>CM077666.1:150693747-153193747 GCA_039707655.1 Elymus sibiricus | reverse complement strand
TAGTTTGTATGCATCCCAACTTAAATTATATACATATTATTATTCATGTCATGTATTCAATTTCTTTATGTTGTACTAATTTCGTTTACTCTTTGTCTTGGCAGGTGTTGAAAGATGGTGGGCGCGGGTCCAGAGCGCTCCGCGGGTACTTCGTCGGCGGCCCGCGGGAGGGGTACTTCCATTCCACCCGTACCTCTCCGGAGAGCGTTGTTAGACAGTTTGGGGACACCGGCGGGCGCTTCTTCGTCAGCGTCGTTGCCCACCGGGAGAGGAGGTCGGGGAGGGAAGAAGAGAGGAGGTAGATCAGGACGTGGCCGCGGGAGAGGTAGATAGGCTGCTACGCCTTCCTCGCCGCCACCCCCAGCTGATTCACCCGAGCACATGACTGCTAGGGTGGACCCGTCTGAGGTGGAGGCTACGGGGACTCCGGACCACGAGCCTCGGGTCGACGGGCCTTCTGCCCACGAGACTCCGGTCCCAGAGGCTTCGGGCCACGAGACTTCGGGCCACGAGATTTCATACCAGGCTACATCCCAGGAGACGTCCGGATGGGGTACCTGGCCAGATCCGCCTGAGGGGACGAGTGACCATGCTGATGGTGGCGGGGATGAGTGTACTGATAGTGAGGGCGAGGTGGTTGAGGGGGCCACCGTGTACCAGCGTGGTGGTACACGGCTCCCGCCCCTGCCGGCGACCCGCGAGCAGAGGCCGGTGATTAGGCCTGATGGGGAGAAGTAAGTGCATTTACTATTTTTGTACATTTTGCCTTCACGTTTCTTCAAATATCTAATGCGTTGGCCTTGTCATACTGCAGGGGTTGGGTACACGCCAGTGACGTCCGCAGGCCCAACACCATCCTTGGTGTGCTTTGCCGGCAAAATTTCCCGGGGTTTGTCACGTTGCCCGGTGAGGGTCAGCTTCTAGAGCTAGGATTGAGCTGGGAGCACTACTTGGCTGCCCCGGCCCCACCAGAGGAGATGATCGACGGTGTCTTGTGCCACACGAGGGCCGAGATGGTGATCAGAAGATTTTGGGTAATTTCTCCTTTACACAAGTAAAAATTAACAATAGCTAGTTATTGTACTAATCAGTGTTGTCTCGTTTGATTGCAGACCTTCTACAGGTGTTAGGAGGGATACGAGGAGGACGCGGCAAAGGTTATCGATAGCGAGTGCAAGCGCCTACTACAAAACTTACGGCATGAGGCTCGGCCGCAGGCTGTTCGAGACTACTACGCCAAGCGTGGTATTAAGAAGGACAAGCCGTCGTGCCGGGCTAAGTTTCTGAAGAAGGATCAGTACATGAAGGTAATTACCTATTCTTAAGGCATTGTACTTAGTTTCCTTGATTTGATTCGTAGGCGTAGCGCTCAAATTTCTCTTTACTAACTTAGGTGCCCCCGAGATGGTGTGCGGATAAGATGGATTGTTGGGAGGTGTTGGTGGATGAGTGGTGCATAGGCCGCTGGCGAGCCATCCACGACAATGCCAAGGACCGGCGTGCCCAAATGGTTGGTGTGCCACACCATCAAGGCAGCGCCAACTTGTATCAGTTCGGGCGGAACTGGGTATGTGGTTTGCTTCATGATTCATGCAAATCATTCTTCATGCTAGCTTGAGCCCTTTACTAATACTTTGTTCCTCTCGTTTAGGCGCGACACAATAACACGGAGGTGCCTGAGGTGTACGACCTCTATGCCATGGCCCATACTGCCTCGTACAAGAAGGCCAAGGCATTCTCTGAGTCTGACCTCAATCATCCAGAGAATTTCACCAACATCTCCTCCCACCACAAGCTCGTGAGGTACAACCAGGAGGGGAAGGCAAGGAAAGGGGAGGACTTTAACCCGAGCTAGAATCCTATTGATCCAGAGCTGGTGATGATATCTGGTGGCGGGAGGCCCCATGGCGCATTAACCATTGGAGATGGACTGATACGTTGTCCTCTCACTCTCCCGGAGATCAAGGCGCGCCAAACGAGCTCCTGTCCTGAGATAAGGACTCGTCCACGGCCAGTCGATTTCGCCATCGAGGTTAGTTATACGGACTCAGATATCTTTCCTCCGTTACATTGTGTGTGTGGCCATCAATGATTACAATGCTAACGAGGAGTGGTGTTGCAGGCTGCTCTTCAGAAAGAGAGAGCGACAACCTAGGCGCTTCTGGAGGAGAGGGACCGGGTGGCGGCGGAGAAGGAACTGCTAGCGGAGGAGAAGACGGCTAGGTTGTTGGAGGAGGAGAGGGCACGGAATGACGTGGCTCACCGGGCCATGTACGAGCTCCTCGTGGTAAGTTTCTTTTGCATATTAGCCAAATCATGCACGTATTGTTCGTTTCATTACTAACTAATATGACTGACTCGTCAAAACCAAATGTGCAGTCTATGTGCGAGAAGACCGGTCAGACCCCTCTACCAATGCCGGTCATTACTAGAGCGGGAATGGTGAGTTTCATTTGAATGGTCATTATTTACTAGTCTTAACATTTGAGTGTCATCATGCTAATGAGACTTTGCAAATGATCTTTGGTGCAGCATAACTCCGGAGCCGCATCGCACAACCCTTCTCCAGGTGATACCGGCTCGAGGAACCCCGGTGCTTGACCTCCGGTAAGTTTTCTCTAGTGTTTTGCTTAACAAATGCATACTTAGCTTCGTACATGCTTGTTAGCCCTATTATGCCACATACTTAGCTTATTTTCCCCAAAAAAGACATACTTAGCTAATTATCCTCCAAAATGACATAATTAGCTTATTTAGTTCATTTAGGACATAATTAGCTTATTCATTTCAAAAATGGCATAATAACCTTGGTTAGCTCATAAATGTCATATACTTAGCTTATTTTCCTCCAAAATGACATAATTACCTAAGTTAGCTCTAAAATGACCTATACTTACCTAAGTTAGCTCAAAAATGGCATAATTACCTAGGTTAGCACAAAAATGACCTATACTTACCTTATTTTCCTCCAAATTGACATAATAAGCTTACTTAGCTCAAAAATGGCATAATTACCTAAGTTAGCTCTAAAATGACACAAATAAGGAATAGGAAGAAGAAAAACAAGGAAGAGGAGAAAAAGAAAGAATAGAAGAAGAAAGAGAAGAAAAAGAAAGAATAAAAGAAGAAGAATGAGAAGGAAAAGGATAAAAAGATAGAAGAGAAGAAGAAAATGAGAAAAGGAGAGAAGAAGAAGAAAATATATTCTTATTCTTCCTTTTTTCTCTTCTTTCTTTTTCTCCATCTTCTACTCCTTCTTATTCTTATTCTTTTTCTTTCTTTCTTCTTCTTATTCTTCTTCTTCTTCTTCTTCTTCTTCTTCTAGTCTTCTTCTTCTTCTTCTTCTTCTTCTTCTTCTTCTAGTCTTCTTCTTCTTCTTCTAACTTTCTTACTCCCATTTTTGCAGGTTTGATTCACTTCATGGAAGTTGGCATTGATGGACTGCTAGTGTTTAGTTTTTGTTTTGATTTGTATTTGATGAACACTGTGAAACTATGTATGTATATATGGATGAACTCCATGAAACTATGTCTGTATTGGATCTTTTAATACCCTATGTGTTCTCTTGCATTGATGGACTGCTAGATGTTGGATACATGGCCTATGCATTGATGGACTGCTATATATATCATATTTGTGTTTTGAAAATGCAGGGAAATAACAAAAAACAAACAAAACAGTGGCAATACAGGCACTTTGCCGTCTGCCAGCGGACGGCAAAGCCCTTTGCCGTGGGTAGGCGGACGGCAAAGGTGCCACGTGCCAGCAACCTGGGAGCATCAGGTCTGGCCATTTGGTCATTCTGCCGTCTGCTGGCAGACGGCAAAGACCAGCCCTGGCAGACGGCAAACACTAAGCAGAAGTGACGGTTAGCCACGGGTCTGCTGACGTCATGGGGCTGATGGCAAAGTTTTCCGTCCGCCGACAGACGGCAAAGTCTGCCGTTAGCCACCTAACGGGGCAAACCGCTATTCTTTGTCGTCCATGATCTTTGCCGTCAGCTTGACCAGGAAAGCGGACGGCAAAATTCTTTGCCGTCAGCTGTTTTTACGCAGACGGCAAACAAAGTCATTACCGTGACTTTCAGTGCCGGAAGTGTTTGCCGTCCGTGGCAGACGGCAAAGAGGTTTGCCGTCGGTGGCCTTGTTCTTTGCCGTCTGCTATGGCAGACGGCAAATTAGCTGATTCTTGTAGTGACTTGATCGTGAGCATCTCCCATTGCGTCCTGAGTTCGAGGACAATGTAGTGGTGATGGACCCTTCACACCCTACATCTGCCCAAGCTCAAGAGAGGATCTAGGCAGCTGAGGCAGCAAAAGAAGCCCGGAAGGCATCTGCTCCCAATGCACCTATTGCTAACCTCAAGACAAAGAATGATCAAATGACTTATCTACTGGAAGCCACCCTGAGGATTGAGCGAAGTCTGGCCAACCTCACCAAGAACCAGGCGAGCCTAGAGCGGATAGTCGAGACAAAGATTCATGATCTTGATGTGAAGATCACTGAGGTATAGACTATCGTGGAGAAGCTGAAAGTTGATGTTGACGCAGCCAGGGCTGCTACTGATGATAGTGGAGATGACAGACCGACGACTGAGAGATTCCAGACAGTGCCTAGGGCATCCAGGTCTGCTGCAGTGCCTGTTGCAGATACGAGGACTACAGTCTCTGCACCTGCTGGTGCTGCTACAGTGCCACCTCCAGTCTCTACTCCACCAGCCCAGCAGATGTCAGCTGAAGCCTTCGCGGATGCACTTCTCTCAATGCCATCTACGCATACCGGAGCCGCCAGCCAGAGATCACCTTCAGGAGCTACCGAGGATCGTGCCTAGAGAGCCGCATAGTCCTATACCTATTCGAACTTTTTGGTACTTGTTGCCAAAGGGGGAGAATTTGTATAGATCATTAGGCTTCGAGAGAGAGTGTCTTGCTTTTGCTCGTTGTTTTTCTTGAGTTTCTACTACTATTTCTATTTGGTTTATGCTACTTTGGTTTGATGTGCTAGATACTATGTGTGTGATTGATCATACTATGCTTCATGTGATGATTAATGCTTATCCTTATCATTATCTTGTATGATCATTCACTTGTGTTTTTGGTGATGCGTGCTTACCATTCCATTCATATCATTTTGCGCGCTCCACCAAGTTGTATGTGACATGGAAGAGTGACCCATAATCCTAATTGATTGTGCATTTGCATTCAAACGCAAATTATTAATAATGCACAAATTTAGGGGGAGCTCTTGCTTATCACATACTTGTCAAAGCGACGATGTATTTCATTCATTTTTTAAGGACCGGAGTATATCGACCAGAGGGGGGTGAATGGGAGATTCAAAATTTCTTTCGAAATGTTGAATACTCTCAACACAGCACAGCGGATAATAAACTAAGCAGTTTCAGTTCTGTGAAAGAGAACTATTTCCGAAGCAAAACTAGTTCCGAAGCAAAACTAGTTCTGAAACAAGATTGTTCTCGAAACAAAATTGTTCTCGAGACAAAACTGTTTTCGAGACAAAACTATTTCCGAAACAAAACTGTTTCCGAGACAAAACTGTTTCCGAAACAAAACTGTCCTCGAAACAAAATTGTTCCTAAAACAAAACTGTTTCCGAAACAAAGCTGTCCCCGAAACAAAACTACTACGGAAACACAACTGAGCAGTTTTAGTTCTACGAATCAGAACTACTACAAAAACAAAACTATCAACATGGATAGAGTTACACACATGAAACAATTGCACATATAACAGACACAAAACATACACACTACTGCGAAATATTCATCAGAGCAAGACTTAGCATAAAGACTAAGTACCACCAAATGAAAAGCAGATGAACATCCAGACAAACAACCTTAAGTACTGTGAAAGCAAGTGTGCAACACAATATAGTCACGGTACTGAAAAGAATGCTTGAAAGATAAAGAATCACATTACACAAATAGATATCTATCAACAGCAAAGAGCACCAAAGATAAACTACTGAAAGAAATGCAGTAGGATAGAAATGACCAGTGGTGCTCGATGGCGACAGATGATTTGGTAGACCAGTTCACTCTTCTGCAAAAGAGCTACGTCTGGTTGGAGGGACTTGTGATTCAACACAGGAGATAAACTCTCTCCATCCTATTCTCCTCAACGTGAAGTTCCTCGAACTTCAGATGATTTCACTCGTGGTAGATTCTTGTCGGCGATCTTCAAACCTTCGACAGACTTCTTCGCGAACCACAACGACTCTTGGTTGCTGAAGACTTTGCTCGGTGAAGACAACAACTCTTCAACACTCGAGCCGACACCTATCCGTCTAGAGAGTATGCAGCTCTCAAGAGTAATAGGTACAAGAACTCTCAACTGAGATCTACTGTGATGCTCAACCACTATCTAAGTTTCGGCTCTTGATTTTCTCTCAGTGGATTTTAAACTCGAATCTCTCGGAGAGGGGTGCTCAATCAATCTTCTCAAAATCTCAAGTGGAGCAGCCAACGGGCAACGTTGGAGCGGGGTGGCTATTTATAGCCGCAGCCTTCCCGGATGGGAAATGACCATTGAGGACACGCGGTCCAGCCAATGGCCAACCGACACATTTCCAACGGTCGGATTTTAAGCACAACGGTAACATTACTTGAGGAACAAGTAATGCTAACTCCTCGGTTCGAAAGATATCTCCTGCAGCTCCGAAGAACAACGTCTTCTGCTGATAGGTAATCATTCGGAACACAAAGAGATTTCTCTCAATCTTACATAGGTTTTGGCTAAGCATCACAACAGACAAAAGTCTCGAATACTTATACCCCTCTTAATAGTACGGTGGTCCTATGACTCAAATAAGAGAAAGAAGAACAACGAAACAAATGATACGTCTTCGCTTCGTCTTCAATCTTCTCGACTGCAGTCATTCTTCTTCGGACACACCGAATGAAAATTGCTTTGTGTCAGCAATTCTTTCAGGACCATCTCCGGCACGCAATCATTTCGGTATGCTTTCTTCTCGAAACATATCCTTCTCTTCTCTGCAACGCAGATGTTTTCTCGGTGAAGTTCTTCGAACTTCCTGAAAGAATATAGCATTCTTCTTCATAACTAACTCTTCGAGACATGTCAATCTTTTCTGCAGCATAGATAACTTTCGAGGAAGTTTATAGCAAACTTCTTGGAAGTGGCAATCTTCTCGATAATAAGCCTCTTGAAACATATCAATCTGCTCTGCTGCAATCTTCTCGGAAAATTATAGCAATCTTTTCCGTAGCAGTCTCTTCGGGAGATTATAGCAATCTCTTCGGCAGCAATCCTTTCAGGATATTATAGCAATCTCTTCCGTAGCAATCCTTTCGAAAGATTACAGCCATCTCCTCATTAGCAAACCTTTCGGTAGCATACCTTTCGGTAGCAAACCTTTCGGCAGATTATAGCAATCTTCTCGATACTCCAGGGACTATATCTCTGTGTGTGCACTAGTAAACAAATTAGTCCCTCACTGTTTCTGACAACAATCTCCAAAACACAAGGGGCAAGGAATTGCACCAACAATCCCCCCTTTTTGGACGATTGTTGACAAAACAGATAAACATCGAAGAGTAGATAGATATGTAACTAGAAATGTGCGGAATGTAAATTCGATAATATCTCGAAGATAAATATACTCCCCCTAAATGTATGCAGCATATGAAAGATTAACCTTTTGGATAAACCTGCATATATTAGAATAAGCTTGGTGGAGAGATATTTCACATCTTTGAGAATAAATGTATTGCACCGAAGGATAATGTCCGAGATATAATAGAGTGCATCCATACGTGAACTCTGGTAATAATTCCACCTGCAAAAATAAATTCTCGAGAGAAATGAAGTATGGCAGGGGTTATTATCATTCGAGAACTAGAAAGAGTTCACAAGAGTTATACAACACAATAAGAATCAAATGAAGGCAAGTGTTGTAAACTCAAAAAACAACCCAGCAAAGACCCGCAAATCTATCACTCGATGTCTTCTCCCCCTTTTTGTCAACAAGTGTCAAAAAGGTGAAAAAGAACATGAGACATTACAAGCCCGAAGGAAAAATGAATCGTCGCCCGAAAAAAAAGGTCCAGACTCGCTTGGCGAATAAGTTTCCGCCTCAGAGGTGACAACATTATCTTCAGCTGCATCTTCTTCTGCTTCTTTATCGGAACGCTGCGGCACAACTGGGGTTGCTGGAGCATTTTCATCTTTCTTCTGAGAAACTCTTTCAGCAGATAACGGAACACTATTCTCCTCAGATAAAAATTTAAGCGATGTAGCCTCAAACTCACTGATAACATTGTTCAGATTAATCCTCAGCGGATCTGTCGAAGGAAATCTGGCTGAAAACTTAGTAGTGTTGATCTTCAATAGTCAGCAGGGCATCCATGAAGTCATATGTTTCGAACATACTAGCCATGTTGATTTTCTTCTTAGAAAGGAATTTCCTCAGCAATTTCCTCAACTGGGCATCCATGAAATCATCTGAATTTTGCGTGTATTGTTGTGGGGAATATTCAGCTCATGCGCAAGACACTCTTTTTCTTTCCGATCATTATCAATGTGCTTCAACAGGAGTTGTTGGGTTCTAAGATTGATCTCTGGAGTCTAGATGTATTATCTCTGAAAACTTTGCCTTTTGTAATCTTTCAACATCAGCAGAGTGTCTCTAACATGATGGATAAATTTCTCTGGAGCATCTTGAGCAAGATATTCTTTCCTTGCGCATCAATTGATAATCTTCTTCTCAGCTTCATTTTCTTCGGTAGAATCAACAAGCAGATGCATGAATACATCTTTGTTATCGGAGACATAGCCAAGATATAGGCTATTGAGAGTGTTGCGCAATACACCATGAATTGCTCATGAATCATATGCTCCTGAACAATGTTATCACCCGACACATATAGTGTGGCATAAGACTAGAGACTATATTCTCGGTACCATGGGTGCTTGAATGAGAAAACCTTCGTAAGCTGAAAATCTTCAATGTCCTGAAGGATTTGCTTTAAGCATTCCAATATTCTCATCAGTGGTAAATCAAGATATTCATGATGAAATATCTGATTACTTTTCAGCTGCGAGCATTTTCTTTCGGCAGAGAGCATTTTCTTTCGGCTGCGAGCATTTTCTTTCAGCTGCGAGCCAACATTTGTTTCAGCATTTGTTTCTGATGGACCAGCATTTGTTTTAGAATTTGAAGTACTTGGACAATCAATCTCCATGGCAACATTTTCCGTGAGGGGCACATCAGCTTTTTCAAGATTTTCATTCTCAAGCTCATTTCTATTTGACGAGGCACAAGGGCCTTTTCCTTCTCTGATTCATTGTTTTGAAGCACTTGAGCCTTCTTTTCCTTCTCTGATTCTACCTTCTCGAAGAATAACTCTGGAAGGAGAATTTTGCTGCCTCTCATCCTTTTCAGAAGATTGTTCCGATGCTTGAGGATCTGAAACATTTGCATTTTCCACACTTCCTTCTCCCTGAGCACTCGGCTCATTTCTTTTGGCTTATAGCTTTCTTTTCATCTGAAGCATTTTCTTCTACCTAGCTTTCTTTTTGACGGGATTTCTTTCGGCACCCAGAATTATTTTTAGTGCCACACATCTTCTTCTGCGGACTGCCATTCTTCATCAAACTGAGCTTTTGATACACCTCTTGTGCCCATGACATTTTCTTCACCCATTTCTGTCTGACCAGCAGGCTTAGCAGAATCTTCAACATAATCCATTGACCTGTGAAAGAGAATACATGTGAGGGAAAATATAGACAGGGCCATGAGTATGCACAGATATGTTTTCGATGAAAATCATTTTTCGAGAAGAATTGATCAGCACTTTGAGAATTATCTCGAATGAGAAATATCTTCGAAAGATTTCATGCTAGTAAGTTCCGAAAGAAAACTACTAAGATGAAACCTATCTAATTTTTCATCAGAGAAAAAGCACAAAGTTTAGATCAATTCGGATGTGCACGAGGAAAAACTACAAACTGCGCATGGTAAAAAGTACAAGCTCTAGAAGATCTACTGGGATAGTTGAATCAGAGGAGAATCGCGACAGGTTGAACTCATATTATGAATGGAATGAGAAATACGAGTTCGGATCTCCGTACCCTAACTTGGTGGCGGAGATCAACTAAGGCGACGTGGAGAGGAAGATTTACCGCGGCGGCTTGGAGCAAATGCGGCGAGGTCCACTGAAGTTTCATCGGCGGATTATCTCGTCGAAGTTGCAAGTGCGACGGCGCACCGAGGATTTTTTTAGCGAGGGAGACGATGAATGACAAAGAGATTGGAACCGTACGAGGAAGACGAGGAGGGGGGAAACCCAACCGTCTCGACAGAAAATCTATGGTTCGGAGTCAATGGGTTCTTCACATTCAACGCACATGATTAAGTGGCGGTTGTACGTGGACATATGGCAACCAAAGGAGCAGTTTCTCCTCACTTGGGCAGGAGACCCAAATTTTGGAGGGCTTTCGCCAAATTAGAAATAACCTTCGGAACACATTTCTCTCATAGCCAAGAACACTAGAGAGAAAGTTGTTTCAGATAAAATTGCGTACCCACGAGAGAAAAGCATAGACTAGATAAGATAGAATGGAAAGGTAGGGTCCAAAGCATTTCACTCAGAGAGAAAATCAAAACGAAAGAAAACAACCATGAGTGAAATGCATACAGGACTAAATCCAGATCTATGAAAGAAGATAAACATCCTATGAGAAAGAACTTAAATCCCGAAGTAAAACCATAGCAACAGAAAGTGACCGAAGGAAAACTTTGGTCAGCCAATCAATTCTTCATCTTGACGTGATTGATAATAATATCCTTTCCATTCAAAGATATCTGGAAATAATTCCCAAAACAGGCGAGATTGATCTTCTACACAGTCACAAGCATATTCTTTGACAATGTCTTAGGATATATCTTCACTGATACAAATGACCCAATATCCTGAAATTGAGTTAGTTTGACTTGACAAAGCAAATCACATGATAATGCAAGTATCTCAAAATTCTTTCAATAGTGCCAAGTTTCCTTTCAGGAAACACTGATGGGATAGAAGCAATAATATCAGCAAGGGTAAAAGTCAATCCTTTCAAAAAGTGAAGCATATCCCCTGCAAGTATCAATTTGTCTCAGGCATATGATTTGATTTGTTTCGCCTGGAGACATTTTTCCTGCAAGAAAGATTAGGTTTTCTTAACCACCCACATCTTGGCAGGTGGCCGAGAAACATTTGGTTTCGGACGTGCAGGATAGGATTTCTTTCGTGAAACATAAGAGTGGTTCCTCTGGGAAGGGTTAACATAATTGAAAGAATAAGCATTGTAATTCTTCCCAGTAACATGAGCATAATGGTTCGAATAAGTGTACATATAATCTTTCTGACAAGCATTCTTATCAGAACCATATGAGGGATTTGCAGTCTCATACTGTGAGGATTTTCCTTTCCTACGAAAGTTATTTCCCTGCATGGTTAGAGTAGCAGTAATAGGCAGATTTTCAATACGAGACTTTTCAACCCAGATTCTTTTCTTGGGTGGCCTGTTCCTGCAATTAGTGCCAATATAATGTGCAAATACTTCACCATTCCATTGGTTAAAAAATTTGTACTTGGAGTCAAATGACTCATCAGTAGGTGAAGGAATTGGACAATCACATCCTGAAAGTAATGCAGGTTCGAGAGTTTTGCTTTTACCAGGAACCCATACTGTCTTTGGATATTGCTCAGGTGTCCAGGATGTTCCATCAGCATTTAAGTTTCTCTCAAAACCTAACCCTTCCCTTCTAGGGTTCTTGTGAAGAATTGACTTCTTCAGAACATCACAAAGAATTTGGTGTCCTTTGAGACTTTTGAACATTCCTGTCTCAAGCAAATTATTCAGCCTAGCATTTTCATCAGAAATAGCAACATTTTCCTCAGAAGAGGAGTTAGTTTCAATAGTAATAACAGGTGCATTTCTTTTAGTAGCAGCAGATGTTTCAGCGTTAGAATCAGAATTGCTACGCTCTAGGCATTTTTGACAAGGTGGCATAAATTCCTCCTGAGAAGCACTAATTTGCTGGGCGATGAGAGAATCATTTTCAATCCGAAGATCATCACGAGCAACTCTCAGACACTCGAGCTCTTGTTTCCTTTTCAAGAAATCATAGTTAAGTCTTTCGTGGTCATCTGAGAGAAAATCATGACGACCTGACAGATCCTCAAATTTTGCCAAAAGAGCAGAATGCTCGTTTGTCGACATTTGGTTTTTCTTCATCTCCTCGACCAACAAATTTTCTGTCTTCCTGAGAGATTTCTCAAGTTTCTCAAGAGAGTATTGTTGTTTCTTAGCAATTGTTATAAGCTTAGCTTCATCATCATCACTAGAAGAGGAATTATCACTAGCATAAGCTTTTTGTTTCTTCGGAGGTACCTTTCCTTTCGAAGCTTTTGCCATGAAGCAATATGCGGAAGCTTCAACATCACTTGAATTGTTGTCGAAGAAGTTCAACGCTGGTGTGGAATCGCAAACAATGCCGGCTATGCCTGAATCTAAATTCTCGTCGGATTCTTCTTCGGCAACTTCTTCAGACTCAAAGACTTCTTCTTCGGAGTTCATTTCCTTCCCAATATATGCCTTAGCCTTGTGAGAGCTCTTCTTCGATTGGAATGAGACTTGGAGGTAGTTCTTGACGAAGACTTTGATGAAGACTTCAAGTAGGAATTGTCTTTCTTCTTCGAGAACTTCTTTGTCTTCTCATCATCAGAATCATACCTCTTGTTCTTGAAACTCTTGCTACTGCCCATGTTGAACTTGCCACTGGCGCTTATTTCAGCTTCCCACGTTGGACAATCAGAGATGAAATGTCCGGGCTTCTTGCACTTGAAGCATCTATATTCTCCAGAAGATTTTGACCTCGACGAAGACTTTGAGTTACTGCCCGATTCCTTTTTCGAAAACTGATTCTTTTTCAGAAATTGATTCTTTTTCGGAAACTGATTCTCTTTCGGGCAGCATTGCAAGTGCTTAGTAATCTGCACGGGATCTTTGCTGATGCTATCAGAGTCATCAGAATCTTCATCAGCATTATTTTCGACGTCCGAAGAAGAATAGACTGCAGCTTTGAGAGCATGATTCTTTTGGTAGCGAGAGCCATATAGATCTCTTTTCTCTTGTTGTTCATCATGGTTGTTCAGCCTCTCCATATCATCAGCATCATCGAGACTTTTGAAGTCACGACTTTCCTTGATTATCAACTCGAGGGTATTGAAAGAACTGTCCAGGGACCAAAGCAACTTCTTCACAATCTCAAGATTGGTAATATCTTCAGCACCAAGACCTTGCAACTCGTTTGCGATATCATTCAGACGATCAAAGGTTTCTTGACAGTTTTCATTCTTGAGCCTCTTGAAGCGGTTGTACTTGGCCCGAAGAATATCGATTCGTGTTTCTTTTTGAGTTGAAAGACCCTCATTGATCTTCTCTAATCTGTCCTAGATTTCTTTCGCTGTTTCAAGTCTTCTGTACTGAAGGAATTGCGTCCTGGAGAGATGATTGCAGATGGTATCCTTTGCTTGTGCATCCAGCTGAATATTTCTTTCGTCATTGGGTGTGGGAGATTCGGGAAACTGAATTGTGTAGCCATTTCCCACAATCTGCCACATTTCTTCGTTGATAGCCTTCAGCCGAATCAACATCTTTTGTTTCCAGAAAGGATAGTCATTTCCATCGGAGAAAGGAAATCTTTCAGAGTGCCCATGGTGTCCTGCAAGCGACATACTCAAAACTCCAAGGCGGTTAGACCTTAATAAGCAGAGACAAGGGGTACCTTGCTCTGATACCAATTGTAAGGACCGGAGTATATCGACCAGAGGGGGGTGAATGCGAGATTCAAAATTTCTTTCAAAATGTTGAATACTCTCATCACAGCACAGCGGATACTAAACTAAGCAGTTTCAGTTCTACGAAAGAGAACTATATCCGAAGGAAAACTAGTTCCAAAGCAAAACTAGTTCTGAATAAAGACTGTTCTCGAGAAAAAGCTGTTTCCAAAACAAAACTGTTTCCGAAACAAAACTGTCCTCGAAACAAAATTGTTCCGAAAACAGAACTGTTTCCGAAACAAAGCTGTCCCCGAAACAAAACTACTACGGAAACACAACTGAGTAGTTTTAGTTCTACGAATCAGAACTACTACAGAAACAAAACTATCAACATGGATAGAGTTACACACATGAAATAATTGCACATATAACAGACACAAAACATACACACTACTGCGAAATATTCATCAAAGCAAGACTTAGCATAAAGACTAAGTACCACCAAATGAAAAGGAGATGACCATACAGACAAACAACCTTAAGTACCGTGAAAGCAAGTGTGCAACACAATATAGTCACCGTACTGAAAAGAATGCTTGAAAGATAAAGAATCACAGTACACAGATAGATATCTATCGACAGCAAAGAGCACCGAAAATAAACTACTGAAAGAAATGCAGTAGGATAGTAATGACCAGTGGTGCTCGATGGCGACAGATGATTTGGTAGACCAGTTCACTCTTGTGCAAAAGAGCTACGTCTGGTTGGAGGGACTTGTGGTTCAACACAGGAAATAAACTCTCTCCATCCTATTCTCCTCAACATGAAGTTCCTTGAACTTCAGTTGATTTCACTCGTGGTAGATTCTTGTCGGCGATCTCCAAACCTTCGACAGACTTCTTCGCGAACCACAACGACTCTTGGTTGCTGAAGACTTTGCTCGGTGAAGACAACAACTCTTCAACACTCGAGCCGACACCTATCCGTCTAGAGAGTATGCAGCTCTCAAGAGTAATAGGAACAAGAACTCTCAACTCAGATCTACTGTGATGCTCAACCACTATCTAAGTTTCGGCTCTTGATTTTCTCTCAGTCGATTTTAAACTCAAATCTCTCGGAGAGGGGTGCTCAATCAATCTTCTCACAATCTCAAGTGGAGCAGCCAACGGGCAACGTTGGAGCGGGGTGGCTATTTATAGCCGCAGCCTTCCCGGATGGGAAATGACCATTGAGGACACGCGGTCCAGCCAATGGCCAACCGACACATTTCCAACGGTCGGATTTTGAGCACAACGGTAACATTACTTGAGGAACAAGTAATGCTAACTCCTCGGTCCGAAAGATATCTCCTGCAGCTCCGAAGAACAACGTCTTCTGCTGACAAGTAATCATTCGGAACACAAAGAGATTTCTCTCAAACTTTCACAGGTTTTGGCTAAGCATCACAACAGACAAAAGTCTCGAATACTGTTGGTGCAATACTTGCCCTCTTGTGTTTTGGAGATTGTTGACAGAAACAGGCTTGGACTGATTTGTTTGCTAGTGCACACAGAGAGAAATAGTCCATGCAGTGCCGAAGAGAATGTTGTCTCAGGTGTATAGTTCGAGGAACTTCACCGAAGATTATCTACGTTGAAGAAGAGAATGAGCAGCCGAGAAGAATGAAGTGAAGGAGTTGACCCCTCAAAAGTTTATTGCTGACGCAAAGCAATTGGTTCGGTGATCGCGTCCTAAGAAATTGACTGCAGTGATGGAAGACGAAGACGAAGTGAAGACGTAGCATTCTTTTTGCCGTTCTTCTTTCATTCATTTGAGTCATAGGACCTCCGTACTATTAAGAGGGGTATAGGTTCTCGAAGCTTAGATCCGCTGTGATGCTTAGCCCAAACCTATGTGAGACCGAGAGAAATCTCTTTATGCTTCGAATGATTACCTGCCAGCAGAAGACGTTGTTCTTCGTTGCTCTAGGAGATATCTTTCGAACTGAGGAGTTAGCATTACTTGCTCCGCACATAATGTTACCGTTGTGCTCAATTCCGACCGTTGGACTCGTGTCGTTCGGCCATTGGCTGCTCCACATGTCTAATTTGGTCATTTCCCATCTGGGAAGGCTGCGGCTATAAATAGCCACCCCGCTCCAACGTTGCCCATCGGCTACTCCGCTTAAGATTTATGTGAAGATTGATTGAGCATCCCCTCTTCGAGAGATTTGATTTTAAAATCCACCGAGAGAAAAATCAAGAGCCGAAACTTAGACAGTGGTTGAGCATCACAGTAGTTCTGAGTTAGAGTTCTTGTACCTATTACTCTTGAGAGCTGCCCACTCTCTAGACGGATAGGTGTCGGCTCGAGTGTCGAAGAGTATTGTCTTCACCGAGCGAGATCTTCAGCAACCAAGAGTCTTGTGGTTCGCGAAGAGAGCTGAAGAGAGTTTATCTTCAGTGAAGGTTTGGAGATCGCCGACAAGTATCTACCACGAGTGAAATCAACTGGAGTCTGATCAGCTCCGAGTTGAAGGAGAACAGGGCGAGGAGAGTTTATCCTCTGTGTTAAATCACAACCCCTCCAACCAGACGTAGTCCTTTGGCAGAAGGGCGAACTGGTCTACCAAATTCCTTTGTCGCCATCGAGCACCACTGGTTTGCCTTTACATTACTGCGTTTCCTTCAGCAGTTTACATTCGTGCTTAGTGCCGATAGTTGTACCTGATCAATCACAGTTCATCAAATATTTGTCGCATTCTCATCGTTCAATTTCATCGTCTCTTATTGATTTATTACTCGTCGCAATCTAGTCTGTCAACGTGAATTCATTTTGTGCTGTTTTTATTTCCCCTGTCACCATCTCTTGTGCATTTCCATCGCGGCTCATATCTAGTTTTCCCTCGTGATTTTGCATCTGATGATACATTGCATTACCATCCATCTTGTCAGACTTGTGATATTCATCGCTTGACAAAATTACTGCATTTTACATCCATAGATTTGGTCCTCTATAGCGAGCTAAATCAAGTGCGTTGCTACCGAACATTATTTCCGCTACCATAATTGGGACCGGTTCAAAACCTTCGAAAGAAATTTTGAATCTCCCATTCACCCCCCCTCTGGTCGATATACTCTCGGTCCTAACAATTGGTATCAGAGCGGGTTACTCCCTGTCTCTGCTTATTATAGGTCTAACAACCTTGGAGTTTTGAGTATGTCGTATGCAGGTAGATCCTCGCACTCTGAAAGGTTTCCTATCTTCGATGGAAATGATTATATCTACTGGAGAGATCGAATGAAAATCAGACTTCAAGCTATCAACATTGAACTTTGGCAAATTGTGGAAAGTGGATACACTGTTAGGCATCCTGATGCTCCTTCTTCGAATGACGAAGTTATGATACTGTTGGATGCTCAAGCAAAAGATATTATCAGCAACAGCATCTTGAGAGATATCTTTATTCGGTTCCGAAAACTTGACACTGCTAAGCAACTCTGGGATGCCATCAAACATGTTCATGAAGAATTCATTGCCAGAACAGATCGAAACACAGACATGCTTCGTGCCATGTTTGCTGGTTTCAGAAGTCTTCGTAGAGAAAGTGCTATGGAACTTACTGATCGATTGACAAACATTGTTGAAAGACTTCGGCAACGAGGTGTAACTGATATCACCGATAGAGATGTGGTCAACAAGCTACTAAGTGCTCTTGATGCAACCTTTGATCCTATCATAGATGAAATCAAGCAAAGACCAGACTATGAAGAACTTCACTACGTCGAAGTCATGACGCTGCTATCTATTCACGAAGAAAAGATGGAACTTGAAAATGGGCATCAAGAATCTTCTTCGGAAAGCGAAGGAGAAATTCTTTCACACTATGGCGGTTCATAGGAAGAAGATATCGAGAATCAACACTCTATCACAAGAGAAATGGAAATGCTCACTGAAAGACTAAGCTATCTCAGAAGACAGAATCTATGTCTCACAAATGATGATGAAGTTAACACGCCTAGATCGTCTAGGAAATTACCTCCAAAAGAAATGAAATGCTTCAAGTGCAAACAACCTGGTCACTTCATAGCAGACTGTCCTTGTTGGGAACAAGATGAAAAACACAGCAACAGATGGACTAATCAACACTGCTCTGGATTCATTCAAGTGGATCGTCACACTAAGCTCTCGAAGAAAAATGAAACTACCGCATCATCTTCTTCGTCGAGACCAGTCACTGACGTGCAAACAAGAGCGACCATTGAATCCAATCTGAAGAAAATATCGCAGCTGACTAGAGTGTGTGCAGAAATGAATATGGAATCTGAAGATGAATCATCTGACTCCGAATCAGAAGACGAAGAGTTTTATAGAAACCTAGGAAGAGGCAATGCATTCGTCGCATATGAACCATCCGCGAAGTCTCTCGAATCAGATACTAATGACAATGCTTCAAGTGATGATGAACCTGTTGCATTCTGTCTCATGCCAAAAACCTCAAAGGATCGGGTATCAGCAAAGCACCAAAAATCTAAGACTGCATACTCCTCTGAATACATTGCCTATGCTAAACTTGTTAAGATTGCAAAATCTCAACAAGATGAGCTAGAACGACTTGAGATGAATCTCAGGAAAACCAAAGGATTACTGGTCGAAGAGATGGAGAAGAATCAAGAGTTGACTGAAAAGCATGATGCTTTTTCTTCAACGTTTGATGATCTTTCCGAACGATATGATTCTCTTACAGTTGACTACGAGAGTTTATCAGATGAACTCCTTGACAGGAATCAAGAACTCGGGTCACTGAAACAGTCTTATAACGTGCTTGCGGAAAAAAAAATCTCTCTTCGCCGAGCAATCTAACAACCTTCCTGATGATTTTGTGCCTCCTTGCTTAAAATGCCTAGAACGTAGCAATGCTGAGTCAAATGCTGAAACATCTAATGCTGCCATCAAGAATATTGCAACTGCTTCGAATGAAATCTCTAACCCCTCCTCCGAGGAATTTGTTGCTATTTCTGATGAAAATTGCAGGCTAAAGAACTTGCTTGAGACTGGTATGCTAAAGAGCCTCAAAGGGCATCAAACACTTTGTGATGTGCTCAAGAAGTCAATACTAAACAGAAATCCCCGAAAGGAAGGATTGGGTTTGGAAAGAAAACTCAACGTGGATGGAACCTACTGGACTCCCGAGCAATATCCTCGAACAAGTTGGGTTCTTGCTGGGAGCAAAACTCTCGAACCTGCGCTCCTGTCTGGATATGACACTCCCATTCATGTTGTTTCTGACGAGTCTGATGACTCAAACTACAAAGTATTCAAACAACAGAATGGTAAGGTTTTCGCTCGATATGTTGGGACTAACTGCAGGTCTGATTCACCCAAGAAGCAAATCTGGGTGATGAAATGTATCATTGAAAATCTATCTGTCACTGCTAACCTGAACCTGCAGAGCAATTCTCCTCGAGGAAATGAAAATCCATCGCAGTATGGGACTGCAACTTCCTCGAATGCATATCAGCTAAACCTTCGACAAAAGGAGTATATGCGCATCTCCTCGAATCATTATGCTCATGTCTCTGGGAACAATTTCAATGCTTACTCATATGATTACTCTCGAGATACACAGGTGATCTACGGAAATCAACGAAGGAATGTCCCTGCTTAGTCAAGACAAATGAGATCTGCGCCGCCCACACAAGTGTGGGTTGCGAGAAAGAACTAACCCATCTTGCAGGAACTCGCTCTCAGGGATTTTGATCGTATATCCTTGGCCCTGAGATCTATATTGTTGGTGCTAGTTCTTTGTGTTTATTTGCTCTATGTTTGTTGTTTGTCTTCGAGTTGTCGTGTTTGTGTTTCGTCCGATGAACAACTCACTCATAGCTTCTCTCGATTGGTGTTTCTTCTCGTTTGCCTGAGTGATTTGTTTCGGACCCTTTTATCCCTCTATTCTCTCTCATCTAAATTTGTGCTGTCCGTCATGAGCATGCAATTTGATCTGAAGTAAATCTCTCTCCGACGTCCTTGGTTGCGAAAGAAATTATCTTCGAACATTTACTCATTTTTGGTGTTGTGCCCTTCATACCTTTCGACCTCCCGCTCTCTTCCCGAGATTTTCGCAGGAAACGGTTGCCACGTGCCCACGATCTCTTTGATCGTGATCGTGTCCGTTGAATGCAGAACATCCCGCATCTGTAGGCCGTAGGTTTTGGAGGGGTGGTTCAGCCCTCCAGCTATAAATACCTCTCGCCACGTCTTCTTCTTCAATCGCGCAAATCCTCGTTTCACCCTCATCCGATCCCGAGCTCGAAGCAACTCCGACGAGAATCTCCGCCGAGCAACTCCGGTGAAGCCTCGTCGCAGCTGATCACGCCGGTGCGGTAATCCTCATTCCCGCATTGCCGTAGTTGATCTAAGTTGCCAAGTTAGGGCGCCTAGATCTGGAACTGCTCGTCTCCATCTCTCTGTTCTTGGGAAGTTCTTACCGTCGCAATTTATCTCGATTTATTTCACTGCGGTAGATCTTTAGGAATCACTAGGAATTGACTAGTGCGGTTTGTAGTTCTTCCTCGTACTCGGTCTCCTCATCTTGGGTACATAAGTGTTATCCGAAAGATTAGATGGTTTTCAATCTACCCTGTATCATCTGAGGGTAGCTTGTAAAATCTATCAAGGTTATCTGATTGGATTTCCATGGGTTCCCTAATCCTACTAAAAATCTTTTTCATTCAAAAATAGTTTTGTGCATGCTTATGACCCTACCTTGTTTTTCCCTCGCATCTACTCTATTTCACAGGTTGGTCATGTCACAGAGTTCGGAAGAACACTTAGATTCTGTAGGATATTTGCATCAGTTCCCACCAAGGTCAAAACGAATGAGAATGACAGGAGGAGGAAAATCCTCGAAACCACCCAAGGCCCCGAAAAAGAGACAAGAGTCTGTGTCTGAAGAAGATTCGGAAGAAATTCCCTCTGCTCACAGTCAGCCCGAGGATGAATTGGTCACTGACGCTCTAACCATCTTCTCCGATGGAAATCCCAAGAAGGGCGGTCGTGGCAGAGAAAAGAACACTACTGCTGAGATGTCAGATCCCGAAAGCTACAGAACTCCACCCGAAGGAGAATCAACGACAGAACGCAACAACAGGTTGTAGAGAATTCGCCGCCACTGGGCTGGCAAATGGTTCCGTTATCAAAATGTTCGCGAAAAGTACCAGATCCTATTTGCCTTCATGCCACCATGGAATGACTGCATTGCAGAAAATTGCATAGGCCTAGATGATGAAAAAGTCAGGCCACCTTAGCCAGCAGATGCTCATCCTGACTCCCTCAAAACTATCGCTGATTTTCCCGAGGAAGTGGCTAAAAGGGCGAAAGCCAAGGCCAAACGTGAAGCCAGAGAAGCTAAGAAGAATCAAGTCGAAGCTAGAAACGTCGCACTAACCCAGCAAGACGTGCAGAAAAAGAAGGAACGTGCATCAGCTTCGAAGGGAAGCAAGTCTGAGAAATCGGTTTCCCCTCGTGCACCACGAAAGAAAACCCTTGTCAAAAGAACCAAGAAGGTTGTTCCCGACTTGTCTGATGAGTCGTCCAATGAGAAAACCCCTGATGAAATTCCCTTGTATGATCGTCCCGCCATTCTCAACAGGCCACACATGAGTCCTTTGCCAGTGAAAACATTACCATCTCCGAGGAAGTCTCCCAGGCATGCACCTATGCCATCCACTGATAAACCTTCGGGTTATGCGGCCCCGAGAACTTTGTCAGGTGCCACTACGAAGAGAAAGCTACAGTCAGAAGAGAAAGCAGATGTGGCTGCCAAAAAGACCAAGATCAATGTTCCTGCTTCAACAGAGGAACAAAAATATGACTTAAATTTCATGATCGATGTAATTGACTACGCTGCTTATGATGCAAATGCTAATGATGTGTGCGATCTGGGTTTGCCCGATGATGTTACCAAATTGGTGACGAAGCATTTCATTGAGCTGAAGAAAATCTCCAAGAAGCTCAACAAGGTTGTCAAAGAAAAACAAGCTGTCGAGAAAATGAGAAATGAGGCCAAATCTGAGTCCGAAAGGAAAAAGAGGAACAAAGAAATTGTTGAATTCACCAAGGCTCTGAGCGTCTTGCGCAATGAGAAAATTGAGTGGCACTCTCGCTTGCACATGGAAGTATCTCAACTGTGTGACAGGAGAAACGAGGAGATTGCTCACCAGGCAGATCTCGCTCGGAGAAGAGCTCAAGAGGAAAAGCGTCAGAAGGCTATGGCGAGAGCAAGCAAGCCGAAAACAAACAAAGACCGCCGCCTTCAGAACGTCTCTGCTGATCCTACCCCAATGGATTCCCATGTACCCTTGCAGCAAGTTCCACCTTCTCCTCCTCGCGAAGATGAACCCATGCAGCAGGCTGGTACTAAAGAGGTTCTCATTCCTGAGCCAGTTGCCCAAGTGCAACATGAAGAAGTTGATATATTCCTGGTAAGGACTGATGAGGAAAATGCACCTCCCAAGCAGCAATCCCCAGCTGATGAAGTTGATGAAGAGATTGAGGTTGAAAAGCCAGATCCATCACCTCCGAAAACATTGCAAGCTGAGCCCTCCAAATCAAATGAGGAAAATGATAAGAATGAGGGGGGGCTCAATGCTTCCCGAGAGAAAACACCCCCGGTCTCATCATCTGGTGCCCCTACCCAGATGGATGTTGATCCTGCTCCTCGTACCACTGCACCACAGTTGGTACAGGAAGAAAAGAAATCTGATGAGCCGATGGCTCGAGAAGAAACTATCCCATCTGTTGTGACACAAGCTACCGAGAAAGAAGTTGTTGTGCCTCCCGCCGATGAAAGTGCAAGAAAAGAAAAGGCCCTTGTGCCAGAAAATCAGAAAGATACTGAAGGAGTTCCGGCGAACAAGAACAACAGTCAGTCAAGTACTTCAAAGCTGTCTGCACGAGAGAAATCGAGGAAGCTTCATGCTCCTCTCAAGCCTATCGATGAAGGTGTGCCTGCGCCTGATGATGTTCGAACCAAATCCATGACCGATGAAGAACCTCTGAGTAATCTACTGGAAACCTTTCCTTTGTTTCCCGTGGAAGATGGCCCGACTGGTCCAGCGTTTAATGAGCAGTTTCATCGCTCGAAACTTGCATTCTTTGGGACCAGTCCGTATGAAGGAGAAAGGACTTCGTTGTCACCGAGGTTCTGGACAAAGGAACAGGCTGTGTATTATGCTCATATTCTGTATGGCAAGAATCGTATATTCGAGCACAAGATTCTGGACTTTGCCAAGCTAGAAAGCATACCATCCTTCCATCACACCATCGAGCAAATGGAGCAGGTCTATCTGAAGAGTTTCTTCGATTCAACCATGGCTGGAACCGTGAAGTTGTCCTTCAGTTCTATGCCACGCTTTATATCTCAGGAGATCTTGCTGATAGCAGTACATGGATCCTTGAATGGATGACCGAGGAAGAAAGAATCAAATGCTCGGCTGACCAGTTTTTTGGCCCTGTTAAATTTACCTCGTTTCGAATTTGATGCCACACGAGAACACAGACTACATTTCTGGGATGTATCCGAAGCTCAACTGCATATGCTGATGGACCCTAAGCTTGTTGGTGACGAGTGTACTGAAGTAAATCCAAAGCATCTGGCTTATGAGAACAAAGTGTTGTTCTATATCCTCTGCAATTCTCTCACGCCAACAAACCGGCCTGAAAACATTCAAGGAATTGTGGCTAATACTCTTCATGCTATAGCTCTTGGTATTCGGTTTGACATTCCCGATCTTCTTATTCGCAACCTAGCCTATGCAGCTGATAGCCCTCAAGTTTTGAAGCCTTATGCGCCATGGGTCATGTTCGCCATTGAGCAGCTTATCGAGAAAAAGTTCTTTTGCCCATCTGTTCCGAAAGTTTTCATGCCACCAGTCCGAGACACACTCTAGATTGTGAAGAATATCGGGAAAGGAAAGACACCAATTGATGCAACTGCTTCTACCTCTGCGAAAGCTCCGAAGGTTAAGAAGGTCATAATTGAAATCCCTCGTGAAGAAAATCCATCTCTGTATGAGATCTGTCTCCGTACTCAGCAAGCCTTGGAAAGTCACATCAAGCTCGATCGCAAAGAAAAAGTGGAAATGATGACTGAAATCAATCTGCTTCATAATTATGCTCGTCAAGCCCTGTTGTATGAAAAGGAACAGAAAAAGCGCTCATGTACCCTTCTCCGCAAGCATTACTCTCGTAAACAACTGTCTGCGAAGGGAATCGAGAAATATTATGATCATCTGGAGTTGTTTGAAGTCCCTCGCATCCGAAGGCAAACTCATGTGCTTCCTCAGCGCTCTGCCTCAACCGACCTGCTGTTTGTTGAACCCGATGATGAACTCGAAGACACAGTAGGCACATTCATATACAAGGCTGATGTACCTCGCACTGCTACTCCCGATGCTGATCCCGAAGCCCGTGCTGCATCTCCAACTCCTGCCTCGGCCTCGACCATCGCTCGTTCTGCTTCGCCGAACAGTTCGAGTTCTGGGGATTCTTCGGACGAGTAGTTCCTCGCATGCCTCCTCTTCCTTTTTTTGACACTTGTTGACAAAAAGGGGGAGAAGAACATCGAGAAGATAGAAAAGCGGGTCATTTGCAGGGTGTTTCTATTCGCCTTTTGCTTTTCGTTCGAACAATTTGCTTTTGGTCGTTGAACTCTTGGTCGTGGAACTTATTCTCACCGCCTATGGTGATGGAACTGCGTCGTCATGTACTGTTAATAACCCCTACAATACTATACTTGCTTCCAGCTATTTGGTTGCAGGTGCTATCGAATGCTTACTTCCTTGCAATGATTATCCTCAATAATTCATCTTTCATGCAAGGTTAAGTGAAAGCAGTTCAAGGAGAATTGGAAATTATGTCTCTCGAAGAGAGAAATCTCATTACTTAAAACTTCATATATCTTACTCCTATGCTTATCTTTCGATATCTAACGATGCAGGAGAAGAAAAATAGCTTCAGAATAAAGTCATTCGTGAATTCGAATGAAAATTCTCTCTATTTGTCTGACAAGCTATTTTCCCTCGCATACATCTATGGTATCATTTTTGTTGCAGGAAAACATCATCTGGAGTACATCCACTCCGAGCAATATATCTTACTCCTTTGCTCTGATTGACTTTGCTCTGATTGTTTCTCGAACATCTAACTAGCAGGGAATCTATATCTCGTGTGGAATTAAACTGTGTTCTGAGAAAATCTTCATGGCGTATCATTTTGCCACAACATTTTTTTTAATTATCATCGCTATCTAACTAACCTTTTGTCAAAGGTTGTGTGGCAGGAAATACCTCAGACACCACCGAGTGCATTGGATGAAGCTACGAATGAGATCATCTGCCAATGTCACTCATACGAAGATTCACCTCGCCACCCTCCATATTATGTCCTAATGATCAGTCAAATCAGAATGATGCATATCTTCAGGGGGAGCGTGTCTTATCTTCGTATTTATATATCTCTCGTATTTCATTTTCCTTCGCATTCCATTTCATTCCTTTATCTATCTTTCGATGTGTTCTGTTTTGTGAACAATCGTCCAAAACGGGGGAGATTGTTGGTGCAATACTTGCCCTCTTGTGTTTGGGAGATTGTTGACAGAAACAGGCTTGGACTGATTTGTTTGCTAGTGCACACAGAGAGAAATAGTCCATGCAGTGCCGAAGAGAATGTTGTTTCAGGTGTACAGTTTGAGGAACTTCACCGAAGATTATCTACGTCGAAGAAGAGAATGAGCAACCGAGAAGAATGAAGTGAAGGAGTTGACCCCTCGAAAGTTTATTGCTGACGCAAACCAATTGGTTCGGTGATCGCGTCCGAAGAAATTGACAGCAGCGATGGAAGACGAAGACGAAGTGAAGACGTAGCATTCTTTTCGCCGTTCTTCTTTCATTCATTTGAGTCAGAGGACCTCCGTACTATTAAGAGGGGTATAGGTTCTCGAAGCTTAGATCCGCTGTGATGCTTAGCCCAAACCTATGCGAGACCGGGAGAAATCTCTTTATGCTTCGAATGATTACCTGCCAGCAGAAGACGTTGTTCTTCGTTGCTGTAGGAGATATCTTTCGAACTGAGGAGTTAGCATTACTTGCTCTGCACGTAATGTTACCGTTGTGCTCAATTCCGACCGTTGGACTCGTGTCGTTCGGCCATTGGCTGCTCCACATGTCCAATTTGGTCATTTCCCATCTGGGAAGGCTGCGGCTATAAATAGCCACCCCGCTCCAACGTTGCCCGTCGGCTGCTCCGCTTAAGATTTCTGTGAACATTGATTGAGCATCCCCTCTCCGAGAGATTTGAGTTTAAAATCCACCGAGAGAAAAATCAAGAGCCGAAACTTAGACAGTGGTTGAGCATCACAGTAGTTCTGAGTTAGAGTTTTTGTACCTATTACTCTTGAGAGCTGCCCACTCTCTAGACGGATAGGTGTCGGCTCGAGTGTCGAAGAGTATTGTCTTCACCGAGCGAGATCTTCAGCAACCAAGAGTCTTGTGGTTCACGAAGAGAGCTGAAGAGAGTTTATCTTCAGTGAAGGTTTGGAGATCGCCGACAAGTATCTACCACGAGTGAAATCAACTGGAGTCTGATCAGCTCCGAGTTGAAGGAGAACAGGGCGAGGAGAGTTTATCCTCCGTGTTAAATCACAACCCCTCCAACCAGACGTAGTCCTTTGGTAGAAGGGCGAACTGGTCTACCAAATTCCTCTGTTGCCATCGAGCACCACTGGTTTGCCTTTACATTACTGCATTTCCTTCAGCAGTTTACATTCGTGCTCAGTGCCGATAGTTGTACCTGATCAATCACAGTTCATCAAATATCTGTCACATTCTCATCGTTCAATTTCATCGTCTCTGATTGATTTATTACTCGTCGCAATGTAGTCTGTCAACGTGAATTCATTCTGTGCTGTTTTTATTTCCCCTGTTACCATCTCTTGTGCATTTCCATCGCGGCTCATATCTAGTTTTCCCCCGTGATTTTGCATCTGATGATACATTGCATTACCATCGATCTTGTCAGACTTGTGATATTCATCGCTTGACAAAATTGCTGCATTCTACATCGATAGATTTGGTCCTCTATAGCGAGCTAAATCAAGTGCGTTGCTACCGAACATTATTTCCGCTGCCGTGATTGGGATCGGTTCAAAACGTTCGAAAGAAATTTTGAATCTCCCATTCACCCCCCCTCTGGTCGATATACTCTCGGTCCTAACAAATACGTATACCCCTCTTAATAGTACGGTGGTCCTATGACTCAAATAAGAGAAAGAAGAACAACAAAACAAATGCTACGTCTTCGCTTCATCTTCAATCTTCTCGACTGCAGTCATTCTTCTTCGGACACACTGAATGAAAATTGCTTTGTGTCAGCAATTCTTTCAGGACCATCTCCGGCACGCAATCTTTTCGGTATGCTTTCTTCTCAAAACATATCCTTCTCTTCTCTGCAACGTAGATGTTTTCTCGGTGAAGTTCTTCGAACTTCCTGAAAGAATATAGCATTCTTCTTGATAGCAAACTCTTCGAGACATGTCAATCTTTTCTGCAGCGCAGATAACTTTCGAGGAAGTTTATAGCAAACTTCTCGGAAGTGGCAATCTTCTCGATAATAAGCCTCTTGAAACATATCAATCTTCTCTGCTGCAATCTTCTCGGAAAATTATAGCAATCTTTTCCGTAGCAGTCTCTTCGGGAGATTATAGCAATCTCTTCGGCAGCAATCCTTTCGGGATATTATAGCAATCTCTTCCGTAGCAATCCTTTGGAAAGATTACAGCAATCTCCTCGTTAGCAAACCTTTCGGAAACATACCTTTCGGTAGCAAACCTTTTGGCAGATTATAGCAATCTTCACGATACTCCAGGGACTATATCTCTGTGTGTGCACTAGTAAACAAATTAGTCCCTCACTATTTCTGACAACAATCTCCAAAATACAAGGGGCAAGGAATTGCACCAACAATCTCCCCCTTTTTGGACGATTGTTGACAAAACAGATAAACATTGAAGAGTAGATAGATATGTAACTAGAAATGCGCGGAATGTAAATTCGATAATATCTCGAAGATAAATATACTCCCCCTAAATGTATGCAGCATATGAAAGATTAACCTTTTGGATAAACCTGCATATATTAGAATAAGCTTGGTGGAGAGATATTTCACATCTTCGAGAATAAATGTATTGCACCGAATGATAATGTCCGAGATATAATAGAGTGCATCCATACGTGAACTCTGGTAATAATTCCACCCGCAAAAATAAATTCTTGAGAGAAATGAAGTATGGCATGGGTTATTATCATTCGAGAACTAGAAAGAGTTCACAAGAGTTATACAACACGATAAGAATCAAATGAAGGCAAGTGTTGTAAACTCGAAAAACAACCCAACAAAGACCCGCAAATCTATCACTCGATGTCTTCTCCCCCTTTTTGTCAACAAGTGTCAAAAAGGTGAAAAAGAACATGAGACATTACACGCCCGAAGGAAAAATGAACCGTCGCCCGAAAAAAAGGGTCTAGACTCGCTTGGCGAAGAAGTTTCCGCCTCAGAGGTGACAACATTATCTTCAGCTGCATCTTCTTCTGCTTCTTTATCAGAACGCTCCGGCACAACTGGGGTTGCTGGAGCATTTTCATCTTTCTTCTGAGAAACTCTTTCAGCAGATAACGGAACACTATTCTCCTCAGATAAAAGTTTAAGCGATGTAGCCTCAAACTCGGTGATAACATTGTTCAGATTAATCCTCAACGGATCTGTCGAAGGAAATCTGGCTGAAAAAACTTAGTAGTGTTGATCTTCAATAGTCAGCGGGGCATCCATGAAGTCATATGTTTCGAACAGACTAGCCATGTTGATTTTCTTCTTAGAAATTAATTTCCTCAGCAATTTCCTCAATGGGGCATCCATGAAATCATCTAAATTTTGCGTGTATTGTTGTGGGGAATATTCAGCTCATGCGCAAGACGCTCTTTTTCTTTCCGATCATTATCAATGTGCTTTAGCAGAAGTTGTTGGGTTCTAAGACTGATCTCTGGAGTCTGGATGTATTATCTCTGAAAACTTTGCCTTTTGTAATCTTTCAACATCAGCAGAGTGTCTCTAACATGATGGATAAATTTCTCTGGAGCATCTTGAGCAAGATATTCTTTCCTTGCGCATCAATTGATAATATTCTTCTCAGCTTCATTTTCTTCGGCAGAATCAACAAGCAGATGCATGAATACATCTTTGTTATCGGAGACATAGCCAAGATATAGGCTATTGAGAGTGTTGCGCAATACACCATGAATTTCTCTTGAATCATATGCTCCTGGCAGAGGACTTGTAGTATGACACAGAATATAACGGAAGGTTTGAAAGTTGAACTTCAGATATTTTGTCCGACAAAAAACCATACGAAAGATAATCGCCAACCTTATCTGAATCCATCAGGATGTGAAACTGTTCATCAGAAATCTCATCGATAAAATGCACACGAGTTTCAAAGTTGTTGCTTTCAATCCGAGGGAAATGCAGACACTCGAGAAATTCTTCAGCGCTGCCCTTCATCACATGGTGCTCTGTTATCCATTCGAGATCCCATGATTTTGATATCTTGTTTGTCACCCGACGCATATAGTGTGGCATAAGACTAGAGAATATATTCTTGGTTCCATGGGTGCTTGAATGAGAACCTTCGTAAGCTGAAAATCTTCAATGTCCTGAAGGATTTGCTTTAAGCATTCCAATATTCTCATCAGTGGTAAATCAAGATATTCATGATGAAATATCTGATTACTTTTCAGCTGCGAGCATTTTCTTTCAGCAGAGAGCATTTTCTTTCGGCTGCGAGCATTTTCTTTCAGCTGCGAGCCAACATTTGTTTCAGCATTTGTTTCTGATGGACCAGCATTTGTTTTAGAATTTGAAGTACTTGGACAATCAATCTCCATGGCAACATTTTCCGTGAGGGGCACATCAGCTTTTTCAAGATTTTCATTCTCAAGCTCATTTATATTTGACGAGGCACAAGGGCCTTTTCTTTCTCTGATTCATTGTTTTGAAGCACTTGAGCCTTCTTTTCCTTCACTGATTCTACCTTCTCGAAGAATAACTCTGGAAGGAGAATTTTGCTGCCTCTCATCCTTTTCAGAAGATTGTTCCGATGCTTGAGGATCTGAAACATTTGCATTTTCCACACTTCCTTCTCCCTGAGCACTGTGCTCATTTCTTTCGGCTTATAGCTTTCTTTTCATCAGAAGCATTTTCTTCTGCCTAGCTTTCTTTTTGACGGGATTTCTTTCGGCACCCAGAATTCTTTTTAGTGCCACACATCTTCTTCTGCGGACTGCCATTCTTCATCAAACTGAGGTTTTGATACAACTCTTGTGCCCATGACATTTTCTTCACCCATTTCTGTCTGACCAGCAGGCTTAGCAGAATCTTCAACATAATCCATTGACCTGTGAAAGAGAATACATCCGAGGGAAAATATAGACAGGGCCATGAGTACGCACAGATATGTTTTCGATGAAAATCATTTTTCGAGAAGAATTGATCAGCACTTTGAGAATTATCTCGAATGAGAAATATCTTTGAAAGGTTTCATGCTAGTAAGTTCCGAAAGAAAACTACTAAGATGAAACCTATCTAATTTTTCATCAGAGAAAAAGCATAAAGTTTAGATCAATTCAGATGTGCACGAGGAAAAACTACAAACCGCGCATGGTAAAAAGTACAAGCTCTTGAAGATCCATTGGGATAGTTGAATCAGAGGATAATCGCGACGGGTTGAACTCATATTATGAATGGAATGAGAAATACGAGTTCGGATCTCCGTACCCTAACTTGGTGGCGGAGATCAACTAAGGCGACGCGGAGAGGAAGATTTATCACGGCGGCTTGGAGCAAATGCGGCGAGGTCCACTGGAGTTTCATCGGCGGATGATCTCGTCGAAGTTGCAAGTGCGACGGCGCACCGAGGATATTTTTTGAGCGAGGGAGACGATGAATGACAAAGAGATTGGAACCGTACGAGGAAGACGAGGAGGGGGGAAACCCAACCGTCTCGATAGAAAATCTATGGTTCAGAGTCAATGGGTTCTTCACATTCAACGCACATGATTAAGTGGCGGTTGTACGTGGACACATGGCAACCAAAGGAGCAGTTTCTCCTCACTTGGGCGGGAGACCCAAATTTTGGAGGGCTTTCGCCAAATTAGAAATAACCTTCGGAACGCATTTCTCTCATAGCCAAGAACACTAGAGAGAAAGTTGTTTCAGATAAAATTGCGTACCCACGAGAGAAAAGCATAGACTAGATAAGATAGAATGGAAAGGTAGGGTCCAAAGCATTTCACTCAGAGAGAAAATCAAAACAAAAGAAAACAACCATGAGTGAAATGCATACAGGACTAAATCCAGATCTATGAAAGAAGATAAACATCCTATGAGAAAGAACTTAAATCCCGAAGTAAAACCATAGCAACAGAATGCGACCGAAGGAAAACTTTGGTCAGCCAATCAATTCTTCATCTTGACGTGATTGATAATAATATCCTTTCCATTCAGAGATATCTTGAAAGAATTCCCAAAATAGGCGAGATTGATCTTCTACACAGTCACAAGCATATTCTTTGACAATGTCTTAGGATATATCTTCACTGATACAAATGACCCAATATCCTGAAATTGAGTTAGTTTGACTTGCCGAAGCAAATCACATGATAATGCAAGTATCTCAAAATTCTTTCAATAGAGCCAAGTTTCCTTTTAGGAAACACTGATGGGATAGAAGCAATAATATCAGCAAGGGTAAAAGTCAGTCCTTTCAAAAAGTGAAGCATATCCCCTGCAAGTATCAATTTGTCTCAGGCATATGATTTGATTTGTTTCGCCTGGAGACATTTTTCCTGCAAGAAAGATTAGGTTTTCTTAACCACCCACATCTTGGCAGGTGGCCGAGAAACATTTGGTTTCGGACGTGCAGGATAGGATTTCTTTCGTGAAACATAAGAGTTGTTCCTCTGGGAAGGGTTAACATAATTGAAAGAATAAGCATTGTAATTCTTCCCAGAAACATGAGCATAATGGTTCGAAGAAGTGTACATATAATCTTTCTGACGAGCATTCTTATAAGAACCATATGAGGGATTTGCAGTCTCATACTGTGAGGATTTTCCTTTCCTACGAAAGTTATTTCCCTGCATGGTCAGAGTAGCAATAATAGGCAGATTTTCAATACGAGACTTTTCAACCCAGATTCTTTTCTTGGGTGGCCTGTTCCTGCAATTAGTGCCAATATAACGTGCAAATACTTCACCATTCCATTGCTTAAACAATTTGTAGTTGGAGTCAAATGACACATCAGTAGGTGAAGGAATTGGACAATCATATCCTGAAAGTAATGTAGGTTCGAGAGTTTTGCTTTTACCAGGAACCCATACTATCTTTGGATATTGCTCAGGTGTCCAGTATGTTCCATCAGCATTTAAGTTTCTCTCGAAACCTTACCCTTCCTTTCTAGGGTTCTTGTGAAGAATTGACTTCTTCAGAACATCACAAAGAATTTGGTGTCCTTTGAGACTTTTGAACATTCCTGTGTCAAGCAAATTGTTCAGCCTAGCATTTTTATCAGAAATAGCAACATTTTCCTCAGAAGAGGAGTTAGTTTCAACAGTAATAACAGGTGCATTTCTTTCAGTAGCAGCAGATGTTTCAGCGTTAGAATCAGAATTGCTACGCTCTAGGCATTTTAGACAAGGTGGCATAAATTCCTCCTGAGAAGCACTAATTTGCTGGGCGAGGAGAGAATCATTTTCAATCCGAAGATCATCATGAGCTACTCTCAGACACTCGAGCTCTTGTTTCCTTTTCAGGAAATCATAGTTAAGTCTTTCGTGGTCATCTGAGAGAAAAACATGACGACCTGACAGATCCTCAAATTTTGCCAAAAGAGCAGAATGCTCGTTTGTCAACATTTGGTTTTTCTTCATCTCCTTGACCAACAAATTTTTTGTCTTCCTGAGAGATTTCTCAAGTTTCTCAAGAGAGTATTGTTGTTTCTTAGCAATTGTTATAAGCTTAGCTTCATCATCATCACTAGAAGAGGAATTATCACTAGCATAAGCTTTTTGTTTCTTGGGAGGTACCTTTCCTTTCGAAGCTTTTGCCATGAAGCAATATGCGGAAGCTTCAACATCACTTGAATTGTTGTCGAAGAAGTTCAACGCTGGTGTGGAATCGCAAACAATGCCGGCTATGCCTGAATCTGAATTTTTGTCGGATTCTTCTTCGGCAACTTCTTCATACTCAAAGACTTCTTCTTCGGAGTTCATTTCCTTCCCAATATATGCCTTATCCTTGTGAGAGCTCTTCTTTCGATTGGAATGAGACTTGGAGGTAGTTCTTGACGAAGACTTTGATGAAGACTTCAAGTAGGAATTGTCTTTCTTCTTCGAGAACTTCTTTGTCTTCTCATCATCAGAATCATAGCTCTTGTTCTTGAAACTCTTGCTACTGCCCATGTTGAACTTGCCACTGGCGCTTATTTCAGCTTCCCACATTGGACAATCAGAGATGAAATGTCCGGGCTTCTTGCACTTGAAGCATCTATATTCTCCAGAAGATTTTGACCTCGACGAAGACTTTGAGTTACTGCCCGATTCCTTTTTCAGAAACTGATTCTTTTTCAGAAATTGATTCTTTTTCGGAAACTGATTCTCTTTCGGTCAGCATTGCAAGTGCTTAGTTATTTGCACGGGATCTTTGCTGATGCTATCAGAGTCATCAGAATCTTCATCAACATTATTTTCGACTTCCGAAGAAGAATAGACAGCAGCTTTGAGAGCATGATTCTTTTGGTAGCGAGAGCCATATAGATCTCTTTTCTCTTGTTGTTCATCATGGGTGTTCAGCCTCTCCATATCATCAGCATCATCGAGACTTTTGAAGTCACGACTTTCCTTGATTATCAACTCGAGGGTATTGAAAGAACTGTCCAGGGACCAAAGCAACTTCTTCACAATCTCAAGATCGGTAATATCTTCAGCACCAAGACCTTGCATCTCGTTTGCGATATCATTCAGACGATCAAAGGTTTCTTGACAGTTTTCATTCTTGAGCCTCTTGAAGCGGTTGTACTTGGCCCGAAGAATATCGATTCGTGTTTCTTTTTGAGTTGAAACACACTCATTGATCTTCTCTAATCTGTCCCAGATTTCTTTCGTTGTTTCAAGTCTTCTGTACTGAAGGAATTGCGTCCAGGAGAGATGATTGCAGATGATATCCTTTGCTTGTGCATCCATCTGAATATTTCTTTCGTCATTGGGTGTGGGAGATTCGGGAAACTGAATTGTGTAGCCATTTTCCACAATCTACCACATTTCTTCGTTGATAGCCTTCAGTCGAATCATCATCTTTTGTTTCCAGAATGGATAGTCATTTCCATCGGAGAAAGGAAATCTTTCAGAGTGCCCATGGTGTCCTGCAAGCGACATACTCAAAACTCCAAGGCGGTTAGACCTTAATAAGCAGAGACATGGAGTACCTTGCTCTAATACCAATTGTAAGGACCAGAGTATATCGACCAGAGGGGGGGTGAATGGGAGATTCAAAATTTCTTTCGAAATGTTTAATACTCTCAACACAGCACAGCGGATACTAAACTAAGCAGTTTTAGTTCTACGAAAGAGAACTATTTCCGAAGCAAAACTAGTTCCGAAGCAAAACTAGTTCTGAAACAAGATTGTTCTCGAAACAAAACTGTTTTTGAGACAAAACTATTTCCGAAACAAAACTGTTTCCGAGACAAAACTGTTTTCGAAACAAAACTGTCCTCGAAACAAAATTGTTCCTAAAACAGAACTATTTCCGAAACAAAGCTGTCCCCGAAACAAAACTACTACGGAAACACAACTGAGCAGTTTTAGTTCTACGAATCAGAACTACTACAGAAACAAAACTATCAACATGGATAGAGTTACACACATGAAACAATTGCACATATAACAGACACAAAACATTCACACTACTGCAAAATATTCATCAGAGCAAGACTTAGCATAAAGACTAAGTACCACCAAATGAAAAGCAGATGAACATACAGACAAACAACCTTAAGTACTATGAAAGCAAGTGTGCAACACAATATAGTCATGGTACTGAAAAGAATTCTTGAAAGATAAAGAATCATAGTACACAGATAGATATCTATCGACAGCAAAGAGCACCAAAAATAAACTACTGAAAGAAATGCAGTAGGATAGAAATGACCAGTGGTGCTCGATGGCGACAGATGATTTGGTAGACCAGTTCACTCTTCTGCAAAAGAGCTACGTCTGGTTGGAGGGACTTGTGATTCAACACAGGAGATAAACTCTCTCCATCCTATTCTCCTCAACGTGAAGTTCCTCGAACTTCAGTTGATTTCACTCGTGGTAGATTCTTGTCGGCGATCTCCAAACCTTCGACAGACTTCGTCGCGAACCACAACGACTCTTGGTTGCTGAAGACTTTGCTCGGTGAAGACAACAACTCTTCAACACTCGAGCCGACACCTATCCGTCTAGAGAGTATGCAGCTCTCAAGAGCAATAGGTACAAGAACTCTCAACTCAGATTTACTGTGATGCTCAACCACTATCTAAGTTTCGGCTCTTGATTTTCTCTTAGTGGATTTTAAAATCAAATCTCTCGAAGAGGGGTGCTCAATCAATCTTCTCAGAATCTCAAGTGGAGCAGCCAACGGGCAATGTTGGAGCGGGGTGGCTATTTATAGCCGTAGCCTTCCCGGATGGGAAATGACCATTGAGGACACGCGGTCCAGCCAATGGCCAACCGACACGTTTCCAACGGTCGGATTTTGAGCACAACGGTAACATTACTTAAGGAACAAGTAATGCTAACTCCTCGGTCCGAAAGATATCTCCTGCAGCTTCGAAGAACAACGTCTTCTGCTGACAGATAATCATTCGGAACAAAAAGAGATTTCTCTCAATCTTTCATAGGTTTTGGCTAAGCATCACAACAGACAAAAGTCTCGAATACTTATACCCCTCTTAATAGTACGGTGGTCCTATGACTCAAATAAGAGAAAGAAGAACAACGAAACAAATGCTACATCTTTGCTTTGTCTTCAATCTTCTCGACTGCAGTCATTCTTCTTTGGACACACCGATTGAAAATTGCTTTGTGTCAGCAATTCTTTCAGGACCATCTCCGGCACGCAATCTTTTCGGTATGCTTTCTTCTCGAAACATATCCTTCTCTTCTCTGCAACATAGATGTTTTCTCGGTGAAGTTCTTCGAACTTCCTGAAAGAATATAGCATTCTTCTTGATAACAAACTCTTCGAGACATGTCAATCTTTTCTGCAGCGCAGATAACTTTCGAGGAAGTTTATAGCAAACTTCTCGGAAGTGGAAATCTTCTCGATAATAAGCCTCTTGAAACATATCAATCTTCTCTGCTGCAACCTTCTCAGAAAATTATAGCAATCTTTTCCGTAGCAGTCTCTTCGGGAGATTATAGCAATCTCTTCGGCAGCAATCCTTTCGGGATATTATAGCAATCTCTTCCGTAGCAATCCTTTCGAAATATTACAGCAATCTCCTCGTTAGCAAACCTTTCGGTAGCAAACCTTTCGGCAGATTATAGCAATCTTCTCGATACTCCAGGGACTATATCTGTGTGTGTGCACTAGTAAACAAATTAGTCCCTCACTGTTTCTGACAACAATCTCCAAAACACAAGGGGCAAGGAATTGCACCAGCACATTTAATCATTTGTCGAAGCTTTGATCTATATGTTGTCATCAATTACCAAAAAGGAGGAGATTGAAAGCACATTTGCTCTCTTGGTGGTTTTGGTAATTTGTAACATCATATATCTCATTGAACTAATGTCCATTCAAGTTAAAGATTTCAGGATATTCAATGATTGTCATGGCAAGGACTAGAGATGTGGACCCCTCAAAATGCTAAGGACATGGATTGGCAAAAGCTCAAGACTCTACATTTTTTTGTTAAGTGATCCAAGATCACATTGAGTCCATAGGAAAGCCAATACTATTAAAAGGGGATGAGGTGTTGCTTAATGGTCTTTTTGCTCAAGTGCTTAGTGACAGTGCTCCAAAACCCTCAACCACTTTCTCCATCCAAATATGTCCAAAACCTACATTCCAACTCGGCCCCACCGAAATTTCCTATCCGGAGCCACCGAGTTCATCTGGACTTAGCCAATGCCAAAACCCTAAAAATCGGATCCACCGATATGGATCTCGGTCCCACTGAGATGGCCTTGCCAACTCTCTGTAATCATTTGCAATTACTTCGGTCCCATCAAGATTTGCAAATCGGTCTCACCGAGATGGCTTGCCAACTCTCTGTTGCCTTATTGCTTTACTTCGGTCCCACCGAGTTGATGCAATCGGTGCCACCGAGACGAGGTTTGCCCTAACCATTGCACATCGGTCCATCCGAGTTGTTCTGATCGGTCCCACCGAGCTTCCTAACGTTCATATCTTTTACGGTGCCACCGAGATTTCTGATCGTGCCACCGAGTAAGGAGAGCCATCAGAATGTGCCTACACTTCCACCATACATTTTCTGAGAGAGAACCACCTACTCATGTGTTGAGATCAAGACATTCCAATCCAACCATTTGAACCTTGATTTCTAGCGTTTCCCAAGTTGCTTTCCACTCAAATCCTTCCTCCACCATAGCCAAATCTGTGAGGAGTTGTTTGAGTGTTGGGGAGACTATCATTTGAAGCACAAGAGCAAGAAGTTCATCAACAACACACCGTCTATTACCTTTTGGAGAGTGGTGTCTCCTAGATTGGTTAGGTGTCACTTGGGAGCCTCCGACATGATGTGGAGTTGAACCAAGGAGTTTGTAAGGGCAAGGAGATCGCCTACTTCGTGAAGATCTACCTCGAGTGAGGCTAGTCCTTCGTGGACGTAAGCCATGGTGGAATAGACAAGGTTGCTTCTTCGTGGACCCTTCGTGGGTGGAGCCCTCCATGGACTCGCGCAGCCGTTACCCTCCGTGGGTTGAAGTCTCCATCATCGTGGACGTACGATAGCACCACCTATCGGAACCATGCCAAAAATCACCATGTCTTCATTGCGTTTGAAATCTCCGATCCCCTCCTTTACTTACATGTGCAATTGTTTACACTACAAGAAATATGGCAACTTGCGACCATCAATATTGGTCACTGAATGGTCATTGTTTTTCATTTGCGACCTTTTTGTGACCAAAAACAGTTGGTCAAAAGCTGGCCGTCTTTAATGAAACTTAACGACCTTTGTTGTGAAATGGTCGTAGAAGGTAACGACCAAAATAAAAGGTCGTTGGTTCTACGACCAATTGTTTTGGTCGCTAGCAACCTGCCCACACCACGTCAGATCCAACGTGGCAAGCTGACGTGGCAAAATAACGACCAAATGAATTGGTCGTTGATCAGAATCAGCCCAGTCCAGTCAGTGCTTTACATGGGCTGAGCCCAACAATTCAGCTTATATATATATATATATATTTCCTATTAATCTTGGTCACCTACATGGGCCAAGCCCTACATTCCAGCCTTTTTATTTTTAGGCCATGGCCTTTTTAGTCAATTGATTTTCTAGTTTCAGGCATTATATTTAGAGCTGGTCCCACTAGTCAGATGGGTCCCGCATGTCATAATCCCATGCATTGGTCCCACACGTCAAAAAAAATTAAAATTTCTCAATTGATTTGGACAAGTGGGTCCCACTAGTCAGGTTTCCATTTCACATATTTTCAAATCACATACATAATCACTATTTCAAACAAAACAATTGTAGTTCAGAAATATACAATATTTCATTCAGAAACAGAGAGAAGATACATGAAATTCCAGAGTTCACATCGCCCAGATAAGCCAGCTATCATTACACAACTTGCTATACAAAAATATCTTATCGCTTCTTTTAACATCTTCAGCCTGGCTTCACTTGTATAAGAGGGAGATCACTTTCGTCTTGAATTTAGGCAAAATATCTGGCAACAAGAAAACAGAACAGTGAGGATAGACATAGAATTATCATGAAGCATTGCCAGGGAGTACATGCTTTCAAGTAACATGATAGTTCAATACAACTATCCAATAGTTTAATAGGAGACACAGAATTACCAAAGTAAAAGTATTCCAATAGTACTGTACTGTGCCAATAGTTCAATACTGCTAGGCTACTTAATAGGAAAAATCAAAGCAACAGTTCTAGACTTGGTGTTAACGAATGGAGAATGTAAATCAATAGCAGATTAAGCGCCAATTTTGTCATAGATGCAGGGAGAAGATGAGCAGAAAAGCGTAGAGCAGTGGACACTGCCATACCTGTAGATGGGTGTTCGCAGTCGGGGATGATACATGGGGCATGGGCTCTCTAAGAATCATAGTTGCAGCTGCAGCCGGAGCGGCGACCTCAACTGGTGCATTCTCCTCCCTCATCAACAGAAAGGAAATATTCAATCAGAAGAATAAAACAAGCCAGCACATGCATTTGTATCACATAGTGGACTTGAAAGTTGAGCAAGCCATCAGATAATGTGCATATCTTGCGCAAAAATCCAGGGCATAACAGATTCAAGTCAGCAAAAGTTAACATGTGCACATCTTGCGCAAACTATCATCATTCAAAAAAAAATACAAAACAAATATGCAAACAGCTGTACACTGGTTGAGTGCTCATACTTATATCATATCAAGCAATAGCATTTAGCAACAGTGATGATCAACTACACCATTCAGATATCATGAATAATTAATCCTCAAGATGCAGAAAGCTTATTTACAATAGTTTGGGTTTTTAAATTTGTCATCTTAAAGCATCACACAAGCAAATGATAGGAAAGATCATAGGAATTAGCACTGCCCTGATCAACTATACTATAAGTCTATAAGCATAAAAAAAGTCAAACAAGCTCATTGTGCATTTTCTTTTTCAGCATGAGACACAATAAGCATAAGTAACCACTAGGAAAATAACTTGCTATCTACAGGTCCAATTATCGGCAACAAGAACATTAGGTAATGAAAACAACATATTTCCAATGCAATCCAGTAGCCAACCACAACTTATTTAAACAGTACCACAACTTATTTAAATGAAGGTGTGAACACATAAACAATGGCTATAAGGGTGCAAAATGCATCATAAGGATATAACAATCAATCAATCATGCTACTTTGCAGTTCTCAAAGAATTAGTAAACATATCACCAGACAGATTATTCTAGAATTGATACCAGTAACTACCCCTTGTAACCAGAAAAGGAGATAAGGTAAAAAAAATCCAGATATACACTATGATGGTCATCATGTACAACTAACTACAAGTGAGATGCACAGAGACAACCACGTAATATAGCAGTGCATAGTAGAGAGCAAAACAGGGATAACTCATCGCCAACAACATGTATAATTCGGAGCCTACTATACAACACAAGGGCATTTCCATGACACATAAGAAGCTGAATATAAGACAGCGCATCGTAAATGTTACAGAGCTCATATGCTAAACTAATAAGCATGTCAAGTCAGCTTGCAGCCTAAACAGGTACTATCCAGTGCAAACACACCCTGCTTCGAGATCTGAGGCGAGAAGGAGGGAGCGGGCATGCAGACGGGACCAGGAGGGCCGTGGAGTCGTGGGCGAGCTTGTAGTCCTTGTAGAGGAAGTAGCCGTTGCCGGCGGCCATGGCTGCCACCTTAGTCGACCCGGCCTAGACGTTGTCGAGCATGTTCTTGTGGCCACTACACCACCCGCGTCCTGAAAAACCAGTCAGACAACAAAAATGTCAGATCTGAGTCGTCTATGCTGTGGACAACCGCGAGATGAAAATGCAGGAGTGGATCTGCGGCCGGTGCTGTCGAGGAAGAAGGTATCCGACGGCGGCCTTGTCGGGGAGGAGGGAGAGTCGGGGATGCGTCCAGGCAACGAGGGCTCGGGTCCAGCAGCAGACGTCGGGGACGCGGCGAGTCGGGGACGCGACGAGTCGGGTCGGTGTAGAGCCTGAGGAGCGGCGGCCGGTGGAGGAGCCGAGGCGGAGGTCGGAGACGCCGGATCCATGCTAGGCTCCAACTCTCGGCGGCCAGAGCTAGCTGAGGGGAAGGGGGCGCGCGGAGGGTGGCTCGAGCACGACATGGAGGCCGCCGGCAAGGACCTCGGCCCGCAGAAGAGAAGGGCGTCGAGGAGGAGGTCGCGGGCGCGGACGGTGCGGGCGGCGCGTGCTTGGGCTGGCTGCGGTCATGGCGGCGCGCCGGCCGGTCGAGGCAGAGCAGGGAGTCGGGGCGAGGGAGGCTCGTCGGCCATCGAAGGAGGGCTAGCGGGGAGCGCATAAGGGGCCGGAGGCTGTGCGCGCACGGCGGCAGAGGGGATCGCCGGTGGATCTGATGGGGAGGGATCGCCGGTGGAGCTGATGGGTAGGAGGTGGATCTGATGGCGGCTGCGATCTGGAAGGGGAGGGGAGGAGGAGAGCTCTGTGCATCGGGTGAGACAGGGAGTGGTTCGCTGTGGCCTGTGGGTGGGTGGGTGGATGGATGGATGGATGGATGTGGGCTTGAGAGATAGATGGATGGATGGATCTCTGCCATGTCATCAATCCGTGGCACACATGTTTTCACCAATGAGAATGCAGCTTATGTACCAGATAGATGAAAACCCTTTGCATTATGTCACCAAGTGTGACCTATTTTTCAGTAAAAATAACAAACTTTGAATAATACAAATATCTTAAAAAAGGTTTCTCATAAAGGAGTTTTTTTTAAAGAGAATCATTTTTCGAGTGCCCAAAATGACATTTTTTGTGCAGAACCTACCAAATATTTGTTGCAAATTTGAACCAAATCAATTTTCTAAAATATTAGGCCATATTTAATGTACAATTGACCAAATGGTTGGGTGTCCAAAGTTTTTGATCCACCTCTCGTGAAAAAGACAAATTTCCGTCGATTCAGTGGGAAGCGGATCAAATTTGAACTACAGCTACCTCATAGTTTGCTCTTTATTTTTTTTAAATCATTTTTAGGTACACAAGTATCTATTTCATCAGAGATACTCCAAAAAAATTTCACGATTCAACCCCTAGCTTTGATCCACCTCTCGTGAAAAAGACAAATTTCCGTCGATTCAGCGGGAAGCGGGTCAAATTTGAACTGCAGCTGCCTTATAGTTTGTTCTTTATTTTTTTCAAAAATCATTTCTTGCTACATAAGTATCTATTTAATTAGAGAAACACCAAAAGTTTTCAAAGATTCAACCACTAGCTAGGAACGGTCATGCCCGCCGTTTTGACCGCATTTTGAAATGGGCATGAAAAAATCAAAAAAATCAAAAAATTGGAAAACCTTCGCATTGTGTCATTATATGTGACCAAGTTACCAGTAAAAATAATAAACTTGTAATACGACAATTATTTTTAAAAAGTGTTCTCAGAAATGAGCTATCATGTGTGAAGATTCATGGCTTTCAAGCCAAATGATCAATCTTATGGCCACATTCATGGCATAGTTTGTTCAAATGATCTCATATTGTGCACAAAGGTGCATCTTGGAATGGCAAACAATGTTGCCTAAGAAAGTTTTCATTTTCATTGGACGAAAATTTCATTTTCCATTTTTCGAGTGCCCAAAATGAGATTTTTTGTGAAGGACCTACCATATATTTGTTGCAAAATTGGACCAAATCATTTTTCTAAAATATTAGGCCATATTTAATGTACAATTGACCAAATGGTTGCGTGTCAAAATTTTTGATCCACCTATCGAGAAAAAGACAAATTTCCGCCGATTCAGCGGGAAGCGGGTCAAATTTGAACTGCAGCTGCCTTATAATTTGTTCTTTATTTTTTCCAAAAATCATTTCTAGGTACATAAGTATCTATTTAATTAGAGAAACACCAAAAGTTTTCCAAGATTCAACCACTAGCTAGGAACGGTCATGCCCGCCGTTTTGACCGCATTTTGAAATGGGCATGAAAAATTCAAAAAAAATCAAAAAATTGGAAAACCTTCGCATTGTGTCATTATATGTGACCAAGTTACCAGGAAAAATAATAAACTTGTAATATGACAATTATTTTTAAAAAGCGTTCTCAGAAATGAGCTATCATGTGTGAAGATTCATGGCTTTCAAGCCAAATGATCAATCTTATGGCCACATTCATGGCATAGTTTGTTCAAATGATCTCATATTGTGCACAAAGGTGCATCTTGGAATGGCAAACAATGTTGCCTAAGAAAGTTTTCATTTTCTTTGGACGAAAATTTCATTTTCCATTTTTTGAGTGCCCAAAATGAGATTTTTTGTGAAGGACCTACCATATATTTGTTGCAAAACTGGACCAAATCAATTTTATAAAATATTAGGCCATATTTCATGTACAATTGACCAAATGATTGCGTGTCAAAAGCTTTGATCCACCTCTCGTGAAAAAGACAAATTTCCGCCGATTCAGCGGGAAGCGGGTCAAATTTGAACTGCAGCTGCCTTATAGTTTGTTCTTTATTTTTTTCAAAAATCATTTCTAGCTACATAAGTATCTATTTAATTAGAGAAACACCAAAAGCTTTCCAAGATTCAATCACTAGCTAGGAACGGTCATGCCCGTCGTTTTGACCGCATTTTGAAATGGGCATGAAAAATTCAAAAAAAAGCAAAAAATTGGAAAACCTTCGCATTGTGTCATTATATGTGACCAAGTTACCAGGAAAAATAGTAAACTTGTAATACGACAATTATTTTTAAAAAGTGTTCTCAGAAATGAGCTATCATGTGTGAAGATTCACGACTTTCAAGTCAAATGATCAATCTTATGGCCACATTCATGACATAGTTTGTTGAAATGATCTCATATTGTGCACAAAGGTGCATATTGGAATGGCAAACAATGTTGCCTAAGAAAGTTTTCATTTTCTTTGGACGGAAATTTCATTTTCCATTTTTCGAGTGCCCAAAATGAGATTTTTTGTGAAGGACCTACCATATATTTGTTGCAAAATTAGACCAAATCAATTTTATAAAATATTAGGACATATTTAATGTACAATTGACCAAATGGTTGCGTGTCAAAAGCTATGATCCACCTCTCGTGAAAAAGACAAATTTCCGCCGATTCAGCGGGAAGCGGGTCAAATTTGAACTGCAGCTGTCTTATAGTTTGCTCTTTGTTTTTTCCAAAAATCATTTATAGGTACATAAGTATCTATTTAATCAGAGATACATGGTGTGGTGGTGAGATGTCGAGGTTTGGATGGTGGCCGAGGCCCCCAACTCCAGAGTGTGTAAACTGGCATGCCAACCGCGTGGTCACCGCGTGACCGTGGCGTTGCCACGCGTTCTGGGCGACCTAGGCATGTCTGGTGGGTTGGGCACTCCCCCGGTAGGTGTTAGGAAGAAGAATACGACAGAAGAATCTCACGAGGAGACTGAACTAAGCTCAAACATGAATTAGCAGCCAAGTGTTTGATTAGCGGTGGGGGAAATGCACATGGCCAATGGGCCTGAGTTTTGGCTGAGGATGATCATCTACTAAGGAGACTGCCTTGGCAAATTTGCAGCTTAAATGGAGGAGCCTAGGTGGCACTTGCTTTGCAAAGTACCACACTGGAAAGAAATATGGATATTGAAGCTGGGCTCAAATGAACGAATGTATTGAGCTGACATTTTGTGGAGGGAAGTTATATAGGTAGGAACATGCCCTGGTAAAGTTTCAGCAATAATTAAGCAATATAAAATATAGTTGCTTCACAAACTGAAAATATGACCAGAATAAAAGATTGGATGATGAGCTCACATGGATTGCTGGATAGAGCTCAATTTTTTTGGAGAGTGATGATTTGAGCATATGGAAGATTTGGAAAAATATTAAATCATTTGGATAATCCTAGCTAGTACTTCCGTCACAAAGCTTCTCTCTGGATAGAAACTTTGGAAATTTTCTGAGGAAGATTTACTATGCAAATGGAGCTGAATATTGTCATGTGGCAATGATTTGGATAGGGAAGAGTGCACAAAAAGTTTGAGGGCAAAAGCAGTGGTCTAGATAGCACTTGCTTTGCAATGTGCCAATCTGGCCAGAAAATAGAAATTGAAGCTGGGCGCACATAGATGATTTTATTGAGCTACAATTTGGATGAGGATGATAATTTGAGCATATGAACGCATTGTAAAAATTTCATACCATTTGGATAAATAAAAATGGTACTTCCTTCACAATGCTCTCCACTGAACAGAAAATTGGGAAAAATATTGAGAGAAATTGGCTAAATTAAATGAGCTAAAATTTGGTGGAGGGCGGTTCTATGGGTAGGGTCATGTCCTGGTAAATTTTCAGCAATTATAAAGTAATATAAAATATAGTTGCTTCCCAAACTGAAAATATTATTAGAAACAAAGATTGGATGGTGAGCTCACATGGATTGTTAGATGGGGCTCAAATTTTGTGGAGAGCTATCATTTGGGCATATAGAAGATGTGGCAAAAATTCAACTCATTAGGATATGCCTAGCTAGTACTTCCTTCACAAAGCTTCTAGCTGAACAGAAACTTTGGAAATTTGCTGAGGAAGATTTACTAGGAAAATGGAGCTGAATTTTGTCATGAGGCAATGATTTGGATAGGAAATAGTGCCCAAAAATTTTGAGGGCAATCAATAAAATATAAATAGCACTTCCTTCACAAAGTGCTGTTCTGAATAGAATAGGAAAATGAATATTCCTGAATTATTTTTGAACTAGGCAAGGAAGGTTTTTGACATATTTGAGGAAGATATGATCCAAAAAATTTATGAGAATTTTTTGGGAATTTTGGGAATGACAAAAATGTAGGCTGCTTCACAACCTAGGGCAAAAATTGACACATGGACATGACACATAGGCAAAACTGATGAGGTGGCGCCTAGTCATAGCAATGCACCACAATTTACAAGGCTATGACCATCTATATTGGTCGTGATCAGCTAGAAATAAGGCAGCGGACCAGTGCTGTCTGCTTTACGACCATTTCATGTAAGGAAATTACGACCTTTCTGACCAAAATGGTCGTTATGGTTTAGGGTTTGGAGCCCCCCGAACAGCTTATGACCAATTGATCTAAAATGGTCGTAGATTTACGACCATTTCTTCCAGGGTCACTGACAGAAGGTCACAAGTTGACATATTTCTTGTAGTGTTACTTTCCGCTGCCACACTCTTAGAATTGCATGTGTAGGGTGTTACTTGACTTGTGTACTTGCTAAAATCTGCCTACAACTAAAATTGGGAAAAGGTTAGGTTTTTATTTGGTCAAGTAGTCTAATCACCCCCCCTCTAGACATACTTTCGATCCTACACAACTCATTATGGGCAGTAAAAAGAGAAGGCTACAGAGTTCGTAGTTACCATCCTACAACTCACTATTGTGTTGGATAGAGCGTAGACAAATAATTTAATTGCCATCGGTCATATCTTTTTGCTAATAATTTTTACCAGTCTCCTCACTTGATGCTGGTTCATGAATATCTCATTGCCCCATATGCAAAAAGGGTCGAAGCGTGGATCTTTGCCTAGGACATATGTACCTACAAGCAACAAGTCAATATTAGAAGCTAAAAAGTGTCAAGCCGTGGATTTGTATGCACTACATTATGGAACGGAGGCAGTATAAGCCGAGTGATGAAACTAACCTCGGTGGAAAATGTTGGCCACTCCCGTTGTTGTCCTGCGTAAGTACATGGAAAGGCGTGATAAGTATTACAGGCTTAACATCAACCAAATATAGCCATGGTAAACAACAACATCTCAAATTGACAGCTTGAATGTGTTGGTTTCAGCATGATGTTAAAGCAATTAAAAATGGAAGGGAATGTTAAGTACAACAGGCTTAACAGGGACCAAATATTGTAATTCAAACTGGTATTGTTGAAAATGAATAGAACATAGCTCATGCTTAAACATCACACTGCATAAATGTGTAAAACTGAAATAAAGGGCATGTGTTAACTTCACCAGGCATAACATGAACCAAATATAGCCGTTCAAACTGGTATTGATGAAATCGAATTGCACAATTCATACTTGCACATAATGAACATCACATTGTGAATAACTGAAATAAACAAGGCATATATGTCCACTATAACAACCTAATATAGCCATTGAAAACTGGACAGAGGCTCACTGCAACCAACCTAGCAAGCAAATACAGATAAACAGGGCACCTGCTTGAAAACTGGACAAATGATCACTGCAGCCAACCTAGCTAACAAGCAAATACAGATAAACAAGACATATGCTTGAAAACTGGACAAAGGCTCACTGCAACCAACCTAACAAGCAAATACAGATAAACAAGGCATCTGCTTGAAAACTGAACAAATGCTCACTGCAACCAGCCTAACAACCAAATATAGATAAACATGACATCTGCTTGAAAACTGGGCAAATGCTCACTGCAACCAACCTAACAACCAAATACAGATAAACAAGGCATCTACTCACTATAAACAACCAAATATAGCCATTCGTGAAACTGAAGTGGACAATTCATACTTAAACATCAGATAGCCCTATTGAACATTACATTTTTGCATAACTGAAATAATTAAACACGGCACAGTTAAAACATCGCATGGAAAAAGCTACTACAACAATGGGTACGAGTTGGCTAGCTAGAAAAAGTAAGATTTGCTTATAGGATATTGCCTCACTTGTCATGGACGGGATCCTTCCACTTGGAAGAGCACATACCTAGGGTGCGATCCCTGATGTCGCAGATGGGCTGTCTCACCTTGGAAGAGCCGTAGTGGGTGCCCTTCGCATTGTCGTGGTTGATGAGATCTGACTTGGCAGCTGAGGATCCCAAGACACCGCAGTAGAACATGTCCTTCAGAAATGACATAATGGGCTCAATGGCGTACAAGGATCGCAAATCCTTGACCGCGAGGTGGAGGAGATCAGCGGCGGGGCCTTCGAAGAGATCGACGGCGGTTGAACCAGAGGCATTGGGGATGGACCACTTAACCTGTGACATGGCCCATGTGAAGCCTTCGTTGTCGACGAGCTTGATGTCGTAGCCGGCTGTCCTGAGATTCAGCAATACGTGAGCCCGCTGACGTGAAGCCTTCGCCATGGCGACGTAGTCAACTGCTACTTGTAGACTGCGTTGGTATTTCCCCGAAGAGGAGAGGATGGTGCAGTATAGTAGAGATAAGTATTTCCCTCAGTTAAGAACCAAGGTTATCAATCCAGTAGGAGAACCAAGCAAAATCCCGTTAAGCGCACCTGCACACACAAAAGCAAACACTTGCACCCAACGCAAATAAGAGGGTTGTCAATCCTCTTAGCGGTTATTTGCAAGGATTAATTCTGATAGTGGTAGATAGATAAACTAAAATACTAAATAAAATAAAAGTAAATAAATTGCAGCAAGGTATTTTTAGGTTTTTTATATATGATAAAGTAGACCCGGGGGCCATAGTTTTCAGTAGAGGCTTCTCTCTCGAACGCATATCATACGGTGGGTAAACAAATTACTGTTGGGCAATTGATAGAAAAGCAAATAATTATGACGGATTCATGGCAATGATCATGTATATAGGCATCACGTCCGAGACAAGTAGACCGACTCCTGCCTGCATCTACTACTATTACTCCACCCATTGACCACTATTCAACATGCATCTAGGGTATTAAGTATGAAACAGAGTAACACCTTAAGCAAGATGACATGATGTAGACAAAGTAAATTCAAGCAATATGATTAAACCCCATCTTTTTATCCTTAATGGCAACAATACAAATACGTGTCATGTCCCTTTCTGTCACTGGGATTGAGCACCGCAAGATTGAACCCATCACAAAGCACCTCTCCCATTGCAAGGTAAACCAATCTAGTTGGCCAAACCAAATCGATAGACCGGAGAGAAATACAAAGCTATAATAATCATGCATAAAAGAGTTCAGAGAAGACTCAAATATTTCTCATGAATAATCTGATCATAAACTCACAATTCATCGGATCCCAACAAACACACCGCAAAAGAAGATTACATCGGATAGAACTCCAAGAACATCGAGGAGAACATGGTATTGAAGATCAAAGAGAGAGAAGAAGCCATATAGCTACTAGCTATGGACCCGTAGGTCTGTGGTAAACTACTCACACATCATCGGAAGGGCAGCAAGGTTGATGAAGAAGCTCTCCGTGATCGATTCCCCCTCCGGCAGAGTACCGTAAAAGGCCTCCAGATAGGATCACGGAAGAACAGAGGCTTGCAGCGTCGGAAAGGTTTTTCTCTTGTCTCTCTGGTATATTGGGAATATTTTGGAATTTATAGCGCTGGAATTAGGCCAGGAGGGGCAACGAGGGGCCCACAAGCCTGGGCGGCGCGCCTACCCCCCTGGGCGCGCCCTGCAGGCTTGCCGCCTCCTCGTGGCTCTTCTGGTCTTCTTCTGAAGCTTCGTGGGTCTCTTCTGGTCCAGAAAAAATTAATCCAAAGTTTTTTTCTCGTTTGGACTCTTTTTGATAATAATTTTCTGAAAAGGCAAAAACAAGCAGAAAACAACAACTGGCACTGGGCACTGGGTTAATAGGTTAGTCCCAAAAAATGATGTATAATGTCATATAATTGCATATAAAACATCCAAGATTGATACTATAATAGCGTGGAACAATCAAAAATTATAGATACGTTGGAGACGTATCAAGCATCCCCAAGCTTAATTCCTGCTCGTCCTCGAGTAGGTAAATGATAAAAACAGAATTTTTGATGTGGAATGCTACCTAACATGTTTCATCCTGTAATCTCTCTTACGGTATGAATAATAAGATCCAAATGATTCAAAGCAATAGTCTATAGTTTGATATAAAGACATCAATACTCAGGCATACTAATAAACAATCCCGTCTTTCAAAATAAAAATGCTAAAGAACGTTATCCCTACAAAATCATATTATCCTGTCATGCTCCATCTTCTTAACACAAAATATTTATCATGCACTTCCCCGATGACAAGCCGAGCAATTTGTTCATAGTTTTTAACGCGCTTCAGCTTTTTCACCCCCACGCAATACATGAGCGCAAGCCATAGATATAGCACTATGGGTGGAATAGAGTGTGGTGGTAGAGGTAAATAAGGGGAAGTAAAAAATAAGAAGATAGTTTCACATCAACGAGGCTAATCAATGGGCTATGGAGATGCCCATCAATTGATGTTAACGCGAGTAGTAGGGATTACCATGCAACGGATGCACTAAGAGCTATAAGTGTATGAAAGCTCAACATGAAAACTAAGTGGGTGTGCATCCAACTTGCTTGCTCATGAAGACCTCGGGCATTTGAGGAAGCCCATCATCGGAATATACAAGCCAAGTTCTATAATGAAAAATTCCCACTAGTATATGAAAGTGACAAAATAGGAGACTCTCTATATGAAAAACATGGTGCTACTCTAAAGCACAAGTGTGGAAAAAGGATAGTAACATTGCCCCTTCTCTCTTTTTCTCTCATTTTTTTATTTTTTTATTTTTCGTCCGGAGTCTCATCCCGACTTGTGGGGGAATCATGGTCTTCATCATCCTTTCCTCACTGGGACAATGCTCTAACAATGATGATCATCACACTTTTATTTACTTACAACTCAAAATTACAACTCGATACTAGAACAAATATGACTCAATATGAATGCCTCTGGCAGTGTACCAGGATGTGCAATGATACTAGCGTCACATGTATAAAAATGATGAACGGTGGCTGAGCCACAAATACTATGTCAGTTATATGATCATGCAAAGCAATATGACAATGATGATGTGTGTCATAAAAACGGAATGGTGGAAGTTGCATGGCAATATATCTCGGAATGGCTATGGAAATGCCATGATAGGTAGGTATGATGGCTATTTTGTGGAAGATATAAGGAGGCTTATGTGTGATAGAGCGTATCATATCATGGGGTTTGGATGCACCGGCGAAGTTTGCACCAACTCTCGATGTGAGAAAGGGCAATGCACGGTACCGAAGATGCTAGAAAATTGCGGAAAGGTGAGAGTGTGTATAATCCATGGACTCACATTAGTCATAAAGAACTCACATACTTATTGCAAACGTTTATTAGCCCTCAAATCAAAGTACTACTACGCATGCCCGGGATAGATTGGTAGGAAAAGACCATCGCTCGTCCCCGACCGCCACTCATAAGGTAGACAATCAAGAATAAATCATGCTCCAACTTCTTAGCATAACGACAGATCATACGTGCATGCTTCGGGAATGACAAACCTTAACACCAATATTCTTACTAAACCACAATTATGTACTTGCACCTCCCACATATTACCATCTTAATATCGCAAAACTAATGCAAGGAATCAAACTTATCATATTCAGTGATCTACATGAAAGTTTTTATTATATCCCTCTTGAATACCTATCATATTAGGACCAAATTCATAACCCGTGCATATTACCATTGCTATTCATTAGACTCTGAAAAAGATATAAGTGAAGCATGAGAGTGCAACTATTTCTTTAAAATATAACCACCGCCGTGCTCTAAAAGATATAAGTGAAGCACTAGAGCAACTGCCTAGCTCAAAAGATATAAATGAAGCACTCAGAGTATACTAACAAATCACGAATAATGTGTGTCCCTCTCAAAAAGGTGTGCTCAGCAAAGATGATTGTGACAAACTAAAAAGCAAACAAACTATATCACAAGACGCTCCAAGTAAAACACATATCATGTGATGAATAAAAATATAGCTCCAAGTGAGTTACCGATAGATTGTAGACGAAAGAGGGGATGCCTTCCGGGGCATCCCCGAGCTTAGACGCTTGAGTCTTCCTTGAATATTACCTTGGGGTGCCTTGGGAATCCCCAAGATTAGGCTCTTGCCACTCCTTATTCCTTTATCCATCGTAGTCTCACCCAAAACTTGAAAACTTCAGCACACAAAACTCAACAGAAACCTTGTGAGATCTGTTAGTATAACAAGAAAATATTAAACTTTAGGCACTATTGTAAATTGATTCATATTTAATATTGGCTTAATTCTATTGTACTCCAACTTCTCCATGACTCATACCCCCCGATACGATCCATAGATTCATCAAAATAAGCAAACTATGCAACAAAAACAGTATCTGTCTAAAACAGAACAGTCTGTAAAGATCTATTTAGAAGCTATACTTATGTAACTCCAAAAATTCTGAGAAATTAGGAAAACGTAAACAATTCATATACCAATACTGTGTAAAAAATTCAGATTTTCTGGCGCTCCAGTACAGAATCAAAATTCCAGCACTGGACGCAAAACTTTCTATTTTCCAAACAGCATCAATTATACTATCATCTAAATCATCCCAAAGGCATTACTTGGCACAAACACTAATTAAAATATAAAAACACAATCATAACAGATGCTATAATTGTGTAAACACACAAGAACAGTAGGTAAAACTAAAAATTTATTTATTCATTGGGTTGCCTCCCAACAAGCGCTATTGTTTTATGCCCCTAGCTAGGCATAATGCATAGTTTCAAGTGTTGTCATCCTTCAAGTTAATTCCATAGGTGGCCCTCATAATAGAATCATAAGGTGCCTTAATTATCTTTCTAGGGAAGTGTTCCATCCCTTTCTTTAATGGAAATTGAAATCTTATGTTACCTTCTTTCATATCAATAATAGCACCTATTGTTCGTAGGAAAGGCCTACGAAGTATTATAGGGCAAGAAGGATTGCATTCAATATCAAGAACAATAAAATCAAAGGGCACATAATTTCTATTTTCAAGAATAAGCACATCATTTATTCTACCCAATGGTTTTTTAATAGTGGAATCCGCAAGATGCAAATTAAGGGAACAAGGATCCATATCGGTGAGACCTAGGACATCACACAAAGACTTGGGTATAGTGGAAACGCTAGCACCAAGATCACATAGAGCATTACATTCATAATTTTTAATTTTGACTTTAATAGTAGGTTCCCATTCATCTTGTAATTTTCTAGGAATTGAAACTTCCAACTCAAGTTTTTCTTCATGCGCTTTCATCATGGCTTCTACAATATGTTTAGTGAAAGCTTTATTTTGTCCATATGCATTTGGTGAATTAATCATGGATTGCAACAAGTAAATACACTCAATTAAAGAACAACTATCATAATTAAAGTCCTTGTAATCCAAGGTAGTTGGTGCATCACTATTTAAAGTTTTAACCTCTCCAAACCCACTTTTTTCATTTTTATCGTTAAGATTATAACCCTCCAAGAAATTGGGACTCCTTCTATCTAAAGTTTACTCTTCTTCAGTCCATTTTTCATAAAGTTTTATGTTACTAAATAATGATTCAATAGGAGTAACACCAATCATTTTAATATCTTCATCATTACTGCGATAGAAACCGGGTGGAATAGCTTTTCTAGAAATTCTCGCTTAGCTCTCAACCTAGCGGTCCTTTCTTTACTTTCATTAATGTAGACATAGATAGCTTTAATAGACTCATTTATATCATGCTTGGGTGGCAAAATTTTATTTTTGAGATTTTCCACATCACGAGCAATTCTATCCATGTTCCTAGCCAATTCATCGACTCTATTCAATTTTTCTTCTATCATAGCATTGAAATTCTTTTGCAAATTAATAAATTCTTTAATATTACTTTCAAGATCAGTAGGTATCCTATTATTATTATAAGAATTACCATAATTATTAGAGGAATTTCCACGAAACGGTCTAGGATTGAAATTACCCCTATAAGCATTGTTGTTGAAATTATTTCTAGAGACAAAATTCACATCAATAGCATCATTAATTTGCTCAATCAAGGTAGACAATGGCACATCATTAGGATCAATATGAGAACTTTTACTAGCAACCAATTTCATAAGAGCATCCATCTTATCACTCAGAGTATTAATTTCTTCAACAGAATTTACCTTCTTACAAGTTGGAGTTCGTTTAGTGTGCCTTTGAGAATAATTTGTCATGATATTATCAAGAAGTTTTGTAGCTTCTCCCAATGTAATTTCCATAAAAGTACCACCTGCGGCAGAGTCTAGCAAATTTCTAGAAACAAAGTTTAGTCCCACATAAAAAGTTTGTATGATCATCCATAAATTTAAGCCATGTGTTGGGCAATTTCTTATCATCAATTTGATTCTCTCCCAAGATTGTGCAACATGTTCATGCTCAAGTTTCTTAAAATTCATAATTTGATTTCTTAAAGAAATAATCTTAGCAAGAGGAAAATACTTGGTAATAAAAGCATCCTTACACTTATCCCAAGAATCAATACTATTTGTAGGCAAGGATGAAAACCAAGTTTTAGCGTGATCTCGTAGTGAGAATGGAAATAATTTTAACTTGACAATATCATTATCCACATCTTTTTTCTTTTGCATATCACAAAGTTCAATGAAAGTATTTAGATGAGATGCAGCATCTTCATTAGGACTACCAGAAAATTGTTCTTTCATAACAAGATTAAGCAAAGCAGCATTAATGTCACACGACTCCGCACTAGTGGCGGGAGGAGCAATAGGAGTACTAATAAAATCATTATTATTAGTATTGGAAAAGTCAAACAATTTTGTATTTTCTTGAGACATTGCGATGAAGCATGCAAACTAAAACAAGCAAATAAAAATATTTTTCTGTTTTTGTAAAAAAAAATTAGAAGTGGGGGAGATGAAAACGAGAGGCAAATGCAAATAAAAAGGCAAATAAAATAAATGCAAGTGGATGATAGTTTGTGCGAAGGTACTTGGTAATTTTGATGATGTCTCCCCAGCAACGGCGCCAGAAATTCTTCCTGCTACTTGTAGACTGCATTGGTATTTCCCCGAACAGGAGAGGACGATGCAGTATAGTAGAGATAAGTATTTCCCTCAGTTAAGAACCAAGGTTATCAATCCAGTAGGAGAACCAAGCAAAATCCTGTTAAGCACACCTGCACACACAAAAGCAAACACTTGCACCCAACGCAAATAAGAGGGTTGTCAATCCTCTTAGCGGTTATTTGCAAGGATTAATTCTGATAGTGGTAGATAGATAAACTAAAATACTAAGTAAAATAAAAGTAAATAAATTGCAGCAAGGTATTTTTAGGTTTTATATATATGATAAAGTAGACCCGGGGGCCATAGTTTTCACTAGAGGCTTCTCTCTCGAACGCATAGCATACGGTGGGTCAACAAATTACTGTTGGGCAATTGATAGAAAAGCAAATAATTATGACGGATTCATGGCAGTGATCATGTATATAGGCATCACGTCCGAGACAAGTGGACCGACTCCTACCTGCATCTACTACTATTACTCCACCCATCGACCGCTATCCAGCATGCATCTAGGGTATTAAGTATGAAACAGAGTAACGCCTTAAGCAAGATGACATGATGTAGACAAAGTAAATTCAAGCAATATGATTAAACCCCATCTTTTTATCCTTAATGACAACAATACAAATACGAGTCATGTCCCTTTCTGTCACTGGGATTGAGCACCGCAAGATTGAACCCATCACAAAACACCTCTCCCATTGCAAGATAGATCGGAGAGAAATACAAAGCTATAATAATCATGCATAAAAGAGTTCAGAGAAGACTCAAATATTTCTCATGAATAATCTGATCATAAACACACAATTCATCGGATCCCAACAAATACACCGCAAAAGTAGATTACATCGGATAGAACTCCAAGAACATCGAGGAGAACATGGTATTAAAGATCAAAGAGAGAGAAGAAGCCATCTAGCTACTAGCTAAGGACCCGTAGGTCTGTGGTAAACTACTCACACATCATCGGAAGGGCAGCAAGGTTGATGAAGAAGCCCTCCGTGATCGATTCCCCCTCCAGCAGAGTACCGGAAAAGGCCTCCAGATGGGATCACGGAAGAACAGAGGCTTGCGGCGGTGGAAAGGTTTTTCTCTTCTGTCTCTCTGGTATATTGGGAATATTTTGGAATTTATAGCGCAGGAATTAGGTCAAGAGGGGCTACGAGGGGCCCACAAGCCTGGAGGCGCGCCCTCCAGGCTTGCCGCCTTCTCGTGGCTCTTCTGGTCTTCTCCCGAAGCTTCGTGGGTCTCTTCTGGTCCAGAAAAAATTAATCCAAAGTTTTTTTTTCTCGTTTGGACTCTTTTTGATAATGATTTTTTGAAAAGGCAAAAATAAGCAGAAAACATCAACTGGCATTGGGCACTGGGTTAATAGGTTAGTCCCAAAAAATGATGTATAATGGCATATAATTGCATATAAAACATCCAAGATTGATACTATAATAGCATGGAACAATCAAAAATTATAGATACGTTGGAGACGTATCATCAACGTCCTCGCCGGCTTCTGCGGCGAGGTGTTCCTCTGGGATCGACAGGTCGGCACGAACGGCGGCCACCCCGACATCGTCTGGCAAAGAGGCCATGATAGACCTCCTTTTGGCCGTACGCTCCTTGGGCTCCCCGGGATATGTGGCCGGGCTTAGGCTGCGACTCTCTGGAGTAGGGGATGAGGATCTTGGGGGGGGGGGGAGGGACACCGCAGGCCTCATCTAAAAACTCAGGGCGGCGAGGGTATGGGAATCGGTGGGTAACCTGAAATTATCTAAGCTAGGATGCACGGGCAGACCGGCAGGGGTTGGTGGCGGCGGCGGCGGTGGCGAGCTAGGGTTCGAGCGGGGGGGGGGGGGGTGTAGACCGTGGAGGTGGGCGGGGTTAGGGCGGGTGGTGTTTGAGGATATGCCGCGGCTACTGAAAATTTTAGTAATGGTGGGTGGAGATGGTGGTGGACGAGGAAGGGCGACGGTTCAAATGCCTCGGCTACTGGAATTTTACTATGAGGTCGGTGGTGGAGGAGTGAGGGCGATGGTTGAAATACCGCGGCAACTAAAATTTTGGTAAAGGAAATGAAGCGGGGTGATGACCCACAAGTATAGGGGATCAATCGTAGTCCTTTCGATAAGTAAGAGTGTCGAACCCAACGAGGAGCAGAAGGAAATGACAAGCGGTTTTCAGCAAGGTATTTTCTGCAAGCACTGAAATTATCGGTAACGAGTAGTTTGACAGCAAGATAATTTATAACAAGTGACAAGTAGCAATAGTAACAAAGAGTGCAGCAAGGTGGCCCAATGCTTTTAGTAGCAAAGGACAAGTCAGAACGATCTCTTATAATAAGCAAAGCTTTGTCGAGGACACATGGGAATTTCATCATGTTTGTTTGATTCGCGTTCGCTACTTTGATAATTTGATATGTCGGTGGACTGGTGCTTGGGTGCTGTTTTTACTTGAAAAAGCCTCCCACTTATGATTAACCCCTCTCGCAAGCATCCACAACTACGAAAGAAGAATTAAGATAAATCTAACCATAGCATTAAACATATGGATCCAAATCAGCCCCTTACGGAATAGCGCATAAACTAGGGTTTAAGCTTCTGTCACTCTAGCAACCCATAATCTAATTACTACTCCACAATGCATTCCCTTAGGCCCAAAGATGCTGAAGTGTCATGTAGTCGACGTTCACATGAAACCACTAAGAGAATCAACAACATACATATCATCAAAATATCGAACGAATGCCAAATTCACATGATTACTTATGACAAGACTTCTCCCATTCCTCAAGAACAAAAGTAACTACTCACAAACCATATTCATGTCCAAGATCAGAGGGGTATTGAATAGCATATTGGATCTGAACATATAATCTTCCACCAAATAAACCAACTAGCACCAACTACAAGATGTAATCAACACTACTAGCAACCCACAGGTACCAATCTGAGGTTTTGAGACAAAGATTGAATACAAGAGATGAACTAGGCTTTGAGATGAGATGGTGCTGTTGAAGATGTTGATGAAGATTGGTCCTCCCATGATGAGAGGATCGTTGGTGATGACGATGGCTCCGATTTCCCCCTCCCGGAGGGAAGTATCCCCGGCGGAATCGCTCCGCCGGAGAGCAAAAGTGCTCCTGCCCAAGTTCCGCCTCGAGACGGCGACGCCCCGTCCCAAAAGTCTTCTCTTTATTTTTTCTAGGACAAATGGGCTTATATACCAGAAAATGGGCACCGGAGGCTAGCCAGGGGCCCCAGGAGCCACCAGGGCGCGCCTGGGGGGGGGGGGGGGGGTGGCGCGCCCTGGTGCCTCGTGGGCACCTGGGTGGCCCCCTCTGGTACTTCTTTCTTCCAATATTTTTTCTCCGTGAAATTTTAGCTCATTTGGAGATGTGCAGAATAGGTATCTCTGACATAGCTTTTTCAGGTCCAGAATTCCAGCTGCCGGCAATCTCCCTCCTTATGTAAATCTTGTATATTAAGAGAGAAAAGCCATTAGAATTGCTCCACAAAGTGTTATATTGATTAAAAACACTATAAATAACAGTAGTAAAACATGATGCAAAATGGACGTATCATGGGGCGGGAGCAACCAGATCGCACACGGTCCAAACATAATAATTGTGTATAATAATAAGGAAAAGCTGCGGAACCACCAATTTTTGCATCGCTCAAGGCGGGTAGCTTTTTTTGAGATTTCTAGCTAGCTGGTTTATTGCACACGGTTCGTCCTAATTTTCAAACGCATATGTGGAATTCATCCTAAATATCCTGTACACATTACCCCTTCACCCTTGCTGGCGCTTGCGAAGTCTTGGCGATTTTACAGGGCACGAGCTTCGCACATGGTTAAGCCAGTGCTCCCTTGTCCGTTGCGCGTACGTTCGCACGCAGTTTTTCATCCGAGGCATCTGCTATTTTATATAGCACCATTTGGCAACAACAAAACGCGAGAGAGGGCAAGAACACAACCACAACAGCATGTGGCCCAAATATATATGTATGAAAAGGGTTGTCGTGGTTTTGTCGTGACAGATGTCCAGGTAAAAGGACTTAGAGATGAAGCCATCGCACTAACGTGGAAGCATAGCGGGGTTGAATAGGAACATGAGAGTCCGGGTCGTTCTTTGACCCGCCTCTTTATTCCTTCCTACTTGTGCTTCAAGACAGCTCTCCTTGCCATCTGATTCGTCGTGAGCCGGCTCATTATGTAAGCCGGCCTACTCTTACCGGCCTTGCTAAGCCGGCCCATATAGAAACTTCAGCCCCGCAGTGAGTTGGCCCATTAAGCTCGCCTTATGGCCGGGTCAACACTCTGCCGGGTCTCCTTGCTGGTGAATATCCCCAACATTAGCCCTCAGTTTGACTTGAATTTATTCACGTTAAACTCCATCCTGAAAAAATAAATCATTAGTAACATACTTCCAAGCGCCCCCAAGCCGCCCCCCTGTCTTTTTTAAGTCGCCATCTCGGACCGGCTCAAGTTGCCGGGTTAAGCGATCATCGGGTTCACCCCCTCAGATTCAAACTTAGCATGTTCAATTCTTGTTCCTCATGACGTCACAATCTACTTCCGCGAAATCCGGAACGATATCATTTTAAATCCTTGAGTGGGTACATCCCGTCTTGTCAGGCGCGAGAATCGAGGCGCCACGCCACCGAAAATTACTGCGCCGCCTGGGGTTTTGCCCTTGCCGTTTTAACCTTTACCGCGCCCATAAATACGCCAGCTCATCCCCATTTTCACTTTTTACTTCTCATCTTCTTCCTCCTCACGCCTACTCGTCGGACTCGAAGCGCCGCCGCCCTAGAGCTCTCCGACGACCTCGACCGTGACTTCTCCGACACCCATCATCGCCGGAGCTCAACGGGACACCGCCACCGCATTCGCCGCAATCTGGTACACTCCAACCCTTGCTCCTCTGGATCTATGACACCCATTCCCTGCAGTTCATCAGTGTTCTTCGTGTTCTTCGATGTTCTTCTTCCTTTAGTAGATTAGAATCAGTGAAATGGACCGCATAAGCATTTGTTTTATCGCGGTAGCACCATTTTTCTCATCTAGATCGTCCGAACCAACCTCCATAAACCCGCATTGAACACAGGCCTCTGTTTCAATTTCCACCTAGGTTTTGAACTTTCTTTCCGAGATATTTTCAGATCCGTAATAATAATCGCTCCGTTAGATTCCTGTTTGTCACTAGTTCAACACTTAGAGAAATCCAAACCTCCACTGTCGTCAATACCGGCTTATGATTGCCGGAGACGGCGCGCCTGAATCCGGGTTATGAACTTAGACATCCTGACCTGCATCATTCGGCCGGGTCTTACATTCTGACGGCTTGTCCCTTTTGAACTAACACACCGGCTTGTCATTTTTGTCCTTGCAGCTAAACTTTTAAGTCGCCATGGCCCCCAAGACCGACAAATCCTGCAACTGGTTCAGATCACAAGTGTCAACTCTGATGCTGAATGAGCTCGTAGGGCAAGGCCTTTTGCCGACTCAAACCGCAATCGACTGGCGGGCACCTGAGGAAGAAAGCACCCCTCAGCCCCAACAAGGTGAAGTGGTAATCTTCGCAGAACATCTGCATAAGGGGTTTCGACCGCCCGGGTCAAAAAAATTCCGTGATGTTCTCCATTCCTTCGACCTCCGACCGCAAGATCTGGGACCAAACTCAATTACCAACCTCTGCCAATTTCAAGTTTTCTGCGAAGTGTATCTTCAAATGGCACCAACTGTCCTGCTCTTTCGCGAATTCTTCTATATCAATCATCAGACTGAGTTCACCGATGGCCCCAGCATAGAACTTGGCGGCGTCTCAATTCAAAGGCGAAGAAACACTCCCTTTCCTGAGGCCAAGCTGGCGAGTCACCCCAAGGGCTGGAACAAGACTTGGTTTTACTGCAAGAGCACCGCCCCTCAAGGTGAAAATCCCCTGCCGGGTTACAGACCGGACCGGCTTAACGCTACAGTGGCCTTTCCGGGTTGGCCATCCACAGAAGAACGCAAGCAATTCGCCCCTGTTTACGCCAAACTAAGGGCCTTGGTTGCCAACGGCCTTACTGGGATTGATCTGACCCGGTGCTGGGTAAGCTGGCGAATCCAGCCTCTTAGCCACAGAGGCGACCTGATGTGCAATTACACTGGTGAACCGGCCGACGCTCAATGGTTCAGCCAAGTCAATCTATCAGCAAGTGATATCAACAAAACCATCAAGAGGCTACTAGGAGAGCCTCAGGAGAAATGCAACAAAACCGGGCTGGCCCCCTTTTGCTTAACCAACCTGGTGCCTTCAGTAAGTGTTTGCACCCCCTTTTTTGCTTACTCTGTTCTTAAGTCACCATCCTCATCCGTCAGCTCATCTTAATACAGGTAAACGACAAATTTTGGAAGAAGAAGAAGCCCCCACAACCCATCCCCGCTCCAGCGGAACAGCAGGATGAGCCGACCGGTACTGATAAGCCGGCTGCAGAGGACGAGGATGAGGTAGAACTTGACTCACTTGGCCGTCTTTTCATTCAACTTGCTGATGCCTCTTCTCTTCAGGACAAAACTGAAATTAGCCATACCAACGAGCCGGAGGTAACCTTAATCTCTTCTGATTCTGACTCACCAACACCTATTCGGAAGAAAACCCGGGCTGTGATTCGCAAGGTTCGAAGGAAGCCCTGGGTTGCCGTCCGTAAGGTGCCTTTTCCAACCAAGATGCTCATTTGGATCCCAAATTTATTTTGAAGAAAACTCGTCGAGCCGGGACCTCCAAAAGGAAGACCCGGAGCAGTGAAGGCGAACTAAGTAGCGGGCTTCCATATGAGCCGCCATCCCGCAAAGCTCGAGCTGAGGTGCCTCTTAGCCCAACTTATTCTTTTCCTCTAGCTGGCCTTTATAAAGAACCCTTACCCTTTAACGACTCGGCCTATCAGACGTTGCATTCCTCAGGCGAGTCAAGCGCCACACAGGTGCCGGCTTTCAATATCAACCCTGGGTAAGCAGACGTTCCTGTAATGAATATTGACCTCTTATCTTTCATCCCTGTGAATAAGTAACTCCCCCATCCCTTGTACAGCGCCAAAGCCTTTAAGAAGAAAGCAGTTGCCGAGTCATCTGACCCGGCCGTTCAGACAGGCCCTCAAGTAGAGGAAACCACTTTGGCAGCCCAGGACGAGCCGGCCGTCCAGAACAGCCCGCCGCCGTTGAACATGACAAGTCCGGCTCACGCCTCCCCACCAGCTCAAGAGAGGGAGAATATAGTTGAAGATCAACCCGTTCCGCAGCCCGATGTGCCGGCTCAAGAAGAAGCACCGGCTCAAGAAGAAGTAGCGGTGACGAGTGTACGGCAAACTGCTGCGCCAGAACCCTCCACCGCCCTTACCAAAGTCCCGACCAAACCTGAACTGGCCTCGAAGGACAAAGAGAAGACGGCTCTTGAGCTGCCTAAGTTTGAAGACCGAGACGCCAGTACCCTCCATCGAGCTGTATTAACCCAGCTAGTTGAAAGTCGGGACACATAAATCACCATGGTCACTGCCTTGAAGCGGAAATATGAGGTAAGCTGCACCCTTCCTCTTGTACCATATATATATGTAACCCCCAAGGGCCGGGTCATTACGCAATAACGACCCGGGACTTCCAATTGAAACTTGTACGTAGAACCGTCCACTGGTGCCCTCAAGGGCCGGCTCGTCATTAACGACGGGCGGGTCTCCGTAATTTAACAGAATAGATCCATGGATGCATTAGCCCCCAAGGGCCGGGTTAATATGAAATAATGACCCGGAACTTCCAAAGTATGATAATTTGTAAGCTCAACTTCAATCGGTAACCCCAAAGGCTGGCTCATCATTCATGATGGGCGGGTCTGCATAACTAAGCAGAAAAATCAACTCATGCATTAGCCCCCAAGTGCCATGTAGATTGCCCGCAACTGCATGGGACTTCCTTGCTTACTGTGAAGCTCGATACTATGTAGCCCCCATGAGCCGGGCTGTCCTTCAGGGCGGTCTGGGTCATATGCATGTCATGTATAATAGTCTGCCCTGCAGGAGATGCTGGACCAAGTAGAAACCCAGGCCACCGGCTTTCGAAAGGAGGCCAGAAAAGAGAAGAAATTGCGCCAAGAATATGAGGAAGCCGCCGCGGAGGCGAAGAAAGCTTTGGCGATTGTACAGGCCACCTTGCAAGAGACTGAGGCTGCAAGAGCCGCCCAAGCCACGAGAGCCGAAGAAGCGGAGGCCAAGCTTGAGCCGGCAACCCAAGAACTGACAACTCTAAAAGGTCAAATTACCGCCATGTGTCGAGCCATATTTGGTAAGCAAAACTGAGCATAATTCATTGGACCGGCTTATCATCCTTAGCCGGCTTAACTGATCGTGCAGACTTGTGCTTTGCAGGCCGAAAAAATCAAACTCTTGTGCAGCTACCAGTGGTGAAACTGAAGGCGGTCTACACTTTGGTAGAACAACTGTATATAGGCAGCTGCCGTTGCATAATGGCCGCCAAAAATACCAAGGCACCGCCTCAGCTGATTGCGGATACAATAAAACAGCTTTCAATCGTGCCCAGGTGGTTCGACAACTGGAAAAGAGCGTGTTGCCGCACGGGAGCTCTGACCGCGCTTGCACGAGCTAAAGCATACGTGCCGGAGCTTGACCTGGCTCAGGTGGCAGGCGGATACCCAGAGTTCAATATCGATGACACGCCATTCTCCAAGAAGGACTTCCAACGCTGCCTCAAGGAAACCCGGGTTGCGGCCACCGCCATTGCAGAAGAAGCTGACTTGAGCAGATATCAGGCACCTTATTCAAAGAACAATGAACGGATCGAGGCCCCAAATCATCAGCCAGTGGCTCTAACCCGTACACGTAAGCAATCCTTTGCTCCTGACGTCGATCCGTCCTCCCTGATATCCGAAGACGCCCTATTTGAAGCATTGCGCTCAATTCAATGGTCGACCGGCAACTCAAGCCAAGAAGAGGAGGATGACGACGGCCACGAAGAGCCGGCTCATGGTGATCCATTAGGCACTGGCGCCAGCTCTGACCCGGCGGCGTAAACGCCGGCTTATCGTAGCAAGCCGATGCTTGAGAGAAATTTTTTGCCAAGGCCGCAGCTGATGGGCGGCTTGTAATAGGGTAGCATAAACTTCTGATATCAGTGTAAATACTTTGCATTTCTGTGAATCCTCCTTTTGGCCTTGAGAGCCGACCTGCAATGGAATGAATCTGCCGAAACAATATAACCATATGTGATGGTCAGTGACAATGCCACTTTGAACGAGTAATCTTTGTTACTGTTTTCAACAAGTCAAGTAGCTCAAATAGACCTAAGTGAATGACACGCATGGATGTATGTATGTATGCAGAGATGATATGCCTGAATGTAAGTGTGCGCAGGAATGTATGTATGCGAAAAAATTGCAAGTCGGACTATGCTTGAAACGGCCGGCTTAGAAAGCCCAAACCGAAAGACGCTTTCATGAAGCTGGCACTTGGCCTGCTGGTTTGTCCTCGCTTTCTGAAAGCCGACTCTCCACAACCAATCAAACGTTTTAACTCGGATGAGTTCAGGGTCACATACATCATTGACTCATCAGACGTACGCCGGGTCGTTTGTATGGGGAGTAGCATCTTGCTAACAGGCAGGTTTAACCAACGTTGTGGCATCTCGCTGGGTTAAGAGTGTTTTGTAAGCTAAACTCAATTGAGTTGGAAGCCCCCAAGTAACCAAGATCAACAAATAAAGATCCAGTACACAAGTTTTGAGGCTAAACAAACCCCCTCATACAGTGTTGCTGGTCGAAATTATATTTGATCAAAAATAGGTATATACATGATAGAAGGTATGTACAAGGTGTAACCTAGTCAATGACTTAGGTGTAATACGTCCGGAGCTGGGCAATGTTCCAGGGCCGGCTTGTTTCCTCCTCAGACGTGTGTGACTTCTCTGCTTCACGTATATCAACCACGTAATATGACCCGTTGTTGAGATTCTTGCTGACCACAAAGGGCCCTTCCCAAGGCGGCGAAAGCTTGTGCATGCCTGTCTGGTCTTGAATCAGATGGAGCACTAAGTCACCTTCCTGGAAAGCACGGCTTCGAACTCTACGGCTGTGATAGCGGCGTAGGTCTTGCTGATAGATTGCTGATCTGGATGCAGCAAGGTCACGCTCCTCCTCCAAAGCATCAAGAGCGTCTTGACGTGCCAGCTCATTATCTGCCTCCACATAAGCCGCCACTCGAGGGGAGTCGTGACGAATATCGCTTGGGAGCATGGCTTCTGCACCATAGACCAGAAAGAACGGCGTATAGCCTGTCGACCTGTTAGGAGTAGTCCGTATGCTCCAAAGTACTGAAGGTAACTCTTCTTCCCAGCAACCCGGCGTGCGCTGTAGAGGCACCACGAGCCGGGGTCTGATACCGCACAGTAATTCCTGATTAGCCCTTTCTGCCTGCCCGTTGGACTGAGGATGCGCAACCGATGCCAGGTCAAGCCGGATGTGCTCCTGTTGACAGAACTGTTCCATAGCCCCCTTGGAGAGATTGGTTCCATTGTCTGTAATGATGCTATGCGGGTAACCAAATCGGAAGATCAGCTTTTTCAGAAACTTGACAGCCATTGCTACATTGCAGTTGCTGACCGGCTCTGCTTCCACCCACTTGGTAAACTTATCCACAGCCACCAGGAGGTGCGTATGCTTGTTCTTGGATCATTTGAAGGGCCCACCATGTCAAGCCCCCAGACCGCGAACGGCCAAGTGATTGGAATCATCCTCAACTACTGAGCCGGCACATGGGCCTGACGAGCGTATTTCTGGCAACCATCGCACTTACGGACAATGTCCTCTGCATCAACATGAGCTGTAAGCCAGTAGAGCCCATGCCGGAAAGCCTTTGCGACCAGTGATCTTGAGCCGGCATGGTGCCCGCAATCGCCAGAGTGAATCTCATTGAGAATTGCGCGGCCTTCGTCAGGTGAAACACAACGTTAAAAAACACCAGTGACGCTTCGCCTGTGTAACTCGCCATTGACAATCGTCATAGACTTAGATCGTCTGATGATCTGTTGAGCGATGAGTTCCTCTGTTGGCAGTTCTCCCCGGCTTAAGTAAGCCAAGTAGGGGACCGTCCAATTAGGGATGGCATGGATAGCTGCCACGAGAGCTGCCTCCGGGTCAGGAATAGCCAGATCCTCCTCCATTGGCAGCTTGACAGACGGGTTGTGCAGGACGTCCAGGAACACATTGGGTCGCACTGGCTTACGCTGAGAACTCAAACGAGAGAGTGCGTCTGCCGCCTCGTTATGCCGGCAATCAATATGGTCGACCTGATAACCTTTGAAGTGTCCAGCAATATTGGTGACTGCCTGTCGGTAAGCCGCCATAAGCGGGTCCTTGGAATCCCATGTACCTGAAACTTGCTGGGCCACCAGGTCTGAGTCGCCCAGGCACCTGACCCGGCTCAGATTCATTTCCTTGGCCATTCTAAGCCCGTGAAGCAGCGCCTCATACTCAGCTGCGTTATTAGTGCAAGTGAACATGAGTCTCAAGACGTAACAGAACTTGTCTCCTCGTGGGGAAGTAATCAAAACTCTAGCCCCCGAGCCTTCGAGCTGCCTCGAGCCGTCGAAGTGTATAGACCAGTATGTTGTGTCGGGCCTCTCTTCAGGAGCCTGCAACTCTGTCCAATCATTGATGAAGTCAACCAACGCCTGAGATTTGATTGCTGTACGAGGCAGGTACTTTAGATTATGCGGACCGAGCTCAATAGCCCACTTAGCAACCCGGCCTGTGGCTTCCCGGTTCTGGATTATATCCCCAAGGGGCGCTGAACTAACCACCGTGATTGGATGCTCGTGGAAGTAATGCTTCAATTTGCGGCTAGCCATGAACACTCCGTAGACCAGCTTCTGCCAATGCGGGTATCGCTACTTAGACTCGCTTAACACTTCGCTGACGTAATATACAGGATGCTGGACAGGATATTCCTTGCCATCCTTTTTGCGCTCAACGACGACCGCCACACTGACAGCCCTGTTATTGGCCGCAATGTACAACAGCATCGGCTCCTTCTCGCGAGGGGCAGCAAGGACAGGCGACTCAGATAGCTGCTTCTTAAGGGCCTCAAAATCCTGATCTGCCTCCTTACTCCAGACGAAGTCATCCGATTTCTTGAGCAACTGATATAACGGAATTGCTTTTTCACCAAGCCGGCTTATGAACTGGCTTAAAGCCGCAACCCGCCCAGCCAGCTTCTGCATGTCATTTAGCTTGGCCGGCTTAGCCTGGGTCGTGATTGCTTTGATTTTTTCCGGGTTAGCTTCAATGCAGGGACACCAAAAACACACTTCTCCGGGTTAAGCTTCATCTTGTAGAGACAAGGAACCCCAGAAGCTTTCCTGCAGGGACACCAAAAACACACTTCTCCGGGTTAAGCTTCATCTTGTAGATACGGAGATTGTCAAATGTTTCCTTGAGATCCTCCAATAGAGTCTCTTTCTTCCGCGACTTAACGACGATGTCGTCCACATAAGCATGAACATTCCGCCCGATCTGCTTGTGGAAGCAGTTCTGAACACAACGCTGGTAAGTCGCCTGGGCGCTCTTCAGACCAAATGACATTGTTGTATAACAGAAGGCCCCAAAAGGAGTGATGAAAGCCATCTTTGCCTGGTCTTCCGGCTTCAGCTTGATCTGATGATAACCAGAATAAGCATCCAGGAAACATAAACTCTCGCAACCAGCCGTAGCATCGATGATCTGGTCAATACGGGGTAAGGCGAAGGGGTCACTTGGACAAGCCTTATTCAGGTCCGTGTAATCAACACACATCCGCCAAGTCCCGTTTTTCTTCAGAACAAGCACTGGGTTAGCCAACCACTCGGGATTAAAGACTTCGACGATGAACCCGGCAGCTAGGAGCCGGGCCACTTCTTCTCCAATGGCTTTCCGCCTCTCCTCGTTGAAGCAACGGAGAAACCGGCGAACTGGTTTAAACTTTGGATCCACATTAAGGGAGTGCTCAGCGAATTCTCTCGGTACACCTGGCATGTCAGCTGGTTTCCATGCGAACATGTCCCGATTCTCACGGATGAACTCGATGAGCGCGCTTTCCTATTTGGGATCCATATTCGCCCCGATGGTGAACTGCTCCGAAGAGTTGCCTGGGGTGAAGTCAACTTGCTTTGTATCTCTGGCCGACTTAAACTTGAGCAGGGGGTCAGACTCCGTAGTGGGCTTCTTTAGAGACGTCCTGCTAGCCGGATCAACATTATCCTTGTAATACCGCAACTCCTCCGTGGCGCAAGCCGTCTTCGCGTAAGCTGCATCTCCTTCCTCGCACTCGAGTGCGATTTTTCGGTTTCCTTCTACTGTGATGGTTCCCCTTGGCCCTGGCATCTTCATTTTCAGGTAGACATAACATGGGCGCGCCATGAACCGCGCGTAAGCCGGCCGGCCAAACAGGGCGTGGTAAGGGCTCTTGAGCTTGACCACCTCGAAGGACAGGAACTCAGAACGCCAGTTATCTTCTGAGCCGAAGGCCACCTCAAGGGAAATTCTTCCCATGGGATATGCCGACTTGCCAGGAACAATGCCGTGAAAGACTATAGAAGACGGAGTTAACTGCTTATCAGACAGATTCATCCGCCTGAACGTGTCATAATACAGGATGTTGATGCTGCTGCCCCCGTCCATGAGCACCTTTGTCAAGGTATAACCGCCGACTTGTGGCGCAACCACCAGAGCCAAGTGGCCGGGGTGATCGAGCATGACTGGATGGTCCGCCCTATCCAGGTGACCGGCTGCTCCGACCAGTTGAGGTAGTACGGTGTTGCCGGCTCAACCACGTGGGCGGCTCTCCGCTGCACCTTCCGATCCCGTTTACAGGTGCTAGTGGTGAAGACGTGATACTGTCCGCTATTTAACTGCTTCGGGTTACTCTGAAATCCTGTCGCGCCAGCCTGGTGCTGGTTTCCCTGGTTGCCTCTCTGATTGCCGCCTCCCAGATTCCCAGGCCCCTGGAACCCGCCGCCTTGGCCACCATTTCCCTAGAAGCCGGGTCCGGCAAAAGGCCCCTGCAAGCCGGCCCCTGAGAAGCCTGGTCCTGGGTTGGCGGGTTGTCCGCCATTGCCCCCACCATGATGATGATGCTGGAAGGCACGCTTGGCGAACTCTTGCATCACATAGTAATTTTCCCAGGAGTGAGTGGACGGTTTACCATTATAACTATGCTTCGGACAAGGAGCTTTGAGGAGTTCCTCATAAGTGAGAGGGCGATTGCCGGAGGGCGGCTTCCTGGAACCGTCATCCTGACGCCGACCCTTGTTTGCTGCGTTCGTGTTCACCACCAAATCCGAGCTACCATCGTGACCCTTGCGCTTCCCACCGTTGTTGCTCTGACCGTTGTCGTTGTTCTGCTGCTGACCCTTACCGCTAGCCTTCTTTCCCTTGCCAGATTTCTCCTCGTCTGACAGCGGATCCTTGGTGTTATCCGACTCCGCATACCGGGTTAAAACATCCATGAGGTCTCCCATGTCCTGAACCTTTCGCTTGAGCCGCCCGAGCTTCTGAACCAGCGGCTGGAACTTACATGTTCGCTCCAGAACAAGCACCGCCTGAGCCGCCGTGATGCTGTCAGAACTGTGCATAACTTCTGCAACCCGGCGAGCCCAATGGTGTGCTGACTCATCCTCGCGCTGGACACAATGCTCAAGATCCACAATTGTGGTTGGCCTCTTGCAAGTCCCCTGGAAGTTCTTGATGAAACGCCCCTTCAGCTCCTGCCAGGTGTTGATAGAGTTTGCCGGTAAGTTTTTCATCCAGGTACGTGCAAGGCCCTCCAACATCAATGGCAAGTAATGTGCCAGGACTGATTCGCTTGCACCCAACAAGTCCATCGCTAGCTCATAGCTCTCGACCCACTCCGTAGGCTCCAAATTCGCTGTGTAGTTAGGAACCTTGCGAGGCCCCTTGAAATCTGAGGGAATGCGCGCCTCTCGCAGCGCTGGTACAAAGCAGGGGGTTCCAACCAGGCGGCTCGACGAGCTCTCAGGCCGTCCGTCAGGCCGGGTTATCTCAGGCGAACGATGTACTTCCAGCGGGTTAGCATTCGGCGGCGGGTTTACGCGAGCCGGCGCGCTGACGTTTGCCGGCGGGTCATGCCCTGCACGCGCGTTTTCTTCCTCCCATGCTCGCAGAATCCGGGCTGCGTCAGCCACGTCCTGCAGGATCCTGGGCTGCTGCTGCTCCGCCAGTGGCTGGGCGGCCCTCCGGCGGTGCGCGCTGCTGGAGACCGCGGGCGACTCAGGGCGCTGACTCCTGGAGCGGCTCTGATGAGGGGTTGAGTGAAGCCGATGCTGGATATGCGAGTAATTGGCCTGATGCACCACTGCCGTCTTGAGCATCGCAATGGCATTCCTGGCCTCTGTCTGAATCGGGCCGTCCCCCTCAATCGGAATAGCTACCAAGTTGTGGGTTGCTGCCAGCACGTTATCCACCGGGTTGGAGTAGTGTCCAATTGGGGTTTGGAACCGGTGAGACGGCGGCTGCTGCTGCTGATCTGGTGTATGAAGTCGGGCCGGCTCTCGCTACTGAATAAGCTGCTGTAGCAGCTCTCTCGGGGGGATAACTCCAGCCCCCAGGTTTGTGGGAGCTGGTGGTGTTGTGAACAGCTGAGTCGGCTCGAGATCAGCCGGAAGCCGGCTCTGGCGAAGCCTCCGAAGAACAAGCTCGGATTCAGCCTGCCGGCGGCTCAGGTACTGTGTCTCCTCGTCAAGGCGCTGCCTCTCCGTGGCGATCTGTGCCTGCTCCTGTAACATGCGGGCGTTCTCTGTGTTGATGTCCTCCTGGATCTTGGCCATCTCCTCGCGACACTTCACGATCTCTGCGGCAACCGGCTCAGCCAACAGGGTCGCCAGCGTTGTCATCAAGTCCGCGAGTGCCTGAACCCCGGTCTTCTGAGAGCCGGAGGCCGGGGCGCCGGCTCCTCCTGAGCCGGCCAGGAGGTTGTTCTGTCCCGCCGTCGGATTGGCCGGGTCTCGCGCTGGATCTTGCCTACCTGCCATGTACACCGCCGCGAAGCGAGGCGGATCAGGGCTCTCCGGGAAGACGTCGTCCGTGTGCCCCAGCCTACCATCATGCAGCGGGAGAATTGACTCGGTTTCCCCCATTGAGGACTTGCCGTCAGATTGGACCAGCGTGTCGTCCTAAGACAGGGAGTTCTCGAACAGGGCCACCCCTTGGGTGAAGCCCACGAAGGCATGATTTTGGCCGGCTTGACACGGGCCGGGTCTCGCCGGGAGCTGACCAACCCGGCGCGCTGCCTCGACACCAGCGATGCCCTCCAACCTGGCAGCCGGCTCGCCGACCACGCCGATGAAGGTATGGATCTTGCCGAAGGGGACCCGGTACCCGTACTCGACTGAGTCGGCGTCGGGGCCCCAGTACGAATCGTCGATGTAGAACTTCCCGCGGCGGCTCTTGGTCATCATGCCAACCGCATACTTCCCGAACCCTGAAAGGGATCCCGCTAAGAACTCAACTCCACCGTGCGTGAGCCCCACGGTGGGCGCCAACTGTCGTGGTTTTGTCGTGACAGATGTCCAGGTAAAAGGACTTAGAGATGAAGCCATCGCACTAACGTGGAAGCTTAGCGGGGTTGAATAGGAATGAGAAGACGCTGGGTTACCCAGGTTCAGCCCCTCACGGTGGAGGTAAAAGCCTACGTCCTGCTTTTATATATTGTTGTAGATCTCAATTACAAGGATGCGAATTCGCTAACCTAGCTCTCGAGGGGATTGCAACTTAATCTTTTCGTATAGGTGTTCCCCTTTATATACACAGGTGGAACCCTAGATTACATGAGAGTCCGGGTCGTTCTTTGACCCGCCTCTTTATTCCTTCCTACATGTTCTTCAAGACAACTCACCATGCCATCTGATTCGTCGTGAGCCGGCTCATTATGTAAGCCGGCCTACTCTTACCGGCCTTGCTAAGCCGGCCCATATAGAAACTTCAGCCCCGCAGTGAGTTGGCCCATTAAGCTCGCCTTATGGCCGGGTCAACACTCTGCCGGGTCTCCTTGCTGGTGAATATCCCCAACATTAGCCCTCAGTTTGACTTGAATTTATTCACGTCAAACTCCATCCTGAAAAAATAAATCATTAGTAACATACTTCCAAGCGCCCCCAAGCCGCCCCCCTGTCTTTTTTAAGTCGCCATCTCGGACCGGCTCAAGTTGCCGGGTTAAGCGATCATCGGGTTCACCCCCTCAGATTCAAACTTAGCATGTTCAATTCTTGTTCCTCATGACGTCACGATCCACTTCCACATCTTGTCAGGCGTCTTGTCAGGCGTGAGAATCGAGGCGCCACGCCACCGAAAATTACTGCGCCGCCTGGGGTTTCGCCCTTGCCGTTTTAACCTTTACCGCGCCCATAAATACACCAGCTCATCCCCATTTTCACTTTTTACTTCGCATCTTCTTCCTCCTCGCGCCTACTCTTCGGACTCGAAGCGCCGCCGCCCTAGAGCTCTCCGACGACCTCGACCGCGCCTTCTCCGACACCCATCATCACCGGAGCTCAACGGGACACCGCCACCGCATTTGCCGGTGTGTGATGTTCAAATTCCCAATGCACAACTTTGACGCGTGGGCCCACGGGTTGGCGCATCGTCGAAGATCGGGTGAGAGGGGCCAGAAGACAACAACCACCTGTAAGTGGCCAAATATATGTAGGAATAAAGGGTGTGATGTTTAAATACACAATGCACAACTTTGATGTGGCACCTCCCTCGCAAACCGGAAAGCCCCCTTGGATATCTATAATGACGGGTTAAGGTCATAGCTAGCTGCCTGCCCCACCCCCACTTCGTGTTGGCGGGACGCATGCACGTACTCATACTTTGGTCGGACATGCATGCATGTCACCATGACCTACCATAAGACGGACCAAATGAATCTATCATGGCCAAATAACCACTGTTGTTGTCGGTCAAAAAGGGATATAATAGACCGCTCGGGCCCATAGATTGGACCATCACCGTAAACCGCACGAGAGGGGCCACACAACCAGCACCACCTGCATGGGGCCCCAATTGATGTACGTTGGAAGAGTGATGTGTTCTAAATACCCAATAATGTACAATTTTGATGTCGCGCCTACCTCACGAAATGGATAACCCCCATGAAAGGTAGGTAGTAATTAAGGACAACGTCGACGTACGTAGGGTGTCGATCCAACCCACCATTTCGAGCGCATGGGAGGGAATCCTGAGAACGCATGAGCTCGAACTTTGCTCGGACATGTCACCATGACCCGCTGTAACATGAACTAGGAGGAATCCATTCATATGGCCAAACCCTCTCATTGTCGGCCAAAGGGATGACATATATAGACCAGGCCCACAGATAGGCGTGTCTTTGAAAACTGCACACTAGAGACGGGGTCGATCAGAAGACCCTATACCCTGCATGCGACCCAAATATATGTATATATGGGTGGTGTGTGATGTGATCAAATCCCAATGCACAACTTCGATGGAGCACCAGCTGCATTACAAACCAAACACCGTACCCCAAGGAAGCCACGTTACGTATGATGTCAGTTCCCCAGCTTCGAGTCGGCGGGAGGGAATCAAACAAATGTTCCCCAACTAAATTTGGTCTGACATGTCGTGACCTATACCAAGAGGAACCCGTCATGGTCAAACCCTTCTCGTATGTTGTGGGTCATAGGATAGAACGTGCGGGCCCACAGATCTCAAACTTTGTGGGTCAAAGGATAGAACGTGGCGGGCCTACAGATCAATCTCGATTATTCTCCGATTTTTCAAAACAACAAATAACAAAAAACATCATTCTCCAAAATAGAATGTGGCGGGCCCACAGATCAATCTCGATCATTCTCCGATATTTCAAAACAACAAATAACAAAAAACATCATTCTCCATATTAGAACATGGCGGGCCCACAGATCAATCTCGATGATTCTCCGATTTTTCAAAACAACAAATAACAAAAAACATCATTCTCCAAATTTTCAAAACAAGGATCTCAAGGTTTATTTAATCGAAATGACAGGTCACTACAGACAGATTTAGATGCTAAATGTCTGTAATGACCGTATCATGGCGCTTAAATGAAGCTTGAGATATAGCAACTTCCCACCCGGTCACCCATCCTTAGACTGCTCCAGCCCCAAGCTCGCTTAACTTGTACGTTCTATTCGACTAGGCTAGCGGATGGGAAGCTGCCCCTTGCTGATAAGAGTTGCCTCCTCGCATTTAAGGAGTTTACCGATGGTCACCGTGTGGGACCTACTCCTTACTATCACACACATTTGTGCTTTTAGAAACTGTGTGCAATCTTTACATATCGGACCACTTCCATTCAAACTTACATTATTTTTTTACTTCTTAAAACTAGCCGGAAGAAGCAAAAGCTTTGCCTTTTCATTAATTAAGAACAAGATAGTTGCCCAGTTAATTGCGGGAAACCAGGCAAAAATCGATACAAACAGGGCCTAAACCTACGGGAACTCTTAGCTGAGCATGAATTGCTACAGGCCTTCGTCCACGCGTCTGATACGCTCGCGGAACTGCTGTACCACAAGATCGATCTCCGCCCAGGATATTTCATTGGGGATGGTCGATTCCAAGCCGCGACAAGTATTTTGCTCTGCTTCATCGTTGGCGGCACCTGGGGGGCCGAGGAGGTCAAAGAGACAATCGACCAGCCCGTTGGCGTCGTGGCGGCGGATTCTAGCAGTGCGAACTTCGTCCGGCACAATTATGGCGCTGACGGCGTCTGCCCATTCCCGGCGGGGAATCGGGATGCTTACCGGCGCTGGAAATGGCCTCTCGAGTGGTTGAGTCAACAGGATGCTGACACGGCTCCGCTCAGATAGTGTGGCGCACCGCACCTGATGCGCGGCAGCGTTCTCCCGCTCTTGCGCGACAGCGCTTTGCCACTCTTGCTCCGCTCCGCTAATTGGGCGGTGACGAACACATGTGTAGACATTGGCCCGCTCAAGCACTGGGGCGCGATGATACCGCTCACGCTCGGCGGCGCGCTGCCGCTCTTGCTCGGTGGCGCGCTGCCTCTCTTGCTCAGCGGCGCATGGCTGTTCTGGGTCTCCGGCCTGCTCCGGCTCGTTCTCCTCGTTGAGGAGGTTGATGACGACGGCGGCGCTTCGCCGGATTAGCATGCTTGGAATGGTATACTGCGGTATGGCCGGTGTGTCGCCGCCTAGCCTCCTATGCCCACTGACACTGGCAGCGGGAAACCGATGGGGGGGGAGTGGCGGGAAACCGATTGGGGGAGTGGTGGGAACCGATTGGGGGAGTGGCAGGAAACGGTAGCATGTTTGGATATGTAACACCATTAATATGGAAAACTTGGGAAAGAAGGAAGCGCGAGCTAGCACGACACGTGCGCACAGTGCTTACCCACGGGTGCCAGACGGTTGAACAGAATTGCTTTAAATTATTCATGGTTCGTTTGGCATTTTTTATACATTATAATAGAGTTTTCTAGGCATTTAATGTGCAAAATTCAAATTTGAACTGCAAATACATGCTCCAGTGCACCAAAATGGGTTGAAAAATCATATATGTGTCCTTGGGTGCATGTTTAGGTCCCATGCAAGGAATGGGGATGAATTACAAACATCTCGGCGTCCTGGCTTGGCCTCAAACATTGAGAATCTTGGTTTGTAAATCCCCATAAATCCCAAACTCACCTGAAATTCATGAAACTTTACATGGTGTCATGACATGGCACATATATTCCATGGTAAAAAACTAACCAATTTGGGGCAAGTTTTGGTACAAGCCTCTTACAAACCGGAGCTTCTCGCAAGAAGTCTCCGATAGGGAACGTGTCACCCTTGTGGGCGAAACGACAATCGCTGCCTCTTCTCGCCTTGTATTTTTTTCTACGGTGCAACATAGACCAACAAAAGATTTGTGCTGAAATATGGAATTATTCAGGGTTCGTTTGGCCTTTTTTATACATTAATTGAGTTTTCTAGGCATTTAATGTCCATAATTCAAATTTGACCTACAAGCACATGATCCAGTGCACCAAAATGGCTTCAAAAACCATACATGTGTCCTTGGGTGCATGTTTGGGTCCCATGCAAGAAATGGGGATGAATTACAAACATCTCAGTGTACTGGCTCGGCCTCAAACATTGAGAATATCGGTTTTTAAATCCCCGTCAATCCAAAACTCACCCGAAATTCATGAAACTTGACATCGTGTCATGACATCGCACATATATGCCATGGTAAAAAAATTGTCCAATTTGGGGCAAGTTTTGGTACACGCCTCTTACAAAACCGGAGCTTCTAGCAAGAAGCCTCGTGCTTCCGGTAGGGAACGTGTCACACCTGTGGGCGAAATGACAATCGCTGCCTCTTCTCGCCTTGTATTTTTCTTCTACAGGTAACATAGACCAACAGGAGATTCACGCTAAAATATTTAATTATTCAGGGTTCGTCTATCCTTTATATATATTAATTGAGTTTTCTAGGCACATAATTCAAATTTGAACTACAAGCACATGCTCCAGTGCACCAAAATGGCTTCAAAAACCATACATGTGTCCATGGGTGTATGTTTAGGTCCCATACAAAAAATGGGGATGAATTACAAACATCTCAGCGTACTGGCTCGGCCTCAAACATTGAGAATCTCGGTTTTTAAATCCCCATAAATCAAAAATTTACCCAAAAATCGTGAAACTTGGCATCGTGTCATGACATGTCACATATATGCCGTGGTAAAAGTTTTTTCCAATTTGGGGCAAGTTTTGGTACAAGCCTCTTACAAACCGGAGCTTCTAGCAAGAATCCTCGTGGTTCCGATAGGGAACGTGTCACCCTTGTGGGCGAAACGACAATCGTCGCTGCCTCTTCTCGCCTTGTATTTTTTTCTACAGGCAACGTAGACCTACAGGAGATTCATGCTGAAATATGAAATTATTCAGGGTTCGTTTGGCCTTTTTAGACATTAATTGAGTTTTCTAGGCATTTAATCTCCATAATTCAAATTTGAATTACAAGCACATGCTCTAGTGCACCAAAATGGCTTCAAATACCATACATGTGTCCTTGGGTGCATGTTTAGGTCCCATGCAAGAAATGGGAATGAATTACAAACATCTCGGCGTCGTGACTCGGCTTCAAACATTGAAAATCTCGGTTTTTAAATCCCTGTAAATCCAAAACTCACCATAAATTCATGAAACTTGGCATAGTGTCATTATATGGCACATACATGCCATGGTAAAAAAATTGTCCAATTTGAGACAAGGCGCATACATTAATAGCCAACGTAGGCATTTTGGAACAAATAGATGACACGTTAATATCTCAAACGGTTGTATTGTTTGACCCGTGGGTGTTCCACTAACCATTTACGTGCAGACACGTGTCCCTTTTTTTATTGGAGAGTACTACCTCCGTCCTGGTTTATTGGTCCTTTTTGTATTTTGTGCAAAAATTTGACCATACTAGGTGGCGTGCGTGCAGCTGTTTGATTAGACGGGTCGAGTGCAAGAAGTCCGCCGCGCGGCTCGACGGGACGCGTGCGAGCAGACCGCCGCGCAGGCTCGACGGGACCCGTGTGAGCTGTCTGCCGCGCAGGCTCACCGGGAAGCGAGCTCTTTTACCTTCACCCGCCGCCTCGCTGCCAACTTCTCCATTAATGGCGGCCGAGCAAGCTCACCAGGAAGCGAGTTCTTTGACCTCCACCCGCCGCCTCGCTCCTAACTTCTCCATTACTAGCGGCCGAGCCGCTATTTAACATGCGGTTAATGCACCTCGATGGAAGGTGTTAGCTTGTGATCCCATGGCCCCGCTCAACGCTAGCTAGCATTGTTTTGTTCGTGCCTCGCTGAGAACGTGATTTTTAGCCTGTTTTCGACTCGTATACATGTACCTACAAGGTTACGAACGAAATAATATGACGACAAATTGACAATGGAAACGGATAATAATTGTCTTACATATCCTGGATAATTTAAAATGCCACATGCGGCAACGCCCGAAAGACACAGGGGAAAAAGAGAAGAAGAAAAAAAAAGGAAGAAGGAAGTCGCTGCTCTCTACTTATCGATGGATCGCTGGGCGAGGAGTTCTTCCAGCTCCTTCACATCCTCATGACTTTGCTTGACAGTAGCCACAGATTCCTCCACCTGCAGCTCGCGCTCGATGCGGAGCTTCTTGAAGTCATCCCCAAGTTCATGGACGACGGCTGTCAGCGTCATCCGCGAGGCAACGCTCTTCTCATATAGCTCCCTCTAGTCGGCGGCCTCCTCCTTCTGCTTGTCGAGCTCCTTGTGGAGCTTCGCATTATCAGCCATGAGTTTCACAACGAGGCCAGTCGCCTTATCAACCGAGGCATCGCTAATCTTGAGCAGCTTCTCCAAGCCGGCGAGCAGCTCCTGCTGGTTAATTAGGCTAGCGAGAATGTCATCGTCGCTGGCTAAGGACTTCAGCCCCGCCAGCTCATCGAGTTCGCCGACGCGGTGAGTGCGCTGTGAGAGCACTCGCCTACCCGTGAGAGCTCATTCGAGGGCCCCGCGGCGCGGCAGCACATCTCTGCTGCGGCGGGACCTCTCTAGTGCTTCCGCGGCCTTGGTCTTTGCTCCCTGGTTATATGTCGACTTAGAAGTCCTCCTGCCGGCCATGGCAGACGCAAGGAACGAATTAAGAGGAAAGACATGTTTTTTTGGTGATGAGGAGAGGAATGTGTAGTAATTTCGAGTGGGTACTAGTTTTTATAGCCCAGTGCTAAGTGGGAACACATTTAGGTTTGATAGGTGTGAACAGATTTGCAATTACTCATTGCGTGGTAATTTTTTTTGAGGGGTTCATTGCATGGTAATTTGATCGGTGTGAACACATTTAGATTTGATCAGTGTGTCAGCGTGTCCGATGGATGGGCCGTCTCACCTCCCACGCGTGCCATACGGTTGACCAGCACTGCTGTACGCAGGTGGTTGCTCACCGTTTAGGCGGCCGCGGCGTGCTCTGCTCGCGTCCCTTCACGCGCTCTGCTCGACGTTGAGGTGGCTGCGGCGCGCATTGCTCGCGTCGATCCGCGCACGCTCTTTCAGTGGTTGGGGCCGGCGCACGATCACGTTTTGGGCGCCATATGCATGCGGTTGCGTCCGCGCGCGTCGCCACGATGCAGTTAATACATGCGGCACGATGCAGTTACGCGGTGCAACAACTGCCATCCGCGCGCGCCGATACTCCAGGCCGTTCGGCCTCCCCATTTATTCCCACGGCCATTATAACCTTAGTCTCTTCAACCTTTCGATCGCGCCCCACAACACAAGCACACCCACGACGACACATAGAGAGAGGATATCCAGCGGTGCTCCAATGGAGTTCGGCGTGCATCGTGTGGACACCCACGTGAGGGGGAAGGAACTCACGGTGGTGTACACCATCGACCCGACCGTGGTGGAGGACTCCATCAACACCATGGAGCAGTTGCTTGCTAAGGACGACAAGTACAAAGTGGTCGGCTTCGACCTCTGGTACAGCACCAGCCGTCCCGGGGTTGATCAGGCGGTTGCCGTCGCCCAGTTGTGCGTGGGTCATCACGTCCTCATCTACCACTACTGCCTGGTGATGACCCACAAGTATAGGGGATCAATCGTAGTCCTTTCGATAAGTAAGAGTATCGAACCCAACGAGGAGCAGAAGGAAATGTGAAGCGGTTTTCAGCAAGGTATTTTCTGCAAGCACTGAAATTATCGGTAACAAGTAGTTCGATAGCAAGATAATTTGTAACAAGTGACAAGTAGCAATAGTAACTAAGGTGTAGTAAGGTAGCCCAATCCTTTTGTTGCAAAGGACATACTGGAACGATCTCTTATAATAAGCTAAACGTTCTCGATGACACATGGGAATTTCACCTAGTCACTTTCATCATGTTTGTTTGATTTGCGTTCGCTACTTTGATAATTTGATATGTGGGTGGACCGGTGCTTGGGTGTTGTTCTTACTTGAACAAGCCTCCCACTTATGATTAACCTCTCTCGCAAGCATCCGCAACTACGAAAGAAGAATTAAGATAAATCTAACCATAGCATTAAACATATGGATCCAAATCAGCTCCTTACGGTATAGCGCATAAACTAGGATTTAAGCTTCTATCACTCTAGCAACCCATCATCTAATTACTACTCCACAATGCATTCCCTTAGGCCCAAAGATGGTGAAGTGTCATGTAGTCGACGTTCACATGACACCACTAAGAGAATCAACAACATACATATCATCAAAATATCGAACGAATACCAAATTCACATGATTACTTGTGACAAGACTTCTCCCATGTCCTCGAGAACAAAAGTAACTACTCACAAATCATGTTCATGTTCAAGATCAGAGGGGAATTGAATAGCATAATGGATCTGAACATATAATATTCCACCAAATAAACCAACTAGCATCAACTACAAGATGTAATCAACACTACTAGCAACCCACAGGTACCAATCTGAGGTTTTGAGACAAAGATTGAATACAAGAGATGAACTAGGGTTTGAGATGAGATGGTGCTGGTGAAGATGTTGATGAAGATTGGTCCTCCCACGATGAGAGAATCGTTGGTGATGACGATGACTTCCATTTCCCCGTCCCGGAGGGAAGTATCCCCGGCGGAATCGCTCCGCCGGAGAGCAAAAGTGCTCCTGCCCAAGTTCCGCCTTGAGACGGCGGCGCTCCATCCCAAAAGTCTTCTCTTTATTTTTTCTAGGGCAAATGAGCTTATATACCAGAAAATGGGCACCGGAGGCTGGCCAGGGCCCCACAAGCCATCCAGGGCGCGCCTGGGGGGTGGCATGCCCTGGTGCCTCGTGGGCGCCTGGGTGGCCCCCTCTGGTACTTCTTTTCTTCAGTATTTTTATTTATTCCAAAATAAATCTCTGTGAAATTTTAGGTCATTTGGAGATGTGCAGAATAGGTATCTCTGACCTAGCTTTTTCAGGTCCTGAATTCCAGCTGCCGGCAATCTCCCTCCTTATGTAAATCTTGCATATTGAGAGAGAAAAGGCATTAGAATTGCTCCACAAAGTGTTATATTGATTAAAAACACTATAAATAACAGTAGGAAAACATGATGCAAAATGGACGTATCACCTGGCCACAAGGCCTTGCGAGCGTTTCGCCAGGTTTGTCAAGAGCTCTGACTACAAGTTCGCTACGGTGGACACCGTCGACGATCTAAAAGCGCTCCAGATTTCGGGCTTGGCCTGCCCGAAACTTGTCGACATCCGTGGCCACTACAGGGTCTGGGGCAGCACGAAGAAGGAATCCCTGGTTGAACTCGCCACGGTCATTATCGACCCCTACTACGAAAACATGAAGGAAGGTTCCAAGAGAAATCCTGGATCCTGGCATGGTGCCTGGGTGCGGAGACAGGATGAACCTCACCTCAAGTTTGTAGCCAAGAACGTGTACACATGCTATGAGATGCACAACCGGATCGTCGACATGAGGGAGTGCCTCCTTCCTGTAGATGACGAGGGATCGAGCCACCAACAGAGCAGCAGCGGCAAGCGTCACAAGAAGAAGTAGATGATGATTAGATATGATCGTTTATCCTAGTTTATTATGCATGTAATTGTTTACTTTGGTGTGTGCAAATGTTATGTGTGTAGTGAGTTATAAGTATATATGTGTGTAGTGAGTTATAAGTATATATGTTATGTAATTGGATGTTTAATTTGGTTATGCAATCATGTCCTTATAAGTATATATGTTGTTGTTCTGTAGACAGAGAGTGTAGATGTTGTGAAGACTGAGCAAATCACATCGCACACGGATTAAAATACGGAACCCGTCGGTGATGATTTCATCAATCGCTAACAATTGTTTACCAGCAAGCGTTTGCCCATAACACACACGGGTTATTAGCAGGAATCGTCTGTGTTGCTATCGGTCTTCCCACACATTTCTGATTACTGACATGTTTGCCACGTATCACACACATCTTGTTAAGTTGAACCGTTTTTTTGTGTTGGGTAATCGCAAACAGTTCATCTGAGTGAACCGCATGCCGTATATCGCACACACCTTGATCTGCCTGACCGTTTCTGTTGTGTTGGGTAATCACAAACAGTTCATCCGAGTGAACTGCATGCCGTGTAGGGCACACACCTCGAACTAGCTGCCCATTTCTGTTGTGTTGGGTAATCACAAATAGTTCATCCGAGTGAATTGTATGCCGTGTATCGCACACACCTCGAACTGGTTGCCCGTTTCTGTTGTGTTGGGTAATCACAAACAGTTCATCCGAGTGAACTGTATGCCGTGTATCGCACACACCTCGAACTGGTTGCCTGTTTCTGTTGTTCTGACTCATCGCAAATTGTTCGTATGGATCAACTGTATGCCAAGTATCGCACATGCGTCTCTAATCTGAATCGTTTTTGATGTCTCCGGCATCGCACACAGTTCGTCTTATTGGCAACGGTTTTATTACGACACCGTTTGCGATGCATGCATCGCACACAGTTTGGTCGCGGGGTCTCTGATTCATGTGTCGCGTTAGCGGTCGCCTGCAGTAGTGACATCAAGTGTTCTCAAATCAAAAATATTCAATCCGATAACAATGAAACCTCAAAGGAAAAGACTAAATTCATCACAACAAGATAGAGAGGGAAGAACACCATATGATCCAACTATATTAACAAAGCTCGCGGTACATCAAGATCGTGCCAAATCAAGAACATGAGAGAGAGATCAAACACATAGCTACTGGTACATACCCTCAACCCCGAGGGTGAACTACTCCCTCCTTGTCATGGAGACCGCTGGGATGATGAAGATGGCCTCCGGTGATGATTTCCCCCTCTAGCAGGGTGCCAGAAAAGGCCCCTAGATGGGATCTCTTCGGAACAGAAGGTTGCGGCAGCGGATTCGAAGTTTTAGGTTAACATTCGGGGGTTTCTCTATCTCTACTCCTAATGGGGAACTTAGTAGTCTCCGTTCCACGGTCTTTTTTCGTCTGGCTTTTTTTCGTTTGGTTTTTTTTCGTCTCACCACCACCACCGCCGCCGCCACCAGTCCACACCTTCCCACTTATTTTTCCGTCCCTACACACATAAACCGGTGGAGAGAAACCAAAAAGACCCACGCTGAAACCTAAGCACGTCCTCCGCCCCTGCACCCCAATCCTCACCTCTTTCCTTCCCTGCCTCCCTACCGCCGCTCCTCGGCTCCTCCGCTTCGGCCCGGCCCTCCATGTGCCGCCGCGCCCCCACTCACCCCGTCGCCACAGCCACACGCCTCGCCCCGCCCCGCCCAGCCCGATGCCGACACTGACTCCGACGCCACGCACGCACGACGCCACGCCTCGCTCGCCTTAGTCGAGGTCGTCCGATGCAGCGCAAGCACGGTGTGCCTCGGCCTTGGCCAACGCGCTCAGCCACGACTAGCGGCGACTCATGAAGCGCTTGGGCACATGGGCTGCGGCTAAGCAGCGATAGCGTTGCATGGGCCATGTGGAAGCCGGGACGAGGACGGACACATCCAGATCAGGTGCTCGAACCTGATCTTGATTCATGTGGCCGTGGCGGTTGAAGATTGAGCATTGGACGGATGCATCCAAATCAGGTGTGAGCCAGCCGTGGCCCCATGTTCTTCTCTTGATTTGTGTTGCCATGGTGACGTACATGTCTAATCTCTTGTCATTGCTCTGCTCAGACCTGTCCTACATGGCCGAGCGAGATCGAGGCCGGTCGCCGGTAATGTTCTCCTCCTGTGCAAGCTCCGCACTGCACTGAAGCATCCAAGACATGGTGAGATATCTTTGTAGCGTTTAAAAAACGTGCACTATCCTTTCTCATCCAACATATTTTCACCGCTGATTTGTGACCTCCTAACGAACATGAAGAGTCATATGCTAGCTACAACACAATATATATTTGAAAGCAATATTTTCTGATGTACTATCTGATGAAATTTTATTTTTAGAGACGGTCATTCATAGTTTTGATGACCTCTTGATTCATGTCATTAGTAGTTATTTCAACAAAACAAAGATGGTTTTCAGCACATTTCAGATAGGCAATATCCCTACAGGAAGATTTGGGACAATATACAACATGTTCTATGGGCTTGAAGAAAATATATAACATGATATGTCACATACTTTCTTGTTAAGTTACAAGAATAGTTGCAAACGCCATCCAATTTGTTACATAGATTTCTATTTATTTATTTTGCATTGATATTTTTGTAGTATGATGATATAAAGAAGAAGGAATGTACATTATAGGGGGTTTGCTACGTGCTACATATATCTTACTCACTAGCAGTTAGTCAGCTTATATTCCAGTAATGAGAAATGGCACAATCATCTCGTGCCATTTCGTGGGAGCAGTAGAAGTAACATCTATGCTATGGTCTGAAGTAGAACACTAATCAGTTCAATAAATATGCACTTCCCAAGTTCCTTATGCAAATGAAATGGCACAATTTTCCCCGTGCCCTCATATACGAGTGAAAAATAGCATGATATGACTCAAGTCCATGGTAGGTAAACCTTCTGCCTTATGTATGTGCATATCCCTTTTTAATGTTGATATCATATGATGTATTCTATGTCACCATGTTGATGTTAATAGTTTTGAGAACCAGTTTGAGCCAATCAAGCATATTTTTAATTTTTTCAAGCTAAGTCGGAGCACAAAGTTATTTATGGAGCACGAGGAAGCGGAGGTCACGGATGGCCGCTCGATTTGGTGGTGTGTGGGCTGTGTGCCAAGCCTTGTAGCGGGGCTGCCGCATAGTTTTGCACGGGACAGGTGAGGGAGACGAGACGAGCGAAGACGAGGAGAGGTGGCAAGCCCCACGGTGGTAGAGACGATGGGGTGTGACCCGCTCATGCTAGCTGTTGTCGCTAAGCTAACTTTGTTGTTAGTGTTCCAGAGTGGCTGCTGATTGGGGATGGTTCTGTTGGTAGAAATGAGAGAGGAGGGAGAGATGAGGGTAGTGGCTACTGATTGCCGGCTACTGATTCAGTTGGATTGAGAGTAATTTTGAGACTGAGAATGAAAAGAGAATGGGAGAGACAGCGATAGGGAGAGATTGAGAGAGTGAATTGTGTTGCTGCTTGCTTCCTGCCTTTGAGAGAGCGAATTGAGAAGAGGGGAGGAGGGAGATACAGCTAAAAAATACCTCCATCATATCACCGTGTGTGACATCCCCATTTATTAGCAACAGTAATCACCTTTTGATAATGCCAGGTCATCATGATTAACAGTGCTTGATCATCATTGCATCATATCTCAATTTAAATTCCAATTCAAATTGCAAATTCAATTATAAAGTGAAAGCAAAAGTTGCTCCAATCTGAAAACTAAAATGTTCATTAAATAGCAAATAATCCAGAGGCATTTATAAAAATATAATCAACATTTATTGAATTAGTTAAATTACCCTAACATCCAAAAACAGATCCAATAAAGCAATAATTAATACCTTTTTATTTAAATAAAATTCTAAGGAAAACATGTGGACACCAAACCATTTTCTGGTAGTGTTAAAATTTGCATACTATTTATTGGGCTAAGACTCCAATTTTAAAAAAATCAATTTGTGACTATACATTTTTGCAAAACAGAAACTAAAATAAAAACAAAAGATAAAAGAAAATAAAATTAAAAAGAAAAGAAAAAACCCCTGGCCCAACTGGGCCTCACCCCAGCCTGCCGGCCCAGCCGCCCCCTATATGGCCTGCCCCTCCCCTCGCTCCCCAAACCCTAACCCGATTCCCCCCCCCCACTCCCTCTCGTCCCCGTCGCCCGTCGTCGTCGCCGCCTCGTCCGCGCCATCGCGTCCTCGTCCTCCTCCTCGCCGGCGTTCACCTGCAACGGGGGTGAGGACCCCGTTTCCCCTCTCCCCCCCCTCTGGCCGCGCCGCACGCCGTCGCCGTCCCGTCGTCCGCCGCCGGGCGCGCTCGCCCGAGCCCGTGGCCGCTCGCCGCTGTCGCCCGCATTCGCCGCGCGCTCGCCGTCGCGCGCCTGGCCTCGCCTCGCCGCTCGCCGCTGGCCACGGCCATCGTGTTCGCCCGCGCTCGCACACGCGTTGCCGGAGACGTCCGGTCCCCCTGTGTGCCCGCGCACACGCGAACCACGGACATGTCCGGCCTGCCCACTGACCGCTGGGGCCCGTCCCTGTTTAAACGAAAAAGAAAAACGAAAAAGAAAAGAAAATAAATAAATAAAAGAAGTAAATAAATAAAACAATTAAAATTAAACAAATAGTTAATAATTAATTAATTAACTTAATTAATTCTGTTTAATTAAACTAATTATTTAATTAGTCTAATTAATCTGTAATTAGATTAATTAAACCATAATTAGCCTAATTAGACGCTGACAGGCGGGACCCGCATGTCAGGGTTGACTTTGACCAGTCAGAGTTGACTGTTGACGTCACAGTGACGTCATGATGACGTCATCATTACTGTTTCGGATAATTCTAATTTAAATAATTAAATTAATTCCAGAAATGTTTAAAACTTTGAAAAAATCATATAAATTAAACCGTAACTCGGATTAAAATAATTTATATATGAAAAACGATCAGAAAAATATGACGATTCCGAATATGCACTCCGTTCATCTGTCACGTGCCTCTATCATAGTGAACATGGAACTTTCCCCTCCAGTTCATCTGTCCGATAAATGCCCGGAGCTGGTAAACACCTCCAGATGTTTCCCGCTCCGACTAACTTGCGTAGTACTGCAATAGGGCACTCCTCGAATAACGTGCTGCTATGCCATGCACCTGTGTTTGCTTTTGTTGCTTGTATTTATTGTTTCTTCCCCCCTCTTCTCTTCGGTAGACTCCGAGACCGACGCTGCCCCGGTGATCGACTACGTCCCCGACGACCCTTCCTCCTTTGCCGCAGAGCTTCCAGGCAAGCAACCCCCATTGATGCATGCCTATATCACCTATTCCTTCTCCCTCCTGCTTGCATTAGAATTTGCTACTGTTATTGTTTTATCCTATTCTGATGCATAGCCTGTCCTTGTAACTGTTATTGAAACCCGCCTGATATCCGAGATGCTTAGTATAGGTTGGATGGTAAACCATCTGTGGCCCCTCTTCCTTGCTGTATTTGCCCCGCTGTAGTACTGGTACCCCGCTCGATGTGATCGAACGGGCTGAGAATAGCACATCACCGCACACCCCCTAAGTTGCTCGTCTCTGCAGAGCTGGCATCGAGTGCCGAGGGTGATACCTATTATCTTACTTCTGATGATGCCTCTGTAGATTAGCTATCCGGTTGTGTGTTACCGAGGGTGATTCCTCTTTCATCACCTCCGATAAAGCTTCCATCGTGCAACTCCTCGAGTGGGAATCCATCGAGGGTGATTCCTCGGATTCCTTCTCGATACTTGGACACATGGCTACTTTGACCTTTGTTACAGGCGGGTCGACCCTGAGGGGTACTCGCGGGGAAATGTGAAGTCGGGTTTGCCAGGAGGGCACCCGCGAGAGATTATCGTGGCGGAACGATAGGGCAGGCGGAGACCACCCTGATCGATATCCGTGTGTTACCAAGTCGGAGCGACAGGTAGTCTGATTGCCTCTGCAAGTTACTAAACATGCTTAACGGATTTGGGTATTTGATCTGAGTTGGCTACGTGCCTATACGCACTACCACCACGTGGGATAATGGTTTAATGGGGCCCTCTACATCGTAGTATCAGCCGAAAGCTCTTCAGACGTCACAGCTCAGAGATGCGGGCTGGTTGGGGTGAGCTGGTTAGGTCACTGGTGTATTCAGTGTCGCGCCTGGGCCCCGACCACCCTCGCAACGTGCAGGAGTGCAAAGGCGATGGCCCAAGACCACTTCGCACTTAGGATTTAGACCGGCGTGCTGACCTCTCTGCTGAGCCTAGGTAGGACTGCGTCGTGTCGATTACCCGAGGTCGGGCATTACCCAGCAAGTGTGTCCGGCCATATGTAATCGAGCGTGCTGGGTAACAGTAGTGCACCCCTGCAGGGAAGTTAGCTATTCGAATAGCCGTGTCCATGGTAACAGGACGCTCGGAGTTGTATCCGGATCCATGACAACTATAAATTGATGATGATACATATTAAATTGTTATTACTGCTCTCGGGATCGCTTTCTCGCAGGGAGACGAGGAAGGATCTCAGGGCATTGCTATTATACAACCACTTGTATGCTACCATATTCTACTCTCTTCTAATGCAGCAAGATTGCTTGAAGATGCTAGTCTTCGACAGGCTAGGCTTCTCCCCCTCTATTCTGGCATTTTGCAGTTCAGTCCTAAGATATAGCCCCATTCATTTGATACCTATGCATACTTAGTATAGTTCTGATGTCAGTCTTGCGAGTACTTTGGATGAGTACTCATGGTTGCTCTGCTATTCTTTTCCCCATACCCATTTGATGATACATCAGACGATGGAGCCCAGGAGCCAGATGCCACTGCAGGAGCTTACTACCAGGAGGGTCCCAACGGCACGTACTACTGGGTTGAATCAGCCGACCAGGAGTAGTTCGGAGGCTCCCAGGGAGGAGGCCTGCGCCTTTTCGATCATTGTTGTTGTTTTGCCCCGCCTGTTAGGGCATGTCTGTTTTACTTTTATATCTGTACTCAGATATCTGATGCTTCCGCTGACGCTTGTATGCGCAAGCTTATGTACTCGAGCCCTCGAGGCCCCTGGCTTGTAATATAAAGCTTGTATTATTTTTATTTGTGTTTAGAGTTGTGTTGTGATATCTTCCCACGAGTCTCTGATCTCGATCGTGTGCATTTGCTTGTATGATTAGTGCAAGGTCGAGCAGGGGCGTCACAAGTTCGTATCAGAGCCGACTGCCTGTAGGAAGCCCCCTTCCGATTCCTTGGTCGAAGTTGAGTCTAGACGTTCAAAAAACTGTTTTACTAACATGGCTGTGTGGCTTACAGGCCCACGTCGCCAAATGGGTGGTATTAGGATATTTTATTCCTCAGCCTTACTCTGGGACTCTGAATCCTCTTCTATTTGGGTTAAATGATTTTGCTAACAATGACATTAGGTTCTCGTATTCACATCCACCCGGAGAGCTAGATTGTCTGCAACTAATCCTTCCCATTGATCTATTTAATCAGATCATCACATGTTTCCTTTCCATTGGTCTGTTTAACCTTTCTTGTAATATAGCTTTTATCCGAGCAGTGATAATTTCCTGCTTAAGCCAACACCCCCAAATGGTTGACCTTGGACTTGACTTGCTGTCGTGACCTTGCAAGATGTCACTGCCTTCCCACTCTTAATTGACACTCACCACAGTTCCACAGGACCGAAACCTGACTCTCCTGTACGTCCATGGTTCAGTGGTTTTCTCCGACGCTGATGTAGCATATCGCTATGTCACGTTGTTGTATCCCTCCACCGCGTGCCTGCGCGCCGCCTAGTATGTCTAGCTATGTAATTCTGCGAACTTATGTTGTCCGCATATAACCGACTTTGTGTATGGATCTATATGTCTTAATTGACTACTATTATGAATCTATTGCACTACTTGTTCATTGTCGAGTTACATCACGCTTGTCACTAAACACCTGCAGTTGTTTTTACTAAGCTACCCCCTGTTAAATCTTGCAGGATGGTTAGACCCGCAGGTCATGGTCGTGGCCGTGCTCCCGAGCAGCCACCACCGCCAGACTATATGGCAGCTATGATGCAGCAATTCGAGCTGAACCGCCAGTTCCTGGTTGGAGTCATGGCTCAGTTCCCGCACCAGAACCAGAATGCACAGAATCCGGAACCTGCCCCAATAACTCTGCAGGAGTTTGTGCGTCTCAACCCTGCTATTTATCGCAACTCTGAACAGCCACTGGATGCTGATGACTGGCTTTGCGACATCGCCTACGAGATGGAGTCTGCCAATGTCGCCCCCGCCAACTTTGTCACCTTCGCGTCCTACTTCTTGAAGGGCCCCGCTGCTCAATGGTGGTCCACCCACAGACGTTCACTGCCTGCGGGGACAGTCATTACCTGGATCGAGTTTCAGACTGCTTTCCGTGCCCGCTATATTCCTCAGGGACTCATGGACCGGAAGAAAACAGAGTTTCGCAACCTCACTCAGGGCAATAAGACTGTTGAAGCTTATCAGCGGGAATTCCTTGAATTATCTCGCTATGCTGAGGAAGGCATTGCCACTGATGCTCGTAGACAGGAGAAATTCTGCGATGGACTCCACCCAGACCTCAAGCTTGCACTTGTTGTCCATAACCTTGCCGACTTTGCCACTCTGGTGAACAAGGCTATCCAGGTTGAGACCGCTCAGATGGAACACAAGAACACCATCAAGCGCCACCATGACGCTGGCTCATCTTCGGGCTCGTCATCTCAGAAGTGCCGTATCTGGATTCCGAATAACGTGTACCATCCAGCTGCACCTCCTCCACCGCTGGGACAGCCACGATCTCAGGCTCTACTGTTTTGAGATCCTGCTCCCAGTCCCAATGATGGGCTCTGCTTTAAGTGTAGCCGTCCAGGTCACCGTTCCAGAGAATGCAATCAGAATCAGAATCAGCTTGCACTTCCCTCTGCTGGCCGTGGTAACAATCAGCCTCGCAACAATAATGCCAGGCCTTCTTTTGGTCGTGGTCAAGCTTACCATGTTGATCTGAATGAAGCTCAAGATCAGCTTGCTACTGTGAACGGTACTATCCTTATTCACTCAATACCACCTCCTGTTTTAATTGATTCAGGAGCATCACATTCAATTTGCGCTAAAATTCTTTGCATTCAAGCATGACATTAGATGTGAACCATTGCGCCATTCGTTAATGGGAAATTCTCATGCGGGACCATGCCAAGCATCCTTGGTGTGAATACCCCAACCTTCTCATTTCTACCTCTGAATTCTCGGGACAAGAATTTCTTTTAGAAAAGGAGAATTGTGACATCCCCATTTATTAACAACAGTAATCACATTTTGATAATGCCAGGTCATCATGATTAACAGTGCTTGATCATCATTGCATCATATCTCAATATAATTCCAATTCAAATTGCAAATTCAATTATAAAGTGAAAGCAAAAGTTGCTCCAATCTGAAAACTAAAATGTTCATTAAATAGCAAATAATCCAGAGGCATTTATAAAAATATAATCAACATTTATTGAATTAGTTAAATTACCCTAACATCCTAAAAGAGATCCAATATAGCAATATTTAATACCTTTTTATTTAAATAAAATTCTAAGGAAAACATGTGGACACCAAACCATTTTCTGGTAGTGCTAAAATTTGCATACTATTTATTGGGCTAAGACTCCTATTTTACAAAAATCAATTTCTGACTATACATTTTTGCAAAATAGAAACTAAAATAAAAACAAAAGATAAAAGAAAATAAAATTAAAAAGAAAAGAAAAAACCCCTGGCCCAACTGGGCCTCGGCCTAGCCAGCCGGCCCAGCCGCCCCCTATATGGCCTGCCCCTCCCCTCGCTCCCCAAACCCTAACCCGATCCCCACCCCACTCCCTCTCGTCCCCGTCGCCGTCGCCGTCGCCCGTCGTTGTCGCCGCCTCGTCCGCGCCGTCGCGTCCTCGTCCTCCTCCTCGCCGGTCTTCCCCGGGCCTCGCTGGCGTTCACCTGCAACGGGGGTGAGGACTCCGTTTCCCCTCTCCCCCCGTCTGGTCGCGCCGCACGCCGTCGCCGTCCCGTCGTCCGCCGCCGTGCGCGCTCGCCCGAGCCCGCGGCCGCTCGCCGCTGTCGCCCGCATCCGCCGCGCGCTCGCCTGGCCTCGCCTCGCCGCTCGCCGCAGCCGCTCCTCGCCTGCGCCTCGCCGCTGGCCACGGGCATCGTGTCCGCCCGCGCGCGCACACGCGTTGCCGGACACGTCCGGTCCCCCTGTTTGCCCGCGCACACGTGAATAGCGGACATGTCCGGCCCCCGAACGGGCACGGACGCGAACATGTCCGGCCTGCCCACTGACCGCTGGGGCCCGTCCCTGTTTAAACGAAAAAGAAAAACGAAAAAGAGAAGAAAAATAAATAAATAAAATAAGTAAATAAATAAAAGAATTAAAATTAAATAAATAGTTAATAATTAATTAATTAATTAACTAATTAATTAATTAACTAATTAATTAATTAACTTAATTAATTCTGTTTAATTAAACTAATTATTTAATTACTCTAATTAATCTGTAATTAGATTAATTAAACCCTAATTAGTCTAATTAATCTGTAATTAGATTAATTAAACCCTAATTAGCCTAATTAGACGCTGACAGGCAGGACCCACATGTCAGGGTTGACTTTGACCAGTCAGAGTTGACTGCTGACTTCACAGTGACGTCATGATGACGTCATCATTACTGTTTCGGATAATTCTAATTTAAATAATTAAATTAATTCCAGAAATGTTTAAAACTTTGAAAAAGCATATAAATTAAACCGTAACTCGGATTAAAATAATTTATATATGAAAAACGATCAGAAAAATATGACGATTCCGAATATGCACTCTGTTCATTTGTCACGTGCCTCTATCATAGCGAACATGGAACTTTCCCCTCCAGTTCATCTGTCCGATAAATGCCCGGAGCTGGTAAAACACCTCCAGATGTTTCCCGCTCCGACTAACTTGCGTAGTACTGCAATAGGGCACTCCTCGAATAACGTGCTGCTATGCCATGCACCTGTGTTTGCTTTTGTTGCTTGTATTTATTGTTTCTTCCCCCCTCTTCTCTTCGGTAGACTCCGAGACCGACGCTGCCCCGGTGATCGACTACGTCCCCGATGACCCTTCCTCCTTTGCCGCAGAGCTTCCAGGCAAGCAACCCCCCATGACGCATCCCTATATCACCTATTCCTTCTCCCTCCTGCTTGCATTAGAATTTGCTACTGTTATTGTTTTATCCTATTCTAATGCATAGCCTGTCCTTGTAACTGTTATTGAAACCCGCCTAATATCCGAGATGCTTAGTATAGGTTGGATGGTAAACCATCTATGGCCCCTATTCCTTGCTGTAGTTGCCCCGCTGAAGTACTGGTACCCCGCTCGATGTGATCGAACGGGCTGAGAACAGCACATCACCGCACACCCCCTAAGTTGCTCGTCTCTGCAGAGCTGGCATCGAGTGCCGAGGGTGATACCTCTTATCTCACTTCCGATGATGCCTCTGTAGAATAGCTATCCGTTTGTGTGTTACCGAGGGTGATTCCTCTTTCATCACCTCCGATAAAGCTTCTGTCGTGCAACTCCTCGAGTGGGAATCCATCGAGGGTGATTCCTCGGATTCCTTCTCGATACTTGGACACATGGTTACTTTGAACTTTGTTACAGGCGGGTCAACCCCGAGGGGTACTTGCGGGGAAATGTGAAGTCGGGTTTGCCAGGAGGGCACCCGCGAGAGATTATCGTGGCGGAACAATAGGGCAGGCGGAGACCACCCTGATCGATATCCGTGTGTTACCAAGTCGGAGCGACAGGTAGTCTGATCGCCTCTGCGAGTTACTAAACATGCTTAACAAATTTGGGTATTTGATTTGAGTTGGCTACATGCCTATACGCACTACCACCACGTGGGATAATGGTTTAATGGGCCCCTCTACGTCATAGTATCAGCCGAAAGCTCTTCAGGCGTCACTGCTCAGAGATGCGGGCTGGTTGGGGTGGGCTGGTTACGTCACTGGTGTATTCAGTGTCGCGCCTGGGCCCCGACCACCGTCGCAACGTGCAGGAGTGCAAAGGGCGATGGCCCAAGACCCCTTCGCACTTAGGATTTAGACCGGCGTGCTGACCTCTCTGCTGAGCCTAGGTAGGACTGCGTCATGTCGATTACCCGAGGCCGGGCATTACCCAACAAGTGTGTCCGGCCAGATGTAATCGAGCGTGCTGGGTAACAGTAGTGCACCCCTGCAGGGAAGTTATCTATTCGAATAGCCGTGTCCACGGTAATAGGACGCTCGGAGTTGTATCCGGATCCATGACAACTATAAATTGATGATGATACATATTAAATTGTTATTACTGCTCTCGTGATCGCTTTCTCGCATGGAGACGAGGAAGAATCTTAGGGCATTGCTATTATACAACCACTTGTATGCTACCATATTCTATTCTCTTCTAATGCTGCAAGATTGCTTGAAGATGCTAGTCTTCGATAGGCTAGGCTTCTCCCCCTCTATTCTGGCATTCTGCAGTTCAGTCCTAAGATATAGCCCCATTCATTTGATACCTATGCATACTTAGTATAGTTCTGATGTCAGTCTTGCGAGTACTTTGGATGAGTACTCATGGTTGCTCTGCTATTCTTTTCCCCATACCCATTTGATGATACATCAGACGATGGAGCCCAGGAGCCAGATGCCACTACAGGAGCTTACTACCAGGAGGGTCCCGACGGCACGTACTACTGGGTTGAATCAACCGACCAGGAGTAGTTCGGAGGCTCCCAGGCAGGAGGCCTGCGCCTTTTCGATCGTTGTTGTTTTTTTGCCCCGCCTGTTAGGGCATGTCTGTTTTACTTTTATATCTGTACTCAGATATCTGATGCTTCCACTGACGCTTGTATGCGCAAGCTTATGTATTCGAGCCCTCGAGGCCCCTGGCTTGTAATATAAAGCTTGTATTATTTTTATTTGTGTTTAGAGTTGTGTTGTGATATCTTCCCGTGAGTCTCTGATCTCGATCGAGTGCATTTGCATGTATGATTAGTGCACGGTCGAGCAGGGGCGTCACACCGTGTCATCCATCATGTCCGTATTGTGCATGTCTTAATTGAACTTTTTAATCTTTTAAATGTCATTATAGCTTCCTGTACTGAATCACCTCACTGCACCCTTACCATTCAGATGATTATTGATTATGATATATAATGATAAAAAGCAAACGTTTGTATACTCAATTTATCCATTCAAGTACAGGTTTAAGACATGAAGACTGCTTGTCTACAAACAACGATAATAAAATTCAGATGGAGCTGCAGTTCATGTTTAAAATGAATGAGTATGTGAAGATTAGCGACATTTTCTTACAAGCACCTGCAATGTTTGCATAAAATGTTTTCTTAGGGCTGGTCGATTCTTTTGATTGTTGCTGCCATAGTGCAGATGTCTATCACCACAAATTGCCATCTGTTTTTCAATGGTACATGAGCTGTGAGTTGCCCTATTATTTTAAGAGTTCATAAGATGGGTTGATTGTGAGACTCTAAATACATGGTACATTGTCTTCCAAAATTTAGATTACTATCCATCGAAGTGTTTTTATACGTTAGTACCTTAACATAACTATTTGTGTGATTAAAAATTGCAGCTTATTCCTTTGAAAGATCTGAGAAATATATTTGGATCAGGGAAGCATGAAGCACAAGCAATCATCTCAGATATCGAATCTCAAGCATACAGAAAATAGTCTTGCAAAATTCTTTAGTACTGATTTGGCTGCTGCTCCTAACAAAGCCTCCAAAATCTCTGCGAAGAGTTACAGTTTGATCCCGAACTTGCGAGCAAGATGCATAAAGGTACCACCCTGACACCTGTTTTTTATTCCATCATTAGTTTTACAGCATAGTTTTATGTTAGCTAGAAATTTTGTCCTGCTCCTGCTAGCAAGATGTGTACCATATTAGCTACAGTTTGAAGGTTATAATCCTTTAGTTTCAAGAATGAAGGTTATACATTCCTCCAGTGTGAAAGCTATTATTTTCTGTCCAAATTTCTTTTGTGAAGATGTTTTATACATGGCGATCAGATCCTAACAATCTGAAATCAACTATTGGCAATGCATATCAAATGGTGCTACCGCATCCGTCCTACTCTGTTTCCTTTAGTGTGTGCAAACCTTTGTTTATGTTTTAACTATATGTATTTGCCTATCAGACTGATTTTCTGCTATCCGATTTTGTTCCTGCAAAAGGTTCTTCTGTTCTATATATTTGTGCAGTTTTCATGTTAACTGGAAAGCACTAAAGTACCAAAGTTATCTATCCTAGTTGCACTAAACTACAATTTTCTTGTTTTATTAATATGAGATATAAGAAAGTGCAGCGGGCATGGCTTGTACTCATGCTTGAGGATATTTTGGTTAGGCTCCTGGACTGCCTCATGGTCACAGTGAAGATGTGACACTTGTGGTTATCTTCATGTGGCATTGGTGGTCAGAGAAACAAAACAAAGCTGGAGTGAAAGGTAATAGCCAGGGAGATGTACCCGACGGTGATGTCACCTTGGCCATGTCCTTCTTTGTGAACTATTATGTATGAAATATCTAGAAAAAGCTTATCGAGACTATTGATAGTGCTTCTCTACTGCTCGAGTAAGGTAGTAAACGGTGAGATGAATGCCGCCCATGTTGTCGTCTCAGCCATGTACGCCTCTCTTAACTGAATATCAAGTCTGAAAGATCCAAAAAGCTTATTGAGATATTGATATTGCTTCTCTACTAATCGAAGTTGGACATAATCTAAGGATGGGATCCACTTGCCTCAAGAAGGACGATGACCACAACGAGGTATATATACCATATGTGCTCATACCATTTTATTACATTTACACCTTCTTATTCATGTGTAATTATCATAAAACTAGCTGGACCAATTTAGTCTTGTTTTAACGGGATGAATGATAACTGGAGTACCTTAGGACCAGTCATTTTTATACATAGCTTTTCAGTTACAGAAGCGCATTAGCTAAGAATTACAGCCCTTTCTTGTGCTATGGATGAAGGTTCGACAAAAAATAGCACAAAGCCAAACAAAGATCAGCATTAACTCAATCTTAATGCAAGTATTTTCATGAAAAACTGTACTGCCATTGAACTGAAGGAGCCAGGTGCGGGCATCCTCGAGATATTTCCCGTAGCCCCGCAGCCGAAGAAGCCGAAGTGGGTGGTGCGGAACGGGTGCTGCAAGCTAGACAAGGGGCCCAAATATGTTTCCACTATAGGCACATGTTGGTAGCAGTCAAAGTGTGCAAAAATGCACTCGAAGGCCATTACCTGCAGGTTCAGGAGGGAAACAATTGTGTAGAATGCCCTCTTGTTTGATCTGATATATGCCCAAGAGATTAGGAGTCCTTGATTTGAATATGTGCCAATTATTAAAGCAAACAAGGAGTGAAGTATAGGAGAACTTCACCTTTTGAGCACCAAGGATGTGTCATTGATTACAATGTTGATCAGTTTGCTTAGAAGAGATATGAGCAGAAGTATTATCATTTGTGAATACTCTTTTTGAGTGCGATGAGCAACAGTAGCAAGATAGATAACAATGTTAAAGTATCTTATTATTTGTTATTTTGAATTTTTTGTGATAGAGCCGGCATTTATTTGGATATGATTCAACTGTTAATAATATTTTGTGACTTCAAACTTTTTGGTATAATTTACTCATTTTATATGTAAGTTAATAACTATGGATCATGCCTGCAATTTACGATCAATATTTCCTAAATTATGATGAAGGTGTGACATACATCTGATTTTTGGTGCTTATGAAGTGTGCAACACATGTACCATGAAGGGGGTACTAAGTTTGATTTGTGCGCATATACTGTACTTCCCCCATTTTCAAAATACAAGTTGTACTTTGATTGTTTTAATTCATACTTTGCCTATAATTTTTTCTTAGAAAATTTAGTCGGTGGTTACAAAACATAATCATATGAAAGCGAGCTTGAATAGAAATCTAGCTATGTCTATTTTATGTAATATAAACTACTCGTACACATTATTTGATTAATTATATGGCAAATTACACCTCGTAGTTCTGAATGGAGGCATGATTCATTTTTCAATACACTTTTCTGGTTAGAGAAATGTTATCTTTGTCGCAGTCTAATAACACAAATATTGACAGTGTGCTGCGTGCATCTTTCATTTGTAATAAGAAATATAATACGTGTCATCTCTCACGATTGGTGAGAACTTGTTCATTTGTGAACCAAACATAGAATGTCATTTCTCTTAGTACATGAGGACCAATTAAGAGATTTGCTAAAGTTTAAAAAAAAAAGGGTCCACGAAGGTAAGGTGAGATGGCGGACTTTTTAAATGTGGGACGGCGGACTTTTGAACTGACAATAATACAATAATGCTAGAGGAAGGGCTGCTGATGAGAACGACTACTAAATTAAACAATAAAATAAGAAAAGAGTGAATGCTCAACTGAATAAACACCAAAAATGAGATCAAAAGAATCTTACAAATCGTTAAAAGTTTATAATCTGTGGAAGTACAAGATTTTGAAAATAGTGATTGGGCACGGGGAAAGTACCCTTTGGAACTTGGTGCTAATTACACCTGATAACTGATTTTATTTTTAAACAATTCAGAAAAAGTCAAACGTTCCAAAACTTTTTCTCAACAAACTTGAGTTGTCGTTTCTATCGTACAAAAATATTCTGTAATGAAATATTCTGACAAAAAAGACAAATATTCTCTGACAATAGCGTGAATAGTACCTCGTATATAGTGACAAATTTGTTTTTTTTCGTCCACAACAACATGAAAGTCATTTCTTCGCGGATTTTTTTATACGAGTGCAACAACAAATCTACTTTGTTCGCAAAAGGTTTCAGATTTTTTTGACTTTCTTACAAATTACTATTTTTTTTACATTCGGGTGTAATTACATCCGAGAGTCAATTGTTCCCATCCTTGGTCACGGTGGCAAGAATGAAGGTGGAGGGGAGGGAGGGGGTAAAGAGACAGATGTCACTTTGTATTCTTGCAATGAAAGGGCGGTTAAGTAGACACGATGATTGTCAAGTTGAAAATGAATCATGAATGGGAGAGAAAATCAGTTGACGCTAGGTGAATGAAAAAATATATGTCGCGTATTCAACACTCATTCAAAATTATTTGATCACTTTGTTATTCCACTATTCCATGGCAGCACACAGGTAGTGAGAAGCCGGGGTCGGGAGAGACGGCGGCGGCTAGGCCGTGGCGGGGAGAGTAGGTCGGGGGAATGATATGTGAGTGTGAGCAATGTGTCGTGGGGTGAGAGAGTGAATAGCTTTTTTTAATCAAGAAAAAAAGGGAGCTGTTGTTTGCTTTTTAGGTAAAGACGATTGTTTGCTATGAGAGAAATATGACATACTTTCTTATAGTGAATAATATTACATGCACTAATGAGTCATTTCTTGATAATAATTACCAACAAATGATTTACAGGTGAGCCTACAGTTTATTGAAACTGGGATGTGACCTACTCTACTAAAAAGCGCGATGCCAATCACTCTGGTTAAAAAGGTCACATGCTCGCATCTAGCAGCTGACCAATCAATATATATTGTATATGAGTTTTTCATTTAATATATGTTTATATTTTCACTTTTGTGGATCATAGATAAAAACTAATGGCTTCCGATGATACTTTGAAATGTTGACTGACAAAGCCACTGATGTAACTATGATGAACTGAACCAAAACCTCATCGAGTTTTACACAACCAGAAGAGATGCATACAAATAATTGTTTTTCTTTGTATATTTGTTGCACACGATAATACAAAAGGTGTAACATCAACCAGAGTCCCGAGGCAATGTTGTTGGAAGGGGACAAAAATTCACCAAGTATTATATAGAAAAGGCCCGTGGCAACGCACGGGCTTTCTACTGGTTTATAAGAATTTTCAGTGTTGGAATCACACGAAGAGGTGCCACAGAGGGGGCCACAAGGCATCAGGGCGCGCCTACCCCCAAGGGCATGCCCTGTTGCCTTGTGGGGCCCCCGTGGGTCTTCTGATACTCCACCGAAGCTTCCAGGGTCTCTTTCCGTCCAGAAAAAATCGTCGCGTTTGGACTTCGTTTGGTATGGATTTTCTGGAAAACCAAAAACAAGCAGAAAATAGCAACTGGCAGTGGGCACTAGGTTAATATGTTAGTCTATGAAAATCATATAAATTCATATAAAAGTGCATCAAAACCATATAAAATTATTTGTAACATGGCATGAATACTTCATAAATTATAGATACGTTGGAGACGTATCAGAAAGATATCTTCAAAGAAAGTCGCATCATTGGACTCCATGATTGTACCGACATGCATGTCTGATACCTCAGATTTTACAATCAAGAATCTATAACCAATGCTATGAAAAGCATAGCCCAGGAAAACACAATCCACAGTTTTTGGTCCAAGCTTGCGCTTCTTTGGAATTGGCACATTGACTTTTGCCAAGCAGCCCCAGGTTCGTAGGTAAGAGAGTTTTAACCTTTTCTTCTCCCATTCCTCGAATGGAGTTAAATCTTTGTTCTTTGTGGGAACTCGGTTTAGGACATGACATGAAGTCAATATCGCCTCCCCCCCACCATGCCTTGGAGAGACCCGATGTGTCTAACATGGCGTTAACCAAATCAGTTAGAGTACGGTTCTTTCTTTCGGCTACCCCATGATACGTCCATTTTGCATCATGTTTTCTTATTTATATTTATAATGTTTTTGGTCATTATTTCACTTTATGATGCAGTCCTAATGCCTTTTCTCTCTTAATTTGCAAGATTTATATGGAGAGGGAGATTACCGGCAACTGGAATTCTGGACCTGAAATATGTCGTGGTATTCTCACGGCAGATGCCATAAGATGGCTAAAAAAGGTGGGGTTACAGGAGGACGCCGGTGGATTCCGGAGGCGAGGTTGGCACGCGCAAGTGCGGGACACAAGACGTACCCAGGTTCAAGGCCCCCTAGAGAGGTAACACCCCTAGTCCTGCCGAATAGAGTATGAAAAGCACGAGGGCTACAAGGTTGCTCCTGGAGCTGTGTAGGCGGAGGAGCCAGAAGGGTCTAGGCCGCCGTTCGGCCTCTCCTGTGAAAGTGTTCGTGTGTGTGTGTGGTGGAAGATAATGTGAACTCAACCAGCCCCCCTGCATGGAGGCTTCCTGCGGGGTCTTATAGCTCGACCCCCCAGGGTTACATGGGTAAAAATGCACGGGCGCGGGGCCCTAGTGTCATTGTCTAGGAACCGGCGGTGGGGGCCGCCGGGTCGCCGGGTGCGCCGGGTATGACGGGTGCGCCGGGTGCGCCGGGTACGCCGGGTACGCCGGGTGCGCCGGGTCCGCCGGGGGCGGGTTCGGTCGGCAGCGCGGCACTGTGGCATGTCTTGTCGTTCGTCATAGGGCGGTCGGCGCCGCCTAGCAACAGGATCGCGCCGCCCGGACACCGCCCGCCCCGGGCGGGGGCACAGGGAATGCTGTCGCCACGCCCGCCGGGGCCGGCGTAAAGGAGGGGGCGCCGTTGCCACACTTGTCTTGTTGTGAGGGTTTGCCCTCGAGCGGCCAGCCGGCATGGGCTAGCCGGCCAGGCCGGTTTGCCACGCCGAGCCGGCTCGCGCTGGGGAGCCGGCGCGCGGGCCAGCCGGATTGAGGGGCTTGGCCTGCCCCGATGTTTTGAAAAGGGATTCAGGCTCCGTTGCCTACCCGGGGGTCATCCCCCCGACAGTAGTCCCCGAAGCTGTGAAGGTTCGCCGGCTTCAGGCAGTGGGGCCTCCGTAGCTTACCCCCCCTGAGGAGTCGATTTGCTGGTGAAGTGCGGGAGTCCGGCCGAGCAGCTCCGCCCGGCCGCGTGCCGGCAACGCGGCAGCGGGCGCCGGGAAAACCTGCTGGGGGCCGGCTTCCGGAAGCCGGGCAGCGGCATCCCGGCCTGGGCGGGAAACGGAAACGTCCGCCAGACGAGTCTTGCTTTGTACGACGATTCGCGCCCGCCGTATCTTGACAGGCCGCCACGTGCTGCCCCGCGGCGGGCGAGGCCTGCCAGCCCACGCGCGCGACGGGACGTGACTGCGGACCGGGCCCGCCACGACGCGCCCTCGGCCCGCGCGCAAAGGATTTACTGCGGCAACCCTTGGTGATTGCGCTTCCCCGCACAGTTAATGTGCGTGGGGAAAGTGCGCGCATAGTGCGGGGGAGTGGGGATCATGGGCGCAAACGATCCCACTCCCCCACGATCTCTCGCGGTTATAAATGAGGCAGGGGAGAGTGCGACGGAAACGCTTCCGCACGCACCCCCGCCCCTCGCTCCTCCTCTGCTTCTGCCTCTTCTGCGTCGTGCCCGAGCGGAGTGCTGCCGCCGGCGCGTGCCTTGCCGACGCCTGCTGCTGCGCACCGCGATCCGAAGCCCGCAGCGCGCCGCTCTTTCTCCCTCTTTTTCTCCATCGCCGCATCTTCACGCCCGTAGAAGACCCTCCCCAATGCTGCTGCCGAAGGGTTCTTGGGAGGGCTCTATCACGACCGAGACGAACATCCGCTACCTTCGCCGCACGAAGCGGCTGCCGCCGGCGGAGGCGCTGGTCGCGCGCGCGCCCAGCTCGGAGAGGGTGCCCCAGCCTCGGGCGGGCGAGCATGTCGTCTTCTAGGCCAAAAAGTGGCAGACGACGTTCTTCTACGTCCAGAACGCCGACCCGACGGTGGACGTCATCAACTTTCCGCCTTTCGTCGACGTGCCGCCGCTTGAGAAGCCGAACTGGGGCTACTGCCCCAAGAAGCCGCCGCAGGAGATGGTGAACATCTACCGCCGGGTCGGGGAGATGACGGATCGCGAGGGGCTGAATCCGGTCGACCTCATCGCGGCCTTCATCGCCCGCCGGGTGCTGCCGCTGCAGCGCCGGGCACACCGGATCTGCGACATGAGCGGCCGGCATGACCCGACCCGGTTGTCGACCAAGGAGCTGACGCCGGCCGGGATCACCCAGCGGGTGAACTACATCTCCAAGGCCGGGTTGAAGGAGGAGGGGTGGAGCTTCGGAAAGGAGCCCAACCACCGGGGGAACCCAGCGCCGGCGGTGAGTCCCTGGTCTTTATTTTTTGCTGCTTCGACGTTATTCTTGTGTCCTGACGCCGTGGGAGGGCCGCAACTATTCGCCAGCCAGCGGAATCATGACGGGCCGAATCCCCAGATCCTGTTGGCCGACCTGCCCGACTCAGACGTGGAGGAGGCCGGCGCCGAGGTGGAGGAGGGGGCGGTCGAAGCGCGCCTGGCCGATGCCGCGGCCGGCGGGTCGCGGAATGCGGGTAAGTCTCCGCCCCCAGATCTACTGCGAGACTGGCCGGACGACGAGGAGGAGGCCCTGACCGGTGCCCGCGGTGCAGCGCCCTCTGTTGGGGAGGACGCCAGCGTCGACCCCAAGACGGCTGCGGAAGACGGCTGGCGCCGGGCCGGCCCGCGCGGCGGCGTCTGTTAGCCGACCGCATGGGAAGGAGGCGGTCAAGACGAGCCGGCTGCGAAGCGCCTGGCGGCGACGGGTCCGGCGCGCGAGAGGGCCGTCGTCAAGAAGAAGCACCGGCTCGCCCCGTCCGCGGGCCCGAGGCGGGAGGTCCCGAAGGTTATTGGGTAAGTGTCCCTTATCTTTTTCTAATCTCATGCTTGTTTCCTGCTTAAGCCTTTGTGGTGATAAACTTGCTGCGCACAGGTCCGCCGTCGACCTGGCGATGGCGGCAGCAGAGGCCGCGACGGGCTAGGCCGTCTGGCGGAAGACTCGGAGCAGCGCCGTCGACCGTGAGCCGGCTCGGACCGCGGAGGAGTACCTCGAGGCCCGCCAGTCCGGCCAGGATCTTGACGCGGCGTGCGGTGATGCCTGGCGGGATCGGGCGGAGGCCGAGAGAGAGATGGCGGAGGCCGAGAATGAGATGGCGGAGGCCTCGGCCCGAGCGTGGGAGAGGGCCTCCACGAAGCGGGCCAGGGCCGTCGCGGACCCGGCCTGGTCGGAGATGGAGAGGGGCTCGGCGCCGGCGGCGACGATCGTGGAGCCGCAGCCGGAGGGAGCGGTCGGGCCGGCAGGGCGAACGGGGCCGGCCGGCGACGAGTCGGATGTCAATGAGAACATCGTCGTGGACACGCCGCCCCGGGCCGACCCGGCAGGAGGTGTCGAGGGCGACGGAAAGGGGCGCAAGGCGGACTCCACGCCGTCCGGCCAGGCGCAGCCGACGCCGGCCCCAGAGGCCGTGACCGGGGACGCCGGTACCCTGGTGGTCGTGCCACCCCAAGCCGCCACGAACTCCGCGAGGCCGGGTGGAGGCGGATCCGGCGCCGGGACCGCGATCCAGGAGCCGTGGGCGAGCTCCGGCGAGGTTGTGGTCGGGCCGCGAACCCGGGAGGACGACGCGGCGGATGCCTTGCGCTCGCAGCTTCGTGGTCGGAGCGAGCGCCTGCAGGCCTTCGTCCGGGAAGAGCAGGAGGCGGCGCGGAGTCTGGAGCAGGCGATTGCGGTGAGTTTTTCCTTCTCTGCTTGCCTTGGTTGTTGAATCAGTGGGGGCGCGCCAGCGCACCCACTGGTTGTAGCCCCCGAGGTTCGGGCCGGGCTGTGGAGCAGCCGGGTCGAATCTTATAGCTCGTCTTTTGCATTCTAATTCTTGTCTTCGCGCAGCATGTGTACGACCTGCGGGCCTGCGCCTACAACCGGCTTCGGGAGCGGTTCCGAGAGGCCAAGGCCCAGCTCACCGCCAAAGAAGAGGAGCTGCGCCGGGTCCAAGGCACGTCTTGCATGCCTTCAGTGGGGGCGCGCCAGCGCACCCACTGGGTGTAGCCCCCGAGATTCGGGCCGAACTGCGAAGCAGCCGGGTAGAATCTTATAGCTTTGTCTTTTTCTTCTAATCTTTGCTTTCGACATCTGACCGAGAACCCTGCCGCGCAGCCGACGCGGCCGAGGTGCCAGGCCTCCGAGGCCGGCTTGCTGAAGCCGGCGAGCAGCGCGATCGCGCTGTCGGCGACCGCGACCGGCTCCAATCCGAGGTGGACCGGCTGGTGGCCGAGAAGGCCAAGACGGAGGATGGCCACCAGGCGGAACTAGGCCAGCTGGCAGAGGAGCGCGGCAAGGCGGCCAAGGAGCTGGCGTATGCCGGCAGGAGGATCACCCAGCTCGAGAAGGATCTCGAGGCCCAGGCTCGTGCGTTGGCCATATGAGAGAACGGGATGCTGGGCGAGGCGCAGCACCTCGACGAGACCTTCGCCCGTAAGTGCTATCTTTTCTTTGGTCCGGCTGGCATAAACGGCAAGCTGCTTTCTTTGACTGATTTGTTTCCTTCCTTTGCGAGGAGTCTTCCCGGAGACGCAGGAGGCGGCCGATGCAGCCGTGTATACCCACCGGGCAGACCTGCGCGCGACAGGGGCGGACATCGACGTTTACGCCGCCAGGAGCCTCTCGGAAATCATCCTTGCCTGCGAGGCCCGTCTTCGAGCCGTGGAGGGGCACATGCACCGCCTGTTCGAGGCCAGGATGGGCATGGCAAGCAGCCTCTGGCCGAGGGCGGTGGTGCCGAACAGCGTCACCCGGCTGGCGCGATGGCTGGAGGCCGGGGTAGAGCGACTCGGCGCGTGGAGGGCCTCCGCGGCCCGCGCCGGAGTGGAGACGGCGCTGCGCTTCATTGTGTCGTGGTATCCGGGCGTGGACCTCGACCGCTTGGCGGCGCAGCGGGCCGACCCGGAAGAGGACTTGGCGGCGCGGGCGCAGCGGATCGCGGGGCGGGCCAGCTACCTGACCTCGTTCGCCCCACACGACGAGTTCGTCCTGGAGCGGACGGAAGACGGCGAGGAGCTCCCTGGCGACAAGTTCGGCTTGCTGCTCAATGCCCCGGACGGCAGCTCGGCCTTGACGGGGGTCTACGCTGACGACGGGGCCGACCCGGACGACGACGCCACGACCGAGAGGCCGGAGAGCACTGGGCCCGACCCGGCGGCCGCGTCCACCTTGGCTGAGCCGACGCCGGCCGGAGACGACGCGGGTGCCGCTTAGGATTTTTTCTTTTTATCTTCAACCTTCCTGTACTTCAACTCGGTTACGTAGCAGGTCCATCCACTTGGGGTGTAGATACATGTAATGAACTTGTGGTCGAAGGCCCTTGCTGTATATAAATTTTGCATGCGATTTCACTGTTTGCTATTCGGCCTTGGGCCTTTTCTTGTTTGTCTTTTCTGCGAGCTTCCTTCCCGCTAGCCGGACAGCTGGGTTGCGGACTGTGGCTAGGACGGGGATTCGGCTTTGAGAGTGGACGTACAATACTTAGGCTTTTCGAGACGTTGAGCGCGAGCGAAACACCCACTGGGCCGGCTGGTGGCAGGCGGCGAAGCTGCCTGGCATGCAGCCGGTCATGCGCCGAATTAGTGAGAGAGGGAGGGTTGTGCCGGATTGGCCGAGCCGGGCCCTCCTCCTTAGCCGTTCTCGCGTGATGATGCTTGCGGCCTTCAGCTCTTGCCGACCGGACAGCCGGGAGCCGGCTGTGGCTAGCGAAGAGAGGGCTTTGGCAGTTCGTACACTTCGGAATGGACTTAAGGAAAAAATGGCGAGGTGCGGTCTAGCCGGCTAGCCCCCGAGCCGGCGGCGCCGACTCAGCAGGAGAATCAAAAAACGGACAGGTGCATAGACACAGAGTAAAACGGAAAAGGAAGCCCCCGAGCCCCGGAGCCGGCTGTGCCGACTCGGCGGGAGAAGTGAAAACGGGGGGGCTTCCTGCTTTCATTAAATCCAAAAGCTGGTGATACATACATGCATGAGTTCAACTGTAAAATAGACGGAGGAGCTCCGCGTTCCAAGGCCGGCTGGACTCCTCGCTGGCTGCATCTCGCTTGCGCTTGTTCGGCTTCTGCGCGTCGATGAGGTAGTACGCGTTCCGATCGCAGAGAGCCTTGCTGACGATGAAGGGGCCCTCCCAGGGGGAGGCCAGCTTGTGCTGGCCGGCTGTCCGCTGGACGAGCCGGAGAACGAGGTCGCCCTCGCGGAATGCGAGGGGTTTGATCGTCTTGCTGTGGTAGTGGCGCATGCCTTATTGGTAGATGGCTGACCGGCTGAGGACCAGGAGGCGCGCCTCCTCAAGCAGGTCGACGCCGTCTTCGCGTGCCTCTCTTGCCTCGGCTTCTATGTACATGGTCACCCGGGGCGAGTCGAACTCGACGTCGGTTGGAATGATTGCTTCGGCTCCATAGACGAGGAAGAACGGGGTGAACCCGGTGGAGCGGTTTGGTGTCGTTCGGAGACTCCAGAGGACGGCCAGCAGCTCATCGAGCCAGCTGCCGGGTGAGCGCACGAGTGGCTCGACGAGTCGCGGCTTGATGCTGGCTAGGATGAGGCCGTTTGCCCGCTCGACCTGGCCGTTCGACTGGGGATGTGCGACAGAGGCCAAGTCGAGCCGGATGCCGGATGCAGAGCAGTAGTAGGCCAGCGCGCCCTTGGCGAAGTTGGTGTCGTTGTCCGTGATGATGCTGTGGGGAACGCCGTAGCGAACATCTCGCTCAGGAAATACACTGGTCGCTGGACCAGCTGCACCTTGCCCTCCTCAGGGCGCTCGACGACCAGCACCGTGCTGACCGCGCAGGAGGTGGCGGCGATGTATAGCGGGAGTTGCTCTTTCTCAGTCGGCGCGGCCAGGACGGGTGCGGTGGACAGCATGCGCTTGAGGTCGCGGAAAGCTTCGTCCGCTTGGTCGCTCCACTCGAACGTCGTCGTCTTCTTCATCAGCTGATACAAGGGCAGGGCCCTCTCCCCCAGCCGGCTGACGAACCGACTGAGAGAGGCCAAGTAGCCGGTGAACTTCTGGACGTCGCGCAGCCGGGTCGGCTTGCGCATGCGCTCAATTGCCTTGATCTTTTCTGGGTTGGCCTCAATGCTGCGCTCCGAGACAAGGAACCCAAGGAGCTGGCCAGCCGGCACGCCGAAGACGCACTTCTCCGGGTTGAGCTTGATCTGGAACCGGCGCAGGTTGGCGAAGGTCTCCTTGAGGTCAGCCAGGAGCGTGAGGTGCTGCTTGGTCTTCACCACGATGTCGTCGACGTAGACGTGCACATTTCTGCCGAGCTGGGGCAGCAGGCATTTCTGCATGCAGCGCTGGAAGGTGGCGCCAGCAGAGTGAACGGGTCTTTGGGGCATGCCTTGTTCAGGCTGGTGTAGTCGATGCACATGCGCCAGGTGCCATTTTTCTTCAGGACGAGGACTGGATTGGTCAGCCACTCGGGGTGGAACACTTCCATGATGAAGCCGGCTGCGAGCAGCCAGGCGATCTCTTCACCGATGGTTCTTCGCTTCTCCTCGGAGAAACGGCGTAGCGGCTGTCGGACAGGCTGGACCCGGGGTCGGCCGGGTTGAGCAGGACCCTCTTCGTGTCTTTGGCCGGCTTGAAGGAGGCTTCGTCGGCGGCCGGCTTGGGCGGAGCCGGCATGGCCGGCTTCGCGTTGGCGAGCGCCACGATCCGGTCGAGCTGGCGCCTCTCCTCGGTGATGACCAGCTACTCGGCCAGTTGGGAGCCGACTTTGGCGCACTCGAGGGACTTCTTGTAGTCGCCGACGATGGTGATGAGGCCCTTGGGACCCGGCATCTTCAACTTCAGGTAGGCGTAGTGGGGGACCGCCATGAATTTGGCCATCGCGGGCCGGCCCAGCAGCGTGTGGTAGGGGTTGGCCAGGTCGACCACCTCGAACCAGATCGGCTCGCGGCGGAAATGGCTGCTGGAGCCGAACAGGACATCAAGCCGGATCCGGCCGATCGGAGAGCAGGAGAGACCCGGCACGATGCCGTGGAACACCGTCCGGGTCGGCTCTAGCTGTCGCGCCTCGATGCCGAGCTTGGTCATGGTGTCGCGGTACAAGATGTTGATGCTGCTGCCGCCGTCGATCAGCACCCGCGAAAAACGGCAGGTGCGCTTCTCGGAGACGAGGGTGGGGTCGAGCACGAGGGCGTAGCCACCCGGCGTGGGCATGACGGCCGGGTGGTCCTCCCGGGTTCAGCTCACCGGTCGGTCGGACCAATGCATGTATTGGGGAACCGGAGGGACGACGGCGTTCACCTCGGTCACGTGCTTGCGCTTGGCATGCTTTTCATCCCCCTCGCTGGTGAAGACGACATAGGACGCGTCCGGGCACGGGAAAGGGTTGTCGGCGAGGGCGCCGGGTGGCGGTGGAGGCGGCTGGAGCAGCGGCTGCTGCGAGCCGGCTCCGGGCGGCGGGGGCGGAAGGTTGCCCTTCAGCAGGCGCCGGGTGAAACTGCACTGCCGGAGTGTGTGCATCGACGGCTTCGCGCCGCTGTGGTTCTTGCAGGGGGTGTCAAGCATCTGCTCGAAAGACAGATTGGGCTGCCAGGCGGCCTTGCCAGTGCGCGGGCGCTGGCTGGAACCTTGCTCAGCCGGCTGCTCCCCTTCCACCGCGGCGACCTGCCGGTTGTCGTAGCGGGGCGCCGGCTGGTCGTTCCTGCGCTTGCCATTGTTGTTGCTGTTGCTGTTGTCTTGTCGGCGCTGATTGTTGTCGCGAGCCGGCTTGGGGGGAGCCGGCTGGGCCGGGAGGAGTTTGCCGTCCGCGTCGATCATGAACCTTACGTTCATCGCGGAGTTGGCCGTAGCGTACTTGTCTGCCACTGCCATGAGCTCCGCCAGAGTCTCTGGCTCGTCGCACACCAGCCGGTGCTTGACCAGAGTGCCGTCTAGGCATCCGTCGATGAAGTATTGGATGGCCTGGACCTCGTGGACGCCCTCGCAGGAGTTGCGGAGCTCCATCCACCGCGTGAGGAAATCGCGAAGGGGCTCGCTCGGCTTCTGGACGCACATGGAGAGCTGGCGAGGCTTGCCGGGACGCTTGTAGGTGCTGGTGAAGTTGCGAATGAACGCGTCTTTGAAATCCAGCCAGGAGTTCACGCTGCCGGCTCGCAGGCTGTTAAGCCACGTCCGGGCCGAGCCGAGCAGCATGAGGGGGACGTACCGCACGGCCACGCGCCGGTTGCCGCCGGCTATGCCGACAGCTGTGGTGTAGTCGGTCAGCTAGTCCTCCGGCTTGGTGGCGCCGTTGTACTTGGGGGAGTCGCGGGGCAGCGAGAAGCCTTTGGGGAAGGGTTCCTCGCGAATGCGGGGGCCGAAGCACGCCGGGCCGACAGAGCTCTCCTCCTCCAGGGCCGTGGAGTGCGCCAGCCGGTCGATGCGGTGACGGGCGTCGTTTTCGTCGTAGGGCTCACGGGGGCCGAGTCGGTCAGCCACGGGATCGCGGGGACCGAGCCGGTCAGCCGCGGGACCGCGGGGCGCAGGGGCTTCCGGGGCCGGCCCGGGCCGCCGAGCCGGCCGCACGGGGGGCTCCGACTGCTGAACCCGGCCGTCGCCGGCCGTCTCGCCCGCGTTGCCGTCTCCAGCGGTGGTGTCGCGGTTGTGCCGGCTTCGACCGGACCGGTGCCGGCCAGAGCGGCTCGCGCTAGTGGCGTGCGAGGACGTCTGCCGCGCGTCCCGGAGAGCCCTCTCCGGTTCTTCTGAGAGCCGGAGGCCGAGGCGCCGGCTCCTCCTGAGCCGGCCAGGAGGTTGTTCTGTCCCGCTGTCGGATTGGCCGGGTCTCGTGCTGGATCTTGCCTACCTGCCATGTACACCGCCGCGAAGCGAGGCGGATCAGGGCTCTCCGAGAAGACGTCGTCCGTGTGCCCTAGCCTACCATCATGCAGCGGGAGAATTGACTCGGTTTCCCCCATCGAGGACTCGCCGTCAGATTGGACCAGCGTGTCGTCCTGAGACAGGGAGTTCTCTGATAGGGCCACCCCTTGGGTGAAGCCCACGAAGGCGTGATTTTGGCCGGCTTGACACGGGCCGGGTCTCGCCGGGAGCTGACCAACCCGGCGCGCTGCCTTGACACCAGCGATGCCCTCCAACCCGGCGGCCAGCTCGCCGACCACGCCGATGAAGGTATGGATCTTGCCGAAGGGGACCCGGTACCCGTACTCGACTGAGTCGGCGTCGGGGCCCTAGTATAAATCGTCGATGTAGAACTTCCCGTGTCGGCTCTTGGTCATCATGCCAACCGCATACTTCCCGAACCCTGGAAGGGATCCCGCTAAGAACTCAACTCCACCGTGCGTGAGCCCCACGGTGGGCGCCAACTGTCGTGGTTTTGTCGCGACAGATGTCCAGGTAAAAGGACTTAGAGATGAAGCCATCGCACTAACGTGGAAGCTTAGCGGGGTTGAATAGGAACGAGAAGACGCCGGGTTACCCAAGTTCAGCCCCTCACGGTGGAGGTAAAAGCCTACGTCCTGCTTGTTTATATTGCTGTAGATCTCGATTACAAGGATGCGAATTCGCTAACCTAGCTCTCGAGGGGATTGCAACTTAATCTTTTCGTATAGGTGTTCCCCTTTATATACACAGGTGGAACCCTAGATTACATGAGAGTCCGGGTCGTTCTTTGACCCGCCTCTTTATTCCTTCCTACTTGTTCTTCAAGACAGCTCTCCTTGCCATCTGATTCGTCGTGAGCCGGCTCATTATGTAAGCCGGCCTACTCTTACCGGCCTTGCTAAGCCAGCCCATATAGAAACTTCAGCCCCGCAGTGAGTTGGCCCATTAAGCTCGCCTTATGGCCGGGTCAACACTCTGCCGGGTCTCCTTGCTGGTGAATATCCCCAACATTAGCCCTCAGTTTGACTTGAATTTATTCACGTTAAACTCCATCCTGAAAAAATAAATCATTAGTAACATACTTCCAAGCGCCCCCAAGCCGCCCCCCTGTCTTTTTTAAGTCGCCATCTCGGACCGGCTCAAGTTGCCGGGTTAAGCGATCATCGGGTTCACCCCCTCAGATTCAAACTTAGCATGTTCAATTCTTGTTCCTCATGACATCACAATCCACTTCCGCGAAATCCGGAACGATTTCATTTTAAATCCTTGAGTGGGTACATCCCGTCTTGTCAGGCGCGAGAATCGAGGCGCCACACCACCGAAAATTACTGCGCCGCCTGGGGTTTCGCCCTCGCCGTTTTAACCATTACCGCGCCCATAAATACGCCAGCTCATCCCCATTTTCACTTTTTACTTCTCATCTTCTTCCTCCTCGCGCCTACTCGTCGGACTCGAAGCGCCGCTGCCCTAGAGCTCTCCGACGACCTCGACCGCGCCTTCTCCGACACCCATCATCGCCGGAGCTCAATGGGACACCGCCACCGCACTCGCCGGTGTGTGATGTTCAAATTCCCAATGCACAACTTTGACGCGTGGGCCCACAGGTCGGCGCATCGTCGAAGATCGGGTGAGAGGGGCCAGAAGACAACAACCACCTGTAAGTGGCCAAATATATGTAGGAATAAAGGGTGTGATGTTTAAATACACAATGCACAACTTTGATGTGGCACCTCCCTCGCAAACCGAAAAGCCCCCTTGGATATCTATAATGACGGGTTAAGGTCATAGCTAGCTGCCTGCCCCACCCCCACTTCGTGTTGGCGGGACGCATGCACGTACTCATACTTTGGTCGGACATGCATGCATGTCACCATGACCTACCATAAGACGGACCAAATGAATCTATCTTGGCCAAATAAACACTGTTGTTGTCGGTCAAAAAGGGATATAATAGACCGCTCGGGCCCATAGATTGGACCATCACCGTAAACTGCACGAGAGGGGCCACACAACTAGCACCACCTGCATGGGGCCTAAATTGATGTACGTTGGAAGGGTGATGTGTTTTAAATACCCAATAATGTACAATTTTGATGTGGCGCCTACCTCACGAAATGGATAACCCCCATGAAAGGTAGGTAGTAATTAAGGACAACGTCGACGTACGTAGGGTGTCGATCCAACCCACCATTTCGAGCGCATGGGAGGGAATCCTGAGAACGCATAAGCTCGAACTTTGCTCGGACATGTCACCATGACCCGTGGTAACATGAACTAGGAGGAATCCATTCATATGGCCAAACCCTCTCATTGTCGGCCAAAGGGATGATATATATAGACCAGGCCCACAGATAGGCGTGTCTTTGAAAACCGCACACTGGAGACGGAGTCGATCAGAAGACCCTATACCCTGCATGCGGCCCAAATATATGTATATATGGGTGGTGTGTGATGTGATCAAATCCCAATGCACAACTTCGATGGAGCACCAGCTGCATTACAAACCGAACACCGTACCCCAAGGAAGCCACGTTAAGTATGATGTCGGTTCCCCAGCTTCGAGCCGGCGGGAGGGAATCGAACAAATGTTCCCCAACTAAATTTGGTCTGACATGTCGTGACCTATACCAAGAGGAACCCGTCATGGTCAAACCCTTCTCGTACGTTGTGGGTCAAAGGATAGAATGTGCGGGCCCACAGATCTCAAACTTTGTGGGTCAAAGGATAGAACTTGGCGGGCCTACAGATCAATCTCGATTATTCTCCGATTTTTCAAAAAAACAAATAACAAAAAACATCATTCTCCAAAATAGAACGTGGCGGGCCCACAGATCAATCTCGACCATTCTCCGATTTTTTCAAACAACAAATAACAAAAAACATCATTCTCCATATTAGAACATGGCGGGCCCACAGATCAATCTCGATGATTCTCCGATTTTTCAAAACAACAAATAACAAAAAACATCATTCTCCAAATTTTCAAAAACAAGGATCTCAAGGTTTATTTAATTGAAATGACAGGTCACTACAGATAGATTTAGATGCTAAATGTCTGTAATGACCGTATCATGGCGCTTAAATGAAGCTTGAGATATAGCAACTTCCCACCCGGTCACCCATCCTTAGACTGCTCCAGCCCCAAGCTCGCTTAACTTGTGCGTTCTATTCGACTAGGCTAGCGGATGGGAAGCTGCCCCTTGCTGATAAGAGTTGCCTCCTCGCGTTTAAGGAGTTTACCGATGGTCACCGTGTGGGACCTACTCCTTACTATCACACACGTTTGTGCTTTTAGAAACTGTGTGCAATCTTTACATACCGGACCACTTCCATTCAAACTTACATTATTTTTTTACTACTTAAAACTAGCCGAAAGAAGCAAAAGCTTTGCCTTTTCATTAATTAAGAACAAGATAGTTGCCCAGTTAATTGCGGGAAACCGGGCAAAAACCGATACAAACAGGGCCTAAACCTACGGGAACTCTTAGCTGAGCATGAATTGCTACAGGCCTTCGTCCACGCGTCTGATACGCTCGCGGAACTGCTGTACCACAAGATCGATCTCCGCCCAGGATATTTCATCGGCGATGGTCGATTCCAAGCCGCGACAAGTATTTTGCTCTGCTTCAACATTGGCGGCACCTGGGGGGCCGAGGAGGTCGAAGTGCCAATCGACCAGCCCGTTGGCGTCGTGGCGGTGGATTCTAGTAGTGCGAACTTCGTCCGGCACAATTATGGCGCTGACGGCGTCTGCCCATTCCCGGCGGGGAATCGGGATGCTTACCGGCACTGGAAATGGCCTCTCGAGTGGTTGAGTCAACAGGATGCTGACACGGCTCCGCTCAGATAGTGTGGCGCACTGCACCTGATGCGCGGCAGCGTTCTCCCGCTCTTGCGCGGCAGCGCTTTGCCACTCTTGCTCCGCTCCGCTCCATGGGCGGTGACGAACACATGTGTAGACATTGGCCCGCTCAAGCACTGGGGCGCGATGATACCGCTCACGCTCGGCGGCGCGCTGCCGCTCTTGCTCGGTGGCGCGCTGCCTCTCTTGCTCAGCGGCGCACGGCTGTTCTGGCTCTCCGGCCTACTCCGGGTCGTTCTCCTCGTCGAGGAGGTTGATGACGGCAGCAGCGCTTTGCCGGATTAGCATGCTTGGAATGGTATACTGCGGTATGGCCGGTGTGTCGCCGCCTAGCCTCCTATGCCCACTGACACTGGCAGCGGGAAACCGATGGGGGGGAGTGGCGGGAAACCGATTGGGGGGAGTGGTGGGAAACCGATTGGGGGAGTGGCGGGAAACGGTAGCATGTTTGGATATGTAACACCATTAATATGGAAAACTTGGGAAAGAAGGAAGCGCGAGCTAGCACGACACGTGCGCACAGTGCTTACCCACGGGTGCTAGACGGTTGAACAGAACTGCTTTAAATTATTCAGGGTTCGTTTGGCATTTTTTATACATTATAATAGAGTTTTCTAGGCATTTAATGTGCAAAATTCAAATTTGAACTACAAATACATGCTCCAGTGCACCAAAATGGGTTGAAAAATCATATATGTGTCCTTGGGTGCATGTTTAGGTCCCATGCAAGGAATGGGGATGAATTACAAACATCTCGGCGTCCTGGCTTGGCCTCAAACATTGAGAATCTTGGTTTGTAAATCCCCATAAATCCCAAACTCACCTGAAATTCATGAAACTTTACATGGTGTCATGACATGGCACATATATGCCATGGTAAAAAACTAACCAATTTGGGGCAAGTTTTGGTACAAGCCTCTTACAAACTGGAGCTTCTCGCAAGAAGTCTCTGATAGGGAACGTGTCACCCTTGTGGGCGAAACGACAATCGCTGCCTCTTCTCGCCTTTATTTTTTTCTACGGGGCAACATAGCCCAACAGGAGATTTGTGCTGAAATATGGAATTATTCATGATTCGTTTGGCCTTTTTTATACATTAATTGAGTTTTCTAGGCATTTAATGTCCATAATTCAAATTTGACCTACAAGCACATGATCCAGTGCACCAAAATGTCTTCAAAAACCATACATGTGTCCTTGGGTGCATGTTTGGGTCCCATGCAAGAAATGGGGATGAATTACAAACATCTCAGTGTACTGGCTCGGCCTCAAACATTGAGAATATCGGTTTTTAAATCCCCGTAAATCCAAAACTCGCCCGAAATTCATGAAACTTGACATCGTGTCATGACATCGCACATATATGCCATGGTAAAAAATTTGTCCAATTTGGGGCAAGTTTTGGTACACGCCTCTTACAAAACCGGAGCTTCTAGGAAGAAGCCTCGTGCTTCCGGTAGGGAACGTGTCACCCGTGTGGGCGAAACGACAATCGCTGCCTCTTCTCGGCTTGTATTTTTCTTCTACAGGTAACATATACCAACAGGAGATTCATGCTGAAATATTGAATTATTCAGGGTTCGTCTATCCTTTATATATATTAATTGAGTTTTCTAGGCACATAATTCAAATTTGAACTACAAGCACATGCTCCAGTGCACCAAAATGGCTTCAAAAACCATACATGTGTCCATGGGTGTATGTTTAGGTCCCATACAAAAAATGGGGATGAATTACAAACATCTCAGCGTACTGGCTCGGCCTCAAACATTGAGAATCTCGGTTTTTAAATCCCCATAAATCAAAAACATACCCGAAAATCGTGAAACTTGGCATCGTGTCATGACATGTCACATATATGCCGTGGTAAAAGTTTTTTCCAATTTGGGGCAAGTTTTGGTACAAGCCTCTTACAAACCGGAGCTTCTAGCAAGAAGCCTCGTGGTTCCGATAGGGAACGTGTCACCCTTGTGGGCGAAACGACAATCGTCGCTGCCTCTTCTCGCCTTGTATTTTTTTCTACAGGCAACGTAGACCAACAGGAGATTCACGCTGAAATATGAAATTATTCAGGGTTCGTTTGGCCTTTTTAGACATTAATTGAGTTTTCTAGGCATTTAATCTCCATAATTCAAATTTGAATTACAAGCACATGCTCTAGTGCACCAAAATGGCTTCAAATACCATACATGTGTCCTTGGGAGCATGTTTAGGTCCCATAATTCAAATTTGAGACAAGGCGCATACATTAATAGCCAACGTAGGCATTTTGGAACAAATAGATGACACGTTAATATCGCAAACGGTTGTATTGTTTGACCCGTGGGTGTTCCACTAACCATTTACGTGCAGACACGTGTCCCTCTTTTTATTGGAGAGTACTACCTCGGTCCTGGTTAATTGGTCCTTTTTGTATTTTGTGCAAAAATTTGACCATACTAGGTGGCGTGCGTGCAGCTGTTTGATTAGACGGGTCGAGTGCAAGAAGTCCGCCGCGCGGCTCGACGGGACGCGTGCGAGCAGACCGCCACGCAGGCTCGACGGGACCCGTGCAAGCTGTCTGCCGCGCAGGCTCACCGGGAAGCGAGCTCTTTTACCTTCACCCGCCGCCTCGCTGCCAACTTCTCCATTAATGGCGACCGAGCAAGCTCACCGGGAAGCGAGCTCTTTGACCTCCACCCGCCGCCTCGCTCCTAAGTTCTCCATTACTAGCGGCCGAGCCGCTGTTTAACATGCGGTTAATACACCTCGATGGAAGGTGTTAGCTTGTGATCCCATGGCCCCGCTCAACGCTTGCTAACATTGTTTTGTTCGTGCCTCGCTGAGAACGTGATTTTTAGCCTGTTTTCGACTCGTATACATGTACCTACGAGGTTACAAACGAAATAATACGACGACAAATTGACAATGGAAACGGATAATAATTGTCTTACATATCCTGGATAATTTAAAATGCCACATGCGGCAACGCCCGAAAGACACAGGGGAAAAAGAGAAGAAGAAAAAAAAGGAAGAAGGAAGTAGCTGCTCTCTACTTATCGATGGATCGCTGGGCGAGGAGTTCTTCCAGCTCCTTCTTCACATCCTCGTGACTTTGCTTGACAGCAGCCACAGATTCCTCCACCTGCAGCTCGCGCTCGATGCGGAGCTTCTTAAAGTCATCCCCAAGTTCATGGACGACGGCTGTCAGCGTCATCCGCGAGGCAACGCTCTTCTCATATAGCTCCCTCCAGCCGGCGGCCTCCTCCTTCTGCTTGTCGAGCTCATCGAGTTCGCCGACGCGGTGAGTGCGCTGTGAGAGCCCTCGCCTACCCGTGAGAGCTCATTCGAGGTCCCCGCGGCGCGACAGCACATCTCTGCTGCGGCGGGACCTCTCTAGTGCTTCCGCGGCCTTGGTCTTTGCTCCCTGGTTATATGTCGACCTAGAAGTCCTCCTGCCGGCCATGGCAGACGCAAGGAACAACTTAAGAGGAAAGACATGTTTTTTTGGTGATGAGGAGAGAAATGTGTAGTAATTTCGAGTGGGTACTAGTTTTTATAGCCCAGTGCTAAGTGGGAACACATTTAGGTTTGATAGGTGTGAACAGATTTGCAATTACTCATTGCTTGGTAATTTGTTTTGAGGGGTTCATTGCATGGTAATTTGATCGGTGTGAACACATTTAGGTTTGATCAGTGTGTCAGCGTGTCCGATGGATGGGCCGTCTCGCCTCCCACGCGTGCCAGACGGTTGACCAGAACTGCTATACGCAAGTGGTTGCTCACCGTTTAGGCGGCCGCGGCGTGCTCTGCTCGCGTCCCTTCACGTGCTCTGCTCGACGTTGAGGTGGTCGCGGCGCGCATTGCTCGCGTCCCTCCGCGCACGCTCTTTCAGTGGTTGGGGCCGGCGCACGATCACATTTTGGGAGCCATATGCATGCGGTTGCGTCCGCGCGCGTCGCCACGATGCAGTTAATACATGCGGCATGATGCAGTTATGCGCTACAACAACTGCCATCTGCGCGCGCCGATACTCCAGGACGTTCGGCCTCCCCATTTATTCCCACGGCCATTATAACCTTAGTCTCTTCAACGTTTTGATCGCGCCCCACAACACAAGCACACCCACGACGACACATAGAGAAAGGATATCCAGCGGTGCTCCAATGGAGTTCAGCGTGCATCGTGTGGACACCCACGTGAGGGGGAAGGAACTCACGGTGGTGTACACCATCGACCCGACCGTGGTGGAGGACTCCATCAACACCATGGAGCAGTTGCTTGCTAAGGACGACAAGTACAAAGTGGTCGGCTTCGACCTCTAGTACACCACCAGCCGTCCCGGGGTTGATCAGGCGGTTGCCGTCGCCCAGTTGTGCGTGGGTCATCACGTCCTCATCTACCACTACTGCCTGGTGATGACCCACAAGTATAGGGGATCAATCGTAGTCCTTTCGATAAGTAAGAGTGTCGAACCCAACGAGGAGCAGAAGGAAATGACAAGCGGTTTTCAGCAAGGTATTTTCTGCAAGCACTGAAATTATTGGTAACAAGTAGTTCGATAGCAAGATAATTTGTAACAAGTGACAAGTAGCAATAGTAACTAAGGTGCAGTAAGGTAGCCCAATCCTTTTGTTGCAAAGGACATGCCGGAACGATCTCTTATAATAAGCTAAACGTTCTCGATGACACATGGGAATTTCACCTAGTCACTTTCATCATGTTTGTTTGATTCGCGTTCGCTACTTTGATAATTTGATATGTGGGTGGACCGGTGCTTGGGTGCTGTTCTTACTTGAACAAGCCTCCCACTTATGATTAACCTCTCTCGCAAGCATCCGCAACTACGAAAGAAGAATTAAGATAAATCTAACCATAGCATTAAACATATGGATCCAAATCAGCCCCTTACGGTATAGCGCATAAACTAGGGTTTAAGCTTCTATCACTCTAGCAACCCATCATCTAATTACTACTCCACAATGCATTCCCTTAGGCACAAAGATGGTGAAGTGTCATGTAGTCGACATTCACATGACACCACTAAGAGAATCAACAACATACATATCATCAAAATATCGAACGAATACCAAATTCACATGAGTACTTATGACAAGACTTCTCCCATGTCCTCGAGAATAAAAGTAACTACTCACAAATCATGTTCATGTTCAAGATCAGAGGGGTATTGAATAGCATAATGGATCTGAACATATAATATTCCACCAAATAAACCAACTAGCATCAAATACAAGATGTAATCAACACTACTAGCAATCCACAGGTACCAATCTGAGGTTTTGAGACAAAGATTGAATACAAGAGATGAACTAGGGTTTGAGATGAGATGGTGCTAGTGAAGATGTTGATGAAGATTGGTCCTCCCACGATGAGAGAATCGATGGTGATGACGATGACTTCGATTTCCCCCTCCCGGAGGGAAGTATCCCCGGTGGAATCGCTCCGCCGGAGAGCAAAAGTGCTCCTGCCCAAGTTCCGCCTCGAGACAGCGGCGCTCCGTCCCAAAAGTCTTCTCTTTAGTTTTTCTAGGGAAAATGAGCCTATATACCAGAAAATGGGCACCGGAGGCTGGCCAGGGGCCCCACAAGCCACCAGGGCGCGCCTGGGGGATGGCGTGCCCTGGTGCCTCGTGGGCGCCTGGGTGGCCCCCTCTGGTACTTCTTTTCTTTAGTATTTTTATTTATTCCAAAATAAATCTCTGTGAAATTTCAGCTCATTTGGAGATGTGCAGAATAGGTTTCTCTGACCTAGCTTTTTCAGGTCCTGAATTCCAGCTGCCGGCAATCTCCCTCCTTATGTAAATCTTGCATATTGAGAGAGAAAAGGCATTAGAATTGCTCCACAAAGTGTTATATTGATTAAAAACACTATAAATAACAGTAGGAAAACATGATGCAAAATGGACGTATCACCTGGCCACAAGGCCTTGCGAGCGTTTCACCAGGTTTGTCAAGAGCTGTGACTACAAGTTCGCTACGGTGGACACCGTCGACGATCTAAATGCGCTCCTGATTTCGGGCTTGGCCTGCCCGAAACTTGTCGACATCCGTGGCCACTACAGGGTCTGTGGCAGCACGAAAAAGGACTCCCTGGTTGAACTCGCCACGGCCATCATCGACCCCTACTACGAAAACATGAAGGAAGGTTCCAAGAGAAATCCTGGATCCTGGCATGGTGCCTGGGTGCGGAGACTGGATGAACCTCACCTCAAGTTTGTAGCCAAGAACGTGTACACATGCTATGAGATGCACAGCCGGATCGTCGACATGAGGGAGTGCCTCCTTCCTGTAGATGACGAGAGATCGAGCCACCAACAGAGCAGCAGCGGCAAGCATCACAAGAAGAAGTAGATGATGATTAGATATGATCGTTTATCCTAGTTTATTATGCATGTAATTGTTTACTTTGGTGTGTGCAAATGTTAGGTGTGTAGTCAGTTATGTAATTGGATGTTTAATTTGGTTATGCAATCATGTCCTTATAAGTATATATGTTGTTGTTCTGTAGACAGAGAGTGTAGATGTTGTGAAGACTGAGCCTGTTTACCAGCAAGCGTTTGCCCATAACACACACGGATTAAACTACGGAACCTGTCGGTGATGATTTCATCAATCGCTGACAATTGTTTACCAGCAAGCGTTTGCCCATAACACACACGGGTTATTAGCAGGAATCGTGTGTGTTGCTATCGGTCTTCCCACACATTTCTGATTACTGACATGTTTGCCGCGTATCACACACATCTTGTTAAGTTGAACCGTTTTTGTTGTGTTGGGTAATCGCAAATAGTTCATCTGAGTGAACCGCATGCCGTATATCGCACACACCTTGATCTGCCTGACCGTTTCTGTTGTGTTGGGTAATCACAAACAGTTCATCCGAGTGAACTGCATGCCGTGTAGGGCACACACCTCGAACTGGCTGCCCGTTTCTGTTGTGTTGGGTAATCACAAATAGTTCATCCGAGTGAACTGTATGCCGTGTATCGCACACACCTCGAACTGGCTGCCCGTTTCTGTTGTGTTGGGTAATCACAAACAGTTCATCCGAGTGAACTGTATGCCGTGTATCGCACACACCTCGAACTGGTTGCCTGTTTCTGTTGTTCTGACTCATCGCAAATTGTTCGTATGGATCAACTGTATGCCAAGTATCGCACATGCGTCTCTAATCTGAATCGTTTTTGATGTCTCCGGCATCGCACACAGTTCGTCTTATTGGCAACGGTTTTATTACGACACCGTTTGCGATGCATGCATCGCACACAGTTTGGTCGCGGGGTCTCTGATTCATGTGTCACGTTAGTGGTCGCCTGCAGTAGTGACATCAAGTGTTCTCAAATCAAAAATATTCAATCCGATAACAATGAAACCTCAAAGGAAAAGACTAAATTCATCACAACAAGATAGAGAGGGAAGAACACCATATGATCCAACTATATTAACAAAGCTCGCGGTACATCAAGATCGTGCCAAATCAAGAACACGAGAGAGAGAGATCAAACACATAGCTACTGGTACATACCCTCAACCCCGAGGGTGAACTACTCCCTCCTTGTCATGGAGACCGCCGGGATGATGAAGATGGCCTCCGGTGATGATTTCCCCCTCTAGCAGGGTGCCAGAAAAGGCCCCCAGATGGGATCTCTTCGGAACAGAAGGTTGCGGCAGCGGATTCGAAGTTTTAGGTTAACATTCGGGGGTTTCTCTATCTCTACTCCTAATGGGGAACTTAGTAGTCTCCGTTCCACGGTCTTTTTTCGTCTGGCTTTTTTTCGTTTGGTTTTTTTTATCTCACCACCACCACCACCACCGCCACCAGTCCACACCTTCCCACCTATTTTTCCGTCCCTACACACATAAACCGGTGGAGAGAAACCAAAAAGACCCACGCTGAAACCTAAGCACGTCCTCCGCCCCCGCACCCCAATCCTCACCTCTTTCCTTCCCTGCCTCCCTACCGCCGCTCCTCGGCTCCTCCGCTTCGGCCCGGCCCTCCATGTGCCGCCGCGCCCCCACTCACCCCGTCGCCACAGCCACACGCCTCGCCCCGCCCCGCCCAGCCCGACGCCGACACTGACTCCGACGCCATGCACGCACGACGCCACGCCTCGCTCGCCTTAGTTGAGGTCGTCCGATGCAGCGCAAGCACGGTGTGCCTCGACCTTGGCCAACGCGCTCGGCCACGACTAGCGGTGACTCATGAAGCGCTTGGGCACATGGGCTGAGGCCAAGCGGCGGTAGCGTTGCAGGGGCCATGTGGAAGCCGGGACGAGGACGGACACATCCAGATCAGGTGCTCGCACCTGATCTTGATTCGTGTGGCCGTGGCGGTTGAAGATTGAGCATTGGACGAATGCATCCAAATCAGGTGTGAGCCGGCCGTGGCCCCATGTTCTTCTCTTGATTTGTGTTGCCATGGTGACGTACATGTCTAATCTTTTGTCATTGCTCTGCTCAGACCTGTCCTACATGGCCGAGCGAGATCGAGGCCGATCGCCGGTAATGTTCTCCTCCTGTGCAAGCTCCGCACTGCACTGAAGCATCCAAGACATGGTGAGATATCTTTGTAGCGTTTAAAAAACGTGCACTATCCTTTCTCATCCAACATATTTTCACCGCTGATTTGTGACCTCCTAATGAACATGAAGAGTCATATGCTAGCTAGAACACAATATATATTTGAAAGCAATATTTTCTGATGTACTATCTGATGAAATTTTATTTTTAGAGACGGTCATTCATAGTTTTGATTACCTCTTGATTCATGTCATTAGTAGTTATTTCAACAAAACAAAGATGGTTTTCAGCAGATTTCAGATAGGCAATATCCCTACAGGAAGATTTGGGACAATATACAACATGTTCTGTGGGCTTGAAGAAAATATATAACATGATATGTCACATACTTTCTTGTTAAGTTACAAGAATAGTTGCGGACGCCATCCAATTTGTTACATAGATTTCTATTTATTTATTTTGCATTGATATTTTTGTAGTATGATGATATAAAGAAGAAGGAATGTACATTGTAGGGGGTTTGCTACGTGCTACATATATCTTACTCACTAGCAGTTAGTCAGCTTATATTCCAGTAATGAGAAATGGCACAATCATCTCGTGCCATTTCGTGGGAGCAGTAGAAGTAACATCTATGCTATGGTCTGAAGTAGAACACTAATCAGTTCAATAAATATGCACTTCCCAAGTTCCTTATGCAAATGAAATGGCACAATTTTCCCTGTGCCCTCATATACGAGTGAACAATAGCATGATATGACTCAAGTCCATGGTAGGTAAACCTTCTGCCTTATGTATGTGCATATCCCTTTTTAACGTTGATATCATATGATGTATTCTATGTCACCATGTTGATGTTAATAGTTTTGAGAACCAGTTTGAGCCAATCAAGCATATTTTTAATTTTTTCAAGCTAAGTCGGAGCACAAAGTTATTTATGGAGCACGAGGAAGCGGAGGTCACGGATGGCCGCTCGATTTGGTGGTGTGTGGGCTGTGTGCCAAGCCTTGTAGCGGGGCTGCCGCATAGTTTTGCGCAGGACAGGTGAGGGAGACGAGACGAGCGAAGACGAGGAGAGGTGGCAAGCCCCACGGTGGTAGAGACGATGGGGTGTGACCCACTCGTGCTAGCTGTTGTCGCTAAGCTAACTTTGTTGTTAGTGTTCCAGAGTGGCTGCTGATTGGGGATGGTTCTGTTGGTAGAAATGAGAGAGGAGGGAGAGATGAGGGTAGTGGCTACTGATTGCCGGCTACTGATTCAGTTGGATTGAGAGTAATTTTGAGACTGAGAATGAAAAGAGAATGGGAGAGACAGCGATAGGGAGAGATTGAGAGAGTGAATTGTGTTGCTGCTTGCTTCCTGCCTTTGAGAGAGCGAATTGAGAAGAGGGGAGGAGGGAGATACAGCTAAAAAATACCTCCATCATATCACCGTGTGTGACATCCCCATTTATTAGCAACAGTAATCACCTTTTGATAATGCCAGGTCATCATGATTAATAGTGCTTGATCATCATTGCATCATATCTCAATTTAAATTCCAATTCAAATTGCAAATTCAATTATAAAGTGAAAGCAAAAGTTGCTCCAATCTGAAAACTAAAATGTTCATTAAATAGCAAATAATCCACAGGCATTTACTAAAATATAATCAACATTTATTGAATTAGTTAAATTACCCTAACATCCTAAAACAGATCCAATACAGCAATAATTAATACCTTTTTATTTAAATAAAATTCTAAGGAAAACATGTGGACACCAAACCATTTTCTGGTAGTGTTAAAATTTGCATACTATTTATTGGGCTAAGACTCCTATTTTACAAAAATCAATTTGTGACTATACATTTTTGCAAAACAGAAACTAAAATAAAAACAAAAGATAAAAGAAAATAAAATTAAAAAGAAAAGAAAAACCCCCTGGCCCAACTGGGCCTCAGCCCAGCCAGCCGGCCCAGCCGCCCCCTATATGGCCTGCCCCTCCCCTCGTTCCCCAAACCCTAACCCGACTCCCCCCCCACTCCCTCTCGTCCTCGTCGCCCGTCGTCGTTGCCGCCTCGTCCGCGCCGTCGCGTCCTCCTCCTCCTCCTCGCCGGCATTCACCTGCAACGGGGGTGAGGACCCCGTTTCCCCTCTCCCCCCTCTGGCCGCGCCGCACGCCGTCGCCGTCCCGTTGTCCGCCGCCGTGCGCGCTCGTCCGAGCGCGCGGCCGCTCGTCGCTGTCGCCCGCATTCGCCGCACGCTCGCCGTCGCACGCCTGGCCTCGCCTCGCCGCTCGCCGCAGCCGGTCCTCGCCCGCGCCTCGCCGCTGGCCACGGCCATCGTGTCCGCCCGCGCGCGCACACGCGTTGCCGGACACGTCCGGTCCCCCTGTGTGCCCGCGCACACGCGAACCACGGACATGTCCGGCCCCTGAACGGGCACGGACGCGGACATGTCCGGCCTGCCCACTGACCACTGGGGCCCGTCCCTGTTTAAACGAAAAAGAAAAACGAAAAAGAAAAGAAAATAAATAAATAAAAGAAGTAAATAAATAAAAGAATTAAAGAATTAAAATTAAATAAAGAGTTAATAATTAATTAATTAACTTAATCAATTCTGTTTAATTAAATTAATTATTTAATTAGTCTAATTAATCTGTAATTAGATTAATTAAACCCAAATTAGCCTAATTAGACGCTGACAGGCGGGACCCACATGTCAGGGTTGACTTTGACCAGTCAGAGTTGACTGCTGACTTCATAGTGACGTCATGATGACGTCATCATTACTGTTTCGGATAATTCTAATTTAAATAATTAAATTAATTCCAGAAATGTTTAAAACTTTGAAAAATCATATAAATTAAACCGTAACTCGGATTAAAATAATTTATATATGAAAAATGATCAGAAAAATATGACGATTCCGAATATGCACTCTGTTCATTTGTCACGTGCCTCTATCATAGCGAACATGGAACTTTCCCCTCCAGTTCATCTGTCCGATAAATGCCCGGAGCTGGTAAAACACCTCCAGATGTTTCCCGCTCCGACTAACTTGTGTAGTACTGCAATAGGGCACTCCTCGAATAACGTGCTGCTATGCCATGCACCTGTGTTTGCTTTTATTGCTTGTATTTATTGTTTCTTCCCCCCTCTTCTCTTCGGTAGACTCCGAGACCGACGCTGCCCCGGTGATCAACTACGTCCCCGACGACCCTTCCTCCTTTGCCGCAGAGCTTCCAGGCAAGCAACCCCCTTGACGCATGCCTATATCACCTATTCCTTCTCCCTCCTGCTTGCATTAGAATTTGCTACTGTTATTGTTTTATCCTATTCTGATGCATAGCCTGTCCTTGTAACTGTTATTGAAACCCGCCTGATATCCGAGATGCTTAGTATAGGTTGGATGGTAAATCATCTGTGGCCCCTCTTCCTTGCTGTAGTTGCCCCGCTGTAGTACTGGTACCCCGCTCGATGTGATCGAACGGGCTGAGAACAGCACATCATCGCACACCCCCTAAGTTGCTCGTCTCTGCAGAGCTCGCATCGAGTGCTGAGGGTGATACCTCTTATCTCACTTCTGATGATGCCTCTGTAGAATAGCCATCCGGTTGTGTGTTACCGAGGGTGATTCCTCTTTCATCACCTCCGATAAAGCTTCCGTCGTGCAACTCCTCGAGTGGGAATCCATCGAGGGTGATTCCTCGGATTCCTTCTCGATACTTGGACACATGGTTACTTTGACCTTTGTTACAGGCGGGTCGACCCCGAGGGGTACTCGCGGGGAAATTTGAAGTCGGGTTTGCCAGGAGGGCACCCGCGAGAGATTATCGTGGCGGAATGATAGAGCAGGCGGAGACCACCCTGATCGATATCCGTGTGTTACCAAGCCGGAGCGACAGCTAGTCTGATCGCCTTTGCGAGTTACTAAGCATGCTTAACGGATTTGGGTATTTGATCTGAGTTGGCTACGTGCCTATACGCACTACCACCACGTGGGATAATGGTTTAATGGGGCCCTCTACGTCGTAGTATCAGCCGAAAGCTCTTCAGACATCACAGCTCAGAGATGCGGGCTGGTTGGGGTGAGCTGGTTACGTCACTGGTGTATTCAGTGTCGCGCCTGGGCCCCGACCACACTCGCAACGTGCGGGAGTGCAAAGGGCGATGGCCCAAGACCCCTTCGCACTTAGGATTTAGACCGGCGTGCTGACCTCTCTGCTGAGCCTAGGTAGGACTGCGTCGTGTCGATTACCCGAGGCCGGGCATTACCCAGCATGTGTGTCCGGCCAGATGTAATCGAGCGTGCTGGGTAACAGTAGTGCACCCCTGCAGGGAAGTTAGCTATTCGAATAGCCGTGTCCATGGTAACAGGACGCTCGGAGTTGTATCCGGATCCATGACAACTATAAATTGATGATGATACATATTAAATTGTTACTACTGCTCTCGGGATCGCTTTCTCGCAGGGAGACGAGGAAGGATCTCAGGGTATTGCTATTATACAACGACTTGTATGCTACCATATTCTACTCTCTTCTAATGCCGCAAGATTGCTTGAAGATGCTAGTCTTCGATAGGCTAGGCTTCTCCCCCTCTATTCTGGCATTCTGCAGTTCAGTCCTAAGATATAGCCCCATTCATTTGATACCTATGCATACTTAGTATAGTTCTGATGTCAGTCTTGCGAGTACTTTGGATGAGTACTCACGGTTGCTCTGCTATTCTTTTCCCCATACCCATTTGATGATACATCAGACGATGGAGCCCAGGAGCCAGATGCCACTGCAGGAGCTTACTACCAGGAGGGTCCCGACGGCACGTACTACTGGGTTGAATCAGCCGACCAGGAGTAGTTCGGAGGCTCCCAGGCAGGAGGCCTGCGCCTTTTCGATCGTTGTTGTTTTTTTGCCCCGCCTGTTAGGGCATGTCTGTTTTACTTTTATATCTATATTCAGATATCTGATGCTTCCACTGACGCTTGTATGCGCAAGCTTATGTATTCGAGCCCTCGAGGCCCCTGGCTTGTAATATAAAGCTTGTATTATTTTTATTTGTGTTTAGAGTTGTGTTGTGATATCTTCCCGTGAGTCTCTGATCTCGATCGAGTGCATTTGCATGTATGATTAGTGCACGGTCGAGCAGGGGCGTCACACCGTGTCATCCATCATGTCCGTATTGTGCATGTCTTAATTGAACTTTTTAATCTTTTAAATGTCATTATAGCTTCCTGTACTGAATCACCTCACTGCACCCTTACCATTCAGATGATTATTGATTATGATATATAATGATAAAAAGCAAACGTTTGTATACTCAATTTATCCATTCAAGTACAGGTTTAAGACATGAAGACTGCTTGTCTACAAACAACGATAATAAAATTCAGATGGAGCTGCAGTTCATGTTTAAAATGAATGAGTATGTGAAGATTAGCGACATTTTCTTACAAGCACCTGCAATGTTTGCATAAAATGTTTTCTTAGGGCTGGTCGATTCTTTTGATTGTTGCTGCCATAGTGCAGATGTCTATCACCACAAATTGCCATCTGTTTTTCAATGGTACATGAGCTGTGAGTTGCCCTATTATTTTAAGAGTTCATAAGATGGGTTGATTGTGAGACTCTAAATACATGGTACATTGTCTTCCAAAATTTAGATTACTATCCATCGAAGTGTTTTTATACGTTAGTACCTTAACATAACTATTTGTGTGATTAAAAATTGCAGCTTATTCCTTTGAAAGATCTGAGAAATATATTTGGATCAGGGAAGCATGAAGCACAAGCAATCATCTCAGATATCGAATCTCAAGCATACAGAAAATAGTCTTGCAAAATTCTTTAGTACTGATTTGGCTGCTGCTCCTAACAAAGCCTCCAAAATCTCTGCGAAGAGTTACAGTTTGATCCCGAACTTGCGAGCAAGATGCATAAAGGTACCACCCTGACACCTGTTTTTTATTCCATCATTAGTTTTACAGCATAGTTTTATGTTAGCTAGAAATTTTGTCCTGCTCCTGCTAGCAAGATGTGTACCATATTAGCTACAGTTTGAAGGTTATAATCCTTTAGTTTCAAGAATGAAGGTTATACATTCCTCCAGTGTGAAAGCTATTATTTTCTGTCCAAATTTCTTTTGTGAAGATGTTTTATACATGGCGATCAGATCCTAACAATCTGAAATCAACTATTGGTAATGCATATCAAATGGTGCTACCGCATCCGTCCTACTCTGTTTCCTTTAGTGTGTGCAAACCTTTGTTTATGTTTTAACTATATGTATTTGCCTATCAGACTGATTTTCTGCTATCCGATTTTGTTCCTGCAAAAGGTTCTTCTGTTCTATATATTTGTGCAGTTTTCATGTTAACTGGAAAGCACTAAAGTACCAAAGTTATCTATCCTAGTTGCACTAAACTACAATTTTCTTGTTTTATTAATATGAGATATAAGAAAGTGCAGCGGGCATGGCTTGTACTCATGCTTGAGGATATTTTGGTTAGGCTCCTGGACTGCCTCATGGTCACAGTGAAGATGTGACACTTGTGGTTATCTTCATGTGGCATTGGTGGTCAGAGAAACAAAACAAAGCTGGAGTGAAAGGTAATAGCCAGGGAGATGTACCCGACGGTGATGTCACCTTGGCCATGTCCTTCTTTGTGAACTATTATGTATGAAATATCTAGAAAAAGCTTATCGAGACTATTGATAGTGCTTCTCTACTGCTCGAGTAAGGTAGTAAACGGTGAGATGAATGCCGCCCATGTTGTCGTCTCAGCCATGTACGCCTCTCTTAACTGAATATCAAGTCTGAAAGATCCAAAAAGCTTATTGAGATATTGATATTGCTTCTCTACTAATCGAAGTTGGACATAATCTAAGGATGGGATCCACTTGCCTCAAGAAGGACGATGACCACAACGAGGTATATATACCATATGTGCTCATACCATTTTATTACATTTACACCTTCTTATTCATGTGTAATTATCATAAAACTAGCTGGACCAATTTAGTCTTGTTTTAACGGGATGAATGATAACTGGAGTACCTTAGGACCAGTCATTTTTATACATAGCTTTTCAGTTACAGAAGCGCATTAGCTAAGAATTACAGCCCTTTCTTGTGCTATGGATGAAGGTTCGACAAAAAATAGCACAAAGCCAAACAAAGATCAGCATTAACTCAATCTTAATGCAAGTATTTTCATGAAAAACTGTACTGCCATTGAACTGAAGGAGCCAGGTGCGGGCATTCCTCGAGATATTTCCCGTAGCCCCGCAGCCGAAGAAGCCGAAGTGGGTGGTGCGGAACGGGTGCTGCAAGCTAGACAAGGGGCCCAAATATGTTTCCACTATAGGCACATGTTGGTAGCAGTCAAAGTGTGCAAAAATGCACTCGAAGGCCATTACCTTCAGGTTCAGGAGGGAAACAATTGTGTAGAATGCCCTCTTGTTTGATCTGATATATGCCCAAGAGATTAGGAGTCCTTGATTTGAATATGTGCCAATTATTAAAGCAAACAAGGAGTGAAGTATAGGAGAACTTTACCTTTTGAGCACCAAGGATGTGTCATTGATTACAATGTTGATCAGTTTGCTTAGAAGAGATATGAGCAGAAGTATTATCATTTGTGAATACTCTTTTTGAGTGCGATGAGCAGCAGTAGCAAGATAGATAACAATGTTAAAGTATCTTATTATTTGTTATTTTGAATTTTTTGTGATAGAGCCGGCATTTATTTGGATATGATTCAACTTTTAATAATATTTTGTGACTTCAAACTTTTTGGTATAATTTACTCATTTTATATGTAAGTTAATAACTATGGATCATGCCTGCAATTTACGATCAATATTTCCTAAATTATGATGAAGGTGTGACATACATCTGATTTTTGGTGCTTATGAAGTGTGCAACACATGTACCATGAAGGGGGTACTAAGTTTGATTTGTGCGCATATACTGTACTTCCCCCATTTTCAAAATACAAGTTGTACTTTGATTGTCTAAATTCATACTTTGCCTATAATTTTTTCTTAGAAAATTTAGTCGGTGGTTACAAAACATAATCATATGAAAGCGAGCTTGAATAGAAATCTAGCTATGTCTATTTTATGTAATATAAACTACTCGTACACATTATTTGATTAATTATATGGCAAATTACACCTCGTAGTTCTGAATGGAGGCATGATTCATTTTTCAATACTCTTTTCTGGTTAGAGAAATGTTATCTTTGTCGCAGTCTAATAACACAAATATTGACAGTGTGCTGCGTGCATCTTTCATTTGTAATAAGAAATATAATACGTGTCATCTCTCACGATTGGTGAGAACTTGTTCATTTGTGAACCAAACATAGAATGTCATTTCTCTTAGTACATGAGGACCAATTAAGAGATTTGCTAAAGTTTAAAAAAAAGGGTCCACGAAGGTAAGGTGAGATGGCGGACTTTTTAAATGTGGGACGGCGGACTTTTGAACTGACAATAATACAATAATGCTAGAGGAAGGGCTGCTGATGAGAACGACTACTAAATTAAACAATAAAATAATAAAAGAGTGAATGCTCAACTGAATAAACACCAAAAAAGAGATCAAAAGAATCTTACAAATCGTTAAAAGTTTATAATCTGTGGAAGTACAAGATTTTGAAAATAGTGATTGGGCACGGGGAAAGTACCCTTTGGAACTTGGTGGTAATTACACCTGATAACTGATTTTATTTTTAAACAATTCAGAAAAAGTCAAACGTTCCAAAACTTTTTCTCAACAAACTTGAGTTGTCGTTTCTATCGTACAAAAATATTCTGTAATGAAATATTCTGACAAAAAAGACAAATATTCTCTGACAATAGCGTGAATAGTACCTCGTATATAGTGACAAATTTGTTTTTTTTCGTCCACAACAACATGAAAGTCATTTCTTCGCGGATTTTTTTATACGAGTGCAACAACAAATCTACTTTGTTCGCAAAAGGTTTCAGATTCTTTTGACTTTCTTACAAATTACTATTTTTTTTACATTCGGGTGTAATTACATCCGAGAGTCAATCGTTCCCATCCTTGGTCACGGTGGCAAGAATGAAGGTGGAGGGGAGGGAGGGGGTAAAGAGACAGATGTCACTTTGTATTCTTGCAATGAAAGGGCGGTTAAGTAGACACGATGATTGTCAAGTTGAAAATGAATCATGAATGGGAGAGAAAATCAGTTGACGCTAGGTGAATGAAAAAATATATGTCGCGTATTCAACACTCATTCAAAATTATTTGATCACTTTGTTATTCCACTATTCCATGGCAGCACACAGGTAGTGAGAAGCCAGGGTCGGGAGAGACGGCGGCGGCTAGGCTGTGGCGGGGAGAGTAGGTCGGGGGAATGATACGTGAGTGTGAGCAATGTGTCGTGGGGTGAGAGAGTGAATAGCTTTTTTTAATCAAGAAAAAAAGGGAGCTGTTGTTTGCTTTTTTAGGTAAAGACGATTGTTTGCTATGAGAGAAATATGACATACTTTCTTATAGTGAATAATATTACATGCACTAATGAGTCATTTCTTGATAATAATTACCAACAAATGATTTACAGGTGAGCCTACAGTTTATTGAAACTGGGATGTGACCTACTCTACTAAAAAGCGCGATGCCAATCACTCTGGTTAAAAAGGTCACATGCTCGCATCTAGCAGCTGACCAATCAATATATATTGTATATGAGTTTTTCATTTAATATATGTTTATATTTTCACTTTTGTGGATCATAGATAAAAACTAATGGCTTCCGATGATACTTTGAAATGTCGACTGACAAAGCCACTGATGTAACTATGATGAATTGAACCAAAACCTCATCGAGTTTTACACAACCAGAAGAGATGCATACAAATACTTGTTTTTCTTTGTATATTTGTTGCACACGATAATACAAAAGGTGTAACATCAACCAGAGTCCCGAGGCAATGTTGTTGGAAGGGGACAAAAATTCACCGAGTCTTATATAGAAAAGGCCCGTGGCAACGCACGGGCTTTCTACTAGTTTATAAGAATTTTCAGCGTGCCACAGGGGGGGCCACAAGGCATCAGGGTGCGCCTACCCCCAAGGGCATGCCCTGTTGCCTTGTGGGGCCCCCGTGGGTCTTCTGGTACTCCACCGAAGCTTCCAGGGTCTCTTTCCGTCCAGAAAAAATCGTCGTGTTTGGACTTCGTTTGGTATGGATTTTCTGGAAAACCAAAAACAAGCAGAAAATAGCAACTGGCAGTGGGCACTAGGTTAATATGTTAGTCTATGAAAATCATATAAAATTCATATAAAAGTGCACCAAAACCATATAAAATTATTTCTAACATGGCATGAATACTTCATAAATTATAGATACGTTGGAGACGTATCAGAAAGATATCTTCAAAGAAAGTCGCATCATTGGACTCCATGATTGTACCGACATGCATGTCTGATACCTTAGATTTTACAATCAAGAATCTATAACCAATGCTATGAAAAGCATAGCCCAGGAAAACACAATCCACTGTTTTTGGTCCAAGCTTGCGTTTCTTTGGAATTGGCACATTGACTTTTGCCAAGCAGCCCCAGGTTCGTAGGTAAGAGAGTTTTAACCTTTTCTTATCCCATTCCTCGAATGGAGTTAAATCTTTGTTCTTTGTGGGAACTCGGTTTAGGACATGACATGAAGTCAATATCGCCTCCCCCCCCCATGCCTTGGAGAGACCCGATGTGTCTAACATGGCGTTAACCAAATCAGTTAGAGTACGGTTCTTTCTTTCGGCTACCCCATGATACGTCCATTTTGCATCATGTTTTCTTATTTATATTTATAATGTTTTTGGTCATTATTTCACTTTATGATGCAGTCCTAATGCCTTTTCTCTCTTAATTTGCAAGATTTATATGGAGAGGGAGATTACCGGCAACTGGAATTCTGGACCTGAAATATGTCGTGGTATTCTCACGGCAGATGCCATAAGATGGCTAAAAAAGGTGGGGTTACAGGAGGACGCCAGTGGGTTCCGGAGGCGAGGTTGGCACGCGCAAGTGCGGGACACAAGACGTACCCAGGTTCGGGGCCCCCCGGAGAGGTAACACCCCTAGTACTGCCGAATGGAGTATGAAAAGCACGAGGGCTACAAGGTTGCTCCTGGAGCTGTGTAGGCGGAGGAGCCAGAAGGGGCTAGGCCGCCGTTCGGCCTCTCCTGTGAAAGTGTTCGTGTGTGTGTGGTGGAAGATAATGTGAACTCAACCAGCCCCCCTGCATGGAGGCTTCCTGCGGGGTCTTATAGCTCGACCCCCCAGGGTTACATGAGTAAAAATGCACGGGCGCGGGGCCCTGGTGTCATTGTCGAGGAGCCGGCGGTGGGGGCCGCCGGGTCGCCGGGTGCGCCGGGTACGCTAGGTGCGCCGGGTACGCCGAGTGCGCCGGGTGTGCCGGGTGCGCCGGGTCCGCCGGGGGCGGGTTCGGTCGGTAGCGCGGCACTGTGGCATGTCTTGTCGTTCGTCATAGGGCGGTCGGCGCCGCCTAGCAACAGGATCGCGCCGCCCGGACACCGCCCGCCCCGGGCGGGGGCACAGGGAATGCTGTCGCCACGCCCGCCGGGGCCGGCGTAAAGGAGGGGGCGTCGTTGCCACACTTGTCTTGTTGTGAGGGTTTGCCCTCGAGCGGCCAGCCGGCATGGGCCAGCCAGCCAGGCCGGGTTGCCACGCCGAACCGGCTCGCGCTGGGCAGCCGGCGCGCGGGCCAGCCGAATTGAGGGGCTTCGCCTGCCCCGATGTTTTGAAAAGGGATCCGGGCTCCGTTGCCTACCCGGGGGTCATCCCCTCGACAGTAGTCCCCGAAGCTGTGAAGGTTCGCCGGCTTCAGGCAGGGGGGCCTCCGCAGCTTACCCCCCCTGAGGAGTCGATTTGCTGGTGAAGTGCGGGAGTCCGGCCGAGCGGCTCTGCCCGGCCGCGTGCCGGCAACGCGGCAGCGGGCGCCGGGAACACCCGCTGGGGGCCGGCTTCCGGAAGCCGGGCAGCGGCATCCCGGCCTGGGCGGGAAACGAAAACGTCCGCCAGACGAGTCTTGCTTTGTACGACGATTCGCGCCCGCCGTAGCTTGACAGGCCGCCACGTGCTGCCCCGCGGCGGGCGAGGCCTGCCTGCCCACGCGCGCGACGGGACGTGACTGCGGACCGGGCCCGCCACGACGCGCCCTCGGCCCGCGCGCGAAGGATTTACTACGGCGACCCTTGGCGATTGCGCTTCCCCGCGCAGTTAATGTGCGTGGGGAACGTGCGCGCACAGTGCGGGGGAGTGGGGATCGTGGGCGCAAACGATCCCACTCCCCCACGATCTCTCGCGGTTATAAATGAGGAAAGGGGACACTGCGACGGAAACGCTTCCGCACGCACCCCCGCCCCTCGCTCCTCCTCTACTTCTGCCTCTTCTGCGTCGTGCCCGAGCGGAGTGCTGCCGCCGGTGCGTGCCTTGCCCACGCCTGCTGCTGCGCACCGCGATCCGAAGCCCGCAGCGCGCCGCTCTTTCTCCCTCTTCTTCTCCATCGCCGCATCTTCACGCCCGTAGAAGACCCTCCCCAATGGTGCTGCCGAAGGGTTCTTGGGAGGGCTCTATCACGACCGAGACGAACATCCGCTACCTTCGCCGCACGAAGCGGCAGCCACCGGCGGAGGCGCTGGTCGCTCGCGCGCCCAGCTCGGAGAGGGTGCCGCAGCCGCGGGCGGGCGAGCATGTCGTCTTCTAGGCCAAAAAGTGGCAGACGACGTTCTTCTACGTCCGGAACGCCGACCCGACGGTGGACGTCATCAACTTTCCGCCTTTCGTCGACGTGCCACCGCTTGAGAAGCCGAACTGGGGCTACTGCCCCAAGAAGCCGCCGCAGGAGATGGTGAACATCTGCCGCCGGGTCGGGGAGATAACGGATCGCGATGGGCTAAAGCCGGTCGACCTCATCGCGGCCTTCATCGCCCGCCGGGTGCTGCCGCTGCAGCGCCGGGCACACCGGATCTGCGACATGAGCGGCCGGCATGACCCGACCTGGATGTCGACGAAGGAGCTGACGCCGGCCGGGATCACACAGCGGGTGAACTACATCTCCAAGGCCGGGTTGAAGGAAGAGGGGTGGAGCTTCGGGAAGGAGCCCTACCACCGGGGGAACCCAACGCCGGCGGTGAGTCCCTGGTCTTTATTTTTTGCCGCTTCGATGTTATTCTTGTGTCCTGACGCCGTGGGAGGGCCGCAGCTATTCGCCAGCCAGCGGAATCACGACGGGCCGAATCCCCAGATCCTGCTGGCCGCCCTGCCCGACTCAGACGTGGAGGAGGCCGGCGCCGAGGACGGAGGAGGGGGCGGTCGAAGCGCGCCTGGCCGATGCCGCGGCCGGCGGGTCGCGGAATGCGGGTAAGTCTCCGCCCCCAAATCTACTGCGAGACTGGCCGGATGACGACGAGGAGGCCCTGACCGGTGCCCGCGGTGCAGCGCCCTCGGTTGGGGAGGACGCCAGCGTCAACCCCCAAGATGACTGCGGAAGATGGCTGGTGCCGGGCCGGCCTGCGCGGCGGCGTCCGTCAGCCGGCCACATAGGAAGGAGGCGGTCGAGACGAGGCCGGCCGCGAAGCGCCCGACGGCGACGGGTCCGGCGCACGAGAGGGCCGTCATCAAGAAGAAGCGCCGGCTCGCCCCGTCCGCGGGCCCGAGGCGGGAGGTCCCGAAGGCTATTGGGTAAGTGTCCTTTATCTTTTTCTAATCTCATGCTTGTTTCCTGCTTAAGCCTTTGTGGTGATAAACTTGCTGCGCACAGGTCCGCCGTCGACCTGGCGATGGCGGCAGCGGAGGCCGCGATGGGCTAGGCCGTCTGGCGGAAGACTCGGAGCAGCGCCGTCGACCGCGAGCCGTCTCGGACAGCGGAGGAGGACCTCGAGGCCCGCCAGTCCGGCCAGGATCTTGACGCGGCGTGCCGTGATGCCTGGCGGGATCGGGCGGAGGCCGAGAGAGAGATGGCGGAGGCCGAGGCCCGAGCGTGGGAGAGGGCCTCCGCGAAGCGGGCCAGGGCCGCCCCGGACCCGGCCTGGCCGGAGATGGAGAGGGGCTCGGCGCCGGTGGCGACGATCGTGGAGCCGCAGCCGGAGGGAGCGGTCGGGCCGGCAGGGCGGACGGGGCCAGCCGGCGACGAGTCGGACGTCAATGAGAACATCGTCGTGGACACGCCGCCCCGGGCCGACCCGGCAGGAGGAGTCGAGGGCGACGGAAAGGGGCGCGAGGCGGACTCCGCGCCGTCCGGCCAGGCGCAGCCGACGCCGGCCCCAGAGGCCGCGACCGGGGACGCCGGTACCCTGGTGGTCGTGCCGCCCCAAGCGGCCACGAACGCCGCGAGGCCGGGTGGAGGCGGATCCGGCGCCGGGACCGCGATCCAGGAGCCGTGGACGAGCTCCGGCGAGGTTGTGGTCGGGCCGCGAACCCGGGAGGACGACGCGGCGGATGCCTTGCGCTCGCAGCTTCGTGGTCGGAGCGAGCGCCTGCAGGCCTTCGTCCGGGAAGAGCAGGAGGTGGCGCGGAGTCTGGAGCAGGTGATTGCGGTGAGTTTTTTCTTCTCTGCTTGCCTTGGTTGTTGAATCAGTGGGGGCACGCCAGCGCACCCACTAGGTGTAGCCCCCGAGGTTCGGGCCGGGCTGCGGAGCAGCCGGGTCGAATCTTATAGCTCGTCTTTTGCATTCTAATTCTTGTCTTCGCGCAGCATCTGTACGACCTGCGGGCCAGCACCTACAACCGGCTTCGGGAGCGGTTCCGAAAGGCCAAGGCCCAGCTCGCCGCCAAAGAAGAGGAGCTGCGCCGGGTCCAAGGTACGTCTTGCATGCCTTCAGTGGGGGCGCGCAAGCGCACCCACTGGGTGTAGCCCCCGAGATTCGGGCCGGACTGCAGAGCAGCCGGGTAGAATCTTATAGCTTTGTCTTTTTCTTCTAATCTTTGCTTTCGACATCTGACCGGGAACCCTGCCGCGCAGCCGACGCGGCCGAGGTGCCAGGCCTCCGAGGCCGGCTTGCTGAAGCCGGCGAGCAGCGCGATCGCGCCGTCGGCGACCGCGACCGGCTCCAGTCCGAGGTGGACCGGCTGGTGACCGAGAAGGCCAAGACGGAGGATGCCCACCAGGCGGAACTAGGCCGGCTGGCGGAGGAGCGCGGCAAGGCGGCCGAGGAGCTGGCGGAAGCCGGCAGGAGGATCGCCCAGCTCGTGAAGGATCTCGAGGCCCGGGCTCGTGCGTCAGCCATACGAGAGAACGGGATGCTGGGCGAGGCGCAGCACCTCGACGAGACCTTCGCCCGTAAGTGCTATCTTTTCTTTGGTCCGGCTGGCGTAAGCGGCAAGCTGCTTTCTTTGACTGATTTGTTTCCTTCCTTTGCCAGGAGTCTTCCCGGAGACGCAGGAGGCGGCCGATGCAGCTGTGTATACCCACCGGGCAGACCTGCGCGCGACAGGGGCGGAGATCGACGTTTACGCCGCCTGGAGCCTCTCGGAAATCATCCTTGCCTGCGAGGCCCGTCTAAGAGCCGTGGAGGGGCACATGCACCGCCTGTTCGAGGCCGGGATGGGCATGGCGAGCAGCCTCTGGCCGAGCGCGGTGGTGCCGAACAGCGTCACCCGGCTGGCGCGATGGCTGGAGGCCGGGGTAGAGCGACTTGGCGCGTGGAGAGCCTCCGCGGCCCGCGCCGGAGCGGAGACGACGATGCGCTTTGTCGTGTCGTGGTATCCGGGCGTGGACCTCGACCGCTTGGCGGCGCAGCAGGCCGACGCGGAAGAGGACTTGGCGGCGCGGGCGCAGCGGATCGCGGGGCGGGCCAGCTACCTAGCCTCGTTCGCCCCACACGACGAGTTCGTCCTGGAGCGGACGGAAGATGGTGAGGAGCTCCCTGCCGACGAGTTCGGCTTGCTGCTCAATGCCCCGGACGGTAGCTCGGCCTTGACGGGTGTCTACGCTGACGACGGGGCCGACCCGGACGACGACGCCACGACCGAGTGGCCGGAGAGCACTGGGCCCGACCCGGCGGCCGCGTCCACCTCGGCTGAGCCGACGCCGGCCGGAGACGACGCGGGTGCCGCTTAGGATTTTTTTCTTTTTATCTTCAACCTTCCTGTACTTGAACTCGGTTAGGTAGCAGGTCCATCCACTGGGGGTGTAGTTACATGTAATGAACTTGTGGCCGAAGGCCCTTGCTGTATATAAATTTTGCATGCGATTTCACTGTTTGCTGTTCGGCCTTGGGCCTTTTCTTGTTTGTCTTTTCTTCGAGCTTCCTTCCCGCTAGCCGGACAGCTGGGTTGCGGACTGTGGCTAGGACGGGGATTCGGCTTTGAGAGCGGACGTACAATACTTAGGCTTTTCCAGACGTTGAGCGCGAGCGAAACACCCACTGGGCCGGCTGGCGGCAGGCGGCGAAGCCGCCTGGCGCGCAGCCGGTCGTGCGCCGAATTAGTGAGAGAGGGAGGGTTGTGCCGGATTGGCCGAGCCGGGCCCTCCTCCTTAGCCGTTCTCGCGTGATGATGCTTGCGGCCTTCAGCTCTTGCCGACCGGTCAGCCGGGAGCCGGCTGTGGCTAGCGAAGAGAGGGCTTTGGCGGTTCTTACGCTTCGGAATGGACTTAAGGAAAAAATGGCGAGGTGCGGTCTAGCCGGCTAGCCCCCGAGCCGGCGGCGCCAACTCGGCAGGAGAATCAAAAAACGGAGAGGTGCATAGACACAGAGTAAAACAGAAAAGGAAGCCCCCGAGTCCCCGAGCCGGCTGTGCCGACTCGGCGGGAGAAATGAAAATGGGGGGGCTTCCTGCTTTCATTAGATCCAAAAGCTGGTGATACATACATGCATGAGTTCAACTGTAAAATAGACGGAGGAGCTCCGCGTTCCAAGGCCGGCTGGACTACTCGCCGGCTGCATCTCGCTTGCGCTTGTTCGGCTTCTACGCGTCGATGAGGTGTACGCGTTCCGGTCGCAGAGAGCCTTGCTGATGATGAAGGGACCCTCCCAGGGGGAGGCCAGATTGTGCTGGCCGGCTGTCCGCTGGACGAGCCGGAGCACGAGGTCGCCCTCGCGGAATGCGAGGGGTTTGATCGTCTTGCTGTGGTAGTGGCGCAGGCCTTGTTGGTAGATGGCTGACCGGCTGAGGGCCAGGAGGCGCGCCTCCTCAAGCAGGTCGACACCGTCTTCGCGTGCCTCTCTTGCCTCGGCTTCTGTGTACATGGTCACCCGGGGTGAGTCAAACTCGACGTCGGTTGGAATGATTGCTTCGGCTCCATAGACGAGGAAGAACGGGGTGAACCCGGTGGAGCGGTTTGGTGTCGTTCGGAGACTCCAGAGGACGGCCAGCAGCTCGTCGAGCCAGCTGTCGGGTGAGCGCACGAGTGGCTCGACGAGTCACGGCTTGATGCCGGCTAGGATGAGGCCGTTTGCCCGCTCGACCTGGCCGTTCGACTGGGGATGTGCGACGGAGGCCAAGTCGAGCCGGATGCCGGATGCAGAGCAGTAGTGGGCCAACGCGCCCTTGGCGAACTTGGTGTCGTTGTCTGTGATGATGCTGTGGGGAACGCCGTAGCGAACATCTCGCTCAGGAAATACACTAGTCGCTGGACCGGCTGCACCTTGCCTTCCTCAGGGCGCTCGACGACCAGCACCGTGCTGACCGCGCAGGAGGTGGCGGCGATGTACAGCAGGAGTTGCTCTTTCTCAGCCGGCGCGGCCAGGACGGGTACGGTGGACAGCATGCGCTTGAGGTCGCGGAAAGCTTCGTCCGCTTGGTCGCTCCACTCGAACGCCGTCGTCTTCTTCGTCAGCTGATACAAGGGTAGGGCCCTCTCCCCCAGCCGGCTGACGAATCGGCTGAGAGAGGCCAAGTAGCCGGTGAACTTCTGGACGTCGCGCAGCCGGGTCGGCTTGCGCATGCGCTCGATTGCCTTGATCTTTTCTGGGTTGGCCTCAATGCCGCGCTCCGAGAACAGGAACCCAAGGAGCTGGCCAGCCGGCACGCCGAAGACGCACTTCTCCGGGTTGAGCTTGATCTGGAACCGGCGCAGGTTGGCGAAGGTCTCCTTGAGGTCAGCCAGGAGCGTGAGGTGCTGCTTGGTCTTCACCACGATGTCGTCGACGTAGACGTGCACATTTCTGCCGAGCTGGGGCAGCAGGCATTTCTGCATGCAGCGCTGGAAGGTGGCGCCGGCAGAGCGAACGGGTCTTTGGGGCATGCCTTGTTCAGGCTGGTGTAGTCGATGCACATGCGCCAGGTGCCATTTTTCTTTAGGACGAGGACTGGATTGGCCAGCCACTCGGGGTGGAACACTTCCATGATGAAGCCGGCTGCGAGCAGCCAGGCGATCTCTTCACCGATGGTTCTTCGCTTCTCCTCGGAGAAACGGCGTAGCGGTTGTCGGACAGGCTTGGCGTCCTTGCGGACATGGAGTTTGTGCTCAGTGAATTCCCTCGGGACACCCGGCATGTCTTTGGGGGACCATGCAAAGATGTCCTGATTCTCACGGAGGAAATCGACGAGCTTGCCTTCCTATTTGCTGTCGAGGCCGGTGCCCACGACAACGTACTTGCTGGACCCGGGGTTGGCCGGGTTGAGCGGGACCCTCTTCGTGTCTTTGGCCGGCTTGAAGGAGGCTTCGTCGGCGGCCGGCTTGGGCGGAGCCGGCATGGCCGGCTTCGCGTTGGCCAGCGCCACGATCCGGTCGAGCTGGAGCCTCTCCTCGGCGATGACCAGCGACTCGGCCAGCTAGGAGCCGGCTTTGGCGCACTCAAGGGACTTCTTGTAGTCGCCGACAATGGTGATGAGGCCCTTGGGACCCGGCATCTTCAACTTCAGGTAGGCGTAGTGGGGGACCGCCATGAATTTGGCCATCGCGGGCCGGCCCAGCAGCGCGTGGTAGGGGCAGGCCAGGTCGACCACCTCGAACCAGATCGGCTCGCGGCGGAAATGGCTGCTGGAGCCGAACAGGACGTCAAGCCGGATCCGGCCGATCGGAGAGCAGGAGAGACCCGGCACGATGCCGTGGAACACCGTCCGGGTCGGCTCTAGCTGTCGCGCCTCGATGCCGAGCTTGGTCATGGTGTCACGGTATAGGATGTTGATGCTGCTGCCGCCGTCGATCAGCACCCGCGAAAAACGGCAGGTGCGCTTCTCGGAGACGAGGGTGGGCTCGAGCACGAGGGCGTAGCCACCCGGCGTGGGCATGACGGCCGGGTGGTCCTCCCGGGTTCAGCTCACCGGTCGGTCAGACCAATGCATGTATTGGGGAACTGGAGGGACGACGGCGTTCACCTCGGCCGCGTGCTTGCGCTTGGCGTGCTTGTCATCCCCCTCGCTGGTGAAGACGACGTAGGACGCGTCCGGGCGCGGGAAAGGGTTGTCGGCGAGGGCGCCGGGTGGCGGTGGAGGCGGCGGGAGCGGCAGCTGCTGCGAGCCGGCTCCGGGCGGCGGGGGCGGAAGGTTGCCCTTCAGCAGGCGCTGGGTGAAACTGCACTGCCGGAGCGTGTGCATCGACGGCTTCGCGCCGCTGTGGTTCTTGCAGGGGGCGTCAAGCATCTGCTCAAAAGACAGCTTGGGTTGCCAGGCGGCCTTGCCAGTGCGCGGGCGCTGGCTGGAGCCTTGCTCAGCCGGCTGCTCCCCTTCCACCGCGGCGACCTGCCGGTTGTCGTAGCGGGGCGCCAGCTGGTCGTTCCTGCGCTTGCCGTTGTTGTTGTTGTTGCTGTTGTCTTTCCGGCGTTGATTGTTGTCGCGAGCTGGCTTGGGGGGAGCCGGCTGGGCCGGGAGGAGTTTGCCGTCCGCGTCGATCGTGAACCTTACGTTTATCGCGTAGTCGGCCGTAGCGTACTTGTCCGCCACAGCCATGAGCTCCGCCAGAGTCTCCGGCTCGTCGCACACCAGCCGGTGCTTGACCTGAGTGCCGTCTAGGCATCCGTCGATGAAGTACTGGATGGCCTGGACCTCATGGACGCCCTCGCAGTAGTTGCGAAGCTCCATCCACCGCGTGAGGAAATCGCGAAGGGGCTCGCCCGGCTTCTGGACGCACATGGAGAGCTGGCGAGGCTTGCCGGGACGCTTGTAGGTGCTGGTGAAGTTGCGAATGAACGCGTCTTTGAAATCCAGCCAGGAGTTCACGCTGCCGGCTCGCAGGCTGTTAAGCCACGTCCGGGCCGAGCCGAGCAGCATGAGGGGGACGTACCGCATGGCCACGCGCCGGTTGCCGCCGGCTATGCCGACAGCCGTGGTGTAGTCGGTCAGCCAGTCCTCCGGCTTGGTGGCGCCGTTGTACTTGGGGGAGTCGCGGGGCAGCGAGAAGCCTTTGGGGAAGGGTTCCTCGCGAATGCGGGGGCCGAAGCACACCGGGCCGACAGAGCTCTCCTCCTCCAGGGCCGTGGAGTGCGCCAGCCGGTCGATGCGGTGACGGGCGTCGTTTTCGTCGTAGGGCTCGCGGGGACCGAGTCGGTCAGCCACGGGATCGCGGGGATCGAGCCGGTCAGCCGCGGGACCGCGGGGCGTAGGGGCTTCCGGGGCCGGCCCGGGCCGCCGAGCCGGCCGCACGGGGGGCTCCGACTGCTGAACCCGGCCGTCGCCGGCCGTCTCGCCCGCGTTGCCGTCTCCAGCAGTGGTGGCGCGGTTGTGCCGGCTCCGACCGGACCGGTGCCGGCCAGAGCGGCTCGCGCTAGTGGCGTGCGAGGACGTCTGCCGCGCGTCCCGGAGAGCCCTTTCCGGGTCTCCTGTTTTTCCTGAGGCAGAGGCGGATGGCTGGGCCGGATCAAAATGCGCCTTCTGCTCGTTTGCCGGGGTGATGAGGTCGCGGATGCGCTGCTGCTGCTGCAGCAGCTCCTCGCCCTCCAGGAACTCGAGATCTGCCATAGCCGCCTGCGCCGCGCGCATGTTCTTTACGGGGGTGTCGTAGACGGGCCGGTCTGCGCCTAGCGCGCGGCCGATCACGCCCCCACGAATCCACACCTCTGCGACCCGGCTGGGCTCGGTGGCGGCCGGCGTGAAGCCGTGGGCGCTGTCGTACTCACGCTGGGCGGACTCCAGCCGGCGCCGCGCTGCCGCGAGCTCTGTGGCCTCGACCAGCAGATGCTGGCGGTCCTCGTTGAGTTGAGCCGCTGCGGCTGCCGTGTCGGCGTCGGGCGTGATGGGGGCTTGCAGACTCCGGATCTTCTCGCGGAGCGGGTCGGCCCGGCGAGGTGGGGCCGCAGCCGCGGCAACGGCAGCCGCGGCGGCCTTCTCCTTGCCGTGCGGGGAGCCGGAGCTGGTGCCGATGGTCAGCACCTCCGCGCGGGCGCAGAGAGCCGCGACGTCGTCGGAGACGGCGCAACCAGCGGGGACGGGCGAGTCGGTGAAGCTGCGCACCTCGCTGGGAAACACGTCGGGGACGAGCGCGACGAAGACGCGCAGCGCGCCGAAGGGGACGACGAGGCAGCCTGCGGGGTGGGCGGCGTTCGCGTCCGATACGGCGCCGCAGCCGGCCGGTTGGCCGTGCGAGGCGCACGGACCAAACTGTGCACGATGCGCTCGCCGGAGCTGGTGAAGGGCCTCGTCCGGAACTTGACTCCGGCCGGCGCAGCGAGCAGCCCCATGGTGGGCGCCAACTGTCGTGGTATTCTCACGGCAGATGCCATAAGATGGCTAAAAAAGGTGGGGTTACAGGAGGACGCCGGTGGGTTCCGGAGGCGAGGTTGGCACGCGCAAGTGCGGGACACAAGACGTACCCAGGTTCGGGGGCCCCCGGAGAGGTAACACCCCTAGTCCTGCCGAATGGAGTATGAAAAGCACGAGGGCTACAAGGTTGCTCCTGGAGCTGTGTAGGCGGAGGAGGCAGAAGGGGCTAGGCCGCCGTTCGGCCTCTCCTGTGAAAGTGTTTGTGTGTGTGGTGGAAGATAATGTGAACTCAACCAGCCCCCCTGCATGGAGGCTTCCTGGGGGGTCTTATAGCTCGACCCCCCAGGGTTACATGGGTAAAAATGCACGGGCGCGGGGCCCTGGTGTCATTGTCTAGGAGCCGGCGGTGGGGGCCGCCGGGTCGCCGGGTCTGCCGGGTGCGCCGGGTGCGCCGGGTCCACCGGGTGCGGGTTCGGTCGGTAGCGCAGCACTGTGGCAGGTCTTCTCGTTCGTCATAGGGCGGTCGGCGCCGCCTAGCAATAGGATCGCGCCGCCCGGACACCGCTCGCCCCGGGCGGGGGCACAGGGAATGCTGTCGCCACGCCCGTTGGGGCCGGCGTAAAGGAGGGGGCGCCGTTGCCACACTTGTCTTGTTGTGAGGATTTGCCCTCGAGTGGCCAGCCGGCCAGGCCGGGCTGCCACGCCGAGCCGGCTCGCGCTGGGGAGCCGGCGCGCGGGCCAGCCGGATTGAGGGGCTTGGCCTGCCCCGATATTTTGAAAAGGGATCCTGGCTCCGTTGCCTACCCGGGGGTCATCCCCCCGACAAAATAGCTATAGCAAAGATACCTATTCTACATAGCTCCAAATGACCTGAAACTTCACGAGGATTTCTTATTGAATATATAAAAAATAATGGAGGAAATAAATACCAGAGGGGGCCCACCAGTTGCCCACAAGGCAACAGGGCGCGGCCACCCCCTAAGTGCGCCCTGATGCCTTGTGTGTCCCACAGCTGGCCTCTGGCCCCCTCCTTCTGCTATATGAAGCCATTTACCCTAGAAAAAAATGAGAGGAGGACTTTCGGGATGAAGCGCCGCCGTCTCGAGGCGGAACTAGGGCAGGAGCACTTTTGCCCTCCGGCAGAGCGATTCTGCCGGGGATACTTCTCTCCGGGAGGGGGAAATCGAAGCCATCGACATCACCAATGATCCTCTCATTGTGGGAGGACCAATCTTTATCAACATCTTCACCAGCACCATCTCATCTCAAACCATAGTTCATCTCTTGTATTCAATCTTTGTCTCAAAACCTCAGATTGGTACCTGTGGGTTGCTAGATGTGTTGATTACATCTTATAGTTGATGCTAGTTAGTTTATTTGGTGGAAGATTATATGTTCAGATCCTTAATGATATTCAATACTCCTCTGATCTTGAGCATGAATATGATTTGTGACTAGTTACATTTGTTCTTGAGGACATGGGAGAAGTCTTGTCATAAGTAATCATGTGAATTTGGTATTCGTTTGATATTTTGATGATATGTATGTTGTTGCTTCCTTTAGTGGTGTCATGTGAACGTCGACTACATGACACTTCACCATACTTGGGCCTAAGGGAAGGCATTGTGGAGTAATAAGTAGGTGATGGGTTGCTAGAGTGATAGAAGCTTAAACCCTAGTTTATGCGTTATTCCGTAACGGGCTGATTTGGATCCATACGTTTCATGCTATGGTTAGATTTATCTTAATTCTTCTTTCATAGTTGCGGATGCTTGCGAGAGGCGTAATCATAAGAGGGATGCTTGTCCAAGTAAGGACAACACCCTAGCACCGGTCCACCCACATATCAAATTATCAAAGTAGCGAACACGAATCAAATGAATATGATGAAAGTGACTAGATGATAATTCCCATGTGTCCCCGAGAACGCTTTGCTTTATATAAGAGACCGTTCTAGCTTGTCCTTTGCAATAAAAAGGATTGGGCCACCTTTCTGCACTTTTATTACTATTGTTACTTGTTGCTTGTTACGAATCACCTTGCCGCAAAACTATTTGTTATCGCTACTTTCAGTACTTGCAGAGAATACCTTGCTGAAAACCGCTTGTCATTTCCTTCTGCTCCTCGTTGGGTTCGTCACTCTTACTTATCGAAAGGACTACGATTGATCCCCTATACTTGTGGGTCATCAAGACTCTTTTCTGGCGCCATTGTCGAGGAGTGAAGCGCCTTTGGTAAGTGGAATTTGGTAAGGAAACATTTTTATGATGTGCTGAAATTTATTGTTACTTGTCACTATGGAAAGTACTCCTTTGAGGGGTTTGTTTGGGGTATCTTCACCTCGACCGGAAGCAATAAGATTTGCCCCTCAACCTATTGAACCTACTGAAAATATTTATAATGAGATCTCTTCGGGTATGTTAGAGGAACTACTAGCTAATCCTTATGCAGGAGATGGAACAGTACATCCTGATATGCACCGATCTTTGTCGATTGTTTAAGCTTGCAGGTTTATCCGAGGATAGAGTTAATAAGAAGGTGTTCCCTTTATCTTTGGAGGGAAATGCATTGACATGATACAGGCTATTGGATGATACTGGAACATGGGATTAGAATCTGTTGAAGCTGGAATTTCACCAGAAATTTTATCCTATGCATTTGGTTCATCGTGATCGGAATTATATATAAATTTTTTGGCCTCGTGAAGGAGAAAGTATTGCTCAAGCTTGAAGGAGAAAGTATCGCTCAAGCTTGGGGGGAGGCTTAAGTATATGATGCACACATGTCCCAATCATGAGCTCTCAAGAGAAATAATTATACAAAACTTTTATGCTCGGCTTTCTCATAATGATCAATCCATGTTCGATACTTCTTCTACTGGTTCCTTTATGAAGAGAACTATTGAATTAAAATGGGATCTTCTGGAAAGAATTAAACGCAACTCCAAAGATTGGAAAATCGACAGAGGTAAAGAGTCAGGTATAAAATTTGAGTTTGATTGTGTTAGTTTTTTTTATGGAAACCGATGCTTTTCATAAGTTTAGTACTAAATATGGACTTGACTCTGAGATAGTAACTATTTTTTGTGAATCATTTGCTGCTCATGTTGATCTCCCTAAGGAGAAATGGTTTAAGGTTCACCCGCCTATTGAAGTAAAGGAAGAACCTATTATAGCTAAAGAGGAAACAATCATTTATAATGTTGATCCAGTTGTGCCTACTTCTTATATTGAGAAACCTCCTTTCCCTGTTAGGATTGATACGTCTCCAACGTATCTATAATTTTTTATTGTTCCATGCTATTATAGTATCAATCTTGGATGTTTTTTATATACATTTACAACAATTATATATCATTTTTTTGGGACTAACCTATTAACTTAGTGCCCAGTGCCAGTTGCTGTTTTTTGCCTGTTTTTTGTTTTCCAGAATATCAGTACCAAACGAAGTCCAAATGCCACGAAACTTTTTGGAGATTTTTTTTCTGGACATAAGAGACACTAGAAGCTTCGGGAGGGGACGAGAAGATGAAGCAGTGGCCCACGAGGCACCACGGCGCGCCCCAGGGGGGTGCCCTTGTACCTCGAGGGGCCCACACGGCTCCGTTTGACCTAATTCCACCTCTATAATAAATTATATAAAATCGGGAAACCAACAGGGGAGTCCACGAAATACTTTTTCCTCCACCGCAAGTTCCTGTTCTCGAGAGATCCCATCTGGAGGCCTTTTCCGGTACTCCGCCGGAGGGGGAATCGATCACGGAGGGGCTCTCCATCAACCTTGCTGCCCTTCCGATGATGCGTGATTAGTTTACCATACACCTTCGGGTCCATAGTTAGTAGCTAGATGGCTTCTTCTCTCTTTTTGATCTTCAATACAATGTTCTCCTCGATGTTCTTGGAGTTCTATCCGATGAAATTACTTTTTGCGGTGTGTTTGTTGGGATCCGATGAATTGTGAGTTTATGATCAGATTATCCATGAATATTATTTGAGTTTTCTCTGAACTCTTTTATGCATGATTATTATAGCTTCATATTTCTCTCCGATCTATTGATTTGGTTTGGCCAACTAGATTGATTTATCTTGCAATGGGAGAGGTGCTTTGTAATGGGTTCGATCTTGCGATGCTCAATCCCAGTGACAGAAAGGGACATGACACGTATGTATCGTTGCTATTAAGGGTAAAAAGATGGGGTTTATTCATGCATGAGTTTACTTTGTCTACATCATGTCATCTTGCTTAAGGCGTTACTCCGTTCTTCATGAATTTAATACACAAGATGCATGCTGGATAGCGGTCGATGTGTGGAGTAATAGTAGTAGGTGCAGGCAGGAGTCAATCTACTTGTCTCGGACGTGATGCCTATATACATGATCATTGCCTTCGATATCTTCATGATTATTTCCTTTTCTATCAATTGCCCAACAGTAATTTGTTCACCCATCGTATGCTATTTTCAAGAGAGAAGCCTCTAGTGAAAACTATGGCCCCCGGGTCTATCTTAATTATATATTAAAAATCCTAAAAAAATACCTTGCTGCACTTTTACTTTATTTATTTTATTTTGTATTTTGGTTCGATCTATTTATCTATCACCATACAATTTAATCTTGCAATTGACCGCCAAGGGATTGACAACCCCTTGTTCGCGTTGGGTGCGAGGATTTGTTGTTTTGTGTGCAGGTACTGCTAACGAGTTGTTGCGTGATTCTCCTATTGGATTGATAACCTTGATTTCATAACTGAGGGAAATACTTATCTCTACTGTACTGCATCATCCCCTCCTCTTCGGGGAAATCCCAACGCAGCTCACAAGTAGCAGGAAGAATTTCTGGCGCCGTTGCCGGAGAGACATCATCAACATCTATCAAGTACCTACGCATAAAACATTCATCTCCTTGCATTTATTTTATTTGCCTTTGCCTCTCGTTTTCATCTCCCCCACTTCTAAAAAGTTTTTACAAAAATACAAAAATATTTTCCGTTTGCCTTTTTCTTGTTTGCTTGATTTGCTCACCTTGTCATCATGCCTAGCGTAACTATCCCTCCTTTGTTACCGGATTTTGAAGTGCTTTACTTCGAACAGAAACATGGAGAAAATCTTAAGGATGCTTGGTATAGGTTAGTAGAATCCTACCGCATTTGCTCTATAAAAGGGGATTTAAAAATTTTGCTTCGCAATTTCTATATAGGTTTAACCATGCATCATAGACAACTTTTGGACTTTAACGCAAAAGGGAATTTTATTGATAGTGAGGCCAATACTGCCTATGAAATAATAGAGGGTATATTGGGGATTCCACCACCACAAAAGGGTTTAGCTTTTACTCAAGAGGGGGCTCAAATATTAGACAAATTGGGTGACATGCAGAAAAATTTGGTTGAGTTGCAAAAGTCTAACGAACCTCTTAAAAATATTAGTGGAAACCTCAATCGCATGAACACTTTGATTACTCTATGCAATAAGCGATTGAATATTCTAGACCTTAAAATTGCCTCATTCCCTGAGAATAATGGGAAGCGCAAGGAGCCTTCCGGGTTTGAGAAAACTCCTATAAATATTACTAAAACCAAAGATGACAATACTTGAAACTATGCATTATGCCTAGCTAGGGGCATAAAACAATAGCGCTTGTTGGGAGGCAACCCAATGAATAAAATAATTTTTTACTTTTAGTTTCTGTTCTTGTGTGTTTACACAATTATGCTACTATTATTATTGTGTTTTTATGTTTTAATTAGTGTTTGTGCCAAGTAATGCCTTTGGGATGATTTGGAAGATAGTATAATTGATGCTGTTTGGAAAATACAAAGTTTTGCGTCCAGTGCTGGAATTTTAATTATGTACTACAGCATCAGAAAAATTTGAAATTTTTACACAGTATTGGTATATGAATTCCCACGTTGTTCTAATTTTTCAGAATTTTTGGAGTTACAGACGTATAGCTTTTAAATAGATCTTTACAGACTGTTCTGTTTTAGACAGATTCTGTTTTTGTTGCATAGTTTGCTTATTTTGATGAATCTATGGATCGTATCGGGGGGTATGAGTCATGGAGAAGTTGGAGTACAGTCGAATTATGCCAATACTAAATATGAATCAATTTACTACAGTACTTAGAGTTAAGGATTTATTTGTTATACTAACGGATCTCACGAAGGTTTTGTTGAGTTTTGTGTGATTGAAGTTTTCAAGTTTTGGGTGAGAACACGATAGATGAAGGAATAAGGAGTGGCAAGAGCCTAAGCTTGGGGATGATCAAGGCACCCCAAGGTAATATTCAAGGAAGACTCAAGCGTCTAAACTTGGGGATGCCCCGGAAGGCATCCCCTCTTTCTTCTCCCAACTATCGATAATTTTACTTGGAGCTATATTTTTATTCATCACATGATATGTGTTTTGCTTCGAGCGTCGTGTATTATATGAGTCTTTGCTTTGTTTGCTTTTTAGTTTGTCACAATCATCTTTGCTGGACACACCTATTTGAGAGAGCCACACGTTAATCACAATTTGTTAGAATACTCTATGTGCTTCACTTAAACCTTTTGAGCTAGGCAGTTGCTCTAGTGCTTCACTTAAATCTTTTTGAGCACGGCGGTGGCCATATTTTAAAGAAATATTTGAACTCTCATGCTTCACTTATATTATTTTGAGAGTTGATAAGATTAAATTTTGAAGAAATATTTGAACTCTCATGCTTCACTTATATTATTTTGAGAGTTGATAAGATAAAATTTTGAAGAAATACTTGCACTCTCATGCTTCACTTATATATTTTTGAGAGTTGATAATAGTAATGGTAATTTGCACAAGATATGAATTTGGTCCCAAAGTGATGAATATTCAAGAGGGATATAGTAAAAACTTTCATGAAAGATCATTGGATATGATAAGTTTGATTCCTTGCAATAGTTTTGCGATATGGAGATGATAATATGTGAGTCATGTTAGTGAGTAATTATGATTTAGTAAGAATATTGGTGTTAAGGTTTGTGATTCCCTATGCATGCACATAAAGTCAATAGTTATGCAACGAAATTATATCCTACTTATGGTGCATTATTCGGTGTTAGTTATGTTCAATGCATGTTTATGACCGTTTTCGCTTTTTGGTTGGTCGCTTTTCAATCTATTTGCTAGACTTCATTTGTACTAAGTGGGAATGCTTCTTGTGCATCCAAACTCCTTAAACCAAAGTTGTGCCAAATGAGTCCACCATACCTACCTATATGCGGTATTTCCACGCCGTTCCAAGTAAATTTGCATGTGCCAACTCTAATTTTTTAAAATAATTTTCCGTTTTGTGTGCCCGTACCGCTCATGAAGCGGCAGGGGGTGGCCAATATTTTCCATGCTAGGTGTGTGATTCTCACGATGAGTGTTTATTCACTTGTCATTGCACGAGAGAGTGGCCGGTAATAGGGATGCCCAGTCCCGAAATGATTTTTTTTAATATGATGATAATAACAAATTCCTTGGAAAGTGTTGGTATGGAGGGCACCCATGGATACGGCTAGCCATGGATTGTGAAAGAATGGTGGAAAGGAAATAAACTTTATTTTCTGTTTGGGAACCGCCTATAATGTGTCTAGCATGGAAGATATTGGGAATTCTTGGTCGTTTTCGTTGACAGGAAAAGCATGCCTCTCAAAATAATTTTATCTCTCTAATTTAAGCTTTGAGCTCTGGCACATTTGCAAATCTCTGCTTCCCTCTGCGAAGGGCTTATCTATTTACTTTTATGCAATTTTTTATTTATTTTGAGTCTCCATCTTCTCTTACAAAGCACCAACTAGAGAGCACTATTGTCATACTTGTGCATTGTGTGTAGCTAATATTGAGTGTGTTTCATGAATGGATCAATGATTGAGCATAATTGGATAGGGATAACTTTCTTTAGCGTTGATATTTTGAAAGACATGGTTGCTTGTTAGTATGCTTGAGTATTTATGTCTTCATGTCAAACTATAGACTATTGCTTTGAATCATTCAAGTCCAAATGTCCATGCTACAAAGAAAAGAGTATATGATGAATATGATAGGTAGCATTCCACATCAAAAATTCTGTTTTTATCATTTACCTACTCGAGGACGAGCAGAAATTAAGCTTGGAGATGCTTGATCGTCTCCAACGTATCTATAATTTTTGATTGTTCCATGCTATTATAGTATCAATCTTGGATGTTTTTTATATACATTTACAGCAATTATATATCATTTTTTGGGACTAACCTATTAACTTAGTGCCCAGTGCCAGTTGCTGTTTTTTGCCTGTTTTTGGTTTTCCAGAATATCAATACCAAACGAAGTCCAAATGCCACGAAACTTTTTGGAGATTTTTTTCTGGACATAAGAGACACTAGAAGCTTTGGGTGGGGACGAGAAGACGAAGCAGTGGCCCACAAGGCACCACGGCGCGCCCCAGGGGGGCGCTCTGGTACCTCGTGGGGCCCACATGGCTCCGTTTGACCTAATTCCACCTCTATAAATTCTCTAAAATCGGGAAACCAACAGGGGAGTCCACGAAATACTTTTTCCGCCGCCGCAAGTTCCTGTTCTAGAGAGATCCCATCTGGAGGCCTTTTCCAGTACTCCGCCGGAGGGGGAATCGATCACGGAGGGGCTCTCCATCAACCTTGCTGCCCTTTCGATGATGCGTGAGTAGTTTACCACAGACCTTTGGGTCCATAGTTAGTAGCTAAATGGCTTCTTCTCTCTTTTTGATCTTCAATACAATGTTCTCCTCGATGTTCTTGGAGTTCTATCCGATGTAATCACTTTTTGCGGTGTGTTTGTTGGGATCCGATGAATTGTGAGTTTATGATCAGATTATCCATGAATATTATTTGAGTTTTCTCTGAACTCTTTTATGCATGATTATTATAGCTTCGTATTTCTCTCCGATCTATTGATTTGGTTTGGCTAACTAGATTGATATATCTTGCAATGGGAGAGGTGCTTTGTAATGGGTTCGATCTTGCGGTGCTCAATCCTAGTGACAGAAAGGGACATGACACGTATGTATCGTTGCTATTAAGGGTAAAAAGATGGGGTTTATTCATGCGTGAGTTTACTTTGTCTACATCATGTCATCTTGCTTAAGGCGTTACTCCGTTCTTCCTGAACTTAATACACTAGATGCATGCTGGATAGCGGTCAATGAGTGGAGTAATAGTAGTAGATGCAGGCAGGAGTCGGTCTACTTGTCTCGGACATGATGCCTATATACATGATCATTGCCTTGGATATCGTCATGATTATTTGCTTTTCTATCAATTGCCCAACAGTAATTTGTTCACCCACCGTATGCTATTTTCAAGAGAGAAGCCTCAAGTGAAAACTATGGCCCCCGGTTCTATCTTAATTATATATTGAAAATCCTAAAAATACCTTGCTGCACTTTTACTTTATTTATTTTATTTTGTGTTTTTGTTCGATCTATTTATCTATCACCATACAATTTAATCTTGCAATTGACCGCCAAGGGATTGACAACCCCTTGTTCGCGTTGGGTGCGGGGATTTGTTGTTTTGTGTGCAGGTACTGCTAACGAGTTGTTGCGTGATTCTCCTACTGGATTGATAACCTTGGTTTCATAACTGAGGGAAATACTTATCTCTACTGTACTGCATCATCCCCTCCTCTTCGGGGAAATCCCAACGCAGCTCACAAGTAGCAGGATTAAGGAACATGCTAAAACTTCAACTGTGATTAATAAGAGTAATATTAAATCAATTAAACCCTCTGAACAAATTAGAGTTGAACCTAATGTTGCAATGATTAAAGATCTTTTTGTTGATAATATTGATGGACATGTCATATATTTTTGTGATGAAGCAACTAGAATTGCTAAGCCAGAAACCGAAGATAAAAATAAACCTGTAATTGGCATGCTTGTTATTTCTGTTAAAATTGGGCCATTGCTATCATGGTTTATGTTATATTGGTGCTAGTGTAAGTGCTATTCCATTTTCTCTTTATCGAGAAGCCATGAATGATATGTTACTATTAAGCTCGCAAACAGAGATACTATTACAACACTTGGGATTGTTAGAGATATTGTAGTCTTGTGTGGTAAGATCAAATACCCTACTGATTTTCTTGTTCTTGGATCACCACAAGATGATTTTTGTCCCATTATATTTGGTAGACCTTTCTTGAATACGGTTAATGCTAAGATTGATTGTAATAGGGAAACGAGCAGTGTTCATTTTGGTAATGTATCTCATGAGTTTATTTTCTCTAAGTTTCGTAGACAACCTCATGATAAAGAATTGCCTAATGAAGATGAAATAATTGGTCTTGCTTTTATTGCTGTGCCCCCTACTGATCCTTTAGAACAATATTTGCTAGACCATGAGAATGATATGCATATGAATGGAAGAAATGAAATAAATGAAATATTCTTTAGACAAACACCTGTACTTAAGCATAATTTACATGTTGAAACTCTTGGAGATTCTCTCCCACCTAAGAGTGACCCTGTGTTTGAATTAAAGAAACTACCTGACACATTAAAATATGCTTATCTTGATGAAAAGAAGATATATTCTATTATTATCAGTGCTAACCTTTCAGAGCATAAAGAAAAGAGATTGCCTAAAACTCTGAGGAAGCACCGTGCAGCTATTGGATATACTCTTGATGATCTTAAGGGCATTAGTCCCACTTTATGCCAGCACAAGATTAATATGGAGCCTGATGCTAAGCCAGTCGTTGATCATCAACGCCGCTTGAATCCTAAGATGAAGGATGTGGTAAGAACTGAAATATTAAAGCTTCTGGAGGCAGGTATAATTTATCCTAATGATAAAAATGAACTTATCTCACAAAGAATTGTAACTAGTTATTGGATGGTAATTGATTTTAGGAAATTAAATAAAGCTACTAGGAAAGATCATTACCCTTTGCCATTTATTGATCAAATGTTAGAAAGATTATCTAAGCATACACATTTTTGCTTCCTAGATGGATATTCTGGTTTTTCTCAAATACCTGTATCAAAAGAAGATCAAGAGAAAACCACTTTTACTTGTCCTTTTGGAACTTGTGCTTAGAGACGTATGCACAAGGGCTACAAGGTTGCTCCTGCAGCTGTTTGGGTGGAGGAGGAAGAAGGAGCTAGTTCTCCATTCGGCCTCTCCTGTGAGTGTGTGTTTCTACCGGTCGATCTCTCTCCGCATGAAGGCCTCCTGGGGGGTCTTATAGCCAGATCCCCCAGGGTTACATTGGTAAACCGAGAGAGGCAGGAATGAGCGTCCGCGAGCCTACTGAGGCGAGGAGGCCCCCTGGGGTCTTTTATTAGCCGACACCCAGGGGACAAGGGTACTGTGGATGATGATGATACACTATAGATGATGGATGAATAGTGTGTGCTTATTCAGCAACAGTGGCCAGGGGATGGCCGTCACATCCGCGCATGTCTGACGGGACGCCGCGGTTGACTTCGGGCAGCCGGCTGGCTGGAGCAGCCGGCCGTGGGCGCGAGTCGGAGCACCCGGCCCGGGCAGGCAGGTATCCTGTTCGGCTCGCCGTCTTGGGACTACCCGAGGGTCATCCCCCCGACAAGAGATGTGAAGAAACTAATCTTGTCTTGAATTGGGAGAAGTGCCACTTTATGGTGAATGAAGGTACAGTACTTGGGCATAAATTTCTGAAAGAGGTATTGAAGTAGACAAACCTAAAGTTGTTGCAATTGAGAAAATGCCATGTTCTAAAGATATCAAAGTTATAAGAAGTTTCCTTGGTCATGCTGGTTTCTATAGAAGGTTCATAAAAGACTTCTCTAAAATTTCTAGGCCTCTTACTAATATTTTGCAAAAAGATGTTCCATTTGTTTTTGATGATGATTGTGTAGAAGCCTTTGAAATACTTAAGAAAGCCTTAATTACTACACCCATCGTTCAACCACCTGATTGGAACTTGCATTTTGAAATTATGTGTGATGCTAGTGATTATGCTGTTGGTGTTGTTCTAGGTTAAAGAGTTGATAAGAAATTGAGCACCAGCACGAGGTGCCATCACTTCCCAAGGTGGAGCTGCCACTGTTCCCAGAAGTGCACCTGCCACCTAAGCCTGAGCTGCCCAAGCTGGAGCTTCCGCCGGTCCCTCAGGTGCACCTGCCACCCAAGCCAGAGATGCCCAAGGTGGAGCTGCCGCCTATCCCGGAGGTGCACGTGTCACCCAAGCCGGAGTTGCCCTAGGTGAAGCTGCCAACGTTCCTGGAGGTGCACCTGCCACCCAAGCCGGAGATGCCGAAGGTGAAGTTTCCGCTGATGCCCGAGATGCCCACTGTTCTCGGGATCCACTTCTCAGAGCCAGAGGCCAAGCCATGAGAACCGCCCATACCAACATTGTTATTTCGTTCTTCCTCGCTCATATTTGTACCTGTTGCTGTGTTGTGTCGATGATCTGATTGTTTAGTTGTGGTTTTCAGCGAGTGTTGTGAGTGACTGCTTATATATTGGTATATATACGAGAAATATGCTTTCACACCCTTTTTTCATAAGAGCATTTCAAAAGTATGAATGCTTCTAAGTTTTCACCGTAAGCTTCGTTTGCACCTATCCATTTCCATGCATCGACAAAACATAAAACTATATAAATACATTTTTCTCTTCAACCTTAAGTCGTCCTAGCTTTAATACCTGATATTAGGACCCATAAATTATGTTAGCTTCAAAAACATTCTTATATTATGGGACGGAGGGAGTAGTCATTAAATTTGCGTCAATGGTCTAAGCACTAGTGATCAAAAGGCTGTCTCTAGGGTGTCACTAGAGCGGCCAACTAGTTCATGCATGACTACTATCACTACTAGGAGAAAGCTTATAGATAGAACCTTAGCAGTAGCGTGGGGTTGTGGCGCGGTGCTACTACTACTTAGCAGTAGCGCGTTGCATGTACAAGCGCTACAGGTAGGATAGTAGCAGTAGCGCGGCTCGGCCAACAAGCGCTACTACTAAGTGGTCCCATCCTCACCCCCGGGGCTGCCCGTACTGGTAGCGTTCTTCAAAAACCAGCGCTACTACTAGTCCCGTAGCAGTAGCGCGTGTCTGTGGCCCATCGCTACTGCTATGTGTGCACGGTGCCAGTAGGTGGGCCGCACTTAGCAGTAGCGGTGGGCCACAGACACGCGCTACTGCTATAGATCTTAGCAGTAGCGTGGTTGCCTATCCCGCGCTGCTGCTATGCCACCTTATCCAACTCCCCGCGCCCAGACCTTCTTCCTCCCCTGACTCCTCACTGCCTCACTCTGCCTACCTCCCGCCGTCGCCACCGCATTGCCGCCGCCGTCCTCCCTCCTCCTTCCTCGGTATGCCGCGGCCCTCCTCCCTCCTCCTCCCACCGCCCTCCTCCCACCGCCCTCCTCCCTCCTCCTCCCTCCTCTTCCCACCCTCCTCCTCCCACTGCCCTCCTCCCTCCTCCTCCGGCCGCATCCTCCTTCCTCCTCCTCCGGCAGCCCTCCTCCCACTGCCCTCCTCCCTCTCCTCCGGCCGCCCTACTCCTTCCTCCTCCTCCATCCTCCTCCTCTCTCCTCCCTCCTCCTCCTCACTCCTCCCTCCTCCCACCTCTCCTCTATGCTATAGAAATGTTAGACAAATTTTTAGGTATTATGTTGTTATAGAAAATTTTAGTAGTTTTGTTATAGAAAGTACTATGAATGTTTAGGTATAGTGTTGTTATAGAAAATGTTAGTAGTTTTGTTATAAAAAAATTTAGTACTAATTTAGGTATAGAAAGTTTCAAAAGTTTTACTAATTTTGTTCATAGGTTTGGATGTAGTTAATGCCTAGTGAATTTTGAGAGAGAGAGAGAGAGAGAAAGAGAGAGAGAAAGAGAGACCTAATGAAATGAAATGGTTTCGCAAAAAAATGAAATGTTATGCTTGCTGTCAAAATTGAACCACTGAAATGCAATGAGCATACAAAGTTTGGAATTTTCTATATAAATGTTCATGTGTTTATGCTCATGTGTGGCGCAAGGTATATCACCAACGAGCCGGTCGACGACACCCAGAAGATCACCGACGACACCCGCATCCTCGACAACCATCGTCTATAGTGAGTAAACATGTATATCTAGTGTTGTGTACTAGTGTTGCTCAAATATGATGGAGATTTAGACATGTGATATGTAGTGTTGTGTACTACTAGTGCTGTCACACATGAATATTTGGAAAATGAAGGATATGTGCTTGCCCAAGTGGCCTATGTTTGCAGGGAAACTGATCCCGAGTGGCCTATGTTTTGCCGGAATGTTGATTCATTTCCGTTCCGGCAAATTTCAGGCGCTCGATATGTCCTATTTTAGCAAAGGTCATGCCGGAATTTTTCATGAACTTCAACATGACTTGTGCTATAAAATAGGAAATATTGAGTACCCGTAATTTGCCGGAATAGGAATTAAATAACATTCCGGAAAAACATATGCCATTTTTTATGTCATTGCTCCATATATGTAACGGGTTGACTTTCAGTCTGTTGGCGCTCCTTGCTCCATATATGAGAGAGAAGAATCCCGACTGTTGTCGTGGGGGTCGCTTCTCCTTCTTCTCCTTGTGCTAGACCTTTGTAATGCACTAGGGGAAGGAGGAGTTGCGACCATCACCGACGGTTACAATATCAGAGAGGGAGTGCCCACCATATATATACACCACGAGAGATGAGTTTTTCAAGGAAGACTCAACGGACCGAAAGTCAACCCGTGCTGAATAGTGATCTGTGTGTTGAGTTTCTGGTAATTGCCATCGACCGATTTTTAATCTTTGAATTATGAACATAGGAAATGTCTGACGACGAAAGGATCCCAGAGTGCGACTACTGCGGCGACGACCGGGGTCTGTGTGACAGGTATCCTCACCTGGAAGACGGTCGACGCTTCACTATTAAGCTCGACGAGACCTTCGATGTTTGTACGGTACACAACGACGACAAGTCTTTTTTTTGTAATTAAGCATGACTTCTGCTTCTTTGCTTCAACGTGTAATTTTCGTTTTTTACCATTCTACTGGTGCATCCCCTGCCATGCAAGACGTTATGTCTTGGAGAAGCTGGATTTCGAAGATCATGAGAATAAGGAGACAAAGAGAGTTATCCTCAGGACCCAACATGGTTACGCTTTTGCCGTAAAGCTATACAATGCAGTGACCTACTCCCATTTTGTATGCTCGAATTGGAATGCACTATGCAAGGCGTATGGATTTCAGGAGGGTATGCATGTCACCTTCGATATTCGTCCTGAAGATGACATCGATGATAATATCGACATTTGGGTCAATGTTGATACGCTTCCAGTTCTACCTCTATGTGAGTTTCTCAAACATATTTATTATGTAATTTATATTTTTTATTTAAAAATAGTTGATAGCTGCTTTCCATTGACAGCTTATTTCCATTCTTCAAAGTATGTACGGGACGTAGTCGACAGAATCTACTACAGTTATGGGTCTGAACTAACATGCGAGGAGATAAATCATTTTGTTTCATGGATTAATAAAGTTGAGACTTTTAAGACGAATCATCATATTCCTCCGAGTTATGATAAATACGTGGCACTAGTCCATGAGTTGAACTACGGTAACATCCATCGAGATATCATGGTAAGATTTTTCCTATTATGTCACCAGTGCATCTTTTGCATACATTCTTCTTAAGCTAAACTACATTTTGCTAAGTATGTTATTATGATGTTCTTCAATAGAAACTCCCGGCGGATTGTGTGCCTCGTCTTATGGATATGAAAGGTCACATGAACATTGTTAGCTTACGACCAAGTTAGCCTACGTGTCAACGCAGTGCATACACGATTTCTCAAAGAGATGAAGTCCTCACAATCAAAGACTGGAGAAAATTTCTGAATGATCGCAGGGAACTACTTGGGGGCAACATGAAGCGCAGCCCACAAATGGGAGACAGGTTGATCTGTATTCTCCATAATGGAGATTCAGGGGTTTACCTGTTTTATGCTATTTTACCTTCGAGACAGTAGCAGGTCTTAGGTAGTACGTACTCATCATGTGCTAAGAACAATTAGCTAGTGTTGGTTATGAGTATGATGATGATGTTGAGTTGTTATCATGATGATGATGAGTTATGTGCTACATTGTGCTAGAATGATGAGTTGTTATGATGATGATGATGATGTATGAGTTCTTATATGAATATGAGGATGATGATGATGATGATGAGTTATTATGATCATGATGAGTTATATATTATATCATTTGGGTGGAAGAAACGTGGATTAGATTCATGTGGATAGATCCAAAGTGATCAAAAGTTGGATTAGTAGGACGTCCATCCACATGAATCTAATCCGTGTTTCTTCCACCCAATGATATAATAACTCATCATGATCATAATTATAACAATCTCTTAATTGCTACTATATCAAAATTTATATAACGATGTATAAATACAGTATAAAACAAAAGAAATAAAATACAAATGAATAGTAGTAGCGCGGGGTAAAGCCAACGCTGCTACTACTTAGCAGTAGCGCTGGCACATAAGCACGCTACTGCTAACTGCGTTATTAGTAGCGTGGGTCTGGCTAGCGCTACTGCTAAAGTTTAGCTGTAGCGCCCTAACAGTAGCGCGGGTGCCCGCGCTACTGCTAGGCAAAAACCCCGCGCTACTACTAGGGTTTTCCCTAGTAGTGTATTGAGTGAACGAGCGTGGCAGAGATCTGGGTGCCATGTGTCAACATAGACAAGGCTGATGAGGGGTGTTGGACAACTTTCTTTTTACTTTCATCTGAGCGTGTTCACTTCAGTGGGCAAATACGTTCAAATTGTTCTATAGGAAGAAACTGTTATTCAAAAGGCGGATAATAATAATACAACAAACAACGAAACCAACATTACAAGTATCCAACTCTACAAAATATTGACTGAGACCCTGCAAAAAATAAAATTTGACTGAGACGCCATGCTCCGTGAACACATCATCACTGGTTAAGCGATCGAGCAAGCAAACTATAACCAGGGCTTGAAGCTCAAAAATAGTTATAGGGACAAATAGGCAACGACCAACTTTAGGACCTCTACTAGGTGTCAGTGCGGACCCAAACGTGCTTTGGATCAAATATTTGGCTTTTTCGGATTTACTAAGTCTCATCTTAGATGAAAATTAAAGAAGTCCCATCTAACTCCTACACTATTTGATTAACCAAACAAAAAAATAAAAGAAAAAATCCCCATGAATCTCCGCGTAAAATTCAACAATGTAGGAGTTAGATGAATCATAGTTATTTTACATTTAGTTGAGATCTACCTTGAATTTTCACTACCTCGACTAATTGGATCACATGTAGGAAAAATATGATGACTGAACATTTACGTGCTAGTATTGTAGCATAACCACTCAGGGCGCCGCCGATAGTCAAACTCGGATGAGGGAGAAGAAAGAAAGGGGAAGAGTCTGGTTGGCAGCAGGACCATTGCTGATGTACTTGCTTGTGTTCCCTGCGATCTGATGGTCCCTTGATAAGGCGTTTAGTCATAGCAGCTGGCCTAATTAACGGTTGTTTGTGATCACTAGGTCATCATCCTCAACTGCAGCCGTACAGCCGGAGAGAACCATCTCAGCTGCTCTTCACCCAAATCGTAAGCAGAGAGCAAGACTTTGACTCGAAATTAAAGTGCACAGATCAACCGGGAAGTGCACACGAGTAGTTGACCAACCTTGTTGCAAAGCAGAGCCTCAGACTGCGTGCATTGTTGAACTCCATAAATAGAACGTGAGAGCTGCTATCTCTCCCACATCAAAACCGCAACACAAGAGCTAGCTAGTAGACGTCCAACAAAATGGCTTCGAGAAACACCGCTGTATTCCTGCTCGGACTGCTCCTCTCGTGTGTCGTCATGAGCAGCGCGGCAAGAATCTTGGAGGAGGAGACGGCTGCGTCGAAAGGCGAGGAGCACCAGCCCGAGCTTCCAACGCTGCCGAAGGTCGAGCTGCCGCCATTCCCGGAGGTGCATCTGCCACCTAAGCCCGAGCTGCCCAAGGTAGAGCTGCCGAAGTTCCCGGAGGTGCACCTGCCACCCAAGCCCGAGCTGCCAACATTCCCGGAGGTGCACCTTCCAGCCAAGCCTGAGCTGCCCAAGGTGGAGCTGCCACCAAAGCCTGAGATGCCCACCATACCCGAGTTCCACTTCCCAGAGCCGGAGGCTAAGCCATGAAGACTGTCTTCACTTGTCTTGTCTTTGCTTGTGCTCCTATCATGCACCCGTACAGGGCCGGGCCGACAAAATAAAGGGCCCTGTGCCAAAACTCTAGAACAGGCCCTAACGCATTAGAAAAAAATATATCTACAATAGTGTGCTACATAGTGTTAGCCTTAATCTTGATTTCATGTATTTGCATGTTTGAGTTTTGCATGTAGTTCAGTCTAGGATGTAAGTGTCCAGTGAAACTACGGCTGTACGCGTGAAGGAGGCGAGATGTCGCGGTGCCGTGCGATGCGGCGAGAGCGACGAGATGCCGATGGTGCCGTGTGATACGGTGCTGCCATGAGAAGTGACAAGGCGTGACAATGCTGGAGCATGATAGGCTATCCGTCGAGCAGGTTGAGCCGGGTGGTCCGGTAGTGATATGTGCATGCATGTAGTTTGCTGGGCCACTGAGTACGTTAGTTAGTTATCTAGACGTGAGGTTGTTAGCTAGCTTTTGGCGTGTGTTTGCATGTTGGCCTAGTCTTGTGCATCCTGGAGTGATTCTAGGAGTGAGAGAGGGTCATGTGTTAGTGGTTAGTGGAGTATGCGTGAGTGGCATAGGAGTCGGGCAGCTTGTTGCCCTGGCGGTGTGTGTGCGTCCATGTGTTCTTGTGTGAGACAAAACCATGAGAGGTAGAATTGTGAGGAAGAAGAAGAGGGGCGCTGCTAGGAGGCGGCGCCAACAATTGGCATCAGAGCCTTGTTGATCCGTGACGGCGACAGCGGCGGCGGCGGCTATGGTGGCCGGCGTGGCGGTGGCGGAGGCTACGGCTGCTGCGGCAGCGACATGCTGGACTCCATGCGAGATGGAGGCCGGTGCCGCGAGAAGGAGGTGTTTGCCGGTGTGATGCCGTGCGAACAGGTGGTTGCGGTGCGATGCCGCTAGGAGAAGACGACGGTGCGAGGCTGCCATGACGACGGTGTGATGCCGTTACAAGGAGACGCGGTGTGATGCCGCTATGAAGATGGACGATGGCGCGATGCCGTCACTCGGGTCGGTGCGAGGCCGACGGCGGTGGTGCGATGCCACCGTCATCATGGAGTGTTGGTGCGAAGCCAACAAATGTTGCGGTGCGATGCCGCAAGATGATGAAGGCATGGTGATCGGCGTCGCAAAGGCGTGATCCACGTCAAGAGGAGGCCGCTGCGTGCGGCATGACGCCGTGGTGACTGGCGCTGCGAGGGCGTCGTCCACGGCAAGATGGTGCAGTGGTGATCGGCGTTGCGATGATGTCGTCCGCGGCAAGTTTGCTATGGCATTGCGATGGCGCCGTCAAGTGGCTGCGGGTGATCCGCGTTGAAGATTGGAGAATCAAGATTAGGGGGGGTAAATGTTAGCCTTAATCTTGATTTCATGTATTTGCATGTTTGAGTTTTGCATGTAGTTCAGTCTAGGATGTAAGTGTCCAGTGAAGCTACGGCTGTACGCGTGAAGGAGGCGAGATGTCGCGGTGCCGTGCGATGCGGCGAGAGCGACGAGATGCCGATGGTGCCGTGTGATACGGTGCTGCCATGAGAAGTGACAAGGCGTGACAATGCTGGAGCATGATAGGCTATCCGTCGAGCAGGTTGAGCCAGGTGGTCCGGTAGTGATATGTGCATGCATGTAGTTTGCTGGGCCACTGAGTACGTTAGTTAGTTATCTAGACGTGAGGTTGTTAGCTAGCTTTTGGCGTGTGTTTGCATGTTGGCCTAGTCTTGTGCATCCTGGAGTGATTCTAGGATTGAGAGAGGGTCATGTGTTAGTGGTTAGTGGAGTATGCGTGAGTGGCATAGGAGTCGGGCAGCTTGTTGCCCTGGCAGTGCGTGTGTGTCTCGTGTACAGCCTATTTAAGTTGACAAATGAATGAGAAAAGAAGGCCGTGAGGGCTGAGGAAACAATGTAGCCAGTGTGTACACCAAGGAGCAGAGCCCCTACGCAAAGTCTTTGTGCTCTTTCTTGGTGAAGTGTGTGTACGTGTGTGCTTCCCTGGTGTGTGTGCGTTCATGTGTTCTTGTGTCAGACAAAACCATGAGAGGTAGAATTGTGAGGAAGAAGAAGAGGGGCGCTGCGAGGAGGCGGCGCCAACAATTGGCATCAGAGCCTTGTTGATCCGTGACGGCGACAGCGGCGGCGGCGGCTATGGTGGCCGGCGTGGCGGTGGCGGAGGCTACGGCTGCTGCGGCAGCGACATGCTGGACTCCATGCGAGATGGAGGCCGGTGCCGCGAGAAGGAGGTGTTTGCCGGTGTGATGCCGCGCGAACAGGTGGTTGCGGTGCGCTGCCGCTAGGAGAAGACGACGGTGCGAGGCTGCCATGACGACGGAGTGATGCCGTTACAAGGAGACGCAGTGTGATGCCGCTATGAAGATGGACGATGGCGCGATGCCGTCACTCGGGTCGGTGCGAGGCCGACGGCGGTGGTGCGATGCCACCGTCATCATGGATTGTTGGTGCGAAGCCAACAAATGTTGCGGTGCGATGCCGCAAGATGATGATGGCATGGTGATCGGCGTCGCAAAGGCGTGATCCACGTCAAGAGGAGGCCGCTGTGTGCGGCATGACGCCGTGGTGACTGGCGCTGCGAGGGCGTCGTCCACGGCAAGATGGTGCGGTGGTGATCGGCGTTGCGATGATGTCGTCCGCGGCAAGTTTGCTATGGCATTGCGATGGCGCCGTCAAGTGGCTGCGGGTGATCCGCGTTGAAGATTGGAGAATCAAGATTAGGGGGGTAAATGTTAGCCTTAATCTTGATTTCATGTATTTGCATGTTTGAGTTTTGCATGTAGTTCAGTCTAGGATGTAAGTGTCCAGTGAAGCTACGGCTGTACGCGTGAAGGAGGCGAGATGTCGCGGTGCCGTGCGATGCGGCGAGATGCCGATGGTGCCGTGTGATACGGTGCTGCCATGAGAAGTGACAAGGCGTGACAATGCTGGAGCATGATAGGCTATCCGTCGAGCAGGTTGAGCCGGGTGGTCCGGTAGTGATATGTGCATGCATGTAGTTTGCTGGGCCACTGAGTACGTTAGTTTGTTATCTAGACGTGAGGTTGTTAGCTAGCTCTTGGCGTGTGTTTGCATGTTGGCCTAGTCTTGTGCATCCTGGAGTGATTCTAGGAGTGAGAGAGGGTCATGTGTTAGTGGTTAGTGGAGTATGCGTGAGTGGCATAGGAGTCGGGCAGCTTGTTGCCCTGGCAGTGCGTGTGTGTCTCGTGTACAGCCTATTTAAGTTGACAAATGAATGAGAAAAGAAGGCCGTGAGGGCTGAGGAAACAATGTAGCCAGTGTGTACACCAAGGAGCAGAGCCCCTACGCAAAGTCTTTGTGCTCTTTCTTGGTGAAGTGTGTGTACGTGTGTGCTTCCCTGGTGTGGGTGCGTCCATGTGTTCTTGTGTGAGACAAAACCATGAGAGGTAGAATTGTGAGGAAGAAGAAGAGGGGCGCTGCGAGGAGGCGGCGCCAACACATAGCACTAAATATATAATCAGAATTGTATTGGAAACTTCATTTTTTTGCTAGATGAAATCTTAGCACACAAGCAGTACTGAAATTATGGCATGAAAGGGAAACAAAAGCACCTGAACGATGCGAGGTCGCCTAGCAATCCCATTGCGGACTTGGCCTGTTCTACTCTCTCTCTCTCCCTCTCTCTCTCCCTCTCTCTCTCAATTCTAAAAGGAATAGAGATTGGAGGAAGACTATAGGATAAAATTGATTGAAAAGAAACAAAAAAACCTAAACATTACATAAGGATAATGTTGCCGACTGTTGCAGATTGAAGATGAATTTGTTGGGAATCCACAGATCGTGATCTTCCCTTCGTTAATTCCGCCTAAACAAAAATCGAAACAGAAACTTGACGGGTGATTAAGGAAGAGGAGAAAGCAAAGAGGATAAAGGACTCAAGGAGGCGGCAAGCGAAAACGTGGGAGGCGAGGCGCGGCGACCTGGGAGAAGGGCTTGGTCGATGCGCAGTAATTAGCCGCTCGCTCGCTCGGTCCTTACGTAGTTGGGCTGATTAGTTTCAATATTTCTTTTGAGAGAATGGGCCCTGTAGACTACAATGTACCCGTATACATAGCTGGGCTGGGGCCCCTGTAATTTGTTGGGCCCTGTGCGGGTGGCACATTTTGCACAAGCCCTCGCCCGGGCCTGCACCCGTACGTCGCTCGTATTGTGTATTTCGTGTGGTTGTTTAGTCTGGATTTTTTTTTGCATGATAATACGTGTCTCATTCAAATGATAAAGATCAAAGTACAAGTCACGTAAGAACCGACATAACAAAACTGAAAAGATAGCTGAACATCTCTGAGTTTGCACCAACATCCATCACCTGCCTCCGGCACCACCGCAGTAGCCACCGAAGAATAGAATGACGGATCACCTCCTTACCCCAGCTCGACGCGGCTCCATCGCTGATATGCTGCTTTGCGGACCTCCAAAGTGGCTCCCCAAAAGTGAAGCCATTGCCGTTGAACGAACCAGACCGGGGCAACACCCCGAACACGCCATCGAACTCCAGATCTGACACCCCACCACGACTAAGACACCGAAGGAGGAAACCACACCTGCCATCCATCAACCACGAAGCCAGCACACGTTCCGTCTTTCAGATGTCGTCGATGCAGACCACAATCTGCATCCGCTCCTGGACTACCTCCCAAGCTCCGCGCCGACGTTGGAACAGACTCCGTCGCAACGGCGGAGCCCAAGGACACATGTCCACCACGAGGATGCCACCACCGCCACACCATCCTTGCTTGAACAGACTGGATTCCAAATGCATCCCCAACGATAGGACCAATCGTCTCATCGAAGTAGGATCTGAAGAAATTTTATTCAGCGCCGCCATCGCCGCCGCCGAAGCCAAGACGATGAACAGCCTAAAAAACTAAGCTATGTCGTCTACAGCGGAAACCCCAATGAAACGTTGCACGTTGCCAAGGATGAAGTCAAGGCGATCTAATCATGCCGCCGGCCACTTGAAAGGTTTCATAGCGGCCAGAGGTGTTGCTCGCTGCCAAAACGTACGTGCCTAGGAAGCCGAACAAGCAGGAAAGGAGCAGAGCTTCGCTCGAGCCCATCGATCGATAAGGGCATCTGGTAGATGGAACCAGCTAGGGCTCAGGAGATGAGCTAGTTCAATTAGTCATCGATCATGTTTCTTGTTTACAATGTGTATCTTGAACGAATCTCATGTACTACTACATACTCTATATCAAAGCATGCAAAAATAAGAGAAGGGATGTTTTGCTCAACATGTGTGCCCGATCTATTTTCACCGGCTAGCTCTTGCTAACGTATGTGGATATAGCCTCAAAATCTTCACAATTAAAACAGATCAAACGTATATATAGTTACCTCACGATAGACAAGAAAACTTGCAACTTCTAACCCATCCCCTACCCGGTGTTAGAGGAGGATAAATTCGGTTTTTCTCCTCTAACCGGCACCTAACCGAACTCCTAAAACCTTTAGTGGAGGATAAATTTTATGGCGCGGCGGCCGTGACTCCTAAATATACTCAACCGCACCCACGCCAAGTAAAAAGGCCCAACACCCACTTCTTCTCCTGTTCCATTCCGCCGCCACCCAAGCCCCACCAGCACCACCACCACGACCCCATCCACTCCGGCGCCGCCCTGCCACCGATAATGGCCGAATCCAGTCGTCCCTGCTCCTCCTCACCCATCCCCAGCACTGATCCACGCCGCCACGCGCGGCCCCGAGGCCACCGTTGCCGCGGCGGTGCTTCCTCCACCCGCGGCGATGCTTCCTCCTCCCACGACGATGGATCCCGCTTCCCCGACCTCCCACTACCGCCGCTGAGGAAATACCTCGGCGTGCGGCAGCGCCGATGGGGGACGTGGGTCGCGGAGATCACCGACCGTGACACCCACGAGCACATTTGTATCGGGTCTTTCCACTCGGCGGTGCACGTGGCACGAGAATATGACATAATGTCGGTCCGCCTCAGCGCTAACGCCCGGCACAACTTTCCCGGCGGTTGGAGCCCGTCGACCCCCGGGTGGCCACCGCACGGGAGATGCGGGAAGACCGGGTGGCCAATGAGCGCCTCGAGGCGGAGCAAGCCGGCGAGGCCTACATGGCGGAGCTCCGTCGCCTCTACCCGGAGCGCGTCGAGGTGAAGAATCGGCTGTACGAGCAGTACAAGACCGGGGCGATGGAGGTCATTGACCTTTGCTCCAGCGACTCCGACGGCGACGGCGGTGCTGGCGACGAGGGCCATGGCGGTGGCGCTGGAGAAGACGCGCCGCTTACCGAATCGGAATGAGAGAGGTTGGAGAACGAGAGCTATAGCGAGTAGTTTTAGTTAGTTTTTATGCAATCCAGTCTAAATTTCATTTAATAAGTTATGTAAAATATTTTGAATCAAGTTTGATGTAGTAGTTTGAACCAAATTTCACCGAATTTGTGTCGATTTTATTAAGGTATTAAGTATTAGGGGTCGGTTAGAAACGATACTTTTTTAGAGGAGCAAAATATGCTCCTCTAAAGGATACTCGGCCGTATCCTCCTCTAATTTATAAGAGGCCGGGTAGAGATGCTCTAAGTATGAAGTACTGTGAGTTGAGGACATAGTATACACGATGTCGGTGCGATGGGTGGTGGCCGGTGGGGAGTGGTCTGGGGATTCTTTTTCTTTTTTCCTTTTTTCTAGGTGGGTCCCTGATACGTCTCCAACGTATCTATAATTTTTGATTATTTTCATGCTATTATAGTATCAATCTTGAATGTTTTATATGCAATTATATGCCTTTATATATCATTTTTTGGGACTAACCTATTAACCCAGTGCCCAGTGTCAGTTGCTGTTTTCTGCTTGTTTTTGCCTTTTTAGAAAATCATTATCAAAAAGTGTCCAAACAAGAAAAAAACTTTGGATTAATTTTTTCTGGACCAGAAGAGACCCACGAAGCTTCGGGAGAAGATCAGAAGAGCCACGAGGAGGCGACAAGCCTGGAGGGCACACCCAGGTGGTAGGGCGCGCCCCCCAGGCTTGTGGGCCCCTCGTTGCCCTTCCTGACCTAATTCCAGCGCTATAAATTCCCAAATATTCCCAATATACCAGAAAGACAGATGAGAAAACCTTTCCGCCGCCGCAAGCCTCTGTTCTTCCGCGATCCCATCTAGAGGCTTTTTCCGGTACTCTGCCGGAGGGGGAATCGATCACGGAGGGCTTTTTCATCAACCTTGCTGCCCTTCCGATGATGTGTGAGTAGTTTACCATAGACCTACGGGTCCATAGCTAGTAGCTAGATGGCTTCTTCTCTCTCTTTGATCTTCAATACCATGTTCTCCTCGATGTTCTTGGAGTTCTATCCTATGTAATCTTCTTTTCTGGTGTGTTTGTTGGGATCCGAGGAATTGTGAGTTTATGATCAGATTATTCATGAGAAATATTTAAGTCTTCTCTGAACTCTTTTATGCATGATTATTATAGCTTTGTATTTCTCTCCGATCTATCGATTTGGTTTGGCATACTAGATTGATTTGTCTTGCAATGGGAGAGGTGCTTTGTGATGGGTTCAATCTTGCGATGCTCAATCCCAGTGACAGAAGGGGACATGACACGTATTTGTATTGTTGCCATTAAGGATAAAAAGATGGGGTTTAATCATATTGCTTGAGTTTACTTTGTTTACATCGTGTCATCTTGCTTAAGGCGTTACTCTGTTTCATACTTAATACCATAGATGAATGCTGGATAGCGGTCGATGGGTGGAGTAATAGTAGTAGATGCAGGCAGGAGTCGGTTTATTTGTCTAGGACGTGATGCCTATATACATGATCATTGTCATGAATCTGTCATAATTATTTGCTTTCTATCAATTGCCCAACAGTAATTTGTCTACCCACCGTATGCTATGTGTTCGAGAGAGAAGCCTCTAGTGAAAACTATGGCCCCCCGGTTCTACTTTATCATATATAAAAACCTAAAAATACCTTACTGCAATTTATTTACTTTTATTTTATTTATTATTTTAGTTTATCTATTTATCTCTATAAGATTTAATCCTTGCAAATAACCACTAAGAGGATTGACAACCCTCTTATTTGCTTTGGGTGCAAGTGTTTGCTCTTGTGTGTGCAGGTGCGCTTAACGGAATTTTGCTTGGTTCTCCTACTGGATTGATAATCTTAGTTCTTAACTGGGAAAAATACTTATTTCTACTATACTGCATCATCATGTCCTCTTCGGGGAAATACCAACATAGTCTACAAGTAGTAGTCCCACATGTAAGGAGGGGTCAAAAGCCGACGTGACCGATCTGACTTTTCTCATGTAAGGGTGAGTTCTAAACCAAATGATAAGTTCTAGACTGAAAAGTAGACTTTTCTCATGCAGTTTGAGACTAAGGAGCACATAGTAGTATATAGAGATCCTAAGAAGTGCTTTGAAAGCAAACTAAAAGAGACAAAACTTGACGTGCAAATTGTCCACCGCAAAAAGGCGTACAATTGATGTAACAAATAATCCTTCCATTGTTTTAGCCTTTTAGGCATCATGCATTCGATCAACTGCAATACACATACACCGGTTCAGAATGTAAAAGACAAGAGGATGCAGAAGCAGCCGCCACCCAGCTTGTCAGGCACTCCATGGTTTAGCATTTTCAACACTTTTGGGACATACGCAATTGTTTCTTCTGTTACTTGGACTGGGCAGTGAACGACATATTCCACATTTTGGGATCATTCTATTCAGCAGTGGGATTCTCAAACAAGGAGAGAAACATGGAATCTGGTATGCGGGGGGCTTTGGGCTTTGTCCTTGGTTGTATGCATCGTATTGATGCAGATGCTGGTTTCCCCCCCCCCCCCCCCCAGACAGAAGGGGACATGACACGTATTTGTATTGTTGCCATTAAGGATAAAAAGATGGGGTTTAATCATATTGCTTGAGTTTACTTTGTCTACATCGTGTCATCTTGCTTAAGGCGTTACTCTGTTTCATACTTAATACCATAGATGAATGCTGGATAGCGGTCGATGGGTGGAGTAATAGTAGTAGATGCAGGCAGGAGTCGGTTTATTTGTCTAGGACGTGATGCCTATATACATGATCATTGTCATGAATCTGTCATAATTATTTGCTTTCTATCAATTGCCCAACAGTAATTTGTCTACCCACCGTATGCTATGTGTTCGAGAGAGAAGCCTCTAGTGAAAACTATGGCCCCCCGGTTCTACTTTATCATATATAAAAACCTAAAAATACCTTACTGCAATTTATTTACTTTTATTTTATTTAGTATTTTAGTTTATCTATTTATCTCTATAAGATTTAATCCTTGCAAATAACCGCTAAGAGGATTGACAACCCTCTTATTTGCTTTGGGTGCAAGTGTTTGCTCTTATGTGTGCAGGTGTGCTTAACGGAATTTTGCTTGGTTCTCCTACTGGATTGATAATCTTAGTTCTTAACTGGGAAAAATACTTATTTCTACTATACTGCATCATCCTGTCCTCTTCGGGGAAATACCAACACAGTCTACAAGTAGTAGTCCCACATGTAAGGAGGGGTCAAAAGCCGACGTGACCGATCTGACTTTTCTCATGTAAGGGTGAGTTCTAAACCAAATGATAAGTTCTAGGCTGAAAAGTAGACTTTTCTCATGCAGTTTGAGACTAAGGAGCACATAGTAGTATATAGAGATCCTAAGAAGTGCTTTGAAAGCAAACTAAAAGAGACAAAACTTGACGTGCAAATTGTCCACCGCAAAAAGGCGTACAATTGATGTAACAAATAATCCTTCCATTGTTTTAGCCTTTTAGGCATCATGCATTCGATCAACTGCAATACACATACACCGGTTCAGAATGTAAAAGGCAAGAGGATGCAGAAGCAGCCGCCACCCAGCTTGTCAGGCACTCCATGGTTTAGCATTATCAACACTTTTGGGACATACGCAATTGTTTCTTCTGTTACTTGGACTGGGCAGTGAACGACATATTCCACATTTTGGGATCATTCTATTCAGCAGTGGGATTCTCAAACAAGGAGAGAAACATGGAATCTGGTATGCGGGGGGCTTTGGGCTTTGTCCTTGGTTGTATGCATAGTATTGATGCAGATGCTGGTTTCCCCCCCCCCCCCTCCTTTAACAAAATGGGATATGGTATGCTGAGTATCTAAGGTTGCATATTATGTAGTCTACTCTCTTTGTTTTTTGAGCTTTAGTCTATTCTCTTTTGTTATCTGACTAGTAGCTGTAAAAAGATGGGTAGGTGGTATCTCATGATAAGGATGCCGGGGTGGCGGCCTCGGATGGTGGTCCGCATGGTTGCTCTTTGGCGGGCATATTGCGGTGGTGGTGGCTCTCCTCCCGGGTTGTGTGGGCAACGGGAGGTGTTGCGGTGGGTAGCTTGGGCGTGCCCTCTTTCTCGGAGGGGTGGCGACCTGATCCGGATCTGGAGATCTGACATCCTCGCGCTCCTCCTGGCGGCCTTGTGGTGGCACGGGTTAGTTGACGAGCGAAAGCTCCGTGCCTTGGCGCCGACGACGGTGACACCCGTGGGTGCCGCGCTCTTCTTGGAGACGTCATTGTGGTTCTTCTCTCTGTGTCAGGGCTTCGGGTGAAGACCTTTGTCCGGTGTGGACTCGGCAGCGATGACGCTCTGCGCCGTTTTCCCACTTGGGGGTGTTGTCGTGGAGCTTAGGTGTGCTAGGTCGTAGCGTGGGGATGTTTAGTTCTTTCGGCGCTTGTTGCTTGTAGCGTAGTCACGTGCGTTCTGCGTGTGCCGGATATCTCAGGATCGGTTTTGTAAGAGGGCTACCTCACCATCTTGTATCATTCGGCCTTGTACTTCTTTGAATGTTGTTTTATTTATAAAGCGGGGCGACAACCTATTTCGAGAGAAAAGATCAGTAGATTGTAACAAGATGCATGTTATCTCCCAATTTTGCCTATTGCGAGCTCAGGAAGTAGCCTATTCATCGACTAATTTGTACGCTCCAAACAATATTCTTTTCAAGCAGTCATTTGACAGTGCAGCCGTATGGTTCTGATTGATAACTGTATCAATCTTTTTTTTATCGCCAAATCTTGTTTGTAGTTTTGTGGTGGTGAGGGCTCTTCCCTGATTGTTGCTGGTAGTTCTGCTTCTGTATTGACGTTATGGAATCTTGGCAAGCCTGGTAAACATAAAAAGAGTGGTTAGGTCTCAATCGACTTGAGATTTAACTAAGTCTCAGTCAAGTGATATATCATATCCTCGCAGAAAGAGAAGAAGTGATATATCATATATAAAAGAAAGAAAGAAAATCGAAAAGATAAAAAATGTACGGATCTCAATGTATAATCTCACGAATATAGCATCGACTGAGACATAACCAAGTCTCAGTCGACTGAGATTTAGCAAAACAGACATAGAAAACACTATGTACTGTATAGCTTTGTTGGCACACGTTCAGATTAGCTCACGTGTCTTTCTTCAAACAAAATTGCTAGCACCTATTATCCCATCCTCTTCACACTCAAGCTGGATATATAGTTCCTTGTTTCATTTGGTACCATCTTCGTTTGACGGGAATATGATGTTGTGCGTTGAGGTATCTAAGAAGTAAGAACAGCTGTCAGATTCTATTTTTTAGAAAAGGAGGTTAAAACCCCTGCCTCTGCATCAATCGATGTATATGGCCATCTTTATTAATTATTCAACAAAGGTCTGACACGAACATACATCAAGCCATCCGAAGCCACCACTCACACCTACAAACTCGATAATGTGGAGTGCCCTCACTCTCCATATCTAAAACCGGTGTTGTCGCCGATCCATCCACATAACGTATCGGAACCAACAGCCAGTGCAGCAGACATAAAGCGTACACCACACACACACGTTTTAGAAGCCATCATCATCATAGAACCGTTGACCCATCTTCAGAAGAGAGATCCGCATCATCCTTGCCAGTCCGGCCATTTGTCGACGCCACCACGGCGCCCAACGGCGCCACCGCCCACTACAGGATTCAGGCAGTATGCCTACGGTTAAAACCGTCGGCAAAGGCACATAAACCGTCGGCATAGCCTGTGCCGACGGTCACCGTCGGCATATCCCCGTCGGCAACGATAGTCTCGGCATATCCCCGCTCCCCGCCGGCATAGGAAACCCGTCGGCATAGATTATCTATGCCTACGGTGACCGTCGGCGTAGTTACCCGTCGGCAAAAGAAGTTGACGGCACGTCCGTCAAGTGCCGTACACCCACGTGCACATACCAGGTTTCGACACGTGTCCTACCTATGCCTACGGTTTAACCGTCGGCGTAGATACCTATGCCTACGGTTTAACCGTCGGCATAGATTCTATCTACGCCGACGGTTAAACCGTAGGCATAGGTGGTACACGTGTCGAAACCTTGTACCTCCTAGCGCCTACCTATGCCGACGGTTGAACCGTAGGCGTAGATATCATCTATGCCTACGGTTAAACCGTCGGCATACTTGCTGAACAGAACCAAAAAAAAAGGCAATAAAAGGCTAGCAGTTTAGGATACAATTACAGAGACATGATTCTACAGGTTACAACCAATTCTCAACACAGGCATGATCAAATTTGAACCAAAATCAGTAAATTGATAATCACAATTCTTTATACTGGCCTGTGAAAAGGATACAACCAGTTCGCTTCTCTTTACTTTTTCAACACAACCGGCAAACTACTCGAGGATATTGGGAAAGGGGATGATGAGGTACAAACTGAAATGACATTCTGTAGCAAAACAGCATAAGCTAGCATGTGACCATCAACATGCCTTGTACAGGACCTCAAGGGAAAGCAGAGATATCACCCAACCACACACATGAGGCGCTGTATTTGTCACCAAGAATCTACATTACAGCATAAGAGAAACCACAAAAGGAAGGCATCCATCCTCCTTTGTTTTGATCCATACATGACAAGACAGAGCATAGTATCAACAGTGATGGTCATCCTAAATTGGAATTCAGCAGCAGATCCCACTCCTTAAACATATATAGGCATCCAACGGACATGTTTAACTTTGTTAATAAATAAAGATGCTAATTTGCTGCACAAGACCTGACATGTCTTGTCGGTTCCATGCCCCACACAGAATAGGATAATGCATTTCAACTTAGCAAGCTAAAACATATACATATCCAATTGGGACATATAAAAAAAATTTGTCAACAAGCAAAGATAGTAGGTAATTTTCTGTACATGGCATCGATGAGCAGAGAAGATTTGTGGAAATAAAACATCACCTCGGCTCAGTTGAGTGGTACAAGAAATTGGATGTCCGTGCGAGCTTCTCCGGCTTGTCTTGCTTCATTTTTCTGCAGAAACAAGACACCAAACGGCATGTTATTATGAAGTTGCAGCAGATTGTGTAGAGCATAAACAACAGCAAGAAAGCACCGGAACTGTACCAATCTACCTGTATTGGTCCTGAGTCATGAGTTATGGCAGGATTTACTCTCTAAGATTATCCAACACAGGGAGCGGAGGATAACCAGCTGCAGCTCGGGCAGCAAAGCACGTAATCCCCTATAATGGAATTAGGTTCATTCATTTTTTGGTGGGAGAAACTGTGTTGGAACATTTTTTTGTCAACAAGCAAAGGATGTCTCTAGGCCCTTTTATGTAAATTACGCTCTATATAGTCTTATTACAGTCATATAGGATGATACACCAGAAGGAATTGTGCTCTGCGCAGATTCTCTATAGTGGTGTGCCTAGCTGGTTTAGAGGCAGATTGGCATACAAAAAGTATATAATATGTTTCTGTTTCCATTTACTAGATGGCGCACCAACCTTTTTGAAGCTCACATCATTTCTTTGTAGCACAGTTTTCTACCCTTCAGCATATTCACGAGTCTTAAATCTTCAGTTGGCACCAAGTGCGTAACATAGTAAAAGCACCAAGTACCCTTCATGACACTCAAATATAATGCTCCTAAGCCTTATTAATCTTGACCAACGTTATAATAACGATAAATACAACAAGTCATACAAGCAGGCACTGCTTGGCACAGATATGGCAGCCACATTAGCATCCGTAGGAGCAAACAAAACAGCAAACCTTGAACAAAACAGCACACAGAAACGAGAGAGGGGCATAGGGAGGCGTGGAGGAGAAAAGACCTTGAGCTGCTGCTGTTCCTCTCCATGGCTGGGTGTCATCCTCCTCTCCTTCCCTGCATCCACCAACAAAACAGAGCAAACAGGGAGGCGTGAGGGGGAAACCACATCCACGGCTGCCGAAAAGAACCAAACAGAGAGGGGGGGGGGGGGAGGGGACCTTGAACTTGAGTGGCTGGACGACGATGCCGTGAAGGTCGAGGTTCAGGTGTAAGAAGCCCTCGACGGGGGCTACCTTGGTGGCTGGGTGCGCCCCTCCTGCTGCTCCTCCTCCTCGAGCAGGACAAGGCCGGCGGCTGCAGCGCGAGAAGAAGGCCATGCTCCTGTATCCTGCGCCCTCGTCGCCGGCGCTCGGCCCGTCCGCGACATGGGCGACGCGCAACAAAAGGACAGGAGCAGAAACCCTAGCCGCGGGCGAGGGTGGAGGCCGCAAGTGGCGATACTGGCCGGAGGGGTGGAAGGCGCGGAGTGAGGAGAGGAAGCGGGTGTGCTGCGCGCCGCCGGGAGTCGCCGGAATCCGCCGGCGTGGGCGGCGGCGGCGGCCAGGGGTCGTGGGGCAGAGAGAGGGAGGCTCGCAAGAGAGAGGGGTCGTGGGTATACCTGGCCATATCTCCGGCCGGGCCAAAAAAAGCCCGGCGCTAAAAACCCATGCCCGAGCCCGACCCGGCCCGGCCGTCGGGCCTGATTTTTGGGCCCAAGCCCGGCCCGAGCCCGAAAAAAGCCCGGCCCGCCCGGCAGGCCCGGCCCGACGTAGGCATAAACTCCAGTTTCTTCGGGCCCGAGCCCGGCCCGTGGGCAAGGTCGGGCCGGGCCGGGTCGGGCCGGGCCGGGTCGGGCCGGGCCGACCGGGCCGGGCTGCCCATGGCCAGGTATGGTCGTGGGGGATTCTGTTGGGTGGGTTTGTCTTTTATTTTCGTTTCTTTTCTTCAGATTGAAATGGGCTGCGCGCGGCGGAGGTCCGAAATTTTGTGAAATTGGCGTGTTGCTGGCCCGAAATTGGCGCGCTCGTCTCTGATTCGTCCATCTCGGTGTGCCACCGATCCATCTCCCTTTGAGTCAATCTCGTCCGTCCGTCCGTCCGGATCCGACGACGTCCAAGTTTGATCGTCCCCATCAGTTCAACTCTGCCATAAGCAAGTTTTATAATTAATTAATTAATGATGATTTATACTCGCTACGTTCCTTAATATAAAGATTTCAATATAGACTACATATGGGGGAGTAGAACTGAAAAAACTTTATAGAAAACAAGTTTAAATTATAAATATATACTATTACGAAAATAAAAAACTTTGACCAATGGACTTTTCCACCTGGTTGTGCTAGGTTAGCCCATAGGAACATTTTAAAACCAAGTTTGTGCTAGGTTAGCCCATCGACACAATTTATACTGTTGGATCATGCATTGCCGCCGAGCTAATTTCAACCCCCCGGTGGCAGGGCTTGCCCCTCCCTCGTCTGCACATGGCCTATGGATGGCGCAAAGATATCACATAGGATTTTTTCATTCAGCTTATGGGCATGATTGCATGTGCCGCCTCGCAGATCTGCAATTTCCGGCGTTGAAACCCTAGCAGTGCAATAAATGTCTCAAATATTGCAAGCAGGTCCGGAAAATGAGGGGGGCTGGCACGTGTCATGCGATGGCCTACTTTGAGAGCACGAGAAGTTTTGAGGCCAACGGAGCAACAGTACTCGCACTTGCTTCACAAACCAGACACGTTCCCTCTTGATACCCAGAGACTAGCTTGTAGATGGTGTAGTTTACAAGCGACCTCATGTGAGGCTTTTTCAAAACGCGTCCAAACTTTTACCACACCCTACAGAGGCCATGTGATGATGCCGTGCCAGATCCCGAGGATGTCCGGCATCGTACGATTTTTCGAGAATTTATACTGTTGGATCATGCATGTCGCCGAGCTAATTTCAACCCCTCGGTGGCAGGGCCTGCCCCTCCCTCGTCTGCACATGGCCTACGCGTGGCGCAAAGACATCACATAGGATTTTTCATTCAGCTTATGGACATGATTTCATGTGCCGCCTCGCAGATCTGCAATTCCCGACGTTGAAACCCTAGCAGTGCAATAAATGTCTCAAATATTGCATGTGGTTGCGGAAAATGCGGGGGCCTGGCACGTGTCATGCGATGGCCTCCTTTGAGAGCACGAGAAGTTTTCAGGTCAACGGAGCAACAGGACTCGCACTTGCTTCACAAACCGGACACGTTCCCTCTCGATACCCAGACACTAGCTTGGACATGGTATAGTTTACAAGCGGCCTCACGTGAGGCTTTTTCGAAACGCGTCCAAACTTGATGGCGTGCCAGATCCCGAGGATTTCCGGCATCGTACGATTTTTCGAGAATTTATACGGTTGGATCATGCATGCCGCTGAGCTAATTTCAACCCCCCGGTGGCAGGGCCTGCCCCTCCCTCGTCTGCACGTGGCCTACGCATGACGCAAATACATCACATAGGATTTTCCATTCAGCTTATGGGCATGATTTCATGTGCCGCCTCGCAGATCTGTAATTTCCGACATTGAAACCCTAGCAGTGCAATAAATGTCTCAAATATTGCATGTGGGTCCGGAAAATGTGGGGGGCTGGCACGTGTCATGCGATGGCCTCCTTTGAGAGCACGAGAAATTTTCAGGCGAACGGAGCAACAGGACTCGCACTTGCTTAACAAACCGGGCACGTTCCCTCTCGATGCCTAGAGACTAACTTGGAGATGGTGTATTTTACAAGCGGCCTCATGTGAGGCTTTTTTGAAACACGTCCAAACTTTTACCACACCCTACAGGGGCCATGTGATGATGTCGTGCCAGGTCCCGAGGATTTCCGGCATCGTACGATTTTTCGAGAATTTATACGGTTGGATTTCATGAATTGATCATGCTCTCACTATTCAGAACAATTCATACTGCAACAAAAGTGTTGAAAGCTACTTCCGTGTTACCACCGTCCGTGAAGTGGGCCATTCCCAAACATGTAGTAGGACACAATGCAAGCTATGGTGGCATTGCTAACCTCCGAAGGCCCGCGAGCGGCCTAACCGTGGCCAGTTTGACCCCACGATCTAGCCCTTTGACTTTCACCGGACGACCTTTGACCAATGTACTTTTCCACTTGGTTGTGCTAGGTTAGCCCATAGGAACATTCTAAAACATAGTTTTAGCCCAACCTATCACAAGATTCCCTCCGGGTCGAACCTCCGTCGCAGTTTCCCCCTCTAAGTGCTGGCGGCAGTGCCGTCCATGAAGGGTGTCACACTCCGGATTAGTGTGTTGGGTGTTTAAACCTACCACCACACTTTCACACATGTATGAGGATCCAGTGCAAGTTTTGGTGGCATTGCAAACCTCCGAAGGCACCGGAGCGGCGTAACTGTGACCGGTGTGACCCGGAAATCTAGGGGGGGGTAGATTTCTCTATTGTAGCAAAGAATCAAAGTAATATTTAAACATTCCAAACTAAACACATGATTTTTGAAATCCTTGAAACTTTTTGATGCAAATAGATATAAAGTTTGCCTCATTTGGTCAAGGAATGAAAAATATACAAACAAATCAAAACAAGAGGGTGTTATCTGAAAATTTTGAAATAAACATGATTTTAATTTGTTAAAATTTCAAAACATTGTATACTAACAAATTCCTTTCCATATTCTGATAGAAACACATATAAAGTTTGTCAAAATCGATGCAAGTATGAATTAGTTGTGATTTTTATAAAGTATAAGGACCTATTTGCAAAAGTACATGAGGTCACAATTTAAACATTTTTAAAAACATAAAAAAAGTGTATATTCATACTCTATGAAAAATTCTACCCCAAATTGATATATAATATGTATATGTTTAAGTTTAGCTAACTCAAATTCAACCCTTTTTCAAAAAAGCAGAAAAGAAATAAAAAAATATCTATGCCGACGGCCGCCGTTAGGGCCGTCGGCATAGCTTTGACGGCGGTAGCCCTCCGTCAGCCAAAACCCCGTATGCCGATGGTTAATCTATGCCGACAGTGACCGTCGGCGTACATGGGATATATGCCGACGGTGAATCTGTGCAGACGGTGACCGTCGGCGTATATAGGAGATATGCCGACGGTATTTGTATGCCTACGGGCCCCGTCGGCATATCTCTGAATTTGCCGACGGCTATTGTATGACGACGGTTTCAGTTCGGCCGTCGGCTTATCTCGATGTATGCTGACGGGGCCCGTAGGCATACTTTTCACCGTAGGCATATTACCTGTTTCCTGTAGTGGCCCTGCGCTCGTCCATCCAGGCGCGAAGACTCTAGAAGATCTGTCGTGCGTAGCACCTGCCGAACAGGCATGACACATCATAGCACCTGTCGGCCAGGCATGACTTGACATCTCCACCGAAGCTCCGTGCAAGACGATGCCGATCCACCTCCTGCCTCTATCTTCCAGCACTGCTCCACAAACAATGCTCTCAAGAGAGAAACGACACCGCAGTGCCGCCCATCGTTCGATCTGGAAGACCAGATCCTAGGGTTTCCCCCGGAGCAGCACGAGTGGATCGACTGTAGTTACACGATAGCTGTCAGATTCTATTAATCTCATTTGTTCTATTTTCTCAGATCATTGCGTACACGTACCATTAATGATTTTGCTCCTGCTGCAGTGGCCTCTGGCTTCTGTAGACTCCCACAACTAGAAGGTATCCTTTTCTACTTAAGCATTGCTGATATACGTACTTGCTTGTGTCATAAGATTTGTTGGACCATTGACACAACATTTGGTCTTCACAGCTGACCTAACAGATGTACTATGTTATTGTCCTGTCGTAAAGGCCCTGCACGCGGCATCGATCACGGTGTCCTCACAACCTAAACAGCCAAACGTTGAGCAGTTGTAGACTCCGAAACGGAAGTGCAGACAAGCAAATGACCGAACTTGTTGCAAAACGCCGGACTCTCTGCACACGCTGCCTTTTGTACCCTATATGTAGCAAGTAGCAGCTGCTATCTCTCCCAGACTCTAAACCGCACTGCTCACTGCCCAGGCTACCTAGTGCTGCAGCTGCACACGTCGAGCAATATGGCTTTCAAAAACTCCGCCGTTTTCCTCCTCAGTCTTCTCCTCTCATGCGTTGCCATCAGCGGAGCGGCGAGAATCCTAAAGGATACCGTTCCGTCCAAGGAGGAGCACCAGCCCGAGGTGCCATCGCTTCCCAAGGTGGAGCTGCCACCGTTCCCAGAAGTGCACCTACCACCTAAGCCTGAGCTGCCCAAGGTGGAGCTTCCGCCGGTCCCTGAGGTTCACCTGCCACCCAAGACGGAGATGCCCAAGGTGGAGCTGCCGCCTGTCCCGGAGGTGCACATGCCACCCAAGCCGGAGTTGCCCAAGGTGGAGCTGCCAACGTTCCCAGAGGTGCACCTGCCACCCAAGCAGGAGATGCTTAAGGTGGAGCTGCCGCCGATGCCCGAGATGCCCACTGTTCCCGGGATCCACTTCTCGGAGCCGGAGGCCAAGCCATGAGAACCGCGCGCCCTTACAAACTTTGTTATTTCGTTCTTCCTTGCTCGTACTTGTACCTGTTGCTGTGTTGTGTCGATGATATGATTGTTTAGTTGTGGTTTTCAGCGCGTGTTGTGAGTGATCTGCTTATATATTGGTATATATACGAGAAATATGCTTTCGCACCCTTTTGTCATAAGAGCATTTCAAAAGTATGCATGCTTCTAAGTTTTCACGTAAGCTTCGTTTGCACCTATCTATTTCCCATCACAAAACATAAAACTATATAAATACATTTTCTCTTCAATCTTAAGTCGTCCTAGCTTTAATACCTGATATTAGGGCCCATAAATTGTAGTCATTAAGTTTGCGTCAACGGTCTAAACACTAGCGATCAAGAGGGTGTCTCTAGGGTGTCACTAGAGCGGCCAACTTGTGCATGCCTGACCACTATTGAGCGAACGGGCGTGGTAGAGATCTGGGTGTCATGTGTCGACATAGACAACGCTGATGAGGGGACAACTTTGTTTTTACTTTCATCCGAACGTGTTCACATTAGTGGGCAAATACGTTCAAATTGTTCTGTAGGAAGAAACTGACAGGTCGACAAATATTCAAAAGGCGAATAATAATAATACAACAAACAACGAAACCAATATTACGAGTGTCCAACTCTACAAAATATTGACCGAGACCCCGCAAATTATTTTTTTGACTGAGACGCCAGGCGTCGTGAACACATCACTAGTGAAGCTATCGAGCAAGCAAACTATAACCAAGGTTTGAAGCTCAAAAATAGTTATAGGGACAAATAGGCAACGACCAACTTTAGGACCTCTACTAGGTGGCAGTGCGGACCCAAACGTGCTTTGGATCAAATAATATTGAACTCAAATATTTGAATTTTCGGATTGGCTAATTCTCATCTAGATGAGAATTCTCATCTAACTCCTACACTATTTGATTAACCAAACAAAAAAATAAAAGAAAAAAATCCCCATGAATCTCCGCGTAAAATTCAACAATGTAGGAGTTAGATGAAACATAGTTATTTTTCATTTAGATGAGATCTAGATTGAATTTTCACTACCTCGACTAATTGGATCACATGTAGGAAAAATATGAAGACTGAACATATACGTGCTAGTATTATAGCATAACCACTCAGGGCGCCGCTGATCGTCAAGCTCGGATGAGGGAGAAGAAAGAAAGGGGAAGAGTCTGGTTGACAGCAGGACCATTGCTGATGTACTTGCTTGTGTTCCCTGCGATCTGATGGTCCCTTGATAAGGCGTTTAGTCTTAGCAGCTGGCCTAATTAACGATTGTTTGTGATCGTTAGGTCATCATCCTCAACTGCAGCCGTACAGCCCGGGAGAACTAACTCAGCCTCTCTTCACCCAAATCGTAAGCAGAGAGTCAGACTTCGACTCGAAATTAAAGTGCACAGATCAACCGGGAAGTGCACACGAGTAGTTGAACAATCTTGTTGCAAAGCAGAGCCTCAGACTGCGTGCATTGTTGAACTCTATAAATAGAACGTGAGAGCTGCTATCTCACCCACATCAAAACCGCAACACAACAAGAGCTAGCTAGTAGGCGTCCAGCAAAATGGCTTCGAGAAACATATTTTTTTTTGAGGGAAACAGCAGGACTCTGCTGCGTATTTTTATTAATTTTTTAAAAAATAATACAAGGTCCAGGTGTCCAAAAAAAGCAAAACAGAACAAAAGAAAGAAAGAAACAGGCGCAAAAAGAAATTACAACAACAACATGAAAACTGGCCGAAGCCAGTATTGAGGTCCACTATACAAGCAAACTTGTTATCTGAAAGTGTCCACCCACTGAGGCAGGGAAGCAAACGACCTCCTCTTGGCTCGATGAGTTAGCAGCTTCAGTTCTTCTTTGAGTCTGCGCCTGCATGCATAAAGACTTGGACGAACATCGTTGAAGATGAAGTCATTTCGTGTGTTCCATACGGCCCAAGCCACATGGATGATGATGTCCATCGAAAAAGGCTCCTTCAACATGTGGCGTAATCTAGCCACCTGTGTTTGCACATCCGAATGAATTGGGCTCCATTGTGGACAAATGTATTGCCAGCAGAGTTGTGCAAACCTGCAACGGAAAAAAAGATGATCCCTTTGTTTCCAAGGTGAAGTCATTACACATAGGGCAAGTGTAATCATCAATGAAGAAAGATTTTCTGAGGAGCATCGCTCTAGTGTTTAGCCTGAAACATCGTTGTATTCTTGCTCGGACTGCTCCTCTCGTGCGTTGCCGTGAGCAGCGCGGCAAGAATCTTGGAGGAGGAGACGGCTGCGTCCAAAGGCGAGGAGTACCAGCCCGAGCTTCCAACGCTGCCCAAGGTCGAGCTGCCGCCATTCCCGGAGGTGCATCTGCCACCTAAGCCCGAGCTGCCCAAGGTAGAGCTGCCGAAGTTCCCGGAGGTGCACCTGCCACCCAAGCCCGAGCTGCCAACGTTCCCAGAGGTGCACCTTCCAGCCAAGCCTGAGCTGCCCAAGGTGGAGCTGCCACCAAAGCCTGAGATGCCCACCATACCCGAGTTCCACTTCCCGGAGCCGGAGGTTAAGCCATGAAGACTGTCTTCACTTGTCTTGTCTTTGCTTGTGCTCCTATCATGCACCCGTACGTTGCTCGTATTGTGTATTTCGTGTGGTTGTTTAGTCTGGATTTTCGGTGAGTCATTTGTGTGATTTGAAGCGTTTACCCGTGGCGTCTATTTAGATGGAATGTACGTACTATATATGTACAAAACAGATGGATGTTTACATTAATGCATAGGAAAGTAAAGGTATTGATCGCATTAATTCCCTTTTCTTCAAAAAATATCTGAAAAGTTTTGACCGTAATCATGCACGACTCACTTCATGTTCTTTCAACGAGAAATCAGGACACGCACTCCTAATCCAATATCCAACCTTATAAACTTTTTTGGTTTTAGAATCTCACGAATAGCAAGCTTGTAGCGAGGACGAGGTCACTGAATTGGGGCAAATTTGATAATTTGCCACCCCTTACCTCCCCCTTTCATAATTTGCCCTCCCCGAGAATGACAGGTGGGGCCCGGGCCCACCCGTCATTGAGACAATGGGTGGCAAATTGTGAAAGGGGGAAGTAAGGGGTGGCAAATTATCAAATCGCCCCTGAATTGGAGTCGGAGTTTGAGAGGGAAGCGTGGATACCAAGCATAGTCTATACTCTCCGAGTCCGACTCCCACCAGTAGTCGAGGGCACATAATTAAGCCTGGCACCTCCAGCCCTCTTCATCCCTGTCGACGTACACACAAGGATTTCGCTACCAGCCAGCCGCCCGCCAACATGCCTTCCATGACGGTCACGTCCCCCACTATGCGCATGCTCCGCCGAAGGCTCCAGAGCAGCAGGATTGGGCCGGCAGAAGGGATCGCCAAGGGTTCGATGCGCCCGGGAACGAAGGTGCGGGTGCGCACGTCGGCAGGTCAGCTGTGCACAGGGCAGCGGCTCATGCTCGTGCTCAACGCGGTCATCGTCTCGGCCGCCGAAGACGGCTACGTCGTCTACAGCGGAAACCCCAATGAAACGTTGCATGTTGCCAAGGATGAAGTCAAGGCGATCTAATCATGCCGCCGGTCACTTGAAAGGTTTCATAGCGGCCAGAGGTGTTGCTCGCTGCCAAGACGTACGTGCCCAGGAAGCCGAACAAGCAGGAAAGGAGCAATTGGTCATCGATCGATAAGGGCATCTGGTAGATGGAACCAGCTAGGGCTCAGGAGATGAGCTAGTTCAATTGGTCATCGATCATGTTTCTTGTTTACACTGTGTTTCTTGACCGAATCTCATGTACTACTACATATATCAAAGCATGCAAAAATAAGAGAAGGGATGTTTTGCTCAACATGCATGCGTGACCGATCTATTTTCACCGGCTAGCTCTTGCTAACGTATGTGGATATAGCCTCAAAATCTTCACAATTAAAACAGATCAAACGTATATATAGTTACCTCACGATAGACAAGAAAACTTGCAACCTCTAACCCATCCCCTACCCGGTGTTAGAGGAGGATAAATTCGGTTTTTCTCCTCTAACCGGCACCTAACCGAACTCCTAAAACCTTTAATGGAGGATAAGTTTTATGGCGCGGCGGCCGCGACTCCTAAATATACTCAACCGCACCCACGCCAAGTAAAAAGGCCCAACACCCACTTCTTCTCCTGTTCCTTTCCGCCGCCACCCAAGCCCCACCAGCGCCCCAACCACGACCCCATCCACTCCGGCGCCGCCCTGCCACCGATAATGGCCGAATCCAGTCATCCCTGCTCCTCCCCACCCATCCCCAGCACTGATCCACGCCGCCACGCGCGGCCCCGAGGCCACCGTAGCCGCGGCGGTGCTTCCTCCACCCGCGGCGACGCTTCCTCCTCCCACGACGATGGATCCCGCTTCCCCGACCTCCCACTGCCGCCGCTGAGGAAATACCTCGGCGTGCGGCAGCGCCGATGGGGGACGTGGGTCGCGGAGATCACCGACCGTGACACCCACGAGCACATTTGTATCGGGTCTTTCCACTCGGCGGTGCACGTGGCACGAGAATAGGACATAATGTCGGTCCGCCTCAGCGCTAATGCCCGACACAACTTTCCCGGCGGTTGGAGTCCGTCGACCCCCGGGTGGCCACCGCACGGGAGATGCGGGAAGACTGGGAGGCCCGCGAGCGCCTCGAGGCGGAGCAAGACGGCGAGGCCTACATGGCGGAGCTCCGTCGCCTCTACCCGGAGCGCGTCGAGGTGGAGCATCGGTTGTACGAGCAGTACAAGACCGGGGCGATGGAGGTCATTGACCTTTGCTCCAGCGACTACGACGGCGACGGCGGTGCTGGCGACGAGGGCCATGGCGGTGGCGCTGGAGAAGACGCGCCGCTTACCGAATCGGAATGAGAGAGGTTGGAGAACGAGAGCTATAGCGAGTAGTTTTAGTTAGTTTTTATGCAATCCAGTCTAAATTTCATTTAATAAGTTATGTAAAATATTTTGAATCAAGTTTGATGTAGTAGTTTGAATCAAATTTGCACCGAATTTGTGTCGATTTTTTTAAGGTATTAAATATTGGGGATCGGTTAGAAATGATACTTTTTTTAGAGGAGCAAATATGCTCCTCTAAAGGATACTCGGCCGTATCCTCCTCTAAATTATAAGAGGCCGGTTAGAGATGCTCTAAGTATGCAGTACCGGGAGTTGAGGACATATATAGGGATCCTAGGAAGTGTATTGAATGCAAATTAAACGAGCAACACGATGTCGGTGTGATGGGTGGTGGCCGGCGGGGAGTGGTCAAGGGATTCTTTTTCTTTTTTCCTTTTTTCTAGGTGGGTCACACATGTAAGGAGAGGTCAAAAGCTGATGTGGCTGGTCTGACTTGGCAGTCAATGGGGTCAAAACCAGCCTCGTCGGCGAAAGCCTGGTTCAGCTGATCCAAGGTTGATTGTTGAACAGTATTGAGAATTGAGGGTGTGAAATAACCAGTTTTGGAGTTGAGGGGTGAGTTCTAAACCAAATGATAAGTTCTAGACTGAAAAGTAGACTTTTCTCATGCAGTTTGAGACTAAGGAGGACATAGTAGTATATAGAGATCCTAAGAAGTGTTTTGAAAGCAAACTAAACGAGACAAAACTTAGACGTGCAAATTGTCCACCGCAAAAAGGCGTACAATTGATGCAACAAATAATCCTTCCATTGTTTTAGCCTTTTAGGCATCATGCATTCTATCGACTGCAATACACCGGTTCAGAATGTAAAAGGCAAGAGGATGCAGAAGCAGCCGCCACCCAGCTTGTCAGGCGCTCCATGGTTCAACATTTTCAACACTTTTGGGACATACGCAATTGTTTCTTCTGTTACTTGGACTTGGCAGTGAACGATATATTCCACATTTTGGGATCATTCTATTCAGCAGTGGGATTCTCAAACAAGGAGAGAAACATGGAATCTGGTATGCGGGGGGCTTTGGGCTTTGTCCTTGGTTGTATGCATCGTAATGATGCAAATGCTGGGTTTCCCCCCTCCTTTAACAAAATGGGATATGGTATGCTGAGTATCGAAGGTTGCATATTATGTAGTCTACTCTCTTTGTTTTTTGAGCTTTAGTCTACTCTTTTTTGTTATCTGACTAGTAGCTGTAAAAAGATGGGTAGGTGGTATCTCACGATAAAGATGCCGGGGTGGCGGCCTCGGATGGTGGTCCGCATGGTTGCTCTTTGGCGGGCATATTGCGGTGGTGGTGGCTCTCCTCCCGGGTTGTGTGGGCAACGGGAGGTGTTACGGCGGGTAGCTCGGGCGTGCCCTCTCTCTCCGAGGGGCGGCGACCTGATCCGGATCTGGAGATCTGACATCCTCGTGCTCCTCCTGGAGGCCTCGTGGTGGCACGGGTTAGTTGGCGAGCGAAAGCTCCGTGCCTTGGCGCCGACGACGGTGACACCCGTGGGTGCCGCGCTCTTCTCGGAGACGCCATTGTGGTTCTTCTCTCTGTGTCAGGGCTTCGGGTGAAGACCTTTGTCCGGTGTGGACTCGACAGCGGTGACGCTCTGCGCCATTTTCCACTTGGGGGCGTTGTCGTGGAGCTTAGGTGTGCTAGGTCGTAGTGTGGGGGTGTTTAGTTCTTTCAGCGCTTGTTGCTTGTAGCGTAGTCACGTGCGTCCTGTGTGTGCTGGATACCTCAGGATCAGTTTTGTAAAAGGGTTACCTCACCATCTTGTATCATTCGGCCTTGTACTTCTTTGGATGTTGTTTTATTTATAAAGAGGGACGACAACCTATTTCGAGAGAAAAGATCAGTAGATTGTAACGAGATGCATGTTATCTCCTAATTTTGCCTATTGCGAACTCAGGAAGTAGCCTATTCATCGACTAATTTGTACGCTCCAAACAATATTCTTTTCAAGCAGTCATTTGACAGTGCAGCCGTATGGTTCTGATTGATGACTGTATCAATCTTCTTTTTTTTATCGCTAAATCTTGTTTGTAGTTTTGTGGTGGTGAGGGCTCTTCCCTGATTGCTACTGGTAGTTCTGCTCCTGTATTGACATTATGGAATCCTTGCAAGCCTGATAAACATAGAAAGAGTGTGGTTAGATCTCAATCGACTGAGATTTAACTAAGTCTCAGTCAAGTGATATATCATACCCTGTAAAAAAAAGTGATATGTCATATAAAAAAAGTTAAGTCTCAGTCAAGTGATATATCATACCCTGTAAAAAAAAGTGATATGTCATATAAAAAAGAAAGAAAGAAAATTAGAAAGGTAAAAAAATGCACGGACCTCAATGTATAATCTCACGAATATAGCATCGACTGAGACATAACCAAGTCTCAGTCGACTGAGATTTAGCAATCAGACATAGAAAACACTATGTACTGTATAGCTTTGTTGGCGCACGTTCAGATTAGCTCACATGTCTTTCTTCAAACAAAATGGCTAGCACCTATTATCCCGTTCTCTTCACACTCAAGCTGGATATATAGTTCCTTGTTGAGGTATCTAAGAAGTAAGAACAGCTGTCAGATTTTATTAATCTCTCATCCCTTTGGTCCTGCCCTCCTACGAACTCTCATTTAGGATTTCCTTGCCTCTCGCCGGCGCCGCAGCCGATCCGCCTCGTCTCCTATGGTCCTTGGCCATGGAGGCGTTGTGGATCCACTACCGGGATTACTGGCTATGCCGACGGCCATAGGTCCAAATCCCGTCGGGATAGACCTATGCCGACGGCCGCCATCGGCATAGACCCGTCGGCATCGTATACGTCGGCGTACCTGGGCCTGCCGTCGGCATAGAAAAGCCGTCGGCCTAGGTACGTATGCCGACGGTATCCGTACGGCCGTTGGCACAGATTGGCCGTCGGCAAACTCGTACGTATGACGGCGGCAGACGGCGCCGTCGTTAAGTTACGCCCAATAAAAATGCGCCACGTGTCAGCACTATACCGACGGCTAAGCCGTCGGCATATGTTCAAATCTATGCCGACGGCTAAGCCGTCGACATAGTTCTGACACGTGGCGAATGCTGGCATTCCTGGCGCCAGCATATGCCTACGGCCTGGCCGTCGGCATATACTGGTGCCAGGGAGTACAGTTGCGTAAGCCGTCGGCATATATGCCACGTGTCGCCCACTGGTGCCTCGGCGGGTGGCTATGCCGACGGCAAAGCCGTCGGCATAGATGCTGCCTATTTTTTTTCTTCTGATTTCTGTTTGAATTCATTTCAAATTCACAGCACATATACATATACATATATTCAAATTCACAGCACATATACATATAACATCATCATCACAATAAGTATCGTCATCACATAAGTATCATCATCACAATAACATCATCATCATCATCACAATAACAAAAATATAAGGAGAAGCACACAAGTCCTACGAGCATACAAAGGGATTAAGCCCTACGAGGTCCACTACCAAGGTCCTCACCGCCCAGACGGCCAAAGCCCAGGTCGTCACTGCTTGCGGCAGCGCTACCGCCACGACCGGCTCCGCTACCGCTACCGCCACCGCCACCTCGGTGAATCGGAGTGACCGGGCTCCGTGACTCGGGAGTGATGCCATCATTGGCACCACCACCAACGGATGATCCACCGGTTCCCTGGATGTTCGAAAAGACATGTTAAGGGGATATAAGATTGTGTTGAATAAACAGTAAGCAGTGGTTGATGAGTTTGGGGATGTACTAACCAGAGTCTCCATGTTCTGTGCCAGAAACTCCTCAAAGGTAAGGAGCACTGGTGCAGGTCCAGCAGGTGGTGGTGGTGGTTCCATTACAGGAACCGTGCCGGCCGCCATGCTCTCAAAAACACGCTGCATGTGAATTGACCAAGCAAACACGAAGGTCAGAAGAAATGAAAGTGCAAATATGGAAGTGAAATGAAAGAGGCTAAACTAACCGTCATCATGCAACTGCTGTGCTCCTGGACTGCTGCAACTCTCGCCTGCCACGCCATGGTCTCCTGGCGTGTGTACTCCATGTAGGCCTACGATATGACATGATGAACTCATAAAACATCTCAATGCGGAAAATAAAGTGAGCAAAAAGGAAGATAAGAGGGAAAATACTTACGCTGTTCTGCTGGGCTAGGAGGGAGTGTGACTGTGCACTGGTCGTGCTCGTGCGCTGGCACCTCCCTGCTGTTCTCCAGATACACGTCTCGGCAAATAGCCGAGAGAATGTGCTCCGGAGAACAACGGGGAGGCGCCGCCAAAATCCTGTCTCGGAACGGGGTAGGGCATGGAGAACGTACCCAATCTACACATCCTCGGACTGTCCGTGGAAAACGCTGGACAATCCGAAAGAGTTGCGGTGATAAATATGCAATTGAATGCATATTTATCGATGCAGCCCTTTCGGACGGGGGACGTCTAGGTTACGCGACTTGACGTGATAATTAGATCTAGTGACATAAAAAAGAGCGAATGAGGAGGTGGTGGATTTGTAGCTCACCCTCGGATGTAGTCGATCAGCGCAGGGATGATCGGGGGCCAACAGCTCCGACGACAATCTCTCCGGAGAGATGCGACACCACAAAGCCTATAAATTCCACCGAGTGAAAACTTTAGAACCTCACATCTCATATCGCATTTTAACAACATCTCAAATTGTAGGATATGATTCATATATTCTACGTTCAAAGTATAGGAGGAGGAGGTGGATTCCTAGCTCACCCTCGGGTGTAGAGGAAGTAGTCGAACAACAAAGGGATGCGCAAGGACCAATGCTTCCGACGACGATCACTTCAACAAGATGTGACTCCACAGAGTCTGCAAGTTCCACCGAGGGAAAAAAATTAGACTATCCATCTCATATAGCATTATTTTATGACAAAAATAATAACATAAAAATATTTCTCAAGGCAATTGGCATCAACATTTTTATATTTTATTGGTGACGTGAAAATCGCCTAGCTACTCGAGAAAACAAAGGACCATGGCCCATGAAAATACTTGAAAACAAAGGACCATCAACATTTTTATCTAGTTATCTATTCATTTCATCCAACTATCGATTTTTTAACATTCGCTATCTATCTATCTATCTATCTATCTTCTAAAATTCGCTATCTATCGATTTTTTAACATTCGCTATCTATCTATCTATCTATCTAACATGGCAGTAGGTAGTAGCAGCAGCGGCAGCAGCAGTACAACAGCGGCAGCAGCAGGGGAGCGGCCGGAGGAGCGGGGGAGCAGGTGACAGAGGAGCTCACCGAGGGGAGGCAGCAGGGGGGCAGGGGAGGTGGTGACGGAGGCGGTGTCGGAGGGGCCGGCGATGGACGGGCCGGCCACGGAGGCGGTCGGGGTCGGGTGCGGGGCCGACGGGGTCGGGGTCGGGGCCGGGGGCGCCGGCCGGGGCGGGGCCGGTGGCGTGGTCGGGGTCGGGGGCGGGGGCGCCGGCCAGGGCGGGGACGGGGGCACCGGCCGGGGCGGGGCCGGGGGCGTGGTCGGGGTCGGGGCGGGAGCGGGAGCGGCCGCGGCGGAAGGGGCGGGAGCGGCCGCGACGGAGTGGTCGGGGGCGTGGGCGGCCGCGGCGGTGGTGGTGGCGACGGCGACGCGCGCGGATCGGGGTGGCGGCCGGCTGCGGTTGCGAGAGAGAGAGAGCGGGGGTTGGGATCGGGTCGGGCGGGGGGGATGAGTGGAGGAGAGGAGGAGAGGCAGAGTGGATAAGGTGGGGGGGCTATGCCGACGGCATAGCTCGAGCCGTGCCATGTCATCGATCCGTGGCATCCGAGGCGTAGCTATGCCGACGGCTTTACCGTCGGCATAGCTCGAGCCGTGCCACGTCATCGATCCGTGGCATCCGGGGCATAGCTATGCCGACTGCTTTGCCATCGGCATATCTATGTATTATTATTTTTTCCCTAAATTAAAATTTGATTAATTTAAATGTGTATTATCGCACGGAGGGGGGAAACGGCCACGTCCGGGCACAACCCACCGCAAGATTCCCTCCGCTCCGTGTCTGCCCGACGTGGACATTTCCCCCCTCCGTGCGACGGCGACATCGACGTCCGTGAGGGGGGTCACACTACGGAGCCGTGTGCCGGGTGCTTGCACCTGCCACCAGACTTCCAGACGTGTAAGAGGGCCCAGCGCAAGACCTGGCGGCATAGCTACCCCCCCAAGTACCCCGTCCCGTCTAACCCTGGCACTGTTGACCGGCGGATCTAGGCCGTTGACTTTCGCCGGACGGGGTTTGACCGATGGATATTTTCACCTGGCTGTGATAGGACAGCCCATAGGTACACTTCGGATCAAGGTCCGGGCACAACCCACCGCAAGATTCCCTCCGTGTCTGCCCGACGTGGCCGTTTCCCCCCTCCGTGCGACGGCGGCAGCGACGTCCGTGAGGGGGGTCACACTACAGAGCCGTGTGCCGGGTGCTTGCACCTGCCACCACAGTTCCAGACGTGTAAGAGGGCCCAGCGCAAGACCTGGCGGCATAGCTACCCCCCCCCAAGTACCCCGCCCCGTCTAACCCTGGCACTGTTGACCGGCGGATCTAGGCCTTTGACTTTCGCAGGACGGGGTTTGACCGATGGACATTTTCACCTGGCTGTGATAGGCCAGCCCATAGGTACACTTCGGATCAAGGTCCGGGCACAACCCACCGCAAGATTCTCTCCGTGTCTGCCCGACATGGCCGTTTCTCCCCTCCGTGCGACGGCGGCAGCGACATCCGTGAGGTGGGTCACACTACGAAGCCGCGTGCCGGGTGCTTGCACCTACCACCACACTTCCAGACATGTAAGAGGGCCCAGCGCAAGACCTGGCGGCATAGCTACCCACCCCCCCCAAGTACCCCGTCCCGTCTAACCCTGGCACTGTTGACCGGCGGATCTAGGCCTTTGACTTTCGCCGGACGGGGTTTGACCGATGGACATTTTCACCTGGCTGTGATAGGCTAGCCCATAGGTACACTTCGGATCAAGGTCCGGGCACAACCACTACTAGAAAAATGCCTATTAGTGGCGCACCTGTTTTCCCTATTAGTGGCGCACTATAGGTGCGCCACTATTATCACGCCACTACTAATAAATAGTAATGGCGCACCCCTGGTGCGCCACTGTTAATCTACATAACAGTGGCGCACCACCTGGTGCGCCATTACTATCCCTCCCAGTGCGCCACTGATAACCTAGCAAGGGGGCTACTGGTGCGCCACTCCTAACTCTATAGGTGCGCCACTGGTATAAAATATGGGTGCGCCACTAATATATATATATGGTGCGCCACTACTATTAATTCCAGTAATTTTTTTTGCTTTTCTCTTATTTGCACGGGTTACAGAATACAATAAAGCACATAATATACAGTTTGCATTACAATATAAATTACCATCAGTCAAGTATAAACAACACATAATACAATTCATCACATTAGTCTCCGAATTTGAAATAGCGAACAAAGTTCAAATATTAGACAAGTTTAGGTCTCGAGACCGAGTAGCGAGTTTGTCGTCACATTACAAAGTTGATATCATCTAAACTACCATCACATAGAAGAGAGCTGCGGTCACGATGAGCATCATCGCGATGAAACTGGTTTTCATCCGGTTCCTCCTCCGCTCCCTCCTCTCTCCCGCTAGATAGCGCACGTATCTAGCTTCCGCCTCCGACCTAGTGGTGTACCCTTTGTAACTGTTACCGCTGAAACGGTGAACCTGTCTCCGACACTCCTCATATACTTATGGACCTACACACTTTGCTATCTCCAGTATGTAAAATTGCTCCAATGCCACTTGGAGATTCAGAGATAGATCAGATTCCAAGTGTCAGGTCCTTAATATAATTCTCAAGAATACATGCAAAGTTTGAAGCATTTCATAAGATAATATGACTCTTGTTATGCTACAAAGTTACTTGAGCATGTTAAACAAAAGTATTGAACAGTTCCTAATACCGACAAGAAAAAATGCAACTTGTCGATGATTCTCATTATATAGTAGCAAAGTTGGCCTAGAGTTGAGAAAAATTTGTCTTGGACTATAAGGCATCCTGTTACTAACCTGAACTGCATCCTATGTGATGTAAAATGTAGCTAAGTATATATGAGCTGAGGCCCCTACGTGCAGCAAGAAAGCAGAGATCTAAGAAAAACAGAGAGGATCTTCCAGAGCAGCAGCAGCAACAAAAACAGAGCAGCAGCAGCAACTGGCAACAGAGCAGCAGCAGCAACAGTACCTGTGTTGATGATGTTGTGATTCTTGAACTTGCTCTTGCTTGTTCTTGTGGCTTGCACCTCCTAGTACATCTGCTGGCCTGCTCCTCCTATGCAGCTGACAAGCAAATTACCTAAAACAGAGCAAAATTACTGTTAATATTGCTGGGGCAGTATAGCAGTCATTACGAAAGAAGAGAGGGGCAGTATAGCAGTAACATCATTTAAAATGATGATGTCCAGCTTATAGCAAAGCCAAGATAATAGCAGCAGATCATGTATGTGATCCATGCCTATGTGCACACTCACAGGGAGGATCCACAGCAGTGCAGCCACACTACACAAGCCACTATTCTAATTGACATCATCACCAAAGAATTCATAAGCTGCTATATTATGTACACACAAGTTTCAGATGGATTTCAAACATCTTCCTAGTTATAGAGCTAGGAATCATTTATATTTATTCACTGTCATGTCTGACAGATACAAATTCATCGAACATCACCATTCAGTGATTGGTACTGAATAAATTCTCTGGTTTAGTTAATCAATCAGCATAATCAGTTGCATACATACATACTCTGCTACTAGTTCAAATTACAACTGAATTAGTGTTGATCTAATGATATTTGCTTTGGAAAATCCTTGCTGATTTCCACTGTCAAAGAGTTAATAATTACAAAGAGGAGAGAAACAAAAAGGACTTGAACTTGAATCAGTCTGAAAATATGACTGGCATAATACACAATGATCACACTGGAGTACAATATCAACAATTAAAACGCAGGTTGGGGGGTTAACAGTTTTTCGGCATTTCTAATTTCCTCTGCTCCTCACTATATAGTTACTGGTACTGCTACTGTCATCTTTACAGTATTTTTTTGGCTAAAACAATTAGTGTATGCTCATAGGTGATTAACTTACAACTAAGTTGTTTCATTTAAATCAACATCAAGAATAGATGAGTTAAGTTATAACCAGCAAATTATATTCGAAACTTGTTTAAATACATTGTCTTAACTATCAAAAACTGTAATTTCATTTTAAATTCTGTGAAAACTAGCCATATTCAGATCTACAGAACCTATCTTCAGCTGTTTTAGTTCAGCTCATGATCATAGCACATGCCCTGTAGTCTCTCTTCTCTCTAAGAACCCTAGAATTATGTTCATAGATAGGTTATGTTCATAGCACTAGACTAAGAACCCTAGAATTAGAGGGTGAGGGGAATGAAGAAGAGGAGGAGGAGCGCGGGCTTACAGGTCCACCGTCGGGGAAGAAGCACGCCGGCGATGGGGTCGTTGTGGTCGCCACAAAGCTTGCCGAGGTGACTGCTACGGGGCGCCGAGCTCCGGGGCGCCACTGCAGAGGAGGGGGCGCACGGTGAGAGAGAGAGAGAGGGAGGGAGGGAGCGGGAGGCTTACCGGAGCGGAGGGGGTCGCCGGAGACGAGCAGGTAGGGGGCGGCGCGGCGGGGACGAACCGAGCACCTGGATCTCCGAGAGGGAGCGCCGAGACGGTGACGGATCTCGCGGGGGAGGGGCGCCCGCTCGGGCGAGAGGCGGGGGCTTGGGGGCGTCGGCGGTGGCTTGCGGCGGTGGGGGCGGGCGGCGGGGAGGGGGGATTTGGGGGCGTCGGCGGTGGTCTGCGGCGGGGAGGGGGCGCACGGTGAGGAGAGGAAATGGAGTGGGAGGAGAGGGAGGCGCGGGGAGGAGGAGAGAAAGCAGGGGAGGGATAGCAATGGCGCACCGTTTAGGGGTGCGCCATAAACACCGTTATATCAATGGCGCACCTTCTCCTAGTGCGCCATTACTACTAGTAGTAATAGGTTAAAAGAGTGCGCATGTGGTTATGGACAGAACCACTTACATGGCCTAGTGGTTGGTCCCTTGATACATTAGCCAGCCAGCCAGGGTTCGAATCCTGGCGGCCCCATTTTTTGCACCTTTTTAAAAAAAAATTAACCTTATGACAAACATCCAAACACTTTAAAATAAACACATGGCAATTTTAATACTCCCTCCATTCCTAAATATAGGGCGTATAATTTTTTTACAATGCATCTCCTTTACTCAATCACAATATAGAATCATTGTGATAATTTAAGATTTGAGATAAAAGAAAAGGAAAATGCAAATGGAGTGATAAAACCATTGTGCAAAGATTTAGAATTAGATGACATGGTTGAAATCAAGTGATACATGTAATAATTTAGTTGCATGTAACTACTGCTCCCAGGTTAATGGAGAGAAAGCAGGGGAGGAGGGGGCATGGATGAAGGGGAGGAGGAGGAGGAGGAGGAGGAGGCATGGAGGAAGTGGAAGAGGAGGGCATGAGGAGGGGGGAGGAGGAAGAAGAGGTAGGGAGCAGAAAGGGGAGAAAGGGGAGAAGACAGAGCTAGGGGTTAATAAGCTGTGTCGAAACTAGTAATGGCGCACCATGGGGTGGTGCGCCATTACTAGTTTTGAAATTTCAAAACTAGTAATGGCGCACCACCCCATGGTGCGCCATTGCTAACTTGTTTTTTATTTTTTATTTTTTTGAATTTGGAAGGCGGGAAAGTTAGCAGTGGCGCACTATGCACTGGTGCGCCACTGCTAATTTTTTTTATTTTTTTACCTCCAGATCTTAAAATGGCTGTAACTTTTTTTCTGTTAGGTTTTTGAGGATTCTAAAAAATCGATAACGGGCATAGCCCGTTGAATTCGGATGTATCTTTTCGAGTAGATGCTTTTTCATATAAAAAACTTTTTCATCGGAGGTCGTATGCAAAAGTTACGGCCATTTTACCGAAACACGGCGGCTTTTTGCAAAAAAATTCAAAATTCATGTTTATTAATTTTCCTAACAACTAGAACACATAACACATGGGCATCTATTTTTTTGAATTTTTTTGAATCTTTTATCATTTTCTTTTATTTTATTTTAAGCTGAAAAGGCGATCCACCGGGGGGGGGGGTGTTTGTGTGTGTGTGGTGGGGTGTGTCTGTGTGTGTGAGCAATAGTAATGGCGCACCCTCCCTGGTGCGCCATTGCTAAGGGGTGTGTCTGTGTGTGTGAGCAATAGTAATGGCGCACCCTCCCTGGTGCGCCATTGCTAACCTTAGCAATGGCGCACCAGGGAGGGTGCGCCATTACTATTGCTCACACACACAGACACACCCCACCACACACACATAGCAATGGCGCACCACACCAAGGTGCGCCATTACTATGTAGCATAGTAATGGTGCACCTAGGTGTGGTGCGCCATTGCTATGTCTGGTGAGGTGGGGGGGCGGGCAAAAAAAATAACAATGGCGCACTGCTCAGGTGGTGCGCCACTACTAAAAAAATAACAATGGCGCACCACCACCATGGTGCGCCACTAATAGGGATATTGGCTATAGCCAGTTTTCTAGTAGTGAACCCACCGCAAGATTCCCTCCGTGTCTGCCCGACGTGGCCGTTTCCCCCCTCCGTGCGACGGCGGCAGCGACGTCCGTGAGGGGGGTCACACTACGGAGCCGCGTGCCGGGTGCTTGCACCTGCCACCACACTTCCAGATGTGTAAGAGGGCCCAACGCAAGACCTGGCGGCATAGCTACCCCCCTAAGTACCCCGTCCCGTCTAACCCTGGCACTGTTGACCGGGCGGCAAACTGGGGCCAACAGACACGCGTGGTGTATCTATGTATGTTTATGTTTAGATAAGGCAGATTTAAATTAATCAAATTTCAATTTAGAAAAAAAATAAAAAAATAGAAAAATAAAAAAAATAATACATAGCTATGTCCCGGATCGATGACGTGGCACGTGCCGCGGATCGATGACGTGGCAAACTCTACGGCATATCTATGCCGACGGCCGCCGTTAGGGCCGTCGGCATATATTTGACGGCGTCAAACGGTAGTTAACCACCGGGTGGCCGGGCCCACATATATGTCGACGGCCTGTCTATGCCGACGGCCACCGTAGGCTTATCACGACCTATGCCAACGGCCCCCATCGGCCTAGATGGTGGTATGCCGACGGCCGAACTACGCCGACGGTTTGCCTTAGGCCGTCGGCATACCGCACCCGTCGGCATAGTCGGGGCCGTCGGCAACGTGCCTTTTTCCGGTAGTGATCCCGGCCCTTGCCAGCGGGAGGGCTCCGTTTTTAGGTCCTTTTTTGATTTTTGTTAGGGTTTGTGTCATGCTCAAGAAGACGAGGCGGCGGCGGCTTCTTGAAGATGGACTCCCTGCCTAGCCCCCGTCCCGGTGATGATTCAAGCGTCGCCGGAAGGCGCGTGGAGGTTTGTCTCCGACGGATCTTGTGGGATCTGGTCGGCGTTTGTCTTCGGTGGATCCGATTGCGTCCGGTCTCCGTTCGTCTGCGTCTGTGTGTCTGCAAGTTGGATCCTTCTGATCTACGCTTCTCTTCATCGGCGGCGGTTGCTGTTCTGGTGCGCTGGTCCTATGGGGTCTTAGCACGACGACTTCCCGACTGTCTACTACAACAATGTTTGCCCGGCTCCGACGAGGGAGGGACAATGACGGCGGCGCGCCTTCGGCTCGCTCCGGTGCTTGTAGTCGTCACTGGGTGGTCTACGGACCTGGATGTAAATTTTACTTCTAGTGTTCTTTGTACTACCTTGACAGTTGATGAATAGATCGGAAGTTTCTCGCAAAAAAAAATCTATTAATCTCATTTGTTCTATTTTCTCAGATCATTGCGTAGACGTACCATTAATGATTTTGCTCCTGCTGCGGTGGCCTCTGGCTTCTGTAGACTCCCACAACTAGAAGGTATCCTTTTCTACTTAATCATTGCTGATATACGTACTTGCTTGTGTTATAAGATTTGTTGGACCTTTGACACAACATTTGGTCTTCACAGCTGACCTAACAGCTGTATGTTATTGTACCGTACGTCGTACCTACCCTGTACGCGGCATCACCGTGTGCGCAACTACAACCTAAACAGCCAAACGTTGAGCAGATATAGACTCCAAAACGAAGTGCATACAAGTAGATGACCTAACTAGTTGCAAAGCTCCGGACTCTCTGCGCACGCTGCCTTCTGTACCCTATAAGTAGCAACTAGCAGCTGCTACCTCCCCCACACTCAAACTGGATTGCTCCCTGCCCAGGCTAGCCAGTGCTATAGCTGCACACGTCGAGCAATATGGCTTTGAAAAACTCCGCCATTTTCCTCCTCGGTCTTCTTCTCTCATGCGTTGCCATGAACGGGGCGGCGAGAACCCAAGAGGATACCGTTCCGTCCAAGGAGGAGCACCAGCCCGAGGTGCCACTGCTTCCCAAGCTGCCACCGTTCCTGGAAGTGCACCTGCCACCTAAGCCTGAGCTGCCCAAGGTGGAGCTGCCGCCGGTCCCTGAGGTGCACCAGCCACCCAAGCCAGAGATGCCCAAGGTGGAGCTGCCGCCGGTCCCGGAGGTGCACATGCCACCCAAGCCTGAGCTGCCCAAGGTGGAGCTGCCGCCGGTCCCTGAGGTGCACCTGCCACCCAAGCCGGAGATGCCCAAGGTGGAGCTGCCGCCGGTCCCGGAGGTGCACATGCCATCCAAGCCTGAGCTGCCCAAGGTGGAGCTGCCGCTGGTCCCTGAGGTGCACCTGTCACCCAAGCCTGAGCTGCCTAAGGTGGAGCAGCCACCGGTCCCGGAGGTGCACCTTCCACCCAAGACGGAGATGCCCAAGGTGGAGCTACCGCCTGTCCCGGAGGTGCACATGCCACCCAAGCCGGAGTTGCCCAAGGTGGAGCTGCCAACGTTCCCAGAGGTGCACCTGCCACCCAAGCCGGAGATGCCCAAGGTGGAGTTGTCGCCGATGCCCGAGATGCCCACTGTTCCTGGGATCCACTTCTCGGAGCCGGAGGCCAAGCCATGAGAACGGGCTTATCAATATTGTTATTTCGTTTTGTCTCGCTTATAGTTGTACCTGTTGCTGTGTTGTGTTGATGATCTGATTGTTTAGTTGTGGTTTTCTGCGAATGGTGTGAGTGATCTACTTATATATTGGTATATACGATAAATATGCTTTTGCACCCTTTTGTCGTAAGAGCATTTCAAAAGTATGCATGCTTCTAAGTTTTCACCGTAAGCTTCGTTTGCACCTATCCATTTTCCATAACATAAAACTATATACGTATATATATTTCTCTTCAACCTTAAGTCGTCCTAGCTTTAATACCTGATATTTAGGACCCAAAAATTGTCATTATTAAGTTTGCGTCAACGGTCTGAACGCTAGTGATCAAGAAGGTGTCTCTAGGGTGTCACTAGACCTGGCAGACGCTTGAAGCAGACGCTGCCGATTGCCGCTGTTCGTGATTTTGTGAGGCTCTGGACAATGATGGATGTTGTTGTCCTCACCAATGAGGCCGAAGCTGGAAGTGCACGAGGAACGGCCAATACACCTCCAAATCGGCCTTAACAATGTTGTTATTTCTTTATGCCTCGCTCGTACTTGTACCTGTTGCTGTGTTGTGTCGATGAGTTGTGGTTTTCACCGAGTGTTGTGAGTGAGCTTATATATTGGTATGTACAAGAAATGTGCTTTCACACCCTTTTGTCGTAAGAGCATTTGAAAAGCATCCACGCTTCTAATTCTAAGTTTCACCGTTAAGCTTCGTTTGCACCTATCCATTTCCCATTGACAAAACATAAAACTATATACATTTTTCTCATCAACCTTAAGTCGACCTAGCATACCTGATATTTAGGACCATAAGTTGTCGTCATTAAGTTTGCGTCAACGGTCTGAAAGCTAGTGATCAAGAGGGTGTCACTAGACGGCCAACTAGTGCATGCATGACTAGTATCGAGCGAGCGGATGTGGCAGAGATCTGGGTGTCATGTGTCAACAACTCAACATAGACAACGCTGATGAGGGGTGTCGGACGACTTTATCTTTACTTTCATCCGAATTGTGGTGTTCACTTCAGTGAGCAAATACGTTCAAATTGTTCTATAGGATGAAACTGATAGGTTGACAAATATTTAAAAGGCAAATGATAATACAACAAACAAACAAACAAACCAACATTACGAGTGTCCAACTCTACTAAATATTGAATGAGAAGCCAGGCGCCGTGAACACATCACTAGTTAAGAGATCGAGAAAGCAAACTAACCAGGGTTCGAAGCTCAAGTAACTATCTCAAAAATAGTTATAGCGACCCTACAGGGGGCTCCAGATATCCTCCCTCCTCGAGCCACCGCCACCCTTGTCCTCGACCCCCGATCTCCTCCCTCCCCATCTGATCTAGGGCTTCGAGCTGCCGTCGCCCCTCTCCTTGCCACTACCAGAGCTCCGCGGGGCAAAGCCCGGGCGGAGGATGATGGCGGCGGCGGGGCCTTCCTCCGCCGCGGCTCCGGGATGTGGTTGCGGTGGAGATCCGTGCGGGTGGCCTGGACGTGTGCGTCGTCCGGCGTCGGCAGCGCAGCGGTGAGGGCCCCTCCGCCGTCGATGGCTCACCCAGGCGGGACGGCGGTTCCGGGTGGTGGTTCGGCTCCGGTCGTGCGGTTTCCAGGCGGCAGGCATCACCCATGGACGTGATGGATGACGGAGGAGGTCGATCTGGTGGTCCAGCCGGGGATGGGCGCGAATTTGCCAGCGAAAGCTTGGTTTGGCCTCTGCCAGAATCGTCAACGGCGGCGCCGGCGGGCGTCCTTACCTCGTTGGAGGCGTTGTGGGGTAATTCACGTTCCCTGTGTGCCTCGGGGGAAACCCTAGATTCGGGCTTTACAGATCGGATGATGGAGGTTCCTACGTCGTCACCCCAACTGGGGCATCATCTTTGGGGTTGTACACCGGCTGGAGGGACAAGTGTTTGGCTTGGTGGCTAGGCGCAGGTCTCCGTATGCTTCTCGTGCGGTGACCAAGGTGGAGTGGCGTGCCATCTATAGTATTGACGACGGCAAGTCTTGGCGGCAAGGTGCAGCGGGGTCTCGGCGCTGGATACCGTTCGATGGGAGCGCACAGGAGGCAGGCACTGTTTGGCGTCGTGGTGGAGTCGACGGCAGAAAGGTCTACCAAGATTAGTGCATTGATTGCTCCTGAAGATGGGACTGCGGAAGAAGAAGGCGACGGATTCTACAATGTGCGCATGCGGTGCATGTTGAGGGTCTGCTAGACCGGTTGGTGCTCCCGGCTAGCCGGCGGGCGGCTTGGTGAGGCCACCGGATTTCTTGGTGTGCATGACGCGCGGTCAGGACACATCATCAATCTTGTAGGTAGGACGACAGTGTTTGTCAGGAAGGTGGCTTTGGGTTGATCTATGTATTTATTTTGTAAGACCTTGTTGAATAATGCAATAAAGAAAGGCCGGGGGAAGAAGTGTGGATTTTCCCCAATGGGAAGAGTCTGGTTGGCAGCAGCAACGGCCATTGCTAATGTACTCCTACTTGCTTGTGTTCTCTGCGATCTGATGGTCCCTTGACAAGTCGTTTCGTCTTAGCAGCTGGCCTAATTAACGATTGTTTGTGATCGCTAGGTCATCATCCTCAATTGCAGCCGTACAGCTTGAGAGAACTATGTCAGCCTCTCTTTACCCAAATCGTAAGCAGGTAGCCAGAATGAGACTCGAAATTAAAGTGCACACATGAACCGGGTAGTGTAGATGAGTAGTTGACCAACCATGTTGCAAAGCAACGGACTGCGAGCATTTTTGAACTCTATAAATAGAACATGAGACCTGCTATCTCTCCCACATCAAAACCGCACCACGAGAGCTAGCTAGAACAACCATAGGCGTCCAGCAAAATGGCTTCGAGAAACACCGTTATATTCCTCCTCGGACTGCTCCTCTCGTGCATCGCCATGAGCAGCGCGGCTAGAATGCTAGAGGAGGAGATGGCTCCGTCCAAAGGCGAGGAGCACCAGCCCGAGCTGCCAACGCTGCCCAAGGTCGAGCTGCCGCCATTCCCGGAGGTGCACCTGCCACCTAAGCCTGAGCTGCCCAAGGTAGAGCTGCCGACGTTCCCGGAGGTGCACCTGCCACCCAAGCCCGAGCTCCCAACGTTCCCGGAGCTGCCACCAAAGCCCAAGATGCCCACCATCCCCGAGTTCCACTTCCCGGAGCCAGAGGTTAAGCCATGAAGGCATGAAGGTTGTCTTCACTTGTCTTCTCTTTGTTCGCGCTCCTACATGTATCTGTTGGTCTGGTCGTGTTGTGTCTTTGTGTGATTTCTGGCGAATCATCTGTGCGATGTGAAGCACTTATCTATGGGTCTATTTATAGATGGAATGTACATGTACAAATGAATGTTTATGAAAAATGAAAGTGTTGATCTCATTTGTTTCCCTTTTCTCTTAAAAATATTTTAAAAGTTTAGATCATTCTAATGCACGATTTATTATCAACAATGCTCACCGACAGATTGCTTTTCACTTCATATTCTTTCACCCACAAACCACCGCGTGCACTACTAACTCCAAGATGCAATATTTGAAGTGCATGCAATAATGTCCTTTGAGTTTGCTGTCGGCATGCTTAAATACCTTGCAAATTAATCAGGATTTTGGGACTATTATGAAATTCCTAGCAATAATATGAACAATCCACATGGCCACAAAGGCCTCAATGGGAGATGGGATGGCAACTAATTCTTGGAACCAGGTTCGAGTGCCCACACATCTTTCAATTTCGATGAATCCTCCTCCAAAAAAAAAAAAAATTTAACAAGAATTGGGAGACAGCCCCGTGGAAGTGCAATGATGTCTCCACCTAGTTGGACCCATGTGGAGAGGATTAAATACCGCTGATGTATTTTGTTTGATGAATAAAACAGCGTGTGTTTGTCGCTGTCTTCTTAAGAATAATGTTTCAATGATGTTAGTACTCCCGGTCTCAAATTTTGTGACAGTAGCTTGAAAAGAGTATGAAAGAGGAATGGCAACTACTGTTCGAGTTTGCCGGTGGAGTATGGTTTGCTAGGGTTGCGCTTTTGGTGAATGTCGACACTTCCCATAGGCGTGCTTCTATTGAGTTGCATCTTAGGTCTAGTTGCTGCTTGACATGCAATATTTTTTTTATTTTTTTTAGAAAAGGAGGATTACCCCCGGGCTCTGCATCTGAGCGATGCATGCAGCCATTTTATTAATTATTCTCAGAGACCTTACAAAGCATTACATCAGTAAGCCTGAAGCCACCATCTTGGCGACACCTGTCGCTACTCCTATCCCCTTGATGCAGGGGTGCCGAATGTCCGAGCCTAATACCAAACAGACATCGCACCAAAACCTAACATCTAATGTCGGATGCCCCATCCCAGCCACATGCAGGGGTGCTGGAATTTTAATTATGTACTAGAGCATCAGAAAAATTTGAAATTTTTACACAGTATTGGTATATGAATTCCCACGTTGTTCTATTTTTTCAGAATTTTTGGAGTTACAGACGTATAGCTTTTAAATAGATCTTTACAGACTGTTCTGTTTTAGACAGATTCTGTTTTTATTGCATAGTTTGCTTATTTTGATTAATCTATGGATCGTATCGGGAGGTATGAGTCATGGAGAAGTTGGAGTACAGTAGAATTATGCCAATACTAAATATGAATCAATTTACTATAGTACTTAGAGTTAAGGATTTATTTGTTAAACTAACGGATCTCACGAAGGTTTTGTTGAGTTTTGTGTGATTGAAGTTTTCAAGTTTTGGGTGAGAACACGATAGATGAAGGAATAAGGAGTGGCAAGAGCCTAAGCTTGGGGATGATCAAGGCACCCCAAGGTAATATTCAAGGAAGACTCAAGCGTCTAAACTTGGGGATGCCTTCCGAGGCATCCCCTCTTTCTTCTACCAACTATCGATAATTTTACTTGGAGCTATATTTTTATTCATCACATGATGTGTTTTGCTTGGAGCGTCGTGTATTATATGAGTCTTTGCTTTGTTTGCTTTTTAGTTTGTCACAATCATCTTTGCTGGACACACCTATTTTAGAGAGCCACACGTTAATCACAATTTGTTAGAATACTCTATGTGCTTCACTTAAACCTTTTGAGCTAGGCAGTTGCTCTAGTGCTTCACTTAAATCTTTTTAAGCACGGCGGTGGCCATATTTTAAAGAAATATTTGAACTCTCATGCTTCACTTATATTATTTTGAGAGTTGATAAGATTAAATTTTGAAGAAATATTTGAACTCTCATGCTTCACTTATATTATTTTGAGAGTTGATAAGATAAAATTTTGAAGAAATACTTGCACTCTCATGCTTCACTTATATCTTTTTGAGAGTTGATAATAGTAATGGTAATTTGCACAAGATATGAATTTGGTCCCAAAGTGATGAATATTCAAGAGGGATATAGTAAAAACATTCATGAAAGATCATTGGATATGATAAGTTTGATTCCTTGCAATAGTTTTGCGATATGGAGATGATAATATGTGAGTCATGTTAGTGAGTAATTATGATTTAGTAAGAATATTGGTGTTAAGGTTTGTGATTCCCTATGCATGCACATAAAGTCAATAGTTATGCAACGAAATTATATCCTACTTATGGTGCATTATTCGGTGTTAGTTATGTTAAATGCATGTTTATGACCGTTTTCGCTTTTTGGTTGGTCGCTTCTCAATCTATTTGCCAGCCTTCATTTGTACTAAGTGGGAATGCTTCTTGTGCATCCAAACTCCTTAAACCCAAGTTGTGCCAAATGAGTCCACCATACCTACCTATATGCGGTATTTCCACGCCGTTCCAAGTAAATTTGCATGTGCCAACTCTAATTTTTTAAAATAATTTTCCGTTTTGTGTGCCCGTACCGCTCATGAAGCGGTAGGGGGTGGCCAATATTTTCCATGCTAGGTGTGTGATTCTCACGATGAGTGTTTATTCACTTGTCATTGCACGAGAGAGTGGCCGGTAATAGGGATGCCCAGTCCAGAAATGATTTTTTTTAATATGATGATAATAACAAATTCCTTGAAAAGTGTTGGTATGGAGGGCACCCATGGATACGGCTAGCCATGGATTGTGAAAGAATGGTGGAAAGGAAATAAACTTTATTTTCTGTTTGGGAACCGCCTATAATGTGTCTAGCATGGACGATATTGGGAATTCTTGGTCGTTTTCGTTGACAGGAAAAGCATGCCTCTCAAAATAATTTTATCTCTCTAATTTAAGCTTTGAGCTCTGGCACATTTGCAAATCTCTGCTTCCCTCTGCGAAGGGCTTATCTATTTACTTTTATGCAATTTTTTATTTATTTTGAGTCTCCATCTTCTCTTACAAAGCACCAACTAGAGAGCACTATTGTCATACTTGTGCATTGTGTGTAGCTAATATTGAGTGTGTTTCATGAATGGATCAATGATTGAGCATAATGGGATAGGGATAACTTTCTTTAGCATTGATATTTTGAAAGACATGGTTGCTTGTTAGTATGCTTGAGTATTTATGTTTTCATGTCAAACTATAGACTATTGCTTTGAATCATTCAAGTCCAAATGTCCATGCTACAAAGAAAAGAGTATATGATGAATATGATATGTAGCATTCCACATCAAAAATTCTGTTTTTATCATTTACCTACTCGAGGACGAGCAGAAATTAAGCTTGGAGATGCTTGATACGTCTCCAACGTATCAATAATTTTTTATTGTTCCATGCTATTATAGTATCAATCTTGGATGTTTTTATATACATTTACAACAATTATATATCATTTTTTGGGACTAACCTATTAACTTAGTGCCCAGTGCCAGTTGCTGTTTTTTGCCTGTTTTTGGTTTTCCAGAATATCAATACCAAACGAAGTCCAAATGCCACGAAACTTTTTGGAGATTTTTTTCTGGACATAAGAGACACTAGAAGCTTCGGGAGAGGACGAGAAGATGAAGCAGTGGCCCACAAGGCACCACGGCGAGCCCCAGGGGAGGCGCTCTGGTACCTCGTGGGGCCCACACGGCTCCGTTTGACCTAATTCCACCTCTATAAATTCTCTAAAATCGGGAAACCAACAGGGGAGTCCACGAAATACTTTTTCCGCCGCCGCAAGTTCCTGTTCTAGAGAGATCCCATCTGGAGGCCTTTTCCAGTACTCCGCCGGAGGGGGAATCGATCACGGAGGGGCTCTCCATCAACCTTGCTGCCCTTCCGATGATGCGTGAGTAGTTTACCACAGACCCTTGGGTCCATAGTTAGTAGCTAAATGGCTTCTTCTCTCTTTTTGATCTTCAATACAATGTTCTCCTCGATGTTCTTGGAGTTCTATCCGATGTAATCACCTTTTGCGGTGTGTTTGTTGGGATCCGATGAATTGTGAATTTATGATCAGATTATCCATGAATATTATTTGAGTTTTCTCTGAACTCTTTTATGCATGATTATTATAGCTTCGTATTCCTCTCCGATCTATTGATTTGGTTTGGCTAACTAGATTGATATATCTTGCAATGGGAGAGGTGCTTTGTAATGGGTTCGATCTTGCGGTGCTCAATCCTAGTGACAGAAAGGGACATGACACGTATGTATCGTTGCTATTAAGGGTAAAAAGATGGGGTTTATTCATGCGTGAGTTTACTTTGTCTACATCATGTCATCTTGCTTAAGGCGTTACTCCGTTCTTCCTGAACTTAATACACTAGATGCATGCTGGATAGCGGTCAATGAGTGGAGTAATAGTAGTAGATGCAGGCAGGAGTCGGTCTACTTGTCTCGGACGTGATGCCTATATACATGATCATTGCCTTGGATATCGTCATGATTATTTGTTTTTCTATCAATTGCCCAACAGTAATTTGTTCACCCACCGTATGCTATTTTCAAGAGAGAAGCCTCAAGTGAAAACTATGGCCCCCGGTTCTATCTTAATTATATATTGAAAATCCTAAAAATACCTTGCTGCACTTTTACTTTATTTATTTTATTTTGTGTTTTTGTTCGATCTATTTATCTATCACCATACAATTTAATCTTGCAATTGACCGCCAAGGGATTGACAACCCCTTGTTCGCGTTGGGTGTGGGGATTTGTTGTTTTGTGTGCAGGTACTGCTAACGAGTTGTTGCGTGATTCTCCTACTGGATTGATAACCTTGGTTTCATAACTGAGGGAAATACTTATCTCTACTGTACTGCATCATCCCCTCCTCTTCGGGGAAATCCCAACGCAGCTCACAAGTAGCAGGATTAAGGAACATGCTAAAACTTCAACTGTGATTAATAAGAGTAATATTAAATCAATTAAACCCTCTGAACAAATTAGAGTTGAACCTAATGTTGCAATGATTAAAGATCTTTTTGTTGATAATATTGATGGACATGTCATATATTTTTGTGATGAAGCAACTAGAATTGCTAAGCCAGAAACCGAAGATAAAAATAAACCTGTAATTGGCATGCCTGTTATTTCTGTTAAAATTGGGCCATTGCTATCATGGTTTATGTTATATTGGTGCTAGTGTAAGTGCTATTCCATTTTCTCTTTATCGAGAAGCCATGAATGATATGTTACTATTAAGCTCGCAAACAGAGATACTATTACAACACTTGGGATTGTTAGAGATGTTGAAGTCTTGTGTGGTAAGATCAAATACCCTACTGATTTTCTTGTTCTTGGATCACCACAAGATGATTTTTGTCCCATTATATTTGGTAGACCTTTCTTGAATACGGTTAATGCTAAGATTGATTGTAATAGGGAAACGAGCAGTGTTCATTTTGGTAATGTATCTCATGAGTTTATTTTCTCTAAGTTTCGTAGACAACCTCATGATAAAGAATTGCCTAATGAAGATGAAATAATTGGTCTTGCTTTTATTGCTGTGCCCCCTACTGATCCTTTAGAACAATATTTGCTAGACCATGAGAATGATATGCATATGAATGGAAGAAATGAAATATTCTTTAGACAAACACCTGTACTTAAGCATAATTTACATGTTGAAACTCTTGGAGATTCTCTCCCACCTAAGAGTGACCCTGTGTTTGAATTAAAGAAACTACCTGACACATTAAAATATGCTTATCTTGATGAAAAGAAGATATATTCTATTATTATCAGTGCTAACCTTTCAGAGCATGACGAAAAGAGATTGCCTAAAACTCTGAGGAAGCACCGTGCAGCTATTGGATATACTCTTGATGATCTTAAGGGAATTAGTCCCACTTTATGCCAGCACAAGATGAATATGGAGCCTGATGCTAAGCCAGTCGTTGATCATCAACGCCGCTTGAATCCTAAGATGAAGGATGTGGTAAGAACTGAAATATTAAAGCTTCTGGAGGCAGGTATAATTTATCCTAATGATAAAAATGAACTTATCCCACAAAGAATTGTAACTAGTTATTGGATGGTAATTGATGAAATTAAATAAAGCTACTAGGAAAGATCATTACCCTTTGCCATTTATTGATCAAATGTTAGAAAGATTATCTAAGCATACACATTTTTGCTTCCTAGATGGATATTCTGGTTTTTCTCAAATACCTGTATCAAAAGAAGATCAAGAGAAAACCACTTTTACTTGTCCTTTTGGAACTTGTGCTTAGAGACGTATGCACAAGGGCTACAAGGTTGCTCCTGCAGCTGTTTGGGTGGAGGAGGAAGAAGGAGCTAGTTCTCCATTCGGCCTCTCCTGTGAGTGTGTGTTTCTACCGGTCGATCTCTCTCCGCATGAAGGCCTCCTGGGGGGTCTTATAGCCAGATCCCCCAGGGTTACATTGGTAAACTGAGAGAGGCAGTAATGAGCGTCCGCGAGCCTGCTGAGGCGAGGAGGCCCCCTGGGGTCTTTTATTAGCCGACACCCAGGGGACAAGGGTACTGTGGATGATGATGATACACTATAGATGATGGATGAATAGTGTGTGCTTATTCAGCAACAGTGGCCAGGGGATGGCCGTCACGTCCGCGCATGTCCGACGGGACGCCGCGGTTGACTTCGGGCAGCCGGCTGGCTGGAGCAGCCGGCCGTGGGCGCGAGTCGGAGCACCCGGCCCGGGCAGGCAGGTATCCTGTCCGGCTCGCCGTCTTGGGACTACCCGAGGGTCATCCCCCCGACAAGATATATGAAGAAACTAATCTTGTCTTGAATTGGGAGAAGTGCCACTTTATGGTGAATGAAGGTATAGTACTTGGGCATAAATTTCTGAAAGAGGTATTGAAGTAGACAAACCTAAAATTGATGCAATTGAGAAAATGCCATGTTCTAAAGATATCAAAGTTATATGAAGTTTCCTTGGTCATGCTGGTTTCTATAGAAGGTTCATAAAAGACTTCTCTAAAATTTCTAGGCCTCTTACTAATATTTTGCAAAAAGATGTTCCATTTGTTTTTGATGATGATTGTGTAGAAGCCTTTGAAATACTTAAGAAAGCCTTAATTACTACACCCATCGTTTAACCACCTGATTGGAACTTGCATTTTGAAATTATGTGTGATGCTAGTGATTATGCTGTTGGTGCTGTTCTAGGTTAAAGAGTTGATAAGAAATTGAGCACCAGCACGAGGTGCCATCACTTCCCAAGGTGGAGCTGCCACTGTTCCCAGAAGTGCACCTGCCACCTAAGCCTGAGCTGCCCAAGCTGGAGCTTCCGCCGGTCCCTCAGGTGCACCTGCCACCCAAGCCAGAGATGCCCAAGGTGGAGCTGCCGCCTATCCCGGAGGTGCACGTGTCACCCAAGCCGGAGTTGCCCTAGGTGAAGCTGCCAACGTTCCTGGAGGTGCACCTGCCACCCAAGCCGGAGATGCCGAAGGTGAAGTTGCCGCTGATGCCCGAGATGCCCACTGTTCTCGGGATCCACTTCTCAGAGCCAGAGGCCAAGCCATGAGAACCGCCCATACCAACATTGTTATTTCGTTCTTCCTCGCTCATATTTGTACCTGTTGCTGTGTTGTGTCGATGATCTGATTGTTTAGTTGTGGTTTTCAGCGAGTGTTGTGAGTGACTGCTTATATATTGGTATATATACGAGAAATATGCTTTCACACCCTTTTGTCATAAGAGCATTTCAAAAGTATGAATGCTTCTAAGTTTTCACCATAAGCTTCGTTTGCACCTATCCATTTCCATGCATCGACAAAACATAAAACTATATAAATACATTTTTCTCTTCAACCTTAAGTCGTCCTCGCTTTAATACCTGATATTAGGACCCATAAATTATGTTAGCTTCAAAAACATTCTTATATTATGGGACGGAGGGAGTAGTCATTAAATTTGCGTCAATGGTCTAAGCACTAGTGATCAAAAGGGTGTCTCTAGGGTGTCACTAGAGCGGCCAACTAGTTCATGCATGACTACTATCACTACTAGGAGAAAGCTTACAGATAGAACCTTAGCAGTAGCGTGGGGTTGTGGCGCGGTGCTACTACTACTTAGCAGTAGCGCGTTGCATGTACAAGCGCTACAGGTAGGATAGTAGTAGTAGCGCGGCTTGGCCAACAAGCGCTACTACTAAGTGGTCCCATCCTCACCCCCGGGGCTGCCCGTACTGGTAGCGTTCTTCAAAAACCAGCGCTACTACTAGTCCCGTAGCAGTAGTGCATGTCTGTGGCCCATCGCTACCGCTATGTGTGCACGGTGCCAGCAGGTGGGCCGCACTTAGCAGTAGCGGTGGGCCACAGACACGCGCTACTGCTATAGATCTTAGCAGTAGCGCGGTTGCCTATCCCGCGCTGCTGCTATGCCACCTTATCCAACTCCCCGCGCCCAGACCTTCTTCCTCCCCTGACTCCTCACTGCCTCACTCTACCTGCCTCCCGCCGTCGCCACCGCATTGCCGCCGCCGTCCTCCCTCCTCCTTCCTCGGTATGCCGCGGCCCTCCTCCCTCCTCCTCCCACCGCCCTCCTCCCACCGCCCTCCTCCCTCCTCCTCCCTCCTCTTCCCACCCTCCTCCTCCCACCGCCCTCCTTCCTCCTCCTCCGGCCGCATCCTCCTTCCTCCTCCTCCGGCAGCCCTCCTCCCACTGCCCTCCTCCCTCTCCTCCGGCCGCCCTACTCCTTCCTCCTCCTCCATCCTCCTCCTCTCTCCTCCCTCCTCCTCCTCACTCCTCCCTCCTCCCACCTCTCCTCTATGCTATAGAAATGATAGACAAATTTTTAGGTATTATGTTGTTATAGAAAATTTTAGTAGTTTTGTTATAGAAAGTACTATGAATGTTTAGGTATAGTGTTGTTATAGAAAATGTTAGTAGTTTTGTTATAAAAAAATTAGTACTAATTTAGGTATAAAAAGTTTCAAAAGTTTTACTAATTTTGTTCATAGGTTTGGATGTAGTTAATGCCTAGTGAATTTTGAGAGAGAGAGAGAGAGGGAGAGAGAGAGAGAGAGAGAAAGAGAGACCTAATGAAATGAAATGGTTTCGCAAAAAAATGAAATGTTATGCTTGCTGTCAAAATTGAACCACTGAAATGCAATGAGCATACCAAGTTTGGAATTTTCTATATAAATGTTCATGTGTTTATGCTCATGTGTGGCGCAAGGTATATCACCGACGAGCCGGTCGACGACGCCCAGAAGATCACCGACGACACCCGCATCCTCGACAGCCATCGTCTATAGTGAGTAAACATGTATATCTAGTGTTGTGTACTAGTGTTGCTAAAATATGATGGAGATTTAGACATGTGATATGTAGTGTTGTGTACTACTAGTGCTGTCACACATGAATATTTGGAAAATGAAGGATATGTGCTTGCCCAAGTGGCTTATGTTTGCAGGGAAACTGATCCCGAGTGGCCTATGTTTTGCCGAAATGTTGATTCATTTCCGTTCCGGCAAATTTCAGGCGCTCGATATGTCCTATTTTAGCAAAGGTCATGCCAAAAATTTTCATGAACTTCAACATGACTTGTGCTATAAAATAGGAAATATCGAGTACCCGTAATTTGCCGGAATAGGAATTAAATAACATTCCGGAAAAACATATGCCATTTTTTATGTCATTGCTCCATATATGTAACGGGTTGACTTTCAGTCTGTTGGCGCTCCTTGCTCCATATATGAGAGAGAAGAATCCCGACTGTTGTCGTGGGGGTCGCTTCTCCTTCTTCTCCTTGTGCTAGACCTTTGTAATGCACTAGGGGAAGGAGGAGTTGCGACCATCACCGACGGTTACAATATCAGAGAGGGAGTGCCCACCATATATATACACCACGAGAGATGAGTACGGTACACAACGACGACAAGTCTTTTTTTGTACGGTACACAACGACGACAAGTCTTTTTTTGTAATTAAGCATGACTTCTGCTTCTTTGCTTCAACATGTAATTTTCGTTTTTTACCATTCTACTAGTGCATCCCCTGCCATGCAAGACGTTATGTCTTGGAGAAGCTGGATTTCGAAGATCATGAGAATAAGGAGACAAAGAGAGTTATCCTCAGGACCCAACATGGTTACACTTTTGCCGTAAAGCTATACAATGCAGTGACCTACTCCCATTTTGTATGCTCGAATTGGAATGCACTATGCAAGGCGTATGGATTTCAGGAGGGTATGCATGTCACCTTCGATATTCGTCCTGAAGATGACATCGATGATAATATCGACATTTGGGTCAATGTTGATACGCTTCCAGTTCTACCTCTATGTGAGTTTCTCAAACATATTTATTATGTAATTTATATTTTTTATTTAAAAATAGTTGATAGCTTCTTTCCATTGACAGCTTATTTCCATTCTTCAAAGTATGTACGGGACGTAGTCGACAGAATCTACTACAGTTATGGGTCTGAACTAACTTGCGAGGAGATAAATCATTTTGTTTCATGGATTAATAAAGTTGAGACTTTTAAGACGAATCATCATATTCCTCCGAGTTATGATAAATACGTGGCACTAGTCCACGAGTTGAACTACGGTGACATCCCTCGAGATATCATGGTAAGATTTTTCCTATTATGTCACCAGTGCATCTTTTGCATACATTCTTCTTAAGCTAAACTACATTTTGCTAAGTATGTTATTATGATGTTCTTCAATAGAAACTCCCGGCGGATTGTGTGCCTCGTCTTATGGATATGAAAGGTCACATGAACATTGTTAGCTTACGACCAAGTTAGCCTACGTGTCAACGCAGTGCATACACGATTTCTCAAAGAGATGAAGTCCTCACAATCAAAGACTGGAGAAAATTTCTGAATGATCGCAGGGAACTACTTGGGGGCAACATGAAGCGCAGCCCACAAATGGGAGACAGGTTGATCTGTATTCTCCATAATGGAGATTCAGGGGTTTACCTGTTTTATGCTATTTTACCTTCGAGACAGTAGCAGGTCTTAGGTAGTACGTACTCATCATGTGCTAAGAACAATTAGCTAGTGTTGGTTATGAGTATGATGATGATGTTGAGTTGTTATCATGATGATGATGAGTTATGTGCTACATTGTGCTAGAATGATGAGTTGTTATTATGATGATGATGATGTATGAGTTCTTATATGAATATGAGGATGATGATGATGATGATGAGTTATTATGATCATGATGAGTTATTATATCATTTGGGTGGAAGAAACGTGGATTAGATTCATGTGGATAGATCCAAAGTGATCAAAAGTTGGATTAGTAGGACGTCCATCCACATGAATCTAATCCGTGTTTCTTCCACCCAATGATATAATAACTCATCATGATCATAATTATAACAATCTCTTAATTGCTACTATATCAAAATTTATATAACGATGTATAAATACAGTATAAAACAAAAGAAATAAAATACAAATGAATTGTAGTAGCGCGGGGTAAAGCCCACGCTGCTACTACTTAGCAGTAGCGCTGGCACATAAGCACGCTACTGCTAACTACGTTATTAATAGCGTGGGTCTTGCTAGCGCTACTGCTAAAGTTTAGCTGTAGCGCCCTAACAGTAGCGCGGGTGCCCGCGCTACTGCTAGGCAAAAACCCCGCGCTACTACTAGGGTTTTCCCTATAGTAGTGTATTGAGTGAACGAGCGTGGCAGAGATCTGGGTGCCATGTGTCAACATAGACAAGGCTGATGAGGGGTGTTGGACAACTTTCTTTTTACTTTCATCTGAGCGTGTTCACTTCAGTGGGCAAATACGTTCAAATTGTTCTATAGGAAGAAACTGTTATTCAAAAGGCGGATAATAATAATACAACAAACAACGAAACCAACATTACAAGTATCCAACTCTACAAAATATTGACTGAGACCCTGCAAAAAATAAAATTTGACTGAGACGCCATGCTCCGTGAACACATAATCACTGGTTAAGCGATCGAGCAAGCAAACTATAACCAGGGCTTGAAGCTCAAAAATAGTTATAGGGACAAATAGGCAACGACCAACTTTAGGACCTCTACTAGGTGTCAGTGCGGACCCAAACGTGCTTTGGATCAAATATTTGGATTTTTCGGATTTACTAAGTCTCATCTTAGATGAAAATTAAAGAAGTCCCATCTAACTCCTACACTATTTGATTAACCAAACAAAAAAATAAAAGAAAAAATCCCCATGAATCTCCGCGTAAAATTCAACAATGTAGGAGTTAGATGAATCATAGTTATTTTACATTTAGTTGAGATCTACCTTGAATTTTCACTACCTCGACTAATTGGATCACATGTAGGAAAAATATGATGACTGGACATTTACGTGCTAGTATTATAGCATAACCACTCAGGGCGCCGCCGATCGTCAAGCTCGGATGAGGGAGAAGAAAGAAAGGGGAAGAGTCTGGTTGGCAGCAGGACCATTGCTGATGTACTTGCTTGTGTTCCCTGCGATCTGATGGTCCCTTGATAAGGCGTTTAGTCTTAGCAGCTGGCCTAATTAACGGTTGTTTGTGATCACTAGGTCATCATCCTCAACTGCAGCCGTACAGCCGGAGAGAACCATCTCAGCTGCTCTTCACCCAAATCGTAAGCAGAGAGCAAGACTTTGACTCGAAATTAAAGTGCACAGATCAACCGGGAAGTGCACACGAGTAGTTGACCAACCTTGTTGCAAAGCAGAGCCTCAGACTGCGTGCATTGTTGAACTCCATAAATAGAACGTGAGAGCTGCTATCTCTCCCACATCAAAACCGCAACACAAGAGCTAGCTAGTAGACGTCCAACAAAATGGCTTCGAGAAACACCGCTGTATTCCTGCTCGGACTGCTCCTCTCGTGTGTCGTCATGAGCAGCGCGGCAAGAATCTTGGAGGAGGAGACGGCTGCGTCGAAAGGCGAGGAGCACCAGCCCGAGCTTCCAACGCTGCCGAAGGTCGAGCTGCCGCCATTCCCGGAGGTGCATCTGCCACCTAAGCCCGAGCTGCCCAAGGTAGAGCTGCCGAAGTTCCCGGAGGTGCACCTGCCACCCAAGCCCGAGCTGCCAACGTTCCCGGAGGTGCACCTTCCAGCCAAGCCTGAGCTGCCCAAGGTGGAGCGGCCACCAAAGCCTGAGATGCCCACCATACCCGAGTTCCACTTCCCAGAGCCGGAGGCTAAGCCATGAAGACTGTCTTCACTTGTCTTGTCTTTGCTTGTGCTCCTATCATGCACCCGTACAGGGCCGGGCCGACAAAATAAAGGGCCCTGTGCCAAAACTCTAGAACAGGCCCTAACGCATTAGAAAAAAATAGATCTACAATAGTGTGCTACATAGTGTTAGCCTTAATCTTGATTTCATGTATTTGCATGTTTGAGTTTTGCATGTAGTTCAGTCTAGGATGTAAGTGTCCAGTGAAGCTACGGCTGTACGCGTGAAGGAGGCGAGATGTCACGGTGCCGTGCGATGCGGCGAGAGCGACGAGATGCCGATGGTGCCGTGTGATACGGTGCTGCCATGAGAAGTGACAAGGCGTGACAATGCTGGAGCATGATAGGCTATCCGTCGAGCAGGTTGAGCCGGGTGGTCCGGTAGTGATATGTGCATGCATGTAGTTTGCTGGGCCACTGAGTACGTTAGTTAGTTATCTAGACGTGAGGTTGTTAGCTAGCTTTTGGCGTGTGTTTGCATGTTGGCCTAGTCTTGTGCATCCTGGAGTGATTCTAGGAGTGAGAGAGGGTCATGTGTTAGTGGTTAGTGGAGTATGCGTGAGTGGCATAGGAGTCGGGCAGCTTGTTGCCCTGGCGGTGTGTGTGCGTCCATGTGTTCTTGTGTGAGACAAAACCATGAGAGGTAGAATTGTGAGGAAGAAGAAGAGGGGCGCTGCGAGGAGGCGGCGCCAACAATTGGCATCAGAGCCTTGTTGATCCGTGACGGCGACAGCGGCGGCGGCGGCTATGGTGGCCGGCGTGGCGGTGGCGGAGGCTACGGCTGCTGCGGCAGCGACATGCTGGACTCCATGCGAGATGGAGGCCGGTGCCGCGAGAAGGAGGTGTTTGCCGGTGTGATGCCGCGCGAACAGGTGGTTGCGGTGCGATGCCGCTAGGAGAAGACGACGGTGCGAGGCTGCCACGACGACGGTGTGATGCCGTTACAAGGAGACGCGGTGTGATGCCGCTATGAAGATGGACGATGGCGCGATGCCGTCACTCGGGTCGGTGCGAGGCCGACGGCGGTGGTGCGATGCCACCGTCATCATGGAGTGTTGGAGCGAAGCCAACAAATGTTGCGGTGCGATGCCGCAAGATGATGATGGCATGGTGATCGGCGTCGCAAAGGCGTGATCCACGTCAAGAGGAGGCCGCTGCGTGCGGCATGACGCCGTGGTGACTGGCGCTGCGAGGGCGTCGTCCACGGCAAGATGATGCGGTGGTGATCGGCGTTGCGATGATGTCGTCCGCGGCAAGTTTTCTATGGCATTGCGATGGCGCCGTCAAGTGGCTGCGGGTGATCCGCGTTGAAGATTGGAGAATCAAGATTAGGGGGGTAAATGTTAGCCTTAATCTTGATTTCATGTATTTGCATGTTTGAGTTTTGCATGTAGTTCAGTCTAGGATGTAAGTGTCCAGTGAAGCTACGGCTGTACGCGTGAAGGAGGCGAGATGTCGCGGTGCCGTGCGATGCGGCGAGAGCGACGAGATGCTGATGGTGCCGTGTGATACGGTGCTGCCATGAGAAGTGACAAGGCGTGACAATGCTGGAGCATGATAGGCTATCCGTCGAGCAGGTTGAGCCGGGTGGTCCGGTAGTGATATGTGCATGCATGTAGTTTGCTGGGCCACTGAGTACGTTAGTTAGTTATCTAGACGTGAGGTTGTTAGCTAGCTTTTGGCGTGTGTTTGCATGTTGGCCTAGTCTTGTGCATCCTGGAGTGATTCTAGGAGTGAGAGAGGGTCATGTGTTAGTGGTTAGTGGAGTATGCGTGAGTGGCATACGAGTCGGGCAGCTTGTTGCCCTGGCAGTGCGTGTGTGTCTCGTGTACAGCCTATTTAAGTTGACAAATGAATGAGAAAAGATGGCCGTGAGGGCTGAGGAAACAATGTAGCCAGTGTGTACACCAAGGAGCAGAGCCCCTACTCAAAGTCTTTGTGCTCTTTCTTGGTGAAGTGTGTGTACGTGTGTGCTTCCCTGGTGTGTGTGCGTCCATGTGTTCTTGTGTGAGACAAAACCATGAGAGGTAGAATTGTGAGGAAGAAGAAGAGGGGCGCTGCGAGGAGGCGGCGCCAACACATAGCACTAAATATATAATCAGAATTGTATTGGAAACTTCATTTTTTTGCTAGATGAAATCTTAGCACACAAGCAGTACTGAAATTATGGCATGAAAGGGAAACAAAAGCACCTGAACGATGCGAGGTCGCCTAGCAATCCCATTGCGGACTTGGCCTGGACTACTCTCTCTCCCTCTCTCCCTCTCTCTCTCTCTCAATTCTAAAAGGAATAGAGATTGGAGGAAGACTATAGGATAAAATTGATTGAAAAGAAACAAAAAAACATAAACATTACATAAGGATAATGTTGCCGACTGTTGCAGATTGAAGATGAATTTGTTGGGAATCCACAGATCGTGATCTTCCCTTCGTTAATTCCGCCTAAACAAAAATCGAAACAGAAACTCGACGGGTGATTAAGGAAGAGGAGAAAGCAAAGAGGATAAAGGACTCAAGGAGGCGGCAAGCGAAAACGTGGGAGGCGAGGCGCGGCGATCTGGGAGAAGGGCTTGGTCGATGCGCAGTAATTAGCCGCTCACTCGCTCGGTCCTTACGTAGTTGGGCTGATTAGTTTCAATATTTCTTTTGAGAGAATGGGCCCTGTAGACTACAATGTACCCGTATACATAGCTGGGCTGGGGCCCTGTAATTTGTGGGGCCCAGTGCGGGTGGCACATTTTGCACAAGCCCTCGCCCGGGCCTGCACCCGTACGTCGCTCGTATTGTGTATTTCGTGTGGTTGTTTAGTCTGGATTTTTTTTTGCATGATAATACGTGTCTCATTCAAATGATAAAGATCAAAGTACAAGTCACGTAAGAACCGACATAACAAAACTGAAAAGATAGCTGAACATCTCTGAGTTTGACACCAACATCCATCACCTGCCTCCGGCACCACCGCAGTAGCCACCGAAGAATAGAATGACGGATCACCTCCTTACCCCAGCTCGACGCGGCTCCATCGCGGCTCCATCGCTGATATGCTGCTTTGCGGACCTCCAAAGTGGCTCCCCAAAAGTGAAGCCATTGCCGTTGAACGAATCAGACCGGGGCAACACCCCGAACACGCCATCGAACTCCAGATCTGACACCCCACCACGACTAAGACGCCGAAGGAGGAAACCACACCTGTCATCCATCAACCACAAACCCAGCACACGTTCCGTCTTTCAGATGTCGTCGATGCAGACCACAATCTGCATCCGCTCCTGGACTACCTCCCAAGCTCCGCGCCGACGTTGGAACAGACTCCGTCGCAACGGCGGAGCCCAAGGACACATGTCCACCACGAGGATGCCACCACCGCCACACTATCCTTGCTTGAACAGACTGGATTCCAAATGCATCCCCAACGATAGGACCAATCGTCTCATCGAAGTAGGGTCTGAAGAAATTTTATTCAGCGCCGCCATCGCCGCCGCCGAAGCCAAGACGATGAACAGCCTAAAAAACTAAGCTACGTCGTCTACAGCGGAAACCCCAATGAAACGTTGCACGTTGCCAAGGATGAAGTCAAGGCGATCTAATCATGCCGCCGGACACTTGAAAGGTTTCATAGCGGCCAGAGGTGTTGCTCGCTGCCAAAACGTACGTGCCCAGGAAGCCGAACAAGCAGGAAAGGAGCAGAGCTTCGCTCGAGCCCATCGATCGATAAGGGCATCTGGTAGATGGAACCAGCTAGGGCTCAGGAGATGATCAAGTTCAATTAGTCATCGATCATGTTTCTTGTTTACAATGTGTATCTTGAACGAATCTCATGTACTACTACATACTCTATATCAAAGCATGCAAAAATAAGAGAAGGGATGTTTTGCTCAACATGTGTGCCCGATCTATTTTCACCGGCTAGCTCTTGCTAACGTATGTGGATATAGCCTCAAAATCTTCACAATTAAAACAGATCAAACGTATATATAGTTACCTCACGATAGACAAGAAAACTTGCAACTTCTAACCCATCCCCTACCCGGTGTTAGAGGAGGATAAATTCGGTTTTTCTCCTCTAACCGGCACCTAACCGAACTCCTAAAACCTTTAGTGGAAGATAAATTTTATGGCGCGGCGGCCGTGACTCCTAAATATACTCAACCGCACCCACGCCAAGTAAAAAGGCCCAACACCCACTTCTTCTCCTGTTCCATTCCGCCGCCACCCAAGCCCCACCAGCACCACCACCACGACCCCATCCACTCCGGCGCCGCCCTGCCACCGATAATGGCCGAATCCAGTCGTCCCTGCTCCTCCCCACCCATCTCCAGCACAGATCCACGCCGCCACGCGCGGCCCCGAGGCCACCGTTGCCGCGGCGGTGCTTCCTCCACCCGCGGCGACGCTTCCTCCTCCCACGACGATGGATCCCGCTTCCCCGACCTCCCACTGCCGCCGCTGAGGAAATACCTCGGCGTGCGGCAGCGCCGATGGGGGACGTGGGTCGCGGAGATCACCGACCGTGACACCCACGAGCACATTTGTATCGGGTCTTTCCACTCGGCGGTGCACGTGGCACGAGAATATGACATAATGTCGGTCCGCCTCAGCGCTAACGCCCGGCACAACTTTCCCGGCGGTTGGAGCCCGTCGACCCCCGGGTGGCCACCGCACGGGAGATGCGGGAAGACCGGGTGGCCCATGAGCGCCTCGAGGCGGAGCAAGCCGGCGAGGCCTACATGGCGGAGCTCCGTCGCCTCTACCCGGAGCGCGTCGAGGTGGAGCATCGGCTGTACGAGCAGTACAAGACCGGGGCGATGGAGGTCATTGACCTTTGCTGCAGCGACTCCGACGGCGACGGCGGTGCTGGCGACGAGGGCCATGGCGGTGGCGCTGGAGAAGACGCGCCGCTTACCGAATCGGAATGAGAGAGGTTGGAGAACGAGAGCTATAGCGAGTAGTTTTAGTTAGTTTTTATGCAATCCAGTCTAAATTTCATTTAATAAGTTATGTAAAATATTTTGAATCAAGTTTGATGTAGTAGTTTGAACCAAATTTGCACCGAATTTGTGTCGATTTTATTAAGGTATTAAGTATTAGGGGTCGGTTAGAAACGATACTTTTTTTAGAGCAAGAAAATATGCTCCTCTAAAGGATACTCGGCCGTATCCTCCTCTAATTTATAAGAGGCCGGGTAGAGATGCTCTAAGTATGAAGTACTGTGAGTTGAGGACATAGTATATAGAGATCCTAGGAAGTGCATTGAATAACAATTAAACGAGCAACACGATGTTGGTGCGATGGGTGGTGGCCGGTGGGGAGTGGTCTGGGGATTCTTTTTCTTTTTTCCTTTTTTCTAGGTGGGTCCCTGATACGTCTCCAACGTATCTATAATTTTTGATTATTTTGATGCTATTATATTATCAATCTTGAGTGTTTTATATGCAATTATATGCCTTTATATATCATTTTTTGGGACTAACCTATTAACCCAGTGCCCAGTGCCAGTTGCTGTTTTCTGCTTGTTTTTGCCTTTTTAGAAAATCATTATCAAAAAGTGTCCAAACAAGAAAAAAAACTTTGAATTATTTTTTTCTGGACCAGAAGAGACCCACGAAGCTTCGGGAGAAGATCAGAAGAGCCACGAGGAGGCGACAAGCCTGGAGGGCACGCCCAGGTGGTAGGGTGCGCCCCCCAGGCTTGTGGGCCCCTCGTTGCCCCTCCTGACCTAATTCCAGCGCTATAAATTCCCAAATATTCCCAATATACCAGAAAGACAGAAGAGAAAACCTTTCCGCCGCCGCAAGCCTCTGTTCTTCCGCGATCCCATCTAGAGGCTTTTTCCGGTACTCTGCCGGAGGGGGAATCGATCACGGAGGGCTTTTTCATCAACCTTGCTGCCCTTCCGATGATGTGTGAGTAGTTTACCATAGACCTACGGGTCCATAGCTAGTATCTAGATGGCTTCTTCTCTCTCTTTGATCTTCAATACCATGTTCTCCTCGATGTTCTTGGAGTTCTATCCTATGTAATCTTCTTTTCTGGTGTGTTTGTTGGGATCCGATGAATTGTGAGTTTATGATCAGATTATTCATGAGAAATATTTAAGTCTTCTCTGAACTCTTTTATGCATGATTATTATAGCTTTGTATTTCTCTCCGATCTATCGATTTGGTTTGGCATACTAGATTGATTTGTCTTGCAATGGGAGAGGTGCTTTGTGATGGGTTCAATCTTGCGATGCTCAATCCCAGTGACAGAAGGGGACATGACACGTATTTGTATTGTTGCCATTAAGGATAAAAAGATGGGGTTTAATCATATTGCTTGAGTTTACTTTGTCTACATCGTGTCATCTTGCTTAAGGCGTTACTCTGTTTCATACTTAATACCATAGATGAATGCTGGATAGCGGTCGATGGGTGGAGTAATAGTAGTAGATGCAGGCAGGAGTCGGTTTATTTGTCTAGGACGTGATGCCTGTATACATGATCATTGTCATAAATCTGTCATAATTATTTACTTTCTATCAATTGCCCAACAGTAATTTGTCTACCCACCGTATGCTATGTGTTCGAGAGAGAAGCCTCTAGTGAAAACTATGCCCCCCCGGTTCTATTTTATCATATATAAAAACCTAAAAATACCTTACTGCAATTTATTTACTTTTATTTTATTTAATATTTTAGTTTATCTATTTATCTCTATAAGATTTAATCCTTGCAAATAACCGCTAAGAGGATTGACAACCCTCTTATTTGCTTTGGGTGCAAGTGTTTGCTCTTGTGTGTGCAGGTGCGCTTAACGGAATTTTGCTTGGTTCTCCTACTGGATTGATAATCTTAGTTCTTAACTGGGAAAAATACTTACACTACTAGAAAACTGGCTATAGCCAATATCCCTATTAGTGGCGCACCATGGTGGTGGTGCGCCACTGCTATATAGCAATGGCGCACCAGAAACAGGTGCGCCATTGTTATTTTTTTAGTAGTGGCGCACCACCTGAGCAGTGCGCCATTGTTATTTTTTTTGCCCACCCCCCCACCTCACCAGACATAGCAATGGCGCACCACACCTAGGTGCGCCATTACTATGCTACATAGTAATGGCGCACCTTGGTGTGGTGCGCCATTGCTATGTGTGTGGTGGGGTGTGTCTGTGTGTGTGAGCAATAGTAATGGCGCACCCTCCCTGGTGCGCCATTACTATTGCTCACACACACAGACACACCCCACCACACACACACAAACACCCCCCCCCCCCCCCGGTGGATCGCCTTTTCAGCTTAAAATAAAATAAAAGAAAATGATAAAAGATTCAAAAAATTTCAAAAAAATAGATGCCCATGTGTTATGTGTTCTAGTTGTTAGGAAAATTAATAAACATGAATTTTGAATTTTTTTGCAAAATCCGCCGTGTTTCGGTAAAATGGTCGTAACTTTTGCATACGACCTCCGATGAAAAAAAAATTTATATGAAAAAGCATCTACTCGAAAAGATACATCCGAATTCAACGGGCTATGCCCGTTATCGATTTTTTAGAATCCTCAAAAACCTAACAGAAAAAAAGTAACAGCCATTTTAAGATCTGGAGGTAAAAAAATTAAAAATTAAAAAAATTTAGAAGTGGCGCACCAGTGCATAGTGCGCCACTGCTAACTTTCCCGCCTTCCAAATTCAAAAAATTAAAAAATAAAAAACAAGTTAGCAATGGCGCACCATGGGGTGGTGCGCCATTACTAGTTTCGACACAGCTTATTAACCCCTAACTCTGTCTTCTCCCCTTTCTCCCCTTTCTGCTCCCTACCTCTTCTTCCTCCTCCCCCCTCCTCATGCCCTCCTCTTCCACTTCCTCCATGCCTCCTCCTCCTCCTCCTCCTCCTCCTCCCCTTCATCCATGCCCCCTCCTCCCCTGCTTTCTCTCCATTAACCTGGGAGCAGTAGTTACATGCAACTAAATTATTACATGTATCACTTGATTTCAACCATGTCATCTAATTCTAAATCTTTGCACAATGGTTTTATCACTCCATTTGCATTTTCCTTTTCTTTTATCTCAAATCTTAAATTATCACAATGATTCTATATTGTGATTGAGTAAAGGAGATGCATTGTAAAAAAATTATACGCCCTATATTTAGGAATGGAGGGAGTATTAAAATTGCCATGTGTTTATTTTAAAGTGTTTGGATGTTTATCATAAGGTTAATTTTTTTTTAAAAAGGTGCAAAAAATGGGGCCGCCAGGATTCGAACCCTGGCTGGCTGGCTAATGTATCAAGGGACCAACCACTAGGCCATGTAAGTGGTTCTGTCCATAACCACATGCGCACTCTTTTAACCTATTACTACTAGTAGTAATGGCGCACTAGGAGAAGGTGCGCCATTGATATAACGGTGTTTATGGCGCACCCCTAAACGGTGCGCCATTGCTATCCCTCCCCTGCTTTCTCTCCTCCTCCCCGCGCCTCCCTCTCCTCCCACTCCATTTCCTCTCCTCACCGTGCGCCCCCTTCCCGCCGCAGACCACCGCCGACGCCCCCAAATCCCCCCTCCCCGCCGCCCGCCCCCACCGCCGCAAGCCACCGCCGACGCCCCCAAGCCCCCGCCTCTCGCCCGAGCGGGCGCCCCTCCCCCGCGAGATCCGTCACCGTCTCGGCGCCCCCTCTCGGAGATCCAGGTGCTCGGTTCGTCCCCACCGCGCCGCCCCCTACCTGCTCGTCTCCGGCGACCCCCTCCGCTCCGGTAAGCCTCCCGCTCCCTCCCTCCCTCTCTCTCTCCCTCCCTCTCTCTCTCTCTCACCGTGCGCCCCCTCCTCTGCAGTGGCGCCCCGGAGCTCGGCGCCCCGTAGCAGTCACCTCGGCAAGCTTTGTGGCGACCACAACGACCCCATCGCCGGCGTGCTTCTTCCCCGACGGTGGACCTGTAAGCCCGCGCTCCTCCTCCTCTTCTTCATTCCCCTCACCCTCTAATTCTAGGGTTCTTAGTCTAGTGCTATGAACATAACCTATCTATGAACATAATTCTAGGGTTCTTAGAGAGAAGAGAGACTACAGGGCATGTGCTATGATCATGAGCTGAACTAAAACAGCTGAAGATAGGTTCTGTAGATCTGAATATGGCTAGTTTTCACAGAATTTAAAATGAAATTACAGTTTTTGATAGTTAAGACAATGTATTTAAACAAGTTTCGAATATAATTTGCTGGTTATAACTTAACTCATCTATTCTTGATGTTGATTTAAATGAAACAACTTAGTTGTAAGTTAATCACCTATGAGCATACACTAATTGTTTTAGCCAAAAAAATACTGTAAAGATGACAGTAGCAGTACCAGTAACTATATAGTGAGGAGCAGAGGAAATTAGAAATGCCGAAAAACTGTTAACCCCCCAACCTGCGTTTTAATTGTTGATATTGTACTCCAGTGTGATCATTGTGTATTATGCCAGTCATATTTTCAGACTGATTCAAGTTCAAGTCCTTTTTGTTTCTCTCCTCTTTGTAATTATTAACTCTTTGACAGTGGAAATCAGCAAGGATTTTCCAAAGCAAATATCATTAGATCAACACTAATTCAGTTGTAATTTGAACTAGTAGCAGAGTATGTATGTATGCAACTGATTATGCTGATTGATTAACTAAACCAGAGAATTTATTCAGTACCAATCACTGAATGGTGATGTTCGATGAATTTGTATCTGTCAGACATGACAGTGAATAAATATAAATGATTCCTAGCTCTATAACTAGGAAGATGTTTGAAATCCATCTGAAACTTGTGTGTACATAATATAGCAGCTTATGAATTCTTTGGTGATGATGTCAATTAGAATAGTGGCTTGTGTAGTGTGGCTGCACTGCTGTGGATCCTCCCTGTGAGTGTGCACATAGGCATGGATCACATACATGATCTGCTGCTATTATCTTGGCTTTGCTATAAGCTGGACATCATCATTTTAAATGATGTTACTGCTATACTGCCCCTCTCTTCTTTCGTAATGACTGCTACACTGCCCCAGCAATATTAACAGTAATTTTGCTCTGTTTTAGGTAATTTGCTTGTCAGCTGCATAGGAGGAGCAGGCCAGCAGATGTACTAGGAGGTGCAAGCCACAAGAACAAGCAAGAGCAAGTTCAAGAATCACAACATCATCAACACAGGTACTGTTGCTGCTCTGTTTTTGTTGTTGCTGCTGCTCTATTGCCAGTTGCTGCTGCTGCTCTGTTTTTGTTGCTGCTGCTGCTCTGGAAGATCCTCTCTGTTTTTCTTAGATCTCTGCTTTCTTGCTGCACGTAGGGGCCTCAGCTCATATATACTTAGCTACATTTTACATCACATAGGATGCAGTTCAGGTTAGTAAAAGGATGCCTTATAGTCCAAGACAAATTTTTCTCAACTCTAGGCCAACTTTGCTACTATATAATGAGAATCATCGACAAGTTGCATTTTTTCTTGTCGGTATTAGGAACTGTTCAATACTTTTGTTTAACATGCTCAAGTAACTTTGTAGCATAACAAGAGTCATATTATCTTATGAAATGCTTCAAACTTTGCATGTATTCTTGAGAATTATATTAAGGACCTGACACTTGGAATCTGATCTATCTCTGAATCTCCAAGTGGCATTGGAGCGATTTTACAGACTGGAGATAGCAAAGTGTGTAGGTCCATAAGTATATGAGGAGTGTCGGAGACAGGTTCACCGTTTCAGCGGTAACAGTTACAAAGGGTACACCACTAGGGCGGAGGCGGAAGCTAGATACGCGCGCTATCTAGCGGGAGAGAGGAGGGAGCGGAGGAGGAACCGGATGAAGACCAGTTTCATCGCGATGATGCTCATCGTGACCGCAGCTCTCTTCTATGTGATGGTAGTTTAGATGATATCAACTTTGTAATGTGACGACAAACTCGCTACTCGGTCTCGAGACCTAAACTTGTCTAATATTTGAACTTTGTTCGCTATTTCAAATTCGGAGACTAATGTGATGAATTGTATTATGTGTTGTTTATACTTGACTGATGGTAATTTATACTGTAATGCAAACTGTATATTATGTGCTTTATTGTATTCTGTAACCCGTGCAAATAAGAGAAAAGCAAAAAAAAAATTACTGGAATTAATAGTAGTGGCGCACCATATATATATATTAGTGGCGCACCCATATTTTATACTAGTGGCGCACCTATAGAGTTAGGAGTGGCGCACCAGTAGCCCCCCTGCTAGGTTATCAGTGGTGCACTGGGAGGGATAGTAATGGCGCACCAGGTGGTGCGCCACTGTTATGTAGATTAACAGTGGCGCACCAGGGGTGCGTCATTACTATTTATTAGTAGTGGCGTGATAATTGTGGCGCACCTATAGTGCGCCACTAATAGGGAAAACAGGTGCGCCACTAATAGGCATTTTTCAAGTAGTGTTATTTCTACTATACAGCATCATCCTGTCCTCTTCGGGGAAATACCAACACAGTCTACAAGTAGTAGTCCCACATGTAAGGAGGGGTCAAAAGCCGACGTGACCGATCTGACTTTTCTCATGTAAGGGTGAGTTCTAAACCAAATGATAAGTTCTAGGCTGAAAAGTAGACTTTTCTCATGCAGTTTGAGACTAAGGAGCACATAGTAGTATATAGAGATCCTAAGAAGTGCTTTGAAAGCAAACTAAAAGAGACAAAACTTGACGTGCAAATTGTCCACCGCAAAAAGGCGTACGATTGATGTAACAAATAATCCTTCCATTGTTTTAGCCTTTTAGGCATCATGCATTCGATCAACTGCAATACACATACACCGGTTCAGAATGTAAAAGGCAAGAGGATGCAGAAGCAGCCGCCACCCAGCTTGTCAGGCACTCCATGGTTTAGCATTTTCAACACTTTTGGGACATATGCAATTGTTTCTTCTGTTACTTGGACTGGGCAGTGAACGACATATTCCACATTTTGGGATCATTCTATTCAGCAGTGGGATTCTCAAACAAGGAGAGAAACATGGAATCTGGTATGCGGGGGGCTTTGGGCTTTGTCCTTGGTTGTATGCATCGTATTGATGCAGATGCTGGTTCCCCCCCCCCCCCAGACAGAAGGGGACATGACACGTATTTGTATTGTTGCCATTAAGGATAAAAAGATGGGGTTTAATCATATTGCTTGAGTTTACTTTGTCTACATCGTGTCATCTTGCTTAAGGCGTTACTCTGTTTCATACTTAATACCATAGATGAATGCTGGATAGCGGTCGATGGGTGGAGTAATAGTAGTAGATGCAGGCAGGAGTCGGTTTATTTGTCTAGGACGTGATGCCTATATACATGATCATTGTCATGAATCTGTCATAATTATTTGCTTTCTATCAATTGCCCAACAGTAATTTGTCTACCCACCGTATGCTATGTGTTCGAGAGAGAAGCCTCTAGTGAAAACTATGGCCCCCCGGTTCTACTTTATCATATATAAAAACCTAAAAATACCTTACTGCAATTTATTTACTTTTATTTTATTTAGTATTTTAGTTTATCTATTTATCTCTATAAGATTTAATCCTTGCAAATAACCGCTAAGAGGATTGACAACCCTCTTATTTGCTTTGGGTGCAAGTGTTTGCTCTTGTGTGTGCAGGTGCGCTTAACGGAATTTTGCTTGGTTCTCCTACTGGATTGATAATCTTAGTTCTTAACTGGGAAAAATACTTATTTCTACTATACTGCATCATCCTGTCCTCTTCGGGGAAATACCAACACAGTCTACAAGTAGTAGTCCCAGATGTAAGGAGGGGTCAAAAGCCGACGTGACCGATCTGACTTTTCTCATGTAAGGGTGAGTTCTAAACCAAATGATAAGTTCTAGGCTAAAAAGTAGACTTTTCTCATGCAGCTTGAGACTAAGGAGCACATAGTAGTATATAGAGATCCTAAGAAGTGCTTTGAAAGCAAACTAAAAGAGACAAAACTTGACGTGCAAATTGTCCACCGCAAAAAGGCGTACAATTGATGTAACAAATAATCCTTCCATTGTTTTAGCCTTTTAGGCATCATGCATTTGATCAACTGCAATACACATACACCGATTCAGAATGTAAAAGGCAAGAGGATGCAGAAGCAGCCGCCACCCAGCTTGTCAGGCACTCCATGGTTTAGCATTTTCAACACTTTTGGGACATACGCAATTGTTTCTTCTGTTACTTGGACTGGGCAGTGAACGACATATTCCACATTTTGGGATCATTCTATTCAGCAGTGGGATTCTCAAACAAGGAGAGAAACATGGAATCTGGTATGCGGGGGGCTTTGGGCTTTGTCCTTGGTTGTATGCATCGTATTGATGCAGATGCTGGTTTCCCCCCCCCCCCTCCTTTAACAAAATGGGATATGGTATGCTGAGTATCTAAGGTTGCATATTATGTAGTCTACTCTCTTTGTTTTTTGAGCTTTAGTCACTAGTGGAAAACAGGGCTATAATCCCGGTTTGGGAGGGCCTTTAGTCCTGGTTCGTCACGGCCCGGCACTAAAGGGGCTCCACGTGGCGCTGCTGGGGCGGGGGAGGGAGGACCTTTAGTCCCGGTTGGTGTTACCAACCGGGACTAAAGGCTCCACGTGGCGCTGCTGGGGCGGGGGCGGTTGGTAACCTTTAGTCCCGGTTGGTAACACCAACCGGGACTAAAGGTCCTTGCCGGGGGCTGCCTTGCCGAAGCCGGCCTTGCCGGGGGCCGTCAGGAATTTTTAGAAAAAAAATTGAATTTTTTTTTGAATTTTTTTTATTTGTTTTTAAGTTTTCTTCCGATTTTCAAATCTTTGAATTATTTGACAATTTAATCTCTAATCACCCGTCCACACTGTTCCAGCGTGGAGCACTCATTTCAAATCGTCTAACTTCCCGGCCGGTCACCCATCCTCTCACTGCTCCAGCCCTAGCACGCTTAACTTCCCGGCCGGTCACCCATCCTCTCACTGCTTCAGCCCCAGCACGCTTAACTTTCAGGTTCTATCGACCCTAGTTTCCAAGTCTGCACTTGTTGTTTTCCTAACAATAGTAAGCTATCAATCCTATTAACCCTTAGGTCTTAGTGTCACATGATTTAATTTTTTGAATTCTAAATAATTATTAAAATAAACAAAATAAGTACTAATAATATTGAATTTCAATGAAAATAAAATAAGTAATAATATTATTTTATTCATTTTTTTGCCATTTATTCATTTAATATGACATAATTAATATCTTTAAATCTGTAAATCGAAATTCGACAAATAATATATCCATTATTATAAGAAAAATGTGAGGAATCCAAATATGACATCATTTATTTATTTTAAATAAAATTAATTTTTAAAATTATTAAAATTATTTTTTTTTGATTTGAAATAACTTTTTTTACTTTTGGAATTTTGAGAATCTGAGAAAACTTCACCGGGTAAACCCGGTGAAATCGAGTCCCAATTTTTCTCTAGTTTTTTTTAATATATTAAACCTTATTTTTCGACGTCGTATGCAAAAGTTATGGCCGTTTTACATTTTTTTTCGTTTTTTTGCAAAAAAGGTCAAAATTCATATTTCAAAATTTCTATACCAACTAGACACTAAAACCTAACTACACCTCAAAGGATTTTATTTTTTGAAGATTTTATCATTTTTGTTTATTTTCTACAAAACTAAAAAAGGCGGTCCACGGGGGGGGGGGGGGGGGGTAGAGTTTGAAAATTTCAGAACCCCTTTAGTCCGGGTTGGTGTCCATCCAATCATACCGTCGACTACACATCTGCTAGCACCGTCCCAGCCAGAGTCACAACTAAGGTTAACCAAGTCAGAAAGGTATGCGGCCGTCGGCTTCGAAGTATCAGGGTTTCAGACGAAAACTCGTCTGTTACAAAGGCATTTCATTTTTTTAAACTTATTTCAACTCCAGACTTTTTGTGTGTTCATTATGCACCATTCGAAGCCACGCCCTCAAATTTCAACCCTTTCTGACTTCATTTGCTATTTTCATGCATTTAATGATTTTTTTGAGCTAAATGACCCTGAAATTGAAAAGCACTACAAATGAACTCTAAAAAGGTTGAAACTTGGCATGGTATCATCATTTCACCCACATAGCATGTGCTAAAAAGTTGAGAGGGTTACGGCAAAAACTGGATGCACTTCGTGTACAAAATGGACCATCTCCTTCGAAGTATCAAGGTTTCGGACGAAAACCCATCTGTTACAAAGGCATTTCATTTTTTTAACTTATTTCAACTCCAGACTTTTTGTGCATTCAATATGCACCATACTACAACATGTTAAAATCTACAGAAAGAACTAACTAAAAATAATAAAAAACAACAATTAAATGACTAAAACAACTATATAAGCAAAGCAGTATTGTTTTAATTAAAATCCTAATTTAAATTATTCTAAAAATAACCAAATAAATCTTACTGTGACAACAATCTAACACGTGACCAGGAGCAAAAAGAATTAAATTTAAAACTATTTGTAAACTCAAGTTATTCACAATCTAGGGTTTGAAGCAAATTTGAAGAAATTCAAATTTAAACCATTCAAATTTGAAAACTAATGGCACAAACAGAAACTAGACAAAATTTTGAATCTAATGCAAAAAGAATCACTCAAAAATATCAAATATCTTAAAAGATATAAGCAATTTAAAACAGAAACTAAAAACAGAAAAAAAAAATTCAGAACCCCTTTAGTCCCGGTTGGTGTCTCCAACCGGGACTAAAGGTCCAACCCCTTTAGTCCCGGTTGGTGTTACCAACCGGGACTAAAGGGGGGGGCCTTTAGTCCCGGTTGGTGATACAAACTGGGACTAAAGGCGCTCGTGGGGGCCCCAGCTGACACCAGCCTGGCACAACCCCTTTAGTCCCGGTTCGTGTTACGAACCGGGACTAAAGGTCCGGAACGAACCGCGACTAATGATGCCCGTTCCGAACCGGGACTAATGGTCACATTAGTGCCGGTTCAAAACCAAACCGGGACTAATGCTGCGGACAAAAGGTCCGTTTTCTACTAGTGAGTCTATTCTCTTTTGTAATCTGACTAGTAGCTGTAAAAAGATGGGTAGGTGGTATCTCATGATAAGGATGCCGGGGTGGCGGCCTCGGATGGTGGTCCACATGGTTGCTCTTTGGCGGGCATATTGCGGTGGTGGTGGCTCTCCTCCCGGGTTGTGCGGGCAACGGGAGGTGTTGCGTAGGGTAGCTTGGGCGTGCCCTCTTTCTCGGAGGGGTGGCGACCTGATCCGGATCTGGAGATCTGACATCCTCGCGCTCCTCCTGGCGGCCTTGTGGTGGCACGGGTTAGTTGACGAGCGAAAGCTCCGTGCCTTGGCGCCGACGACGGTGACACCCGTGGGTGCCGCGCTCTTCTTGGAGACGTCATTGTGGTTCTTCTCTCTGTGTCAGGGCTTCGGGTGAAGACCTTTGTCCGGTGTGGACTCGGCAGCGGTGATGCTCTGCGCCGTTTTCCCACTTGGGGGTGTTGTCGTGGAGCTTAGGTGTGCTAGGTCGTAGCGTGGGGATGTTTAGTTCTTTCGGCGCTTGTTGCTTGTAGCGTAGTCACGTGCGTTCTGCGTGTGCCCGATATCTCAGGATCGGTTTTGTAAGAGGGCTACCTCACCATCTTGTATCATTCGGCCTTGTACTTCTTTGAATGTTGTTTTATTTATAAAGCGGGGCGACAACCTATTTCGAGAGAAAAGATCAGTAGATTGTAACAAGATGCATGTTATCTCCCAATTTTGCCTATTGCGAGCTCAGGAAGTAGCCTATTCATCGACTAATTTGTACGCTCCAAACAATATTCTTTTCAAGCAGTCATTTGACAGTGCAGCCGTATGGTTCTGATTGATAACTGTATCAATCTTTTTTTTATCGCCAAATCTTGTTTGTAGTTTTGTGGTGGTGAGGGCTCTTCCCTGATTGTTGCTGGTAGTTCTGCTTCTGTATTGACGTTATGGAATCTTGGCAAGCCTGGTAAACATAAAAAGAGTGTGGTTAGGTCTCAATCGACTGAGATTTAACTAAGTCTCAGTCAAGTGATATATCATATCCTCGCAGAAAAAGAAGAAGTGATATATCATATATAAAAGAAAGAAAGAAAATTGAAAAGATAAAAAATGTACGGATCTCAATGTATAATCTCACGAATATAGCATCGACTGAGACATAACCAAGTCTCAGTCGACTAAGATTTAGCAAAACAGACATAGAAAACACTATGTACTGTATAGCTTTGTTGGCACACGTTCAGATTAGCTCACATGTCTTTCTTCAAACAAAATTGCTAGCACCTATTATCCCATCCTCTTCACACTCAAGCTGGATATATAGTTCCTTGTTTCATTTGGTACCATCTTCGTTTGACGGGAATATGATGTTGTGCGTTGAGGTATCTAAGAAGTAAGAACAGCTGTCAGATTCTATTTTTTAGAAAAGGAGGTTAAAACCCCTGCCTCTGCATCAATCGATGTATATGGCCATCTTTATTAATTATTCAACAAAGGTCTGACACGAACATACATCAAGCCATCCGAAGCCACCACTCACACCTATAAACTCGCTAATGTGGAGTGCTCTCACTCTCCATATCTAAAACCGGTGTTGTCGCCGATCCATCCACATAACGTATCGGAACCAACAGCCGGTGCAGCAGACCTAAAGCGTACACCACACACACACGTTTTAGAAGCCATCATCATCATAGAACCGTTAACCCATCTTCAGAAGAGAGATCCGCATCATCCTTGCCAGTCCGGCCATTTGTCGACGCCACCACGGCGCCCAACGGCGCCACCGCCCACTACAGGATTCAGGCAGTATGCCTACGGTTAAAACCGTCGGCATAGCCTGTGCCGACGGTGACCGTCGGCATATCCCCGTCGGCAACGATAGTCTCGGCATATCCCCGCTCCCCGCTGGCATAGGAAACCCGTCGGCATAGATAATCTATGCCTACGGTGACCGTCGGCGTAGTTACCCGTCGGCAAAAGAAGTTGACGGCACGTCCGTCAAGTGCCGTACACCCACGTGCACATACCAGGTTTCGACACGTGTCCTACCGTCGGCATAGATTCTATCTACGCCGACGGTTAAACCGTAGGCATAGGTGGTACACGTGTCGAAACCTTGTACCATCTAGCGCCTACCTATGCCGACGGTTGAACCGTAGGCGTAGATATCATCTATGCCTACGGTTAAACCGTCGGCATACTTGCTGAACAGAACCAAAAAAAAAGGCAATAAAAGGCTAGCAGTTTAGGATACAATTACAGAGACATGATTCTACAGGTTACAACCAATTCTCAACACAGGCATGATCAAATTTGAACCAAAATCAGTAAATTGATAATCACAATTCTTTATACTGGCCTGTGAAAAGGATACAACCAGTTCGCTTCTCTTTACTTTTTCAACACAACCGGCAAACTACTCGAGGATATTGGGAAAGGGGATGATGAGGTACAAACTGAAATGACATTCTGTAGCAAAACAGCATAAGCTAGCATGTGACCATCAACATGCCTTGTACAGGACCTCAAGGGAAAGCAGAGATATCACCCAACCACACACATGAGGCGCTGTATTTGTCACCAAGAATCTACATTACAGCATAAGAGAAACCACAAAAGGAAGGCATCCATCCTCCTTTGTTTTGATCCATACATGACAAGACAGAGCATAGTATCAACAGTGATGGTCATCCTAAATTGGAATTCAGCAGCAGATCCCACTCCTTAAACATATATAGGCATCCAACGGACATGTTTAACTTTGTTAATAAATAAAGATGCTAATTTGCTGCACAAGACCTGACATGTCTTGTCGGTTCCATGCCCCACACAGAATAGGATAATGCATTTCAACTTAGCAAGCTAAAACATATACATATCCAATTGGGACATATAAAAATTTTTTGTCAACAAGCAAAGATAGTAGGTAATTTTCTGTACATGGCATCGATGAGCAGAGAAGATTTGTGGAAATAAAACATCACCTCGGCTCAGTTGAGTGGTACAAGAAATTGGATGTCCGTGCGAGCTTCTCCGGCTTGTCTTGCTTCATTTTTCCGCAGAAACAAGACACCAAACGGCATGTTATTATGAAGTTGCAGCAGATTGTGTAGAGCATAAACAACAGCAAGAAAGCACCGGAACTGTACCAATCTACCTGTATTGGTCCTGAGTCATGAGTTATGGCAGGATTTACTCTCTAAGATTATCCAACACAGGGAGCGGAGGATAACCAGCTGCAGCTCGGGCAGCAAAGCACGTAATCCCCTATAATGGAATTAGGTTCGTTCATTTTTTGGTGGGAGAAACTGTGTTGGAACATTTTTTTGTCAACAAGCAAAGGATGTCTCTAGGCCCTTTTATGTAAATTACGCTCTATATAGTCTTATTACAGTCATATAGGATGATACACCAGAAGGAATTGTGCTCTGCGCAGATTCTCTATAGTGGTGTGCCTAGCTGGTTTAGAGGCAGATTGGCATACAAAAAGTATATAATATGTTTCTGTTTCCATTTACTAGATGGCGCACCAACCTTTTTGAAGCTCACATCATTTCTTTGTAGCACAGTTTTCTACCCTTCAGCATATTCACGAGTCTTAAATCTTCAGTTGGCATCAAGTGCGTAACATAGTAAAAGCACCAAGTACCCTTCATGACACTCAAATATAATGCTCCTAAGCCTTATTAATCTTGACCAACGTTATAATAACGATAAATACAACAAGTCATACAAGCAGGCACTGCTTGGCACAGATATGGCAGCCACATTAGCATCCGTAGGAGCAAACAAAACAGCAAACCTTGAACAAAACAGCACACAGAAACGAGAGAGGGGCATAGGGAGGCGTGGAGGAGAAAAGACCTTGAGCTGCTGCTGTTCCTCTCCATGGCTGGGTGTCATCCTCCTCTCCTTCCCTGCATCCACCAAGAAAACAGAGCAAACAGGGAGGCGTGAGGGGGAAACCACATCCACGGCTGCCGAAAAGAACCAAACAGAGAGGGGGGGGGGGGGGAGGGGAGGGGGGGCACCTTGAACTTGAGTGGCTGGACGACGATGCCGTGAAGGTCGAGGTTCAGGTGTAAGAAGCCCTCGACGGCGGCTACCTTGGTGGCTGGGTGCGCCCCTCCTGCTGCTCCTCCTCCTCGAGCAGGACAAGGCCGGCGGCTGCAGCGCGAGAAGAAGGCCATGCTCCTGTATCCTGCGCCCTCGTCGCCGGCGCTCGGCCCGTCCGCGACATGGGCGACGCGCAACAAAAGGACAGGAGCAGAAACCCTAGCCGCGGGCGAGGGTGGAGGCCGCAAGTGGCGATACTGGCCGGAGGGGTGGAAGGCGCGGAGTGAGGAGAGGAAGCGGGTGTGCTGCGCGCCGCCGGGAGTCGCCGGAATCCGCCGGCGTGGGCGGCGGCGGCGGCCAGGGGTCGTGGGGCAGAGAGAGGGAGGCTCGCAAGAGAGAGGGGTCGTGGGTATACCTGGCCATATCTCGGGCCGGGCCAAAAAAAGCCCGGCGCTAAAAACCCAGGCCCGAGCCCGGCCCGGCCCGGCCGTCGGGCCTGATTTTTGGGCCCAAGCCCGGCCCGAGCCCGAAAAAAGCCCGGCCCGCCCGGCAGGCCCGGCCCGACGTAGGCATAAACTCCAGTTTCTTCGGGCCTGAGCCCGGCCCGGCCCGGCCACCGGGCTCAAAATTTAGGCCCGAGCCCGGCTCGTGGGCATGGTCGGGCCGGGCCGGGTCGGGCTTTTTCGGGCCGGGTCGGGCCGGGCCGACCGGGCCGGGCTGCCCATGGCCAAGTATGGTCGTGGGGGATTCTGTTGGGTGGGTTTGTCTTTTTTTCGTTTCTTTTCTTCAGATTGAAATGGGCTGCGCGCGGCGGAGGTCCGAAATTTTGTGAAATTGGCGTGTTGCTGGCCCGAAATTGGCGCGCTCGTCTCTGATTTGTCCATCTCGGTGTGCCACCGATCCATCTCCCTTTGAGTCAATCTCGTCCGTCCGGATCCGACGGCGTCCAAGTTTGATCGTCCCCATCAGTTCAACTCTGCCATAAGCAAGTTTTATAATTAATTAATTAATGATGATTTATACTCGCTACGTTCCTTAATATAAAGATTTCAATATAGACTACATATGGGGGAGTAGAACTGAAAAAACTTTATAGAAAACAAGTTTAAATTATAAATATATACTATTACGAAAATAAAAAACTTTGACCAATGGACTTTTCCAATGGTTGTGCTAGGTTAGCCCATAGGAACATTTTAAAACCAAGTTTGTGCTAGGTTAGCCCATCGACACAATTTATACTGTTGGATCATGCATTGCCGCCGAGCTAATTTCAACCCCCCGGTGGCAGGGCTTGCCCCTTCCTCGTCTGCACATGGCCTATGGATGGCGCAAAGATATCACATAGGATTTTTTCATTCAGCTTATGGGCATGATTGCATGTGCCGCCTCGCAGATCTGCAATTTCCGGCGTTGAAACCCTAGTAGTGCAATAAATGTCTCAAATATTGCAAGCAGGTCCGGAAATTGAGGGGGGCTGGCACGTGTCATGCGATGGCCTCCTTTGAGAGCACGAGAAGTTTTGAGGCCAACGGAGCAACAGTACTCGCACTTGCTTCACAAACCGGACACGTTCCCTCTTGATACCCAGAGACTAGCTTGTAGATGGTGTAGTTTACAAGCGACCTCATGTGAGGCTTTTTCAAAACGCGTCCAAACTTTTACCACACCCTACAGAGGCCATGTGATGATGCCGTGCCAGATCCCGAGGATGTCCGGCATCGTACGATTTTTCAAGAATTTATATTGTTGGATCATGCATGCCACCGAGCTAATTTCAACCCCTCGGTGGCAGGGCCTGCCCCTCCCTCGTCTGCACATGGCCTACGCGTGGCGCAAAGACATCACCTAGGATTTTTCATTCAGCTTATGGACATGATTTCATGTGCCGCCTCGCAGATCTGCAATTCCTGACGTTGAAACCCTAGCAGTGCAATAAATGTCTCAAATATTGCATGTGGGTGCGGAAAATGCGGGGGCCTGGCACGTGTCATGCGATGGCCTTCTTTGAGAGCACGAGAAGTTTTCAGGTCAACGGAGCAACAGGACTCGCACTTGCTTCACAAACCGGACACGTTCCCTCTCGATACCCAGACACTAGCTTGGAGATGGTATAGTTTACAAGCGGCCTCACGTGAGGCTTTTTCGAAACGCGTCCAAACTTGATGGCGTGCCAGATCCCGAGGATTTCCGGCATCGTACGATTTTTCGAGAATTTATACGGTTGGATCATGCATGCCGCCGAGCTAATTTCAACCCCCCGGTGGCAGGACCTGCCCCTCCCTCGTCTGCACGTGGCCTACGCATGACGCAAATACATCACATAGGATTTTCCATTCAGCTTATGGGCATGATTTCATGTGCCGCCTCGCAGATCTGCAATTTCCGACATTGAAACCCTAGCAGTGCAATAAATGTCTCAAATATTGCATGTGGGTCCGGAAAATGTGGGGGCCTGGCACATGTCATGCGATGGCCTCCTTTGAGAGCACGAGAAATTTTCAAGCCAACGGAGCAACAGGACTCGCACTTGCTTAACAAACCGGGCACGTTCCCTCTCGATGCCTAGAGACTAACTTGGAGATGGTGTATTTTACAAGCGGCCTCATGTGAGGCTTTTTTGAAACACGTCCAAACTTTTACCACACCCTACAGGGGCCATGTGATGATGTCGTGCCAGGTCCCGAGGATTTCCGGCATCGTACGATTTTTCGAGAATTTATACGGTTGGATTTCATGAATTGATCATGCTCTCACTATTCAGAACAATTCATACTGCAACAAAAGTGTTGAAAGCTACTTCCGTGTTACCACCGTCCGTGAAGTGGGCCATTCCCAAACATGTAGTAGGACACAATGCAAGCTATGGTGGCATTGCTAACCTCCGAAGGCCCCCGAGCGGCCTAACCGTGGCCAGTTTGACCCCACGATCTAGCCCTTTGACTTTCACCGGACGACCTTTGACCAATGTACTTTTCCACTTGGCTGTGCTAGGTTAGCCCATAGGAACATTCTAAAACATAGTTTTAGCCCAACCTATCACAAGATTCCCTCCGGGTCGAACCTCCGTCGCAGTTTCCCCCTCTAAGTGCTGGCGGCAGTGCCGTCCATGAAGGGTGTCACACTCCGGATTAGTGTGTTGGGTGTTTAAACCTACCACCACACTTTCACACATGTATGAGGATCCAGTGCAAGTTTTGGTGGCATTGTTAACCTCCGAAGGCACCGGAGCGGCGTAACTGTGACCGGTGTGACCCGGAAATCTAGGGGGGGGGGGGTAGATTTCTCTATTATAGCAAAGAATCAAAGTAATATTTAAACATTCCAAACTAAACACATGATTTTTGAAATCCTTGAAACTTTTTGATGCAAATAGATATAAAGTTTGCCTCATTTGGTCAAGGAATGAAAAATATACAAACAAATCAAAACAAGAGGGTGTTATCTGAAAATTTTGAAATAAACATGATTTTAATTTGTTAAAATTTCAAAACATTGTATACTAACAAATTCCTTTCCATATTCTGATAGAAACACATATAAAGTTTGTCAAAATCGATGCAAGTATGAATTAGTTGTGATTTTTATAAAGTATAAGGACCTATTTGCAAAAGTACATGAGGTCACAATTTAAACATTTTTAAAAACATAAAAAAAGTGTATATTCATACTCTATGAAAAATTCTACCCCAAATTGATATATAATATGTATATGTTTAAGTTTAGCTAACTCAAATTCAACCCTTTTTCAAAAAAGCAGAAAAGAAATTAAAAAATATCTATGCCGACGGCCGCCGTTAGGGCCGTCGGCATAGCTTTGACGGCGGTAGCCCTCCGTCAGCCAAAACCCCGTATGCCGATGGTTAATCTATGCCGACAGTGACCGTCGGGGTACATGGGATATATGCCGACGGTGAATCTGTGCAGACGGTGACCGTCGGCGTATATAGGAGATATGCCGACGGTATTTGTATGCCTACGGGCCCCGTCGGCATATCTCTGAATTTGCCGACGACCATTGTATGACGACGGTTTCAGTTCGGCCGTCGGCTTATCTCGATGTATGCCGACGGGGCCCGTAGTCATACTTTTCACCGTAGGCATATTACCTGTTTCTTGTAGTGGCCCTGCGCTCGTCCATCCAGGCGCGAAGACTCTGGAAGATCTGTCGTGCGTAGCACCTGCCGAACAGGCATGACACAGCATAGCACCTGTCGGCCAGGCATGACTTGACATCTCCACCGAAGCTCCGTGCAAGACGATGCCGCTCCACCTCCTGCCTCTATCTTCCAGCACTGCTCCACAAACGATGCTCTCAAGAGAGAAACGACACCGCAGTGCCGCCCATCGTTCGATCTGGAAGACCAGATCCTAGTGTTTCCCCCGGAGCAGCACGAGTGGATCGAATGTAGTTACACGATAGCTGTCAGATTCTATTAATCTCATTTGTTCTATTTTCTCAGATCATTGTGTACACGTACCATTAATGATTTTGCTCCTGCTGCAGTGGCCTCTGGCTTCTGTAGACTCCCACAACTAGAAGGTATCCTTTTCTACTTAAGCATTGCTGATATACGTACTTGCTTGTGTCATAAGATTTGTTGGACCATTGACACAACATTTGGTCTTCACAGCTGACCTAACAGATGTACTATGTTATTGTCCTGTCGTAAAGGCCCTGCACGCGGCATCGATCACGGTGTCCTCACAACCTAAACAGCCAAACGTTGAGCAGTTGTAGACTCCGAAACGGAAGTGCAGACAAGCAAATGACCGAACTTGTTGCAAAACGCCGGACTCTCTGCACACGCTGCCTTTTGTACCCTATATGTAGCAAGTAGCAGTTGCTATCTCTCCCAGACTCTAAACCGCACTGCTCACTGCCCAGGCTACCTAGTGCTGCAGCTGCACACGTCGAGCAATATGGCTTTGAAAAACTCCGCCGTTTTCCTCCTCAGTCTTCTCCTCTCATGCGTTGCCATCAGCGGAGCGGCGAGAATCCTAAAGGATACCGTTCCGTCCAAGGAGGAGCACCAGCCCGAGGTGCCATCGCTTCCCAAGGTGGAGCTGCCACCGTTCCCAGAAGTGCACCTACCACCTAAGCCTCAGCTGCCCAAGGTGGAGCTTCCGCCGGTCCCTGAGGTTCACCTACCACCCAAGCCGGAGATGCCCAAGGTGGAACTGCCGCCTGTCCCGGAGGTGCACATGCCACCCAAGCCGGAGTTGCCCAAGGTGGAGCTGCCAACGTTCCCAGAGGTGCACCTGCCACCCAAGCCGGAGATGCCGAAGGTGGAGCTGCCGCCGATGCCCGAGATGCCCACTGTTCCCGGGATCCACTTCTCGGAGCCGGAGGCCAAGCCATGAGAACCGCGCGCCCTTACAAACTTTGTTATTTCGTTCTTCCTTGCTCGTACTTGTACCTGTTGCTGTGTTGTGTCGATGATATGATTGTTTAGTTGTGGTTTTCAGCGCGTGTTGTGAGTGATCTGCTTATATATTGGTATATATACGAGAAATATGCTTTCGCACCCTTTTGTCATAAGAGCATTTCAAAAGTATGCATGCTTCTAAGTTTTCACGTAAGCTTCGTTTGCACCTATCTATTTCCCATCACAAAACATAAAACTATATAAATACATTTTCTCTTCAATCTTAAGTCATCCTAGCTTTAATACCTGATATTAGGGCCCATAAATTGTAGTCATTAAGTTTGCGTCAACGGTCTAAACACTAGCGATCAAGAGGGTGTCTCTAGGGTGTCACTAGAGCGGCCAACTTGTGCATGCCTGACTACTATTGAGCGAACGGGCGTGGTAGAGATCTGGGTGTCATGTGTCGACATAGACAACGCTGATGAGGGGACAACTTTGTTTTTACTTTCATCCGAACGTGTTCACATTAGTGGGCAAATACGTTCAAATTGTTCTGTAGGAAGAAACTGACAGGTCGACAAATATTCAAAAGGCGAATAATAATAATACAACAAACAACGAAACCAATATTACGAGTGTCCAACTCTACAAAATATTGACCGAGACCCCGCAAATTATTTTTTTGACTGAGACGCCAGGCGTCGTGAACACATCACTAGTGAAGCTATCGAGCAAGCAAACTATAACCAAGGTTTGAAGCTCAAAAATAGTTATAGGGACAAATAGGCAACGACCAACTTTAGGACCTCTACTAGGTGGCAGTGCGGACCCAAACGTGCTTTGGATCAAATAATATTGAACTCAAATATTTGAATTTTCGGATTGGCTAATTCTCATCTAGATGAGAATTCTCATCTAACTCCTACACTATTTGATTAACCAAACAAAAAAATAAAAGAAAAAAATCCCCATGAATCTCCGCGTAAAATTCAACAATGTAGGAGTTAGATGAAACATAGTTATTTTTCATTTAGATGAGATCTAGATTGAATTTTCACTACCTCGACTAATTGGATCACATGTAGGAAAAATATGATGACTGAACATATACGTGCTAGTATTATAGCATAACCACTCAGGGCGCCGCCGATCGTCAAGCTCGGATGAGGGAGAAGAAAGAAAGGGGAAGAGTCTGGTTGACAGCAGGACCATTGCTGATGTACTTGCTTGTGTTCCCTGCGATCTGATGGTCCCTTGATAAGGCGTTTAGTCTTAGCAGCTGGCCTAATTAACGATTGTTTGTGATCGTTAGGTCATCATCCTCAACTGCAGCCGTACAGCCCGGGAGAACTAACTCAGCCTCTCTTCACCCAAATCGTAAGCAGAGAGTCAGACTTCGACTCGAAATTAAAGTGCACAGATCAACCGGGAAGTGCACACGAGTAGTTGAACAATCTTGTTGCAAAGCAGAGCCTCAGACTGCGTGCATTGTTGAACTCTATAAATAGAACGTGAGAGCTGCTATCTCACCCACATCAAAACCGCAACACAACAAGAGCTAGCTAGTAGGCATCCAGCAAAATGGCTTCGAGAAACATATTTTTTTTTGAGGGAAACAGCAGGACTCTGCTGCGTATTTTTATTAATTTTTTAAAAAATAATACAAGGTCCAGGTGTCCAAAAAAAGCAAAACAGAACAAAAGAAAGAAAAAAACAGGCGCAAAAAGAAATTACAACAACAACATGAAAACTGGCCGAAGCCAGTATTGAGGTCCACTATACAAGCAAACTTGTTATCTGAAAGTGTCCACCCACTGAGGCAGGGAAGCAAACGACCTCCTCTTGGCTCGATGAGTTAGCAGCTTCAGTTCTTCTTTGAGTCTGCGCCTGCATGCATAAAGACTTGGACGAACATCGTTGAAGATGAAGTCATTTCGTGTGTTCCATACGGCCCAAGCCACATGGATGATGATGTCCATCGAAAAAGGCTCCTTCAACATGTGGCGTAATCTAGCCACCTGTGTTTGCACATCCGAATGAATTGGGCTCCATTGTGGACAAATGTATTGCCAGCAGAGTTGTGCAAACCTGCAACGGAAAAAAAGATGATCCCTTTGTTTCCAAGGTGAAGTCATTACACATAGGGCAAGTGTAATCATCAATGAAGAAAGATTTTCTGAGGAGCATCGCTCTAGTGTTTAGCCTGAAACATCGTTGTATTCTTGCTCGGACTGCTCCTCTCGTGCGTTGCCGTGAGCAGCGCGGCAAGAATCTTGGAGGAGGAGACGGCTGCGTCCAAAGGCGAGGAGTACCAGCCCGAGCTTCCAACGCTGCCCAAGGTCGAGCTGCCGCCATTCCCGGAGGTGCATCTGCCACCTAAGCCCGAGCTGCCCAAGGTAGAGCTGCCGAAGTTCCCGGAGGTGCACCTGCCACCCAAGCCCGAGCTGCCAACGTTCCCAGAGGTGCACCTTCCAGCCAAGCCTGAGCTGCCCAAGGTGGAGCTGCCACCAAAGCCTGAGATGCCCACCATACCCGAGTTCCACTTCCCGGAGCCGGAGGTTAAGCCATGAAGACTGTCTTCACTTGTCTTGTCTTTGCTTGTGCTCCTATCATGCACCCGTACGTTGCTCGTATTGTGTATTTCGTGTGGTTGTTTAGTCTGGATTTTCGGTGAGTCATTTGTGTGATTTGAAGCGTTTACCCGTGGCGTCTATTTAGATGGAATGTACGTACTATATATGTACAAAACAGATGGATGTTTACATTAATGCATAGGAAAGTAAAGGTATTGATCGCATTAATTCCCTTTTCTTCAAAAAATATCTGAAAAGTTTTGACCGTAATCATGCACGACTCACTTCATGTTCTTTCAACGAGAAATCAGGACACGCACTCCTAATCCAATATCCAACCTTATAAACTTTTTTGGTTTTAGAATCTCACGAATAGCAAGCTTGTAGCGAGGACGAGGTCACTGAATTGGAGTCGGAGTTTGAGAGGGAAGCGTGGATACCAAGCATAGTCTATACTCTCCGAGTCCGACTCCCACCAGTAGTCGAGGGCACATAATTAAGCCTGGCACCTCCAGCCCTCTTCATCCCTGTCGACGTACACACAAGGATTTCGCTACCAGCCAGCCGCCCGCCAACATGCCTTCCATGACGGTCACGTCCCCCACTATGCGCATGCTCCGCCGAAGGCTCCAGAGCAGCAGGATTGGGCCGGCAGAAGGGATCGCCAAGGGTTCGATGCGCCCGGGAACGAAGGTGCGGGTGCGCACGTCGGCAGGTCAGCTGTGCACAGGGCAGCGGCTCATGCTCGTGCTCAACGCGGTCATCGTCTCGGCCGCCGAAGACGGCTACGTCGTCTACAGCGGAAACCCCAATGAAACGTTGCACGTTGCCAAGGATGAAGTCAAGGCGATCTAATCATGCCGCCGGTCACTTGAAAGGTTTCATAGCGGCCAGAGGTGTTGCTCGCTGCCAAGACGTACGTGCCCAGGAAGCCGAACAAGCAGGAAAGGAGCAATTGGTCATCGATCGATAAGGGCATCTGGTAGATGGAACCAGCTAGGGCTCAGGAGATGAGCTAGTTCAATTGGTCATCGATCATGTTTCTTGTTTACACTGTGTTTCTTGACCGAATCTCATGTACTACTACATATATCAAAGCATGCAAAAATAAGAGAAGGGATGTTTTGCTCAACATGCATGCGTGACCGATCTATTTTCACCGGCTAGCTCTTGCTAACGTATGTGGATATAGCCTCAAAATCTTCACAATTAAAACAGATCAAACGTATATATAGTTACCTCACGGTAGACAAGAAAACTTGCAACCTCTAACCCATCCCCTACCCGGTGTTAGAGGAGGATAAATTCGGTTTTTCTCCTCTAACCGGCACCTAACCGAACTCCTAAAACCTTTAATGGAGGATAAGTTTTATGGCGTGGCGGCTGCGACTCCTAAATATACTCAACCGCACCCACGCCAAGTAAAAAGGCCCAACACCCACTTCTTCTCCTGTTCCATTCCGCCGCCACCCAAGCCCCACCAGCGCCCCAACCACGACCCCATCCACTCCGGCGCCGCCCTGCCACCGATAATGGCCGCATCCAGTCGTCCCTGCTCCTCCCCACCCATCCCCAGCACTGATCCACGCCGCCACGCGCGGCCCCGAGGCCACCGTAGCCGCGGTGGTGCTTCCTCCACCCGCGGCGACGCTTCCTCCTCCCACGACGATGGATCCCGCTTCCCCGACCTCCCACTGCCGCCGCTGAGGAAATACCTCGGCGTGCGGCAGCGCCGATGGGGGACGTGGGTCGCGGAGATCACCGACCGTGACACCCACGAGCACATTTGTATCGGGTCTTTCCACTCGGCGGTGCACGTGGCACGAGAATAGGACATAATGTCGGTCCGCCTCAGCGCTAATGCCCGGCACAACTTTCCCGGCGGTTGGAGTCCGTCGACCCCCGGGTGGCCACCGCACGGGAGATGCGGGAAGACTGGGAGGCCCGCGAGCGCCTCGAGGCGGAGCAAGCCGGCGAGGCCTACATGGCGGAGCTCCGTCGCCTCTACCCGGAGCGCGTCGAGGTGGAGCATCGGTTGTACGAACAGTACAAGACCGGGGCGATGGAGGTCATTGACCTTTGCTCCAGCGACTACGACGGCGACGGCGGTGCTGGCGACGAGGGCCATGGCGGTGGCGCTGGAGAAGACGCGCCGCTTACCGAATCGGAATGAGAGAGGTTGGAGAACGAGAGCTATAGCGAGTAGTTTTAGTTAGCTTTTATGCAATCCAGTCTAAATTTCATTTAATAAGTTATGTAAAATATTTTGAATCAAGTTTGATGTAGTAGTTTGAACCAAATTTGCACCGAATTTGTGTCGATTTTTTTAAGGTATTAAATATTGGGGATCGGTTAGAAATGATACTTTTTTTAGAGGAGCAAATATGCTCCTCTAAAGGATACTCGGCCGTATCCTCCTCTAAATTATAAGAGGCCGGTTAGAGATGCTCTAAGTATGCAGTACCGGGAGTTGAGGACATATATAGGGATCCTAGGAAGTGTATTGAATGCAAATTAAACGAGCAACACGATGTCGGTGTGATGGGTGGTGGCCGGCAGGGAGTGGTCAGGGGATTCTTTTTCTTTTTTCCTTTTTTCTAGGTGGGTCACACATGTAAGGAGAGGTCAAAAGCTGACGTGGCTGGTCTGACTTGGCAGTCAATGGGGTCAAAACCAGCCTCGTCGGCGAAAGCCTGGTTCAGCTGATCCAAGGTTGATTGTTGAACAGTATTGAGAATTGAGGGTGTGAAATAACCAGTTTTGGAGTTGAGGGGTGAGTTCTAAACCAAATGATAAGTTCTAGACTGAAAAGTAGACTTTTCTCATGCAGTTTGAGACTAAGGAGGACATAGTAGTATATAGAGATCCTAAGAAGTGCTTTGAAAGCAAACTAAACGAGAAAAAACTTAGACGTGCAAGTTGTCCACCGCAAAAAGGCATACAATTGATGTAACAAATAATCCTTCCATTGTTTTAGCCTTTTAGGCATCATGCATTCGATCGACTGCAATACACTAGTTCATAATGTAGAAGGCAAGAGGATGCAGAAGCAGCCGCCACCGAGCTTGTCAGGCACTCTAGGGTTCAGCATTTTCAACACTTTTGGGACATACGCAAGTGTTTCTTCTGTTACTTGGACTGGGCAGTGAACGATATATACCATATTTTGGGATCATTCTATTCAGCAGTGGGATTCTCAAACAAGGAGAGAAACATGGAATCTGGTATGCGGGGGGCTTTGGGCTTTGTCCTTGGTTGTATGCATCGTAATGATGCAGATGCTGGGTTTTCACCCCTCCTTTAACAAAATGGGATATGGTATGCTGAGTATCGAAGGTTGCATATTATGTAGTCTACTCTCTTTGTTTTTTGAGCTTTAGTCTACTCTTTTTTGTTATCTGACTAGTAGCTGTAAAAAGATGGGTAGGTGGTATCTCACGATAAAGATGCCGGGGTGGCGGCCTCGGATGGTGGTCCGCATGGTTGCTCTTTGGCGGGCATATTGCGGTGGTGGTGGCTCTCCTCCCGGGTTGTGTGGGCAACGGGAGGTGTTACGGCGGGTAGCTCGGGCGTGCCCTCTCTCTCCAAGGGGCGGCGACCTGATCCGGATCTGGAGATCTGACATCCTCGTGCTCCTCCTGGCGGCCTTGTGGTGGCACGGGTTAGTTGGCGAGCGAAAGCTCCGTGCCTTGGCGCCGACGACGGTGACACCCGTGGGTGCCGCGCTCTTCTCGGAGACGCCATTGTGGTTCTTCTCTCTGTGTCAGGGCTTCGGGTGAAGACCTTTGTCCGGTGTGGACTCGGCAGCGGTGACGCTCTGCGCCGTTTTTCCACTTGGGGGCGTTGTCGTGGAGCTTAGGTGTGCTAGGTCGTAGTGTAGGGGTGTTTAGTTCTTTCAGCGCTTGTTGCTTGTAGCGTAGTCACGTGCGTCCTGTGTGTGCTGGATACCTCAGGATCAGTTTTGTAAAAGGGTTACCTCACCATCTTGTATCATTCGGCCTTGTACTTCTTTGGATGTTGTTTTATTTATAAAGAGGGACGACAACCTATTTCGAGAGAAAAGATCAGTAGATTGTAACGAGATGCATGTTATCTCCTAATTTTGCCTATTGCGAACTCAGGAAGTAGCCTATTCATCGACTAATTTGTACGCTCCAAACAATATTCTTTTCAAGCAGTCATTTGACAGTGCAGCCGTATGGTTATGATTGATGACTGTATCAATCTTCTTTTTTTTATCGCTAAATCTTGTTTGTAGTTTTGTGGTGGTGAGGGCTCTTCCCTGATTGCTACTGGTAGTTCTGCTCCTGTATTGACATTATGGAATCCTTGCAAGCCTGATAAACATAGAAAGAGTGTGGTTAGATCTCAATCGACTGAGATTTAACTAAGTCTCAGTCAAGTGATATATCATACCCTGTAAAAAAAAGTGATATGTCATATAAAAAAGAAAGAAAGAAAATTAGAAAGATAAAAAAATGCACGGACCTCAATGTATAATCTCACTAATATAGCATCGACTGAGACATAACCAAGTCTCAGTCGACTGAGATTTAGCAATCAGACATAGAAAACACTATGTACTGTATAGCTTTGTTGGCCCACGTTCAGATTAGCTCACATGTCTTTCTTCAAACAAAATGGCTAGCACCTATTATCCCGTTCTCTTCACACTCAAGCTGGATATATAGTTCCTTGTTTCATTTGGTACCATCTTCGTTTGATGGGAATATGATGTTGTGCGTTGAGGTATCTAAGAAGTAAGAACAGCTGTCAGATTTTATTAATCTCTCATCCCTTTGGTCCTGCCCTCCTACGAACTCTCATTTAGGATTTCCTTGCCTCTCGCCGGCGCCGCAGCCGATCCGCCTCGTCTCCTATGGTCCTTGGCCATGGAGGCGTTGTGGATCCACTACCGGGATTACTGGCTATGCCGACGGCCATAGGTCCAAATCCCGTCGGGATAGACCTATGCCGACGGCCGCCATCGGCATAGACCCGTCGGCATCGTATACGTCGGCGTACCTGGGCCTGCCGTCGGCATAGAAAAGCCGTCGGCATAGGTACGTATGCCGACGGTATCCGTACGGCCGTTGGCACAGATTGGCCGTCGGCAAACTCGTACGTATGACGGCGGCAGACGGCGCCGTCGTTAAGTTACGCCCAATAAAAATGCGCCACGTGTCAGCACTATACCGACGGCTAAGCCGTCGGCATATGTTCAAATCTATGCCGACGGCTAAGCCGTCGACATAGTTCTGACACGTGGCGAATGCTGGCATTCCCTGGCGCCAGCATATGCCGACGGCTAAGCCGTCGGCATAGATTTGAACATATGCCGACGGCCTGGCCGTCGGCATATACTGGTGCCAGGGAGTACAGTTGCGTAAGCCGTCGGCATAGATGCCACGTGTCGCCCACTGGTGCCTCGGCGGGTGGCTATGCCGACGGCATGCTGCCTATTTTTTCTTCTTCTGATTTCTGTTTGAATTCATTTCAAATTCACAGCACATATACATATACATATATTCAAATTCACAGCACATATACATATAACATCGTCATCACAATAAGTATCGTCATCACATAAGTATCATCATCACAATAACATCATCATCATCATCACAATAACAAAAATATAAGGAGAAGCACACAAGTCCTACGAGCATACAAAGGGATTAAGCCCTACGAGGTCCACTACCAAGGTCCTCACCGCCCAGACGGCCAAAGCCCAGGTCGTCACTGCTTGCGGCAGCGCTACCGCCACGACCGGCTCCGCTACCGCTACCGCCACCGCCACCTCGGTGAATCGGAGTGACCGGGCTCCGTGACTCGGGAGTGATGCCATCATTGGCACCACCACCAACGGATGATCCACACCGGTTCCCTGGATGTTCGAAAAGACATGTTAAGGGGATATAAGATTGTGTTGAATAAACAGTAAGCAGTGGTTGATGAGTTTGGGGATGTACTAACCGGAGTCTCCATGTTCTGTGACAGAAACTCCTCAAAGGTAAGGAGCACTGGTGCAGGTCCAGCAGGTGGTGGTGGTGGTTCCATTACTGGAACCGTGCCGGCCGCCATGCTCTCAAAAACGCGCTGCATGTGAATTGACCAAGAAAACACGAAGGTCAGAAGAAATGAAAGTGCAAATATGGAAGTGAAATGAAAGAGGCTAAACTAACCATCATCATGCAACTGCTGTGCTCCTGGACTGCTGCAACTCTCGCCTGCCACGCCATGGTCTCCTGGCGTGTGTACTCCATGTAGGCCTACGATATGACATGATGAACTCATAAAACATCTCAATGCGGAAAATAAAGTGAGCAAAAAGGAAGATAAGAGGGAAAATACTTACGCTGTTCTGCTGGGCTAGGAGGGAGTGTGACTGTGCACTGGTCGTGCTCGTGCGCTGGCACCTACCTGCTGTTCTCCAGATACACGTCTTGGCAAATAGCCGAGAGAATGTGCTCCGGAGAACAACGGGGAGGCGCCGCCAAAATCCTGTCTCGGAACGGGGTAGGGCATGGAGAACGTACCCAATCTACACATCATCGGACTGTCCGTGGAAAACGCTGGACAATCCGAAAGAGTTGCGGTGATAAATATGCAATTGAATGCATATTTATCGATGCAGCCCTTTCGGACGGGGGACGTCTAGGTTACGCGACTTGACGTGATAATTAAATCTAGTGACATAAAAAAGAGCGAATGAGGAGGTGGTGGATTTGTAGCTCACCCTCGGATGTAGTCGATCAGCGCAGGGATGATCGGGGGCGAACAGCTCCGACGACAATCTCTCCGGAGAGATGCGACACCACAAAGCCTATAAATTCCACCGAGTGAAAACTTTAGAACCTCACATCTCATATCGCATTTTAACAACATCTCAAATTGTAGGATATGATTCATATATTCTACGTTCAAAGTATAGGAGGAGGATGTGGATTCCTAGCTCACCCTCGGGTGTAGAGGAAGTAGTCGAACAACAAAGGGATGCGCAAGGACCAATGCTTCCGACGACGATCACTTCAGCAAGATGTGACTCCACAGAGTCTGCAAATTCCACCGAGGGAAAAAAATTAAACTATCCATCTCATATAGCATTATTTGATGACAAAAATAATAACATAAAAATATTTCTCAAGGCAATTGGCATCAATATTTTTATATTTTATTGGTGACGTGAAAATCGCCTAGCTACTCGAGAAAACAAAGGACCATGGCCCATGAAAATACTTGAAAACAAAGAACCATCAACATTTTTATCTAGTTATCTATTCATTTCATCCAACTATCGATTTTCTAACATTCGCTATCTATCTATCTATCTATCTATCTATCTTCTAAAATTCGCTATCTATCGATTTTTTAACATTCGCTATCTATCTATCTATCTATCTATCTAACATGGCAGTAGGTAGTAGCAGCAGCGGCAGCAGCAGTACAACAGCGGCAGCAGCAGGGGAGCGGCCGGAGGAGCGGGGGAGCAGGTGACGGAGGAGCTCACCGAGGGGAGGCAGCAGGGGGGCGGGGGAGGTGGTGACGGAGGCGGTGTCGGAGGGGCAGGTGATGGACGGGCCGGCCACGGAGGCGGTCGGGGTCGGGTGCGGGGCCGACGGGGTCGGGGTCGGGCCGGGGGCGCCGGCCGGGGCGGGGCCGGTGGCGTGGTCGGGGTCGGGGGCGGGGGCGCCGGCCGGGGCGGGGACGGGGGCACCGGCCGGGGCGGGGCCGGGGGCGTGGTCGGGGTCGGGGCGGGAGCGGGAGCGGCCGCGGCGGAAGGGGCGGGAGCGGCCGCGGCGGAGTGGTCGGGGGCGTGGGCGGCCGCGGCGGTGGTGGTGGCGACGGCGACGCGCGCGGATCGGGGTGGCGGCCGGCTGCGGTTGCGAGAGAGAGAGAGAGCGGGGGTTGGGATCGGGTCGGGCGGGGGGGGGGGATGAGTGGAGGAGAGGAGGAGAGGCAGAGTGGATAAGGTGGGGGGGCTATGCCGACGGCTTAGCCGTCGGCATAGCTCGAGCCGTGCCACGTCATCGATCCGTGGCATCCGAGGCATAGCTATGCCGACGGCTTTACCGTCGGCATAGCTCGAGCCGTGCCACGTCATCGATCCGTGGCATCCGGGGCATAGCTATGCCGACTGCTTTGCCATCGGCATATCTATGTATTATTATTTTTTTCCCTAAATTAAAATTTGATTAATTTAAATGTGTATTATCGCACGGAGGGGGGAAACGGCCACGTCCGGGCACAACCCACCGCAAGATTCCCTCCGCTCCGTGTCTGCCCGACGTGGACATTTCCCCCCTCCGTGCGACGGCGACAGCGACGTCCGTGAGGGGGGTCACACTACGGAGCCGCGTGCCGGGTGCTTGCACCTGCCACCATACTTCCAGACGTGTAAGAGGGACCAGCGCAAGACCTGGCGGCATAGCTACCCCCCAAGTACCCCGTCCCGTCTAACCCTGGCACTGTTGACCGGCGGATCTAGGCCTTTGACTTTCGCCGGACGGGGTTTGACCGATGGATATTTTCACCTGGCTGTGATAGGACAGCCCATAGGTACACTTCGGATCAAGGTCCGGGCACAACCCACCGCAAGATTCCCTCCGTGTCTGCCCGACGTGGCCGTTTCCCCCCTCCGTGCGATGGCGGCAGCGACGTCCGTGAGGGGGGTCACACTACAGAGCCGCGTGCCAGGTGCTTGCACCCGCCACCACACTTCTAGACGTGTAAGAGGGCCCAGCGCAAGACCTAGCGGCATAGCTACCCCCCTCCCCCCAAGTACCCCGTCCCGTCTAACCGTGTCACTGTTGACCGGCGGATCTAGACCTTTGACTTTCGCCGGACGGGGTTTGACCGATGGACATTTTCACCTGGCCGTGATAGGCCAGCCCATAGGTACACTTCGGATCAAGGTCCGGGCACAACCCACCGCAAGATTCCCTCCGTGTCTGCCCGACGTGGCCGTTTCCCCCCTCCGTGCGACGGCGGCAGCGACGTCCGTGAGGGGGGTCACACTACAGAGTCGTGTGCCGGGTGCTTGCACCTGCCACCACACTTACAGACATGTAAGAGGGCCCAGCGCAAGACCTGGCGGCATAGCTACCCCCCCCCCCCCCCCAAGTACCCCGTCCCGTCTAACCCTGGCACTGTTGACCGGCGGATCTAGGCCTTTAACTTTCGCCGGACGGGGTTTGACCGATGGACATTTTCACCTGGCTGTGATAGGCCAGCCCATAGGTACACTTCGGATCAAGGTCCGGGCACAACCCACCGCAAGATTCTCTCCGTGTCTGCCCGACATGGCCGTTTCTCCCCTCCGTGCGACGGCGGCAGCGACGTCCGTGAGGTGGGTCACACTACGGAGCCGCGTGCCGGGTGCTTGCACCTGCCACCACACTTCCAGACATGTAAGAGGGCCCAGCGCAAGACCTGGCGGCATAGCTACCCCCCCCCCCCAAGTACCCCGTCCCGTCTAACCCTGGCATTGTTGACTGGCGGATCTAGGCCTTTGACTTTCGCCGGACGGGGTTTGACCGATGGACATTTTCACCTGGCTGTGATAGGCTAGCCCATAGGTACACTTCGGATCAAGGTCCGGGCACAACCCACCGCAAGATTCCCTCCGTGTCTGCCCAACGTGGCCGTTTCCCCCCTCCGTGCGACGGCAACAGCGACGTCCATGAGGGGGATCACACTACGGAGCCGCGTGCCGGGTGCTTGCACCTGCCACCACACTTCCAGACGTGTAAGAGGGCCCAGCGCAAGACCTGGCTGCATAGCTACCCCCCTAAGTACCCCGTCCCGTCTAACCCTGGCACTGTTGACCGGGCGGCAAACTGGGGCCAACAGACACGCGTGGTGTATCTATGTATGTTTATGTTTAGATAAGGCAGATTTAAATTAATCAAATTTCAATTTAGAAAAAAAATAAAAAAATAGAAAAATAAAAAAAATAATACATAGCTATGCCCCGGATCGATGACGTGGCACGTGCCGCGGATCGATGACGTGGCAAACTCTACGGCATATCTATGCCGACGGCCGCCGTTAGGGCCGTCGGCATATATTTGATGGCGTCAAACGGCAGTTAACCACCGGGTGGCCGGGCCCACTTATATGCCGACGGCCTGTCTACGCCGACGGCCACCGTAGGCTTATCACGACCTATGCCAACGGCCCCCATCGGCCTAGATGGTGGTATGCCGACGGCCGAACTACGCCGACGGTTTGCCTTAGGCCGTCGGCATACCGCCCCCGTCGGCATAGTCGGGGCCGTCGGCAACGTGCCTTTTTCCGGTAGTGATCCCGGCCCTTGCCAGCGGGAGGGCTCCGTTTTTAGGTCCTTTTTTTATTTTTGTTAGGGTTTGTGTCATGCTCAAGAAGACGAGGCGGCGGCGGCTTCTTGAAGATGGACTCCCCGCCTAGCCCCCGTCCCGGTGATGTTTCAAGCGTCGCCGGAAGGTGCGTGGAGGTTTGTCTCCGACGGATCTTGTGGGATCTGGTCGGCGTTTGTCTTCGGTGGATCCGATTGCGTCCGGTCTCCGTTCGTCTGCGTCTGTGTGTCTGCAAGTTGGATCCTTCTGATCTACGCTTCTCTTCATCGGCGGCGGTTGTTGTTCTGGTGCGCTGGTCCTATGGGGTCTTAGCACGACGACTTCCCGACTGTCTACTACAACAATGTTTGCCCGGCTCCGACGAGGGAGGGACAATGACGGCGGCGCGCCTTCGGCTCGCTCCGGTGCTTGTAGTCGTCACTGGGTGGTCTACGGACCTGGATGTAAATTTTACTTCTAGTGTTCTTTGTACTACCTTGACAGTTGATGAATAGATCGGAAGTTTCTCGCAAAAAAAAAAATCTATTAATCTCATTTGTTCTATTTTCTCAGATCATTGCGTAGACGTACCATTAATGATTTTGCTCCTGCTGCGGTGGCCTCTGGCTTCTGTAGACTCCCACAACTAGAAGGTATCCTTTTCTACTTAATCATTGCTGACATACGTACTTGCTTGTGTTATAAGATTTGTTGGACCTTTGACACAACATTTGGTCTTCACAGCTGACCTAACAGCTGTATGTTATTGTACCGTACGTCGTACCTACCCTGTACGCGGCATCACCGTGTGCACAACTACAACCTAAACAGCCAAACGTTGAGCAGATATAGACTCCAAAATGAAGTGCATACAAGTAGATGACCTAACTAGTTGCAAAGCTCCGGACTCTCTGAGCACGCTGCCTTCTGTACCCTATAAGTAGCAACTAGCAGCTGCTACCTCTCCCACACTCAAACTGGATTGCTCCCTGCCCAGGCTAGCCAGTGCTATAGCTGCACACGTCGAGCAATATGGCTTTGAAAAACTCCGCCATTTTCCTCCTCGGTCTTCTTCTCTCATGCGTTGCCATGAGCGGGGCGGCGAGAACCCAAGAGGATACCGTTCCGTCCAAGGAGGAGCACCAGCCCGAGGTGCCACTGCTTCCCAAGCTGCCACCGTTCCTGGAAGTGCACCTGCCACCTAAGCCTGAGCTGCCCAAGGTGGAGCTGCCGCCGGTCCCTGAGGTGCACCAGCCACCCAAGCCAGAGATGCCCAAGGTGGAGCTGCCGCCGGTCCCGGAGGTGCACATGCCACCCAAGCCTGAGCTGCCCAAGGTGGAGCTGCCGCCGGTCCCTCAGGTGCACCTGCCACCCAAGCCGGAGATGCCCAAGGTGGAGCTGCCGCCGGTCCCGGAGGTGCACATGCCATCCAAGCCTGAGCTGCCCAAGGTGGAGCTGCCGCTGGTCCCTGAGGTGCACCTGTCACCCAAGCCTGAGCTGCCTAAGGTGGAGCAGCCGCCGGTCCCTGAGGTGCACCTGCCACCCAAGACGGAGATGCCCAAGGTGGAGCTGCCGCCTGTCCCGGAGGTGCACATGCCACCCAAGCCGGAGTTGCCCAAGGTGGAGCTGCCAACGTTCCCAGAGGTGCACCTGCCACCCAAGCCGGAGATGCCCAAGGTGGAGTTGTCGCCGATGCCCGAGATGCCCACTGTTCCTGGGATCCACTTCTCGGAGCCGGAGGCCAAGCCATGAGAACGGGCTTATCAATATTGTTATTTCGTTTTGTCTCGCTTATAGTTGTACCTGTTGCTGTGTTGTGTTGATGATCTGATTGTTTAGTTGTGGTTTTCTGCGAATGGTGTGAGTGATCTACTTATATATTGGTATATACGATAAATATGCTTTTGCACCCTTTTCTCGTAAGAGCATTTCAAAAGTATGCATGCTTCTAAGTTTTCACCGTAAGTTTCGTTTGCACCTATCCATTTTCCATAACATAAAACTATATACGTATATATATTTCTCTTCAACCTTAAGTCGTCCTAGCTTTAATACCTGATATTTAGGACCCAAAAATTGTCATTATTAAGTTTGCGTCAACGGTCTGAACGCTAGTGATCAAGAAGGTGTCTCTAGGGTGTCACTAGACCTGGCAGACGCTTGAAGCAGACGCTGCCGATTGCCGCTGTTCGTGATTTTGTGAGGCTCTGGACAATGATGGATGTTGTTGTCCTCACCAATGAGGCCGAAGCTGGAAGTGCACGAGGAACGGCCAATACACCTCCAAATTGGCCTTAACAATGTTGTTATTTCGTTATGCCTCGCTCGTACTTGTACCTGTTGCTGTGTTGTGTCGATGAGTTGTGGTTTTCACCGAGTGTTGTGAGTGAGCTTATATATTGGTATGTACAAGAAATGTGCTTTCACACCCTTTTGTTGTAAGAGCATTTGAAAAGCATCCACGCTTCTAATTCTAAGTTTCACCGTTAAGCTTCGTTTGCACCTATCCATTTCCCATTGACAAAACATAAAACTATATACATTTTTCTCATCAACCTTAAGTCGACCTAGCATACCTGATATTTAGGACCATAAGTTGTCGTCATTAAGTTTGCGTCAACGGTCTGAAAGCTAGTGATCAAGAGGGTGTCACTAGACGGCCAACTAGTGCATGCATGACTAGTATCGAGCGAGCGGATGTGGCAGAGATCTGGGTGTCATGTGTCAACAACTCAACATAGACAACGCTGATGAGGGGTGTCGGACGACTTTATCTTTACTTTCATCCGAATTGTGGTGTTCACTTCAGTGAGCAAATACGTTCAAATTGTTCTATAGGATGAAACTGATAGGTTGACAAATATTTAAAAGGCAAATGATAATACAACAAACAAACAAACAAACCAACATTACGAGTGTCCAACTCTACTAAATATTGAATGAGAAGCCAGGCGCCGTGAACACATCACTAGTTAAGAGATCGAGAAAGCAAACTAACCAGGGTTCGAAGCTCAAGTAACTATCTCAAAAATAGTTATAGCGACCCTACAGGGGGCTCCAGATATCCTCCCTCCTCGAGCCACCGCCACCCTTGTCCTCGACCCCCGATCTCCTCCCTCCCCATCTGATCTAGGGCTTCGAGCTGCCGTCGCCCCTCTCCTTGCCACTACCAGAGCTCCGCGGGGCAAAGCCCGGGCGGAGGATGATGGCGGCGGCGGGGCCTTCCTCCGCCGCGGCTCCGGGATGTGGTTGCGGTGGAGATCCGTGCGGGTGGCCTGGACGTGTGCGTCGTCCGGCGTCGGCAGCGCAGCGGTGAGGGCCCCTCCGCCGTCGATGGCTCACCCAGGCGGGACGGCGGTTCCGGGTGGTGGTTCGGCTCCGGTCGTGCGGTTTCCAGGCGGCAGGCATCACCCATGGACGTGATGGATGACGGAGGAGGTCGATCTGGTGGTCCAGCCGGGGATGGGCGCGAATTTGCCAGCGAAAGCTTGGTTTGGCCTCTGCCAGAATCGTCAACGGCGGCGCCGGCGGGCGTCCTTACCTCGTTGGAGGCGTTGTGGGGTAATTCACGTTCCCTGTGTGCCTCGGGGGAAACCCTAGATTCGGGCTTTACAGATCGGATGATGGAGGTTCCTACGTCGTCACCCCAACTGGGGCATCATCTTTGGGGTTGTACACCGGCTGGAGGGACAAGTGTTTGGCTTGGTGGCTAGGCGCAGGTCTCCGTATGCTTCTCGTGCGGTGACCAAGGTGGAGTGGCGTGCCATCTATAGTATTGACGACGGCAAGTCTTGGCGGCAAGGTGCAGCGGGGTCTCGGCGCTGGATACCGTTCGATGGGAGCGCACAGGAGGCAGGCACTGTTTGGCGTCGTGGTGGAGTCGACGGCAGAAAGGTCTACCAAGATTAGTGCATTGATTGCTCCTGAAGATGGGACTGCGGACGAAGAAGGCGACGGATTCTACAATGTGCGCATGCGGTGCATGTTGAGGGTCTGCTAGACCGGTTGGTGCTCCCGGCTAGCCGGCGGGCGGCTTGGTGAGGCCACCGGATTTCTTGGTGTGCATGACGCGCGGTCAGGACACATCATCAATCTTGTAGGTAGGACGACAGTGTTTATCAGGAAGGTGGCTTTGGGTTGATCTATGTATTTATTTTGTAAGACCTTGTTGAATAATGCAATAAAGAAAGGCCGGGGGAAGAAGTGTGGATTTTCCCCAATGGGAAGAGTCTGGTTGGCAGCAGCAACGGCCATTGCTAATGTACTCCTACTTGCTTGTGTTCTCTGCGATCTGATGGTCCCTTGACAAGTCGTTTCGTCTTAGCAGCTGGCCTAATTAACGATTGTTTGTGATCGCTAGGTCATCATCCTCAATTGCAGCCGTACAGCTTGAGAGAACTATGTCAGCCTCTCTTTACCCAAATCGTAAGCAGGTAGCCAGAATGAGACTCGAAATTAAAGTGCACACATGAACCGGGTAGTGTAGATGAGTAGTTGACCAACCATGTTGCAAAGCAACGGACTGCGAGCATTTTTGAACTCTATAAATAGAACATGAGACCTGCTATCTCTCCCACATCAAAACCTCACCACGAGAGCTAGCTAGAACAACCATAGGCGTCCAGCAAAATGGCTTCGAGAAACACCGTTATATTCCTCCTCGGACTGCTCCTCTCGTGCATCGCCATGAGCAGCGCGGCTAGAATGCTAGAGGAGGAGATGGCTCCGTCCAAAGGCGAGGAGCACCAGCCCGAGCTGCCAACGCTGCCCAAGGTCGAGCTGGCGCCATTCCCGGAGGTGCACCTGCCACCTAAGCCTGAGCTGCCCAAGGTAGAGCTGCCGACGTTCCCGGAGGTGCACCTGCCACCCAAGCCCGAGCTCCCAACGTTCCCGGAGCTGCCACCAAAGCCCAAGATGCCCACCATCCCCGAGTTCCACTTCCCGGAGCCAGAGGCTAAGCCATGAAGGCATGAAGGTTGTCTTCACTTGTCTTCTCTTTGTTCGCGCTCCTACATGTATCTGTTGGTCTGGTCGTGTTGTGTCTTTGTGTGATTTCTGGCGAATCATCTGTGCGATGTGAAGCACTTATCTATGGGTCTATTTATAGATGGAATGTACATGTACAAATGAATGTTTATGAAAAATGAAAGTGTTGATCTCATTTGTTTCCCTTTTCTCTTAAAAATATTTTAAAAGTTTAGATCATTCTAATGCACGATTTATTATCAACAATGCTCACCGACAGATTGCTTTTCACTTCATATTCTTTCACCCACAAACCACCGCGTGCACTACTAACTCCAAGATGCAATATTTGAAGTGCATGCAATAATGTCCTTTGAGTTTGCTGTCGGCATGCTTAAATACCTTGCAAATTAATCAGGATTTTGGGACTATTATGAAATTCCTAGCAATAATATGAACAATCCACATGGCCACAAAGGCCTCAATGGGAGATGGGATGGCAACTAATTCTTGGAACCAGGTTCGAGTGCCCACACATCTTTCAATTTCGATGAATCCTCCTCCAAAAAAAAAAAAAACTTTAACAAGAATTGGGAGACAGCCCCGTGGAAGTGCAATGATGTCTCCACCTAGTTGGACCCATGTGGAGAGGATTAAATACCGCTGATGTATTTTGTTTGATGAATAAAACAGCGTGTGTTTGTCGCTATCTTCTTAAGAATAATGTTTCAATGATGTTAGTACTCCCGGTCTCAAATTTTGTGACAGTAGCTTGAAAAGAGTATGAAAGAGGAATGGCAACTACTGTTCGAGTTTGCCGGTGGAGTATGGTTTGCTAGGGTTGCGCTTTTGGTGAATGTCGACACTTCCCATAGGCGTGCTTCTATTGAGTTGCATCTTAGGTCTAGTTGCTGCTTGACATGCAATATTTTTTTATTTTTTTAGAAAAGGAGGATTACCCCCGGCCTCTGCATCTGAGCGATGCATGCAGCCATTTTATTAATTATTCTCAGAGACCTTACAAAGCATTACATCAGTAAGCCTGAAGCCACCATCTTGGCGACACCTGTCGCTACTCCTATCCCCTTGATGCAGGGGTGCCGAATGTCCGAGCCTAATACCAAACAGACATCGCACCAAAACCTAACATCTAATGTCGGATGCCCCATCCCAGCCACATACCGGGAATGGGTCACACACCGGTCCGGCGCACTCACCGAGGCTACCGCCGCCGTCATCCACCTAACCATCTCCAGAGCAGGTACCGACGCAAAGACCTTGCCAGGCCAGCTATCGACGCCACCATGGCGCCAGACAGCGCCACCGTCCTGCGCTCGTCCATCCAGCCGCATCTGTCGTCGATATCCAGCTGCACCATGCCGCCAAATACTCGTCGTCATCGACGCGGTAGAAACAACGCCGCACCTCCTGGCAACCTCCACCCCGTCGCCGCAGCTGGAGCTACGCGGAGTCCATCACCCACATCATCTCTCCGCCGAACAGCAGAACCTCCCAAGATGGCTCCTCCATGGAGGGTACGACGCGAAGGACGCCGCCTCCGCCCAATCCAGACTGAATTTTGGACTTTCGTCCGGGAGGGGTTCGGAGGTGGATAGGAGAGACCTCAGCATCGCCTCCACGGAGGGTAACGGCGTCGAGTGACGTCGCTGATGTCGGACCGAACAAGCCGATCAAAGTTTCCTCCGGTCCCCATCCTATACCACCAAACCTCCGTTGGCTCCGGATCTGGCAACGGACCACGAACCGAAACCTGCAGAGATGAGAGAGCCATGGGGCTCAACCCACCATGAAGGAAGATCGAGAAGAATCCATCGTAGATCTCCTGGCACCGAATCCAACGATCCGGCGTGGTCAGCGACGACCACCACCACCCCGCGGCGGCCGACGACGTTCAAACCCAAGACCCAGAATTGGATCCGATCTGAACCCGGCAGTGCCCGCGACCACCGATCTTGCCCACCACGCAGCCGTCACCACGTCGCGAGCAGGCCGCCGCCGCCGCCGCGCCGCGCACGCCGCCACCAAGAAACCCGCCCGACCCCATGCTAGCCCGGCGCCCCGCCCGATCTGGCTGCCCCGCGCCAGCCGCGACGGACAAGGGGAAGAGACGCCCCGCCGCCGCCCAGCCGGCCAAGCTTTCCCCGGCGGCGCTGCGGACGGCGGCGAGGAGAGGTGGAGGCGGATGAGGGCCGAGAGGACGGCGGCTAGGGTTCTTGTTGTCACAGTTTCATACGGTTATCCTCAAATGAACCATGCTTTGTATGGTTTCTATATGAAATGGAAAGGAGATCCATGCCCTCTTGAAGAGGCTTCTACTTGAAAAAAGAACCAAGTACAGACCTTCAGGGCGACCCGGACAAATAAGTTTAAGCATCCAAAGGGACATTTGACTGAAGTATTAAGACCTCCTGCAGTGGGTAGTATTATAAGTTACTATCATGCATATGATATTAGTGTATGACCACGCCGCCTCTGAACCATGAATTACAACCCTCCTTCCCCACCCTTTAACTCCACCCCAATGATGTCTCCAGCTTGCGCGTTGGTTGATTTTTGTCGTTGTTGCGTGCTAACGACAACTTAGCCTCGCAATCCATTTTAAGATCATATCATCTAGTCTATTTTGTCTGTCCCGAGGTGTCTTCATATATTTACTCGAGTTACAAGTGCTCGTCTACAACATCACACCCTCCACTAATACAAGTCCAAGCGTACTATATTGTTTCGGTTTTGCTTCAAGTTTGGCATTATTCACCGTATCGGCCGTTGGATGTTTTTTCGTGTCCCGACTCGTGCAGCTACTGGAGCGCCTCGCTTATGTGTGTGGCGATCCCTTGTTCCGTCGCTTGGCCCGTTTCTCTTTTTACTTTTCACGGCTGTCCAGTTATGGGCCTGTGTCGCACACTATGTCCTTTTTTTTGGTTGTCCAAATCCACTTTTAGCTCAAGGGGCGGCCGATCACACTAATATTGCTAGTGTTGGACCAGCCCATTACGGGAGGGAACAACTGGAACAAAGTTTTGGTCAGTCGTAGGAAGCTTCTTAATTTGGTTTTGAGAAACTTTTTGAAGGCTTAAGAAGGTTTTTTTTATTTTTCTTTTTTCTGTTTTTCATCGAGTTTTCTGGTTTTCTTTTGGTTTTTTGTTTTCTATTTTTTTCCTTTTTGGTTTCCTTTTTATTCTTACTTTTCAATTTGTGAACATTTTCAATTTTGTGAATATATTTTTAAACTTGAGAACATTTTAAAGTCAAGGAGCATTTTTGGAATTCATGAACATTTTTTAATTTCATAAATTTTTTTCAATTTCGTGAATCTTTTTACATGTGTTGTAACTGTATAACCCTAAACACGGCTACAACCATGTCGATAGGGGAGTTGTTGGATGTGATTTTTCTATAGCATGCCTGCATGTTCAGTACCATTTTTTTGTTTTCTTAATATATATGCATGTGTGTCGAACTCGAAAAGAAGCCTTAACCATTTTTTAATGGTTTTTTAAGTGAATGGTAAGTATTTCTTATTGTACTGTGTGGATATGTTATTTTGTTTTGTCAGAGTCCATTTTTGATACGCGTTTGTTGCTAGTTCGTGTGTGTGATAATATGCGAATCAGAATTTGTTTGAGAGTTTTTTATGCATGTGTAATTCAATTTAATTTTTATTTTTATATTTTTTGTATATTAAAATCACATTTTTAGTTTTGCTTTGACCATTTTGATCCATTTGCCACTTCAAAATTTTCTCTCCTTAAATCACAGTTTTTCCACGATCCTAGTTGGGGTTTTTTCCTTTTAAGAAAATGGCTCAATCTACTTTTTTGTTGCCTTTTGTCTTTTGTTTTTTTTCGTAGTCTTTGTTTGTGTTTTGGAAGTATACGCCAATGTATTTGTAATTCAACTTTTAAAAGGGGTAGGTACAATTGCAAGTTTCCAAAAGTAGTCACAACTGCAAGTTTTACAAGGGTACTCGCAACTGCAAGTTTCCAAAAGTAGTCACAACTGCAAGTTTTACAAGGGTAGTCACAACTGCAAGTTCTTTTAACTGGGGGTCGCAACTACACGTCTCTAGGGGTAGTCGCAACTGCACGTGTAGGGGTAGTCGCAACTGCAAGTAGTCAAGGAGGGGGATATTAGCAATCGCAAGTTTTCAAATGTAGTCGCAATTGTAAATTTTCAAGGCTCACAATTGCACGTTTTCCAAGACCAGTCGCAACTTCAAGTTTTTTAACAAAGGGTCGCAACTAGATGCGTCTCTAGGGAGTAGTCGCACTTGCATGTTTTTTCAAGGCGGATCGCGATTGCAAGTTTTCCATGACCAGCTGCAAATGTAAATTCCTCTAGGGTAGTTGTAACTACAAGTTTTTCGAAGGGGGGGGGGTCGCAAATGCACATTTTCCAAGGCCAGTCGCAGCGGCAAGTTTCTCTATGGTACTCGCAACTTCAAGTTTTCAAGAGGTTCACAACTGCTGATTTTTCAAAAGCCGGTCTCACGTACATGTTTTCTAGGGTAGTCGCAACTGCAAGTTTTCAAGGGGGTGAGGGTAGTCGCAATCGTAACTTTTCAAGGCCGGTCGCAACTACAAGTTTCTTTAGGGTAGTCGCAATTGCAAGTTTTTTGAAGGCCGGTCGCAACTGCAAGTTTTTTGAAGGCCGGACGCAACTTCAAGTTTCTCCATGGTAGTCGCAACTACAACTTTTCAAGGCCGGTCACAACTCCAAGTTTCTCTAGGGTAGTCGCAGTTGCAACTTTTTAAGGCCGGTCGCAACTGTAAGTTTCTCTAGGGTAGTCGCAATTGTAAGTTTTTTGAAGGCCGGTCGCAACTGCAAGTTTTTTGAAGGTCAGTCGCAACTGCAAGTTTTTTGAAGGCCGGTCATAATTGCAAGTTTCTTTAGGGTAGTCGCAATTGCAACTTTTTAAGGCCGGTCGCAACTGCAAGTTTCTCTAGGGTAGTCGCAGTTCCACGTTTTTTTGAAGGCGGTCGCAACTGCAAGTTTTTTGAAGGCCAGTTGCAACTGCAAGTTTCTCCAAGGTAGTCGCAATTGCAACTTCTCAAGGTCGGTCGCAACTACAAGTTTCTCCAGGGTAGTCGCAATTGCAACTTCTCAAGGCCGGTCGCAACTGCAAGTTTCTCCAGGGTAGTCGCAATTGCAACTTCTCAAGGCCGGTCGCAACTGCAAGTTTCTCCAGGGTAGTCGCAATTGCAATTTCTCAAGGCTGGTCGCAACTGCAAATTTCTCCAGGGTTGTCGCAATTGCAACTTCTCAAGGCCGGTCGCAAAATGCAAGTTTCTGTAGGGTAGTCGCGATTGCAAGTTTTTGAAGGCCGGTCGCAACTGCAAGTTTCTCTAGGGGTAGTCGCAATTGCAAGTTTTTAAGGGGGTCGTAACTGCACGTTCTCTCCCTTTTCTTTTTTCTGTTTCATTTTCTTTCCTTTTAAGTTTTCTTTTTTCATGTTTTTTTCTTTTTTTTAGAAAATATGTTTGTGATTTACAGAAAATGTTTTGTAAATTTCAATAAATGTTTTTGTTTTTCTTAAATTATTAAAATCTTTAAAAAATGTTCCTCTTTATATTTTGTTCACGAATTTTAAAAATTCTCTGGCTTTTCATACTTTGTTCAGAAATTGATTTTTTTCCCTTGTTTTCAAATGTTGTTCACTTTTTTTCATTTTGTTCACAATTTCCAAAAATGTTATTAAATTAAAAAAATCCCCTTTTTTCAAAATATTTTCACAAATTCAAAAATATTCAAGTTTTAAAAATTTTGTTCGTAAATTCAAAAAATGTTCGTGGAATTTCAAAAGATGTTCGAAGTTTTTAAAAAGTAAGAATTTTTCAATAAATGTTTTGGAAAAGTGCTAAACTGTTTGATCTGTCACGGTATATAGTTCTTCAAAGTTTCGTGGTGTTTATTAATCACCAACGCCGATCATCTGTAGTGTCTTGCAACACGCATTCAGCAGTGATTGATCGTGAGTTCGAGATCCCAAACGTGCACTTTTTTGTCAATTTTTTATGACCCACGTGATACAGCGCCGCGTCTGCCAATGGTCCGGCTATTTTTTAATATCCAACGACTTGTGTATAGGCCCAAAAGCCCAATCAGGCTGTGCGGGAATTATTTCAATTTGACAACCCAATACACGCCCACTATAACAGTAAACAGGCTGGGACAACTAACATATGATATAAGCTTACATCAGGTGAATGAGACCATACTATAACTCAGCTAGATGAGTTCTAGCCACTCCCATATTGTTTTCTGAGAAGGATGATAAATCCCTGGACTTTTTATCGATTGATCTATGCACACAATTAAATATTGTTAATTTATAAACACCACCATACTTTGGCGCCGAACAAATCAGGTTACATTATAAGAATGAAATTTTTTGAAGGCCATCTACATTGGGCCTATCTCGAGGCAGAATCTCCATGGTCCTACCACAAACTATATGACTATGGACCACAATCCACCGATTGATCGATATACAAGCTTAAAAAGTTTGCAATATTCCAAAACAACACCTTGAAAATGGAATCGTCGTTGGCACGTCAATGATGGATGGTCCAAGCAAATGCGGAAAGGGGACAATCACTCGAAGCACAAATTCAAGCCAACGCCTTTAATAAGAAAATGGCATGCGGGCGTCGATGCTGCCTGGTCGAGCCGACGGTGAATCATGGTTTTCACTAGGATAGTATACAACCTCGATGTCAATCGCCAATTTCACCATCCAAGCTACTTGCCTGCTCACATAAAATTAGTCGGCCAAAGAAGATTTCGCCGGAAGAGAAATGTCATCACGTTGCTCCTGATCATTGTTGTTCTACTATCGCGTTGATGGTAGACATGTGCACCATAGCAGCACCTAGAAGCCTCTGTCACTAGATGTGCTGCATGGACGCCATGGCCTGCTTGATCCTAGTTCCATCTGTGGTCGAGGCACATCCGACCAGCTGCCACCGGCGATGCCCATCGACCTACAAATTTGTGATTCCACGCGCACCTAACCACCACGGCCGTGCCATCACGCCATCGATCCCATGTTGCATACCAAGCCTAGAGAGCTCGTGGTCGCACCTTCGTGATAGATGGTATCGCAACAATCCCTCTAACACCTTTGAACACTGCGCCTCTCGACTACTATGCCTCCATGCCGGTGAGCCGCTGCAACCGGACACTCAACTGTGTGCAACCTAGCAGTCTCGGGCCACTCCACACCTAGAGAGGGGGAAACGGTCCTGCTGTCGCCAACGCCATGTGGGCTTTGCTCAACGACGCCCTTCGACACTGACGAGGGACACAAGGGGCAAGATGAGGAGGTGAAGGCTGGCGGCTAGGGTTTCTTCTGGGTTGCTCGTGGTGAGAGCGACACTAGAGTTACCTAATGTTGCTATATATGGTAGCATGACCAGGAGTTTCCCACCTTTAGAACTATAGACGCTTCACCATTTTTATTCTTATTTTTATTTCTACGAATGCTTCACCAAATGTGAAGTACGTGCTACAATACACACGTTTAACAGTTAGTGGCAATAGTATGAGGTTTAACAAACTGAATGGCAGGTAACCATGAAGGCAGCAGTCACATTGTTGGCGATGACATGCTACCTCGACGAGGCCTTCCATGTAGTGTTATGTGTGTGATATTTTATGTGTGCCGCTTAGTGATTTGTGACGGTTTTTGTCAGGTTTTTCGTTAATTAATTAAGCACTTCTCTTTTCTTAATGAATCCATGAAGCAAATCGTTTGCCTCTGTTTCGAAAAAAATAACTCTACTGAACATGGAAAAGAAACACTGTACGCGGCTACCTCTGGGAAATGCAACACGGCTGTTAAGTTCACTAGTAGAAAACAGGGCTTTGGTCCAGCCCTGAAAAGCCCATTAATCCCGGTTCACTCACGAACCGGGACCAATGGGGGCATTGGTCCCGGTTCGTGAGGCCAGGGCGCCGGCCGGGCCTCATGGGCCATTGGTCCCGGTTCGTCTGACCCCTTTGGTCCTGGTTCCAGACACGAACCGGGACCAATGGGCCTCGCTCCTGGCCCACAACCATTGGTCCCGGTTTGTGGCTGGAACCGGGACCAAATGATGTCCTTTAGCCCCGGTTCCAGCCACAAATCGGGACCAATGGTCGGCCTATATATACCCCCGCGAGGAGAGCACAGTGCACTGCTCTGTTTTTTTGGCCGGCCGTGGGAGAGTTTTGTGGTGCTCTAGCTCACCTCCTATGCACATGAGGTGTTCGATGAAATGCCCGAGCCACACTTAAGCTTTCTCCTCTGGAAGCTCATTGTCCAAGCTCCATTTTCCTCAAGATTTGTCTAGGTTTGGCGGTCCGTCCTATCCCGTCCCCGTCCTCACCGCCGTCGATCGCCCGCGCCCATCTGGGCGCCGGCACCACCGTGGTTAGCCTCTTCTTCTTATCTTCTTTCTAAAAGAAAAAAGTTCTTACTTGTATGATTTAGATAGATACTTGTGTAACTTTCTTACTTTTATTATTGTTTGTTATTATATAGTGCGATGGTTTTGGTTATATGTTGTTCTAGATAGTTCTTACTTGTATGATTTAATTAGATGCTCTAGAGAGTTATATGTTGTTCAATAATGAGAACTATATAACGCACGCAGATGAACCGGCAATGGATGTACGGTGACCGACGCACCTCCGAGTATATTAAGGGCCTGCATAATTTTCTCGAAGCGGCTGAGGCAAACAAGCAGAATGGTTTTATGCATTGTCCATGTACTGTCTGTGAGAATACGAAGGCTTTCTCCAACTCTAAAACCCTTCACTTCCACCTGCTTGAGAAGGGTTTTATGCCACGCTATAATATTTGGACCAAGCACGGAGAAAGAGGGGTTATGATGGAAGACAACGAAGAAGAAGAGGATGATGACAACTACCCGCCCCCTGAATACGGTGATGCTGCAATGGGGAAGCTGACGATCAAGAGGAACCAGACGATGTGCCCGATGATGATCTTCGTCGGGTCATTGTTGATGCACAGAGAGAATGCGAAAGTGAAAGGGAGAAGTTGAAGTTCGATCGCATGTTAGAGGATCACAAAAAGGGTTGTACCCAAATTGCGAAGATGACAACAGAAAGCTCGGTAACACACTGGAATTGCTGCAATGGAAGGCAGACAATGGTGTATCTGACAAGGGATTTAGTTCGCTACTTAAAATAATGAAGAAGAAGCTTCCAAAGGATAACGAATTGCCCGGCAGTACGTACGAAGCAAAGAAGGTTCTATGCCCTCTAGGATTGGAGGTGCAGAAGATACATGCATACCCTAATGACTGCATCCTCTACCGCGGTGCGTACGAGGATTTGAACGCATGCCCGGTATGCGGTGCATTGCGGTATAAGATTAGAAGAGATGACCCTGGTGATGTTAAGGGCCAGAGCACCGGGAAGAGGGTTCCTGCCAAGGTGATGTGGTATGCTCCTATAATACCATGGTTGAAACGTCTGTTCAGAAACAAAAAGCATGCCGAGTTGATGCAATGGCACATAAAAGACCGTAAGAAAGACGGGAAGTTGAGAGCACCCGCTGACGGGTCGCAGTGGAGAAAGATTGAGAGAAAGTGGAGCGACTTTACAGGTGACCCGAGGAACGTATGGTTTGGTTTAAGTGCAGATGGCGTTAATCCTTTTGGGGAGCAGAGCAGCAAGCATAGCACATGGCCTGTGACTCTATGTATGTATAACCTTCCTCCTTGGTTGTGCATGAAGCGGAAGTTCATTATGATGCCAGTGCTCATCCAAGGCCCTAAGCAACCCGGCAATGACATTGATGTGTACCTAAGGCCATTAGTTGATGAACTTTTACAGCTATGGAATGGAAGAGGTGTACGTGTGTGGGATGAGAACGAACAGGAGGAGTTTGACCTACATGCGTTGCTGTTTGTAACCATCAACGATTGGCCTGCTCTCGGTAACCTTTCAGGACAGACAAACAAGGGATACCACGCATGCACACACTGTTTAGATGACACCGACAGTATATATTTGGAAAAATGCAGGAAGAATGTGTACCTGGGGCATCGTCGATTTCTTCCGACCAACCATCAATGTCGAAAGAAAGGAAAGCATTTCAAAGGTGAGGCAGATCACCGGAAGAAGCCTGCCCTCCGTACTGGTGATCACATACTTGATATGGTCAATGATTTACAAGTAATCTTTGGAAAGGGTCCTGGCGGACTATCTGTTCCGACTGACGATGCGGGACGCGCACCCATGTGGAAGAAGAAATCTATATTTTGGGACCTACCCTATTGGAAAGACCTAGAGGTCCGCTCTGCAATCGATGTGATGGACGTGATGAAGAATCTTTACGTGAACCTGCTAGGCTTCTTGGGAGTGTATGGGAAGACAAAAGATACACCGGAGGCATGGGAGGAACAGCAATGTGTGCATGAAAAAGACGGCATGCATCCAAAGCAGTATGAAGGTCCTGCCAGCTATGCTCTTACCAAAGAAGAGAAGGAAATCTTCTTTGAATGCCTGCTCAGTATGAAGGTCCCGTCTGGCTTCTCGTCGAATATAAAGGGAATAATAAATATGGCAGAGAAAAAGTTCCAGGACCTAAAGTCTCATGACTGCCACGTGATTATGATGCAACTGCTTCCGGTTGCATTGAGGGGGCTTCTACCGGAAAACGTTCGATTAGCCATTGTGAAGCTATGTGCATTCCTCAATGCAATCTCTCAGAAGGTGATCGATCCAGAAATCCTGCCAAGGTTAAGGAGTGATTTGGTGCAATGTCTTGTTAGTTTCGAGCTGGTGTTCCCACCGTCCTTCTTCAATATCATGACGCACGTCCTAGTTCATCTAGTCGACGAGATTGTCGTTCTGGGCCCTGTATTTCTACACAATATGTTCCCCTTTGAGAGGTTCATGGGAGTCTTAAAGAAATATGTTCGTAACCGCGCTAGGCCAGAAGGAAGCATCTCCATGGGCCATCAAACAGAGGATGTCATTGGGTTTTGTGTTGACTTCATTCCTGACCTTAAGAAGATTGGTCTTGCTCAATCGCGGTATGAGGGGAGACTGACTGGAAAAGGCACGCTAGGAGCGGACTCAATAATATGTAGGGACGGGCATTCTTGGTCTCAAGCACACTACACAGTTCTACAGAATTCTACCTTGGTGACCCCGTATGTCGATGAACACAAGAATATTCTGTGCTCCAAACACCCGGAGCAGTGTGACGACTGGATTACATATGAACACATCAGGACTTTCGGCAGTTGGTTGCAAACACGTCTCATGGGTGACAACACTGTTTCTGATGAGTTGTACTCGTTGGCCAGGGGACCATCTTCGACTGTATTGACTTACAAAGGGTACGAGATAAATGGGAATACATTTTACACGATCGCCCAAGATCAAAAGAGCACCAACCAAAACAGCGGTGTTCGCTTTGATGCAGCAACCAATAGGGGAAAGGACACATATTATGGTTACATAGTGGACATATGGGAACTTGACTATGGACATGATTTGAAGGTCCATTTGTTTCAGTGCAAATGGGTCAATCTGTCAGGATGCGGGGTACAGGAAGACCCACAGTACGGAATGACAACAGTGGATCTGAACAATCTTGGGTACACAGACGAACCATTCGTCCTAGCCAATGATGTGGCGCAAGTTTTCTATGTGAAGGACATGTCTACCAAACCAAGAAAAAGAAAAGATAAGGAAGCGAATACATCATACGATGAGCCAAAGCGCCACATAGTTCTTTCAGGAAAAAGAGACATCGTGGGATTGGAGGGCAAGACAGACATGTCCGAAGATTATGAAAAGTTTCATGAAATTCCTCCCTTCAAAGTCAAGGCTGACCCAAGCACCCTGTTAAACGATGAAGATTATCCATGGTTAGGGCGCAATAAGCAAAGGACACAAGCGAAGAAAAAGTGAAGACTTTCTCTCCACAACTATATCATTACAGTTACATGTGAAGAAATGAAATGCCTTTTGTAACAGATGAGTTCATTTGTAGTGCTTTTCAATTTCAGGGTCATTTAGCTCAAAAAATCAGTAAATGCATGCAAAATACCAAATGAAGTCAGAAAGGGTTGAAAATTGATGATGTGGCTTTGAATGATGCATTTTGAACACACAAAAAGTCTGGAGTTCAAATAAGTTCAAAAAAATGAAATCCCTTTGTAACAGATGAGTTTTCGTCCGAAACCCTGATACTTCGAAAGAGATTGTCCATTTTGTACACGAACTGCATCCAGTTTTTGCCGTAACCCTCTCAACTTTTTAGCACATGCTATGTGGGTGAAATGATGATACCATGCCAACTTTCAACCTTTTCAGAGTTCATTTGTAGTGCTTTTCAATTTCAGGGTCATTTAGCTCAAAAAAATCAGTAAATGCATGAAAATTACCAAATGAAGTCAGAAAGGGTTGAAAATTGATGATGTGGCTTTGAATGGTGCATTTTGAACACACAAAAAGTCTGGAGTTCAAATAAGTTCAAAAAAAATGAAATCCCTTTGTAACAGATGAGTTTTCGTCCGAAACCCTGATACTTCGAAAGAGATTGTCCATTTTGTACACGAACTGCATCCAGTTTTTGCCGTAACCCTCTCAACTTTTTAGCACATGCTATGTGGGTGAAATGATGATACCATGCCAACTTTCAACCTTTTCAGAGTTCATTTGTAGTGCTTTTCAATTTCAGGGTTATTTAGCTCAAAAAAATCAGTAAATGCATGAAACTAAAATTATCAATTAAAATATTTTTGAAACTAAAATTATATAAAATTTATGCAACTAAAATTATCAAAGTATTTTTTGTTCAAAACATTAATAGCAAAAAGAATTTTCATAAAGAATTTTTTTGTTAGAAACTTTAATAGCAAACTAAAATAACAAAATCTGTTTTTGATTAAAACGGACATTTAAAATAACCTAAAAATTACCAAGTTGAATATAATGATAAAACACAGTAATATTAAATGGCAGGAAAAAGAATCACTCGAAAATCTATTTTTATAGTAAAGTTATTCACAAACTCGTGATTCACACAAATTTAAAAGAATTCAAATTTAAACTATTCAAATTTGAAAACTAATGGCACTAACAGAAAGTTTATAATTTTTGTGACCTAACAGCAAAAAGAATTAAAAAATAAAGCAAAAAAGAAAAGAAATAAATAATGCAAAAAACAAAACAAAAAAACTGCAAAAAAAATAAAAAAAATGCCGCCTACTGGGCCACCACGGCCTGAATACGACTAGAAACCCAACCAGCCAGTCGGGCCAGGATTCAGGCCCGTAGAAGGCCCAGAAGGCCCACAGGCATATACAGAGTGGTTAGGCCCGTAAGCCTACTTTAGAGAGGAGCTCGAAGGCTCTGGCGCACCGTGCCTTATAAACAGGTGCGGCACTCTCTCAAGTAGCGAGGTGGGACTAAACTCCCACCACGCCGCTGTGCAAGGCCATTGGTCCCGGTTGGTGGCACCAACCGGGACCAAAGGTCTCTGCTTCCCGCCCTTTGGGCTGCTGAAAAGAGACCTTTGGTCCCGGTTGGTGGCACAAACCGGGACTAAAGGGATGCATTAGTCCCGGCTGGTGCAACCAACCGGGACCAATGTTGTGTGTATATAACCAGCACTTGTGAAAATTTTCATTTTCATCTCGCAGTTCCCCCCGACGACGCCGACCTCCTCGACGCCGCCAGGCTGCCCCGACGCCGTCGCCGTCGCCCGTGACCCTGCCCCGCCCCCGAGCCCACGCCGACGCCGTCCACCGCCCACGCCGTCGCCGTCCGCCGCCCCCGAGCGCGCCCAGCCGCGCCCCTGCGCCCTGGCCCGCCCCCACCATCGCCGTCGTCGCCGGCTCCCTCGTGCGCCGCCCCCGCCGTCGCCCTCGCCAGCCGACGCCGTCGTCGGCTCCCTCGCGCGCCGCCCCCGCCGTCGCCCTCGCCAGCCGACGCCGCCCCCTCATGTATATATGTATGTGGCTATATGTATGTATGGATGTTCATATATGTATTAATTTTTTTGTTCATATATGTATTTTTTTTCATAGCATTTTTTTCCATGTATATATGTATGTGGCTATGTATGTATAGATGGATAGCATTTTTTTTCCATGTATGTATGTCGTTGTCGATATACCCCCTCCCCGATAACTTCGACATGAGGGGGGGGGGGTCGATATACCCCCTCCCCGATAACATTTTTTTTCTAAGTTACTAAGGTAAAATGTTCACCCCCCCTCTCGATATACCGGGCGACCAACTCTCGAGGCCACCCAAACCCTAGAAAAAAAACATTGTCGATATACCCCCTCCCCGATAACATTTTTTTTCTAAGTTACTAAGGTAAAATGTTCACCCCCCTCTCGATATACCGGGCGACCAACTCTCGAGGCCACCCAAACCCTAGAAAAAAAGCGTTGTCGATATACCCCCTCCCCGATAACATTTTTTTTCTAAGTTACTAAGGTAAAATGTTCACCCCCCCTCTCGATATACCGGGCGACCAACTCTCGAGGCCACCCAAACCCTAGAAAAAAAGCGTTGTCGATCTCCTACCCCCTCCTGCCCCTACCCGACAATCTCTCGAGGCCACCCAAACCACTAGAAGAAAACTCCAGTAACTTCGACATGAGGGGGACGTCGATCAACCCCCTCTCGCCCGAACAAGTCTATGTATCATTTGTTAATTAAATCCCTTAAAGGTTAAGAGAATCCCTTGTTTGACATTCATGAGAGAGGCGGTCCGGACGTCGGACATTCATGAGAGAGGCGGTCCGGACGTCGGACATTCATGTTTGTATATTAATTGCCATGTTGTAATATTTGCAGAAACTATGGCTCAAAGAGACTTGGAACAAGAACAGTTGTTGGGGGACATAATCCTCGGCGGACGTCATGTCTTGTCGTTTCTCAACGACACCGATGGTCTGGAAGGAGAGGATGACGGCTCCGGTGATCGAACAATGGAGGAGGAAGGACATGATCATGATGGCTCCGGTGACCGAATGCCGGAGGAAGAAGGAGACCATGATGACGGCTCCGGTGACCGAACGGAGGAGGGAGCTATTGCAAAGTCCGGCGAGGTATATATATTAATTAAGCCTGTGCTGACTAGCTAATTGATGCATTAATTGTTTTGGTATGTACATATATTAACTCTTTTTTCTTCTTTTATAGCCCTCCGGATCGAGCCAAACTTCGGTAACGAGACGAGGCCCGAAGAAGAGGTTGCGCAAGGATGAAAGGTTCACGATCACAGCACTCGCGGACGATGGCCATCCGATTGAACCCAAGCGGACCAAGGACGCATTTTCTGCTCAGTGCGGAGTTATTGTTAGGGACAACATCCCGATCAGCATCAAGCAATGGAATAAGCCTAAGGACGACGCCCCTGAAGGTGATTATGTCACCGATAGACAGAAATATGATCTTTGGACCGCGCTGAAGGCAAATTTCACCCTACCGCCAGAGGAGGATCCGAATAAGCCAGTTATAGAGCCACTGGTCAAGGCGTGTGCTCTTAAGAAGATGGCAGATCTATTCAGGAGGTGGAAGATGGAGTTGAAATCAAAGTTTGTCGACAAAGGGAAGACTCCAGAATTCACCGGCCGATTTGAGAAGATAAGAGATCACTGGCCCGCATTTGTGGCCTACAAGACATCGGACAAGAGTAAGAAAATGTCAGAGACAAACAAGAACAACACTGCAAAGAAGCAGTATCACCATCACACGGGGTCAGGTGGCTACCTCAAAGCCCGGCCGTTGTGGGACAAAGCTAAGAATGACCTGATTGCTAAAGGGGTCGTACCACAGACATTGAACTGGCCAGACCGTTCAAGGACTTGGTTCTTCGGGGTTGGGGGAAGTTTGGACCCTGAAACAGGGAAGTGCCGTTGGACGGACGAGCAACTTGCAATACCCGTCATGAAGCTTCAGAAGTATATCACCGCAGTGCAGGAAGGGACGTTCATTCCCGACAGAGAGAAGGACGAGCTGACTGAGGCCCTAGGGAATGCTGAGCACCCTGGACGAACACGAGGCACACCAGGCTCCGTTCCGTGGAAGGTTGGGTTTCCCGACGCAGGCGGTTACAGATGCCGGGAGAGAAAGAGGAGCTGAGCGACATGCAGAAGCTCAATGCAAGACTACAAAAGCTAGAGGAAGCTGAGAGCCAGCAAGCTGCCGGCCAACCATCTCAGCGGCACGAAGCTACCCCGCCATCTCAGCGGAGAAGCAGCGTGGCTTCCACGGAGCTCGTTCAGCCTGACTTCACGGTTCCTAGCTACCCCGTGGATACTATCACGGAGGCTCAACATTGCGAGCTTATGACGAAATTCCGGAACCTCACTTTCAAGGCGGCTGTCGGCTCTGTTGCACCTCCTCAACCCAACGGAACTTTTCACTGCCGTCCGATTCCACATGGCTATGCTGTTGTGATGGTGGATGAAGTAATGGAGGGATTTGAGGAGCTCGAGCTTGACCACTCTACAGGTGAAGGGGAGAATCGGCTAGTTCATGCTCTGAGGAGTACATGTCTATGGCAGAAGGAGTACATCAAGCTTCCAAACTGGACGCCTCCGCCTCCTCCTCCTCCTCCGGCGAGTCAGGGCACTCCGCCTCCTCCTCCTCCTCCTCCTCCGGTGAGTGATCAGGGCACTCCGCCTCCTTCTCCGGCTCCTCCGACGCGTCAGGGCACTCCGCCTCCTCCTTCGCCTACTCCGGCGCATCGGAGCAGTCCGCCTCCTCCTCAGCCTCGTCGGCAACGGCGGAAGACAGACGCCGCCGCTCCGGCTCCTCCGGCGCGTCGGATTTCTCCGCCTCGTCAGCAACGACGGAAGAGAGACGCCGCCGCTCCGGCGGCTAGCAGTACAAGCAGAGGCGGGAGCCAATTCAGATACGGTCCATCTCTCAAGCCTCTGAAAAAGTTACCATATGAGAGGACCGAGCAGGAAAACGAGGACATATGTCGTGCCCAACTGAGGGACCATTTTGCAAAGAAAACTCCACCTCCGAAGGAGAAGGTAGATCCGGTGAAAGTGAAGCGCACTATCAATGCCCTGAAGCGACCACCACCGCCTCCGCCGGATTCCAACTATGACCGCATAATTACTAAGACACATGCTGAAGCGCAGCAGTTGGGAAGTACTTCCAGTGCTGCAAGAGCGAAAAAACGAAGAAGTGGGAAAACAATTCCCCAGCTCGGCGAACAGGAGAAGCAATCGTGCCCCCCGCTCAAGGTGTCTAGCGATATTGCTAATCATCCGGTGCTACTGCCCGGTACCACTCTTGATGATTACCTGTCCGATGATGTACAGTTTGAAACGGCTGAGGTAGTAAACGTCTTTAGATACGAGCACGGGAAGCCTCTCGTCAAACCTGATCATCCTCATCTAACAACGATGATGCAAAAATTGCATGACTGGTACATCGAAACCTGCAGGAAGTCTGGGAAAGACAGTTTGTTAGTCGGAATTAAAAAAGAGCATGACTTCCCTGGAGTCGACCTGCTGCCTGTTGAATTTGTGGAGTTATTTCAATTATACAATCAAAAGGCCCTCGACAAACAACTCATGACTTGCTACTGTATGTAAGTATTACTTCTATAATTAAGTCTCTAGCTCAGCTCGTTCATTGCATGTATATATAATTATCCTCACTATATTATGCAGACTGAAGATGGTCGAATGCAAACAAATAGGAATCTTCGACGTTGGGTTCATTAGCCAAATACCGTAAATGAATGGTCGGTACGAAAGGCGGCTGAAGATACCGAGAACAACTTGCTACAAACGTTCCTTACACATCAAAACAAAAGGCAAATACTCTTTCCTTACAACTTCAAGTGAGTGTTACTGTCTTCTGCATATTCGGTTCCGCTTACTCGTGGTTAAGTAATGTAATTGATGAGTTATGCGTGCGCAGCTTCCACTATATTCTGCTATCCATTAACCTTGACGGGGCATTAGTAACTGTCTTAGACTCGCTCCGTAAAGATCCCAAGTATTATGCGGACATGACTGCAATGCTCCAGAAGTAAGTTCAATCAATACCGGGACCATATCGGCAACTTTCGTTCATTTCCTGATATCAAGTAATCATTTTCTTTGCCTGCCAGGGTTTGGAAAACGTTCACCGCTAAGGTTCCGGGTCTGAAGAAGGAGCTGCGATTTACACACCCCAAAGTAAGTAGTACTAGCTAGTTCCGCGCATCTCTCATTGATTCTAGTTTCATCAATACCATTATCATGCTTGCTTATCAGTTTGATTGAACTCTATTCTCGTAAAGTGCTTGTTGCAGGCACCCAACACTCATTTATGTGGATACTACGTATGCGAGTTCATTCGCTACTATACCTCTGAACGGGTCTCCTCTGAGAAACAATTTGAAGTACGTAAACAATATTCACAATTTTATTATATATATTACCATCAATTTTGTTGAGTTTCATTCATATATATGTATTGACCCCCTTCTTTAAATTAGATCTGGCAGATGCGGGATGAACTCCTACCACATGATCGCATACGAGCAATTCAAGAGGAATTGGCGGGATTCTTTCTTAACCACGTCATACCTGAACACGGAGAATACCATGTGAAATTGAAATTGTTGTAAGGGATGTTATATATTGTACATATGTAGCAGCGTCGGATAGATATACGAAAACTTGTTGTTCGACCAAGCACGAAGAAAGAGATGTCACTTCTCTCTATATATGTTTATGACGATCTTATGTAATTAATGGTTTCCTTTATTTGCTTACTAGCTAGCGTCGAGTTCTCTCTATATGTGTAGTAGCTAGCGTCGACCAAGCACGGAAAAAGAGAGGTCACTTCTCTCTATTAGCTCGCTAACACAATATGAAACCCCTAAATTAACCCTCCAAAACCTCAAAACCCCCTTCCAAAAAAAAAAAAAAACCCCAGCGACTACGAGCTGCTGATGCGTGGCCGCCTTTTGGTCCCGGTTGGTGTTACCAACCGGGACTAAAGGTCCTCCCTCCCCCGCCACAGGCAGCGCCACGTGGAGGGCCTTTGGTCCCGGTTCGTAAGCAAACCGGGACTAAAGGTTTTGGGTATTAGTCCCGACCCTTTAGTCCCGGTTCCAGAATCGGGACAAATGGCCCTCTGAAACCGAAACAAATGGCCCTCTGAAACCGGAACAAATGGCCCTTTTTCTACTAGTGCCAGTGCATCGTTCTTACCTCTATACTAACTCGTTTTTGGGGCCAAAGGTCATGTCGAGTTGTTGACACTGACGTATTCTTCCACGAGCTGGAGTTCCTTGGAGACGCCATTTCTTCTTAACAGTCGGCCTAATCACAACTACTGATCCTACCTGCTACCTCGGACATGCACGTTGCCCGGCCGCTCCTTTCTCACCCATGGCATCGAACTGAAGCTAGAAAAGCCACACCGATGGTCTAACTACGTGCAGATGGCCAACCTTGCTCCAAATCCCGGGACTCCCGCGACACACGCTGCAGAGGCACTACAAGCGTTCGCACCCTACAAGTACCACGCATCGTACACCTGCTCGGTATCAATATCACACATCCACAGCTAACCACACCGGCCGACCGCTAGCTACCTTAGCTGCACGTAACAAGAAGTCCAGCATGGCCTCGAGGAACACCACCCTCGTGTTCCTCCTCGCCTTGCTCCTCTCGTGCGTCGCCATGAGCAGCGCGGCGAGGAAGCTGCAGGAGCAGGAGACGGCTCCGCCCACGGAAGAAGAGCCGTCCGCGCCACACCTGACCGTGCCGGGGCTGCCAGACTACGAGCTGCCGCCGATGCCCAAGTTTGAGCTCCCGCCGTTTCCGGAGATGCACCTGCCGCCGTTCCCGGGAACGCCGTGGAAGCCTGCAACGCATGTGCCCTTACCGGGTTCTTCTTCCCACAGCCGGAGCCGGAGGCCAATCCATGAGGACTTCTTCGTTGTTCGGTCGATACTACATGTATCGTGCTCGTATGTAGTGTTGCTCGTGTGCTTGTTTATTTGTAAGTATATCAAAACGAGAGTGTGCCGATCCGTACGACCGACGTTATCCTGTGAGCTCCTGCGACTCGTGACTTGGGAACGATGCCATGATCTACGTCTACGTACGTATGTGCCTATAGACGGGATGTACATGTGCATTATATATGTATATACATCAGTAAGTATGTTTATAGCTTTTTTTTAGGAAAAGTATGTTTATATAGCTTTACAAGGAGGGTACACCGATAAATGTGTTTACATATAAATTTCTCGTATCAAGTGTGCTATTTGTGCACCCAGGGACTTTGCACCCCCGGTGCACCCACGACCAAAAACTTAGCAAAACAATTTAAAAAAAATCTGAAACTTTCTAGATGTGATTATGACCAAATGTTTTAGGTGCTTGCAAAGTTTGATGGCCAAGTAACATCCGAGGAGCTCTGTACAAAAAAACAAGTTGTACTGAAACATGTGAACAGTAAACTTGGGTGCAGATCATTTGTATTTCGTTTTGTATGGAGATCATTTGATGTTTTTTTTGTGACCAAACTTTGCAGCTCCTAAAATATCTGTTCATAATCACATCCACGAAGTTTCAGAATTTTTTGAACTTTTTTCTATTTTTTCGAATTTACTGTTCACTGTGTGGGTGGTGTAGACACTACTTTCCCTTCCCGTATATCCTTGATGCCCAAATGCAGAGCGACTTCAGTTTTCTTAGCGAATGTCGGCATTTTATTGATTAAGCAACAGTACAAAAGCATTCCGGAATATAGAATAAAAAATGAAATTCTACATAGTTCATACGAGCTTTAGCTAAAATATGTGCTGCCATTTTAGTTTACTTTTTGTGATTTATTTTTCAAAAAGGAGGGTTTTCTTCATCCTCTGCATCAGATAATGCACAATCATGTTTAATTATAATCAAACTTAGCAAATATTCACAACATTATACAAAAAGCACGATGATAACTAGGCGAACATTCGAGCCATCACGAGATTATACTTGACTCAATCACATAACTTATTACTGGATCACCATAGAAACCGATTGAACGGATCATATCTGACCATATTCCATTGGTTGCACCCAAAGTCCGTGAACACCTGGACCTCTACAAGTAGCAGGGAGGATGTAGCGTGTAAGAATCCATCCAGTAGGTCGCGAACCACAATTTTTTTGAAGCTCAAACATGTTAAAGACAAAATCATTGCAGTTCCCTCCATATTACCCAAAGTAAAAATTACAGATGCCCACATGTAATTGCGCCTTAAGTTTAGGATGAACACCACCCAACTAGTTCTCGAACATATTAGATATGCTAGTTGGAGGTGGCACCGTGGCAGGTTGAAAGTTATATGTACAGTGCGCCAAATAAAAAATGGACATCACATGAATAAATGACATAGTCTTTCCTCTTAGTCACAAAAGCTACCATTTTTACAACCCTACCAATTATGTTTACAAGATTGTCCTTGGCCAATACCATACCTCTGTGCAGACATCACGTGAACATTTATTTTTAATGACGCTTTGATTTTTCAAATATATCTTTGACGAAAAACCTTTCAAGTATTAATGAGTTCAGAATACATGGTCTTGAAGATAAGTAACCAGAGGTAGTCAAGTTCCACCGGAATACGTCAGCTACCGACGATACATTGACCATCAATAACCTAGGGGGGTTGGCGTTTTGGCCCCGGGTGCATTTGCACCTGGATGAACAGTAACCACAAAAATAATAGAAAATGTTTTCGAAAAATTCTGAAAAAATTTGTAGATGATCGTGTTGGTGTCGCAAGCATGCTTGACAATTTTCATGCGAAACGGAGCAGCGGTGTTTCGTCGGTGAAAAAAACAAATTTGGGTTGTCATTTTGTGGTGACATTTTGTCTTCGATTTGTTTTTTTTTTGCACAGTCCAAAATGCTTAACCTTTTTGCCTCAAAATTTACATGTAGCATTTGTATGTGACAAAGATCACCAAAAAAAATTGTTCCAATTTTTTTGACATTTCAAAATTCATTTTCCACAGGCAAGAGCACGTGCTCTTGGAAGCCGAATTGCATTTCCGTCATATATAACCATTTTTTCCACTTGACCCCAACCAAGTGCCCGTCAAAATTATATTTAATGCAATCGACTATATCACTAACACAACTGAAACGGCTTTTCAATGTGTTATGTTATAGAGGTTTAGATGAGTCCAAGTGGCGCATCTCATCAACTCCCATGCTAACAGCTCAGAAATTCTTCTCACCGACTCCCGTTTCTCCCTGGTTGGGCCTGACGGCAAGGATTCCACATCTTCTGTAATTATTTTCTAACTGAGCCTAAGGAAACTTTGCTCCATCTTTCCTTGACCGAACATCGCCTAGAGCGGCATGAACCCCAGCGAGGTTGCTTCCCGCCAGGAACTAACTCAACTTCACAACCTCACCGTATCTATTGTTGCGAGTCAAGTCATTCTAGAATCGGAACGGCTTGCGAGTGTCACTCTCTCCTAGCCAGTCCGACTTCTGAATAGCAAGCACCAATGCATGGTGATCTGACTCCGTTGTATGGACGTGACGTACAAGTGTGTTCTCAAATAGCCCTATGAACCTGCCATTGCCAAACCTCTATCCAACTTGACCTTTATATTCTGAATGCCACCCTATGCTACCTATTATCTCATGTCCAAGGCAAGCCTAAAAACCCCAAGTTGTTGAAGCGATAGTAGTGGAGCACAGCTCTGAATCCTCCATCATCCAATCCTCCTTGTCATTTCCACCGTACAGTTCTGAGGCACAAAATACCTCGTTAACACCCCCCCCCCCCCACCCCCCCGAGCTAAGGGTTATCATATTACTATCAAAGAAATTTCATAAGATCCTAGTGGCTCTTCCTCTACCATGCCATCAGTATGCGGAATGTCGATAGAGTCACCGACGAATCATTTTTTCCCAACGACACACTGCGAGGGGGGCCCGCTGATCCTACTATGGCAAAATATATGTGCGTTCGCCATCCTTATTTTGTCTCTTATTTTCTCCAAACACCTTGTCTTCCCGTCCGAGTCAGCCTCCTCCCCATCTCCCTTGCCACCGATTGTCATCTTGCCCAAACTGTTTTCATCTTACTTCTCCGGTTCCCTTATCTCTAGACGGGTAACTTCCCACCGGCTAAGCGAACACACCAACCGAAAAACACTAGATTAAAACCCTAGCGTCCCAGCCCTAGGTCGCCACCAAAGCCTCGCATGTGCGCTAAATACCCCCTTAATCAGCTCGAGCGGCAGACCGGGAAATGATATGGATTGGAAGTGTGATGTAAGAGCATCTCTAACCGCCCCCCTATAATTTAGAGGAGGATACGGGCGAGTATCCTTTAGCAGAGGATATTTGCTCCTCTAAAAAAGTTTCATCTCTAACCGATCCCCTAAACTTAACTCCCTATAGCCTATATTAGGCTCATGCATTTCGTCGAACACTTGCAATGTAGCACACACAACACACATACAAGCTAGAAGGTGGCTTTTGATCGTGTGGCCTCATGTCGCGGAGCCGAATGGCGGTAGTACCTGGCGGCATTGCGACCGCGGTGGTGCCGGGACGGGCGGCACCAATGCTCCTGTTTACATAAATGGTGAGCTTCTTCGGCAGCGGCAGCGACTGGATAGTGCCACCTCGTCATCGTGCAAGAACAAATCCCCGATGGCTATGACGTCCTCCGCAAGCGCAAGCAGGAGGTGGAACACACTCCGGCGCGCGCGACATTGTCTGGACACAACAAAGCGGAGCTCCTTCCAGAGTTGCATTTTGATCACTTCCCGGAGCTACTAGCTACTAGAGCGGCGTTGGGGTGCAGTCGGGTGTCGATGGGGCAGGGGGGCGGGAGGAGCGCTGCCGGGCTAGGGACGACGAGGAGGAGCACTGCCATGGCCGGAGATGATGGAAAAGATGAACAAATAAAGAAAAAAATATCGCTAGAATTTGGCGGCAGGAGGTTGGCGGGGTGTCGGCGGTGGTCAGCGGAGGCAAGGAAAGCAGCGCCGGAGTGGATGCGACTGAGCGGGGCAGAGTGTGAGCGAAAATGAAGGCAGAAAAACTTATCCTTCACGGTTGGACGGATGGGTATATTTAAGGGCCGCGCAGGCCGTGGAGGATAAATTATCCTCCTTCAACCGTTATAAGGGATAGGTTAGAGGAGGAAAACAAAATTTATCCTCCTCTATAAATACAGGGATCAGTTAGAGATGCTCGAACCCTTCCTCTGAAGCGATCTCCGTCGAGATTAGAAGAAACCCCTTGCTAAGGCTGGATATCGATGTAAGCAACAGTGGATACGTGAAGATCAACAAACCGATTGATGCCACCATTCTTATAAGTGAATAAAGGAGGAGTAAATTTTAAAAAAAAAACAAAAAACTGATTGGTGCGTTCACCAAACCTGATCTCCCGGGCAGTCTTCCAACCAAACCGCGAGACACACATGCGCCAAAACCTCCCAAAACGCACCGGACCCAACCGCAAAATCAGCAGATCACCAACCCACAGGCCCTGACCCTAAAAACACACTTGAAAAGAAAAGGCGTGGTGCGAACCAACCTGTGGTTGGATGGTTAGAGGGACTGTGGTATCCCCAGCCCATCAGGGTTCAAATCCTGGTGCTCGCATTTATTCCTGGATTTATTTCAGGATTTCCGGCGATGCGCATTCAGTGAGAGGAGACGTTCCTGTCGATGACGAGATGCCTACGGTGACTTCGTAAATTTCAAGATGATATGCCGGCTCAGTCTCTCGGAGGTGCTCATAGGGGTAGGGTGTGCGTGCATGCGTTCATAGGAATGAGTGTATGCGCGTGTATATGAGCGCTTGCGTCTGTACTGTGTTAAAAAAAAAAAAAAAAGGCGCGGTGCGGCCACGCTCACGAAAGTCGTTCGTTCCGTCACGTACGTCCTATAAGTACGAGAGCGCACTGGAGAGCTAACATCACATCACAGAGATCAGCCCACACACACACGCGCGCCAAGAAAGCGACCTACTATATCGAGCTCCACTCGGCATGGTTTCCTCCAAGAACGCCCGCTGCACCGCGCTTCTTTTCTTGGCCGTGCTGCTGCTCTCGTGCGCCGGCATGGGCCGCGCGGCACGGGGCCTGGAGGAGACGGCGCCTGAGGACAATTACCCGGCCGAGGCGCCAGAGTCGGCGCCTGAGGACGATTACCCGGCCGAGGCCCCGGAGCCGTCGCCGGAGCACGAGCTGCTGCCGCCGTTCCCGGAGTTCCCATCGTTCCCGAAAGTCAAGCTGCCGCCCATGCCTGAGATGCCTACGATTCCCGGGTTCAGCTTTCCCGAGCCCGAGCCGGAGGCCGATGAGCCATGATCAAGGACGAGGGCCGTGACATGAACTCGGAATCGATCATTTTCCTTGTATACGTACGTTGTGGTGTGCTGTTGTGTTTGTATGATCGTCTACATGTTCGATAAAAATCCTGTGATACAGTGTTTAATTGTGTGTTGTACACTTTTGGATTTACACCCATTGAAATATGCAAGTCTTACACATGACATCGACTGACATGCAAACTATTTTTCAGGGACTACACCATATGCCAACTTTGATGCATGTACGCTATATATGGACAACCAAATAATAACAATCTCTACGGTTTCTTAATAAGAAATGTAACCGCATGAACCAGAAGATCAGATATCGAGCATGCTGCCTAAAAAACCTCACATATTTACAAGCACAACTGAAAGCTGAATCGAGTCAAGAAGATTATGTTGGTAGTTCTGTAGAACCTGATTAAGTAAGGTCTATATATCATGCCTAGATTTCCATCTTGCGATTGAGATAAACATGACCAAGATGAAGCGATGCATTAGTAGCTGGTTACTCCCTCCGTCCCATAATATAAGAAGTTTTTGACACGAACACTCTTATATTATGGGACGGAGGGAGTAATAAATAGATATCGGTATTTGTGCCTTGGTGAAAGCCCCCTTGGAACTTGGATGCATAAGCAAGCAAATGGGCTAGCGCTTGCACTTGTTGCAGAAATGGGTTTGCGCGGACACCTTGGATGCACATCTGTAGCAGAAGCTGTATCCACACCTACAATAAATCAACGGATTTGCTATTTTACAGTCAAGTGCTTTTCAATTTGTCGTCATTCAAATTTGTGTCTGTCCGTTCTCGCGCGGAGATTCGTGCTGGTTTTCTATTTTTTCTTCGTGCTGGTGCTCTATTTGCTCGGGTTGGTTTTCTTTTGTCGGGTTCGGTTTTTCTTTGTCTCAACCCGTAACCGCCCCCGTCCCGGCTCTGTTGGTTTTTGTCCTGTTTGAATTTTGGAGTGGGTGTCATTTCCCTTTCATTTGGATCATTCTGTTTCGACAAGGCCGAGGGAGAGAGCTCGAGCGGCGGAGGAGAGAGGCGATTCCTTCTGTTCATGGTGATTCCGAGCTATTCCACCGTTCGATTTTGATTTCTCCTCCCTTTTCTCTTCGTTCCCCGGCTGCCGAGGTTGGTTCCCCTTGTCTCTCGCGTTCCCCGCTTGTGTTGTGGCCGTGTAGTTCCAGATCTAGGTGAGTTTCGTCTCCGTGGATCCGTGGACCATCTGTTTGTTGTTGTTCATGGATCCGTGGTAGGTGCTGCCGTGTTGTTCTAGTCCGCCATTCGTACTCCGCCCAATTTTCCCCCTCCCTTCTGCTCGCCTGAGTTGTGTAGGAGCTTGTAGTTGCCGGTTCTAGGTCTTCCGTTTTGTTGTGGTCGTTTTTCTCCCCTGGTTGTAGATGTGGATGTAGGCTTTAGATTTGTTTATTTTGTGCTGTATATGGTGGAGGTAGGCGTACTGGTAGTTGCAGCAGTTGATTTCCCTGTCAATTTTTATTTTCTGCTAGCCTGGGCTGTCTGTTCCCTTGCCGTTAGATGATAGTTGTAGATGGATCTGGTCTGGTTTTCTGCCTGATTTTGCGATGTAGTTTTTGTAGTTGTAGGTGGCTGCTCATGATTTCCCCCTGGTAACTGAGGTCTGTCTGAATGTGTTTTCCAGGAATCTCTCTGAATTTCATGCTTCTATTACAGTGTTTTTTACCCCCAGACTTGTAGTGTATCTCAGAATTACAGTGTATCTTACCCTCCAGAATTACAGTGTATCTTACCCCCCAGAATTACAGTGTAACTACTGTGTAATTTACTGTGTAATATGTTGCAGAATCGCACTGTAGTTTACCCTGCATTTATAGTGTAATACTCCCATATTACAGTGTAATTCTCATGCTTTTTTATTTGTAATTACTGTGTAATTTGTCCTAGTAGCAATGTGTAATTTAGTGTAATTCTCCCATATACTCCCAGAATTACAGTGTAACTTACCCCCCAGAATTACTGTATCCTTGCAGATGTTGAGTGTAATTTAACGTACAATTACAGTGTAATTTGTCCTAATAGTATTGTGTAATTTTCCCCCTAATTCCAGTGTAATCCTGATTACAGTGTATATGCCCAGATTACTTTTCCCCCTAATTACAGTGTATTTGCCCAGATTTTCAGTGTAATATGCCCTGGAATCACTGTGTAATATGTCCTAGAACTACACTGTAGTTTACCCTGCATTTACACAGTAATATAGCCCAACTACAGTGTAATTTACTGTGTAATATGTTGTAGAATCACACTGTGTAATACTCCCATATTACAGTGTAATATGTCCTAGCGACAGTGATTTACTTTAATTTGTGCAAGAATTACTGTGTAATATGGCCTAGATGATAGCTTCTCCTGCATTTTACAGTGTAATATTTTTCCCCAATTACAGTGTAATTCTCATGCTTTTTTATTTCTTATTACTGTGTAATTTTGTCTTAGAATTACTGTGATATGCCCTAGATTTACACTGTAATATGTCCCTAATTACAGTGTAATATGGCTCTGAGTTTCAGTGTATTTTACCCCTTAGTTTCAGTTAGAGTTTCTGTGTAATTTGCGGCAGAGTTATCGTGTATTCTTGCCCTTATTTTCAGTGTATTTTTAATGTTTCAGTTATGTAATTCCTGAATTTTTTTTGCTTCTATTCTCAACTAGGGGTCCTGATTACAGTGTAATTTCCCCAAGAATTCCCATGGTTTCTATATGTATTTTACAGTGTATTTCCCCCTCCCCCCATTTGTACAGTGTATTTTTCTTGATTCAGTTATGTAATTCCTGAATTTATGGCTTCGTTCCTGGTGATTATTCTCATGCTTATTTTATGAACAATGTGTCTTGTTTACAATGTAGTCTTCCCAATAATTACAGTGTACCCCTAGTTTTACAGTGTAATCGCCTTGCTTATTATATGTATTTACAATGTAATTCGCCCTAATTTGCAGTGTAATGTTCATGTTTTAGCTCTGTAATTCATAGGTTTAGTTTAATAGGTAAGCTTCGGAAAGTCTCTCACCAGGACGTTCCGTTAGTATCATCTTTTGAGAGTGCAGATTCTATTCGTGAACCATTCGTGCCTAATGACTTTGCGGAAGATGGATCGTATCCAATGTCTATGGTAGTTATTTTTGTCTTATTTTTCTAGTTATATTTTTATTTTTAGTTTATGTAATCAGTTTTACTTATTTTGGCTCTGTTGTCTTTTTCTGTTTTTCAGGAACTTTCTGGTGATGAAGGATCCTTTGACAAAGCTCTTTTCAAGTTTTATCTTAATCAAGTTCGTTATCTTCTTTCTTTCTCTTGTGCTTGCTGTTTATGTTGTTGGTTATTTTCTCTTGTTGAGGTGACTTTTGTCTTTATGTTTTTTCAGAAAGTAAAATCATTGAAGAGGAAGTTATCTTCTGCTGGTAGAAGAAATGTGGTTAGTCCTCCTTCTTTTGCCATGCTCTCGTTCGGTTTTAGTTTGTTCATCTTATTATTTCTGTTTTGACTGCATTATTCGAGTGATGTAGTAGTGTTCTTAGGATCTAATTTTTGTTTTTGATTTTACTATTTTGATCTCGGTTTCTTTTTGTTTGTTGTAGAGGCAGAAACGATCTACTGATTACCCTACTTGTTCAACCTTCACCAGATATTCTGGAAAGTTTTTCTCTGGGGTAGTTGATGGCATGTGTCCTAGGTATAAGGATGTCATCCACACTTATGGCATGGGGTGTCTTCTTAATTTTGTCAGGACTGAGGTTCCTCTTAGGCTAGTTAAGTGGCTTGCCCGTAGGTTTGATGTACCTGCTTCTAAGTTCCAGTTAAAAAAGAAGTTCATTCCAATCACCAAATATGACATTCACAATATCCTTGACCTCCCAATAGATGGCGAGCCACTTCTTTGTGATCCTGAGTCGGGCCGTGATTTTGTCCTCTCTCATTTCAATCTGTCAAGTATTCCTCCAGTGTCATTCTTCGCCAACAAGCTTAAATATTCTGAAGTCGAGTTGCTTGACGATGACATTTTCATATGCTTCATGATTGTTGCTTTCTCCTCGTTTCTATGTCCAAACTCCAGCCTCGGTCCTAGTCCAAAGTATCTCCATATCTTCAAGGATTGTCGTTCTGTTTGCAAGTTGGATCTATCGCAATTTGTTTACGAGTGGTTGCTGTCCAGTATTAAGAAATTCAAGGATTCTACTAAAGTTGCTTCGAAAAGATCTGTGACGTTTGGTGGCTGCCATTATGCCTTTGCTGTAAGTTTTTTTATATCTAGCTCATTCTATTTTCTGTAATGTCTTTTCCTTTCTTTTCACTCCTTTTGTGTTTGTTTTTATAGGTTTCTTACCTTGATCATCTCAATTTTGGTCTCCACTCTGTCCCTGATGTCAAGCCTCGTATACTAGCATGGAGAGGTAACAAAGTCAAGCAGTTTGCAGAGCTTGATAGAAATAATAGCCGCTGTTATGGGAAGAGGCCACTGAAGCCTTTTTGTCCTTCAGTTCATTTGCAGGTATTTCTTTTGTATTTTTCATTTTCTTATTGCTTGCAACAACAACAGCAACAACAACAAACAAAGCCTTTAGTCCCAAACAAGTTGGGGTAGGCTAGAGGTGAAACCCATAAGATCTCGCGACCAACTCATGGTTCTGGCACATGGATAGCAAGCTTCCACGCACCCCTGTCCATGGCTAGTTCTTTGGTGATGCTCCAATCCTTCAGGTCTCTCTTTACGGACTCTTCCCATGTCAAGTTTGGTCTACCCCGGCCTCTTTTGACAATATCAGCACGCTTTAGCCGTCCGCTATGTACTGGGGCTTCTGGAGGCCTGCGTTGAATATGTCCAAACCATCTCAGACGATGTTGGACAAGCTTCTCTTCAATTGGCGCTACCCCAACTCTATCTCGTATATCATCATTCCGGATTCGGTCCTTCCTTGTGTGGCCGCACATCCATCTCAACATGCGCATCTCCGCCACACCTAACTGTTGCACATGTCGCCTTTTAGTCGGCCAACACTCAGCGCCATACAACATTGCGGGTCGAACCGCCGTCCTATAGAACTTGCCTTTTAGCTTTTGTGGCACCCTCTTGTCACAGAGAATGCTAGAAGCTTGGCGCCACTTCATCCATCCGGCTTTAATTCGATGGTTCACATCTTCATCGATATCCCCATCCTTCTGCAACATTGACCCCAAATATCGAAAGGTGTCCTTCTGCGGCACCACCAAAGTTTGCCTCCATAACTCCAACTTCCTGTTGACCCCCGTCCGACTCTCATCGACTAGCACCACATCGTCCGCAAAGAGCATACACCATGGGATATCTCCTTGTATATCCCTTGTGACCTCATCCATCACCAAGGCAAAAAGATAAGGGCTCAAAGCTGACCCTTGATGCAGTCCTATCTTAATCGGGAAGTCATCAGTGTCGCCATCACTTGTTCGAACACTTGTCACAACATTATCGTACATGTCCTTGATGAGGGTAATGTACTTTGCTGGGACTTTGTGTTTCTCCAAGGCCCACCACATAACATTCCGCGGTATCTTATCATAGGCCTTCTCCAAGTCAATGAACACCATATGCAGGTCCTTCTTTTGCTCCCTATATCTCTCCATAAGTTGTCGTACCAAGAAAATGGCTTCCATGGTCGACCTCCCAGGCATGAAACCAAACTGATTTTTGGTCACGCTTGTCATTCTTCTTAAGCGGTGCTCAATGACTCTCTCCCATAGCTTCATTGTATGGCTCAGTTTAATTCCACTGTAATTAGTACAACTCTGAACATCCCCCTTGTTTTTGAAGATTGGTACTAATATACTCCGTCTCCATTCTTCTGGCATCTTGCTTGGTTATGTTTTCTTATTGCTTGGTTATGTTTTAATTTCTTCTGCTGGGTGTGATCTTGTTTCTAATTTTTAGGAGTCTGTTGATAAATCTACAGCAAGTAAGGATGTTGAATTTCCTCCTTGCAATGGGTTGTTTGCAGTGACTGTTCAGAATTCTTTCGGTCCTCGTTTTGGCTCTGAGGTAATACTTGTTATATGTAGATTTATATGTGCAGTGGTTCAGAATTCTTTCGTATGTACTACTTCATATATGTAGTAGTTCTAGTTTTTCCTAGGGGGGTAATCAGTGTTTGCTGTGGCTGTCGCCATCAAGTTCAAACGAATAGCAAAACCCTGGATTTTCTGCCTGCTTCTTATTGAACATTTTGACTACTTCCATCATGTCAGAGTTTGTTATGTCTCTATTTATTGTTGCTGCATAATTTGTGACGTGCTTCTTTGTGTAGGGCAGATGAGCCATTCCTCCTCTCAAGGACAGCAACAATCCTTCTTGTCTCAAGGTTTGTGTGCTTCAAGACTCTTATCAGGCACTTCCCCTCATCTGACATATATTTATGTGATCTGAAGAATCTACTGTTTGGTGTCAGCTCATGGTTGTGTTCTAGTTGTAGTCTTGTAATTTCCCATATGCCTCTTTTTCAGATATCACCATTACCACTTTACAATCCGTTTTGGCTATGAATGTAGCCTTTCTCATAGGAACTATGCATTCTGTGTCCACTTCCTTTGTCTTGCCCCACTTGTTGCACTTCATAGTTATTCTTGTCACCTCATTATTTCTCTTTTTGCTTGTTGTTCTTGAGGCTGCTACTGTAGCCACTGAAAATCCAGCCACTTTTGAGTAGAAATTCATATATTCCTGGCCTTCTTCTTTTGTTTTGAACTGCATGCCTAAATGTGGCTTGAAATTGCTGCTAGTGTTCATAAGATTGACTTCTGATGCGGCATCTTGTTCATTTTGCAGGAACCTCTCAATGCCTTCTTCATCGAGGTATTCATTGTCTGCGTCTTGTTCATGTGAGTCCTCTGTTTCTCCCCTTTCTCCTTCTTGATTGATGTGGTTGGTGTTTGACTTTGATTTAGTTGTTGTTGAACTGGGGTCAATATCTTCAGAGACCTGCAAAATTAGTCTTTTTGTGTCAGTTTTAATTTTCAAACAGGTTTCAACAAACAGGTTTCATATTATTATTTATTTATTTATTTATGTGGCTACCTGTTCCAAATTGATGTTGTCAAACATGTCTGCCTCCCAGGGATTAGGTTCTGTTGTGCCTTCTTCGCTCGCTGTAGCTTCATGATGCATTTCCTGCAATGTCTGCAGTGTAAGTGAGATGTATCATTCTCTCTTTTTTCTCAGTTCATGAAAGAACATGTGCTGCCCCCATGTTTGGTTTTGGTAATTGATGACAATCTCTATGGACTAATGGTTGCCTTGAGTTATATTTGAAGGGTTTGTCCATAGGCTTTGCTTGTAGACCATTTGTTGGTCTCAAGGTGATTTGAAGAAGAATGTGTGTTGACCAAGGGGTTATTCATGGAGTTATCCAAAGATTGGTCATGTAAGTGATGAGCCTATTGCAAGCATGTCTTGAAGAAGAAGATTGTGTGAACATTCATGTTTACCTTCAAGACATCAAGACATCATCCTAATGAAGAGAGTTGGAAAGATTCAAGGTTGATCAAGACTACATATGAAGAGTGATTCAAGTTGATCAACACACAAAGCGTAGAAGATGTACCAAGCGAGATCAAGTGATCTCATGGTATGGTAAGCATTGTCCATTACGCTTTGTGTACTAACCCGTGTTCTATGCGAGAGTTCTATGTGGGGTTAGGTATGTTTCCATGGGCTTGCGTCAAGAGGAAGATCTCATTCAACCCATGGAGGATGACATCAAGTGGTGATCGTCATCAAGATTGCGGTGTGCAAGTTCAAGTGGAGCATCACGAAGAGATCACATGCTTGAAGCTTGCCGTCCATTGTGGTGACAATGGACTTGTGAAGATGTGCCGAAGAGTGGCTCACCCATAGTGGAGTATGGGGGAGCAATCAACTAGTCTTCATCGAGCCGGCGCAATCAAGAAAGGTGGTCCAACTTGAGGAGGTCAAGATCGTCATCATCTAGCTCAAGTGGACTATGCGCAAGGCAAAGGTTTGTCCTTGATAGGTTTTCTATTTTACCGGTCTCATGGTAGTTGTTGGGAGACCGGGTTATAGGATCGATAGCCGTACTATCAAGGGGGGCTCTCAAGTGAGTAGCTTTATCGTATCATTCGTCGAGAGCTCAAACCATTGCATCCTTGCATCATCTTTCTTGGTTCGTGTTTTGTGTTTCTCTTTGTGAGTCTTTGAGCTTATGGTCATCTTCATGACAAGCTCGAGTTCATCGAAAACGGAGTTCATATATGCATCTTCTATGATGTTTTCGATGTTGGAGTTTATGCCGGGTCTTCTTTCTTAGAGGTTTCATTGAGGTTTCATAGAGGTTTCATAGAGGTTTCTCATCTCTATTTGTTAGGCATATCTCCCCTGCCACTTCTTATTATAACCAGTCACTGTTTGGATAGTACTCGTTGTCTTCTATCCAACAAGCTTGAGTTTGCTCAATTCGGAGCTCATATGTAGAAGTTGTGGCAGTTTTGGTTTTCCTGTATCTGTCTGTTCTGCTTGGGCACTTTTGCAGCACCCAAGCGGTAGTATCGCTCGGTACCACGGTAGTACCGCTTATGCGGTAGTACCGCTGTGGTCTACCGCAGCGAGTACCGCTTGTGGGATTTTCTTCTGGTATCGTTTTCGTTTCAGCGGCAGTAGTGCGGTAGTAGAGCGGTAGTACCGCTTAGTGCGGTACTTCCGCCCTCTACTACCGCTTGTGTACCGCTTGGGTGATTCCTTCTGTGCTCGTCTCTGTTATCGTTTTCTGTTAAACGGTAGTAGTGCGGCAGTAGTGCGGTAGTACCGCTCAGGGCGGTAGTACCGCTCTTCTGGGCGGTACTACCGCTTGGTGCGGTACTTCCGCCCTCCACTACCGCTGCTACTACCGCTTGTTTTTTCGTAGAGTGTGCAAGCTTCTATTGCTCTTTTCGCTTTAGCGGTAGTACCGCTTGGTTGGAACGGTAGTACCGCTAAGTGCGGCACTACCGCTCCAGTTCCGTGTTCTCGCCTGCTGTTTTTTGAATTACTACCGCCCGAGCGGTAGTACCGCTCTGAGGGAGCGGTAGTACCGCTTTGTGCGGGCTGAGACAGGTAACGGTTGGATTTGGGGGCTCCTTTAAAAGGGGTCTTCTTCCCCCTTGCCCCCAACGGTTCTTTTATCCCCTTGCAGCTCTCTCTCCTCCATTGTTGACCTCTTAGAGCTTTGCTATCTCTCCATCCCTCCAATGATTCTTGCTCCTTCTTGAGGGAATAGAGAGAGGAGATCTAGATCCATCTTTTCACCAATCACTTTCTCCTCTATGTGAGGGAAACCTTGTGGATCTAGATCTTGGAGTTCTTGGTGTTCTCCTTGTTCTTCCTCTCACTTTCCTCCATAGCTTTTGTTGCTTTGGTGGGATTTGAGAGAGAGGGACTTGAGCACTTCGTGTGTTCTTGCCATTGCATTAGTTGCATCGGTTTGAGTTCTCCACGGTGATACGTGGAAGTTAGTAGTTGAGAAGCTTATTACTCTTGGGTGTTTGGGCACCCTAGAGCTTGTTCCTCTTGGGTGCCTTGGCGCCCTAGACGGCTTGGTGGCTTGGTGGTGCCTCGGAGCTCAATCATTGTGGTGTAAAGCTCCGGGCAAGCGTCGGGGTTTCCAATTAGGTTGTGGAGATCGCCCCGAGCAATTTGACGGGTACCGGTGACCGCCCCCAAGGGTTGCCAAAGTGTACGGGTTTGGTGACCGCCCTCAAGGGTTGCCATTTGTACGGGTTCGGTGACCGCCCTCAAGGGTCCCTTAGTGGAATCACGGCACCTTGCATTGTGCGAGGGCGTGAGGAGAATACGGTGGCCCTAGTGGCATTGTTGGGGAGCATTGTGTCTCCACACCGCTCCAAACGGAGATTAGCATCCGCAAGGGTGTGAACTTCGGGATACATCGTCGTCTCAGCGTGCCTCGGTTATCTCTTACCCGAGCCCTTTACTTATGCACTTTACTTTGTGATAGCCATATTGTTTCTTGTTATATATCTTGCTATCACTTAGTTGTTTATCTTGCTTAGCATAAGTTGTTGGTGCACATAGGTGAGCCTAGTCGATTTAGGTTTTGTGCTTGACAATTTAACCGCTAGGTTTATTCCGCATTTGTTCAAGCCTAAACCGTAATTATTTTAAAGCGCCTATTCACCCCCCCCCCCCCCCCTCTAGGCGACATCCACGATCTTTCAGTTCAGATATGGGTTATTCAGTACTAGTTTTGCTTACGCTCATTTCTATTGTTGTGTTGTTTCTGTTCCTGAAGTTTTCCTCTCCATCTTGTGTGATGTTTGCAGCCCCATCTCCCGAATGTACCTGTGAGCATCATGATTTCTTTTTATTTAAAACTTTTCCTTCACGCAGATTTGTAGCCATGCGGTATTTGAATTTCATTTTTACCTTGTAGATAATATATGAATTGAGGAGCGCTGTGAATGAAAATGATTCCTGCAAAACAATTTTTGTTAGCATGTATGTCTCACATTTAGAATGAGTTCTTCTTGTGACATTCTCAGTAGATCCTCTTCAGTCACTCTTCCTATCATGCTCCCCATCTGCAATATTGAAGATTAAATGTCAGACAATTTCAAATTTATAAGCAGCAAACTGTTATTAGTAATAGCAGTTTTCTCTCCATGTATTTTCTAAGCAGCAAACTGTCATTAGTAATTTTTTAAGCAGCAAACTACCAATCATTTCTTAAGCAGCAAAGTGTGAGTTCTTGGGTTTTGACACTGTAAATCCTGGGTAGTTTCAGAGGCGGCCATGAGGTGTTTCTACTCTGTAAATCGGTAGTTTCAATGGTAAATGTTGGGTACTTACTGTGTTTATACAATGTAAATTCCAAGGTCTTTGGACTGTATTTACATGCATTTTTTCAGTGTAATTCCTTGGTTTTGCACTGTATTTGTAATGTATTTATAATGTAAATTCCAGTGCCATTGTATTGTTTTTACAGTGTAATTACATGCATTTTTTCAGTGTAAATTCCTTGGTTTTACACTGTAAATTCATGTTTCAGTGTTGTTCCAAGGTTTTGCACTGTATTTTTAGTTACTATGTTTTTACATTTTTTTAGAATGTAAATTCCAGTGCCATTGTACTGTACTTACAGTGTAATACCTGGGTAATTACAGTATTTACACTGTAATTTCAATGCATTTTTACAGTGTAAATACCTTGCTTTTACACCGTAAATTCATGTGTTTTTACAGTGTAATTCCAGGGTTTTGCACTGTATTTTTAGTTACTATGTTTTTACACTTTTTAGAATGTAAATTCCAGTGCCATTGTACTGTACTTACAATGTAAATACATGGGTATTTTTTTATAGTGTAAATTCCTTGGTTTTACACTGTAAATACATGTGTTTTTACAGTGTAATTCCAGGGTTAGTTACTATGTTTTTACATTTTTTGTTTGTGCTTCTGAATGTTTCTGAAATTACCCCATATTTTCCATTGGAACCGGGTCAGAGGTTTAGCCCGACCCGTTTTGGCGTCCTTTTTGCTGTCTGGTGATTTTGGGGACATACAGGTGTCATCTGTTCATTTGTGACGAAATTTGAATGTTGCCGAATTGAAAAACAGTCAAGTGCTAAATAGACACTCCCACAATCAACAAGGGAGCCGCAAATTAATCATTTCACATTTACGGATTAACTTGATAATCGGATCGTAATTTCCATTTGTCAAGCATAGCAATGGGCAATTTGTCAGGAGTTCTAATCTGATCCGTACCTGCATTTGATGTAGTTGCATCCTTCCGATTTCTACACGTACATCCTGCACTTGGGGCACCGCTGCCACCTCTGCCGTCCGGCGAGCCTCCTCAGCAAGAGGTCCTCCCGGGCGCGCTCGTCCTGCCCGAGCTCCTGAAACTCCCTGCACCCGACGCCTGCGTGCCACGGCGCCGCGCACCGGGCGCAGAACAGCCTGTGGCAGTGCGGGCACACCGCCTCCGCGATCGCCGCCGCCCCGGCCTCACCGTCGGCGAGAAGAGGCGCCGAGCATTCCTTGTACGGACAGTACACCGTTCTGGCGCCGAGCAAGGACTCGCACAGCAGGAAACCCCACTTGTCGAGCAGGTTCGAGGAGATGATGCCCATGCAGCTCTCCGGCTCGACGGCGCCGTCCTCGCAGCCGGGGTCGGGGCATTTGACGCGAGCGACGTTCTCGCCCAGCTTAGCCGTGACGTACTGGATGACGCAGCCCGAGCAGAAGGCGTGGCCGCACGAGCCGACGCTGAACTTGAGGATGCCGGGCACCGTCTCCATGCAGATGGCGCAGTCGAAGAGCTCGCGGTGGCCGTCGCCGTCAACCACCGACGCGTCATCACCGGTGAACATGGGGTCGATGCGCGATACGATGAACGTCTCTGGCCTGAGTGCACGAGGCAATATTGAGTTCGTTGCGTCGATCTATAGATCCCCGCTATGCGCCGTAGTACGAAATACGAATGAATCAAACGCAGGGGAGTAAAATTGACCACACAACGAAGACGACCATCGTCATCGCCACGGCGAGGCCCCAGCAACACCATGCCTTTGCTCGCCCGCTCAAGCCCTTTTTGATTGCAGGAGAGGCACCAGGTGCAGGCGCGCGCGCTTCCGCCGGCATTGGCGGTGGCACGGACTGGCGCGCTGCCGAAGGGCCCCCTAACGCCGGTGACGGCACTGAGCCCGCCCCGTTAACTGGCACGCTGTCGAGGCACACGGCGAGCGGGGCCACGACGAGGACCGTCTTGCTCGGATTGGCCTCTTCGTCGACGCCGCTCCTTCGGTAGCACATCGCCGCCGAGCCGGCCGTGGCGGTGACGTTGCTGCCGGCCAAGACCTGTTCGATCACTGGATCGGTTAGGGTTAGGGATCCACGGTGGAGTACCTTCTCCTTGGCTCGTGGAGCTCGCGCCGGTGGCCATGATGGAGGGGCAACGGCGGGAGCGCGAGTGTGCGTGGGTGGCGGAGGTGGAGCTTCCCGTCGGCCAAGCATGACCCTAGATCGGATTGGGGTGTTCGGTGGTGTTGTGGTGCACGGTCAACCTCGTGATGCGTGCCCCGGCACCCCACCTCTTTATATAGCGCTGGCGACAGGGGCCCACCAACCATGGTTTGGTTGGGCGCCCCCGATCAGGGCGCGATGCAAGGCCCCGTTCGACCCGTTGGGCTCGAACGGGAGAGAGATCAACCTAACATTCTCCCCCTTGATCTCAACTTTCCTTTTAACTTTATACTTTACACTTTACTAGTTTCATCACAGATCAATACATAGAACATGTTTCATCGTCACAGCTCAATTGTCGATAGAATCAGACAGTTACAACATACCTCTCTGTTCTGAAACAAATTCTGTTCCTTTTGGGCCTCTCATGATCCAGGAATCATAGGCTTTCCCTTAAACCTATGCCGGCTAAGTGTTCCTTGAACACATTGGGTGGTAAGCCTTTCGTAAGCGGATCCGCAAGCATATCCTTTGTCCTTATATGCTCGAGACTTATAGTGTGATCCTGGATTTTATCTTTCACAACATAATACTTTATCTCTATTGTTTTGGCAGCATTACTCGACTTGTTGTTGTGAGCATAGAATACTGCGGGCTAGTTGTCACAGTACATCTTTAGTGGTTTGTCAATACAACCTACCACTTTCAAGTCGGGTATGAATTTCTTTAACCATATCGCCTGTCCCATGGCCTCATAACATGCTATAAACTCTGCATACATCGTGGACGATGCAACTATTGACTGTTTGGAGCTTCTCCACGAAATAGCCCCTCCAGCGAGAGTGAACACGTATCCTGACGTGGATTTTCTATCATCTCTGTCTCCCGCAAAATCTGCGTCTGAATACCCTCTTATCTCTAGGGAATCAGATCTCCTGTATGTTAGCATGTGGTCCTTCGTGCCTTGCGCATAACGCAATGCTTTCTTTACCATCTTCCAGTGCTCTGTGCCTGGATTCTCTGGATATCTACCGAGTACCCCGGTGACAAAAGCTAAGTCAGGGCGAGTGCACACTTGTGCATACTGTAAACTTCCAACAGCCGAAGCATATGGTACTGCTTTCATTTGATCGATCTCGTACTGGTTCTTGGGACATTGGAATTTCCCAAAATTGTCGCCCTTGACTATAGGAGCAGGTGTGGCTTTACTCGCATGCATATTATACTTTTTAAGAACCTTTTCTAAATATGCCTTCTGCGATAGTCCTAAAACTCTATTTTTCCTATCTCAGTGAATTTCTATGCCCAAAACATATGATGCTTCACCAAGATCTGTTATATCAAAATTTGAGGACAAGAGCTTCTTTGTTTCTTGCAGGAGACTAACATCACTGCTAGCAAGCAAGATGTCATCCACATACAAGATTAGGAAAATGTATTTCCCATTTTTAAACTTTGCATAAATGCAGTTATCCTCAATATTTTCTTTAAATCCAAATCCTTTAATTGTCTCATTAAACTTTAGATACCACTGTCTAGAGGCTTGCTTTAATCCATAAATAGATTTCTTCAGGCGGCATCCCATATCTTCCTTGCCTTCCATGATAAAACCCTTGGGTTGTTTCATGTAAACTTTTTCTTTTAAATCCCCGTTCAGAAATGCCGTCTTTACATCCATTTGATGTAACTCTAAATCAAAATGTGCAACTAATGCCATTATGATTCTGAAGGAATCCTTACATGAGACTGGGGAAAATGTCTCATTGTAATCTATCCCTTCTCTTTGTGTAAATCCTTTTGCCACAAGTCATGCTTTATACTTTTCTACATTCCCTTTAGAGTCATACTTAGTTTTGTAGACCCATTTACAGCCTACTGTTTTGGCTCCTTTAGGAATATCCTCTAAGTGCCAAACATCTTTGGAACTCATTGATTTCATCTCGTCTTCCATCGCCTCCAGCCACTTTGATGAGTGAGGGCTTCTCATGGCTTCTTCATATGAAGTGGAATCACCTTCCATATGAACTATTTCTGTGTTATAAACTTTATAATCAGTAGAACTAGCTGACTTTTTGGGTCTTGTAGACCTTCTAAGGGCCTCACCCCTAGGCTCATTCTGTGCCTCACCTTCCGGCACATCTTCTAAAAGTGGTTGCTGCACCTCCCTTTCATGCTCAACAACGGGTTCAGTCGGCTCCTGACGGACAGGTTCCGGATCTTCTCCCATAGTTGTCATGGGTGGAGTTACAACAGGTGCTTGCACCGTAACCTCAGGGATTGTCGGTGCAGGTACAACAGGTAGTGAGAAAAATGGCTCCTGAATCATCGGATTAGGTGCATGCACCCTCTTCTCCTCAAGATCAATTTTCCGAGCTACCATGCTCCCCCTTATCATTTCGTCCTCTAAGAATACTGCATGTCTTGTTTCTACAAACTTTGTGTATCTGTCTGGACAGTAGAAACGAAAACATTTTGATCTATCAGGATAGCCAATGAAGTGGCAACTGATTGTTTTGGAATCTAACTTTGCAATATTTGGATTAAACACTTTGGCCTCAGCTGGGCTCCCCCACACCCTTAAGTGTTGTAGGGAGGGCACTCTTCCTGTCCATAACTCGTACGGTGTTTTGGGCACCGACTTGCTTGGTACTCTATTGAGAATGTGAATGGCAGTTTTAAGCGCCTCCATCCATAATCCCAATGGCAAGGTGGAGTAACTCATCATGCTGCGCACCATATCCATTAGTGTACGGTTACGCCTTTCAGCTATTCCATTTTGCTGAGGCTCGCCCGGCATTGAATACTGGGCCACTATGCCAGTCTCCTGTAAGAACTTTGCAAAAGGTCCAGGGACTTGGCCATATGGAGTGTGCCGACCGTAGTACTCTCCCCCACGGTCAGATCTTACTATCTTTATTCTTTTATCATGCTGATTTTCAACTTCAGCTTTGAATATCTTAAATTTATCCAACACTTCAGATCTTTCTTTGATTGGATAAATATAACCATATCGGGAATAATCATCTGTGAATGTTATGAACGAGTCATAACCATCCACACTTTTCACAGGAAACGGTCCACAAATATCAGTGTGAATGATTTCTAGTGTTCCTGTGCTACGGTTTGCACCATTTTTGATTTGTTTTACATACTTTCCTTTAATGCAATCTATGCATTGCTCTATGTCTGAGAACTCTAATGGAGAAAGAATTTCATTTTTAACTAGTCTTTCTATTCTCCCCTTCGAAATATGGCCCAAGCGACAGTGCCATAATTTTGATGAGTCATGAGTTCTCTTTCTTTTCTTTTGTACTTTATCTGACGTGGAAACATGCTCATTCACATTACACACAGAATGCACTTTGTCACGTAGTGATAATAAATAAAGCTCATCGTGTAGGAAAGCAACACCCACATGAGTATTATTAAACCATATGGCACACTTGCCATGTCCAAAATGACATTCATAATTGTCTTTATCCAAACACGAAACACTAATCAAGTTTCTGTGACATGAAGGAACATATAAAACATCTCTAAGCAGAAGCGTGAATCCATCAGCTAACTCCAGGGAGATGTCGCCGACAGCTTCAACTTCTGCTTCAACTCCATTGGCAACTTCAATGCATCTTTCGCTTCTTTGCGTAGTCCGCGTCGAATGGAATCCCTGTAATGAATTTGCAACATGAACAGTTGCTCCTGAGTCAATCCACCAAGTAGATTTCGAAAACTGTGTATACAAGGATTCATTTACAAAGGAAACAATGTTGTTACCTTTCTTTGCCATTATTGACTTTAGCCAATCAGGGCAATCTTTCTTATAATGCCCAGTCTTCTTACAATGGAGACATGTATCTTTGTCCACTAGGAAAGACTTTTGCTGATGCTGATATTGAGCTTTTCCGTGTGGCTTTGAAGGGGAACCTTTGCCATTGTTATTGTAGTTCTTTTTCTTGTTATCCTTCACATAGTTCAGAAATCCACCATGTGAGGTTTTAAGTCTTTCCTCTTCTTGCACACACATGGCTATAGTCTTTTCAATGTCCCATTTTTCAGGCGACATGTTGTAGTTGACAACAAAGGTGTCAAACTCTTTCAGCAGTGAAGCCATAACCAGATGAACAAGGAGTGCAGGCTTGAGCTCCAAATCTGCATCCATGGGTTTAAGCTTCGCTGCCATATTGCTCATCCTAAGGATGTGCTCTCTTATGCCATGTGAACCGCCCGTGTACTTTTCTGTCACTAGCTGCTTTAGCAACCGGGTAGCATATATCTTTGAAGAACCAGTGAACTGGCTCTTTATCTTTTCAAGAAACTCCCCTACGAAAGTACACTCTGCAATTGAGCCCACAATAGCGTTCTCAATTGTGTTCTTTATGAAAGCCATGCACTTTTTATTGGCGGTGAGCCACTTTTGGTTTTCAAGGGTATATGACATCTCCACTGGAGCATGATCCCTCTCCTTTTTCGCCCAAGCAGCATCATCATCTTTTGCACCTCTAACTGGCGCTGGTGGTTTGACCGGCTGTGGGGTGTCCATAACCCAGTCCACCTCAGCACAAACGAAGGCTAAGTCAACTTTCTTTCTCCACTCAGTGTAGTTATCGCCTCTGAGGGTTGGAACATCCTTGAGGCAACTCATCAAGTGGAAACCTCCTGAAACCACAATTAAGTGAGATCACAACAACAATTGCATGCATTAATCCAACGTTGGTCAAAATTAAAACATACAACTGTTTGTGCAATTTAAAACTATATCACCGTTGGGCAAAAGTAGAAATAAATGCACCTTTTATAACAATAACAAATCATGATCATGTTATTAACAACGTTGGTCATAAAAATAACAGGATCATAATTGTTTCAATAATTACTTTAGCATGCTCTTAAAAAATTTAATTTTCACTTTAGTTTTATTTACTTTTAAAAGAGCACTTTTATTTATTTTGCAGCGGAAAAACATGAATAAAAAAATTCATGAACTTTATACTTTTCAGAGGCATTTCTTTTTCTTTTCTAGACAGAATTTTCTTTGGATAATTTTGCATAGAAAAGAAAAACTGTCACAAAGAACTAGAGGCCCGCAGCGGAAAAAACCGGCCCACGGCCTGGCCTGCGCCGTGCAAGCCAGCCGGCCTCGACTCGGCCTGGGCCGCCCGTAGCTGCAGCCTCGGCCCAGCGCCTGCGGTCGCAGGCCGCGGCCCAGCACGCGGCTGCGCCCGCCTCCACTTTCGGCCCAGCAGCCCACTCTGCGCGCTAGGGTTTCAATCGTGGCCGTCCACGGAGATCTGACGGTCCACCCACGATCCTCACCAGAACAAAACCATCCCACCGCGTCGTTCGGGTCAGAACCCTAATCCAGTTCGCTCCCTTTCCTCTGTGTCTCGCTTCTGTTCGCCTCTCTCCCGCACGGCGCGGAGCTCTCTGGCCACCGGCCAAACGCCGACGGCGAGTCTCCCCGGCGCGGCGAGCTCTCTTTCCCTTCCCTCTTTCGTTTCCTCCCTCCATTTATCTCCTCTTTTTCTTCCCGAAACCTCGGCATGCCGATGCGAGTCGGGATCGAGAGGAACGGCGCGGCCGGTGCGGCGGCGCAACTTTTCCGGCGAGCGCGAGGCCTCTCCGGTGGGATCTTTGCCCTTCTCTTTAGGGTTCTAAGGGAGGGGAAGATGCTTTTATTTACACCGAAATCCTAAACCCAGAACTTGGCTGATACCATTGTTAGATCACTGGATCGGTTAGGGTTAGGGATCCACGGTGGAGTACCTTCTCCTTGGCTCGTGGAGCTCGCGCCGGTGGCCATGATGGAGGGGCAACGGCGTGAGCGCGAGTGTGAGTGGGTGGCGGCGGTGGAGCTTCCCATCCGCCCTTTGAACGGCTGCTCCTCGGCCGAGAGGACGACGAGGAGAAGAAGGGCCGTGGAGGGGACGGCCCCGGAGAACGGCATTGCGCTTCTCCCACTCGGTCGTCGCCGCGTGTGCCAGTCGTGTGCTCGGTTCAGTTGGATCTGAGTTCAGGTTCAGCTATATCCGCGTATCGCGTGCAAGTATCCGCGTGAAACGGAACCCCCTCGAAACTCGTCGCCGGTGGAGAATTATGATCCACCGGGTCCTGTGTCATGCCAAGGAGGCAAAAGATCGACCGTCTCCATGTGGAATGAACGTGTCATCGTTGCGTGGCTTTCTCTATTGATCTGCTGCCACTAGTTCTGTTACTGGACAATTAATGATTAGTACGTTACTTCATGATTTTCTACTGTCCATATTAGTGTGGTTGTGTAAATAGATGTTTTTCAAATCTTGCTCGTGATTTACTTTTTTTTGAGGGATTGCTCGTGATTTACTTGGACGCCCATATTACGCGAACGTTCTGTCTGGGAGAGCCTCAGATCGAACGATTCGTTTGCTACTGAGGGAGGCCATCGGCCCAAGGAATTCGTTCCAGAGCGCCCCAGCACGAACACCCTCGTATAGTCCAGTACAGGCCTTTTTACTGCGACTAAATGAAAGAAAAAATAAAGCTCAGTTTAGCCAAGTTTTTACTGTGACTAAAAAAAACCCAGTTATGGTTGTGACTAATAAAGCCCAGATTTTGCCATGCTATAAAAAATTGCAAATGTCCAAAAAAAATGAAAAGATGAATTTGTCGTGATAGATATAGGGAAAAACAAGATACTACTACAGAATCCTAATGGTTCAAACCAAAAATAATGCCATCGTTTTTATAAGCAAAAATTGTCAACATGGTCAAAAAGAATATTTTTTATGAAATAGCACTAAAGAAAAAGTTCATGGCAATTTGCATCTGTACATGGTTGCAAGAAAATATGAATTAAAAAATTGTATGGTATTTTACTATATACATCAAAAGATCAAAAAATGTGGACTAAAAAATGCCATCATGAGGCTAAACAAAAACGCAAAATTTGCCATCTATTCCCTCCATAAAGAAATATAAGAGCGTTTAGATCACTAAAGTAGTAATCTAAACGCTCTTATATTTCTTTACAAAGGGAGTAGTAATTGCCATGTTTTTCTAAAGTAAATGTAAAATAGTCTACAGAAGCAAAAAATTCCCATAAACAATGGAAAAGGCAAAATTTGCCATGGATTGAAAATATTTTTGCCATGACAAATAAAGTAAATTTGCCATGCACGATAAAAAGTAAATTTGCCATGTATGTAAAGTTTGGTAAGTTAATAAAAACGTGAGACAATTGATTCCATTTTAGGGAAGATCGATGGGAGAAAAACCAGAGATGGTAGGAAAAATCAAAGAAGAGAGGGGAGGGGGGGGGGGCGTATATAAGGAGGTTGGACGAGAGAGAGGTGAAATGAGAATCTTACGTTCTTTGCAAGTAGTAGAGATTAGCACAAATACATGTGTGTGGCAACGGGAGAGGAAATTGAAGTGAACCCACCAGAGCGGCACGACGGCATCTGTATGGTGCCACCCAACGTCAACAAAGAGGTGCATGCCAAGTTTTAAAAGAAAAACATTATCAACTGCACATAGGCACGAAAGAAGCCTTAATACCGATGGTAAGGAACACTTTTTTTTTCATAATCCTAAAATCTACTCCCTTGCTTCGGTTTGTCGGAGCTATCTCACAAATCTGAGCAACCAAGGTACATACGTAGTGATTGGAGGGAATGAATATCACATGCTTACTTTTCTCTTAGGCTTGTACAATGCAAGGTGCTTAGAGGAGGTGCTTAGAGAAATAAACCAGGCTTTCCTTAAGCACCGGTGCTTATTTGTACAGGGTAGACGCTTAATTAGGCGTCTTTTCTGTAAAAATAGGCACTGATGCTTCAGAAAAACCTGATTTATTTTTCTAAGCACCTCCCTAAGCACCTAACATTGTACAAGGCCTTAAAATATTTGATTAGAAAATATTGCTGCCCCCCTTCGTAATCTTCCACCTCTCCCTCCTTGCTAGGACGGGGTGAATGGGCGATCACTCAAGCGGGTCTCGTTCATACATTTCATCGTTGTGATGCTCGGTGGAAGATAGGGATCCAGCCCGCTGCCATCCATGGTAGCCACAAAGGCATGCATCCCCTTGCACTGCGTCTCCCACCGGCTCGCGTTTCCGTGCAACCCGCCCCTATCGATGCCTCAAACCAAGACATCGGGCCCTCTGTCTCTTACAACCACGTCCTCCGTCTTGTCGATCATGATAGGTTGAACAAGAATGGGAGGCAGTGAGCTCAGTACTAATGTTGACATTTTGTTTAGCATTTCAGAGATGGAGCTCCTATTCACCGCATTAAATCGTAGTTACCTCATGCCACCGCTGCCTTCAAGCTAATTTGTTTTGGCCGAGCCTATCATTTTTGTCTTCCCTTCCGCTACCATTGTCGCCACATTGCGCAGATCATCGGCTTGCCCGCTACCACCCGCCTAACTATCGTCCCCTACCACTGACGACTAGTGTCGTTGCATCGCCGCCCCACCCCTCTCCCCTTCTCCGATGTAGTCATATAGGTGATCCCATCGCACGTGCACCATCAACCCGCACGCCAAGCAGCTTGTCACCGTCTCGTCTCCGTGGCCAACAAAACGCCATGTCACCTCATGACTAGTCCAGATGGGACTTTTTTTCATAGTTAAAAAAACAGTTTCAGAAAAGTAAAAAATATATTACAAAAACTAACAATAATGTTCACGGCTCCGGCCCATACCCACCGTCCTGCCATCATAGCAGATACATGCGCAGCCCACGTGTCTCCACAATCCAAAAATGTGCACACAGTCCATTTTCTTCTAGATGGGCCGACACCGGGCTGATACTTCATGGGAACTTCTCAATCATTTTTTTGGGTGAATTCTCAAACATTTCAACTCAGATCTCGATAGACTATGTCAAAAAAACGAGATCTCAATAGAGTAAGGGCGACGGTATGCGTCGCCGACAGATAAAACAAAAACATCGGCCACCTCCGGGGCCATCCGATTGACACAAAAATAGCCTTCGGATCTCCCTAACGTGTGCGTCAAGAATTGCAACAAGCTGGTTGTTGCAATGTTCAATCTGCAACAGCGGCTTCGTTGCAAAACCATCTGAAGCGTTTTTTAGCGTGAAGGGTTATTTTCTTAAGCGTTATTCCTGCAACAATTGTCATGTTGCAAAAAAAATAAAATTGCAATAGAGGTTGTGTTACAGAAACTTTTTTTTGTCTTTCATCTTTTTTGCAACATAGATGATGTTGCGGAAGGATTTTTGCAACAAGGATGATGTTGCAGAAATTTTTTCAATGAAAAAAATGATCAAGTTGACTACTTGTTGGAGCTTTCATACGTTTGCAACATATGCTATGTTACAAACTTGTGTTTGCAACATGCCCAATGTTGCAAACTTGTTTGTCCGTCTCGCTACGCGTCGTATGATTAAAATCAAATCGGACAGCTACGGAAGTAGCGGATACGTGCGAGTCATCAGCCTGCTGATTGATAGCATTTCCCATAGAGTAACCCCTAAAAATAAGATCTCGATAGAGTACGTTTTTTCAGCAACAAAATAAAAAAAAGCCTTTTCTCAACAACAGGAAAATCAATAATAATAATCTCGACGCATGTTTCATTGCGTGTTAACAAAGAAAATCACCAACGTTTCTCTCATTGGCGATCACGATGCACGGACAGGCCAGCACTCTCCTCCAGCCTCCTGGGAGTGAGTAGAACTAGCTCGTCAACAAAACGTGAAACGTACCAGTCCAGCAGTCTCAAGCAACCAATGGCGTGACCTCGCACCCTCTGAAAAACGTGATTCCGCAGGAATTTCTCTCGCAATAATAAATCCATCGAAAGAAGGCTTTTTTTTTACTTAGTTGCCATCGAGAAAAGGTTAACTGCCCCGCCCTTTGACGCTTGGAAGGTTAGGTCATTATTTTTTCTTTCTTTTGACAGGACGACAGGTTAATTTCGTGTCCAGATTGTGTGACAGTGACCCATACGCGCCTGGCGGTTTTATCTGAGCAGGCAACGTCGCAGTAGTGTAACCGCAGCCACCGATTCGGTCGGCTCGGCTGGCCCGATTCTCCAACGTCACACGGGCCAAGTACGAAACGTGCCACGGATTAAGTTCCAGGAAACGCATATCACTTACGCAGGCGATCTCCCCTCAAAAAAAAAAAAAAAAAAAAAACTTACGCAGGCGATCGATCTTCTGCCGCCCAACGTACGTTCTGAAATTGGGTGTAACGCGTCGCCACGCCATCGGCTCCGTCCGGTGAGCGCCTCCTATAAATGCCTCACGTTCTCCTTCGTTTCTCTTCACCTCAGCAAGAAGAACGCAGACCGTTCTTAACTAGTCCACTGAAGCCAGCCATGACTTCCAAGATCGCCAGCATGGCCTCCTCTCTTGTGGTCCTCCTCGTCGGCGTGCTGCTGCTCTCACGCGGCGGCATCAGCAACGCGGCAAGGCACCTGGAGGAGGCGGAGGTGCCTCCGGATCTCCCGGTACCTCTGCCCAGGCCGGACTTGCTGCCGCCGCTGCTCGCACCGGAGGTGCTGCCAAAGCCGGAGCTGCCACCGCTGCCCGCACCGGACGTGTTGCCCAGGCCGGAGCTGCCGCCGTTGCCCACACCGGATGTGTTGCCAAAGCCGTTCTTGCCCGCACCAGACGTGCTGCCGGAGCCGGAGCTGCCGCCGCTGCCTAAACCTGACGTGGAACCAACGCCAGAGCTGCCACCAGTGCCCAAGGGTGAGGAGCCACCCAAGACGGAGCTGCCGCCGCTGCCAACAGGTGAGATCGCACCAAAGCCGCTTCTGCCGCCTCTTCCTACAGGCGACCTTCCGCCGAAGCCAGAGCCCGAGCTGCTACCCAAGATAGACGAGTCATCGAGGCCGGAGCTGCCTCCACTCCCGACCGGTGACCTTCCACCAAAGCCAGAGGTCGAGCTGCCACCCAAGACAGACGAGCCACCGAAGCCGGAGCTGCCTCCACTCCCTACCGGTGAACTTCCACCGAAGCCAGAGCTGCCGCCACTCCCTACCAGTGAGATTCCACCGAAGCCAGCGCAGCCGCCACTGCCGAAGCCCGCGGAGTCAAAACCATGATCACTCAACCACGAAGGATTCCATGCATATGCATGGTGCATGATATATTTTGAGTCCTCTCTCCATGACGAGCTAGCGTGGCCTGCCTGCCATTCATGATTTGTTTGTACTTACCTGTTGAGTTGCTGAGAGTGTTTGAGATCGTATACATCTTTATCTTTACCTAATCTATACCCCTATTTTTTTATTTTTTTTATTATATATATATATATATAAATATATATATATATATATATATATAATAAATATATATACACCTCCGCGTTCAACACACGTACGGCTTGATGACGCCTTCACCTCCTCGATCCAGCGAGCGATGATGAAGTAGTAGATGAGTTCCGACAGCACGACGGCGTGATGATGGTGGTGAGGAACAATCTCTACAGGGCTTCGCCAAGCCCTACGGAGATTATGACGGGAGGAACTAGAGGGTTAGGGTTGCCGGCACACGGCTTGGGAAATCTTGATGTATCCCGTGTGTTAGCCCTGCCCCTCTATTTATATGTTGAACCCTGGGGTCTAAACTTGAAGAGAAAGCCTCCAAAAGGTCGGTTTTGCCCGCACAAGGTCGGTTTGGCCCGCACGGAAAGAGTCCAACTCGGATTCCAACAGTATCGCGTACAAGCGGTAGTACCGCTTGAGCGGTAGTACCGCTTACGCGGTAGTACTGCCTTACCAGCGTTAGTACCGCTTAAGGCAGCAGCAAAACTTCCTTTTGTACTTTCCAATACCTCGTGGGCTTTATCCCTTTGGCTCATATAAAGTGTTGCTGCACCCGAACACTTCGGTAAACATCCGGAACCCCTTCCGGTGAATTCCGAAACCCTTTCGGAGATCAACACACTATTATCACATATATCAATCTTTACCTCCGGACTCTTCCGGAGATCCTCGTCATGTCCGGGATCTTATCCGGGACTCCGAACAACCTTCGGTCACCAACAAAATAACTCAACTATACTAATCGTCACCAAACGTTAAGTGTGTAGACCCTGCGGGTTCGAGAACTATGTAGACATGACCGAGACACCTCTACGATCAATAACCAATAGCGGGACCTGGATGCCCATATTGGCTCCTACATATTCTACAAAGATCTTTATCGGTCGAACCTCTATGTCAAGGATTCAGTTAATCCCGTATGCTGTTCCCTTTGTTCTTCGGTATGTTACTTGCCCGAGATTCGATCGTCGGTATCTCTATACCTAGTTCAATCTCGTTACTGGCAAGTCTCATTACTCGTTCCGTAATACAAGATCTCGTGGCTAACACTTTAGTCACATTGCTTGCAAGGCTCATTGTGATGTTGTATTACCGAGTGGGCCCTGAGATACCTCTCCGTCACACGGAGTAACAAATCCCAGTCTTGATCCATGCCAACCCAACAGACACCCTCGGAGATACCTGTAGAGCATCTTTATAGTCACCCAGTTACGTTGCGACGTTTGATACACACAAGGTACTCCTTCGATGTCAGGGAGTTGCATGATCTCATGGTCATAGGAACAGATACTTGACATGCAGAAAACAACAACAATAAACTGACACGATCATATGCTATGTTTATAGTTTGGGTCTTGTCCATCACATCATTCTCCTAATGATGTGATCCCGTTATCAAATGCCATCTTATGTCCATGGCTAGAAAACCTTCACCATCTTTTGATCAACGAGCTAGTCAACTAGAGGCTTACTAGGGACACAGTGTTGTCTATGTACCCACACATGTATTTGAGTTTCCAATCAATACAATTATAGCATGGATAATAAACGATTATCATGAACAAGGAAATATAATAATAACTAATTTATTATTGCCTCTAGGGCATATTTCCAACAGTTTCCCACTTGCACTAGAGTCAATAATCTAGTTCACATCACTATGTGATTTTACATTGTAATGAATCGAACACCCATGCAGTTCTGGTGTTGTTCATGTTTAGCCCTTGGAAGAGGTTTAGTCATCGGATCTGCAATATTCAGATCCGTGTGTACTTTGCAAATATTTATGTCGTCCTCCTTGATGTAATCGCGGATGGAATTGAAACGTCGCTTTATGTGTCTGGTCCTCTTGTGAAATCTTGGTTCCTTGGCTAGAGCAATGGCACCAGTATTATCACAAAACAGAGTCATTGGGTTAAGCGCACTAGGCACTACTTCAAGATCTGTCATGAACTCCTTCATCCAGACACCTTCCTTCGCCGCCTCTGAGGCAGCGATGTACTCCGCTTCGCATGTAGAATTAGCTACCACGCTTTGCTTGGAACTGCACCAGCTAACCGCACCCCCATTAAGAATAAATACGTATCCGGTTTGCGACTTAGAGTCATCCGGATCAGTGTCAAAGCTTGCATCGACGTAACCCTTTACGACGAGCTCTTGATCACCTCCATAAACGAGAAACATGTCCTTAGTCCTTTTCAGGTACTTCAGGATATTCTTGACCGTCGTCCAGTGTTCCACTTCTGGATCACTTTGAAACCTTCCGGCCATACTTATGGCAAGGCTGACATCGGGTCTTGTGCACAGCATTGCATACATGATAGAGCCTATGGCTGAGGCATAGGGGACGACACTCATCTTTTCTCTATCTTCTGCAGTCACTGGGCATTGAGTCTTACTCAACTTCACACCTTGCAATACAGGCAAGAACCCCTTCTTGGACTGATCCATTTTGAACTTCTTCATAACTTTGTCAAGGTATGTGATTTGTGAAAGTCCTATTAAGCGTCTCGATCTATCTTTATAGATCTTGATGCCTAATATGAAAGCAGCTTCTCCTAGGTCCTTCATTGAAAAACTCTTGTTCAAATATTCCTTCACGCTTTCCAACATTTCTATATTGTTTCCAATTAGTAATATGTCATCCACATATAATATTAGAAACGCTATAGTGCTCCCACTCACTTTCTTGTAAATACAAGCTTCTCCGTAAACTTGTATAAACTCGAACGCTTTGATCACCTCATCAAAGCGAAGATTCCAACTCCGAGATGCTTGCACCAGTCCATAAATGGATCACTGGAGTTTGCAAACTTTGTCAGCATTCTCTGGATCGACAAAACCTTCTGGTTGTATCATATACAACTCTTCCTTAAGGTAACCGTTAAGGAACGCTGTTTTGACATCCATCTGCCAAATTTCATAATCGAAAAAGGCAGCTATTGCTAACATGATTCTGACGGACTTAAGCATCGCTACGGGTGAGAAGGTCTTATCGTAGTCAACTCCTTGAACTTGTGAAAAACCCTTTGCCACAAGTCGAGCTTTATAGACGGTGACATTACCGTCCGCGTCCGTCTTCCTCTTAAAAATCCATTTGTTCTGAATGGCCTTACGCCCTTCAGGTAATACTTCCAAAGTCCACACTTTGTTTTCATACATGGATCCCATCTCGGATTTCATGGCCTCTAACCACTTCTCGAAATCCGGGCCCATCATTGCTTCTCCATAGCTCGTAGGTTCATCGTTGTCCAACAACATGACCTCTAAGACAGGGTTGCCGTACCACTCAGGAGCAGTACGCGTCCTTGTCAACCTACGAGGTTCGATAGCAACTTGATCCAAAGCTTCATGATCATCATCATTAACTTCCTCTTCAGCTGATGTAGGCTCTACAGAAACATCTTTCTGCGCTGCGCTACTTTCAGGTTGAAGTAAAGGTTCAACAACCTCATCAAGTTCTATCTTCCTCCCACTCAATTCTTTCGAGAGAAACTCTTTCTCAAGAAACGTTCTGTTTTTAGCGACAAACACTTTGCCTTCGGATCTGAGGTAGAAGGTATACCCAACTGTCTCTTTTGGGTATCCTATGAAGACGCATTTCTCAGCTTTGGGTTCCAGCTTTTCAGGCTGAAGCTTTTTGACATAAGCATCACATCCCCAAACTTTAAGAAACGACAGCTTTGGCTTCTTGCCAAACCAAAGTTCATATGACGTCGTCTCAACGGATTTCGATGGTGCCCTATTTAAAGTGAATGCAGCTGTCTCTAATGCATAACCCCAAAACGATAGTGGCAAATCGGCAAGAGACATCATAGATCGCACCATATCCAATAAGGTTCGATTACGACGTTCGGACACACCATTACGCTGTGGTGTTCCAGGCGGTGTCAGTTGTGAAACGATTCCACAATGTCTTAAGTGACTGCCAAACTCATAACTCAGATATTCTCCTCCTCGATCAGATCGTAGGAATTTAATCTTCATGTTACGATGATTCTCAACTTCACTCTGAAATTGTTTGAACTTTTCAAATGTTTCAGACTTGTGTTTCATTAAGTAAATATACCCATATCTACTTAAGTCATCAGTGAAGGTGAGAAAGTAACGATAACCACCGCGCGCCTCGATGCTCATCGGACCGCACACATCAGTATGTATGATTTCCAATAAGTCACTTGCCCGTTCCATTGTTCCAGAGAACGGCGTTTTAGTCATCTTGCCCATGAGGCATGGCTCGCATGTGTCAAGTGATTCAAAATCAAGTGACTCCAAAAGTCCATCAGCATGGAGCTTCCTCATGCGTTTTACGCCAATATGACCTAAACGGCAGTGCCACAAGAAAGTGGTATTATCATTATCAATTCTACATCTTTTGGCATCAATATTATGAACATGTGTATCATTACTATCGAGATTCAATAAGAATAAACCCCTCACTTCGGGTGCATGACCATAAAAGATATTACTCATATAAATAGAACAACCATTATTCTCTGATTTAAATGAGTAACCATCTCGCAATAAACAAGATCCAGATATAATGTTCATGCTTAACGCAGGCACTAAATAACAATTATTCAGTTTCATCACTAATCCCGATGGTAATTGAAGAGCGAGCGTGCCGACGGCGATCACATCAACCTTGGAACCATTTCCCACGCGCATCGTCACTTCATCCTTTGCCAGCCTCCGTCTATTCCGCAGTTCCTGTTTAGAGTTGCAAATGTGAGAAACCGCACCGGTATCAAATACCCAAGCACTACAACAAGAGTTGGTAAGGTACACATCAATAATATGTATATCATATATACCTTGTTTGTTGTTGGCCGCCTTCTTGTCAGCCAAATACTTGGGGTAGTTCCGCTTCCAGTGTCCAGTTCCCTTGCAATGAAACCACACAGTTTCTGGTTTGGGTCCAGCCTTGGGTTTCTTCACGGGAGGAGCAACTGCTTTGCCACTCTCTTTGGAGTTACCCTTCTTACCCTTGCCATTTTTCTTGAAACTAGTGGTTTTATTGACCATCAACACCTGATGCTCCTTCTGAATTTCAGACTCAGCGGCTTTCAGCATCGCAAACAGCTCGGCGACTGACTTGTTCATCCCGTGCATGTTATAGTTCAACACGAAGCTCTTGTAGCTAGGTGGAAATGATTGAAGAACTTTGTCAGTGATAGCCTCTGGCGGAAGGGGTATCCCCAATTCAGCCAGACGGGTGGAGTACCCAGACATTCGGAGTATGTGATCACTGATAGACCCGTTCTTCTCCATCTTGCAAGCATAGAACTTATCGGAGATCTCATACCTCTCGATCCGGGCATTCTTCTGAAAGATAAACTTCAACTCCTGGAACATCTCATATGCTCCATGACGTTCAAAACGTCTTTGAAGTCCCGGTTCTAAGCCATACAATATTGCACATTGAACTATTGAGTAATCTTCAGAACGAGCCTGCCAGGCGTTCACAACGTCTAGAGACTCAACTGGAGCGGGTGGATCACCAAGCGGTGCATCAAGGACATAAGCCTTCTGGGAAGCCGTAAGGATAATCCTTAGATTACGGGCCCAGTCCACAAAGTTACTTCCATCATCTTTCAACTTAGCTTTCTCTAGGAACACATTAAAATTCAGGGGTGTTACTGCGCGAGCCATGATCTACAACATAAATATAGCAAAGACAACTTAGACTATTGTTCAAGATAATGAGTTTAGTTAATCATATTACTTAAAAACTCCCACTCAAATTGACATCCTTCCGGTCATTTGAGTGTAACATGATCCAAATCCACCAACTCAAGTCCGATCATCACGTGAGTTGAGGTGGTTTCAATGGTGAACATCTTCATGTTGATCATATCTACTATATGACTCATGTTCGACCTTTCGGTCTCTTGTGTTCCGAGGCCATGTCTGTACATGCTAGGCTCGTCAAGTTTAACCCGAGTGTTCCGCACGTGCAACACTGGCTTGCACCCGTTGTATGTGAACGTAGAGTCTATCACACCCGATCATCACGTGGTGTCTCGAAACGACGAACTTTCGCAACGGTGCACACTCGGGGAGAACACAATTTTATCTTGAAATTTAAGTGAGGGATCACCTTATAATGCTACCGTCGTCCTAAGCAAAATAAGATGCATAAAAGGATAAACATCACATGCAAATCATAAGTGACATGATATGGCCATGAACTTATGCTTTTGATCTCCATCTCCAAAGCACCGGCATGATCTCCATCATCACCGGCATGACACCATGATCTCCATCATCTTGTTCTCCATCAACGTGTCGCCATGAGGTTGTCGCGCCGACTGTTGCTTTCACGACTATTGCTAACTCATAGCGATAAAGTAAAGCAAAATGGCGAAAATAATTAAAGACAACTCTATGGCTCCTGCCAGTTGCCGTACTCATTGACATGCAAGTCGTGATATTCTATACAACACATGATCATCTCATACATCACATATATCTCATCATGTACTTGGCCATATCACATCACAACATACCCTGCAAAAACAAGTTAGACGTCCTCTAATTGTTGTTGCAAGTTTTACGTGGCTGCTACGGGTATCTAGCAAGAACGATTCTTACCTACGCAAAAACCACAACGGTGATATAAAAATTGCTTTTCAACCTTCTCAAGGACCGCCTTTGTCAAATCCGATCCGACTAAAGCGGGAGAAACAGACACCCGCTAGCCATCTTTATGCAACGAAGTTACATGTCAGTTGAAGGAACCGGTCTCTCGTAAGCGTACGAGTAATGTTGGTCCGAGCCGCTTCATCCCACAATACCGCCGAAACAAGAAAAGACCAAGGAAGGAAGCAATCTGAATATCAACGCCCACAAAACCTTTTGTGTTCTACTCGAGATCTCATCTACGCATAGACCTAGCTCAGATGCCACTGTTGGAGAACGTTGCATGGGAAATATTTATATATATATATATATATTTATATATTTATTTATTATATATATATATATATTATTTTATTATAATAAAAAGCAAGGTGATATTCTTGGTTTCGTCCCGCTTAGAAGATTTTACTATTTAAGATTTATATATGCGAGGTGGTACTAATTGGGGAACCTCTTATTGCGTCCCTTCTGCCCGTTCGTCGTTATTAGTCGTTAAAACGTTTTGCCCGTACGATACTCAGCTGGGCTTAGTCTAACGAGACACGCAAGTCGGCCTTTTACTAGAATTTCTTTTCTGGGCCGCTACGTGAGTTGGCTTGCCCGAATATCTACGCGAGGCTGCTTGGATCGAACTCACAGCCTCCGGTTCTATCCCACCTTGCTTGTTTACATCTAATACTACCGGTTAATAAACCTACGCGATCTTCTTAATCAACAAGTGGCCTCAGAAATCAACAAGCAGACATGGGTACCCCAATGGAAGAAAGCGGCGAAAACCAAGGGAATTCGATGAATCGAGGGAAAGTGAACGAGAATGGGAAGGAGCGTCAGACCATGATTGACGATGAATCGGGGGAAAGTGAACCAGAATGGGAAGGAGCAACAGACCATGATTGACCCAAAAATGAAGAATCGGAAAGCAAGCCGGAAGGAACCGGCGTCCTCGATGGGTCGCGGCAGGCTCACAGCGCGTCCTTGCGCCGTCTCCGCCCTGCAGCCCCGTCGCCCCAGCTACCAGGATGCGCTCCGCCACCACAGTTCCATAGCTCGGGGACTCCACCCCAGCTCCCGTGCGCGCCAACGAGCAGGCCACCTCCCCAGCCAGCAAACACGGGGATGCTGCCAGACACATCCGCGGAGAGGGGCATTGGGCGTAGCCGGCAGCTGATGCGGCATGACCCAGGAGGATGTGCTGGATAACTGGGGAGAGAAACCTCGCGGAAGAGAAAAGGAGGCTATGCGAGCGAGTAGATATGGGCTGAAGAGAGCGCCAGCGAGGCTGATTTTTTCTTCTAGACCAGACGACGTGTCTACCTAGCGTGCATGCATGTTTTTTTCTTTTTTGGGGGCAGGGGGAGCGTGCACGCATGTTGACAACTTTTGCTGCTTTGAATAGTTTGGATTCTTTCATAAAAATCTCTGAGTCCATCACGCGAACGTGTTGGCGTGCATGTCTTTGTTCTGTGAACTATGCACACTTTATCATTTTGTTTTAAGATTAAACCTGACTCTGTTTATGTCCCTCACAAATTCATACTGATTTGCTATTAGAGCATCTACGACCGGACCTTGCAAACCGGCCCCTCAAACGTTCGGAGCGTCCGCGGACACTAACCGGTCACGCCTCAGATAATTTATTCTACAACCGGACATCTCATATTAGAAACCTCAAATCCATACAAAAGCATGTAAAATAAAAAAAAATATGTACTACATAGAACCTATCTACTCTTCGTCGAAGATGTCGACGATCTTCGTGCCCTCCGGCGGATAAATGGCCGCCTGCCGCAGCTCCGACCCCTCCGCGCGGCTCCAGCTGCTCCGCTGCGGCCTCCTCCGCCTCGATCTCCGCCTCCAGCTCGTCGAAGAGGGCGTCGGCCTCCGCCTGCCTCTGCCGGATGAGCCGGCGGTTGGCCTCCTCCTCAGCCTCATCCCAGATGGAATCCAGGATGGCCTACTGCTCCGCTATCTCCTCCGATTGGGCGACGGCAAACTCCGCCTCCGCCTCCGTCATGCTCAAGCCGGGAGCCTCCTCCTCCAGGTCGTCCTCCTCCATGGCCTCCGGCTGCTCCTCCTCCTCCTGCTGCTCGTCCTCCTCGTCCTCCTCCTCCGTCTCCGGCGAGTACGGAGGGAGCCCCGCAGCGATGCGGGCGGCGCGACGAGCCTGGATCTCTGCATCGATTTGCAGGCGCCGCTCCGGAGTGAGCTGCGCATAGGTGGTGATGAGCCGCCGGACCATCCTGACGGAGAAGGTAGTGCGAGAGGAGGCGGATGTGCTCGAGTGGCGGCAGAGAGAGGGAGGCGGCGAATGTGCTAGGGCTGGGGGCAGCGGCCGGCTTAAATAGCTGTCCTCAACCTCGGGCGGGGAGCCGGAGCGTTCACACCGCGCCGACGGTCGAGGCGTCCGTCGGACCATCGGGTTTCCTGACGAGTCCGCGTGGGGCCATGCTGTCAGTCCGACGTGGCGGGCGTGCCCGGACTCCCCGATATCCGCCCCATATTTGGGCTGGAAATGGGGGTGCCGGTCAATCCGGGCGTTTGAGACTGGTTTGAGAGGCACGTCTGGATCGCATTTTCGTGACCGGGCAGTGACCGGACGGCCTGTCCAGACATTTGAGACGGGTATGAGGGTCCGGCTGTAGATGCTCTTAGGACGCGAAAACTCAAAAGAAAACAAACATCATACACACATGGATAAAGATTAGGCAATGTTGGACTAGCATATATACATAGGTTATAGGACACACACGACGAAAACATATATACTTGCACGTCCAGTAAAGTAAATATAAAATAAATTGTCTCTAGGTGCTATTGATCCTGGTTCATAAGCAACCACCTTATACACACTTTTGCCCCGTAAATTGAGGCGCAATAGATTAAGTAAAGATTCAATTGCGACGAACAATCCTGCGTATATCGCAATAGAATAGGAAATTAAAACATCTATACGACAAAGGCTTCACGGTTAACATACACGATAAAAGTCTGCATGTCTGCTCTTCGGACGAAGGATAACACATTTTTAAATAATCAATATGTGTGTGATATTTTTTTCCTGATTAGAGCATCTATAGCCGCATCCCTTATATTCTCCTCACATGTCCAAAACGCTCTCCCAGTCAGTGTTCGGTCAAAAAAAATGATCCAATCGCCACCCCCCACACTTCCTTCTTAAACGCCCTGACTGACCGGTACCCCTCATATCCATCTCAAATACGAAGACGATATAAGGACTCGCGGACGTGCCCGGGCACACCCGTTCAGTCCGCCACGTAGGACGCGACCACACTCCGGACCACCTTTTTTCTTTTCTTATTCATGATTTTCTTTCTCTCTCTTCTCCGTCAATCACGTGCAAGTGACCGGACATATGAGAAGAAAAATGAGAAGTACGGCTGCGAGGACGAAATAATAGGGGCTCAAAACGGACATGTCCGGTCACTGACCGGGTGCGTCCGCGGGCGTTTAGGGTGTCAGATTTGCTAGGTCCGACTATAGATGCTCTTACTTGGCTATGATTCACGTCGCAAGTTTCGAATTACCCCCCTCTCCCCCCCTCCCCCCCCAAAATTTTTTTTATTGTGAATTGATCGATCGATTATATACACTTAATTATCCATTTGGTTCATTTAGCTGCATCGTTGTCTGCTGCTTGATTTATCGCAGTTGTTTAATCAATAGCATAGCATGCGTCATGCGTGTGGTTTTTTCTCCCGTTGCAACGCACGGGCAATTTTCCTAGTAATACTAAAGTACGGAGTGCTTCTGCCGGCATACCCCGTCGTCGGCGATTTTGCAGAAAAGCCCCTTTATTTGTGAGAAATCAACCCGCCGTCCTATTTTAAGTGGGTATAAAACGCTTCGTTTTTACAAAAACACCCCTGCGATCCTTAATTAATCACCGGGCACCAGCGCCCCTTATCCATTTGCGTTCTCCACCGCCGGCCACGCGTCGCTGCTTGCCGCCGGCGTCCACGCCGCAGGAGCGAAGGAAGGGGTGATGTGTCGCTGCGGGCGTCCGCGCCGCTCGAGCCCAGGAATGGGACGAGCCGTCGCGGCGGGCGTGCGTTCGCGCCGCCCGAGACCAGGAATGGGGAATGGGCCGAGGCGCCGCGGCGGAGGCCGATAAGGCGGCCGGCGTGCTCGCTTGGGGCGCCGGCCCAAGCACGGCAACACCGGCGGCGCCGTCGTGGGGCTCTTCAAGATGTTCAAGCTGGTGCCGATGCTCACCACCAGCACCGGCTGCAAGATGGCCGCGCTGCTCGGGCGGCACAGCGGCAGCAGGGCCCTCCTCGCGGACCACGCGCCGGCGGTGACGCTCTTCGGGCACCGCCGCGGCCGGCTGAGCCTGGCCATCCACGAGGACACGCGGGCGCCGCCGGCGTTCCTCATCGAGCTGCCCATGCTGGCGGCCGCGCTGCACAGGGAGATGGCCACTGACCGTGAAGCTGGCGCTGGAGAGCGACACCTGCAGCGCGCGGCGGCGGCTCCTGGAGGAGTACGTGTGGGCCGTCTACTGCAACGGCCCCAAGGCCGGGTACGCCATCCGCCGCAAGGACCCGTCCGACGACGAGCGGCACGTACGTACTGCGGCTGCAGCGCGGCGTCTCCATGGGCGCCGGGGTGCTGCTGCCGCCGCCTGCTGACAGCTCCAACTGCCCCGACGGCGTCCTACTCCCGTGTCTGATTTGGATTGAATTCGTGAACGTGTCCTTGTCCAACACAGATCAATGTAGTGCCCGACCCGGATTTCACTTGGCTGCTATAAGAAGAAAGGGTCCTAGGCCTGAATCTCCATCAGGTTGCGTCATTGGACCATAATCTCCATCAAATTCCATTGAAAATTGCGCGAAGCGTCCAATGTCGCCGCCGAGTTCGCCGGAGGAAGAAGCGCCGACTTCGCCGGAGGAACAAGAACATCCGTCGAGCCGTCCAATGTCGCTTGCAGCAGCTACACCAGAGGTATGTATCCCCTTGAAAGCTAATCACTGGATGGAATCCCTGTTTTAGTTATTGTTTCTGTCCCTCGACTCTGTCTGCGATTCTGCTATTTCTTCAGTTATCAATTAGCTTTGCAGTGGCATACACATGAATAGATATCTCAGCGTGTACTACAAACAGCTTATGTTGGATATGTGTGCTTTTCAACATATATTTGAAGTGTAACAAGCCTTTCCCAGTTGGATCTATTCTCAAAATCAGTGTTCCAGGCATATCTGAACGCAGTGGCACTACATGCATCTGATGGTCCGAGCCCATCAGGATCTGTTTTCATCTCCAAATTTAAGAGGGGACAGTCTCGCATGATTCAGTAGATTTATTTGTTCCTAGCTGATTGTGCTGTGCATTAACACCAGTGAAAGGAAGGAGGAAGAAGAAGGGGCAATTAGTTGCGGCATCACCATAGATTGCCCTCGTTGTAGAATTATATGTTGGTGTGAGCTCAGTTTGATTTGTCCTGGTTTTGATGTCTCTGCTATGTGTGCGCGTGCAGATGCCAAAGGTGTCCGATCCAACTCAGGTGGAGGCCAAGGAGGTTCGGCTGTCGGACATTGCACCAATGACGCTGGATGATACCGATGTGCATACTGTAAGTTTCATTTATTCAGATTGGGACCTTTCTTCCTGTTATTTTGCCATCAAAACTGAAAAAGAGTGATGCTAATTCGCTAAAGGTCGATGTGGTCATCCGAGTATTTTCCCTTAAACGATGCTACTGTCACATGATGCATATCATGGTTCTTTGACCTTGGATCAATTTATTCTGCATTTACATGATATATTGCTTCTAGCCAATGAAATTTGGTCCACATTTGTGCGTGTATGCATATCCTATACTGGAAACTTGTGCTTGCCCATTATATGATTATATTAGAAGTAGACAAATGCAAATGTCCATAGTAATAAACTTGTGGTCACAGGACTGCTAGCTTAAAGTTTGCTAGATTATGTAAATGGGTAATTTTGTTGTCTGCTCTTTAGGTATTTGAGACATGTTGTGTTGTTAATTCAACCTCAAGAATAGAGATGATCAAGTCTGAAAGTTGATTCAAGTCTGAAAGTAGATACTTTAAATTTGACAACTTATTCGTGCTGTAGTGCTTTAAGTCTGATTGCTCCCTGTTTGATACCAATTATATGTAATTTGTGTTCTACACTATATTAACTACTCAAAAAAGGGCATGCTTCGTTGAGTAACCCCTGGTAAAATGTGGCTGCTACAAAAACTGTGGCAAACAAAATAACCACAAGTTTGGCAAATAAGTTCTGTTTCTCCCTATTTGATTCAAGCTTGAAATATTCATAGACGCTACACTTCAGTCAGTAAATGAACAAAAAAGGTGTTACTAGCTTTTAGTCAGTCTTGTGTCAATGAGTAAATCAGTGCTCGAGATTAGTTTTGCATCACATATAATACCAAATATATTAATCTGTGGGATAATGGAAGTGTTCTTACGTTCTGATTTCAGTTGCTTTCGAGTTTTAGATTTATTTTTCTTTGCAGAATGGTAATTTGCTGGGATAGAGTCTTGATTTTAATTATTGCGCAATGGTAATCAGTTTTATGTCAGCTTTATCTTCTCAGGATAAACCAGATGTTTTCCTATGCCTTGAGGAGTTGCCGATGGATGATATGCAAAGGCTACCAAGTGGTAGCTCCAATCTTGCAATTGAGGTCAGCAATGGGTGCTTCTCCTGGGATGGCTCACCTGAGATACCAACACCGAAGGATCTGAATTTTCAAGCTCAGCAAGGCATGCGTGTTGCAGTCTGTGGGATGATCGGCTCTGGAAAATCATGTTTGCTCTTTTGCATTCTCGGTGAGGTGCCAAAGCTATTAGGAGAGGCCAAGACTTGCGGAACAATGGCATATGTCAGCCAGACGGTATGGATGCAGAGCGGCAAAAATTCAGGACAACATACTGTTTGACAAGGAGATGGAGAGTGAGAAGTATGGCAGGGTCCTTGAGTGGTGCTCGCTGAAGAAAGACTTGGAGATCAAAGTCATTGGAGTGTGTGGTAGGCAGAAGCAATGGATTCAGATAGCCCAAGCATTGTATCAGGGTGCTGACATCTATTTGTTCGATGATCTGTTCAATGCAGTTGATGCTCATACATGATCCCACCTTTTCAAGGTATAATACAATCTCTTCTTTTACAATAGAAGTTTGAGAACACGTTGCTTAAGGCTTCTACCATTTGCAGGAATGCTTGCTTGGGGCTTAGGCTTAAAAAACAATGGTTTATGTCACTCACCAGATTGAATTCCTGCCTGCAGCCGATCTTATTTTGGTGAGAATTTCATTGGTACATGTTTCATGTCAATTTTATTGTCATAAATTATTCTCTTCTCCTTATAAGGTAATTTTAATGTAGGTAATGAACGGCGCGAGAATAGCACAAGCAGGCAAATACAACGATATACGGAGCGGACCTAGCGGAACTGGTTGGTGCTCACACCAAGATGCTCTCACAACATTGGACGTGATTGATGTTGCTAATGGAGGCGATGAGACATTCTCTTCGAGCCTATCCAGGTCCTTGTCATCAGTTGAAGAGAAAGATAAACAAAATGGCAAATAAGACAGTGACAAGGTTCAAAGTGGGCAGCTGGTGCAGGAAGAAGGAAAAAGATAGGGTGTGGTTATGGGTCTACTCGAAGTACCTCACATTGGCTTACGGGGGAGCTCTTGTAGCGCAGTTACTTTTCCAAGTACTTCAGACGTTCAGATTGCTAGCAATTACTGGATGGCCCGGGCTTCTCATGTGTCGAAAGACACCGAGGCTCCAGTGATCACGTCGACACTGATCTCTGTCTTTGTGGCATTGGCTGTTGCAAGTTCGCTTTGCATCTTCGTAAGGGTATCTGTTTCTTGTGGCAGCTGCATACAAAATAGCAACTCTGTTGTTCAACAAGATGCACATGGCCATATTCAGAGCTCCTATGTATTTTTCGATTCCAATCCAAGTGGGAGCATCTTGAATAGAGTAAGTCAGTTGCATTACCTCAAATTTCTTTGGAAGTTTGATTTATTAACATCAACTATGTTTCTCTTTCATCAGCGACGTAAAAAATGAGCTGCAGGTTTTCAGCCCTGTCCGCATCAACTCCATTCCCAGCGGAAAAAACAAACTGGCACATGAGCTGGCTGCTCGGGTCAGACGACAAGAGGGTTCGTTGATCCTTGCTGATGTATCGAGGCAACTCTGCACCCTGATGCTATCTGAATGTACCACCTGAGTGTGTTTTCTCTGTTTAGGTAGTCATCCTAAAAAAAAATAACTATGCTGACTCAAGACTTAAACTGGTTAGGCTTCAACCAAAGCGAAGTGGATACCAAGATCGCTTACCAGATGGGTTCTGTTGCGGTTTCCATCATACAAATAGCATCAACACCTATATTGATAATTGTTTATTATATTATTTTATATTAAAACGGCTTATGTATTCTGCCGGAGCAGTCACATGCCATATTAATTTTAGAAGAGCAATTTCTAATTTAATGGTTAATGTATTGTTATGTCTAAATTGAAAATACCAAACAAAAACAGAGTCACAATTTGTACTTATACGATGAATAATGGATGTTCCAATCGCTAAATTTAAACTAAGGTTTTTAGAATAAATTGTGGTTTCTAAGCTTGTAACCTGTAGTCCATCAACTAATTGTATTATATTACCATGTCTAATTTTTAAGTGCAACCGGCGAACAATTCCACTTGATTTGAATTATCAAGGTGGGTTGTACATTATTTATAACCATTATAGACATTGTGTTCTCAATAGCTTAATTTGAAGGACATATGTTTGTTATTATCCCGTTGCAACGCACGGGCCCTTTTCCTAGTAATAATAAAGCGCCTATCGCTTCTGATCGTACGTCGTCATTATTTTTGCAGAAAAGTCTCTGTAGTTTTTGGTAATTGAATCCGCAGTCCCTGTTTAAGTGAATCTGACAAAACGCTTCGTTTTTACAAAAAAAAACCTGCATTTATTAGTTTTCAACCCACAATCCTTCCCCAGTTTCCCCTATGCCCCGACTAAAAAAAATCCCCTCTACGCCGCCCGGCGCCCGACCGCCCGATTCAGCACCTACCGCCGGAGACCGCCCGCCGCCGACGAGACACTAGACCACAACACTTAATTGGGGACAAGTAACTGCCGGGAGAAGTACCTGAATAGGGGCAAAAGATCTGCCGGGAAACTTGTTATTGCCGGTAGAAGTTGTTCATGGCAGAATAACTGCCGGTAGAACTTGAACAACAAGGGCAGACAAACTGACGCTAACCATGTCCACGTGAAACGGGCACGTAAACTGCCGGGACAACTAAAGCACGGCCCATTTTCTGCCAGGACATTTTCTTTGGCGCGCGATACTGAAATTGTTTTGGGCCTAAGCGCGCGCTCGCTCGGGAAAGCCCGCGAGCCGTGAAAATTTTGGCACCGAATGAAGTACGAGGCCCTTCTAGAGCTGGTGATTTTGAAATGTGCTCTCCCGTTGGTGGCGATGCGCCGGCCCCCGCGGCCGCGCCGGCCGCCCCCTGCTGCCCGGCGCCTTTCCGTTCGCACCCGCCTCCCCCGCCGCCCCGCCCTCCGCCGCCCCACCCCCCGCGGCCGGGGCCCCGCCAACCATCGTCGTCCGCCTCTCGGCCGCCCTGTGGGCTGACATCGCGGAGGAGGAAGATGCCGCCTTGCCTCGGCCGCCCCGTCGCCTGCTCGTCCCTCTGTCGCCATACCGCTCGCACGGTCACCGGCTGGCCGCCACACAGCTCCCGGGGGTGGGAGTGGTGGCCGCCGCCGGCGGGCTTGCCCCCCGGCTCCTCGTTCGTCGGCTTTGAGTGCTCCTTCTTTGGGCCGAAGTCGACGCCGACATCCTCGCGGCTGGGGTGTCGCTGGACGTTAGGATCGGGGACCCGCGCTGGTGTCTTGGCGCAGGGATCAACAGGTCGGTGCGATGGGTCGCTCCATGGGGCTTCGGGCCGACGTGCTGTCTCCGCCGCTGGTGTCCCTCCTCAGATCTGGCCCGATTGTCCGCCGCTCTCCGTTCCGCCCCTTCATCACGAGGTTCGCGGCCGCTGGGCTGCCCTCGGGCCGGTATCCTGCGGATAGCGCGCCGGTTCTGCTGGTGCCGTCGGGTGCGCAGCCGTCGGTGCCGTCGCCGCCGCCATCCCCTCGCCGGCGCCCTGCTTCGGGTGGTGACCCCTTGGTGGGCCCCGGTCGCGGCGCGATCACGACTGGGCCGCGGGCTGGGCATCCTATCATGGGCCGGGCCGATGTTCCCACGGTCCCGGACCTGGATGCGGCTGGGCCGTTGCGCTCTCCGGCCCAGGTTCCCCAGCCCCCCCCATCCGTTGCCTGTGGCTGCCCAAGGGGTTCCCCCACCCTAACCCTGGCGCCACAGCCGCCTCCAGCCAAGTGCGCCACCACAGTCACTCCTCGTCTGCCTTCCGACCATCTCCCCCTCCTCTGCTCTCCAGCTCCTACGCGACGGTTGCGGCCATGCCTCGGGCCTCTGGCGACGGCGCACCTCGTCCCAAGCGCATATTCAACGACGACCGGCGCGACGCCCCGCGCCCCTCCCCGGAAGGCGCGCGCGTCGAGTCCTCACTCCGCCGCCAGATCCAGGATGACCGGGATGCGTCGGGCTCGGGTTATGGCCGTGACGGCCGGCGCTCCCCTGCCCGCCCCGAGATGCGGGACCGTCGCCGCTCGCTGGAGAACTGGCGGTCTCAATCCCGTCGCTCCCCTGGACATCAGCAGCGGGACCGGGACCGCGGGCGTGAGTTCTCCCGGTCTCCTATTCAACACCGTGGCCGGGACCGCCTGCCGTCCCGCTTCCCTGTCCGCTCGGCGCGCGACATGTCACCTGCTCTGCGCCGGTACCAACCCCCCCGACAGCAGCCTCAGTTCCCTCCTCCGGCTGCGAACAACAGTGCCAACCGCGGGCGGCAGGGCGGCAAGAAGAAGAAGAAGAAGATGGGGAACCGCCAGCAGGCTGGCCAGGCTTCAGCAGCCAACTCCTCGGCGCTGCTGGACCCTCCGGTCCCGGTCTCTCAGTCCGGTGCGGCCCCAGGCTTCAACTGCGGTGAAGTGGGACACTATCAAGTGGACTGCCCCAAGGATCCGATGTGCTATCTCTGCAAGGAGTCAGTCCACCCCGCTGTTCTCTGCCCGGACCGGTCCGTGGAGGGCGAACTGATGATGTACGGTCACGGAATTGAAGGGCAGGGTTTCTTTCACATGGAGTTGCCGGAGCCGGAGGAAGAAGAACCTTCTCTGATTGCGCTTGTGACGGCCCTTAGCAAGGGCTCGGCCTCCCCAGAGCAGATTGCTGCCGAACTCTCCCACCTCTGCACCACCGATGCCGATTGGGATTGGCAGGTGGAGTCCATCAGTGACAAGAAGTTCTCGGTGTTGTTCCCGGATCCCTTCAGTTTCGGCTACTGCACTTGGAGCTGGGATATCACCTTGGCCCTAAACAAATTGGTGGTGGATATCTCGGCACCCGTCATTGACCCGGCGGCGGTGGCTGTCCTCGACACAGTGTGGATCACCATCTCGGGCCAGCCGGCAATCGCTCGGAAGACGAGGGTCATTTGGAACATGTCCCGAATCTTAGGTCGGGTCGTTGCCGTGGATGAGCTCTCCCTCCTCAAGGAGAAGGCCGTGCGGGTCAAGGTGCAAGGCCTGGACACTTCCAAACTCAGGGTGACCGTGCACATGTTCTTCAATGGGCTGGGCTATGATCTCAAGATAGCGCCGGAGCTGCCGCTGCCACGCCGTGTTCCCCCTCCGAGCTCCAACGATGGTGGTGGTGGTGGTTCGGGTGCTGGAGGCTTCAAGGGCTCGGACAGTCACCGTGATCACCATCCCCGCCGCGACAATCCTTCGGATGACGACGGCGACGAGACCTCGGAGCATGGGCACTCCCCTCCTCATGTGCCCACGGGCCGCTCTCGACTCATTGACCGAGCAGCTGTGCCTGGCGCGGACTCGGAGGGGGCCCCTGCTGCGATGCCTACCCTATGTCTGGCGGCCAACTCACCACTGCTCTCTGAGGACGACAGCAACGTCTCGAGCGTGGGTATGCTTGTGCTGGCATCCGCCTCACCACGCTCCCCTACGCTGCTGCCCTCTGCCCTCGCAGACTGCGCGACAACCATGGAGTCTGAGCCGGCTGCACTTCTGGCCGTGGAGCTGCTGGATACTGGAGGCACCGCGCCTCTGTCCTCCACGGACGGAATTCCTCCCAGCCAACAGTCTGCCCAGCCGCCCCCCTCTGCTGGCCGATGTCCCAGACCTCCCGTTGCCTCATGCAACGGCTGTGCTGGCTGAGGCCACGGCTGTGGCTCGGGCGCTATCTGGGGAAGGGCTCCTGGTGCTGGCGGAGGGCCACCCATCGCCCGCGCCACCCTCTGTTGCGGCCGATCCTGGTATGACGACCCGGCCTCCACCGCTGCTGTGTTCTACTCCACCTGCACTGCTGCTTCGTTCCAAGATAGGGCTCGACAGTCCCATGCTAGATACTTCGCCGGTCTCCCCGACCGGTGGGTGTGCTGAGGTGGCTGCGGAGGTGACCACGCCGGTGACCGCTCACCCCCATCCCCCTCGGGTGGCCGCCTACTCAAGGCGGGAGCGGTCTGCTGCGACCCCGGTGACTTCTTCTCGCCGCAGCGCCCGGCTGGACTCGGCTAGGCCAGTGGGCAGCCCGGCTCCGACCATCCCCGAGCGTGCTGAGCTTCGGGCGGCTGCCCGGAACCTCGAGACAGGTACTCCAACGATCCCGGCCAGTTCTTCAAATTGCTCATTTTCTGCTCTTGAATCGGCTCCGCTAGGGCATCTTGCCAAAGTTGCGGCGGACTCGGCGATATTTTTCAGAGGGGAGGTGCCCCCCCCCCCTTAGCGCAATTTGAGGCGATCCGCGCTCGTGAAATACTTGATGGCAAACTGGCTGAGTCGCGTGCTCGCCTGCTTAGGTCGACCACTGTTGCTACGACCACCATCGAGACTCCACATACCGTGGCTCCGACTGAAGTGGTGGAGATCCGCGATCGCACCCGCTCCCGCACCGCCGCTTTGCGCGCGCGCAGCACCTCCCTTGTCCTGGGGTCAAGCAGCCCCCGATGGTGCCTTGATGCGGACGCTATTCTGGAACATCCGAGGCTTCAGCCAAGATGGCCAGTGCCGCCAACTAGTCGAGTACATGCGCGATGAGAGGATCGACATTGTAGCCATTCAAGAAACCATGCATTTGGAATTCTCCCTTACCGAGCTCGAACGGTTGAGCACCCACTTGTTCGCCTGGCATTGGCTCCCTTCTAGTGGGACCACTGGCCATTCGAGTTGCATCCTTTTAGGCGTGAAGGATGCCACCTTTGAGGTGGGTAGCATGGATAAGGGCGAGTTCTTCGTCAGCATGGAGGTTTTCGAGCGCACCATAAACTTTAAATGGGAGATCATCATAGTCTATAGCCCCGCCGACCACCGTCGCTCTGAGGCCTTCCTCGCCGAGCTACGGAGCAAGGTCGCGGCTGCCCAGCTCCCGGTTGTGGTTGGCGGTGATTTCAACCTCATTCGGTCGGCCGAGGACAAAAGCAATCACTTGGTCAATCTCCCTCGAATGCAGCTGTTCAATGACTGCATCGCTGACCTCGGTCTCCGGGAATTAGATCGGGTTGGTTCCAGGTATACCTGGACCAACCGCCAGGCGGACCCCACACAGTCTGTCCTGGACCGGGTCCTCGGGTCTCCCGAATGGGAGCTCCGTTGCCCTTTAGCTTCCCTTCGGGCCATCACTAGGATCGGCTCCGACCACGTTCCGCTTCTCCTTTCTTCGGAGAATGATTGCCCCCCACAACCTCCGCGGTTCCGCTTCGAGACCTTCTGGCTCAACCAGAATGGGTTCGTCGAGGCTGTCCGTGATAGGTGGGTAGCGGCGCGGGACTCCCCTCACCGGTCACTCTCAACCGTGGACTCCTGGCAATTCTGCGCCAAACATGGCCGTCAGTTTATGAAGGGCTGGGGTGCTAATCTTGGGCGGGACTTGCGGGAACATAAGAAGGCCCTCCTAGAGCCCATCCAGGCACTTGACCTCCGAGCCGACTCCACGGGCTTGTCTTCCGACGAGTGGATGCTTCGTTACGATCTCGAGGATCAACTTTTGGTCATCTACACTGACGAGGAGGCCTACTGGCGTCATCGAGGCACACAGAGATGGGTCCTCAAGGGCGATGCGAATACGGCTTATTTCCAGGCCATTGCCAATGGCCGGAGACTGATACGTCTCCGTCGTATCTACTTTTCCAAACACTTTTGCTCTTGTTTTGGCCCCTAATTTGCATGATTTGAATGGAACTAACCCGGACTGACGCTGTTTTTAGCAGAATTGCCATGGTGTTGTTTTTTGTGCAGAAATAAAAGTTCTTGGAATTGGATGAAACTTTTTGGAGATTTTTTATGAAATAAATAAAAAATACTGGAACCAAGACCCACTGGAGGGGGGCCACCCAGTGCCCACGAGGCACCAGGGCGCGCCACCCCCCCAGGCGCGCCCTGGTACCTCGTGGGGCCCACGTGGCTCCGTCTGACCTAATTCCAACGCTATAAATTCACGTTTTCAAAGAAAAAAATAGGAGAGGAAGTTTTATTGCGTTTCACGATACGGAGCCGCCGCCACCTCCTATTCTTCATCGGGAGGCCAGATCTAGAGTCCGTTTGGGGCTCCGGAGAGGGGGATCTTCCGGCATCGTCATCATCAACCATCCTTCATCACCAATTTCATGATGCTCACCGCCGGGAGTGAGTAATTCCTTCATAGGCTTGCTGGACGGTGATGAGTTGGATGAGATTTATCATGTAATCGAGTTAGTTTTGTTAGGGCTTGATCCCTAGTATCCACTATGTTCTGAGATTGATGTTGCTATGACTTTGGTATGCTTAATGCTTGTCACTAGGGCCCGAATGCCATGATTCCAGATCTGAACCCTTTATGTTTTCATGAATATATTTGTGTTCTTGATCCGATCTTGCAAGTTATATGCACCTGCTATGTGTTATGATCCGCATACCCCAAGGTGACAATAATTGGGATTCTTTCCAGTGATTGCCATAGTTTGAGGAGTTCATGTATTCACTAAGTGTTAATGCTTTGTTCCGGTTCTCTATTAAAAGGAGGCCTTAATATCCCTTAATTTCCTTATGGACCCCGCTGCCATGGGAGGGTAGGACAAAAGATGTCATGCAAGTTCTTATCGCAAGCATGTATGACTATATACGGAATACATGCCTACATTACATTGATGAATTGGAGCTAGTTCTGTGTCGCCCTAGGTTATGACTGTTACATGATGAATGTTATCCAACAGTATCACCGATCCAATGCCTACGAGTTTTTCACATATTGTTCTTTGCTAAGTTACTACAGTTACAATTGCTACCAAACTACTGCTGCTACCGTTACTGCTACTGTTACTATTATTGCTACTGCTATCAAACTATCATACTACTGTGCTACTGATGACTCTGCTGTAGATATTTAGTTTCCAGGTGTGGTTGAATTGACAACTCAACTGCTAATACTTGCAAATATTCTTTGGCTCCCCTTGTGTCGAATCAATAAATTTGGGTTGAATACTCTACCCTCGAAAACTGTTGTGATCCCCTATACTTGTGGGTTATCAAGATCTTTTTCTGGCGCCGTTGCTGGGGAGCATAGCTTTATTTGCTAAGTTACTTGGGATTTATATCTGTTGATCACTATGAAGAATCTGAAAGACGCTAAGACCAAGATCGTTCCCTCTAAGACGTGGGGAGGTAAGGAACTGCCATCTAGCTCTGCACTTGATTCACCTTCTGTTTTGAGTAAACTTGCAACACCACCACATGCTATTAATTCTGATATGTCGCAAGTTATTGATGATACCACTTCTGCTATGAATGATACTCATGATGATGCTAGTACTATGCTTGATAATGTTGTGCCACTTGGTGAATTTCTTACTGAACAAATTGCTAAAGCTAAAGAAATTGAAAATGTTGAAACTCTTGAGAATTATGATTCACCTATTATGCCTAGCTCCCCTACTAGAGTTGAAACACCTGATGAACATTGCTTTGATAGGGAGACGGCTAGAGCCATTCTTGCTTGTAATGACAGACATGAAGTTATAAAATTGGTTACTGAAATGAAAGAAAAATCTCTGAGGGAGAGAATGAAACATGATCCTAAGTTTGCTACCTCTCCCATATTTGTTACTGATAAGGATTATGAATTCTCTGTCGATCCTGAGTTAATTACTTTGGTTGAATCTGATCCTTTCCATGGTTATGAAATTGAAACAGTTGTGGCACATCTTACTAAATTAAATGATGAGAAAAGTATGTTTTTGGTCCCTCAAGTTCCCAAAAAGTATAGACTTGGTCCCTCAAGATTTTTTGGTATACATTTGGTCCCTCAAGTCTCAAAACCAGATAAGTTTGGTCCTAAACCAGATTTTGAGCCCGTTGACCGGGTTTGACCGCCACAAAACCGCTCGATGAACAGTAAATTCAAAAAAAAATCAAAAAAATCTGAAATTTTTTGGGGTCCAGTACGCTTACATGTGCAAGGTGCGACCAAAATTTTATGGTCTTTCAACACTCGAGGAGCTCGTGGAAAAAAATATTTGTCTGATGAATAGTAAATTCAAAAAATAAAAAAAATTCAAACAATTCTGAATTTTTTTGGGGTCCAATATGCTTACATGCGCAAGGTGCGACCAAAATTTTGTCATGAAATGACATCGGACGGGCTCTAGAAAAAAAAACAAATTTTGGCTATTTTTTGTGAGTGAAAATTTGTTTTTTTTGCCACGACCTCCTCGAGTGTCGAAAGACCACCAAATTTTCGTCGCACCTTGAGCATGTAAGCATATTAGACCCCAAAAAATTTCAGATATTTTTGAATTTTTTTTTGAATTTACTGTTCATCGAACGTAGATATATTTTTTTGCCACGAGCTCCTCGAGTGTCGAAAGACCATGAAATTTTGGTCGCACCTTGCGCATGTAAGCATACTGGACCCCAAAAAATTTCAGATTTTTTTGAAGTTTTTTTGATTTTTTTTCGAATTTACTGTTCATCGGGCGGTTTTGTGGTGGTCAAACCCGGTCAACGGGTTCAAAATCTGGTTTAGGACCAAACTTGTCCGGTTTTGAGACTTGAGGGACCAAATGTATACCAAAAAATCTTGAGGGACCAAGTCTATACTTTTTGGGAACTTGAGGGAGAAATTCGCTATTACTATATTCTTAAGTTGTTTCCTTTCTCATTAAAGGGTGATGCTAAAGAAGGGTATAATACTCTTGCTCCTGGATGTGTGCGTAGTCCCAAGGATATGATTTATTACTTCTCTGAAAAATATTTTCCTGCTCATAAGAAACAAGCTGCCTTACAGGAAATATTTAACTTTGCGCAAATTGAAGAAGAAAATCTCCCTCAAGCTTGGGGGAGGCTTCTCCAATTACTTAATGCTTTACCTGATCATTCTCTTAAGAAAAATGAAATACTTGATATCTTCTATAATGGATTAACCGATGCTTCTAGGGACTACCTAGATAGTTGTGCGAGTTGTGTTTTCAGGGAACGGACTATTGAACAAGCTGAGGAATTATTAAATAATATATTGAAGAATGATAATGATTGGACACTTCCTGAACCACCGCCCAAACCCACTTCGAAGAAGAGGGGTATTTTATATCTCAGTCCTGAAGATATGCAGAAAGCAAAGAAATGTATGAAGGAAAAAGGTATCAAAACTGAAGATGTTAAGAATCTACCACCTATTGAAGAAATACATGGTCTTGACACACCGTCACAGGTAGTAGAGGTAAATTCTCTTATAAAGTTTGATGAAAGTGATATTCCCTATAACAAACCTCCTAGCCAATGCTTGTATGAATTTGACAACTATATTATTAAGCAAGATCACTTCAATGCAAATGTTATGAAACAATTGAAACAAAATGCCTACATGATTGATCGCTTGAGTGACTTGTTTTTTAGAATTGCTAATGATGTTACAGGTGTGAGTAAACATGCATCTATGGTACAAACTCAATTAGAACAAGTTGCTAAATCTCAAAGTGAATTGCTCAATGAAACGAATAACAATATGAATGATCATGTTGTTAGAGTAATGACTAGAGGAGGTAGAATGACTCAGGAGCCACTTTATCCTGAAGGTCACCCAAAAAGAATTGAACAAGATTCTCAAAGAGTTAATGTTGATGCACCTAGTCCATCTAAAAAGAAAAAGAAAAAGAAAAATGACAGGACTTTGCATACTTCTAGCAAATCCGAGGTAGAAAAACCCTTGGAGGATAGTAATGATATTTCTATTTCAGATGCTGAAACACAATCTGGTAATGAACAACCACTCGATGATAATAATAATGATGATGTTCACGTGGATACCCAACCAGATAATGATAAAGAACCTGATAATGATGTTGAAATAGAACCTGCTGTTGATCTTGATAACCCACCATCTAAAAATAAACGTTATGATAAAAGAGACTTCGTTGCTAGAAAACATGGTAAAGAAAGAGAACCATGGGTTCAAAAACCCATGCCCTTTCCTCCTAAACCATCTAAGAAAAAAGATGAGGAAGAATTTGAACGCTTTGCTGAAATGCTTAGGCTAGTCTTTTTGCATACTCGTTTGACTGTTATTATAAAGATGCCTCCCTATGCTAAATACATGAAAGACATTGTTACAAATAAAAGAAAGATACCTGAAGCTGAAATTTCCACCATGCTTGCAAATTATTCTTTTAAGGATGGAGTACCTAAGAAACTAGGAGATCCAGGAATACCAACTATACCATGCTCCATTAAGAGAAATTATGTCAAAACTACTTTGTGTGATTTAGGAGCCGGTGTTAGTGTTATGCCTTTATCTTTATACAAAAGACTTGATATGAATAAACTCACTCCCATTGAAATATCATTGCAAATGGCTGACAAATCAACTGCCATACCTATCGGTGTTTGTGAGGATGTGCCCGTTGTAGTTGCAAATGTTACCATCCAAACAGACTTTGTTATACTTGATATGCCCGAAGATGACAACATGTCGATTATCCTTGGTAGACCCTTCTTGAATACTGCAGGGGCTGTTATTGATTGCAACAAAAGCAAGGTCACTTTTCATATCAATGGTAATGAGCATACGGTGCACTTTCCGAAGAAACAATTTCAAGTAATGGTATTCATATTATTGAAAAGACTCCGACAATTACTATTGGAAGTTTTCAAATCCCTCTTCCTACTGTTAAAAAGAAATATGAAACTCTTATTATCGGGGAGATGCATATCCCCATTGAGGTAACTTAGTGTTATACGAAAGTTCTTCTGTTTCATGTTACTCGGAAATGGTTTGTTTATAAGACCTGATCAACCTTATTAATGGATTGTTTTTGAGGGGCATGTGGTCGATGAATTTAGTAAGCACAACCTTCTGTACCCACTTTTTATTTTCTGTTATTTTTAGTTAAATGCAATAAAATGCCATGATTATCCTGTTTTCTGATTTATCCGTGCAATAAAAAAGTGCCCAGAAATAAAAGTGCTCAGAATGCAATAAAATTTTGATATGAATTTTTATGTAATATTTAAGAATTTTTGGCACTGGACACATACCAGGGGGTGCCCCAGGTGCCCACGAGGCACCAGGGCGCGCCACCCCCCCTGGCGCGCCCAGATACCTCGTGGGCCCCACAGGGACCCCCTCACTTATTCCTTCAGCTCACTTCGTCTCTTACCTCTAGCAAAAATTCTTGGTAGCTCTCTCTCTCTCGTGTTCTTGCTCACAAACCTGAAATTTTCGATCTCTTTGCTCGGAGCTCCGTTTCTGAAACTGTTTTGGGAGATCGCTCCTTGGTATGTGACTCCTCCATTGCTCCAATTAGTTTTTGCTCTAGTGGATTATATTTTGCATAATTAGCTGCTCTTGGTGCTACTGAAAATGAGCTTGCATGTTGAATTCTTTGAGTTCCAAGTAGTTTGAATGTTGATATAGCCTCTAGACATTCATATGAGTAGTTGCTATCAATCTTGTGAAGTTTTATTGATATCATTTTGTGGCCCAAAAATTTTCAGAAAATTGTTCTTGGGAAAATGAATATTTTTCGGAGAAGTTCTTCGAGGAGGAGGCCCTCGGAAGCGTCATCAAGTGAAAGCTCGACACGCCAATCATATGAGGAACCAAGGGCAAGCTCAGTGCGAGGTGCCGAAGCAAAATCGTGTCGATGGCCGTGCAACGAGTTCATGCTAGGGGCAGGCATCAAGGAAGAATTTGACCAATATATTCACAATGCCGAGCTCTCCGCCTTTATTGCAGATAAGCCACCGCAGCATTACAACCTCACTCATTCCTTCACTCAAAACTTTGATTATCACCCGCGCACTTCTAAAGTTTTATTTCACCTCTATGACAAATCCTATAATATGTCTCTAGAAGAATTCTGTGATGCATGCAAGATTCCATATTGGGGTTCGTTAGATGAACCACCAAGATCCGATTATGAGTTGTTTCTTAATAGCCTTTGCAACGGTGATGATAGGGGAATCACGCAGGCTAGAATAATTAGCATTCACTTTCCCGCTATTCGATATTTTGCACTTTTTAATGGTAAATGCGTTGTTGGTAAGCAAGACTGTAGTGCACTTTGTGCCCCTGATCTGAGTCTTATTCATATAGCTTTGACTGGCAGCAAGCTTTATAATCTTGGGGCTATTGTTGCACGCAGGCTGCAGCGTAATGCGGGTAATGGTGATTTGTATGGAGGAATTTATGCCTCTCGTTTAGCTGCAAAGTTAGGGGTGTCTCCCAAGTTCAATGATCCCCTCTTGCCTTATAAATATTTGAATTTCGAAGCAATGCGAGAACATAGGTTCTTAAAACGCAATGCACAGGGTTATGAATATAACTTAGTTTTTAATAAATATCACTCTGTGTATGTTGCTTTGCCTGCTCCTGCCCTCTTTGATTTTTAGGACAAACAGAGATACTTTCTTCATGAGAGTGAGGTGCACGAGTACAATGCGGCTGTCGAGGCTGCTCGTCTAGCTGAGGAGGCGGCTCAGAACGCCTCTACGAGTTACCATTTCGATTATTATCCAGGACAGCCATGGCAGTAGACCAAGCTAGGCAAAAGCCTAAGCTTGGGGGAGTACGTATTTCTCACCGACATTACATTCATGCTCACACATTTCATTCCAGTTGTCGGTGTTCATACTTTTTCATTGTATAACCCATGTTAATTTTATTTTTCTCGCTTTCTTTTTGTGTGTTTGAAAAACTTTGAGAAAATCCAAAAACATTTCTCGCTTCTTTTCGGTTTTTCTTTTTAGTTTAATTAGTTGTAGTTTCGTAGTAGTAAAAGAAAACCCAAAAAGATTTCTCGTTTCTTCTTTTACTTGTTGGGAGCTTTCCCGTGTAAATAGTTTTTCTCGTTTTTTGTTTTCTTCTTTATTTCGCTTCCTTCAGAAAAACCAAAAACTCCAAAAATATTTCCGTGTGTTTCTCCGAAATTCTTTTCTTTTGTTGAGTCATTGTAAGGAGAAGACCACGATGAAAATGTTGAGTGGCTCTCATATGCATTATTGTTGATCTAACAAAGAGCCCATTTTACCTTGTCTTCTCCTTTGAATAAAATGCTTGCAGATTCCAGCTTAGTCCACGACACTCTTGCACTATTATTATTTTCATATCATTCGGTCGTGCAAGTGAAAGGAAATAATGACGATGATTTGATGAAGTGACTGTGGCAAGGAAAAGCGGGTATGAACTCAACTTGTTCTTTGTTTTTGTAAATATGTTTAACTCAGTATCCATGATTCAGCATGTTATGATTAAACATGTTTATGATGACAATTAGAGATTATAGTTGCTCATGCCATGCTTAAGTAGCTAGGAGTGGATAATGATTTATCTTGAGTGTCAACATGCATTAAAAATTATTGTGATGTAGTATGATGATATGGTATCCTCCTCTGAATGTTTCAAGTGGCTTGACTTGGCACATGTTCACGCATGTAGTTGATTCAAAACCAACATAGCCTTCACGATATTTATGTTCATGGTGCTTATATCCTACTCATGCTAGTATTCAATGTTGATTATTCATAATGCATGATTATGACCGTTCTCGCTCTCTAGCTGGTCGCTTCTCAATCTATTTGCTAGCTTTTGCCTGTACTAAGCGGGAATGCCGCTTGTGCATCAAAACCCTTAAACCTAAAGTTATTCTAGATGAGTCCACTATATCTACCTATATGCGGTATTACTCTGCCGTTCTAAGTAAATTTGCATGTGCCACCTCTAAATATTCAAATGAACATCTGTTTTGTGTGCCCGTACCGCTCATGGAGCGACAGGGGGCGGTCAGTATCATCCATGCTAAGCGGGTTATTCTCATGATGAGTGTTGATTCACTTGTCCTTACACAAGAGGGGCTAGTAATCGGGATGCCCAGTCCCACTATTAAAATTGTAAAATAATAAAACAAATTCCCCCGGAAAGTTGTTGGTATGGAGGGCACCCGAGGATTCGGCTAGCCATGGCTTGTGATTGTTGGTGGAGGGGAGTAAACTTTACTTTACCGCTTGGGAACCGCCGCTAATGTGTTTAGCATGGAAGATATTGAAAACTCTCGGTCGTGACATTGACAGGAAAGGCATACCTCCCAAAATTTTATTTATCTCTAATTTAAGCTTCGAGCTCTGGCATCTCTGCAAATCCATGCTTCCCTCTGTGAAGGGCCTATCTATTTACTTTTATGTTATTTTACTTTTATTGTCGAGTCATCACTTTCTCAAATAAGCACCAGTCCTGAGAGCACTATTGTCATTCTCATGCATTGGGAATAGTTAATGTTGTGTACATCATGACTGGATCTCTTCTACCATGAATTACAATGTTTAGTCGCTGCTTGAACTTTGGAGGGGTGCTCTGCATTTATGTTTTGCGGTCTCAGAAAGGGCTAGCGAGATTATATCATGATCATTTTGACAAAGTGTTGGCATTTGATATATCTTATTATTGCTCGCTAGTTGATTATGCCATTGATATGAGTGAATATAATTTCTAAGAGTTATCATTTGCATGGTTAGTTATAATCTTTGCTGAAAACTTGGGTACTATTTAAGCATATATATAGATACAAGAACAAAAGAGTTTGTAAAAGTTTTTCTTTATCACTTTCAGTTTGTCAACTGAATTGCTTGACGACAAGCAATGAGTTAAGCTTGGGGGAGTTGATACGTCTCCGTCGTATCTACTTTTACAAACACTTTTGCTCTTGTTTTGGCCCCTAATTTGCATGATTTGAATGGAACTAACCCGAACTGACGTTGTTTTCAGCAGAATTGCCATGGTGTTGTTTTTTGTGCAGAAATAAAAGTTCTTGGAATTGGATGAAACTTTTTGGAGATTTTTTATGGAATAAATAAAAAATACTGGAACCAAGACCCACTGGAGGGGGGCCACCCAGTGCCCACGAGGCACCAGGGCACGTGACCCCCCCCCCCCCCCAAGCGCGCCCTGGTACCTCGTGGGGCCCACATGGCTCCGTCTGACCTAATTCCAACACTATAAATTCACATTTTCAGAGAAAAAAATAGGAGAGGAAGTTTTATTGTGTTTCACGATACGGAGCCGCCGCCACCTCCTGTTCTTCATCGGGAGGCTAGATCTGGAGTCCGTTTGGGGCTCCGGAGAGGGGGATCTTCCGGCATCGTCATCATCAACCATCCTTCATCACCAATTTCATGATGCTCACCATCGGGAGTGAGTTATTCCTTCGTAGGCTTGCTGGACGGTGATGAGTTGGATGAGATTTATCATGTAATCGAGTTAGTTTTGTTAGGGCTTGATCCCTAGTATCCACTATATTCTGAGATTGATGTTGTTATGACTTTGCTATGGTTAATGCTTGTCACTAGGGCCCGAGTGCTATGATTCCGGATCTGAACCCTTTATGTTTTCATGAATATATTTGTGTTCTTGATCCGATCTTGCAAGTTATATGCACCTGCTATGTGTTATGATCCGCATACCCCAAGGTGACAATAATTGGGATTCTTTCCGGTGATTGCCATAGTTTGAGGAGTTCATGTATTCACTAACTGTTAATGCTTTGTTCCGGTTCTCTATTAAAAGGAGGCCTTAATATCCCTTAGTTTCCTTATGGACCCCGCTGCCACGGGAGGGTAGGACAAAAGATGTCATGCAAGTTCTTATCGCAAGCACGTATGACTATATACGGAATACATGCCTACATTACATTGATGAATTGGAGCTAGTTCTGTGTCGCCCTAGGTTATGACTGTTACATGATGAATGTTATCCAACAATATCACCGATCCAATGCCTACGAGTTTTTCACATATTGTTCTTTGCTAAGTTACTACTGTTACAATTGCTACCAAACTATTGCTGCTACCGCTATTGCTACTGTTACTATTATTGCTACTGCTATCAAACTATCATACTACTGTGCTACTGATCACTCTGCTGCAGATATTTAGTTTCCAGGTGTGGTTGAATTGACAACTCAACTACTGATACTTGCAAATATTCTTTGGTTCCCCTTGTGTCGAATCAATAAATTTGGGTTGAATACTCTACCCTTGAAAACTGTTGCGATCCCCTATACTTGTGGGTTATCAGAGACGTCGGAACACCATCCCTCTCCTTTGGGACGGGGAGACCCTCCTGCAACGACCGGAGGAGATCCATGCTCACGTTGACGGCTTCTATAAAGCCCTCTTCTCCCCCTCCCCTCGCGGGGGGCTAGCCTTGGCCCCTGACTTCTGGACCGACCAACAACGAGTCTCGGCGGCTGAGTATGCGGCCCTCACGGCTCCTTTCTCCGTGGAGGAGGTTTGGGTGGCCATTAAGGGCATGAACCCCGCTTTCGCCCCCGGCTCGGATGGCCTACCGGCTAAGTTCTGGAATGTAGTGAAGCCTGAGGTGATGGCTCTTTTCGAGGAATTCTACATAGGTTCCATGGACCTCTCCCGACTTAACTACGGGATCATCACGCTCATCCCCAAGGTCCCTGGGGCCTCGGACATCCGCCAGTTTCGGCCGATCACGGTGATCAATGTGATCTTCCGCATTCTGGCGAAGGGGTACGCCAATAGGGTGACCCCGTTAGCAGACCGCATCACTCATCCTAACCAGTCGGCCTTCATCAAAGGCCGATACATCCTGGATGGGGTGCTCGTTCTCCATGAAGTTCTTCATGAGGTTCGTGCGCGGCAACAGAAGGCGGTTTTCCTGAAGATTGATTTTCACAAAGCATATGACACTGTGCACTGGCCCTTCCTTCGGGATGTCCTTCTCCGTAAGGGTTTTGATGACCGCTGGGTCACTCGTGTCATGCAGATGGTGTTGTGTGGGCACACCGCGATTAACATTAACGGGGAGATCGGCCCTTTCTTCCCCACCCTTTGTGGGGTTAGACAAGGCGACCCTTTTTCCCCTTTTTTGTTCAACATGGCGGTCGACGCTCTTGCTACCATCCTTGACAAGGCCAAGGCCGCAGGTAATATCCACGGCATAGTTCTGCACCTTGTAGGAGGGGGTGGGGTCTGCCTCCTTCAATACGCCGACGACAGCATTATTATGGTGGTAGGATCCGAGTCAGACATTGCCAATTTGAAATACCTGCTCCTCTGTTTCCAGCAGATGTCGGGTCTCAAGATTAATTTCGACAAGAGCGAGGTGATGGTGATGGGTTATTCCCCTACTGAGAGCCAGAGCATTGCAGACAGGCTTAACTGCCAGCTGGGGTCTTTCCCCATGTCCTATCTGGGGATCCCCATGAGTGATTCGCGACTCTCTGTGGCCGATTTACGGCCAACTGTGACCAAACTCCAACACCGCATCGAACCCTGGCAGGGTAGATGGCTCTCCAAAGCAGCACGGACCGTGCTTATCAACTTCTCCATGTCCAGCCTGCTCTTGTTCCTCATGAGCTTCTACAGCCTCCACGAGACCTTGCATCATGAGATCGCCAAGTATCAGTCGAGATTTTTCTGGGCTGGGGAGGATGACAAGCAGAAGTACCATATGGTCCGCTGGCCGGAGATCTGCAAGCCACGTGAGCAGGGCGGGCTGGGGATCATGTCTTCCAAACGCATGAACATTGCCCTGCTGACTCGGTGGTTGTGGAGGATTGTGAGTGGGGAGGGCGGCCTCTGGCTTGACATCATCCAGAACAAATATCTCCGGGGACAACCACTCGCCTTCTATCAGCGATCGGGGGGCTCGCAATTCTGGCAGTCCATCATCCAGCTGCTCCCGGTCCTTCGCATAAGGACCTCCATCGTAGTGGGGTCCGGCTCGTCCACCTTGTTTTGGTTTGACAGGTCCCTGAGTTGTTCGCCATCGTGGTGGAACCTAGGATTTCCGTCAAAATGGCCCTTATTGACTTATGGCGTCTCGCATTCCGGAGACCATTTGGGCCTCCGAAACTTGCTGCTTGGGAGGACCTACTTGAGTGCATCGCGCTACAGCCTCAGGACGTGGACCAACCTAGCAACTGCTTCTTGATACGTCCATTTTGCATCATGGTTTGCTACTGTTATTTATAGTGTTTTTGATCAATATAACACTTTGTGGAGTAATTCTAATGCCTTTTCTCTCTTAATATGCAAGATTTACACAAGGGGGGAGATTGCCGGCAGCTGGAATTCTGGACCTGAAAAAGCTATGTCAGAGATACCTATTCTGCACATTTCCAAATGAGCTGAAATTTTGTGGAGATTTATTTTGGAATAAATAAAAAATAATGGAAGCAAGAAGTACCAGAGGGGGCCACCCAGGTGCCCACGAGGCACCAGGGCGCGCCACCCCCCCCCCCCAGGCACGCCCTGGTACCTCGTGGGGCCCCTGGCCAGCCTCTGGCCCCCATTTTCTGGTATATAAATCCATTTGCCCTAGTAAAAATATAGAGAAGACTTTCGGGACGGTGTGCCGCCGTCTCGAGGCGGAACTTGGGCAGGAGCACTTTTGCTCTCCGGCGGAGAGATTCTGCCGGGGAAACTTCCCTCCGGGAGGGGGAAATCATCGCCATCGACATCACCAGCGATCCTCTCATCGTGGGAGGACTAATCTTCATCAACATCTTCACCAGCACCATCTCATCTCAAACCCTAGTTCATTTCTTGTATTCAATCTTTGCCTCAAAACCTTAGATTGGTACCTGTGGGTTGCTAGTAGTGTTGATTACATCTTGTAGTTGATGCTAGTTGGTTTATTTGGTGGAAGATTATATGTTCAGATCTATTATGCTATTCAATACCCCTCTGATCTTGGACATGATTATGATTTGTGAGTAGTTACTTTTGTTCTTGAGGACATGGGAGAAGTCTTGTCATAAGTAATCATGTGAATTTGGTATTCGTTCGATATTTTGATGATATGTATGTTGTTGATTCTCTTAGTGGTGTCATGTGAACGTCGACTACATGAAACTTCACCATCTTTGGGCCTAAGGGAATGCATTGTGGAGTAGTAATTAGATGATGGGTTGCTAGAGTGACAGAAGCTTAAACCCTAGTTTATGCGCTACTCCGTAAGGGGCTGATTTGGATCCATATGCTTAATGCTATGGTTAGAGTTATCTTAATTCTTCTTTCGTAGTTGCGGATACTTGCAAGAGGGGGTAATCATAAGTGGGAGGATTTTTCAAGTAAGAACAACACCCAAGCACTAGTCCACCCACATATCAAATTATCAAAGTAGCAAACGCGAATCAAACAAACATGATGAAAGTGACTAGATGAAATTCCCATGTGTCCTCGAGAACGCTTTACTTACTATAAGAGATTGTTCCGGCTTGTCATGTGCTATAAAAAGGATTGGGCCACCTTGCTACACTCTTTGTTACTATTGCTACTTGTCACTTGTTACAAATTATCTTGCTATCAAACTACTCGTTACCGATAATTTCAGTGCTTGTAGAAAGTACCTTGCTAAAAACCGCTTGTCATTTCCTTCTGCTCCTCGTTGGGTTCGACACTCTTACTTATCGAAAGGACTATGATTGATCCCCTATACTTGTGGGTCATCAAGACTCTTTTCTGGCGCCGTTGCCGGGGAGTGAAGCGCCTTTGGTGAGTGGAATTTGGTAAGGAAACATTTATATTACGTGCTGAAATTTACTATCACTTGTCACTATGGAAAGTAATCCTTTGAGGGGTTTGTTCGGGGTATCTTCACCTCGACCAGAAACACAAATAGTTGCTCCTCAACCTACTGCACCTACTGAAAATATTATTATGAAATTCCTCTGGGTATGATAGAGAAACTGCTAGCTAATCCTTATGCAGGAGATGGAACAGTACATCCTGATATGCACTTAATCTATGTGGATGAAATTTGTGGATTGTTTAAGCTTGCAGGTTTATCCGGAGATGGGGTTAAGAAGAAAGTATTCCCTTTATCTTTGGAGGGAAAGGCATTGATGTGGTATAGGCTATGTGATGATACTGATACATGCGACTGGAACCGATTGAAACTAGAATTCCATCAGAAATTTTATCCTATGCATTTGGTTCATCGAGATCGGAATTATATATATATAACTTTTGTCCTCGTGAAGGAGAAAGCATCGCTCAAGCTTGGGGGAGGCTTAAGTACATGATGTACACATGCCCCAACCATGAGCTCTCTAAAGAAATTATCTTACATAATTTTTATGCTCGGCTTTCTCATGATAATCAAACTATGCTCGATTCTTCTTCGACTGGCTCCTTTATGAAGAAAACTATTGAATTCAGATGGGATCTTCTGGAAAGAATTAAACGCAACTATGAAGATTGGGAACTCGACAAAGGTAATGAGTCAGGTATAATACTTGAGTTCGATTGTGTTAAATCTTTTATGGCCACCGATGCTTTTCATAAGTTTAGCACTAAATATGGACTTGACTCTGAGATAGTAGCTTCCTTTTGTGAATCATTTGCTACTCATGTTGATCTCCCTAAGGAGAAGTGGTTTAAGTATCATACCCCTATTAAAGAAAAGATTGAGGAACCCATTAGTGTTAAAGAAGAAACAATTGTTTGCCATGCTGATCCAGTTGTGCCTACTGCTTATATTGAGAAACCACCTTTTCCTGTTAGGATTAAGGAACATGCTAAAGCTTCAACTGTTGTTAACAAAAGTAATATTAGAGCACCTAGACCCTCTGAACAAATTAAAGTAGAACCTGATGTTGCTATGGTTAAAGATCTCTTAGTCGATAATATAGATGGGCATGTTATTTACTTTTGTGATGAGGCTGCTAGAATTGCTAAACCTGTTAGAAATGAACGAAATATGTTAGACAAGAACAGGCCCGTAGTTGGCATGCCTGTTATTTTTGTTAAGATTGGAGATCATTGCTATCATGGTTTGTGCGATATGGGTGCTAGTGTGAGTGCTATCCCGTTTACCTTATATAAAGAAATTATGAATGATATTGCACCTGTTGAGATTGAAGATATTGATGCTACTATTAAGCTTGCAAACAGAGATACCATTACACCACTTGGGATCGTTAGAGATGTTGAAGTCTTGTGTGGAAAGATAAAATACCCTACTGATTTTCTAGTCCTCGGTTCTCCACAAGATGATTTTTGTTCCATTATATTCGGTAGACCTTTCTTGAACACTGTTAATGCCAAGATTCATTGCGCTAAAGAAACTGTTAGTGTTAATTTTGGTGGTATGTCTCATGAGTTTAATTTCTCCAAGTTTCGTAGACAACCTCATGATAAAGAATTGCCTAGTAAAGATGAAATTATTGGTCTTGCTTCTATTGCCGTACCTCCTACTGATCCGTTAGAACAATATTTGTTGGATCATGAAAATGATATGCATATGAATGAAAGAAATGAAATATATAAGATGTTCTTTGATCAACCACCTATCCTTAAACACAATTTGCCTATTGAAACTCTTGGAGGCCCTCCTCCACCTAAGGGTGATCCTGTATTTGAATTGAAGCAATTGCCTGATACATTGAAATATGCTTACCTTGATGAAAAGGAGATATATCCTGTTATTATTAGTGCTAACCTTTCAGCGCATGAAGAAAAGAGATTAATAAAGACTCTAAGGAAGCACCGAGCTGCTATTGGATATACTCTTGATGATCTTATGGGCATTAGTCCCACTCTATGTCAGCACAAAATTAATATGGAGCCGGATGCTAAACCAGTTGTCGACCACTAACGACGATTAAATCCTAAGATGAAGGAGGTGGTAAGAACCGAAATATTAAAACTTCTGGAAGCAGGTATAATCTATCCCATAGCTGATAGTAGATGGGTAAGTCCCATTCATTGTGTCCCTAAGAAAGGAGGTATTACCGTTGTTCCTAATGATAAAAATGAACTCATTCCATAAAGAATTGTAACTGGTTATAGGATGGTAATTGATTTTAGAAAATTAAACAAAGCTACTAGAAAAGATCATTACCCCTTACCTTTTATTGATCAAATGTTAGAAAGATTGTCTAAGCATACACACTTTTGTTTCCTAGATGGTTATTCTGGTTTTTCTCAAATACCTGTATCACAATCCGATCAAGAGAAAACCACCTTTACTTGTCCTTTTGGAACTTATGCTTATAGACGTATGCCTTTTGGTTTATGCAATGCACCTGCTACCTTTCAAAGATGTATGACTGCTATATTCTCTGACTTTTGTGAAAAGATTGTTGAGGTGTTCATGGATGATTTCTCCGTTTACGGAACTTCTTTTGATGATTGCTTAAGCAACCTTGATCGAGTTTTGCAGAGATGTGAAGAAACTAATCTTGTCTTGAATTGGGAGAAGTGCCACTTTATGGTGAATGAAGGCATTGTCTTGGGGCATAAAATTTCTAAAAGAGGTATTGAAGTTGATAAAGCTAAGGTTGATGCTATTGAGAAAATGCCATGTCCTAAAGATATCAAAGGTATAAGAAGTTTCCTAGGTCATGCTGGTTTCTATAGGAGATTTATTAAAGACTTCTCTAAAATTTCTAGGCCTCTTACCAATCTTTTGCAAAAAGATGTTCCATTTGTTTTTGACGATGATTGTCTAGAAGCCTTTGAAACACTTAAGAAAGCCTTAACCACTGCACCTATTGTTCAACCACCTGATTGGAACTTGCCTTTTGAAATTATGTGTGATGCTAGTGATTATGTTGTTGGTGCTGTTCTAGGATAGAGAGTTGATAAGAAATTAAATGTTATCCATTATGCTAGTAAAACTCTAGACAGTGCCCAAAGAAATTATGCTACTACTAAGAAAGAATTTCTAGCAGTTGTGTTTGCATATGATAAATTCAGATCTTATATAGTTGATTCTAAAGTAACTGTTCACACCGATCATGCTGCTATTAAATATCTTATGGAAAAGAAAGATGCTAAACCTAGACTCATTAGGTGGGTTTTATTGCTACAAGAATTTGACTTGCATATTACTGATAGAAAGGGAGCTAAGAATCCCGTAGCAGATAATTTGTCTAGAATGGAAAATGTTCTTGATGACCCACTTCCTATTAATGATGATTTTCCTGATGAACAATTAGCTGTCATAAATGCTTCTCGTAATACTCCATGGTATGCAGACTATGCTAATTATATTGTTGCTAAATTTATACCACCTAGTTTCACATACCAACAAAAGAAAAAGTTCTTCTCTGATTTAAGACATTACTTCTGGGATGACCCACATCTTTATAAAGAAGGAGTAGATGGTATTATTAGGCGTTGTATACCTGAGCATGAACGGGAACAAATCCTACAGAAGTGTCATTCCGAGGCTTACGGAGGACACCATGCGGGAGACAGAACTGCACACAAGGTATTACAATCTGGTTTTTATTGGCCTACTCTTTTCAAAGATGCTCGTAAGTTTGTCATATCTTGTGATGAATGTCAAAGAATTGGTAATGTTGGTAGACGACAGGAAATGCCTATGAATTATTCACTTGCTGTTGAGCCATTTGATGTTTGGGGATTTGATTATATGGGACCTTTTCCTAAATCCAATGGGTATACACATATTTTAGTTGCTGTTGATTACGTTACTAAGTGGGTAGAAGCTATTCCAACTAGTAGTGCTGATCATAACACTTCTATTAAAATGCTTAAAGAAGTTATTTTCCCAAGGTTCGGACTCCCTAGATATTTAATGACTGATGGTGGTTCACATTTTATTCATGGTGCATTCCGAAAATTGCTTGCTAAATATGATGTCAACCATAGAATTGCATCTCCCTATCACCCTCAAACCAGTGGTCAAGTTGAATTGAGCAACAGAGAAATAAAATTAATTTTGCAAAAATCCATCAATAGATCTAGAAAGAATTGATCTAAGAAACTTGACGATGCATTATGGGCATATAGAACTGCTTATAAAAATCCTATGGGTATGTCTCCGTATAAAATGGTTTATGGAAAATCATGTCATTTACCTCTTGAGTTAGAACATAAAGCATATTGGGCAATTAAAGAACTAAATTATGATTTTAAATTTGCCGGTGAAAAGAGGTTATTTGATATTAGCTCATTAGATGAATGGAGAACCCAAGCTTATGAAAATGCCAAATTATTTAAAGAAAAAGTTAAAAGATGGCATGATAGAAGAATTCAAAAATGGGAATTTAAAGTGGGTGAGCAAGTTCTATTGTACAATTCTCGTTTGAGATTCTTTGCAGGAAAACTTCTCTCTAAATGGGAAGGACCGTATATCATCGAAGAAGTTTATCGCTCCGAAGCCATCAAAATAAACAACTCCGAAGGCACTAATCCGAGAGTGGTGAATGGGCAAAGAATAAAGCACTATATTTCAGGTACCCCCGTTAATGTTGAAACTAATATTATTGAAACAACTACACTGGAGGAATACATAAGAGAGACCTTGCGGAACACTCCAGAACCCTGAAAAGGAAGAGGTACGTGATGCGGTAAGTAAACCGACTCCAAAAATTCCATAAAAATACTTTCTGTCAGTTTTGGAATATTAGAAAAAATACAAAAATAAGAAACAGCCGAGGGGACCCACCTGGTGCCCACGAGGCACCAGGGCGCGCCACCCCCCCCCCCCCCCAGGCGCACCCTGGTGGCTCGTGGGCCCCACGTGAGCCTTCCCGACTCCGTTTTTTCCTGGATTACTTGTTTTGCAAGATAAAAAAAATCTTTATATATACTCCCGAACGTTTTGACCATCGTATCGCAGAAATCTCCTCTGTTCTTGTTTCGTGCTATTTTTCTGACAGATCCGAAAGTATGTCGTCTCAAGACTCGGATGGAGAGAGCTTTGTATCACACTATGTTACAAATCCAAGGATCTATGGGGATATAGATCCCTATGGATGGTCCACGGAGGAGGAGCGAGATGCTGACATAAAGGGAAAGGAAGACACAAGCTCGGATGAAGAAGATGCCCCTCTACCTCAACCGGGAGATATGCATGTGCAGTTTAAGAAGTCGAGCCTCCCAAACACAGTAAACAAATCTAAGATCCAATTTATCCCTTTCCGTCTTCTACAGGAAAATAAGAATGCATTGTGTGAGAAGATAGTGGAGCTTGAGCAAGAAATTAGCAAATTGAAGGAAGAAAACTATGTTCTGAAGCAGAAACTGAAGGACAAGCCCACCACTTCATCACCACCACCATCACCGAAGAAGGAGACTTGAGTACATGGGTATGGGCACTCCCCTTGGCTTGTGCCAAGCTTGGGGGAGGTGCCCCAGTATCGTATCACCATCACTTTTATTATCTTTACCTATTTTTAGTTCGATCCTTAGTTATTTCGTGATCTAGTTGAATAAAAGTTTAGTATGATCTATTTTCGAGTGTTAGCTTCGTGATCTGTCTATCTATGTAATCGAGTTGAGAGTTATATAATAAAGAGTAGTTCGAGTTTTTGCTTCTTTACTTTCATGTTTCAATTCTAGCAATGAAAATAATAAAAAAGATCATAGGCTAATCTTATGGAAAGTAATGACATTACATAAAGAAAAGTATAAGTGGTAAAATTTATTGGAAGTTAACAAACATAGCATTAGTCAATGATGCAATTCATGAAAGAATTAGTAGGGAAGAGAAGATTCACATGCAAATATACTATCTTGGACATCTTTTATGATTGTGAGCCCCCATTAAGTATTTTATGTCAAATTATTGACGTTAGACAAGGAAGACAACGTAATGAATTATGTTTGTTCATATTCACATAGAAGCTATATTGTTATAGATCCTCCAACATGTGGTGCTTGCCCAATATCTTTGCTAGCCAAAAATCCGCACCAAGTAGAGATACTACTTGTGCATCCAAAACCCTTAAACCCAGTTTCATGTCATGAGAGTCCACTATATCTACCTACGGATTGAATAAGATCCTTCAAGTAAGTTGTCATCGGTGCAAAAAGCAATAAAAATTGCCTCTAAATATGACAGAACTTTTATTGTAAGGGAAATAAGCTTTGTACGAACTTGTGATGGTAAAGAAATAAAAGCGACAGACTGCATAATAAAGGTTGCTATCACAAGGGGCAATATAAAGTGATGTTCCTTTGCATTAAGAGCTCCTGCATCCAACAACAAAAAGCGCATGACAACCTCTGCTTCCCTCTGCGAAGGGCCTATCCTTTACTTTTATGTATTTACTTTTTATGCAAGAGTCAATAGTGTTCTCCTCTATTTCCTTTTTATTTTTCTCTTTTGCAAGCATCATGTGGTGGGGAAAGATCTAGGCACATATATCCAATTGGATATGAGTTATTATTGTTGACATCACCCTTGAGGTGAATAAGTTGGGAGGCGAAATCACAAGCCCCTATCTTTCTATGTGTCTGGCTGAAACTTTTTACTCCATATATATGTCATGAGTGTTAGCAATCATAGAAGACTAAATGATGGTTGAGTATGTGGACTTGCTAAAAACCTCCTACATGAGACCCTTCCTGAAAATATGATGAATTGCAATTGCATTGTTGACTGAGAACATAGTTTGTTAGTTTTCAAGAAAGTTTATGCCTTATACTCCATTGTTGTAAGGAATTGTTACTTGCTCATGAGAAGTTTATGATAATAAATATTGCTGTTATAATAATGATCATGATGCTACTATATCCATATTTTGTTTTTATCGACACCTCTCTCTCTAAACATGTGGACATGATTATCGATATCGGCTTTCGCTTGAGGACAAGCGAGGTCTAAGCTTGGAGGAGTTGATACGTCCATTTTGCATCATCTTTTGCTATTGTTATGTATAGTGTTTTTGATCAATATAACACTTTGTGGAGCAATTCTAATGCCTTTTCTCTCTTAATATGCAAGATTTACACAAGGAGGGAGATTGCCGGCAGCTGGAATTCTGGACCTGAAAAAGCTATGTCAGAGATACCTATTCTGCACATCTCCAAATGAGCTGAAATTTGGTGGAGATTTATTTTGGAATAAATAAAAAATAATGGAAGCAAGAAGTACCAGAGGGGGCCACCCAGGTGCCCACGAGGCACCAGGGCACGCCACCCTGATACGTCTCCAACGTATCTATAATTTATGAAGTATTCATGCCATGTTTAGTATAGTTTTGTATGATTTTGGTGCACTTTTATATGGCTTTTATATGATTTTCATGGACTAACATATTGACCTAGTGCCTAGTGCCAGTTGCTGTTTTCTGCTTGTTTTTGGTTTTCTAGAAAATCTATATCAAATGAAGTCCAAATGCAGCGAAACTTTTTGACGATTTTTCTGGAACATAAGAGACACTAGAAGCTTCGAGAGGTGGCCAGAAGACCCACAGGGGCCCCATGAGCCACCAGGGTGCGCCACCCCCCCAGGCGTGCCCTGGTGCCTCGTGGGCCCCCTGTGGCCCTTCTTCGTGTGATTCCAACTTCAAAAAATCATATATATTCAGAAACCCCCGAAAGTTAACCTAGATGAGTTTTTACGCCGCCGCAAGCCTCTGTACCTCCACGATCTAATCTACATCCCTTTTCCGGCACCCTGCCAGAGGGGGGAATCATCGCCGGAGGCCATCTTCATCATCCCGGCGGTCTCCATGATGAGGAGGGAGTAGTTTACCACTACTGGAAACAGGGAATTTGCCATCAGTCAGCTCTTTGACGTCTGCCAGCGGATGGCAAAGAACGTCTTTGCCATCTGCTTACAAAAAACAGATGGCAAAGAACTGACAGATGGCAAAGAACCTGGTTGCCATCAGCCAATTCTTTGCCATCTGCCAGCAGATGGCAAAGAATCTTTGCCGTCTACTGGCAGACGGCAAAGAGGTTGGTGGGGTCCAGCGGACGACGGCGTTGTAACGGCGCACTAGGCCCACCTCTTTGCCATCAGCCAGCAGATGGCAAAGCCCCACCTCTTTGCCATCAGCCAGCAGATGGCAAAGCCCCACCTCTTTGCCATCAGCCAGCAGATGGCAAAGTTCTTTGCCATCTGCTGGCTGATGGCAAAGAGGTGGGGCTATTTACCCACTGTTGCCACACCGAAGTGGAAAACGGTTTGGGCTGGTCAAGGGCAGCCGACGAGGGGAGGCCTCGTCGATACCAGCTCCTCTGCTCGATCCCCATCGACACCAGCGGCAGCTAGGGTTCCTAGCCGCCGCCAGCGCCACCGCCGGCCATCCCCCGCCACCCGCGCCACCGCCAGCCCTCCCCCGCCGCCTGCCCAGCCGCCGCCCGCGTCTCCCGCACCTCCCTCGTCCGCCTCCCCCCACCTCCTCCCTCCCGCACCTCCCTCGTCCGCCTCCCCCTGACCTCCTCCCTTCCGCGCCGCTGCCGGCCGTCCCCCGCCGCCTGCCCAGCCGCGGCCCGCGCCTCCCGCACCTCCCTCGTCCGCCTCCCCCCCACCTCCTCCCTCCCGCGCCTCGCCCTGCCACCGTCGCTCGTCCTGCCACCGGCGCTCGCCCTGCCACAGGAGCGGCCGCCCTGCCGCCGGCGACGCCACTAGAAGCCCCTCCGCGACCTCCCCCCTCCGTTCTGAAGGTTTCTGCCCCCTCCTCCCTCTCCCCTATCCCCTCTCCCACCTCCTGTACAAGTTGGAACATGCTGTTTTATTTGCTTACAGGGATACCATGGATACTATTCGTAGTAGGATAGCCGATGATTGTCTTGCGATAGCAACCTAGGTTAGCTATCTTGATGGTGGTCATCATCATGTGAACCATATGTATATTCTATGGTGCATGCCTTTTGTAAAAATATTATGTGTCAATATCTATTTATATGTAATTTGTTGTTCAATCCGTAGGTGTTAGCTGTGAATTCATTGCCCAGGGTCATTACAGACAATTCACAGACAAATCTATAGTTTCACAGCTGTTTCAGCCAAACAGCTTTCAGCTTTTCCACAGCTGAAAGCTCACAGCAGCTTTTTCACAGCTCATAGCTCACAGCAGCTTTTACAGAATCTACAGCTCAACCAAACACAGCCTAAGCGTTTTTTGAGATAAAATTCAGCAGTTATACCTTCCTTCGCAATAGTTGTCCCGAGAAATTTATGATAATTTTTCTATTTCTTCCAAGCTACGGCGTGCAGGCACAACTGCATAAGTAACGTATATGTATCTGTTGGCTCAGAACCACATGCGCCTGAGTGTAGGCTATAAGTTCCGGCAGCAATGACGATCGGCACAGCAGCACTAACTTGTGCTCGTGGGTTACTGCTGGCCGATGATTATTTCCAACAAAAAAACAGCCGACTGGTTGATTGCCTGAACAACAATAGCACGCGCACACACGATCTCCTGATCGATCTGCCACTGCACATACATGCATATATAGCAGCCAGCTGATTGATTGCCTATATAGTGTATGATGCAGCCAAGATTTAGGATATGCTTATAGATGTTTTGAGGATCATGTAGCAGGCTTTTCTTTACAGTCCACTTTTGCCGGATAGAATTTATCTTTGTCCTTTTGACACCACAACACCCAGACACGACACCCCCGACCCCCGACACCTCTTCGGCCTCCTGTTGAGCGAAAAGGTGCTTTTCGGCCTTCCAGAGGCCGACGGGGTCATATATTTGTGAATTATGAGTTAGGTCATATATTTTCTGATTTTGTTATGAAAAACATCATATATATTTGTGTTGATCGGGTGGATCTAAATGTGCAGTTGTTCCGTCGCTGCGAGGGTCTGGTGTTCGACGACCTCCCCGTGCGTTCGACGAGCTCCGCCCCTGCGTTCGTGGGTGAGCACAAATGACATCTCCTCCTCTCCCTCTTCATTTGCTCTGTTCCGGTCTTTGTGCCGATGAAACTTGCTAGCTATAGGTGTCTTCAATCATCAGTATGCGTGACCACTATGCGTCTCCCGTTCGAAAGGGTTACATCTATAAATATGCATTCATTTGCATATTTATAACCGTGATTCTTTCGAATTGTCCAACGTTATCCATGGACAGCCCGAGTATGTGTAGATTGGGTTCGTTTTCCCATATGCTCTGCTCCGGATCCGATGCAGAATTTCGTCAGTGCCTCCCTGTTGTTCTCCGGGTACACATCCTCTCTGCTTATTGCCGAGACGTGTATCAGGAGAACATCGGGGAGGTGCTGCCGAAATTTTGCGTCGGATCCGGAGCAGAGCATGGGAAAACAAACCCAATCTACACATACTCGGGTGGGATTAGGACCTATCTTTACCTACTAGCATCTAGGTTGCATGGACGTAATAAAACTGACAAACTCTATTAACTGATGAATATGGTTTGCTGAATTATGTATGTATTTCTTGTTTGTCCAGTAGCTAGGCAAGATGAGTGATCGTGCGTGGATGTACACCGATCACCCTAGTCAGAAAGACATGACCGATGAATGGATAAGAAAAACCAAGGGGTTTGTGACAGACGCATTTGCAAATGGACAGAAAACAACCTGGTGCCCCTGTGTCGATTGCGACAACTATTATAAGAGGTCAGAGTTTGAAATGATCAAACACCTGCAGCAGAGGGGTTTTACGCCTAATTATACGGTCTGGACATTTCATGGTGAGTCTGCCCAACGTGCCAGAGCTGAGGAGGGCCGTCGTCGCACTGACGAGCATGGTACCGGGATGGAAGACATGGTGGAAGACTTTGATGATGCTCGGGATTCGGACGATGAGATGGAGGAATCTGCAAAGGCCTTCAATGATATGTTGGAGTCTTCGAAGCGTCCTCTCCACGACCACACTGAGCTTTGTCAGCTGGATGCCATCGCACAAGTAATGGCTCTGAAAGCTCAATTCAACTTGGGCAGAGAATGCTACGACGCGATGATGACACTATTTGGACGCTTTCTACCCAAAGGCCATGTAATGCCTGCAAACCTGTACCAGTCGGACAAAATCCTCCGTGTACTTAAGATGCCCTATGAGAAGATAGATGCGTGTGAGAAAGGATGTGCCTTATTTAGGCTTGAGTATGCGGACTTGAAGTATTGTCCCGTTTGCCAGTCTTCCAGGTATGTTGTGGTAGACAACGGTATGGGTGAGAAGAGTCAGACAAAAATCCCAGTTAATGTTCTTCGGTATATGCCAATCATACCAAGACTTCAAGGTCTTTTCATGGTCGAAGAGACGGCCAGACAGATGACATGGCACAAATTGGGCAAAAGAACCGAACTAGATGCAGATGGGGAGCCGATGTTGGTACACCCATCAGACGCTTTTGCGTGGAACCGCTTCGATGCAATACATCATGCTAAAGCGGCAGATCCAAGGCATCCTCGAATCGCCATAAGCACGGATGGGTTCAATGTGTTTGGTATGATGGCAGCCCAATACAGTTGTTGGCCTGTATTTGTCATTCCACTCAATCTCCCCCCCGGACAGATTATGCAAAGAAAGAACATTTTCCTGACGTTGATAATTCCGGGGCCCAACTATCCGGGGAAGAATATGAAGGTGTACATGCAGCTGCTTAAGGATGAACTGCAAGAAGCTTGGGATAATGGGATCAAGACATACGACGCCGCTACAAAAAAAACTTCCTAATGCGTGTGTGGTACATGTACTCGATGCATGACTTGCGGGCGTATGCGCTATTCGTTGGCTGGTGTGTGCATGGAAGGTTCCCGTGCCCCACATGCAAGGCAGCTCTTGAGTTTCGTCGGCTGCAGGCGGGTGGCAAGTTTTCTTGCTTCGACATGCATAGACAGTTCCTGGATCCTCGCCATAAGTTCAGAAAAGACAAGAAGAACTTCATCAAAGGTAGAGTTGTCAAAAACTCTGCACCACCTGCGTTGACAGGCCAACAGACCCTGGATCAGTTAAACTCTCTCGAGCCAGATCCAGAGCGTCCAGGGTATTTCAAGGGGTATAATTCGGAACACGCCTGGACTCACAAGACATGCTTGTGGGATCTGCCTTACTTCAAAGACCTCCTTTGCCCACACAACATCGACGTGATGCACATTGAAAAGAATGTCGGCGAGGCCCTCTTTGGTACATTGTTCGGCATCGAGGGGAAAACAAAGGATAATCCTAAGGCTAGAGTTGATCAGCAGGCTCTATGTGATAGACCGCTACAAAACATGCGACAACCGAAAGGAAAGAAGAACTGGACGAAGCCAAAGGCATGGTTCAATCTTGGAAGGCCAGTTATGAGGGAAATACTCCTGTGGGTGAAAAAGGAGTTGATGTTCCCCGATGGGTATGTAGCGAATCTAAAGAGGGGAGCGAGCCTTGAAAAATTGAAAATATTTGGTCTCAAGAGTCATGATTGGCACATATGGCTTGAGCGGGTAATGCCGGTGATGTTGCGTGGCTTTATCCCTGAGGATGAATGGCTAGTACTGGCAGAGCTGAGCTATTTCTTCCGTGTTCTTTGTGCGAAAGAACTATCGCCTGGCTTGCTAGAAGAACTGGAAGAGTTGGCGCCGGAGTTGATCTGCAAGTTAGAGAAGATCTTTCCACCGGGCTTCTTTAATCCAATGCAGCATTTGATTTTGCATCTCCCGACCGAGGCACGATTGGGGGGCCCGTGCAGAATCGGTGGTGCTACGCAACTGAGAGGATGCAAAAGACGCTTCGAGAAAAATGTAAAAATAAACGTCGAATTGAAGCATCGATGGCCGAGGCATTCATTACTGAGGAGGCGGCAAACTTCGTGACAACACACTACGAAGCCAAAAATCGTCATTTGCATAATCCGAAGCCTCGGTACAATGCTGGCGACCCTAAAAAGGTGGATCCAACCTCAGCCTATTCAAAGGGAAGCTCGCACCAGCCGGTGCTTATACTTCCTTATCGTTGGATGTCGACGAATGGCGGACCATTACGTTGTATATCTTGAACAACCTAACAGAAGTGCGGCCGTACATCGAGTAAGTTCTCGGTACATTGTTTCGCAAGCTCTAATTCCTTTGAACTGCTCTTATTCCCGGATATTTGATACAGTCGATACGTTGCCAAATTCTCGTATGGAGCGGTGATCCAAAAGGATTCCGTCGAAGAGTATGAGCTTCTGGCAATGCATGGAGGCGGCTATCCCGGTTTCATCTCTTGGTTCAAACAAACGGTAATTTCCATTAGACCATTTCATTTCTTCGTCTAATTTCCGGCTAATGCAACAATCCTTTCGTATTAAACTTGTAGGCTAGTTCAGAGTCTATGGACCCCGAATTGAGACAAGTCGCTAATGGTTTTGACTATAAGGTCCGTTCATTTGACAAATACGACATCAACGGGTATCGCTTTCGTACCTATGGCAAAGAGCTATCTATGGCCAACCGAAAGTCTACAAATTGTTGTGTATCTGCTATCGGCGAAGGAGATACCGAGTATTATGGAAGAGTTGAAGCAATTTATGAACTTCTATTCTATGGTGCAAACCCACCGAACGTCGTAGTCTTCAAATGTTATTGGTTCCAGCCGAAGGAGACTAGAAGGACTCATGAACATCTAGGGCTAGTCGAAATCAAACAAAGCACCCATTTGGATGTTCCCGATGTCTATATTACGGCTCAACAGGCAACCCAAGTTTTCTATCTACCGTGGGCCTGCCAAAGTGATCCAAATCTCAAAGGTTGGGATGTCGTTTATGAAGTGCCGCCACGTGTTAGACCACCTCCCCCCAATGAAGAGGATTATGAACCTCACATTAACCCAGACACATATGAAGGACAATTCTTCCAAGAAACACGTCTTTCCAAAAAACGTTTCAAGAACCGCTCTACTCCACCCCAGAACATTGAAGTAGACAACGGCAGTGAATCCGAGCCTGAGCCGGAACAAGAAGAGCCGGAACAAGAAGAGGTTACTGCTGCGGATGACCTGTCAATGCTTGACCGATTACGTACAGGAGGCCTTCCACATGTTGATGCATTTATTGATGATGATGATGAGCACGTCATTACTGATAGTGATGATGATGATGCATTTATTGACCCCGAAGCATATATAGACGATGATGATGCATTTATTAATGATGACGATAAAGATTAATATTATAGTTCATGTCAGGTATTCAATTATTATTATGTACATATATATTATTAATTAGTTCATGTTAGGTATTCAATTTTTTATTATGTTCATGATGATGATACACTTATAAATTATATACATATTATTCATGTCAGGTATTCATTCTTTTTATGTTGTACTAATTTCGTTTACTCTTTGTCATTGTAGGTGTTGACAGATGGTGGGCGCGGGTCGAGAGCGCTCCGAGGCTCCTACCTCGGCGCGTGGTGGGAGGGGTAGTTCCATTCCACCCCAGAGCCTCCGGAGAGCGCTGCATCTCGGTATGCAGACACCACCGGCGGTCGCTTCTTCTTCGGCCGGGAGAGGTCGGGGGGGGGGAAGAAGAAGGAGAAGGCTGGTAGAGGTGGACGTGGCGGCGGGAGAGGTAGGAAGGCTGCTACTACGCCTTCCTCGCCGCCACCCCCAGCTGATTCACCCGACCACAGGAGTGCTCCGTCTGAGATGGAGCCGCCTGAGGTGGACCCGTCTCGGACTCCGGTCCACGAGCCTCGGGCCGACGAGCCTACGACAGACGTGCCTACGGCCGACGAGCCTGGGGCCGACGAGCGTCGGGCCGCCGAGCCTTCGTCCCATGAGACTCCGTCCCACGAGACTCCGGAGCTCAGCATGTTTCACGCTGAGTCGCAGCCGAACCCATGTGCGGACTCGTCGAGTGGCCGTGCTGAGGGTGGCTATAGTTTTGATAGCTATAGCGAGGGTGAGTGGGTTGAGGGGCGCAAAGTCTACTAGCGTGGTGGTACAAAGCTCCCGCCCACCCCGGCGACCCCCGACCAGAGGTGGTTGATTGCGCCGGAGGGGGAGAAGTAAGTGCATTTACTCTTTTTTAACCTTTTGCCTTCACGTTTCTTCGAATATCTAATGTGTTGGCCTTGTCATACTGCAGGTCTTGGACACACGAGCCTCGTGTCCGCAGGCCCAACACTGTCCTTGGTGTGATTTGTCGCCAGAGCTTCCCGGGGTGGGTCATGTTGCCCGGTGAGGGCCGGGTTCCAGAGCTAGGAATGACCTGGGAGCACTACTTGGCTGCCCCGGCCACGCCGGGGCATAGGATCGGCGATGTCGAGTGCCACACGGTGGCCGACATTGTGATCCAGACGTTTTGGGTAATTAAACCTTTGCCGTCTACGTTGTGTTTTCTTCTTTGATTGGCAACCCTAGTGATTGTACTAATCCGTGTTTTCTTGTTTGATTGCAGACCTTCTACAGGTGTGCTGAGGGACAAGAGGAGGCCGCGGCTCGGGTTATCGACAATGAGTGCAGGCGCCTACTTCAAAACTTTTGGCACGAGGCTCGGACGCAGGCTGTTCGAGACTACTTCGCCTCGACTGGTATTAGGAGGAAAAAAGAGAAGTGCCGCGTCAAGTATCTGAGTAAGGAGAAGTACATGAAGGTAATTACCTATTCTTAAGGCCTTGTACTTAGTTCCTTGATTTGATTCGTAGGCATAGCGCTCAAATTTCTCTTGCTTAACTTAGGTGCCCCCGAGATGGTGTGCGGATAGGATGGACTGTTGGGAGGCGTTGGTGGATGAGTGGTGCACTACCCAATGGCGCTCCGTCCACGACACTGCAAAGGACAAGCGTGCCAAAATGAAAGGTGTCCCACACCATCTAGGCAGCGTCAACCTACGTCAGTTCGGGGAAAACTGGGTATGTGTTTTGCTTCATGATTCATGCAAATTCATTCTTCATGCTAGCTTGAGCCCTTAACTAATACTCTGTTCCTCTCTTTTAGGCGCGACACAACAAGGCTCCATAGCCAGAGCTGTTCGACCTCTATGCCATGTCCAATACTGCCTCGTACAAGAAGGCCAAGTCATTCTCTGAGTCTGACCTCGATGATCCAGAGAAATTCAGCAACCGCGCCTCCCACCACAAGCTTGTGAGGTACAGAGACGAGGGGAAGGCGAGGAAAGGGCCGGACTTTAACCCGAGCCAGCAACCTCTTGATCCAGAGCTGGTGATGATATCTGGTGGTGGGAGGCACCATGGCTCGTTAGCCATTGGGGATGGACTGATACGTTGTACTAGCACTCTCCCGCAGATCAAGAAGCGCCAGACCAGCTCCGATCCTGAGATAAGGCCTCGTGCATGGCCAATGGAGCTTGAATTCCAGGTTAGTTATACGGACTCAGATACCTTTCCTCCATTACATTGTGTGTGCGGCCGTCGATGATTACAATGCTAACGAGGAGTGGTGTTGCAGATTGCTATTGAGAAAGAGAGAGCGAAGACCGAGGAGCTTCTGGCGGAGAGGGAGAGGGAGATGGAGGACAGGACGGCTAAGCTGTTGGAGGAGGAGAGGAACCGGAATGACGCGCAGAACCGGGCCTTATACGAGCTCTTCGTGGTAAGTTTCTTCTGCATATTAGCCAAATCATGCACGTAATGTTCCTTTCATTACTAACTAATATGACTGACTCGTGAAAACCAAATGTGCAGACCATGTGCCAGGGCAACGGTCAGACCCCTCCGCCGATGCCAGTCATTGCTCCGGCGGACACGGTGAGTTTCATTTGAATGGAGATTACTTACTAGTCTTCACATTTGAGTTGCATCATGCTAACAATACATTGGAAATAATCTTTGGTGCAGCATAACTCCCGACAAGCATCGACCGATCCTTCTCCGTCTGCCACTGGCGCGACCGGTCCTACACCTACACATACACCTCCGTGATGACGGTAAGTTTTCCCAAGTGTTTTGCTTAATAGAGTTTTGTTGTGATGCCATGTTGTATCTACACATATCGTGCATAATGTGTGTATGTTTGAAATGCATTGTATGTGTGGGATTCGACACCTAGTCGTGTGCCTTTGGTAGCCTTCCATACAGGGAAATGCCTCCTAGTGCTTCCACTGAGCCATGGTAGTTCGCTACTGCTCCGGAACACATGGATTGACCGGCATGTGTCCTTCTTTGCTCCTGTGTCTGTCCCTACGGGGAAATGTCACGCGGTGTATCACCGAAGTCCTTGTAGCTTGCTACGACTTGGTTGCACTCGCTGATGGCCGCCACGTCATTGCTGGGTCATGTATGCCTGTCCCTATACGTTTGTGCCACCTTGGTTCTATGACTAGTCATGTCGGCCCGGGTTCTAAATGACTTCATATGCTTAGCTAGCTTCAAAATGACATAATAACCTTACTTAGCTCCAAAATGACCTATTTAACCTAGGATAGCTCTAAAATGACCTATACTTAGCATTTTTCCTCCAAAATGACTCAATATGCTTAGCTAGCTCAAAAATGACATAATAAGCTTAATTAGCTCCAAAATGACCTATTTAACCTAGGATAGCTCTAAAATGACCTATACTTAGCATTTTTCCTCCAAAATGACTTAATATGCTTAGCTAGCTTAAAAATGACCTATTTAACATAGGATAGCTCTAAAATGACATATGTACTTAGCATCTTTTCCTCGAAAATGACTTAATATGCTTAGCTAGCTCTAAAATGACATAATATGCTTAAGAAATGACATATTTTAGCTCCTAAATGACTTCATATGCTTAGCTAGCTTCAAAATGACATAATAACCTTACTTAGCTCCAAAATGACCTATTTAACCTAGGATAGCTCTAAAATGACCTATACTTAGCATTTTTTCCTCCAAAATGACTCAATATGCTTAGCTAGCTCAAAAATGACATAATAAGCTTAATTAGCTCCAAAATGACCTATTTAACCTAGGATAGCTCTGAAATGACCTATACTTAGCATTTTTTCCTCCAAAATGACTTAATATGCTTAGCTAGCTTAAAATGACCTATTTAACCTAGGATAGCTCTAAAATGACATATGTACTTAGCATCTTTTCCTCGAAAATGACTTAATATGCTTAGCTAGCTCTAAAATGACATAATATGCTTAAGAAATGACATATTTTAGCTCCTAAATGACTTCATATGCTTAGCTAGCTCCAAAATGACATAATAACCTTACTTAGCTCCAAAATGACCTATTTAACCTAGGATAGCTCTAAAATGACCTATACTTAGCATTTTTCCCCCAAAATGACTCAATATGCTTAGCTAGCTCAAAAATGACATAATAAGCTTAATTAGCTCCAAAATGACCTATTTAACCTAGGATAGCTCTAAAATGACCTATACTTAGCATTTTTTCCTCCAAAATGACTTAATATGCTTAGCTAGCTTAAAAATGACCTATTTAACCTAGGATAGCTCTAAAATGACCTATACTTAGCATCTTTTCCTCCAAAATGACTTAATATGCTTAGCTAGCTCTAAAATGACATAATATGCTTAAGAAATGACATATTTTAGCTCCTAAATGACTTCATATGCTTAGCTAGCTCCAAAATGACATAATAACCTTACTTAGCTCCAAAATGACCTTACTTAGCATTTTTTACACCAAAATGACTTAGTATGCTTAGCTAGCTCAAAAATGACATAATAATCATACTTAGCTCCAAAATGACATATTTTACAGATATAAGTTGCATCATAATAGTCTTCACATTTTAGTTGCATCATCATAATCTTCTTCTTCTAGTCTTTTTCTTCTAACTTTCTTCTTTCCCATTTTGCAGATTTGCTCTAGATCACGGAAGCTTGGGTTGATGGAGTGCTTGTCTTTAGTTTTTGTTTTGACTTTGTGAAACTTGCTACCTATGGATGAAACTGTGTAATATTGATGAAACTATGTATATGTATGGATGAAACTTGCTACTATTGGTAACATGTGTTGGATATGTGTTCATGGATGTGTTGGATATATATGTGTTCATGACTATTGGTAATATGTGTTGAATATGCTATATTGGTTATATATATATATATGTGTGTGTGTGTTTGATTTTCTGTGAAGATGAATTGATATAAGAAAAAACAAAATTAAATGGGGCAATATAGGCACTTTGCCATCTGCTGGCAGATGGCAAAGAGCTTTGCCATCTGCTGGCAGATGGCAAAGAGGCCACGTGTCAGCTACCTGTCCGAACATGGAAGGGCCTATTTGGTCTCTTTGCCATCTGCTGGCAGATGGCAAAGGCTGCAGAATCTTTGCCATCTGCTGGCAGCCAGCAGATGGCAAAGATTCTAGCCTTTGCCATCTGCTGGCAGATGGCAAAGAGGCCACGTGTCAGCTACCTGTCCGTACGGGGAAGGGCCTATTTGGTCTCTTTGCCATCTGCTGGCAGACGGCAAAGCACGCCGTTAGCCTTCTAACGTGGCTAACCCCGTTCAGAGGCTTTGCCATCTGCCAGCTGATGGCAAAGGCTGCAGGCTCTTTGCCATCTGCCAGCAGACGGCAAAGTAGCCTTTCCCGGCAGGGTTTCAGCCAAACTGTTTGCCGTCTGCTGGCAGATGGCAAAGCCTTTGCCATCCGCCGACCATGCCTTTGCCATCTGCCATGGCAGATGGCAAAGTGGCTGATTCCTGTAGTGTACCCTCGGGGCTGAGGGTATGTACTAGTAGCTATGTGTTTGATCTCTCTCTCTCTCGTGTTCTTGATGTGGCACGATCTTGATGTATCGCGAGCTTTGTTAATATAGCTGGATCATATGGTGTTTCTTCCCTCTCTATCTTTGTTGTAATGAATCGAATCTTTTCCCTTTGAGGTTTCGTTATTGTCGGATTGAATATTCAGATTTGAGAACACTTGATGTATGTCTTACATATGAATACCCGTGGTGACAATGGGGTATTATATTGATTCACTTGATGTATGTTTTGGCACTCAACTCGCGGATTCCCGAGGTGACATTGGGGTAATCTATGCATAGGGGTTGATGCACGTTTTCATTATCTTTTCTCCGATAGAAACTTTGGGGTGCTCCTTGAAGTTCTTTGTGTGGATTGAATATTATGATTATGAAGTTGTTTGATGCATATCGTATAATCAACTCACGGATACTTGTGGTGACATTGGAGTATCTAGGTGACATTAGAGTTGGTTGATGTGTGTCATATGGTGTTATTTTAGTACGAACTCTAGGGTTGTTTGTGACACTTATAGGAATAGCTCAATAGATCGATCGGAAATGATAACTTTGAGGTGGTTTCGTACCGGCCTACAAACAATTTATATCTTATGTTCTCCGCTAATAGGAACTTGGGAGTGATTCTTTATCGCACGTTGAGGGATGGTTATATGATCCAATTATGTTAGCATTGTTGAGAGATTGCACTAGTGAATGTATGAACCCTAGGTCTTGTTTTCAAGCATTGCAATACCGTTTGTGCTCACTTTTGTTACTTGCTACCTTGCTGTTTTTATATTTTCAGATTACAAAAACCTATATCTACTATCCATACTACACTTTTATCACCATCTCTTCGCCGAACTAGTGCACCTATACAATTTACCATTGTATTGGGTGTGTTGGGGACACAAGAGATTTCTTGTATTTGGTTGCAGGGTTGTTTGAGAGATACCATCTTCAACCTACGCCTCCCACGGATTGATAAACCTTAGGTCATCCACTTGAGGGAAAATTGCTAGTGTCCTACAAAACTCTGCGTTTGGAGGCCCAACACGAGTCTACAAGAATAAGTTGTGTAGTAGACATCAAGCTCTTTTCTGGCGCCGTTGCCGGGGAGGTGAGTGCTTGAAGGTATATCTTTAGATCTTGCAATCGAATCTTTTAGTTTCTTGTTTTATCACTAGTTTGGTTTATAAAAGAAAACTACAAAAAAATGGAATTGAGGTTGCCTCATATTATTCATCTTTATAATGTTTTTCTTGAAAATAATGGAGCGGAAAATTGTGCTCAATTGATAGAAGAAGAATTCAGTAAAATGTTTGGCATAAAATCTTGGAATGATGAGCATGATTGCAATGTTGCTAGTATGAATTCTATGAATATCCATGATGCTAGTGATATGAAAAGCCATAAGCTTGAGGATGCTATGTTTGATGAAGATAATATTTTTAGTCCCCCAAGTTTTGATGTGCAAATTTGTTATGATGAAAGTATGCCTCCTATTTATGATGATTATATTGATAAAAGTGGCTTTGAAGAGGACACAACTTTATTTAATGATGATTCCACTATTTTGGAAGTGGTTTCAACTGATTATGAAAACAAAGTTGCTATCTATGATGAATATTGTGATGACATGTATGCTATAAAGAATAATGATAAATATGAAACTTGTCATCATGATTTTAATTTTCAATTGGATTATGCCAATCAAGTATCTCATGATAGTTATTTTGTTGAATTAGCTCACACCATTATGAATGAGAGTAATTTTGCTTATGTGGAGAGTAATAAAAATCCTATGCTTGTAGGTCATGAAAAGAATGATTTATGTGATAGCTATATTGTTGAATTCATTCATGATGCTAATGAAAATTATTATGAGAGAGGATCATATGCTTATATATATTTGAACAACATCAAGTTTCCTCTCTTTGTGTTGAAAGTTTTGAAGCTATACTTGTTTTGCCTTCCTATGCTAGTTGATTATTGTTCCCATAAACTATTTGCTCACAAAATCCCTATGCATAGGAAGTGGGTTAGGCTTAAATGTGCTAGTCATATGCTTCTTGATGCTCTCTTTGTGTTTCAATTCTTTACTTTTATGTGAGCATCATTGAAATCATCATGCCTAGCTAAAAAGGCATTAAAGAAACGCGCTTGTTGGGAGACAACCCAATACTTATACCTACTGTTTTTGTGTGTACACATGATTAAGCTACTGTAGTAATCATGTTTTATATGTTTTCTTTCAATAATGTGCCAAGTAAAACCTTTGGGATAGTGTGGATGCTTGTTGATTTGATTCTGTGCAAAAACAGAAACTTTTGCGTCCAGTGCTGGAATTTCTATTCTGTACTGGGGCGTGAAAAAATTCTAAAAAATTTAAACAGTATTGGGTTACAAATTTTTTACGTTGTACTAATTTTTCAGAATTTTTGGAGGTGCAGAAGTATGGTTTTTAAATCGCTCACTACATGTTGTTCTGTTTTTGACAGATTCTGTTTTCGGTGCATAGTTTGCTTGTTTTAGTGTTTCCATAGCTTATATTGAGTAATATAAATTGTGGAAATGATAGAATACAGTAGGAATTATGTGAGAACAATTATGAATCTTGTCTTGACAGTCCCTAAGTGGATGATTTATTTTTATCATACGAACCTATCTCACGAAGTTCCGTTAAGTTTTGTGTGATTGAAGTTTTCAAGTTTTGGGTGAGATATCGATATGAGGAGAATAAGGAGTGGCAAGAACCTAAGCTTGGGGATGCCCAAGGCGCCCCAAGGTAATATTCAAGGAATACCCAAGCAACTAAGCTTGGGATGCCCCGGAAGGCATCCCCTCTTTTGTCTTCAACATTATCGGTAACCTCACTCGGAGCTATATTTTTATTCGTCACATAATATGAGTTTTGCTTGGAGCGTCATTTTATTTTGTTGATATTTTATTTCTGTTATCAATAATCATGTTTTGTATCTTTTAGTTCAATAAAATGCCAATTATAGCCTTTACCATGCTCAGTTTGCAAATTCATGTGTTGCTGTTTGAAAACAGAAAGTTTTCTGTTATGTCCAGAATATTCCTAAATAGTCACAACATGATAAATATTTTAATTTTTTACACAGTAATCATGCATGAGTTCTCTGTCACTTGGTAATTTTTCAGAATTTTTGGAGTTAGGGAAGTATGGATTCTTATTCCCCTTTTGCAGACTGTTCTGTTTTGGCAGATTGCTGCTATAGTTGCATTGTTTGCATATGTTTGCTTGTTTAATGTTTCTATTTGAGGATAGGAGTATTAAATATGAAGAGGCATTTAGTATGCAATGTTTAATTATAATTTTTGTGATTTCCTACAGTAGAGAATGTTAAGGTTTTGAGTTGATTTATACTAACTTATCTCACGAGTTCTTGTTGGGTTTTGTGTGGATGAAGTTCTTGAGATTTAGGGAGACCATGATATGAGAGGAATTAAGGAGACACAAGAGCTCAAGCTTGGGGATGCCCGGCATCCCAAGTATTGATTCTAATAAGTCTCAAGCAACTAAGCTTGGGGATGCCCCGGTAGGCATCCCACCTTTCTTCATCAACAATTATCGGTCAGTTTTGGTTGAGCCTAAGTTTTTTGCTTCTTCACATGATATGTGCTATCCTTGGAATGTCATTTTATTTTGTTTTCTTTGCTGTTTGAATAAAATACTTAAGATCTGAAATTTTTAAATGAAAGAGAGTCCTCACATAGCTACCTATTTACTTAACTACTCATTTGATCTTCACATATATCTTTTTGGAGTAGTTTGTCATTTACTCTTGTGCTTCACTTATATCCTATGAGTAAATTGTGAAAGAATTGAATATCATAAAGTTGAAATTTTATATGCTTCATATGCTTGTCCCATGGGGAGTAGTGACTTCACATACAAGAAGTATAAGTGGTAAAATTTATTGAAAGTTAACAAACATAGCATTGGTCACATGAACAATTCATGAAAGAATTTTGAAGGAAGAGAAATTTCACATATAAATATACTATCTTGGACATCTTCTATGATTGTGAGCCCCCGTTAATTATTTTCAAGCTTGATCAAGTAGTTGACATTGGACAAGGAAGACAACGTAATGAGTTATGTTTGTTTATATTCACATAGAAGTTATATTGTCATGGATTCTCTAACATGTGGTGCTTGCTTAGGATCTTTTGCTAGCCAAAAATTCGTACTAAGTAGAGATACTACTTGTGCATCCAAAAACCCTTAAACCCAGTTTCTTGCCATGAGTGTCCACCATATCTACCTATGGATTGAATAAGATCCTTCAAGTAAGTTGTCATCGGTGCAAAAAGTAATAAAAATTGCTCCTAAAATATGTATGATCTTTTATTGCAAGGGAAAATAAGCGTTGTACGAACTTGTGATGGTAAAGAAATAAAAGCGACGGACTGCATAATAAAGGTTGCTATCACAAGGGGAAATATAACGCGACGTTCCTTTGCATTAAGGGCTTGTGCATCCAACAACAAAAAGCGCATGACAACCTCTGCTTCCCTCTGCGAAGGGCCTATCTTTTACTTTTCTGTATTTACTTTTATGCAAGATGTCATTAATGTTTATCCCTATTCCGCTCTATTTATTCTTTAGTTGGCAAGCATCATGTGGTAGGGAAAGATCCAGGCACATATATCCAGTTGAATATAGGTGATCATGAGTTATTATTGTTGACATTATCCCTGAGATAAATAAGTTGGGAGGCGAAACATTCAGCCCCTATCTTCCTATGTGTTTGACTGAAATGGTTTGTTCTAAAAATATGCTTTGAGTGTCAGCAATCATGGAAGACTAAATGATGGTTGAGTATGTGGAATTTGCTAGATCAAAGCTCTTACATAGACCCTTCCTGAAAATAAGATGAATTGCGATTGTTTGATGACTGAGAACATAGTTTGTTAGTTTTCAAGAAAGTTTATGGCCTATACTTTAAACATGTGAACAACTTGCTACTTGATCATGAGAAGTTTTATGAGATGAGCTACTGATTATGATATATATTGATGCTAGAAAAAGTGATTGAAATTATTATTGATCAAACTTATGCACTATGCTAGCATTCACACTTCATAAATTATTTCTTTTATCATTTACCTACTCGAGGACGAGCAGGAATTAAGCTTGGGGATGCTGATACGTCTCCAACGTATCTATAATTTATGAAGTATTCATGCCATGTTTATTATAGTTTTGTATGATTTTGGTGCACTTTTATATGGCTTTTATATGATTTTCATGGACTAACATATTGACCTAGTGCCCAGTGCTAGTTGCTGTTTTCGACTTGTTTTTGGTTTTCCAGAAAATCTATCTCAAAAGAAGTCCAAGTGCAGCGAAACTTTTTGACGATTTTTTCTAGAACATAAGAGACACTAGAAGCTTCGGGAGGTGGCCAGAAGACCCACAGGGGCCCCACGAGCCACCAGGGTGCGCCAACCCCCCCCCCCCCAGGCGCGCCCTGGTGCCTCGTGGGCCCCCTGTGGCCCTTCTTCGCGTGATTCCAACGCCAAAAAATCATATATATTCAGAAACCCCCGAAAGTTAACCTAGATGAGTTTTTACGCCGTCGCAAGCCTCTGTACCTCCACGATCTAATCTACAGCCCTTTTCCGGCACCCTGCCGGAGGGGGCAATCATCGCCGGAGGCCATCTTCATCATCCCGGCGGTCTCCATGACGAGGAGGGAGTAGTTCACCCTCGGGGCTGAGGGTATGTACTAGTAGCTATGTGTTTGATCTCTCTCTCTCGTGTTCTTGATGTGGCACGATCTTGATGTATCGTGAGCTTTGTTAATATAGTTGGATCATATGGTGTTTCTTCCCTCTCTATCTTTGTTGTGATGAATCGAATCTTTTCCCTTTGAGGTTTCGTTATTGTCGGATTGAATATTCAGATTTGAGAACACTTGATGTATGTCTTGCATATGAATACCCGTGGTGACAATGGGGTATTATATTGATTCACTCGATGTATGTTTTGGCACTCAACTCGCGGATTCCCGAGCTGACATTGGGGTAATCTATGCATAGGGGTTGATGCACGTTTTCATTATCTTTTCTCCGATAGAAACTTTGGGGTGCTCCTTGAAGTTCTTTGTGTGGATTGAATATTATGATTATGAAGTTGTTTGATGCATATCGTATAATCAACTCACGGATACTTGTGGTGACATTGGAGTATCTAGGTGACATTAGAGTTGGTTGATGTGTGTCATATGGTGTTATTTTAGTACGAACTCTAGGGCTGTTTGTGACACTTATAGGAATAGCTCAATAGATCGATCGGAAATGATAACTTTGAGGTGGTTTCGTACCCTACAAACAATTTCTATCTTATGTTCTCCGCTAATAGGAACTTGGGAGTGATTCTTTATCGCACGTTGAGGGATGGTTATATGATCCAATTATGTTAGCATTGTTGAGAGATTGCACTAGTCAAAGTATGAACCCTAGGCCTTGTTTTCAAGCATTGCAATACCGTTTGTGCTCACTTTTGTTACTTGCTACCTTGCTGTTTTTATATTTTCAGATTACAAAAACCTATATCTACTATCCATACTACACTTTTATCACCATTTCTTTGCCGAACTAGTGCACCTATACAAATTACCATTGTATTGGGTGTGTTGGGGAAACAAGAGATTTCTTGTATTTTGTTGCAGGATTGTTTGAGAGATACCATCTTCAACCTACGCCTCCCACGGATTGATAAACCTTAGGTCATCCACTTGAGGGAAAATTGCTACTGTCCTACAAAACTCTGCGCTTGGAGGCCCAACACGAGTCTACAAGAATAAGTTGTGTAGTAGACATCACACCCCCCCCAGGCGCGCCCTGGTACCTCGTGGGGCCGCTGGCCAGCCTCTGGCCCCCATTTTTTGGTATATAAGTCCATTTGCCCTAGAAAAAATATAGAGAAGACTTTCGGGACGGTGCGCCGCCGTCTCGAGGCGGAACTTGTGCAGGAGCACTTTTGCTCTCCGGCGGAGAGATTCTGCCGGGGAAACTTCCCTCTGGGAGGGGAAATCATCGCCATCGACATCACCAGCGATCCTTCCATCGTGGGAGGACTAATCTTCATCAACATCTTCACCAGCACCATCTCATCTCAAACCCTAGTTCATCTCTTGTATTCAATCTTTGCCTCAAAACCTCAGATTGGTACCTGTGGGTTGCTAGTAGTGTTGATTACATCTTGTAGTTGATGCTAGTTGGTTTATTTGGTGGAAGATTATATGTTCAGATCTATTATGTTATTCAATACCCCTCTGATCTTGGACATGATTATGATTTGTGAGTAGTTACTTTTGTTCTTGAGGACATGGGAGAAGTCTTGTCATAAGTAATCATGTGAATTTGGTATTCGTTCGATATTTTGATGATATGTATGTTGTTGATTCTCTTAGTGGTGTCATGTGAACGTCGACTACATGACACCTCACCATCTTTGGGCCTAAGAGAATGCATTGTGGAGTAATAATTAGATGATGGATTGCTAGAGTGACAGAAGCTTAAACCCTAGTTTATGCGCTACTCCGTAAGGGGCTGATTTGGATCCATATGTTTAATGATATGGTTAGAGTTATCTTAATTCTTCTTTCGTAGTTGCGGATACTTGCGAGAGGGGGTAATCATAAGTGGGAGGCTTGTTTAAGTAAGAACGGCACCCAAGCACCGGTCCACCCACATATCAAATTATCAAAGTAGCGAACGCGAATCAAACAAACATGATGAAAGTGACTAGATGAAATTCCCATGTGTCCTCGAGAACGCTTTACTTACTATAAGAGATCGTTCCGTCTTGTCCTTTGCTATAAAAAGGATTGGGCCACCTTGCTGCACTCTTTGTTACTATTGCTACTTGTCACTTGTTACAAATTATCTTGCTATCAAACTACTCGTTACCGATAATTTCAGTGCTTGCAGAAAGTACCTTGCTGAAAACTGCTTGTCATTTCCTTCTGCTCCTCGTTGGGTTCGACACTCTTACTTATCGAAAGGACTACGATTGATCCCCTATACTTGTGGGTCATCACTTCTCTTGGCACTTGGAGGCCTCGGGCCGGTTCTCCACCAAATCCCTCTACCAGGCCATTGCTGCGGCCCCTGCGCCCGCGCCATTTGTCCTGATCTGGGAGTTTAGACTCCCGCTAAAGATCCGGATTTTCCTATGGCAATGGATCCGGGGCCGAGCACCGTCCGGCGTGGAGGTGCTCAAGCGGAATGGCCCTGGTGACGGACTATGCCCCTTATGTGGGGTAGAGGAGGACTCGAATCACATCTTCATTTCGTGCGTCTCGGCGCAATTCCTTTGGAGTTGCTTCCGCGAAGTGGTTGGTGGACGTTGGTGCAACACTAACTTCCCAGACCTCTTTGAGGAAATCCAAGCCTCCTCTCGGCATGTCCGACACATTAGGTGGTTGGGCATTGGGGTGCTCGCCTGGACGCTTTGGACCGTCCGTAATAAACTTGTGATCCAGCGTGTTCCTCTTCGACGTGCTACTGATGCGGTGTTCAAAATGTGTGGTTACTTGCAGCTTTGGCGGCCGCTTAGCCGCTCCGAGGATCGTGACGCCATCAACACCATCATTACGGATCTTCGCGTGTTGGCTCTCCGCTTGGCGCCGCCGCTTCCTCCGCCACCCCCTGAGCCAGATTAGCTTCGTGGCCTGAGTTGTCACCTTGTTTCTGTTTTATTTATTTGGGCTTGTTGAGTTGTGCCCTCAGCATAACCCTCTTGCACTTTGATCATCTGTTTGTTACCTTTGCGTGCGTGCGTGTGCGGTGTGAACTTGTGTTGGATTGTCGGCTCTGGTGGTTTGCTTTATATATAAAGCGGGGCGAAAGCCTTTTTGGGTAATCTCTGGAATCATCTTCTCCTCCAAATCGCCCCCAAATCAACCCGACCTGCCCTCCACCCCACCGCCGCCGCCCCCAATCGCGAAGTGCCCTCGCCACCGCCCCAACCACCGCACCCCCGCCTACGCCCCCAGCCACCCCGAGTCCCCGACCAATGCCTTCGTCGCCCCCAACACCCCACCGCAGCGCCGCCGAGCATACAGCTGACACGGATCTAAGCCGCCGCCGACCGGCCCCGTCGCCAAGCCACTACACCGCCGACCACTGTCCTCCGCCTAAATCTCCATCACCACCACCATAATCTGCGAGTTTCGTCCCCTGAGCAGGACTTGTCACCGGAGCACCGACCAAGGCCACCTCCTCTACATCCACTGCCCCAAGCAACGGAGCGTCTGTCCCCTCCAGCTCTGCCTCCTCTACTTCCTTGTCCCAATCGAGAGCATTTGATAGGTGAGATTTGTTTGCTAACTTTTCTTTTTATTCAGTGTCTAGCAGTTTTAGTCATGAGATGCAGTGTACTAACTTAAAGCTTTGATTGGCAGAAAGCTGGCCAGATTATCCGGAATATTATTTGTATTCTTTAGTAATCTGCTTCTCAGAACATGACCCAGTTTCTCATTCATTGGCTGGTTTCAGAACATGACCCAGTTCCAGATTATTTGTATTCTTTAGGAATTAGGAATTTCTGTATACAACCAAATTTTATCGTCCCAGTATCTTGTGCATCTAGTATGGTAGACTGTGGCATGGCCTGCACTAACGTTCACAAGACAGCTATCTGTCTTAAAAAACAATGCATCCAGTTGATGCTTGGTTTGATCTGATCTGATAGCAAGTGTTTGTGATGCACACTATAGGGAGCAAGTTGTTGGGTGGCTGCCTGTTGGGAGCTACCGGAAGAACACACTAGCCACCAATGCCACAAAGACCAAGGCGGAGAACAAAGGTAGAAGCGAGGCAGGATGCTGCTGTGTCAAGCTTAGCATGAATGGAGCCCCATACCTAAGGAAGGTCGACCTCAAGACATAACTCGAGCTATACGAGAATCTTTCCCTAGAGCTCGAGAAGATGTTCAGCTGCTTCATCACTGGTGAGTGTTGCTGTTTTCATTTAATCTATTTCCAGCTATATATGCGCAGTGTTCTTTCCTTCGTTGTTTCTAGATGTAAGTTGCCATTATAAAATATATGTTAATATCTAGCCTGCAGTAAATGTGAAGATATGTATGAGATTTTCCTTATGCCTTTTCTGGTTAGTGAAGCTCTTGAGAAGATAAAAAAAATGCAGGACTACTTTTGAATCCCACTTGCTTAACTATGGTACGAGGCAGTCAATGACCACTAAATAATTACTCACGAGGATTAACTGTAACATCCTTTTCAAAAGAGAAAATAAATAATAAGATATGTATATTGCTACTTGAGTGCCAAGGTCTGGTCTTTCCTAAATGGTAGGAACGCAAAGGCAAAACAGCACATATGCCATTCACAACATTCATTCAGTATTGGAGCAAAAGAAGCAACTTTTGGTAACCTGTGTTCAGTTAGTCTGTTGATGTGCAACTTCTATACAGTATTTTCCATTGTCGTCGTTCGTTAATCCAGGTTTTCGCCCTCTCGTAGGATTCCCCCTCCCACCAATGTTTTTCTCAATCTGAGGCGCGCCTTCTGTTTCCCCCAAGCCGATTTTTTCCATACTCACCTCTCCAGGTTCACCCTCTCACACCATCCCCTCGTGAGCCAGACAACCTTTTCCAGCCTGATTTGTTTCCTAGAATCGATCATGCATCCTGGCCTAGTGGGAAATTTGATTTCTGTGTCATCATGTTTTGGTATGTCCTCAACACTGCTCACAATTCGGTGAAATGTTTCTTCTAATCCAGTACCACATGCATCTCCTCAAATCGGTTGCATATCCTCTATTTAGAGTTTGTATATGAAGAAGATTGTTTGTGTTATTTTACAGGATTGCATACACTATGATCAGATCTTTTTTGGCAGATTTGAGTACCTTGAGCTCATCTCATTTGGAGAAAGCAGCATTTTTCAGTTTGAGATTCATATCGTCATGCAAAGCTAATAGTACCACACCAAGCAATCATGTAAGTAGAATGTAAAATTTCCATTTCCCTATGAGATTTTTAATGATTATGAATGGTCAAGATTATACACAAAATTGGGTCATGGTGAAGCCTTTCGTCAACTGCGAAAGTTCCACATAATTTTGTATTGTTCTTTTCTCTCCTAAATCATTGTTTTTTATGTCATTGCTTTGTGTTAACATTTTTTGTTAATCATCTTCACTATTAAAGTGGAATTGGCGATTGTGCGTCGTTTTCAAGGCAGATACTCCCTGCCTCTCCAGTTTAACTTAGCATTGATGCGTTTGTCCAGTGCTTTCATTTTCTACGTGAGCTTTTCAAGGAAAAAAAATCTTGTTGAAAAATTCCGGGTCTTTGGCTCTTCGTTCATTCACTCCACATGCTTAAGGTTGAGGTTCATCTTGCTTTTGCTAAGCAGTACTCACATGTCTGAGGTCGAGGCAATACTTTCATGTCTTTAGAATTAGTACTGCACACGCGACAAGTTGTACAATTATATTTTAATCAGTGTCTATGTCTAATTATGTTATCCCGTGCCAACGCGCGGGAAATTAGCTAGTATAAGTAATATTCCTAGCATTACTTATGGAACTTTGTGTAACTATAGATGTTTTCTATTTTCCTCTAAAATTGATGTATATTTCAAGGAAGCGGATTCATAACTAAAATCGTGGTATTACAGGCAAAACATGTTCTTGCAAAACATCAACAAGAGATAGGCTCACAAATGGTTCTAGGACAGATGCTCTTAGGGGCCAGGAGTATGTCCTGACCTATGAAAATAAGGATGCTGACTGGATGCTCTTTGGCGATCTTCCTTGGAAGTGAGTTCCTAAATTTTGTGGGTTGTGATATCCATGCGCCTAAACTTATGATGTTTTATTGTGGTATTCATCTCTTACATGCAGTACTTCTGCCCACTCGGGCAGTATCGCTTTTGTTGTTCTCTGTTGATGTAACTTTGGTTAGAAAACTTGGGAGATCTTGATAGGAGATTTTGATCGAACTTGTAATATGGTAGCCTAGACTTCTACCAAAAGTGGTTTACCCTTTACACCAGCCTTTCAGAGTTGATATTTGTAGTAGTCAAAACATACTTTGCAACTTGATGAAATTTTAAGATACCCCATGTGTAAAAATGGCTATTTGGGTAATGTTCCTAGTTCTCCATGAAACCTAGCTTGCCCTTCCTTTTATTTTTTGAAATGGAAGATATATAGCCTCCGGCCTCTGCATGGGTGCACCCAGCCCTGTGTGAATCATAGTTTTGTTTGGATAATGTGTGGATTCGTAATCTGTGAACAATTGATTAGGAAATTGTTTGAAGCGAACATTATATGTATCCCCATAGACATGCTTATTTCCAAGAAATATATTGACATTAAATATTTCATCTGTCGATTTAAAATCTGAAACCAGAGCATCATTTTGAGTATCTAATTTGTTACAGGTTTCTCAAAGATCTACAAGTTGCTGGAGGTTTGGAAGATCTACAAGTTGCTGGAGGTTTGGAAGATCTACAAGTTGCTGGAGTGATAATATATATGTAATATGCCTTGTTTGTTGAACCTGGAGACATTGCAAAGTTTTACTCTGCTCATTTTAGTGGTTGTTTTGGCACACAACCAACTGTATCATCATTTTGCTTGTGTGCCACAATTTTTGTTTATCTCGAAACATACGTACATATGTATTTGGTCTGTTTATGATATTGAATGAGGCCTTACATATAACTTTGATTGAACCGCATGTATAACTTGTGTGATCTGTCATGATTGTTTGAACATACTTATTGGATATTAAATAAGGAATATGTTACCCGTAACAATTTAGATTGCTTGTGAAAAAACACGTGATGGCATACTACTTGCCGGGTAAACGTGTTTGTGCAGGAAGTGAAACTGCCGGGAATTGTAGTTCCTACCGATGACAGGTCTGCCGGGAGAAATTAAACTGCCGGGAGATACAAAGGTTAGGGCAGAAAAACTGCCGGGGATTATTTATCTGCCGGGAGAAGTAATCCCCGGCAGCCGTTGTCGTGGCAGTTCTATCTGCCGGGAGAAACTCTCTCCCGGCAGTTTTTCTGCCCTCTTAAGTGCGTTCTCCCGGCAGATTATATGTCGTTGCATTCATGTTGTGGTGTAGTGGAGGGCCACGCCGGTGATCTCCCCTCAGCCCGCCTACCCCCTCTTTCATCTCGGTTCTACTCCTTCTCTCTCGGCCCCCTCGAGCTCGCCTCGGTCCATGGCCTCTCCTTAAACCTAGCCTCCGGTCTCGGCCACGACCGGCCTCGCACCTCCCGGCCGCCATCCCCTGCGCCTCCCCCCGCATCTCCCTCACCTCGCCTGTGCAGCACCGTGGTCGCACGTCACCAACGCCATCTGCTGCAGCCCCGCTCTAAACCACCTGCACGCCATGGACAACGGCCATGGAGGACGCACCTCCGGCTGCTCACTCGCCGCTGGCCAGCCAGTACCTCCACTGTCGGGGATATACCCCGCGGTATGACCCGGAATGATTATGACCCGGTTACAGTTCTAACCCGGCAGACAGCTAACCCGGCTGCTACAGTATCAGGATGTAACCCGGCTGCTACAGTGCCAGGATGTTAACCCGGCTGCTACAGTGTCAGGATGTAACCCGGCTGCTACAGTGCCAGGATGTTAACCCGGCAAACAGTGTTAACCCGGTGAACAGTGTTTCCTGGCAGACAGTTAAGTCCCAAAGACGAGTCTTGAAGATAAGCCGCCCGGTGTAAGCCGCCCGGGAGAGTTAAGAAGCCCGGGACTCGGAAGCCCATGAAAAGAAGCCCACGAGGGGAAGTCATAGTAAGTTAAGTCTCAATCCGACTTAGACTCTACATGTAAACCGCCCCTTCAGCCTTTATAAGGAGGGGCGGGTCACCCCAAGAGGGTCAAGTTTAGACGTCTCCATAGACAGGTCTTAGAGACAGGTCAGAAAAGATAGTCAGATTAGAGGTTCTCGAGATTAAGAGGTAGCGACTCCGCACCCTTGTAACCGAGATCGTCATCGTCATCAATATAAGACAAGCAGGACGTAGGCTTTTACCTCCATCGGAGGGGCCAAACCTGGGTAAAAACTCCGCGTCTCTCGTCCCGCTCAACCCCTCTCAAGCTACCAGTTAGATGCGTTGGCCTCACGACTAAGTCCTTACACTAGGACATCTGCCGTGACAAACCCACGACAGTTGGCGCCCACCGTGGGGCCCGCGCACGATGGTGCTGAGTTCTTGGAGGGATCTCTCCCGGGGATCGAGAAGTTCGCAATTTTTAGCTCGGAAGGATCAGCATCAGCTTCAAGTTCATCAGTCGAGATTTGTAACCTGTGGGGTTTAATGTCGAGAAAGATCAGGGTTACAGTTTTTTGTCAGCCGCCATCTTGTAATCGGTTTGACTGCTTTCAAGCCGCCAAGACCAACAGCGATTGTTTTTCGGTTTGCCAAGACGGACAGATTTCTGAAGAAAACTACGACAAAGACTCAGATGGAATTTTCTAAAGACAACCATGACCCGGAAACAGGCAGGGCCGCGGAGTCAGGCCTCCACCACGTTGTTGGGTTGCCTCGCTGCTCCGGCCGCCGTGGCCTCGCCTCTGCCTCTGCTGCGAGCCGCCTCGTCAACTCGCCGTGTTGCCCAGCTGAAGCCACGGCCGCGCCTCCGCCTCTGCCGCGCGCGTCGCCCCGGCGTCGAGTCGCCGCCTCCGGGGCTGGCCTCGCCTCTGCCTCTACTGCGAGCCGCCGCGGTCTCGACCGGCCGTTCTGCGTCGCCCCGGCCTCGATCCGCTGCCCGAACCAGGCCGACCTCACCTCGCCTCGCCGGTCCGCACCGTATTGAGCCGCCTCACCGTCACGGACGCGCCTGCAAGCCGCCGGCCCTGAGCCGCCACCTCCGAGCAGCCGGCTTCAAGCCGTCACTACTACTAACCGGCCTCGAGTCGCCCGGTCTCGCCACTGCTTCGCCTCCTATGCCGCGCCTCTCCCCTGGCGGGTCCGCCGGCGCGTCAAGCCGCCTCCGCCTGCAAGCCGGCCCCGCTCGGTTTCGCTCCGGGTCGCCGGCCGCCGCCGCCGCTTCTGCAGCCGTGGCCCGCTCGCTGCCGCGAGCCGTCGCCGTTGCTCACTCCCGCCTCCTCCACGTCGTCGACCCGTCGGCGCCTCGTCGACCGCCCGCGGCATCAGCTGCCTGCCGACAAGCCGCTCCGACGTCGTGGCAGCGCCAGCGCCTCCACCGTGACACGCCGTGTCGCTCCTCTACCGCCGGCACGCCAAGCCGCATCCACATCGCGCCATCGTCGAGTCGCCTCCACCGTGGCCGGCTTCCTCCGCGTCGCGCCGTCGAGCCGCCTCCGCAGCGCCATCCGCCCGCCTCTCCATTGACCACGCTCGTGTGGATCACCAACCAAGCCGCCCCTGCTGCCTTGCTACGTCTCGGGCCGCAGACGCAAGCCGCCGCTGGCTCACCGCACCTCCGCCGCTTCACTTCGCCCAGCGCGCCCTCGCCTTCGCCTTCACTCCGCCGCGGTCTTTCATCCCACGCTGCGCCTCCTTGCCGGCCTGCGCCCGCACCGGCTCCGCCCTGTCGCGCGCCTCCCTCAAGCCGCCTCACCCTCGCGCGTGGTTGCGCCCGACGGGTCTGCATCGCCTCTACCGCGCCCACCCAAGTCGCCGCCCCGCTGCACAAAGCTCTGCATACCGCAATGCCTGCCTCCGTCATGGCCTCGCCCAGTTGGCTCAGCCCCGAGCCGCCTGCTCCGCTCGCCCGTGAGCTCTGAAACCGCCACCTGCCGCTGCGGCTGCTCGCGCCTGAGCCGCCCCTCGGCCGCGGCGTTCCGGGTGCTCCTCCCCGCCTACAAGCCACTGCGTCGCGCCGCATCGCGCATCAACCACACCGCCCGCGCCGCCTTAGTCTCCTCCACTACCGTGCTGAACCGCCCCGACGCGAGTGGTGCGGCGTTTCTGCCACGGCGGGCTGACTCCGTCTCGTCTCCACTGTCGAGCTCTCCAGCCGGCCACGCCTCCGTGAGCTGCCGCGTCTCCGAGTCGCCTCCACCTGGAGGCCCCCGCCGTGCGTTGAGCCGCCTCCGCCGTGGCCAACGGCGAGCCGCCGGTAAGCTGCCCCAGCCCGCCTCTTCACCGGGTGAGCCGCCCTGCCGACCCGCCGGCCTCGCGCCGATGCCGCTAAGGCTTCACCTTCGAGCTGCCCCCATGGCCTCGTCGCTCCGCCCCTGCCAGGCTCCGCCTTGAGTCACCGCCTCCGCTGTGGCCGGCCCCGAGCAGCCGCCATGGCCCGCCTTCTCGCTCCACTTCCGAGCCGCCGCTCGTGCTTGCCTCGCCCTTGCTTCGGCCTCCGTGAGCCGCCCTCGCCGGAGTGGCCTTAAGCCGCTACTGACGCTCCCCGGCCCTGAGCTGCCTCCACCTCGCAGCCTGGCCATCTACACCACCCGCGCCAGGTGTGGTCACGACCTGCTACTGGCTGCCGCCGCTTCTCCGCGCCGTGTTGCCTTACTCCTGTTGCTGGTCAAAAAAAAATTAGAAGAGACCGGTTGAAAGAAAAGTCAAGTGGCCAGGTGTTTAATGACCCAGAAGGTCTGTGCTGAGCCGCCCGGTTCCAGGCTCCGCCATGGTCGTGCTTTAAGCCGCCGCTTCCGCCGTCGTCACTGGCCTCGTTTTGAGCCACCCTGCTCGGCCTCGTTATGAGCCACCGTGTTTCCACTTGCTGTGGTTAATGCCCTTTTGCAAGGGCAGGGAGAATGGCTAAATTACCATTGCAAGTACTGAAAATTGTTCACGGAATGGATCATCTATCATCCGGACAAATCAGGTGAATTCTGTCCAGTCGATTTTTATTGATATGTTTTTATTCTTTAAAGAACAATTACTCTCGTCTGCGATATCTTTATGCAGGACTGCTAAGGTGACCGTTGTGCTGCGGGTGCAAAGTTCACGTCCGCACCCGCCCGTACGAGTTGTCTAACGGACGCACGGAAACCACCTGCGGACCGATCCACCTCAAGTCGCCGGGACCACGCTTCCTTGCACAAACTAATCAGCGAACGCATGCAAGCCGCCGCTACTGCGGTCCGGTCTATGTCAACCCGCGGCCGTCTCTCGCGACCGCACCGGCTTACAACGCCGCGGCCGTCTCTCGCGGCCGCACCGGCTTACAACGCCGCGGCCGTCTCTCGCGACCGCACCGGCTTACAACGCCGCGACTGACTTCTACGTCTACATCACCACATCAGAAACTATCCATACAAACTGCTCAGCGGACGCGCGCAAGTCGCCGCCCCTGCGATCCAATCTACATCAGCATATCGGTGCAGTGCTCGCCTGTACGAGCCGCCCAACGGACGGGCGCAAAACGCCGCCCACAGTCTGATCTACATCAGCATATCAGTGCAGTGTTTGCCAGCACAAGCCGCCCGACGGACAGGTGCACAAGTCGCCACCATTACAGTTTGGTTAACTTCAACAACCAGCCGGGACGAACCGTCGACCGGATTATCGAAACAATTCATACGAGATCATCTATAACCCGCCAGGGTCAACCTCAACCTTCAGTGAAGATTTTCAAGCCGCCTCTTCGAGTCGTCTTAAGACTCGGGGGACTACAGACATGGCGAGACACATTTGGTCGTTTTCAACGAGAACCCCGGGTCATTGCAAGGAAGTTAACTTGGTTCCGGGGGCTACTACATTATTGGCGGAAGGATTAAAAGTTACCCAAGAAGACGAGCCGCCATGATGCACCGTTTAGCTTGGGGGCTTCTGCTATTTCTTCATACAAGATGGCGGCTTACAAGATGCTGCAACAATGTTGATACTTCAACAAGGTCGTTTGAGGGCTTTCAACCCGCCGGGTTAAGCTTCAACCCTCTCGATCAGGCTCTTCAGCCACTGTAAGGCGGGTCGTGGACCCAAACGTTGACTCCGTCAACAAAGATCACTAGGGGTGCCGCGAGTTGTGAACTTACCCCCTTTTCGATCTGCAAGGCCGGGTTATACCTGCCTGTAAGTAGCTGCCGTTTTGCCAGGGGTGCAGCGAGTTCTAAAACTTACCCCCTGCAAGGGCCTCTTACAGCGGCGAGGATAAACTTACCCCCTCTTTCGATCTGTCAGGCCGAGTTATACCTGTCAACATCTCATCCATCTAGATCAGGGGCGCTTTAATTTCAGCGGATTTTCTTCTTCTTTGCAACATGGTAATTTGCTGGGATAGAGTCTTCATTTTAATTATTGCAGAATGGCAATCTGCTTTATGTTGGCTTTATCATCTCAGGATAATCCAGATGTTTTCCTATGCCTTGAGGAGTTGTCTCAGCAATGGGTGCTTCTCCTGGGATGGCTCATCTGAGATACCAACGCTGAAGGATCTGAATTTTCAAGCTCAGCAAGGCATGCGTGTTGCAGTCTGTGGGACGGTCGGCTCTGGAAAATCAAGTTTGCTCTCTTGAATTCTTGGTATGGTGCCAAAGCTATTAGGAGAGGCCAAGACTTGCGGAACAATGGCATATGTCAGCCAGACGGCATGGATACAGAGCGGCAAAATTCAGGACAACATACTGCTCGGCAAGGAGATGGAGAGTGAGAAGTATGGCAGGGTCCTTGAGTGGTGTTCGCTAAAGAAAGACTTGGAGATCAAAATCATTGGAGAGTGAGGCCGCACTCTTAGTGGCAGGCAGAAGCAAAGGATTCAGATAGCCCGAGCATTGTATCAGTATGCTGACATCTATTTGTTCCATGATCCGTTCAACGCAGTTGATGCTCATACAGGATCCCAATTTTCCAAGGTAAAATACAATCGCTTTTTGTTACTGAACCTTTTTCCTGCAATATTCGTATTTGTTCCGCTTGAAAAAGCTAGGACTGATCTTTTGATAATGTTATATAGAATCTTTGCTGAACTCCCTTGGTGTTAGTTGTTCTTGAACAGAAGAAACATGCGGTCTGGAATTGACATCATTCAGTTCCTTGATGAAAACAAAGTTGCATGTCCTTTTAGTCTAAACATAATATTATGCCTTGGAGCATATGATGGGGGATAAATCGCAGTTATGAACTGCACTGCACGTCCATGAAGGCGAATGATTTTTCTGGATGCCATTGCCATCTGGTACATTGTGTTTATCAGTGAGTAATTGGTACAAAGTTCAGATTATCAGTTTATGTTTGTCCTCACAGATCGATGGTTTCGTCGCGGTCGTCGGGAGAAATATCATCAATGGTAGGGAAAAAGTAGGTAGGCTGAGGCGGGCACCCACACCGAGCGGCCGATACAGGAAAGCAGCCCTGCGGCTCCGCCTCGTGCCACTCCCCATCTCTATGTTTGTGTCAGGCCCAGCGCAAGGTAGAGGCAGAAGAGAAGGCCGGAAAGAGAAGCTGCAAGGTAGGAGGCTTTTGATCTGAAGGCAAGTTGGACGATCTGCTCACAAAGGTACACCTCCATTCTGAATTTCTACTTGAAAAGATTGATCAGGTCACAAATGTACCTTGGCTATGTCTCTCACTGTGTGCTGAACAATATTTTGCTTATTTTCATCTTGGTTGCTGACATTGGTGGTGTTATCTGTCAGAGAAAGTTGTTGAAGTGGAAGAAGAAGATGAACCTGTAGAAGAGCTGAAAAAAGGACGTGGTAGAAAGAAGGAAGCGAAGCCTAAACAGTATAATGATGTGAGTTCAGATTTCTTATGTTTTTCTTCCCTGCTTCATCAATATGATAGCATGGTTGTCTTCCAGATTATGCGAATGTCTTTGGTTGTCATATACTGTGGATGCATTGTAGTTTGATGTGTAGTCTGTATTAACTACTCAACAGACTTTCCTTGAATAATTATATAGAGACTGTTCGATCTCTTATTGTTTCAAAAAAATTTGATTAACTGCTCAACCCGTGACAGTACTGCCTCGCCCAGCCGTGCATCCAAGACGCGACGCTTGCTGGAAAGCTGGTCAAGTAGGCCCTCGACTGCGAGTTTTATCTGATTGATCCTGCACATCAGCCTAATTGCTACAATAAACGGACTTACAACAATGATACTTTCTATATTGAATTTTTATATTCGACCTCACCATTGCTTAGTTTCCTTTCCTGATGTCAAGACACAAAGAATTTGAGATCCAATTTATCTTTTTTAGTTTTTACACTAGAGTGCTTCATTTATATGTATTATTGTAGACACATGGGAATCCTCAAGGTGTCAGGCTTGTTCTTATTATTGCTCATGCAACCCTAAACTTCAGTTAAATGTATGTTTTATCTAGATTGTAATTTCAGCATCGTTGTTCTTTTCTGGATTGTACTACTTTTCAGGTTTTAGTGTCTGGATCTTCAGTACAAAACAGAGTCGATGGTATATGTCAATTCTGTATTGGTTCTAGGAAAGTAGGTTGACATGTTCATCTGTTATCATGAGTGTCGTGTTTACACTTGCAGTTCAGATATTAAGCTTAAGCTAAAGATCTGACTGTACTGTCTAGAGGTGGAATGGCTAAGCTCTCTTTATGCTCCTTTTTGCTGAATATCTTGCAAATGCCACACTAAAGTGCAGGAAATTATTAGGTGTGTGGGTATCAGTCCAGTATGTTCTTATGTCTATGGATCCGGGAAATGTTGACGCTTTATTGGTTTTGGTCACAAAAATGTTAGGTGTACATGCTTTCATCTTGATTATATGTAGTTCTTAAGTAATACTACTTTTCAGTTAGTTCATTGAAGTAATGATACAATCAATTGGATGTTTTTCTACGGTTATGGATCTAGCGGAAAAAATGTTGTTTTCACATCATTGTTTTAATCCAATGTTCAACTTTCATGCTATAAGCTTTACTGCTTTAGACATTTTCGTAGGAAATGCTGAACGTTCGTATCAATTGAATCAATGTGGCCTTACATGTAGTGCCGGTACTGTTAAATTTGTAGATATCTTATTTTATTCAGCAGTAACTTGATTTTCTTTTCACTTCTTTTTTATAAATGTCATGGGAGTCAGTTATAATAGTGATTTCTTTTCCTTCTGAAAGAATTGTTTGTCTGCTTTGGGTTTCAATTTTAAGGTCAGCTCGTTACAATCTGCAACTACTTATAGACTACTTCATCTGGATGGGTTTGCAACTTTATGTACAGATTGCTTCAACACCTCTGTTACCATTCTACTGTCTGCTGCTATTTTTCCATTTGTTCAGTTGCTACCTCTACCCACCATGTTGATTTTCTGCAGATAGACTTGAAGGTGAGGGTCGTCTATGGGTCGTTGTCCGACATGGTGGCCACCAAGTTGAGGTGAACGTAGGCAACGTTGGTCATGCTCAATAGGTAATGTCACAGCAGCTGAATTTCTTCATAACTGGCATAGGCAGTTATCTTCTCATGTGCTGCTATTTCTAGAGGTAGCCCCCTAATCAAATAAAAAAAATTGGCGTGATTCATCATACAGTATTTGTGCTTGGCGGAATAAACTTCTAAGATGACTTTTTATACTTTGTTAGGCGAATGGTATGTATAGCATGCATGTACCATCATATACATCTAGCCTGCCCGTAAGCGCAGTAAGAAATAGTGATATGATGAGCTAGGGTGAGAATTTCAAAGTGTTGAAGACAGAATCACGCTTTTATTTCTTGAATTATTTGAAGTGGATCATATATGTAAAACTTCAAATAATTTCTGAACCCACTAGATGTTGCAGCGTTGAACTACTACTTCTTCAACTTGAAAAGGGTCCATGATTTTTTCATAGCTGCATTGTTAGCTTATCTATCGATTGTGGTTTTCTTCGTGGTAGTTATAACTAAGTTTTCGCTTTACTGTAAACTGCACATATGCAATTGTGAAGGGCATCGAGTTTTTTCTTTAGAAGCAAAGATCGTAAGCTTCTCTTATTCCCATCAAAGCTCTCTACTTTATTTCGACTGTAGAGTAGAGTGGCGAAGACAATGAGCAGAATGGTAGTGAAGAGAGGGGCTGCACAGTGGCTGCTTGTTGTGACAACTATTTTTTTTACCTTTTCTTGCTTACAATCTTTATCCTCTACTGTTTTGCAATAGTTGACTTGATGTTTTGCTTTGGCTGCTTTGCTGTGTACAATGGGTGGTTGTAGCTGCTGCCTGTAGCATTGTATGGTTGAAGTATTTTGTCTTTGATGCAATCCAAATTTTGGCAACAATTGTTTTGGAGACACGGGAGAAGACTTGGGGCGACGTAGCAGTGTGTGGGGCGGGCGGAGCGCCGGGAAAGGCCACAGCAACACCTGCGCTTCAATCGATTACGATGGCCTCTGATCGAACCATACTAAGCCAGTGTAAAGGAATTGACAAAGTGCAAAATTGTTCAAAGAAATATGGCGGGTGGTCCCACATCTCAAAATAGAGGGAGAACTCAGTTGTGTCGTTTTATCCAACTATTGATCAAACATGTGCCTTTTTTGTCAAAGACAAAGAAAAGTGTACTATGAAAGGAAATGTGTGCCATTTTTATCAAACGCCTCCTATCCCACCCCCACTCATGTGTCTCTCCTAAGTCATTTGCCCTTCCCATGCTGCCTTTGCCTCCTCCTTGAATCACCAGATCATCATCGATGTCGGCCGCACCCGCACCGTTGTCCCATCCACCTCTTCATCCTCCTCTCCTACTCCCCGCAAGTGCCGCAAGCTATGGCCAACGATTTTTACTATGTTCTTGACATTGTAAAAGTCTCACGTTCTGGAACCTACACACTTAGCAATAAATGTCTGTTAGAGATGTTTATCACATCGTAAACTATGTGTTCTACACATGCCAACGGAACGGAGGGAAGGAAAATAAGCGGCGATATGGACGAGATGTCGCGTTGAAATAGAGGACGTGGATCTGCGCCAGGGAGGGGGTCTTAACTAAGGACCTGAGCTATTTTCCTATCTCCCATTGCAAACGCACGGGCATTTTTGCTAGTACATATATATATAAATAAAGGGATCTTCGTCCCTTAATCGAAGGTATCTCGCAGAATAACCCACAAGAGTAATTGATCGGGAGCCTTCCGAGGCCACACTAACCAGGAGATCGCACTTCGTCACCGTCGGGTTAGCCGCTCTAGTAGGTCATGGAGCGCATTTAATATTGTGATCTTGTAATTTTGTTTCTCCCATAAGATCAATAAAATACATGTTTTTCTACCACTTTATCGTACTTAGTTACACTGGCACGCTCGATATTTCCTTTTCCCATGGCATGCGAGAAATCCACTCCCCCTCTTCCCTTTTCCAAGAGTAGTTTTTTCACGTGTCAACCACCTACAGCTGTTGTCTCTCCTTCCACCACCGTTGTCGTAATAATGCGCAACTCATTGACCTACCCGCAACCATCGGGCTAACTGTCACCTCCCAGCATCGGCAAGTAACGTCGTTGCATTGTTGCCTTACCCCACGAACCTCCTATTCTCCGGTGTAGGTGATCGCCTTCGCACCCGCACCATCAACCTGCGTCCAAGCAGCTTGTCACTCTCTCGTCTCCGTCGACGATGTTATGGCCAACAACGTCGTCCCATGTCTTACGCGTTTCTATGTCACCCCTATCATCGACACCGCTACCACCCGCATCGTTTTCCGGCTTTATTTCAGCCAGTCGCTACCTTCTCCAACCAGTTGGTCGGACCCATTTTTTTTTTTGCGGGAAATCTTGAAAGCTTTATTCAAACAAAAGAGCTTCTGGGATCATCAGCCAGCAGTCTACTGATCAGGAACGAGGGTTCAGAGTCGAGCGAACTCTCGGTCACCATCAACGAGCTGGCACGCTTCGCACAAAGATGGGCCGGGAAATTAGCAGACATGTTTACATGTTGAATAACAAAGAAATCAAAAGACAAAGCATGCTCTCCAATCTCTACAAGTAAAGGGGCCACAACCAGACGAGAATTGTGGCGAGTGTTCCAGAGATTCACAATCTCCAGGCAATCGGTTTCCATTATCACATGTGAGAATCCTCGCAGGCAAGCAAAGCGAATTCCCTCCCTTAGTGATAAGGCCTCGGCAACGAGGGGGTCTGTAACACCCACATGTGGCTTGCACCATGAAGCGAGCAGCGGCGAAGAAGATCGAGCTACATCACCGGCACCAGCGAGTCCCGCTTCGGAGTTTATTGCACCATCTACATTTATCTTGATGAACCCACTAACAGGGGGTCGCCAGCCATGACCTGGCAGTACAGTCGCCTATGCAATAGGGATATCTAGCAAGGCCAAGTCTTCTCTTATGCGACGAACTAAGTACACCGGATCCACATGCTCCTTCTCATGAGTCCATCGATTCGTGAATGCCAAATGGCCCACGTCACCGATGCAATCTTTGCTCTATCTTGATCCGACCCATTTTAATGACGAGGGAAGCACATAGCTTTTTTAAAAACCCCTTAAAAAACATAGCTTTTTTTTAAAATGTTAGCCCATACAGTATCTAAAAAACTCATACCCAGTTTGACACGTTTTTATTTAACAGTTTAAAAAAATTAATTCAGTTCAAGAGAAAGGGAGAAATGTATTACGAAAACTAAAAAAGATGTTCACAGCTCCAGCCCATATCCACCGTTCTGCACATCGCAGATTCGAAGCCCATTTGACTGTGCAATCAATAAAGAGGAAAGTATCGATTTCCCCCCGAAATCCTCTCTAATGGATCAATTTCCCTCTCAACTCTAATACCGGATCAATCAGCCCCTCAAATCTCTAAAACCGGATCAATTCCCCCCTAAGGTGGTTTCGGACTTGATTTTGAGTGGTTTTGACCCAGATCGTGCACTTCTCTAGGTTATGACCGTACACTTCGCGTCATAACAATTGGGTGGAGATGACTGCTTCAGTGCGCCCAGCTCGCCTCCGTGGCCGGCACGCTCGCCGCTCGCCGTCTTCTTGGTCTCTACCAGGTTGCCGCTGAAGTACTTCCGCTCGATGCCAACGCCGACGCCGATGCTCCCCGAGAAGCCGTCGACCGCTGTGCTGCTGCTCAGGTCCGACCGCCCACGCGAGAACCGCTCTAGGTGTCTCGCACCGCCTGGACTGGCGTCCCGCTTGGCCGCGCACAGGAGATGAGCTGCATCAGCACCGCCGATGTGCGCGATCACGCCCTGCTGCGGCAGGCCCGCATCCTCTTCCTCCCGGCGAGCGGCGACGGTGTTCGAGGCGGTGGCTACGTGGGCATCGTTCTTGATGAGCGTCTCCAGTGTGTCGGGGCTGCTGAACGACGGCGGCCGCGAGATCTCGTCGGCTCTGAGCTCTGTCGTAGGCTCTTGCGGTGGAGACGGCTCGGGGCCCCGGTGCCTGCCGCGTCTCTCGCCGGTCTGCGTGGCCGCGTCCGCCCCGGCGCCGCTGCGCGCAGCGGCCCCGGTACTCGCCGGGCCCTGCTAATGGCTGATGTGGGCATCTTCTTCTCGTTCCCGGCCTGACAGCTAGAGGTGGAGGAGGACGAGGATGAGCCGGCGGAGGCATTGCGCGGGTAGGCTGGCGCGGGGAGAAGGCGGAGCAGCTCAGAGCCCTTGAGCACGTACTCGGCACCGCTGACGGGGTGCAAGGGGTCGTCGACGGTGAGGTCGTGCCAGACATAACCGGTCTTGTAACTCCGCTTGGAGGACCAGGAGTAGGCGTCCGCCATGCCGGTGCTCCGGAGCACGGTCAGCCTGTCCTGCACTGCGCCATCCACATTGTTAATAAGTAAGCAGAGCCAGAACCTGAGTCCATGACTGGCAGGACCTGAAGCGAGATGGAACAGAGGAGAGTAGAGCGGGTACCTCAGAGGCAGAGGCCGTCCATGACTCGCTTTATCTCTGCCTAGTCAGCGAAAAGTGCACGGTCCGGGTCCAAAACCACCTTAGGGGGGAATTGATCCGGTTTTAAAGATTGGATTGGAAAACGTTAAAAATCACCCGGATGATTTCTCCTCTCGTAAACCTCCTCTCCCGAGCGACACGTGCCATGTGGGGCCCGCCACCGCTTCAATCCCCAACTTTATCTCCTCCCGTCCCACTCGTCCTCTCCCCGCGCTTTCCCCTTTCCCTATCTTTCTCGTCTGCCACACAAGAAGCGGGCTTGATCCATGTCGCGAGCTAGAGTTCGAGGGAGCACGCCGTGCTGCGAGGGAACCCACCGGCGGTGGCTCCGGCGCCGGGCTGCAAACGAGGCAGCCGCTCGTCGCGCGCTACAAGGGGTTCTCCCGTGCTACAGGGCTTGCTCGGATGCGGCGAGATGGGGCGCGGGCTGCCCCTGTGACGGCGCTGCAACGCAGCGTGGTGGTGACCGCGATGCTGCAACCGGCAGTTCTCGCCGGCGGTGGTCACCGCGGTGCTGCAACCTGAAGACCTCGGCCGCGACGGCAGATGGTGCAACGCGGCGTTGCTCGACAGCCAGCGCTACAACCGCCGGATCCCACCGGTGGCCGGCGCTGCAACACAGCATCGCTCGTAGAGGTCACCGCGGTGCTGCAACCTGAAGACTTCATTGGCGATGGCAGATGCTGCAACGCAGCATCTCGACAGCCAGCGGATCCCGCAGGCGGCGGGCGCTGCAAAGCAATGAGCGCGGTGCTGCAACCCAAAGATCTCGCCGGCAACACATGCTTCAATGCAACGGCGGCGAAGCTGCAAAGCAGCATTCATGGAGGTACCGACGATGGGGGTGGTGGCTAGCGTCGCCCTCTGGTTTTTTTGCAGCAATCGATCCTGCTGTGTGGCGACGGATGAAACCGACAATAGCCGACGTCGCACCTCATCGGTGCTGCGCTGGTCGGGGTGTCCCAACATGTAACACCCCTGTGTAATGAGCTACAGTGATCCATAATGATTATGCTAAGTCAAGTTGATTTGCAATGCTTGATCATATTGGATTAATATCTCATTTCAAATTCCACCACTAAATTCAATTCAAATTGCAAGTGAATTTTGAAGTTGCACAAAAGCTGCTGGAAAATAGTTCATGTTTTAGCAAATATTCCAAAATAAATATTTGTTCAGCAAAACAACATCACATATTTGCTAAAATGAGCTAGGGCAATTAAAACAGTGCCAAAAGGAGCATTTTAAATGCTATTCCATTTATGAAAAATTCAAATGGAATCAAATGCCTTCCAAACTTTTTGTGACAGTGCAGAAAATTGCATTGTATTTATGTGGTCAAGTCACATATTTTACAAAATTCAATTTGGCAGCTCAATTATTGCAAAACTATTTCTGTAAAAGAAAAACAGAAGAGAAAAAGGAGAAAAGAAGAAAACCTACTGTTGAATGGGCCTAAGTGCACAGTGCGGCCCAGCCCACCACCCTCTCTCTCTCCCCCACCTCCCGCCTCTCTCCTCCCCGTGTCGACATGGCCGTGGCCGCGCGCGCTCGTCGGCCAGGGGACGACATGGCGACGCTACAGCGTCGGGGAGAGGATAAGGCCGACGCCCGCGGCCCCGTCACCGTCCTCATCCATTCTCCCCCTCCTCTCTCGCCCTCTCTTGCTCGCTCTCCGTCGCAACCGAGCGCATCCGTCGCCGCCCGTCGTCGTTCTCGTGGCCACCGTCCACCCTTCGCCTCGCCACCGTGCCCATCGTCTTCGCCGTCGTCCGCTACGTCGTCCCCGTCGACGAACGCAAGCCGGGAGCCACCGCAGCCTCGCTCACGCCGTCTTCTTCCTCCTCGGATCGCCGGCGTTCGTCGTCGATTCCGGCGAGCCTGCTGCTCCTAAGCTGTCACCGGCCCCCTCGCCTCCCCAGTGAGCTCCCCTTCCTCTCCCCTCACTCCCCGCTCCTATCCGCGCCCGTAGCCGCCGTAACCGCCATGGCCGTACTCGTCGCCGCTGTCGAGCTCGTCGCCGTGGCCACACTTGCCGTCGAGCTCAACCGAGCACGGAAACATGCTCAGCGCCTCCCCAGCAGCCCAACGCGCCCGCCCGCGTGCTTTGTCGTGCCTGCTATCGCCGTAACCGCCATCACCCGATTCCGACTGCCGTCCCCCGCTGCTCGCCGCCGTCGCTGTAGGCCGTCTCCGGCAACGCCACCGCCACCAGTCGAGTGCTCGTTCGAACGGCACCGGCCGCGCTCGATTTTGGCCCACTGTGGGCGATTTCCGCCGCAGTCCCGCACGCGCCGCCGCGTTCTGGCGTCGCCGGCGGCTAGACGCCGGCCACCGCCGACGGGGCACGGCTGGGGTCCACCCTGGGTCGCTGACTAGTGGGCCCCAGGGGCCCAGTTGACTGGGTTGACCAGTCAACCTTGCTGACTGGGCAACCACAGTCGCTGACAGGCGGGTCCCACGCGTTTAATTAACGTTTTTTATAATTAACTTAATTTGTTAAGCTATTTAGTCACTGACAGTGGGGCCCCACCCTCTAATTAACCACTATTTAGTTTAATTAATCTATGTTTAGTCCTGTGCCACTGACATGTGGGTCCCAGCGGTCAGGTTTGACCTGGACCGGCTGGGTTGACTACTGACGTCATGCTGACTCAATGCTGGCGCAATAAAGCTTTTTCTGTTATTTTCGAATTTAAATTAATTCCATGAATTTCAGAAAATTGCTTAAAACTTTGAAAATTCGTAGAAAATAAACCGTAGCTCGGATGAAAAAGTTTTCTACATGAAAGTTGATCAGAAAAACGAGACGAATCCGAATATGCCCTCCATGTAGCTGTCACATGCCCACAACACTGCAAATATGGAACATTTCCCTCCGGTTCATCTGTCTGACAGATGCCTAAAGCCTGGAAAATATCCCCAGATATTTTCCCGCTCCGTCTCTAACGTGTAGCACTGCATTAGGTCACCCCCAGCACAGCATATTGACATGACATGCATTTGTGTCGCATTTGTTGCTTGTATTTATTTGTTTCCTCCCCCTCTTCTTCTACGGTAGACCCCGATCGAGACCGACGCAGCTCCGGAGTACGACTACGCCCCTGACGACCAGCCCTTTTCAGCAGAGCTTCCAGGCAAGCAAACCCCTTGAACATGCCTATATCACCCATTCTTTCTCTCTTATGATTGCATTAGAATTGCTATAGTTGTTGTTCCGATAATACATATCCTGATGCATAGCCTGTTTTTATAACCGTTGTTAATACCATACCTGCTATACTAAATGTTTAGTATAGGTTGGTTAGTAAACCATTTGTGGCCCCTCATCCTTGTCTCTGTTGCCCCGCTTTGTTACTGGTGCCTCGATCAAGGTGATCGATGAACTGAGCCCGACACATCACCACACACCCCTTTAGTTGCACTACTCTGCAGAGCTACCATCGAGTGCCGAGGGTGATACCTCTTACCTAACTCCTGATGTTGTCTCTGTAGTATAGCTAGTCGGTTGTGGGTTATCGAGGGTGATTCCTCTTTCACCACCTCCGATGAAGCCTCTCGTGCAACCTCTCAAGTGTGAATCCATCGAGGGTGATTCCTCCGGGTTCACCTTGGCGGATACATCGAGTGGGAATCCAACGAGAGTGATTTCTCGGATTCCTCCTTGATGTTATGGACACACGGATACCATGTATTATTTCAGTCCCTGATTAAAGTCGGGTCGGCCTCGAGGGGTACCCGCGAGAGATGTGAAGTCGGATTGACCATGAGGGTACCCGCGATATAATTACGAGGCGCGGTCGGGCAGGCAGATTGCCTCAGGAGAGGGAGGAGAGGAATTGGGCCTGGCCCTTGCCGCAAGTCCTCGAGACGGGGCGACGGGACCACAGATCGTGGAGCACTGATCGTCACCGCGAGCTCCCAACACACTAATGGGTTAGGATATGTGATCCGAGTAGGCCTCTGGCCTTTTCGCACTAACCACCACGCGGGAATAGTATGGGCACTCGGCGTCGTATGTATCAGCCGAAGTTCTTCAGACGTCAGCAGTTGAGCGGCACGCCCGGGTGGACCGCGAAAGCCTACGTGTGTATACATGGGCTAGGTCTGGTCCCGGTCGTCCTCGCAACGTGCAGGAGTGCAAAGGGCGATGGGCCCAAGACCCCTGAGCGCTTAGGGTGTAGACCGGCGTGCTGGCCTCTCTGTTGAGTCTAGGTAGGGCTACGGGCGTGTCGATCAGCCGAGGCCGTGCATGACCCGATAAAAGTGTGTCCGGCCAGAGTTAATCGAGCGTGTTGGGTAAGTTGGTGCATCCCTGCAGGGAAGTATATCTATTCGAATAGCCGTGTCCACGGTAATGGACACTCAGAGAGTATCCCGATCTACTACAACTAGAACTGGATACTTGTGAACTTAATAATATGTTAGCTCCGGGATTGCTTCCTCGCAGGGAGTTGAGAAAGGATCTCTGGGCATTGCTACTAATTAGTTATTACTATATGTTATGTTACTAATTTGCACTCTTCTAATGCTGCAAGACGCTGAAAATGCTAGTCTTCGATAGGCTAGGCCTTTCTCTTTATTCTGGCATTTCTGCAGTCTAGTCCACAGATACAGCCCCTTCAATTGATACCGATGCATAAGTAGAATAGTTCTGATGTAAGTCTTGTGAGTACTTTAGATGAGTACTAACGATTGCTTTGCTCCCCTTTTTCCCCCATACCCGATTGCTGCGACCAGATGACGGAGCCCTGGAGCCAGCTGCCCCAGGCGGCGACTACTATTACCTCTCCGGTGGCGCTTACTACTATATGGAGACCGACGACCAGGAGTGGATAGGAGGCTCCCAGGCAGGAGGCCTGCGCCTTTTCGATCAGATGTCGTTGTTTTGCTCAGCCTTTTTAAGACAGACTTGTTTTCTCTTTATGTCTATACTCATATATTGCTGTTGCTTCCGCTAACGCTTGATCGCGAGCTTATGTATTCGAGCCCTCGAGGCCCCTGACTTGTAATATAAAGCTTGTATGACTTTTATTTGTGTTTAGAGTTGTGTTGTGATATCTTCAAGTGAGTTCTTAGGCTTGATCGTGTGCATTTGCGTGTATGATTAGTGCACGTTTAAGTCGGGGGCGTCACACAACATCGCCGTTGCTACGAGTTCGTCGGCGTTGGTGCAGCGGCAGGGCGTCGGTGCTGTAGCCGCGCAGTTCACAACCTTGTCGTGCTGCGGAGGGTGTACGGCGTCGCATTGGTGCGCATCCTGGGGACGGGTGGATGCGCGATGGGATGGGGGAAGGAAGACACGGTTGCACTGGCGTGGATCGGACGACCACCGGCGCCAGATCGGGCGGCTGGCCAGGCGGTTGATTTCTCGTGGAAATCATCCGGCTGATTGGTAGCATCGGCCTTAAAGATTTGAGGGGCTGATTGATTCGGTATTAGAGTTGAGGGGGAAATTGGTCCAGAGAGGATTTCGGGGGGAAACGATACTTTCCTCATGAATAAATGTGCACACAGTCCAGCTTCTTTTAGATGGGGCGACGCCGGGCCTCCTTCGTGCGAACTTCGCAAATATTTCCATCAGATCTCGACAGAGTACGTTTTTTTTTCTCAAAAAACAAATTACTAATAATCTCGACGTACGGTTCATAGTGCGTGTTGGTCGACCGATTTCGTGTTGCTCGATCAATCTCATGGAGTAGAACTAGTTCGTCAATAATAAAGCGTGAACCGTACTAGGCAACAAGTAGTCTTATAAGCAACCCAAAAATTGGCATGACCTTGCAGCTTGTATTTATTTTTATTTTTATTTTTATTTAGGAAATGACCTTGCACCTTCTAAAAAAACGTGATTCTGCAGAAATTCCTTTCGCAATAAATCCATGGAAAGAAAGTTAAGTGCCAACCTTTTGACGCATGTAACGTTAGGTCATTTTTTCTCTCCTTTTTTGACAGGACGATAGGCAATCCCGTGCGCAGATAATGTATGTGACAGTAACGCGTAGTACGCGCGTTTCGCTAAATAGCTAATCTCGTGAGCGCCTATATGTATGTACGTACCACGGGTTAAGTGCCAGGAAGAAACGCAACGCAGGTGATCCATCTGCCAACTAACGTACTGAACTTGAGTGTAACGTATTACGAATTTACGATCGACTCCGTACGATGAACGCCCTATAAATGCCTCGCCCTCGCCTTCGTTTCTCTTCACCCCAGCAAAGAGAACGCACACCCTTCTTAATTAGTCCAGCGATCGAAGCCAGCCATGGCTTCCGGGATCGCCAGCATGTCGTCCTCTCTTATGGTGCTCCTCCTCGGCGTGGTGCTGCTCTCCCGCAGCGGCGTCGGCAACGCGGCGCGACACCTGGAGGAGGCGGGGTACCCACCGGTGCCGCCTAATCTCCCGGCACCTCTGCCCGCACCGGACGTGCTGCCGCCGTTGCCCGCACCGGAGGTGCTGCCACCGCTTCCCACACCTGACGAGCAGCCCAAGCCGGAGTTACCGCCGTTGCCGACACCAGATGTGTTGCCAAAGCCGCCGTTGCCCGCACCCGACGTGCTGCCCGAGCCGGAGCTGACGCCGCCGCTGCCTAAACCTGAGGAGCAGCCCAAGCCGGAGCTGCCGCCGTTGCCCAAACCGGAGGTGCCACCGACGGTGCCAGAGGTGCCCAAACCTGACGTGGAACCGACGCCAGTGCTGCCACCCGTGCCCAAGGGTGAGGAGCCACCGAAGCCGGAGCTGCCGCCGCTGCCAACAGGTGAGATCCCACCAAAGCCGGTTCTGCCGCCTCTTCCTACAGTCGAGCTTCCGCCCAAGCCGGAGCCCGAGCTGCTACCCAAGACAGACGAGCCACTGAAGCCAGAGTTGCCGCCGCTGCCAACAGGTGAGATCCCACCAAAGCCGGTTCTGCCGCCTCTTCCTACAGGCGAGCTTCCGCCCAAGCCGGAGCCCGAGCTGCTACCCAAGACAGACGAGCCACCGAAGCCAGAGCTGCCTCCACTTCCGACCGGTGAGATTCCACCAAAGCTGGAGGGCGGGCTGCCACCCAAGACAGAGGAGCCCCCGAAGCCGGAGCTGCCACCACTTCCGACCGGTGACCTTCCACCGAAGCCAGACGTCGAGCTGCCACCGAAACCAGAGCTGCCGCCACTACCTACCGGTGGGCTTCCACCGATGCCGGCGCAGCCGCCACTGCCGAAGCCTGCGGAGCCAAAACCATGATCACTCAACCACCGAACGAATCCATGATGCATGGCCCATGATATGTTTGAGTCCTGTGTCCATGACGAGCTACCGTGGCATGCCTGACATCCGTGATTTGTTTGTACTACGTACCTGCTGAGCTATTGGGAGTGTTTGAGATTGTATGCATACATATCTCTACCTAATAATAAAGCACGGATAACTTCTGGTCGTATGTCGTGGCGTTTTTGCAAAAAAGCCCCTATGTTTTCTGGTATTCAACCCGCAGTCCTTTTTTTAATCTAAGAAAACGTTTCACTTTTGCAAAAACACCCCCGTGTCCAATCCAATCCGTGGTCATCCCCTTCCTCTTATCCACTCCCAGGCAACCCCATTTGTATGCGCCGCCGACAGCTCTCTCCAGCCTCCGTCGGGCCTAGCCCTGACGCACATCCGGCACGACGGCGCACTTGTAGGCAGAGAAGACGGCTACGGTGCGGTAGCGCGGGAGATGGAGGAGGACTCGTCGGGGGGTGTGCTCGGGTGAGGGGCGGCGCCCTTGCCGGCGGCGGGGACGGCTTCTGTCGCGCGGCGAGATGGAGCAGTGGCGGTGCGGCTGGAGCAGAGGATGACGAGGGGCTGTCGACCATGGCTGCGGAGGTGCAGCAGCAGCTGGTGCTGTACGCACCGTGCGGACGCTGGAGTGGGCGTGGTGGAGGCACCGGCGCCTGGACCGGGTGCTGGTCGCAGGGCCTCCGCGGCACGGCGTACCGCCCGGTGGCCGGCGACGTGAAGCTCAGCCAGCGGCTCAACAAGGAGGCGAGGTCCCGGACCATGCCGATGGGCTTCCACGACGTCGTGCCGCGGGCGATGCCGCTCTTCCATCAGGCCACGAAGGAGCACGGTACGTGACTGGATTCATTTGTTTTGGACAGACGACTGTTCCCTCTCATTGCTGAATAGCAGAGCTGCCGGCCGTGATGTTGTGACATGTCCGCCAGCGACAGTCCTCTCCTGCTCCCGTGTCTGAGTTGGATTCAGTACATGACCGTGTCCTGCTACAACACAAATCAAAGGATTGCCCCACGCCGATTGGACTTCGCTGCTATAAGAAGGAAGGAACCTCAGCTGGAATCTCCATCAGGTTGAGTACTTGGACCAGAAAGTCCATCAAATCCTGGAGTAATTGGACCAGAAAAGCATCATGTCGCCTTCGAGTTCGCCGGAGGAAGAAGCGCCGAGTTCGCCGGAGGTAGAAGAACATCCGTCGAGCCATCCAATATGGCCAACGGTGGATACACCAGAGATACAGCCAGATAGTTTGCTGCTTAGCACGGTGGAGCAATCAGACTTGAAGCACTACTGTAGAAATCAGTTGTCAAAATTGTTGTATCAACTTTCAAACTTGACATGATCTCTATTCTATTGTCTCAGTTTATGATCTCTACTGTATTTGCGACCTTGGCTCGCTATAACTGAAACCGTGAGGAACAGAGGCACCACAAGTTCACAACCAAAGCATCGACCACCCTCAAAAGCAGCCCTGTGCTAAGCAGCAAACTATCTGTTCAAGTCAACATGATCAGCCCCCTTTCCTTTCTTCTTGAGATTGTTATCCGTATTGTTTGATTCTTTCTATGCACTGAGGCTGGACACGATGTTGGCAAATACAGTAGAGATCATAGCTGGGACAATACAATAAAGATCATGTTGAGGCTGAAATTTTTGCTTTTTATAAAAGCAGGACAGTTAAAAAAAGTGCTTACATTTTATTCTTCATTTATATATCAGTGCAGGTTTTTTTAGCTTTTAGTTTTAAAAACTTTATACATGGGTTCCTAATAGTTGCCGATGCTTCGGCCCCATATTAATTAGTTGCAGCATCACCATTGATTGCTCCGTGTAGAATTATATGTTGGTGTGAGCTCGGTTTGATTTGGCTTGGTTTTGATGTATACTGTGTGTGCATGTGCAGGTGCCTAAGACGTCCGATCAAACTCAGGTGGAGGCCGAGGAGGTTCTGCTCTCGGACATACCAACAATGATGCTCGATGACACCGACGTGCAGATCGTAAGTTCCTCCCTCAATCCCGATATAATGGTGCCAGACACCCTGCATTTACATTATTAGTATGTAATAGATTCTGAAAGTTGATTCAAGTCTGTAGTGCTTCAAGTCTGAAAGTTGATACAGTAATTTTGTCAACTGATTCCTACTGTAGTGCTTCAAGTCTGATTGCTCCCTGTTTGATTCATGTCTGAAAGTTGATACAATCATTTTGTCAACTGATTCCTGTTGTAGTGCTTCAAGTCTGATTTGTCCCTGTTTGATTCAAGTCTGAAAGATGATAGATGCTACATTTCAGTTAGTATGTGCACAAAAAGCTTATCTTATATGTGTGACCTGAGTTGCAGGATATGAACAGGGGAATGATCATAGGTGTCAACACCTACAGTATGGTTTATCTTGATAGAGGTGCACTGGTAGTTTTAGTGTACAATTAACCTGTGTAATTTGGATGTGCAACGCCAAAGACCATTTGATTGAACTCGTTGTATTTTTCTGACCCAAATCATTTCATAGTAATTCTAGCCTGATACAATTATCAGATCCTATTGTCCTGTCAAGCAGATGATCTTTTGTCCTATTATACAGATGGTCTTTTGTTCTGCCAAGCATGTGATTAATTACTGGACAAGTAGAGCATGGCATTTTCCGTGTGCAACAGCCTCGATCCACAGTGACAAGCCTTTTGAGGCTACTTCAAGTCAAGTGGCTTCAGATTTTTGTACTATGTATACACATTATTATTTAAGTTTGAATAGTATCAGATTGATCATATTTACTGATATGACTTACTTTCTCATTCTAGAATTTTTTAACATGCACATATATATTGTACTACAAGCTTCCAGGCTTTGTCATCTTATTAGCTTAATTTCTTATTGCATTCGTCGACTTCACAACCGTCAAGCCCGTCGATTTCGCTGCCATCGACTTCGCCGCAAGACAATCTGCCATCGCCTCCGCCGACTTTCCCGGAAGATCATTAGCCGCCGCCTAGGCCTACTTTGGCGCATGTACTTTTGAAGCATCTGATGGGGGCCATCTGTTTGTTACATATATATGTATAATTCTGTCTTGCCGAGTGTTTAGAAGTTGGGTACATGGGTGACCAGAACACAGTATTGCACTGAGTGTTTAGAAGTTGGGTACATGGGTGACCAGAACACAGTATTGCAGCATATCATCTTAAATTTTGTATTTGGTTATGACACACTACAAGAAACCCAAATAAGTGACCTTTTCAGTCATGCGGTGAAAGCATATATTGTTCAGTAAAGCTTTTCAACTATATAAGTAGCATGCAATGGATATGTCCAGTTTTTAGATCAAAGTTCTAAGGAAAAGTCACTATCGTAAGTTTCATAAACATGTAATGGATCGATTATGTGTCCTGGTTTTTCCTCTTTTCTTTGGTTTTGCACCTAGAATTTTTTAACATGCGCATCTATAGCTGCTTAATCAACTGTGTTCCTTTTTATGATGTGTGGCAGACCACATTTACTGATATGACTTACTTTCTCACACACAATAGAAATATATGCTTGCCTTGGAGAAAACAAAAACCTATGGGCCCAGATCCCCATAGAAACAATTGTTCATGAATGAACTAAATGAAATAAGGAGTTTTCAATACCCAATTGTGCCTACCTCAAAAAGAAATACCCAACTGTGCCAGCAAATTCTATAGGCATTGTCCAATTCATTAGATTTATGAACAAGTCTTTCGGCCATTTGGTCTTAATTGAATATATTTAAAATCCGTAATAATGCAGATCATCTTGTGGTCTGTGGATGTTAAATTTTATGAAGAAAATAAAATAACATATTGCTAAAATAATGACCATTGGAATTGCTATATCTCTTACAAAAATCAACTTTTGAAGTTTGCACCAATCAGCTTCTGCCTTTATGTACAACTTAACTTTCAGTTGCTACTGATACAGATGCAAGCAGTTGTTCTTCGGCGCTGCTGGGCAGCCATTCACATGGAGGAAATTGTTTCTATTAGTACCTTTTATTTTCTTCCGCTTCGGGAGTTTCTATAGGTATTAGTTGCTATAGGTGTGTCGTACATTTGCATATCTACTTGCACTTCAATGGCGTTGCGTAGCTCAAGTAGATCTTGATGGAGGACATGAGGGGAGGGGGACTTTTCAAATGCAAAATTCTTGATCCGAAAATCAACAATCTAACCCGGTGCAACGCACGGGCACTTTTACTAGTAATATATAATAATAATAATCTCTACCTAATAATAAAGCACGGATAACTTCTGGTCGTACGTCGTCGTCGATTTTGCAAAAAAGCCCCTCGGTTTATCAGAAATCAACCCGCAGTCCCTGTTTTAGTAGGTCTCTATATAACGTTTCAATTTTGCAAAAAAAACCCTGTACTCCTTTGAATTCCACCCGCTGTCCTCCCGTCGTCTTATCCATTTCTCCTGCGACAGCGACGGCCGCCACCATGCCTCGCGCGGGAGGATGGAGAGCGCTCGCCGGGAGGTTGGAGGGCGAGGCAGGGGGGGCGAGGCGCAGGGCGTTGAATCCGGTCGGAGAGGCGGCGCGAGGTCGATCCAGGCCAGACCCATCGGGTCCTGGAGGTCCCCTGTGGCAGCAGAGGAAAAAGAGAGAGATGAGGAGAAGGGAAGAAAGAAGGAGAGGAGGAGGAAGGGAAAAGGGAGGCAGGGGGTCTGGTGGAGCTGCGGCTCTGGCGGGCGGCGCTGGAGTCGGCGAACTCCGATGCGGCGCAGAGGAAAAAGAGAGAGATGAGGAGAAGGGAAGAAAGAAGGAGAGGAGGAGGAAGGGAAAAGAGAGGCAGAGGGTCTGGTGGAGCTGCGGCTCTGGCGGGCGGCGCTGGAGGCGGCGCAGAGGAAAAAGAGAGAGATGAGGAGAAGGGAAGAAAGAAGGAGAGGAGGAGGAAGGGAAAAGGGAGGCAGGGGGGTCTGGTGGAGCTGCGGCTCTGGCGGGCGGCGCTGGTCCTCGGCAGGGTGCGGGGACGAGGAGCTCCACCTCGTCAGGCGAAGTCACAGGGAGCGCGGGGCCGCGCGAAGAGGTGAGGTCGCCATGGGGACGAGAGGACAGAGACGGGAGGAGCTCGCTGGCAGCCAGGAGCAGCGCTCGTGGCATCAACCATGATCGCGAGGTAGGGAACATTGCGGTGCCGCTATGCAGCTGTTGCTGCGGGCTATGGCTGAAGAGAAGAAAGAAATTGTTACGTGCTAGATGCTGCTCAGAGATATTGCTACTGCACTGACTAGAAGCTGCTAGATGTCAACTTTAGTTTCAGAAATGTCTGCAACCGCGGAGCCTGTGTTGCGCATGATCCATCACCTGTGTCCGGTAGTTGCTGATTCCCCAAGTATGCATTACTGAAACAGACCAAAACCATTAGAGCTTCAGTTTATTTTCTTTTTCTTCTTATACTTGGTCGAGATGCGTATGTAGGCTCAGTCTATATGTACCAACCACATGCCATCTGATTCTAACCGAGCCATCTACAACAATGGATCAAGTTGATTGGTGAAATTGAACTTCACTATTTTCAGTACGTGCCAGTGTTTAGTCTGCACCAAGGTTTGAAAATATTGGTTCAGTTAACGGTGGTACTATGTTGGCCATCACTTTTTCCAGACTGATATGTGGTTTATGCAATCAGTGAGCAAAGAAAAATTGCAGCAAAAAGAGTTTTTAAACGGCCACACGGATATGAGCCACTGTGTTGAAACAGAGGATGTAGGCCTATGACTGGTCTTGAGCCATGCTTATTGTGTTAAGTACATGTAATTTTTTTCTCCCGTTGCAACGCACGGGCACGTTTGCTAGTAATATATAATAATAATATAATAATCTTTACCTAATAATAATAAAGCAAATTGGGTTTCTGGTCGTACGTCGTTGGCGTTTTTGCGAAAAAGTCCTTGACGTTTTCTGAAATCAACCCGCAGTCCAATTGAAAGTCAAGCCGAATCGATCGATACGTGCGAAAGAAAAGAAAAAAACAGAAGGCCCACGACGCCTCCCCCTCCACCTCCCGTCTCCACCTCCAGCGCCAGCGCGCCGCCACCCCCTGCCATGGCACCGCGCGCCGCCGGCCCCCACTCCTCCGCCGTGCGCCGTCCGGCCCCGACTCCTCCGCCGCGCGCCGCCATCTCCTACCCCGCCGCCGCTCGCACCCCTACCCGTAGTGTCCTCCGCCACCCTCTTCCACGGCGCCACGCGCCGCCGGCCCCGACTCCTCCAACGCTTGCCGCCGGCGCCGGCCCCGACGCCTCCGCCGCGCGCCGCCATCGCCTACCGTCGGCGACACTGGACGCCGGCGCCGCACCTCTCTCTCTCCTCCTCTGCTGCAACCGCTCTCCAATACGGTGCTCGGCGCGAGGGGCTGCAGCAGCTCACAGGGGCAGTGTCTTCGGCGGCCGGCCTCGGCTCTGGGTCGTTCGATTCGGTGGTGCGTTCATGCGTTGGTGTGATTTTCCCCCTTATCTCCGGTCGCCTTCCATCTCCGGCGACGACGGCAAGCTCCGTCGGGCCAACGACGAGGTACCCAGGAGAAGTAGATGGCGGACGAGTAGACCACAGGAAACGTCCAGGTGATTCTCCTGACCACGGAGAGGTACCCAGGTTCGATGCGATTCAGAGGTAGACACGGCAGTAGCAGACTTGATCAGCTCCAAGCAGTTTTGCATTCGTATACATAAGTTCTCTCCAGAATTTGCTACAGGTACGTGGTCTCCATACTCTTCTCCTGAGAATTATCTATTGAGTGTAGTATAAAGCTTGCTGGTGTTTTGAGCTGAAAGAAAGGAAAAAAAGGAACAATATGCGTTTCTGCACTGCTTCATCCTAGCGGCTGAGAGAAACATTTGTTCTCCTGTGAAGAGTGAACAAATTGTTTTCATTGTGGCTTGATATTTATTTATACCAGCTAATTTGCAGGTCATAGAAGCATTAGACGTAATATGTAAGCATTAGACAGAATTTGCTACAGGACTAGGACCACGTGGATTGCATTTTGGTATATCTCAATGGATTATGCTTTTCTTTTTTCAATGTTACTTTGGTGTTACATTTTGTTTCTTGCCTGCCCATCATTTTGTTTTGACATGTCCTAGGTTTATGAAATACTAGATAATGTTGTTGATGAAGCTCAAGCAAGCTATGCTACAGAGATTAATATGTTCGTGATGACAATTCAGTTAGTGTCACTGACAACGACCATGGGGTATGTAGTTCCTAAAGCCCATGGAAAACTTCCTGAAGGTTCAATGCTTCTACAAATATTGTGAATAATGTAACTGTTATGAATTCAGTTTGTGCTGCTGCATGGTGTCGAACACCCTGAGCATGGTGATTTTGCGGCCTATGGCATGGTAGATGTGTGGGACTGTGGCTGCGAGCTCGGCCATCGACGCCCTCGAGCACTGACGGTGACGCCTCTCCTCGGGCAGAATGCTATGCACGAGCATAGTGTCGCGGCAATTTTCAGAGTCATTGACCCATTGAGGATTTGTGTTAGTGTTTGTATTTTTATTTTTATGACATTTGAAATTTAGAGGATCCGAAGGACCTCGGTCGTCAATTAGTGTTCACTCACACATGGCACCTGTGCTAAACCAATCGGCTGTTCGTTGGAAAGTCATACGAAATCTGAAGAAATCCAGCCTTCATGTGTATCTCCTGTTATATATCTCCACTCTGTTCCTCTCTGCCCTGTTTTTCAGGAAGAAAGTGGATTGGTGGCCCTTTCCAGTATGCAGATGGGATGGCATCGACTGCTCCTTGGTTGAAGGATGCAATGCATCTCTCTGAATTCCAAGTTGTACAATTTTGGTTCTGCCTAGATACCCAGGCAGGGGAGATGAAATCTACGAGTTGGGTAGCAATCTAGGCTCGTTAATATTCTTTACTTGGTACTTGATGATTACTCTTTACTTGGTACAAGGCACTTGATGATTTTAACATAGTCTGACCCTGCTGTAGATAGCAGTTTACATACACGCCAGATGTGTGGAAGATGCATTGCAGTGTGTTTAATAGGTGGCCATAAGGGCGACTAAAAGTAATCCATCGCCACATCAGGTTTCTGGAAGTTCAGGGATCGAAATCGATACAAATAGAAAAATGGCTCAATGAAAGTTTGTAGTATCTGCATACTCTTTGTTGGCATATAAACCCTGGCTCTCCTAATACTTTAGTCCCATGTAAAATAGCTAATTCCTGCATAATCTGGTAGTGCACACATCAGTTAAGAAAGGAAACTGCAAGTTATGTGTAGTGATGTGTTCATATGTATTGCTTAGATCTAATATACAATCTATACATGACAGTTTCGAATCATGTGCTCATGTTTGTATAATCATCTTTCAACCGATTTACCACCAAAGTGTTCATCTTGGCTACCTCTGAACTTCTGCACAAACTAGATGGTGGAGTATGGCCACTACTAGCCACATGATAAAATGTGGTAGTCTTAAATTGTCTTTGGTTTAGTCTCTTCTATTTTTTGTGCATAAAACTATGAGCCTTATGTCTCACTAAAATAAAATGCGCGAGAATAGGATTGAAAATCAAAGCTATTTATGTGGGATGTGAGTCTGCTTGAAACTGGAGTATACCAATCGAAATTTTGCTTTTTGACACGTGAAAAATAGGCTACGCGAGAGTGTTTGATCTTTTTTCCATCACCAGGCCAGTCGTAGTGCTCACGCACGCGTATCATATTTTGGTCTGGCATCAAAAGTCCAAGCATACAAGTGTTACAATTATTTACAGCAATCTGAATTGTAATTAGCATTTTACGCACACATAATCGCTCTCCTTTCATGTTATTAAACCTAAACTTCAGGCATTTGCCATTGACCGCAAATTAAGAAAAATGAATAAAGGTCTAATTTGCGTCAATTCACAGTTTTATCTGGTCTGGTTTGACAATTTATTATATATTGTTTTTCTGGTCATGCTAGGTCTAGGCGAGGTGCAGCGACATGCTTGGCCAAAGAAGTTTCAGAGAGGTGCCTTGGATCATCAAGCGGTGATAACGACGTAGGTCTTCGAATTTCCAAATGTCCTTCTAAAAATTCTTATCTCATCCTGGAGTATGTTCATTGACAAATCTGACGTGCGACCTCTTCATCAATGCGGTGCATATGTTGTTAGCAGAAAAAAAAACTAAAAGTGCCTTCCTCCAGGCCAGTGGCGGAGCTATGTTGAGGCGGCCTGAGCCTTGGATCAATTCCTGAAGAAGAAAAAAATAAATAGGGCTATGTTGAGGCGGCCCCAGCCGGAAACGACCACCCATGGCTGCAACTCCCTAGCCGGGGACGATCATCCACCCAGAGTCAGAGTGCAGGAGCTGCTCCACTACCGTGACCATCCAGCGAGGTCCTAGCAATGCCAGATCTTGCAAAAATATAGCAGTAATTCGTGACGCTCCTCTGGCCGCCGTCGCTGGCAGGAGGTGAGCCCGAGTCCTAGGCACCAGTAAGTCACACCAACCTTTGGTTGATGTCTATCGTGCACTGATCAGTGATCTGAAAAAACCTGGGCGGTTTGATCTAGCACAAAATTTTACCGATGAGATGATTTTAATTGCTTCTGATTTGTTAGGCCTTCAAGATTTCAAGCAGGACTCAAGTAAAGAAGGATTGCTTGTGAACAAAGATGCCGGGCAGGGCAAGATCAAGAAGGCGCATAACATGGTATGGCTTGTTACAATTGGGCCTGGCATTATTTTTCCAGAATTGGTTGTGTGTACTCTCTAAACTGAATTGAGTGAGCCAAATTTGTGCATCTAAATTGTAATCTGTAGCTTTATGTGTTGTTTTAAGATTAAACTCGAAGATTACCTCGAGGAGTAGTTTTTGTTGGTAGATATTCCATGCTCCAAATATGCACACATTATGTGCTAAATGTGTGGCATAAGCATGATCAGTTTTATGCTTATAAATCAAATGACCGTGCACCCATTTTAGTTCTTCATGAGTATTTTCTGCAGAAATCAGATCACTGTTCACCCGTTATCAGTGTTACGGTTTCTTTGAGTTTTTTGTTGTCAACATTTGCCTAGGCCTCTATGCTAACGAATTCCAAAAACGTGCCTAAAAAATAAAAATAAATGGTGTGTGGACTTTTGAAGCATGTACAGGTTAGCTGTACGCAAAGGGCATTTGGATGTTTGATATTTTTTGAATGGAATTATCTTTTTCGTATACACTACACTATTAAATAATTCATATTGGATGTCATGCAATTTACTTCAGCATCTTTCTACTCTTGCTTTCTCCTAAAAGCTTGCGAACAAAGCTCAATCCATATACAAATAAAGGCGATGCTGATGAGGAAATGAAGTTTCAAGAGGTTCAGTGAGCTTATGAGGTACTTGAATTTCTTTCAGCATGCGATGCTTAATCATAGAGCTTCGAATATTACTGAACTGCTGATACATCCCTTTCCGCCTCTTCTCTGTTGAATCTAAAGGATGAAGAAAAAAGAACTCTCCATGATCAGGTAACACAATTTAATTTCTGTGATTATACACATGTCTACGTTGCTATGACTTTAAATTAATGGCTGTTTTCTTGTATGTTCATGAGTTACAGAAAATTAATTTCTTGAAATAAAAATAATAATTAGATACACATAGTTTGACTAATTGTCTGGTTTTTGTTTCCCTATACTATTTGCAAGGATCATCAACCTTTCTAAAAAAATATAACACCAACCTTTTAGAGTCAGCATGCCCCTCAAAATCTCATGCTACCATGGAATCTGCATTGATAACTTGGCCTGATTTTTGTAGGTTGGCACTGACCAGTATGAGAGTGTTGGATGTGGTAGAGCTGGTAGATTCAACGGCAGTTTTGGAAATCCTTTTGAGGATATTTTCTTTGATGTTGTTGGTCGTGCTGGCGGAATGAATGATGTATGTCATTTGTTCTGAGTTAATAGTCTTGTACTGCTTTTAGGTCTGAGTTTCGTGGTTTTGCTTCTTCTCAAATTTCACATTTTTACCATTATTATGTATGTTTCTGACTAAATAGAAAATGACGTACAAAAATCAATTCATCTTTGTAATTTTCAGTTTACGGAACTGATGTGAGGTAAGCATCTGCGTTTGTGTGTTTTTGGAGAGCACGCAAATTGCTTGCCATATTTTTATAGCCTTTTCAGAGAAGCAGACACATGACATCACTATATTACGCATTTTCGAGAGAGCATACAATATTTACAAGAATACTCACGTGGATGCGGACATCAACATAGCGAAAAGAAAATACTAGGCTACTCTCTCACAAATCGATGTAGGCCGCCAACTCCTATACGCGCCAAGTGCCAGTCCTTCGGCTCATCTAGGATAGTATCCACAAGATCAAGGACACCCAATTGATGTTCTCTCCGGTTGAAGGCTCTAGCATTCCATGATCTAACGATGGTTCTTCTTTGATGCTGGTGCTGCCACTGGATGTTGCCTTCCTAGCCGAGCTGCCGACCGATGTTGTATGTTTTGCCTTACCTTTCAGGTCTACTCTCTGAGGTGTATCCATCATGACTCATGAGGCCATTGGCATACTTTTGCAGGAAGTTAACTAAACTTGTCATTGCACAATAACCTCATAGATTAATACAAACCTTTTAGCTATCCAAGAATAGCAAAATGGGCATAGCAATGGAAGCGCAAAAGGGGGGCATCGATGGAACAAGATTGGCATAAACCTTTATGATTTCTTCTTCCCGTTGCAACGCACGGGCACATTTACTATATATATATAGGAATAACTAGCAAAAGGGCCCGTGCGTTGCAACGGGTTAGCAAAACTACGATGTTTAACTCAAGCTATTGAAAACATATAATTTATAGACCACCTTGTTAATTCAAAATCAAATAAGAGCATTGGTGCACTTATAAGAATATAATACATTCAGTTGATGGATTACATGCGACTTAGAGACCACAATTTATTCTAAAAACCGCATTTTAAATTTAGGAATTAAAACTGTCATTATTCATTGTAAAAATACAAAGTATGACTATGTTTTTGTTTGAAATTCTATTTTAAACACAACAGTATATTAACCATTACAATATATTTTCTGAAATTAGAATACTATTTATATTATACTCCCTCCCTTCCGAATTACTTGTCGCGGAAATGGATAAAAAAGATGTATCTAGAACTAAAATACGTCTTGATACATTCATTTCTGCGATAAGTAATTTCGAACTGAAGAAGTTTAAGTAGTAGCATCTGTGATTTTTTTTTAAATATTTGGTAGAGTTTTGAGAATCGAAACATTTAGATAATGCTAATCCTGAGAAGCTTATGAAGGAAGAGAGGAGGAAGAGACAATTCCAGCCAATTTCATTTATTTTTATTTTCTTTCAACGTGAGTCCAACAGCGTCAAGCTCCATAGGACATGCGCCCGCAAGCCCCTGTCTGGCTGTCGCTTCATCTTTTTCTCCTCATCCACTCCACTACCTCACTACTCACTCTTTTCCTCCCTCCCCGGATCCCCTTTTCTTGTCAAGCTCGCCTGGGACGCCGCTGCAACGGCAGCCGCAGGGACTGGCGGGATCCGTCAGCCGGTAATGACGTCCACGCCTCTGGTTGCGACATGCACGCCCGCTGGACGCCTCCGTGAACCACCTCGTCTCTCCGGTGCGTTCTTACTCCTAGGTAGTTCTCTAGCTCCATTGTTGCTCCTGCCATCCCTTTAATTGTGATTCCCGCCTTCTTGTTCGGTTGTTCCTCGACCGCTGACGGCCAGTGACGCCGTCCGGAACTTGCTGACGTACATCCTCTCGCCTCCCTGCTCCGTCCAACCCCGCCACGAATAGTAAGGTGTGGAGTCGCTCTGCCTGCTGCTGCTACTGCTTGCTTTGCAGCTTGCTACTGCTGGTTGTTTTGCTTTCCGCTGTTGCTTACTTTCTTGCATGTTCAGCCTATTGTGGACGCGCCGGCCGGCCATGCCTCATGGTCAGCTTGGAGATGCAGTTTGAATCTTCTTGTCCTTTTATTGTGCCTCTGTTTCTGCTACTATTTATCATTCATTATTGATCATGAAACATGATTCAACGTGCTCCCTCCTTTTGATAGCAGCCCAATACATATATAGAAAGTTAATTAGCCTCTTATTCCTTCCTTATATTTCCTTGCTCCCTTATTTCGCATATATAGAGGTTAATCAGCCTCTATTTCTTTCCTTATTATATTTCCTTGCTCCCTTATTTCGTTTGAAAATCCTCTTAATTGGCCATTAGCCACTCTCCCCTTCTTTAGCCTCTCTCTTCCCTTCCATGTTTCTCTATCATGATCCCCGAGATTTGCTACGTGATACCCAGAAAATTTAAAGACCTATATAAATTGGGTAGACTGTATTTAGCGGAGCGAGGTGGGACTATTTACAATATGAGCTAGCCCAGTTGGTCGTGACTTTATTTATTGGACGGGAGGTGCCAAGTTCAATTCTGCTCACTGGCAACTATTTTTGAGACGATTTGTTTGGGCCGGCCGGATAGGTGTGCCTGATTTGTTTGGCCAAGCTGGCTCGATTCCTTGGAAGGGCACTGTTCCTATTTTTTCGCCTTACACTGCGGCTGTTTCTTTTATTGTTAGGCGGACGAACGTGCAGAGGCCCAGTATGGACGACCCTTTACGATGGGCAAGCGACGTACGAAGAAACGGTGTGGATAGTACGAAGCGGACAAAATTATTGGAGGAAGAAGCGTTCCTCCTTTTAATAAGAGTCGGAGGCCCAAACTCATATTCGTGAAGCATGGGCCGAGGAACGCAGGCCCAGCCGAGCTGCGACTTTTTTAACGAAACTTGGCTCTACAAATTAGTACCACCTCGTGTATTTCACAAAACATAGGAATAGATGCGGGACGAAACCAAGAATATCACCTTGCTTTATTAGTAGGTATAGATATAGATATAGATATAGATATAGATAAAGCGACGATCGCGTGTGTCGTCCGTCGTCGCCGTTTTTGCAAAAAAGCCCCTCTGTTTCTTTGAATTCAACCCGCAGTCCTGATGATCAAGTCCCGAACCAGTACGAGCGAGAGAAAAGAAAAAAAAACGTACCCGCACAACTCACGACCCAACCTCCCAATCCCATCTCCACCTCCAGCGCTCCTCCGATCCACCCCCTGCCGCGCGCCGCCGACCCCTGCCGCACGCCGCCGACCCGCTCCTTGCGGCCTACTCCGCCGGCGCGCTACCCCTACCCCAAGTGCCCCACCCCGTGGTCTTCCACCGCTGACGACACACGACGCCATGGCCGCCTTCGACGCGGCCGTCTCCGGCCCGGACGCGGCGCCCGACCTCCGCCTCGCCGCGCACCAGTACGACCAGCTCCTCCACCTGCTCGCCTCCGCGGACGCGCGCCGCGTTCCCCGTCCACCCGGCCGCCGCCGCGCGCCGCGTGTTCGCCCACATGCTGGAGGCCGGGGCGCCCCCGTCCGAGGCCACCATCACCTCGCTCGGCCGCGTCGTCGCCGCAGACGCCGAGGGCGCCGACGAGGCCTTCGGGCTCGTCTCCACCATGCGGCAGAAGTACGGCCTCGCGCCGCGCCTCCGGTCCTACAGCCCCGTGCTTGCCGCGTTTCGGCGCGCCGGGGAGGCTGGCAAGGCCTACCCGGTTGAGGCCCACATGGCGGCCTCCGCTGTATCGCCGGAAGAGCCCGAGTTCGCCGCGCTCCTTGAGGTCAGCGCGAAGGTCAGGGACGCAGACAAGGTGTATGAGTATATGCACAAGCTGCGGCGAGCTGTCAGCTGTGTGACAGAGGAGACCACCGAGGTCTTGGAGGGGCGGTTCCGGAGCGAGAAGGCGGCAACTGCTGGTAAGGCTGAGTGGGATGTGTGTCAGGTGAAGGACGCCCTTGTGGCGAACGGCGGTGGGTGCCATCAGCTGGGGTGACTTCGGACCGGACCATGGATGGTGCAGCGGGTGAGAGTTGGGGCAGACGGCGAGTGCGGTGGATGCGGATGCCGCCTAGGTTCTGTTGATATCGACATGGAGGATACACAGAAGTTTGCTGACTCTATTTCTGGGTTGGCTCTTAAGAGGGAAACCGAAGCAAATTTCAGCCAATTTCAGGTTCATATATATATATATATATATATATATATCCCTTGGGTTTGAGTCCCTAGCTAACTTGGAGCATTGCACGTTTTATTAAATATAGTTAGTTTCTTTAGTTTACTGGCAACTGTGATAGGCAGAGCAGATATGTGCTTGGTTTTATTTCGATTAGTAGCTGGCATGATGTGATTTACTAAGAATTAATTTGGAAAAACTAGACCTGGAGATAGTATGCCTCCCTGTTTTCTGAGGATAGTGACTTGTGCCGTGACCAAATTCAATAGATTTATATGATAAGCTTCTTCATCTATGTTAATTTTCACCTCCGTTTATAGAACTCTGGTTGTGTTAACAATTTGAGACGTCCTTAAAGACCTTGTGGTTGATTGCCATGTCTGCACGATAATTGCTTGCTGAAGTAACTGGTCCTTCAGCTGTAGTTAGGGAAATCCATAATCTTCATATACTTAAAGCATGGCATTCACCTGGAGATAGTGTGCCTCCCTGTTTTGTGCAACAACTGATTGTGGTGATATACTGTGGCCAAATTGAATGAGCTTATACGATTAACTTCTTCATCCACATTTTCAGTTTGGTTTATGGAAATTGAACTACTGTCGTGTTAACACACTTGAGTCACATTTAGGCTTCACATTTTGTAGTTTTCTGCAGGTTGTCAGATAAATTCTTCTCCGCATCTTATATTCTATATCTTATACAGGTGCGTCGGTCGTCCAAACATTGTAAGGGACATTCTAGGATTTTAATTTGACATAAAATCTGTATTATTTCTACAATGTCTCAAGACTCTCAACAAGGCTGGGGTGAATATGCTGCAGCTATGTGCTGGACAATGTCGCCACCGCCGAATTCGCCTGAAGATAATCCGCCGTCTGAACGTGCTCCACCTGAGGTATGTATCATTAGTTTTTCCCAAATTATTCTGTAAAATTTCATCTACAATCATAAAAAGTACAGTTCCCCTTGGTCTGGTCTCAAAGACACATATTTGGGTACATAGGTTTCAGTTTAAGATATTGCATTGCTACTATTGGTGAATAAGTTCATGAACAAATGAAACTGGAAGATACACCAGATGGTCCAGATATCACAAAAGATAGTGGAGGAAGCATAGTAGGTTGCTTTTCCATTACATACAGTGATCAGAACTAATGCTTTGCCCTTGTGCTGTAGGAGTAGGACACACCTTGCTGTAGATACGTGTCCACATGCATCATGCTTTAAGTATCTGCTTTCATGGGGTAACTCACTCGGTATGTTTCTTAAGAGGATGTGACTAACTGGAAAATATTCTATGGCTCACAACATGAGTAAGCATGTAAGTTTTGGTGTTTGCTAAATTTCGGTTCTGTTTCGGAAGATACATACATTATTTTTTGAGTTTGCTTTACTTAGAGTATGAACTGATGCTTTTCAAAGATACACGTTCAAGCTGAAGAGTTAAGTGTATTAGCTTGGCTTGGACTCGGGGGTTGTCCAAACGTAGCTTTATGGTTTTTACTCTACGTATGCAATTACAACCATCTTCACTTACTTTTGATGTGCTATTCTTGACAGCAGACTAAGATGGTTAGTTTGCAAAGTTCTTGCATAAATTAGGAAAATATTGTAAATATGCTTTCTACACATGCTGGACTGTCTTATGCTGCTAACGGAGCCCTGACGATGTTGTTCTTAACTTGGTGTGCATATAAATTGTTCTCCGAGACTGACTGAGCAATCTTCATTATAATAATGATGTTTCTTTGGTTGGTATACACAATTGATTGATGTTGTTTGAGAATATGCCAGTTGCATCTTACACATCACAGCTGATGATTCTTTTGGTACTTCAGAAGCCAGCACCGGCACCGGTGGCGGGCTCGACATAAACTCATAGACATAACTTTATTAAATCCTACCTTTTGCACTCTTATGCAACTGCTTTCATCTCTGTGAAGTTAGTTCTATTTTAAGACAATGTTAAGTAGACAAAGAAATGCTTGCTTAAGCTTCCTGGATCTACTCATCTTCTCAGTATGGAAAGGACTATGAATATGATGCACCTGTCAAGTTGTTGGTAAAGCATTTGTATTCAATGGAGCAATCACCTGATGAACAGCTGGTGGTGGTATCACAGGTTATAAGTTCTTCCCATGTTAGTTCATGACATCCCAGTTATGTACCAAAAGAATTTATTTTATCTCCTAAGGTGCTTGTGGCAGATATCAACATCGGTTATGAATTTATTGTTACACAGGTAGCCGAACTTCCAACAAGGCTAGCAATTTGAAGAGACAGATGCACATGGTCTGAAGATATTGATATATACAATACTGTATATTCTTCCAGTGAACACATCAAAATAGCAGGCCCGCAGATCTAAAGATGGATTGATTTGGTGTTGTACTGATGGTGACGTACTTATGTTGCTGCCATTGTAAATGTGATTTTTATGTTGCAGAGTGAGGTGAGTTGAGCAGTGAGTGAGGCTTGATTGTTGCTACTACTCTTCGTGGTTATCGGCGCATCCCTATGCCACCCCTGGCAAGGTTGCAGCCTATTTGCGGCTCTGCCATGTCCGTTCTCCTGGCTTCTTGCTCATGCGAGCAGTGAAGACTATAAATAGACGTCATTATATTATCCAAAATACAGTGGCAGATGGTGGAATCTTGCTTCTTATTGGAAATCTCCAAGTTCTTCTGCAAGTAGATCATAATCATTTGTAGATTGTTGAATTATTTTGGTGTCCTTTCTTTTTGGGAATTATGTGATCCTAACATTATATATCTAATAATTACTTATAGGTGAGTGTGTCACAAGGCTCTCTTTGCAACCTTTTTTTTGCGAGTGGCTCTCTTTACAACCTTGATCTAACATGTTAGGCAGGATTACCACCTGATGCAGTTTACATTATTACAACTGACCACACACACATAAAAACTGGAATATGTTCATTTACCATACAATTATTGGATGGCAATTAACTAACTTAAGTGATAATTAATTGTTTGGCCTGAAAGTGTTGTAAATGTACAGTTGATTTGTTCAAGCAGCTAAACAATCCAAGAAACTTCTAGAGAATTAATTTTGTTCTAACTTTCTGGAAGTGGCGTCAAGCAACATGTTGCTTGATAAAGGACCAAGGCGGTTGAAGAGGAATAGGAAGCGGTACGGAAATTCCTCTGGTGGCTAAGCATCTTGTCAGTCCGTGTTTATGCTGACTAGATTTAAAAAATCACAGCGTAAAAACTTAAATCTTTTCGACAAGTCTTTGAGCAATATGTGCTATCCATGGCCTGATGCCATGATATATATATGATTTTGTGCTAAAAACATTTTTACATGTGAAGTGCCTTTATGAAGATTTTAAATATCACACCAACTGCCAAACTTATTATGAACCCGTTGCAACGCACGGGCCCTTTTGCTAGTACTATAATAAAACGGATTTCGTTTGTGTGTATAGTCATTCGTCTCTCAGATTGTCATGCTTTACTAATTAAACCGTCACCACGTGTAAGATCGATTCACTGGATGTAGATATTTCTTATGTTGCAAACGATATTTTTTTTTCTACAAACATACTAATGTAACAGTTGTTGCGAACTGAGCATCAGATGACTAGGTTTCTTGCGGTGGAACCTGCATATGCGGGTTCAAAGTTCTAGAGTTGATATGTGTGGTCGCATATTCTGAATTTATATTAGTCTTTTCGACGATATTCATTCAATGGTATGGCATGCCCGTCAACCAGGAAGTATCCGCGGCTACTTCGGCAATATCAAGATCTATTAGCTCAGGGGCAGGGCTCCTTTGATTCAAAGGATTTTCATATGAATTTTGGAGGTTTAGAATATTTAAGAATTTTTCCTATATTAATTGTTTGATTCATAGGACTGAATCACATAATTTTTTTAAGATTTATTTGTACTACTTCTCATAGGATTTCTTGCATCCATTCAAACTTCTTTGAAAGAATACTCTGTTTTTCCTACTATGATGCAATCAAACAAATCCAAACCCTGTAGGATTAAGATGAACATGACATTTGAGTCCTAATATTATTTTTATTCCCGTGTTTTTAGAATCCTACGAATCAAAAGGGATAGGCGGATAGCATGTGTGCGCGAGCGTCCGCGTTTATACAGTGTCAAAAAAAAAACTATATCAGTTGTCTCCCGAAGCCCGAACAGTTTCGGTTACCAAGTTTAGAAACCCAAACTATTATTTTCCCCGCAGAAAAAAGAAAACCCGAATTATTTCGAATTTTTTAGGGTTTTTCTCCCGGCACCCGAATAGCCCACCCCGAAGCTTGATGAACAGGCAAGGGATCAGCTTCAGCGTCTTGGTTGGGGCTGTGTGGCGGCGGCGATATCCCTTAGTAGGAATAATGTCTCCCACGTTCTATCCCCGTCCCGATGGTGTGTCTAGCATCGTCGGAGGGCGTGTGGAGGTTTGTCTCCGTCGGATCTCGCGGGATTCGGTCGATGCTGGTCTTCGGTGGATCTGTTTGGATCCGGTCTTCGTTCGTCTTTGTTTGGGTGTTTACAGGTTTGATCCTTCTGATCTACGACTTTCTTCATCGGCGATGGTTGCTACTTTGGTGCGCTGGTCCTATGGGGCCTTAGCACGACGACTTCCCGACTGTCTACTACAACAAGGTTTGCCCGGCTCCGGTGAGGGAGGGGTGATGACGGCGGCGCGCCTTCGGCTCGCTCCAGTGCTTGTAGTCGTCGCTAGGTGGTCCACGGACATGGTTGTAATTTTTATTACCTCTGTTGTTCTTTGTACTGTCATGATTGAAGATGAATAGATTGGAAGTTTCTCGAAAAAAAAAAGGAAAAAAAAAGACAACACCTTTATTTTATTTTTTTCAGAAAAAAAACATCAGCTCAGCCCAGCTGCTATTCTCTTTGGTTTTAGCCCAGCCCGCCAGAGTAAACACTGCCTCCCTTCCCCTGTTTCCCATCCTCTACGTACCCTAGCCGCCAGCAGTCGCAAGTTCCCGGCGCTCCCTGCTCCCCGTCCCCCGCTCGAGGCGTCGCCGTCCGTCGTCCACGTCCAGCGAAGCGGCCTTGATTCCGTCTCCCACGTCTACCCATCCACGCCACAGCCAGGTTTCGTCTAGAACCCACATCGAGGTTTGAGCGAGATGGGGTTGAGGGACAAGAAGAGGAACCAGAGGCGCGTGCTCTCGCGGCGCTCGGCCGGTCCCCGGACCGGCGAGGGCAAGGATTTCCTGGTGCGTACTTTGTTCCCCTTCGAACCAAATCGAAGCCAACATAGAGAAAACAGACGCATCCTTTTGGTTGCTGTCCCTGACGCTGTGTTGTGAATTGCACAGCCGCTGGAGGGGAAAGAGCAGAGGATCCGGGAGAAGCAGCCCGAGGAGCCGGAGAACACGGCCACCGTCCTGTACATCGGCCACATCCCCCACGGCTTCTACGAGGACGAGATGCAAGGTGGTTTGGACGAGATGCAGAGCTTAGAGAAGCGCAGGGGGTGCGAGGGGTCTGGTTCTGATACAGTCTTTGTTGGTTTGGTTGATTCTGCAGCTTTCTTTCAGCAGTTTGGGGCTGTTAAGAGGGTCAGGATTGCCCGGAACCGCAAGGTATCGTATGCTGCGTTACGAGGTATCTGGTGATTTGTGTGCTGTTTTCTGCGAGCATCTAACTTGCTGCTGTTTGGTGGTACATGTAGACAGGAAAGTCCAAGCATTATGGATTCATTGAGTTTGAGAACCCCGAGGTAAGCACGTGCGTTGGGATATATCAGATTATCAGGGCACACTGTATGTTTGTTTTCTGCTTACAAATTCCTGGCATGTTCTTGGTATATCAGGTGGCGAAGATTGTAGCTGATGAGATGAATAACTACCTCTTGTTTGAGCACACTCTGCAAATTGCGCCTGTCCCACTGGAGAAAGTTCATGCCAAATTGTAATCACTGCAACTTTGCTGCTTGTTCTGTTTATTTTCGCTTTTTGATAATGGAAACATAGCCTTCATCTTCTGTTTAGGACTACACATTAATTACCACTAAATGAGGTCAATATTCTATATTCTTGGGCAAATGCTGTCTACTTTGTCTTTCTCTGTCATGGAATACTGTTTACAGTGATATACCCTCCCAACAGGCTACAGCCATTTACTTAATATTACCAGGCTATTTGCTTCCACTGCATTGCACAGCTAGTAATGATGCGAGCTCATTGGGGTAACACATATTGGTGTTGATACTTTCTGATTGCTTTATGCAAACTGTAAGTCATGTTAGAAATATATATCAATAGGCATAGTTGGTGATATGTGAATGTCAAAATTAAATTATAAAGTCAAGGATTTGTGACAGTAATATGAATTGGTATATATACCACTGCATCGATAAGTGCAGAACTGAAGCATTGATGGCAATCTCTTGCAAGAACATGCAAGCTTCTTGTGTTAGATTTCATTTGTGTGCCTGTATTTATTATTGAATCCTTGTTCATTTTGTGTACTTAATACGGAGGTTGCAGCAACTCTTCTATAGCACTAGAGTTTTGTTTCCCTGTACTTTTGTAACATATAGTTGTACATCGTTACTGTTTCTTGCGTTTTGATTAAAATGAGAACATAATTCTTACGATCTACAATGTCCATATCTTGTATCGCTTCTAGATGGAAAGGTGTGCGGAAGGGATTTGTACCAGTTGACCGGGTAGCAATTGAACGGAAGAAGCTTAGTAAGGTAATCTGTTGCTAACTACAACTGGAACGCAAAAGTTTAACGCTGCAGATTAATATTAGCTGTTGTGTTACCAGGATAAAACAGTAGAAGAGCACAAGAGGATGCTTGAAGGAATTGTAAAGCGGGATGAGAATCGTCGCAAAAGAATCAAGGCTGCTGGTATCGATTATGAGTGTCCAGCCCTTGTAAGTAACACTTTGATGCTGTTCATTGATTTAATAAATCTATCTTACTTAATCAGATCTGAAATAGCTCAGCAATTTGCCACAGAATTGTAATGGTACTAGGAAATTTTAACTTTTTTTATTGACCTGGGGCAAAAGGCATGCATTTGGAGTTTTCTAGAAGCCAATTTTGCCATGTGTTACTGTGTAGGTCCTTGATAATTATAGTACTGCTTGTTTGTTCTTATCTACATTTGCTTGCTGAAATAGTTTATGTATTAGCACCATTGTTCGTCCCAGGCTTTGCTTAATCATATTTTGAGCTGTGCTTCAATTGTTTTTTAACGGATAAACAGTTGATATTGATGACTAGTACTCCCTCTGTAAACAAATATAAGAGCATTTAGATCACTACTTTATTAGCTATCTAAATGCTCTTATATTTCTTTACGGAGGGAGTACATTAGCTTCTGTTTTCTAGCATTTTTTTTTCTGATCCTATTATGTGTGAGGTAATAACAAAATATTTGCCTGGTTGCTAATGCTTTCTTGGCTATACAGATCGGGAGCGTTCAGCCTTCAGCTGAGAAGATCAAGTTTGATGAGGGTTAGCTTATACAGAAGGTTGATGGATCTTTATCCAGTGGGAGTGATGGAACTGCTGAGTTAAACATGGCTGGTCTATTTTAGTGAGGATGAGATGGCGATTTCATACTTTTTTCTCGCATCGTGTCTTCAGTGGATGTTGTATTAGTTAAATGACTGGTGTATGTTGCTGAAGAAGCATGGAGCTGTGGTGGAAAATGAATGATTTTCTTTCTTACGTGCCCCATTATAGATAGTATTTACATCCTTAAGCTGTTAATGCAGTCCCACAGTATAGTTAATGCTGATTCATGCCATCTCTATTACTCATGTCCAAGGTCATGACCAGCGATGGCGGCGGCTCTTGCCGTCGCAAACCTTCTTGGAGGCATTGCTGTTGCACCCCTCCCGCGCGGATTGCTGCAGCTCCGGGGGTAAGATCGGTCGATGATGGCGCCTTGGTGTCGTATTCCCCCTTGGGTGCTTCGTCTTTGGGGCTTGGCATTGGCGAGCGGGACCAGTGGCGGTGGTGTTAGCGTCGAGGTTTTTGTGGCAACGATGATGAGGGGGGCGATGTCGGAGACGCGACATGGTTGAGATAGTCGGCTCTTCTCCAGCGTGTCCGCGAGATAGCCTCGGTTTGTCTGTTGCTGTGAAGTCGAAGCTACGGCGGCGGGGGGCCGTTCGGTGGTCTTCTGCGGCGCCAGCCGTGCCTAGTTCTCCTTCGTAGTTTGTCATCCAAGTCAGAGCTGCGCTATCTGGTTGCAGGTGGCTTGAGTTCTGGCACGGATCTTCATAGAGCTCCGCACGGCCACTACTATGTGGGTTGGGTCGACGTTTCCAACGGCGAAGTCGGAGTCGTTTGCTCAGGGTTTAGGGATGGCGATGACACCTCCAGGGGAGGAGTGATGATGATGACGCATGTGTGTTGTCTCAACGAAGTCCTCTTTGGAGTGGTGTGTGTGGGGTATCCTGTGTGTGCCGCTCAGCGGTTGTGATGGTTTTAGCCCGGTTTTCCATAATTAACTGGGCAACTTTGGTTTTAGCTCGGTTTGCCTAATTAACCGAGCAACTCTTTTCTTCTTAATGAATGCAGAAATTCTGCCATTTCGAAAAAAAGGTTTTACCTCTATTACTACTCACCTTAACTACTCCTTCACATTGATATTTACTCCCTCCGTCCTTATATTATGGATGGAGGGAGTAGAAGTTTGACCTTTTTTTTAAAAAGAAAATACATTATAATTTGGAACGGAGAGAGTAGTTATTTTCTATGTTGTTTGCTCTCTTTGTTTATACATGATGTTTTAGATGAAGCATGATTGTACGGTTTTAGAAGCATGATTGTACGGTTTTAGAACATTGACAACATGTCTTTACCTCGACCATCGCAAACAATGTCCCTAGCCGGTCTAGCCGGTCAATGCGATCCTTAGCAGTGTTGTAGAGGAAAAGTAAATCATATATTTAGAGAGCATAGAATTTAGAAAAGAAGATCAGATTATTGTCCGCATGAGGATAATTATAATTTACAACATTTCATGGCAACTCCCCAAACCACCTCCACAAACTTAAGTCCTTAAATCTTACATTATTAGCACAGTCGTTCACCTATAAATTACCCCCCAAAACTCAATTTTGCACAAATTTCAGAATTCAAACATGATATGAACTGAATACATTGATTAAATATCACAACAGTGCACAATTAAACATCATATAATTGAACTAAACATGGTGGAACTAACATCAACTACAACTTGATTAACTTTTTTTTTAGACAACAACTTGATTAACTTAAACTACATCTTAGTCTATATCTATCTATATCTATATCTATATCTATATCTATATCTATATCTATATCCATACCTAATAATAAATGGGCTATTGCTTCTGGCGGTACGTCATTAGAATTGACCCTAAAGTTGCAAAATATTACCCACCAATTCCACTTATAAGTGACAAAAAACGTTTTGCAGGGAATCCCCAGTCTGGCCCGGCCCATGCAGTAGGGACCTCCTATATTACGCTCTGCGCGCGGGAGAAGACGGAACGCGGTCGTTTGGGCCAGCCCATGTGCGGGCGGCCTTTTTTTTATTTCGTTTTTTGTTTTTATTTTTCTCTTCCGTTTTTGTTTTTTCTACTTTAAATAAATTGGGACTTCAAAAAACTTTTGACATTTAAAAAACCTAAGAATTTTGAAATAAAATGTTCAAGAAAACATAAAATGTTTGTGGATTCAAAAAATGCTTGGGATTTTTCTAAAAATGTTCGCAATTTTGGAAATAATCTTTGTAAAATCGAAGAAAGTCCATGATTTTCATAAAAAATCCGGAACTAAAAATTGTTAATGAAATTGAACAAAATGTTGCCTAATTCAAAAAATGTTCATGAACTTTAAAAAATGTCCTAAAAAATTAAAAAACAGTTCGTGAATTACGAAAGAGTTTATTGATTCATAAAATATTTACTGATTCAAAAAATGTTCATGCATTTCAAAAAAATGTTCTGGAAAAATTCACCAATTTCAAAAAAAATGTTCGTCTATTCTAAAATTGTTCGCCGATTCAAAAGAAAATGCTTAAAAGATGTTTACAATATAAAAAAATGTTCACATTTTTTTAAAAAGTTTGCAAATAGTAAAAAATGTTCCAACATTTGTAAAAATGTTAACAAATGATCGAAGGTAAGTAGTTAAACAGTAATGCTTCTGAGTCTTTGTGACTATATACCCGCGTGAATTTTTGAAGAATTAACTGCCGGGGTAAATCAGAATATTATAGTATGTTATTTTAAAAAAATGTTTCTTGAAATTCAGAATAATTCTTTGAATTACGAAGTTTTTTGACAACCATGATATTTTTTCAAATATGTGAACATTGCTTCAATTTGTGAATAAATTTTAAAAAGGGTACATTTTCTTGCTTTTGTGAACAAATTTTCAAAATCATGCGATGAGATGTGAACAAAAAGTGGTCATAGCCATTGGAGATTATGAAAAAAAAATCTCCCGTTGCAACGCACGGGCCCTTTTGCTAGTTAAACTAATGTAAGCTACTCGTCGGAGGGGGGGATGACAATTGGCTCCTTCCCCTGGTCGGACCCAGACGCCTAGCGTCTTGCGCGCCCTTTGGCACGATCTCATCAACGGAGGAGTTTGAGCCACCAACGTCGAGATAGGTCTTGAACTCCGCTTAATCCCGTTGCTTGGCCGCGCACATGGACGGGGTGGCGGCGACACTCGCATGGCTTTGGCAGAGGCGTCGATCGCGAGGTACTCCTCGAGGACCTCGGGGTCGGTCTGCATGGCAGGGACCATGTCCTCGTTTGCTTTTGAGGCCATTTATACATCTGCGACCATGTGCTCGTCGAGCACCCCTCCTTCATCTCGAGCTCCCGCTCGTCCTCTTCCTATGGTTTGAGATCTAGGGACTAGGATGCCATCAAGGTCGGAGGAGGAGTGCGTCAGCGGCGGGAGAACCGCAATGGGATGCGGCGCAGGCGCGGTGGAGAAGGACGACGAGGATGTGGGATACGACCCCACACACCATCACGGGGTCATCGCCGGCACAATGACCTTGCAGTGACGATCACACGAAACGGTAAGAAAGATAAAATATTGTTTTATAGCAAGAGTAATTAATCTTCCTGGTTGCATAGAACTAGGTAATTGCATGTGGGTTGCAACGAGAGCATATTTTGTACATCGGTGATGCTACTAATTTATTTAGTCTTTGTCTGTATATATATATATATATATATATTGCATACGACTGTGATATATGCTGCCCCTAATTTCCAATCCCGGCGACGTGCAGCCCCAATCAACCACAAATGCAAGATAAAAAGCATAAAAGCGTCCAGGCTCCACATCAACAATAAACAACATGCTTCCATTTTCAGCATCTCAAAATAAGCGCACGGGGGTATTTCCTGACCACAGCCCCTGAACTTAACTTGCATCAGCCGTTCGCCGGTGATTGGTGACCTAACACCCGCCGTACCACGGCCACCGTGCGCCAGTGACCTAACACCATGGTACGACGACGGACGGACGCTCCTACGCGAACGCGTGCACGCGCAATCCATCATCTCTGACAGATGTATGGCGTCTTCAGAGGATCAGCCGGATCGACCAAGATAGTTGCAGCTGAGCTGCCGAACCGACCAACCGCCTAATCATCCCAAAAACAGTTACGTCCAGGTTCGCTGTGTAGCATGAGAACCAATTTGTAGAGCAAATTACACCGACCATATCCGAAATGAACGCCATGTCTGTGCAGGTTAGAGAGTGAAATGTATCACCAACCATATCTGGTACACTCACGTCTCAATATTCCAAACTAAGTTAACCACACATGACTGGACACAGAACAGAAGTAAGTAAACAGCCACCGCAATGCAGGTGATCTGCCAGGCCGCCAAAGTTTCAGTCAGGCTACCCGCATGCAGCGATTTTGGAACGCTATAAATACCAGCCTTCTCCTATCTCCCAGCCATCACAAAGCAAGAACTTGCCTCTCTCTGATCGATACACATAGACAAGAACACCATGTCCTCCCTTGTCTTCCTCATGGCGCTGCTGCTCTCATGCAGCTCCATGAGCAGCGCAGCACGGCACCTAGAGGAGGCCGTGCCCAAGAAAGAGTATCCACCACATCCGATCGTTCCGGAGCTGCCAAAGCCCGAACTCCCACCGCACCCTGCCGTTCCTGAGCTGCCGAAGCCTGAGCCACCGCACCCTCTCGTACCCGAAGTGCCACACCCCGTGGTGCCCAAGGTGTCAAAGCACGAACTGCCGCCGCACCCTGTTGTGCCTGAGCTCCCGAAGCCTGAACTGCCGCATCCGGTTGTGCCCGAGGTGGCAAAGGAGCCTGAAGTGCCTCACCCCGTCGTGCCGGAGGTGCCAAAGGAGCACGAGCTGCCGCACCCCGTGGTGCCTGAGGTGCCAAAGCACGAGCTGCCGCACCCTGCTATGCCCGAGCTCCCGAAGTCTGAACTGCCGCATCCGGCCGACAAGGTGCCAAAGGAGCACGAACTGCCGCATCCCGTCATGCCGGAGGTGCCAAAGGAGCACGAGCTGCCGCACCCTGCCATACCAGAGTTGCCGAAGCCTGAAATGCCACACCATGCCGTGCCAGAGGTGCCGAAGGAGCCCCATGTGCCACACCCTGAGGTGCCAGAGGTGCTGAAGGAGCCTGAGTTACCACACCCTATTGTGCCAGAGGTCCCGAAGCACGAAATGCCACCGTTCCCCAAAGCCGAGCTGCCCCCGAAGCCCGAGTTCCATTTTCCAAAGCCAGAGGCCAAGCCATGATCGGACTAGCCACATCGGCACAGTGCCCGTTATCTAAGTATTATTAAACTATATAGTATACATGTGTGTGTTTGTGTGATTGTTATAGTATATACTAAGGGTCTGTCTAGGTCTCAGTCGATTTAGACTTGGCGAAGTCTAAGTCGGCTGATGTCATCTGTTTATTTTTTTTATTTTTCTAGAACACGTTATCCCTTTGTTGTTTATTGTCCAGCCCATATCCTTGTTGCTTGTTGCTTTTTGCTTTTTGCTTTTTGAGCTGGCCAAGTCTTTGTGCGTATTAGCGTTGGGCCAGCGAGTTTGTGCAACAGTTTTCTCCGGCTGCTACTCATCGACTGTGTGGTGCACCAGTCGGGTATATTAGCTGTTGTAGATTACCCTAAAAAAACTGTTGTACGTACAATTTTCTTAACGCCTGGTTTCTATCTGTTTTGTCTGGTTTTTCTTTTCAATTTTTTTGTTTCCATTTTCTACTTATATTTTTATTTTTATTTTATTTTTTATGATTCTATAAAATGTAAAAATTGATGTCAATTTAGAAAAATGTGTTCGTGTATTTTTATAAATATCCATCATGTATTTGAAAATAATAATATCACGCAACCAGAAAACTTTCAATATTATTTAAAAATATTTCTCGTGCAATTAGAAAATGTTGGGTTTTAGCTAATATTTTCTTCCTTGGGTTGGGTTAGGCCGAGCATTGTTTTACTCATCTATTTGTATTTTCACTATCATCCAAAAAATGACAATGGTTGTGGTGAATCGGCTGAGGTAAGATTAGCTCTTCGTGCAGCTTGTGCTGGTTGGTGTTGTGTTCTCTTTTTTTCTAAAGTCTTATTTTCTTTTTCCTTTTATTTCTCCCGTTCCTTAAAAATGGAAATGATGGGCATGTCATTGCGCATGGTCGACGAACATGTGACAGACACGTGTATAATCATTGACATTATTTGTTTAAAAGAAAAAAACTCTTAAGTTGCACATTGGCGGTGGACGTGCAATTGCGCATGGCCGAAGAACATGCAACTATGTACGGCCGACGTGTGCGCAAATCAAGTGGCATTATTTTTTTCAAAAACTCCAAGACATCACTATTTAGAAAATGAAAAAAACACAAATCCAAAACTCAAAAATAAAAATAGAAAGAAAAAACAAAAAGTAGAAAAACAAAAGAAATTCAAAAATAAACCCACATACCGGGCCGCCCAAGCACCTAGCTCCGTGCGCACCATAGTTACGCCCGACTGGTGTCGCTTGGAATTGCATGTGGACTACAACATATGCGGTTGCACATGGGGCTACGTGCAACTGGGTGGCACATTTGAAAATAAAAACACCACTATTTTGGAAAAGATAAAAACCTACAAACATAAAAATAAAAAAAACCACTATGTTCGGTCGGGTGCGGCACTTGCAGTTGCGGGGCTGTTGTCGGGCTTGCAACTGGCCCGCGCCCTCTCCCGGCGCCCCCTCCGACAGAACAAAAAAGTCCAGCTGCGATCGGGTTAGAAGACATGCAGTTGCGATCGGGTGCGGCACTTGCAGTTGCGGGGCTGTTGTCGGGCTTGCAACTAGCCCGCCCCCTCTCCCGGCGCCACCTCCGACAAAACAAAAGTCGAGTTGCAACCATGTTGGGGGACATGCAGTTGCGGTCGGGTGCGGCACTTGCAGTTGCGGGGCTGTTGTCGGGCTTGCAACTGGCCCGCCCCCTCTCCCGACGGCCCTTCCGACAAAACAAAAGTCGAGTTGCAACCATGTTGGGGGACATGCAGTTGCGGTCGGGTGCGGCACTTGCAGTTGCGGGGCTATTGTCGGGCTTGCAACTGGCCCGCCCCCTCTCCCGGCGTCCCCTCCGGCAAAACAAAAGTCGAGTTGCAACCATGTTGGGGGACATGAAGTTGCGTGGCTGTTGTCGGGCTTGCAACTGGCCCGCCACTTCTCCCGGCGCCCCCTCCGACAAAACAAAAAAGTCCAGTTGCGGTCGGGGTTAGAAGACATGTAGTTGCGGTCGGGTGCGGCACTTGCAGTTGCGGGGCTGTTGTCGGGCTTGCAACTGGCCCGCGCCCTATCCCGGCGCCCCCTCCGACAGAACAAAAAAGTCCAGTTGCGGTCGGGTTAGAAGACATACAGTTGCGGTCGGGTGCGGCACTTGCAGCTGTGGGGCTGTTGTCGGCCTTGCAACTGGCCCGCCCCCTCTCCCGGAGCCACCTCCGACAAAACAAAAGTCGAGTTGCAACCATGTTGGGGGACATGCAGTTGCGGTCGGGTGCGGCACTTGCAGTTGCGGGGCTATTGTCGGGCTTGCAACTCGCCCGCCCCCTCTCCCGGCGGCCCTTCCGACAAAACAAAAGTCGAGTTGCAACCATGTTGGGGGACATGCAGTTGCGGTCGGGTGCGGCACTTGTAGTTGCGGGGCTGTTGTCGGGCTTGCAACTGGCCCGCCCCCTCTCCCGGCGCCACCTCCGACAAAACAAAAGTCGAGTTGCAACCATGTTGAGGGACATGCAGTTGCGGTCGGGTGCGGCACTTGCAGTTGTGGGGCTGTTGTCGGGCTTGCAACTGGCCCGCCCTCTCTCCCGGCGCCCCCTCCGACAAAACATAAGTCGAGTTGCAACCATGTTGGGGGACATGAAGTTGCGTGGCTGTTGTCGGGCTTGCAACTGGCCCGCCACTTCTCCCGGCGCCCCCTCCGAGAAAACAAAAAAGTCCAGTTGCGGTTGGGTTAGAAGACATGCAATTGCGGTCGGGTGCGGCACTTGAAGTTGCGTGGCTGTTGTTGGGCTTGCAACTGGCCCGCCACTTCTCCCGACGCCCCCTCCGACAAAACAAAAAAGTCCAGTTGCGGTCGGGTGCGGCACTTGCAGTTGCGGGGCTGTTGTCGGGCTTGCAACTGGCCCACACCCTCTCCCGGCGCTCCCTCCGACAGAACAAAAAAGTCCAGTTGCAACCATGTTGGGGGATTTGCAGTTGCGGTCGGGTGCGGCATTTGCAGTTGCGGGGCTGTTGTCGGGCTTGCAATTGGCCCGCGCCCTCTCCCGGCGCCCCCTCCGACAAAACAAAAGTCGAGTTGCAACCATGTGTGGGGATTTGCAGTTGCAGTCGGGTGCGGCACTTGCAGTTGCGGGGCTGTTGTCGGGCTTGCAACTGGCCCGCCCCCTCTCCCGGCGCCACCTCCGACAAAACAAAAGTCGAGTTGCAACCATGTTGGGGGACATGCAGTTGCGGTCGGGTGCGGCACTTGCAGTTGCGGGGCTGTTGTCGGGCTTGCAACTGGCCCGCCCCCTCTCCCGGCGCCCCCTCCGACAAAACAAAAGTCGAGTTGCAACCATGTTGGGGGACATGAAGTTGCGTGGCTGTTGTCAGGCTTGCAACTGGCCCGCCACTTCTCCCGGCGCCCCCTCCGACAAAACAAAAAGGTCCAGTTGCGGTCGGGTTAGAAGACATGCAGTTGCGGTCGGGTGCGGCACTTGTAGTTGCATGGCTGTTGTCGGGCTTGCAACTGGCCCGTGCCCTCTCCTGGCGCCCCCTCCGACAGAACAAAATAGTCCAGTTGCAACCATGTTGGGGGATTTGCAGTTGCGGTCGGGTGCGGCACTTGCAGTTGCGGGGCTGTTGTCGGGCTTGCAACTGGCCCGCGCCCTCTCCCGGCGCCCCCTCCGAGAAAACAAAAGTCGAGTTGCAACCATGTGTGGGGATTTGCAGTTGCGGTCGGGTGCGGCACTTGCAGTCGCGGGGCTGTTGTCGGCTTGCAACTGGAATAAGAAAGGAAAAAAGGTTTGAAAACAACGATAAAAAAGGAAAAGAAAAAAAGAAAAGCAAGAGAAAAGGTGGAAATACAAAATGTAAAAAGAAATTCAAACATGACAAGGAACATAGACAAAAGAATCATTTAAAACACTTACAAGTAAATAAAAAATTAAAAAAGATACAAAAATAGCTGCCCTCGGTAGTTCTCAACCGCTTTCCCACCCCTCTTCGGGCGGTTTGTTTGAAAAATTAAGCCCAAAACTAGACAAAAAAGAAACCACTCAAGCCCAGCCCGTAGCGCATATTTGGCCGACATGAGAGAAAATAAACAACAAAAGAAAAGGAAATTGGCCCATCGCGCACCTAAGCAATCGATTTCAATATAAGACAGACATAGCTGCATAGATCTTGAAGCAACAACGATCTAACGGCCAGGGAGTCGACTGAGTTTTAACAGTCCTGTATGAACCTAAACAGAGAAAAATAAAATGAAAAATAAATAAAAAATAAAAATAATGGTAGAAAAAAAAAGTCGAGGCCTATGAACTAAAGTGCTTGGTACTGCTACTAACTGAGAACAAAAAAACACACACAAGTCACTTCACTCTATCTGTTCGTTCCCTTCCTGTAACAAAAAAGAAAAAAGAAAAAAGAAACGGACCTAAACCTTGTAAAACAACTGGCAAAATAAAGCCCAACACACAAAGAAAAGGACCACCGCCCAGCCCACCACCTGAAGCCTGCCCCGACGGAAAAAACAAAGACAAAAAAACAGGCCCACCCAGTTCGTTCCCTATGTGGGCTGATTTACAGGAAACAACAGGGCTGCACGAATCCTAAAGCAACACAAAATCTAACAAATCGACTGAGACTTCACTAAAAATCAGTCGACTGATTTTTAGCAGAGCCGATATACTAACACGTGTATGTGTTGTACATGTCGTTAGAGCCCGCACTCTAGTTCCTGGCTGGATTAGTATTCGAAAGTAGTTTTGAATGGTACTATTTTTTCTACATACAACTTAAATTTATGGTAAAAAATCGATCCAAAATACTCCCTCTTTAGTGATCTAAACACTCATATATTTCTTTACGGAGGGAGTACAATGAAGCCCAATAAATCGGGACAGAGAAAGTAGTTGGTACCTGAAGATATTTGTGTGTGTGTGGCTTTGGTACCTGAGGAGTTAGGTAGCTTTAAGTTGCTTGAAGAATGGTCACGCCAAAATGAAAAGGATGGCGTCATGGAATGGTCGTTTTCAACTCGATTCGGAACTAGCGAAGTCAAATATAGTTCATCACAGTAGAGATGGATTAAAAAAAAAAAGCAACCGCCTTGCATGCGAGCTCTGATTACGGAGCTCGGTGACGTGGAGCTAGCTAACCCTAATCAAGCACAACCACCACAATAGACATGTCAAAATAAGGGCACGGGGATGTTTCCTGACCAAAGCCGTTCGCTGGTGAGTGGTGACCTAACACCTGCCGTACCAGGTCGACCGTGCGCCAGAGTGACCTGACACCGCGGTACGGCGACGGACGCTCCTACGCATGCATGTTTGCGGTAGACACTAGTAGTGGTCTGACTGAACTTTGGTGCCTTGGTGGCCTGGTAGGTCACCTGCATCTCGGTGGTTGTTTACTCACTTCCTCTGCCTGTCCATCTCTAGTTACGTGTAGTTCAATTAGTTTGGAATATTGAGGAGACATGAGTGATGACATGATGTGGTCGGTGATACATTTCAAGCTCTAATTGTTTGTTTACTTTGCTCTAAAAATAGGCTCTAAGATTGTACCAGAACCTGCTGTCCAAATCACCAAATGTACTCAGCCTAGACACCGAGATATCCTGTGCTACAGCGAACCTGAACGCAAGTGTTTTTTGGATGATTCGGTAAATTGGTCGCTCGGTTCAGCAGCGCAGCTGCACCTATCTCGTCGACCTGGCTGATCTCCTGAAGAGGCCATACATCAGTCACTAGTCAGAGTTGGCCGTTTGCTGATGGATTGCTCGGTAACGCGTTCGCATGTATACCCGCTGCATGTAGGGTGTAGCATTTTTGGCTATAAATACCAGCCTTCTTCTATCTCCCAGTCATCACACCAAGAACCAGAAGCACACACGGCATCAACCATGCTGTGCAAGAACACCATGGCCTCCCTTGTCTTCCTTGTGGCGCTGCTGCTCTCATGCAGCTCCATGAGCAGTGCAGCACGGCACCTAGAGGAGGCCATGCCCAAGAAGGAGTATCCACCACATCCGATCGTCCCGGAGCTGCCAAAGCCCCAACTCCCACCGCACCCTGCCGTGCCCGAGCTGCCGAAGCCTGAACCACCGCACCCACTTGTGCCCGAAGTGCCGCACCTCGTGGTGCCGGAGACGCCAAAGGAGCCTGAAGTGCCACACCCCGTGGTGCCGGAGACACCAAAGGAGCCTGAAGTGCCACACCCCGTGGTGGCAGAGGTGCCAAAGCACGAGCTGCCACCGCACCCTGCTATCCCCGAGCTCCCGAAGCCTGAACTGCCGCATCCGGCTGTGCCCGAGGCACCAAAAGAGACTCAAGCGCCACACCCCATCGTACCGGAGACGCCAAAGGAGCACGATCTGCCTCACCCTGTCGTGCCGGAGGTGCCAAAGCACGAGCTGCCACCGCACCCTGCTATGCCCGAGCTCCCGAAGCCTGAACTCCCGCATCCGGCTGTGCCCGAGGCGCCAAAGGAGACTCAAGCGCCACACCCCATCGTACCGAAGGTGCCAAAGGAGCCTGAAGTGCCACATCCCGTCGTGCCAGAGGTGCCAACCGAGCCCCATGCGCCGCACCCTGAGGCGCTGAAAGAGCCCGAGTTACCGCACCCTGTTGTGCCAGATGTCCCGAAGCACGAAATGTCGCCGTTCCCCAAAGCCGAGCTGCCCCCGAAGCCCGAGTTCCACTTTCCGGAGCCAGAGGCCAAGCCATGATCGGACTAGCTACATCCGGGTAGTGCCCTTATCTAAGTACTCCCTCCGTCCCAAAATAAGTGTCTCAACTTTATACTAACTTTAGTATAAAATTGTACTAAGATTGAGACATTTATTATGGGACGGAGGGGGTATTAAACTATATAGTACTATACACATGTGTGTGTGATCGTTATAGTATACACTATACGTGTGCGCGCTCGTGTGTGTTGTGTACATGTTGTTAGAGCCTGCGCTCTAGTTCCTGACCGGAGTGTTCTGTCTGAGTGGTGTTGCATGGTGCAGCTGTTCAATCTTTTCCCTTCTTCCCTTTACGTGTATACACGATGTATATGATATGTACATATGAATGAATATGTTTTTGTGTTTGGAGTTTATTTTATATTGGATTGGATTTACATATGTCCATCACTAAAGGCTTCTTATGTTTTGGCAATATTATGCGCCTAGGACAAATTTCATTTTTGAGCGGATAATTTTTTCTTTGTTGGTCTTTTGTATTAGTAGTAGAGAAGGCCTGAAAGCCCATGTTTCATCCGAAGCATAATAAGATAACAACGTCTCTAACCAAAAGCTAGCACCGGTTTCTGACATTTTTTTGGCGAAGAGTTTTTTTTCTGAAGAAGTCAGAAGATTTGCCTCATCGATTAATTAAGCTGAAGAGAATTGACTGGTTGATTGATGGAAAACCAGACGAAAACCATTACAACAAGACTACATGCAAACTACTCATAAAGCATGAATCTCCACGACCGCCCCGACAAACAAACAAACGCCCCCAACTAGCTACAAGCACAAAACCCCGGCCCATGGATCACAACATCTCAAAGGAACCCCCATTGAAAACGCATAGACAAAGTCATCAGACATGACAACCTGAAAAAAAATAAGAGAATCATGCATGAAACAACTGCACACGCCTTCCATATGGCGCTACTCTTCTTGCTTTTGCTCCCAAATGATTTCTCCTTTGAAATGCCAGAATGATGGCTAGTGCACACCCTCTATACTTGTCCCTTGGTTGCCTTCTCTTGCAGGAGGCAACTAACCCTCTTGCTAGATTCATGGTCAACACCTCCAATTTGGTGATCAATTCTCAAAGCTTTCTACCAAAGATAGCCTTAGAAACAGGTGCCAACACATCGGATGTCACAACCTCGTCACCCACAGGACCAACCTGGCCGATGGGCTGGACCGGAGCCACAACCTCGATGATGTCCTCGCTCATAGGGGCGGTCGACACATCAGGCAACATCAGCTTCTCCTTTAGGATCCCGCACCAAGAGCAGGCGCTAATTGCCATGCCTATCACCTAGCTCCTATATCTCGGACATAATCTTCAGCAATGGAGCCACGACCTTGGCGATGACCTCACTCCTAAAAGTAGTTGGCAAAACATGAATTAACGACGGACAAGGTCGGGGGAGTTCGTGAACCAAATTGGTCCCTGCATGCGTGGGTGCGATGACCTCCGGAAAGGCACCGGAAGCAACGATACTCCACCAAGGTCGGGGGAGTTGGATGAGCGATGAAGGCAAGGCGACAGAAGGAAGCTGAAGGTGACCAACACGCCCAATGACAGTGTGCCAGCACCCCAGAGGATCCCCATGAGATTTCGGCGTGCAACACACAGGAATTACCACACGTTGCTGGATGCCAATGCCTACAAATGGTCATCTGGACGTCGATGAAAATGACCTTGAAATTAACATGCGTCAGGCAATTCCTACAAATGGTCTATAGCTTACCTTATATCTACAGATCTTTATAACCTTGGTCGCAACAACTAAGAAATACGCACAACATTATGTAGTTATGGCAACATAATAAAAATCAAAATATCCATCAAAGATACTTACAAAATATATGCTTTTACCAATTTGATTAAGAAAAATGTTCTAATTGGGGTCTAAACAACAAGGTGTGCTACTGAAGTTAGTGACTGTAATTTCCAATATTATTTATTTTGCATAAATTTTTAACTTATTTATTTTTGTGAGAATTATTCTTCTTGTTATATGGGGAGTAAAAGCGACCCCAGTGGTAATATATAACAAAATGATAAGGAGTTAATAATATATAGCCTTTTTGTTATGTAGCTTTGGTTAACGTACTTTTCCTAAAGCGCCATGCATTCACGGTATCAAGTACTACTCCCTCTGTTCCTAAATATAAGACATTTTAGAGATTTCACTACGGACTACATACGAAGCAAAATGAGTGAATCTACACTCTAAAATAGGACTATATACATCCGTATGTAGTTCATAGTAGAATCTCTAAAAAGTCTTATATTTAGGAACGGAGGGAGTATTATTACTACTCCCTTTTTCCGGGTTTATTAGTACCCATCGTATTTTGGGTCAAATTTTGACCATACATGTGACTAGCACATATAAATAATATGTCATAAAAGTTATATTGTTGGATTTGTATTCAAAAGTAGTTTCAAATGAAACTATTTTTGCTACGTATAACTTAAATTTATGGTAAAAAATTGATCCAAAATACAATGAAGGCCAATAAATCTGGACGGAGAAAGTAGCTGGTACCTGAAGATTTTGTGTGTGTGTGTGTGTGTGTGGCTTTGGTACGGTGGTACCTGAAGAGTGAAGAGTTACTATCTTAAGTTGCTTGAAGAATGGTCACGCCAACATGAGAAGGAAGGCGTCATGGAATGGTCATTTTCAACTCGATGCGGAACTAGCAAAGTCAAATATATATACTTCATCGTCACACTTCCATTTCCAGCATTTCCTGACCACAGCCCCTGAAATTAACATGACTCAGTTCGTTCGTGAGTGGTGACCTAACACCTGCCGGACCACGACGACCCCTATAGTGACCTGACACGGCGGTACGGCGACGGACGCTCCTACGCGAACGCGTGACCGAGCCATCCATCAACTCTGACTGATGTATGGCGTCTTCAGCCTTCAGGAGATCAGCCGGATCGACCAGATGGTTGCAAGCTGAGCTGCCCAACCGACCAATCACCGAATCAACACTTTACGTTCCAGTTCTGTGTACATTTGCACGACAGTTCTGGTACACTCTTTTGTAGAGCACATAGCCAGAGATGGATCACGCAGATGCAGGTGACCTACCAGGCCACCAAGGCACCAAAGTTCAGTCAGAACATTACTACTCTCTCTGTTCCATAATTTAAGACGTTACGTACATAGAAGCGGATTTGTAGCACCCGGGTGCTCCACGCCCCTATACAAACATTAAATTAAAAAAAATACCGAAAAATTTGAAAAAAAATCTGAGATTTTGGGATATCACAACTGGTTCCCGATCTACTCCCGTGTGAAATTTCATGAAAAAATACCATGAAACGTATTCGTGGCAAAAAAGACAAAAAAAAATTCTATGTATAGAAAAAACTGTTTGGATGGATTTTTGTTCGGACAATATTTCCTTCTCCATGGATACGTTTCCTGGTATTTTTTTCACGAAATTTCACACGGGAGTACATTGAGAACCCAGGTTTGATATCCCCAAATTTCAGATTTTTTTTTAATTTTTTTGGTATTTTTTACGTTTAATATTCGTATAGGGGTGTGGAGCACCCAGGAGCTCTTGTGTATTTTCCGTTATTACATCCAATATACCCTCCTTCCTATAATGTAAGACGTTATCAATATACTCACATATTGAATGTAATAACGTCTTACGTTATGGGACAGAGGGAGTAGTGTCTACCGTGTAGCATTTCTGGCTATAAATACCAGCCTTCTTCTATCTCCCAGCAATCACAACAAGAAGTTGCCTCGCAGATCCATACACACAGACCAGAAGCACACGGCATCGCCATGGCCATCCTTGTCTTCCTCGTGGCGCTGCTGCTCCCATGCAGCTCCATGAGCAGCGCAGCACGGCACCTAGAGGGGGTCGTGCCCAAGGAGTATCCACCACATCCGATCGTCCCGGAGCTGCCAAAACCCGAACTCCCGCCGCACGCTGCCATGCCCGAGCTGCCAAAGCTTGAACTACTGCACCCTCTCGTGCCCGAAGTGCCACACCCCGTGGTGTCGGAGATGCCAAAGGAGCATGAAAGTGCCGCAGCCCATGGTGCCGGAGGTGCCAAAGCACGAACTACCGCCGCATACTACTATGCCCGAGCTCCCGAAGTCTGAACTGCCTCATCCGGCTGTGCCCGAGGTGCTAAAGGAGCCTGAAGTGCCACACCCTGTCATACCGGAGGTGCCAAAGGAGCACGAACTGCCGCACCCCGTCGTGCCGGAGGTGCCAAAGGAGCACGAGCTGCCGCACCCTGCCATACCAGAGTTGCCAAAGCCTGAAATGCCACACCATGCCGTGCCAGAGGTGCCAAAGGAGCCCCATGTGCCGCACCCAGAGGTACCGGAGGCGCCAAAAGAGCCCAAGTTACCACACCCTATTGTGCCAGAGGTTCCGAAGCACGAAATGCCACCGTTCCCCAAAGCCGAGCTGCCTCCGAAGCCCGAGTTCCACTTTCCGGAGCCAAAGTCCAAGCCATAATTGGACTAGCCACATCCCAAGTATTACTATATACTATACGCGCGTGCGTGTGTGCGTGTGTGTGTGTGATGGGAGCGCCATGTCCGAGCGGCGTTGTGCGGCGCAGCTGCCCAATCTATTCCTTTTATGTATATGCACGATGTATATGATATGCACATGGATAAATATGTTTGTGTTTAGAGTTTTTAATTGCAGTTGTGTTTGGATTTACTTATGTGCATTACTTAAGAGTTCTAATTTTTTGGCTACATTCATGCGCTTCAGATAATAAAATTGTTCATTTTTTGTATTGGCAGAGAACGCCCGAGAGCCCAAGTTTGATCGGAAGCATATAAGATAACAAGACTCTAACCAAAACTAGCAGCGGTTCATTACAAAAAGAAAAATTCTTTCGAAGGGTATCTTACATATAAGAGAAGCGAAATAGCATTAGCATGTGTTGCTGGGCTGCTGGCATATCCTACTTTTTCTAAACCGTTGTTAAATTTTAAACAAAATACTCCCTCCAAGTCATAAGTAAGTGACGCTTTTGACATTAATTGAGAGTTTACAAAACAGGGTTGAAAGCTTGGTTTTGTTCGTGTGACCAGACTCTTCCCCAAAATTTGGCTAGATGGTTATGTGCATGTGCAGTTCTGGGTCAAAGCTTGGTTTTCAACGGGGTGGATGCTGATGATGATGACGTCATTTTCATCCTTGGAGGCGTTTTCCGAAGATTCTGGTGCTGGTGGTCTAGCTTGGACAGCGCCGGTGTTGTATTACCCTTTTCTTTTCTTTGGTTTTCAGCCTAGTTTTCTTAATAAATAAACCGGATCATTTTGTATTTTTGCCTTTTTCTCTATCTATATGAAATCAACAGAGCACCAGCATTGTAAGTAAAGAAACAATAATAGTTATGATACAAAATACTTTTCGACAAATCTACACATATAATTTTTAAAGTTTCCAATATAAATATTTAAAATGATAACAACAGTTAAAATTTTAACAACTTCCTAAAGATACGTCCAAAACATCACCTATATACTATGGGTAATTTTCTTTTTACAAATAAGTTTTTTTGTGGGTATTTTTTATGGGAAATATTTTTCCGTAAGTTCATACAAAAATTCGAAGGGGCACGTCCATACAGAATACATTGGTTTTTTTTTTCCTTAGCCAAAGTTGATGTGAATGGTGGAAACATTTTCCACGTTCCAAAGCATATAAGTTGAGGCGAGAAATATTGGATGGAAAGCAAGTTTTAGTTTCATTCAACAAACAAAAGAATGAGATTTCTTTTGCGGGCAAGATATTTTTATAACATATCATATATCTACAGATCTTCATAACCTTTGTTGCAACAACTAAATAATAGGCACAACATTATGTCGTTATGCCAACATAATAAAAATCAAAATATTCATTAAAGGTACTTACAAAAAAAATATTTTTTACCCATTTGATTAACAAAAATGTTCTAACTGCGGTCTAAACAACAAGGTGTGCTAACGAAGTTAGTGACTGTAACTTCCAATATTAATTATTTTGCATAAGTTATAACTTATTTATTTTTGTGAGAAATATTCTTGTTATCATATGGGGAGTAAAAGCGACCCCGTAAGTAATATAACAAAAGGAGGAGGAGATAATAACAATAATGGTAGACCTACAAAAACTTACAAACATTTTACATTACTTTTCAAACTGTAACCCCCCCCCCCCCCCCCCCCCCCCCCACACCCTGAATTCAACTTGGGTTGGCCCCTTCATCCCCCTATTACCAGTAATAATCCCCATATCAGTTTGTTTGTAAAGAATTTAAGTAATCTTTTGTAGATGTAGCATTAATCTGATAATAATGTACAGTCCTTTTGTTACGTAGCTTTGTCTAACGTACTTTTCCTAGCATCCAGGGTAGCAGCGTTGTGTGCGTAGTTCACACTAGCGCTGAAGGAGCGCGGCGCACGCCGCGCCCGTGGCCGATTTCGTCTGTATTTTATTGAAATAAGCAAGAAAACAACGCATATTTTTATTTTTTTGGTTATTTCTTTTAGATTATTGTCCACGTGAATGCATAGTGCTGGTTTACTGTTTTTATTTTTTTCTGGATTTCTGTTCACGTAAATGCATAGTGCTGTTTTTTTTTGTTCCGGTTTATTTGGGTGTATTGTTTTGTTTTAAAATTCGGTTACTGTTTCAGTTTTATGGTTCGTGTGGGTTAATGTTTTCGGTTTATTTAGATGTTGTTCCGTTTTACTGGTTTTATTGCTCTGTATTATTCGAGGTTATTGTTTTGGTTTATTTGGGCTATTGTTTCGGTTAGTAGCCTTGAGTTTATTCGGATAATGTTTCGGTTTTTGTTCGGACGTGAAGGTGGAGAAGGGGAGATAAATGATGTGTAAAATATATCATATTTTTTTTAAAAAAAATTTGCATATTTTTTCTTCGGGGGAAACATTTTTTTAAGAAAGAAAGCGCTGTTCATGGGGTACTGTTCATCAGCGAGGCATTGTTCACACGCGCGTACTGTTCACCAATGACTACTGTTCATGCGAGGCCACTGTTCGCACATAATTACTGTTCACTGCTGTTGCCGTAAAATACGAACAGTGGGCGCCGAAAAAAAATTAAAAAACCAGAAAAATCAAACCCTTCCCGCTTTAGTTATAGTACTTATATGTTTTAGGAGTGGAGTGTTGGCGGTTAGCCTTGTAAAACTCAATCTTGTATATTGTCTTGCTCTCCTTCTATAAAGATAAGGTACACATTTTGCGTACTCTCAAAAAAATTATTACTACTCGTCGTCTGGGTTTATTAGTACCCAACGTATTTTGGTCAAATTTTGACCATATATTTGACTAGCAAATATGACTAATATATCATTAAATATATATTATTAGATTTGTATTTGGAAGTAGTTTACAATGGTAGTATTTTTGCTACATATATAACTTAAATTTATGGTAAAAAATTGATCCAAAATACAATGAAGCGCAATAAATCCGGGCGGTGGAAGTAGCTGGTACCTGAAGATTTGGACGGCGGGTTCTGGTACAATCTTAGAGCCTTTTTGTAGAGCAAAGTAAACAAACAATTAGAGCTTGAAATGTATCACCGATCATATCATGTTATCACTCATGTCTCCTCAATATTCTAAACTATTTTTCTGCGGTGTTATTCCAAACTAATTTAACCACACGTAACTAGAGATCGATCACACACAAAGACGAAGTGAGTAAACAACCACTGAGACGTAGGTCACCTACCAGGCCACCAAGACACCAAAATTCAGTCAGACTGCTAGTGTCTACCGCAGACATGCATGCATGTATACCCGCCGCATGTAGGTGTAGCTCTTTTGGCTATAAATATCAGCCTTCTCCTTCCAAGACATGACAGCCAGAATTTGCCTCTCGCTGATCGATACACATAGACAAGAACACCATGCTGCGCAAGAACACCATGTCCTCCCTTGTCTTCCTTGTGGCGCTGCTGCTCTCATGCAGCTCAATGAGCAGTGCAGCACGGCACCTGGAGGAGGCTGTGCCCAAGAAGGTGTATCCACCACATCCGATCGTCCCGGAGCTGCCAAAGCCCGAACTCCCGCCCCACCCTGCCATGCCCGAGCTGCCGAAGCCTGAACTACCGCACCCTCTCGCGCCCGAAATGCCACACCCCATGGTGCCTGAGATGCCAAAGCACGAGCTGCCGCCGCACCCTGCTATGCCCGAGCTCCCGAAGCCCGAACTGCCGCATCCGGCTGTGCCTGAGGTGCCAAAGGAGCCTGAAGTGCCACACCCTGTTGTATCGGAGGTGCCAAAGGAGCACGGACAGCCGCACCACGTGGTGCCGGAGGTGCCAAAGGAGCCTGAAGTGCCACACCCTGTCGTGCCGGAGGTACCAAAGCCTGAAATGCCACACCATGCCGTGCCGGAGGTGCCAAAGGAGCCCCATGTGCCACACCCTGAGGCGCCGAAAGAGCCCGAGCTACCGCACTCTGTTGTGCCAGAGGTCCCAAAGCATGAAATGCCGCCGTTCCCCAAAGCCGAGCTGCCCCCGAAGTCCGAATTCCACTTTCCGGAGCCAGAGGCCAAGCCATGATAGTAGCTACATCCGGGTAGTGCCCTTATCTAAGTATTAAACTATAGACTATACATGTGTGTGTGTGTGAGAGAGAGAGAGAGAGAAAGATGGTTATAGACTTATAGTATATACTATACATGTGCGTGTGTGTGTTGTACATGTCGTTAGAGCCCGTGCTCTATCTGGTTCCCGACGGGAGCGTTATGTCTGAGTGATGTTGCATGGTCAACCTATTCCCTACTTCATTTGTATGCACGATGTATATGATATCTACACATGAATAAATATGTTTCATGTTTGGAGTTTTTATACTGTAGTTGTGTTTTGATTTACATTTGTGCATCACTAAAGAGTTATGTTTTGGCTACATTATGCGCTTTGAACTTTTTTTTTTTTTTTTTTTTTGCGGGTAGAACAAATTTTATTTGACTGGACAATTAACTTGTTTTTGTCTTTTTATTGGTAGAGAAGGCCTGGAAGCCAAGGTTTGATCGGAAGCATAATACGATAACAGTCTCGAACCACTTGCTCAAAAAATGTCTCCAACCAAAAGCTACCACCGGTTTACGATAGTTTTTTTCACGAAGAGTTTCTTACACATATGAGAAGCGAAGTAGCATTAGCATGTGTTGCAGGTCTGGCCTACTTTTTCTAGAACATTGTTAAACAAACTATACTCCCTCGCATAAGTGATGCTTTCGGACATTGACAGTCTACAAGATGCAACTTTAACCAACAATTTCTTAAATACGTTTCGACAAATCTACATATATGAGTTTTCAAGGTTTTTCCTACTAAAAATACTTAAAATAATATCAAATGTACTTATGAGTTTTTTCCTAAAACACTTAAAATAATGTAAAATCGAAAGTTGTAAAAGCTTTCTATAGATATGTCCAAAAATATCATCTATATATTTGCTATGGGACTTTTTAAAATAAGTTGTTGATGTTTGTTGACGATGGAACAATATTTCAGAAGTTCAACAAATAATTGAAGGGGCGCATCTATTTAGCCATACAAAATCAAATGGTTATTTATTTTGATTTTTTTCTTAGTCTAGGTTTATGTGAATCGTGAAGACATTTTTCACCCTCCAGAGGATATTAGTTGAGGCGAGAAATATTGGGTGCAACGCAAGTTTTAATTTCGTCGAAAGAACAAGAGAATAGGATTTGTATGACACTATGTAGTTATTTCAGCTTAATAAAAATCAAAATCCCCATTACAGATACTACTCCCTCCGTTCCAAAATATTTGAAGTTCTAGGTTTGTCCTAAGTCAAACTATTCAAATTTGACCAAGTATATAGAAAATTGTGTTACTGTCTAGATTAATATCAACTATATATAGAAAGAAAACATACTTTGTGATGAATCTAATGAATTTAGTTTGGTTTTGTAGATGTTAATATATTTTTCTCTAAACTTGGTCACACTTGGAACTTCAAATATTTTGGAACGGGAGAGTGTAGAAAAATATATTTTCACCAAATTGATGGACAAAAATATTCTAATTGGTGTCTAAACAATAAGACGTGTGCTAATGAAGTTAGTGACCATCTTTGACTATTTCCATTGTTATTTCTATGGAAGAGGGCGGAGACGGGAACGGAACCAGGAGCACGATGGGACCTGTGATGCGCGTGATAAAGCGCAGAGACCTGCGGGACAGTCTGCTCAGTCCGCGGAGGCGCCGACAGATAAGGGGGCAGCCCCTACGTCGACGCCGATGGCTTCACTCAGATTTGGTTCCTTTCAGGCAGCGTCCGCGCCGAACCGTCTCTGGGTAGACCGAGTTGAGATTGAGGACATGGATGGGCAGGTGACACCACCGGTTCTGACGACCGAGATCGGCCGTCGACCCACCTCCGGGTCAGGGCGGATGGAGGGAGACCAGGGACAGGAGGTCCTTGGGTTGTCCCCTCGGTCGACGCAGCGGCGGCTGCGATTTTCTTCGACAGATGAGGTGGTGGGGAGTCTCGGGCAGGAGGCCCGCCGATCTCCTCCATCACCATCGCGGTCTTCACTGCCTCATCCTTCACCACCTCGGCAGGAGGACAACCACCTGGTGGTTGGGGAGGGGAGGCCAGCTGAGGTCATTTCGACGCCTGTGGAGGGGGGAGACGGCCCCGTGGGGCGGCCTGCGCAGCTTACACGGTCTCCCGCTCACACCTCGGAGTTCGTAGGTGCAGTTGGGCATATGGCAGGAGGCCAAACCCCAGCTGAGGTCACCACGGAGGATGTGATTGCTTACGGAGGGATTCAGGACCCGATGTCCGGGGACAGGCGCGTAAGTCACCGGATTTAGGCCGAACCCGATGCTGACGACCTGCAGTTGAGGTGTCCTATGCGGGCAGCCAAGCTTCGTGATGTCGAAGCGACTACAAGTATGTCAGTCAATACAAGTTGTTCCATTCTTCATTTTTCTGAGCATGAAATCATTAATAATGCAGGCAACTTGGGGATATCTCTCGGTAGTAATGGAAAGGAAATTGCCAAATGAGTTAATGACTTGTTAGACTTAGAAGCGGATAGAGCCTTGGAGTTGATTCGAAATATCACGGCAGTGAAACCTATGACTGATACCGATGTTAATAATCTTGGGGTAACAGCATTACAGAGCCTGTGTGAGGATCTCGTTCCCACTTCAGGGATAGAGGACGAGGAGGAGGATATGGTTTTAGAGGGGTATATGGCACCTTTGCAACCAGATATTATCGCACATACTGCCACTGGTCATGAGGACGCAGAGGTGGTGCAGGATAAATCAAAACGATCCTAGAAGAGGAAGGTCTATCCTACATCGGCAGTACGTAGGAGTGCGAGAATCAAATTCAAGAAAAAAAAATTATGATGAAAAATGAAAGGGATCTTTTGGAATAGCAGAGGTCTAGCGGACTTGGCTAAAAGGAGATTCCTTGCGGAAGCATATGTAGAGCATAAACTTGATTTTATTGCCTTACTTGAGACGGGTAGGGATAATTTCACGTCGCAATTCCTCAATACCATTTCAGGTGGGGTTGAGTTTGATTGGCATTGCTTACCCCCAAGGGGTCGATCCGGTGGGATACTACTTGGGGTTAAGTGTGAGACGTTAGAAGTACTAAATGTGGTATATGGAGATTTTGCTGTTAAATTCCGTGTGAGGTCCAAGATCGATGGATTCAGATGGGCCTTGGTGGCTATCTATGGGGCAACTCAACCCGAACTTAAACCCGATTTTCTTGCAGATCTTGTGAGGATCTGTGGGGATGAAAGGTTGCCGATTCTAGTGGGGGGGGGGGGGGGATTTTAACATAATTAGGAGGAGAGACGAGAAAAATAATGACAACTTCGACGGAAGATGGTCATTTATGTTTAACACGATCATTGAGAGTCTCGATTTGAGGGAGATTGACCTCACTGGCAAACAATTTACATGGGAATTTTTTTTGCCGGTTCCAACATACGAGAAGTTGGACCGGGTGCTTAACAGCGTTGAGTGGGAACAGAAGTTCCCACTGGTAATGGCACAGGCACTTCAGAGGGCAATTTCTGATCATACACCGTTACTGGTTGATTCTGGGGAAGCGACCCATGTGGGAAACAAGAACATTTTCTCTTTCCAATTAGGATGGTTCTAGAGGGAAGGCTTCATGGAGCTCATTGCTAGAGAATGGGCCAGGGAGTTAGGTGGTCGGTCCAATGTCGAAAGGTGGCAAAATAAAATTAGACACTTGCGCCAGTTCTTGAGGGGCTGGGCCAAGAATCAAAGTGGGATTTATAAAGCGGAAAAAGAGAGACTTACACAACTAATAAACGAGTTAGATTTGAGAGCTGAGTCTAATGTTCTTAATGTGTCGGATCGGACTGTTAAGAATGAGGCTGAGCAGAGGTTGCGTACCCTTCTTAGAGAAGAAGAGATGAAATGGGCTCTCAGAGCGAAGGTGACAAAGGTCATCCAAGGCGATGACAACACCAGATTCTTTCACATGATTGCAAATGGGAAGCATAAGAAGAAAAAAATAATCCAACTAGAACAGGATGAGGGTACGATTGTAGGGCATGAGAACCTCAAGTTGTACATCTCCAATTATTATAAGCAACTTTTTGGGGCCCCTGAAGATAATTTTGTGTCACTTGATGAAGGCGCAACAGGGGACATTCCACAACTCAACGCAGACGAAAACGAGATTTTGTCTGCCCCGTTTACTGAGAAATAGGTGTTTGACGCGGTAACACAGATGAAACAGAATAAGGCTCCTGGACCTGATGGGTTTCCAGCTGAGTTTTATAAGCGATGTTGGCATATCATTAAGGGTGATCTTATGCCGATGTTCCATGACTTATTTAACGGAAACTTACAGTTATTCCACCTAAACTTTGGAACAATAACGTTGTTGCCAAAGAAGGAGGAGGCAGTACGCATTGAGCAGTTTAGGCCGATATGTCTGCTCAATGTGAGTTTCAAAATATTCACCAAGGTTAGCATGAATAGGTTGACACGGATTGCCCATTCGGTGGTGCAACCATCTCAGACTGCTTTCATGTCAGGTAGACACATCCTGGAAGGGGTTGTTGTCCTACATGAAACTCTGCACGAGATCCATTCGAAGAAACTAGACGGGGTTATCTTCAAAGTGGACTTTGAGAAAGCGTATGATAAGGTCAAATGGCCCTTTCTCCAACAGGCCTTACGCATGAAGGGGTTCGATGAGGCCTGGAGGAAAAAGGTGGACTCTTTCATTCAAAAAGGTAGTGTTGGGGTTAAGGTGAATGATGACATAGGTCATTATTTCCAGACGCATAAGGGCCTACGACAGGGGGATCCGATGTCCCCTGTTCTATTCAACATTGTGGCAGATATGTTGGCGGCTCTTATTAGTCGGGCTAAAGAAAACGGCCAAGTAGGAGGACTAGTTCCGCATCTTGTGGATGGGGGCGTGTCCGTACTACAATACGCGGATGACACGATTATTTTCATGGAGCATGATCTCGCAAAGGCTAGAAATATGAAGCTAGTGCTTTGCTTATTTGAACAACTATCGGGACTCAAAATTAATTTTAACAAGAGCGAATTATTCTGTTTTGGGAGAGCCAAAGAGGAACAAGATGCTTACAAACAGTTGTTCGGATGTGAAATGGGATCCCTACCGTTCAGCTACCTAGGAATCCCAATTCATCATCGCAAACTATCGAATAAGGAGTGGAAATGCATTGAAGATCGATTTGAAAAAAGGCTAAGCTGCTGGAAGGGCAAGCTTATGTCTTATGGGGGTCGGCTTGTGTTGATAAACTCAGTTCTGACTAGTTTGTCGATGTTCCTTTTGTCTTTCTTTGAAGTACCTGTAGGGGTACGGAAAAGACTTGAGTTCTATCGATCTCGTTTTTTCTGGCAATCGAATGAAGTTAAGACAAAATACAGATAGACCAGATGGGATATAATTTGTAGACCCAAAGACCAGGGTGGGTTCGGGGTCGAGAACTTAGAAGTTAAAAATAGATGCCTACTTAGCAAATGGCTATTTAGGTTGTCAGTGGAAACTGAGGGTACGTGGGTACAAATTTTGCGTAACAAGTACCTACAATCTAAGACATTGGCCCAGGTTACTGTTAGACCAAATGATTCACCATTCTGGAAGGGGTTATTGAAGATAAAAGATACCTTTTTCCAGAGGGTGAAATTTATCATTGGTAACGGCACCACGGCTAGGTTCTGGGAAGGTACATGGTGAGGGGAGACGCCTTTGGCCATGCAATATCCCACGCTATATAATATTGTACAATGTAAGGATGCATATGTTGCTACAGTATTTCAAACGGCCCCTCTTAATATCCAATTCAGGAGGTCTCTGGTGGGGGAACGTTGGAACTCGTGGCTGCATTTGGTGCGCAGGTTGATGGACGTTCAACTTTCGAACCAACCGGATGCTATTCACTGGAAATTAACCACGAACGATAGTTTCTCGGTGAAATCTATGTACTTGGAGCTTATTGACTCTCGGCCAATCTTGAAATCACTTCATATCTGGAAAATTAAAGTGCCGCTGAAGATTAAAATTTTCATGTGGTTTGTTCACAAAGAAGTGATCTTAACCAAGGATAACTTACTAAAGCGAAGATGGGTGGGTAGCTCTCGATGTTGTTTTTGTGACCATGATGAAAATATACAACACCTCTTTCTCGATTGTCCGTTAGCCAAATTGCTTTGGCGGACGCAACATATAGCCTTTAACGTTACTCCTCCCACTAGCATCAACACGTTATTTGGGACGTGGCTAAATAGTGTGGAACTACATATTGCGAGACATATTCGGATAGGGATATGTGCACTATTTTGGGCTATATGGAACTGCAGAAATGATATGATTTTTAACCGGAAAAACTTTATCAACTTTTTGCAGGTTATTTACAGGGCCACTGCTTGGATCCGTATGTGGTCGTCACTCACTCCTGCAGACTCCAGGGAGCTTTTGGCTACTGGGTGCAACCGGTGGGAGATGGTAGCACGGGCTATCTTCAACCGATTTGGATGGCGAGTTAATAATAGGCTAGATGTATAGTCATCGTAGCCTGTTTTTCGCTGGATGTGGCATCTTATACATTTACTTTTTGCTTCATTTTGGCTCCTTTTGTGAGCCATCGCTAGATCTCAGACTTTCTGTACGTACTTTTGTTGGTGCAATATTTGCCCTCCTGTGTTTTGGAGATTGTTGACAGAAACACGCATGGACTGATTTGTTTGCTAGTGCACACAGAGAGAAATAGTCCATGCAGTGCCGAAGAGAATGCTGTCTCCGGTGTCAAGTTCGAGGAACTTCACCGAAGAATATCTGCACGGCAGAGAAGAATGAGCTACATCTATTGAAGTCATGTAAACGAGAAGATTGATGTGAAGGAGTTAACCCCTCGAAATTTATTGATGACGCAAAGCAATTTTTATTCGGTGTGTCCGAAGAAGAATGACTGCAGTCAAGAAGGTTGAAGACGAAACGAAGACGTAGCATTTGTTTCGTTGTTCTTCTTTGTCTTATTTGAGTCATAGGACCTCCGTACTATTCAGAGGGGTATAGGTTCTCGAACCTTAGATCCGCTATGATGCTTAGCCCAAACCTATGCGAGACTGAGAGAAATCTCTTTATGCTTCGAATGATTACCTGCCAGCAGAAGACGTTGTTCTTCGGTGTTGCAGGAGATATCTTTCGAACTGAGGAGTTAGCATTACTTTACCGTTGTGCTCAATTTCCGACCGTTGGAATCGTGTCGTTCGGCCATTGGCTGCTCCACATGTCCAATTTGGTCTTTTCCCTTCAGGGAAGGCTGCGGCTATAAATAGCCACCCCGCTCCAACGTTGCTCGTTGGCTGCTCCGCTTAAGATTTCTGAGAAGATTGATTGAGCATCCCCTCTCCGAGTGATTTGAGTTTAAGATCCACCGAGAGAAATCCAAGAACCAAAACTTAGACAGTGGTTGAGCATCACAGTAGTTCTAAGTTAGAGTTCTGGTACCTATTACTCTTGAGAGCTGCGCACTCTCTAGACGGATAGGTGTCGGCTCAAGTGTCGAAGAGTAATTGTCTTCACCGAGCAAGATCATCAGCAACCAAGAGTCATTGTGGTTTGCGAAGAAGTCTGTCGAAGGTTTGGAGATCGCCGACAAGTATCTACCACGAGTGAAATCAACTGGAGTCTGATCAGCTCCTGGTTGAAGGAGAATAGGGTGAAGAGAGTTTATCTTCTGTGTTAAATCATAGCCCCTCCAACCAGACGTAGTCCTTTGGCAGAAGGGCGAACTGGTCTACCAAATTCATCTGTCGCCATCGAGCACCACTGGTTCACTCTACTTTACTGCATTTCCTACAGCAGTTTACTTTCGTGCTCTATGTCGATAGTTTATCTGATCTATTTTAGTTCGTTACTTATCCCTCACGTTCTCATCATTCATTTCCGTCGTCTCAGTCTAATTTATTTCTCTTCGTACTTCTGCATGTCAGCGTGATTTCATTCAGTGTCGTATCCATTCACCTCGTCAATATTATCCATGCATTTCCCTCGTAGTTCATACCTTGTTTTCCCTCATGCTTCTGCATCTGTTCGTATATTGCATTACCATCATAATTGTCAAACATGTGATATTCTATGCTCGAACTGTTATTGCTCCCTACATCGATAGATATGCTCCACAATAGTGTGCTTGATTAAGTACATCTCTACCGAACCTTATTTTCGTTGCTGTGTTTGGGATCAGTTCAAAACATTCGCAAGAATTTTTGAATCTCCCATTCACCCCCTCTGGTCGATATACTCTCGGTCCTAACAATTGGTATCAGAGCGGATACTCCCTGTCTCTGTTTATTAAAGGTCTAACAACCTTGGAGTTTTGAGTATGTCGTATGTAGGTAGATCCTCGCACTCTGAAGGGTTTCCTATCTTCGATGGAAATGACTATGTCTACTGGAAAGAGCGAATGAAAATCAGACTTCAAGCCATCAATATAGAACTTTGGCAGATTGTGGAAAATGGATACACCGTTCAGCACCCTGATGCTCCTACTTCCGATGACAAAGCTATAATGCGGTTGAATGCTCAAGCAAAAGATATTATCTGTGACAGTATCTTGAAAGACATCTTCATTCAGTTTCGAAAGCTTAACACTGCAAAGCAACTCTGGGATGCCATCAAAAATGTTCATGAAGAATTCATTGCCAGAACAGATCCACACACTGATATGCTTCGTGCCATGTTTGCTGGTTTCAGAAGTCTTCATAAGGAAAGTGCTATGGAACTCACTGATCGGTTGACAAACATTGTTGAAAGACTTCATCAACGAGGAGTAACAGATATCACCGATAGAGATGTGGTCAACAAGCTGCTGAGTGCTCTTGATGCGACCTTCGATCCAATCGTAGATGAAATCAAGCAAAGACCAGACTATGAAGAACTTCACTACGTCGAGGTCATGACGCTGTTGTCTATTCACGAAGAAAAGATGGAACTTGAAAATGGGCATCAAGAATCTTCTTCGGAAAGCGAAGGGGAAATTCTTTCACACTATGGCAGTTCACAAGAAGAAGATATCGAGAATCAACACTCTATCACAAGAGAACTGAAAATGCTCACAGAAAGACTAGGTAATCTCAGAAGACAGAATCTATGTCTCACATATGATGACGAAATTGACTTGCCTGAATCTTCAAGAAAATTACCTCCGAAAGAAATAAAGTGCTTCAAGTGCAAACAATTCGGTCACTACATAGAAGACTGTCCTTGCTGGGAACTAAATGAAAAACCTAGCAACAGATGGATTTATCTTCACTGCACTGGATTCACTCGAATGGACCATCACACTAAGCTCTCGAAGAAGAATGAATCCTTATCATCCTCTTCGAAGAGACCAGTCACTGACGCGCAAGCCAAAGCAACCATTGAATCCAACATGAAGAGAATATCACAGCTAACTAGAGTATGTGCTGAAATGAATATGGAATCTGAAGATGAGACATCCGAATCCGAATCAGAAGACGAAGAGCTTCACAGAAGCCTAGGAAGAGGCAATGCATTCGTTGCTTATGAATCATCCGAGAAATCGCTCGAATCAAACACTGATTGTAATGCTTCAAGTGATGATGAAGCAATCGCACTCTATCTCATGGCAAAAACCTCAAAGGATCAGGTATCAGCAAAGCACCGAAAATCTATGACTGAATATTCTTCTGAATACTTTGCCTATGCTAAACTGGTTAAGATTGCCAAATCTCAACAAGATGAGCTTGAAAAACTTGAGAAGAATCACAGGAAATCCGAAGGATTACTGGTCGAAGAGATGGAGAAGAATCAAGAGTTGACTGAAGAGCATGATGCTTTTTCTTCAACGATTGATGATCTTTCCAAACGATATGATTCTCTTGCAGTCGACTATGAGAGTTTATCAGATGAACTCCTTAGCAGGAATCAAGAACTCGAGTCACTGAAAGAGTCTTATAACATGCTTGTGAAAGAAAACGCTTCTCTCTTCGCCGAGCAATCTAACAACCTTCCTGATGATTTTGTGCCTCCTTGCTCAAAATGCCTAGAACGTAGCAATGCTGATTCGAATGCTGAAACATCCAATGCTGTCATCGAGAATATTGCAACCACTACGAATGATATTTCTAACCCCTCTTCAGAGGAATTTGTTGCTATCTCTGATGAAAATTGCAGGCTAAAGAACTTGCTTGAGACAGGAATGCTAAAGAGCCTCAAAGGGCATCAAACTCTCTGTGATGTGCTCAAGAAGTCAATACTGCACAAAAATCCCCGAAAGGAAGGATTGGGTTTTGAAAGGAAACTCAACGTTGATGGAACCTACTGGACTTCTGAGCAATATCCTCGAACGAGTTGGGTTCTTGCTAAAAGCAAAACTCTCGAACCTGCACTCCTGTCTGGATATGACACTCCCACTTCTGTTGTTTCTGACGAGTCTGATGACTCAAACTACAAATTCTTCAAACAACAGAATGGTAAGGTTTTCGCTTGGTATGTTGGGACTAACTGCAAGTCTGGTTCACCCAAGAAGCAAATCTGGGTGAAGAAGTGCTTCATTGAAAATTTATCTGTCACTGCTAAACTGAATATGCAGAGCAATTCTCTTCGAGGAAATGATAATCACTCGCAGATTGGCACTGCAACTTCCTCGAATGGATATCGGTCAAACATTCGACAAAAGGAGTACATGCGTATCTCCTCGAATCATTATGCTCATGTCTCTGGGAACAATTTCAATGCATATTCATATGATTACTCTCGAAATGTACAGGCAAACTACAGAGATCAACGAAGGAACGTCCCTGCTCAGTCAAGACAAATGAGGTCTGCGCTGCCCACACAAGTGTGGGTTGCGAGAAAGAACTAACTCGTCTTGCAGGAACTCTATCTCAGGGATTCTATTCGCTTATCCATAGCCCTGAGATCTATATTGTTGGTGCTAGTTCTTTGTGTTTATTTTTTTTGTTGTTTGTCTTCGAGTTGCCGTGTTTGTGTTTCGTCCGATGAACAACTCACTCATAGCTCTCAGTTTAGTGTTTCTTCTCTTCTGGTAGAGTGTTTTGTTTCGGACCCTTTTATCCCTCTATTCTTTCTCATCCAAATCTATGCTGTCTGTCATGAGCATGCAATTTGATCTGAAGAAAATCTCTCTTTGACGTCCTTGATCGCGAAAGAGATCAACTTCGAACTTTTATCCATTTTTGGTGTTAAGCCCTTCCTCAAATCTTTCGAACTCCCGCTTTCTTCCCGAGTTTCTCGCAGAGAACGGTTGCCACGTGCCCCCGATCTCCACAATCGTGATCGTGTCCGTCGAATGTGGAACGTCCTGCAACTGTGGGCTGTAGATTTCGGAGAGGAGGTTCTGCTCTCTGTAGGAGATATGCCCTAGAGGCAATAATAAGTGTTATTATTTATCTCCATGTTTGTATTTAAGTTTATATTCCATGCTATAACTGCTATGGTTCTCGAGTCTGCAATAACCACGAGGCTCGGAGGAAGACTCATATGCACGTGTGGAATAATAAACGGTAAAAAGTATTCCTAGTCTGGCCTCTAAGACTAGCTCAAGTGTTGCCTGATGGTTCTGTTTTCTTGATCATGGGCATGACTATGCCGGCAACTTTGAGGGCACAATGTTAGGAGAACACTTGTGTTGAATCGACCCGAATTGATGTTATGCTATGAGATTCATTCGTCACAAGTTAATGGTTAATAACACAGAAAAAGTTAATGTTTGCATAATTCCTTAGACCATGAGAGTGTCGAGTTTCTTCATGCTTGCTTCATGAACTTTGGGGTTTGTTAAACGTCATCCGTAACTGGGTGGCTATTACGGCGGCTTACGGGTTCATGGGAAAGTATGTCAAGGGACTTGATAGCTCAAGATTGGGATTTGCTCCTCCGACGATGGAGAGATATCTCTGGGCCCTCTCGGTGTTACGGTATCCACTATCGTCTGGCCAGACACATTGTGATTTGATCACAGGGATGCCGGAACACGGGAACGAGAAAAGAGAACAAAACCGGTAACGAGGTAACTGGCATTGTGGACAAGTGTTGATCCACGGGGATGCCGATGATTCTCACCTCGGGTATTTGTAACATATCGCGAAGCAACAGGAATAGCACACGGCAACTGAAGGTTCACTCGAATATTCATTCGTGTGGGTATAGGGGTCAATATGGGTGTCCACGGCTCCGATGTTGATCATTGATCGGAAAGTGTTCCGGGTCATGTCTGTACTTCACTGAACCTATAGGGTCACACACTTAAGGGTCATCTATCTGCTGAATACTAGATAGGGAGTCTGAGAGAAAGTCACCGGAAAAGTTTCGGAGACAACGGAAACGTTCCGGAGAGAACACCGGAATAGTTTCGGTAAAACTGAAAAGTTGTTTCGGGGTATGCCATTAAGTCAAATTGGTTTCGGCACACGCCTGGAAATTCTTGGAGGGTGCCAGAATTATTCTGGAAACTTCTGGGATTTTTCCGGGATAAAAACCGGAAAAGTTCCGGAGCTGCCGGAACCGGTTTGGTTGCTTTTCGCAGATGAAAATCACTAATCTGGAATTGTTTCGGAACGCGTCCAAAATCATTTTAGTGGGTACTGGAATTATTCTAAGACCCACAGAAATATTTTCGGATTTAACGGTCGCGGAAAAATGTTTCCATGAATAGTGAAAGTGCTTTTTGGGTGGCTTCTTGGAGAAGCCACCTTGAGGGCCTTTTGGTATTTTTCCCCTTGGCTTCTTGGAGAAGCCACCCTTGGGCTTGGCCTATAAATAGGGGTGGAGGGGGCTGCCTAAAGACTCATCCCTTGCTCTCATACACATGCCATGACATTTCTCGCTTCTCTCTCCCTCCCAGCGAAATAGTTTCGTAGAGCCGAAAGGCTGTCTGGGTTCCGGCAGGAACTAGTTCTAGACGGCGACGCCCTGCCAGATAGATGACACCGTATGTGTGCAACCCCGTAGAGAGGTCGTAGTTTCGATCCTTTGCCCGAGGGGCTGTTCAAGTACCTGCCCGGAGGGCTGTCCGAGTGACCCGCCCGAAGGGCTGTCCGTGAGGCCTCCCGGAGGGCTGTCTGAGGATCCGTCCGGTGGGACTATCCGAGGGACTGTCCAGAGGCCTCCCGAAGGGCTATCCGAGGATCCGTCCGGTGGGACTATTCGAGGGACTGTCCAGAGGCCTCCCGAAGGGCTGTCCAAGGATCCGTCCGGTGGGACTATCTGAGGGACTGTCCCGAGGCCTCCCGAAGGGCTGCCCGGAGATCCGTCCGGTGAGCTGACGAGGGAGTACATCCTCGCCGTTGGGAGGTTTTAAATCCTAGCTGCGGGGATCTGCACCACCGATCATCATCGACTCTACTTCCGCTGCGCTACGAGTCGGTAACGAAAAGATCAAACCTTGTATGCAGTCTCCATAGTGGTCCTGGGCTGGTGCGTAGGTCGGGAAATTTTTGTTTTCTGCTGCGTTCCCCTACAGTGGCATCAAAAGCCGTGCTATGCGTAGATGCAGGTTACGATCTAGAATACATAGAGATGTATGGGTGTTGCACAATATAATTTGTAGTAGATGAGTTCTACTGCTGATAATTATTTGTGCGGGTAGCAGATGAAATCTGTTACCCGATGTTCTTGTTGCTTCCCTGGAATTTGCATATTTCTGATCTTGATAACAGCATGGTGGAGTTTCAAAGTTCTGGCAATCTGCGATCCTGATTGATCAACGAAGTGCTAACAGTTCATTGAATTCCACCATAGTTAGAGAGAAAGATGAAATTTCGCAGACAAAAGGGCAATGCAGATATGATCTACACGGGGGTCATGCGTATGACGAAGTTCAGTATGGGGCTCGAGATTTTATTATCTCATGTTTCATACACCCCGTAAAGTTAATCTAGCGACTTGAATAATCATACTTGATGATGGACGTTGGTAGCTACGGTTTGTTCGAAACCTTAGAAGCCACGTAAAATGAAATTTTGCATAAACCGATTAGAGGCGTCTAACTTGGTTTTGCAGGATGGTTTGCATGTGCATATGATGTGGTACAATAGTGCTCATATTAATTTGATTATGTATGAGATGACTATATGATGTAAATTTACATGACCTGCGTGTCATGATTCGGCATGATGGCTGGAGCCATATGATTGTCACTTTAATGACCTGTGTGTCAACCTTTTGTAATGCACTTATTTTATTAGCTATAGAGATAGCAATATTATCTGGTGCATCGACAAGGTGGTGGCAAACTTTGCGAAGGTGAACACCGACGTGAATGCCGAAGACGAAGAAATACAAGACTTCTCCATCAGAAAGGGCTATACCATATCATGCTATTACGAATTGCCTGAGATGTTTATCCCTTATGATGCACCCTTCTTGATTGCGTGGTAGTCGCTTTTTATTAGGGTGATCTCTCACAAAAATATCAAGTAGTTAGTGTTCTCCCAAGTGTAGAACCGTCATGGCACCTATCTCTTCGGGGTATCACATGGATGCATGGGTACGAACGATTAGAGAAGTGTGAGGCGGGTGAGTTGAGACCTCGCAGCGAGATCACTTGGTTGTCTTGACGTTCTAGCTTGATCGTCCTGAGCTCGGAACACGCCCAAGTGTCGGGTTGTCTTGCCTGCAGCAACCCGGGATTTGAACTTAGCTTTTGATGTTTGTAGATGTATAGCTAAAAATAGTGTAGCCCCCAACGGCCGGTTTAGCTGTTCTCATCAATCTGGAACTTGAACTACTATCTGTAGAGTCAATGACTGTAGCCCCCAAGGGCCGGGTTACTATTAATAGTGAGCCGGGTCTTCAATGAAAGTACTTTTAAAATGACAATGCATTAGCCCCCAAGTGCCGTGGTGCATGCTTGCAGCGACATGAGACTTTCATACTTAATGTAATCTTGATTTGAATAATGTAGCCCCCAAGTGCCGGGTCGTGTACCTGCGGCGACTCGGGACTATTCCTTCCATTGTAGAATAAAATCAGATCCAGTGTAGCCCCCAGGACTCAAGGAGAAAATCAAGCAAAGCCGGCCAAAACAAGTCTTGAAGACCCGGCGTTTCGACAATTGTGGAGAAAAACTTGCCTGAGTCTGAGGGACAGTTTGTCTGGATGATGTTGTTGGGTATTTTGCATATCAATGCGGAACTTGTTGCTTAATTCATCAAGAGTGCTGCCTTGCATAACACTTCATATTTCATTGCCTTTGATAAAGCTGATTGCCATGATCTTTGCCATGATATCCTTTTTTGAATTTTGTTCTCCTTTGCAGCATCAGAATAATCCAAATTGTGAATTGCCACTGGTAATTTATTAAACCCTGCTCCTTACTGTAAGCCAGTATTTTGGATTTAAAAAGAATAGCCATCTCGCTGAGCCGGCATTGAAAACCTCAATCATATAATACTGGTTATGATAACCATGATGAAGACCCGGCCAATTTGGCTATCAAGGGTTTGTTTGTTCCTGCATAGCTACAATGTAACCCGGTTTTGAAGACCGGTACCTGCAACATAAACGAATATAGATATGCACTGCATGATGATGTATTGTATGATAATGCAATATACGATGATGCATATGTATGATGATGTATGTGTATGATGATGTATGTGTATGATGATGTATGTGTATGGTAACAGAGTATAAAAATCATGGCTTTCGAGGCACGACATAAGACCGGCTTTCGAGGCTCGAGTCTTGGTTTCGCTTCCTGTGGAAGCAGGCTTTTTGACCTCTTTTGGTTTGTCCTAGCTCTCTGAAAGCCGGCTCTCACGCAACCAATCGAGCGTTTTAACTCTGACGAATTCAGGGTCACCTTTGTGATTGACTTATCAGGCGTACGCCAGGTCGCTTTTAGGGAGTAGCATCTTGCTAACAGGCAGGTTTAACCAAGTATATTTTGGCTTTTCGCCGGGTTAAAAGGGTTTTGTAAGCTAAACTCGATGAGTTGGAAGCCCCCAAGTAACCATATGATCATGGAAAAGCTCAGCATAGGATATACAGGAGACAACGCTACTACTGCAAAACATCTGGGGTCCAGATAAGCCGGCTTTATTCCTTTGATCATTTTTTAGCAGGATACCAATGTTTAGACTGCGCATCATGGCGACTAGTCTTCTTTGGTAACCTTTCATTTCGCCAATACGGCAGGATGCCCATGTTTGAACTACGCATCGTGGCAGCTAGTCCTCTTTGGCAAAGTTTACTTTTTCACCACTAAGGTCGGATACCTATGTTTGAACTGCGCATCATGGCAGCTAGTCCTCCTTGGCAACCTTTTACCTTTTCGCAAACAAAGTAGCAGTCCCCGGGACCGGGTTGTCTTCCCTTCAATGACCCGGTGTTCTTGTATTTGTTAAAACCGGCCAAATCCGCTGAGTCATATCTATGTAGCCCCCGAGTCTTAAGTCAACTCGAGGAGCTGGCTTGAGATTCTTTGTACTTGGCTGTGGCATAAACCGACGTATAGTTGATAGCTGAGAGCTGGAATTTATTGAAGCTGGAGGCGATGTGGCGAGTTGATGATCTTTGCGATGCTCGTCGTATGCCCTCCCATTCTTTGTTATTCTCTCTTGGTCCGGTCCTCCTATTTTCTCCAGGGCCATTTTCTTTTCTGTTTCTTCGCTTGCCGGTTTTTGAATTGCCGGCTCTACTGTGGTCGGCTTTCCTTGCTCTTTCGGGGAGGTTTCCTCCATGGCCGACTCTTCTGTTTCTTTTGATGTGGTGAATTAGACCAGACCGCAGGATGGTGAGATACGTGTTTTGCCGGATAGCTTGGCGTGGCCGGTCGACGGAGCGGACTCTGGCATGCTTCGGTGTGTTGATGTAAATTGGACCGCGGTGGCGGCGGCTCGCGCGCGTGTCCGTTGGGCAACTTGCGCGAGCGGGCGCGGCCCTGGCGCGTTGATGTAGACTGAACCGCGAGGACAGTGGCCTGCGCGTGTCCGTTGGGCAGCTCGTACGGGCGGGCGAGGCCCCGGTGTGTTGATGTAGACGCGAGAGCTGGCCGATAATTTGACGTGGACGCGGGAACCGGCCGCGATGTTTGAAGCCGGCTCGGACGCGCGAGTCGGCCGCATCGTTGTAAGTCAGCGGGGGCGTGCGAGTCGGCCACGGCGTTGTAAGCCAGCGCGGGCGCGCAGGTCGGCCGCGGCGTTGTAAGCCGGCGGGCGCGCGGGTCGGCCGCGGCGTTGTAAGCCGACGCGGGCGCGCGAGTCGGCCGCGGCGTGTTGATGTAGACTGAACCGCGGAAGCGGCGGCTTACACGCGTGTCCGTCGAGCAGCGCGGCACGGACGAACGCCAGTGTAGAATGATGCTGGTGTGCGCTCTGTATCCGTGGTATAACGCCACTTTTGTGATGAATGATTGTCCTGCGTAAAAATATTACAGGCCAAAGTAATTGTTCTTTAAAGAAAATAATATGTGCTAAAAAAACAGATAGGATAAATAGCACCTAGCATTTTTTGTCGGATGAACGCGGACTCTGATGCTGAATAATGCTGGTCCTAGTCCGAGGAAAAAGATAGCTCGCACCCATTAACGTCTGGCTTGGATGATTTGAAGTAGCACTAGCACCACGTGGTCTTCCTTTGTCTTTCTTCCTTCTTTTTTTTCCTAGGGTCTAGAGCCCTTTCTTTCCCCGATCCATGATTTAACCGGGTATTTCACATTTTTGCTTTGTCTTTATGTGCATGCCTAATCCATGCATTAAGTAGTACTACTACTAGCTCACGGTTGCCCATGGCAACAACCTTTTTTTTCCTTCATGGGTCTAAAAACCTTTCCCTGATGTAGTGCTTGACTTAGGAAACTTTTGGATCAATAGATTGATTCGCTGGCGTAGTAACCTTTCCTTCCACGCATTTGTATGCAAGCCCAACAAGTATTCGGCTTGATTTTTTTTGAACTGCGGGCCCTATGTCCGTCCTATCCATCCATCGAGCAGCATCTCACCCCATTGTTTTCCTGTCTCCGACTCCCTCTCTCTTTTTTTTCTCATATTTTTCATCCCGATCGAGACTGCCATAACCACGCTCCACTGCTGCTCGGCTTGAAGTACGTTGCCGCATGCCGCCTCTGGTCAACCACCACGCTGCCCTGCTGCCCGACGCAGCAAGCCGTACTGGCTGCTTCGAGTCCGCCGGGCGCCGGGATGGGGCGGCCGGGTCAGAGAGGAGCGGCAGCTCCGCGGCGATGCGGAGCAACGCTGGGTCGAAGGAGAGACGCTGGGCGGCCATGGGCACGGTGGCACGTCATGGCGTCTCTGCGGCTGAATCTGGATGGATAGATCAGCTGCGTACGAGTGTAATTTGGCAGCGAGTTTGATGTACTACTTAATTAACTAAATCCAGGAATTTGTGCTTCGCATGGGCTAGCATTGCCAGTGATGAGAGATGAAACGTGGCCAGCCGATCTGACACCTTGATTTCTTTTTTCTTCTCTGTTGGGGATGTTTACCAGCATGGAGACCCGGCAGGGTGTTAACCCGGCCATAACACGAGCTTAGCGGGTCAACTCACCGCGGGGCTGATGACTCTGTGTGGGCCGGCTTAACGAGGCCTGGTAAGGATAGGCCGGCTTAAGCAGTGGGCCGGCTCACGGCAAGATAGATGGCAAGAAGACCGTCTTGGAGGACAAGTAGGAAAGAGTAGGAGGCGGGTCAAAGAACGACCCGGACTCTCATGTAATCTAGGGTTCCACCTGCATATATAAAGGGGAACACCTATACGAAAAAGACTAAGTTGCAATCTCCTCGAGAACTAGGTTAGTGAATCCACATCCTTGTAATCGAGATCCACAGCAATATAATCAAGCAGGACGTAGGCTTTTACCTCCACGGTGAGGGGCCGAACCTGGGTAACCCGGCGTCTTCTCGTTCCCGATCAACCCCGTTAAGCTTCCACCTTCGTGCGATGGCCTCATCTCTAAGTACTTTCACAAGGGCATCTGCCGTGTTAAAACCACGACAGTTGGCGCCCACCGTGGGGCCTACGCATGGTGGAGTTGAGTTCTTAGCGGGATCTCTCCCAGGGTTCGGGAAGTACGCGGTTGGCATGATGACCAAGAGCCGCCGCAGGAAGTTTTACATCGACGATTCATACTGGGGCCCCGACGCCGACTCAATCGAGTACGGGTACCGGGTCCCCTTCGACAAGATCCATACCTTCACCGGCATGATCAGCGAGCCGGCCGCCGGATTGGAGAGCGTCATCGGAGTTGAGTCGGCCTGCCGCGCTGGCCAGCGCCTGGCGAGACCCGGCCCGCGTCAAGCCGGCCCCAGCCACGCCTTCGTCGGTTTCACCCAAGGGGTGGCCTTATCGGAGAACTCCCTGTCACAGGATGACACGCTCGTTCAATCTGACGGCGAGTCCTCGACAGGGGAAACCGAGTCAATTCTTCCGCTGCATGATGGAGGGCTCGGTAACATGGACGACGTCTTTCCAGAGAGTCCTGATCCGCCTCGCTTCGCGGCGGTGTACATGGCGGGAAGGCAAGATCCGGTGAGAGACCCGACCAACCCGAAAGCGGGACAGAACCTTCTTGCTGGCTCAGGAGGAGCCGGCGCATCGGCCACCGGCTCTCAGAAAACCGGGGCTCAGACGCTCACGGACCTAATGACTACACTGGCGGCCCTGTTGGCCGAGCCGGTCATGGCGGAGAATGCGGCGGCACGCAACACGGAGATCATGAAATGTCACGAGCAGATGGCCAAGATCCAAGAGGACATCAACGCGGAGAACGCTCGCATGATGCAGGAACAGGCTCGGATTGCCGACGAGAGGCAGCGCCTGGAAGAGGAGGCACATTACCTGAACCACCGGCAGGCCGAGTCGGAGCTCGTTCACAGGAGGCGTCATCAAAGCCGGCTTCCGGCTAATCTTGAGCCGACTCAGCTTTTCACCACACCGCCGGCTCCGACGAACCCGGGGGCTGGAGTCGTCCCCACGGGAGAGCCGCCTTTGCAACAGCCGGTCCAGCAGCGGGAGCCGGCACAGCATCGCACGCCGGAGCAGCGGCAGAAGTCACCGTCTCGCCGGTTCCAGACCCCAATTGGACACTAATCTAACCCGGTGGATAACGTGTTGGCAGCGACCCACAACTTGGAAGCTATTCCGATCGAGGGGGACGACCCGATTCAGACCGAGGCCAGGAACGCCATTGCGATGCTCAAAACAGCCGTAGTGCAGCAAGCCAACTATTCGCATAGCCAGCATCGGCTTCACTCGACCCCTCATCAGAGCCGCACCAGGAGTCAGCGCCCTGAGTCGCCGGCGGTCTCCAGCAGCGCACACCGTGGAAGAGCCGCCCAGCCGCTGGCGGAGCAGTGCCAGCCCGGGATCCCGCAAGATGTTGCAGACGCTGCTCGGATTCTGCGGGCTTGGGAAGAAGCAAACGCGCGTGCTGGGCGCAACCCACCGGCGCGAGCTAACCCGCCGCTGGATGTCAACCCGCCGCCGAATGTTAACTCGCCCGTCGCGACCCAGACAGATGGCCGACTTGGGGGCTCTTCTAGCCGCATGATTGGAACTCCCTGTTTGGTACCAGCGTTGCGAGAAGCGCGCATCCCCCCGATTTCAAAGGGCCTCGCAAGGTCCCTAATTATACAGCGAATCTGGAGCCCACCGAGTGGATCGAGAGTTATGAGCTAGCAATGGACTTGTTGGGCGCGAGTGAGTCAGTATGCGCACGTTACCTCCCTCTGATGTTGGAAGGCCCTGCACGCACCTGGATGAAAAACCTACCGGCGAATTCTGTCAACACATGGCAGGAACTGAAGGAGCGCTTCATCAAGAATTTCCAGGGAACATGTAAAAGGCCAACCACGATTGTTGATCTTGAGCGTTGTGTCCAGCGCGAGGATGAGTCGGCGCATCACTGGGCTCGCCGGGTTGCGGAAGTCATACACAGTTCAGACAGCATCTCGGCGGCTCAGGCAGTTCTCGTTCTAGAGCGAACGTGCAAGTTCCAGCCCCTGGTCAAGAAGCTTGGGCGACTCAAGCGAAAGGTCCAGGACATGGGAGACCTCATGGATGTCTTAACCCGGTATGCCGAGTCAGATAACACCAAGGATCCGCCGTCAGACGAGGAGAAGTCTGACAAAGGGAAGAAGGCTGGTGGCAAGGGTTAGCAGCAGAACAACAGTAATGGCCAGAACAACAATGGTGGTAAACGCAAGGGTCATGACGGTAGTTCCGATCTGGTGGCAAACACAACCACAGAGAGTAAAGGTCAACGGCAGAATGATGGTTCGAGGAGGCAGTCTGGAAGTCGCCCTCTCACTTACGAGGAAGCTCTCAAGGCTCCTTGTCCGAAGCATAGTTACAATGGTAAGCCGTCCAGTCACTCCTGGGAAAATTGCTATCTCATGCAAGAATTTGCCAAGCGCGTCTTCCAGAATCATCATATGGAGACGGTAATGGCGGACAACCCCCCAACCAGGGACCCGGCTTCTCAGGCGCCGGCTTACAAGGGCCCTTCGTAGGACCCGGTTTCCAAGGGAACAGTGGTCAAGGCGGCGGGTTCCAGGGGCTGGTAACTCTGGAGGCGGCAATCAGCGAAACAATCAGGGAAATCAGCATCAGGCTGGTGCGGCAGGGTTTCAGAGTAACCCAAAACAACTTAATAGCGGGCAGTATCACGTCTTCACCACTAGCACCTGCAAACGGGATCGGAAGGTACAGCGACGAGCCGCCCACGTGGTTGAGCCGGCGGTTCCTTACTACCTCAACTGGTCTGAACAGCCAGTTACCTGGAGCAGGGAAGATCATCCGGTCCTTATCGATCGCCCTGGCCACTTGGCTCTGGTGGTTGCACCACAAGTCGGCGGTTACACCCTGACTAAGGTGCTCATGGACGGAGGCAGCAGCATCAACATTCTGTACTATGACACGTTTAGGCGGATGAATCTGTCCGATAAGCAGTTAACTCCATCCTCTATAGTCTTTCATGGCATTGTTCCTGGCAAGTCGGCCTATCCCATGGGAAGAATTTCCCTTGAGGTGGCTTTCGGCTCAGAGGATAACTGGCGTTCTGAGTTCCTGTCCTTTGAGGTGGTTAAGCTTAAGAGCCCATACCACGCCTTATTTGGCCGGCCGGCTTATGTGCGGTTCATGGCGCGACCATGTTACGTCTACTTGAAGACGAAGATGCCAGGACCGCGGGGAACCATAACAGTGGAAGGAAACTGCAAGATTGCACTCGAGTGCGAGGAAGGAGATGCTGCTTATGCTGAGTCGGCCTGCGCTACGGAGGAGTTGCGGTATTATAAGGACAACATTGACCCGTCTGACAGGACGTCCCTGAAGAAACCCACTACGGAGTCAGACCCCCTGCTCAAGTTTAAGTCAGCCAGAGACACAAAGCAAGTTGATTTCACCCCAGACAATTCTTCTGAGCAGTTCACCATCGGGGCAAATATGGATCCCAAATAGGAAAGCGCGCTCATCGAGTTCATCCGTGAGAACCGGGACATCTTTGCATGGAAACCTTCTGACATGCCAGGTGTACCGAGAGAACTCGCTGAGCACTCCCTTAATGTGGATCCCAAGTTCAAGCCAGTTCGCCAGTATCTCCGTCGTTTTAATGAGGAAAGGCGGAAAGCTATTGGTGAAGAAGTGGCCCGGCTCCTAACTGCTGGGTTCATCGTCGAAGTCTTCCATCCTGAATGGCTAGCTAACCCAGTGCTTGTTCTGAAGAAAAACGGGACTTGGCGGATGTGTGTTGATTACACAGACCTGAACAAGGCTTGTCCTAGTGACCCCTTTGCCTTGCCCCGTATTGACCAGATCATTGACGCTACAGCTGGTTGTGAGAGTTTATGTTTCCTGGATGCTTACTCTGGCTATCATCAGATCAAAATGAAGCTGGAAGACCAGGAAAATACGGCTTTCATCACCCCTTTTGGAGCTTTCTGTTATACAACCATGCCGTTCGGTCTCAAATGTGCACAGGCGACTTACCAGCGTTGTGTCCAGAGCTGCTTTCATAAACAGATTGGACGGAATGTTCATGCTTATGTCGATGACATTGTGGTTAAGTCCCGGAAGAAAGAAACTCTGTTGGAGGATCTCAAGGAAACATTTGACAATCTCCGCATCTATCAGATGAAGCTTAATCCAGAGAAGTTTGTTTTTGGCGTCCCTGCAGGTAAACTTCTGGGATTTCTTATTTCCGAGTGTGGCATTGAAGCTAACCCGGAAAAGATCAAGGCAATCACGACCCTGGCTAAGTCGGCCCGACTGAATGACGTGCAGAAGCTGGCTGGGCGGGTTGCGGCGCTAAGCCGGTTCATTAGCCGGCTTGGAGAGAAGGCAATTCCTTTATATCAGTTGCTCAAGAAATCAGATGACTTTGTCTGGAGTGATGCTGCAGATCAGGCTTTTGAGGCCCTTAAGAAACAATTGTCTGAGCCGCCAGTTCTTGCGGCCCCTCGAGAGAAGGAGCCCATGTTGCTATATATTACTGCTAATAACAAGGCTGTAAGCGTGGCAGTCGTGGTGGAGCGCAAGGAAGATGGCAAGGAGTATCCAGTCCAGCACCCTGTGTATTATGTCAGTGAGGTGTTAACCGAGTCCAAGCAACGGTATCCACATTGGCAGAAACTAGTCTACGGAGTGTTTATGGCTAGCCGCAAGCTGAAGCATTACTTCCACGAGCATCCGATCACTGTGGTTAGCTCAGCACCTCTTGGGGATATAATCCAGAACCGGGAGGCGACAGGCCGGGTTGCTAAGTGGGCTATCGAGCTCAGTCCGCATCATCTCAAATACGTGCCTCGCACAGCAATCAAATCTCAGGCATTGGTGGACTTTATTAATGATTGGACAGAGTTGCAGGCTCCCAAAGAGAAGCCCGACACAACATACTGGTCCATACATTTTGACGGCTCAAGGCAGCTTGAAGGCTCGGGGGCTGGAGTTGTGATTACTTCCCCACGAGGAGACAAATTCTGTTATGTTTTGAGACTTATGTTTCCCTGTACTAACAATGCAGTGGAATATGAGGCCTTGCTCCATGGGCTCCGGATGGCCAAGGAGATGAACTTGAGCCGGGTCAGGTGTTTGGGCGACTCAGACTTGGTGGCCCAACAGGTTTCTGGTACTTGGGACTCCAAGGTTCCCCTTATGGCGGCTTATCGGCACGCGGTCACAAATATTGCTGGACACTCCAAAGGTTATCAAGTCGATCACATTGATCGCAGACAGAATAAGGCGGCAGACGCACTCTCTCATTTGGGCTCGCAGCGTAAGCCGGTGCCACCCAATGTGTTCCTAGATGTTTTGCACAACCCGTCTGACAAGCTACCAACAGAAGAGGACTTGGCTGTTCCTGACCCAGAGGCGGCTCTGGTAGCTGCTATCCACGCAATCCCTGATTGGACGGTCCCCTACTTGGCTTATCTAAGCCAGGGAGAACTGCCAACAGAGGAACTGCTTGCTCGACAGATTATTAGACGATCCAAGTCTATGACTATTGTCAATGGCGAGTTGCACTGACGAGGCGTCACTGGTGTTTTTCAGCGTTGTGTTTCACCTGAGGAAGGCCGCGCAATTCTCAATGCGATTCACTCTGGTGATTGTGGACACCATGCCGGTTCAAGGTCACTAGTCGCGAAGGCTTTCCGGCACGGTTTTTATTGGCTCACGGCTCATGCTGACGCAGAGGACATTGTCCGTAAGTGTGATGGTTGCCAGAAATATGCTCGCCAGGCCCATGTGCCGGCTCAAGAATTGAGGATGATCCCGATCACTTGGCCGTTCGCGGTCTGGGGGCTTGACATGGTGGGGCCCTTTAAGCATTCTAAGAACAAGCATACGCACCTGCTGGTGGCTATGGACAAGTTTACCAAGTGGGTGGAAGCAAAGCCGGTAAGCAACTGCGACGCGGCCACAGCTGTCAAGTTTCTGAAAAAGCTGATCTTCCGATTTGGCTACCCGCACAGTATCATTACAGATAATGGAACTAATCTGTCCAAGGGAGCCATGGAACAGTTCTATCAACAGGAACACATCCGGCTTGATCTAGCGTCGGTGGCACATCCTCAGTCCAACGGATAGGCAGAAAGGGCCAATCAGGAATTGTTGCGTGGTATCAAACCTCGGCTCATGGTGCCTTTGCAGCGCACGCCGGGTTGCTGGGAGGAAGAGTTACCTTCGGTGCTTTGGAGCAGACGGACTACTCCCAACAGGTCAACAGGCTATACGCCGTTTTTCCTAGTCTATGGTGCAGAAGATGTACTTCCAAGCGATATTCGGCATGACTCCCCTCGGGTGGCAGCTTATGTGGAATCAGATAATGAGCTAGCTCGCCAAGACGCTCTTGATGCTCTGGAGGAAGAGCGTGACCTTGCCGCATCCAGATCAGCAATCTATCAGCAAGACCTACGTCGCTACCACAGCCGTCGAGTTCGAAGCCGCACTTTTCAGGAAGGTGACTTGGTGCTCCGTCTGATTCAAGACCAGAGAGGCATGCATAAGCTTTCACCACCTTGGGAAGGGCCCTTTGTGGTCAGCAAGAATCTCAACAACGGGTCATATTACCTGATTGATATACGTGAGACAGATAAATCACGTACCTCCGAGGAGGAGACAAGCCGGCCCTGGAACATTGCCCAGTTCCGGCCATACTACACCTAAGTCATTGACTAGGTTACATCTTTGTACATACCTTCTATCATGTATATACCTCTTTCGATCAAATAAAATAACGACCAGCAGCACTGCATAAAAGTGTTGTTTTGCCTCAAATTTGGTGTGCTGGATCTTTATTTGTTGATCTTGGTTACTTGGGGGCTTCCAACTCAATCGAGTTTAGCTTACAAAACCCTTTTAACCCGGCGAGATGCCACAAAGTTGGTTAAACCTGCCTGTTAGCAAGATGCTACTCCCTTAATAACGACCCGGCGTACGCCTGATGAGTCAATCACATAGGTGACCCTGAATTCATCAGAGTTAAAACGACCGATTGGTTGTGTGAAAGCCAGCTTTCAGAGAGCGAGGACAAACCAACGGGCCAAAGTGCCAGCTTCCTGAAAGCATATTTCGGCTTGCGCTTCTTAAGCCGGCCGTTTCAAGCATATTCCTACTTACAATTATTCTACGTACATACATCTATGCATACGTACTTACATCCATGCATCTCATCTCTGCATACATACATACATCCATGCATGTCATTTGTTTAGTTCCATTTAACTACTTGATTCATTGCAAATAGTAACAAAGATTACTCGTTCAATGTGATATCGTCAATAACCATTACATGCAATTGTTATTGTTTCCACAGTCACTTCATTGCAAAAACTGGCTTTCGAAGCTCAAAGAAGGATTTATCTGTTACTCTATTGCAAAAGCCGGCTCTTGAAGCCCAAAAGAAGGATCACAGAAGCACCAAGTGTTTGTAGAGGCAATACAAAAGCACAGTGCACGATGGCTCTGGCACCAGCATCAAGAGTTTTATGCTACACTATTACAAGCCGCCCATCAGCTGCGGCCATGGCAAAAATTTCTACAAGTTCGGCCGACTAGGATAAGCCGGCGTTTACATCGCCGGGTCAGAACTAGCACCAGCGCCTGATGGATCACCGTGAGCCGGCTCTTTGTGGCCGTCGTCATCCTCCGCTTCTTCGCTTGAGTCGTCGGTCGACCACTGAATTGTGCGCAACGCTTCAAATAGGGCATCGGTGGATATCAGAGAAGAAGGGTCGACTTTAGGAGCGAAGGATGTCTTACGTGTCCGAGTTAGGGCCACCGGCTCATGATTTAGCGGCTCTATCCGCTCATTATCTTTCGAATAGGGCGCCTGGTACCGGGTCAGATCGGCTTCTTCTGCAATTGCAGTGGCTGTAACCCGGGTTTCTCTGATGCAGCGTTGGAAATCTTTCTTGGTGAAGGGCGTGTCATCTACATTGAACTCCGGGTAGCCGCCCACAATTTGAGTCGGGTCGAGCTCTGGCACGTATGCCTTGGCTCGGGCAAGTGCTGTTAGGGCCCCACAACGGCAGCACGCCTTCTTCCAGTCTTCAAACCACCTTGGTACAACAGACAGCTCTTTCAACATGTCCGCGATCAGTTGTGGTGGTGAAGTGGTGTTTTTTGCGGCCATAATGCATCTTGAGCCGCCTATATAGAGTTGTTCCACAAAGGTATATACTGCTTTCAGCTTCACCAACGGTTGCTGCACCAGAGTTTGATTCTTCCGACCTGCAAATATAAGTTTTCGCTATCAGTTAAGCCGGTTTGGCATGTTTAAGCCAGAGTTGTTGGCATATTTAAGCCGGAGCTGTTGGGGTTTGGCTTACCGAAGATAGCCCGGCACATGGCGGTGATTTGGCCTTTCAGAATCGCCAGCTCTTGAGTGACCGGCTCAAGTTTGGTTTCGGCCTCTTCCACTCGCGCAGCTTGGGCGGCTCTGGCAGCTTCCGTCTCTTGCAAGGTGTTCCTCACAATGACCAAAGACTTGTTGGCCTCAGCAGCGGATTTTTCAGCCTCTTTGCGCAATTTCTTCTCCTTCCTGGCTTCCTTTTGGAAGGAGGCGGCCTGGGTCTCCACTTGCTCTAGCATTTCCTGCAGGACAGATTGTTATACAAAATATATGTATGACCCGGGCCGCCCTAAAGGGTAACGCAGCGCATGGGGGCTACATGTTTTCGAGCTTCACACACATACCAAAGCAAGTTCCATGCATGGCACTTGGATGAATTGATTTTTCTGCTAAGTTATGAAGACCAGCCCATCATGAATGACGAGCCGGCCTTTGGGTTACCGATTGAAGTTGAGCTTACAAGTTAACATTTTTGAAGTCCTGGGTCATTATTCCATAATAACCCGGCCCTTGGGGGCTACATATATATATGGTACAAGATGAAGGGTGCCAATTACCTCATACTTCCGCTTCAATGAAGTGATCATGGCAATCTCCGTGTCCCGACTTTCAGACAGCCGGGTCAGCACGGCTTGATGCAAGGAACTGGCATCTTGATCTTCAAATGTAGGCAAGTTCAGAGCCGTCTTTCCTTTTGAGGCCGGCTCAAGCTTGGCAGGGATCTTAGTAAGAGCGGTGGAAGCCTGTTTCCTGTTCTCCGGTCACCACCACGTCTTCCTGAGCCGGTGCCACGGGTGGCTCTTTGGGCTGTTCCTCAGCTGGATTTTTGCTTTCTTGGATAACAGGCGAAGGAGGACGAGCCGGGCTGGCGGTGTCTTGAGCCGGCAGGCTGTTCTGGACTGCCGGCTCGTCTTGGCTGGCCAAAGTGGCCTCTGTCTCCCCTTGAGTGCCTGGTTGAATGACCGGGTCAGATGACCCGGCAGGTGTTTTCTTTTTGATAGCCTTGGCCCTGTACAAAAACCAAAGGAGTTATTCATTTGAAGAGGGAAAGAATAAGAAACTGCTATATGTCAGAGTTTGCTTACCCAGGGTTGATGTTGAAAGCCGGCGCCTGCGTAGCACTTGACTCGCCCGAAGAGTGGGATGTCTGATATGCCGCGTCATTTAAATGTAAGGGCTCCTTAAAATGGCTAGCTAGAGGAAAAGAGGAAGTTGGGCTAAGAAGCACCTCAGCTCGCTCCTTACGGGATGGCGGCTCGTATGGAAGCCCGCCACTTAACTCGCCTTCGTTGCTCCGGGTCTTCCTTTTGGAGGTCCCGGCTTGACGAGTTTTCTTCAAAATAAATTTGGGATCTAAATGAGCATCCTGGTGGGAAAAAGGGACCTTACGGACGGTAACCCGGGGCTTCCTTCGAACCTTGCGGATCACGGCCCGGGTTTTCTTCCGAAAAGGTCTTGGAGAGTTAGAATCAGAAGAGATCAAGGTTACCTCCGGCTCGCTGGTGTGACTAATTTTGGCTTCATCCTGAAGAGAAGGGGCGTCAGCAAGTTGAATAAAAAGGCGGCCAAGCGAGTCAAGTTCTACCTCAGCCTCGTCTTCTGCAGCCGGCTTATCAGTATCGACCGGCTCATCCTGCTGCTCCGCTGGAGCGGGGGCGGGTTGTTGGGGCTTCTTCCTCTTCCAAAACTTGTCGTTCGCCTGTATTGTGACGAGTTGGCAGTTAAGAATGAGATGAGGAGGGCGAGTTAAGAACAGAGTAAGAAGGTGCAAACACTTACTGAAGGCACCGGGTTGGTTAAGCAGAAGGGGGCCAGCCCGGTTTTATTGCATTTCTCCTGAGGCTCTCCCAATAGCCTCTTGGTGGTCTTGTTGATATCACTCACGGATAAATTGACTTGACTGAAGCGTTGAACGTCAGCCGGCACACCAGTATAGTTGCACATCAAGTCGCCCCTGTGGCTAAGGGGCTGGATTCGCCAGCTTATCCAGCACCGGGTCAGATCGATCCCGATAAGGCCGTTAGCAACCAAGGCCCTTATTTTGGAGTAAATAGGGGTGAATTGCTTGTGTTCTTCTGTTGATGGCCAACCCGGAAAGGCCACTGTGGCATTGAGCCGGTCCGGTCTGTAACCCAGCAGGGGACTTTCACCTTGAGGGGCAGTGCTCTTGCAGTAAAACCAAGTCTTGTTCCAGCCTTTGGGGTGGCTCGCCAGCTTGGCCTCAGGGAAGGGAGTGTTTCTTCGCCTTTGAATAGAGACGCCACCAAGTTCTATGCTAGGGCCATCGGTGAACTCGGTCTGATGGTTGATGTAGAAGAATTCGTGAAAGAGCAGGACAGTTGGTGCCGTTTGGAGGTACACTTCGCAGAAGACTTGAAATTGGCAGAGATTGGTAATTGAGTTTGGTCCAAGATCTTGCGGTCGGAGGTCAAAAAAATGGAGAACGTCACGGAATTTTTTTTACCCGGGCGGCCGAAACCCCTTATGAAGATGATCTGCAAAGACCACCACTTCATCTTGTTGGGGCTGGGGGGTGCTTTCTTCTTCAGGCGCCCGCCAGTTGATTGTGGTTTGAGCCGGCAAGAGGCCTTGCCCCACGAGCTCGTTCAGCATCAGGGTTGAGACTTGAGATCTGACCCAGTTGCAGGATTTGTCGGTCTTGGGGGCCATGGCGACTTAAAAATTTAACTGCAAGGACAAAAATGACAAGCCGGCGTGTTAAGTTTAAGAAGGACAAGCCGTCAGAGTGTAAAACCTGGCAAAATGATAAGAATCAGGATGGCTAAAATCATAACTCGGATTTATGCAAGCCGTCGAAGGCAATGATGAGCCGGTGTTGACGAGTCAACGGTGTTTTGGATTTCTCCTAAGTGTTGAGCTAGTGACAAACAGGAATCTAATGGAGCAGTGGATATTACAGATCTGAAAATACTACGGAAAAGAAAATTTAAAAAAGACCTAGGTGGATGGATATGAGGGCCCGTGGTCAATGCGGGTCTGTGGAAGACGATACGAAAATCTAAATGCGAAAAATGGCCTCGCCGCGGTTCTAACAGTATTTATTTAGGTGATTCGGATGTCGTTAGATCTACAGATGAGCAAGAAGGACGAACACCGATGAACACCAAGAACACCGATGAACTGTAGAGAAGAATGGACGTTATAGATCTGAAAGGAGGAAGGTTTGGATGTACCTGACTGCGGCAGATGTGGCTGTGGTGTTTTTGATGAGCTCCGGCGACGATGTGGCGGCAGAGAAGGACGCTGGTGAGGTCGTCGGAGAGCTTGAGGGCAGCGACGCTTCGGGCGCGAGAGGAGCGGACGTGAGGAAGAAGAAGAGCCAAAGGTAAAGAGCGATGGTGGGGGATGAGCTGGCCTCTTATAGGCGCGGTAAAAGTTAAAACGGCAGGGGCGGAACCCCAGGCGGCGCAGTAATTTTCGGCTGCGAGTTCCTCGATACTCGCGACGATACATACCCACTCAAAGATTCGATGTGATGTCATCCCAGATTTTGCGGAAGTGGATTGTGACATCGTGAGGAAAAAAGAGCTGAAAATGCTAAGTCTGAACCTAAAGGGGTGACCCATCAATCCACTTAACCCGGCAAATTGAGCCGGTCCAGGACGGCGTTCTAAAGGACCGGCTTAGGAAGCACTTGGAGAGTGTATTGCTAATGTTTTGCTTTTCAGGATGAAGTTTAACATGAATAAATTCAAGTCAAACTGAGGGCTAATGTTGGGGATGTTTACCAGCATGGAGACCCGGCAGGGTGTTAACCCGGCCATAACACGAGCTTAGCGGGTCAACTCACCGCGGGGCTGATGACTCTGTGTGGGCCGGCTTAACGAGGCCTGGTAAGGATAGGTCGGCTTAAGCAGTGGGCCGGCTCACGACAAGATAGATGGCAAGAAGACCGTCTTGGAGGACAAGTAGGAAAGAGTAGGAGGCGGGTCAAAGAACGACCCGGACTCTCATGTAATATAGGGTTCCACCTGCATATATAAAGGGGAACACCTATACGAAAAAGACTAAGTTGCAATCTCCTCGAGAACTAGGTTAGTGAATCCACATCCTTGTAATCGAGATCCACAGCAATATAATCAAGCAGGACGTAGGCTTTTACCTCCACGGTGAGGGGCCGAACCTGGGTAACCCGGCGTCTTCTCGTTCCCGATCAACCCCGTTAAGCTTCCACCTTCGTGCGATGGCCTCATCTCTAAGTCCTTTCACAAGGGCATCTGCCGTGTTAAAACCACGACAGTCACATAGAGATGTGATTGGCAAGTTGGCCTACCGATTGCAATTCTCGTCACTTGAGATGGATGCATCCTTGGCGTTGAATTGTAATATGGGTCTTGTATCACTCACAATCAATTATGAGAGATATTGTTTTGAGTGGGAGCGCACTTTAGAATTAATTCTTTTAACTCTTAGTGCAATTAATTATGGACATTGTCTAAGTGTAATTTTGCATAATAGTTGTAGAATAATGGCTCGCGTTTCCACCTTCCCTGTTAAAATTGAATAAGCTGTTAAATATCTGGTTAAAACTTTACGGTTGGTAACGTAATGTGAGGATTGTCCTCAAGAGTGCCGAGAAGGACTTTGTCCTATTGCATGCTGTCAGTATTCTCCCGCTAATGCTATGGATAATGTGACTCTCGTCCTTTGATCCAAAAGCTAGAAGTCCGTTACGGTCAAGTGCAATATGTTTGCTTCCATGAGACCCGGACTTCAAAAGTTTGGGATAGCTATGTGATATTCATGGAACTGAAAATCATTTTCAGACACAAACAAAGGCTAAAAGATATGGGATATCCAAAGCAATGTTTGTTTTGCAAACTGTTAGTAAAAGTGTTTACTATGCGTTTGACTAATAACAGAGGGATCCAGAAGAACGCCTATCATGTGATGAAGGTGAATAAAACAAACAACTTAAAGAGAAAGGAAATGTCCAAAGGGTGTTAGTGTGACTTACACACCTAGGAAGTCCGGGGCTAACGCCACTCTTAAGTTGAGTGCTTCTTCTGAGAGTAGGAGAAATAAAGAAAGTTAAACTATTAGAAGTATAAAGGCAAAAAGAGAGAAGACTGGAATGTCCAGCTCATGTATGAAAGTCATACAAGCTATTGATGTATAGAAGGCTGGTCAAAGAAATAGTTCTTGGGAATTGTGATTAAATTGATAGTCACTAATTCTTGGGTATTGTGAGTTAATCACAAAGATACCCGCTCGATTGCATTCTGCTGCGACTCGATGCAAGAACTACTACGGCCTAAAAGACTTGCCGGAGTGAGGTTTAGATATGCGGTGGGAACATAGTAAAAGTTGCTATACTCGGTACATTACCTATGTATTTATTTTCATAATTCATTTTAGAGTTTTACACACTCTAGCCCATTGCATAAAGTATCTTGCAAGAAGGTTGTTCATAAGAGAACTTTTGATGTTCAGTGTTATGAATAACATAAGGGCCATGCTTCCATCATGGATGGGATGTATGTTATGAATATTGATAATAATATATTACCTCTGTATTTACTTTCATAATTCATTTTAGAGTTTTACATACTCTAGCCCATTGCATAATGTTTGTTGCAAAAGGGTTGTTCATAAAAGAACAATTGTTGTTCAGTGTTATGAATAACATAAGGGCCATACTTCCATCATGGATGGGATGTATGTTATGAATATTGATGGTAATATGATACATCCATAACACTGATGCTAAATGTCGCAAGACTAAGAGAATACCACACATGTGTGGCATTGCATTTGGTCACATTGGAGAAACCCGCATGGAGAAATTCCATAATGATGGATTTTGAAGTCGTTTTGATTATAAATCATCTGACACTTGCAACTTTCCTCCTAAAAGTGAAGTGACTGAAATACCGTTCATAGGCCATAAGGAACGAGCAACAAACTTATTGGTGATCATACATTTTGATGTGTGTAGTCCAATAAATGTTGTTGCTGGCAGTGGATTTATCTATCTTCAGAAATGACTCAAGTGGATATATGGATATTTACTTGATGAGACGTAAGTCCGGATCTTTTGAAATCATTCATAAGGTTTTCAATATGAAGTAGAAATTATTGTAACAAGAAAATTATGTTTCTGCAATTTGATTGCGGAAAGGAATATTTGAGTTACAAGCTTAGCGAATGTCTGATGAGTTGTGAAAAAGGTTTCATAACTTACACCTCCCGGAACTCCACTGTGAGTGGTACATCCGTGAAGATGTATTCAAACCATTTGTGACATGGTCAGATCAAAGATGACATAAATTAATTTGCTATTATCCCTTTTAAAGGTAATGCTTTAAAGACTGCGGCTTTTACACTGAAAAGAGTGCCATCAGGTCTGTTGAAATGACGCCATGGTATGGTACGCCCAACCATGCTTTGTCTTTTCTTAACATTTGGAATATGGGGCTTGTGTAAAATATTTACAGACCTATTCCAAATCAGACAAGTACTACTTTGTAGGTTATCCCAAGTAATTGGGAATTCCTCCACCACTATACCGAGGCAAAAAGGTTTGCCACCAAGAACGGTATGCTTTTAAAGAGAATGGTTCTTGCAAAAAGGTGAGTGGGAGAACAGTGCAACTCGACGAGATAATAGTATCTTCGTCATCAGATCAAAGGAAAGAAACCTTGGAAGTAATTCTAGAGTTTCCTACTGCGACTGATACGGAAGCCTCTACATGAGATGTATGGACTTCGGTCGAACTTGCAACTGAACCGCGTAGGCAAAACTCGTGCAAACCTCTCAGGTGCGCAAGCGAGATATTGTTGTTAGACAACAGTATACCTACAATACACAAGGAAGCGTTGATGGGCCCTGACTCCGGAATTGGCTAAATGCCAATATAATCCAAGATAGTTTCCATAAATGATTCAAGATTATATCTTGATAAACCCTTCGGAAGACTTAGAGTCTAACGAACATTAATGGAACTATAAACTGATGTGGATAAAATGTTTTATCCATAAAGCTCGACTTGTTGCAATAACAAGTTCAAGGAGTTGACTACGATGAGGTTGTCTCACCATAGCAATGCTTAAAGTCAGATCGGGTTAAACTAGCAATTAATACATATTTCAATCTTGAGATATGATACGTGGATGCCAAAAGGATTTCCATGTGATGGAAATGCAACCTAGGACTTGCATGTGGTACAGTCCAAGGTATTTTGTCAATCCAGAAGATGCTAGTAAGTTTGCAAACTTCAGAGTTCCAACAATGGATAGAAGAGAGCAAAATGGAGTTGGAATCTTCGTTTTTTGATGAAATAGTCAAAAGAGTTTGTTTTCATCAATGGATAACGAAGATGCTTGTGGTTTCAAGAAAGTAAGTGGGAGCATAATAATATTTCTAAAAACTTTGTGTGCTTGACACATTGTTGATTGGAAATTTCTTGACATGAATTAGGACTTCATTAAAAATAGTTTTTCAATGAAGTGCTTGGGCTAAATAGCCTTGATATTAGGCATATTTATCTTCGAGATAGAATTGCCTAATAGGCTAAGCCAAAAATACATATTGACAAGATGCTAAAACAGTTTAGCATTTAAACGCCAAGGAGTGATTCTTGCCGAAGTCACATGGAAAGGGTTTTTGCAAGACTCGGTGTCCCAAAACACTGATGAGCAAAATACATGATGGAGATTCCACACACTTTCGTGCTTGGATTAATCATGTATTCCATGGTATGTAAAACAACCAGATATGTCCAGTAGTCCCAAGGAGTTGCGAGTATAGATACCAAAGTGATCAAAGTACTGATCATGGGACAACAGTGAAAAATGTCATTGAGTACTGGAGTAGCACTGATGACATGTTTTCTCGCAAGCAGAGATTATGAAGTGCTCATTGTAAGTAAGTGCATCGATACAGTCTTCATCAATACTCCATGCGATTTTTGATTTAAGTTAAGGGTTTTGTGTAATACACGATATGGTGGCACGGTGTTTGGAAATCATTCCAAACAGGTTACTGTGGCGAATTCTATGACTAAGGCTAAGTATGTTGCCGCTTTCAAAGCGACATAGAAGATGTTGAATCGTACAGTTCGTTCATGAACTTAGTATGGTTCCAAGATGGCTTTGGTCAATGGAACACTATTGAAGATAGTTGCTCCATAGCTCAGTCTGAGGAATCAAGGTTGGACCAGTGATTCACATATATACGAAGCCAAGTCCACACAAAATATGAATTTTGTGAAAACGTGAAAACGCGAGGATATGCAGAAATACACACGGAACTGAAGTTGTCAGATCCGTTGGACATTAGACTATACCACAAGCGAAGCATGTTTTACACCGGTATGCCATAGGTGTAAAGTGCATCAGCATTGACTAGATTATTGACTCTAGTGCAAGTGGGAGTCTATAGGAGATATGCCCTAGAGGCAATAATAAGTGTTATAATTTATCTCCATGTTTGTAGTTAAGTTTATATTCCGTGCTATAACTGCTATGGTTCTCGAGTCTGCAATAACCACGAGGCTCGGAGGAAGACTCATATGCACGTGTGGAATAATAAACGGTAAAAAGTATTCCTAGTCTGGCCTCTAAGACTAGCTCAAGTGTTGTATGATGGTTCTATTTTCCTGATCATGAGCATGACTATGCCGGCAACTTTGAGGGCACAATGTTAGGAGAACACTTGTGTTGAATCAACCCAAATTGATGTTATGCTATGAGATTCATTCGTCACAAGTTAATGGTTAATAACACAGAAAAAGTTAATGTTTGCATAATTCCTTAGACCATGAGAGTGTCGAGTTTCTTCATGCTTGCTTCATGAACTTTGGGGTTTGTTAAACGTCATCCGTAACTGGGTGGCTATTACGGCGGCTTTCGGGTTCATGGGAAAGTATGTCAAGGGACTTGATAGCTCAAGATTGGGATTTGCTCCTAGTTGAAGGAGAATAGGGTGAAGAGAGTTTATCTTCTATGTTAAATCACAGCCCCTCGAACCAGACGTAGTCCTTTGGTAGAAGGGTGAACTGGTCTACCAAATTCATCTGTCGCCATCGAGCACCACTGGTTCACTCTACTTTACTGCATTTCCTACAGCAGTTTACTTTCGTGCTTTGTGTCGATAGTTTATCTGATCTATTTTAGTTCGTTACTTATCCCTCGCGTTCTCATCATTCATTTCCGTCGTCTCAGTCTAATTTATTTCTCTTCGTACTTCTGCATGTCAGCGTGATTTCATTCAGTGCCGTATCCATTCACCTCGTCAATATTATCCGTGCATTTCCCTCGCAGTTCATACCTTGTTTTCCCTCATGCTTCTGCATCTGTTCGTATATTGCATTACCATCATAATTGTCAAACATGTGATATTCTATGCTCGAACTGTTATTGCTCCCTACATCGATAGATATGTTCCTCAATAGCGTGCTTGATTAAGTACATCTCTACCGAACCTTATTTCCGCTGCTGTGTTTGGGATTAGTTCAAAACATTCGCAAGAATTTTTGAATCTCCCATTCACCCCCTCCCCCCTATGGTCGATATACTCTCAGTCCTAACAACTTTCGTTAAATAAAATGGCTGCATGCATCATTTTGATGCAGAGGCCGGGGGCATTCCTCCTTTAAAAAAAACTGTAAAACTTTTTTCAGGGAAATCCTTATTGTTATATAGGGACCCCAAAAGCATTATATGACAAAATAAGAACGAATTGAAAATATATAGTCCTTTTGTTACGTATACGTAGCTTTGGTGAACATACTTTTTTCCTAAAATGCCATGCATTCATGGGCTGGGGTATCCAAGTACAAGTACTATCATATTGCTAGCAGGAACCTGAATAGTTAGCTAGCTGGATACCACACTTCTCTGCAACCTCCCAGAAAGAGACCCCCTCCCCCCGCATCGTCCTCCCTGGGCAACTCGGGGGCGAAACACTAGACGCCGCGCAATCCCCTCCTCCCGGCTTCCCCCTCCCCCGCCGCCGCCGGCGGCCGTCGCCAGGCGTGGCCCGCGTAGTGGTTGGCGGTGGCAGGGCTTCCCCTCGCGCCATCTTCGCTTGCTGGCCCCCACGCTCCCTGGCCCTCGCTGGTCTCTGATGACCCACAAGTATAGGGGATCAATCGTAGTCCTTTCGATAAGTAAGAGTGTCGAACCCAACGAGGAGCAGAAGGAAATGACAAGCGGTTTTCAGCAAGGTGTTTTTTGCAAGCACTGAAATTATCGGTAACGAATAGTTTGATAGCAAGATAATTTGTAACAAGTGACAAGTAGCAATAGTAACAAAGAGTGCAGCAAGTTGGCCCAATCCTTTTTGTAGCAAAGGATAAGCCAGAACGATCTCTTATAGTAAGTAAAGCGCTCTCGAGGACACATGGGAATTTCATCTAGTCACTTTCATCATGTTTGTTTGATTCGCGTTCGCTACTTTGGTAATTTGATATGTGGGTGGATCGGTGCTTGGGTGCTGTTCTTACTTGAACAAGCCTCCCACTTATGATTACCCCCTCTCGCAAGCATCCGCAACTACGAAAGAAGAATTAACATAACTCTAACCATAGCATTAAACATATGGATCCAAATCAGCCCCTTACGGAATAGCGCATAAACTAGGGTTTAAGCTTCTGTCACTCTAGCAACCCATCATCTAATTACTACTCCACAATGCATTCCCTTAGGCCCAAAGATGCTGAAGTGTCATGTAGTCGACGTTCACACGACACCACTAAGGGAATCAACAACATACACATCATCAAAATATCGAACGAATACCAAATTCACATGATTACTTATGACAAGACTTCTCCCATGTCCTTAAGAACAAAAGTAACTACTCACAAATCATGTTCATGTCCAAGATCAGAGAGGTATTGAATAGCATAATATATCTGAACATATAATCTTCCACCAAATAAACCAACTAGCATCAACTACAAGATGTAATCAACACTACTAGCAACCCACATGTACCAATCTAAGGTTTTGAGACAAAGATTGAATACAAGAGATGAACTAGGGTTTGAGATGAGATGGTGCTGGTGAAGATGTTGATGAAGATTAGTCCTCCCACGATGAGAGGATCGCTGGTGATGTCGATGGCGATGATTTCCCCCTCCCGGAGGGAAGTATCCCTGGCAGAATCTCTCCGCCGGAGAGCAAAAGTGCTCCTGCCCAAGTTCCGCCTCGAGACGGCGGCACACCGTCCCAAAAATATTCTCTCTTTTTTCTAGGGCAAAATGACTTATATACCAGAAAATGGGGGCCAGAGGCGGGCCAGGGGCCCCACGAGGTACCAGGGCGCGCCTGGGGGGTGGCGCGCCCTGGTGCCTCGTGGGCACCTGGGTGGCCCCCTCTGGTACTTCTTGATTCCATTATTTTTTATTTATTCCAAATTAATTCTCCGTTAAATTTCAGCTCATTTGGAGATGTGCAGAATAGGTATCTCTGACATAGCTTTTTCAGGTCCAGAATTCCAGCTGCCGGCAATCTCCCTCTTTGTGTGAATCTTGCATATTAAGAGAGAAAAGGCATTAGAATTGCTCCACAAAGTGTTATATTGATCAAAAACACTATAAATAACAGTAGCAAAACATGATGCAAAATGGACGTATCAACTCCCCCTAGTTTAGACCTCGCTTGTCCTCAAGCGAAAGCCGATATCGATAATCATGTCCACATGTTTAGAGAGAGAGGTGTCGATAAAAACAAAATACAGACATAGTAGCATCAAGATCATTATTGTAACAGCAATATTATTTATCATAAACTTCTCATGAGCAAGTAACAATTCATCACAACAATGGAGTGTAAGGCATAAACTTTCTTGAAAACTAACAAACTATATTCTCAGTCAATAATGCAATTGCAATTCATCATATTTTCAGGAAGGGTCTCATGTAGGAGATATTTAGGAAGTCCACATACTCAACCATCATTTAGGCTTCTATGATTGCTAACACTCACGACATATATATGGAGCAAAAAGTTTCAGCCAGACACATAGAAAGATAGGGGCCTGTGATTTCGCCTCCAACTTATTCACCTCAAGGGTGATGTCAACAATAATAACTCATGATCACTCATATCCAACTGGATATATGTGCCTAGATCTTTCCCCACCACATGATGCTTGCAAAAGAGAAAAATAAAAAGAAAGTAGAGGAGAACACTATTGACTCTTGCATAAAAAGTAAATACATAAAAGTAAAGGATAGGCCCTTCGCAGAGGGAAGCAGAGGTTGTCATGCGCTTTTTGTTGTTGGATGCACAAGCTCTTAATGCAAAGGAACGTCACTTTATATTGCCCCTTATGATAGCAACCTTTATTATGCAGTCCATCGCTTTTATTTCTTTGCCATCACAAGTTCGTACAAAGCTTATTTCCCTTACAATAAAAGTTTCATACATATTTAGAGGCAATTTTTATTTCTTTTTGCACCGATGACAACTTACTTGAAGGATCTTATTCAATCCATAGGTAGATATAATGGACTCTCATGACATGAAACTGGGTTTAAGGGTTTTGGATGCACAAGTAGTATCTCTACTTGGTGCGGATTTTTGGCTAGCAAAGATATTGGGCAAGCACCACATGTTGGAGGATCTACAACAATATAACTTCTATGTGAATATGAACAAACATAATTCATTACGTTGTCTTCTTTGTCCAACGTCAACAATTTGGCATAAAATACTTAATGGGGGCTCACAATCATAAAAGATGTCCAAGATAGTATATTTGCATGTGAATCTTCTCTTCCCTTATTAACTTTTTCATGAATTGCATCATTGACTAATGCTATGTTTGTTAACTTCCAATAAATTTTACCACTTATACTTTTCTTTATGTAATGTCATTACTTTCCATAAGATTAGCATATGATCTTTTTCATTATTTTCATTGCTAGAATTGAAACATGAAAGTAAAGAAGCAAAAACTCAAACTACTCTTTATTATATAACTCTCAACTCGATTACATAGATAGATAGATCACGAAGCTAACACTCGAAGATAGATCATACTAAACTTTTATTCAACTAGATCACGAAATAACTAAGGATCGAACTAATAATAGGAAAAGATAATGAAAGTGATGGTGATACGATACCAGGGCACCTCCCCCAAGCTTGGCACAAGCCAAGGGGAGTGCCCATACCCATGTGCTCAAGTCTCCTTCTTCGGTGATGGTGGTGGAGATGAAGTGGTGGGCTTGTCCTCCGGCTTCCATGGCATAGGTTCTCCATCATAAAAAGATGAACGAGTCTCCGGAGTTCAGAAACTTGCAGCTAAACTGATACCTTTGAATCTTGCCTCATACTCATAATTTTGGTTTTGAAGATCATAGATTTGGCCTTGGAGATAGTCGATTCGTTCATTGAGCTTGAAGATGATGTCCCCTATTGATCGGCCATCCACCTTGCGATCACGGGTGAATTCCGTGATCATGGAGTGGTTGGCGCTGAGTCCACGTTCCACCATCCCTTGGAACTTGAAGATCTCCTGCTCCACCACTCCGAGCCTGGACTCCACGCTCCCGGTCTTCTTGGGTCCTTGCACGTCCCGGATGTGAAGCACCCCCTCACGCATCTCAATGGCTTGAGGGTGTTTCATCACCTCCGGTAGGTAGGAGTTGATGACCTTCTCATAGAACTTGTCCTTGGAAGAGCTTGGTGGAGCCATAGCGATCTAGATCTGTCAGAAAAATAGCACGAAAGAAGAACAGAGAAGATTTCTGCGATACGGTGGTCAAAACGTCTGTGAGTATATATAAAGATTTTTTTATCTAGAAAAGCAAGTAATCCAGAAGAAAAACGGAGTCGGGAAAGCTCACGTAGGGCCCACGAGGTACCAGGGCGCGCCTGGGAGGGTGGCGCGCCCTGGTGCCTCGTGGGCACCAGGTGGGTCCCCCAGCTGTTTCCTATTTTTGTATTTTTCTAAATATTCCAAAACTGACAGAAAATATTTTTATGGAATTTTTGGAGTCGGTTTACTTACCGTATCACATACCCCTTCCTTTTCAGGGCTCTGGAGTATTCCGGAAGGTCTCTCTTATGTATTCCTCCGGTGCAATTGTTTCAATAATATTAGTTTCAACATTAATGGGGGTACCTGAAATATAGTGCTTAATTCTTTGCCCATTCACCACTCTCGGATTAGTGCCTTCGGAGTTATTTATTTTGATGGCTCCGGAGCGATAAACTTCTTCGATGATATACGGTCCTTCCCATTTGGAGAGAAGTTTTCCTGCAAAGAATCTCAAACGAGAATTGTACAATAGAACTTGCTCACCTAATTTAAATTCTCGTTTTTGAATTCTTCTATCATGCCATCTCTTTACTTTTTCTTTGAACAATTTGGCATTTTCATAAGCTTGGGTTCTCCATTCATCTAATGAGCTAATATCAAATAACCTCTTTTCACCGGCAAGTTTAAAATCATAATTCAGTTCTTTAATTGCCCAATATGCTTTATGTTCTAACTCAAGAGGTAAATGACATACTTTTCCATAAACCATTTTATAAGGAGACATACCCATAGGATTTTTATAAGCAGTTCTATAAGCCCATAATGCATCGTCAAGTTTCTTAGACCAATTCTTTCTAGATCTATTAACGGTTTTCTGCAGAATTAATTTTATTTCTCTGTTGCTCAATTCAACTTGACCACTAGTTTGAGGGTGATAGGGAAATGCAATTCTATGGTTGACATCATATTTAGCAAGCAATTTACGGAATGCACCATGAATAAAATATGAACCACCATCAGTCATCAAATATCTAGGGACTCCGAACCTTGGAAAAATAACTTCTTTAAGCATTTTAATAGAAGTGTTATGATCGGCACTACTAGTTGGAATAGCTTCTACCCACTTAGTAACGTAATCAACAGCAACTAAAATATGTGTATACCCATTGGATTTAGGAAAAGGTCCCATATAATCAAATCCCCAAACATCAAATGGTTCAACAGCAAGTGAATAATTCATAGGCATTTCCTGACGTCTACCAACATTACCAATTCTTTGACATTCATCACAAGATAGGACAAACTTACGAGCATCCTTGAAAAGAGTAGGCCAATAAAAACCAGATTGTAATACCTTGTGTGCAGTTCTGTCCCCCACATGGCGTCCTCCGTAAGCTTCGGAATGACACTTCCGTAGGATTTGTTCCTGTTCATGCTCAGGTATACAACGTCTAATAATACCATCTACTCCTTCTTTATAAAGATGTGGGTCATCCCAGAAGTAATGTCTTAAATCAAAGAAGAACTTTTTCTTTTGTTGGTATGTGAAACTAGGTGGTATAAATTTACCAACAATATAATTAGCATAGTCCGCATACCAAGGAGTATTATGAGAAGCATTTATGACAGCTAATTGTTCATCAGGAAAATCATCATTAATTGGTAGTGGGTCATCAAGAACATTTTCCATTCTAGACAAATTATCTGCTACGGGATTCTCAGCTCCCTTTCTATCAATAATATGCAAGTCAAATTCTTGTAGCAATAAAACCCACCTAATGAGTCTAGGTTTAGCATCTTTCTTTTTCATAAGATATTTAATAGCAACATGATCGGTGTGAACAGTTACTTTAGAATCAACTATGTAAGATCTGAATTTATCACATGCAAACACAACTGCTAGAAATTCTTTCTCAGTAGTAGCATAATTTCTTTGGGCACTATTTAGAGTTTTACTAGCATAATGGATAACATTTAATTTTTTATCAACTCTTTGTCCTAGAACAGCACCAACAGCATAATCACTAGCATCACACATAATTTCAAAAGGCAAGTTCCAATCAGGTGGTTGAACAATAGGTGCAGTGGTTAAGGCTTTCTTAAGTGTTTCAAAGGCTTCTAGACAATCATCATCAAAAACAAATGGAACATCTTTTTGCAAAAGATTGGTAAGAGGCCTAGAAATTTTAGAGAAGTCTTTAATAAATCTCCTATAGAAACCTGCATGACCAAGGAAACTTCTTGTACCTTTAATATCTTTAGGACATGGCATTTTCTCAATAGCATCAACCTTAACTTTATCAACTTCAATACCTCTTTCAGAAATTTTATGCCCCAAGACAATGCCTTCATTCACCATAAAGTGGCACTTCTCCCAATTCAAGACAAGATTAGTTTCTTCACATCTCTGCAAAACTCGATCAAGGTTGCTTAAGCAATCATCAAAAGAAGTTCCGTAAACGGAGAAATCATCCATGAACACCTCAACAATCTTTTCACAAAAGTCAGAGAATACAGCAGTCATACATCTTTGAAAGGTAGCAGGTGCATTGCATAAACCAAAAGGCATACGTCTATAAGCATAAGTTCCAAAAGGACAAGTGAAGGTGGTTTTCTCTTAATCGGGTTGTGATACGGGTATTTGAGAAAAACCAGAATAACCATCCAGAAAACAAAAGTGTGTATGCTTAGACAATCTTTCTAACATTTGATCAATAAAAGGTAAAGGGTAATGATCTTTTCTAGTAGCTTTGTTTAATTTTCTAAAATCAATTACCATCCTATAACCAGTTACAATTCTTTGTGGAATGAGTTCATTTTTATCATTGGGAACGACGGTAATACCTCCTTTCTTAGGGACACAATGAACGGGACTTACCCATCTACTATCAGCTATGGGATAGATTATACCCGCTTCCAGAAGTTTTAATATTTCGGTTCTTACCACCTCTTTCATCTTAGGATTTAATCGTCATTGGTGGTCGACAACCGGTTTGGCATCAGGCTCCATATTAATTTGGTGCTGACATAGAGTGGGACTAATGCCCTTAAGATCATCAAGAGTATATCCAATAGCAGCACGGTGCTTCCTCAGAGTTTTTAGTAATCTCTTTTCTTCATGCGCTGAAAGGTTAGCACTAATAATAACAGGATATACCCTCTTTTCATCAAGATAAGCATATTTCAATGTATCAGGCAATTGCTTCAATTCAAATACAGGATCACCCTTAGGTGGAGGAGGGCCTCCAAGAGTTTCAATAGGCAAATTATGTTTAAGGATAGGTGGTTGATCAAAGAACATCTTATCTATTTTGTTTATTTCATTCATATGCATATCGTTTTCATGGTCTAGCAAATATTGTTCTAACGGATCAGTAGGAGGTACGGCAATAGAAGCAAGACCAATAATTTCATCTTTACTAGGCAATTCTTTATCATGAGGTTGTCTACGAAACTTGGAGAAATTAAACTCATGAGATATATCACCAAACTTAACTCGAACCTTTTCTTTAACACAATCAATTTCAGCATTAACGGTACTCAAGAAAGGTCTACCAAATATAATGGGACAGAAATTATCTTGTTGTGAGCCAAGTACTAAGAAATCAGTAGGGTATTTGATTTCGCCACACAAGACTTCAACATCTCTAACAATCCCAAGTGGTGTAATAGTATCTCTATTAGCAAGCTTAATAGTAACATCAATATCTTCAATCTCAACAGGTGCAATATCATGCATTACTTCTTGATATAAAGAAAATGGAATAGCACTCACACTAGCACCCATATCACACAAACCATCATAGCAATGATCTCCATTCTTAACAGAAACAACAGGCATGCCAACTACGGGCTTGTTCTTATCTAACTTATCTCGTTCATTTCTAACAGGTTTAGCAATTCTAGCAGCCTCCTTGCAAAAGTAAATAACATGCCCATCTATATTATCGACCAAGAGATCTTTAACCATAGCAACATCAGGTTCAACTTTAATTTGTTCAGAGGGTCTAGGTGCTCTAATATTACTTTTGTTAACCACAGTTGAAGCTTTAGCATGTTCCTTAATCCTAACAGGAAAAGGTGGTTTCTCAATATAAGCAGTAGGCACAACTGGATCAACATGGTAAACAATTGTTTCTTCTTTAACACTAACTGGTTCCTCAATCTTTTCTTTAACAGGGGGATGATATTTAAACCACTTTTCCTTAGGGAGATCAACATGAGTAGCAAATGATTCACAAAAGGAAGCTACTATCTCAGAGTCAAGTCCATATTTAGTGCTAAACTTATGAAAAGCATCGGTGGCCATAAAAGATTTAACACAATCGAACTCAAGTATTATACCTGACTCATTACCTTTGTCGAGTTTCCAATCTTCAGTGTTGCGTTTAATTCATTCCAGAAGATCCCATCTGAATTCAATAGTTTTCTTCATAAAGGAGCCAGCCGAAGAAGAATCGAGCGTAGTTCGATTATCATGAGAAAGCCGAGCATAAAATTTTTGTAAGATAATTTCTTTTGAGAGCTCATGATTGGGGCATGTGTACATCATGTACTTAAGCCCCCCCCCCCCCCAAGCTTGAGCGATGCTTTCTCCTTCACGAGCCCAAAAGTTATATATATAATTCCGATCACGATGAACCAAATGCATAGGATAAAATTTCTGATGGAATTCTAGTTTCAATCTGTTCCAGTCCCATGTATCAGTATCATCACATAGCCTATACCACATTAATGTCTTTCCCTCCAAAGATAAAGGGAATACTTTCTTCTTAAATCCATCTCTGGATAAACCTGCAAGCTTAAACAATCCACAGATTTCATCCACATAGATCAAGTGCATATCAGAATGTACCGTTCCATCTCATGCATAAGGATTAGCTAGCAGTTTCTCTATCATACCCGGAGGGATCTCATAATAAATATTTTCAGTAGGTGCAGTAGGTTGAGAAGCAACTATTTGTGTTTCCGGTCGAGGTGAAGATACCCCGAACAAACCCCTCAAAGGATTACTTTCCATAGTGACAAGTGACAGTAAATTTCAGCACGAAATATAAATGTTTCCTTACCAAATTCCACTCACCAAAGGCGCTTCACTCCCCGGCAATGGCGCCAGAAAAGAGTCTTGATGACCCACAAGTATAGGGGATCAATCGTAGTCCTTTCGATAAGTAAGAGTGTCGAACCCAACGAGGAGCAGAAGGAAATGACAAACGGTTTTCAGCAAGGTGTTTTCTGCAAGCACTGAAATTATCGGTAACGAGTAGTTTGATAGCAAGATAATTTGTAACAAGTGACAAGTAGCAATACTAACAAAGAGTGCAGCAAGTTGGCCCAATCCTTTTTGTAGCAAAGAACAAGCCGGAACGATCTCTTATAGTAAGTAAAGCATTCTCAAGGACACATGGGAATTTCATCTAGTCACTTTCATCATGTTTGTTTGATTCGCGTTCACTACTTTGGTAATTTGATATGTGGGTGGATCGATGCTTGGGTGCTGTTCTTACTTGAACAAGCCTCCCACTTATGATTACCCCCTCTCGCAAGCATCCGCAACTACGAAAAAAGAATTAAGATAACTCTAACCATAGCATTAAATATATGGATCCAAATCAGCCCCTTACGGAATAGCGCATAAACTAGGGTTTAAGCTTCTGTCACTCTAGCAACCCATCATCTAATTACTACTCCACAATGCATTCCCTTAGGCCCAAAGATGCTGAAGTGTCATGTAGTCGACGTTCACACGACACCACTAAGGGAATCAACAACATACACATCATCAAAATATCGAACGAATACCAAATTCACATGATTACTTATGACAAGACTTCTCCCATGTCCTCAAGAACAAAAGTAACTACTCACAAATCATGTTCATATCCAAGACCAGAGAGGTATTGAATAGCATAATAGATCTGAACATATAATCTTCACCAAATAAACCAACTAGCATCAACTACAAGATGTAATCAACACTACTAGCAACCCACAGGTACCAATCTGAGGTTTTGAGACAAAGATTGAATACAAGAGATGAACTAGGGTTTGATATGAGATGGTGCTGGTGAAGATGTTGATGAAGATTAGTCCTCCCACGATAAGAGGATCGCTGGTGATGTCGATGGCTACGATTTCCCCCTCCCGGAGGGAAGTATCTCCGGCAGAATCTCTCCGCCGGAGAGCAAAAGTGCTCCTGCCCAAGTTCCGCCTCGAGACGGCGGCGCACCGTCCCAAAAATCTTCTCTCTTTTTTTTCTAGGGCAAAATGACTTATATACCAGAAAATGAGGGCCAGAGGCTGGCCAGGGGCCCCACGAGGTACCAGGGCGCGCCTGAGGGGGGTGGCGCGCCCTGGTGCCTCGTGGGCACCTGGGTGGCCCTCTCTGGTACTTCTTGATTCCATTATTTTTTATTTATTCCAAAATAATTCTCCGTGAAATTTCAGCTTATTTGGAGATGTGCAGAATAGGTATCTCTGACATAGCTTTTTTAGGTCCAGAATTCCAGCTGCCGGCAATCTCCCACTTTGTGTGAATCTTGCATATTAAGAGAGAAAAGGCATTAGAATTGCTCCACAAAGTGTTATATTGACCAAAAACACTATAAATAGCAGTAGCAAAACATGATGCAAAATGGACGTATCAGTCTCCGTCGATCCCCTTCTGCGGCGGCGTTCTCCCCCGACTCTGGACGCGGCGGCTCCCATCGGCCGTTCCAGACGCTGCTCCATCCGTCGGATCCGGCGCTGGTGCTGGCTCCGGTGGCGGCGGCTGCTCGATCCGGCTACCCCGCATAGGGCCAGGGTGGCGGCCCTACGCTCGTTCAGGCTCGCTGCAGCCGCCTTCGAGTCGCCGGATCCGGCGCTCTAGCGGCTGTTGGCCGTCGAATTCGGCCGGATATGGCTGGGGGGACGCCACAGACGCGCCTTTGTTTTCCGGGGGTTGTATGGTGGCTGCGGAGGTGTCCCGGGTGGCTGTGGCGGGGCTGTTGGCTGGCGGTGGATGTGATGCGCCTGGTGGGTGGATGCCGAGGCGGCGACCCCGGACTGGGTGGATGGCGTCGGCTCTACGGCGAGCGGCGGCTGTGGGTGCTAGTCCATGACGTCGGCCGTGTGGGCGGCGAGGTTGCGGCGGACGGGTACTGCGATGGCGGGATGCCCCGTCGGCCGGCGTTCCTGCTTGTGATGAAGATCTCTGCTCCTCTTAGTTGGCTTGCGCCCCTCTGGTCAGATCTGTGGCCGTGTGGACGGGGTGTGGGGCGGGACCGGGGGAAACCCTTGGTCATCGGCGGCGGCCACGACATTGACGACGCCACTGTTTGGCGTCGGCTTCCTTCTTGGAGGCTTGTTGAGGTCCCCTCCCGCTCGTCGCCTTGCCTTCTTGTGGCGAAAGCTCTTGTTCCCCTTGTGGACGGCGGCGGCGTGTTGTCGTCGCATCCCTTCCTGAAGGCGTCATCCGGGGTGCGTGGAAGCAAGGTTGGCGCTTGCTGCTTGTTGGGGGGCGGATGGTGGCGGCTTCCTGTTCATATTCTTCCGCCGGTCTTCGTCTTGCGGTATCGTTCTTTCAACTCGCGTTTGGATGTGCGGTTGGCTGTGATCGGTGGTGAGGTCGCGGGAGCCCTGCGGTTGTCGTTCGTGCTCTGGTTCCTCATGTCCGGGATGCTCTGTTGGTTTTGTCCATGCGGCTCTCAGTGAGCTTTCTACCTTCTGACGGTACGGCGCCCTTCGAGCCAGGGCGAGAGGATTGTGGTCCTCTTCGGAGGTTGAATCGGATAGCGTGCCGGCAGGTTCTGCGGGAGTAGGCGATGGCGATGGCCACCGATGCTGGTGCTGCTTGTTGTTCTCACCCCGATGCTAGTGTAACTGCTGTTCTAGACGTTTGGCCTTCGCAACTCAGGCTGAGCTCCATCTTCCACTTTTCCGTTGCCTGTATTGTTGTAAGGCTATGAGCTGTTCTAGCACTTTGTATCTTTGCCGTTTTCATGTTTTCTTCCTTTGTAAGTTGTCCGTCTGTAATCCTGGCCGGCTGATGGCTTTGTTAATTCAAAGCCGGGCTAGGTTCGAGCCCTATCTCAGGCTCGGCCGTCGCCTTTTCTCTAAAAAAAATTTAGTTAGCTAGCTTAAGTTGCTTGAGGAATGGTCACGCCAACATGAAAAGGAAGGCGTTTTGTCATGGAATGGTCCTTTCAACTCGATACGGAACTAGCAAAGTCAAATATGCTTCGTCAGATATCACTCACTGCATCATCGTACCATAAACACAAGGACACGAGACGGCGTTGCGTATGTCCAGTGGAACATCCAGCTTAATTAGTCTGCTCATGATGTGATATAAAGAAATATAGTCCATCGATCTGGTCTCAGTATTCCCATCTACTGTAATATATCCTGAAGTCGTTTTCTGCTCAACTTCTTTCACTGTCTCTGCGCCGGCCGGTGTCGCTGACAAGAGCCACCGTGCGCTGGCGCCGGTACGGCGTCTACGTGAACCGCGTGCCGGCCGGTGACCTGCATGGTACCACGCACGAGGCGACGCTCCTACGCGAACGCGTGCGCGACTCATCCACCAGCCCTGACGGGTGCCCGGCCTGTTTCGATCAGGAGATGAACCAGATCGATCAGGTAGCCTCGCCGAACCGCACGCAACCGATCGTCTAGCACAGTACAACTGTACGTACAAGGATATAGCGAAAACGACCAGAACCTGCTACCGGGAGCAGCTAGCTGCAGTTGAACTGCCGATCATCAGCAATTAACCCCCAGAAGCAACTGGTGCACTCAAGGAACTTTTCCTGGCTTTTGGCGCGCCAGTGACCTGGTACGGAAACAGACGCCCCTACGCGAACGCGTGCGCGCTCAATCCATCAACTCTGACTGCTGTATGGCATCTTCAGCTGATCAGCCGGGGGTCGACCAGATAGGTGCAGCTGAGCTGCCCAACAGACCAGTTAGCGAATCATCCAAAAAGCATTTGCCTTCAGGTTCGCTGTAGGCTGAGTAGCATGCATCGATATGAGTACATTTGCACGGCAGGTTCTGGTACAATCTTAGAGCCTTTTTTGTAGAGCACAGTCAACAGACAATTAGAGCTTGAAAGGTTGATTGGTTTCAGTCCGTCAGATAGTCTGATCTAGCAGTACCATGTGTTATTGTTGTACAGTAGTTTTCTCTTCCCGTTCATGTACATATTACCACAATTGCTACAAAATCTATAAAAAAAAATACTCCGTGGGAAGAAACTCCTACAGGTCCGGGTCAAAAATTAGAGCTAGAAATGTATCACCGACCAAATCATGTCATCACACTTGTCTCCTCAACATTCCAAACTAATTTAACCACACATATCTAGAGATGGATAGGCAGAGATCGATCACACACAAATCCGAAGTGAGTAAACAACCACCGAGATGCAGGTGACCTACCACGCCACCAAGGCACCAAAGTTCAATCAGTTTACTACGTGTCTACCGCAAACACGCATGCATGTATGCCCGCCACATGTAGGTGCAGCATTTTGGACTATAAATACCAGCCTTCTACTATCTCCCAGCCATCACAGCAAGAAGTTGCCTACACACTAGAAGCACACAGCATCGAACACCATGCTGCGCGAGAACACCATGGCCTCCCTTGTCTTCCTCGTGGCGCTGCTGCTCTCATGCAGCTCCATGAGCAGTGCAGCACGGAACCTAGAGGAGGCCATGCCCAAGAAGGAGTATCCACCACATCCAAGCGTCCCGGAGCTGCAAAAGCCCGAACTCCCGCCGCACCCTGCCATGCCCGAGATGCCGAAGCCTGAACTACCGCACCCTCTCGTTCCCGAAGAACCACACCCCGTGGTGCCGGAGACGCCAAAGGAACCTGAAGTGCCGCACCCCGTGGTGCCGGAGGTGCCAAAGCACGAGCTGCCGCCGCACCCTGCTATGCCTGAGCTCCCGAAGCCTGAACTACCGCATCCGGCTGTGCCACAGACGCCAAAGGAGCCTGAAGTGCCACACCCCCTGGTGCCCGAGGTGCCAAAGCACGAGCTGCCGCAGCACCCTGCTATGCCCGAGCTCCCGAAGCCTGAACTACCACATCCGGTTGTGCCTGAGGTGCCAAAGGAGCCGGAAGTGCCACACCCCGTCGTGCCGGAGGTGCCAAAGGAGCACGAGCTGCCGCACCCTGCGATGCCAGAGTTGCCGAAGCCTGAAATGCCACACCATGCCGTGCCAGAGGTACCAAAGGAGCCCCATGTGCCGCACCCTAAGGTACCGGAAGTGCCAAAGGAGCCTGAGTTGCCGCACCCTGCTGTGCCAGAGGTCCCGAAGCACGAAATGCCGCCGTTCCCCAAAGCCGAGCTGCCCCCAAAGCCCGAGTTCCATTTTCCGGAGCCAGAGGCCAAGCCATGATTGGACTAGCTGCATCCGCGTAGTGCCTTATTATTAAACTATATGCTATACGTGCATGTGTGATTGTTTTAGTATATACTATACATGTGCGTGCGTGCGTGCCAGTGTGCGTGGTACATGTCGTTTAGAGCATACGCTCTAGTTCCAGACGACAGCGTTATGTTTGAGTGGTGTTGCATGGTGCAGCTGCTCAATTTGTTCGTTTTCGTCTTTGGAGTTTTTATATCGAATCGCATTTGTGTTTGGATTTACATATATGCATCACTAAAGAGTTCTTATGTTTTGGCTACATTATGTGCTTCAGACAAATTTCTTTTTTGAGCGGACAATTAATTTCTTTTGTCATTTGTATTAATAGTATAGAAGGCCTGAAAGCCTAGGTTTGATCGGAAGCATAATAAGATATAACGTCTGGAAGGAGCGCATCTCTTTTAGCCATACAAAATCAATTGGTTATTCAATTTCTTTTTTTCTCAATTTTCACGCTCCAGACAATATTAGTTGAGGTGAGAAATATTGGGTGTAATGCAAGTTTTAATTTCATTGAAAGAACAAAAGAATAGGATTTGTATAACACTATATGTAGTTATGCCAACATAATAAAAGAACAAAATGCCCATTACAGATACTTACTCCCTCTGTTCCAAAATATTTAAGTTCTAGATTTGTAAATCCAAAGTATTCAAGTTTGACCAAGTATACTGAAAAATATGTTACTATCTAGATTAATATCAAATACAACATATAGGATGGGAATATATTTTGTGACGAATATAATGCAACTAGTTTGGTTTTGTAGATGTTAATATATTTGTCTCCAAACTTGGTCACACTTGAAACTTCAAAAAAAAAATCGAATGGAGGGGGTATAGAAAAATATATTTTCACCAAACTGATGAACAAAAATTGTTCTAATTGGTGTCTAAACAACAAAGTTTTAAATAGCGGGCTATAGCTGCGCTATAGCCCAGCTATAGCGTTTTTTGACCCTCCCCGCTACAGCTAGGCCATTTTAGGGCTGGCCAGGAAAAGCCGCTAATAGCGACGCTAACTGGCGATAGCGTTGTACATATTTAGCGTTAGCGTTTTTCTCCCGCTGTCCTGGGCCGAAATTTCAGCCCAATTCCAAAATCGCTCGGCGAAGCCCCCTCGTATCCCTTTTACCCTAACCATCCTCCACACCCCCACACTCCCGTATCCCTTTTCCTCCCCAAAAAATCGTGCTATGGAGGCTGGCGGCGGCGGCGGCGGCGGCCACTACGCAGGGACGGCGACGGCTCGCTGACTCCCCAACTCCCAGCGACGCTCCCTCTCCTGGCGACGCCCCCTCTGCCGGTGAAGCCCCCACTCGCGGGGACGCCTGCTTCTCCCAGCGGCGGCCTCTCTCCCGAGTACGGGCGCCCTCGACGCCTTCTTCTCCGACGGCACCTTTCCCGGTGACGCCCCGTCTCCAGCCATCTTCTCCAAGAAGCATCGTCCTAGCCTACAATGAGTCAGCACACCCCATCGACAGGCAAGTTATATCCTCAGATTTGTCCTTTTTCTACTCTTCTTCAATTGTAGCATGATAAATGGATGTATTTCTGTCCTCAAATGCGTGCTCTTGCGTACACTGAATTTCTGAATCACTGAACTGTGGGTACACTGAATTGTTGTAGCATGAACTGTGCGTACACCCCATAGACAGCCAAGTTCTGTCCTCAGATTTGTCCTGTGCGTTCTTCCATTATATGTGCGTGCTTGCTTGCTTGTTGTCCTTACAATTTCTGAATCTCTGAACTTTTTCCAAGTCCATGTTATTTATGCATTGAATCTCTCTGAGCTTTTCCTGTATAGTAAATGTTGATTGACCTGGAGAGTTGTTTGTTTCCCTTGAGTAGAGTTTGTACTTTGTAGTAGATTAAACATTGTTGTTTCAGTAGAGCTGATGCTATGGTTAATCTCTGTTTTGCTAACTTAATTCTTTTTTTTTCTTTCATAAGTGCAGGTATCTCAAGCACTGCCTCCGTACCACAAACAGCAGCAAGTTTGCCTTTTGTTGTTATGTACTAGATTGAACCTTCTCCGGTTATGTGATATATGTATATATGATATACCTGATTGTATTATTATCTTTTCTTTTTTTCATTATTTAGTAAAGCCGCTAAATGAGGGCATAGCCCGCTATAGCTTCGCTATAGCCTCTTTTAGCTGCTGGCCGAGCCGTCGCTAAATGGCGTAGCCCGCTATTTAAAACATTGCTAAACAATAAGATGTGCTAATGAAGTTAGTGACCATCTTTGACTATTTCCAATGTTATATGTGTTGCATAGATTGAAATTTATTTATTTATTTCAGGGAAATCCTGGGGAGTAAAAGCGACCCTGAAATAGTAATATATGACAAAATGAGAATGAATTAACAACATATAGTCATTGTGTTACGGGAAAATACAAAGGAGCAAAAATATTACAAAAATTCAAAAAATTCTGAAATTTGGGGATATCAAACCTGGGTTCCCAATCTACTCCCGTGTGAAGTTTCGTGAAAAAAAAATACCAGGAAACCTATCCGTGCCGAAGGAAATACTGTCCGAACAAAAATCCATCCAAACAGTTTTTTTCTATACATAGGAATTTTTTATCTTTTTTGCCACGGATGCGTTTCCTGGTATTTTTTCACGAAACTTCATACGGGAGTACATTGGGAACCCAGGTTTGATATCCCCAAATTTTAGAATTTTTTTTCAAATTTCTGGGTATTTTTTGAGCTTAATGTTCATACAGGGGGTGGAGCACCCAGGTGCTATAAATCCTCTTCCTTGTGTTACGTTAGCTTTGGTGAACATACTTTCTCCTAAAAAAAGGCCATGCATTCAGGGCTGGGGTATCCAAGTAGGAGTATATTATTACTAGCTGGTACCTGAAGAGTTAGCTAGCTTAGCTTAAGTTGCTTGAGGAATTGTCACGCCAACATGAAAAGGAAGGCGTCATGGAATGGTCACTTTCAAGTTTCAACTCGATTCGGAACTACGTAGCGAAGTCAAATATACTTCGTCAAGTCGTCTTCACTGCATCATCTCCTGATGGCGTGGCGCGGCCGGTGACCTGCATCATATGACACCACGCACACGGACGATCGACGCTCCTACGCGACCGCGTGGACGCGCGATTCGTCCACCAGCCCTGACGTACGGGTGTCGGGCAGGTGGACGACCTGCTTCGATCAGGAGATGGACCAGATCGATCAGGTAGCCTCGGCGAATCGCACGCAACCGATCGTCTAGCGCAGTAGAAGGATAGCGAAAACGACCGGAGCCTACTACCGAGAGCAGCTGAACTGCCGATGGTGGATCGAGATCAGCAATTGACCCCAGGAGCTGAACTGCCGACGTTTCTTCTCTGACAGCTGACAAAAAAGTGTTTCTAAAATCACCGGTAAGAATCCTCTAATCTAAACATGAAACATGATATTTGTGCCAATATATATAAGCGATGAAAATATTTTTATTTTCTTATGGGATGGCTATCTACGATCAATCGATCAGGATGTAGTCTTACCAATATTTTGCACTACCTTGTACCCCACTACGTAAAGAGTAAGCTATACTAGCTTTAGTACAATGTAATATGGATCGGAGGAAGTACTTAGTTTTACATAACACATACTCCCTGCTCCCATCACAATCCCGACCTAATATGTCTTGCATTATCCGCGAGCGTAATAGCAGGGATGTATAGCAAACGTGTCCATGAGTGTTAGACTTCTTTCTGAATTTTAAGAGGGAGAAGTGCATATTCCCATCATAAATCGACAACATCACCCCTAAACTTCAAAACTGGTTAATTGATCCCCTGAAATTTAAAAAACCGAACAAAATAGCCTCTAAATTCATTTTAAGTGGTCTGAATAAGTGGCAATGGAATAGTCAAAGAAAACCAGTCATCAATAGTTAAAAATTCCCATCTCTTCAGGCTAGCTTGGGCGTGTCGAAGATTATGGGCTCGGCATCACGACGAGATTGTAGCCAAGCTCGTAAAAAGAAGCAATATAGAAAAGAGGTTTCGATCTACAAGCAAGATGGCCCTTCGGTACACAATATGTAATGGTTCCAGTTTACTCCCTCCATTCACAAATATAAGATGTTTTGGATATTCCAATATGGACTACATACAGATTGAAATGAGTGAATAAACACACTAAAACGTGTCTATATACATCCGATTCAGAAAAAAGTTAGAACGTCTTATATTTGTGAATGGAGGGAGTACATGTGTTCAAAGATCTGTTATGGTGATAGACTGACGACAAACATCGAGTTTGGCAAAAGTTGCTCAGCAATCAACTATCGGGTAGCTCACAAGACAGTCAAGATCAAGGCCCATTAAGCACCAAGACAAATTACACGTATCATCCATGGAGCTAAAAACCTATCTAAAACCCCGACTGTCTACGCTCACAATGTTAAAGTTTCTCAGGTGTTGCATCCTACATTTCTTTTTTCTGGCACTTGGACTGTTTCATCCACTCACGGCACTCCTCCACGGTACCTTTGGGATGCGCAAGCTGCCACTTCACTAGCCTTTGTTTCTGAAAGAATGAATAAATCTTGCATTAAGAATGTCGACAACTAGAACAGTGTGATCACTTACAAAGGGAATGGAAGCATCAATGTGTACCCATTCTTTAACCAAGGGACCTTCCCCGATGTCCAAAACTCCCATAATGTCGTTCCCATCGAGCAGCGGGTCTATATTCCATACACCTTCGAGATCTGAAGAACCGAATAATAAGGTGTAAATCAGGACAGCAAATCAGAATTTCAGACTAGCTAGTACTGACTCAAGTCAGTACTTTACCGAAAATAATTCTGCATCACCGGGTAAGAAACTGAAAATAATTCTGCATCTTCAATTCCGGACTTGTACTTTCATGAAAAAAATTAACCAACCGAATATAATTCCGCATCATCAGGTAAGTTCTTTACCGAGGTCGGTTATTAAACGCTCAACTCTGATATATGTCTCTTTCCTTCTATTTAGCTCATCCTGCTGGCTGAAGGAACCATTAGCACTGTGGACTTCTGGATAGGACAGAGTGGATATCAACAGCGCCAGACGCCAAAGGTCCTTTATTCCAAGGAGTGGAAGTCCTGAAATTCTTACACTGTCAAAAAAAATTGGTCTAGCAACAGAAAACGAATAAGAATGTCATGAAAGAAGAGATCCAAATGAAGCATCAGCAGCAACTATTCCAATATTCTAGTAAGTTATAACCAAATATGCCAAATGATCAAATCAAGCAATTGACATCGCAGACATGGGATCGTAGAGAACCCGACAATATAAAGAACGTTCTGAATTTGAAAATACGCTTGTTCAGCACTGACCTGCAAAAACACGTGCTACCATGTCTGTTGGTATCTCAAGATATTCATCATTCGGATTCTCTTTGAGAGTTTCCAGATTTCCAGTTGACTCAAGGAAAAGGATTAACTCGGCAAACTTTTCACTTGCAGCATGTATTTGGACAATCTTTAAAAACAGAAAAAAAAGTCATGATAAGTTATAAACCCAAGACGTACAATATGCAGAAACAAATGTTGTTGGAGGCTGCTCAGGAAACCGTACCGTTTCAGCATCAGAACCGTTCAACTTTAGAGAGTTTCCAATAATATAGCGAACAACGGGCTCCTGCAGAAGAGGCAACAAACTTGGTAATGTACTTGCTTAAAAACCGACCAAATTAGCTTAATTAAAGCACCTAATATCCAGCTTCAGCTTACTTACAGAAGAACTGACCAAGTCTTTTCTAGACAATAATTCAGCAGGATTTAAGTACATATTAAAAGAAAATTTTGCCTGCTTTAACAGATACAATTTTTGAATCAAAAAAGGGTGAAGATGATGCAATAGTAGCATCTAATATAATATGACGTTGATGAACCAAGACTGCTCTCTCCAGTCATTCTACTTGCAAGCAAGTTCGAGCTTGCCTCCTTAAATAGTTACTGTTTATATTGAAATAAGTTTGGAGGATGCATTAGTTAGATGTTACCTTTTTCGATTTTTTCGTGTACACCATATTTCGAACTGGAGTAAATAGTGCACTATACAAGGAAAGCCTTTTCTGTTCATCCTAAACAGCATCACAAATCTTATTTAGTGTTAGGAAAATAAAAGGAAATTGATTGGAGGTAAAAAAATGTCAGCCATAACAAAGAGCATGTAGTTAAGTTGTATCACTTTTTTTAACAGCAAGATGAAACTGTAGTGAGAGGTCTTGGTATCACTTTTTTTACAAGAAAACAATAGGAGAGGCTCCTATTACTGTATCACATTATACAGGCGGAAATATACATGGAATTAAGTCCAACACACAACCAAATTACAAAGATCTGAGAAAGAGTTTAATAGATGATATAGATAAGAAACTCAAAAATCTGCTTGCAACCTTCTCAACCAGGTTCGGAGTGACAATACTATGCGTAATCATCTATAAGATTTACTAAATTGATAAACAGTTTTTTTTAGGAAATTGATAAACAGATATTGTTGGAACAATGGAGAAGCTTTACTTGGTAGTACCGACCATGATTTCAATCAGTTGCAAAACAAAATGTATATGCCCTAAGTTTTTGTTACTGAAAACGGATCCCATGCAGTTTACAGATAAGAACAAGGGTAATGTTGGTTACACTCTCGACTCTGCTCAAAATGTTACACCCTTGACTATAAGCATTTTAAAACCATCACTGAAAAGTATTTTAAGCCAAGCATGGGAGATAGAACAAAGAAACAAATATGTATAAATCATGTCAGAGTACCATATTTCATGGTGTATCCTTAAGAAGACATGCTGAAAATCTCAGACCTGCGACATGAAATGAGAACCACCACTGAACACAGAGCAGCCAATTGATTGTGCAAGATTCCATGCTGCTTCAACATGTGAAACACATAGCCTGCATTAACAGAAGATAGATGAGACTGAGTTTTAGTAAATATGTCAACGAAAATAAACACACCAGTGCACACTGGTGGTGTATTGTAAAACTCTTCGAGTACAGAAGTTCGAAGTGTAATTTTGCCAGACATTGTTGCATATATTGAAAACATAGAATAATTACATATTAGAACACGGACATACCAATCATGATTATCGAGAACTGGAGGAACCGTTTTCTCAGGAAATGCAAAAACAACGTAAAATAATCCCAAATCACGGATATGGCACATTGCATCAACCGGATATTTGGCTGACATCATGTGGTCAACCTGCACAATGTACACTTGGATAAAATATGTGACCAAGGATCTTGCATGATATCAAAAGATAAAAGAAAGTGACAAGGAAACATGGCTTGGCAATATTAAGTGTAGAAATCAAACCTCCTGACCAATACGTTCTCTGCTAATCTTGCTACCAAGATTCAACTTCACTTTTTCATCAGAAGCGGCTTCTTTCAAATTTTCAGCTAATGTAAAGCTGAATCTAGCAGCTGTCAGAGTTAAATATTGGCACATACAACAAAAATCAATATTCCAAGTCACTATTTAACTATTTAATTGGCTAGATAAGGCATATGCACGCAGCAAAAGAAAATGAAATGACTATGAGTTGACTACTTATGAACACACATATAAGATTTTGACTTACAAACATAAGAAACAATTTTTCTCGAGTTTTAAGCATAGATTACCAAGTATTATACTTTTCATGTCATATGTTGTCTAATATTAGCAAATCAATTTGTACACCTCGGTAGTCTGTAATCTTAGTTGTTTGATAGTAGCATCATAAAAGAAAAGGATAAAACGATAGCAAGAGTTATTGGAGTTCAGGTACGTGATGTTTGAATATACCAAATCGGATTGCTCGAAGAACCCTCAGGGGATCATCCAGGAATGTAACTTTGGCTGGTAAAGGAGTAACAATAAGGCCTTTCTTCAGATCTTCAAGACCTTCATAGAGTATAGGATCGATCAATTATGGTTACGTAGAAGCACAAACTTTAAACTGGTCACATGAATTTACAACCGTGTAATAACGGCTAAACTCACCTCTTCCAGTTAAATCTTCCACTGATTTCGTGTTGATATTATAGAATAAGCTGCCAAAATTCAAAATTCACAGAGGACAAAAATAGGACACTATATTAAAATAGATATTCTAGCAATGAAAGCGTAAATCTAAATACCCAAAAAAATCATTTGAAAATGAAAACTGTATTACCTATTAATTGTTAGGTCCCTGCGGAATGCATCTTCTTCGGGCGTACCATTCTTCTGCACGTCAACAAGTATGACATACCAGTAAACTAGTAAATTGGTGCACAAGGTCAGTAAAATGAGTATGCAAAGCAATTCTAAGTGCATGTGCGTACCACAGTGGGAATACGACTATTTTCAGCATATTTTTCGGACCTCAAGTTGACAAAATCAATCTGGATGTCAGAGATGTCAGATAGATGTATCCTTGCGGTTTCCAAGTGCTTAGATTGGCCAGGATTGCTGCAGGAAACAATAAAATGTCACAAGTTCAGGATAAAAGGCATTTAAATTACTGCATATGTTAATGCGAGAAAATATGGTACACTTGGGAGCTAATAACATGTATATAACACTCTGCTTGGACCAAAAGGTGACCTATCCTATGGTACACTTATGAACATATACAAGACATTGGGCTTGGATAAAATAGTGACTCTCCCTGCCTCTGTTTAAACTCAACTCAAAAAAAATTGAAATGGCAAAATGATATCAGCTATAATAAGATTGCATACCATGGGATAAGGCAAGGTTCTTTCAGCTCATGACCGATCACCTTCTTGTAGTACTTAGTTATTTCCTCACAGAATTTTACACCGGTCATGTTATCATCAAGCGCGATGTCGATGTCGGTAGAGTCTTTCCCCAATAGCTGCAAAGAATATGCCAAAGCATGAGTTTAAGTCACGACACTGCCCAGTGCACAACAATCGTTTCATAAACTACAAGCCAAAGATGCGATTTTCATGGAATGCACTACTTGATCATTAAACAATTCCTCCTTTTTTTCTCAAAACTAAAAATGCCCCCTTAAACCCCAGTACAAACCCTATTAGAGAATATAAAGGACCTGCATCTACGCATCATCCAACGATTTTTCCCATATTTTCTAAACACAGATATCAAACCCTGCAGGAGAGATCACACCATGAACCCTATAGACCAAACACGGCTACGTTTCTAATTTCCATACTTTTACTGCACGGCAAAAAAGAGGCACTGCTCACCTTGTCTCTGACCCATCCGCCGGCGACGCGGAGCTGGGTGCCGAGGCCTCGGTGGTGGACAACATCGAGAAGGCGCCCGAAAATCCGCTCATCCTGCTCTGTGAGCACTATGCTCTGCTGCTGCGCCCCCGCCGCCATGCCAACTGGAGACAGTTCTCCAAAGGCGGAGAGGGGAGAGGAGGAGGAGGAGGCCGCCGCGAGGTGGGAGGAGCAGGCGAAGAGACCTGCAGGGGTTGGCCTCCCGGTTGTTAGGATTAGAAATAATCCCGATGTGCAATCCGTCCGTGTACCCAATGTCGAACAGCTGTAAACTTTTAGAAATCGCTAGGGCATGCATAGGCTGTTAGGTTACCTTCTCTGCTGGGTTCGTGGCGCGGCCGCGTGGACGGTGGGAGACCGCCGCCGACTGCTACCGGGCGTCCCTGTGGCTGTGGCCTCCTGGCTCCTGCTCGCCTGGCGGCCGCAGGTGCTGCGACGAGGTGAGGTGGTGGGGACATGAACCGATGCGATCAGGCAAGGCAACGGCGTGGCGAGGAGATCAAGCGATTAGTCAAAACCGAAGACGATCGGACCCCTCCCGCGCCGTGTGGCAGCACCGTGCGGTTCGTCGGCGCGAGCGTCGTGTCTTCCTGACTGGCGGCCGCCGGCGAACAGCGGCATGCGGGGCGGTGATATGTATCTCTTAACGCGATACGGGCATCTACAATTGATAAGACAGTCTTATCTTAAGTCTTGCATGTAAATTTAGAGATGACAAAAAGGTATGTCTACAATTTAGAGATGACAGTCTTATCTTAAGCCTTACTAGTAGAACGCATGTGCGTTGCCACGGGCCAACAAATAGATCTATTACGACCCGCTCAATTTCGGCTCTTTGATCATTGTGTTATTATCCCTCCGGTCCTTTTTAGTCTGCATATAAGTTTTGTCTGAAGTCAACACATCTCTAATTTGACCAAACTTATAGAAAAAAGTATTGACATTCACAATACCAAATCAATATCATTAGATTCATTGTGGAATGTAGTTTCATATTTTATATATTTGGTATTGTAGATGTTGGTATTTTTTTCAATATAAATTTGGTCAAACTTTGCAAAGATTGACTTGACACAAATCTTATACGCGGAGTAAAAAGGACCGGAGGGAGTACTTCACTATGTTGCCACTCCACTCAAAATCCGGCTGGTGTTTCCTCCGGGTCTATCAAATTGTTGAGTCCCATCATCCCTAACCCATGGACTAACATATGGAGCCGTTTGGCTTCAACTCTGCATTGCCACCCAACTCAAAATTCGCATATGTTTTCTCCAAGTCTGCCAAACTACCATGGGCATCCCATCAGCCAACTTTGAATTTCTTCCAACATTCGTCATCCACTCCCTCCTAAAAGTTCAGAAAAATTAAACAAGTTCCCCATACAACTTTGCAATGACGATATACTACATCAAAAATCCCAAATTGCTCTCATTTTCCTTTTTTAAGCATTGCATACAAAGAAAAATAGCTAGAATCATATCATATGCACATAATGATCAAGGTGTAGCACTTCCGTTCTCGAATTAGCTACAAATCACATGAAACAAATTCTTCTCACTTGAATTGATGACTCATGCAATATATTTTTATTCTGTTATGTAAATGATTGCATGCATCGCCTTCCCTCTAGCTGGCTACTATGACACAACTTAATGACGGAGCATCCAGTCACTGATGTCTGCACTTCCCTATTCCTCTCACATGCTCGTGCTCCTTTCCCTTCGCGTTGACACCACAACTTTCCCTAAGTAGGAGATCCGTACAATGTAAAATTCTTTCATAGAAAACATAATCGATGTGCATATTTGCTATCTCAGCCATTTACAATCCCTCGAATGATTCTCCTACTCCTACAACCTCAGTCGCCAAACTTTGTCATGGTTCATTAGCAGGACATGCTTGTTTCTTTGACACACACTCAAAATAGTTAAAAACTCTGCTGATGAGATTCTTTGTATTTATCGTACCACGGATACTCAAAATAGAAGAACTATGATCACCTTCTCACCAAAATAAGGAACAAAATGTAGTGCCCGATCAAGAGAATCCTTGTTGGTGGCAGCGGGGGCATACATATTTTTAGTAATTCAACAACAATAGTGTCACACATATACTTTTTAAATCCTTTTTCAACCATCTTGATCTAATTTTTTTGCTTAAGACATCTTTCTTTTCAAGAGTACGCCTAGGCGTACCATATTTTTATAGAAGGAAGAAGCATATTACAAGAAGACTACCCTTGTTACGAACTACAAGCGTAGCACAAACTCCACACCATAGCAGTCCGAAGACATGTCACCACACACATTACAACCACAACACAAGATGCCTACCCTAAACTTAAAGACAAAGTCGCGTTTCAAGTGACATCGGACGCCTCCGAAGACAAGACACCATCAAGACTTCCCTGATCAACGCACAGACCTAAGCCGGGCAGGACTTTCATCCATAGCACTACACATCTCCAGCTCCGCACACCAGAATGGGGGCAACACCGTCCAAGTTGGAACACATTACCGCCGCCACAGCACCTCTTCATCATGGCCGGAGCACCGTGGTAACCGCACAAGCGAGAGAGCACAACCCATCCTCCATCTCCAGTCGCACAAACACACTCAATATAATTTTTCAAATAAAGCATGCCTCATCTTCAGTCGCACAAACACATTCAATATAAAGTCCTTTTATCAAGTTAAGACATCTAAATCTTGCAAATAAAGCATGCCCCATCAATATAATTTTTCATAAGTTGATAAAAGGAGAAGCATGCGCATAGAAAATAATTTGTCTATTTGTGTGAAACAATTCTAACACAAATACACGCACATGGTAGAAAGAATTTTGTGGATGCCATCATATGAACAGGCAGGTCTAAAAGTTTTAAATACTCCATGGCAATGCTATGTACTTTTCCGTCTAATCTATTTTGCAATATCATAACACGAGTCATTACAAACAACACTTGCCTTGGCCCCTCAGGTATTCTCGAGGTTTTAGCCTAATATCAATTGAGCATTGTTCAACAAAAGTACTGTTGAGCTGGCTAAGAACTTATATTTTACCCAAGTGCTACTGTGAACTATACATCAAAGCATAATTAGCCTAGAGATATTCCTACATCAAAAAAAAATTCTTCTTTGAGATACTCCCTCCGTCCCATAATATAAGATTTGGTGCTGCTTGCAGGATGCACTCTTGCGCCGATTTCACTCACTGCATCTTGCGTACGTGCAGTACCACGTCATTGTCAAGGAAAGCACGCTGCCATTGGCAGAGCTCCTGCCGGTTAAAAGGAACCTCCTTCTCTTGGTACCACCAGAACCCACAGGTCAAAGGGCCCACCCCGTTGTTCGGGTGCTCAAACCTGTAAGCCTGTCAACTGCAAAACCTTCTGATCTTCGAAAAAGGAAAGGATAATTTGTCAAGGGTTTTACATCGATAAAACAATAAAGGGAACAGAGCACAAATGGAAACGACCCTCATACACACACACTGATCTGTGCAGAAAGTTCTTATGTATATATAAGAGGAATGACATAGGGACAGATTGCCAGTGGTTGTCAGAAACAACCTGAACCAAGCTTAGAAATATCGTGCATTATATAGACAGATGCGGCGCAGCCTGAACCAAGCTTACAAATATCATGCCTTAAATAGATGAATGCAGTGCAACGCACACATAGGTTAATATTAATATATCCTGCAAGAGATGTGTAATATACATGTCCAGGAATTTAAAATTATGGGTAGAAGTAAACAAATATAGTCTGTCCAACGACGACCAGCATGTATGTCTTTTATGGGCAAATGATCCCATGATAAATGGATTGGAAGGAGAAAATGAAAAACCCTAGCTCGAATATGTACCTAAGTGATATATTCTTCTCAGGCTTCTCAACTACGGCACTTCTGTGCACATTAAAATAATTGCAGATCCATCAACAACAAAATTTGAATGAATTTCACATTGGTCAGAATCAATTCAGATCTCACCTAACACAAACGCATGCCCTCTTCATGAGACCCTGAACCTTTCTTTCACTTTGTGTTCAAATAAATGTACCATCTGATAGCAGACCAATATTTTGTTTTTGCTCTATACATGACTTGCTCACTGCTCATAGTATAAAGCCAGCTCGGTTGTAAAGGGAACTGGACAAACCACTCAAAAAAGTTAGAGAACCCAAAAAAACTTCTGGACTGAAGTATAACTACTGAAATGGAGCGCGCACCAGCCATCGAGATGCAACCGCTCGGGCGCTCGCTCGCAGAAAAAGAATCCGGAAAATATGAGGACGGAAAGGTCTGCTGGTCTGCAGTTGAGATGCAAAGAATCATGGTTTATATTCAGGAGACCAAACAGGGTAATAATCTGAATTTTCAGCTCGAGAACACAAACACGAGCAGCAATCTCGAAGGCACAAATTTGCCAATAACAAAACCAGATATAGACAGAAAGAACATCTTCACTCCCACTTAAATCCAAGCAATTCACACCAAAAAAATCTCCAACTTTCCTTTGGTTCCAGTCAATCACAACTTCAAAAAACAACCTTCAATAATCTGCATTCAAGAGGTCAATGGAATTAAAAATATTGTAAGTAACAAGCATTCAGGCTGGTGATATTGTTATAAACGTGTTGTCGAAGATTTGTAGAAACAAACTAAACGAGCTCTATCTTCTTTTCACTGTTTTTTTCTTCTGAGGATAGAAAAATAGAAATACCTCTGTTGGACCGCTCAAGTAGTAAAAGGGATCATTGCCCTCGCCTACACATGGGCCATGGCTCCAAATTCAGAAGTCACGATCATTTGCATTCAGAGACTATCTTCCGAAGGATCTTGTTTGTGTTAGTGCTTCAGTATTGTCTTCGGCAAAGGATTAATAAGTTTGTTTTCGCACATGTGCGCATAGCAGCTAGTTGCGGTTGATATGTTTGTTGTGTATCTTGGCTGATTTTCCTGAATTCAGACGTGAGGAACGAAACATTAGACTCAGGAGTACAGAACCTTGTCTTGCATATATATTACACAACTACTATCTGAAATCACAAACTTACCTGCACTGGAATCTTACGAAGGATGTTTTACATTCATTTGAACAACGGCAAGTAGGGTGGCTACTATTAAACGCATGCTACTGGATCATGCACAAACACTGGCAGAGTGCCTTGTTCTTGTTTTTGCTAGTGCAGCGTTGCTTTCTTCGACTACTCCGCCAATGGCCTGGTTCATTGTGAGAAGAGGCACAACTGAAGCACCTACCAAAAAACAGGACTGAGACATGAATATTAAGGAGATGGAAAAATAATGTCCAAAGAACAAACAGTATAAGAGAACCATACCTTGGAAGGATCTTCATCAGGTTTATCATTTCAGATGTAAACAGAATTCCTTTGAGCTGTGTACGCTTTCACCTTTTTGATTAAAATACGGTTTGGTTTACCAAGATATATGGACACCTTTGTATGCCATAAGTCCTATCTATGTTTTTTAAGTATTTTGTTCTTGTTCATTGTCCTTGATTGTCTTTCTAATTATTTCTAATGTTAGCATTACTTGTCAAAAAAGTAAATTTGGACTTCCCAGCTACATTTTATCTGACATGGCCCCTCTTCATCAGAATCTGAGAGTGTCCGTCTCCGTCAGAAAAATATGTAAAGAGAAAAATTAGTCTAGTATGGCGTACCATGCGTTTTTCCACTATATCACGCCCAAAACTAAACAATACACATGCCATGTCAAGAGACTAAAATCTAAGAAGATCATGGCAGGGAATTCACACAGCTAACAGTCGGCCTGAATCAAACTCTGGGAAAAATTGCATTATGCAGACAGCAAGCCTCACGCATACAGTCATACAGACATAGACATAGTGACATATCCCCAATCATGAACGGGAAAATAAGTACCGTCAATGTTCCTTAAAATTCAACCACCAGCAAAAGAGAAAGACTACCATGTTCTAGAAGTTGCTCTCGAGCAAATGAAAATGAATGACACCCGAATCCATGGGCTCCGGCGGAAGCAATTCGCGAGTTATAAAGAAGCGGTTCATGGCGAACTCACCCGAAAGGGGCCTGGAAGACCAGGATTGCTCTCTTTGGGGTAGATGGGCTCAACGACCCAGTGCATCATGGTGCTGGCTCGGGTGTTCCAGCATGGCCTTCGGTCCAGCGTGTCGTCGCTGGAGAAGAAGCACACGGAGGCTGCCTCCTCACCGGATCGGGTCGGGGCGGTGTCCCGAGAGAGAAGACGCACACGGTGCTCGCCCCCTCGATCTACCTCTCCCGGCGCGGCCCACCTCGACGAGATGTGGCCGTGGCGGATCTGGCTGCCACCCCGCTGACTTGCTCAACTCGATCTAGGGCCTCCCCGCTTTAAGGAAAGAAGGTGAGTGGAGGATGGCGCTGGCGGGGGAGAGGGTGGAGCTCTTGGTGGGGAAGACGGCGGCGGGTCCTCTCGGACATCGGCGGCGGCGAAGGGCTCCGGGGGCTGGTTCGTCCTTGACGATCGATGTAGAAAAAGATCGAGGGGAGCCTCGTTCCTGATTTTTTTGTTAGGTGCGAGGGGAGATAGAAAAAAAACCAGACGAGGGTGGGGAAGGAGAGACGAAAAAACCCAGATAAAGATGTGAGATATTGCACTAAAAAACTAACGTAATTTTGATGACGTATGAAAAGATTACTTAATGTGATTTAATGTGATTGAGCGATTTATGGTAAGGTTAATTAATTAAGATTTGATCTTTAGAGATTGATCGTGATTGATTCTTTCACATAAAGACATTACTAAATAACTCGCGTCAGCATGGAAAGTTCTGATCCGTTCAGATTTTTTTCGTTGTGTGAGAGGTGACGCAAAAATAAACCGGTGGGCTGGTGGGAGGGGAGACGAAAAAAACCAGACGAAAGTGGTAGACGAAAAAAAATCGTGGAGGCTATCCTACCAAGTGAGACATTAGGAGTAGAGATCTTCAATAACTAGTTATTCCTAAAAACATGTTAAGACATATTGTGCTAAGAGATCATCTCTTAAATAAGAGAAGACAAGCCTTTTCTTATGATTTCTTTCTTCTCCGCCTCAGCATTTATCCTACGTGGCACTCCTAAGATAGCACCATTGTACATGCCCTTATGTATCGATCGCTCACGTCGTTGGCGTAGGGTAGGCCGGCCCATTAGCTCCAATCGCCACGTCTTATAGGTCCGGTAGGTACAATCAGTGGCTTTTCCCTTCCGTTTTTTTTCTTTTTCTTTCACTGCATCTGTCGGTGTAAAAACCGGCAGACCTCGGGGTAGGGGGTCCCGAGCTGTGGATCTCGGATCGGTGGTAACAGAGACGAGGGAGACGATGTTTACCCAGGTTCGGGCCCTCTCGATGGAGATAAAACCCTACGTCATGCTTCTGTTTATATTGATGGAGATGTATCGAATACAGAGTTGATCTACCTCGAGATCGTAATATGTGTCTAACTTCTAGGGCTAGGTGAGCGATATTGCGTTGTTCTCCCCTACAGGCTAAACCCTATGGCTTATATACACGCCAGGGAGGGTATCTAGGGTTACAAGGTCGGTATCTAGGAGTAAGGCAGCCGGACAAATCTTAAAGTGTACTACAAGTCTTCGGTAGAGACAGCCTCGATCACGTCTCCCATGTGCGGCCTCCGGAGTCCATCTTGATCACGTACGAAAGCACATCGGCCCAACCGAGGAGACGGGCCGGCTAGGTTAGCACCCCCTAATCCAGGACACCGTCAGTAGCCTCCGAACTGGTCTTCTACGCCAAGGACGAGTTTCAACAAACATCACTTCGGATCCGGAGTCCCCGGCTTGACAGACGAGTTCCACTTTGTATTTCGGATTCTCTTCAACGAAGCATCAACGCCTGTGGTTCAACCAAGCTTGTACCCTGCCCGAAGTGGGTAGATATCTTAGCCTCGAAGGCTTGTTGTTCAGGTATGAACAATCCAATCTGGCCTGACAACTTTATCGGAGAGGCTTGCCCCACGACAGGTTGAGCAGTTACTGCCTCCCCCTCAAATCGTGGTTCGAGGCAGCCTTTTTACTGGCACGTCCCTTCGAGGTAGAGATCGTGCCCGTTTTCTTAGGGATATCATCAAGATTTTGTTTCCCCCCATATGCTTCAACGGCATTTTGATGGCAACCGTGATTTTATCGGCGCAGCGAGGGGGACTCTTGGCCTTTCATTGGCTTATAAATGCAAAGGGGAGAACAGCGCGATAACCCACGCTCCCATCTTCCCCTCTACTGCTTCGTCTAGCTCCAGCGCCCAGATCCATCCTGCCCATTTTTCCCCTTAGCGAATCCAAACTCCACCACCAGCCATAGCTGATACCCTCAAGGGGCACTGGGGCGGCTCCGTAGTGACGGCCGCGACCATCTCAGAGCTGCGCGACGCGGGGTACCTGAGCCCCGCCACTGTCGCCCGCGCTCCGGCGGCTGGCTAGCTGGTGCCCGCTCCCAACGCCGGGGAGCGGGTAGTCTTCGTCCCCCACCTCATTCGAGGCCTGGGGTTCTCGCTGCACCCCTTCGTGCGCGGGGTAATGTTTTACTACGGGCTAGACTTCCACCACATGGCCCCCAACTCCATTCTCCACCTCGCCACTTTCATCACAGTCTGCGAGGCTTTCCTCCGCTACGAGCCACACTTCGGCTTGTGGCTGAAGCTCTTCGGGATCAAGCCGAAGTCCAGCGGATCGGATCTCGTGGAGTGCGGGGGAGCCATGATCAGCAAGAACCAGGGGGCTATCTGGTTCAAAGGAACCTTCATCGAGACGGTGAAGGAGTGGCAGAGGGAGTGGTTCTACATCACCGAACCTCTCGCCCCTGGTCAGACCGAGGTCCCTGCTTTCTCAGCCGGGCATCCCAAGAAACTCAAGTCCTGGAAGGAGAAGGGCGTCGCCTGGGGGAACCCGGAAGAGGTGGAGACCCTGATCGACAGGATCTTGTGGTGGTCCACCACGGGGAAGGTTGAGCTTGCCGACGTCATAAACATCATGCTCAACCGCCGCATACTCCCCCTCCAACTTCGGGCTACCCCGATGTGGGCACAAAAGCCCGAGGACATGGACACCATCACTACCTTCTTCCGCTCCACCTTGGCCGCCATGTGGACGAAGCTCATGAAGCTGGCCAAGGACAAAATCCCCAAGGCGGGGGAGGATCGCGGCCTCGAGCACGGCTACGATGCCTCCTCGGTGAGTGATCCCCTAATCATTATTCTTTAGTCCATCGTGCCGAGGAGTAGTATTTTGCCTGAATTAGCGTGTTTTGATATTTTGCAGAAGTGGTTGGCCTGGGTACAAGGGGTACGATGCCCAACCCCACTGCCAGAGCAGCCCCAGACTCCCCTGCTCTTGGCGCTCCTAACTGAGGAGCCGCACGTGGTGGCCCCCAAAGGGACGAAGCCCCAAAGGGGGAAGTCAAGTGCTCGGACGTGTGACTTCGATCACCCGGTCCGAGGAGACCCACACCTCCGTCGCCCAAGATGGCGACGCAGAGGAGGGCGAGGAGGAGGAGGTCCCCCCCCCCCCCCCCCCGAAGGGGAAGAGGTCGGCGTTGGAAGACGCCGACGTAGGCATGCCACCGAAGGCTCCAAAGAAGTCGAGGCGAACCTCGCCGGGGGCTGCCAACAAGTCACCTGAGAGAGCCGAACTCTCCGGTGACTCAGAAGAAGACCTCCTCGCTGTGGGGAGAAAGAAGCTAGCACCCCGAGGGTAAGCCGTTGTTTCTGTCTCCCGTTTTTTAATCTGACAAGTTATTCCCTTAGCGAGGGAAATCTTTACCGAAGTGACTTTTTCTCATGCACTCCGCCGAGGGTAATCCCAAGCGGTTCCTCAAGTGGGTTGCCCTCCGCCAGTGGGACTCCAAAGCCCGCCGCTCCTTCCCCGACGCACGACGGGCTAGGGGAGGCGACATCCACCCTGGTCCCCGACGTCAACACGGCGGGGACCAACGAGGTGGCGACCATGGCCGAGGTCGATACCTCGGCCCAACAAGACCCGGGGACGGAGCGCCCCGAGGTCATCGAAGAAGGGCTGGGCCAGCCATTGGCCCAGCCGGCGTCTACCTCGGCTCCACCACCCCAGGCGAAGGCTGCTCGGGTGGATGCATCCGAGGTAATCCCTCCACCCTAGCCAACTGCCCAAGGATGGGCTAGCGCGGGGTGGGCCGAGGAGGTGGAGGACGCCCTGAGGGGCTCCTCCATCAAGGAGGAGCGCCTTGCCTTGATAGGCGCGGCGCTGCAAGGCTACCGGTCCGCAGGGGCCGGCCTGCATGAGGTTTTCAAGAACCTCGTAGCAGGGTTCGAAGTACGCTCTCTGCGCGTTCGATTTGTTTATTTAAGCTGTTTGTTTTATGAGTTTTGTCCGAGGACATAATAGCACAGCCTGCCAAACGTCTTAGTGAGTGAGTAGCCCCCGAGCCCGAAGTCGGTTTCAGGAAACCGGCATTGGGGTCATTTGATAAATTAGGAGCCCGTTAAGTAGCCCCCAGGGTGCTGCTTGAGGCAGCCGTCCTGGAATTGAAATGTTCTCTTTACAATGAGTATCTCTGTTTTTGTGCCAGGTTTCGACCTCGATTCCGGACTCCGTCTCCAAAGAGATGGCGGAGATGAACCGAAAACTTGAGCAGTCTCAAGGTAAGCAAGTTGAAACTTGCCTTGTATTTTGGATGAATGTGTTTTGTTTAAAGAAAACAACTAAGGCCGAACTATTTTAACAGCGGAGTTGGAGACGCTCAAGGCCGAGCTCGAAAGGGCTCGGGAGGAGGTGCGGCAACAGGAGACTGCTGCCGCCGCGGCCGAGAAGGCCCACGCCGCTGAGAAGGCAGCTGGGGAGAAGCACCATGCGCGGGTGCTGGAGGTCGAGGAGACCCTGAAGGGCGTGTTCGAAGCACGTGACAAGCTTCAGGAGGAGGGGCAACAAATGAAGGAGAAGCTGCAGCGTGCCCACTCCGAGCTCAAGACCTCGGCCCGAGCTGACCGCGAGGTGCTCCAGCAAGTGGAGCAAATCGCTTCGGGTAAGATATTTTTGCTGCAGTGTTCGTTTGGCAGCCAAGGGTGTGTCGAGCTCGCCCAGTTATGGCATTCCGCAGAGGTCTTTGCGGATCTCCCACAGAGCGCGGCGGATGCGGTGGCATACTTCGGCCAGCTGGCGGGCCACGAGGCGGAGAAGGCCTTTTGGGGGCAGTTTCCAGGGTCGCCGTCTGCGCAGCTGCTGAATCATCGAGTGAAGCAGCTGGTGGAGCTGTTTCGCATGACGAGACCGGCGCTCCAGGACCTCTGCATCGCTCTGTGGCCTGCCGAAGCCATGCCGAGGAGCCTCTTCGGCCTTATGGCCCGTCTCCGAGATGCCATGCCCTGCGTGGATCGCTGGAAAAGGTCCGCGTGCTTTGAAGGGGCGCAGAGGGCGTACGCTTGCGTGAAGACTCACTTCCGCAAGGTTGATGCGGAGATATGTGCCGCGGGCCCTCCTGCCGACAAGCCGCGCACCGCCGAGCAGTTCTTCGTCGAGGTGGAGGCGGAAGCTGGGACCACGGAAGCGATGTGTCCAAAGGACACGATGTATTTTTAGGTAGTACTTCGGAATGCCAAAGTTTATGTTGTACAAAACTTGATCTTTTGTTGAATGAAGATGGCTTGAAATTCCATGTGTGTTTTTGTTTTATAATTTAATTATTCCTCCGATATGACTGTTTAAAATGAGAGTGGCCAGTCGTCGGCTTCAGCCCCAGTGTAGGTTATACAAAGGGTGTTCCTTAAGGCACACTGGACCCTTAGCCGACGTCTCGGTACCCGGAGGCGGTCGGTGACTTATAGGAACTAGGCAATCAGACTATAATGGCTTGATATCTTTCACTTAGTCATAGGAGTTTGACTGTGGGGGCTGATGACCAGCCCCCGGTGTGGGAAGTGTTCGGCCAAATCGGCCGAGGTCTAGGCCATAGCACACTTCGGCTAGAAATGAAAGTCATTCGTTTGACACGGGTGATCTCTATCGTCACATCGCTTGACGCGGTCTCCGAATGGCAGACCAGTTTACGCCTGCCTAGATAGTCAGTTTTCAGCTTTCTCCACTGAGGTGCCATGCCAATTGACCTGGCAGCGCAATCGCGGTGGTTCTTCCGTTACACCCTTAGCCGATTTCATCGGAAACATAAGGGGTACACGTAGGAGCCGGGCAACCCAACTATTGACCGAAATCTAGGCTCGAAACTGATGCATATAAGGCCAAAATCCGAGACACCGAATACCTCAGACTTTGTTATACAATTGCATCTTTTTGGAGAACTTCATCGTCCCAGAGGGGCTATGCTAATAAAGAAATACAATAGAGACCTTGAAAGGGCATAGTTTCTTTATTTCGTAATATCAATCGTGTACATGCCCAGCTATGACGAGAGTAATTGAAAGAGTACAATGTAAATGGTAAAGAAGGAAGAGGAAGAAACAGGGCGGATAATTGCTAACGGATTTTAAAGGATCCGGGCCGCTACCTGCCGCACGTCTGCGTTTCCGAACTGTTCACCAGATCTTCACCATTGACGGTGGGGGATTTGTGAAGGTTGACGCCCTTCCGGCCCTTTATACACTTTAAGTGTTTGATTGACCGAGTTCCTTTAAGGGAGGTGTTGTCGAAGTCACTCTGTGGTTAAATCCACATAGACGTAGTCATGTTTGGCTGTTTCTTTTACAGATACTTGCCTATGCAGGGGCTCGAAGCCACGTCTTTGCTTGGTTAATCCGCGCCGACGTTTGAGTATATTTTCGGCTCCTCGACGGCCCAGGGAATCTTCAATGCAAAATTGTGCACCCTTGGGACGTAGTGCCCACTCCAAAGAGGGCACACGAGGAGCGCGCATCCCTATTTCGGGTGCGGGGGTACCTGGCCGAGGTCGTTTTGTGCAGCCTGGGCGCGCTTCAAAGCACGAGCGGCGCGTTTATCGCTGCGGGCTGCCTCCTCGGACGCCTGTGCCTCGGCTGCGAAAGTCGCGGTCTGTTCCTCTGTCCGAAGTGAACGTTCGGTGTTACCATTAACTGTGATCACACCATTAGGTCCCGACATCTTGAGCTTGAGGTAGGCATAATGCGGGACTGCGTTAAAGCGTGTGAAGGCCGTGCGTCCTAGGAGCGCGTGGTATCCACTCCGGAAGGGTACGATATCGAAGATTAACTCTTCGCTTCTGAAGTTCTCCGGCGAACCGAAGACTACCTCTAGGGTGACCGTTCCGGTACAACGGGCTTCGACGCCCGGAACGACACCATTAAAGGTGGTAGAGCTCGGCTTGATCCGAGATGAGTCGATGCCCATCTTCCGAACTGTGTCCTCGTAAATGAGGTTAAGGCTGCTTCCCCCGTCCATCAGGACACGTGTTAGGTGATAACCATTAACGATAGGGTCCAGGACGAGCGCCGCCGATCCGCCGTGCCTGATGCTGGTCGGATGATCATGCTTGTCGAAAGTGATCGGGTAAGCCGGCCATGGGTTATACTTCGGGGCGACTGGCTCCAGCGCGTATACGTCCCGAAGTACACGCTTCCTCTCCCTTTTAGGGATGCGGGTGGCATAGATCATATTGACCTCTGTTACCTCGTTGGGAAATTTCTTTTGGCCTCCATTATTGGGCTGCCGAGGTTCATCCTCGTCGTCGCGGTGGTGTTGGGTTTTATTCTGATCCTCTGCCGCTATCTTGCCGGCTTGTTTAAAGACCCAGCAATTCCTATTAGTGTGGGTTGTTGGTTTTTCCTGAGTACCGTGAATCCCACATGGGCGGTCCAGGAGCCTATCAAGCTGGCTAGGTCCGTCTTTGTTCCCTTTAAAGGGTTTTCTTTTCTGCCCGGATTTAAGTCCGGTGAATCCTGCGTTGACCGCGGCGTCTTCAGTGTCGCTTCCGCCATTTTTATACCTGTGCTTATTTTTGTTGCGCTTTGGTTTTCCATTGGCGTCACGAGTTTTCGAGGTGCCTGCCTCGCCGTTATGAGTACTTCGAGCGAGCCAGCTATCTTCTCCCGCGCAAAAGCGAGTCATCAGTGAGGTCAGGGCTGCCATAGTCCTCGGCTTATCCTGACCGAGTTGTCGAGCCAACCATTCATCTCGGATATTGTTTTTAAATGCGGCGATGGCCTCGGCTTCGGAGCAGTCTATGATCTGGTTCTTCTTGGTGAGGAACCTGTTCCAGAACTTTCGGGCTGATTCGCCTAGCTGCTAGATGACACGGCTGAGGTCATCAGCGTCCGGAGGTCGGACATATGTGCCTTGGAAGTTTGCTCGAAAAGCATCTTCTAGGGCCTCCCAGCTGCCGATAGAGTGAGGAGGGAGGCTATTAAGCTAGTGCCTCACCGGACCCTTTAGCTTGAGCGGCAGATATTTAATGCCATGTGTATGTGCAGGAGGAAATCTTCGATCCAAACTGCGGGGTCCGTGGTGCCATCATATGATTCGATGTTGATGGGTTTAAACCCTTCCGGGAATTGATGTTCCATCACCCTGTCTGTGAAGCAGATTGGGTGGGCCGGACCTCGGGACCGAGGAGCATCTCGTCGGAGGTCGGGAGAAAGCCGTGAGTAGGCTTGATCTCGGGCACGGCCGTTCCTGTCAACCCAGGAATCGTAGCCGTCGGGCCCAGCGGGTGCACGTCCCCTTGATCCGTAGATGGACCGAGGGGGAGCCCTGTTTTCCTCAATACGACGTCTAGCATCGTGAGGATCTGGGTAGTCCACGGGGTCTTTGCCATGACGGCGTGGAGGTGGCCGTTCACCGGGGTCTTCTCGTCTTGGCCTGTCCCGGCCTCTAGGGGGTCGGTCGAGGTCGTCAGCGAGCTCCTCGTCGAACTCCGGTAACAGTCGCCGGCGTGGGTATGATTTCGGCGCACTATGGCGTCGGTTCTCCATGTCTTGCTCGGCGGAGAGCACTTCGATCCACTTTTCATTTAGCGCATCGGTATTGGCCTGCAGCTGCTGCTGCTTGCGCTTTAAACTCCGGGCCGTCGCAACGAGGCGTCGCCGGAAGCGCTCTTGCTCAAAAGGGTCTTCAGGGACGATGTAGTCCTCGGTGCCGAGGCTCTCGTCCTCCTCGGATTCCGGCATGTAGTTGTCATCGGCCCCTTCGAAGAGGTCATCGGGATCTGCGTCCCTAAGAGGTCGGTCTGGTGTGCCGTTCCTTACTGGGGAGGCTTGAACGTCCTCCTCATGGTTATCGGCATCGCCGTCCTCCACGTCGCCGTTATTGGTTGTCGCGTCATTGCCACTGGGTTCCCCATTATTGCCCCTTCGGCGCCTTCGGCGACGTCTTGGAGGGGATTTGGGGGTGTCCACCATGTAAACATCATAGGTGGATGTGGCGGTCCACTTGCCCGCATTTACCGGGGGCAAGGCGTTCTTGGTGGGGTCATCAGCATCTTCCTCCATGTCCGAGGCTTCTCCATAGTCCAACACGTCGGTTAAATCGTCGATCGTGGCGACTAGGTGGGTGGTGGGTGGGATGTAAATTTCCCTATCGTCGGCTTTAAGTCCGATCTGATTGTAAACCGAAGTCTTGCCGTCCGATATGGACATGCTCCGGATGCGGTCAAGCATCTCATCGAGGTGAGATAACTCTTCGGGATTCATGGATGCGCCATAGGCAGGGCTGATTCGAAGTACACCCGGCGTGTAACCAGATGCGTTTTCTAAGCGAAGGGAATCTGAGCATAATTCCGTGTTTTGCGCTGGCGCCGGTGCAATTTCGGAAGTGGGAGCCGGATCTATCTCCGGAATGGTGATCGGGGAGAGACTGGCCGGGGTGGCGGCGTCAGGGGTCTCAAGAGACGCCGTGACAGAGTTTGGTTCCGGAGTCGAGCCTCCAGAACCGGCCGAGCTCTCGATTCGGCTGGGAGTCCATCCCGATAGGATGAGTTCGCCATGGGAATCCGTGGTGTACTCAAGGCCGCCAAAGGTCACGATCCGACCTGGGGCATAGTTCTCGACAGAGGTCAGGTGACCCGTCGAGTCGATGCAAAATACCATGCTGCCGAAGACGAAAAGCTGGCCGGGGGCATAAACGTCCCCATGGCCGTTGGCGCAGTTGATCTGCAGGTGAGCCATCAATCCTTCTGGTGATCGCGCAGCGGAACTCTCAATGAAAGCACCGGTGTCGGTGTAAAAACCGGCAGACCTCGGGGTAGGGGGTCCCGAGCTGTGGATCTCGGATCGGTGGTAACAGAGACGAGGGAGACGATGTTTACCCAGGTTCGGGCCCTCTCGATGGAGGTAAAACCCTACGTCCTGCTTCTGTTTATATTGATGGAGATGTATCGAATACAGAGTTGATCTACCTCGAGATCGTAATATGTGTCTAACTTCTAGGGCTAGGTGAGCGATATTGCGTTGTTCTCCCCCTACAGGCTAAACCCTATGGCTTATATACACGCCAGGGAGGGTATCTAGGGTTACAAGGTCGGTATCTAGGAGTAAGGCAGCCGGACAAATCTTGAAGTGTACTACAAGTCTTCGGTAGAGAGCCTCGATCACGTCTCCCGTGTGCGGCCTCCGGAGTCCATCTTGATCACGTACGAAAGCACATCGGCCCAACCGAGGAGACGGGCCGGCTAGGTTAGCACCCCCTAATCCAGGACACCGTCAGCATCGAAAAACCCAAATATGCTCAGAAAAGGAAAAAAATGTTTGTGAATTCAGAATAGTTCACTGTACTAATTTGAAACAATGTTCGCTAGTTTGAAAAAAGTTCAATAAATCCAAAAACGTCACAAATTTGAAAAAAAATGCTCGTGGATTTAGGGAAAAAAGGTGTTAATTTTTAAGAAGTTCGCAAATTCACAAAAAAAATTGTGAAATCTGAAAATTTTCAGTGAATTTTAAAAATGTTTAGAACTTTAAAAAATGTTTGTTAATTACAAAAATCACAAATTTAAGAAATGTTCATGGATTTGAGAAATATACAAGAATTTTAAAAAAATCATGAATAAAATATCACAAATTTGAAAAAAAAAACATACGGGAACTTGAAAACATGTTTACAAGTACAGAAATTCAAAAAACATTTGTGAATTTATAGAATGTTCATGAATTTGAACTTTTGTCTGTATATTTCAAGAAATGAAAAACTATTCAGGGATTTGAAAATTGTTCACAAATTTAAATTAAATTCTTGAATTTCAAAAAATTGTTCACAGATTTTTTGAAAAAAAATTGTGTAGTTTAAAGAAGATTAGAAATTCCAAAAAAAATAGATATAAAAAGGTTCATGATTTTGAAAAATGTTCTCAAATTTGGAAAATGTTGGAAGATTTAAAAATGGTTGTTAATTCAAAAAATGTTCGCGGATGTAAACAATGTTAATTTTTTTCCTCAAAACATGGATGAAACCGATTTGACTGGCACAGGTTGATTTTTGTCCGGTTTTGAAAGTTTGAGGTTATAAAGTATGCAGTTTTGAAGTTTGGGGTTGTTTCTTATTTTGTGACAATTAAGGATTGTAATATGGACTTCTCTCTAAAAAAATAAGTTTGTTCGATTGGACGTCGATCACGCACACAGGAGGCTGCTGCCTTCTGAGTCGCCGGCGGTGACGACCCTCATGGCGAACCAGTCCGTGCTCACGGGCGACATCCTTCCGGCGGCCAAGTGGCTCGGCGACGACGTGTACGTATAGGCTTCTCCTCCTCCTGGACTAAACATGAGGAGTCTCCTCCACCCACTGCGGAAACTTGTCGACGATCTTCACCGCGGGGCCGACAGTCTTCGACTGTGGGATTAGGATCTCCACTGATGGCCAGGGAGCCTTCCTCCACCGGTGGCGCATGGGTTACAAGAAATCGGTGCATCGATGTCGCACACGAGGTGGTGGCGCCGGTTGCCAGCGTTGGAGCTGGTGGGGCGGGTCGTGGTTGAGGTGGAGGCAGACGAGGCTGGGGCGGCGTCGGCTGTCTGAGGAGAGGGAAGGAGGGGTGAGGTCTTAGTGAGGGACATGCGTCGAGTAGCGTCGCGGCGCCGCCGGTCGCCGGCGTCGGAGGTAGTGGCGGCGGCATGTCGGGGTCGGGTAGCGTACGAGGAGGCAGTGGCGGTTGGCTGAGGGGAGCGACTCGGGGTGGTTTGAGTGAGGAGATATATATATATATATATATATATATATATATATATATATATATATATATATATATATATATATATATATATATATATATAGGGGCTAGGTTTTTTTTTGCGAGAAACTTCCAATCTATTCATCTTCAATCATGGCAGTACAAAGAACAACAGAGGTAATAAAAATTACAACCATGTCCGTGGACCACCTAGCGACGACTACAAGCACTGGAGTGAGCCGAAGGCGCGCCGCCGTCATCGCCCCTCCCTCACCGGAGCCGGGCGAACCTTGTTGTAGTAGACAGTCGGAAAGTCGTCGTGCTAAGGCCCCGTAGGACCAGCGCACCAGAGTAGCAACCATCGCCGATGAAGAAAGTCGTAGATCAGAAGGATCAAACTTGTAAACACCCAAACAAAGACGAACGAAGACCGAATCCAAACAGATCCACCGAAGACCAGCACCGACCGAATCCCGCGAGATCCGACGGAGACAAACCTCCACACGCCCTCCGACGATGCTAGACACACCATCGGGACGGGGATAGAACGTGGGAGACATTATTCCTACTAAGGGATATCGCCGCCGCCACACAGCCCCAACCAAGACGCTGAATCTAACCAGAACGAGAACGGGGTCCCTCCCGCCGGCGGGGGGCCGAGATCTTCCGCACCTCCATGGCCTAGAGGCCATCGGAGATGGGGCGGACCGGCGGCGACGCCGACGGGAGGAGAAGAGCTTTTCTTAAGCACCGTGTATAGTTCACCTATATAGGGGCTAGGTTAATTGAGTGAGTGATGTGGCAGTGACTAGGATGCTAACTAGGCAGTCAATGGTCAAAACAAATCAAAACTAACACCGGTTTGAGGGGAGACATGGTTGGTATTTGTGTGATTTCGAGAATTTGGGGTTGTGAAGTTGATGGTTTTGAAGTTCATGAATGTTTCTTAGACTTTGACGACAATTTAGGATTGTAATATGAACTGCGTTTTTACATAAATATAAACTTAGACTTTTAGGATTGTAACACAGCCATCAGTTCCAGCCGTTATGTTTGGCAGGATCTATATATACTGGTCCCACAGACCAGCCAAGCACATTTAACTTTGAGGTTCCTTGTGAATAAGCTCCTAAAAAGAAGGAATTACTTGTTAATATTAGTATTCTGTCTTTCATATTAAGCCAGGATGTCACATACATCTCCACTCAAAGGAACCGACATCGTCGTCGTCGGCCCAGTAGAAACGTTTCCTCTTAGCACACGTTTATGCGCGTCAGTGCCAGCATCCATATGTGCCCATGTCTCATGTACCCGCGCACTGACCTGCACAGGGCCGTGTAACCGCGAGGGTACCATCCGTAATTTCTAGGTCATGACCATTGGTTCCCGGCCAGCGACCGGTACGTCTGGCGGGATCTAGACTAGCCCCCACACAGCAACACTAATTTTTCCTGCACACTTTGTGTTTACTCGTGCACACCCGAGATCAACTTCCCAGTCGGTCATCCATCCTCAAATTGCTTCAAACCAAACATGCTTGACTTTGAGATTTTTTGTGAATGGGCTCTATCAAAAGAAAGAATTCCTTGTTGATATGAGTAGTCTATCATAAGTCAGGATGTCACAATATTGTTGTAAAAAAGGCAGTTCAATTTAATTAGAGATCAACTTTTAAAAAACGCGTGACATTACAAGTTAATAAGAAGATGAAAGACCAAACACTGGACATATAATGCAGACTAGACCTCTTTTATTTATTTGTATACACAAATCCAGAATATACTAATACATAACTCTGTAACATCAGAAAACAAAGTAGTAGACAAGTACACCACATAAACATGACGCCCCTAGCCGAAGCCTGTAACAGCTAGCTCCTCAGGAACAAAGAACGCACACAATGAGAAACACATCATCGTAGCCTACACATAATCGTATGTGCATACTTAGACATGCTACATAGACGTAGTCACAGTCTTTCATCATGGCTTAGCCTCCGTCTTTGGTTAGTGTGTGTCGCCCTTTGACCCCTCTAGTGCAGCTGGGTGTGGGACTTCAGGCTTAAACACCTCTGGAGCGTCGATGTGAGGCACTTCGGGGATCTTTGGCATCTCAGCTATTGTAGGGTGTGGTGTCTCTGGCATCTTTGGCACCTCTGGCATAGGAGGGTGTGCTACCTCGGTTTTAGGTGCCTCAGGCATAATAGGGTGTGAGACTACAGGTATCTTTGTCACCTCCGGTACAGTCAGATGGGGCACTTCTGGCACTGTAGGGTGTGGCACTTCTGGCGTCTTGGGCTCTTCCGGCACTATAGGGTGAGGCACTTCGGGCATCTTGGGCATCTCTGGTACGATTGGGTGTGGTAGTTCGGGCATCTTTGGCATCTCCGGCATGGTAGGGTGTGGCACTTCAGGTATCTTTGGTACTTCGGGCATCTTCGGCACCTCTGGCATGGTAGGGCACTTCGGGCATCTTTGGCACCTCAGGCACAACAGCATGTGGGACTTCAGGCTTTGGCTGCTCCGGTGTGGTGGGGTGCGACGCTTCAGGCATCTTTGGCACCTCTGGCACGACTGTGTGTGGAAGTTCAGGCTTTGATAGCTCTGGAACGGTAGTAAGGATGGCAATTGTACCCATGGGTATGGGTACCCACGGATACCGTACCCGTATGGGCAGGGCATGGGCACAATTTTATACACATGGGTAGTACCCATACCCTACCCATTAAGTCATGGGTAGGGCACGGGTATAACCTTGTACCCATGGATATACCCATACCCTACCCATTTATACTGACATGTTACTTGTCGGATGTTATTTGGTGAGTTTGTGAACCTATGTTGAAGTTGTCACCAATTGTCAATTTGAATTGAGATTGTCTTGTACTCGTCTGTTTGTTATTGAGTTGAGATAAATGTTTTTTTGTCAAATGTACTATGGATGAATGTAAATTTGTGAATAACTTGTGTACTATTTGATTTACCCGTTGGGTACCCAATGGGTATGGGTACCCGTCGAGTATGGGTACGGGTAAAGTTTCATACCCATGGGTACGGGTATGGATAGAATTTTGTATCCATTGACTACACGGGTATGGGTATGGTATTGCTCTACCCGCTCCATACCCTACCCATTGCCATCCTTAAACGGTAGGGTGTGGCGGCTCAGGCATTTTTGGCATCTCTGGAATGGTGGGGTGCGGCATCTCTGGAATCTTCGGCACCTCGGGCACAACTGGATGCGGCAGTTCAGGCATCTTCGGCGCCTCAGGCACAGGCGGAGGAGCCGGTAGGGCGAGGTCAGGCGGCCGCCCTACCTTGATTTTGAGCGATAGAATTTGTACAGGTATGCATCGCTTGGTCAGCGGCTGGCTGCTTCCTAGTTGCCTCCCTGGGGAAAAGAAAAGAAGAGACCGGGAATAGCCTTGGCAGCGCGTGGAGGCTCCCTAAACCCGATCCATGGTAGAGCGTGGAGGCAGCCCGTGCTGGAAATGAGTGGGGCGCGGAGGCCGGATCTAGGATATGTGCTGCATTGGATGGTGTTGAGTGGGCACCTTGGTGCAGCCGTGGGAGGCGGCCGGCTGCGTGCTGCCGCTACGGTGAGAGAGTGGGAGAATGACAGAGAGAGAGAGAGAGAGAGAGAGAGAGAGAGGGGTCGTGATATTGGGAGGCGACCGGATGCATGGTTTCTATTGATTAGCTATTCCTTTTTATGATAGAGAGACATAGAGGTGCTGATTACTGTAATTTGTGCTGCTGTTGGTGATACTGAATGTTTCTATTTTGGCTAACCACAACAGATTGTGTGATGGCTGGGCTATGATAGGTGGCGGCTTCGCGATTGGCAAATAGTAAAGGTCTAAATTGGTAAAAATAATAATCTAAATTTGTTATTTGTGTTGCAAAATAGCTTGACAATGCAGAATTCATTGATCTTAGTGCTATTTTCAGTACTGTGAATATGGTTTTACATCATAATTTATTTTACGCTTTAGAGTTCGCCCCACCTTAAAAGAATTCCGTCCTCCGCCACTGACCTCAGGCATGGTAGGATGTGGCAGGTTCTCCTCCTCTGGCGCCTTCTCTTCAAGGTACCGTGTCGCGCTGATCATGCCAGTGCATGAGAGCAGTAGCGCCACCACGAAGGCAAGCGTGGGCACGGTGGTCTTCTTAGAAGCCATGCTGAATTGTCTGCACTTGTGCTCTAGTGTGTGTGTGTGTGTGTCAACTAGAACTAAGCTATCGGGCGCCGTGGTGGCGTCGACGGATGGACGGACTGGCAAGGATGATGCGGATCTCTCTCCTGAAGATGGGTCAGCGGTTCGATGATGATGGCGGCGTCTAAAACGTGTGCATGTGGTGTACGCTTTAGGTCTGCTGCACCGGCTATGGGTTCCGATACGTTATGTGGATGGATCGGCGACGGCACCGGTTTTAGATATGGGGAGTGAGAGCACTCCACATTATCGAGTTTTGTAGGTGTGAGTGGTGGCTTCGGGTGGCTTGATGTATGTTCTTGTTGGACCTATGTTGAATAATAAATAAAGATGGCCGTATACATCGATTGATGCAGAGGCCGGGGGTCTTAACCTCCTTTTCCAAAAAAAAAAAAAAAAAGCTAGAACTAAGCTAGTTCTTTGCGTGGGATATCCATACGAGAGATGAGAAGGCTTGTATTTATAACACCTGCCCCGAAGTGAAATCAAGCTTCATGTTTATTTTTGTCAGTGGCAGCTCATCTGCATCTCGCGGTGGTTGCTCAGTCTGGTCGCCGCGTGTGATCTCCCGATCTGTGTCTGTGTGTAGTTTAATTAGTTGGGAATACTGAGACGTGGGTGACCTAATTGGTGTGTATGCACAAGTGCCATCAGTACACGTGTCTATATAGTTGGGCAACTGAAAAATATGGATTAAGATTGTTCAACAAAAAGACGAGAGGCAGAGCAATTTTGGGAAACTATATTTATGAGACTGGAGGTTGGTACTACAATGCATCTCAAAATTACTAAGCATTACCATTTTTTGCGAAAAGGCCAAAGATCGTATATTAAGTAGCAAAGACCTTTAAAAAGCACCCTTGCAGAAAATCAAAAATATATCCAAATCCTTGTCTTCTCCTCCCACATTTACTGATTGTGTGCTGTGAGCAAAGCTCATTGTCGCTTCTAGACCTTCGTCTCGACAGAGCAAAATTGTTGAAATCCAGGAGCTTGTACAAGCAGCGACTGGGACGTCAATGTAGACCAAAAGACTTCATCTTGAAGAAGAACGCCGAAGAGGGCCTATAGAACTCCCCTAATCCGACCAGATGAAGTCGCAGAACACAAATCTCAAACGGTTCCTGATGAGGCCGAGGCTGGCCAACCTTCGTCGGTCGAAACCGGAGCCGGAGAACCAAGACGTAGAGCCACGTTGTCCGCTCCGCAGGGCAGCGCCACCAAGAAAAAACCGCAGAATAAAATGCCAGACCCGAAGAACCAGCTAGGGACACATCACACATCATCCTCCACATGCTTCCCTCCGATATAGAGAAGCACCAACAAAACAAGGGCGAGGCGAGGAGACCTTATTCCACGATGCCGATGACGTTGTCTTGCCATCGCCGATTAGAGACAAATCTAAAATTTATTCCTCATCCTACCACCACCTGGTCGAAGCCGTGGGGTCCTCTCCCCCTTCTGTCACCGGAGCGACAAGCGAATGAGAAGCTGGCTTGCCTTACCCGCAAGTCAGGGAAGATTGGCCACCGACTGCTAGGTCACAGCGCGAGAGGAAAAAGAACACTTCATGGGTACTAATATCATGTTCGGATGAACATTACTTAATTTAAGTGAAATGCACTAATTTAATTGAAATTTACACTTCATGAAAACATATAAATCAAATATTTGTAAAAAAAAGTATTCTATTTTTTGCAAAATTTAAACTTTAATTAAAAATGGTGGATCCCACCAAAATTTAAGTTGTGCTGAATTAGATTGAATACATAAATTTAATACATGTACAAGGAGTGCGACCCTCACGGCACCATAAACGACTTTATTTTTTATTTTTGAGGGAGGCACCATGAACAAATTTAACGTGCACTCTGTGCAAAAATGCATTTCACTTTTTTTAGGTGTAAAATGCATTTCACTTTTTTTAGGGGAAAATGCATTCCACTTAAGTTCAGTAAAAAAAATCTTTATCGCATAACAAATCGGCCCATGAAAAGCTGTCAAAACAAACCGGCCCATCAAAAGGCTACGCAGCCGAAACGAGATGATCTTGCGACTCTCTCCGAGCAGCATTCGCGCCGACGCTCGCCCTCTTCAGTACTCCACCTTTTTCACTTCCCTCAAAAAAAAAAAAAACTCCACCTTTTTCACCCCTCAAAAAAAAAAAAAAAAAGTACTCCACCTTTTCAGCCACCGCGACCCGCGACCACGTGGTCCACCTCCATGCCTCCGCGCCTCCTGTTCCGCGGCCTCCTCTCCACCGCCATCGCAGCTCCCGCTCCGGAGGCCGCCGCCTCCGCTGCCGCGCCGAGGCCCACCGACCCGGCGCTGCTCGTCCGCCTCTGCACAATTCTCTACCAGCAGCAGAACGCCCCGGACGCCGCCCTGCAGCGCCGCCTCTCCGCGCTCCCCCTCCCTTCCGCCCCCGCCGACCTCCGCGAGCTCTTCCTCCAGGCGTCCGCGCGGTTCCCGCTCTCCTGGCGCCCCGTGCAGCGCCTCCTCGCGCACCTCACCGCCCGCCACGGGTTCGCGCACTCCCCCGCCACCGCCGCGCGCTTCCTCGACGTCCTCGCCAAGTCCAGCAACGTCGACCTGCTCCACTCCACGCTGCTCTCCCTCCCTCCCGGCCTCCTCTCCGACGCGGCCCTCCGCGCCGCCATCCGCGGCCTCGCCCCCGCCCGTGAGGTCGACAAGGTCTCCGCCCTCCTCACCCTCTTCCCCGAACCACAGCGCCCCCGCGTGCTCGCCTTCATCGTCGACGTCGTCTGCTCCGTCTGCAAGCTGCCCGACGTGGCAGAGAAGGTGGTCAAGCAAGCCGAGCACCGGTACGGCCTCGCGCGCTGCGGCAGGTGCTGCGAGCTGCTGGTCGTCGCGTACTGCCGCGCGGGGATGTTTGCTGACGCGTGCAATGTGTGGAACGGGATGGAGAAGCGCGGGATCGAGCCCGGCGCGGCGGCATATGAAGAGATCGTGGTGACGCTATTCAAGAACAACCGTATCCCTGACGCCATGAAGGTGTTCGATGGAATGCGGAAGAGGGGGTTGTCTGCCGGTGGTGGTGGCGCGTGCTACCACGCTGTGGTTTCGTGGCTGTGCAAGGAAGGAAGGACCTGGTCGGCATTCATGGTGTTGGCCGAAATGGTTAAGAGAGGGGTGGAGGTGGACGGAGAGGTGCTTGGGGATTTGGTGTATGGGCTCTTGGCGAGGCGGAGGGTGAGGGAAGGGTACAGTGTTTTTCATGGTGTCAAGGAGAAGGATATTGCACTGTATCATGGGTTGATGAAGGGTTTGGTGAGGATCAAGCGAGCTGGGGAGGCGACTGAGGTGTTTAGGGAGATGGTTGCCAGTGGGTGCGAGCCAAACATGCACACCTACATCATGTTGCTTCAGGGGCACTTGGGGAAGAGGGGCAGGAAGGGCAGGGATCCATTGGTGAATTTTGAGAGCATCTTCGTCGGCGGATTGGTGAAGGCGGGGCGGACACTGGAGGCCACTAAGTTTGTGGAGAGGACAATGTGGGGTGGAGTGGATGTGCCAAGGTTTGACTATAATAAGTTCTTGCACTACTTCTCGAATGAGGAGGGAGTAGCGATGTTTGAGGAGGTTGGAAGGAGGTTGAGGGAAACAGGTCATGTTGATCTTGGGGACATCTTTCTAACCTATGGCGAGAGGATGGCCACAAGGGATAGGAGGAGGAGAGCGATGAATGGGCGTTTGACAGCAGTTGAAGATTATAGTTGCTTGCCTAGGAGCGTGTGATGTGTATTACGTATCATAGGAGTGTCAAATACAGTACAGTTTTGAGGAACAAACAAATATTTTGTGCTCGCATTTGTCTTGCCTCTTGCTTCCATTCTCTTTGGACTTCTGGTACGTGTCTTTTTTCGAGTGTCTTGGTAAGTTCTTTCTGGAATTAGGAGGATACACGGTTCACCTCCAGCCCTCTCTTAACCATTTCATTTGAACATTCAAATGACTCATGTAAGTTCAAATGACTTTAATATCTTAGCAATTTTTGTGATTTTATTTAATTCCGACTTTTAGATGCTTCTTCAAAACAGAATCTTTTAATGAGCAGTCTTTCTTGAAATAAGAATGTTGCAAGTTAAATTTCTGCACATACATACATTATTTGTGGTAAACAATCACCTATAAATTGTTGAAATAACCACTCAAAAGATTTTCCTAACCTAACAATAACATACATAGTTGAAACAACCACCCTAAAGGCCTAAACAAAATTTTAGGCATAAAAAGGGCATCCATGAGTAGCATTTAAAGTTGACATGAATGACGCTTGGATTCAAAGATAAGTTACATAACACCTTGATTTATGTTATTTAACTGACATTTTTTATACTGATGGTTTGTTCTTATCAATTTTGAGATAAGGTAATGTATTTAATTAGGAAAATTACACACGATGAACCACACCATCGAAGTCTGACAATGTGAATCTGACATATCCTGAAAGGCACCTTCAGCTGCTGCTCCCTTTGAATTATGGGGCAGCAAGACAGACATATCATTAAAAAGTCATAAGATTCTTTGTTGGCAGCAATGGCTGATTCAATGGCCATTGGTTCCATGACTCACATGACCTGTTGTTATCATCATGATGTATGATTGGATAAATAATTGAGGGCAAGATTGAGCGAGCCAGCTGCCTCCAGGTGGTGAAATCTCATAGCCTACAAGTGAAACCATCGCTTGGTTACCAAGTAATCAACCAAAAGCACGCTGGTAAGAAGTCTCATTCATTAAGGTGCCATGTGTATCCATCTAAATGACTTCATAGTTCATATCTTAGCATTTTTTGTGTGATTCTCTCTGATTCAGATTTTCAGACCCTTCTTCAAAACAGAACATCTGAATGAGCAGTCTTTTTTTTTAATAAGAATGTTGCACCTTAATTTCTGCACCTACATACATTAATTTTGGTAAATAATCACCTACAAGTTGTTGAAATAACCACTTGAAAGATAAACAACCACCCCTAAAGGTCTAAACAAGTTTTTAGGCATGACGTAAACAAAGGCTTCAGTGAGTAGGGTAAATAATCATAGCTCTGTAGTTGTGCGTCTTGGCATTTACCCTATGATTTCCCTCTGTAGCAGGACTGGAGGAAGTATAGATTCTGTGTTCTGGTGTTGTGATAAAAACTGAAAAGATTCATTCCACTGTTGCAACTATTGGATAAAATTTTGTAAATACTACCCTGTGTCCCAAAATAGATGACATTGTTAAGCATGTCGTCAAACTTTCTCTATCTTTGACAACTGACTAAGAAAAAAAATGTTTAGATTAGTTGAGTAAAATTGTACCATTGGATTTGTCATGAAAAAAAAATCATAATATAAACTTTAATCATCATTTACTTACATATTTATAGAGAACAATATGGCCAAAGTTGCTCCTTAGAGATTGTGCAAAGTCACAAACATTATCTATTTTGTATGTGAGAGAGTGAACTTTAGATGAGAGTAACATTCAGCCTTTGAAAGCTACAATGTGTTTTTGCTGTAAAAAAACATGGAAGTTTTTTCCTCTTTCCCGTCTACTATGTATGAGCTGTAGCAATAACTTACAAACTCTTCTCGTAGGTATGGTGGTAATCATCTCATTTCTGGAGCAGAAGGAAACACACTTGCTGCACAACCAGCACCATCTTATATTACTTCTCTGGATATTCGTACCCCCGCACTCTTCCCAGAGATAACGGAACTTGTGGGCATTGAAGCGCGTCAGAGTAATCTTGTTAATTGGTTGGTGGATGAAAACGTACAACAATTACTGGTGCTATCTATATTCGGCTTTGGTGGTTTGGGAAAGACAACTCTTGCTATGACGACATATCAGACAGCTAGTGCAAGTTTCCAGTGTCGAGCTTTTGTAACTGTATCCCAGAAATTTGATGTGAAGGGTCTCATAAGGGACATTCTTCGTCAGATTATTCGACCAGTAAATCAAAATGGTCCAGCACCAGCAGTAGACCCACTCAAAGGCATGGAAGAATGGAACGTGGGACAGCTTGCAGATATGCTAAGGCAGCATCTAGAAGATAAGAGGTATCTTATTGTTCTCGATGATATTTGGAGCATGTCAGCTTGGGAAGGTATTCGATTTTGTTTGCCTAACTCACATACTGGAAGCAGAATAATTGTTACCACAAGAATGAAAACTGTAGCACAAGCCTGCTGCCTCCATGAGTATGACAGAAATTACGAAATTGAACCACTCAATGGTAGTGAATCTAGCGAGTTATTTTTCAAGAGAATATTTGGTAACAGGGAAAATTGCCCAGCTGCCTTCAAAAACATTTCAGAGAGGATCCTGGGAAAATGTGGTGGTATACCCTTGGCCATAGTCAGCATTGCAGGTCTTTTGGCTAGCACACCCTTGTACAGTTATGATCGCTGGGAGAAGATCTACAACTCTCTTGGCTTGGAGCTGGAAACCAGTCCCTGGCTTGAAAAACTGAAGAAAATTCTTGAGCTTAGTTATAATGACCTTCCATACCATTTGAAAACTTGTTTCTTATATTTAAGCACCTACCCTGAGGATTATACGATCAGAAGGAAAAGTTTATTGAGACGATGGATAGCAGAACGCTTTGTGACAGAGAAGCGTGGATTAACTGCCTTGGAGGTGTCTGAAAAATGTTTCAATGAATTACTCAACAGGAGTATGGTTCTTCCAATTGAAATGAGTTTTGATGGGAAGGTCAAGACCTTTCGAGTTCATGATATAATGCTAGAGATCATTGTTTCAAAATCTATTGAAGAGAATTTCATCACTTTGGTAGGTCAACAGTCTACTTTAGCTCCTCAAGAGAAGATTCGGCGGCTATCCATTCATGGAGGAAGTAACAAAAATATCGCCACAAGCAAATTGTTAAGCCATGTCCGATCATTGAGTATATTTGCTGATGGAGAAATGTTACAGTTTGCTTGGATAAAACTTCTTAGAATATTAGACTTAGAAGGTTCTGGGTTTGCCAGGAATGGAGATATTGGAAATATATGTAAACTGTTTTAGTTGGAATATCTCAGTCTCCGGAATACATCTGTCACTGAACTCCCTGTGCAAATAGGAAACCTCAAAAAGTTGGAGACACTTGATGTCAGGGACACAGCCATAAAGCATTTGCCTCCACACATTACCAATCTGCCAAATTTGTCAAACCTACTTGGAGGGAGAAGAGTTTATAACTACAGTGGTTTGTTTCCCATTTCCAATTTTTGGGGAATGCACATCCCTAACAAGCTTGGCAATTTAGAAATGCTTACAACCCTTGCACAAATAGAGATCACAGACTCTACTTCCTGTTACATATCTGAATTGGGGAAGCTTTCACAGTTGAGGAAGCTAGGAGTAATGATGTTTGTTGACGACGACATGAACTGGATGTCCTTGATCACCGCCATTGCAAAACTGAGCAGCTGCCTTCAGTCACTGCTGATTTGGCGACCGGACGGAGTAATGAATTTCAGGATTCTTGATACACTATCCAGGCCACCAATGTTTCTAAAAAGCATAAACTTCCGAGGTAAGTTGGGACGGCTACCAGAATGGATTGGTTTGCTGGCGAATCTAACTGAGTTGACCCTTCGCGCCACTGAATTGGAATCTGAGGAGCACCTGAAAGTTATTTCTCAGTTACCAAGCCTGCTCTACCTGAGGTTGCATCACAGTGCATACACCGGAAGAGCACTCACGTTCTCTGCGTCAGAGTTCCCAAGTCTCAAACTGCTCACCATTCATCTTGCTGTATACCAGGCATTGAACCTGAGGTTTGAGGAAGGGACTGCGCCTAAGCTCCATAGGCTGGAACTATCTTTCTTCGAAAGAGCTTCCATCCGGCAGCCTTCAGGTATCAATTTTCTTGCAAATCTTCAGGAGGTCTTGGTGCACGCTGATCCAAGCGATAACTCAGAAGATATGGTGCGCTATTTGATGGATGAAGCTAGCAGGAATCCCAACCAACCTACTGTCACTTTCAAGGCGAAACAATGGAAGTCAGCACGGACAGGTCCAGCAATAGATTACAGGGGAAACATCTGGTTTTGATAATACAGGCACCGTTGGACACGTGTGAGCTGTTCTCTGAAAAGGATTCAGAATTTCCGACACATCAATATTTGGTCAGTCAGGTCTCTCTAGTGCCAATTGCCAAATCATTTTCTTCTTTTTGTTTCTGGTGATTTGTACAAATATGTGGACATCAAGGATGAGTTGTTGAGACAGTTTACCGTCTCTTCGTTTCTTGTCCAATGGATAAGAGATCAGTGTTACTGAGCATTCTTTGTGGGCGACTTACTGTCCTGTAGAGTCGATATTTGGATGGCTTCGGTCTCTGCTACCCGGTCGTGAATACATAGTATGTTTTTGGGTTAGCAGCACTCTGGAAATCTTGCAACGTAATTGTATTATGCCTGAAAAGAAACATCACACTTTGGTTGCAAATTTGTAGCGTTGTTCTTTACAGCAGCAAATTTGTAATGTTGTTATTCGTTGTGTGTACGTTCTTACAATGCTTCAGTTGCCCTGTCTGCAATGTATAGAAGCCACTGCTGCGCCTTTTTTTTACTGCTGTGGTGTCTGAGTGTTGGTCGATCAGCCGATGGCTGTGTTCAATCCCTTCTGGGTGCTCTGTGCATCGCTGAGTTCAGTTTAGAAGATCTGTAAGCTGTTGGATTTCGTTCTGCAGTTTCTCAGTGGTTGGGGTTACTCTGTATTTTGACTGTTCAATTCGAAAGGATTCATATAGAGAAGTTTGTGGAGAGGACAATGTGGGGTGGAGTGGATGTTCCGAGGTTTGATTACAGTAAGTTCTTGCACTACTTCTGTAATGAGGAGAGGGTGGCGATGTTTGAGGAAGTTGGAAGATGACCGAGGGAAACAAGGCTTGTTGATCTTGGTGACATCTTTCTAACCCACGGCGAGAGGATGGCCACAAGGGATAAGAGGAGAGCGATGAATGGACATTTGACAGCTGTTCATGATTATAGTTGCTTATCATCGTCTCATGGTCAGAAGCTGGGAGCTTGTGAAGTGTGATATCATAGAAGTTGTAGATGATGTAGTTTGGAGTGATAGAGAAATACTTATTGCTCTTTGGTCTTGGTATAAGTGTTTTTTTGAGGCATGGTTTGAGGATTTGTTCTAATTAATTATAGGTTCTGGATATAGATGGGATCATGCTATTTTTGTTCAAAAATTTGGGAGAACTACCTCTTAGTTTCTTGTGCAATGAATCAAGATATTTGCAGTATTATTGGGTATCCTTTGTGGGCTACCAACTGGCCTGTAGAATCTATATCCGGGTGGCTCGGTCTCTGCTATCTTGTCGTGAAAAGATGCATACGTTTGGGTGGATCATCTCGGAATTTCGCAACGCCATTGCATCAAACCTGAAAAGAAACACCACACCTCGTTTGCAAATTTGTAGTGCGTTATGTGTACGTTGTTACACTTCGTGCGCAGCGAATCCCGCATGGTGTGATGCTCCCCCGTGTTGTTTTCAGGGTTCGATGAGTTTGGGCCAACTTCTGGTCGCTGCGTACCTCCGTTAAGCTTGCCGGCCTCTGCTCTGCAGGTTTTCAGTGAAAATTGTGGTTGGGATCACTCTTTTGGATTGTTCAATTTAACAGGAGTAGCTCCTTAGTCATTGTCCCAAGATTTCTCAGAATCTGGGTCGGTCTGCTCGGTAGCAGAGACAATATACGCTGACATACCCAAGGTAATGCTCTTGAGCCATCGGGAATGACTCCATTATGTTCATCAATCGAAAGTTTGACGATCAAAGGTAATCTTGATAATCAGAGCATCTAGAAAAGCAGTCTTGCGCTGATAATCCTACAGCAAACAAACCATAAGTACGCCGTGCACTACACATTTCGTAAATCTAGAGTCAAACAGAATTGACACGACCTGTGTGATCAAAACAATACAAGAGCCATGCAGAAGGATAACATTATGATGAACTAACGTTACATCCATCCTCTGGCTGTGGAAGATAGTGCTTTGAGCAAAGAAACAAATGTATTAGGACCTTATTCTGAAATCCTAACAAATAAATCTCGTCCTGTCTCTCCAGCGGAAAATAAAGCCTGGGATACTGAAGAATGATTAGGAAAACTGTTACAAAGTATAATTTACAGACTACAGCCTCTGTGCTCTTCGAGTACCGGCAAACGGTACACGTGCCTACTTGATTGAAAGAACACCGGCATCATCAAAATCGAACTGGCAAAAACAAAATCAGCAAACAAGGCATAATCAGTAAAAATGTACTGCGGCTGAGGTACTGATAAAAGGTAGAGGTTGAAATCAGGAAGGTTACCCAGTGCTCACTGCTTCAGTACTCGGCACTGTATTCGATGTTATACAGCAACTCCCTGCGGCCCTCACCGCCCATCCGCAAGTTCAACCGTTTACACAGGGACTGCAGCTTCTCGTCACTATCGAAGTCTGATTCACGGGAGCAGCGTCTTCGGACCTTCTTAAGAGTCTCCTTTGAAGGAGTGAAGCCCACATCAACCTGAACAAAACGTTGGTTTGAGGGTACCGTACATAAGCAATGTATAAAGGGCGAGTTCAGTTCAACTGACCATTTCGTCAAGAACAGCAAGAGCAGCTTTTGGGTCTCGGTTGACAAGATGCGCATCAACAAGCAGGGAGTATGTTGTTGCATTTGGCTTAACATCCTCAAGGCTTACTAAATGCTGGAATACATTACTAGCTTCCTCTGTCTGTGAAACACAAAGGGCAACACATTTAAAGGGGTTGTTATCTACTCCCTCCGTTCGTAAATTTATGCCCCTTCAGATATTCCAATATGGACTACATACAGAGCAAAATGAGTGAATCTACACTCTAAAATACGTCTATATACATCCGTATGTAGTTCGTATTGACATCTCTAAAAAGGCTTATATTTAAAAACGGAGGGAGTAGCTGGCAAACAGGTACTTTGAAGAGACATAAGAAACAAAGGAAATATAGTCAATAATAATGATACCTTTTTTAGCTTCCCGAATGCATGCAACAGGGCATTGTACGAATGTATGTCAGGCTTAAGTCCAAACTTTTCTTTCATTGCCTCGAAAGTTTCGTATGCTCGCTCAAGATCCCAAATATTTGCACAGCCTAGTATAACACAGTTAAGAGCAGCAACAGATTTGTATGGTGGATCCGCGGAACTCAGATTCTCTAATTGAACATAAACCTGCAAATGTAGCCTATAGGTTAGAGCATTCAACCATACTTCGAAAACAAAAAGACATAGCAGGGCAATAAAATGCTTATTCCAGATTATGAAGTCCAATTGACAAAGATCATGCAGTTGTAAGCATGTCATGAACAAATGAAGTCTGGCTAACCATGTAGACATTGTACAACAAGTATCTTCCAAGTCTCAGTAAGAAAGTGAGTCGCAACTATGTACGAATGCAAGCTAAGTCATTCAAGAAATACAAGTGATGCTAGCAGAATGGAATTGAGGTACAGAAAGCCACGAGAGATTATTGCCAGTGGAGAGCCAACGCACAATTCCCCACAAATATTACAGTAGTAATGCTAACCAAGTGAAAAAAACAGGAGACAAGAAACTGGCATAATTTTTTTACAAAAAAGGGAGCATTTAAGCGATGTCACAGCAGATAGAATGGATACAATCATGTCACCAACGGAATTATATGGTAGATGCTTTTCTTGAAAGAAGACTCATTCCATCATGCATAGCAAGTGTAAGCGGATCTACCGAGTCCAATGTGGTGAAGCCATCCTTGCAGCAAGCAACAACAAGTGGTTGCAATGAAGTAAATGGTGAGAAGAGCTCTCTATCGATACCCTCAAAGTTCCTATAGGCATTTTCAAATTCACGAAGAGTCCCAAAAGCTCGTTGTAGTTGACCAATTGATGAATGAGCATAAATCTTTGCAAGATAAGTCTCTGGCATGGGTGCCCTTTTCTGGCGCAAGGACTTGCGTAATATTGACCAAGCAGCGTTCAAGAGGTCACTGCTGCAGGTTCTACCAGCAGCACTGAAAGCTGAGAGTACTAAACCTTCATCGACTGAACGGTGAGTAGGGGGTTTAGAACCCTCGCCATGTGCAATCCATCTCGCAAGAAATTCCAAACCAAACATGGCTAGCTTGCTATTGTTAGCTTCAAAAGCAGCTTCTGTTATGTCAATGCACCAGGCCCATTGTGGACACAAGACTTTGTTCTTCTCAGTTGCCTGAAATAAACCAAATTGCACGGTCATAAATATGGCAGACAAATGATTTTTACTTGACAACTACATGCATATATAAGGTGCATGCCAAAAGCATGAATGTCAAAAGCCATCTCACAAACATCTAATGAATGAAGTCAACTGTAATATCGGATTCCTAAATAACATATAAGCAATGAATGAACTGTTCTTTAGAATAAGTACCTTGCACTTCTCTATGATTGATGCCAATGTGTCCAACCTCCCAGACTTAACACATACTCGGACATACTCAGCAAATACAGGTGAAGATATCGCGTAGCCTGATTTAAGCATCAATTCCAAATATGTGAAGGCTGAGTCAGCACGGTTGTGTCTAAGAAGCAGATCTACAACCAAATTGTAGGATTCATCATCTGGTACAATTCCTGTTTGCAGCATCCTGATTTCAACAGATAGAGTGATAGACGATCATTCTGAAAGCCAACTTTATTGCAGCAGCGAGTCAAAAAAATCTATGATGGCCTCAAAATAACAAATTTGGTACAAATGAGAGCATAAGCTACTGTCATGCTAACCATGTAGGAAAAAACCAAATATAAGCTGTCTCAACCGGAAAAAACAAAGCTAAGTTGACCAGAATTTTATTAACATTAACCCTCTGCAGGAAAACTCGATAGTCTACACATTTTGATGGCAAAGGCACTTACAAATGTAGTCTCTCGGTGAAGCAAATCTCAAACGTACCATGGATCAAAGTTCTCAGCGCATTTATAGAAAAAGGAAAAGGAGAATGGGCTTGAGCTTGAGCACAACGAATATATGACCTTTGCAACTACCATCAGATCAAGCAATCACCCTACCATGCTAAAACTAGACAGAAGAGGATTTGTAGATTGGGTTGAGGTTCCACAACACAATCGTATTCTTGTGTAACAAACAGATAATTAAGCAATCCATATGTTGACAATACCATGTGATGTGCTACGACTTTGTAAACTACCTACAGTACACTAGAGCAGTTGAGTCGTAGACAGGTAAAATGAGAACTCACCGTTCGACGAGTTTCTCGGCCCCTTCGACCTCGTGGCCCTTGACCATGGTCTTGAGGACGAGGTTGTAGGAGGCGGTGCTGGGCGCGAGGTCGAACTCGCGCATCTGGTCGGCGAGATCGAGCATCTCGTGCGGCAGGGCGCCGGACATGAGGTTGGCGCGGAGGTAGTGGTTGAAGAGGTCGACGTCGGGGCGGTTGGGCTTGCCGGTGGCGGCGTCGAGGGAGCGGACCCAGAACTCGAAGAGCTGCTTCATGTCCTCCCAGTGCTGCTCCGTCATCCACGCGGCGAAGGTCTCCTTGAGGTCGGCGGCGCTGCGGGCGGCGGAGAAGGCGGCCATGCGGTGGCGGTCGGAGAAGGGGCTGGCGGCGACGACGGCGGGGAGGAGCGAGGAGGCCGGGCTGGAGGCGGCCGGGTTGCGCCAGTTCTCGCCGTAGAAGGGGATGCCGGCGGTGGGGTTCGGGGGGAGCGGGGAGGGGGGGTCGGCCTGGGCCGGGGCCGGGGCCGGCGGCGGGGAGAGCTCGGGCTGCTGCGGCAGCGCGCGGGTGGAGGAGATCGCGGCGCGGAGGAGGAGGGGCAGGGGCGCGGGGCCCCTGCGGTGGCGCCGGAGGAGGAGCGACGTGGCGGCCGCCGCCGCTGCCATTGCGGCGGGCTAGGGTTTTAGCGGGGGCGCGGGGAGTGGCGGGGAAGGGGGAGACGGCGGCTGAGATCGGGTGGGCGGGGGAGTAGGCGGAATGGAAAACAGAAGCCGAGCTCTTGTGCGCTGTGGACCTTTGGAAGGGCTGTTTCGTCGCTGCGCCCCTCTTTTTCATTTTCAGGAAAAACTCGTCACCACCATAGGTGCCCTACGGAATGGCTAGACGCCTAGACAGTTTAACTAAAACAGTTTTTGAATTATTAAAACCGACACTTATTTTGAAACGGAGGAAATAGTTTTTACTTCATCTGAGACACTTATGATCCTCGGATGAAATCGTTAAGTTGTAGATGCACTGAAGCCTCAGAAACTGTTTTTTTTTTTTTGAGGGGAGAAACTGTTTCTGTAAAGAGACATCGCTTGATACAAAAGTAAAGTTAGTACAAAGTTGAGTCCCTTATTTTGGGACGGAGGGAGTAGTGGTCAAGTTTAAGGAATGGCTTGCTTTCAGTTAAGATGGATTATATATGGAAAATGATTGACCGTAAGCTCGAAAAGTAGTATACGCATACAAAAGTAGTATGCGTATCAAGTTTAACGAACTCTATGTACTCACATAGTGTTCGCCGTGTAGTATCCAACGCGGCAGCATGGTGTCGTAAGCTCGAAATTGCTCAGCATTTAGGTAATTAGTCTCAGAATTAAGCTCGAAACAGCAGCAGTTAGGCGTATTCTGCTCTTCATTGAAGACTAGCATCAACCATCACTTTGGGTATCACTGGAACCAAAATCCTTCCATAGAGTATATCCTCTTACGACTGGATACATTTTTCCCATGCAAAACTCAGCACAGTTGCATTCGCTATATTGAACATATACAAATGCTCAGCAGAATGTCTTTTCAACTAGTCTATCAGGGAGGTGCTTCCGTGCGCACAACTTCACAGCAGCAGTTGAAGTCGTCTCTTGATCTCCGCACTGCAAACTGCTTGAATAACTTACAAGGTGACATGCAAATCGTTCGATAATCAGTGCTTGCAGCGACTAAATGAATCTTGGAGGATACTGATATCCAAATCACGGCCTGTGGCAAAATAGGCATGGAAAGATTCAAGACTGACTTGTAACTTAGAGATAATGGATGATTAACTACCATATTTGAAATTAATTATATACCTATGAAAACTATCTTGTTCATGCGAGGTTGTGTCTCAGACCATTCTCGAGCCGGCACAACCTCATAGACTTCCCTCACTGCCTGCATAAGGGCAAAAACAGACTTCAGTAATGACAATCTATTCAACAAAGAAGGCATACTTAGTAACTTCGTATTGCAGAGGACTGCTGGGTAGAAACTTTGGTCAATAGCTCTAGCTTATCATGAAGTTCTTTCAGATGCCTTGTATGTCGTACAAACCTGTAATGTATGAAGTTGGTTCGAATCATGGATATTTAAAATCCCTTTGCAGCGATATATATCCATGTTAGACTTCTTCTCCCAAAGAAGATCTTCAAGCCAGGATTCCACCTGTAAAACAAAATGTGCCAGGCAAATATGTAAAACGGATTTCTTTCCAGACTCCAACTTACAATACTCTATTCAGTTGTTTATAACTGTTTACAATAATGTGTTCTAAAGCTACCCTCAGAACATAAACATCACTGACACGTCCCATTCAAGGAGATAAGGTACCTTAGCCAAGTTAACTGGATCCTGTTCATAAATGCACAAGGTGGAAATACTGTTATCATGGCGACTATTAGGTGGTGCTGATTTACTGTACTCCAGAAGCTCCTGTAGCTGTGATGAATTCTAGTGGAGGAAAAACAAAGTAAGTTGGAGAAGCACCAAAAGGTAGTGATCAAGCCAGACTTCAGTAGTTTACTTACCTTCACACCATATGCCTGTCGATCAAATATTGTATTTAAGTCCACCTGGCACCGCACAGACCGCACCACTGTAACAAGCGCATTGACATCATGAATTTGCCTTTCCAAGTCCTCGAGATCGTCTTTTACTAAATCAATTTTGTTCAATATCACAACATCCTATTACACAGGAATTGACACTTTGTTATATTCGTTTGGAAAATTATCACCAACAGGAGAAATTTGAACTGCATCGGACCATATGGATCAACACAAGACTCTCAGATTCAAGAAGCAAGACCCCAAAAAAAATGTGTAAAATGAGAGATTGGTGCCAAAAACAACAAGTTACCGCAAATGCGATCTGGTGAAATGCTTCGGGAAATGAGGAAGAGTTTGTGTGTTCATCAATTTGCCGCCTGAAGTTTTTTGCATCAATAACCTGAGCATATACAGTAACATGTTGAGCAGGAAACAGTGAAATGTGATCTCATGTTATAAATTCTGGTCCAAAGAGCAATTGCCAGAGAAACAAGCATTTATCTGAACTTGTAAGATATTAGCAGAATGACAAGCTTAAATGAGAAACTGCACTGCAGCATGTGTTTTCTTCCTATTACAAACTAATGATAGGAAACTGTGGCAAAAAAAAAAAAGATATCACATAACGATTAAAAGCGAACTAAACTAACCGTAATGATAGAGTCTAGTCTGATTGATGACTCCAATTGATCGTCCAGCCAGAGAATGGAGACAAGTGGTGCAGGATCAGCCAAACCAGTTGTCTCCAATAATATATGATCCATTCTGCAGCAGATGTAGTGAGTCTGACAGGTTAGGGGAAATTAAATTCAGATTTGCATCATCATAAATTACAGCGCATTACTATCAAATCCAACATCGAATGGAAGTCAATGGAAGAGCATGACCTATGAGACATTTCTAAATATAAATATACAGCTAAACAGACCAGTGCATTACTGCATTGAATTAAAGAAGCGTTGAACTTATTTTTTAGAATAAGAAGCACTAAACTAACTCTAGCACTTCACGTAGAACTAGAATAGGAAAGCAGACAAATTTGGCAACAGGAAATATGGCCCCTTTTCAAGAATAAGCAGGATACACATAATTTGACTTGAGGTAAAAACAGAACTTCAACACCAAGTGCGGAAATTCCCCCCCCCCCCCCCCCCCCCCCCAAATTAAGGAATAAGCAGGATACACATAACTTTAACTCTGAGCTAAACAGAATGTCAACACGAAGTCAGCATATATAGCTAGACAATTTTGCTGACTCAAAACATCACAAGCAACAAATAACCATAGAACAATCGAGTAATGATAGTATTGTACATATCTACAGAGTCCTATGTTGTATGTTAAGTACCCTTCAAGATACTAGATAGGAAAATGTGTCTCTTACCTCTCTTTAGTCTGCACAAGTTGCTCAAGTGCTTGAACCAGGCTGTGTTTTACAGTGCAACAAACGCATCCATTTGCTAGCTCCACCCATTCCTCAACAACGGCACCACCTTGCCCCTCATTGATCATTGCTCTTTCTACTCCAATTTCCTCTCCGAACTCATTCAGTATTACCGCTATTCTTTTCCCATGTTGTCCACTCAAAATGTAGTTGACTAGCTGAAAGTTTTAAGCACGGCGAGTAACTGTTAACCCATGGTGTTCCAACTAGCTCAACTAATAAACTGACTAGGAAATTTAGATCACACTTGTGAAGAAAGGGGAAAAAAGTGATATGCAGCCTAAAGAATGTCAACATAATCTTAATTGGAAAAGACACTTGAGTGCTGACAGAAAACTCCAAGAACGGCGCTAGAGTTAGTACCAGTGATTCCATATATGACACAAAACAGGCTTAAACTGCGATTCAATTTGGTAAAATTAGAGGCATCCTATCAGTAAGGAGTCCGTAAGCGGTAGTCTTTGGTCCTATGCAGCACCAGGATATATCGCCGCAACTTTTTGCAGAGACGGTAGGTGGATGGAGCAGCGGACGGGTAGGAGAGAGGGGTTAGGGCACGCAGGGAAATCTCACCGTGGACTTGCCGGCGCCGAGGTAGCCGGTGATGACGGTGACGCCGACCGGCGCGGAGGCGGAGGCGGAGGCGGAGGGGGAAGCGGGAACCGGGGGAGAAGTCGTCTGCGGAGGTAGCTCGACGGCGAGGGGAGGGCAGTCGTCGTCGTCCTCCATGGCCGCCGAAAGCTCGAGAGCTTCGCGGTTAGGTTACTAGGTTTGGTTTTTTACGGTTTTGCCTTGTGCACGTGAGAAATGACGAATAATCATTTCGACACCTGTATTTTTCTTTCTTTGATGAAATTCGTGGGATTTCCAGAACGCAGGAACAGAAAAAACATAGGAATGGAGTGGTATATCTTCTTCAATTCTAGTGCTATAAGATTAGTGTGAACGTTTGATTGTGTGCAGAAAAAACATAATATTCTTCACATGAGGTTGGAGTGGATGAAAAAAATTCTGGCACAATTCCTGAGAAAAAAATAATATTTTGATTGCAATCCTATGGATCAAACAACCCACATAGAACAAAATCCTAAGGATTTGAATCCTTCAAAATTTCTTTAAATCTTTTGAATCAGTGAGGCTATAAATTTTGTCATGTCTGATCTACTATATTAGATGCTTTAAAGAAAGAGTTTTTATCATTTATGCTACTAGTTGTGTTCCACTACTCGTTTTTGCCACTAGGAATTTCAACTACTCGAAAATGCCACTGCTCTGTTAGGCACATGCTAAAAAATGCCACTAGACGCCATTACTATCAGCTCAAAGTCTGTTTACAATATTAGTATGACCAAAATACTCATGGACAAAAATGTCAGCTCTCTATCTATCTCACTATGATAAAGTGTGGGTCCTACTCAACCCCCGGTCCCCGGATGCGTTCTTATTTTCCTCTAAAATTATTTGTTTGATTACTCCTGATAAGTGGGCGGCACACTTATCGCTCTGAGATAGAGAGAGCTGACACGTGGGTGTAGGGGTATTTTGGTCATATAACATGGTCAACTGGTTTGACCTTACAATAATGGTGTCTTATGGCATTTTTTAGCAAACATCTAACGGAACGATGGCATTTTTTAAGTGTCTAATGACATTTTTGAGCAAACATCTCACAGAACGATGACATTTTTTGAGCAGTTGTAACTTCTAATGGCAAAATTGAGTAGTGGGACACAACTAGTGGTGTAAATGATAAAACCCCTTAAAGAAAAGGATCAACTACATCCAATCCAACGTAGTTCTTCCTTGATTCAAAGAATTCTCCAAAGAATTTTGGAGGATTCCAATCCTTATGGTTTTTTCTATGTGGGTTGTTTGATTTGTAAGATTGCAAGTCATTGAAAATTTTCCTTAGGACTCATTTGCACTAAATTTTGTAGTCAGTCACTCCAATCTCTTTGAAAGAATCATACGTTTTTTTGTGCATAATCGAACATGCATACAATCATGTAGTATTCAATGTGATATGTCACTTTATCCCTGCGGCCTTTTCTATTCCCGCATTTTGGAAATCCTATGAATCAAAGAGGCCCACGTCATTTTTAATTTTTTTTCTGACGATGTGTCTTGCTACTATCGACTAAGTCTATGGTAAGCATTTTTGTTCCTACAAATTTCTACGGAAATATGTGTTTAGAACAAGTTAATTGATGCACGTATATAGTCATTTTTTGGGAATGCATGTATATAACCAACATAATAAACTACATGGAAAAGCGGACATAAACATGCCACGTCTTTGTTCATGTGCCAACTTACGGTGTGGTATGGTACAAACTCGAGGCAATTGTCATTCACTTAATACGTAGAAAGACTTGTCGCATAAATAAGTATATTGATTCACAACATTGACATAAAGAGAGATGACTTGTGATGTTCACTCTTTAATAGGTGTAACATGCAGAGGAGGGCTTAAGATCTCCATGCAGCCATCAAATTTGTAGTGTTATCAATCCTACAATTTGGTGCCAGTTTGATCAACAAGTGCATGAGTCAAAAAATTTATGTAGTTTTGTACATGTCTCTTTCTTGACCTCTCACCTATAATTAAATTATATCCCTGTATGCTTTCTTAGTCATCAGCACGGCCTCCTCACCTAACTTATGGCACACATGTTTTCTTCTACGCCGTCATCATCTCTCTCAGCACCTAATTCTATATACCTAAGCGAGTCATCCCCCACTAACTTATCTATCTCAACATATATACATGTCACCTCACCAAAGAACTACGAACGAGATAAGGCCCACCTTAGCATGCAATCATGTAGGGAAAAGTCCCACCACAACATTCAACCATGCACCGAGAAAGTTTTCCATTCAATAATTTTACTTATATTCAATAAATATTGTAACAACTATGCATAATCAAATATAATAAGTCATTGCTTGCTCTCTCGTAAGAGTGGTTGGGTAACCCCAAGTATAAGGGTGAAGTAACCTAGCAATAAGTATTTTCCTCGATTAAGAACTAAGGTTTATCGAACCAGTAGGAGTTTATGCAGCAAACAAAATCCTCGGTACCTGCACACAAAGCACAAGACACTCTTACCCCCCAACGTTTCAAGAAGGTTGTCAAGCTTCTTGTCCTGCTAGTACAAGAGTAAATTGCACTACGTGATGGGAATTGATAGATAGGTAAAATAAATAAAATGGTACAACAAAGTAAAATATTTTTTATGATGGTTTCAGTAAATGAAAATAGACCCCCAGGGCCATGGTTCACTAGTGGCATCTCTCTAAGCAGCATAAATGTGGTGTGGTGAACAAATTACAGTTCAGAAGCGATTAAATTGCAATATTTATATATGTGTGAATATGATCATTCATGGTATAATATTGCATAGGCATTACGTCTGTTGTAAACCGTTATCCAACTGCATCTACAACTAATACTCCACCCTAGAGGGTAGGGGTGAATAGGCGGGTATCAAATTAAATTATATTCTTAGTTGGTTTAAAGGGAAGTGCGGAAATATAAGTCATCTAGAAATGCAACTAGGTGATACAACTCTATATGTTGTGTAACAACAAGCTAGTAAGCTACACAAGGCAACACACAAGCAAAAGTAGGAACAATGAGTAAAACTAGGGTAATGAGACAACCGAAAGCGGTGGAGACGATGATGTAATCTGAAGTTCACACACTTGGGTGTGTGCTAATCTCCGGTAGAGAGGGGGAACAACAAATGCTCCAACGAGAACAAATGAATCACCTTCTTCTCTGAGAACCACAAACAACAAAGGCTTTGGCTCCCTTCCATTAGGGGTAGCTCTTGAGGGTGAGCTTCAAACCCTCACAAACGAGCCCAGGTCACAACCACACGACTTGGAAACTTCCGGGTAACACCAACCGTCTAGGGTTCCCCACAAACCCAAGAGTAACAAGATTTGCTAGGATCTCGCGGGGAATCAACGAACTTGAGTTTTGATTGGTTGGAAACGTAGATCGCGTGATCCTCTTACTCTCTCTAAAATATGGAGTGTATTGAGCGGCTAGGGAGGGAAGGATCAAAGTTTTAAGCCTTTGGATCAAGGGTGTGAGCTGGGTGGAATCGTCAACTTCCAAAGGTATAAGTAGGTGGCCTATATAGTCAACCAAAATATCTGCCCGTTGGAGTGTTGTCCAGTAAAGTCAAACTATCACACTACTCAGACATTCTGAGGCAACGTCCGAGGCAGTCCAGAAGGGTCGAATATTAACTCAAGTAATCTGCCCGAAATGTCCAACCTAGGATTTTTTTCTCAAAACAGAGCATTTTGGAGGCACACTTCTCACATGGATGCGATAGTATTTGGCTTTCTTTGGTTCACTAATTCCACACTAGATCCATGGTGTATCCCCTCTTTATAGTACAACATGCCTACAACTCGAAAACAAGAAATCATCAGTGAATTTTAACATGTCTTCTTCTTTTGTCCTTTAGCCTTTGGGAACCGCTGGCTAACCATATGCTTCCTTTCCATTTATATATTCACTAAAAGCACCTCAAAACATAGTTAGCCCTCTAAATATTATTGCCATAACACCAAAACCCTCATTACGTGCGGATACCCTTTCAGTTTATCTTCAAAAAATAGGATATTTTTAATTGCTAGTTTCATCTTTCATGTGTTGTTGATGATATCATTTCTTCACAAGCAGCAACAACTTTAACCATTATACAACGTTCAGGGCGGCCCCAGGTACATAGTGATAATAGTCCACGGTTGGCCACGACACCTGGACGAAGAGGCCACGCAACGCAGCCTAGGCACGTCAACACATGTAGCCCAAGACGAGCCCACCAAGTCTGATCACTATAAGTTACAATCATCAGTTTTCCTTTCAATCATGACTAGCCCTACTCTAGTCCTCTGCTCCAAATGGCGAGTCGCAACGCTGGACGAACTGCTGCGGTACGCCGACGAACTATGTCGCTCTCCAATCTACACTCAGGTCCTCGCTTTCTCGCCGATTCCTCTCGATTAAGCTTCCAAAAACCATATCCATGGCTATGATGTCAGGTTGCACACGATCAGCAATTCCCAACAACCCTGGTGACATTGGAGGCATGCAATCCGTCTCCCTTCCGGCTTGTCGAGACTTTGCTTCTATCAAATCGTGCTCGACTGCTCCTGCCAGTCCACCACAATCCCTGGCCAAGCCGTCAAGGTTTGTAATTTCCACCTTCAATATTGAATGGATCATCTAGAAAATGTACGCTTAATTCTAAGTTCTAATTAGATTGTGTTTCATAATTCTATTGTTTACTAGACCGGGAGATTTTATCTAAAAGATGCCTCTAGTAGTAATTCATATTTGACAAAGGAAATGTTGGATAGGATCGATGTTGGTATCATCACTAGTGACTTTTCATCTAGAGTGTCAAAAGAAAAATTAAGGTATATATAAGCTATTTGTTATGAATGTATTAATGGTGGACACATTTAAGTGTTAGTAACATTATATATATACAAAATATTATGTTGATGATTATATTAAGGGGCCCAAAGTTTTAGTTTCACCCCGGGCAACCGAATCTCAGGACAGGGCCCGACAAAGTTCATCTGCTGAAGATGTCACAAGCCATCTAAATAGTTGAAAAATCCAGGTGAGCAAGTGTTGGGGAACGTTGCATGGGAAACAAAAATTTTCCTACGCACACACAAGATCTATCCATGGTGATGAGCATCTACGAGAGGGAGAGTGAATCTACATACCCTTGTAGATCGCTAAGCGGAAGCGTTTAAGAAACGCGGTTGATGTAGTCGAACGTCTCCGCGATCCAAATCGCACGTCGTCCCTCGATCCGATCACGAACTAGTGCCGAACGGACGGCACCTCCGCGTTCAACACACGTACGGCTTGATGACGCCTTCACCTCCTCGATCCAGCGAGCGATGGTGAAGTAGTGGTTGAGTTCCAGCAGCACGACGGCGTGGTGATGGTGGTGAGGAACAATCTCTGCAGGGCTTCGCCAAGCGCTACGGAGATTATGACGGAGGAACTAGAGGGCTAGGGTTGCCGGCACACGGCTTGGGAAATCCTGATCGCCCCCGTGTGCTAGCCCTGCCCCTCTATTTATATGTTGAGCCTTGGGGTCTAAACTTGGAGTAAAAGCCTCCTCCAGGTCGGTTTTGCCCGCACAAGGTCGGTTTGGCCCGCAGGAAAAGAGTCCAACTCGGATCCCTGCCGAACCGCGCACAGCCGCGCACAAGCGGTAGTACCGCTCACAAGCGGTAGTACCGCTTGGGCGGTAGTACCGCTTCACACAAGCGGTAGTACCGCTCGGGCGGTAGTACCGCTTCACACAAGCGGTAGTACCGCTTACGCGGCAGCAAAACTACTTTTTGCACTTTCCAATACCTTGTGGGCTTTTATCCCTTGGCCCATATAAAGTGTTGTTGCACCCGAACACTTCGGTAAACATCCGGAACCCCTTCCGGTGAACTCTGGAACTCTTCCGGAGATCGAAACACTATTATCACATATATCAATCTTTACCTCCGGACTCTTCCGGAGATCCTCGTCATGTCCGGGATCTTATCCGAGACTTCCGAACAACTTTCGGTCACCAACATAATAACTCAATTATACTAATCGTCACCAAACGTTAAGTGTGTAGACCCTGCGGGTTCGAGAACTATGTAGACATGACCGAGACACCTCTACGGCCAATAACCAATAGCGGGACCTGGATGCCCATATTGGCTCCTACATATTCTACGAAGATCTTTATCGGTCGAACCTCTATGTCAAGGATTCAGTTAATCCCGTATGCTGTTCCCTTTGTTCTTCGGTATGTTACTTGCCCGAGATTCGATCGTCGGTATCTCTATACCTAGTTCAATCTCGTTACCGGCAAGTCTCTTTACTCGTTCCGTAATACAAGATCCTGTGGCTAACTCTTTAGTCACTTTGCTTGCAAGGCTCAATGTGATGTTGTATTACCGAGTGGGCCCTGAGATACCTCTCCGTCACACGGAGTAACAAATCCCAGTCTTGATCCATGCCAACCCAACAGACACCCTCGGAGATACCTGTAGAGCACCTTTATAGTCACCCAGTTACGTTGCGACGTTTGATACACACAAGGTATTCCTCCGGTGTCAGTGAGTTGCATGATCTCATGGTCAAAGGAACAGATACTTGACATGCAGAAAACAATAGCAATAAACTGACACGATCAAATGCTACGTTTACAGTTTGGGTCTTGTCCATCACATCATTCTCCTAATGATGTGATCCCGTTATCAAATGACATCTCATGTCAATGGCTAGGAAACCTTAACCATCTTTGATCAACGAGCTAGTCAACTAGAGGCTTACTAGGGACACAGTGTTGTCTATGTACCCACACATGTATTTGAGTTTCCAATCAATACAATTATAGCATGGATAATAAACGATTATCATTAACAAGGAAATATAATAATAACCAATTTATTATTGCCTCTAGGGCATATTTCCAACAGTCTCCCACTTGCACTAGAGTCAATAATCTAGTTCACATCACTATGTGATTTACATTGTAATGAATTGAACACCCATGCAGTTCTGGTGTTGTTCATGTTTAGCCCTTGGAAGAGGTTTAGTCATCGGATCTGCAACATTCAGATCCGTGTGTACTTTGCAAATATTTATGTCGTCCTCCTTGATGTAATCGCGGATGGAATTGAAACGTCGCTTTATGTGTCTGGTCCTCTTGTGAAATCTTGGTTCCTTGGCTAGAGCAATGGCACCAGTATTATCACAAAACAGAGTCATTGGGTTAAGTGCACTTGGCACTACTCCAAGATCTGTCATGAACTCCTTCATCCAGACACCTTCCTTCGCCGCCTCTGAGGCAGCGATGTACTCCGCTTCGCATGTAGAATCAGCTACCACGCTTTGCTTGGAACTGCACCAGCTAACCGCACCCCCATTAAGAATAAATACGTATCCGGTTTGCGACTTAGAGTCATCCGGATCAGTGTCAAAGCTTGCATCGACGTAACCCTTTACGACGAGCTCTTGATCACCTCCATAAACGAGAAACATGTCCTTAGTCCTTTTCAGGTACTTTAGGATATTCTTGACCGCCGTCCAGTGTTCCATTCCTGGATCACTTTGAAACCTTCCGACCATACTTATGGCAAGGCTGACATCGGGTCTTGTGCACAGCATTGCATACATGATAGAGCCTATGGCCGAAGCATAGGGGATGACACTCATCTTTTCTCTATCTTCTGCAGTCACTGGGCATTGAGTCTTACTCAACTTCACACCTTGCAAAACAGGCAAGAACCCCTTCTTGGACTGATCCATTTTGAACTTCTTCAAAATCTTATCAAGGTATGTGCTTTGTGAAAGTCCTATTAAGCGTCTTGATCTATCTCTATAGATCTTGATGCCTAATATGAAAGCAGCTTCTCCTAGGTCCTTCATTGAAAAACTCTTGTTCAAATATTCCTTTACGCTTTCCAGCATTTCTATATTGTTTCCAATCAGTAATATGTCATCCACATATAATATTAGAAACGCTATAGAGCTCCCACTCACTTTCTTGTAAATACAAGCTTCTCCGTAAACTTGTATAAACTCGAACGCTTTGATCACCTCATCAAAACGAAGATTCCAACTCCGAGATGCTTGCACCAATCCATAAATGGATCGCTGGAGTTTGCAAACTTTGTCAGCATTCTATGGATCGACAAAACCTTCTGGTTGCATCATATACAACTCTTCCTTAAGGTAACCGTTAAGGAACGCTGTTTTGACATCCATCTGCCAAATCTCATAATCGAAAAAGGCAGCTATTGCTAACATGATTCTGACGGACTTAAGCATCGCTACGGGTGAGAAGGTCTCATCGTAGTCAACTCCTTGAACTTGTGAAAAACCCTTTGCCACAAGTCGAGCTTTATAGACGGTGACATTACCGTCCGCGTCCGTCTTCCTCTTAAAGATCCATTTGTTCTGAATGGCCTTACGCCCTTCAGGTAATACTTCCAAAGTCCATACTTTGTTTTCATACATGGATCCCATCTCGGATTTCATGGCCTCTAACCACTTCTCGGAATCCGGGCCCATCATCGCTTCTCCATAGCTCGTAGGTTCATCGTTGTCTAACAACATGACCTCTAAGACAGGGTTGCCGTACCACTCGGGAGCAGTACGCGTCCTTGTCGACCTACGAGGTTCGATAGCAACTTGATCCAAAGCTTCATGATCATCATCATTAACTTCCTCTTCAGCTAATGTAGGCTCCACAGAAACAACTTTCTGCGCTGCGCTACTCTCAGGTTGAAGTAAAGGTTCAACAACCTCATCAAGTTCTATCTTCCTCCCACTCAATTCTTTCGAGAGAAACTCTTTCTCAAGAAATGTTCCGTTTTTAGCGACAAACACTTTGCCTTCAGATCTGAGATAGAAGGTATACCCAACTGTCTCTTTTGGGTATCCTATGAAGACGCATTTCTCCGCTTTGGGTTCCAGCTTTTCAGGCTGAAGCTTTTTGACATAAGCATCACATCCCCAAACTTTAAGAAACGACAGCTTTGGCTTCTTGCCAAACCAAAGTTCATATGGTGTCGTCTCAACGGATTTCGATGGTGCCCTATTTAAAGTGAATGCAGCTGTCTCTAATGCATAACCCCAAAACGATAGTGGCAAATCGGCAAGAGACATCATAGATCGCACCATATCCAATAAGGTTCGATTACGACGTTCGGACACACCATTACGCTGTGGTGTTCCAGGCGGTGTTAATTGTGAAACAATTCCACACTGTCTTAAGTGACTGCCAAACTCATAACTCAGATATTCTCCTCCTCGATCAGATCGTAGGAATTTAATCTTCTTGTTACGATGATTCTCAACTTCACTCTGAAATTGTTTGAACTTTTCAAATGTTTCAGACTTGTGTTTCATTAAGTAAATATACCCATATCTACTTAAGTCATCAGTGAAGGTGAGAAAATAACGATAACCACCGCGCGCCTCAATACTCATCGGACCACACACATCAGTATGTATTATTTCCAATAAGTCACTTGCCCGTTCCATTGTTCCAGAGAACGGCGTTTTAGTCATCTTGCCCATGAGGCATGGCTCACATGTGTCAAGTGATTCAAAATCAAGTGACTCCAAAAGTCCATCAGCATGGAGCTTCTTCATGCGTTTTACGCCAATATGACCTAAACGGCAGTGCCACAAGAAAGTGGTATTATCATTATCAATTCTACATCTTTTGGCATCAATGTTATGAACATGTGTATCATTACTATCGAGATTCAATAAGAATAAACCCCTCACATTGGGTGCATGACCATAAAAGATATTACTCATATAAATAGAACAACCATTATTCTCTGATTTAAATGAGTAACCGTCTCGCAATAAACAAGATCCAGATATAATGTTCATGCTTAACGCAGGCACCAAATAACACTTATTTAGGTTCATCTCTAATCCCGACGGTAATCGAAGAGCGAGCGTGCCGACGGCGATCACATCAACCTTGGAACCATTTCCCACGCGCATCGTCACTTCGTCCTTTGCCAGCCTCCGTCTATTCCGCAGTTCCTGTTTTGAGTTGCAAATATGAGCAACCGCACCGGTATCAAATACCCAGGCACTACAACGAGAGTTGGTAAGGTACACATCAATAACATGTATATCATATATACCTTGTTTGTTGTTGGCCGCCTTCTTGTCAGCCAAATACTTGGGGCAGTTCCGCTTCCAGTGTCCAGTTCCCTTGCAATGAAAACACACCGTTTCTGGTTTGGGTCCAGCCTTGGGTTTCTTCACGAGAGGAGCAACTGCTTTGCCACTCTTCTTGGAGTTACCCTTCTTACCCTTGCCATTTTTCTTGAAACTAGTGGTTTTATTGACCATCAACACTTGATGCTCCTTCTGAATTTCAGACTCAGCGGCTTTCAGCATCGCAAACAGCTCGGCGACTGACTTGTTCATCCCGTGCATGTTATAGTTCAACACGAAGCTCTTGTAGTTAGGTGGCAATGATTGAAGAACTCTGTCAGTGATAGCCTCTGGCGGAAGGGGCATCCCTAACTCAGCCAGACGGGTGGAGTACCCAGACATTCTGAGCACGTGATCACTGATAGACCCGTTCTCCTCCATCTTGCAAGCATAGAATTTGTCGGAGATCTCATATCTCTCGATCCGGGCATTCTTCTGAAAGATAAACTTCGACTCCTGGAACATCTCATATGCTCCATGACGTTCAAAACGTCTTTGAAGTCCCGGTTCTAAGCCATACAACATTGCACATTGAACTATTGAGTAATCATCAGAACGAGCCTGCCAGGCGTTCACAACGTCTAGAGACTCAACTGGAGCGGGTGGATCACCAAGCGGTGCATCAAGGACATAAGCCTTCTGGGAAGCCATAAGGATAATCCTTAGATTACGGGCCCAGTCCACAAAGTTACTTCCATCATCTTTCAACTTAGCTTTCTCTAGGAACGCATTAAAATTCAGGGGTGCTACTGCGCGAGCCATGATCTACAACATAAATATAGCAAAGACAACTTAGACTATTGTTCTAGATAATGAGTTTAGTTAATCATATTACTTAAAAAACTCCCACTCAAATTGACATCCCTCCGGTCATTCGAGTGTAACATGATCCAAATCCACCAACTCAAGTCCGATCATCACGTGAGTTGAGGTGGTTTCAATGGTGAACATCATCATGTTGATCATATCTACTATATGACTCATGTTCGACCTTTCGGTCTCTTGTGTTCCGAGGCCATGTCTGTACATGCTAGGCTCGTCAAGTTTAACCCGAGTGTTCCGTACGTGCAACATGGCTTACACCCGTTGTATGCGAACGTAGAGTCTATCACACCCGATCATCACGGCGTGTCTCGAAACGACGAACTTTCGCAACGGTGCACACTTGGGGAGAACACAATTTATCTTGAAATTTAAGTGAGGGATCACCTTATAATGCTACCGTCGTCCTAAGCAAAATAAGATGCATAAAAGGATTAACATCACATGCAAATCATAAGTGACATGATATGGCCATGAACTTGTGCTTTTGATCTCCATCTCCAAAGCACCGGCATGATCTCCATCATCACCGGCATGACACCATGATCTCCATCATCTTGATCTCCATCAACGTGTCGCCATAAGGTTGTCGCGCCGACTGTTGCTTCCACGACTATTGCTAACGTTTAGCGATAAAGTAAAGCATTACATAGCGCTTAATGATTGACACGCAGGTCATACAATAATTAAAGACAACTCTATGGCTCCTGCCAGTTGCCGTACTCATCGACATGCAAGTCGTGATATTCTATACAAAACATGATCATCTCATACATCACATATATCTCATCATGTAATTGGCCATATCATATCACATCATACCCTGCAAAAACAAGTTAGACGTCCTCTAATTGTTGTTGCAAATTTTACGTGGCTGCTACGGGTTTGCAAGAACCGTTCTTACCTACGCAAAACCACAACGTGGTGTAGTGATTGCTTTTTGATCTTCTAAAAGAACCCTCTTCATTGAAATCGATTCAACTAAAGTGAGAGAGACAGACACCCGCTAGCCATCTTTATGCAACGAAGTTACATGTCAGTTGAAGGAACATGTCTCGCGTAAGTGTACGCGTAATGTCGGTCCGGGCCGCTTCATCTCACAGTACCGCCGAATCAAATATCAACTAGTAACGGCAAGCAATATGTATACACCCACGCCCACAACTCGTTTGTGTTCTACTCGAGATCTCATCTACGCATAGACCTAGCTCATGATGCCACTGTTGGGGAACGTTGCATGGGAAACAAAATTTTTCCTACGCACACACAAGATCTATCCATGGTGATGAGCATCTACGAGAGGGAGAGTGAATCTACATACCCTTGTAGATCGCTAAGCGGAAGCGTTTAAGAAACGCGGTTGATGTAGTCGAACGTCTCCGCGATCCAAATCGCACGTCGTCCCTCGATCCGATCACGAACTAGTGCCGAACGGACGGCACCTCCGCGTTCAACACACGTACGGCTTGATGACGCCTTCACCTCCTCGATCCAGCGAGCGATGGTGAAGTAGTGGTTGAGTTCCAGCAGCACGACGGCGTGGTGATGGTGGTGAGGAACAATCTCTGCAGGGCTTCGCCAAGCGCTACGGAGATTATGACGGAGGAACTAGAGGGCTAGGGTTGCCGGCACACGGCTTGGGAAATCCTGATCGCCCCCGTGTGCTAGCCCTGCCCCTCTATTTATATGTTGAGCCTTGGGGTCTAAACTTGGAGTAAAAGCCTCCTCCAGGTCGGTTTTGCCCGCACAAGGTCGGTTTGGCCCGCAGGAAAAGAGTCCAACTCGGATCCCTGCCGAACCGCGCACAGCCGCGCACAAGCGGTAGTACCGCTCACAAGCGGTAGTACCGCTTGGGCGGTAGTACCGCTTCACACAAGCGGTAGTACCGCTCGGGCGGTAGTACCGCTTCACACAAGCGGTAGTACCGCTTACGCGGCAGCAAAACTACTTTTTGCACTTTCCAATACCTTGTGGGCTTTTATCCCTTGGCCCATATAAAGTGTTGTTGCACCCGAACACTTCGGTAAACATCCGGAACCCCTTCCGGTGAACTCTGGAACTCTTCCGGAGATCGAAACACTATTATCACATATATCAATCTTTACCTCCGGACTCTTCCGGAGATCCTCGTCATGTCCGGGATCTTATCCGAGACTTCCGAACAACTTTCGGTCACCAACATAATAACTCAATTATACTAATCGTCACCAAACGTTAAGTGTGTAGACCCTGCGGGTTCGAGAACTATGTAGACATGACCGAGACACCTCTACGGCCAATAACCAATAGCGGGACCTGGATGCCCATATTGGCTCCTACATATTCTACGAAGATCTTTATCGGTCGAACCTCTATGTCAAGGATTCAGTTAATCCCGTATGCTGTTCCCTTTGTTCTTCGGTATGTTACTTGCCCGAGATTCGATCGTCGGTATCTCTATACCTAGTTCAATCTCGTTACCGGCAAGTCTCTTTACTCGTTCCGTAATACAAGATCCTGTGGCTAACTCTTTAGTCACTTTGCTTGCAAGGCTCAATGTGATGTTGTATTACCGAGTGGGCCCTGAGATACCTCCCCGTCACACGGAGTAACAAATCCCAGTCTTGATCCATGCCAACCCAACAGACACCCTCGGAGATACTTGTAGAGCACCTTTATAGTCACCCAGTTACGTTGCGACGTTTGATACACACAAGGTATTCCTCCGGTGTCAGTGAGTTGCATGATCTCATGGTCAAAGGAACAGATACTTGACATGTAGAAAACAATAGCAATAAACTGACACGATCAAATGCTACGTTTACAGTTTGGGTCTTGTCCATCACATCATTCTCCTAATGATGTGATCCCGTTATCAAATGACATCTCATGTCAATGGCTAGGAAACCTTAACCATCTTTGATCAACGAGCTAGTCAACTAGAGGCTTACTAGGGACACAGTGTTGTCTATGTACCCACACATGTATTTGAGTTTCCAATCAATACAATTATAGCATGGATAATAAACGATTATCATTAACAAGGAAATATAATAATAACCAATTTATTATTGCCTCTAGGGCATATTTCCAACAGCAAGTCCATGTACTAGTTGACACATTCAATTTTTGGTTGCTCACATTTACTTTGCGCTCCTTGCATCTCTGAAAACCAAGCCTATAAATTTTGCTAGAAGTCAAAACAGTGCATAGTTTGAGCAAGTTTGTAGCAAAAATTGTCAAGAACTACAATACCAACAACTACAATACCAAGCAGATAGTATGATATAAAAAATTATGTATCTAATGAAATTAATTTAGTATTGTAGTTTTTAATAGTTTTCCCTACAAATTTGGTCAAGCTTTGGTGCCATATGACTTCAGAGAAAAATTATAAGCCTTATTTCAGAGACAAAGAGAGTAGTTTGTTTGCATACCAGTTCATTTCACAACTCATGAGTTTGGCTCCATTTTGACTTTCCTTGTTTTATATAAGTACATATAAATCGTATACCGCGGCGTGGTAAATGTGATTAGAAAACAAAAAACAAGGAAATGTTATGCTGCTAATCAGATGGTTGGCGGAGGACGGGGGCAAGCGGAGGAGTCTCAACACCAGTTGTTGTTGGCTAGCGTAGTAAACCTTAGCGATAGGGAAAGTTTAGTTTATAGTTGATGTCTACTACGCAACTTTATTCTTGTAGACTCTGTTGGGCCTCCAAGCGCAGAGTTTTGTAGGACAACAACAAATTTCCCTCAAGTGGATGACCTCAGTTTATCAATCCGTGGGAGGTGTAGGATGAAGATGGTCTCTCTCAAACAACCCTGCAATCAAATACAAACAATCTCTTATGTCCCCAACACACCCAATACAATGGTAAATTGTATAGGTGCACTAGTTCTGCGAAGAGATGGTGATACAAGTGTAGTATGGATAGTAGATATAGGTTTTTGTAATCTGAAATAATAAAAACAGCAAGGTAGCAAGTAACAAAAGTGAGCACAAACGGTATTGCAATGCTTAGAGACAAGGCCTAGGGTTCATACTTTCACTAGTGCAATCTCTCAACAATGCTAACATAATTGAATCATATAACCACCCCTCAACGTGCGACAAAGAATCACTCCAAAGTTCCTATCAATAGCGGAGAACATAAGATGAAATTGTTGTAGGTAGCAAACCACCTCAAAGTTATCTTTCCGATCAATCTAATGAAACATCCCTATAAGTGTCACAAACAGCCCTAGAGTTCGTACTAAAATAACACCAAATAATTTTAGATTCATAATGTTCAATCAAACATAAAGAACCTCAAAGAGTACCCCAAAGTTTCTATCGGATAAAGTAGGATGAAAACGTGTATCAACCTATGTGCCTAGATTACCCCAATGTCACCTCGGGAATCCGCAAGTTGATTACCAAAACATACATCAAGTAACTCAATAGAATACCCCATTGTCACCATGGGTATCCACATGCAAGACATACATCAAGTGTTCTCAAATCCAAAATATTCAATCCGATAACAATGAAACCTCGAAGGGAAAGACTCAATTCATCACAACAAGATAGAGAGGGAAGAACAGCATATGATCCAACTATATTAACAAAGCTCGTCGTACATCAAGATCGTGCCAAATCAAGAACATGAGAGAGAGAGATCAAACACACAGCTACTGGTACATACCCTCAGCCCCGAGGGTGAACTACTCCCTCCTCGCCATGGAGACCGTCGGGATGATGAAGATGGTCTCCGGTGATGATTTCCCCTTCCGGCAGGGTGCTAGAGAAGGCCTCTAGATGAGATCGCTTCAGAACAGAGGCTTGTGGTGGCGACGTGGGAGTTCTAGGTTTGTTTCTGTGGGTTTTTTGGCGTTGGCTTCACGTCAGGGGGAGTCCCGAGGGACCCACGAGCTCAGCACACACGCCCTAGGTGTCGGTGTCAAAACCGGCGGATCTCGGGTAGGGGTGCCCGAGCTGTGAGATCGGATCGATGGCTTAACAGGGAACGTAGAACACGGTGTTTTACCCAGGTTTGGGCCCTCTCTATGGAGGTAAAACCCTATGTCCTGCTCTTGTTTATATTGATGGTGTATCAAGGTACAGAGTTGATCTACCTCGAGATCGTGAGTTATGGTCTAAACCTATGATTGCGAATGATCGTGTCTCTACGGACTTAACCCTCTGGCTTATATAGGCACCAGGGGTATCTAGGGTTACACATGGTCGGTTACAACTAAAGGAATACATGCCAAATCTACATATCCTTGGGGTGTACGCCAAGTCTTCGGTGAGACCCGGTAAGTCGGTCCTTCAGGTTGGAAAGCTCCGGAATCTCTGCTCTTCAATGGGCCTTGAGTCTGGCCCATGGACTAATCACCTAGGCTGGGACCCCCTAGTCCAGGACACCGTCAGTAGCCCCCGAACTTGTCTTCAAAGCCGAGGTTGCCTTCTTCTTCGGATAGATGACTTCGGATGATTGTCTTCGGCATAAAAGTTCTTCGGCTTGGTAGGCAAGTTCTATGCTTCAAGATTAAAAGTTCACCCAGGGCTCGGAAATCCCTAATTAAAAAGGGGGCACTTCCCATTAAAAATAAGAAGTGAAGCTCGCTGACCATGTGTCGCCCGCGACGCATCTTCATGTATCCGAAGTGTACGGTTTTACTTAGTCCCGAAGACTAGCAACGCAAACGTGCTCGACGGTCAATTACTGACAACTTTTGGCGAAACGTCGGGACCCATGACATCACATGAATCAGTTATTATTTGTTCGAGTCGCGGTTCGAGGCAACCTCTCATTGGCATGTCTCATCAAACAGAGATCGTGCCCCGCATTTTGGGGGATATCATCAATCAATTGTTTCACCCCATGCGGCCACAACGGCACGATAAGCTGAAACATGGTGATTTTTACGGTGCGACAGAGGGGCGCTTTGCATTTTTACTGTCTTATAAAGAGCAAGGAGCGGTGAATCTATCTCTCTACGCTCTCCTGCCGCTCCAGCACTCAAGCCCTCCAAGCTTGCACCCCCAATCTCCCTTCAAAGCCCAAAAGCTTTCCCCTGTCCTCCGCTTATCGCAACAATGGTGGACGCAGATCTGAAGGGGAAGTGGGTGGCCTCCAAGGTCACTAACGCCACCATCGAGGAGCTCCGCCTGGCAGGGTACATCCCCGACAACGTCGCCTATCGGGCTCCAAAGCCGGACCAGCGCATCCCCACTCCCAAGCCAGGGGAGCGGGTCGTGTTCATCCCTCACCTCATCCGAGGTTTGGGATTCCCCCTGCACCCCTTCGGCGGGGGATCCTCTTCTTCTATGGGCTGGATTTTCACAATCTAGCCCCAAATTCCATTCTTCACCTCACCACCTTCGTCATCCTCTGTGAGGCATTCTTGCGCGTGGACCCTCACTTCGGCCTATGGCTGAAGACGTTCTGCGTGAAGCCGAACTCGCCGAGTGTGGGGGTGCCATGATCAGCAAACTCCAGAAGCCGGAGTGGTTTGAAGGCACCTTCATCGACACCGTGAAGCTTTGACAGCGCGAGTGGTTCTACATCACCGAGCCGCTTGCTCCGGGCCAAGCCGAAGTCCCGGCCTTCATAGGGCTGCCTCCTCGGAAGCTGGTGTCTTGGCAGAGGCAAGGCCTGGAGTGGGGCAGCGCGGACGAAGTCGCTGCTCTCCAGGGGAGAATCCGATCTCTGAAGAAGAGATTCAAGTTGCCGGCCATGGTGGACGTGATGCTCCACCGCCGCATCCTCCCTCTCCATCTTAGGGCCACCCCCATGTGGCTGTACAAACCCGAAGATGAAGCTCCAGTGCGGCATTTCTTCCGCACCTCCCTGGACGGCATGTGGACGGCTCTCTTCAAGTCGTCCCAGAACGAATTCCCCAAAGCCGGGCCAGACGGCGGCTACTGCGCCGCCCACGGCGCGTCCGAGGTACTATTCATCCTTCCCTTTCACAAATGACTCTTTGTTTTATGCTAGTATGAATCCTTCTGCTCTGTTTGCAGAAGTGGGCACCAAAAGCAGCGCTCATTAGGTGCGCAGCACCGCTCCCCGAAGACAACCGGTCCCCCGAGCTGCAGGCCCTGTTGGCCGCAGTTCCCTCAGAGGCTCTTGCGAAAGCAAAGGAGTCGGGGAAGAAGAGGGCGGGTCTTCGGATCCGAGATACCTCGGACGCTAAGTCCGAGGAAATACAAACCCTCTCCTCAGGCGAGGAGGAAGGAGAGGGAGAAGACGAGGGGAAGGAGAGCACCTCCTTCCCGAATATAAGAAGGGTGGTGTCCGAGGACATCGCGGGGGCCGAGGTGTCTCGGAAGCGAAAGCGCCTCATAAAGGCTGCCGACGCCACCTCCAAGAAGGCCCCGCCTGAGGCAGAGGTCATTCCCTCCGAGTCAGAGGACGACTTCTTCAGGCCCTGCAGGGAGAAACCCCTGCCGAGGAGGTACATATGTTAGACCTTTACCCCCCTTGCACATTATTTTTGCCTGCCTGCCCTAAACCTAGGTCGATTAATTCTTATAGCCCACAACACTCCCACCCTAACGGCAAGACGTCATCGAGCGGGCTTCCACCTCCCAGCGCCTCGGAGGAGCGCCATCCTTCCCCTGCGGTCCATGACGGGCTGGGGGAGGCTACTTCTCAGCCGGCTCCCCCAATAACAACCACGGGAGGCGGCGCCGATGTCTCCATGGCTAAGGCGGAGGCCTCAGCCTCTAAAGGCGCACCGGAGAAGACCTCCTCCTTGAAAGGAGGGGAAGAGCGGGGACAACCGATAATCCCTGCCGCCGTTGTCCAAGAGCCACCTCGGCAGCCGACCTCAACGGCGGCTCCTCCACTGATGGAGGGGGCCGAGGTGACCCGTCCATCCTGACCTGCTGGAGAGCAGGTGTCCACGGGATGGACCGAAGAGATGGAGGCGTCCCTGACGGGCTCCGCCATCGTTCCTGAGCACCGCGCCATACTGGGCAAGGCGTTGAAGAACTGCCGATCCGCAGAGGCCGGTATTCGAGAGGCCTTCAAGGGCTTATATGAAGGCTTCGAGGTAAGCTCAAACTGAGTTTTTGCTTTAGAATCGCGTGCATGCATAGAAATTTTTAGCACTAGATGTGTCTGATAGTCTTTAGGGAATGAGTAAAATTTGATATGTCCAAAGACATTGCCGACTGCATAGACTTGTTACAAGTATAACCACAGTAGCCCCCAAGCCCCGAGGTAGATTTGATAATCTTACGCGGGGATTATAGGGAAGGGTAGTATATCAAAACGTGTGGACAGTAGCCCCCGAGACCCTGGTTGGATACACAGGGCCGACCAGGGGATCAAATCGTCCGAGGTAGCTAACATTGTCTTTTTGCAGGTTTCGGCCTCGGTTTCAGCATCCACCTCAAGGGAGGTGGAGGAGCTGAATCATAAGCTCGACCGGTCCAAGAAGGACGCAGATCTGATGAAGAAGCAGTTGGAGCAATCTCAAGGTAAGCAAGAGCTTGGATTATTTGATTATAAGTGTGGATGCAACTGCGTTGAGCTCTAATGGCTTTATGAATGCACTGCCGCTGCTTCCACGGAGCTTGAGAGACTCCGGTCCAAGATGCAAGCAGCTTGGCAAGAAGCCGAGCAGCAGAAGGCTGTGGCAGGGCAGGCCAGCGAAGCGCTGGCCAAGGAAAAGGAGGCCGGTGAGAAGCACACGACCCGGGTAGTGGAGGTGGAGGGCGACCTGGATGGGCTGGTAAAACAGGGCGACGCCCTCCAGGAGGAAAGGAACAAGCTCACCTCTGAGCTTGAAACCGCGAGCTCGGCCTGCAAAGAGGCCACAACCCAGGCGAGGGTGGATCGGGAAGTGCTTCAGCAAGTGAAGCAGATTGCAGCCGGTAAGCCATACCTGCTCCGCTGCATTTTCGGTGACCATCGCTTTGCCCATCTTACGCAAGTATGGCGTTCTTCAGAGGCCTTCAGGGATCTGCCGCGGAGCGCCTCGGACGCGTGCGCCTATTTTGCTGCCCACCCCGAGGAGTCGACAGAGAAGGCCTTCTAGGCCCAATTCCAGGCGCCCGAGCATCCTTCGCTGGTGAATAATCAGATGAAGCAGCTGACCGACCAATTTCGCATGGCTCGGCCAATGATGGAGGACATTTGCGTCAACCTCTGGCCGCAGGAGCCATTACCGACCAGCCTGTTCAGCTTGGTTCAGAGGTTGCGGGGATCGAGCCCCCAGGTGGAGAAGTGGAAGCGGTCGGCCTGCCTGGAAGGCGCAGAGCGAGCTTATGCATCGACCATGGCGCACTACCCGAAGATCAAGCCGCTTGTCATTGCGTCGGGGCCTCCAGAAGGGAAGAACCGGACGCCCGAGCAGTTTCTTGCCGAGGTCCATGAAGGGGCTCGGGTAACCGAAGTGCAATGCTCGAAGACCGAGCTCCGGTTCTAAAGTCCCTCTCTTGTATGCCGCGGCAACTGCTGTAAAAACATTTATTATTTATGCTAAGTTAGTTGTTTGCATCCGACGAGTTTATTTCATTCCTTTGCGATCGTTTATACCGAAGGAGGCCGATCGTCAGCTTCTACCCCCTCTATAGATACTACGCGGGGTGTTTCGTAAAAACGCGCAAACCCTTAGCCGACGTCTCGGTGCCCGGGGGCGGTTGCGTATTTATGAAATAAGGTAATCGGACCTTAGTGGCTTTATATCCTTCACTTAGTCATAGGAGTTCGAAAAGTTGGGCTAGTTAACCTAGCCCCTGGTGTAGTGGTGATCGAACACGCCGAAGTGCACCAGTTAGAACACCTTGGTTCGTATAGCAAGAACCCTTCGTTTATCACGGCTTAACCACTAACGGCTTGTAGTTTGACACTGCCTTCGGATAGCCGACCAGTTTACGCTTATCATGACAGTCAATTTTCGGCTTTCTCCTACTGAGGTGCTTGACCAGGCCGAGCTGGAAGCACAATCGCAGTGGTTCTCCCTTTGCGCACCTAGCCGAACAGAGCGAAACGTAGGAGGCAAACACAGGAGCCGGGCAACCCAATCATTGACCAAAATCACGATTCAAAACTGATGCATATAATGCAATATCCAAGATGCCGAACAGATATCATACTTAAACATAGGCTCGATTTCATATCTGAGCCCCCGGTCGAAAACCGGACTCATCTGTATATTTCTAACGGTATCCATATTGCTACGAGGTAAAAAGCAGAAGAAACGACACGTAACTTTGTGTGGAGACCGAAAAAAGGTCTGTTCTTACATTCATTAAGGCATAGCCATAGATGCCGAGCTGATACCAAGAGGAACCTTACAAGATACAGAGAGTATGTAAAAAGAGTAATGGGAGGTAATTGGTACAGGGCTTTAGAAAAGCGGGGACTGTTCCCACCGCCTTCCCTGCCGCACGTCTGCGCGTCCGTGTTGTAGAACAGTTGTACCTTGTCTAGTCCAAGGCTTGGTGAACACTCCTGGCTGATCTATCTCGACCACATAGAACGCGTTCGAGGTACTTAGTCCCCCGAAGAGGTAAGCGCTGGAGTGTGGCTTCTTGACGCTGCCGAGGATGAGAGTCCTGGTTGGCCTTTATATGCCGCCGAAGAAGATAACCAGGATGCGGGTGATTGGTCATTCCAAGATGATGCACCCTTTTCTTAAATATATGCTCCTCAGTCTCCCATGGAATCTTAAGTGCAAAGTTATGTACGCGAGACACATAGCTTGCTACCAAGAAAGGGGAACCGGGGAGCGCGTGTCCCTATTTAGGATCGATGCGGGGTTGACCGGGGGACGAGTTGCCGCTGCGCACATGCTTTGAAGAGCTGAGCAACGCCTGCCGTGCTATACGTCGGGCAGCTTCTTCGGTCGCCTGGAAGTCGGCTGCGAAAGCCGCTGTCCTCTCCTCTATACGGAGGGAGGTCTCCGTGTTACCATTAATGGTAATGACGCCGTGGGGACCTGGCATCTTAAGCTTCAGGTAGGCGTAGTGCGGCACCGCGTTAAAGCGCGCGAACACAGTACGGCCGAGCAAGGCATGATAACCGCCGCGGAAGGGGACGATGTCAAAGATCTAGTCCTCACTTCAGAAATTCTCGGGTGAGCCGAAGACTACTTCCAGCGTTACGGTGCCCGTGCATTGGGCCTCCACGCCAGGTATAACACCCTTGAATGCGGTGTTGCTGGGCTTAATTCGCGATGAATCGATGCCCATCTTCCTAATAGTGTCAGCATAGATCAGGTTCAAACTGCTCCCGCCGTCCATTAGGACGCGGGTTAGGTGGAATCCATCGATAATGGGGTCCAGTACTAAGGCTGCCGACCCACCATGACGGATACTGGTCGGATGGTCCTTCTTATCGAAAGTGATCGGGCAAGCCGACCAAGGGTTGTACTTCGGTGCTACAGGCTCTATGGCGTAGACATCCCGAAGTGTGCGCTTCCGTTCCTTCTTGGGTATATGCGTGACATAGATCATGTTCACGTTTTTAATATCGGAAGGGAATTGCTTTTGGCCGCCGCTACTTGGCCTGCGAGGTTCATCCTCGTCATCGCTGCGGGACCCGCTTCTGGTTGGTTCCTCGGCAAATGCCTTGCTGGCCTGCTTAAACACCCAACTATTTCGATTGGTGTGGTTGGCGGGCTTGTCCGAGGTGCCGTGAATTTGGCAAGACCTATCCAGTATTCTATCTAGGGCGCTAGGGCCGTCCTTGTTCCCTTTAAAGGGCTTTTTCTTGGGTCCGGCGCGCGGGCCACTAAACCCTGCATTGACTGTTGGGTCCTCAGTATCGCTACCACCATGCTTATTCTGGCGCCTGTTTTTGTTGCGCCTGGGTTTGCCGTTTCCGTCGCGTGCCTCTGAGGTGCCGGGATCGTTCCTATGGGAACTACGGGCAAGCCAACTGTTCTTGCCTGCGTAGAAGTGGGTCATTAAAGAGGTAAGGGCTGCCATAGTTCTCGGCTTGTCCTGCCCGAGCTGGCGGGCGAGCCACTCATCCCGAATGTTGTGCTTGAATGCGGCAATAGCTTCGGCATTGGGGCAATCGACCATCTGGTTCTTTTTAGTTAAGAACTGATTCTAGAATTTCCGAGCGGATTCGCCCTCCTACTGGATGATGTGACTGAGATCGTCGGCGTCCGGGGGGCGCACGTAGGTGCCTTGGAAATTTGCCCTAAAGGCTTCCTCCAGTTCTTCCCAGCTTCCGATAGAGTTGCTAGGTAGGCTGTTAAGCCAGTGCCTTGCCGGTCCTTTAAGTTTGAGTGGTAGGTATTTTATAGCGTGGAGGTCATCACCTCGGGCCATATGTATATGAAGGAGAAAATCCTCAACCCAGACAGCCGGGTCGGTCGTCCCATCGTATTGGTCGATATTGATGGGTTTAAACCCTTCCGGGAACTGATGTTCCATGACTTCGTCCGTAAAACAGACCGGATGTGCAGGTCCTCGAAAACGAGTCATATCTGGCCGTGCACTGGCCGATGTGCTGCCCCGCATCTTTTCCCGAGCTCTGTCGTGCCTGTCTAGCCAGGCATCGTAGCCTTCTAGGCCAGCGGGTGCGCAGTCCCGCGAACCATATATGGATCGGGGAGGGGCTTTATTTGCCTGTATTTTGTCGCGCAGATCATAGGGGGCGTTGAAGCCCACCGCGCTCTTGCCGTGAGGGCGGGTTTTTGCAGGGGGGGTCTGTGTTTGCCCCTGCTGGCCTGTCTCGTCCTCTAGGAAGGAGATCGGCCTGTCCTGTATTGCCGTGCGTAAGCAGCTCGTCGTCGAAGTCGGGCAGCAGCCGTCTTTTGGGGTATGACTTGGCAGCGGTATGTCGAGCTTCGAGCTCGGCTTCAGCTTCGAGGACTTTTACCCATTTGTTGTTGAGCGCGTTCTCGTGGGTGTACAACTCTTGCTGCTTCCTCTTCATGCTTCGCGTAGTTGCGAGTAACCGTCGCTGGAACCGTTGATACGTCTCCAACGTATCTATAATTTTTGATTGTTCCATGCTATTATAGTATCAATCTTGGATGTTTTTATATGCAATTATATATCATTTTTTGGGACTAACCTATTAACCTAGTGTCCAGTGCCAGTTGCTGTTTTCTGCTTGTTTTTGGTTTTTCAGGAAATCAGTACCAAACGAAGTCCAAATGCCACGAAACTTTTTGGAGATTTTTTTCTGGACAAAAGAGACCCTAGAGACTTGGAGAGGAGGCCAGAAGGTTCACGAAGCCTCCACAAGGCAACAGGGCGCGGCCCCAGGGGGGCGCCCTGATGCCTTGTGGGGCCCTCGTGGCTCCGTTTGACCTAATTCCACTTCTATAAATTCTCAAAGATTGGGAAACCAATAGAGAGCCACCCCGAATAACTTTTAAGCCGCCGCAAGCCTCTGTTCTTCCGCGATCCCATCTGGAGGCCTTTTCCGGTACTCTGCCAGAGGGGGAATCGATCACGGAGGGCTTCTACATCAACCTTGCTGCCCTTCCGATGATGTGTGAGTAGTTTACCACAGACCTACGGGTCCATAGCTAGTAGCTAGATGGCTTCTTCTCTCTCTTTGATCTTCAATACCATGTTCTACTCGATGTTCTTGGAGTTCTATCTAATGTAATCTTCTTTTGCGGTGTGTTTGTTGGGATCCGATGAATTGTGAGTTTATGATCAGATTATTCATGAGAAATATTTGAGTCTTCTCTGAACTCTTTTATGCATGATTATTATAGCTTTGTATTTCTCTCCGATCTATCGATTTGGTTTGGCCAACTAGATTGGTTTATCTTGCAATGGGAGAGGTGCTTTGTGATGGGTTCAATCTTGCGGTGCTCAATCCCAGTGACAGAAAAGGGACAACAACAACAACAACAACAACAAAGCCTTTAGTCCCAAACAAGTTGGGGTAGGCTAGAGGTGAAACCCATAAGATCTCGCGACCAACTCATGGTTCTGGCACATGGATAGCAAGCTTCCACGCACCCCTGTCCATGGCTAGTTCTTTGGTGATGCTCCAATCCTTCAGGTCTCTCTTTACGGACTCTTCCCATGTCAAGTTCGGTCTACCCCGGACTCTTTTGACATTATCAGCACGCTTTAGCCGTCCGCTATGTACTGGGGCTTCTGGAGGCCTGCGCTGAATATGTCCAAACCATCTCAGACGATGTTGGACAAGCTTCTCTTCAATTGGCGCTACCCCAACTCTATCTCGTATATCATCATTCCGGATTCGGTCCTTCCTTGTGTGGCCACACATCCATCTCAACATGCGCATCTCCGCCACACCTAACTGTTGCACATGTCGCCTTTTAGTCGGCCAACACTCAGCGCCATACAACATTGCGGGTCGAACCGCCGTCCTATAGAACTTGCCTTTTAGCTTTTGTGGCACCCTCTTGTCACAGAGAATGCTAGAAGCTTGGCGCCACTTCATCCATCCGGCTTTAATTCGATGGTTCACATCTTCATCGATATCCCCATCCTTCTGCAACATTGACCCCAAATATCGAAAGGTGTCCTTCTGCGGCACCACCTGCCCATCAAGGCTAACATCCTCCTCCTCCTCGTGCCTAGTAGTACCGAAAGCGCACCTCATGTACTCGGTTTTAGTCCTACTAAGTCTAAAACCTTTCGATTCCAAAGTTTGCCTCCATAACTCCAACTTCCTATTGACCCCCGTCCGACTCTCATCGACTAGCACCACATCGTCCGCAAAGAGCATACACCATGGGATATCTCCTTGTATATCCCTTGTGACCTCATCCATCACCAAGGCAAAAAGATAAGGGCTCAAAGCTGACCCTTGATGCAGTCCTATCTTAATCGGGAAGTCATCAGTGTCGCCATCACTTGTTCGAACACTTGTCACAACATTATCGTACATGTCCTTGATGAGGGTAATGTACTTTGCTGGGACTTTGTGTTTCTCCAAGGCCCACCACATAACATTCCGCGGTATCTTATCATAGGCCTTCTCCAAGTCAATGAACACCATATGCAGGTCCTTCTTTTGCTCCCTATATCTCTCCATAAGTTGTCGTACCAAGAAAATGGCTTCCATGGTCGACCTCCCAGGCATGAAACCAAACTGATTTTTGGTCACGCTTGTCATTCTTCTTAAGCGGTGCTCAATGACTCTCTCCCATAGCTTCATTGTATGGCTCATCAGTTTAATTCCACGGTAATTAGTACAACTCTGAACATCCCCCTTGTTCTTGAAGATTGGTACTAATATACTCCGTCTCCATTCTTCTGGCATCTTGTTTGCCCGAAAAATGAGGTTGAAAAGTTTGGTTAGCCATACTATCGCTATGTCCCCGAGGCCTCTCCACACCTCAATGGGGATACAATCAGGGCCCATCGCCTTGCCTCCTTTCATCCTCTTCAAAGCCTCCTTGACCTCCGACTCCTGGATTCGCCGCACAAAAAGCCTGCTAGTATCAGCAAAGGAGTCATCCAGATCAATGGTAGAGCTCTCACTCTCCCCATTGAATAGCTTGTCAAAGTACTCCCGCCATCTATGCTTAATCTCCTCGTTCTTCACCAGGAGTTGATCTGCTCCGTCCTTGATGCACTTGATTTGGTCAACATCCCTCGTCTTCCTCTCTCGGATCTTGGCCATCTTATAGATGTCCCTTTCGCCTTCCTTCGTGTCTAACCGTTGGTAGAGGTCCTCATACGCCCGGCCCCTTGCTTCACTCACAGCTCGCTTTGCGGCCTTCTTTGCCATCTTGTACTTCTCTATGTTGTCTGCACTCCTATCCAGATACAGGCGTCTGAAACACTCTTTCTTCTCCTTAATTGCCTTCTGGACATCATCGTTCCACCACCAGGTATCTTTAGCTTCTCTTCTACTTCCCCTGGACACTCCAAACTCCTCTGAGGCCACCTTACGAATGCAAGTCGCCATCTTCATCCACATGTTGTCTACATCACCTCCTTCCTCCCAAGGGCCCTCCTTAATGACCCTCTCCTTGAACGCCTGAGCTACCTCCCCCTTGAGCTTCCACCACTTCGTCTAGCAACTTTGGCACGCTTGTCCCGCTGGACACGAAAAGGGACATGACACATATTTTTATTGTTGCCATTAAGGATAAAAAGATGGGGTTTAATCATATTGCTTGAGTTTACTTTGTCTACATCATGTCATCTTGCTTAAGGTGTTACTCTGTTTCATACTTAATACCCTAGATGCATGCTGGATAGCGGTCGATGGGTGGAGTAATAGTAGTAGATGCAGGCAGGAGTCGGTCTACTTGTCTCGGATGTGATGCCTATGTACATGATCATTGCCATGAATCCGTCATAATTATTTGCTTTTCTATCAATTGCCCAACAGTAATTTGTTTACCCACCGTATGCTATGTGTTCGAGAGAGAAGACTCTAGTGAAAACTATGGCCCTCGGGTCTACTTATATCATATATTAAAATCAAAAATACCTTTCAGCAATTTATTTACTTTTATTTTATTTAGTATTTTAGTTTATCTATCTACCACTATCAGAATTAATCCTTGCAAATAACCGCTAAGAGGATTAACAACCCTCTTATTTGCGTTGGGTGCAAGTGTTTACTTTTGTATGTGCAGGTGCGCTTAACAGAATTTTGCTTGGTTCTCCTACTGGATTGATAACCTTGGTTCTTAACTGAGGGAAATACGTATCTCTACTATACTGCATCATCCTCTCCTCTTCGGGGAAATACCAACGCAGTCTACAAGTAGCAGGAAGAATTTCTGGCATCGTTGCCGGGGAGACATCATCAAAATTATCAAGTACCTCCGCACAAACTATCATCCATTTGCATTTATTTTATTTGCCTTTTTATTTGCATTTGCCTCTTGTTTTCATCTCCCCCACTTCTAATTTTTTTTTACAAAAAACACAAAAATATTTTTTGTTGCTTGTTTGCTTTACCATTATGGCTAGTTCTTCGCTTGTTACTATTACCCCTGAAAATGAAGTACTTAATTTTAAACAAAGGGGAGGAGAAAATTTAAAAGATGCTTGGTATAGGATTTGCGATGCTCAAAATAGATCAACTCGTAAGCAATCCACTACCGTTCTTCTTCGAAATTTTTATGTGGGAGTTACTACTTGGTATAGATTTGCGCTTGACACTATTACCAGAGGGAATTTCTTGATGTGTCCCACTTTGGATGCTTTCGATGCTATGGGAAATTTAGTGGGTTCACCCCCTATCATTATTAATGAAACGGCATTGACTTTAGAGCATGTTATGCAAAGGTTAGAAGCTATTGAAAATAAGATGCCTACTATTGAACATCTTGATAATTTAGATAAAAAAGTCCATAATCATATTACTCAATTTGGTTCTAAGGTGGGAATTTCTTTGAAAACTTTAAAGGAAAAGGAACCGATAATTAACGAAAGGATATAACAAAACCCCGCTAGAATTGACAAGTTAGAAGAGATTATCAATAACTTAGGTTTCGCTTTTTCCTCCGCTAAAAGCATTGATAGGACTCCTCTTAATAAAAACTGCAAGCTTATATATGTTCCTAAGGTTAAGGGTGCTACTTCTAGTGAAGGGAACGATGATCTTAAAATGATTACTAAAATGATTAGCGTGCACCCCAATTTCATTGATATAATAAAGGAACCTATCCATAAAAGCAAAATTCTTGATTTTGTGCCTAGAAGTGTGATAATGAGAAACTCCTATGTCAAATATAGTATAAAAAATGGGTGTGTAATTGAGGAGTTGGAAACCAAGGATGACAATACTTGAAACTATGCATTATGCCTAGCTAAGGGCATAAAACAATAGCGCTTGTTGGGAGGTAACCCAATGAATAAAATAAATTTTTACTTTTACCTTCTGTTCTTGTGTGTTTACACAATTTTAGATTCTGTTATGATTGTGTTTTTATCTTTTAATTAGTGTTTGTGCCAAGTAATGCCTTTGGGATGATTTGGATGATAGTATAATTGATGCTGTTTGAAAACAGAAACTTTTGCGTCCAGTGCTGGAATTTTGATTTTTCGCTGGAGCGTCGGAACCTTCTTAATTTTTTACACAATATTGATATATGAATTTCCCACGTTTTCCTAATTTTACAAAAAAATTGGAGTTACAGAAGTATGACGTTAATTCAGATCTTTACAGACTGTTCTGTTTTAGACAGATTCTGTTTTTGTTGCATAGTTTGCTTATTTTTGATGAATCTATGGATCGTATCGGGGGGTATGAGTCATGGAGAAGTTGGAGTACAGTAGCATTATGCCAATATTAAATATGAATCAATTTACAACAGTACCTAAAGTTTAAGGTTTATTTGTTATACTAACGGATCTCACGAGGTTTCTGTTGAGTTTTGTGTGCTGAAGTTTTCAAGTTTGGGGTGAGACTACGATGGATAAAGGAATAAGGAGCGGCAAGAGCCTAAGATTGGGGATGCCCAATGCACCCCAAGGTAATATTCAAGGAAGACTCAAGCGTCTAAGCTTGGGGATGCCCCGAAAGGCATCCGCTCTTTCATCTACAATCTATCGGTAACTCACTTGGAGCTATATTTTTATTCATCACATGATATGTGTTTTACTTGGAGCGTCTTGTGATATAGTTTGTTTGCTTTTGTTTGCTTTTTAGTTTGTCACAATCATCTTTGCTAAACACACCTTTTTGAGAGGGACACACATTATTCGTGATTTGTTAGAATACTCTATGTGCTTCACTTATATCTTTTGAGCTAGGCAGTTGCTCTAGTGCTTCACTTATATCTTTTAGAGCACGGTGAAAGAACATGTGCTGCCCCCATGTTTGGTTTTGGTAATTGATGACAATCTCTATGGATTAATGGTTGCCTTGAGTTATATTTGAAGGGTTTGTCCATAGGCATTGCTTGAAGACCATTTGTTGGTTTCAAGGTTATTGGAAGAAGAATATGTATTGACCAAGGTGCTATTCAAGGCTTTGCCCAAAGATTGGTCATGTGAGATTTGAGCCTATTACAAGCATGTCTTGAAGAAGAAGATTGTGTGAACATCCTGTTTACCTTCAAGACATCATCTTTATGAAGAGAGAAGATTTGATTCAAGGTTGATCAAGACTAAGTCAAAGAGAGAATCAAGTTGATCAACACACAAAGCGTAGAAGATGTACCAAGCGGGATCAAGTGATCTCATGGTATGGTAAGCATTGTCCATTATGCTTTGTGTACTAACCCATGGTCTATGTGAGAGTTGTTTGTGGGGTTAGGTATGTTTCCATGGGCGTGCATCAAAAGGAAGATATCATATAACCCATGGAGGATGACATCAAGTGGTGATCATCATCAAGATTGCGGTATGCAAGTTCAAGTGGAGCATCATGAAGATATCATGCTTGAAGCTTGCCGTCCATTGTGGTGACAATGGGCTTGTGAAGATGTGCCAAAGAGTGGCTCACCCATAGTGGAGTATGGGGGAGCAATCAACTAGTCTTCATCGAGCCAACGCAATCAAGAAAGGTGGTCCAACTTGAGGAGGTCAAGATTGTCATCATCTAGCTCAAGTGGACTATGTGCAAGGCAAAGGTTTGCCCTTGGTAGGTTTTCTATTTTACCGGTCTCGTGGTGGTAGTTGGGAGACCGGGTTATAGGATCGATTGCCGTACTATCAAGGGGGGCTCTCAAGTAAGTAGCTTGATCGTATTGTTCGTAGAGAGCTCAAACCATTGCATCCTTGCATCATATTTCTTGGTTCTTGTTTGGCCTTTTTGCTTTGAGAGTCGTTGAGCTTTTGGTCACCTTCATGACAAGCTCAAGCTCATCGAAAACGGATTTCATTTGCATCTTCTATGATGTTTTCGTTGTTGGAGTTTATGCCGGTTCTTCACCGTTGGATAGTATTTGTTGTCATCTATCCAACGAGCTTGAGTTTGCTCTATTTGGAGCTCATATGCAGAAGTTGTGGCAGTTCCGGTTTTCTTGGCTGCTGATACGTCCATTTTGCATCATGTTTTGCTACTGTTATTTATAGTGTTTTTAATCAATATAACATGTTGTGGAGCAATTCTAATGCCTTTTCTCTCTTAATATGCAAGATTTACACAAGGAGGGAGATTGCCGGCAGCTGGAATTCTGGACCTGAAAAAGCTATGTCAGAGATACCTATTCTGCACATCTCCAAATGAGCTGAAATTTCACGGAGATTTATTTTGGAATAAATAAAAAATACTGGAAGAAAAAATACCAGAGGGGGCCACCCAGGAGCCCAAGAGGCACCAGGGCACGCCACCCCCCAGGCGCGCGCCCTGGTGGCTCGTGGGGCCCCTGGCCAGCCTCTGGCCCCCATTTTCTGATATATAAGTCCATTTGCCCTAGAAAAAATATAGAAAAGACTTTCGGGATGGTGCGCCGCCGTCTCGAGGTGGAACTTGGGCAGGAGCACTTTTGCTCTCCGGCGGAGAGATTCTGCCGGGGATACTTCCCTCCGGGAGGGGGAAATCGGCGCCATCGACATCACCAACGATCCTCTTATCGTGGGAGGATCAATCTTCATCAACATCTTCAACAGCACCATCTCATCTCAAACCCTAGTTCATCTCTTGTATTCAATCTTTGTCTCAAAACCTCAGATTGGTACCTGTGGGTTGCTAGTAGTGTTGATTACATCTTGTAGTTGATGCTAGTTGGTTTATTTGGTGGAAGATTATATGTTCAGATCCATTATGCTATTTAATACCCCTCTGATCTTGAAAACGATTATGATTTGTGAGTAGTTACTTTTGTTCTTGAGGACATGGGAGAAGTCTTGTCATAAGTAATCATGTGAATTTGGTATCCGTTCGATATTTTGATGATATGTATGTTGTTGATTCTCTTAGTGGTGTCATGTGAACGTCGACTACATGACACTTCACCATCTTTGGGCCTAAGGGAATGCATTGTGGAGTAGTAATTAGATGATGGGTTGCTAGAGTGACAGAAGCTTAAACCCTAGTTTATGCGCTATTCCATAAGGGGCTGATTTGGATCCATATGTTTAATGCTATGGTTAGAGTTATCTTAATTCTTCTTTCGTAGTTGCAGATGCTTTGAGAGGGGGTAATCATAAGTGGGAGGCTTGTTCAAGTAAGAACAACACCCAAGCACCGGTCCACCCACATATCAAATCATCAAAGTAGCGAACGCGAATCAAACCAACATGATGAAAGTGACTAGATGAAATTCCCATGTGTCCTCGAGAACGCTTTGCTTACTATAAGAGATCGTTCCGGCTTGTCCTTTGCTACAAAAAGGATTGGGCCACCTTGCTGCACTCTTTGTTACTATTGCTACTTGTCACTTGTTACAAATTATCTTGCTATCAAACTACTCGTTACCGATAATTTCAGTGCTTGCAGAAAATACCTTGCTGAAAACCGCTTGTCATTTCCTTCTGCTCCTCGTTGGGTTCGACACTCTTACTTATCGAAAGGACTACGATTGATCCCCTATACTTGTGGGTCATCAAGACTCTTTTCTGGTGCCATTGCCGGGGAGTGAAGCGCCTTTGGTGAGTGGAATTTGGTAAGGAAACATTTATATTACGTGCTGAAATTTACTGTCACTTGTCACTATGGAAAGTAATCCTTTGAGGGGTTTGTTCGGGGTATCTTCGCCTCGACCAGAAACACAAATAGTTGCTCCTCAACCTACTGCACCTACTGAAAATATTTATTATGAGATTCCTCCGGGTATGATAGAGAAACTGCTAGCTAATCCTTATGCAGGAGATGGAACGGTACATCCTGATATGCACTTGATCTATGTGGATGAAATTTGTGGATTGCTTAAGCTTGCAGGTTTTTCCGGAGATGGAGTTAAGAAGAAAGTATTCCCTTTATATTTGGAGGGAAAGGCATTGACATGGTATAGGCTATGTGATCATACTGATACATGGGACTGGAACCGATTGAATCTGGAATTCCATCAGAAATTTTATCCTATGCATTTGGTTCATCGTGATTAGAATTATATATATAATTTTTGGCCTCGTGAAGGAGAAAGCATCGCTCAAGCTTGGGGGAGGCTTAAGTACATGATGTACACATGCCCCAATCATGATCTCTCAAGAAAAATTATCTTACAGAATTTTTATGCTCGGCTTTCTCATGATAATCAAACCATGCTCGATTCTTCTTCGACTGGCTCCTTTATGAAGAAAACTATTGAATTCAGATGGGATCTTCTGGAAAGAATTAAACGCAACTCTGAAGATTGGGAACTCGACAAAGGTAATGGGTCAGGTATAATACTTGAGTTTGATTGTGTTAAATCTTTTATGGCTACCGATGCTTTTCATAAGTTTAGCACTAAATATGGACTTGACTCTGAGATAGTAGCTTCCTTTTGAGAATCATTTGCTACTCATGTTGATCTCCCTAAGGAGAAGTGTTTTAAATATCATCCCCCTGTTAAAGAAAAGATTGAGGAACCCGTTAGTGTTAAAGAAGAAACAATTGTTTACCATGCTGACCCAGTTGTGCCTACTGCTTATATTGAGAAACCACCTTTTCCTGTTAGGATCAAGGAACATGCTAAAGTTACATCTATGGTTAACAAAAGTAATATTAGAGCACCTAGACCCTCCGAACAAATTAAAGTTGAACCTAATGTTGCTATGGTTAAAGATCTCTTGGTCGATAATATAGATGGGCATGTTATTTACTTCTGTGATGAAGCAGCTAGAATTGCTAAACCAGATCCTAAAGATAAAAACAGACCTGTAGTAGGCATGCCTGTTGTCTCTGTTAAAATAGGAGATCATTGTTATCATGTCTTATGTGATTTGGGTGCTAGTGTGAGTGCTATTCCGTTTACCTTATATCAAGAAATTATGAATGATATTGCACCTATTGAAATAGAGGACATTGATGTTACTATTAAGCTTGCAAACAGAGATACCGTTACACCACTTGGGATCAATAGAGATGTTGAAGTCTTGTGTGGAAAAATAAAATACCCTACTGATTTTCTAGTCCTCGGTTCTCCACAAGATGATTTTTGTCCCATTATATTTGGTAGACCTTTCTTGAACACTGTTAATGCCAAGATTGATTGCGCTAAAGAAACTGTTGGTGTTAATTTTGGTGGTATGTCTCATGAGTTTAATTTCTCCAAGTTTCGTAGACAACCTCATGATAAAGAATTGCCTAGTAAAGATTAAATTATTGGTCTTGCTTCTATTGCCGTACCTCCTACTGATCCGTTAGAACAATATTTGCTAGACCATGAAAACGATATGCATATGAATGAAAGAAATGAAATAGATAAGATGTTCTTTGATCAACCACCTATCCTTAAACACAATTTTCCTGTTGAAACTCTTGGAGGCCCTCCTCCACCTAAGGGTGATCCTGTATTTGAATTGAAGCAATTGCCTAATACATTGAAATATGCTTACCTTGATGAAAAGAAGATATATCCTATTATTATTAGTGCTAACCTTTCAGAGCATGAAGAAAAGAGATTACTAAAAACTCTAAGGAAGCACCGAGCTACTATTGGATATACTCTTGATGATCTTAAGGGCATTAGTCCCACTCTATGTCAGCACAAAATTAATATGGAGCCTAATGCTAAACCAGCTGTCGACCACCAACGACGATTAAATCCTAAGATGAAAGAGGTGGTAAGAACTGAAATATTAAAGCTTCTGGAAGCAGGTATAATCTATCCCATAGCTGATAGTAGATGGGTAAGTCCCGTTCATTGTGTCCCTAAGAAAGGAGGTATTACCATTGTTCCTAATGATAAAAATGAACTCATTACACAAAGAATCGTGACTGGTTATAGGATGGTAATTGATTTTAGAAAATTAAACAAAGCCACTAGAAAAGATCATTACCCCTTACCTTTTATTGATCAAATGTTAGAAAGAATGTCTAAGCATACACACTTTTGTTTCCTAGATGGTTATTCTGGTTTTTCTCAAATACCCGTATCACAATCCGACCAAGACAAAACCACCTTTACTTGTCCTTTTGGAACTTATGCTTATAGACGTATGCCCTTTGGTTTATGCAATGCACCTGCTACCTTTCAAAGATGTATGACTGCTATATTCTCTGACTTTTGTGAAAATATTGTTGAGGTATTCTTTACGGAACTTCTTTTGATGATTGCTTAAGCAACCTTGATCGAGTTTTGCAGAGATGTGAAGAAACTAATCTTGTCTTGAATTGGGAGAAATGCCACTTTATGGTGAATGAAGGCATTGTCTTGGGGCATAAAATTTCTGAAAGAGGTATTGAAGTTGATAAAGCTAAGGTTGATGCTATTGAGAAAATGCCATGTCCTAAAGATATTAAAGGTATAAGAAGTTTCCTAGGTCATGCTGGTTTCTATAGGAGATTTATTAAAGACTTCTCTAAAATTTCTAGGCCTCTTACCAATCTTTTGCAAAAAGATGTTCCATTTGTTTTTGATGATGATTGTCTAGAAGCCTTTGAAACACTTAAGAAAGCCTTAACGACTGCACCTATTGTTCAACCACCTGATTGGAACTTGCCTTTTGAAATTATGTGTGATGCTAGTGATTATGCTGTTGGTGCTGTTCTAGGACAGAGAGTTGCTAAGAAATTAAATGTTATCCATTATGCTAGTAAAACTCTAGACAGTGCCCAAAGAAATTATGCTACTACTGAAAAAGAATTTCTAGCAGTTGTGTTTGAATGTGATAAATCAGATCTTACATAGTTGATTCTAAAGTAACTGTTCACACCAATCATGCTGCTATTAAATATCTTATGGAGAAGAAAGATGCTAAACCTAGACTCATTAGGTGGGTTTTATTGCTACAAGAATTTGACTTGCATATTATTGATAGAAAGGGAGCTGAGAATCCCGTAGCAGATAATTTGTCTAGAATGGAAAATGTTCTTAATGACCCACTACCTATTAATGATGATTTTCCTGATGAACAATTAGCTGTCATAAATGCTTCTCGTAATACTCCATGTTATGCGGACTATGCTAATTATATTGTTGCTAAATTTATACCACCTAGTTTCACATACCAACAAAAGAAAAAGTTCTTGTTTGATTTAAGACATTACTTCTGGGATGACCCACATCTTTATAAAGAAGGAGTAGATGGTATTATTAGACGTTGTATACCTGAGCATGAACAGGAACAAATCCTACGGAAGTGTCATTCCGAGGCTTACGGAGGACACCATGCGGGAGACAGAACTGCACACAAGGTATTACAATCTGGTTTTTATTGGCCTACTCTTTTCAAGGATGCTTGTAAGTTTGTCCTATGTTGTGATGAATGTCAAAGAATTGGTAATGTTGGTAGACGTCAGGAAATGCCTATGAATTACTCACTTGCTATTGAACCATTTGATGTTTGGGGATTTGATTATATGGGACCTTTTCCTAAATCCAATGGGTATACACATATTTTAGTTGCTGTTGATTACATTACTAAGTGGGTAGAAGCTATTCCAACTAGTAGTGCTAATCATAACACTTCTATTAAAATGCTTAAAGAAGTTATTTTCCCAAGGTTCGGAGTCCCTAGATATTTAATGACTGATGGTGGTTCACATTTTATTCATGGTGCATTCCGTAAATTGCTTGCTAAATATGATGTCAACCATAGAATTGCATCTCCCTATCACCCTCATTGAGCAATAGAGAAATAAAATTAATTTTGCAAAAAACCGTCAATAGATCTAGGAAGAACTGGTCTAAGAAACTTGACGATGCATTATGGGCTTATAGAACTGCTTACAAAAACCCTATGGGTATGTCTCCTTATAAAATGGTTTATGGAAAAGCATGTCATTTACCTCTTGAGTTAGAACATAAAGCATATTGGGCAATTAAAGAACTCAATTATGATTTTAAACTTGCCGGTGGAAAGAGGTTATTTGATATTAGCTCATTAGATGAATGGAGAACCCAAGCTTATGAAAATGCCAAATTGTTTAAACAAAAAGTTAAAAGATGGCATGATAGAAGAATTCAAAAACGGGAATTTAAAGTGGGTGAGCAAGTTCTATTGTACAATTCTCGTTTGAGATTCTTTGCAGGAAAACTTCTCTCTAAATGGGAAGGACCGTATATCATCGAGGAAGTTTATCGCTCCGGGCCGTCAAAATAAACAACTCCGAAGGCACTAATCCGAGAGTGGTGAATGGGTAAAGAATTAAGCACTATATTTCAGGTACTCCCATTAATGTTGAAACTAATATTATTGAAATAATTACACCGGAGGAATACATAAGAGAGACCTTCCAGAACACTCCAGAACCCTGAAAAGGAAGAGGTACGTGATACGGTAAGTAAACCGACTCCAAAAATTCCATAAAAATACTTTCTGTCAGTTTTGGAATATTAGAAAAAATACAAAAATAAGAAACAGCCGAGGGGACCCACCTGGTGCCCATGAGGCACCAGGGCGCGCCACCTCCCCAGGCGCGCCCTGGTGGCTCGTGGGCCCCTCGTGAGCCTTCCCGACTCCGTTTTCTTCTGGATTACTTGTTTTGCAAGATAAAACATCTTTATATATACTCCCGGACGTTTTGACCACCGTATCGCAGAAATCTCCTATGTTCTTGTTTCGTGCTATTTTTCTGACAGATCTAGATCGCTATGGTCCACCAAGCTCTTCCAAGGACAAGTTCTACCAGAAGGTCATCAACCCCTACCTACCGGAGGTGATGAAACACCCTCAAGCCATTGAGATGCGTGAGGGGGTGCTTCACATCCGGGATGTTCAAGGACCCAAGAAGACCGGGAGCGTGGAGTCCAGGCTCGAAGCGGTGGAGCAGGAGATCTTCAAGTGCCAAGGGATGGTGGAACGTGGACTCAGCGCCAACCACTCCATGATCACGGAATTCACCCGTAATCACAAGGTGGATGGACAATCGATGGGAGACATCATCTTCAAGCTCAATGAACGAATCGATTATCTCCAAGGCCAAATCTATGATCTTCAAAACCAAAATTATGAGTATGAGGCAAGATTCAAAGGTATGAGTTTAGCTGCAAGTTTCAGGACTCCGAAGACTCGCTCATCTTTTTATGATGGGGAACCTATGCCATGGAAGCCAGAGGACAAGCCTGCCACTTCATCATCACCACCATCACCGAAGAAGGAAACTTGAGTACATGGGTATGGGCACTCCCCTTGGCTTGTGCCAAGCTTGGGGGAGGCGCCCCGGTATCGTATCACCATCACTTTTATCATCTTTACCTATTTTTAGTGCGATCCTTAGTTATTTCGTGATCTAGTTGAATAAAAGTTTAGTATGATCTATTTTCGAGCGCTAGTTTCGTGATCTATCTATCTATGTAATCGAGTTGAGAGTTATATAATAAAGAATAGTTTGAGTTTTTTTGCTTCTTTACTTCCATGTTTCAATCGTAGCAATGAAAATAATTAAAAAGATCATATGCTAATCTTATGGAAAGTAATGACATTACATAAAGAAAAGTATAAGTGGTAAAATTTATTGGAAGTTAACAAGCATAGCATTAGTCAATGATTTAATTCATGAAAAAATTAATAGGGAAGAGAAGATTCACATGCAAATATACTATCTTGGACATCTTTTATGATTGTGAGCCCCCATTAAGTATTTTATGTCAAATTGTTGACGTTGGACAAGGAAGACAACGTAATGAATTATGTTTGCTTATATTCACATAGAAGTTATATTGTCATAGATCCTCCAACATGTGGTGCTTGCCCAATATCTTTGCTAGCCAAAAATCCGCACCAAGTTGAGATACTACTTGCGCATCCAAAACCCTTAAACCCAGTTTCATGTCATGAGAGTCCACTATATCTACCTATGGATTGAATAAGATCCTTCAAGTAAGTTGTCGTCGGTGCAAAAAGCAATAAAAATTGCCTCTAAATATGTCTGAACTTTTATTGTAAGGGAAAATAAGCTTTGTACGAACTTGTGATGGTAAAGAAATAAAAGCGACAGACTGCATAATAAAGGTTGCTATCACAAGGGGCAATATAAAGTGACGTTCCTTTGCATTAAGAGCTTGTGCATCCAACAACAAAAAGCGCATGACAACCTCTGCTTCCCTCTGCGAAGGGCCTATCCTTTAATTTTATGTATTTACTTTTTATGCAAGAGTCAATAGTGTTCTCCTCTACTTCCATTTTATTTTTCTCTTTTGCAAGCATCATGTGGTGGGGAAAGATCTAGACATATATATCCAGTTGTATATGAGTGATCATGAGTTATTATTGTTGACATCACCCTTGAGGTGAATAAGTTGAGAGGCGAAATCATAAGCCCCTATCTTTCTGTGTGTCTAGCTGAAACTTTTTGCTCCATATATATGTCGTGAGTGTTAGCAATCATAGAAGACTAAATGATGGTTGAGTATGTGGACTTGCTAAAAAGATCCTACATGAGACCCTTCCTGAAAATATGATGAATTGCAATTGCATTGTTGACTGAGAACATAGTTTGTTAGTTTTCAAGAAAGTTTATGCCTTATACTTCATTGTTGTGATGAATTGTTACTTGCTCATGAGAAGTTTTATGATAATAAATATTGCTGTTGTAATAATGATCATGATGCTACTATGTCCGTATTCTGTTTTTATCGACACCTCTCTCTCTAAACATGTGGACATGATTATCGATATCGGCTTTCGCTTGAGGACAAGCGAGGTCTAAGCTTGGGGGAGTTGATACGTCCATTTTGCATCATGTTTTGCTACTGTTATTTATAGTGTTTTTAATCAATATAACACTTTGTGGAGCAATTCTAATGCCTTTTCTATCTTAATATGCAAGATTTACACAAGGAGGGAGATTGCCGGCAGCTGGAATTCTGGACCTGAAAAAGCTATGTCAGAGATACCTATTCTGCACATCTCCAAATGGGCTGAAATTTCACGGAGATTTATTTTGGAATAAATAAAAAATACTGGAAGAAAAAATACCAGAGGGGGCCACCCAGGAGCCCACGAGGCACCAGGGCACGCCACCCCCCAGGCGCGCGCCCTGGTGGCTCGTGGGGCCCCTGGCCAGCCTCTGGCCCCCATTTTCTGATATATAAGTCCATTTGCCCTAGAAAAAATATAGAAAAGACTTTCGGGATGGTGCGCCGCCGTCTCGAGGTGGAACTTGGGCAGGAGCACTTTTGCTCTCCGGCGGAGAGATTCTGCCGGGGATACTTCCCTCCGGGAGGGGGAAATCGGCGCCATCGACATCACCAACGATCCTCTTATCGTGGGAGGATCAATCTTCATCAACATCTTCAACAGCACCATCTCATCTCAAACCCTAGTTCATCTCTTGTATTCAATCTTTGTCTCAAAACCTCAGATTGGTACCTGTGGGTTGCTAGTAGTGTTGATTACATCTTGTAGTTGATGCTAGTTGGTTTATTTGGTGGAAGATTATATGTTCAGATCCATTATGCTATTTAATACCCCTCTGATCTTGAAAACGATTATGATTTGTGAGTAGTTACTTTTGTTCTTGAGGACATGGGAGAAGTCTTGTCATAAGTAATCATGTGAATTTGGTATCCGTTCGATATTTTGATGATATGTATGTTGTTGATTCTCTTAGTGGTGTCATGTGAACGTCGACTACATGACACTTCACCATCTTTGGGCCTAAGGGAATGCATTGTGGAGTAGTAATTAGATGATGGGTTGCTAGAGTGACAGAAGCTTAAACCCTAGTTTATGCGCTATTCCATAAGGGGCTGATTTGGATCCATATGTTTAATGCTATGGTTAGAGTTATCTTAATTCTTCTTTCGTAGTTGCGGATGCTTGGGAGAGGGGGTAATCATAAGTGGGAGGCTTGTTCAAGTAAGAACAACACCCAAGCACCGGTCCACCCACATATCAAATCATCAAAGTAGCGAACGCGAATCAAACCAACATGATGAAAGTGACTAGATGAAATTCCCATGTGTCCTCGAGAACGCTTTGCTTACTATAAGAGATCGTTCCGGCTTGTCCTTTGCTATAAAAAGGATTGGGCCACCTTTTTGCACTCTTTGTTACTATTGCTACTTGTCACTTGTTACAAATTATCTTGCTATCAAACTACTCGTTACCGATAATTTCAGTGCTTGCAGAAAATACCTTGCTCAAAACCGCTTGTCATTTCCTTCTTCTCCTCGTTGGGTTCGACACTCTTACTTATCGAAAGGACTACGATTGATCCCCTATACTTGTGGGTCATCAGCTGCATCTGTTTTCTTGGGCAGGTTTTCAGCTCCCAAGCAGTAGTACCGCCCAGCTCCACGGTAGTACCGCTTATGCGGTACTTCCGCTTTGAAGCTACTGCGGCCTCTACCGCTTATCTTGAGTGTTCTGTTGCCTTCCCGCGCTCAGCGGAAGTAGAGCGGAAGTTGAGGGCGGTAGTACCGCTGTCCAACGGTAGTACCGTCCTGCCACTTCCGCTGCTACTACCGGTTATTTTTAGCTCTCTGGACTCGTTTGTCATCTCCACGGCAGTGGGGCGGTAGTAAGTGGGTGGTAGTACCGCTGCTGCTGTACTGCCCCCCACTGGTTTCTTCGTACTACAACCTCAACGTTAGTACCGCTGGGGCAAGCGGTAGTACCGCTCTGGCGGCACTACCGCCTCGGGTCTCTGCGCCTTTGCACTGTACTGATGGAACTACCGGCCGGGCGGTAGTACCGCTTGTGTGCGGGCTGAGCGGGTAACGGTTGGATTTTTCCCCACCTATAAAAGGGGGCCTTCTTCCCCAATGGACCTTATCCGTTGAGCTCGTGTTCTTCCCCCATTATTGACCTTCTTTGAGCTTGCTATCTCTCAATCCCTCCATGGATTCTTGCTAGTTTTTAAGGGAAAAAGAGAGAGGAGATCTAGATCCACATTTCCACCAATCACTTTCTCCTCTATGTGAGGGGAACCCCTTGGATCTAGATCTGGGAGTTCTTCGTGTTCTCTTCTTCGTTCTTCCTCCCATTTTCCTCCATAGCATTAGTTGCTTTGGTGGGATTTGGGAGAGAAGGACTTGGGCACTCCGTGTGCCCTTGCCATTACATTTGGTGCATCGGTTTGAGTTCTCCACGGTGATACGTGGTAGTGAAAGTTGATAAGCTTGTTACTCTTGGGTGTTTGGGCACCCTAGAGCTTGTTCCTCTTGGGTGCTTTGGTGCCCTAGACGGTTGGTGTTATCGGAGCTCAATCATTGTGGTGTAAAGCTCCGGGTAAGCGTCGGGGTCTCCAATTAGGTTGTGGAGATTGCCCCGAGCAATTTGACGGGTACCGGTGACCACCCCCAAGGGTTGCCAAAGTGTACAGGTTCGGTGACCGCCCCCAAGGGTTTCCATTTGTACGGGTTCGGTGACCGCCCACAAGGGTCCCTTAGTGGAATCACGTCATCTTGCATTGTGCGAGGGCGTGAGGAGATTACGGTGGCCCTAGTGGCTTCTTGGGGAGCATTGTGCCTCCACACAGCTCCAAACGGAGATTAGCATCCACAAGGGTGTGAACTTCGGGATACATCGTTGTCTCCGCGTGCCTCGGTTATCTCTTACCCGAGCCCTTTACTAATGCACTTTACTTTGTTGTTTATCTTGCTTAGCATAAGTTGTTGGTGCACATAGGTGAGCCTAGTTGTTGTAGGTTTTGTGCTTGACAAATTAACCGCTAGTTTTATTCCGCATTTGTTCAAGCCTAAACTGTAATTATTTTAAAGCGCCTATTCACCCCCCCTCTAGGCGACATCCATGATCTTTCACACGGCGGTGGTTATATTTTAAAGAAATAGTTGCACTATCATGCTTCAATTATATCTTTTTGAGAGTCTAATGATTAGCAATGGTAATATGCACGGGTTATGAATTTGGTCCTAATATGATAGGTATTCAAGAGGGATATAATAAAAACTTTCATGTAGATCACTGAATATGATAAGTTTGATTCCTTGCAATAGTTTGGCGATATTAAGATGGTAATATGTGGGAGGTGCTAGTAGATAATTGTGGTTTAGTAAGAATATTGGTGTTAAGGTTTGTGATTCCCAAAGCATGCACGTATGGTCTGTCGTTATGCTAAGAAGTTGGAGCATGATTTATTCTTGATTGTCTTCCTTTGTGTGGCGGTCGGGGGCGCGCGATGGTTAACTCCTACCAACCTCCCCCCTAGGGGCATGCGTAGTAGTACTTTGCTTCGAGGGCTAATAAACTTTCGCAATAAGTATATGAGTCCTTTATGACTAATGTGAGTCCATGGATTATACGCACTCTCACCCTTCCGCAATTTGCTAGCCTCTTCGGTACCGTTCATTGCCCTTTCTCACATCGAGAGTTGGTGCAAACTTCGCCGGTGCATCCAAACCCCGTGATATGATACACTCTATCACACATAAGCGTCCTTATATCTTCCTCAAAACAGCCACCATACCTACCTATCATGGCATTTCCATAGCCATTCCAAGATATATTGCCATGCAACTTCCACCGTTCCATTTTTATGACACACATCATCATTGTCATATTGCTTTGCATGATCATATAACTGACATAGTATTTGTGGCTCAGCCACCGTTCATCATTTTTATACATGTTACACTAGTATCATTGCACATCCTGGTACACTACCAGAGGCATTCATATAGAGTCATATTTTTGTTCTAGTTTCGAGTTGTAATTTTCTTTTGAGTTGTAAGTAAATAGAAGTATGATGATCATCATTATTAGAGCATTGTCCCAGTGAGGAAATAAAAAAAGAGGCCAAAAAGAGCCTACCAAAAAAAATATGAGAGAAAATGAGACAAGGGGCAATGTTACTATCCTTTTCCATACGTGTGCTTCAAAGTAGCACCATGTTTTTCATATAGAGAGTCTCTTGTTTAGTCACTTTCATATACTAGTGGGAATTTTTCATTATAGAACTTGGCTTGTATATTCCAATGATGGGCTTCCTCAAATGCCCGAGGTCTTCATGAGCAAGCAAGTTGGATGCACACCCACTTAGTTTTCATGTTGAGCTTCCATACACTTATAGCTCTTAGTGCATCCGTTGCATGGCAACCCCTACTCCTCGCATTGACATCAATTGATGGGCATCTCCATAGCCCGTTGATTAGCCTCGTTGATGTGAGATTATCTTCTTATTTTTGAGTTCCCCTTATTGATCTCTACCACCACACTCTATTCCACCCATAGTGCTATATCCATGGCTTGCACTCATGTATTGCGTGGGGGTTGAAAAAGCTAAAGCGCGTTAAAAAGTATGAACCAATTGCTTGGCTAAAACCGGGGTTGTTAATGATAAATATTTTGTGTTAAGAAGATGGAGCATGACAGGATTATATGATTTTGTAGGGATAACTTTCTTTAGCATTTTTATTTTGAAAGACATGATTGTTTATTAGTATGCCTGAGTATTGATGTCTTTATGTCAAACTATAGACTATTGCTTTGAATCATTCGGATCTTATTATTTATACCATAAGAGAAATATTACATGATGAAACATGTTAGGTAGCATTCCACATCAAAAATTCTGTTTTTATCATTTACCTACTCGAGGACGAGAAGGAATTAAGCTTGGGGACCGTTGATACATCTCCAACGTATCTATAATTTTTGATTGTTCCATGTTATTATAGTATCAATCTTGGATGTTTTTATATGCAATTATATATCATTTTTTGGGACTAACCTATTAACCTAGTGCCCAGTGCCAGTTGCTATTTTCTGCCTGGTTTTGGTTTTTCAGGAAATCAGTACCAAACGAAGTCCAAATGCCCCGAAACTTTTTGAAGATTTTTTTCTGGACAAAAGAGACCCTGGAGACTTGGAGAGGAGGCCAGAAGGTTCACGAAGCCTCCACAAGGCAACAGGGCGCGGCTCCAGGGGGCGCCCTGATGCCTTGTGGGGCCCTCGTGGCTCCGTTTGACCTAATTCCACTTCTATAAATTCTCAAATATTGGGAAACCAACAGAGAGACACCCCGAATAACTTTTATGCCGCCACAAGCCTCTGTTCTTCCGCGATCCCATCTGGAGGCCTTTTCCGGTACTCTGCCGGAGGGGGAATCGATCACGGAGGGCTTCTACATCAACCTTGCCGCCCTTCCGATGATGTGTGAGTAGTTTACCACAGACCTACGGGTCCATAGCTAGTAGCTAGATGGCTTCTTCTCTCTCTTTGATCTTCAATACCATGTTCTCCTCGATCTTCTTGGAGTTCTATCCGATGTAATCTTCTTTTGCGGTGTGTTTGTTGGGATCCGATGAATTGTGAGTTTATGATCAGATTATTCATGAGAAATATTTGAGTCTTCTCTGAACTCTTTTATGCATGATTATTATAGCTTTGTATTTCTCTCCGATCTATCGATTTGGTTTGGCCAACTAGATTGGTTTATCTTGCAATGGGAGAGGTGCTTTGTGATGGGTTCAATCTTGCGGTGCTCAATCCCAGTGATAGAAAGGGACATGACACGTATTTGTATTGTTGCCATTAAGGATAAAAAGATGGGGTTTAATAATATTGCTTGAGTTTACTTTGTCTACATCATGTCATCTTGCTTAAGGCGTTACTCTGTTTCATACTTAATACCCTAGATGCATGCTGGATAGCGGTCGATGGGTGGAGTAATAGTAGTAGATGCAGGCAGGAGTCAGTCTACTTGTCTCGGGTGTGATGCCTATATACATGATCATTGCCATGAATCCGTCATAATTATTTGCTTTTATATCAATTGTCCAACAGTAATTTGTTTACCCACCGTATGCTATGTGTTCGAGAGAGAAGCCTCTAGTGAAAACTATGGCCCCCGGGTCTACTTTTATCATATATTAAAATCAAAAATACCTTGCTGCAATTTATTTACTTTTATTTTATTTAGTATTTTAGTTTATCTATGTACCACTATCAGAATTAATCCTTGCAAATAACCGCTAAGAGGATTGACAACCCTCTTATTTGCGTTGGGTGCAAGTGTTTGCTTTTGTGTGTGCAGGTGCGCTTAACGGAATTTTTCTTGGTTCTCCTACTGGATTGATAACCTTGGTTCTTAACTGATGGAAATACTTATCTCTACTATACTGCATCATCCTCTCCTCTTCGGGGAAATACCAACGCAGTCTACAAGTAGCAACCGTGCCTGTTCGGATGGGCTTATGGGTACCACGAAGTCGTCGGGTCCGAGGCTTAAATCGTCCTTGGATTCAGGGAGGTAATCTCTATCCGATCCATCATTGAGCGTGCCCATGTCCTCGAGATCATCCTCCGCAAGTGCCTCTACGGGCTCCTTCGGCTCGGCGGGCGAGGCTTGATTGTCCTCGCCCGGGTTCTCCGTGGCGTCGGGGGCCGCACCGTTATCGGCGGTGCCCGTGGTGTTGGTCGAACTCTTGCTTCCATTACTCCCTTTAGATCGCTTCTTTGGGCGGCGACGCTTAGGGTTCTCCTTAGGTTTATCCCGAGGGCTGTTTTTAGGAGTTTCGACCATATAGACGTCGTATGTGGACGTGGCTGCCCAATCCCCTGTATGGGTTTTAGCGGACAGGTTTGCTCCTGTATCGCCACATACATCTTCATCCATGTCGGTGGCTTCATCAGAGCCATAGTCGAGCTCATCGGTCAAGTCTTCAACCATGGCGACTAAGTGGGTGGTGGGTGGGACGAAAATCTCCCGATCATCGGTTTTGCATCCGATCTGATCGTAGACGGCGGTTGAGATCGCCAAGTCTTGGATTCGGTCCAGCACCTCGTTTAACTGTGAGACCTCCTCCATGCTCAAGACCTGGCTATAGGCCGGGTCGATCTGGAGTGGTCTGCTCAGACTGCCTAACGCAGCATTGTTACCCTGCCCGTCTGAGGTCGATCCCTGGTTGGCAGGAGATGGGGTCTCGTCAGCCATAGGCGACGAGATAATCACCGTCGGGCCCATTGGCGAACTCGGCTCGAAGCCAGGGTCTGTGGGCGTAGCGGCGGGGTTAGAAGCAACGATCGCCAGACTCATCTCCGGGATCGGGTTCGCTGGGAGGCCGGATCCGAGAATCAGATCGGGAATATCATCCGGAGCGTCCGTGTCAGAGGGACCCTCAAGCCGAACGTGATGACCCGATCCGGGGCGAAGTTCTCGACGCGGCGCAGATGGCCAGTCGAGTCGGCGTGCAGCACGATGCTGCCGACGACAAAAAGCTGGCCGGGGACGAAGATGTCACCGCGGCCAACATCGCTGACGATCTGTAAGCGAGCCATCAATATTTTGGGATCAACACGGCGAGCTCTCAATGAAAGCACCAATGTCGGTGTCAAAACCGGCGGATCTCGGGTAGGGGTGCCCGAGCTGTGAGATCGGATCGATGGCTTAACAGGGAACGTAGAACACGGTGTTTTACCCAGGTTCGGGCCCTCTCTATGGAGGTAAAACCCTACGTCCTGCTCTTGTTTATATTGATGGTGTATCAAGGTACATAGTTGATCTACATCGAGATCGTGAGTTATGGTCTAAACCTATGATTGCGAATGATCGTGTCTCTACGGACTCAACCCTCTGGCTTATATAGGCACCATGGGTATCTAGAGTTACACATGGATGGTTACAACTAAAGGAATACATGCCGAATCTACATATCCTTGGGGTGTATGCCAAGTCTTCGGTGAGGCCCGGTACGTCGGTCCTTCAGGTTGGAAACCTCCGGAATCTCTGTTCTTCAATGGGCCTTGAGTCCAGCCCATGGACTAATCACCTAGGCTAGGACCCCCTAGTCCAGGACACCGTCACTAGGGGGGTGCCCCCTTCGTGGCTCCCCTGTACTTCGTCTGGTCCGCCTCCCAGGCTTCGGGGGTCTCTTCTTGTCCAAAAAAATCGCCGTAAAATTTCGTGGCAATTGGACTTCATTTTGTATGGATTTTCTGTGAAACAAAAATAGCCAAAAAAACATGAATTGGCACTGGGCACTAGGTCAATAGGTTAGTCCATAAAAATCATATAAAAGTGCACCAAAACCATATAAAATTGTTGTAAACATGGCATGAATACTTCATAAATTATAGATACGTTGGAGACGTATCAGCATCCCCAAGCTTAATTCCTGCTCGTCCTCGAGTAGATAAATGAGAAAAGAAATAATTTATGAAGTGTGAATGCTATCATAAACAACAACTTTTTCTCATAAAACTCATCATGATAAAGTAGCAATCAATTCACATGTTATGGTTCAAACAATGCATTCTCTTGAAACTTAACAACCTATGTTCTTAGTCACCAAACAATTACAATTCAACTTATTTTCATAAAAGTCTAAGTAAGAGCTTCACATACTCAATTATCATATAGTCTTCTATGATTGCTAGTACTCAAAGCATATTTTTAGAACAAACCGTTTCAGCCAGACACGTAGGAAGATAGGGGCTTAATGTTTCCCCTCCCGACTTATTTATCATAGAGATAATTGTCAACAATAATAATTCATGATTAGATATATTTGAATGGATATATGTGCCTAGATATTTCCCCACCACATGATGCTTGCAAAGTAGAGAATAATTGAGGTTGGAATAAGAAGTTGACTCAACATGAAAAGTAAAAAGATAGGCCCTTCGCAGAGGGAAGCATGGATTTGCTTATGTGCCAGAGCTCATTTCTTAAAACAGAGATAATTTCATTTGAGAGGTGTACTTTTTCTGTCAACGTTATGACAAAGGATTTCAATATCTTCCATGTTAAACACATTATTGGCGGTTCCCATGCAGAAATGAAAATTTTACTCCCCCTCAACCATAAAAACACAAGCCATGGCTAGCCGAATTCACGGGTGCCCTCCAAACAATCAACTTTCCAGGGGGAGTTTGTTTTATTATATCTTTCTTTAATTTTTAACGGGACTGGGCATCCCAATTACCGGCCTCTCTCGTGCAAGGACAAGTGAATAAACACCCATCATGAAAATAACCCGCTTAACATGGAAGATATTGACCGCCCCGTCGCTCCATGAGCGGTACGGGCACACAAAACAGATGTTTATTTGAAGATTTTAGAGATGGCACATGCAAATTTACTTGGAACGGCAGGGTAATACCGCATATAGGTAGATATGGTGGACACTCATGGAAGAAACTTAGCTCAAGGATTTTGGATGCACAAGCAGTATTCCCGCTTGGTACAGAAATTTTGGCTAGCAAAAATTATAAATAAGCACCACATGTTGGAGGATCCATAACAATATAACTTCTATGCAAATATACCCAAACATAACTCATTACGTTGTCTTCCTTGTCCAACTTCAACTAATTTTGATCAAGTTTGAAAATAATTAATGGCTATTCACAATCATAAAAGATGTCCAAGATAATACTATATTTGTATGTGAAATTTCTCTTCTTTATACTAATCATTCATGAATTGCTTGTATGACCAATGTTACGATTGTTAAATTTCAATAGATTTTACTTTCTAAACCCAATGTGAAAATACTACTAAGCATATGGAACATATATAATTTCAGATTTATGATATTCGATTCATTCAACAATTTACTCATAGGATATAAGTGAAGCACAATAGTAAATGACAAACTACTCCAAAAGATATAAGTGAAGATCAATGAGTAGTTAAACAATTAAGTAGCTATGTGAAGACTCTCTCCAAATAAAGATTTCAGATCTGATAATTTTATTAAAACAGCCCAACAAAAATAAAAGGACACTCCAAGAATAGCACATATCATGTGAACAAATAAACACTTAGACTCAACCAAGACTAACCGATAGTTGTTGATGAAGAGAGGTGGGATGCCTACCGGGTCATCCCCAAGCTTAGATTCTTGAGCCTTATTGTAATATTAACTTGGGATGCCTTGGGCATCCCCAAGCTTGAGCTCTTGTGTCTCCCTAATTCCTCTCGTATCTCGGCCTCCCCTAAGTCTTAAAACTTGATCCACACAAAACTTACAAGAACTCGTTAGATAAGTTAGTACAAATCAACTCGAAACCTTAACATTCTCTACTGTAGAAAATTAAAAAATATATAATTAAACATTGCATACTAAATTTATCTGCATATTTAATACTCCCATCACCAAATAGAAACATTAAACAATCAAACATATGCAAACAATGCAACTATAACCGCAATCTGTCTAAACAGAACAGTCTGTAAAGGAGGAATAAAAATTCATACTTCCCTAACTCCAAAAATTCTGAAAAATTACCATGTGACAGAGAACTTATGTATGTTAACTGTGTAAAAATTTCAGATTTTTATCATGTTCTGACAATTTAGGAATATTCTGGACATAGCAGAAAACTTTCTGTTTTCAAACAGCTACTCATAAACTTGCAAGCTGAGCATGGTAAAGGCTATACTTGGCATTTTATTGAAATAAAAGATACAAATAGATTTTAAATACAGAAAGCAAAGCCAAATAAAATAAAATGATGCTCCAAGCAAAACACATATTATGTGACGAATAAAAATATAGCTCCAAGTGAGGTATACCGATAATGTTGAAGACGAAAGAGGGGATGCCATCCGGGGCATCCCCAAGTTTAGACGCTTGAGTATTCCTTGAATATTACCTTGGGGTGCCTTGGGCATCCCCAATCTTAGGGTCTTGCCACTCCTTATTCTCCTCATATCGATATCTCACCCAAAACTTGAAAACTTCAATCACACAAAACTTAACGGAACTTCGTGAGATAGGTTAGTATGATAAAAATAAATCATCCACTTAGGTACTGCTAAGACAAGATTCATAATTGTTCTCACATAATGCCTACTGTACTCTATCATTTCTACAATTTATATTGACCAACATAAGTCATAGAAACTATAAAACAAGCAAACTATGTGTTGAAAACAGAATCTATCAAAAATAGAATAGCATGTAGTGAGAGAATTAAAAAGCATAGTAATGTACCTCCAAAATTTCTGAAAAATTAGGACAACATAAAAAAATTGTATATAAGTACTATGTACAGATTTCAGAATTTTCTCATGCTCCAGTACAGAATATAAATTCCAGCACTGGACGCAAAAGTTTCTGTTTTTGCACAGAATCAAATCAACAAGTATCCACACTATCCCAAAGGCTTTACTTGGTACTTTATTGTAAGAAAATATACAAAATATGATTACTACAGTATCTTAATCATGTAAACACACAAAAATAGTAGGTATAAATATCGGATTGTCTCCCAACAAGCGCTTTTCTTTAATGTCTTTTAGCTAGGCATTGATAATTTTGATGATGCTCACATAAAAGTAAGAATTGAAACACATAGAGAGCATCATGAATCATATAGAAAGCACATTTAAGCCTAGCCCACTTCCTATGCATAGGGATTTTGTAAGCAAACAATTTATTGGAGCAAGAATCAACTAGCATAGGAAGGCAAAACAAACACGACTTCAAAACTTTGAACATAAAGAGAGGAAACTTGATGTTGTTGAAATATATATAAGCATATCTTCCTCTCTCATAATAATTTTCAGTAGCATCATGAATAAATTCAACAATATAACTATCACCTAAAGCATTCTTTTCATGATCCACAAGCATAAAATTTTTATTACTCTCCACATAAGCAAATTTATTCTCATCAATAGTAGTGGGAGCAAATTCAATGAAATAACTATCATATGAAACTTGATTGACATAATCAAATCGAACATTAAAATCATGATGACAAGTTTCATGGTTATCATTATTTTTTATATCATAAGTGTCATCACAATAATCATCATAGATAGCAACTTTGTTGTCATAATCAATTGAAACCTCTTCCGAAGTAGTGGAATCATCATCAAATAAAGTCATGACCTCTCCAAATCCACTTTTATCATTGTAATCATCATAAGTAGGAGGCATTCAATCATCATAATAAATTTGCTCATCAAAAGTAGGGGGACAAAAAGATCATCTTCATCAAACATAGCATCCACAAGCTTATTGCTTTGCATAACATTAGCATCATGGATTTTCAAAGAATTCATACTAATATCATTGAAATCATGCTTATCATCCAAGGAACTCACATTAAACATTTTGTTAAATTCTTCTTCTACAATCTTAGCACAATTTTCTGATCCATCATTTTCAAGAAAGACATCATAAAGATAAGCATTTGATGCAACTTCAATTCCATTTTTTGTAGTTTTCTTTTATAAACCAAACTAGTGATAAAACAAGAAACTAAAAGATTCAATTGCAAGATATAAAGATATACCTTCAAGCACTCACCTCCCCGGCAACGGCGCCAGAAAAGAGCTTGATGTCTACCACGCAACTTTATTCTTGTAGACTCTGTTGTGCCTCCAAGCACAGAGTTTTGTAGGACAACAGCAAATTTCCCTCAAGTGGATGACCTAAGGTTTATCAATCCATGGGAGGTGTAGGCTGAAGATGGTCTCTCTCGAACAACCCTGCAATCAAATACAAACAATCTCTTGTGTCCCCAACACACCCAATACAATGGTAAATTGTATAGGTGCACTAGTTCGGTGAAGAGATGGTGATACAAGTGTAGTATGGATAGTAGATATAGGTTTTTGTGATCTGAAATAATAAAAACAGCAAGGTAGCAAGTAACAAAAGTGAGCACAAATGGTATTGCAATGCTTAGAGACAAGGCCTAGGGTTCATACTTTCACTAGTGCAATCTCTCAACAGTGCTAACATAATTGAATCATATAACCATCCCTCAATGTGCGACAAAGAATCACTCCAAAGTTCCTATCAATAGCAGAGAACATAAGATGAAATTGTTGTAGGTAGCAAACCACCTCAAAGTTATCTTTCTGATGAATCTATTGATCCATCCCTATAAGTGTCACAAACAACCCTAGAGTTCATACTAAAATAACACCAAATAATTTCATATTCATAATATTCAATCTAACACAAAGAACCTCAAAGAGTACCCCAAAGTTTCTATCGGAGAAAGTAGTGTGAAAACGTGTATCAACCTATGTGCCTAGATTACACCAATGTCACCGGGAATCCGCAAGTTGATTACCAAAACATACATCAAGTGACTCAATAGAATACCCCATTGTCACCACAGGTATCCACATGCAAGACATACATCAAGTGTTCTCAAATCCAAAATATTCAATCCGATAACAATGAAACCTCAAAGGGAAAGACTCAATTCATCACAACAAGATAGAGAGGGAAGAACACCATATGATCCAACTATACTAACAAAGCTCGTCGTACATCAAGATCGTGCCAAATCAAGAACATGAGAGAGTGATCAAACACATAGCTACTGGTACATACCCTCAGCCCCGAGGGTGAACTACTCCCTCCTCGCCATGGAGACCGCCGGGATGATGAAGATGGCCTTCGATGATGATTTCCGCCTCCGGCAGGGTGGAAGGCCTCTAGATGAGATCGCTTCGGAACAAAGGCTTGTGGCGGCGGCGTGGGAGTTCTAGGTTTCTTTCTGGGGGTTTCCCTATTTATAAGAATTTTTGGCGTTGGTTTCACGTCAGGGGGAGTCCCGAGGGACCCACGAGCTCAGCCCACATGCCCTAGGGGGGCGCCCCCTGATCTCGTGGCTCCCCTGGACTTCGTCTGGTCCACCTCCCAGGCTTTGGGGGTCTCTTCTTGTCCATAAAAAATCGATGTAAAATTTCGTGGCAATTGGACTTCGTTTGGTATGGATTTTCTGCGAAACAAAAATAGCCAAAAAACATGAACTGGCATTAGGCACTAGGTCAATAGGTTAGTCCATAAAAATCATATAGAAGTGCACCAAAACCATATAAAATTGTTGTAAACATGGCATGAATACTTCATAAATTATAGATACGTTGGAGACGTATCAATAGTTAGACTACTAACCACACTAGTGTGGTAATGAGTCTCAGTTCTGAATATCAACAAAAATATATCTCTAATACAGAATAAGGCAAATGTAGATTCAACCAAAGTAAACACACTGGAATTAGATTTCTAGAGAGAAAAAAGAGAGCACTGGAATTGGACATCTCATGGGCCTGGTTCTTCGGCCCTGGCTGAAAAAACGTCGACGGACCGTGCCACACAGTCGATAGTCTACTACTCCAAACACTTAGAGAGGGAAGAAGGCTCACTAGCACAAGACCCACTACAGATGGCATCTATGGTGAATTCTTTTTACCAAAACATTTTCACGGCAGAAGGTGTTTCGGGTGTGTGCTACTTGTAGCTTGAGTTGGTATTTTCCCCGAAGAGGAAGGGATGATGCAGCACAGTAGAGGTGACTATTTCCCTTAATTATGAAACCAAGGTTATCAATCCAGTAGGAGAATCACGCAACACCTCGTTAGCAGTACCTGCACACAAACAACAAATCCTTGCACCCAACGCAAACGAGGGGTTGTCAATCCCTCGGCGGTAATTGCAAGATTAAATTATATGTGACAGATAGATAGATTGAAACAAAAATATAAAATAAAATAAATAAAATAAAAAGTGCAGCAAAGTATTTTTAGGGTTTTTAATATATGATTTAGATAGACCCGGGGGTCATAGTTTTCACTAGAGACTTCTCTCAAGAAAATAGCATACGGTGGGTAGACAAATTATTGTTGGGCAATTGATAGAAAAACAAATAATCATGACGATATCCAAGGCGATGATCATGTATATAGGCATCATGTCCGAGACAAGTAGACCGACTCCAGGCGCGCCCTGGTGGCTCGTGGCCACCTCCTGGGTCTTCTAGCATCCTCCCGAAGCTTCTAGTGTTTGTTATGTCCAGAAAAAAATCTCCAAAAAGTTTCGTGGCATTTGGACTTCGTTTGGTATTGATATTCTGTAAAACCAAAAACAGGCAGAAAACAGCAACAGGCACTGGGCACTAAGTTAATAGGTTAGTCCCAAAAAATGATATATAATTGCTGTAAATGTATATAAAAACATCCAAGATTGATAATATAACAGCATGGAACAATAAAAAATTATAGATACGTTGGAGACGTATCAGCATCCCCAAGCTTAATTCCTACTCGTCCTCGAGTAGGTAAATGATAAAAACAGAATTTTTGATGTGGAATGCTGCCTATCATATTCATCATATTTTGTTTTCTTTGTAGCATGGACATTTGGACTTGAATGATTCAAAGCAATAGTCTATAGTTTGACATGAAGATATAAATAATCAAGCATATTAACAAGCAACCATGTCTTTCAAAATATCAACGCTAAAGAAATTTATCCCTAGCCCATTATGCTCAATCATTGATCCATTCATGAAACACACTCAATATTAGCTACACACAATGCACAAGTATGACAATAGTGCTCTCTAGTTGGTGCTTTATAAGAGAAGATGGAGACTCGAAGTAAAAATAAAAATTGCATAAAAGTAAATAGATAGGCCCTTCGTAGAGGGAAGCAGAGATTTGCTAATGTGCCAGAGCTCAAAGCTTAAATTAGAGGGATAATTTTTTTTGAGAGGCATGCTTTTCCTGTCAACGAAAACGGCCGAGAATTCCCAATATTTTCCATGCTAGACACATCATAGGCGGTTCCCAAACAGAAAGTAAAGTTTATTTCCTTTCCACCATTCTTTCACAATCCATGGCTAGCCGTATCCACGGGTGCCCTCCATACCAACACTTTCCAAGGAATTTTGTTGTTATTAATTTTCGATTCATTGTGGGACTGGGCATCCCTATTACCAGCCACTCTCTCGTGCAATGACAAGTGAATAAACACTCATTGTGAGAATAACACACCTAGCATGGAAAATAATGGCCACCCCCTGCCGCTTCATGAGCGGTACGGGCACACAAAACGGAAAAATTATTTTGAAAATTAGAAATGGCACACGCAAATTTACTTGGAACGGCATGGAAATACCGCATATAGGTAGATATGGTGGACTCATTTGGCACAACTTGGGTTTAAAGATTTTGGATGCACAAGTAGTATTTCCGCTTAGTACAAATGAAGGCTAGCAAATAGATTGAGAAGCAACCAACCAAAAAACGAAAACGGTCATAAACATGCAATGAACATAACTAACACCGAATAATGCACCATAAGAAGGATATAATTTTGTTGCATAACTATTGACTTGATGTGCATGCATAGGGAATCACAAACCTTTACACTAATATTCTTACTAAATCACAATTACTCACTAACATCACTCACATATCATCATCTCCATATCGCAAAACTATTGCAAGGAATCACACTTATCATATCCAATGATCTATATGAAAGTTTTTATTATATCCCTCTTGAATATTCATCACTTTGCGACCAAATTCATATCTTGTGCAAATTACCATTACTATTATCATCTCTCAAAAAGATATAGGTAAAGCATGAGAGTGCAAATATTTCTTCAAAATTTTCATCTTATCAACACTCAAAATAATATAAGTGAAGCATGTGAAAGTGCAATCATGCCCTTACATCATATTTTGATGTTGATGGCAATTTACATGTAGGGGACTAATTATGTTTGTCAAGTGAATCTCAGGTGATTAGTCTCCGTGTGACCTTGTGTGTGGATCAAGGATATGCGATGGATAGGACTCAAGAAAGAAGATATAAGAGGTTGACGAGTTTTCATGTTGTTTTCTTGAGTATAGGGATCCCGCACTATTAAGAGGGGATCGATAGGGTTAGTGAAAGACATGCTCAAGTCATAGCAAATTCCGTTGTTTTCTATCTAGCCACATCTCCGAAAAAGTGACCATCTTATTTAGTCAAAAGTGGCTTAAATATCTTTCACATAGTCCCCCCCCCTCTCTCTCTCTCTCATATGTGTGGTATGCTGGGGCTGCCGGATGTCCAGGGCATTGCCGGAAATCCGGCTCACACAACACAGAGAAGGCTGTCTCTCTGTCCCCAGTGGCCGGATGTCCGGCCCCGAGGCCGAATGTCCGGGTCCCCCTGCCGGATATCCGGGCCTCCCCCAGAAATCCGATCCAGTCTATTCAGTAGTGTGTCTGGTTTTCGGTGTTCACTCGCCGGATGTCCGGCACACGGCCGGATGTCCGGGCTTTCCTGTGCGTCCGGACGTCCGGGACTCCCTCGGATATCCAGCCCTTCCTATCCAGTAGGTTGACCATGCCAGTGGTTTCACTCGCCGGATGTCCGGCCCCTCCGCCGGATGTCCGGCACCTCGTGGGCAGCCGGACGTCCGGGTACGGGTCCGGATGTCCGGGTCCTCTGGTTCTTCTCTGCTCTATGCATATGCTGTGTATATTTCAAAGGCCCGGATGTCCGGCCCCTGGCCCTGATATCCGACCCGATGCAGTCACTTATACCACAACGGTCATATATGCACTATCACTATATATAGCCTTCTTCCACCACGGGATACGGTTGACCATTCACTTTGAGCTAACCCTAGAACACATTTTACTCTCTCTCACAACCTCATGCACCAAATCATAGATCCCGAAGGGATTTGAGAGAATCCGCAAGAAGTTGTCCAATCAAGTGATAGATCCACTCCTTCCCCTGCTATTGACCAAAGGAATTAGTGATTTGAGCAAGTCTTGAGCTTTCCCCATCGTTCTTGTTACTCTTGGAGGTTGGAGACTCCTAGGCGGTAGGAGTTCTTCGGAGAGGAATCGTTTCATTGTGATTACCCCCGGAAAGTTTGTGAGGGTTTGGAGACCACCCCAAGGTCTACCACTAGTGGTTGAGAATCGCCTTTGTGGTGATATCTCAAAGAGAGAATAGGGTGAGCCTTCGTGGCGTTGGTGTGCCTTCGTGGTAACATCCACCTCTCTAAACGGTGACGTAGCTTCCCTCCAAGGAAGTGAACATCGGCATACATCCTCGTCTCTCGGAGTTGCGGTTATCCCTAACCCTAGCTCCCTACTTGTGGTTATTTGTCTCTTAATCTTTACTTGCATTATATTGTGTTTGCCTATCCAATACTTGTTGTATTTTGTCACCCTGCTTAGCACTAGAATCACCTTTGCAATTGTTAGGATTATTTTCATATTCCGCACTATTGCCTAAAATTGCTAAGTAACAATTAAAATTTGTAATTGTACCTATTCACCCCCCCTCTAGGTCCATCTCGATCATTTCAATTGGTATCAGAGCCTCGTGCTCTATTCTTGTGGCTTAACCGCCCTAGAGCGAGATGAACCCCGATGGGACTCCCCTTGCAAATCCGCAAGAGAAGGGCACGACTTCTTCGGAAGTCAAGACCTTCTCCTCTGAGGATTTGGAACGGGCCCTTGCTAAGAAAAAGGAGGAGCATGATGCTTCTATCGAGGCCTTGGTCCAATTGAGATTAGCCACATTAACCTCGAATCCCACCGCACCCATTAATTCGGGTAGTGTGGATCCGAGGCTAAATGCGTCCTCCTCTCCCTTGGGCCAACAACCTCCTAATAGCAATAACTCTGGTGTTTCATGGCTTTATGCAAAACCTCAAGTAGAGAAACCAAAGTATAACCCTGGGGGCAAGCCTCCTTTACTTGATGACACTGCCGATTTTGCTTTGTGGAGAGTTGGTATGCAGGATCATCTTCGGTTCGCCAACGATGAGATGTTGGACATCTTGGAGCATGGATACAACCCCATCGATCCGAAAAATCTCACTCCTAGAGAAACATATGAAAAGCATCTCAACGACACCACAATCATGTGCATAAGGAAAGGGATGAATGACAAGCAAAGGAGACCCTACATACACATCACAAGTGCAAAGGAATTATGGGATAGCACTGTGATGACCAAGACCGGTACCTCCACTCTCCGGCTTGCTCTATATGAAATTGCCAAAGGAGCATTGCAATACTTTTGCATGGAAAAGGGTGAATCACCCAAGCATCTTCTTGAGCGTCTCATGACTCTCGCCGCTGGAATAGAGTCTTATGATTGTGACAAGACCCAAGACGGTTTCAACTTGACCAAGCATTTTCTTGTGGACAAACTACTCAATGCTCTTGCTCCTTATCATCACCAAATGGTGTGGGACATAAGGCACCAATATGGTTTCAAGGAAATGTCTCCCGATGATATCATCTCCACATTCCAACTATTTGAAGAATCCAAGGCAAATGCTAGAAAACATCTAGCCATGCATGGTTCCTCAACTCCTAAGACCAATCTTGCCTTGAAAGCCAAACATATATATGAGGACGAGCAAAGTGAAGAAGAAGATGAAGATGAGGAAGAAGAAGGTGATGAGATTGACTCGGATGAGGGTCCATCATATGAAGACATTGCTCTCTTTGTCAAGAAGTTTAGCGTGGGAAAATTCAAGGGAAGTTTCCAAAAGAAGAAAGTGAGGAAGTGCTACAACTGTGAAGAAACCAACCACTTCTCCAACGATTGCCCTTATGAGAAGAGATAAGATAAACCAAGGTTTTCCGAGACCTTTGTGAAGAAGAAGTTGCCAAATCCCTTGAACTCCAAGCTCAAGAAGAGAGATGGGAAAGCAATGGTTGCTCAAGAAGAATCCGATCCCGATGATGTTGGTGGTGTTGCCGGAGTAGCTCAAGATTCTCAAAATACCTTGAGGCTAATCAACATGAGTGATGATGTTGTCACTTACAACTACATGAAAGACTACAAGGGCAACGCTCACAAGTGTCTAATGGCTAAGGCCATGATGGAGGATGGTGAACAACAAACTTCTTCCGATAAGGTTAAGGTAACCCCTCGTCAAAACCCTCCTCTTTTCACTCCTCCTACTCCTTGTGATGAATATCTTGATGCGGAGGACAATCATGAGGATGATGATATGAATGACCCCATGTTTGCTAAAATTGATAAATTCATGTGCTCCCTTAAAGGAAAGAAGCTCACTATGTTTCGTATGCTTATGGAGATGGTGAGTAAGCACACCATCACCATTAAGGAACTCGAAACCCTCGTTACCGAGGAAAAGGAAAAATATGAAATCCTTGAGCGGAAAGTCCAATATGAGGAAGCACGGAATGATGTATTATGCTTAAAAATTGGTGCAAAACTTGATGAGCATGCTAAGAAACTTGCCTCCTTGAAAAAGGCTAAGAGCAATTGCAAGGAGTTGATGAATGATAAGAGTAAGCTTGTAGAGTCTCATACTACTCTTTCTAAGGATTGTGAGCGTCTATCCGTGTCTCTCAAGACTAAGGAAGAAGAGCTCACTCTTATTACAAAGAGTTTTGAGGAACTCAAACTTACTTATCTTGAAACTCTAGCCAAGGCTTACTCCTCACCTATTATAAATGTTTATGCTTGTTCTACTAACTCTAGTGGTGATCTAGCATCTATTCTTGAGGAAAATCGCACTCTACAAGCTCAACTTGAGAGAGGGCTCATGACATGTGCTCAAGGACAAAAGAACCTTAATGAAGTGTTAAGCCAACACAAAGAAGTGGTTGTCAAAGAAGGACTTGGGTTTGACCCAAGCACACACAAGAAGAAAGCGTCTTCTCCAAAGTGCACCACACCTATCAAGGAGATTTTTGTGCGTGAAGGGCACAAGGAGAAAGGAAAAGGCAAAGCTGACAAGGTTGTGAGTGGGAAGGCCACTAGGGGCATGCCTACTCCCAACAAACCAAAGGAGTTCATGCCTCCATCCTATGTGCTTCGTAAGACAAAGGATGGAGAGGTTTATGCTCAATTTGTTGGTCCTCGTAATGCTTTTCGCTTCTATGCCATTTGGGTTCCTAAGACCCTTGTTACTAATCTGAGAGGTCCCATTGCAAAATGGGTGCCTCTAACCAAGTCTTAAATTGTGTGTAGGTTGCCTTCTCCGGTGGAGTCAAATGGGTGATCGATAGTGGATGCACCAATCATATGACCAGAGATAGCAAGTTGCTCTTTGACTTCATGGAAGCTATTCAACCTTTTATGAGCATTGTGTTTGGTGGAGGATCAAAAGGACAGGTACTTGGGTTGGGCAAGGTGGCTATCACAAATGACATGTCTCTTGCTAATGTCATGCTTGTCCAATCCCTTAAATATCATTTGCTTTCCGTTCGTCAATTGGCTTCCGTTGGTTATGATACACTATTTGGACTAACGGATGTGAAAGTCTTTAAGAGAGATACTCTCAAAGTGGCCTTTGTTGGAGAGTTGGATGGCAACCTTTACATGGTTGATTTCTCGAAAGAGAGCACATTCCATGCAACTTGTCTAATGGCCAAGGCCGACAAAGGGTGGCTATGGCATCGCCGACTAGCCCATGTCGGCATGAGAAATCTTCAAGATCTCTTAAAGGGTGATCACATCCTTGGACTAACCAATGTTTCTTTTGAGAAAGATCGTGTGTGTAGTGCATGCATAGCCGGGAAGCAACATCAATCAAAGCACCCACCCAAGAATATCGTATCAACATCAAGGCCATTGGAGCTCCTTCACGTGGACCTCTTCGGGCCTCCTTCATGGGATAGTCTTGGTGGGAAGAAGTATGGTCTTGTCATTGTTGATGATTATTCAAGATACACATGGGTGTTCTTCCTCAAGTCCAAGGACGAGACGAAGATCACCTTCATTGATTTTGCCAATCAAGCCCAACGCAAGTTTGACAAAGAGATCTTGGCGATAAGAAGCGACAATGGCTCCGAGTTCAAGAACTACACTTTGGAAGAATTACTTAGTGATGAGGGGATTGAGCATCAATACTCCGCACCCTACATCCCTCAACAAAATGGTGTAGCCGAGCGGAAGAACCGTACACTTGTAGAGATGGCAAGGTCCATGTTGGATGAGTATAAATCGCCACATAGCTTTTGGGCCGAGGCCGTCAACACCGCATGCCATGCATCAAACCGGCTCTTCCTCCGCAAGATCTTGGAAAAGACCCCTTATGAGCTCCTAACCGGGAACAAGCCCAATGTCAAGTACTTCTGTGTATTCGGGTGCAAGTGCTTCATTCTCAATAAGAGAGAACGATTAGGAAAATTTCAATCCAAAACAATTGAGGGTATATTTGTTGGTTATGGATCAAACTCTCACGCCTATAGAGTCTAAAACAAATCCAATGGGTGTGTTGTAGAAACTTGTGATGTGGTGTTTGATGAATTTAATGGTTCCCATGGGGAGCAAGTTAATCTAAGTGATGTAGGTAATGAAGATTCTTCACAAGATATCTTGAACATGGGTGTTGGGGCTATTCTTCCAATGGAACAAGAACCTCATGATGATGAGGAAGAAGACGCAAGCTTCACTCATGATCAAACTACTACAACACCCACACCACCACAAGATCCCATTGTTCAAGAGGAGCCCATTGTTCAAATGCAAGAACAAGACCCTCACAGTGATCAAGCTCAAGAACAAGATCATCATCAAGAGCAAGAACAAGAACATGCAACTATTGATGATAATGAACCATATGACGATGGTGAACCTCAACAAATGGAACATGAAGAAGAAGATCTTCCACCACACGTTAACGATCCATATGTTGAAGATGTTGATGATGGAAACGAAGTTGAACCCCGTGAAACCTTAACTTCCATCATGCCTCGAGTGGCCGGTCGAGTCGACGTTGACCAAATTCTTACTGGCATATCAGAAGGTAGACTCACTCGTAAACAATTGACAAACTTTTGTGCTCACTTCTCGTTTGTCTCTAGTGTTGAGCCACTCAAGGTACAAGATGCGTTGACGGACAATGATTGGCTCGTTGCTATGCAAGAAGAGTTGAACAGTTTCGAGCGCAACCAAGTGTGGTCCTTAGTCAAAAGACCAACCAAGGAACACAATGTCATTGGAACAAAATGGATTTTTAAGAACAAACAAGATGAGAATGGTGTAATCATCAGAAACAAGGCAAGGTTAGTAGAACAAGGTTACTCACAAGTTGAAGGTTTGGACTTTGGTGAGACCTATGTTCCCGTTGCCCGTCTTGAATCTATTCGCATTTTACTTGCTTATGCCGCTTTCAATGGTTTTACTTTACATCAAATGGATGTGAAAAGTGCCTTTCTTAACGGTCCTTTACAAGAAGAAGTATATGTTTCACAACCTCCCGGGTTCGTTGATCCCGATCACAAAGACTATGTGTATAAACTTCATAAGGCTTTGTATGGCCTCAAACAAGCACCTCGTGCTTGGTATGATCATCTTAAGAAGTTTCTACTCGATGATGGTTTTGTGAGAGGGGTGATCGATCCCACTCTTTTCACTAAGAGGGATAAAGGTGATTTGATCTTATGCCAAATCTATGTAGATGATATCATATTTGGTTCTCCTAACATTCATTTGTGCAAGAAGTTTGCGGCGTCCATGACAAAGACATTTGAGATGTCACTTAATGCGGACTTGAAGTTCTTTCTCAGATTTCAAATTCAACAATTTCAAGAAGGAATATTCTTGTCTCAAACCAAATATCTCAAGGACCTTCTCGAGAGATTCGGAATGACCGATGCTAGTCCATGCAAGACACCCATGCCAACCAAAATTGTTCTAAATGAAGACACAAACGGTATCCCATTTGACCCATCTCTCTATCGCTCTATGATTGGTTCATTGCTTTATCTTTGTGCATCTAGACCAGACATCATGTTAAGTGTAGGCATATGTGCAAGATTTCAAGCTTCCCCTAGGGAAAATCATCATAAGGCGGTTAAGCATATTCTTAGATACCTTGTTCACACCCCAAAGTTGGGCCTATGGTACCCCAAGGATGCCAAGTTTGATCTCATTGGGTACACGGATGCGGATTGGGCCGGAGACAAAGTGGGTCGGAAGTCAACCTCCGGTGCATGCCAATTTCTTGGCTGCTCTTTGGTAAGTTGGTCCTCGAAGAAGCAAAATTGCATCTCCCTCTCTACCGCTGAAGCCGAATATATTGCAACCGCAAGTTGTGTGACACAATTGCTATGGATGAGGCAAACCTTGAAGGATTATGGTATTACTTATAGACATGTGCCTCTTCTATGTGACAATGAAAGTGACATCAAGCTCGCCGAAAACCCCGTTGATCACCCTCGCACCAAGCATATTGACATTAGGTATCACTTCTTGAGAGACCATGTGCAAAAAGGTGACATTGATATTGCTCATGTTGGTACGGATATGCAACTCGTTGATATCTTCACCAAACCTTTGGATGAAGCAAGGTTTTGCCAACTAAGGCGTGAACTTGGTATCTTAGAGCTTGACAACATTATGTGAAATCGTGTACCCATGCATACATTTCCTTCATGTCTTGTCTAGATGTAGGCATACATTTAGGGGGAGAAATTCAATTCATGAATCTTCTTGTCCCTATACAATTCACAAATAGAACAAACACTCTAAAAGTTACCATGTTCATACAACTATGGTGCTTTAAATGATGGAGCAGTGATTATATACCCAAGGTTCAAATCTTCGCGATGACATGTCACATATGCTCAAACATGGTGACCTCGGTCACCGCTCTCCTCCTTGTGAGGTTTGTGTTGCATGGATTGATCTTTGTGCTTCACACTTTTTATTGGGTATCTTGTTTGTCTATATATATATATATATATATATTTTGGTAGTTGTATTGGACATATCGTGCGCTATCATATCTATGTAAATCTCCTTGGTGGAGTCTATTTGCCCATGGGTCACTCACTCATTCTCTGGATCTGCTGCCAGGCACCGGACATCCGGGATGCACCCGGATTTCCGGCCTCGTATTTGCCCAAAAATTACTGCACTGCATAGCCAAAACTGCTCCAGTGGCCGGACATCCGGCACTCACACCAGACATCCGGGCCCTGGCACTTTTTTTTGGTTCCTCTGACCAACTCCTCGCAGCATGCCTCCCAGCCGCCGGATGTCCGGTGCTTCCCCCGGATGCCCGGCCCGACCTCTCAGACACGCTTAAGTGTGGGGGGGCGGGGGATTTGGGGACAGTTTTCCTGTCTTCTCCCCCGACTCCCCCACCTCATCTGTCGTACGCTGCCGCCGCCGGACGCGTTTTTCGGCCGCCCCCGTCGTCTCCCCCACTCCCGGTCCCCGATCTCCCTCCTCCACGGTCTTCTCCCCTCGATCTACACCTTGACCCAACTCATTTGTGGATTGGGGGTAGGACTCATCCAGGAGAGGGTCGACTTGGTGCTGGGTTGCTCGCAGGACTCCTGACCTCGATGATGGCTAGGACCAAGCACGCGAGCAATGGCCCCCGCGTGGGACGATCTTCCCGTGTCGCTCGTCGACAGGGCTCCACCGATTCTGAAGAGCACGTCCGCCCTAAGAAGAAGACCACCACCAAGTCCAGTGGCAGCCATCCGAAGCGTCGCGCTTCTCCCTCCGATGCCTCTGATCCGGATGATGAGGATTATATTGCGGAGGAAGAGGAGGACCGTGTTCCCAAGCGTCCCATTGGTCAGTCTAAGCCAGGAACACGGCGGGCCTCGAGTGCACCCGTGCCTCCAGTGCGGGGCTCTGCTATGCCTGCCACACATGGTCATCACATTTCCATGGAGGTGCCTGACTCTGGAGATCGCCCCATTCACAACTTCAAGACCATGGGGGCGGGTCCGTATCTTAAGTTCAGGTGGGATGTCAATCAGTTTGAGATGGCGGCTGACGCTGAGGACCGTCGGTTTCGCACTCGCTTGCAGTAGGATATCTACACGAGCTTGGTTCGCAGTCGTGGTCTGGCACCTCATCGCTATGTGGATTTGCCCTACATACGCTCCCATCCCGAGCCCTTCCCACACAATACCGCCTAGATTATTGATGCCATGGATCTTGGTCCGGCAATGACCTTCAAGTGTGATGGAATGAAGGCGCCATTCTTCAGTTCTACGCCACGTGCTTCTATGGACCAGACCACACTCTCACTTGGATGACCGATGACGTTCAGATGAGTGTCACCTATGATAGGTTTGTTCAGATTTTGGGTTTCTCCGGTGCCGGCCACAAGATCCATAGTGATAATCCAGAGCATAAGCCTATGGGTATTTATGCTTGTCTGCCTCTTGTCAAACCTACCAATCAGCTCAGCGATGAGGAGCGCGAGTATCCACCCAACGAGGTATCCATCTTTCGGTCTCCATTCTTCATGCTCTTTCAGTGTGTGCTTCACACTCTTTATCCCAAGAAAGGAGACCGCTCTTGGGCTCGCAGCTATTGCATTGATCTCATGGTGCGCATGCACACTCAGCCCACGGAGCCCCTTGACACAGCACATTATATTTGGCATGAGATCCACCTGTCCAGCTTCCTGCAATCGCGCCAATTTCCTCATGCTCCATACATTCAGGCGCTAATTGATCACACCGCCGACTTTGAAGTTGTCAAGACGGTCGAGCATTCCACGTGGATACCTCCTGCTCACATGGTTGGGGCAGCCACTCCCCATGTCTCTGCCTCTACCTAGCACAAGCCCAAGAGGGCACCTACAGCTTCTACCTCTCGGCCTGAGCCTCGTGGACGCTTTGCCTCGTTCATGGGCAAAGCTCAGTCTACCATCATGAAGGCTATCACCTTTAACTATCAGCAAAACCATGATGTTCAGAAGCGCCTCATCCTCTCCAAGAATCAGCTCAAGCAGCGGCTTCGCGACCGTGGCAGTCCGGTGAGCGAGGATGATCCCATTCCCCCTGCACCATCCACCTCCTCCTTCGGGTTCCCGTCTCGCGACGAGTACGCCGAGTTCTTTGATGGGGTGTTCGATGATGATGACATCCGCCAGGAGTGATTTCGCTTTTGTTCCTCTTCACCCTTTTTGCCTGTTGCTGTCAAAGGGGGAGAAGTAGTACCTTAGATGTTGAGCTCTATGTTTGCTTTGCTAATCATTAAACTATCTATTTGTGTTATACTTAAACTTAGTTGTGAGACTCTAATTGTGAGATTATGGTATGATGTATCTCATGTGTTATCTTATATACTATCATGTCTCTCTGTCTTGTGGGTTTGTGTTAATGGGTTGTCTATGGCTTGTGTACGGTTCAAATAGTTCAAATACTCTCCTTTGCGCAAACACTTTATACATGTGCATTGAATTATTGATAATCCACACCTGCACACATTAAGGGGGAGCTCAATCAAAGTAACCATATGAAATGTATCCTTAAATACTACATTGCAATTTTCATTGTACTACATGTATGATTGTCATCAACAAACAAAAAGGGGGAGATTGAAAGTGCAATCATGCCCTTACATCATATTTTGATGTTGATGACAATTTACATGTAGGGGACTAATTATGTTTGTCAAGTGAATCTCAGGTGATTAATCTCCGTGTGACCTTGTGTGTGGATCAAGGATATGCGATGGATAGGACTCAAGAAAGAAGATATAAGAGGTTGACGAGTTTTCATGTTGTTTTCTTGAGTATAGGGATCCCGCACTATTAAGAGGAGATCGATAGGGTTAGTGAAAGACATGCTCAAGTCATAGCAAATTCCGTCGTTTTCCATCTAGCCACATCTCCGAAAAAGTGACCATCTTATTTAGTCAAAAGTGGCTTAAATATCTTTCACATAGTTTCCCTCCCCCCCTCTCTCTCTCTCATATGTGTGGTATGCTGGGGCTGCCGGATGTCCAGGGCATTGCCGGAAATCCGGCTCACACAACACAGAGAAGGCTGTCTCTCTGTCCCCAGCGGCCGGATGTCCGGGTCCCCCTGACGGATATCCGGGCCTCCCCCGGAAATCCGATCCGGTCTATCCAGTAGTGTGTCTGGTTTTCGGTGTTCACTCGCCGGATGTCCGGCACACGGCCGGATGTCCGGGCTTTCCTGTGCGTCCGGACGTCCGGGACTCCCTCGGATATCCGGCCCTTCCTATCCAGTAGGTTGACCATGCCAGTGGTTTCACTCGCCGGATGTCCGGCCCGTCCGCCGGATGTCCAGCACCTCGTGGGCAGCCGGACGTCCGGGTACGGGTCCGGATGTCCGGGTCCGGATATCCGGGTCCTCTGGTTCTTCTCTGCTCTGTACATATGCTGTGTATATTTCAAACGCCCGGATGTCCGGCCCCTGGCCCGGATGTCCGACCCGACGCAGTCACTTATACCACAATGGTCATATATGCACTATCACTATATATAGCCTTCTTCCACGACGGGATACAGTTGACCATTCACTTTGAGCTAACCCTAGAACACATTTCACTCTCTCTCACAACCTCATACACCAAATCATAGATCCTGAAGGGATTTGAGAGAATCCGCAAGAAGTTGTCCAATCAAGTGATAGATCCACTCCTTCCCCTTCTCTTGACCAAAGGAATTAGTGATTTGAGCAAGTCTTGAGCTTTCCCCATCGTTCTTGTTACTCTTGGAGGTTGGAGACTCCTAGGCGGTAGGAGTTCTTCGGAGAGGAATCGTTTCATTGTGATTACCCCCGGAAAGTTTGTGAGGGTTTGGAGACCACCCCAAGGTCTACCACTAGTGGTTGAGAATCGCCTTCATGGTGATATCTCAAAGAGAGAATAGGGTGAGCCTTCGTGGCGTTGGTGTGCCTTCGTGGTAACATCCACCTCTCTAAACGGTGACGTAGCTTCCCTCCAAGGAAGTGAACATCGGCATACATCCTCGTCTCTCGGAGTTGCGGTTATCCCTAACCCTAGCTCCCTACTTGTGGTTATTTGTCTCTTAATCTTTACTTGCATTATATTGTGTTTGCCTATCCAATACTTGTTGTATTTTTTCACCCTGCTTAGCACTAGAATCACCTTTGCAATTGTTGGGCTTATTTTCATATTCCACACTATTGCCTAAAATTTCTAAGTAACAATTAAAATTTGTAATTGTACCTATTCACCCCCCCCCCTCTAGGTCCATCTCGATCCTTTCAGCATGAGAGTTTATTTCTTCAAAATATAGCAACAACCGTGCTCAAAAAGATTTAAGTGAAGCACTAGAGCAACTGCCTAGCTCAAAAAATTTAAGTGAAGCACATAGAGTATTCTAACAAATCATGATAACGTGTGGCTCTCTCAAAATAGGTGTGTTCAGCAAGGATAATTGTGACTAACTAAAAAGCAAACAAAGCAAAGACTCATATAATACAAGACGCTCCAAGTAAAACACATATCATGTGACGAATAAAAATATAGCTCCAAGTAAAATTACCGATGGTTGGTAGAAGAAAGAGGGGATGCCTTCCGGGGCATCCCCAAGCTTAGACGCTTGAGTCTTCCTTGAATATTACCTTGGGGTGCCATGGGCATCCCCAAGATTAGGCTCTTGCCACTCCTTATTCCTTCATCCATCGTGATCTCACCCAAAACTTGAAAACTTCAATCACACAAAACTCAACAAAACTTTCGTGAGATCCGTTAGTATAACAAAACAAATCACTACTTTAAGTACTGTTGCAAACCCATTAATATTTTATTTTTGCATTATACCTACTATATTCTAACTTCTCCATGGCTTATAACCCCCGATACAATCCATAGTTTCATCAAAACCAGCAAGTGGTGCATCAAAAACAGAATCTGTCAAAATCAGAACAGTCTGTAGCACTCTATTTAAAAGCCATACATATATAACTCTAAAAATTATGAAAAATTAGGAAAACGTGGGAAATTCATATACCAATACTGTGAAAAATTTCAGATTTTTCGGACGCTCCAGTACAGAACCAAAATTCCAGCACTGGACGCAAAACTTTCTGTTTTCCAAACAGCATCAATTATACTATCTTCCAAATCATCCTAAAGGCTTTACTTGGCACAAACACTAATTAAAAACACAAAAACACAATCATAACAGTAGCATAATTTTGAAAACACACCATAATAGAAACAAAAGATAAAAATTTATTTTATTCATTGGGTTGCCTCCCAACAAGCGCTATTGTTTTATGCCCCTAGCTAGGCATAATGCATAGTTTCAAGTATTGTCATCTTTCAAGTTGATTCCATAAGTGGCCCTCATAATGGATTCATATGGTGCTTTAATTCTTTTCCTAGGGAAATGCTCCATACCCTTTTTTAATGGAAACTAAAATTTTATATTCCCTTCTTTCATATCAATAACGGCACCTATGGTTCGTAAGAACGGTCTACCAAGTATTATTGGGCAAGTAGGATTGTATTCAATGTAAAGTACAATAAAATCAATGGGCACATAGTTCCTATTTGCAAGAATAAGAACATCATTAATTCTACCCAAAGTCTTTTTAATAGTGGAACCCGCCAAGTGCAAATAAAGAGAACATTCATCTATATTGGTAAAACCTAGCACATCACATAGAGATTTTGGAATTGTGGAAACGCTAGCACCTAAATCACATAAAGCATTGCACTCATAATTTTTAATTTTAACTTTAATGGTGGGTTCCCATTCATCATATAATTTACTAGGAATTGAAATTTCTAGTTCTAGCTTTTCTTCTAACGATTTCATCATTGCTTCTACGATGGGTTTAATAAAAGCCTTGTTTTGCTCATAAGCGTTGGGTGAATTTAACATGGATTGTAACAAAGAAATGCACTCAATCAAGGAACAATTATCATAATTAAAATCTTTGTAACCCAAGAGAGTGGGCACATCACTATTTAAAATTTTTACCTCTCCAAACCCACTTTTAGCAATTTTCTTATCAAGATTTTCACCCTCCGAATTATGGGGACGCTCTTTAGCTAAAGTTGACTCTTCTTCAGTCCCTTTTCATCAAGTTTAATTTTTCTAAACAAAGAATCAATAGATGAAACACCAATCATTTTAATATCCTCATCATTACTACGATAGAAACCGGGAGGAATCGCTTTTTCTAAAAATTCTTGTTTAGCTTTTAGCATGGCGGTTCTTTTCTTACTCTCATCCATGGAGACATATAAAGCTTTAATTGACTCATTAATATCAATTTTGGGTGGCAAAATTTTAGTCTTAAGATTTTCCACATCATGAATAATTCTATCAATGCTCCTAGACATATCATCAAGTTTACTCAATTTTTCTTCTATCGTTGTGTTGAAAACTTTTTGAGCATTAATAAATTATTTAATGTTACTTTCAAGATCAGAGGGCATCCTATTATTATTATTATTATTATTATTATTATAAGGATTACCATAGGAATTGCCATAATTATTAGAGGAATTTCCAGGAAACGGCCTAGCGTTGAAATTACCTCTATAAGCATTATTATTAAAATTGTTTCGCGAGACAAAATTCACATCTACGGGATCATTATTTTGCTCAATCAAAGTGGACAAAGGCACGTCATTAGGATCAATAGGAGCATTTTTGCTAGCAACCAATTTCATAAGCGCATCAACTTTATCACTTAAAGTATTAATTTCTTCAACAGAATTCACTTTTTTACTAGTAGGAACTCTTTCAGTATGCCATTGTGAATAATATGCCATAATATTATCAAGCAATTTAGTAGCTTCTCCCAAAGTAATTTCCATAAAAGTACCACCCGCGGCGGAATCTAAAAGATTTCTAGAGACAAAATTTAATCCCACATATATTTTTTGTATGATCATCCATAAATTTAAACCATGAGTAGGGCAATTTCTTATCATTAATTTCATCCTTTCCCAAGATTGGGCAACGTGTTCATGATCAAGTTGCTTAAAATTCATAATTTGATTTCTAAGTGAAATAATTTTCGCGGGAGGAAAATACTTAGTAATAAAAGCATCTTTACACCTATCCCAAGAATCGATACTATTTCGTGGTAAAGATGAAAACCAAATTTTTGCACGATCCCGCAATGAGAATGGGAATAATTTTAATTTCACAATATCATTATCCACAGCTTTTTTCTTTTGCATATCACACAATTCTACGAAAGTGTTTAGATGGGATGCAGCATCTTCATTAGGACTACCAGAAAATTGTTCTTTCATAACAAGATTTAGCAAAGCGGCATTAATATCACAAGTCTCCGCACTAGCGGCGGGAGGAGCAATTGGAGTACTAATAAAATCATTATTATTAGTATTGGAAAAATCACACATTTTGTATTTTCTTGAGACATCGTGGCTACGCAAACAAGATAACAAGCAAACAAGAAAAAGGCAAACGGAAAATATTTTTGTATTTTTGTAAAAACTTTTTAGAAGTGGGGGAGATGAAAACGAGAGGCAAATAAAATAAATGCAAGGAGATGAGAGTTTATGCAAAGGTACTTGATAGATGTTGATGATGTCTCCCAGGCAACGGCGCCAGAAATTCTTCCTGCTACTTGTAGCTTGCGTTGGTATTTTCCTCGAAGAGGAAGGGATGATGCAGCACAGTAGAGGTAAGTATTTCCCTCGGTTATGAAACCAAGGTTATCAATCCAGTAGGAGAATCATGCAACACCTCGTTAGCAGTACCTGCACACAAACAACAAATCCTTGCACCCAACGCAAACGAGGGGTTGTCAATCCCTCGGCGGTAATTGCAAGATTAAATTATATGTGATAGATAGATAGATTGAAACAAAAATACAAAATAAAATAAATAAAATAAAAAGTGCAGCAAAGTATTTTTAGGGTTTTTAATATATGATTTAGATAGACCCGGGGGCCATAGTTTTCACTAGAGGCTTCTCTCAAGAAAATAGCATACGGTGGGTAGACAAATTACTGTTGGGCAATTGATAGAAAAGCAAATAATCATGACGATATCCAAGGCGATGATCATGTATATATGCATCACATCCGAGACAAGTAGACCGACTCCTGCCTGCATCTACTACTATTACTCCACACATTGACCGCTATCCAGCATGCATCTAGAGTATTAAGTCCACAAAGAATGTAGTAACGCCTTAAGCAAGATGACATGATGTAGACAAAGTAAACTCACGCATGAATAAACCCCATCTTTTTACCCTTAGTAGCAATGATACATACGTGTCATGTCCCTTTCTGTCACTAGGATTGAGCACCGCAAGATCGAACCCATTACAAAGCACCTCTTCCCATGGCAAGATAAATCAATCTAGTTGGCCAAACCAAATCAATAGATCGGAGAAGAAATACGAAGCTATAATAATCATGCATAAAAGAGATCAGAGAAGACTCAAATAATATTCATGGATAATCTGATCATAAACTCACAATTCATCGGATCCCAACAAACACACCGCAAAAAGTGATTACATCGGATAGAACTCCAAGAACATCGAGGAGAACATTGTATTGAAGATCAAAAAGAGAGAAGAAGCCATATAGCTACTAACTATGGACCCGAAGGTCTGTGGTAAACTACTCACGCATCATCGGAAGGGCAGCAAGGTTGATGTAGAGCCCCTCCGTGATCGATTCCCCCTCCGGCGGAGTACCGGAAAAGGCCTCCAGATGGGATCTCTCGAGAACAGAAACTTGCGGCGGCGGAAAAAGTATTTCATGGACTCCTCTGTTGGTTTCCCAATTTTTGGAAATTTATAGTGGTGGAATTAGGTCAAAAGGGTCAGAGGTGGGCCCACGAGGCACCAGGGCGCACCTGCCCCCCCCCAGTCGCGCCCTGGTGGCTCGTGGCCACCTCCTGGGTCTTCTGGCCTCCTCCCGAAGCTTCTAGTGTTTGTTATGTCTAGAAAAAAAAATCTCCAAAAAGTTTCGTGGCATTTGGACTTCGTTTGGTATTGATATTCTGTCAAACCAAAAACAGGCAGAAAATAGCAACTGGCACTGGGCACTGGGCACTAAGTTAATAGGTTAGTCCCAAAAAATGATATATAATTGCTGTAAATATATATAAAAACATCCAAGATTGATAATATAACAGCATGGAACAATCAAAAATTATAGATACATTGGAGACGTATCAGTGTGCAAGATGTTCTTGATAGCGTTTCGGTCAAGGTTACTCACGAGATGAGTACTATGTTGATTGCTCCATACACTAACGTGGAAGTGAACACAACAGTTTTTCATATGTCCCAATTGTAGGAGATATGCCCTAGAGGCAGTAATAACAGTTGTTTTGTATCTCCAAGTTTGTAATGAATGTTTATGATCGATGCTATAACTGCAATGATTCTCGAGTCTACAATATCCACGAGGCTCGGAGGGAAACTCATGTGCACGTGTGGTATAATAAACGGTAAAATGTATTCCTAGTCATGCATCTATGACTGGCTCAAGTATTGCATGATGATCCTGTTTTCCTGATCACGGGCATGACTATGCCGGCAATTTTGATGGCACAATGTTAGAAGAACACTTGTGTTGAATCGACCTGATTGATGTTATGCTATGAGATACATTCATCACAAGTTAATGGTTAATAACACAGAGATGGTTAACATTTGCATAATTCCTTAGACCATGAGAGTATCGAGTTTCTTCATGCTTGCTTCATGAACTTTGGGGTTTGTTAAACGTCATCCATAAATGAGTGGCTATTACGGCGGCTTACGGGTTCATGGAAAGGTATGACAAGGAACGAGATAGCTCAAGATTGGGATTTGCTCCTCCGACAATGGAGAGATATTCTCGGGCCCTCTCGGTGTTACGGTATCCATCATCGTCTGGCCAGGCACATTGTGATTTGATCACTGGGATGCCGGAACGCGGAAACGAGAAAAGAGAACAAAACCGGTAACGAGGTAACTGGCATAGTGGACAAGTTGTTGATCCATGGGGATGCCGATAAATCTCACCTCGGGTGTTTGTAACATATCGCGAAGCAACAGGAATAGCACACGGCAACCGGAGGTTCACTCGAATATTTATTCGTGTGGGTATAGGGGTCAATATGGGTGTCCACGGTTCCGCTATTGATCATTGATCGGAAGGTGTTCCGGGTCATGTCTATACTTCACCAAACCTATAGGGTCACATGCTTAAGGGTCATCTATCTGCTGAATACTAGACAGGGAGTCTGAGAGAAAGTCACCGGAAAAGTTTCGGAGACAACGGAAACGTTCCGGAGAGAACACCAGAATAGTTTCGGTAAAATTGAAAAGTTGTTTCAGAGTATACCATTAAGTCAAATTGGTTTCGGCACACGCCTGGAAATTCTTGGAGGGTGCCAGAATTGTTCTGGAAACTTCTGGGATTTTTCCGGGATAAAAACCAGAAATGTTCCGGAGCTACCGGAACCGCTTTGGTTGCTTTTCGCTGAAGAAAATCATTGATCCGGAAATGTTTCGGACTGTGTCCAGAATTGTTTTAGTGGGTACTGGAATTATTCTAAGACTCACAGAAATATTTTCAGATTTAACGGTCGCAGAAAAATGTCTTCGTGAATAGTGAAAGTGCTTTTTGGGTTGCTTTTTGGAAAGCCACTTTTTAGGACTTTAGTCAAAGTTCTAGAAGGGATTGGCTTGCAAGGGAAGGAACCCCTTTTTGGGGGGGGCATGGGGTGGGCGGCCAAGGGTGGAGCTCCTCCTTGGAGCTCCACATGGCCTCCTATTATGCCCTTAATGCCCATCATATGTGACCTAATGCATGGGTGTTTTGGTAATTTTTGGAGGCACCCTTCCCCTTGGCTTTCCTATAAATAGAGGTGGAGAGGAGCTCTCCACACTCACTCGTAACTCTCATACACATGCTGTAACATCCCGTGTATTATCTACAGTGATCATCAATGAAAATGCCAGGTCACCATGTTTTGGAAAGGCTTAATGATCACTTCAATTCAAAACTCATTTCAAATTCCATTTGAATCCAATTCAAATTGTGGCAGAAATAAAACTTTGTCAAATAATAAAACTAAAATGTTCATAATTTAGGAAATGATCCCTAATAAATATTGGTGAAGAAAACAACATTTCTAAAAATGCCTAAAATAGCCCTGGAAATTAAAATAGAGTCCAAACAACATTTAAGTGGGTCATTTAAATCCAAAACCAAATCCACACTGTTTAAAATATAACCAAACTTTGTGTGGAGCATCATCATATTGCATAGCATTTATCAACTAAGTTTCATATGCAGAAAAACTGTCTAAGTGCATTAACTAAATAGAAAACAGAGTTGTTAAAGCGAAAACAGAAATAAAAAGAAAGAGAAAAGAAAACTGGCACTATGTCGGCCCAGCCCACCGACCGGGTCGGCTACTACCTACTGTAGCAGACCGAGCCGCGCGCTCCCGTGCCCGTCGTCGCCGTCAAACCAGCTCGCCGTCCCCGCCGCCGAGGCGATAAGGACGCCACCCCCTGCGGTGCCTCAGGCTCCCCTTCACCTCATCCGCTCACTCGCCCCCACCTTCCCCCTCGCTCGCCCTCGCCTCCCTCTCCCCACCCTCGATCTCGTCGTCGCCAGAAAGCCGCCGCCGCCCTCCGTCGTCATAGCTGTAGCCCCCGTCCTCTTCTCGCCGCTCCGAGCAGTCCGGTCGCCTTCCCGTGCTCGATCTCATCGGCTGCGCCTACAGGAACGAGCCGGGAGGCCCTCGTTCGTCGTCACCGCCGCCAGCTTCGCCGCCTCTGCCCGTAGATCGCCGCCGTCGTCCGGTCTGCTTCAAGCCCTCCCCATGCCTGCGTTGCACATCTGCAGGGCCCGGTGAGCTCCCCGTCCGGCTCCTCTCTCTCCTCTGTCCCTCCCGTAGCCCGTAAACGCGCCGCCGCGGTGCCGTGCTCCGCCGTCTGCCATGGCCGGCGAGCAGCGCGCTCCCGTGCCTCTCGGACTTGTCCGAGCATGCCGTCACGCTCGTAGTGCTGCGTAGGTCCTGCCTGCGCACGTAGTTCGTCGAATGCGTGTCCGTAGCGCCGATCACCAACACGCCCAACTCCGACCGCCGCCTTTGCTCGACGTCGGCGCCGTTTCCGTCCGCTTTAGCTCCGGCCACGGCCACCACGAGACGCGGCGTGGAACGACCGATCCAACGCGCCCACCCGCGTCGCGAATGGGCCCCTGTACGTGATTTCCGGCCACTCCCGACGCGCGCCGCCGCGGAAAACGCTCGCCGGCGACTGTTCCGGCAAGTCTGACGTGGCTGCGCGATTAGGCGCTAAGTACTCCCTCTGTTAGACTGACGTGTGAGCCCGCGTACTGTAGCTATTAAATTAGGTTAACTAACATTGCTAATTAACACACCACTAACGTGTGGGCCCGCCAGGTTAATTAAGAGCTAATCGCAAATTAACACTAACCAAAACCCTAATAGACACTGACATGTGGGGCCCTGTGTTAAATAACAGTTTGATTAAAAATATGGCACTGACATGTGGGTCCCGTACACTGTAGCGATTAATTAACTCTAATTAATACTCCTGTGACACTGACTGGTGGTCCCCACGTGCTAAGTAACCCATTTCACTAATTAAACCAACTGGTGTCAATGACACCTGGGCCCCACCTGTCAGGTTGACCAGTCAACGGTCACAGTTGACTGCTGATGTCACCCTAATGTCATGATGACGTCATCCGATACTCTTTCGGATAATTCAAATTAAATAATTTCAGAAATTCCAGAAATTCAGCAAAACTTTGAAAAATCATATAAAATAAACCGTAACTCGGATGAAAATAATTTATATATGAAAAATGATCAGAAAAATATGAAGAATCCGAATATGCCACCCCCATACCGGTCAGCCCTCTCTAACATGATGAACATGAAACTTTTATCTCTGTTTCATCTGTCCGATAATTGCCCGGAGCTGGTAAAACACCTCCAGATGTTTCCCGCCCCGACTAACTTGCGTAGTACTGCGTTAGGGCACCTCTCGAATAGCGTGTTGTCATGTCGTGCATCTGTGTTACATCTGTGTGCTTTATATTTACTGTTTCTTCCCCCTCTTCTCTCCGATAGACCCCGAGACCGATGATGCCACTGTGATCGACAACGTCACCGATGACCCTTCTTCCCCCTTCAGCAGAGCTTCCAGGCAAGCAAACCCCCTTGAGCATGCCTATATCACCTATTCTTTTTCCCCCTCCTGCTTGCATTAGAATTCTTTCTGTTGTTATTCTGATAGCTCCTATTCTGATGCATAGCCTGATTTTGTCGCCTGCTGTTTATACTTACCTGTTGTCCCATGATGCTTAGTTAGTTATGCTATTGGTTCATCGGTGGCCCTTCACCCTTGTCCGTTGCCATGCTTGTTATCGGGCCGTGATCACTCTGGGTGATGATCGCGGAAATGCTTACATTACTACATTCATTTTCTGTTACGAGGCTGAAGGGTTGGTGGTACCATCCAGTCAGAGATGGACCTGAGTCCCGACAGCTCTCGATGTTAAAGACGGGCCGGCTCCAAGAGTGCCCGCGAGAGAATTATACTAAAGACGGGTCGGCTCCAAGAGCACCTGCGAGCCGTGTATTACCAAGTCGGAGCGACAGCAACCCTGTTCGTCTCTGTGAGTTACTAAATACGCCTAACGGATTTGGGTATTTGATCTGAGTTGGCCACTGGCCTATACGCACCACCACCACGTGGGATAATGGTTTAATGGGGCCCTCTACGTCATATGTATCAGCCGAAAGCTCAGTCAGATGTCCAGTTCAGCATTGTGGCACGGCAGGATCGGCGCCATCCAGGACAGAGGTGGTGCCTGGATCTAACCATGTGCGCAACGACTCGAAGTGCAAAGGGCGATGGGCCCAAGACCCCTGAACGCTTAGGATGTAGACCGGCGGGGACCTCTCTGCTGAGCTCTAGGTAGGACTACGTCGTGTCGATCAGCCGAGGCCGAGCATGACCCGGAAAAGTGTGTCCGGCCAGAGTTAATCGAGCGTGTTGGGTAACAGTAGTGCACCCCTGCAGGGAAGTAATCTATTCGAATAGCCGTGTCCACGGTAACAGGACGCTCGGAGTTGTATCCTGATCTGCTACAACTACAAATGGATACTTTTACAATGATAAATTGCTATTACTGCTCTCGGGATCACTTTCTCGCAGGGTAGTCGAGGAAGGATCTCAGGGCATTACTACAATATATGTTTGCTATTATATGTTGCTGTACTCTACTCTCTTCTGATGCTGCAAGATTGCTTCAAAATGCTAGTCTTCGATAGGCTAGGCCTTTCCCCCTCTGATCTGGCATTTCTGCAGTTTAGTCCAAAGATATAGCCCCATTCCTTTGATACCGATGCATATTTAGTATAGTTCTAATGTCAGTCTTGCGAGTACTTTGGATGAGTACACACGGTTGCTTTGCTACTTCTTTTCCCATACCCGGTTGCTGCGATCAGATGATGGAGCCCTGGAGCCAGATGATCCCGTCGACGACTGCTTCTACCTCGGTGATGCCTACTACGACGTGGAGATCCCTGATGACCAGGAGTAGTTCGGAGGCCCTAGGCAGGAGGCCTTCGCCTTTTTGATCAGTGTCGCTGTTTGTGCTAGCCTTCTTAAGGCACCCTTGTTTAACTTTGTGTCTGTACTCAGATACTTTTGCTTTCGTTGTTGCTTGTGTAACTCGAGCTTATGTATTCGAGCCCTCGAGGCCCCTGGCTTGTAATATAAAGCTTGTATGACTTTTATTTGTGTTTATAGTTGTGTTGTGATATCTTCCCGTGAGTCTCTGGTCTCGATCATGTGCATTTGCGTGTATGATTAGTGCACGGTCGAGTCGGGGGTGTCACACATGCCATGCATTATCTGGCTTTCTCTCTCCCTCCCACGAAATAGTTTCGTAGAGCCGAAAGGTTGTCTGGGTTCCGGCAGGAACTAGTTCTGGACGGCAAAGCCCTGCCGGATAGCTGACACCGTATGTGTGCAGCCCTGTAGAGAGGTCGTAGGTTCGATCTTTTGCCCGAGGGGCTGTTTGAGGGTCCTCCCGGAGGGCTGTCCGAGTTACCGTTCGAGCTTCGAGGGTCCTCCTGAAGGGCTGTCCGCGACATCGTCCGGGGGACTGTCCGACCGCCTCCCGAAGGGCTGTCCGACGAGGGAGTACATCCTCGCGGTTGGGAGGTTGTAAATCCTAGCTGCGGGGATCTAACAGACGATCTACATCGACTCTACTTCCGCTGCGCTACGAGTCGGTAATGATCAGATCAAAAATTGTATGCAGTCTCCATAGTGGTCCTGGGCGTGCTCGCTGTATCGATTTTTTTGTTTTCTGTCGCGTTCCCCTACACCAATGATGTCTACTACACAACTTTTATTCTTGTAGACTTTGTTGGGCCTCCAAGTACAGAGTTTTGTAGGACAGTAGCAAATTTCCCTCAAGTGGATGACCTACGGTTTATCAATCCGTGGGAGGTGTAGGATGAAGATGGTCTCTCTCAAACAACATTGCAATCAAATACAAGCAATCTCTTGTGTCCCCAACACACCCAATACAATGGTAAATTGTATAGGTGCACTAGTTCGGCGAAGAGATGGTGATATAAGTGTAGTATGGATAGTAGATATAGGTTTTTGTAATCTGAAATTACAAAAACAACAAGGTATCAAGTGACAAAAGTGAGCACAAACGGTATTGCAATGCTTAGAAACAAGGCCTAGGGTTCATACTTTCACTAGTGCAATCTCTCAACAATGCTAACATAATTGAATCATATAACAATCCCTCAACGTGCGACAAAAAATCACTCCAAAGTTCTTATCTAGCGGAGAACATAAGATGAAATTGTTGTAGGGTACAAAACCACCTCAAAGTTATCTTTTCCGATCAATCTATCGAGCCATCCCTATAAGTGTCACAAACAGCCCTAGAGTTCGTACTAAAATAACACCATATAATACACATCAACCAACTCTAATGTCACCTAGATACTCCAATGTCACCACAAGTATCCGTGAGTTGATTATTCGATATGCATCAAACAAGTTCAGATTCATAATATTCAATCCACACAAAGAACTTCAAAGAGTACCCCAAAGTTACTATCGGAGAAAAGAAGATGAAAACGTGCAATCAACCCCTGTGCCTAGATTACCCCAAGGTCACGGGAATCCGCAAGTTGATTACCAAAACATACATCAAGTGATTCAATATAATATCCCATTGTCACCACGGGTATCCACATGCAATACATACATCAAGTGTTCTCAAATCCAAAGTATTCAATCCGACAATAACGAAACCTCAAAGGGAAAGACTCAATTTATCACAAGAAGATAGAGAGGGAAGAAACACCATATGATCCAACTATATTAACAAAGCTCGCGGTACATCAAGATCGTGCCAAATCAAGAACACGAGAGAGAGAGAGAGAGAGAGAGATCAAACACATAGCTACTGGTACATACCCTCAGCCCCGAGGGTGAACTAATCCCTCCTCGTCATGGAGACCGCCGGGATGATGAAGATGGCCTCCGGTGATGATTTCCCCCTCCGACAGAGTGCCGGAGCAGGGCTCTGGATGAGATCACTTTGGAACAGAGGTTTGCGATGGCGGCGTGGGAGTTCTAGGTTTCTTTTTGGGGTTTTCTATATTTATAGGATTTTTCAGCGTTAGATTCACGCCAGGGGGGCCACGAGGGAGTGACAAGCTCGGGGGGCGCACCCTAGGGGGGTGGGCGTGCCCCCAGGCTTGTCGTGTCCTTGTGGCTCTTCTGGCACTTCCTCGAAGCTCCGGGGGTCTCTTTTTGTCCATAAAAAATCACCGTAAATTTTCAGCCCAATCTGAGAACTTTTATTTCTGCACAAAAAATAACACCACGGTAGTTCTGCTGAAAACAGCGTCAGTCCGGGTTAGTTCCATTCAAATCATACCAAAACCATATAAAATTGTTGTAAACATGGCATGAATTCTTCATAAATTATAGATACGTTGGAGACGTATTAGCATCCCCAAGCTTAATTCCTGCTCGTCCTCGAGTAGGTAAATGATAAAAGAAATAATTTATGAAGTGTGAATGCTAGCATAGTGCACAAGTTTGATCAATGATAATTTCAATCACTTTTTCTAGCATCATCATATATCATAAACAGTAGCTCATCTCATAAAACTTCTCATGATTAAGTAGCAAGCTATTCACATGCTAAAGTATAGACCATAAACTTTCTTGAAAACTAACAAACTATGTTCTCAGTCATCAAACAATTACAATTCATCTTATTTTTAGGAAGGGTCTATGTAAGAGCTTTGATTTAGCAAATTCCACATACTCAACTATCATATAGTCTTCCATGATTGCTGACACTCAAAGCATATTTTTAGAACAAACTGTTTCAGTCAAACACATAGGAAGATAGGAGCTTAATGTTTTGCCACCCAACTTATTTATCTCAGGGATAATGTTAACAATAATAACTCATGATCACCTATATTCAACTGGATATATGTGCCTGGATCTTTCCCCACCACATGATGCTTGCCAAGAAAGAAAGAAAAATGGAATAGAGAAGAACACTATTGACTCTTGCATAAAAGTAAATACATAAAGTAAAAGATAGGTCCTTCGTAGAGAGAAGCTGAGGTTGTCATGCGCTTTTTATTTTTGGATGTGCAAGCTCTTAATGCAAAGGAACGTCACTTTATATTGCCCCTTGTGATAGCAACCTTTATTATGCAGTCCGTCGCTTTTATTTCTTCACCATCACAAGTTCGTACAAAGCGTATTTTCCCTTACAATAAAAGATCATACATATTTAGGAGCAATTTTTATTGCTTTTGCACCGATGACAACTTACTTGAAGGATCTTATTCAATCCATACGTAGATATAGTGGACTCTCATGGCAAGAAACTGGGTTTAAGGGTTTTTGGATGCACAAGTAGTATTTCTACTTGGTACGAAAGTTTGGCTAGCAAAAGATTATGAGCAAGCACCACATGTTAGAGGATCCATGACAATATAACTTCTATGTGAATATAAACAAACATAACTCATTACGTTGTCTTCCTTGTCCAACATCAACTACTTGATCAAGTTTGAAAATAATTAATGGGGGCTCACAATCATAGAATATGTCCAAGATAGTATATTTATATGTGAAATCTCTCTTCCTTCAATATTCTTTCATGAATTGTTCAAGTGACCAATGCTATGTTTGCTAACTTTCAATAAGTTTTACCACTTATACTTCTTATATGTGAAGTCACTACTCCAGATGGGACAAGCATATGAAGCACATATAATTTCAACTTTATGATATTCAATTCATTCAACAATTTACTCTTGGGATATAAGTGAAGCACGAGAGTAAATGACAAGATACTCCAAAAGATATAAGTGAAGAACAAAGAGTAGTTGAGTAAATAAGTAGCTATGTGAAGACTCTCTCCAAATAAAGATTTCAGATCTGATAATTTTATTAAATCAGCAAACAAAATGAAAATTAAAGGACACTCCAAGAATAGCACATATCATGTGAACAAGTAAAAACTTAGGCTAACCGATAGTTGTTGATGAAGAAAGGTGGGATGCCTATCGGGGCATCCCCAAGCTTAGTTCTTGAGACTTCTTGGAATATTATCTTGGGATGCCTTGGGCATCCCCAAGCTTGAGCTCTTGTGTCTCCTTAATTCCTCTCATATCACGGCTTCTCCTAAATCTTAAAAACTTCATCCACTCAAAACTCAACAAGAATTCATGAGATAAGTTAGTACAAATGAACGCAAAACCTTAACATTCTATACTGTAGAAAATTACTAAAATTATAATTAAACATCGTATACTAAATGTCTCTGCATATTTAATACTCCTATCCACAAATAGAAACATTAAACAAGCAAACATATGCAAACAATGCAACTATAACCGCAACCTGTCTAAACAGAACAGTCTGTAAAGGCGGAATAAAAATTCATACTTCCCTAACTCCAAAAATTCTGAAAACTAACCACGTGATAGATAACTCATGCATGCTTACTGTGTAAAAAATTCAGATTTTTATCATGTTCTGACAATTCACATAAATTTAGGACATAACAGAAAACTTTCTGTTTTCAAACAGCAACACATAAACTTGCAAACTGAGCATGGTAAAGGCTATACTTGGCATTTTATTGAAATAAAAGATACAAAATATGATTATTGATAACATCAAGCAAATATCAAAAAAAGAAAATGACGCTCCAAGCAAACCTCATATTATGTGACGAATAAAAATATAGCTCCATGTGAGGTTACCGATAATGTTGAAGACGAAAGAGGGGATGCCTTCCGGGGCATCCCCAAGTTTAGACGCTTGAGTCTTCCTTGAATATTACCTTGAGGTGCCTTGGGCATCCCCAACCTTAGGGTCTTGCTACTCCTTTTTCTCCTCATATCATTGTCTCACCCAAAACTTGAAAACTTGAATCACACAAAACTTAACAAAACTTGTGAGATAGGTTAGTATGATAAAAATAAACCATCCACTTAGGTACTATCAAGACAAGATCCATAATTGTTCTCACATAATTCCTACTGTATTCTATAATTTCCACAATTTATATTACTCAATATAAGCTATGGAAACACTAAAACAAGCAAACTATGCAATAAAAACAGAATCTGTCAAAAACAGAACAACATGTAGTGAGTGAATTAAAGGGCATACTTCTGTACCTCTAAAAATTCTGAAAAATTATAACAGCGTAAACAATTGTATATCAGTACTGTGTAAAAAATTCAGAATTTTCTCACTCTCCAGTACATAACGTAAAATCGTGCACTGGACGCTAAACTTTCTGTTTTTGCACAGAACCAAATAAACAATCATCCACACTATCCCAAAGGCTTTACTTGGTACTTTATTGCAAGAAAAATATATAAAACATGATTACTACAGTAGCTTAATCATGTGGACACACGAAAATAGTAGGGGTAAATATTGGGTTGCCTCCCAACAAGCGCTTTGCTTTAAAGCCTTTTAGCTAGGCATGATGATTTTAATGATGCTCACATAAGAGTAAAGAATTGAGACATAATGGGAGCATCATGAAACATATGGCAAGCATATTTAAGCCTAACCCACTTCCTATGCATAGGGATTTTGTGAGCAAACAATTTATGGGAGCAAGAATCAACTAGCATAGGAAGGCAAAACAAGTATGACTTCAAAACTTTCAACACATAGAGAAGAAACTTGATATTATTGAGATATATATAAGCATATCTTCCCCTCTCATAACAATTTTCAGTAGCAACATGAATGAATTCAACAATATAACTATCACATAAATCATCCTTCTCATGATCTACAAGCATAATGTTTTTGTTAATCTCCACATAAGCAATTTTCTTCTCATTCATAATAGTGCGAGTATCATATGAAACTCGAATACTATAAATTGTTTCCACATTAAAAGAGTAATGTTCAGTAAAAGGGTATTCATAATTATGACAAGTTTTATAATAATAATCATCACTACTTTTTATAACATAAGTATCATCACAATAATCATCATAAGTAGCAACTTTGTTCTCATCATAATCAATTGAAACCTCTTACAAAGTAGTGGATTCAACATTAAATAAAGTCATGACCTCTCTAAATCCACTTTTATCATTATAGTAAGATTGAACACCCTCCAAAATAGTGGGATAGTTATTACCTAAAGTTGACACTCTTCCAAACCCACTTTCATTATTATTGCAATCATCATAGATAGGAGGCATGCTATCATCATAATAATTTTGATCATTGAAAGTAGGGGGACTAAAAAGATCATCTTCATTAAACATAGCATCCCCAAGCTTAGGATAAACATTATTTGCAGCAAATAAATTCTCAAACATGTCATTCTCATCAAACATAGCATCCCCAAGCTTGTGGGTTTGCATATCATTAACATAATCACTCTTATCATCAATAGTATGAATAGCACCAATAGTATAACAATTATTATCATCATGATTTCCCAAGTTGGTGCTAAAAAGATTTTCAAGATCATAAGAAGTATCATTATCTTCCCAATCATAATCATCATAACAAGTAATAGGCAAAACAAAATCATCATCAAGTGTATCATCTTCCACGATTATTTTTGATTCTTTCTCATGAGGCACAAAAATAATGGGAGCAACATTATTTGGGAGAGATAACTTTTTACCTCTACTTTTCCTTCTTTTATTCTTCTTCTTCACATTATGTGTGGGTTTATTTGATTTTTTTGAGCTTCTTATTGAAGAGATTGGTTGGATAGGAAGCTCCTCCTCGTTACCTGTTTCATCATGAGAGAAAATAGGAGGGAAAGGGGGGATCTTTACCCTTTCATTAGTATTCCTTTTATATTCTATTGGTTTTCCCGTCTTTCTATAGTTGGCAATATAAGCATTCTCATTGCAATTTACCACACAAAACATATAGATTTCCTGTAGACTAGTTTCAGTATAATCTGTGAATATGAATGCTTCAAACCAACTATTTTTATGTGACAATTCTTCACACCCCAAAAATAAACAAAGTTCATTGTAAAGTTCAAGGGTGATTAAGTTATTACAATATTTGGCCACGATTCGATCATGAAAAAGTATGCATTGAAAATTAAGATGACCAACTTTATTGCAAAGTTCACAAGTAATGGGATAACGAGAACATAATTTTGTAGCAAATTCATCTATCACTTTAAGCCACCAATTGGTTTTATCATGTTTATGCTTCTTACAAAATCTATCATCCCTATAAGGCATGTCTTCACAAACTTTATGCACTCCACAAAAATTTACATGCTTATAAGAACCCTTTTGAAAGAACATGTGGTGCCCCCATGTTTGGTTTTCGTAATTGATGACAATCTCTATGGACTAATGGTTGCCATGAGTTATATTGAAGGGTTTGTCCATAGGCATTTCTTGAAGTCCATTTGTTGGTTTCAAGGAGATTTTGTGATGACAAAGGTGCTATTCAAGGATTTATCCAAAGATTGGTCATGTGAGAGTTGAGCCTATTGCAAGCATGTCTTGAAGAAGAAGATTGTGTGAACATTCATGTTTACCTTCAAGACATCATCCTAATGAAGAGAGTGGAAAGATTCAAGGTTGATCAAGACTAAATATGAAGAGTGATTCAAGTTGATCAACACACAAAGCGTAGAATATGTACCGAGTGGGATCAAGTGATCTCACGGTATGGTAAGCATTGTCCATTACGCTTTGTGTACTAACCCATGTTCTATGCGAGAGTTCTATGTGGGGTTAGGTATGTTTCCATGAGCTTGCGTCAAGAGGAAGATCTCATTCAACCCATGGAGGATGACATCAAGTGGTGATCGTCATCAAGATTGCGGTGTGCAAGTTCAAGTGGAGCATCACGAAGAGATCACATGCCTGAAGCTTGCCGTCCATTGTGGTGACAATGGACTTGTGAAGATGTGCCGAAGAGTGGCTCACCCATAGTGGAGTATGGGGGAGCAAACTACTAGTCTTCATCGAGCCGGCGCAATCAAGAAAGGTTGTCCAACTTGAGGAGGTCAAGATCGTCATCATCTAGCTCAAGTGGACTATGCGCAAGGCAAAGGTTTTCCCTTGATAGGTTTTCTATTTTACCGGTCTCATGGTGGTAGTTGGGAGACCAAGTTATAGGATCGATAGCCGTACTATCAAGGGGGGCTCTCGGATGAGTAGCTTGATCGCATCATTCGTAGAGAGCTCAAACCATTGCATCCTTGCATCATCTTTCTTGGTTCTTGTTTGGCCTTTTTTCTTTGGGGTCTTTGAGCTTTTGGTCACCTTCATGACAAGCTCAAGTTCATCGAAAACGGAGTTCATATTTGCTTCTTCTATGATGTTTTCGATGTTTGAGTTTATGCCGGTTCTTCACTGATAGAGGTTTCTCATCTCTATATCATATGCATATCTCTACTGTCGTTGTTGGATAGTACTCGTCGTCCTCTATCCAACAAGCTTGAGTTTGCTCTTTTCGGAGCTCATTTGCAGAAGTTATGGCAGTTCTGGTTTTCTTGTAGCCATCTGTTGCTGTGCTTGTGAGCTGGAGGCCACAAGCGGTAGTACCGCTCTGGTAAGCGGTAGTAACGCTTATAAGCGGTAGTACCGATGTCCAGTTCCACTATTACTACCGCTGTTTCTGGGAACTCGACTTTCGTGTCGGGTTTGCGAGGTAGTGCAACGGTAGTGCGAAGCAGTAGTACCGCCCGCTACTACCGCTGCACTACCGCTCCCTCCAGGTCTCGATGCACTCTCAGCGGAAGTGAAGCGGCAGTGGAAAGAAGCACTACTGCCTATAAGCGGTAGTACCGCTGAGGTGGGCGGTAGTACCGCTATAGCAGTTCTACTGCTTCTCCCCTGTTCCTGCTCTGCTTCTGAGTAACCCTGAGCTGCAACCCCAGCGGTAGTACCGCTGGGGCGAGCGGTAGTACCGCTCCGGCTGCACTACCGCCTCGTGGCTTCATGCCATTGCACTGCTTTTGGGTTACTACCGCCCGAGCGGTAGTACCGCTCTGTGGAGCGGTAGTACCCCTCTGTGCGGGCTGAGAGCAAGGTAACGGTTGGATTTTTCCCCTCCTATAAAAGGGGGTCTTCTTCCCCCTTGAACCTTATCTCTTCTAGCTCGTGTTCTTCCCCCATTGTTGACCTTCTTCGAGCTTGCTTTCTCTCAATCCCTCCAATGATTCTTGCTAGTTCTTGAGGGAAAAGAGAGAGGAGATCTAGATCTACGGTTCCACCAATCACTTTCTCCTCTATGTGAGGGGAACCCCTTGGATCTAGATCTTGGAGTTCTTGGTGTTCTCCTTCTTGTTCTTCCTCTCATATTCCTCCATAGCTTTCGTTGCTTTGGTGGGATTTGAGAGTGAGGGACTTGGGCACTCCGTGTGCCCTTGCCATTGCATTTGGTGCATCGGTTTGAGTTCTCCACGGTGATACGTGGAAGTGAAGTCCGAGAAGCTTTTTACTCTTGGGTGCTTGGTACCCTAAAGCTTGTTCCTCTTGGGTGCTTGGGCGCCCTAGACGGTTGGTGGTGCCTCGGAGCTCAATCATTGTGGTGTAAAGCTCCGGGCAAGCGTCGGGGTCTCCAATTAGGTTGTGGAGATCGCCCCGAGCAATTTGACGGGTACCGGTGACCGCCCCCAAGGGTTGCCAAAGTGTACGGGTTCAGTGACCGCCCCCAAGGGTTGCCATTTGTACGGGTTCGGTGACCGCCCTCAAGGGTCCCTTAGTGGAATCACGACATCTTGCATTGTGCGAGGGCGTGAGAAGATTACTGTGGCCCTAGTGGCTTCTTGGGGAGCATTGTGCCTCCACACCGCTCCAAACGGAGATTAGCATCCGCAAGGGTGTGAACTTCGGGATACATCGTCGTCTCCGCGTGCCTCGGTTATCTCTTACCCGAGCCCTTTACTTATGCACTTTACTTTGTGATAGCCATATTGTTTCTTGTTATATATCTTGCTATCACTTAGTTGTTTATCTTGCTTAGCATAAGTTGTTGGCGCACTTAGATGAGCCTAGTTGTTGTAGGTTTTGTGCTTGACAAATTAACCGCTAGGTTTATTCCGCATTTGTTCAAGCCTAAACCGTAATTATTTTAAAGCGCCTATTCACCCCCCCCCCCCCTCTAGGCGACATCCACGATCTTTCACCTTTTTATCATGACTAGTACAATCATCATTAGTGTTATGGATATTCATACCAAGCACACTAACAACATTGCAATCATGCTTATCGTTCAAAGATTTTATGCCATACATTTTATTGAATTCTTCTTCTAACACTTTAGCACAATTTTTCGATCCATCATTTTCAAGAAAGACATTATAAAGATGAAGAAATTGAGGCAACCTCAATTCCATTATTTTTTTGTAATTTTCTTTTATAAACCAAACTAGTGAAAAACAAGAAACTAAAAGATTCAATTGCAAGATCTAAAGATATACCTTCAAGTACTCACCTCCCCGGCAACAGCGCCAGAAAAGAGCTTGATGTCTACTACGCAACTTTTATTCTTGTAGACTTTGTTGGGCCTCCAAGTGCAAAGTTTTGTAGGACAGCAGCGAATTTCCCTCAAGTGAATGACCTAAGGTTTATCAATCCGTGGGAGGTGTAGGATGAAGATGGTCTCTCTCAAACAACCCTGCAATCAAATACAAGCAATCTCTTGTGTCCCCAACACACCCAATACAATGGTAAATTATATAGGTGCACTAGTTCGGCGAAGAGATGGTGATACAAGTATAGTATGGATAGTAGATATAGGTTTTTGTAATCTGAAATTATAAAAACAGCAAGGTAGCAAGTGACAAAAGTGAGCACAAACGGTATTGCAATGCTTAGAAACAAGGCCTAGGATTCATACTTTCACTAGTGCAATCTCTCAACAATGCTAACATAATTGAATCATATAACAATCCCTCAACGTGTGACAAAGAATCACTCCAAAGTTCTTATCTAGCGGAGAACATAAGATGAAATTGTTGTAGGGTACGAAACCACCTCAAAGTTATCTTTTTCGATCAATCTATCGAGTCATCCCTATAAGTGTCACAAACAGCCCTAGAGTTCGTATTAAAATAACACCATATGATACGCATCAACCAACTCTAATGTCACCTAGATACTCCAATGTCACCACAAGTATCCGTGAGTTGATTATTCGATATGCATCAAACAACTTCAGATTCATAATATTCAATCCACACAAAGAACTTCAAAGAGTACCCCAAAGTTTCTGTCGAAGAAAAGAAGATGAAAACGTGCAATCAACCCCTATGCCTAGATTACCCCAAGGTCACGGGAATCCGCAAGTTGATAATCAAAACATACATCAAGTGATTCAATAGAATACCCCATTGTCACCACGGGTATCCACATGCAAGACATACATCAAGTGTTCTCAAATCCAAAGTATTCAATCCGACAATAACGAAACCTCAAAGGGAAAGACTCAATTCATCACAAGAATATAGAGAGGGAAGAAACACCATATGATCCAACTATATTAACAAAGCTCGCGCGGTACATCAAGATCGTACCAAATCAAGAACACGAGAGAGAGAGAGAGAGAGAGAGAGAGAGAGAGAGAGATCAAACACATAGCTACTGGTACATACCCTCAGGCCCAAGGGTGAACTAATCCCACCTCGTCATGGAGACCGCCGGGATGATGAAGATGGCCTCCGGTGATGATTTCCCCCTCCGGCAGAGTGCCGGAGCAGGGCTCTGGATGAGATCCCTTGGAACAGAGGCTTGAGACGGTGGCGTGGGAGTTCTAGGTTTCTTTTCGGGGTTTTCTATATTTATAGGATTTTTCAGCGTTGGATTCACGCCAGGGGGCCCTATGAGGGAGCGACAAGCTCGGGGGGCGTGCCCTAGGGGGGTGGGCCCCGATGTATCACCCAACAAAGGCATCGGGCCCCGATGGCTTCTGGCCCCGATGGCTTCCCCGCACACTTCTTTCAGCGCCATTGGGATATATGTGGGGCTGAGGTCACCAAGACGGTTCTGAGAATTTTGCAAGGTGAAGAGAGCCCGGAGGTAATAAATGAGACGATCCTTGTTCCTATCCCTAAGGTAAAAGACCCCACCTAGCTCACTCAGTTTCGTCCTATTAGCCTTTGCAATGTCCTTTACAAAATTGCCTCAAAAGTGGTCTCTAACCGTCTGAAGCAAGTTCTCCCCGATATCATCTCAGAAGAACAGTCGGCCTTTGTCCCTGGGCGTTTCATTACTGATAATATTATCACAGCATACGAGTGCCTACACTTCATGAAGAGGAATAAGGCGAAGAAAAATAGATTTTGTGCTGTTAAATTGGATATGATGAAAGCCTACGATCGGGTGGAGTGGATTTATCTTGAGGTTATCATGACAAAGTTGGGGTTTGCACCAGCTTGGGTATCTCTGGTAACGAAGATGGTCTGTTCAATGAAATTCTATGTGATGTTTAATGGAGGAAAATTAGAAGAATTTAAGCCAACGAGGGGGATCCGTCAGGAGGACCCAATATCTCCTTACCTGTTTTTGCTTGCAGCGGAGGGTCTTTCGTGCCTCTTACGAAACAAGAATGAGTCATCTCACCTATGTGGCATTAAAGTGGCGTCGTCGGCCCCGTCGGTCAACCACTTGCTATTCGCAGATGACAGCCTGCTGTTTGTCAAGGCCAGTAGTGAAGGAGCTAATGAGTTGTCCTCTCTTTTGGAGTCCTATTGTAATGCTTCCGGTTAAAAGGTAAACCTATCCAAGTCTTCTGTTTTCTTCAGTAAAGGTTGTCCTCAAAGTTTAAAGCTTGAAGTTAAGGAGACCTTGCATGTCCCGAATGAGTCTTTGTCTGAGAGATATATGAGAATGCCGACTGATGTTGGCAATTCTAAGAATGGTGCCTTCAAGTTCTTGAAAGATAGAGTCTGGAAAAAAGTTAAGGGATGGATGGAGAAGATCCTGCCAGTTGGTGGTAAGGAGGTTCTTATCAAATCAATTGCTCAGGCAGTACCTGTTTACTCTTTATCTTGTTTTAAACTCCCGCGGGGCCTTTGCGAGCATATTAACACTCTTATTCGGAAATTTTGGTGGGGCAGTAGAGAAAGTAAAAGGAAGCCAAACTAGGTATCCTGGAGTGTTATGACAAGGCCAAAATCATGTGAAGGACTCGGCTTTAGAGATATTGAACTCTTTAACCTTGCCCTGCTAGGCCGCCAGGCTTGGTGCATTTTGATGGACCCAGCTTCTCGAAGTGCGAGAATACTAAAGGCTAAATACTTTCCTACTTCAGATTTTCTTGATGTTGAGCTTGGGAATTCCCCTTCACAGATCTGGCGATCGACATTGGATGGTAGGGACACCATGAAACAGGGCCTTATTAGGCGAGTAGGGGACGGGACATCCACGCTGATTTGACAGCATAATCGGATTCCCCGGAACTTTAACATGCTCCCCACTGCAAGCAAGGTACTGGACCCGTCCCAAGTGGTGGCCGAACTGATCACAGCGGATGCAACATGGGACATGGATAAGCTAGCTCAAATTTTCCTGCCTACAGATGTACAAGCCATTGCTTCTATTCCCCTATGCACACGTCAGGTGGACGATTCTGGTCTTGGACCCATGAGAAGAACGGTTTTTTTTCAGTTCGCTCGGCTTATAGAATGTTAGTCTCTATGAAGTTACGCCGCAAAGCATGGCTCGTGGGCAGAGCAGAATCTTCAAACTCAGAGAGGGATGCAAAGGACTGGACAAGCATGTGGAAAACAAACGTTCCCTCAAAGGTCAAAATTTTCTTATGGAGGTTAGCCCAACAATCCCTACCACCAACTGATCTCTTAAAGAGTAGGAACATGTCGACAGTTCCTTCATGCGGACTCTGTGGACGGGATGATTCTTGGCAGCACGCTCTCCTACACTGTAACATGGCAAGATGCGTGTGGGCTTTGGAAGACCCAAACCTAGTTGAAGTTGTTGAGAACAACAAGGAACCGGAAGCAAGAAGGTGGATATTCACACTAATTGATAGCTTGCAACATGATGATCTTGTTAAAGTGGTGGTTACACTATGGGTTATCTGGTATGCATGTAGAAAAGCTCTCCATGAGCAACACTTTGAGACCCCCCATGCAACTCATCACTTCATACACAGCTACATCCGGGAGTTAGGCGAATGTAAACCAGTCATGACACAACCATTGCCGATAGCAAGGGCACCTCGCCCGCGCAGAACGCCCCCAGCGGCAGGTTTTGTTAAGATCAAGGTAGATAGGGCAATGGCGAGGAACTCAAGTACTGGATCTTTCAATGCTTGTGTAGGGATGGAGCGGGCATATACCTAGGCGCTTCAGCGATAAAGTGTGACGGCATAACAGACCCGGCTATTTTGGAAACGCTAGCTTGTCGTGAAGCTCTTTCTCTAGCCCAGGATCTCCTACTCACGCATGTGATAATAGCTTCTGATTGCCAAGAGGTTGTTTCAAATATAAAAACAATGCAGGAGCCTTATATGGGAGCATCGTCAAGGAGATCAAAGCTACCTTGACACAGTTCACGACATGTCCTTTCATTTTTTAGGGACGTGAAACTAATATTGAGGCTCATAGCCTCGCTAAGCACACATTAGGCCTTTCTTTAGGATGCCATCTATGGCTCCTCGATCCTTCGGACCTAAATTGTATCCCAATGTATTTGGCATATGATTAATAATGAATAAAGTGTGTTTGGACTAAAAAAAAAAAAAAGACAGTCTGCTACTCCACACCCCCACACCACATCCAGTCGACGGCAACATGACCCGCCGCTGCAGCCGCCGGCGCGTTCGCCCCGCCTCGCCACCGGCGGCGCTGGAAGACGAAGACCTCCTCCGGAAGATTTTCCTCCTCCTTCCGCCTCAGCCCTCCACCATTCCCCGCATCTCCGTCGTCTGCAAGCAATGGCGCGGCGTCGTCCACGACCCCCAATTCCTCCGCGGCTTCCGCGACCACCACCGGAAACCTCCCCTCCTCGGCCTCGTCATGGGCCACACCGGGTACCCCTACTTCAGGTCCGATCTCGACCCTCCAGACCACATCCCACACGAGCGCTTCTTCCCTCCAGACATCCTCAGCATGTACATGGACTTGTTTGACTGCCGCCATGGACGCGTCGTCTTCTTTGACCACCAGCTGCGCGAGGTCATGCTGTTTGACCCCGCCACCGGAGGCCGCCGTTGTGTGGTCGTTCCACCAGTGTTTGACGAGAAAGAGATTGGCGTCTTCAACGCCGCCGTGATTTGCGTTGCTGGCGACGAAGGCCACGTGCACGGCGATTGCCACACCAGCCCATTTCAGGTGGTCTTGATAGGTATCCACGAAGACAATAAACGAGCATTTGCCTCGGTCTACTCATCGGAGACGGGAACATGGGGCGAGCTCATCTCAACAGCAGCAATTCGGTATATGTGTGAGCTGAACCGTCCCAGTACCCTTGTGGGGGATTCTGTTTATTGGGTGTTTGATGGCAATGAGGATGGCATACTCAAGTTTGATTTAGATAGGCATAGCCTAGTTAATATCGAGATGCCGGATTTGAGGTATTATAGCTGCTTGAGCAGCTTTAAGATCATGTCGACAGATGATGGCAGTTTTGGCCTTGCTGTCTTGGAATACCAAAAATTCGAAATGTGGGAGAGGAAGATCGATTGTGATGGTGTTGCTGGATGGGTGCTGCAGAAGACCTTTCAAATGAACACGATCCTTGGTCTAGGGCCTATGGGAGGAAGGGATAATCTCATGTTGGGGTATGATGAAGATGATCGTGCGATTTATGTAAGGACAGATATTGGTGTCTGCATCATCCAGCTTGAGACAATGCAGTTCAGAAATCTTGGCAAAGATAATTTCACGACCACCGCCTATTATCCGTACAAAAGTTTCTATACTGCAGGTATTTCGCTCTTCACATTTCCAGAAAACAGAAACATGGAAATAGCCAAATTATTTTTTGCACTTGGTTGCTGGAATACCTTCATTGTGGCAAAGTGTTTGTAACTGATTAACTGTACTCTGTTGTGGCACTTTAATATTGTCATCTTCAGAGAGAGGAAGCAGTATTAACTAATTTATTCTATGACATTGTGTATAAATCCATTACAGAATCTGGCAAAATCGTTAAAATGAAAAGCTTATTGCTTTCTTTCTATACATACATTATACGATGGTTATGTCCATTTATCTGTACCAATATTACATATCTTTTGAGGATGAGCTGCATATGGCAGTTGGAAATTTTCGAGATACAAACTAAAATTAAGTTTAAACTCTGATAGTCTGATATTATAGGTAAGCAATTTAGTGGGTTGTTTTGCCCATTTCGAAGCATAAAGCTAGTAATATGCTTCATTCAATTTGTTTTTGTGATATAGTGTTCATCTCTAGAAATCTTTCTATTAATCATACATCCGTAATACTAATAAACTTATATGTAATAATTAGCTCGCTTTATCTTCTGTTCAAGAGACCTGCTGCAAGTGTAAGTGTAAGACTTTCAGCGTTCATTTCTGACGTTGACCTTTTCAATTGTTTAATCTGGTGTGTTTACTATCATTATCCAAAGAGGCTCATTTAATTTGTATTTACATTTTCTGTTTCTCAGTTGTCCAATCCCGTCGCGTGTTCCTTCCATCATTTTCACATCTTCCATATCTTGTGGTGTTTGAATGTTCATCTTTCTGACAGATTACTTAGTGTGTGTGAGTAAAAGGCGTTCCTAACCAGCCTGTTACTGCTGTTTTTCGGCCATACCTGTTGGTACCTTTTTTTTTAAAATGAAACCGGTGTTTTATGTTATTTTAAGCTAGTTTTCGTTAATTCATGTACATAATGCATAGAACACAAAAAAAAAGATTAAATGTACTAGCAGATGGGTTCACATTCCATGACTCATGGCCTGACAATGTCACTAGTGTTTTTGCATCATATATGTGCAAAGCTTATTACCTATTCACACTCAGACTCAAGACACTGGGGTCTGAGTTCATCCTCTTGGCATCTTCTTAGTCTACCTTCTTGTAATTTCTTTTCCATTTTCTCAATCTGACATCAGTTCTCCCTGCTAGTGAGTGACTTGTCAGTATGCGAAAGAAGAGTTGGTGGCATCTCCAGACCTCTGGTGAAGGATGGCAGCTTCATGGTTCCTGCTTCAAGGGGAGTAGGAGCTGTAGGAGGCAATGCCGCAGCTGCCTCGACTGGAGCTGTACAGGGAGGAGGTAAAACTACATGCATCTTGATTTATGTGTCTATAGCCAGTTAAGCATTGGCCACTTGGGACTTGGGTATATCAATTAATAGCAGATTTGTGGGTTTCCATTAGCAATATCCGTAATGTAGAATGATTATATAGGATTAGGGACATGGGGGGCGGCCCTGACATGTGGTTGAATCCTTTATTCTTCTCGCTCCACAGACATGTTAGACAAGTCAAACAACAGAGTTCAAGGAATCGGTACAGGTCTTGTGCCGAGCCGGGTACTGACACAAACTCGAATCGACGTGATATTCAAGAAAGAGACGGAAACAAGATCAAAACTTAGCAAAGCCTGGACATGTGTTCCTGAAAGTAAAGCAGACTGCTCACACTTCCGCAGTGCCATGAAGTTAACACAGCAGCTAGGTACCCGCTTGCCTGTTCCTACAGGCGACGAACTAGGTGGCGTAAATCTGGACGCTGAGGAAGTACTTCCGTAAGACGCGAATGTTAACTACTTATCCATTAACTGATGGCTCGTGCCCTTGTAAGAATTAGTTATGTACTTCCTCATGAACAGTTTTGGGTTCTTTTGAGTCCTTTAAATATGGATATTCGATTTATGTGTAATGTTTTGAGTATTAACTACCAATACGTGAATGCCATCTTTGCTTGTGAGACAAGACATATGCTTGCTAGTGATTTATTTGGCTTATTTTAGTATTTTCTATTTTTTATGTGTGCATAAAATGTATAAGTATTAATACTTTCTCATTGTTTTTGTATAATTTTAGTTTAAATCATCTACATATTCCTCGTATATGCTTGTACCGTTTTCGATTCCAAGACGTTCCATTACCGTACCACGTCGGAATCCGCCATAATTCAGTATTCGAATCTGCACAATCCGGTACTCGAATTCATATCCATCCTGCTTCTGAAATAAAAAATAAATGTGAAATAGGATAGCGCAAAAATAAATGTGAAATAGGATAGTGTCTGCATAACGCCTTGTTTGTTTGGGCTTGAGCATTGACAAAATCAGCCGTGGATTCGTTGTGCTTTTTGGCACTGAAGTACATGGAAACGTGCTTTAGCCAAATACACTGGAAATTGCTCGGGTCAGATTTTTGGCTGATTTTTCAATGCTGATTCGAATAGCTGTTTGTTTCAAAAAAGCCGAATCTGGTCCCTAAAACTGAAACTGTAGCAAATGTCCTTGCGCTGTCTCGGTTAGCGACGCCCGTCGGCAGCCTCGGTTGAGTTAAAATGATTATACCGGAGCTAAACTAAGCTAAAACATCAGTTTAACCAACGATCTACGTACAACAAAATCCCATCAACACGGAATGTTACAATGGTTTCTCCAAATCTAAACCTACAACCAATCTCTTTCTTTTCACCCGAACGCATTGCACCGATCAATCAGTGTCCCGGCGACCTCCATCTATCGCAGCAGATGGAGCGCGAGCAACGCCAATGGCGCCGCGACTAGCCGCGCCGAGGCTGCCGCGCGTGGTGTCGCTGCCGCGCCCGTCACGTCACCGGTGGCCATGTTGGCGAGCCAGGCGTCGCTGCTGGCACCCCCGAGGATCACGCCCTGCCCCTGGATGCCGCCGCCGCCACCAGTGCCGGCCTCGCCGCCCATCGGCATCGGCATGCTGTCCTGGTTGGCGTCCGTGAACGTCATCCCCGGCATCATCGCCGGCGTATCTGTCGCAGGCATCGTCGTCGGCGTCTCCGTCCGAGGCACCGTCGTCGGCGTGGGGGTCGTTTGCGTCGGCGTCGTCGTGGCCGCCGGCACCGTGGTCGACTTCTGGCTGCTCGTGTGGCAAAAGGACAGAACAGGGGCACATGGTGAGGTCACGGGAATGGTTGAAACAGTAACCAAATGCACATAACGGCAAAGAAAGCTCGTCTTTTATGTCCACCCTGCTCTGCCGCTAAGCTGAAATATCTTGCCTAGATTCAGATCTGCAGATCTCTTCCATTTTAATCACACGGAAAGTCACTAATCTCTGGAACGGATCAACCCCCCTTGGCAAGGCAAGAACCAACCAGATCCAGACTTGCAAGGCGTCAGTGGAGGAGTGCTGGGAGTGAGACTGAGGCTGACCTCGGGGTGGCGCCGGGGCAGAAGGTGACGGTGTAGTCGGGGCCGCCGGCGCAGGTGAAGGTGGAGGTGGGGTCGTCGAAGGCGTAGCTGTAGGAGCGCGGGCACGCCATCTTGAACACCTGCGAGTAGGACGTCGGCCGGCACGTCCCGGGGTTGGCGTACGCGCCGCTGCAGCAGTACTCGGGCCGCCCGAACGCGTCGCACGCGCTCCGGCAGGCCGCGCCACCGCCGGACCGGAGCTCGGCAGGGCACATCGCGTTCAGGTCCGCCGCGCACCCCGCCACAGCGCAAGACCCGGCGCTCGACGCGCCGCCGGGGCGCTCTCCGGAGGACGGCTCCACCAGCACCGGCAGGTTGTACCCGTCCACCAGGCTGACGTCGTAGAAGTCCAGCCCGCCCGTCCCGTCGAGCGTGAACTCGGCCAGCGTCGCGGGGGGCGCCGCGCCGGCGCCGGCGCACTCGGCCGTGCCGGAGCCGCAGTCGCCGGTGGCGCAGACGAGCCGCCCCGTGGCGCCGTCCTGCGCGCATCCGGTGCGGGCCCACATACGGCCGGACCAGGCCGAGGGAGCCGGCACCGCGCGCGACGCGCCCGGCGGGAGCTCGAACCCCGTGGTGCCAAGCCGCGCGGTGCCGGCGTTGGACAGGACGCCCGGCCACACCGTGTCCGCGCACCGGTTCACGAACGTGAACATCGCCGCCTCCCCCTCTGCACACCACCAAGAAACACAGCGCGGCTTCGTCAGCTCGCCCGCCATTACATTACCGAACCTCACTCACACAAACAAAGAAGAAACCAGGAATCATCAATTTACCGCAAATCTATTTACCTCTCCATGAAATCAAAAGGAGCACAATGACGGCGATACATCCCGGCAGCCCCATCGAGGATAGCTGCTAGTAAGCGCAATGCAGAGCTCGGCGGGAAGCGCGTGCAATGTCAGGACAGAGCAGCGCACCTACTACTCAGTACTCACTCTCACTCTTCAGCAACTGGTAATGGTGTGTGGTAGCGTGACAGTTGGTTGATTTGGAGGAGATGGAGAAAGACGAGGGCAAAAATGGGCGCCCAGGACAGAGAGGGAGAAAGGATAGGGGAGGGGGAATCTTTAGTGTGGCTCCCGATGAACTTTACTTTAGCCTTTGTTTGGGCTCCCCACCCCGGTGGCATCGAGCATGGGCACACGTACGGTAAATTCTATTCTGCTTGGGCTGGCTCGCGAAACTGCTGTCCGCCGTGAAAGATAATTTTTCTTCGATGAAAGGCAAACTATCTATACGGATTTGCTTCTAAGATTGTAGCAGTACGTATGTAAAATTCATACAAGTGTATTCTACCATTGGAGGGAAGAAACGAGTATTTTACAGGGGACTTTGTTTATATAGGTGGTTATTAAAGAAAACATCTACAGCGGGACGGCCCATATCCGCCCCAAATGTCTGGACGGTTTGCGTCCGGATCGAAATTTGGCACACAAACGGCCTCCCCAAACGCAGTCCAAAAGTCCGTTTGTTCGGCAACCCTCATACCCGGCCCATGTAGGGCGGATACGGGGAGTCTCGGACGCGCCTGGACATCGCCGCCACGTCGGACCGACCCACTATGGCCCACGTCGTCCCTATCCATGTGCCCACAAATACCTCAGTTGCACGACCAAACCCTAGTCAATCACACTCTCTTGACCTCTCTGATCCACTCCAGTCTCCTCCCCTTCCTCTCCCCGTCCTATTCCCTCTACCTCCGCCCTGGTCGGGCATGAATCCGGTAGCGGTTCCGACGAGATCGACTGGGAGAAGCTAGATGCGAAATCCTCAAGCTCGCCCGAGCCAGACGACGAGGAGATAGCGCTGCGTATTGTCCCCCGCCGCTCGTGGATGGACCTGGGTGATAGCTCCTCCTCGCCGGCGGCCCGAGTGGGCAGCTGCAGCTCCGCACCGGCCCGTGGCCGCACGACGTGGTGTGGCTCCCCGGTCAGGCGGCAGGTCGACCAGTTGCGTCTGGCACCACTGATACGTCTCCAACGTATCTATAATTTTTGATTGTTTCATGCTATTATATTATCAATCTTGAATGCTTTATATGCAATTATATGCTATTTTATATCATTTTTTGGGACTAACCTATTAACCTAGTGCCCAGTGTCAGTTCCTGTTTTCTGCTTGTTTTTTGCTTTTCAGAAAATCAATACCAAACGAAGTCCAAACGGAATAAAATCTTTAGATTATTTTTTCTGGACCAGAAGGGACCCTCGAAGCTTCAGGAGAAGACCAGACGAGATACGAGAGAGCCACAAGCTCGAGGGGCTCGCCCCAGGGAGTAGGCGCGCCCCCAGAGCTTGTGGGCCCCACGCAGCTCCGTTTGACCTAATTCCAAGCCTATAAATTCACATATATTCCCAAACCAACAGAGAGCCATCCGAAGTAACTTTTCCGTTGCTGCAAGCTTCTGTTCTTCCGTGATCCCATCTGGAGGCCTTTTCCGGTACTCTGCCGGAGGGGGAATCGATCACGGAGGGCCTCTACATCAACCTTGCTGCCCTTCCGATAATGTGTGAGTAGTTCACCACAGACCTACGGATCCATAGCTAGTAGCTAGATGGCTTCTTCTCTCTCTTTGATCTTCAATACAATGTTCTCCTCGATCTCTTTGGAGTTCTATTCGATGTAATCTTCTTTTGCGGTTTTTGTTGGAATCCGATGAATTGTGGGTTTGTGATCAGATTATTCATTAAAAGAAATTGAGTCTTTTTTGAACTTTATTATACATGATTATTATAGCTTTGTATTTCTCTCCGATCTATCCGTTTGGTTTGGCCAACTAGATTGATTTATCTTCAGTGGGAGAGGTGCTTTGTAGTAGGTTCAATCTTGCGGTGTCACCACCCAGTGACAGAAGGGGACGGGGTACGTATTGTAGTTTTTGCTACTAAGGATAAAACGATGGGGTTTATTCATATTGATTGACTTTACTTTGTCTACATCATGTCATCTTGCTTAAGGCGTTACTCTGTTTGTCATGAACTTAATACCATAGATGCATGCTGGATAGCGGTCGATTGGTGGGGTAATAGTAGTAGATGCAGGCAGGAGTCGGTCTACTTGTCATGGACGTGATGCCTATATATGTGATCATTGCCATGAATAACGTCATAACTACGCGCTTTTCTATCAATTGCCCAACAGTAATTTGTTTACCTATCGTATGCTATGTGTTCGAGAGAGAAGCCTCTAGTGAAAACTATGGCCCCCGGGTCTAATTTAAACATATTAAAAAAACCTAAAAATACCTTGCTGCAATTTATTTACTTTTCTTTTGTTTTGCAATTTATACTTTTGTCTATACAAGATTTAATCCTTGCAAGTAACGAGTTCAAGGGGATTGACAACCCTCTTGCCCGTGTTGGGTGCAAGTATTTGCTTTTGTGTGTGCAGGTGCTGTTCATGAGGTTTTGCGTGATTCTCCTATTGGTTCGAAAAACCTTGGTTCTCACTGAGGGAAATACTTATCTCTACTGTACTGCTTCACCCTTCCTCTTTGGGGAAAATCTCAACGCAACTCACAAGAAGCAGAAAGAATTTCTGGCGCCGTTGCTGGGGAGACATCATCAAATCCTATCAAGTACCTTCACTCGAACTATCATCTACTTGCTCTACTTTTTATTTGCCTTCTTATTTTCCTCTCTTTTTCATCTCCCTCCACTTCTCTAAAAAAATCAAAAATACCAAAAATATGTGTGTTTGTGTTGACATGTGCCTCCTATTTGCTTGCATCTTCGCTTGTTAAAATATGGATCCACTTAAAGTATTCTACTTGGGTCATCTTCGATCCATTTATGCTCGTGCCGAAACCACAACTAGCTTAGTTGAGGGAAAATCATTAGATGAGCATGCTTATTTTGTGCGTCACCGTTTGTCTCAAAAAGGGAGACTCTTATGGCATCAAATAAATTGTTTGCTATGCTATGCTTGGAATCTATGCGAAATATATGATTTTACTTGTTGCTCTAGAAAGGACCTTAAAAAACACATTCCCTACCAATGTGAGTTTATTGACAATGAAATCTTATCTTCTTATGCCAAGGTTGTTTATAGTTACTATGATATCAAACAAATTGAAGAATTTGTTGCTTTTAAGGGTGCCTATGAAGTTGCTTCTTTGATTGAAAAGTATGATGCTACTCTCTACAAATCTGAAAATTTTGCCATAAATATTGCTATAAAAATTATGCTCCTAATGCCTATGTTAATGAATTTTTTGGGAGAATGTATACTGACTTGGAAGAGAGTAATAGTATGCAGGAATCTATAGATAATTATGATCCCATTGATTCATTTGAAATATCCCTGTTTGATGAACTTGATGCTTGTTATGCTTATGGCCATGATGCCAACATTAATGATGCTTATGAACATGAACTTGCTATAGTTCCTTATGTTAAAAATGAAATTATTGTTGTTGCACCCACACTTGATAGTCCTATTATCATTTTAAACTCTCCCAAGAATACTATGTCGGTGAAGTTTGCATTTATTAAGGATTATATTGATGGGTTGTGTTTTACCATTACACATGATGATTTTAATGGATATAATATGCATGTGCTTGCTGCCCCTACTTGCAATTATTATGAGAGAGGAACCATGTCTCCACCTTTCTATGTTTCTAATACAATAAAATTGCAAGAAAATATCTACGCTATGTTTGTAGGCATTTTTGATGATGATTTTGTTATGCTCGATACTTATTATAATGATCATGATTGGGGTGATTATAATACTATGAATATTAAAAGTGGGTTTGGATGAGTGTCAACTTTAGAAAATCCCACTATCTTGGAGAACAATCAATCTTATGAAGTTTTTGATACAAGTGGGTTTGGAGAGGTCATGACTTTAGTTAATATTAATCCCACTATCTTGGAAGATTATAAAGTTTTTATGCATGTGGATCATAAAGAGAATATTGTCTATGATAGCTATATTGTTGAATTTGATTATGATCCTACATGTAATTATTTTGAGAGAGGCAAATATGGTTATAGAAATCTTCATGTTATTCAATTACCTCTCTTGATGCTCAAATTATTAATGTTTTATCCTTCTTCTTTGCATATGCTAGATATTGCTTGTCTTGACAATTTGTTTTCCTATAAAATGCCTATGCATAGGAAGTATGTTAGACTTGAATGTGTTTGTCACATGTTTTATGATGCTCCCTTTGTGCGTCAATTCTTGTCTTTCATGTGAGCATCATTGAAATCTCAAAGCCTATCTTAATGGCTAGAAAGGAAGAGCTTGTTGGGAGGCAACCCAATATTTATCTTAAATTTTTTGCTTTTATCTTCTGTTTTGTGTGTTTGCACAATTATAGCTACTGTTATGATTGTGTGTTTATATTTTAATTAGTGTTTGTGCCAAGTAATGCCGTTGGGATGATTTGGATGATAGTATAATTGATGCTGTTTGAAAACAGAAAGTTTTGCGCCCAGTATTTGATTTTTAGTTTTTTACTGGAACGTCAGAAAAATCTGAAATTTTATAAAGTATTGGGATACAATGTTTTTATGTTGTACTAAGTTTTCAGAATTTTTGGAGTTACAGAAGTTTGGATAAAATTCTGTCATTACATACTGTTCTGTTTTAGACAGATTCTGTTTTTATTGCATAGTGTGCTTGTTTTAATGAAACTATGGATTATATCGGGGGGTATAAGTCATGGAAGAGTTAGAATACAGTAGGTATTATTCAAGAACAATTATGAATGAGTTTATAACAATACCTAAAGTGGATGATTGATTTATTATACTAACGGATCTCATGAAGTTTCTGTTCAGTTTTGTGTGCTGAAGTTTTCAAGTTTTGGGTGAGACCATGATGGATGAAGGCATAAGGAGCAGCAAGACCCTAAGATTGGGGATGCCCAAGGCACCCCAAGGTAATATTCAAGGAAGACCCAAGCATCTAAGCTTGGGGATGCCCCGGATGGCATCCCCTCTTTCGTCTACAATCTATCGGTAACTTACTTGGAGCTATATTTTTATTCATCACATGATATGAGTTTTACTAGAAGCGTCTTGTGCCATAGTTTTATTTTCTTTGTTTGATTTTTAGTTAGCCAAAATTATTGTTTGCTGGACACACCTTTTGAGAAGGACACACATTTATCGTGATTTGTTAGAATACTCTATGTGCTTCACTTATATCTTTTGAGCTAGGCAGTTGCTCTAGTGCTTCACTTATATCTTTTAGAGCACGACGGTGGTTATATTTTATAGAAATAATTGCACTCTCGTGCTTCACTTAAATCTTTTTGAGAGTCTAATAAATAGTAACGGCAATTTGCACGTGTTATAAGACTAGTCCAGAAAGGATAGGTATTCAAGGGGGGTATAATAAAAACTTTCATGTAGATCACTAAATATGAAACATATATTTTAATGATATTGATGTCGTAATATGAAAGGATATTGGTTCATGATCATTGATTAGTAGAAATATCGGTATTAAAGCTTGTTATTAACTTCTCATCTAAGTGTTGGTCATGGCGTGGTGGGGAGGTTTGAGCATTTTTATGTCTGAAATGAAATCCTTGAGTGCTGATATAATCAAATGCGCGTGATGGTTAACTCCTACCAACCAATTCCCTAGTTGCATGCGAGTAGTACTTTGCTTCGAGGGCTAATAGGCTTACAATAAGTATGTGAGTTCTTTATGACTAATGTGAGTCCATGGATTATACACACTCCTTTCTTTCCGCAATTTGCTAGCCTCTTCGGTACCATGCATTGCCCTTTCTCATCTCGAGAGTTGGTGCAAACTTCGCCGGTGCATCCAAACTCCATGACATGATACGCTCTATCACACATAAGCCTCCTTATATCTTCATCAAAACAACCACTATACCTACCTATTATGGCATTTCCATAGCCATTCCGAGATACATTGCCATGCAACTTCCACCGTTCCGTCACATGACTTGTGTGTTCATCATCATATTGCTTTGCATGATCATATAGAGCTGACATGATAGTTGTGGCATAGCGACCGTTCATCATTATCATACATGTTACGCTAGATCATTACACATCCTGGTACATGATACGTCTCCAACGTATCTATAATTTTTGATTGTTCCATACTATTATAGTATCAATCTTGGATGTTTTATATGCAATTATATATCATTTTTTGGGACTAACCTATTAACCTAGTACCCAGTGCCAGTTGCTATTTTTTTGCTTGTTTTTGGCTTTTCAGAAAATCAATATCAAACAGAGTCCAAACGAAGAAAAAACTTTGGATTAATTTTTTCTGGACCAGGAAAGACCCTAGAAGGTTCGGGAGAAGACCGGAGGAGTCACGAGGGAGCGACAAGCTCGGGAGGCGCGCCCAGGGGGGTAGGCGCGCTCCCCAGGCTTGTGGGCCCCTCGTGGCACATCTTGACCTAATTCCTCCTCTATAAATTCTCAAATATTAACAATATACCAGAGATCCACACGAAATAACTTTTCCGCCGCCGCAAGCTTCTGTTCTTCCACGATCCCATCTGGAGGCCTTTTCCGGCGACCCTGCCGGAGGGGGAATCGATCACAGAGGGCTTCTACATCAACCTTGCTGCCCTTCCGATGATGTGTGAGTAGTTTACCAAAGACCTGCGGGTCCATAGCTAGTAGCTAGATGGCTTCTTCTCTCTCTTTGATCTTCAATACCATGTTCTCCTCGATCTTCTTGGAGTTCTATCCGATGTAATCTTCTTTTGCGGTGTGTTTGTTGGGATCCGATGAGTTGTGGGTTTATGATCAGATTATTCATGAGAAATATTTGAGTATTTTCTGAACTTATTTATGCATGATTTTTATAGATTTGTATTTCTCTCCGATCTATCCATTTAGTTTGGCCAACTAGATTAATTTATCTTGCAATGGGAGAGGTGCTTTGTGATGGGCTCAATCTTGCGGTGCTCTATCCCAGTGACAAAGTGGGGGACAAGACACGTATTTGTATTGTTACCATTAAGGATAAAATGATGGGGTTTATTCATATTGCTTGAGTTTACTTTGTCTACATCATGTCATCTTGCTTAAGTCGTTACTCTGTTTTCATTAACTTAATACCCTAGATGCATGCTGGATAGTGGTCGATGGGTGGAGTAGTAGTAGTAGATGCAGTCAGGAGTCGGTCTACTTGTCTCGGACATGATGCCTATATACATGATCATTGCCATGAATCCGTCATAACTATGCGCTTTTCTATCAATTGGCCAACAGTAATTTGTTCATCCACCGTATGCTATGCGTTCGAGAAAGAAGCCTCTTGTGAAAACTATGGCCCCCGGGTCATTTATCTATCATATATAAAATCCAAAATACCTTGCTGCAATTTTATTTCCTTTATTTTGTTTTGCAATTTATTTAGCTATCTATCACTATCAGAATTAATCCTTGCAAGTAACCACCAAGGGGATTGACAACCCTCTTGTTCGCGTTGGGTGCAAGTATTTGCTTTTGTGTGTGTAGGTGCTGCTAACGAGGTTCTGTGTGGTTCTCCTACTAGATTGACAACCTTGGTTCTTAATTGAGGGAAATACTCATCTCTACTGTACTGCATCATCCTCTCCTCTTCGAGGAAATCCCAACGTAGCTCACAAGTAGCAGGAAGAATTTCTGGCGCCGTTGCTGGGGAGACATCACCAAAACCGATCAAGTACCTTCGCATAAACTATCATCTACTTGCTCTTATTTTCATTTGCCTTTTTATTTGCATTTGCCTCTCGTTTTCATCTCCCCCACTTCTCATAAAAATTACAAAAACACAAAAATATTTTATTTGCTTGTTCGCTAGTTTGCTTGCTTTGTCACTATGTATCAAGAAAACACCAAATTGTGTGACTTTTCCAATACTAATAATAATGATTTTATTAGTACTACAATTGCTCCTCCGGCCACTAGTGCGGAGTCGTGTGATATTAATGCTGCTTTGCTGAATCTTGTTATGAAAGAACAATTTTCTGGTAGTCCTAATGAAGATGCTGCATCCCATCTTAATACTTTCGTTGAATTATGTGATATGCAAAAGAAAAAAGATTTGGATAATGATGTTGTCAAACTGAAATTATTTCCGTTCTCACTACGAGATCATGCTAAAACTTGGTTTTCATCCTTGCCTCAAAATAGTATTGATTCTTGGGATAAGTGTAAGGATGCTTTTATTGCCAAATATTTTCCTCCCGCTAAGATTATTTCTCTCAGAAATCAGATTATGAATTTTAAGCAACTTGAGCATGAACATGTTGCACAATCTTGGGAGAGAATGAAATTAATGATAAGAAATTGCCCCACTGATGGCTTAAGCTTATGGATGATCATACATAAATTTTATGCGGGACTAAACTTTGTTTCTAGAAATCTTCTAGACTCTGCCGCATGTGGTACTTTTATGGAAATTACATTGGGAGAATCTACAAAACTCCTTGATAATATTATGACAAATTATTCCCAATGCCACACCGAAAGAACTCCAACTGGTAAGAAGGTAAATTCTGTCGAACAAATTAATACTTTGAGTGATAAGATGGATGCTCTTATGAAAATGGTTGCTAGTAAAAGTGCTCATGTTGATCCTAATGATGTGTCATTGTCTACTTTGATTGAGCAAAACAATGATTCTATTGATGTGAATTTTGTCTCTAGAAATAATTTCAACAACAATGCCTATAGGGGTAATTTCAATCCTAGACCGTTTCCTGGAAATTCTTCTAATAATTATGGTAATTCCTATAGTAATAACAATAGGATACCCTCTGATCTTGAGAGTAATATTAAAGAATTTATTAATTCTCAAAATATTTTTAATGCCATGGTAGAAGAAAAATTGAATAAAGTTGATGACATGGCTAGGAACATGGATAGAATTGTTCATGATGTGGATACTCTCAAAGTTAAATTTTTGCCACCTAAGCATGATATTAGTGAGTCTATTAAAGCTATCCATGTCTCCATTAATGAAAGTAAAGAAAGAACCGCTAGGTTGAGAGCAAAGCGAGAATTCCTAGAAAAGGCTATTCCACCCGGTTTTTATCGTAGTAATGATGAAGATATTAAAATGATTGGTGTCTCACCTATTGAATATTTATTTAGTAATATAAAACTTGTTGAAAAAGATACTGAAGATGAGTCAACTTTAGTTAGAAGGCGTCCCAATTGTTCGGAGGGTGATGATCTTAATGATAAAAATGATAAAAGTGGGTTTGGAGAGGTCAAAACTTTAAATAGTGATGTGTCCACTACTTTGGATCACAAGGACTTTAGTTATGATAATTGCTCTTTAGTTGAATGTATTTCCTTATTGCAATCCATGATAAACTCACCCAATGCTTATGAACAAAATAAAGCTTTCACTAAACATATTGTAGAAGCTATGATAAAAGCTCATGAAGAAAAGCTTGAGTTGGAAGTTTCAATACCTAGAAAATTACATGATGAATGGGAACCTACTATTAAAGTTAAAATTAAAGATTATGAATGTAATGCTTTGTGTGATCTAGGTGCTAGCGTCTCTACTATACCAAAATCTTTGTGTGACGTGCTAGGTCTCACCGATATGGATGCTTGTTCCCTTAATTTGCATTTAGCGGATTCAACTATTAAGAAACCAATGGGTAGAATAAATGATGTTCTCATACTTGCAAATATAAATTATGTACCCGTGGATTTTATTGTGCTTGATATTGAATGCAATCCGTCTTGTCCTATAATACTTGGTAGGCCTTTCCTACGAACCATAGGTGCTATTATTGATAAGAAAGAAGGTAATATAAGATTTCAATTCCCATTAAAGAAAGGGATGGAACACTTCCCTAGATAGAGAATTAAGCCACCATATGAATCCATTATGAGGGACGCCTATGGAATTAATTTGAAGGATGATAATACTTGAAACTATGCATTATGCCTAGCTAGGGGCATAAAACAATAGCGCTTGTTGGGAGGCAACCCAATATGTATCTTAAATTTTTGCTTTGTTTTCTGTTTTGTGTGTTCGCACAATTATAGCTACTGTTATGATTGTGTTTTTTGTCTTTTAATTAGTGTTGGTGCCAAGTAATGCCTTTGGAATTATTTGGATGATAGTATAATTGATGCTGTTTGAAAACAGAATTTTTTGAGTCCAGTGCAGAATTTTCTTGATTTTACTGGAGTGTGATAAAATTCTGATTTTTTTTACACAGTATTCGTATATGAATTGTTTACGTTGTCCTATTTTTTCAGAATTTTTGGAGTTAAAGAAGTATGACTTTTATTCAGATCTTTACAGACTGTTCTGTTTTAGACAGATTCTGTTTTTGTTGCATAGTTTGCTTATTTTGATGAATCTATGGATTGTATCGGGGGGTATAAGCCATGGAGAAGTTGGAGTACAGTATCATTATGCCAATATTAAATATGAATCAATTTATAACAGTACCTAAAGTCTAAGATTTCTTTGTTATACTAACGGATCTCATGAGGTTTCTGTTGAGTTTTGTGTGCTGAAGTTTTCAAGTTTTGGGTGAGACCACGATGGATGAAGGAATAAGGAGTGGCAATACCCTAAGATTGTGGATGCCCAAGGCACCCCAAGGTAATATTCAAGGAAGACCCAAGCGTCTAAGCTTGAGGATGCCCCGGATGGCATCCTCTCTTTCGTCTACAATCTATCGGTATATCACTTGGAGCTATATTTTTATTCATCACATGATATGTGTTTTACTTGGAGCGTATTGCGCCATAGTTTTATTTTCTTTGTTTGCTTTTTATTTTGACACAATCATCTTTTGAACACACCTTTTTGAGAGGGACACACATTTATCGTGATTTGTTAGAATACTCTATGTGCTTCACTTATATCTTTTGAGCTAGGCAGTTGCTCTAGTGCTTCACTTATATCTTTTAGACCACGGTGGTGGTTATATTTTAAAGAAATAGTTGCACTCTCATGCTTCACTATATCTTTTTGAGAGTCTAATAAATAGTAATGGCAATTTGCACGGGTTATAAGATTGGTCCATAAAGGATAGGTATTCAAGAGGGGTATAATAAAAACTTTCATGTAGATTACTGAATATGATAAGTTTGATTCCTTGCAATAGTTTTGAGATATTAAGATGGTAATATGTGGATGTACTAGTGAATGATTGTGGTTTAGTAAGAATATTGGTGTTAAGGTTTGTGATTCCCGAAGCATGCATGTATAGTCCTTAGTTGTGTGATGAAGTTGGAGCATGATTTATTATTGATTGTCTACCTTATGAGTGGCGGCCGGGGAGGATCGATGGTCTCCTACCAATCTATCCCCCTTAGGGCATGCGTTGTAGTACTTTGCTTCGAGGGCTAATAGACTTTTGCAATAAGTATGTGAGTTCTTTATGACTAATGTGAGTCCATGGATTATACACACTCTTACCTTTCCACAATTTGCTAGCCTCTTCGGTACCGTGCATTGCCCTTTCTCACCTCGAGGATCGGTGCAAACTTCGCCGGTGCATCCAAACCCTGTGATATGATACGCTCTATCACACATAAGCCTCTTTATATCTTCCTCAAAACAGCCACCATACCTACCTATTATGGCATTTCCATAGCCATTCCGAGATATATTGCCATGCAACTTCCACCGTTCTTTTTATATGACATGCATCTTCATTGTCATATTGCTTTGCATGATCATATAGCTGACATAGTATTTGTGGCTCTGCCACCGTTCATCATTTTTTATACATGTTACGCTAGATCATAGCATATCCTGGTACACTGCCAGAGGCATTCATATAGAGTCATATTGTTCTAGTATCGAGTTGTAATATTGAGTTGTAAGTAAATAAAAGTGTGAAGATCATCATTATTAGAGCATTGTCCCAGTGAGGAAAGGATGATGGAGACTGTGATTCCCCCACAAGTCGGGATGAGGCTCCGGACGAAAAATATAAAAAGAGGCCAAAAAGAGCCCAGCAAAAAAATGAGAGAAAAAGAGAGAAGGGGCAATGTTACTATCCTTTTCCACACTTGTGCTTCAGAGTAGCACCATGTTTTTCATATAGAGAGTCTCCTGAGTTGTCACTTTCATATACTAGTGGGAATTTTTCATTATAGAACTTGGCTTGTATATTCCGTTGATGGGCTTCCTCAAATGCCCGAGGTCTTCATGAGCAAGCAAGTTGGATGCACACCCACTTAGTTTCAGTTTGAGCTTTCATACACTTATAGCTCTTAGAGCATCCGTTGCATGCCAATCCCTACTCCTCACATTGATATCAATTGATGGGCATCTCCATAGCCCGTTGATTAGCCGCGTCGATGCGAGACTATCTTCCTTTTTGACTTCCCCTTATTAATCTCTATCATCACATTCTATTCCACCCATAGTGCTATGTCCATGGCTCGCGCTCATGTATTGCGTGAGGGTTGAAAATGCTGAAGCGCGTTAAAAAGTATGAACCAATTGCTCGGCTTGTCATCGGGGTAGTGCATGATTAATACTTTGTGTTAGGAAGACTAAGCATGATGGGCTATATGATTTTGTAGGGATAGCGTTCTTTAGCATTTTTATTTTGAAAGGCATGATTGTTCGCTGGTATGCCTGAGTATTGATGTCTCTATATCAAATTATAGACTATTGCTTTGAATCACTCGTTTCTTAATATTCATACCGTAAAAGAAGAATTACATGATGAACATGCTAGGTAGCATTCCACATCAAATTTTTTGTTTTTATCATTTACCTACTCGAGGACGAGCAGGAATTAAGCTTGGGGATGCTTGATACATCTCCAATGTATCTATAATTTTGATTGTTCCATGCTATTATAGTATCAATCTTGGATGTTTTATATGCAATTATATATCATTTTTTGGGACTAACCTATTAACCTAGTGCCCAGTGCCAGTTGTTGTTTTTTGCTTGTTTTTGGCTTTTCAGAAAATCAATATCAAACAGAGTCCAAACGAAGAAAAAACTTTGGATTAATTTTTTCTGGACCAAGAGAGACCCTAGAAGGTTCGGGAGAATACCGGAGGAGTCACGAGGGAGCGACAAGCTCAGGAGGCGCGCCCGGGGGGGGGGGGGGTAGGCGCGCCCCCCAGGCTTGTGGGCCCCTCATGCACATCTTGACCTAATTCCACCTCTATAAATTCTCAAATATTCCCAATATACCAGAGAGGCACACGAAATAACTTTTCCGCCGCCGCAAGCTTCTGTTCTTCCGTGATCCCATCTGGAGGCCTTTTCCGGCACCCTGCCGGAGGGGGAATCGATCACGGAGGGCTTCTACATCAACCTTGCTGCCCTTCCGATGATGTGTGAGTAGTTTACCACAGACCTACGGGCCCATATCTAGTAGCTAGATGGCTTCTTCTCTCTCTTTGATCTTCAATACCATGTTCTCCTCGATCTTCTTGGAGTTCTATCCGATGTAATATTCTTTTGCGGTGTGTTTGTTGGGATCCGATGAATTGTTGGTTTATGATCAGATTATTCATGAGAAATATTTGAGTCTTTTCTGAACTTATTTATGCATGATTGTTATAGCTTTGTATTTCTCTCCAATCTATCCATTTAGTTTGGCCAACTAGATTGATTTATCTTGCAATGGGAGATGTGCTTTGTGATGGGTTCAATCTTGCGGTGCTCTATCCCCGTGAAAAAGTAGGGGACAAGACACGTATTTTTATTGTTGCCATTAAGGATAAAACGATGGGGTTTATTCATATTGCTTGAGTTTATTTTGTCTACATCATGTCATCTTGCTTAAGGCATTACTCTGTTTTCATTAACTTAATACCCTAGATGCATGCTGGATAGCGGTCGATGGGTGGAGTAGTAGTCGCAGATGTAGGCAGGAATCGGTCTACTTGTCTCAGACGTGATGCCTATATACATGATCATTGCCATGAATCCGTCATAACTATGCGCTTTTCTATCAATTGCCCAACAGTAATTTGTTCACCCACCGTATGCTATGCGTTCGAGAGAGAAGCCTCTAGTGAAAACTATGGCCCCCGGGTCATTTATCTATCATATATAAAATCCAAAAATACCTTGCTGCAATTTTATTTCCTTTATTTTTTTTGCAATTTATTTATCTATCTATCATTATCAGAATTAATCCTTGCAAGTAACCGCCAAGGGGATTGCCAACCCTCTTGTTCGCGTTGGGTGCTAGTATTTGCTTTTGTGTGTGTAGGTGCTGCTAACGAGGTTCTGTGTGGTTCTCCTACTGGATTGATAACCTTGGTTCTTAACCGAGGGAAATACTTATCTCTATTGTACTGCATCATCCTCTCCTCTTTGAGGAAATCCCAATGCAGCTCACAAGTAGCAGTACACTGCCAGAGGCATTCATATAGAGTCATATTGTTCAAGTTATCGAGTTGTAATATCGAGTCATAAGTAAATAAAAGTGTGATGATCATCATTATTAGAGCACTGTCCGAGTGAGGAAAGGATGATGGAGACCATGATTCCCCAACAAGTCGGGATGAGACTCCGGACAAAAAATAAAAAAAAGACAAAGAAAAAAAAGAGAAATAAAAAGAAATAAAAATGAGACATAAAGAGAGAAGGGGCAATGTTACTATTCTTTTCCACACTTGTGCTTCAGAGTAGCACCATGTTCTTCATATAGAGAGTCTCCTATGTTGTCACTTTCATATACTAGTGGAAATTTTTCGTTATCGAACTTGGCTTGTATATTCCAATGACGGGCTTCCTCAAATACCCTAGGTCTTTATGAGCAAGCAAGTTGGATGCACAACCACTTAGTTTCAGTCGAGCTTTCATACACTTATAGCTCTTAGTGCATCTGTTGCATGGCAATCCCTACTCCTCGCATTGATCTCTATTGATGGACATCTCCATAGTCCGTTGATCCGCCGAGTTGATGCAAGACTTTCTTCCTTTTGACTTCTCCTATTGATCTCTACCACCGCATTCTATTCCACCTATAGTGCTATATCCATGGCTCACGCTCATGTATTGCATAAAGTTGAAAATGCTGAAGCGCGTTAGAAGTATGATCCAATTGCCTGGTTTAACACCGGGTGCTCATGATATATATTAATGCGGTGAAGGCGGAGTCATGCCGTGCTAACATGATAAAGTGAGTGGGGATAACATTCGTTAAGTATCGTATATTTTGAAAGTTTAATGATTATGCTTCTTATATTCATGGATATTATTATGTTGATGTTGCTACTTCATCGTTTGTCAATATGTATACCATAAAGAGATTACATGATACACATGTTAGGTAGCATTAAACATCAAAAATTCTGTTTTTATCATTTACCTACTAGAGGACGAGCAGGAATTAAGCTTGGGGATGTTGATACGTGATACGTCTCCAATGTATCTATAATTTTTGATTGCTCCATCCTATTATAGTATCAATCTTGGATGTTTTTATATGCAATTGTATGCAATTATATATCATTTTTTGGGACTAACCTATTAACCCAGTGCCTAGTGCCAGTTGATGTTTTCTGTTTGTTTTTGGCTTTTCAGAGAAACAGTACCAAATGAAGTCCAAATGCCACGAAACTTTTTGGAGATTTTTTTGGACAAAAGAAACCTGGGAACCTTCGGGAGGAGGCCAGAAGCCTCACGGAGGCTTCACAAGGCACTAGGGCGCGCCCCGGGGGGGCGCCGTGCTACCTTGTGGGGCCAACGTGTCTCCTTTTGACCTAATTCCACTTCTATAAATTCACAAATATTGGGAAAACCCCAGAGAGCTAGAAGAGAAAACCTTTCCGCCGCCGCAAGCCTCTGTTCTTCCGCGATCCCATCTGGAGGCCTTTTCGGGTACTCTGCCGGAGGGGGAATCGATCACGGAGGGCTTCTTCATCAACCTTGCTGCCCTTCCGATGATGTGTGGGTAGTTTACCATAGACCTATGGGTCCATAGCTAGTAGCTAGATGGCTTCTTCTCTCTCTTTGATCTTCAATACCATGTTCTCCTTGATGTTCTTGGAGTTCTATCCGATGTAATCTTCTTTTGCGGTGTGTTTGTTGGGATCCGATGAATTGTGAGTTTATGATCAGATTATTCATGAGAAATATTTGAGTCTTCTCTGAACTCTTTTATGCATGATTGTTATAGTTTTGTATTTCTCTCTGATCTATCGGTTTAGTTTAGCCTACTAGATTGATTTATCTTGCAATGGGAGAGGTTCTTTGTTATGGGTTCAATCTTGCGGTGCTCAATCCCAGTGACAGAAAGGGACATGTCACGTATTTGTATTATTGCCTTTAAGGATAAAAAGATGGGGTTTATTCATATTTCTTGAATTTGCTTCTCTACATCATGTCATCTTGCTTAAGGCGTTACTCTGTTTCATACTTAATACCCTAGATGCATGCTAGATAGCGGTCGATGGGTGGAGTAATAGTAGTAGATGCAGGCAGGAGTCGGTCTACTTGTCTCGGACGTGATGCCTATATACATGATCATTGCCATGAATCCGTCATAATTATTTGCTTTTCTATCCACTGTATGTTTATGTGCTCAAGAGAGAAGCCTCTAGTGAAAACTATGGTCCCTGGGTCTATCTTTATTATATAAAAAACCTAAAAATACCTTGCTGCATTTTATTTACTTTTATTTTAATTAGTAGTTTAGTTTATCTATTTACCTCGATAAGATTTAATCCTTGCAAATAACCGCTAAGAGGATTGGCAACCCTCTTATTTGCGTTGGGTGCAAGTGTTTGCTCTTGTGTGTGCAGGTGCGCTTAACTGAATTTTGCTTGGTTCTCCTATTGGATTGATAACCTTGGTTCTTAACTGAGGGAAATACTTATCTCTACTGTACCGCATCATCCTCTCCTCTTCGGGGAAATACCAACGCAGACTACAAGTAGCAGGAAGAATTTCTGGCGCCGTTGCCGGGGAGACATCATCAAAATTACCAAGTGGCACTTTCATGGAAATTACATTGGGAGAAGCTACAAAACTTCTTGATAATATTATGGAAAATTATTCTCAATGGCACACTGAACGAACTCCAACTGGTAAGAAGGTAAATTCTGTTGAAGAAATTAATACTTTGAGTGATAAGATGGATGCTTTATTGAAATTGGTTGCTAGTAAAAATGCTCATATTGATCCTAATGATGTGCCATTGTCCACTTTTATTGAGCAAAATAATGATGCTATTGATGTGAATTTTGTCTCTAGAAATAATTTCAACAACAATGCTTATAGGGGTAATTTCAATGCTAGACCGTTTCCTGGAAATTCCTCTAATAATTATGGCAATCCTTATGGTAATTCTTATAATAATAATAATAATAGGATGCCCTCTAATCTTGAAAGTAATATTAAAGAATTTATTAGTTCGCAAAAGAATTTCAATGCTATGATAGAAGAAAAATTGAATAGAGTTGATGAATTGGCTAGGAACATGGATAAAATTGCTCATGATGTGGAAAATCTCAAAACTAAATTTTTTCCATCTAAGCATGATATAAATGAGTCTATTAAAGCTATCTATGTCTCCATTAATGAAAGTAAAGAAAGGACCGCTAGGTTGAGAGCTAAGCGAGAATTTCTAGAAAAAGCAATTCCACCTGGTTTCTATCGTAGTGATGATGAAGATATTAAAATGATTGGTTTTACGCCGATTGAATCTTTGTTTAATAATATAAAACTTGTTGAAAATGGGACTGAAGAAGAGTCAACTCTAGAAAGAAGGAGTCCCACTTGCTTGGAGGGTGATAATCTTGATCATAAAAATGAAAAAAGTGGGTTTGGAGAGGTTAAAACTTTAAATAGTAATGCACCCACTACTTTACAAGGACTTTAATTATGATAGTTGATCTTTAATTGAGTGTATTTCCTTGTTGCAATCCATGATTAATTCACCAAACGCATATGAACAAAATAAAGCTTTCACTAAACATATTGTAGAAGCCATGATGAAAGCGCATGAAGAAAAACTTGAGTTGGAAGTATAAATTCCTAGAAAATTACAAGATGAATGGGAACCCACTATTAAAGTAAAAATTAAAGATTATGAATGTAATGCTCTTTGTGATCTTGGTGCTAGCGTTTCCACTATACCAAAGTCTTTGCGTGATGTGATAGGTCTCACCGACTTGGATCCTTGTTCCCTTAATTTGCATCTTGCGGATTCCACTATTAAAAAGCCATTGGGTAGGATAAATGATGTGTTTATTCTTGCAAATATAAATTATGTGCCCATGGACTTTATTGTTCTTGACATTGAATGCAATCCTTCTTGCCCCATAATACTTGGTAGGCCTTTTCTTCGAACTATTGGTGCTATTATTGATATGAAAGAAGGTAATATAAGATTTCAATTTCCACTAAATAAAGGGATGGAACACTTACCTAGGAAAATAATTAAAGCACCATATGAATCCATTATGAGGGCCACTTATGGAATCAATTTGAAGGATGACAACACTTGAAACTATACATTATGCCTAGCTAGGGGCATAAAACAATAGCGCTTGTTGGGAGGCAACCCAATGAATAAAATAATTTTTTGCTTTTACCTACTGTTATTGAGTGTTTGAATGATTATAGCTTCTGTTATGATATTGTTTTTATGTTTTAATTAGTGTTTGTGCCAAGTAATGCCTTTGGGATGATTTGGAAGATAGTATAATTGATGCTGTTTGGAAAACAGAAAGTTTTGCGTCCAGTGCTGGAATTTTAATTCTGTACTGGAGCGTCAGAAAAATCTGAAATTTTTACACAGTATTTGTATATGAATTTCCCACGTTTACCTAATTTTTAAGAATTTTTGGAATTACAGAAGTGTTGATTTTAAATAGATCTTTACAGACTGTTCTGTTTTAGACAGATTCTTTTTTTATTGCATAGTTTGCTTATTTTGATGAATCTATGGATCGTATCGGGGGGTATGAGTTATGGAGAAGTTGTAATACAGTAGCATTATGCCAATATTAAATATGAATCAATTTACAACAGTACCTAAAGTTTAAGATTTGTTTGTTATACTAACGGATCTCACGAGGTTTCTGTTGAGTTTTGTGTGCTGAAGTTTTCAAGTTTTGGGTGAGACTACGATGGACAAAGGAATAAGGAGCTGCAAGAGCCTAAGCTTGGGGATGCCCAAGGCACCCCGAGGTAATATTCAAGGAAGACTCAAGCGTCTAAGCTTGGGGATGCCCCGGAAGGCATCCCCTCTTTCGTCTACAATCAATCGGTAACTCACTTGGAGCTATATTTTTATTCATCACATGATATGTGTTTTACTTGGAGCGTCTTGTGAAATAGTTTGTTTGCTTTTGTTTGATTTTTAGTTTGTCACAATCATCTTTGCTGAACACACCTTTTTGAGAGGGACACATATTATTCGTGATTTGTTAGAATACTCTATGTGCTTCACTTATATCTTTTGAGCTAGGCAGTAGCTCTAGTGCTTCACTTATATCTTTTAGAGCACGACGGTGATGATATTTTAAAGAAATATTTGCACTCTCATGCTTCACTTATATCTTTTTGAGAGTCTCATGATAGCAATGATAATATGCATGGGTTATGAATTTGGTCCTGATATGATAAGTATTCAAGAGGGATATAATAAAAACTTTCATGTAGATCACTGAATATGATAAATTTGATTCCTTGCAATAGTTTTGCGATATTAAGATGGTAATATGGGGAGGTATTAGTAGATAATTGTGGTTTAGTAAGAATAATTGTGTTAAGGTTTGTGATTCCCGAAGCATGCACGTATGATCTATCGTTATGCTAAGAAGTTGGAGCATGATTTATTCTTGATTGTCTTCCTTTGTGTGGCGGTCGGGGGCGCGCGATGGTTAACTCCTACCAACCTCCCCCCTAGGGGCATGCGTAGTAGTACTTTGCTTCGAGGGCTAATAAACTTTCGCAATAAGTATGTGAGTTCTTTATGACTAATGTGAGTCCATGGATTATACGCACTCTCACCTTACCGCAATTTGCTAGCCTCTTCGGTACCATGCATTGCCCTTTCTCACATCGAGAGTTGGTGCAAACTTCGCCGGTGCATCCAAACCCCGTGATATGATACACTCTATCACACATAAGCCTCTTTATATATTCCTCAAAACAGCCACCATACCTACCTATCATGGCATTTCCATAGCCATTCTGAGATATATTGCCATGCAACTTCCACCGTCCCGTTTTTTATGACACACATCATCATTGTCATATTGCTTTGCATGATCATATAGCTGACATAGTATTTGTGGCTCAGCCACCGTTCATCATTTTTATACATGTTACGCTAGCATCATTGCACATCCTGGTACACTGCCAGAGGCATTCATATAGAGTCATATTTTTGTTCTAGTATCGAGTTGTAATTTTGAGTTGTAAGTAAATAGAGGTGTGATGATCATCATTATTAGAGCATTATCCCAGTGAGGAAAGGATGATGGTGGCTATGATTCCCCCACAAGTCGGGATGAGACTCCGGACGAGAAAAGAAAAAAAATACAAAAAAAGAGGCGAAAAAGAGCCATCTTTTTCCACACTTGTGCTTCAGAGTAGCACCATGTTTTTCATATAGAGATTCTCCTATTTTGTCACTTTCATATACTAGTGGGAATTTTTCATTATAGAACTTATCTTGTATATTCCGATGACGGGCTTCCTCAAATGCCCGAGGTCTTCATGAGCAAGCAAGTTGGATGCACACCCACTTAGTTTTCATGTTGAGCTTTCATACACTTATAGCTCTTAGTGCATCCGTTGCATGGCAATCCCTACTCCTCGCATTGACATCAATTGATGGGCATCTCCATAGCCCGTTGATTAGCCTCGTTGATGTGAGACTTTCTTCATTTTTGACTTCTCCTATTTATCTCTATCACCATACTCTATTCCACCCATAGTGCTATATCCATGGCTTGCGCTCATGTATTGAGTGGGAGTTGAAAAAGCTGAAGCGCGTTAAAAAGTATGAACCAATTGCTTGGCTAAAACAGGGGTTGTTCATGATAAATACTTTGTGTGAAGAAGATGGAGCATGATAGGATTATATGATTTTGTAGGGATAACGTTCTTTAGCATTTTTATTTTGAAAGACATGATTGTTTGCTAGTATGCCTGAGTATTGATGTCTTTATATCAAATTATAGACTATTGCTTTGAATCATTTGGATCTTATTATTCATACCGTAAGAGAGAGATTACATGATGAAACATGATAGGTAGCATTCCACATCAAAAATTCTATTTTTATCATTTACCTACTCGAGGACGAGCAGGAATTAAGCTTGGGGATGCTTGATACGTCTCCAACGTATCTATAATTTTTGATTGTTCCATGCTATTATAGTATCAATCTTGGATGTTTTTATATGCAATTATATATCATTTTTTGGGACTAACCTATTAACCCAGTGCCTAGTGCCAGTTGCTGTTTTCTGCTTGTTTTTGGCTTTTCAGAGAAACATTACCAAATGAAGTCCAAATGCCACGAAACTTTTTGGAGATTTTTTTCTGGACAAAAGAAACCTGGGAAGCTTCGGGAGGAGGCCAGAAGCCTCACGGAGGCTTCACAAGGCACTAGGGCGCGCCCTAGGGGGCGCCGTGCTACCTTGTGGGGGCCCACGTGACTCCATTTGACCTAATTCCACTTCTATAAATTCAAAAATATTGGGAAACCTCCAGAGAGCCAGAAGAGAAAACATTTCCGCCGCCACAAGCCTCTGTTCTTCCGCGATCCCATCTGGAGGCCTTTTCCGGTACTCTGTCGGAGGGGGAATCGATCACGGAGGGCTTCTACATCAACATTGCTGCCCTTCCGATGATGTGTGAGTAGTTTACCATAGACCTACGAGTCCATATCTAGTAGCTATATGGCTTCTTCTCTCTCTTTGATCTTCAATACAATGTTCTCCTCGATGTTCTTGGAGTTCTATCCGATGTAATCTTCTTTTGCAGTGTGTTTGTTGGGATCCGATGAATTATGAGTTTATGATCAGATTATTCATGAGAAATATTTGAGTCTTCTCTGAACTCTTTTATGCATGATTGTTATAGCTTTGTATTTCTCTCCGATCTATCGGTTTAGTTTGGCCTACTAGATTGATTTATCTTGCAATGGGAGAGGTGCTTTGTGATGGGTTCAATCTTGCGGTTCTCAATCCTAGTGACAGAAAGGGACATGACACGTATTTGTATTGTTGCCATTAAGGATAAAAAGATGGTGTTTATTCATATTGCTTGAACTTGCTTCTCTACATCATGTCATCTTGCTTAAGGCGTTACTCTGTTTTATACTTAATACCCTAGATGCATGCTGGATAGCGGTCGATGGGTGGAGTAATAGTAGTAGATGCAGGCAGGAGTCGGTCTACTTGTATCGGACGTGATGCCTATATACATGATCATTGCCATGAATCCGTCATAATTATTTGCTTTTCTATCAATTGCCCAACAGTAATTTGTTTACCCACCGTATGTTTATGTGCTCAAGAGAGAAGCCTCTAGTGAAAACTATGGTCCCCGGGTCTATCTTTATTATATAAAAAACCTAAAAATACCTTGCTGCAATTTATTTACTTTTATTTTAATTAGTAGTTTAGTTTATCTATTTACCTCGATAAGATTTAATCCTTGCAAATAACCGCTAAGAGGATTGACAACCCTCTTATTTGCGTTGGGTGCAAGTGTTTGCTCTTGTGCGTGCAGGTGCACTTAACAGAATTTTGCTTGGTTATCCTACTGGATTGATAACCTTGGTTCTTAACTGAGGGAAATATTTATCTCTACTGTACTGCATCATCCTCTCCTCTTCGGGGAAATACCAACGCAGACTACAAGTAGCAATATGTCTCCAATGTATCTATTATTTTTTATTGTTTCATGCTATTATATTATCAATCTTGGATGCTTTATATGTAATTATATTCTATTTTATATCATTTCTTGGAACTAACCTATTAACCTAGTGTCCAGTGCCAGTTCCTGTTTTCTGCTTGTTTTTGGCTTTTCAGAAAATCAATACCAAACGAAGTCCAAACGGAATAAAATCTTTAGATTATTTTTTTCTGGACCAGAAGGGACCCTCGAAGCTTTGGGAGAAGACCAGACGAGATACGAGAGATCCACAAGCTCAAGGGGCGCCCCAGGGGGTAGGCGCGCCCCCTGAGCTTGTGGGCCCCACGCAGCTCCGTTTGACCTAATTCCAAGCCTATAAATTCACATATATTCCCAAACCAACAGAGAGCCACCCGAAATAACTTTTCCGCCGCCACAAGCTTCTGTTCTTCTGTGATCCCATCTGGTGGCCTTTTCCTTTTATTTTCTTTTCTTTTGTTTTGCAATTTATACTTTTGCCTATATAAGATTTAATCCTTGCAAGTAACGAGTTCAAGGGGATTGACAACCCTCTTGCCTGCATTGGGTGCAAGTATTTGCTTTTGTGTGTGCAGGTGCTGTTCACAAGGTTTTGCGTGATTCTCCTATTGGTTCGATAAACCTTGGTTCTCACTGAGGGAAATACTTATCTCTACTGTACTGCTTCACCCTTTCTCTTCGGGGAAAATCCCAACGCAGCTCACAAGTAGCAACCACCCGCAGCTGCTCCTCCCGGGCAGCACTGGGTTCTAGTGCCCGCAAGGCAGACGAATACTGAGGGCCGCGTGTATCGTCGTGCAAGGAAGAGGGTGGTGTAGGACACCTCCAGTCGTTGCAGCTGCGGGTCCTGCAGATCCACGTTGGAACCGCTGCCGCCTGCCAGCGTCGACAACGAGGCCCTCCACGATGCCATTCGCCGCTCGTACACCTTGGCGGAGACGGACACTCGCCAACGTCACTGTAAAAATGCGGCGGTGCTCCGCATCGGGTTCGTGGAGCCGGAGAGGTTGGCGAGGCAGAGGTATACGACGGCGAACAGAGTCGCAAGGCTCGCGAGGGAGAAGGCCTATGCCGCCCGTCGCATGGCAGGGATCATCTCCTCCTCCTCGGATGGCGGCACCACCGATGACGATGATCCGCCCACCGCCAACGCCTACGTCGGGGACAACCGGCGCTCCTGGGACCCTAAGGGGAAGTTCCCGACTAGAAGTGGTGAACACCACCCGACTCCCTATGTTTAATTACTTTTTAATTTTGTGTTTTAGTTAGTGGTGAACTCCGGCGACCCTTTTGGATCGAGTTGGATGATGAACTTATCTATGTTGGATTGCCCTATCCATGTTTGGTTGTTGTGTTTATAAGTTGTATGATGATCTACGTAGCTTGCATGCTTTTGTATGGATTTGGGTGCGAACATATGGGGAATGTGGTTGTGGACAGGGACAAATGAGGTGTGTCGGTCACTGATCGCCGACGCGCCCGACCGCGTCCGTGGGCGTATAGGGGGGCAAAGTAGGCAACAAGGGTTGTAGATGCTCTAAGGGCATCTCCAACGTTGTCCCTTAAAACAAACACACTATTTGTCCATGGAATGGTCCGGACCAGTCCATGGACAATGGGGCGGAAGCCGGCCATCGAATCGCATCCCCTAAATGTCTCCCAGGTCGGACCAATCTCATTTTAAATGCATAAAAATATGAGAAAATTGAAGTGTGGTGTTCATAATGCCCCATCACAACCAAAAAGAGGTGGATGTTCATGGTTTTTACATGCGCCCGATAATCAAAGTTTCAGTCCGACTGTGTGCAAAGAGTGGCATTTTTGCCCTACCAGACCAGCTGTCTGAGCCTTCTCGCTCACTCTATCACCGGCTCCTCCTCACCATCCGCCTCCATCTCGGCCGCCAAGCACTTCAACATATTGACACGGACAATGCACATGATCATCGTTGCATCGTCATCCAACTCATCCATCCTCATGGTCAATATTTTGGTATCCTCTGAAGCAGCCGCGAGCTCAACCCTCCTCTCTTCGAGCTTGGTCTTCTTCTCTTCGAGGTTGATATTCTTCTTGGTCACCGTCATCAAGATGTTAAACCTTTCCGCCTTATTTTCCTCCTTCATGTCGGAGCGCTTAACACATGCCTCCTCCTTCTTCGCCAAGATGCCCTTGAACCTCTTTGTCATCTTGGCGGCTGCCCATTCTCGCTTCTCCTTATCCTCCTCCAACTTCTTTCCCCAGAACGACTTTCCAACCTTCTTGGGTGACTCTTTTGTTGAGTGGGTTGAATCACCAGCTTCTTCTTCATTGTCGATGCTGACGGTCTTGATGAAGTTGGCAGTGTATAGTTGCCACTTTGGTTGCCCATTAAACTTCAACCAACAATGCATGAGGACGAAGTTCTTCTTCTCCACCTTCAAGAACAAGTTGCATGCATGGGAGGCTAGAAAAAAAACATTGTCAACAAGTTGCATATCCGGTCAAATGACCAACACATAGAGCATATCCGGCCAACAAGTTGCATATCTGGCCAAATGACAACACATATAATAAGTGGGCTATAATCCACCTCCTAGCCCAACTAGAGGGATATGGGCAAAAGGACGAAAAAAATACATAGTTCTAACAATGTGGGGCCTTATATAGCCTTGGTCATTCATAAAGGTCACCTAGGCTATATAAGTCCCCACATTGGCATCTAAATAATTCACTCCCACTTGAATAAACTCAAGGGTAGAAGTCACTCTCCCCCCTCCCTGGAGCAAGACTCAACAGGAGGTTGGGAACTGGGGTCTGAGGGATCTAGTAAGCCTCATACTAGTCGGGGGTCATGGGACTTAGGAAGCGGCAACACCCCAAGTGTGGCGTGTGCTGAGCACCACTTTTGATGACTCTCCTCATAGGATGTAGGTCATTGATACGTCTCCAACACATCTATAATTTTTTATTGTTCCATGCTATTATAGTATCAATCTTGGATGTTTTATATGCAATTATATGCCATTATATATCATTTTTTGGGACTAACCTATTAACCTAGTGCCAGTTGCTGTTTTTTTGCCTGTTTTTGCCTTTTCAGAAAATCATTATCAAACGTAGTCCAAACGAAGAAAAAACTTTGGATTAATTTTTTTCTGGACCACAAGAGACCCTGGAAGCTTCGGGAGAAGACCAGAGGAGCCATGAGGAAGCGGCAAGTCCAAGGGGCGCGCCCCCCCAAGCTTGTGGGTCCCTCATGGCACCTCTTGACCAAATTCCAGCGCTATAAATTCCAAAATATTCCCCGTATACCAAAAAGACAGAAGAGAAAACCTTTCCGCCGCCGCAAGCCTCTGTTCTTCCGCGATCCCATCTGGAGGCCTTTTCCGGTACTCTGTCGGAGGGGGAATCGATCACAGAGGGCTTCTTCATCAACCTTGCTGCCCTTCCGATGATGTGTGGGTAGTTTACCATAGACCTACAGGTCCATAGCTAGTAGCTAGATGGCTTCTTCTCTCTCTTTGATCTTCAATACCATGTTCTCCTCGATGTTCTTGGAGTTCTATCCGATGTAATCTTCTTTTGCGGTGTGTTTGTTGGGATCCGATGAATTGTGAGTTTATGATCAGATTATTCATGAGAAATATTTAAGTCTTATCTGAACTCTTTTATGCATGATTGTTATAGCTTTGTATTTCTCTCCGATCTATCCTTTTGGTTTGGCCAACTAGATTGATTTATCTTGCAATGGGAGAGGTGCTTTGTGATAGGTTCAATCTTGCGGTGCTCAATCCCAATGACAGAAAGGGACATGACACGTATTTGTATTTTTGCCATTAAGGATAAAAAGATGGGGTTTAATCATATTGCTTCAGTTTACTTTGTCTACATCATGTCATCTTGCTTAAGGCGTTACTCTGTTTTATACTTAATACCCTAGATGCATGCTGGATAGCTGTCGATGGGTGGAGTAATAGTAGTAGATGCAGGCAGGAGTCGGTCTACTTGTCTCAGACGTGATGCCTATATACATGATCATTGCCATGAATCCGTCATAATTATTTGCTTTTCTATCAATTGCCCAACAGTAATTTGTTTGCCCACCGTATGCTATGTGTTCGAGAGACAAGCCTCTAGTGAAAACTATGGCCCCCGGGTCTACCTTTATCATATATTAAAATCCAAAAATACCTTGCTGCAATTTATTTACTTTTATTTTGTTTTGCAATTTAATTTTTGATGTCTACTACACAACTTATTCTTGTAGACTCGTGTTGGGCCTCCAAGCGCAGAGTTTTGTAGGACAGTAGCAATTTTCCCTCAAGTGGATGACCTAAGGTTTATCAATCTGTGGGAGGCGTAGGATGAATATGGTCTCTCTCAAACAACCCTGCAATCAAATACAAGAAATCTCTTGTGTCCCCAACACACCCAATACAATGGCAAATTGTATAGGTGCACTAGTTCGGCGAAGAGATGGTGATACAAGTGTAGTATGGACAGTAGATATAGGTTTTTGTAATCTGAAAATATAAAAACAGCAAGGTAGCAAGTGATAAAACGGAGCACAAACTGTATTGCAATGCTTGAAAACAAGGCCTAGGGTTCATACTTTCACTAGTGCAATCTCTCAATAGTGCTAACATAGTTGAATCATATAACAATCCCTCAACGTGCAATAAAGAATCACTCCAAAGTTCTTATCAAGCGGAGAACATAAGATGAAATTGTTTGTAGGGTACGAAACCACCTCTTAGTTATCCTTTCCGATCAATCTATTGAGCTATTCCTATAAGTGTCACAAACAGCCCTAGAGTTCGTACTAAATAACACCATATGATACACATCAACCAACTCTAATGTCACCTAGATACTCCAATGTCACCACAAGTATCCGTGAGTTGATTATATGATATGCATCAAACAACTTCAGATTCATAATATTTAATCCAACACAAAGAACTTCAAAGAGTGCCCCAAGATTTCTACCGGAGAAAGTAGGACGAAAACGTGCATCAACCCCTATGCATAGATTACCCCAATGTCACCTCGGGAATCCGCGAGTTGAGTGCCAAAACATACATCAAGTGAATCAATATAATACCCCATTGTCACCATGGGTATTCATATGCAAGACATACATCATGTGTTCTCAAATCTATAAAAGTATTCAATCCGATAATAGTGAAACCTCAAAAGTAAAAACTCAATTCATCACAACAAGATAGAGAGGGAGAAACACCATATGATCCAACTATATTAACAAAGCTCGCGGTACATCAAGATCGTGCCAAATCAAGAACACGAGAGAGAGATCAAACACATAGCTACTTGTACATACCCCTAGCCTCGAGGGTGAACTACTCCCTCCTCATCATGGAGACCGCCGGGATGATGAAGATGACCTCCGGTGATGATTTCCCCCTCCGGCAGGGTACCGGAAAAGGGCTGTAGATGAGATCATGGAGGTACAGAGGCTTGCGCCGGCGGAGTCGAAGTTCTAGGGTTATTTCTGGGGGTTTGGTATTTATAAGAATTTTTGGCGTTGGAATCACGCAAAGAGGGGCCACAGGGGGCCCACGAGGCACCAGGGCACGCCCCAGGGGGGGGGGGTGGCGCGCCCAGGTGGCTTGTGGGGCCCCTGTGGGTCTTCTGCTGCTCCCTCGAAGCTTCCTGGTTCTGTTTCCTTCCAGAAAAAATCATCAAAAAGTTTCTCTGCATTTGGACTTCATTTGATGTGGATTTTCTGGAAAACCAAAAACAAGCAGAAAACAACAACTGGCACTGGGCACTAGGTCAATATGTTAGTCCATAAAAATCATATAAAAGTGCACAAAAATCATACAAAACTATAATAAACATGGCATGAATACTTCATAAATTATAGATACATTGGAGACGTATCAGCATCCCCAAGCTTAATTCCTGCTCGTCCTCGAGTAGGTAAATGATAAAAGAAATAATTTATGAAGTGTGAATGCTAGCATAGTGCATAAGTTTGATCAATGATAATTTCAATCACTTTTCCTAGCATCATGACATCAACTTTTTCTCATAAAACTCATCAAGATAAAGTAGCAATCAATTCACATGTTATGGTTCAAACAATGCATTCTCTTGAAACTTAACAACCTATGTTCTTAGTCACCAAACAATTGCAATTCAACTTATCTTCAACAAAGTCTAAGTAAGAGCTCCACATACTCAATTATCATATAGTCTTCTATGATTGCTAGTACTCAAAGCATATTTTTAGAACAAATGGCATCCATCGAACACAGAGAAAGATAGGGGCTTAATGTTTCGCCTCCCAACCCATTTATCATAGAGATAATTGTCAACAATAATAATTCATGATCAAATATATTTGACTGGCCATATGTGCCTGGATCTTTCCCCACCACATGATGCTTGCCAACTAGAGAATAATTAAGGTTGAAATGAGAAGTAATACTTATTGACTCTTGCATAAAAGTAAATACATAAAGTAAAAGATAGACCCTTCGCAGAGGGAAGTAGAGGTTGTCATGCGCTTTTTATTTTTGGATGTGCAAGCTCTTAATGCAAAGGAACGTCACGTTATATTGCCCCTTGTGATAGCAACCTTTATTATGCAGTCCGTCGCTTTTATTTCTTTACCATCACAAGTTCGTACAACGCTTATTTTCCCTTGCAATAAAAGATCATACATATTTTAGGAGCAATTTTTATTGCTTTTTGCACCGATGACAACTTACTTGAAGGATCTTATTCAATCCATAGGTAGATATGGTGGACACTCATGGGAAGAAACTGGGTTTAAAGGTTTTTGGATGCACAAGTAGTATCTCTACTTAGTACGAATTTTTGGCTAGCAAAAGATCCTAAGCAAGCACCACATGTTGGAGGATCCATAACAATATAACTTCTATGCAAATATACCCAAACATAACTCATTACGTTGTCTTCCTTGTCCAACTTCAACTTATTTGCTAAAGTTTGAAAATAATTAATGGGTATTCACAATCATAAAATATGTCCAAGATAATATATTTATATGTGAAAGTTCTCTTCCTTATACTAATCATTCATGAATTGCTTGTATGACCAATATTGTGATTGTCAAGCTTCAATAGATTTTACCTTCTAAACCCAATGTGAAGCTACTACTAGGCATGATACAAGCATATGAAGCTCATATTATTTCAACTTCATGATATTTAATTTATTCAACAATTTACTCATAGGATATATGTGAAGAACAAGAGTAAATGACAAACTACTCCAAAAAGATATAAGTGAAGACCAAATGAGTAGTTAAGTAAATAGGTAGCTATGTGAGGACTCTCTCTCATTTAAAAATTTCAGATATTAAGTATTTTATTCAAACATCAAATAAAACAAAATAAAATGACATTCCAAGAATAGCACATCTCATGTGAAGAAGCAAAAACTTAGGCTCAACCAAGACTAACCGATAATTGTTGATGAAGAAAGGTGGGATGCCTACCGGGGCATCCCCAAGCTTAGATGCTGGAGACTTCTTGAAATATTAACTTGGGATGCCTTGGACATCCCCAATCTTGAGCTCTTGTGTCTCCTTAATTCCTCTCATATCACGGTTTCCTTAAATCTTAAGAACTTCATCCACACAAAACTCAACAAGAACTCGTGAGATAAGTTAGTATAAATCAATGCAAAAACCTTATCATTCTCTACTGTAAAAAATCACTAAAATTATAATTAAACATTGCATACTAAATGCCTCTGCATATTTAATACTCCTATCCACAAATAGAAATATTAAACAAGCAACATATGCAAACAATGCAACTATAACCGAAATCTGTCAAAACAGAACAGTCTGTAAAGGGGGATTTAAAATTCATACTTACCTAACTCAGAAAATTCTGAAAACTTACCACGTGACATATAACTCATTCTTTCTTACTGTGTAAAAATTTCAGATTTTTATCATGTTCTTACTATTCAGGAATATTCTGGACATAACAGAAAACTTTCTCTTTTCAAACAGCAACACATGAACTTGCAAACTGAGCATGATAAAGGCTATAATTGGTATTTTATTGAAGTAAAAAATACAAAACATAATTATTGATAACATAAATAAAATCTCAACAAAATAAAATGATGCTCCAAGCAAAACTCATATTATGTGACGAATAAAAATATAGCTCCAAGTGAGGTTACCGATAGTGTTGAAGACGAAAGAGGGGATGCCTTCCGGGGCATCCCCAATCTTAGTTGCTTGGTTCTTCCTTGAATATTACCTTGGGGGTGACTTGGGAATCGCCAAGCTTAGGGTCTTGCCGCTCCTTATTCTCCTCATATCGATATCTCACCCAAAACTTGAAAACTTCAATCACACAAAACTTAACGGAACTTCGTCAGATAGGTTAGTATGATAAAAATAAATCATCCACTTAGTACTGTCAAGACAGGATTCATAATTGTTCTCACATAATGCCTACTGTATTCCATCATTTCCACAATTTATATTACTCAATATAAGCTATGGAAACGCTAAAACAAGCAAACTATGCACTAAAAACAGAATCTGTCAAAAACAGAACAGCATGTAGTGAGAGATTTAAAAACCATACTTATGTACCTCCAAAAATTCCGAAAAATTAGGAAAACGTAAATAATTTTCAACCCAATTCTCTGTAAAAATTTCAGAATTTTATCACACTCCAGTACAGAATATAAATTCCAGCACTGGACACAAAAGTTTCTGTTTTTGCACAGAATCAAATCAACAAGCATCCACACTATCCCAAAGGCTTTACTTGGCACTTTATTGAAACAAAAGCTATAAAACATGATTAATACAGTAGCTTAATCATGTGAACACACAAAAACAGTAGGGGTAAATATTGGGTTGTCTCCCAACAACCGCTTTTCTTTAATGCCTTCTTAGCTAGGCATGATGATTTCAATGATGCTCACATAAAAGTAAAGAATTGAAACATAACGGGAGCATCATAAATCACATGAAAAGGACATTTAAGCCTAAGACACTTCCTATGCATAGGTATTTTTTGAGCAAACAATTTATGGGAGCAAGAATCAACTAGCATAGGAAGGCAAAACGAGCATGACTTCAAAACTTTCAACACATAGAGAGAAAACTTGATATTATTGAGATATGTAAAAGCATATGTTCCTCTCTCATGGTAATTTTCAGTAGCATCATGAATGAATTCAAAAATATAACTATCACATAAATCATTCCTTTCATGATCCACAAGCATAGAATTTTTATTACTCTCCACATAAGCAAATTTATTCTCATTCATAATAGTGGGAGCAAATTCAATGAAATAACTATCATATGATACTTGATTGGCATAATAAATTTGAGCATTAAAATCATGATGAAAAGTTTCATGGTTATCATTATTCCTTATAGCATACATGTCATCACAATAATCATCATAGATAGCAACTTTGTTGTCATAATCAATTGAAACCACTTCCAAAATAGTGGATTCGTCACTAAATAAAGTCATGACCTCTCCAAATCCACTTTTATTATTATAGTAAGATTCAACACCCTCCAAAATAGTGGGATAATTATTACATAAATTTGACACTCTTCCAAACCCACTTTCATCAATATAATCATCATAAATAGGAGGCATGCTATCATCATAATAAATTTTCTCATCAAAACTTGGGGGACTAAAAATATCATCTTCATCAAACATTGCATCCCCAAGCTTGTGGCTTTGCATATCATTAGCATCATGGATGTTCATAGAAAGCATACTAACAACATTGCATTCATGCTCATCATTCAAAGGATTCACATTAAACACTTTATTAAATTCTTCCTCTAGCAATTGAGCACAATTATCGGAATCCTTATTTTCAAGAAAGACATCATATAGGTAAAGCATTTGATGCAACTTCAATTCCATTTTTTTGTATTTTTCTTTTATAAAACCAAACTAGTGATAAAACAAGAAACTAAAAGATTTGATTGCAAGATCTAAAGATATACCTTCAAGCACTCACCTCCCCGGCAACGGCGCCAGAAAATAGCTTGATGTCTACTACACAACTTATTCTTGTAGACTCGTGTTGGGCCTCCAAGCGCAGAGTTTTGTAGGACAGTAGCAATTTTACCTCAAGTGGATGACCTAAGGTTTATCAATCCGTGGGAGGCATAGGATGAAGATGGTCTCTCTCAAATAACCCTACAATCAAATACAAGAAATCTCTTGTGTCCGCAACACACCCAATACAATGGCAAATTGTATAGGTGCACTAGTTCGGCGAAGAGATGGTGATACAAGTGTAGTATGAACAATAGATATAGGTTTTTGTAATCTGAAAATATAAAAATAGCAAGGTAGCAAGTGATAAAACGGAGCACAAACGGTATTGCAATGCTTGAAAACAAGGCCTAGGGTTCATACTTTCACTACTGCAATCTCTCAACAATGCTAACATAGTTGAATCATATAACAATCCCTCAACATGCGATAAAGAATCACTCCAAAGTTCTTATCAAGCGAAGAACATAAGATGAAATTGTTTGTAGGTTATGAAACCACCTCAAAGTTATCCTTTCCGATCAATCTATTGAGCTATTCCTATAAGTGTCACAAACAGCCCTAGAGTTCGTACTAAAATAACACCATATGATACACATCAACCAACTCTAATGTCACCTAGATACTACAATGTCACCACAAGTATCCGTGAGTTGATTATACGATATGCATCAAACAACTTCAGATTCATAATATTCAATCCAATACAAAGAACTTCAAAGAGTGCCCCAAGATTTCTACCGGAGAAAGTAGGACGAAAACGTGCATCAACCCCTATGCATAGATTACCCCAATGTCACCTCGGGAATCCGCGAGTTGAGTGCCAAAACATACATCAAGTGAATCAATATAATACCCCATTGTCACCACGGGTATTTATATGCAAGACATACATCAAGTGTTCTCAAATCCATAAAAGTATTCAATCCGATAATAGTGAAACATCAAAGGTAAAAACTCAATTCATCACAACAAGATAGAGAGGGAGAAACACCATATGATCCAACTATATTAACAAAGCTCGCGGTACATCAAGATCGTGCCAAATCAAGAACACGAGAGAGAGATCAAACACATAGCTACTTGTACATACCCCTAGCCTCGAGGGTGAACTACTCCCTCCTCGTCATGGAGACCACCGGGATGATGAAGATGACCTCCGGTGATAATTTCCCCCTCTGGCAGGGTACCGGAAAAGGCCTGTAGATGAGATCATGGAGGTACAAAGGCTTGCGGCAGCGGAGTCGAAGTTCTAGGGTTATTTCTGGGGTTTTTGATATTTATAAGAATTTTTTGTGTTGGAATCACGTGAAGAGGGGCCACAGGGGCCCCACGAGGCACCAGGGCGCGCCCCAGGGGGGTGGCACGCCCAGGTGGCTTGTGGGGCCCCTGTGGGTCTTCTGCTGCTCCCTCGAAGCTTCCTGGGTCTGTTTCCTTCCAGAAAAAACCATCAAAAAGTTTCGCTGCATTTGGACTTCATTTGATATGGATTTTCTGGAAAACCAAAAACAAGCAGAAAACAACAACTGGCACTGGGCACTAGGTCAATATGTTAGTCCATAAAAATCATATAAAAGTCATATAAAAGTGCACCAAAATCATACAAAACTATAACAAACATGGCATGAATACTTCATAAATTATAGATACATTGGAGACGTATCACTTTTCTATATATCACTATCAGAATTAGTCCTTGCAAATAACCGCTAAGAGGATTGACAACCCTCTTATTTGCGTTGGTGCAAGTGTTTGCTTTTGTGTGTGTAGGTGCTGCTAACGAGGTTCTGTGTGGTTCTCCTACTGGATTGATAACCTTGGTTCTTAACTGAGGGAAATACTTATCTCTACTATACTGAATCATCCTCTCCTCTTCGGGGAAATACCAACGCAGTTTACAAGTAGCAGGAAGAATTTCTGGCACCGTTGCCAGGGAGACATCACGAAAACTTATCAAGTACCTTCGCATAAACTATCATCCACTTGCATTTATTTTATTTGCCTTTTTATTTGCATTTGCCTCTTGTTTTCATCTCCCCCACTTCTAAAACAATTTTACAAAAACACAAAAATATTTTCTTTTGCTTGTTGGCTTGTTTGTTTGCTTCACCACTATGGCTAGTTCTTCGCTTGTTACTATTACCCCTGAAAATGAAGTGCTCAACTTTAAACAAAGGGGTGGAGAAAATTTAAAAGATGCTTGGTATAGGATTTGCGACGCTCAAAATAGATCAACTCGTAAGCAATCCACTACCGTTCTTCTTCGCAATTTTTATGTGGGAATTACTACTTGGTATAGATTTGTGCTTGACACTATTACTGGAGGGAATTTCTTGATGTGTCCCTCTATGGATGCTTTCAATTCTATGGGAAATTTAGTGGGATCACCACCTATCACTATTAATGAAATGACATTACTTTGGAACATGTTATGCAAAGGTTAGAAGCTATTGAAGATAAAATGTCTACTATTGAACATCTTGAGAATTTAGACAAAAAGGTCCATAATCATATTACTCAACTTGGTTCTAAGGTGAGAATTACTTTGAAAACCTTTAAGGAAAAGGAACCAATAATTAACGAAAGGATAGGACAAAGTCCCGCTAGAATCGATAAGTTAGAGCAAATTATTAATAGTTTGGGTTCTACTTTTTCCTCCGTTAAAACTATTGGTAGGATCCCTCCCAATAAAAATTGCAAGTTTATGTATGTTCCTAAGACTAAGGGTGCCACTTCTAGCAAGGGAAATGAGGATCTTAAAATGATTAGCGTGCACCCTAATTTCATTGATATAATAAAGGAACCCGTTTATAAAAGTAAATTCCTTAATTTTGTGCCTAGGAGCGTGATGATAAGAAACCCCTATGTTAAATCTCCTAGAAAGAGTGGGTGCATAATTTAGGATTTGGAAACCAAGGATGACAACACTTGAAACTATGCATTATGCCTATCTAGGGGCATAAAGCAATAGCGCTTGTTGGGAGGCAACCCAAGGAATAAAATAAATTTTTGTTTTACTTTCTGTTTTTGTGTGTTTACACAATTGTAGCCTCTGTTATGATTGTGTTTTTATCTTTTAATTAGTGTTTGTGCCAAGTAATGCCTTTGGGATGATTTGGATGATAGTATAATTGATGCTGTTTGAAAACAGAAACTTTTGCGTCCAGTGCTGGAATTTTCATTTTTTCAGGGAGCGTCAGAACCTTCTGAATTTTTTACACATTATTGATATATGAATTGCCCACGTTTTCCTTATTTTTAAGAATTTTGGGAGTTACAAAAGTATGACTTAATTCAGATCTTTACAGACTGTTCTGTTTTAGACAGATTCTGTTTTTGATGCATAGTTTGCTTATTTTGATGAATCTATGGATCGTATCGGGGGGTATGAGTCATGGATAAGTTGGAGTACAGTAGCATTATGTCAATATTAAATATGAATCAATTTACAACAGTACCTAAAGTTTAAGATTTGTTTGTTATACTAACGGATCTCACGAGGTTTCTGTTGAGTTTTGTGTGCTGAAGTTTTCAAGTTTTGGGTGAGACTACGATGGATAAAGGAATAAGGTGCGGCAAGAGCCTAAGATTGGGGATGCCCAAGGCACCCCAAGGTAATATTCAAGGAAGACTCAAGCGTCTAAGCTTGGGGATGCCCCGGATGGCATCCCCTCTTTCGTCTACAATCTATCGGTAACTCACTTGGAGCTATATTTTTATTCATCACATGATATGTGTTTTACTTGGAGTGTCTTATGCTATAGTTTGTTTGCTTTTTAGTTTTTCACAATCATCTTTGCTAAACACACCTGTTTGAGAGGGACACACATTATTCGTGATTTGTTAGAATACTCTATGTGCTTCACTTATATCTTTTGAGCTAGGCAGTTGCTCTAGTGCTTCACTTATATCTTTTAGAGCACGGCGGTGGTTATATTTTAAAGAAATAGTTGCACTCTCATGCTTCACTTATATCTTTTTGAGAGTTTAATAAATAGCAATGGTTATGAATTTGGTCCTAATATGATGGGTATTCAAGAGGGATATAATAAAAACTTTCATGTAGATCACTGAATATGATAAGTTTGATTCCTTGCAATAGTTTTGCGATATTAAGATGGTAATATGGAGGAGGTACTAGTGAATGATTGTGGTTTTGTAAGAACATTGATGTTAAGGTTTGTGATTCCCGAAGCATGCACGTATGATCTGTCGTTATGCTAAGAATTTGGAGCATGATTTATTCTTGATTGTCTACCTTATGAGTGGCGGTCGGGGATGAACGATGGTCTTTTCCTACCAATCTATCCCCCAAGGGGCATGCGTAGTAGTACTTTGCTTCGAGGGCTAATAAACTTTCGCAATAAGTATGTGAGTTCTTTATGACTAATGTGAGTCCATGGATTATACGCACTCTCACCTTTCCGCAATTTGCTTGCCTCTTTGGTACCGTGCATTGCCCTTTCTCACATCGAGAGTAGGTGCAAACTTCGCCGGTGCATCCAAACCCCGTGATATGATACACTCTATCACACATAAACGTCCTTATATCTTCCTCAAAGCAGCCACCATACCTACCTATCATGGCATTTCCATAGCCATTCCGAGATATATTGCCATGCAACTTCCACCGTTCCATTTTTATGACACACATCATCATTGTCATATTGCTTTGCATGATCATATAGCTGACATAGTATTTGTGGCTCAGCCACCGTTCATCATTTTTTATACATGTTACGTTAGTATCATTGCACATCCTGGTACACCGCCAGAGTCATATTTGTTCTAGTTTCGAGTTGTAATTTTTTGAGTTGTAAGTAAATAGAAGTATGAAGATCATCATTATTAGAGCATTGTTCCAGTGAGAAAATAAAAAGAAAGAAAAAAGAGAGGCCAAAAAGAGTCCACGAAAAAAAAGAAAAAAATGAAATGAGAGAAAAAGAGAGAAGGGGCGGTGTTACTATCTTTTTCCATACTTGTGCTTGAAAGTAGCACCATGTTTTTCATATAGAGAGTCTCCTGTTTTGTCACTTTCATATACTAGTGGGAATTTTTCATTATAGAACTTGGCTTGTATATTCCGATGATGGGCTTCCTCAAATGCCCGAGGTCTTCATGAGCAAGCAAGTTGGATGCACACCCACTTAGTTTTCATGTTGAGCTTTCATACACTTATAGCTCTTAGTGCATCAGTTGCATGGCAATCCCTGCTCCTCGCATTGACATCAATTGATGGGCATCTCCATAGCCCGTTGATTAGCCACGTCGATGTGAGATTATCCTCTTCTTTTTGACTTCCCCTTATTAATCTCTACCACCACATTCTATTCCACACGTAGTGCTATATCCATGGCTTGCGCTCATGTATTGTGTGGGGGTTGAAAAAGCTGAAGCGCGTTAAAAAGTATGAACCAATTGCTCGGCTTGTCATCGGGATAGTGCATGATAAATACTTTGTGTTAAGAAGATGGAGCATGACAGGATTATATGATTTTGTAGGGATAACTTTCTTTAGCATTTTTATTTTGAAAGACACGATTGTTTGTTAATATGCCTGAGTATTGATGTCTTTATATCAAATTATAGACTATTGCTTTGAATCACTCGGATCTTATTATTCATACCGTAAAGAGATTACATGATGAAACATGTTAGGTAGCATTCCACATCAAAAATTCTGTTTTTATCATTTACCTACTCAAGGACGAGCAGGAATTAAGCTTGGGGATGCTTGATACGTGTCGTGTGTACGACCATCTATGGGGCCATCTAGCCCCTTTGCGGTTCGACTAGGGGAATGCACAAGCACAAAGAGCAGAATCAACAGAGAACGCAAGGGATTTTACCCAGGTTCGGGCCACCGTGAGGTGTAAAACCCTACTCCTGCTTTGGTGTATTGGATGTGTATGAACACAAGTACAAGGAGCGCTTTCTCCGGCAAGGTGCGGGAGGAGCAGCTACGCATGCAAGTGGTGCAAAGGTTCGATCCTTGTAAATGTTGCCCTGGCCCTCCTTTTATAGCTCAAGGGCTCACCAAAGTGGAAAAACAGTAATTACAAGTTGATTAGATAGCAAACAGTGCTATCATACCTAACTCTGCCAGTTTAGGACAAAAGCAATAAATGCTCCGTTAGGTGTCATGTGGAGGAGGAGCTCCCGCAAGGTTCCTGCACCGCTCGCCCAGCTACCTCCTATTAGCTTGACACGCCTTCTGGATGGGTGTCATTAAAGGAAAATCTCTTTCCAGAGTGCTGACATGTGCCCGACAAATCTCACCTAACTGCCTGCGGGCTTGACACCTCATCGATTAGCGACTAGCTGCTCGATGAGGTGGAGTGCAGACAGCTAGCGAGAGCTTGCCGGCACGGAGCTTGCCGGGTCTTCACCTTGCCGGCAAGGGTTATCTTTGATGTATATAACTTGGTGCTCCATCTTGATCTTCTCTCCAGTAGCATCCGCAACTGGGTCTTGAGTTTTGCTCTTCATAGTTTTTGGCAAGCCTGGCCAGCAGGGAAGCTGCTACTGTCAGTGCATAAGTCAGGGTATAAAATACCCATATTTTATACACCGACAGGAGTCCCCGGGCCTGGGCCATACGCGCGTCCGAAGCGTCGTTGGGCTAGGCCCAAACAATGCACAGACACGCGGCGGGAAAGCTGCCGCCGTAATTTTAGTCATGATGGTTTTTGTCTTCTGAGATCTTCTTTGCTTCTTCTTTTTCTGCGCTCTTCCACCACGCGTATTCGCATGCGAGGCAATGGATTGGCGAAGAGGGGCGGTCGTTGGAGTGGTGCGCCTGGCAAGGGACGCAGGGCGTGGGATTGGTGAAACTGGACGGTCACTGGAGTAGTGCACCCGGCCAGGAATGCAGGGCACGGGATTGGTGAAGCTGGGCGGTCGCCCAAAAACTGTGAAGAGCTAGCCCTCGCGCCCTCCCTATAAAGAGGGGGCCACGAAGAGCGATGCTCATCCATCTCTTCCCATTCCCATCTCTCAGCCACCGTCGTCTCTTTCTTCTACCTCCCCTCCCCCCGCGGTCGAGCTCGTGCGTCTGTCGTTGCTGCGAGGGCTTCTCCTCGGCGCCACGCCCACGTCTCGGCCACAGCTACGGAAGCCGGCTCCAGCGCTCGAGGAAGGGCCGCAGTTCATGGTCGTGGAAGACGCGGTGCCCGGGGTCGGGGCGGCCATGGCAGAGTGCTCGTCATTTCATCTCCGGCCACCCCACCCCAAGCAGAAGGCCATACGGAGGACATGGCGCATGAGTTCGTCGTGGAACTGCGTGATCGGCCGCGGAGCTGGCTGCGGCTTCCCCGTCCTTTCGCTAGGGCGATGGAAGACAGTCATCTGCGCGGCTTGTGGCTTGATGACCCACAAGTATAGGGGATCAATCGTAGTCCTTTCGATAAGTAAGAGTGTCGAACCCAACGAGGAGCAGAAGGAAATGACAAGCAGTTTTCAGCAAGGTATTTTCTGCAAGTACTGAAATTATTGGTAACAAGTAGTTTGATAGCAAGATAATTTGTAACAAGTGACAAGTAGCAATAGTAACTAAAGTGCAACAAGGTAGCCCAATCCTTTTAGTAGCAAAGGACAGGCCGGAACGATCTCTTATAATAAGCTAAACGTTCTCGAGGACACATGGGAATTTCATCTAGTCACTTCCATCATGTTTGTTTGCTTCGCGTTCGGTACTTTGATAATTTGATATGTGGGTGGACCGGTGCTTGGGTGCTATTCTTACTTGAACAAGCCTCCCACTTATGATTAACCCCTATCGCAAGCATCCGCAACTACGAAAGAAGAATTAAGATAAATCTAACCATAGCATTAAACATATGGATCCAAATCAGCCCCATACGGAATAGCGCATAAACTAGGGTTTAAGCTTCTGTCACTCTAGCAACCCATCATCTAATTACTCCTCCACAATGCATTCCCTTAGGCCCAAAGATGGTGAAGTGTCATGTAGTCGATGTTCACATGACACCACTAAGAGAATCAACAACATACATATCATCAAAATATCGAACAAATACCAAGTTCACATGATTACTTATGACAAGACTTCTCCCATGTCCTCAAGAACAAAAGTAACTAGTAACAAATCATATTCATGTTCAAGATCAGAGGGGTATTGAATAGCATAATGGATCTGAACATATAATCTTCCACCAAGTAAACCAACTAGCATCAACTACAAGATGTAATCAACACTACTAGCAACCCACAGGTACCAATCTGAGGTTTTGAGACAAAGATTGAATACAAGAGATGAACTAGGGTTTGAGATGAGATGGTGCTGGTGAAGATATTGATGAAGATTTGTCCTCCCATGATGAGAGGATCGTTGGTGATGTCGATGGCTTCGATTTCCCCCTCTCGGAGGGAAGTATCCCCGGCAGAATCGCTCAGCCGGAGAGCAAAATAGCTCCTGCCCAGGTTGTGCCTCGAGATGGCGGCGCTTCGTCCCAAAATCCTTCTCCTTATTTTTTCTAGGGTAAATGGGCTTATATACCAGAAAATGGGCACCGGAGGCTGGCCAGGGGCCCCACAAGCCACCAGGGCGCGCCTGGGGGGGGGGGTGGCGTGCCCTGGTGCCTCGTGGGCACCTGGGTGGCCCCCTCTGGTACTTCTTTTCTCCAGTATTTTTTATTTATTCCAAAATAAATCTCCGTGAAATTTCAGCTCATTTGGAGATGTGCAGAATAGGTATCTCTGACATAGCTTTTTCAGGTCCAGAATTCCAGCTGCCGGCAATCTCCCTCCTTATGTAAATCTTGCATATTAAGAGAGAAAAGGCATTAGAATTGCTCCACAAAGTGTTATATTTATTAAAAACACTATAAATAACAGTAGGAAAACATGATGCAAAATGGACGTATCAACTCCCCCAAGCTTAGACCTCGCTTGTCCTCAAGCGAAAGCCGATATCGATAATCATGTCCACATGTTTAGAGAGAGAGGTGTCGATAAAAACAAAATACGGACATAGTAGCATCATGATCATTATTATAACAACAATATTCATTATCATAGAACTTCTCATGAGCAAGTAACAATTCATCACAACAACGAAGTATAAGACATAAACTTTCTTCAAAACTAACAAACTATGTTCTCAGTCAACAATGCAATTGCAATTCATCATATTTTCAGGAAGGGTCTCATGTAGGAGCTTTTAGCAAGTCCACATACTCAACCATCATTTAGTCTTCTATGATTGCTAACACTCACAACATATATATGGAGCAAAAAGTTTCAGCCAGACACATAGAAAGATAGGGGCTTATGATTTCGCCTCCCAACTTATTCACCTCAAGGGTAATGTCAACAATAATAACTCATGATCACTCATATCCAACTGGATATATGTGCCTAGATCTTTCCCCACCACATGATGCTTGCAAAAGAGAAAAATAAAAAGGAATAGAGGAGAACACTATTGACTCTTACATAAAAAGTAAATACATAAAAGTAAAAGATAGGCCCTTCGCAGAGGGAAGCAGAGGTTGTCATGCGCTTTTTGTTGTTGGATGCACAAGCTCTTAATGCAAAGGAACGTCACTTTATATTGCCCCTTGTGATAGCAACCTTTATTATGCAGTCTGTCACTTTTATTTCTTTACCATCACAAGTTCGTACAAAGCTTATTTTCCCTTACAATAAAAGTTCATACATATTTAGAGGCAATTTTTATTGCTTTTTGCACCGATGACAACTTACTTGAAGGATCTTATTCAATCCATAGGTAGATATAGTGGACTCTTATGACATGAAGCTGGGTTTAAGGGTTTTGGATGCACAAGTAGTATCTCTACTTGGTGCGGATTTTTGGCTAGCAAAGATATTGAGCAAGCACCACATGTTGGAGGATCTATGACAATATAACTTCTATGTGAATATAAGCAAACATAATTCATTATGTTGTCTTCCTTGTCTAACGTCAACAATTTGACATAAAATACTCAATGGGGGCTCACAATCATAAAAGATGTCCAAGATAGTGTAATTGCATGTGAATCTTCTCTTCCCTTATTATTTTTTCATGAATTGCATCATTGACCAATGCTATGTTTGTTAACTTTCAATAAATTTTACCACTTATACTTTTCTTTATGTAATGTCATTACTTTCCATAAGATTAGCATATGATCCTTTTCATTATTTTCATTGCTAGGATTGAAACATAAAAGTAAAGAAGCAAAAACTCAAACTACTCTTTATTATATAACTCTCAACTCAATTACTTAGATAGATAGATCACAAAACTAGCACTCGAAAATAGATCATACTAAACTTTTATTCAACTAAATCACGAAATAACTAAGGATCGAACTAAAAATAGGTAAAGATAATAAAAGTGATGGTGATACGATACCGGGGCACCTCCCCCAAGCTTGGCACAAGCCAAGGGGAGTGCCCATACCCATGTACTCAAGTTTCTTTCTTTGGTGATGATGGTGATGATGAAGTGGTGGGCTTGTCCTCCGGCTTTCATGGCATAGGTTCCCCATCATAAAAGGATGAGCGAGTCTCTAGAGTCCTGAAACTTGCAGCTAAACTCATACCTTTGAATCTTGCCTCATACTCAAAATTTTGGTTTTGAAGATCATAGATTTGGCCTTGGAGATAGTCTATTCGTTCGTTGAGCTTGAAGACGATGTCCCCCATTGATTAGCCATCCACCTTGTCATCGCGGGTGAATTCCGTGATCATGGAGTGGTTGGCGCTGAGTCCACGTTCTACCATCCCTTGGCACTTGAAAATCTCCTGCTCCACCGCTTCGAGCCTAACCTCCACGCTCCCGGTCTTCTTGGGTCCTTGAACATCCCGGATGTGAAGCACACCCTCACGCATCTCAATGGCTTGAGGGTGTTTCATCACCTCCGGTAGGTAGGGGTTGATGACCTTCTCGTAGAACTTGTCCTTGGAAGAGCTTGGTGGAGCCATAGCGATCTAGATCTGTCAGAAAAATAGCACGAAACAAGAACAGAGGATATTTCTGTGATACGGTGGTCAAAATGTCTGGGAGTATATATAAAGAATTTTTATCTTGCAAAACAAGTATTCTAGAAGAAAACGGAGTCGGGAAGGCTCACGAGGGGCCCACGAGCCACCAGGGCGCGCCTGGGGGTGTGTGGCGCGCCCTGGTGCCTCGTGTGCACCTCGTGGGTCCCCTCAGTTGTTTCTTATTTTTGTATTTTTTTCTAATATTCCAAAACTGACAGAAAGTATTTTGATGGAATTTTTGGAGTCGGTTTACTTACCGTATCACGTACCTCTTCTTTTTCAGGGTTCTGGAGTGTTCTAGAAGGTCTCTCTTATGTATTCCTCCGGTGTCATAGTTTGAATAATGTTAGTCTCAACATTAATAGGCGTACCTGAGATGTAATGCTTAATTCTTTGACCATTGACCACCCTTGGATTAGTGCCTTCGGCGTTATTGATCTTAATGGCTCCAGAGCGATAAACTTCCTCGATGATATACGGCCCTTCCCATTTAGAGAGAAGTTTTCCTGCAAAAAATCTAAAACGAGAATTGTACAATAGAACATACTCACCCACTTTGAATTCCCGTTTTTGAATTCTTTTATCATGCCATCTTTTAACCTTTTCTTTAAACAATTTGGCATTTTCATAAGCTTGAGTTCTCCATTCATCTAGTGAGCTAATATCAAATAACCTCTTTTCACCGTCAAGTTTAAAATCATAATTGAGTTCTTTAATGGCCCAATATGCTTTATGTTCTAACTCAAGAGGTAAATGCCATGCTTTTCCATAAACCATTTTATAGGGAGACATACCCATAGGATTTTTATAAGCAGTTCTATAAGCCCATAATGCATCGTCAAGTTTCTTAGACCAGTTCTTTCTAGATCTATGGACGGTCTTTTGCAAAATTAACTTTATTTCTCTATTGCTCAATTCAACTTGACCACTAGATTGAGGGTGATAGGGAGATGCAATTCTATGGTTGACATCATATTTAGCAAGCAGTTTACGGAATGCACCATGAATAAAATGTGAACCACCATTAGTCATTAAATATCTAGGGACTCCGAACTTCAGGAAAAATAACTTCTTTAAGCATTTTAATAGAAGTGTTATGATCAGCACTACTAGTTGGAATAACTTCTACCCACTTAGTAACGCAATCAACAGCAACTAAAATATGAGTATACCCATTGGATTTAGGAAAAGGTCCCATATAATCAAATCCCCAAACATCAAATGGTTCGATAACAAGTGAATAATTCATAGGCATTTCCTGACGTCTACTAATATTACCAATTCTTTGGCATTCATCACAAGATAAGACAAACTTACGAGCATTCTTGAAAAGAGTAGGCCAATAAAAACCAGATTGTAGTACCTTATGCGCAGTTCTGTCTCCCGCATGGTGTCCTCTGTAAGCCTCGTAGTGACACTTCTATAAGTTTTGTTCCTGTTCATGCTCAGGTATACAACGTCTAATAATACCATCCCCTCCTTCTTTATAAAGATGTGGGTCATCCCAGAAGTAATGTCTTAAATCAAAGAAGAACTTTTTCTTTTGTTGGTATGTGAAACTAGGTGGTATAAATTTAGCAACAATATAATTAGCATAGTCTGCATACCAAGGAGTATTACGAGAAGCATTTATGACAACTAATTGTTCATCAGGAAAATCATCATTAATAGGAAGTGGGTCATCAAGAATATTTTCCAACCTAGACAAATTATCAGCTACGGGGTTCTCAGCTCCCTTCCTATCAGTAATATGCAAGTCAAATTCTTGTAGCAATAGAACCCACCTAATAAGTCTAGGTTTAGCATCTTTCTTTTCCATAAGGTATTTAATAGCAGCATGATCGGTGTGAATAATTACTTTAGAATCATCTATGTAAGATCTGAATTTGTCACATGCAAACACAACTGCTAGAAATTCTTTCTCAGTAGTAGCATAATTTCTTTGAGCACTGTCTAGAGTTTTACTAGCATAATGGATAACATTTAATTTCTTATCAACTCTCTGTCCTAGAACAGCACCAACAGCACAATCACTAGCATCACACATAATTTCAAAAGGCAAGTTCCAATCAAGTGGTTGAACAATAGGTGCAGAGGGTAAGGCTTTCTTAAGTGTTTCAAAGGCTTCTACACAATCATCATCAAAAACAAAGGGAACATCTTTTTGCAATAGATTAGTAAGAGGCCTGGAAATTTTAGAGAAATCTTTAAGAAACCTTCTATAGAAACCAACATGACCTAGGAAACTTCTTATACCTTTGATGTCTTTAGGACATGGCATTTTCTCAATAGCATCAACCTTAGCTTTATCAACTTCAATACCTCTTTCAAAAATTTTATGCCCAAGGACTATACCTTCATTAACCATAAAGTGGCACTTCTCCCAATTCAAGACAAGATTAGTTTCTTCACATCTCTGCAAAACTCGATCAAGGTTGCTTAAGCAATCATCAAAAGAAGTTCCGTAAACAGAGAAATCATCCATGAAAACCTCAACAATCTTTTCACAAAAGTCAGAGAATATAGCAGTCATACATCTTTGAAAGGTAGCAGGTGCATTACATAAACCAAAAGGCATACGACAATAAGCATAAGTTCCAAAAGGACAAGTAAAGGTGGTTTTCTCTTGATCTTCAGGTGATACAGGTATTTGAGAGAAACCAGAATAACCATCTAGGAAACAAAAGTGTATGCTTCGACAATCTTTCTAACATTTGATCAATAAAAGGTAGGGGGTAATGATCTTTTCTAGTGGCTTTGTTTAATTTTCTAAAATCAATTACCATCCTATAACCAGTTACAATTCTTTGTGGAATGAGTTCATTTTTATCATTAGGAACAACGTTAATGCCTCCCTTTTTAGGAACACAATGAACAGGACTTACCCATCTACTATCAGCTATGGGATAGATTATACCTGCTTCCAGAAGCATTAATATTTCAGTTCTTACCACCTCCTTCATCTTAGGATTTAATCGTCGTTGGTGGTCGACAACTGGTTTAGCATCAGGCTCCAAATTAATTTTGTGCTGACATAGAGTGGGACTAATGCCCTTAAGATCATCAAGAGTATATCCAATAGCAGCATGGTGCTTCCTCAGAGTTTTCAGTAATCTCTTTTCTTCATGCTCTGAAAGGTTAGCACTAATAATAACATGATATATCTTCTTTTCATCTAGATAAGCATATTTCAATGTATCAGGCAATTGCTTCAATTCAAATACAGGGTCACCCTTAGGTGGAGGTGGACCTCCAAGAATTTCAACAGGCAAATTATGTTTAAGAACATCTTATCTATTTCATTTCTTTCATTCATGTGCATATCATTTTAATGGTCTAGCAAATATTGTTCTAACGGATCAGAGGGAGGTACGGCAATAGAAGCAAGACCAATAATTTCATCTTTACTAGGCAATTCTTTATCATGAGGTTGTCTACGAAACTTGGAGAAATTAAACTCATGAGACATACCACCAAAATTAACACTAACAGTTTCTTTAGCGCAATCAATCTTGGCATTAACAGTGTTCAAGAAAGGTCTACCAAATATAATGGGACAAAAATTATCTTGTGGAGAACCGAGGACTAGAAAATCAGTAGGGTATTTTATTTTTCCACACTAGACTTCAACATCTCTAATGATCCCAAGCGGTGTAATGGTATCATTGTTTGCAAGTTTAATAGTAACATCAATGTCCTCTATTTCAATAGGTGCAATATCATTCATAATTTCTTGATATAAGGTAAACGGAATAGCACTCACACTAGCACCCAAATCACATAAGCCATGATAACAATGATCTCCTATTTGAACAGAGACAACACGCATGCCTACTACATGTTTGTTTTTATCTTTAGGATCTGGTTTAGCAATTCTAGTTGCTTCATCACAGAAGTAAATAACATGCCCATCTATATTATCGACCAAGAGATCTTTAACCATAGCAACATTAGGTTCAACTTTAATTTGTTCAGAGGGTCTAGGTGCTCTAATGTTACTTTTGTTAACCACAGTTGAAACTTTAGCCTGTTCCTTAATCCTAACAGGAAAATGTGGTTTCTCAATATAAGCAGTAGGTACAACTGGATCAACATGATAAACAATTGTTTCTTCTTTAACACTAACGGATTCCTTAATCTTTTCTTTAACAGGGGGATGATATTTAAACCACTTCTCCTTAGGGAGATCAACATGAGTAGCAAATGATTCACAAAAGGAGGCTACTATCTCAGAGTCAAGTCCATATTTAGTGCTAAACTTATGAAAAGCATCAGTTTCCATAAAAGATTTAACACAATCGAACTCAAGTGTTATACCTGACTCATTACCTTTGTCGAGTTCCCAATCTTCAGAGTTGTGTTTAATTCTTTCAAGGAGATCCCATCTGAATTCAATAGTTTTCTTCATAAAAGAGCCAGTCGAAAAACAATCGAGCATGGTTTGATCATCATGAGAAGGCCGAGCATAAAAATTCTGTAAGATAATTTCTCTTGAGAGCTCCTGATTGGGGCATGTGTACATCATGTACTTAAGCCTCCCCCAAGCTTGAGCGATGCTTTCTCCTTCACGAGGCCAAAAATTATATATATAATTCCGATCACAATGAACCAGATGCATAGGATAAAACTTTTGATGAAATTCCAATTTCAATCGATTCCAATCCCACGTTCCAATATCATCACGTAGCCTATACCATGTCAATGCCTTTCCCTTGAAAGATAAAGGGAAAACCTTCTTCTTAACTTCATCTCCGGGTAAACCTGCAAGCTTAAATAATCCACAAACTTCATCCACATAGATTAGGTGCATATCAGGATGTATTGTTCCATCTCCTGCATAAGGATTAGCTAGCAGTTTCTCTATCATACCCGAAGGAATCTGATAATAAATATTTTCAGTAGGTGCAGTAGGTTAAGGAGCAACTGTTTGTGCTTCCGGTCGAGGTGAAGATACCCCGAACAAACCCCTCAAAGGATTACTTTCCATAGTGACAAGTGATAATAAATTTCAGCACGTAATATAAATGTTTCCTTACCAAATTCCACTTACCAAAGGCGCTTCACTCCCCGGCAACGGCGCCAGATAAGAGTCTTGATGACCCACAAGTATAGGGGATCAATCGTAGTCCTTTCGATAAGTAAGAGTGTCGAACCCAACGAGGAGCAGAAGGAAATGACAAGCGGTTTTCAGCAAGGTATTTTCTGCAAGTACTGAAATTATCGGTAACAAGTAGTTTGATAGCAAGATAATTTGTAAAAAGTGACAAGTAGCAATAGTAACTAAAGTGCAGCAAGGTAGCCCAATCCTTTTAGTAGCAAAGGACAGGCCGGAACGATCTCTTATAATAAGCTAAACGTTCTCGAGGACACATGGGAATTTCATCTAGTCACTTTCATCATGTTTGTTTGCTTCGCGTTCGCTACTTTGATAATTTGATATGTGGGTGGACCGGTGCTTGGGTTCTGTTCTTACTTGAACAAGCCTCCCACTTATGATTAACCCCTCTCGCAAGCATCCACAACTACGAAAGAAGAATTAAGATAAATCTAACCATAGCATTAAACATATGGATCCAAATCAGCCCCTTACGGAATAGCGCATAAACTAGGGTTTAAGCTTCTGTCACTCTAGAAACCCATCATATAATTACTGCTCCACAATGCATTCCCTTAGGCCCAAAGATGGTGAAGTGTCATGTAGTCGACGTTCACATGACACCACTAAGAGAATCAACAACATACATATCATCAAAATATCGAACGAATACCAAATTCACATGATTACTTATGACAAGACTTCTCCCATGTCCTCAAGAACAAAAGTAACTACTCACAAATCATATTCATGTTCAAGATCAGAGGGGTATTGAATAGCATAATGGATCTGAACATATAATCTTCCACCAAGTAAACCAACTAGCATCAACTACAAGATGTAATCAACACTACTAGCAACCCACAGGTACCAATCTGAGGTTTTGAGACAAAGATTGAATACAAGAGATGAACTAGGGTTTGAGATGAGATGGTGCTGGTGAAGATGTTGATGAAGATTGGTCCTCCCACGATGAGAGGATCATTGGTGATGTCGATGGCTTCGATTTCCCCCTCCCGGAGGGAAGTATCCCCGACGGAATTGGTCTGTCGGAGAGCAAAATAGCTCCTGCCCAGGTTCCGCCTCGAGACGGCGGCGCTTCGTCCCAAAAGCCTTCTCCTTATTTTCTCTAGGGAAAATGGGCTTATATACCAGAAAATGAGCACCGGAGGCTGGCCAGGGGCCCCACAAGCCACCAGGGCACGCCTGGGGGTGGGGGGGTGGGGGGTGGCGCGCCCTGGTGCCTCGTGGGCACCTGGGTGGCCCCCTCTGGTACTTGTTTTCTCCAGTATTTTTTATTTATTCCAAAATAAATCTCCGTGAAATTTCAGCTCATTTGGAGATGTGCAGAATAGGTATATTTGACATAGCTTTTTCAGGTCCAGAATTCCAGCTGTCGGCAATCTCCCTCCTTATGTAAATCTTGCATATGAAGAGAGAAAAGGCATTAGAATTGCTCCACAAAGTGTTATATTGATTAAAAATACTATGAATAACATTAGGAAAACATGATGCAAAATGGATGTATCATGGCTGCGTGTGGACGACTGCTGCAACGACCCAGTCTGGGTGACCGTGGAGACCTCCACTAATGGCATCATGTACTTCACGCGTGGGTGGAAATCCTTCGTCCGTGCTCGCTGCTTGGGGTAGGGACACCTCCTTCACTTTAGGTTGGTCGGATCTGACACGCTCTTCGTGAAGTTCTTCGGGGCTTCAGGCGCTCGCCTGGAGTGCTGCGTGGAGAGCTTGAGTGGCAGCGACACCGCTTCCTCCAGCGAGACCGAGGACGACGACGACGGTGCTCCAAACATCAGGATCGAGGACGATGGCTCCGACTCCATCTGAACACCGGCAGCACCATCATCTGGTCTTCCGGGAACGAGTCGGGCTTCACCTAGGCGCTCCTTTTGCCCCTGTATTGCACTCAATGTAAACCCTGTGGGGAAGGGATAAGAAAATGTTATCGAGCACTCTTTAATGAATATCTACTATTTGTCATGCTCAGATGAATGCGTGCTGTTCCCCTTGTTTATTTTTGTCTTTGTATGATTGTGTTCCCTACGCTGTTCGAAAACTTGCCGGTGCGCACACTTGCCGCAAGCGCTTTGAGGAACAGGTCCTTAGCAGCCTGCTGGAAGTGCCACCACCGGCAAGATAACTTGTCAGTCACAGTGCGGCAACTTGCCGGTGCGCACACTTGCCACGAGCACTTTGAGGAACAGGTCCTTAGTAGCCTGCTGGAAGTGCCGCCACCGGCAAGGTAACTTGTCGATCACAGTGTGGCTACAGACCTTGCCGAGCGGACTCGAGGCAAAATCAGAGCGCGAATGATCACGACAAGGTTCCTTCGCGTGCAGGTTTTTCATACAAAGACTAAATCGTTCAAGGGAAATTGCAAATATGACAAGGAATTTGTTTCGAAGTTTTTCAACTTAGCTTTTCCTTGCACTGTCTCTCTTGTCGCATGAAATGATCACTTGAACGTCATTAAATGGTACCCCCATCGTCACTCCCCCCGGGAAACTTGCACGCGAGGGATCCTTCTGTCCTTTGAGAAAAAAGAAAGAAGAGAAAAGAGTGGTTTGGGAACCTTGATGGTTCATCAGCCATTTCATACAAATTAAAGTGTAATCGCAACGTCACATGCATTTATATACAAATGAATATGTACAAAGAGTTGCGAAACACTTAGCTTTATTTCACTCATGCACAAGATCTGCGCCTGGCTTTGTACAAAGGGTTACAAGTCTTGCCAACAAAGCTTGTCCAAAAGGGGTTACCGGGAGGCCCGGCAACTGCGCCTTATGGGTAGAACTTGCGAAGATGCTCAATATTCCATGATTTTTGCACTGGGATGCCATCTTCGGTCTCCAGACGGACTGCACCAGGTCTGGTGACTCGTACTACCCGATAAGGGCCTTCCCACTTCGCCGTCAACTTGTTTGATCCCTTGGCGGACTGAATGCGCCGAAGAACAAGGTCGCCTTCCTCAAGGCTTCGAGCATGCACTTTGCGGCAATGATAGCGGCACAAGGCTTGCTGGTAGCGTGTAGCTCGCACAGCCGCCCGAAGACGATCTTCCTCAAGGAGCATTGCATCATCTTGCTGCAACTGCTCTTGCTCTGCTTCATCGTAAGTGAGCACTCGAGGTGACCCGTATATGAGTTCCGTGGGGAGCACCGCTTCTGCACCATAGATTAGGGAGAAGGGTGTTTGGTCGGTAGCTCGATTTGGTGTCGTTCTGAGTGACCAAAGAACTGCCGGCAACACATCAATCCAGCATCTTCCACACTTGTGCAGCCTGTCAAAAGTTCTTGTTTTGAGACCTCGCAGCACTTCAGCATTTGCCCTTCCGCTTGGCCCTTGCTTCTCGGGTGAGCAACAGATGCAAAACATATTTTGCTATCAAGGTCCTGGGTATCCTGCATGAAGGTGCGGCTCGTGAATTGTGTGCCGTTGTCGGTGATGATCCTGTTAGGGACACCAAAATGGCAAACTAATCCTTTGAAGAACTTGACGGCTGACTGTGATGTCACCTTCCTCACTGGCACCACTTCAGGCCACTTTGTGAACTTGTCGATGGCGACATACAAGAACTCAAAGCCCCCGGTAGCACGGGGAAAGGGGCCCAAAATATCAAGCCCCTAGACCAAAAAAGGCCAGGAGAGAGGGATTGTTTGAAGAGCTTGAGCTGGCTGATGTATGTTCTTCGAATGGAACTGGCATGCTTCACACTTGGTTACTAGCTCAGTTGCATTCTGGAGGGTAGTGGGCCAATAGAAGCCCATCCGGAAAGCTTTGCCGACAAGCGCTCTTGATCCTATGTGAGAGCCACATATGCCTCCATGTATCTCCGCCAACAGCTTTAGTCCATCTTCCCGGCAAATACACTTCAATTTCACACCATTTGGTCTCTTTCTGTATAGCTTGTTATCCACAAACTGATACATACTTGACTGACGGGCTACTTTCTAAGCTTCTTCTTGGTCATCGGGAAGTTCTCCTGTTTGAAGGAAATGAACTATTTGCTGTGCCCAAGTTGGAGCCTGCGGCTCGACAACAAGGACTAAAGGCATCTCTTCGGCCGTGGGAGTGCTTGCTTCAGCAGCAAGAACCCGAGGTTCTGCGCGAAGCCGCTGCTCACCAGCGGTCGTGTCGTTGTTCCCGGCAATATCCTTGCCGGCGGCTTCTGGGAGCCCTGCCGGAAAATACTTGCCGGTGTTCAACTTTCTTCTCTTACTGGCCTGCGTTGATGGAGTGACTGATGGTTGATTCAAATGGAGCACAAAAGTTCCCGGTTCCACAGGAAGCTTTTGAGCAGCACACTTTGACAGGCTATCAGCAATGCTGTTTTCTGCACGAGGAATGTGCTCTGTTTGCAATTCGTCAAAGTGTTCTTCCAATTTCCTCACTTCTTCCACATACGCTTCTATCAACGGGCTCTGGTAATCTTTATTCACTTGTTTCACAATGAGCTGCGAGTCTCCACGGATGATCAATTTTCTGATTCCAAGGTCCACTGCGATCCTAAGACCGGCAAGGAGCCCTTCGTACTCAGCAGTGTTGTTTGTTGCTTTCTCCCTGGGAAAGTGCATCTGGATTACATACTTGAGGTGCTCTCCGGTGGGTGCGACAAGCAGCACTCTGACACCTGCGCCTTGCAGCGAGAAGGCACCGTCAAAGTACATGACCCATTCTTTATCTGTTTGTTTGCGTGGGAGAGCTGTTTCTTGAATCTCTTCGTCTTGCGTTGGCGTCCATTCTGCAATGAACTCCGCCAAGGCTCTGCTCTAAATAGTTGATGTGCTTTCAAACTTGAGTGCAAAGCTTGACAGTTCCAATGACCACTCCACTATCCTGCCGGTTGCATCTGGATTTCTCAAAATACGCTGCAACAAAAAGCGAGTGACGACGGTAATCTCATGTGCTTGGAAGTAGTGACGCAGCTTCCTCGAGGCCATGAGAAGGCCGAAAAGCAACTTCTGCACTCCAGAGTATCTTGATCTAGCCCCCTGCAAGAGGGAACTAACAAAATACATTGGACGCTGCACCACCTTCTTCTTCGGCACCACTTGCTGATCAGCTTTATTTGCTTGCGCTGCTTGTGATTTATCGGCACTAGACCTTGCCGGAGAAGATTCTGGTTTGTCGTTGGATGGGCTTGCCGCTGCTGCTTCTTCGTCATCGACTTCCCTCTGCACCACTAATGCAACACTGACCACTTGATTTGTTGCCGCTAGATATAGCAGCAACGGCTCTTGTGGTTTAGGCGCAACTAGCGTTGGCGCAGAAGAGAGGTATCTTTTCAAATCTTGTAGCGCGGCCTCCGCTTCTGGAGTCCATTTCATTGGACCTGCCTTTTTCAAAATCTTGAAAAATGGCAGGGCGCGCTCAGCAGACTTTGAAATGAACCTACTTAAGGCAGCAACACAGCCGGCAAGACGCCGCACATCCTAGACGCTTTTTGGTGCTTGAATCTGCTCAATTGCTGTGATCTTGTCGGGATTTGCTTCAATTCCTCGTTGAGATACAAAGAACCCGAGAAGTTTGCCGGATGGAACGCCAAACACACACTTCTCGGGGTTGAGCTTCAAATTGATCTTGCACAAGTTTGCAAATGTTTCTTCTAAATCTTGAATAAGGGTTGATTTCTCCTTGGTTTTGACCACTATATCATCCATATATGCTTCCACATTCCTGTGCAGCTGGGGCTCAAAACCAATCTGGACTGCTCTTGCAAATGTTGAACCAGCACTTTTTAATCCGAAAGGCACACGCACAAAACAGTATGTGCCACATGGAGTAATGAATGCGGTTTTCTCTTCATCCTCCTTAGCCATGAATATCTGATGGTACCCAGAATATGCATCAAGGAATGAGAGTAAATCACAGCCGGCCGTAGAGTCTACAATTTGATCAATGTGCAGCAAAGGGAAAGGATCCTTTGGACATGCTTTGTTGATATCAGTGTAGTCGATACAAAGTCTCCACTTTCCATTTGCTTTTCGCACTATGACTGGATTTGCCAACCAAGTTGGATGTAGTACACCTCTAACCAATCCTGCTGCTTCAAGTTTTTTGATTTCTTCGGCAATAAACTGTTGCCGCTCCAAAGCCTGCTTCCCGATCTTCTTCTTGACGGGCCGAGCATGAGGACAGACGGCAAGGTGGTGCTCAATTACCTCCCTGGGAACACCGGGGATGTCAGATGGTTGCCATGCAAACACATCAATATTCGCCCGCAGGAAGGCAACAAGCGCGCTTTCCTATTTGCTGTCAAGGGTGGCACTGACGGTGAAGGTACCGCCAGTGCCGTCCTCCTTTGCCAACACCTTCTTGGTTGCTAGTGGAGTAGCTTTGGATTTCTTGCCGGTAGAGCACTCCGGCAAGTCTTCAAGAGGTGCGCAACACTCCGAAGAGGTGCGCTTCCCGGAATTCTTGTCAGAGGTCTTGCCGGATTTCTTGCTTTTCCTTTCCTTGGCGGGAGCTGGCACCTTGGTGGCCTCTGCTGCAACCGCATCTCTGTATAGTTTGTCGACGCACATGACTGCATCTTTCTTGTCGGAATTGATGGAGATGACACCCATCGGCCCTGGCATCTTCAACATGTTATAGGCATAGTGGGATGCTGCTATAAACTTAGCCAAAGCTGGGCGGCCAAGAATTCCATTATACGGCAAAGGGATCTTGACAACATCAAACACAATCTTCTCTGTTCTGTAGTTCAATTCCCCGCCAAACGTCACCGGCAATGTGATCTTTCCCTTTGGTTGGCTTCTTCCCGGGTTGACTCCTTGAAACGTTCTGGTCTGCTCGAGCTCTTCGTCGGGAATCTGCAGCCTCTTGATAACTTCTGGAGAAATCAAATTTAGCCCGGCCCCACTGTCAACTAACATTTTCGTGACCTGGAGGTTGCGAATTGTTGGTGAAATCAACAACGGCAAACACCCGACCGCAGTTGTGCGATCAGGGTGACCCTCGGCATAAAAAATGATAGGCGTGTATGACCACTTGAGTGGCTTTTGGGCACCTATTGCCGGTTCTGCTGCGTTGACCTCACGCGCCCACTGCTTGAGTTGGCGGTGAGAGGAATGCAAAGATGCACCCCCGTCAATGCACATGGCCTCAGTTGCCTTCTGGAATGCTTCTCACTGGACTCTCCGTCGTCCTCTTCTTCTTCACTTCCATCATCTTTCTCTTTCTTTTCACGGCCTCTTGCAGGCTTCTCTTTTTGCTGCTTGCCCTTGCCGCGGCGGCCTCCTCGACCACCACGACCCTTCTTGCCAGATCCGCCAGCACCGTCCTGGTCCTTCTCCTTGTCGCGTTTTTCGTACTCAGCTTTTTGCTTCTCCGCAAGGTGCTCGACTTGTCGGCACTGTTGGAGATCATGGCCTTTGGTGCGGTGAATCTTGCAGTATGGTCCATCAGTCTTGCCGGCCTTCTCGTTTGCCGCCGTCTCCTGGCAAGCGGCGCATACAGCAGCCTCCTTGCCGGAGTTTTTTGTTTTGGCTTTCTTGGCGGACTCAGAGTTGCCGGAACCCTTGACAGCCATAATAGACTTGCCTTTGCGCTTCCTGTTATGCTTTCGGCCTTTCTTTTTCAGGGTGGTGGCATCGTCGTCTTCCGAATCGACTTCTGCGCCCGCATCTTCCCCAGGGAGCCTCCTCCCTTCTTCAGCATGTGCACACTTATCCGCCAACATATAGAGCTCGTTGACGGTCTTTGGCAGCTTGACGTTCATCTTCTCCCGCATTCTTCGATTGCGCACATTTGTGTGAAAGGCGGCAATGACGACTGCGGGGTGCACATCTGGAATGTTACGGTGCACACGGCTGAACCTCTGAATGTACTTGCGTAAAGTTTCACCATCTCTTTGTGGGATTACTTGCAGGTTGCTGGGCTGTCCAGGGGCCTTGTGGCCTCCGGTAAAGGCACCAACAAACTCATTGCAGAGATCTGACCACGAAGAAATGGAGTTCTCCGGCAAGTTCATCAGCCAAGATGTCACGTTGGGCTTAAGCACCAACGGAAAGTAGTTGGCGAGGATCTTCTCGTCTCTTCCCCCGGCAGCTTGTACAACAATCGTGTAGATGCCCAGAAGCTCTGTCGGGTTCAGCTTGCCATCGTACTTTTCTGGTACTTCCGGCTTGAAGGCCCGGACGGACGGCCAACGGACTTGCCGCAGCTCACGAGTGAAGGCAGGACATCCAACCTTGTAAGGCAGATACCCGCCAACCTCGGGCGCAGGCTCATCAACGACTGGGCTGTTGCACGCGTCAGATTGACGGCGCGCCTCCCGGCGCCGTTCGATGGTGGTGCGGGCATCCTCTACCCGCCTGTCTTGCAGCACTTGCCGCTGATCTTGCCGCGCTCGCGGATCCGAAGAGGCCATTGACATATCGTCGGGCTCGAAAGATCGTTGAGCTTGCCACGGTTGCTGTTAACGTTGTTGTTGACGCTGTTGCCGTGGAGGCGATTGCACCGTTGGTGCAGCACCTTCAACACGGCCACCAGTTGTAGCTACTGGTGCTGTTTGCGGACGCCGAGATGGCCCCGCTTGCTGCGATCCGCTGGCTTCGGCAAATCCAATCAGGCTCTGGATGGTGGCTCTCCATTCATCCATTTTATCTGCTACCGAAGGGAAGTTCAGCAGCATCTGGGCTCGCGCCATCGCCTCTGCTGCAGTGGCTGGCATGGCCGGAAGTGAAGAACGCGATGTCACTCTATTCCTGGCAGAGCCAGCAGGAGCGCCATTGCGATTTTGTTGCCGTGGCACATGCTCAGTAGCGGGCTGTCATGGCGGAGGAGCCGTCTGAGGATCTGGAACTTGATCGACATGCGTCTTGCCATGTGGTCGTCGCCGCCCAGTGTCGTCGACGCCGCTCGAAATCACACCGCGCCCATCATGCAATGAGTGTGATGTATGTCTTGATGCAGCATCTCTGGACGTCGCCGTGGCGGGATCTTGACTTGCGCCGGCCCGGGCATGATTCCTCCGGTGACTGCGCTCGTCAACGCGGCGAGGAGGAGCAAGACTTCCATCCGCTCCGCTCACGCCGTCGCGATTCTGCTCGCCAGAGGGTTGAGTAAGCTGACCGCCTCCAGCGCCTGTGCCTACTGCTCCGGCCACGGTGGGCATGGGGACCACTCCTCCTGCGCTGGTCGTGCCAACCGCGACGTCCGCACCGCCCGCGCTGCCTGCGCCGCCTGCGGATACGTGCGAAGGAACCTTGGAGGTGGAAGGAGCCGTCATCGTGATGCCCTTCTTCTTAGGAGACATCGATAACGAGGAAGATGGTGATGAAGTTGATGAAACTGACGCGCACTCTGCTGATTCAGGTTCGTGCAAGCGATGCCCCTACTTGGCGCGCCAAAGATGCCATGCGTACGACCATCTATGGGGCCATCTAGCCCCTTTGCGGTTCGACTAGGGGAATGCACAAGCACAAAGAACAGAATCAACAGAGAACGCAAGGGATTTTACCCAGGTTCGGGCCACCGCGAGGTGTAAAACCCTACTCCTGCTTTGGTGTATTGGATGTGTATGAACACAAGTACAAGTAGCGCTTTCTCCGGCAAGGTGCGGGAGGAGCAGCTACGCATGGAAGTTGTGCAAAGGTTCGATCCTTGTAAATGTTGCCCTGGCCCTCCTTTTATAGCTCAAGGGGTCACCACAGTGGCAAAACAGTAATTACAAGTTGATTAGATAGCAAACAGTGCTATCATACCTAACTCTGCCAGTTTAGGACAAAAGCAATAAATGCTCCGTTAGGTGTCATGTGGAGGAGGAGCTCCGACAAGGTTCCTGCACCGCTCGCCCAGCTACCTCCTATTAACTTGACATGCCTTCTGGACGGGTGTCATTAAAGGCAAATCTCCTTCCAGCGTGCGGACACGTGCCCGACAAATCTCACCTAACTACCTGCGGGCTCGACACCTCATCGATTAGCGACTAGCTGCTCGATGAGGTGGATCGCTGACAGCTAGCGAGAGCTTGCCGGCATGGAGCTTGCCGGGTCTTCACCTTGCCGGCTCATCCTTGCCGGCAAGGGTTATCTTTGATGTATATAACTTGGTGCTCCGTCTTGATCTTCTCTCCAGTAGCATCCGCAACTGGGTCTTGAGTTTTGCTCTTGGTAGTTCCCGGCAAGCCTGGCCAGCAGGGAAGCTGCTACTGTCTGTGCATAAGTCAGGGTATAAAATACCCATATTTTATACACCGACAATACGTCTCCAACGTATCTATAATTTTTGATTGTTCCATGCAATTATAGTATCAATCTTGGATGTTTTATATGCAATTATATGCCATTATATATCATTTTTTGGGACTAACCTATTAACCTAGTGCCTAGTGCCAGTTGCTATTTTTTTGCCTGTTTTTGCCTTTTCAGAAAATCATTATCAAACGGAGTCCAAACGAAGAAAAAACTTTGGATTAATTTTTTCTAGACCAGAAGAGACCCTGGAAGCTTCGAGAGAAGACTTGAGGAGCCACGAGGAAGCAGCAAGTCCAGGGGGGCGCCTAGGGGGGTAGGCGCGCCCCCCAGGCTTGTGGGCCCTCGTGGCACCTCTTAACCTAATTCCAGCGCTATAAATTCCAAAATATTCCCTGTATACCAAAAAGACAGAAGAGAAAACCTTTCCGCCGCCGCAAGCCTCTGTTCTTCCGCGATCCCATTTGAAGGCCTTTTCCGATACTCTGCCGGAGGGGGAATCGATCACGGAGGGCTTCTTCATCAACCTTGCTACCCTTTCGATGATGTGTGAGTAGTTTACCACAGACCTACGGGTCCATAGCTAGTAGCTAGATGGCTTCTTCTCTCTCTTTGATCTTCAATACCATGTTCTCCTTGATGTTGTTGGAGTTCTATCCCATGTAATCTTCTTTTGCGATGTGTTTGTTGGGATCCAATGAATTTTGAGTTTATGATCAGATTATTCATGAGAAATATTTGAGTCTTCTCTGAACTCTTTTATGCATGATTCTTATAGCTTTGTATTTCTCTCCGATCTATCAGTTTGGTTTGGCCAACTAGATTGATTTATCTTGCAATGGGAGAGGTGCTTTGTGATGGGTTCAATCTTGCGGTGCTCAATCCCAGTGATAGAAAGGGACATGACACGTATTTGTATTGTTGCCATTAAGGATAAAACATGGGGTTGAATCATATTGCTTGAGTTTACTTTGTCTACATTATGTCATCTTGCTTAAGGCGTTACTCTGTTTTATACTTAATACCCTAGATGCATGTTGGATACCGGTCGATGGGTGGAGTAATAGTAGTAGATGCAGGCATGAGTCGGTCTACTTGTTTTGGACATGATGCCTATATACATGATCATTGCCATGAATCCGTCATAATTATTTGCTTTTCTATCAATTGCCCAACAGTAATTTGTTTACCCACCGTATGCTATGTGTTCGAGAGAGAAGCCTCTAGTGAAAACTATGGCCCCCGGGTCTACCTTTATCATATATTAAAATCAAAAAATACCTTGCTGCAATTTATTTACTTTTATTTTATTTTGCAGTTTAGTTTTCTATCTATCACTATCAGAATTAATGCTTGCAAATAACCGCTAAGAGGATTGACAACCCTCTTATTTGCGTTGGTTGCAAGTGTTTGCTTTTGTGTGTGTAGGTGCTGCTAACGAGGTTCTGTGTGGTTCTCCTACTGGATTGATAACCTTGGTTCTTAACTGAGGGAAATACTTATCTCTTCTATACTGCATCATCCTCTCCTCTTAGGGGAAATACCAACGCAGTTTACAACTAGCAGTCGTCCTTCGACGGGGCGACTGAACCTATTAAAAAAACATTGTTGTGTCACTTTGTCGCACACACCCTCGTCTACTGATACGTCTCAAACGTATTTATGATTTTTGATTGTTTCATACTATTATATTATCATTTTTATATAGTTTTTATAGCAATTTATATTATTTTTCTAGACTAACTTATTAATTTAGTGCCCAGTGCCAGTTCTTGTTTTCTGCTTGTTTTTGGTTTCACAAGAAATCAATATGTACGGAGGTCAAAATCACTTGCCAATTTAATATGATTTTTTGGGGGTAACAAGAAACACCAGAAGCTTTGGGAGAGATCAAGAGTGACGGTGTCCTGGACTAGGGGGTACCAGCCTAGGCGACCCACAGTCCATGGGCCGAGTTTGCGGCCCGCCGATCTCCACAAGGAAGGAGTACTCTAGAAGCTACGAACTCAAGCGTGATCAAGATGGACACTGCCGAAGACTTGGCGTCTACTTCAAGGACAACTCTAATAGTTGGGAAGTTTATCCCTAGTTGGCAACCGACCATGTGTAAACCTAGGTACCCCTAGCGTCTATATAAGCCAGAGGGTTTAGTTCGTAGAGACACAATTACAAGCCTTAGGGTTAGAACACAATCATATGATCACGAGGTAGATCATCCTGTACTCGATACTCCATCACAACAATATAATCAAAGCAGGACGTAGGGTTTTACCTCTTCGAGAGGGCCCAAACCTGGGTAAACATCGTCTCCCTTGTCTCCTGTTACCCATTGATCCAAGATCCACAACTCGGGACCCCCTACCCGAGATTAGCAGGTTTTAGCACCGACATTGGTGGCCCATATAGGTCACGCTGTGCAGTCAAAATGGATCGATGGCTCATCTTCAGATCAACAACAGCATCGGCTGTGGTGACATTTTTGTCCCCGGACAGCTCTTCGCGTTCGGCAGCGTTGTGCTGCACGCCAACTTGACCGGCCATCTCAGCCGCGTCGAGATTTTCGCTCCGAACCAAGTCGACATGTTCGGAAGCCTGGAGTATACCGCTGATGCCCGTGGTGATCTGGCCCTCTCTGGCTGGATGCCAGGTCGGCTCGAGAACTCCTCGGACACCGCGGCCATGACCCCTCACCCTTCCTTTGATCCAGAGCCTGGATTGGATCTAACGTCGGATCCCAGTCTAAGTATGGATTAGACCACCGTCCCGTTAGACCTCGACCTTGAGTCGAACCCTGCTTCGGAACCAGCCTCGAGCTCGGATCCGTTCACTATCTCATCAGATCTCGACCTTGGGTTGAGCCCCATTCTAGATCCAGCTTTGAGCTCAGATTCGATCTCTCCTCCAACAGGCCAGGAGTTAATCCCGACCGACCGACCAACACTCTGAGGTTGCGTCAGGCAGCCCACCGAGCATACTGAAAATCAGCTCGGCCTACAATCGAGTAATGGACCCGGCAGATCTCTCAAACTTGAACGAGATGTTAGATCGGATTCAAAATCTCGCGATCTTGTCCTCGGTCTATGATCGAATCGGATGTAGAGCTGACGACAGGGAAATTTATGTCCCTCCCACCACCCACCTAGTCGCTACGGTCGAAGATTTAACCGACATATTGAACTACACCTCCGATGAGGCGACTGACATGGATGAAGATGGCGACGGCGCATCTGGAGTAGGTTCACCCATGGCGATATCCCATACCGGCAATTGGGCCGCAACCTCTACCTATGACGTCTACATGGTAGACACCCCTAAGGACGACGGGGGAGAGGGGACGATCCCCCAAGCATCGACGCCCTTGAAAGCGATCCAAGGGGGCAAGTAAGGGCAAGGAAAGACACACGAATAATATGGACGCCACTGATGGCGGTGCTACTCCGGATGGCGCCGAGGACGAGGTCAACGGTGACAACAACACACCTGGTCAGGTCAACAGCCCTACAGGGGTGCCCGAGGATGAGAACCCTGAAGATCCCGAAGATCCGGAAGATAGTAACTATCTCCCCGAGTCCAAGGAGGAGGTCAGCCTCGGACCCGAGGAGTTCATCGTCCCGGAGGACCCATATGAGCAAGTAAAGTTTCACCGGCGGCTCGTCGCAACCACCCGAAGCATGAAAAAGCGGCGGAGGCAGCTGCAAACTGATGAAAACACGCTGAACGATAAGTGGGTAGAAGTCCTGGTAGCCGAACAAGACTTGGAGGTCCGGCGCATAGGACAAGTTAAATCCTGCCCACTACGGCGTCTACTTCTGGCATTCGATGACGAAGTCGCCGAAAACATACCTAACCGTCCTCCTCGGGGGCAGGACAGGCCAACTGGAGGGAATCAAAATCCCCCCACAATACCCCACCGTGAAGGCAAAGAACTAGTTCAACCGGTTGAGCCTTATGATTTGCGAAAGAAATTGAACGCAAACACCGCCCCAGCGAAATCCATGTATGGATCGAGGGGGCAGGCTCCTGTTGGACCAGCCAGCAATGAAGCCTTGCTGGACAGGAACGCAAGTACTCGGGAGCATACGCATGCTCGGACAACAATAGATCTCCGGCATAACATAGCTCGGTTCCGAGGTCCTGCACACTCAATATGCTTTACAGACGAGGTCATGGAACATCAGTTCCCAGAGGGGTTAAACCCGTAAATATTGAATCATATGATGGGACGACCGACCCGGCTGTGTGGATTGAAGATTTCCTTCTGCACATTCATATGCCTCAAGGAGATGATCCCCATGCCATCAAATACCTACCATTGAAACTTAAAGGACCAGCAAGGCATTGGCTTAACAGCTTGCCTGAGGGGTCTATCGGAAGTTGGGAGGTGCTCGAGGACGCTTTTAGGGCGAACTTCCAGGGTACGTATGTCCGGCCCTCGGACGCCGACGACCTCAACCATATTATCCAGCAACCCGGCGAGTCTGCCAGGAAGTTCTGGAATAGGTTCTTAACTAAAAAGAACCAAATAGTCGACTATCTTGATGCAGAAGTGATCGCAGCCTTCCGGCATAGCACCCGTGATGAATGGCTAGCTCGATAGCTTGGACAGGATAAACCTCGGACCATGGCTGCCCTTACCTCTTTGATGACCCGATTTTGCGCGGGCGAAGACAACTGGTTGGCCCGTAGCAGCCATGGCAATGAAGCCGGCACCGGAGGTGCGTGACGGCAATGGGAAGCCTAAACGTAACAAGAATAACAAGCGTAGGCACAAGAACAACGGTAGTGATGCCGACGATGCGGCCGTCAACGTTGGATTCAGTAATCCGAGGGCTGGCCAAAAAAAGAAACCCTTTAAAGGGAATAAGGACGGTCCTACAGTGCTCAACAAAATCCTGGACAAGCCCTGCCAGATTCATGGCACTTCGGATAAACCTGCTAATCACACTAACCAAAACTGCTGGATCATTAAGCAGGCCGGAAAGATCGCATTCGAAGGTCAAGGAAAGAGCCAGTCCCGCAGTGATGACGAGGACGAACCTCGGAGGCCCAATAGTGGAGGCCAAAAGCAATTCCCCCCTTAAGTAAAGGATGTGAACATGATCTATGGCACTCACATTCCTAAAAAGGAAAGGAAGTGCGCACTTCGGGACATTTATGCCTTAGAGCCGGTAGCCACGAAATACAACCTGTGGTCGGCTTGCCCGATCACATTCGACAAACGAGACCATCCGACCAGTATCCGTCATGGAGTTTCGGCGGCTCTGTTCCTCGACCCCATTGTAGATGGGTTTCACCTAACACGGGTCCTTATGGACGGAGGCAACAGCGTCAACCTGATCTATGCTGACACGATCAGGAAGATGGGCATCGATCCATCAAGGATTAAGCCCAGCAACACCACATTTAAAGGTGTAATACCTGGCGTTGAGGCATAGTGCTCCGGGACCATTACACTGGAGGTAGTCTTTGGCTCTCCCGAGAACTTCCGAAGCGAAGACTTGATCTTCGATATTGTTCCCTTCCGCAGTGGCTATCACGCCCTCCTCGGGAGAACTGCGTTTGCTCGATTCAATGATGTCCCGCATTATGCATATCTAAAGCTCAAAATGCCGGGACCGAAGGGTGTTATCACAGTTAATGGTAACACCGAATGCTCCCTTCGTATAGAGGAGCAAACCACGGCTTTTGCAGTCGAAGTTCAGGCTGCCGAGGAGGCATCTAAGACTCTTGCCGAGCCAAATGCACATGGCTCTTCAAAGCGCATCCGAGGAGTCCCCTTGGCCTCTAGGCAGACACGCGGCAACCCCATATAGGGGTACACGCTCCACGGCTCTCTCCTCCTAGCTGGGGATGACGTACTTCAAGTACATAACTTCGCACCTAAAATTCCATGGGGGGCTATGGGGCTTACAACAAGGTACACTGTTCGGCTCGACCAAAACAGTGGTCCAACAACATTCCGGATATTTTTACGGCACTATCAAAGGCCTACCAGGAACGTCATACTAGCAGCATAAAGCTGTTACTCTGCGGCTACTTGGTAGAACCTCTTCAAAGGGTCCGCCACTCGAGTGCATCATCAAGCATAGCAACGGCGTTGTAGCACGCAACATTAGTACATCCTTGGAATTGACAAGGAATAGCTGGTAACCAGCACGGAGGCGCAGCCGTGCGGCAGGGGCTAAACCAGGATGCTAAACCCACTTATCGGTGCCCTGTGTAAACCTTTCCTCCTTTATATTTTTATGTATCTTTTAAAAGCTTCTTCAATAGCTTGGCTTGTACGGCTTAAGCTTATAAACCAGAATAAATAAAGGACCTTTTGTGGTCGCCATGCATCTATTTGTGTAATACATTTTCTTTTTGTGCTTATGAGCCGAAGACAACTCTTGTGATACAACGCCTTTAGGGCTAACCGGTTTTTGACTGGGGGCTTGGATTTAAACCGTGCCCATTACATTACTCCAGCACTCAAATAAAAGTGCTCGGCGTCTCGGATATTGCATTATATGCATCAGTTTTGAAATCATGTGTTAGGTCAATAGTTGGGTTGCCAGGCTCCTATGCTTACCCCTTACGTTTCCGCATCGTTCGGCTAAGGGCGTAAAGGGAGAACCATTGCGATTGTACTTCTAGCTTGATTGGTTAAGTGCCTCAATGGAGAAAGCCGAAAACTGACTATCATGATAGGCGTAAACTGGTCAGCGATCCGATGATGGTGTCGAACCAAAAATCATTAGAGGTTACCCCATGTTAAACGAAGGGTCCATATCAAATGGACCGAGGTGTTAATGGCTTGACCTCGGCACGTCTGAACACTTCAAACACCAGGGGCTCGTAACTTTCCCCCACAGTCAAGCTCCTATGGCTAAGCGAGAGTTATAAAGCCAAATAGTCTGATTGCCAAGTTACTATTAACACAGACCGCCTCCGGGCACCAAGACGTCGGCTAAGGGTTTGCGTGTTATAGAAACACCCCGCGTAGTATCTATGAGGGGACGGAAGCCGACGACTGGCCACTTTCAGTACTTAAACGGCCGCACAGGAGTCAAAATAAACATATCGTACATTCACAATAGGCATTTAAAAAATAAAGATTGTATTTTTAGAAAATCAAGCCTCGGCATCCCGAGGAGGCATCTAGGATAGCATAACATTTTTGCTACACCTTGCCTCGGTTATCCGAGATCCCTCCATCACCTCGGACAAGTACTTCTCAGGAGCACGATTCTTCCCTTCGGAGGGCCCCGCTGCCGCAACCTCCACCTTAACCCCTGGATAGTGTGTCTTCATGGACGCATATGCTAGCCGAGCACCTTCCAGACATGCGGAACGCTTCCAGAGATGGACTTGGGGGCAGGCACCTTGAAGCCGCTGAATCAATCCGAATAAACTGCTCGGCAATGGCTCGGTGGGCCAAAGGTTGATGTAGATATCCTCCATCACCGGCCTTGCCATGCGGTGCAGCTCCATCAGCTGCTTCATCTGGTCGTTCAGCAGTGGCGGATGCGACGGCGCCTGCTACTTGTAGTCTGCGTTGGTATTTCCCCGAAGAGGAGAGGATGATGCAGTACAGTAGAGATAAGTATTTCCCTCAGTTAAGAACCAAGGTTATCAATCCAGTAGGAGAACCAAGCAAGATCCAGTGAACAACACCTACACACAGAAAAGCAAACACTTGCACCCAACGCGAATAAGAGGGTTGTCAATCCTCTTAGCGGTTACTTGCAAGGATTAAGTCTGATAGAGATAAATAGATAAACTAAACTACTAATAAAAATAAAAGTAAATAAATTGCAGAAAGGTATTTTTAGGTTTTTTATATGATAAAGATAGACCCGGGGGCCATAGTTTTCACTAGAGGCTTCTCTCTCGAGCACAGAAACATACGGTGGGTAAACAAATTACTGTTGGGCAATTGATAGAAAAGCAAATAATTATGAAGGATTCATGGCAATGATCATGTATATAGGCATCACGTCCGAGACAAGTAGACCGAATCCTGCCTGCATCCACTATTATTACTCCACTCATCGACCGCTATCCAGCATGCATCAAGAGTATTAAGTTAATAAAAACAGAGTAACGCCTTAAGCAAGATGACATGATGTAGAGAAGCAAATTCAAGCAAACACCATATTTTTATCCTTAATGGCAACAATACAAATACATGTCATGTCCCCTTCTGTCACTAGGATTGAGCACCGCAAGATTGAACCCATCACAAAGCACCTCTCCCATTGCAAGATAAATCAATCTAGTAGGCCAAACCAAATCGATAGATCGGAGAGAAATACAAAGCTATATTTAATCATGCATAAAAGAGCTTAGAGAAGACTCAAATATTTCTCATGAATAATCTGATCATAAACTCACAATTCATCGGATCCCAACAAACACACCGCAAAAGAAGATTACATCGGATAGAACTCCAAGAACATCAAGGAGAACATGGTATTGAAGATCAAAGAGAGAGAAGAAGCCATCTAGCTACTAGCTATGGACCCGTAGGTCTGTGGTAAACTACTCACACATCATCGAAAGGGTAGCAAGGTTGATGTAGAAGCCCTCCGTGATCGATTCCCTCTTCGGCAGAGTACCGGAAAAGGCCTCCAGATGGGATCACGGACGAACAGAGGCTTGCGGCGGCAGAAAGGTTTTCTCTTCTGGCTCTCTATTGGTTTCCCAATATTTGAGAATTTATAGAAGTGGAATTAGGTCAAACGGAGTCACGTGGGCCACACAAGGCAACACGGCCCCCCCTGGGCCGCGCCCTGTTGCCTTGTGAAGCCTCCGTGAGGCTTCTGGCCTCCTCCCGAAGCTTCCAAGGTCTCTTTTGTCCCAAAAAAATCTCCAAAAAGTTCCGTGGCATTTGGACTTCGTTTGGTACAGATTCTCTGAAAAGCCAAAAACAAGCAGAAAACAACAACTAGCACTGGGCACTAGGTTAATAGGTTAGTCCCAAAAAATGATATATAATTGCATATAAAAACATCCAAGATTGATACTATAATAGCATGGAACAATAAAAAATTATAGATATCTTGGAGACGTATCAGCGCCTAGAATTGTGCCCAGAACGCCTTTCGCTCGGCCTCACCTTCGAGGAAGCCATAGTAACGGCACGCATTCGCCGCGCTCCTCGGCAGGTCCATGAAGGCCTCTAGGGAACGCCGGATTTGCGTCAGCTGGGCAAACCTGATACCACCAAAAACGCATTGCAGCAAATATGGCTTACCAACGGCTATCCGTTTCACTTGCTGAAGCTCTTCGCGATCCGCCCTGTCCTGGCTCTGGGCCTCCTTGCACGCCAAGCTCAGTTTCCCAAGCTCGGCGGCCTTACTCTTCTGGTCCTCCTGAAGAGTGTCGCGTTGTGCGTACAACATCTTCAGGTCCTCTTCGACCTCAGTCACCTGAGCTTGGTCCTTGCCTCGGGCAACCTTCTCTTCGGCCAGCGCCACACTAGCCTTCTTTGCCGCAGCCCGCTGCTGCTTCGCTTCTTGTTGAGCTTTCTTGAGCTCAGCTCAGAGGGTCTCAACCTCCGTGGCGGCAGTTGAAAAGCAACAATGCACGTTTTTGTTTAAAACGCTTGAACATGACTATTATCACATTTTCGACGTTCAGGTGCTGACTCCCCTCTTACCTTGCGCTTCATCCATCTGCTTTTTGAGCAGATCGATGTCCTATTCGGACCATGTAAGCTTGTAATTCAGCTCCTCCAACTCCTTTGAGTTGGATGCTGAAGCCGAGGCGGAGACCTGCAAGCAGACTATTAGTCTCTGAATCCGATATCGATCCTCCGATCGGCTAAGTTAATCCGACCAGAATCTCGGGGGCTATCGCATATTCGCTCTTACACGAATTTAAACTATAAAGATACGACCCCCAAGTCAGTTTGTCAAAACTAACTTAGAGCTCGAGGGCTACCGTCACTACGCTCTTAAGCATGCATTCCTAATCTATCTTTGCTCTACTAAGTAATGTCTTCGGACAATTTCCATACTTGTCCCTTAAAGGGCTACTGGGTATGTTAAGCACAAGCTAAAATCCTTAGATTCATATAAAATGATAGCAAGTATGGGTGTTGTACCTCAAAACCTTTAAAAGGCCTTTGAAAGCCTCCCTGATTCCGGTCTCTGCGGACCGGAAGTTATTCAGCGCCGTGCCAAGAAGGGCATGTTGCTCCTCTATCATGGAGGAGCTCGTCATGGCTACCTCCATTTCCTCATGCCACCCCATGATAGCCTGCCCTTGAGCAGGAGGGGATGGCGGGATCACCTCGGCTCCTCCCCCCATGAAGGCGGGGAAGGACGCCTCCGGCTGTCGCGGTGGCTCTGGGATGGTCGGGGCCGAGGACTCGGGGAATCCGAGCCTTTCTCCTTCTTCGACCAAGGGGATCTTTATCCCTTGGTCCTCGGCGACCGAGGTATCAACCTCGGCTGTAGGAACACTGGTGTTCGCTCCCGCGTTAAGTAGGGAAGGGACCTAATGTGCGGACGCCTCCCCTAGCTCATCATGAACAGGGGAGGGAGGGGCGCGCTCGCCTGTGCCACTCTCCGCCATTTTGGGTGGAGGGAGCTCTTCCTCCGATGACCTATCGCCGAGGAAGGCCCGCTGCTGGCTGTGATAACATAAAAGGCTGCCACCTATTAAGGATATGTAAAGGAAAACATGGTGTGGATAGCACGCCAAATAAAGTACCTCCCCGGTGGTGGTTTCACCCTGCACGGAGGAGGGAGATCATCCTCTGAAGAATCAGAGAGCACGACCTGGGTGGGGATGGATGGCAGCTCGGGTTGGCCCGAGGAGTTCTTTCGAAGCCTTCTGCGGGCCCAGGGATGGTCACCTTCATCGGCATCCTCGGACGCTGCCCTCTTCCTCTTCAGGGAAGGCGCCTCTTCCCCCTCATTCTCTTTCTCTTCCTCCTTCTCACCCTCCTCCTCACGGACGGAGGATGCGTGGGTGTCTTCGGATCTGGCATCCGAGGCACATCGAATATGCAGACCCTCCCTCCTCTTAGGCTCCTACTTCTCCTTGACCGGGACCTCGTAGGGTGCCTTGGCCAACAGGACCTCGAGCTGGGGAGTCTGGGCCTCCTCGGGCAACGGCGCCGAGCAGCTCATCTTTTCTACCTTGGTACGCCACTTCTATTTTCGGAAGGGTGAGTATGATTCCTTTAATGATCAAAAGATATCAGGCGAAAGTAACGACATGAGTAAAACTGTCTTTATCACGGTCTGGCCGTTCGCGGCATCAAGGCCGCAGTCTTCCCCTTCCTTGGGAAATTTATTCTTGGACAGCTTGAATAGCGTCGTCCACATCCCGTCCAAATCTGTGTGGAAAAAATTTCTGCACAGTAGCCTCGTCCTCGGGCTTGTAGAGCCACATCAGACTGGCCCGGAGCTGAAGGGGAACGATGCGGCGCTGGAGCATGACTTGGATCACATCCACCAACTTTATGCCCTTGTCCATCATTGATTGGATCCTCTTTTGGAACATCTTTACCTCCTTCGGATTGCCCCAATCGAGATCCTTCCTCGTCCAGGAAACAAGTCTCCTCGGCGGCTCGACCGAGAAGGCGGGGATCTCTGTTTGGCCGTCAGCGGGCAGTTCAGTGATGTAGAACCATTCCCGCTGCCACACTTTGATTGTCTCCACAAAGGTGCCTTCTGGCCAGGTCACCTTCTGGAGTTGCTGACCATGGCCCCACCACAGTCGGCAAGTTGGGTGCCGCTACTCTTCGGCTTGATGCTGAATGTCTTCTACCACAAGCCGAAATGCAGCTCGATGCGAAGGAATGCTTCGCAGACAGTGATGAACACCGCTATGTGCATAATCGAGTTCGGGGCTAAATGGTGGAAATCTAGCCCGTAGAAGAACATGAGCCCATCACAAAGGGGTGGAGGGGGAAGCTCAGGCCTCGAATGAGGTGGGAGACGAAGATCACCCTCTCCCCTGGATTGGGAGTAGGGACTCACTGGCCGGACTCCAGCGCCGGACAGGTGGCTCCAGCGGGTATGTAACCTGCAGTCTGGAGCTCGTTGATGGTGCCCTCCATGACATTGGAAGGCACCAACTTTCCCTTCAGCTCAGCATCCGCCATCGCCGGTTAGGGAATGCGACAGAGGGAAGGAGCTGGGAAGCATGGAAGTAGATCTGGGGCGCTAGAGCTCTGGATGATGTATGCGATGACGCAAGAGATGGAGGCGTGGGGGAAGCATGGTGGCAACCCCTTGTTTTTATAGGTCAGTAAAAGACTAAAGAATCCCCTTACTGCACCATGTGAATCGCCACGGTCCACCCCCGCATGCCATTATGCGTGCATTGGATGAAGCGATTTGTTGATGATATCCCCTAAAAACGGGGCACGATCTCTGCATTGATGAGACATACCAATGAGGAGGTTGCCTCGAGCCGCGATTCAATTTGCAATGACTGGCTCCGTCCCTTATGGGTGGCGACAATTCGGTAAAAGCTGTCAGGAGAAGACCACTATTCACACCGAGGTGGCGAGCCTTTAAGGCTAAGCTATCTACAAATTTTTGATGTCGAAGTGTGGTCCCTGAAGCATATGGTCGGCGGGCAACTCCATTGAGGAGAAACCCAAAAAGATTGCCATGGATAAAGATCTCGGATCTAAGTAAAAACCAGCTATGGAGAAGAACTCTCCTGCCAAGCCGAAGACATTGGTCCGAGGATAAAACTTCTGTCCTCGGCTTCGAATACAAGTTCAGGGGCTACTGACGGTGTCCTGGACTGGGGGGTGCCAGCCTAGGCGACCCACAGTCCATGGGCCGAGTTTGCGGCTGCCGATCTCCACAAGGAAGGACTCTAGAAGCTACGAACTCAAGCATGATCAAGATGGACACTGCCGAAGACTTGGCGTCCACTTCAAGGACAACTCTAATAGTTGGCAAGTTTATCCCTAGTTGGCAACCAACCATGTGTAAACCTAGGTACCCCTGGCGTCTATATAAGCCATAGGGTTTAGTCCGTAGAGACAGAATTACAAGCCTTAGGGTTAGAACACAATCATACGATCTCGAGGTAGATCATCATGTACTCGATACTCCATCGCAGCAATATAATCAAAGCAGGACGTAGGGTTTTACCTCTTCGAGAGGGCCCGAATCTAGGTAAACATCGTCGCCCTTGTCTCCTATTCCCATTGATCCAAGATCCACAGCTCGGGACCCCCTACCCGAGATCAGCCGGTTTTAGCACCGACAGAGAGGCCAAGCCACGGGCCCACACGGCCACCCCGCATGGCCAGGGGTGGTCGCGCCACCTGCCTATGTGGGCCTCCCTGCACCGCCTTAACCTGAATCCACTGCCATAATTGCCTATAAATACCGAAACCCTCCGCCATATTTCAGAAGAATTTTATCGCCGCCGCAAGCCACTGTTCCATGAAGACCTCATCTGGAGGCCTGTTCCTGAGCCCTGCTGAAGGGGGAAGCCATTGCTGGAGCCATCTTCATCAACCTTGCTGCCTCCATGATGATGTGTGAGTAATTTCATTAGGGCCTACGGGTCCATAGTAGTAGCTAGATGGTTCTCTCTCTTTTTGGACTTCAATACCATGTTCTCGTGAGTCTTCTCACATGATGGGGATCAATTCGATGTAATCCGTGGTGTGTTTGTTGGGACATGATGAATTGTCACATTATTATTACTATTAGATTATTCATTGAAATTAACTGAATCTTTTGAGATTTATTTGCTGCATAATTAAATAGCTTTGTATGCTCTCCGATCTATCTATCTTCTTGGCCAAGTTCAATGGGTTTTTCTTCCGAGGGAGTTGTGCTATGTAGTGGGTTCAATCTTGCGGTGCTCTAATCCAGTGACAATAAGGGCCAAGACACGTATTGTATTGTTGCCACTAAGGATAAAACGATAGGGTTTTGTCATATTGATGACTTCTTCCTGTATATATTATGTCATCTTGCTTATTGCGATACTCTATTTCTTGCAAACTTAAGACACTGAGATGCATGCTGGATAGTGGTTTTGGGGTGGCGTATTAGTAGTAGATGTAGTTGGATTAATGGCCTACTTATCACGGACGTAATGTATATATGAGATTATGCCATGAATGATCATAGTCATGAATATTTTAATCTAGTCAATTGCCCAACTGTAATTTGTTTACCATGCTACGTGTTGTTTTCGACAGAGATGCCACTAGTGAACCTATGCCACCGGGTCTATTCTCCATTACTAAATTGTTCTACAATATCTCTTTTTAATTGCCGTGCTATTTTGCTACCATCTACCACTATTATTGCTTTTAATCTTGTAACTAGCGAGACAAGGGGCTTGACAACCCCCTTGAAGTGTTGGGTGCAAGTTTATATTTGTTTGTGCGCACGTGCTGCCAAAGTTGATAGCCTGGGAGACTCCTACTGGATTGATAACCTTGGTTTTCTAACCGAGGGAAATACTTTGCAGTTGTTCTACTTCACCCTTTCTCTTTGGGGGAATCCCAACAACTCTTACGGGAGTCGGCACCTACTCACCACTAACCACATCGCTAAGGATACCCCTCGTCAAACTTCATTCTTGTATCAACACAAATAATGTTAGCAAGGACTTCAACTTGTTTTTTTCCAATCTACATTTTTATCATTCAGACTATCAAAATTATATATGGTGCTCTTGAAAACATGCATAAATTCATCTTAGGTGAAGTTGTCTTCATCACTTACCTTACCATACCATTACCTAGTTGTTTTCATTTAAAACCTCGTAGATATCACTAATGCCTTTGAAAATGGCATTCACGGCTTAGGCACTGAAATAGAGATCTCACTGCTCTTGCATAGTGGGATGCAAATGGTCTAAAGGAGGAGAGTAAACGTCATCAGTGATGTGCATTATGTTCAGGCCCATTTCTTGAAATACATCAACCATATAAATTTTCCAAGCATGATAATCCTAGCCATCAAAATAGATGTCTTATAAAGATAACATTTCTAGAATCCATAAACTCTCTTGTGGAGGTCAAGCCAAAAACGGGAAAGCTTGATTTGATACCACTTGTAAGATTGTTTGGAGTCTAGCGGGGGAGGTGAATAGACTATCATAAAGAACCACTAGGAAACTTTTCTAGTTGGCCAACTTTATATTGAAACTACGGTTGCCTACAACACTTTACACATGCAAATCTAGACATTGAAAGAGTGAAAGCAATCTTGTATGAAAATAAAGGGAGCAGTGGATAGAGATCATGAACACAAGGATGTATTCCGAGATTCAGATTGTATTGGCAAAATCCTATTCCTCTTTGGTGGAGATATGGACACAAAATTTCGGCCAAAGATTACAAAGGTCTAGGACACAAATTCCCAACACACACGCACATCACTTTTGCCCATCTATCCCACCATGGCAACTACTTAGGAAGTGTCACTTCAGTTAGATCTTCACACAGAGTAGGAAATCTCCCCGTCTTCACAAACTTCTTGGTTCGTTCACGCCTTAAAGGCTTCCAAGCACAATTAGCGGATCTATGATGTGCATACCTCAAAGTTAATGCTTGTTGAGATTGCTTATTCCCTTTGAGCAGGCAACAAAAGTTATGAGAAACTCCAATATTGCAACATTCTGTCATTTGATTGTAGCTATGTTTACTATTGTATGATTTCCATGTTTAAAGGAGGGGACAATTTGAGATGTTATTGTTGGGAAACGTAGTAGAAAACAAAAAAATTGCCCTACGATCAACCAAGAACCTTTTGAAGATGTGGTTTGGATCGAAATGTTACCAACTCCGAGTTGCAGAGGAAGAAGAGTCGGTGTAGATCGTACTAGAAGTCCCTCAGACCGTAGATGAACGATCCCTCGAACCGTCCATGAACAGTCCCTCGAACGGAAGACCAAAAGCACGACCTCTCCACAGATTGCAAGCGTACGGTCTTCATGATCCAGCAGCGCTTCGCCGTCCAAAGCTAATCGTCGCCGGAGAATTAGAAGGAGGAGATTAGAACCACACTGGCTTCTAATTATGAGGACTAGAGGATCTAGGGCTAGCTCTAATTGGATCAACTAGAACTAGAACTAGAACTAGAGAACTAGAGGAGGCTCCAGAACTTTTTATACAAAAGTGCCAAAACCTCTAGTATATATAGGTTGGAGGAGGCGGAGGGGGCGCCACACAAGGGGGGAAAGCCCCCCCCCCCCCCTTGGACGGCCAAGAGGAGGGGGAAACCCCCTCCAATTCGGCCTCCCCCTTCCTTCCACAAGGGGGAACGGGCGCCACCTCCTAATTGGGCCCAAGTGGCCCAAGTAGCTTTTCACCACTTGGCCTTTTAAGGCCCGTTGATATTTAAATAAATATAAAAGTCTCCTAATCATATTACAGTCTTTTAGTATTAATTTAACATCATCGGGAACTATTTCCACCTATATATAATTTATTGGTATTACCCGGTAAACCCTGAAACCCTTCCGGTGACCTCGAAACGCTTGCGGTTTCTCTCGAAACTATTTCGAATATTAATGAAACTATTTCATAAATATTTTCTCATTACTCCTGTCCTACTAGCACTCAGCAAATCGTGATTACCTTAAGCTTGTGACCTTGTAGGTTTGGTAAAACATAGGCATGAACAAAAACCCTTTTTCAATGATCGATAGCGGAACCGTGGACGTCCATATCAATCCCTATGAGTACACGAATGACATTCAATTGAACATTTGGTTATCATGTGCTATTCCCTTTGCTTTGCGATACTTTACAAAACCCGAGGTGAGATATATCGGTATCCTCTTGAGTCATACACATGCTCACTATACCGGTCTCGTCGTTACCGGTTTTGTTCTTCTTTCTCATTGACATGTTCCGGCATCCCCGTGACATAGTCACCTGTGTCTGGCCAGACGATGACGGATGATGTCACACCAAGAGGGCCCTAAGAATATCTCTCCATCGTCGGAGGAGTAAATCCCACTCTCGAGCTATCTAGTCCCTTGTCAAACTTTCCGATGAACCTGTAAGTTGTCGTTATGATCACCGTGTTACAGATGACGTTTGAGCAATCCCAAAGTTCATCGTGCGGTAGGAAGTGACTACGGTACTCTCATGGTCTAAGGAACTAAATCACACGCTAACTCTCCGTGTTATAACAATTGACTTCTGATATTATCTCAAAGTATAACAAACAAGTTTGTGTTGATTCAATATGATCGTTCTTCTATCGTCATACTCTCAAAGTTGTTTTAGGACTATTGTTACACTTAACGATATCCTAAGATCCGGAAAACATGATCACCAAAAACACTTGAGCTAGTCTTAGAGGCAAGACTAGGAATCTTATTTTACCGTTTATCATTTCACACGTGCATATGAGTTTTTCATTGAATCGCATATTCTAGGATCATAGCAGTTATATCATAGAATATATACTCTCAATTATGAACATAGAAATATAATAATACAATATTATTGCCTCTAGGTCATATTTCCAATAGTTATATTTTTCTGTTAATGTACCAAATTCTTTAGAACCAGTTCTCTTCCATCTTGGGTGTGCATGTTGAAAATGCAATCATGCCATTAATCATATTTTGATGTTGATGAAAATATACATATAGGGGAGTAATTATGTTTACTAAGTGAAGACACACGTTCTTAGTCCCCTTGGCATCTATATGTGTGGATCGAGGACCCACCAAAATGAATATGACTCAAGCATGGTGAAAACAACAAAAGAAACGTAGTTTTTTTTGGTTATTTCTTGAGTTATAGGGATCTCGCACTATTAAGAGGGGATCAAAGGAGTTCGTGAAAGATTTGCTCAAGTCAACATATTGTCATCATCATTCCACTCACTTCTATACCATAAAGTCCTAGGTCAGCCTACCATCCAAGTTCATCCTGCCCAAGTAGACACACTCACACTCTCTGTCGGATTGTCCGGGTTGCTACCCGGATGTCCGACCTAAGGCCGGATCTTCCGGAATGCATCTTGGATGTCCGACTTGCATACCACAAAACATCAACGGCTTTTTCCTGAAGCCGGACTGCCCGGGATCCATCCCTGACATCCGGCTGCAGCCCGGACAAGTATCCAAAGAGGTTTTTTCATCCGGGTTGCCACGGACATTCCAGACTGCTTGTCCGACATCCGGGCTACCCGCATTTCATTCCAGTAGGTTTCTCACCTAGACGGATCATCCAGGTTCCATCCTAGCCCTGACGTCACGCCCAGATGTTTACTCAAAGCAAGCTTTTGTCCGGCTATATCGCCCTTATTTCCAGTTGCATATTGACCTAGCTGGATTTTCCAGGCTTCATCCCGGACATCCGGGCTTCCTCCGAACCATACGGATTCCTTCTCGGACATCCGGAGGACGCCATTTCCTACCGTGTTCTGGCTTTGTTCTTCATGTAGCACAAGGATCATACATCCGGGTTGCTACCCGAACATCCGGCCACTTATATGATATAGCCAAACGGCTCTATTTCTTGAGAACTGTATATACCCCTCTATCACCCCGGTAGAGGGTTGACCACTTCATTAGAAAACACCCCAAGAACACCAAGTGCTCCCTCTCACTCTCTCCCACACTAAATCTTAGATCCCAGAGAGATTTCACCAAGTGATAGATCCACTCCCTCTCCTTTTGACCAAAGCAATTCGTGATTTGAGCAAGTCTTGAGCATTTCCCCTTGTTCTTGTTACTCTTGGAGGTTGGAGACTCCTAGGAGGTAGGAGTTCTTCGATGAACAATTTGGTTTGTGATTACCCCCGGAAAGTTTGTAAAGGTCTAGAGACCACCTCAAGGTCTACCACTAGTAGTTGAGAATCACATTCGTTGTGATATTTCAAGGAGAATGGGTGAGCCTTCGTGGTGTTGGTGTGCCTTCGTGGTAACATTCATCCCTCCAATAGTGACTAGCTTCCCTCCGAGGAAGTGGACATCGGGATACATCCTCGTCTCTTGAGTTACGATTATCCCTAACCCATCTCCTTAGTTGTGGTTACTTTGTTTCATTGTCCTTACATTATATTATATACATCATATCGTGTTTTTCAGTTTCTACTTATTGTTGCTATCATCTTTGCTAGAAACTTAACGATTGTTTGGCTCACATTTATATTGCGCATTTGCCTAAAATTGCTAATTAGTAATTAAAATTTGTAACAACCCTCACTCTAGGTTCATCTCACATCCTTTCACATGTGCCAATTATTTCAAACCAAGAATCACGCTATTAGCACCTTCAAATTCCTTGCTTTTCTGCAGCATTGGCACCCGCTTTCTGGCTACCGCGCGTCGCTTATCGTCTTCGTAGGGCCGCATGTCGGCCGCCACTCGGTGGCTTTTTTCTTATTTCTCTTATGCTTTCTTTAGGCGTGATTGTGATGTTGCCCTGGCCGTCGTATTTGCTATGACATTCGGACATTGGTTGTATGGATGATTGCTTTATTTATAAAGCGGGGTGAAAGCCTATTTCGAGAATCACGCTATTATCAAATGCAATACATCTGCCGGGGTACGAAGTACTGAAAAGTTTGTTATACAGATCCTGAACACCAGATTTCTGAGCTTTGTTCAGTTCCTCCTCATCAGGGGCACGGCCTTACACGGTCTTCTATTTACTCCCTCTGTTCGGAAATAATTGACGTGGTAGGGAGGTAATATTTTTTATTTGCAATAAACCCTGATACAACGTTTTGTGCAAAATGACAAGAGAATCACTCCAGCATGCAAATCAAGCAAAGGACCTTTAATATTTTGGCAAGCATGTGAACAAATTCTTCTGAGTCACAGTATACACAACCAAAATATAAGACACCTTTGAACATGATTTTCTGAATGAGATATTGTCACTCAGTTCTGGTCACTACACCTTTTTTATTTTTGTTTGATACTACAACTTGACTTTTTTCTTCTGGTCGTTTTATTACACTCTATAACTATTGCAGTTGCAGCCATTTAAGCTGCCGGCAGCATCTCTAATCATGCCGAGAACTCAAACAACATGGTGTGCTTATACTTCGCACCAGGCTGCACCACCACAGGCGGGAAATTGGGCTGGTTGATGGCATTGGGGAACCCCTGGGTTTCCAAGCATACTCCGGCATGCTTCCCGTAAACAGCTCCGCCTTTGCCCGTGATGCCATTCACATAGTTGGCGGTATAGAACTGCATGGCAGGCGCATCGGTCCAGAGGTCCAGAGTTCGTGAGCTCGATGGGTCCTTCAGCTTGGCTGCGTGCTTCAGGCCATTCTTCTCATCGCCCGAGTCCAACACATAGTTATGGTCGTACCCTCCAGGAACATCACTGATGCGGTCTCCAATCTTGTGCTCCGTGGTGAAATCAAAAGGCGTGTCCTGGACGGGCATTATTTCTCCGGTAGGAATCGTGTTTTCATTGACTGGAGTGATGTGTTTTGCCCAGATCTGGATCGAATGATCCAAGATGCTGCCAGAGTTGTGGCCTGCAAGGTTCCAGTAAGTATGCTGTGCCAAGCTGATAGGAGTAGCTTTGTTAGCTGGTATAGCTTCCATGTCAAGTCTTAGAGTGGTAGCCTCAGGAAGAGAATACATTGCTCGGACGGTTACATCGCCAGGGTAGCCTGTGAAACAATTCATGCTTGAATAGGCAGACTTAACCATGGGATTCAGCAGTATAAACAAAGTTGTTGGTCACATTACCTTCTTCGCCATCTTTGCTCTCATATTGAAAGGTTATTGATGGGTACTCGCCATCTTTACGCTCTACAATATCCCACACAACCTTGTCAAACCCCTTCAATCCACCTGAAATTTACAATTCAACAAAACAAATTATTTTTTGCAGTTGAGTCACATGAATACAACCAATTGTAATACAATGAGTTAAAGGTAGAGAACAAAATTTGTAGCTTTCATCTCCTGACATGTCAATTTTATAGTACGCATGGTTCTCCGAGGCCCAAAAAATAGTACTAGGATACTGGGTGTACATGTATTGCAATCTGCTTAAGACATCTCGGTCTGTGGTGTACTGGCTACTCAGTTGTGAACTTGTGATAATATCACATGATAATTATTCAAATCACCAATAAAATTACTTATTATTTTACAGTATTCCATAGCAACCGACTAGTCTAAAGAAGCCTCAGAGACATATAGCCACATTGTCAGATCTAGCTAAAACAAAGCATATACCTTGCCAAAACTAACCACATGAAATTTATGAAACCATACCATGAAGGCTGTTCGGCCCGTTGTTGATAGGCAATGAATATTCAACTCCGTTCAGATCAAACTTCCCATTCTTGATCCTATTTGCAACTCGGCCAACTATGCAACCAAAATAAGGTGCCATGCCTTTCTACAAAAACAGAATAGAAGAAACAGAAGGTCTATGTTAACAACCACAGGCAACCCTTCGAAAAAAGTTAAATGGAAATTTAACATAACTAGATACATTCTTGATACTTAAGAAATTTCATGTACAGTTGGTTGGCAGATATCTGAAATAAGTAATTGTCATTGGGCTTTGGTGTGAATGATTAGCATCAAGGTTTACGGCCTCTTCGATTAAAGGAGTTCCACAAGAACTTTGAAAAACTTACGAACTTTATATAGCTTGGTTGGTGGTAGGACTGAAAACAATAGGAATTCTTTTTATATGAAAACAGCAGGAAAGGATCCTACTGTATTTATTTTTTAAAATAATATTTACATGGTTATGTACAAATTACAAAAAACCCAGAAAAGAGTTATAAAGTGACCTGCCAAGACAAATTGCATTAAATGGAAGTCCACAATCTACAATATTTTCAAATAGAAGAACAACTTATATCTGAGACCTGACGACAAATCGAGCATCTTCTATTTGAGGAACCATCTATTCTAGGTATCAGGACAACACTGATTCACATGTGTTCCGCATCAAATCACTAATATTTATATCAGGATAGTTTATACTTGAATCTGGTTTAGAGAATGTATTCATAGACAAATTAAAGAAATTTTCAGTGACATAAACTGAATGAAACGTTGGTTTTTGATAGTTTTCCTTGTCATAAAGCCTGAAACTGGACACAACTTTATAAATATCCTTTTCCCAATAGGAATTCAGCTCGAAGCCATATTTACTAACAAGATGTAGCCATAGCTACTGAAACATCACCCTTGTTCAATAATTTGCTATATCGGCAGCAAAGAGCCATCTACTTGTGATCAGCCTGATATGGTGGTACTTTCTGCTAATAATATAGACAAGATGAAGTTGTTTCAAACTTTCAATCTAATGAAGAATTACAACCGGCAGTTACAAAGAAAGTAAGTTATAACCGACAATTCAACAAAAACTGAGCTAAGCAGGGAACACATAAACCGCACATCAATTTGCCGCAGAATCCAGCCCAAAAAATCAACCCAGAGTAGAATTCACAACTTAATCACAGAGATTAGCACAGAAGCATTGCCACACCATCTCCAGTTAGTTCAATCACAATCTATACAGACAGAGATGGGACTGCAGATCGATTATTACCAAGTACGGCTCCAGGGTGTCGAACCCAAGAACGACGTCCGCGAGATCCCCTGCTTACAGAGCATCAATTCGCAAAGGGAGGAGTTCAGATTTGAGAATCACCAAACCAAAGGAATCTGGAGAAAAGATTTGTGTTCGAGCAGTCATGGACGAGACCTTGCGCGTCGGGGACGAGGAGGGAGGTGATGGTGGCGCCCCAGCTGGCGATGTTCGCCGTGATCCTGCCATTGGAGAGTACGCAGATCTCGGGCTCGGCCGCCATTGCTGCTGCCTGCTAAGCTTCGCTAGATAAACTGCCTCGGAAGTGATCACAGAGGATAGTTCGCACCGTATGTCTATCTATTCGAACCCACCTCTTTTTTTCATCGGCTTATCTGATCCATTTATCTCAACAAGGCACACAGTTCGATGCTTCGCGGACCCGACAAATATATTGTTGCCGACTACTCCCTCCGTTATTTCTTTTTGAGGGATACTCCCTCCATTAATTAATGGCGGTGATACGTTAAATAAATGGCCGTGATACGTTAACTAATGGCCGTGATACGCGTCGATCGGGTGATAATTGAAAAAGATCGATGGAGCCCCGCATAGCCGTATGATTTCTCCCATGTGAGCAGCGTCAACCTTTGCAACAAGGGTAAGGCCAACTCTAATGCACGATCCCAAACGGACGTCCGTATTTAGTTTGGGCCGTCCGCATGTCGGTGCGCCCAACTAGCCGCCGTATCTTAAATATGTCTGGATTGGACTTTAAGAAACCCCGAAAAAAGGCATTGCAAAATATTTAAAACGAGCATATATTACAATAACTTAATAAAAAGTCCACGAAAGTCTCACGGCTGCACATATATTTAGATTGAAATTAAAAAAAAAACATAAAATGTAGATCTGCCCGCCGTCGCTGTGGCCGCCGTTGCCGTGGCCGTCTTCAGGCGCCACCGTCCTCGTCCTCGTGGTCCATGGTGAGGTCGATGTAGGCAAGCGGCGTCCAGAGGTGGGTTGGCGGCCCCCAAGCTGGGGCGGGCGCGGCATGTACAGGCGGTGGTGGTGGCGGGGGTGGTGGTGGTGACCACGACGCCCACGCGACCGGCGGTGCAGGTCGTGGTGGCGAGGGCGGGCTGCATGGCACCGTGGTCGTCCACGACCACGACTGCCCATACAACGTCGGGTTCCACACCGGGGTGGACGGCCGGTCCTCCATCACCTCCTCCTTCACCTCCTGCTTCACGTCCAGCTCGGGGGCGTAGACATCGTCAGCGGCCGAGAGCGCCATCATCTACTCCAGCCCCTCCCACTGCTCCTCCTGGCTGCGCTTGAACTCCCTCTCGGAGTCCTCCATCACAGCCTGCACCAGCCGCACCTCCTCCTCGGCGGTCATGGTGGGAGGTGGTGGTGGCGGCGGAGACGGAGAGGGAAAGGGCGTCGGCGTATGGCCGCACACTCTGGGTGGGCTCGGTGCGCGCACACGAGGCTCGTGGGGCGGGCTACGAGCACGGCCGGCAAAGAACGTTTGCTGGCGCATGTCTATTGGAAATATGCCCTAAAGACAATAATATTGTATTATTATATTTCCATGTTCATGATTAAGAGTTTATATTCTATGCTATAACTGTTATGATCCTGGAATGTGCGATTCGGTGGAAAACTCATATTCACGAGTGGAATGATAAACGGTAAAATAGGATTCCTAGCCTCGCCTTTAAGACTAGCTCAAGTGTTGTTGGTGATCATGTTTTTCGGATCTTAGGATATCGTTAAGTGTAACAATAGTCCTAAAACAACTTTAAGAATATGAAGTTAGAAGAACGATCGTATTGAATCGACCCAAACTTGTTTGTTATACTTTGAGATACAATCGTCAGAAGTCAATTGCTATAACACGGAGAGTTAACTTGTGATTTAGTTCCTTAGACCATGAGAGTATCGTAGTCACTTCTTACTGTATGATGAACTTTGGGCTTGCTCAAATGTCATCTGTAACACGGTGATCATAACGACAACTTACAGGTTCATCGAAAAGTTTGACAAGGGACTAGATACCTCAAGAGTGGGATTTGCTCCTCAAACGATGGAGAGATATTTTAGGGACCTCTTGTTAGAAATATGCCCTAGAGGCAATAATATTTGTATTATTATATTTCCATATTCATAATTCTAGAGTTTATATTCTATGCTATAACTGCTATGATCCTGGAATATGCGATTCAGTGAAAACTCATATGCACGTGTGGAATGATAAACGGTTAAATGAAAGGTTCCTTGTCTTGCCTCTAGGACTAGCTCAAGTGTTGTTGGTGATCACGTTTTTTGGATCTTATGATATCATTAAGTGTTAAACGATAGTCCTAATACAACATTGAGATTATGACGTTGGAAGAACGATTATAATGAATCGACCCAATCTTGTCTGTTATGAATTGAGTTAATATCGTCTGTAATCAATTGTAATAACACGGAGTGTGATACAGAGCATCCTATGGACATCACCATGTCAGGAGTCCGTTTGGCAAGTGGCACGTGGGACATCTACTTCACATGCATAAAGGTGAATCATCTTCTTTACACGTGTTCACTTGACCCCTTCGAGGACAGTATACTACTTGACACTCCTCTCGTGTGCATGCATAGGTATTATCGGAGCACCATAGATGACGAGGAGGAGTGCAAGCGCAAGTGTATGCCTACACCATCCGCGATGGAAGCTTGGAAGCGACGACGGAAGAAGACGGTGCAACGGACAAAACGGTGCAAAATTTGCACTACCGGACTGTCCGGTCGCCCAACCGGACTGTCCGATGCATCCACAGAGTAGTTTTGGACTGTGCAGAAATTGCACTACCGGACAGTCTGGTCCCCCAACCAGACAGTCCGATAATACAATTTCTAGACGCCCAAAAGTTTCTGTTGGCACCGGACTGTCCGGTAGTGCATCTGCGGGCAGGATTTGGGCAAGGCCCAAGTAACTTTACCCTTTCGCCTTCACTTACCCCTTCCTTGCCTTGGACCTATATATATCCCTCCTTCCCCTCCATTTCAGGGTTAGCTAAGATTAGATCTAGACATTGGAGCTTAGCTCATGTATCTCCCCTTGTGGGACTCCTCTTGAGAGAGAGAGAGAGAGTGTGTGAGAGAGACTCTGACGGTGTCCTGGACTAGGGGGTACCAAGCTAGTCGGCCCATAGTCCTCGGGCTAGGCCCGAAGGCCCTCGTTCTCATTCGGATGGACTCTAGAAGCCACGACGTGATCAAGATTGCATCTGCCGAAGACTTGGAGTATACCCCAAGACATCTCCTGCCGCCTCCATACGCATCCCGGATACCAACCATGTAACCCTAGATGCCCTACCCGGCGTGTATATAAGCCAGGGGGTTTAGCCTATAGAGGACACGGAATCACAATTACCATTCACCTAGCCCCAGGGTTAGACTTCTCCTTACGATCTCGAGGTAGATCAAGCTTGTACTCGATACTTCATCATCAATATAATCAAAGCAGGACGTAGGGTATTACCTCTTCGAGAGGGCCCGAACCAGGGTAAACACCGTCTCCTTTGTCCCTGTTACCATTGATCTAAGATCCCCAGCTTGGGACCCCCTACCCCGAGGTATGTCGGTTTTACCACCGACACTGGTGCTTTAATTGAGAGTTCCGCTATGAGATCAACAAAAAGATCGATGGCTCATCCGCAGATCAACTGCGGCTCCGGCTACGGGGACATCTTAGTCCCCGGCCAGTTATTCGTTTTTGGTAGCATGGTCTTTTGTGCCGACTCTTCGGGCCGTCTAGCTCCCATCGAGAATTGCGTTCCGGATCACGTCGTGACTTTTGGGAGCTTAGAATACACCACGGATTCCCGCGTGAGCTCGTCCTTTCAGGTTGGACAACAGGACGGATCGAGGGCTTGACAGACAATGGGGGCTCGACCCCGGAACCGATCTCCCTCGAGGACGTCGGGCCAAGTCCCCCTGGCCCCACAAGATCCCGCGGAGGAACCAATCACCCCACCTCGGGCGACCTCGTCTCGGCATCAAGCCCCAACGCCGGTCAGGACGCAGCCCCGGATACTATGTCGGATTTAGAACCGGCTCGGGCATCAGATCTGGAATCAACCCCGGCCCCGCACGAGGCCACGAACGCATCCGGCGATCCAGCAATCATACTTCGAGTCGGCCCGGCTTATAGCCAGGCCATGGATCCCGAGGAGTTATCTCACCTAAACGAGATGCTTGATCGCATCCAAAGCTTATCTATCTTGAACAGTCACACCTCGGTCTATGACAAGATCAGACTTAAAGCCGACGATAGGGAAATTTATATCCCACCCACCACCCACCTAGTCACCACTGTCGACGACTTAACCGACTTGTTAGACTATGATGAGGCCACCGACATGGATGAAGATGCCGATGGCCCTGCGGAAACCACCACGCCGCTGGTCAACACCGGTAAGTGGACCGCAACCTGGCCACCTACGACGTATATATGGTGGATACCACCAAGAACCCGTCAAGACGTCGGTGAAGATGCGCGAGAGGGGCCAATGGGGACCCCAGTGGGTATGACGCCACCGCCAACAATGCCGACGCGGCGGCAGACAATGCCGACAACCTGGGAGAGGATTTTCAAGCCTCCCCAGAGTGCCCACGCAGCCCCGCAGAGGACGACGACCCTGACGACCTCTTCGAGGGGGCTGACGACAATTACTTACCTCAATCTGAGGAGGACGGGAGCCTTGGCACTGAGGACTTTATAGTCCCCGAGGACCCCTTTGAGCAAGAACGGTTCCGACGGCTGTCGTGGGAAACGAACACCTATGCGATCGCTATCGAGCGGATCCCTTTATGGTTCGGCAAGGGGAGAGGATTGCGCAAAGAGCAGAACTAACGAACAGCACACGGGGATTTACCCAGGTTCGGGCCGCACGGATGCGTAAAACCCTACTCCTGCTTTGATTGTATTATCGTGGATGTCCTAGGCCAAGTTCTGGGAGCTACAGTATTCCGTAGCTACGCATGCAGAATGGGCTTCCGAACCCCCCTTTCTGTACGCCTCGGGCCTCCTTTTATATAAGTCAAAGGGGCTACCACAGTTGCGTACGAGATAAGGCATGAGGTGGAAAGTAGCTACAGTGTTACTACAGTGTTATCATACCTAACCCTGACGGCTTAGGACAAACTCATTAAACGCACCGTGAGGTGTCCGTCGAGGTGTCCCTTAGCGTCTCGGGCTTGGAAAAGCTTTACAGGGGATGGGCAAAAGCAGCCATCCCATCAGCACCGCTTAAGCAACTCGTGGCCAGCATTACGCCACGTCACCATGAGGACAAGCCCTAAACGACAAGGCTGGCCGCTGCACTGGAGCGATAGCGCTGCACTGTGCAGAGCCTTGCCGGGACCGAATCCTTGCCGGGCCCGGGGCTTGCCGGGACCGGGTCTTGCCGGGCGCGAGGCCTTGCCGGCAAGGGTCTTGCCGGGCCTCCGCACCCCTTTGGTCTTCTGTCTGGTCGTTGACTTGAACGTCTCCTTGGCATCTTAGTCTCGTGATTACTCCTAGCTATTCCCCGGCAAGGCTTGCCGCGGTACGGCTACAACTGCCCGTGCACAAGTAAGGGGTACTAAAAAGACCCATACTTTAGTACACCGACAGGAGCCCCCGGGCCTAGATCACACACGGGTGCCAGGCCTGTTGGGCTAGGCCCAAAACAGTGCACGGGCACGCGTGGCAGGGAATAACTGCTCGCAATCATTATCTCTTTTACCACGCCCCTCCACTATGCGCATTAATCGCGCGACGTGGGAGACGTGGGCGGAAACTCCGCTGCAAAAACGGGCGGTAAAGAGCCTGCCTCGCGCCTTCCCCATAAAAAAGGGAATCGCAGAGGGCACTACTCATTTACCCCCCTCCGCCTTTCCAATCTCAATCTCAGAACCGTCGCCGTCGTCTTCTTCCTCGCGCCCAAAGCAGAGCTCGTCTCCCTCCACCCTCCTCCACTGTGCTCTCGACGTCTTCAGCACCCACCTCCATAGCCACCATGCCGCCTAAGCCGAGCAAGGGCAAGGCGGCGGAAGCGGCCGCCGCGGAGAGCAGGTTGGCGAAGATGCGGAAGGAACGTGCTGTCTTCCCCTCGACGCTTGACGCGGAGACCTTGAAGAAGAGGTACCAGTTCGCATGGGCGACTGAGACCACGGCGCATCCAGCCACCAAAGTGAGTGTAGCTTCTCGTAAGGCAGAGCCAGGAGATTATCCCTTCTTTGCCGATTACTTCTGGTGCGGCCTCTGTCCTCCGTACTCGGATTTCTTCGTAGATATCATGCTCACCTACGGCTTCCAGCTGCTAGATTTCACGCCGAATGCCGTGACTTGTATGTTCGTCTTCGCGCACCTTTGCGAGAATTTTGTTGGGGTCATCCCGAGCACTGCACTTTTCCGGCACTACTTCTACCCCCGCATCCAAAAGGGCGACGCCCTCTCCGGCAGCATCGCTTGGATTCCGAGGACGGCAACCAAGGAGACGTACCCAGAGGGGCTCTACCGCGAGAGATGGGATGAGTGGCGCGGCAAGTGGTGCTGGGTTTGGGAAAAGGAGCCCAAACCGTTCTGCGGGGTGCGAAAGCAGAAGGTGGTCCGCGGCAAGGATTGGGGCGCCGCGGACCCTGACGACAGCAAGCTCACCATCGCCATCACTAGGATACTGCGCCTCAGGGCTGCCGGGTTGAAGGTGGAGATGATTGCTTCGGATTTCCTTCGCCGGCGCATCGCCCCACTGCAGAACAAGGGGCGCCCTGCCTGGGAGTACGCGAACGCCGCCGACGTCATGAGGGTGCGGCCTGGGCTGGATAATGATCTGACAGCCATAGGGCACGCGGCCCTCTGCCAACAGCTGTTCAAATCTGGAGCAGTGGGAGACTTGCCGGCAGGCGTCGTCCCACTATGCAACAACTCGTCACTGACCTCCATCATCGCCATGATGCCGGTGTTCAATGCCCATAGCATCGACGAGAGGTGGATCGAGCCGTCCGCGGAGCAGGCGCTGGCGTTCTTCGACAACTTGACGGAGAAGGCCATCCGCGGGGAGAACCTTGTCCGCGCCACCACGGAGGAGGAGCTCGCCTACATCGCCAGCAGGGCGGAAGAGGCGAACCTTGCTGAAGAAGCCGGCAGCACTGAGTCTAGCGAAGACGAGGACTTGCTGCGGGAAGATCTTGCCGGGCGAGGTCAGGCTGCCGGGGAGCCGAGCGGAGCCGCTGCCGGGAGTTCTTCTGCCGGAGGCGCCGCCGAAGAGGAAGAAGAGGAGGAGGAAGAGCCCCCAGCTCTTCAACACAGGAAGAGGCGCGTCCTCCGGAAGAACGCCACTCGCGCTCCAGCCGGCCAACCTTCCTCAAGCAGCGAGGCCTCCGGCAAAGGGGCGGCCGGCGAGGCCGCACCGCAAACTGCCGCTGCCAAGCGGCCCAGGACCAATCCTCCTCCTCCCCCGTCAGGAACTGCGGCAAGGGTCGGCTTTGACCTCTCCGCCATCAGCTCCGAGGAAGAAGAAGAAGAGTAAGAGTCCCGCCACAGCCTTGATTCTTATCCTTCTAGTTTTGCTTGATTAATTTGCTCTGTTTTTGCCTCCCCAGGGATACGGACACTCTGGCGCAGAGGATGGCGAAGAGGGCCAAGACCTCAACAAGCGTCGAGCCGCCGGCAAGCACCTCGGGTGCGCCGGAAACGGTTCTCGTCAGCTCGGAGTCAAGCCCAGAACGCAACCCTTGATGCAGCCCTCGACGCAGCCCCCGGCGCAGCCCCCAGCTTGAGTCTTCTACTCACTACCCACTGGCGCGTGCCGGGGCGTGCATCTTCTCTGCTGACATCTCCGGGCGTGCAGGAGCGGGGCAACAGCGAGAAGCAACAGCGGGAGCTGCCTCTGCCATGCCACCTCCGTCGACCACACCGCCCAGGGGCGAGTCTTCGGGCAATCTCTACCGCGACGAAGGGGAGGGGCCGGCAAGTGCAGGCTCCGGCAACCTCTTCCTTGACGCAGGTAAAGTTACTTGCCCCAAAGAACTCTTGTCGCTTTGGTTTTTCTTCTTTTTGTCTTCTTGAACTTCCTTCCCAGCTTCATCTTAATCAATTCCTTGGCTTTCAATCTTCTTCTGACAGAGCTCATGGACACTGACGTTGTCATTGAGGAGACTGCCAAGGATGCCGCCACTGAAGCCGACAAGGTTGCCGCCGAGGAGGCCGCCAAGCATGCCGCCGCCGAGGCCGCCAAAGCTGCTGCCGCCGAGGCTGCTGTCGTTGAGGCCGCCAAGGCCGCTGCCGCCGAGGCCGCCAAGGCCGCTGCCGTTGAGGTTGCCAAGGCCGCTGCCGCCGAGGCCGCCAAGGCCGCTGCCGTTGAGGCCGCCAAGGCCGCGCAAGAGGAGGCCGCCAAGATGTCCGCCGAGGGAGCCGGCGAGGAGACCCGCGGCCATACTGACGGCGCTTCCGCCGCAGGAGCGCCAGGCGCTTCTACTGCCGCGGGGCCCTCAACTGCCGAAGACCAACCCTCGTCGTCCTAGGCCCCTTCCTCAAGCCAATACATCAGGGCCGGCAAAAACATTGTCAGCATGCCGGGGTCGGCAAACATCGAAGAGCTGGTTGAAGGAGAACATCTTGACGGGGAAATCACCGCCGCCGCCGCCAGTGAGCTCAAGGAGGAGCAGCTACTTCAAGCCATGAATGACAACTATCAGAAGCTCCAAACGCTCTACCGCGCCCGGAAGGAGAAACTGGACTCCCGGGTAGCGCTCGTCGAGGCCGCGGAAGGAGACTTCCAACAACGCGTCACGGAGACACAGGCTTGGTACGGCGAGGCCCTCCAAGAGCTGAATATTTACCGGGAGCAGCTGGCAGAAGAGCGGAACATCCTCCTGCTGAAGCAATCCGACATCGAGAAAGCGCAGGAGGAGGCCGCCCAGCAAGCCGCCACGGCAGAAGCCCTCTTGACGCAGCGCCGCATCAGCCTTGACGCTCAAGAAGAGGACCTTGCCGCGCGCGAGGCGGCGCTTGCCGCCATGCTTCGCAACAAGGATGAAGAGCTCGAAAGTCTTGTCGCACGGCGGGTCCAGGAGCTTGAGCAGAAACACTTGAAGACGCTCAGAGCTCTAACTGAAGACCATGCCGGCAAGCTCAAAGAGGCCCTCGACGCTGCCGGAGCTGCGGAGACCGCCAAGAACTTGCTGGAGGAGAAGACGAAGCAGCTGGAGGCTGCTCTCGAGGACCACGGCAAGAAGGTCTCAGCACTCGAGGCCGAGAGAGACAAGGCTCTCCATAGCCTGATGGAGACGCAGGCTGCCGCGTCCGAGAAGGTCCAGCAGCTTTCCTCCGCCAAGGATTCCATTGAAGATCTGAAGCTGAAGCTATCCACGCTGGAGGAGTCTGTTGAGGTCGCCCGAGTTCGTGAGAGGACTCTTATCAAAGACCTCCACGACGAACAGGAGTTGCTCCAGAACGCCGCCACCACCCACAACGAGTACACTTCTAGCGTGAAGCTCTGGACTGCCAGGCTGGCGGACGTCGCCGAGAAGCTTGGCGCGGAGCTGGAGGCCATGGACTTGCCGGGCTTCAGATACTCTGTCGACGACAACATATCCTCAAGCGCCAGGCTAACCATGTTCTTCGACAAGCTCGTCGACGCCCTCAAGCTACTCCAGGCGAACCAGACAAGCAAGCTGGCCGACGAATCCCGGAAACTCTGCCAGCTCGTCCTCCGTAAGGTGTTGATGAAGGTGGCGTACAGGAACCCTGGCATCGACCTCTCCAAAGCCTTGAAGAGCTTGCCGAAGGACGCGGACGTCAAGGCTCTCGAGGAGCTTGTCGCGCCCATCGTCGATCGGGTGAGCCAGGTGAAGAGGGTCGAGGGCGATCGCCGGGACTAGCCACATCCGCCTCATCTCCTCTCCATCTTGCCGCCGGCGTCATATGAAAAAGACAATTTTTCTTATGTCAGAAACGCGGCAAGCACTAGATGTAATATAACTTGCTCTCTTTGAATTATGGCATGCTATTCCCTTTGTTCAATTTCTTTCTGTATGGCGTATGCCCTACGCTTTGCTGGGAACTTGCCGGAGCGTAACCCCGTCGCGAGCGCTGGATTCGGGTCGTCAGCAGCTTGCGGGCAGTGCTGCTCACGGCAAGAAATCTTGACGCTTTCAGCGCGGCCACCTAGACTGTTGAGCGGATCGAGGGCTTGACAGACAATGGGGGCTCGACCCCGGAACCGATCTCCCTCGAGGACGTCGGGCCAAGTCCCCCTGGCCCCACAAGATCCCGCGGAGGAACCAATCACCCCACCTCGGGCGACCTCGTCTCGTCATCAAGCCCCGACGCCGGTCAGGACGCAGCCCCGGATACTATGTCGGATTTAGAACCGGCTCGGGCATCAGATCTGGAATCAACCCCGGCCCCGCACGAGGCCACGAACGCATCCGGCGATCCAGCAATCATATTTCGAGTCGGCCTGGCTTATAGCCAGGCCATGGATCCCGAGGAGTTATCTCACCTAAACGAGATGCTTGATCGCATCCAAAGCTTATCTATCTTGAACAGTCACACCTCGGTCTATGACAAGATCAGACTTAAAGCCGACGATCGGGAAATTTATATCCCACCCACCACACACCTAGTCGCCACTGTCGACGACTTAACCGACTTGTTAGACTATGATGAGGCCACCGACATGGATGAAGATGCCGATGGCCCTGCGGAAACCACCACGCCACTGGTCAACACCGGTAAGTGGACCGCAACCTGGCCACCTACGACGTATATATGGTGGATACCACCAAGAACCCGTCAAGACATCGGTGAAGATGCGCGAGAGGGGCCAATGGGGTCCCCAGTGGGTATGACGCCACTGCCAACAATGTATGGACCCAGTTATGGTCGTCCTCGCGCTCTGAAGGCTAAAGCAAAAGCCAAGGCTATTTCTTCATCTGAAGAAGAAGAGGAATATGAGAGCAGTTCTGACGGTGCTGAGGAAATTGGCAGAGAACTGGCTATGCAGGTGAAGAAGTTCCAGAAGTTTTCCAAGAAGAACCGATTTGGAAAATCTTCAAAGTATGACTCGAAGAACACTGGAGAAGCGTCTGCTCGAGACTACAACAAAAGAACCTGTGACAAATGCAAGAAGCCAGGCCACTACATCGCCGACTGCCCTCTTTGGCTGAAGAAGAAGAAGAAGAAGAAGAAGAAGAAGAAGAGCAGGGATGATGATGAGTCTGATGGGAAAAAGAAGAAGTCCTCAAAGTCCTCAAAGTCCTCATCTCACAAGAAATCTAGCTCTAGCAAAGCTCATGCATTCCTTGGGAAGGAAATGGATTCTGAAGAAGAATCTGATGATCAGCAAGCTGAGGAATCTGAGGAGGAGTCAGACACTGGTGTGGCAAGCCTTGCACTCGCTACTGAGTATGCCAGTAAGTCCATCTTCAACACCGAGGATAATGGTATCTCCACCAACAATGATGACTGTGCTGATGACTACACTCCCACCTATTGCTTCATGGCTCGAGGTGCAAAGGTAACCTCACGAGAAGCTTACTTTGAAACTTCCAGTGATGATGACTCTGAGTGTGAATCTAAACCAAGCTATAAGAAACTTGCTAAAATTGCAACTGAGCAACAACATGCCATGGAAAAGATTCAAAAACTGCTAGACAAAAGCGATGACCTGTTGGACGTGGAAATGGATCATAGTCAAGCTTTGTCTGAGGATCTCAGAAGGCTTAAGTCTCAACATGACGAACTTGAAAGTCGTCATGTGTCCCTCTCAGCTGAACATGAGAAGCTGTCCTATGAATTTCTTCAAAGGAAGCAAGATCTCGAGAAGCTAAGAGCGTCTCATGATGATCTTCAAAAATAAAACGATTCACTCCTCACTCAATAGATCAATACCGCTCATGAAGAATTTGTTGCACCATGCTTAAAATGCCTTGAACGTGATAATGCTAATTCTTCAGTTGAATGCTCAAATGCTTCTGTACTTGCAATTGCTCAACTTCTACGGTGGCCACTAACCCCTCATCTGAGGAAGCCACCTGTGATACTGATGAAAATGCAGGGCTGAAGGAATTGTATGTCACTGGGATGTACAAAGGCCTCAAAGGGCATCAAAACCTGTGTGACGTGCTCAAAAAGCAAATTCTTCACAGGAATCCTAGGAAAGAGGGTATTGCCTTTGAGAGAAAGCTCAATGCTGATGGTTCATATTGGAAGCCTGAGTAGTATCCCAAAACCACATGGGTTGCTGCAAAGGGACCTCCAGTAGACCCATCCACTTTATCTGGCTATACTTGTGATTCTTCATATTCTTCAGATGAGTCATTTGACTCCAACTATAAATTGTTCAAGAATCAGAATGGTGAGGTCTTTGCCAGATTCATTGGTACTAACTGCAGGAACGGTCCACCTGTGAAGAAAATCTGGGTTCCTAAAAGCCTTCTGGAAAAATCTTTAGGTGAATGTCATCATGACATCACCGATGAAGAAGAAACTTCCCAGGGCAAATTCTTCACAGGGATCAAAGTCGTCAAATGGACGCAGACCCACTTATGGTCGCACTAATGCCTCTGTTTCGCAGGGAAACAGATAGCGATTTGATGAATATGAGCACTATTCTTCGAACCACTATGTTCACAAATCTTTGAGGAATTTCTCTGCTTATTCATTCAATTACTATAACCCTCCTGTGAAGAGAAATGCATATTCTTCAATGCCTAAGTTCTCCATTAATGCACTTCACCAGATTACTTCTCAGCCCCCCATTCAGATGTGGGTGGTTAAGAAGAAGAACTAATCTCTTCTGCAGGGTTAGGTCTTCAGACAACAAAATTTCTGATGAATTTACTGAAGACCTGACAAAATGCCTGTTGGGATGCAGGCTAATCATGCTGGAATGAATGTTTCATTTCACACATCCCTTATGCTGCTAGATGTTATTCATTGATGATATTGTCTGACGAAATTGATCATTATCATATTTTTCACTTTGAAGTATATGAACTTGTAAGTCAGACTAATGCTTCTACAGGATGATACACCTTCAGCCACTGAATGGGTCTTGGACAGTGGCTGCACGAATCATATGACTAGACATAGGAATCTCCTCATTGATGCTCCCCTTACTCTGTCTCATCTGAAGCATATCACATACGCTGACAAAGGAAAAATCAAGGTATTGGGTCTAGGTAAGGTTGCTATCTCAAAGGATCGACACATGGAAAAGGTGATGCTTGTCAAGTCCCTTGGATACAACCTCATGACTATCTCAATGCTTTGTGATCTTGATATGATTGTCATCTTTGAATCTGACAAATCCAAAGTCTTCGAAGGCTTTAGGAAAGGTGACTTGTACATTGTAGATTTCTCTATAGGTCCTCAGCCTGCAACATGTCTAATGGCAAAAGCTTCGGAATGCTGGCTATGGCATCGACGACTTGGACATGCTGGAATGAGGAATTTGAGCACTCTCGTCAAGAAGAAGCATATCATTGGAGTCGAGGGTGTCAAATTCGTCAAGGATCACCTCTGTGGTGCTTGTGAGTCTGGAAAGATGACCACAGCCAAGCACCTGGCGAAGACAATCAGGATCACTACTCGTCCTTTTGAATTACTTCACATGGATTTGTTTGGTCCTACACATTATGCCACACTAACCAATGCAGCATCTCTCTACGGATTCGTCATTGTTGATGACTACTCTCGCTACACCTAGGTGCACATCATTACCTACAAGACTGAAGTTCAGAATGTCTTCAGGCGATTCTCCAATCGGGCCTCGACGAATTATGGTCTCAAGATCAAGCACATCAGGAGTGACAATGGCACTGAGTTCAAGAACACAGGCCTCGACGACTATCTTGATGAACTTGGTATCACTCATGAGCTCTCTGCTCCCTACACGCCTCAGCAGAATGGAGTCGTGGAGCGCAAGATAGAACCCTCATCGAGATGACACATACTATGCTTGATGAATACAAGACACCTCGTCACTTCTGGCCTGAAGCAATTGACACTACATGCCACATCATCAACCAGGTATATCTTCACAAATTCCTCAAGAAGACCTCATATGAGCTCCTCATAGACAAGAAACCCAATGTGAGTTATTTCAAAGTCTTCGGTGCTAAATGTTGGATTAGAGATCCTCATCACAGTTCTAAATTTGCACCGAAAGCACATGAAGGTTCTATGCTTGGTTACGGAAAGGACTCGCACACCTACAGAGTCTTCAACTCCTTCCACCACAAGGTTGTTGAAACTGTAGATGTGCAGTTCGATGAAACTAACGGCTCACAAAGAGAGCACCTACCTCCTGTGCTAGATGAAATGCCACCTGAGGAATCTATCAAGCTGATGGGCACAGGTGAAATTGTGCCCAGTGAAGAAATAGCTGCTGATGAAGAAGTGGTTGTTCCTCGTCGTGAAGAAAATGAACATCCTGACGAAAATGATGCTGAGGATTCTGCATGGCAACAACAACAACAAGGCCCTCGTCCAGCACATCCACGAGTGGCAAATGAAGTGCAGATTGAGAAGATCCTCGACAACATCAATGCACCTGGTCCCCTCACTCGCTCAAGAGCTTCACATTTAGCTAACTTTTGTGGGCATTACATGTTTGTCTCTATTTCAGAGCCCACCAAAGTTGATGAAGCCTTTTTGGAAGCTGAATGGATTCAAGCAATGCAAGATGAATTCCGTCAATTCGAGCTCAACAATGTGTGGGAGCTTGTTAAGCGTCCTGATCCACGCAAGCACTATATCATCGGCACTAAGTGGATCTACCGCAACAAACAAGATAAAAATGGCCAAGTGGTGAGGAATAAGGCCCGTCTTGTAGCTCAAGGCTACACACAGGTTGAGGGTATTGATTTCGATGAAACATTTGCACATGTTGCTAGGCTTAAAGCCATTCGTATATTGCTTGCATATGCTAACCATCATGATATCCTCTTATATCAAATGGATGTGAAAAGTGCATTCCTCAATGGTAGGCTTGAGGAAGAAGTATATGTTGCTCAACCACCAGGTTTTGAGGATCCAAAGCATCCTGACAAAGTCTTCAGACTCAACAAGGCTCTCTATGGCCTCAAGCAGGCCCCTAGGGCTTGGTATGATACACTGAAGGAATTCCTGAAGAAAAAGGGGTTCAAGCCCGGTTCACTTGACCCTACTCTTTTTACTAAATCTTATGATGGTGAACTGTTCATATGCCAAATATATGTTGATGATATTATCTTTGGTTGCACAAACAAGAAATACAGTGGCGAATTTGCTCATATGATGCAAGAAGAATATCAGAAGTCTATGATGGGGGAGTTGAAATGCTTCCTCGGGCTTCAAATTCGTCAACAACTCAATGGCATCTTCATATCTCAGGAGAAATATCTCAAAGACTGCCTGAAGAAATTCGGAATGCAAGATTCCAAAGGCCTCAAGATACCAATGCCAACAAATGGCCAACTCAATACTGATGAAAATGGTAAAGATTTCGATCAGAAGGTATATCGCTCCATCATTGGTTCGCTGCTTTACCTATGTGCATCTAGGCCAGATATTATGCTTAGCATTTGCATGTGTGCCCGCTTTCAAGCTTCACCGAAGGAATCACACCATCAGGCTGTGAAACGAATTCTTCGATATTTAGCTCACACTCCAACGCTTGGATTATGGTATCCCAAGGGCTCATCACTTGATCTTGCTGGATATTTCGATTCTATTTATGCTGGTGATCGTGTGGATCGCAAGTCAACATCGGGCACATGCCATTTCCTCGGAAGATATCTTGTATGTTGGTCCTCGAAGAAGCAGAACTATGTTTCACTTTCCACTGCCGAGGCTGAGTACATTACTGCTGGCGCCTGCTGCTCTCAGTTACTATGGATGAAGCAAACCCTCAAGGACTATGGCGTCAACGTGAAGAAAGTGCCACTCTTCTGTGACAATGAGAGCACCATCAAGATCGCCCACAACCCTATGCAACACTCAAGGACGAAGCATATTGAGATTCGTCACCATTTTCTTCGTGATCATGTGCTGAAGGGAGACATCGTCATCGACCATGTGAAGACAGAAGACCAGCTTGCAGATATCTTCACTAAGCCCTTAGATGAGAGAAGGTTTTGCATGTTGCGGTGTGAGCTAAACATCCTAGAATCTTTGAATGTCCTTTGAAAAGGACACACATCCTAACGCTTATGCATTCTTGATGACTTTGATGCACAACACACGAAGTAACGTTTTTCTTCAATCAATGAAGACTAACCCTCTAAGTGTGAAGAAATTAATGAAGAACTTGATTCTCAGAACCCTACGACAATTGTATGCGGTGTCTGAAATCATCATAGTTCTTATACGGTGGGTAACGCCACCACCTCTTTGAGACATTCTTCAAATTTGAGTTTTTCTTCATTTGCAATTTCGTCAAACTTTTCAAATTCGTCATTTGAGGTTGTTCTTCACCGCTTGTTGTTTATATATATATGTGAGTTTTTCATGTCCTCAACTGCATCCACATATAGTTATATCTTCAAACAGTGTTTTTCGTCATCTATGTGGATGTGATCGGACCCGCTCCCCTCTGTGCTAAGCTCAACCCACTCTGTTCACAAATTCTTCATGTGTGTTCTACTTGACACTGTTCAAAGTCTTCACTGTGTCCTTGATAGCTGAAGAAATTGCGAACACATTTTGAAAATACTTTAATCAATTATTGGTGGTTGCCACAGTAACTTCATCCCGCGCTTCACACGCATGGATAAAGGTGAAAATGCATGTGTGACATGTGTCACTCAGATGCGAAATGCGAGGGGCTTATCCGACCAAAATCTTCGGACCTCTCAGTTTTTACCGCGCCTATATAAAGGCTTGACCTTGTCAACCCTAACTCATTTCACTCTCGCGCCCCTGTCACTCTCAAAATCCTAGCGCCGCCGCTGGAACTCATCGTCGCCGGAGAGGAAGAGCTTCACTGCCTCGACTTCTTCGCCGTCGTACTCGCGCCGGCTGCGGATTTCTTCACCTCCGTCGCCGCCGTAGACGTCTTTCATCGCCAAGTTAGGGCACGGAAGATCCGAACTGACGATTTCCTTCGACTCATCGTCCAGTTCATCGAGTTCATCCTTGGGGTAATTAAAATTTATTTTTACCGCCCAAGTTTGATCTTTTCACTGCCACAAAATCTTCAAGTGCTGTTTTTACCACTCTTCCAATTCTTCAGCACTTCCTTTTGGCCAGTCTTGAGTATTTTCATCTAAGTTATACTTAACAACTAGATTCCTCAATTGTGCAATTGCTTCAATCTGTACAACTCTGGAACCTATGTCAAGAACACTTAGTGAATTGCGTCAAGACGATAAGGGTTAATTTCTTCAACTGGTTTATTTTGAAAAATCTCTGAGAACACATGTGACTCTTCCCTATTTCCTCGCAACTATACTCTATTCACAGGTACAATGTCTGACGACGAATCACTAGGTTCTCATCAAATTAATTCATTTGCAGCATTTCTTGAGGAAATCCTTCAAACATCTTCAGAGTCCTCACTAGTTCAAAAACCTTAGCTGAAGAAAATGGCTGATGAAAAGAGGCCTCAAAAGGGTGGCAAAAGGAAAGAAATACACACTGCTTTTGAGATTCCTGACGATCTGTATGCAGGGTACTGCACACCAGATGAAAGTATTCATGGCCCTGAGACCAAGAAGCAGCGCAAAACTCGCACACAGAAAATCAAACGGTACTGGATGTACGAGTGGAGAGATTACATATATGTCACTCCCAAATACATGAAGGATTTTGCTGTGAAGCCTCCGTGCAATAGGCCACCGCTTGCTGAAGGTCAAGTTGCTCACCCCACAAGTATCAAGAAGGGTGAAGAATTCCCCAAAGAATGGGCAAAGCGTCTAGCTAAATTAAAGAAATAGGCCCAAAAGGCCGTTGAAGAATTCAACAAGGCCACAAAGGCCTCAGCTGAAGCTGGTGCTAGTGGCAGTGCAAGTGCTCCGAAGAAGACCATGCAAAAGAAGCCTTCCAACAAGCCCAAGCCGTCTATCCCAAAGCCCTCAGTGGCTCAGCCGACAGCTTCAAAGGCTTCAGCACCCAAGATTTCAAAATCTTCAGTGCCTCCTCCTGCTTCAAGTTCATCAATGGCAGCAGCAAAAGCTTCAACACCGGTCATGCTCGCATCTTGCCAGCGCACCGAGGGCTTTGCAACAGCCTCAATTGCTGCATCAAGTGCCTCAGCTAGTGGGCAACCATCTTCTATGCCCAAGCTGAAGCAAAAGGTAACTGCTGGCCGTGGAACTAGGCCAAGTCCCAAGAGCAAGGCCGTCGTGCCTCAGGTTGACGAACATGGGCTGGCTGACGAAGATGAGCTCGCGAAGTTCCTCAGAAGGAAACAAGAGCAAGCTACTATTGCTAAAAATTCTTCAGTTCCAATGATGCTAGATCCCAAGAAGCTTCTGGACTTCATTGACGTCTGGTGCACCAAGCCAGATACGCCTCTTGATGAATTAAATCCACCTCCTGGCCCAAGTCATGTATTATCTGCTTTCATTTTGAATGAGAAACACAAAATTGCTCAACAAAGCTGGTGAGGAAATAGCAACTGCAGAAAGAGAAGGAGCTGCAAAAGAACATGCTTTCTATTTCTCCTCAGCAGCTTGTGACTTTGTAGTCTGAAATTCAATAGCGGTCTGAAGAATTTGATCGCCAGTCAAGTCACTATTGTGGGGTGCGTGACAGATTCATCCAAACCACCACCAAAGTGGTTAATGAGCACAACAAGCGTGAGGCTGCCAAGTTCGGCATAGTGCCTCCTTCCAATTCTTCAGCTCCACCGCCAACAGCTCAGACCAATGAGACTGCCAGGGCAACTGACGACGTTGCGCCTGAAGAAAATGAAAGGGCAACTGAAGAAGTTGTTCCTGAAGAAACAGCCAGGGTGACTACAACAGTCATTCCTGAAGTAATTGAACCATCAAGTTCCTCAGCAGCAGCACCACTAGCGACTTCATCTGTGAAGACTATCACCCTTCCTTCTGCATCAGAAGTAAAGAAGACCAAGGCTGCTGAGAAGGAAGCTAAAAAGAGAAAAGCTTCAACCCCTCCTACCATCACTGCAACTGTGAAGAACATGAAGATGACTCCATTGTCTTCAGACATTCCATTTGATGCTACACCACTTTCATCCGCACCCCCAACTCGTTCTAATGAAGATCGTCAAATGGTTCCCTATGGGGTGGAATATGAAATTCCTCAGGCTGATTAAAATGAAGATGATACCCATTCTGCTGCTACCACGGAGCAGATGGATGAAGAAATAGAAGTTGAAGAAGATGCTTCACTTCCTCTTGTCTCATCACGGAAGCCCTCACAGGTTCCGGTGACTGAAGAAAATGCCACTGCTTCATCTGGAAGTAGTGAAGAAACTGAAGAGGATGTGGATATTGACAGTGCAACAACCCCTCCAATCATTGATGAATTTTGGGAAGCCTACCATCTAAATTCGCCCCTCACCACTCCTCTGACGCAAGTGCCACAGTCACCCGCTGTCACTGAAGAAATTCACACGGGCTCTGAGGAAAGACAACCATCACTCCAAAGCATTCCTGAAGAAATTCCAGCTGCAGCAGCTGATGAAATTGCTCAAGATGAGCCAATGGTTGATGTCATCAATACATCCCCTCCACGTGCGGACTCAATTCCGTCAGCTGACACTGATACCGTTCCAACTACCATAGCTGAGGAAATTGCCAAATCACTTGTCGTGACTGATCCGAATGATTCCACTGGGTCCCCACGACCAGTGTTTGATGTACGTAAAAAGATGCACAACCTTCAACCAGTACCCGTGATGCCAAAGATTGGCAGAGTCCTCAGGCGGCCTCAGTTTGATAATGCCAAATTCTTCGAAGAGAAGAACTTCTTCATTGGTGAGTCCCCATATGGCTCAGCCAAGATTAGGCGCCTGCGCTTTTGGACAAGGACTCAGATGAATTTCTATGCTTCACTCTTATTCGACAAGAACAAAGTATTCCCGCATCAACATATTCCTCACGTGGATATGGAATCACTACCGTGCTTTCGGCCAGTTCTGGCAGTTCTTCACGATGCTGGATTACTCAGCTTCTGCTCTGACGTCTGCGATTGGAATGAAGAACTAATTCTTCAGTTCTATGCAACTGTGCACTTTTCTGGCAACGTTGACGACATTGCAACATGGGCTCTGGACTGGATGAGTGAAGACACTCATTACAAAGCACCAGTTGACGAACTTCTTCGTGCTCTTCCCGTTGATCCACCCCATGAAGAAGCAAAGAGAATATATGAAGAACCTGAACTGCCAAACCACCTGATGCAAGTGCTTATGAAGCCTATAGCTGAAGGAGAAGCTCCAAGGACAACCTTTCTAGTGAAGGATTTGCTGTATGTGCCAAGAACGGTCTATCGCATTCTGTCCAAAAACCCTCAGTCCCATTAAAGGTCACAACTCCAATACTGAAGAAGTTGTGGGAATTATGAAGAATCTGTTGTTTCACATCATTCATGGTACTCCCATAAACATTCATGATTTCTTCCTGAGGACTTTGGTCATAGTGGCACAATCTCCGTTTGACTTGAAGTCGTATGCTTCATGGATCATGAGATTCATCAGATCCCGATCTGCAATTCACTACAAGGCTGATGGTCAAAATCACTTAAGCTATATGCCTGAAGTTGAAGTTCTTCAGAGCACTCTGTCCACTGTTCCTGGCAAGGGCAAGATGATTATTGATGAAGGAATTCGTCCCTTGGATGGACAATTTCGTCAACCTATTTCAAGCTCGAATGCTGATGAATCTGCTAGCCAGGACACTGCAGCTAAAGCTTCACGACCAACTTCTTCACCTGAAGCACCACGTGTCATGACGAACCGTGAGTTGCTCATAAGCTTGCACCAGAAAGTTGACAAGAATCACCGATGGGTTAAGCGTCAATTTGCAGCTATTCAAGCCAACATGACTGTGACGCATAACACCGTCCGCAAAAACCGCTATTATCTTCACGAGATTTATGACAGATCATGGGCCATCCTCTCACACCTCAAAACAGATGAAGAACTTGCGGATATGGATTTCCAAATGAATTTTGACTGGGCAGAACCGCCAAGGAAGAAGTTCAAGAACACTAAAGTTCCTCCTCTTATGCCAAGTTCAGAGTCTTCATCGCGCCAAACTGACGCAAATGAAGCGGATGAAGACACTGCGGCTGGTCCTTCTTCATCTCGTGGCCCCAACAACGCTGGTGCTCCCTCGACTTCTCCGTGATTTTCTTCAGGGGCGTTAGTCCTTAGCTTCGTCTCCTTTTGGTCACTGATGACAAAGGGGGAGAAGTGTGAGTTAGTCTTCAAGCGGGCTGTTATATGGGCTGTTGTGACACCCCGGCCCGACCGTGCACTAATCATACACGCAAATGCGCACGATCAAGCCCAGGGACTCACGGGAAGATATCACAGCACAACTCTAGACACAAAATAAAATAATACAAGCTTTATATTACAAGCCAGGGGCCTCGAGGGCTCGAATACATAAGCTTGAGATACACAAGAGTCAGCGGAAGCAACAATATCTGAGTACAGATACAAAGTTAAACAAATCTGCCTTAAGAAGGCGAAAACAAACAACGGCTCTGATCGAAAGAGGCAAGGCCTCCTGCCTGGGAGCCTCCTAAACTACTCCTGGTCGTCGGTCTCCTCGTAGAAGTAGGCACCACCGGTGGGGTAGTAGTAGTCGGCGGGATCAGCTGGCTCCGGGGCTCCGTCATCTGATTGCAGCAATCGGGTAGGGGGGAAAAGGGAAGCAAAGCAACCGTGAGTACTCATCCAAAGTACTCGCAAAACTTACATCAGATCTGTTCTATTAATGCATCGGTATCAAATGAAGGGGCTGTATCTGTGGACTAGACTGCAGAAATGCCAGAATAGAGGGGGAAGACCTAGCCTATCGAAGACTAGCAACTTGCAGCGTCTTGCAACATTAGAAGAGTGCAGATTAGGAGCATGACATAAAGCAACAAGCATGTTGTAGCAAAGCCTAGAGATCCTTCCTCGACTCCCGGCGAGAAAGCGATCCCGGAGCCTACATATTAATTAACATGTATCCAGTTCAAGTTGTAATAGATCGGGATACAACACTGAGCGTCCTGTTACCGTGGACACGGCTATTCGAATAGATAACTTCCCTGCAGGGGAGCACTACTGTTACCCAACACGCTCGATTAACTCTCGCCGGACACACTTTTCTCGGTCATGCCCGGCCTCGGCTGATCGACACGACGTAGTCCTACCTAGGCTCCGCAGAGAGGTCCCCGCCGGTCTACATCCTAAGCGCTCAGGGGTCTTGGGCCCATCGCCCTTTGCACTCCGGGTCGTTGCGTGGGTGAACGGGACCAAGCACCACCTCTGTCCTAGATGGCACCTGCCCGAACGCGCCGCAATGCTGAACTGGACGTCTGACAGAGCTTTCGGTTGATACATATGGCGTAGAGGGCCCCATTAAACCATTATCCCACGTGGTGGTAGTGCGTATAGGCCAGTGGCCAACTCAGATCAAATACCCAAATCCGTTAGCGAATTATTAGGAGCTCGCGGTGACGATCAGTATTCCTGTCGCCCCGTCTCGAGGAAGTGCAACAAGGGTCAGGCCCATCCCTCTCTAGGGCGGTCTCTGCCTGCCCGGCCACGCCTCGTAATTATCTCGTGGGTACCCTCCAGGTCAACCCGACTCCACATTTCCCGCGGGTACCCCTCGGGGTCGACCCGCCTGCACAAAGGTCTGAGGTAAAAGTCATGGTAACTGTGTGTCCAAAACATCAAGGGGAACCCGAGGAATCACCCTCGATGGATTCCTACTCGATGCAATCCGTTAAGGAGAACCAGGAGGAATCACCCTCGATGGTCCCCACTTGAGGGGTCGCACGACAAAGTCATCATCGGGAAGGGGAGAGCGAGGAATCACCCTCTGCAAGCACCATCGATGTGCTATACTACAGGGATATCATCAGGAGTGCAGCACGAGGTATCACCCTCGGCACTCGATAGTAGCCCTGCAGAGCCCTACAACTAAGGGGGTGTGCGGTGATGTGACGGTCTCTGCACATCGATCACAAAGATCGAGGCACTGGTACTAAAGCGGGGCAACTGGAACATGGATGGTGTCACTGATGGATCACTAACCAACCTATTCTAAGCAGTTTAGGATGACAGGTAAAGTAACAACAGCAGGTTACAAAAACAGGCTATGCATCAGAATAGGAGCAAGCAAATACAGTAGCAAATTCTAATGCAAGCACGGGGGAGAAGGAATAGGTGATATAGGAATGATCAAGGGGGTTTGCTTGCCTGGAAGCTCTGCTGAAAAGGAGGAAGGGTCGTCGGTGACGTAGTCGAACTCTGAGGCCAGGTCGGCCTCGGGGTCTATCGGTAGAGAAGGAGGGGGAAGAAACAATAAATACACGGCAAACAATGCAACAGGGATGCATGACATGTCAACATGCTGTGCTAGGGGTGTTCTAATGCAGCACTACGCAAGTTAGTCGGAGCGGGAAAATATCCGGGAATATTTTCCCAGCTCCGGGCAGTTATCGGTATATTGAACCGGAGTGGAAAGTTCCATGTTCATCTAGTTAGGAGTGATGGTCAAGCATTTTGATCACATATTCGGATTCGTCATATTTTTCTGATCATTTTTCATATATAAATTATTTTCATCCGAGTTACAGTATATTTTCTATGATTTTTCAAAGTTTTATTGAATTTCTGGAGTTATTTTAATTATTTAAATTCGAATTATCCGAAACGGTGTTCTATGACGTCTGGATGACGTCATCGGTCAAACCCGGCTGGCTAGGGTCAAACCTGACCAGTGGGTCCCACTGGTCAGTGTCACAGTAGTTAAACATAGATTAACTTTAACTAAATAGGTTAATTAGCCAGCGGGCCCCATCTGTTAGTGACCTAATTAGCAATTAGATTAATTAACAGATTAATTAGGATTTTATTATTTATAAAAATGTTTAAATTAAGCGGGGCCCGCATGTCAGTGACTCAGGGGTGCCCAATCAGCAGGGTTGACTGGGTCAACCCAGTCAACTGGGCCCCACGGGCCCACAGTCAGTGGCACAGGGTGTGGGCCCCACGCATCCACGTCAGCGCCATGTCGGCGCCGGCACCGGAGACTGCTCCAGCGAGCTCTTCGCGGCGGCCGAACGCCGGCGAGCCTCGGGTTCGCGCTACTTTGGTCCAAAACAGGCGTGGCTACCCGCGTTCGAGAGCTAGCGATGTCGCGCGTCGCATGGTGCTACTGGTTGGACTCGGGGATGGCCGGAACGGCGCCGGCGACGACGTTTGGCGGCGATGCTCTTCGGGCGAGCACGGGCGCGCGGCTGCGGTGGGCTAGCGAGCAAACGAAACGGCTAGGGAGGGCCTACGCGACGCGGTGAGTATGAAGGGCACGAGCCCGTGACCATTTGGTCGCCGGAGGCACGCCGGCGACGAGCTCGCGCGGCGTTGCGTACGGCCATGTTGAAAGTGGCGACTACGGCCACGGTGAGAGGCAGGGGAGAGAGGGGAACGGTGCGACTGCTCACCGCGGTGCCGTAGGGAGAGGCAGTGGGCTCGGGGAGGTCCGGTGGTGGCAGATCGGCAGCGGCGATCACCGGCGACCGAGAGGGGAAGGGGAGCTCGTGGGCGACGTTGCGGTGGTCCCCGACTCCGGTTGATCGGTGCAGAGGTCGTAGCTGAGGCCGGCGGAGCCCGTGGACACCTCGCGGCAACGAGGGGGAGACGGTGGCCGCGAGGTTCACGGGGGTGCGGCCATGGCGCCGTTCGGGTGAGGGAGGAGAGCGCGGGAGAGAGAGGGGAAAGGGTTAGGGTTTGCCGGGGAGAGCGCGCGGGGTGTTATCCGCCCAGGGACGGGCGCGCGCGGCGCGCTGTCGACCAGAGGAGAGGGGGGCCTGGTGCGGGGTTCGCGCGCGCACTGACAGAGAGGAGAGAGAGCGGGAGGTTAGGGACGAGCGGGGGAGTTGGGCCGGGCCGGCGCTGTAGCCCTAAGGCTTGAGTGCACAGTAGTTTAGGCCTTTTTCTTTTATTCTTTTATATTTTCAATTTTCTTTATTGTTTTGCATTTTCTTTTAGCATCAATTCAACTTTGTAAAATGTGCAACTTGCCTCAATATTTATGATGCAATACATCTCACTGCCACAAAAAGTTTGGGGGTATTATCATTTCATTTGGATTTTAAATAAATAGAAATGGATTTAATAGTGCTGTTTTGGTACTGTTTTTGGGTGTTAGGGTCAATTTGGGAATTTTTATAATGTTGATTTTATTTTTATAAATGCTTTGGGATTATTTGCAATATTATGAACTATTTTGTTTAATTATTTGAAGAAGTATTTATCTGACTTGTATTTTGTATTTGAATTTGAGTCGAATTATTTCTTAGATGCAATTTATTTAGGATGATCATGATGACATGGCAATTTAATTAACTTAATGACAGGGTTAAGATCTGGGGATGTTACAGCTGTTTTTGCTTAAGTTGCAACTCTTGAACTTTATTGGATTTGCTCTTTGATGAGTTGTAACTTAAATAACTGTTGGTCGTCTGACTCTTTTGCTACATTTGTTATGCGTGCTCTGATCTTAACTATATCTGCTCATGCATTCATAATTTCGTCAGACACCAATTTTCATCATGCATTCATATTCTTCAAATATCTTATGATCATGCATGATTGGATTCCAAGATATAGGGGGAGATCTCCACAATTTCAACCTGCCATGTGCATTTGCAATCCAAAGCAAATTCCTCATATGCACATCTTCAGGGGGAGTTCCTCAATATCTTGTAATCAATTTCTTCAAACTCTGTACTTACACTTCAATTATTTTTTACTCCCGTTGAAAGCCTAACAAATTTGTCATCAATCACCAAAAAGGGGTAGATTGTAAGTGCATCAAGTGCCCCCTTAGTGGTTTTGGAGTATTGAAGACAAATAGGTTGAGGAACTAATGTGTTTGTGAGTATACACAGGAGACAGAGTTCCTAAAGATTTGGTTTAACACATGGAAGACGACCCCTAAAATGGATTTCTTCAAGTGAAGAATTTGGTGATGAAATTGGTACGGCCTTTGAAGAAATTGATGTGAAGACTTTGAAGCTTGAAGACTTTGGTTTTCGTAGTTTCTTTTCTTCTTATTTGAGTCATAGGAAAAACCGTACTGTTAAAGGGGGTCTAGGTGAAACATATTTCACATTTCCAAAGTGATGCTCAAACTTACTCAAACCTATACACACAAAAGCCGCTTCGAGTGAAGCCTTTGGAAATCTCCAGTACAGCTGGCGCATTTGCTAGTGACAGTGACGAAGTTCATCTGGTCGCTGACGAATTTGGTCAAGCTGAGGAGTTAGGAGTTCGCCAGTGCGATCTGCCTACCGTGAGGAAATTGAGTGCCCCGACAAAATTGAGAGTTCAATTTTCCGACCGTTGATGCGCCGCGTGCCAGCTGTCGAGTGGATCCTTATCCTGACAATGGTCGAATCAGTGAAGGGCATTTATGACAATTCATGTCGGGTTGCCCCCTGGCTATAAATAGCTGCCCCCCACAACCACTTGTTGGTTGGCTGCTCTGAGAGAACTTGACACTTGTCATTTGAGAGCAACCCATCCCCTGACGACTTTGAGTGAACCCAAGTGAGGAAAACCCAACCAAAGCCTAAGTGATTAAGCATCACTGAAGAAATTGATCTGTGTGATCCGATGCTTGTTACCTTTGAGGACTGTCATTCCTCCAGATGGTTAGGCGTCATATTCTGAGCACCCAAGAGTAATTGTGGCGTGCCGGTGAACAAGTCTGTGAAGGTTTCGGAAATCTACCTTGAAGACTTACCACGAGTGATTGGGTGAGGTCTAAGTGACCTTAGCTCAAGAGGAATATGGTGAGGACTAAGTGTTCTCTGAGTTGCGACTCAGCCGCCTCAACCAGACGTACAGTTGATACAGCAACTGGAACTGGTCTACCAAATTGCTGTGTCTTCACCGAGCCAACCTGGTTTCAAATTCCTCACCCTCCCTTACTTTATTCTGCTGCTGAAGAATTTGTGATCTATCCTCTGACGAATTTGTACTGAAGTATTTGATCATCATGTCTTTCATTTCCTCAGTTCATATTCTACATGCTTGTATGATTGTATGATTGCATGTTCTTCACTCTTACATATCCTGATCACATGTACTCTGATTCTGTGATGACTTAGTTTCCCTTGCGTTTCTATTTCTTCACTCTGATCTTCGTCAAATTCATCAGAGTTTGACGAATTTCTAAAAATCTCCCATTCACCCCCCCCCCGGGAGATAACCTACGCTTTCAAGCTCCTAATAGTAAAAAAGTGAATTCTGTTGAAGAAATTAGTACTTTGAGTGATAAAGTTGATGCCCTTATGAAATTGGTTGCTAGCAAAAATACTCCTATTGATCCTAATGATGTGCCTTTATCCACCTTGATTGAGCAAAATAATGATCCCGTAGATGTGAATTTTGTCTCGCGAAACAATTTTAATAATAATGCTTATAGAGGTAATTTTAATCCTAGGCCGTTTCCTGAAAATTCCTCTAATAATTATGGCAATTCCTATGGTAATCCTTATAATAATAATAATAATACGATGCCCTCTGATCTTGAAAGTAATATTAAAGAATTTATTAATGCTCAAAAAGTTTTCAACACTACGATAGAAGAAAAATTAAGTAAACCTGATGATATGTCTAGGAGCATTGACAGAATTATTCATGATGTGGAAAATCTTAAGACTAAAATTTTGCCACCCAAAATTGATATTAATGAATCAAATAAAGCTTTATATGTCTCCATGGATGAGAGTAAGAAAAGAACCGCTATGCTAAAAGCTAAACGAAATTTTTTAGAAAACGTGATTCCTCCCGGTTTCTATCGTAGTAATGGTGAGGATATTAAAATGATTGGTGTTTCATCTATTGATTCCTTGTTTAGCAATATAAAACTTGATGAAAAGGGGACTGAAGAAGAGTCAACTTTAGCTAGGAGGCGTCCCCATAATTCGGAGGGTGAAAATCTTGATGAAAAAATTGATAAAAGTGAGTCTGGAGAGGTAAAAACTTTAACTAGTGATGTGCCCACTCTCTTGGATTCCAAAGACTTTAATTATGATAGTTGTTCTTTGATTGAGTGTATTTCTTTGTTACAATCCATGCTAAATTCACCCAACGCTTATGAACAAAATAAGGCTTTTACTAAACACATTGTAGAAGCAATGATGAAAGCGTTAGAAGAAAAGCTAGAACTAGAAATTCAATTCCTAGAAAATTATATGATGAATGGGAACCCACCATTAAAGTTAAAATTAAAAATTATGAGTGCAATGCTTTATGTGATTTGGGTGCTAGCATTTCCACAATTCCAAAATCCCTATGTGATGTGCTAGGTTTTACCAATATAGATGAATGTTCTCTTAATTTGCATCTTGCGGATTCTACTATTAAAAAGCCATTGGGAAGAATTAATGATGTTCTTATTCTTGCAAATAGAAATTATGTGCCCGTTGATTTTATTGTACTTGATATTGATTGCAATCCGTCTTGCCCCATAATACTTGGTAGACCGTTCTTACGAACTATTGGAGCTATTATTGATATGAAAGAAGGGAATATAAGATTTCAATTTCCACTAAAGAAAGGGATGGAACACTTCCCTAGGAAAAGAATTAAAGCACCCTATGAATCCATTATGAGGGCCACTTATGGAATCAACTTGAAGGATGACAATACTTGAAAACTATGCATTATGCCTAGCTAGGGGCATAAAACAATAGCGCTTGTTAGGAGGCAACCCAATGAATAAAATAAATTTTTGCTTTTTATTTCTGTTCTTGTGTGTTTACACAATTATTCTAATGTTATGATTATGTTTTTATGTTTTAATTAGTGTTTGTGCCAAGTAATGCCTTTGGGATGATTTGGAAGATAGTATAATTGATGTTGTTTGCAAAACAGAAAGTTTTGCGTCCAGTGCTGGAATTTTAATTCTGTACTGGAGCGTCAAAAAATCTGAAATTTTTACACAGTATTGGTATATGAATTGCCCACGTTGTCATAATTCTTCAGAATTTTTGGAGTTACAGAAGTATAGCTTTTAAATGGACCTTTACAGACTATTCTGTTTTAGACAGATTCTGTTTTTGTTGCATAGTTTGCTTATTTTGATGAATCTATGGATCATATCGGGGGTATGAGTCATGGAGAAGTTGGAGTACAGTAGCATTATGCCAATATTAAATATGAATCAATTTACTATAGTACTTAAAGTTAAAGATTTATTTGTTATACTAACGGATCTCATGAAGGTTTTGTTGTGTTTTGTGTGATTGAAGTTTTCAATTTTTGGGTGAGATCACGATAGATGAAGGAATAAGGAGTGGCAAGAGCCTAAGCTTGGAGATGCCCAAGGCACCCCAAGGTAATATTCAAGGAATACTCAAGCGTCTAAGCTTGGGGATGCCCCGGAAGGCATCCCCTCTTTCTTCTACCAACTATCGATAATTTTACTTGGAGCTATATTTTTATTCATCACATGATATGTGTTTTACTTGGAGCGTCGTGTATTATATGAGTCTTTGCTTTGTTTGCTTTTTAGTTTGTCACAATCATCTTTGCTGGACACACCTATTTGAGAGAGCCACACGTTTATCATGATTTATTAGAATACTCTACGTGCTTCACTTAAATCTTTTGAGCTAGGCAGTTGCTCTAGTGCTTCACTTAAATCTTTTTTAGCACGGCGGTGGCTATATTTTGAAGAAATATTTGAACTCTCATGCTTCACTTATATTATTTTGAGAGTTGATAAGATTAAATTTTGAAGAAATATTTGCACTCTCATGCTTCACTTATATCTTTTTGAGAGTTGATAATAGTAATGGTAATTTGCACAAGATATGAATTTGGTCCCAAAGTGATGAATATTCAAGAGGGATATAATAAAAACTTTCATGAAAGATCATTGGATATGATAAGTTTGATTCTTGCAATAGTTTTGCGATATGGAGATGATAATATGTGAGTCATGTTAGTGAGTAATTGTGATTTAGTAAGAATATTGGTGTTAAGGTTTGTGATTCCCTATGCATACACATAAAGTCAATAGTTATGCAATGAAATATATCCTACTTATGGTGCATTATTCGGTGTTAGTTATGTTCAATGCATGTTTATGACCGTTTTCGCTTTTTGGTTGGTCGCTTCTCAATCTATTTGCTAGCCTTCATTTGTACTAAGCGAGAATACTGCTTGTGCATCCAACTCCTTAAACCCAAGTTGTGCCAAATTAGTCCACTATACCTACCTATATGCGGTATTTCCATGCCGTTCCAAGTAAATTTGCATGTGCCAACTCTAAATTTTTCAAAATAATTTTCCATTTTGTGTGCCCGTACCGCTCATGAAGCGGCAGGGGGTGGCCAATTTTTTCCATGCTAGGTGTGTTATTCTCACGATGAGTGTTTATTCACTTGTCATTGCACGAGAGAGTGGCAGGTAATAGGGATGCCCAGTCCCGAAATGAAAAAAAAATTATATGATGATAATAATAAATTCCTTGGAAAGTGCTGGTATGGAGGGCACCCGTGGATACGGCTAGCCATGGATTGTGAAAGAATGGTGAAAAGGAAATAAACTTTATTTTTTGTTTGGGAACCGCCTATAATGTGTCTAGCATGGAAGATATTGGGAATTCTCGGTCGTTTTCATTGACAGGAAAAGCATGCCTCTCAAAAAAAAATTATCTCTCTAATTTAAGCTTTGAGCTCTGGCACATTTGCAAATCTCTGCTTCCCTCTATGAAGGGCCTATCTATTTACTTTTATGCAATTTTTATTTTTATTTTTGAGTCTCCATCTTCTCTTACAAAGCACCAACTAGAGAGCACTATTGTCATACTTGTGCATTGTGTGTAGCTAATATTGAGTGCGTCTCATGAATGGATCAATGATTGAGCATAATGGGCTAGGGATAACTTTCTTTAGCATTGATATTTTGAAAGACATGGTTGCTTGTTAATATGCTTGAGTATTTATGTCTTCATGTCAAACTATAGACTATTGCTTTGAATCATTCAAGTCCAAATATCCATGCTACAAAGAAAATAATATATGATGAATATGATAGGTAGTATTCCGCATCAAAAATTCTGTTTTTATCATTTACCTACTCGAGGACAAGCAGGAATTAAGCTTGGGGATGCTTGATACGTCTCCAACGTATCTATAATTTTTGAATGTTCCATGCTATTATAGTATCAATCTTGGATGTTTTTATATACATTTACAATCAATTATATATCATTTTTTGGGACTAACCTATTAACTTAGTGCCCAGTGCCAGTTGTTGTTTTTTGCTTGTTTTTGGTTTTCCAGAATATCAGTACCAAATGAAGTCCGAATGCCACGAAACTTTTTGGAGATTTTTTTCTGGACATAAGAGACACTAGAAGCTTCGGGAGAGGACCAGAAGACAGAGGAGGTGGCCACGAGCCACCAGAGCACGTCCCAGGGGGGGTGGCATGCCCTGGTGCCTCGTGGGCCCACCTCTGCTCCGTTCGACCTAATTCCACCTCTATAAATTCTCTAAAATCGGGAAACCAACAGACGAGTCCACGAAATACTTTTTCCGCCGCCGCAAGTTTCTGTTCTTGAGAGATCCCATCTGGAGGCCTTTTCCGGCACTCTGTCGGAGGGGGAATCGATCACGGAGGGGCTCTACATCATCCTTGATGCCCTTCCGATGATGCGTGAGTAGTTTACCACAGACCTTCAGGTCCATAGTTAGTAGCTTGATGGCTTCTTCTCTCTTTTTGATCTTCAATACAATGTTCTCCTCGATGTTCTTGGAGTTCTATCCGATGTAATCACTTTTTGCGGTGTGTTTGTTGGGATCCGATGAATTGTGAGTTTATGATCAGATTATCCATGAATATTATTTGAGTTTTCTCTGAACTCTTTTATGCATGATTATTATAGCTTCATATTTCTCTCTGGTCTATTGATTTGGTTTGGAAAACTAGATTGATTTATCTTGCAATGGGAGGGGTGCTTTGTAATGGGTTCGATCTTGCGGTGCTCAATCCCAGTGACAGAAAGGGACATGACATGTATGTATCGTTGCTATTAAGGGTAAAAAGATGGGGTTTATTCATGCGTGAGTTTACTTTGTCTACATCATGTCATCTTGCTTAAGGCGTTACTCCGTTCTATATGAACTTAATACACTACATGCATGCTGGATAGCGGTCGATGCGTGGAGTAATAGTAGTAGATGCAGGCAGGAGTCGGTCTACTTGTCTCGGACGTGATGCCTATATACATGATCATTGCCTTGGATATCGTCATGATTATTTGCTTTTCTATCAATTGCCCAACAGTAATTTGTTAACCCACCGTATGCTATTTTCAAGAGAGAAGCCTCTAGTGAAAACTATGGCCCCCAGGTCTACCTTAATCATATATTGAAAATCCTAAAAATACCTTGCTGCAATTTTACTTTATTTATTTTATTTTGTATTTTTGTTTGATCTATCTATCTATCACCATACAATTTAATCTTGCAATTAACCGCCAAGGGATTGACAATCCCTTGTTCGCGTTGGGTGCGAGGATTTGTTGTTTTGTGTGCAGGTACTGCTAATGAGTTGTTGCGTGATTCTCCTACTGGATTGATAACCTTGGTTTCATAACTGGGGGAAATACTTATCTCTACTGTACTGCATCATCCCCTCCTCTTCGGGGAAATCCCAACGCAGCTCACAAGTAGCAGAGGTCGATGACGATCATCATCCTCAAGTCATGGCGTGGGGTGTTCTTGATAGTGACTAAGACGGCCTGCCCAACCCGGAGATTCTTGCCAGCAAGGAAGTTGCTCCACCCAGCCGCGCTAAAGACAGTGCGACCGTCCGTGTCCACTGTGTAAGCACAGGTGGTGATGGAGCCCCTTGTGGTAAGGCGTAGTCCAGCAATGTCTGCTTCATCCGGCTCGATGCCACGGCTCACACATAGCCTCTTAGGTAATTTCTGAAAAAACAAATATGATAAATGAGCATGTCACATTACTACACTATAAGCATATCACATTAATACACTAAGCATATTACATTACTACACTATAAGCATATGTCATCACAGTACTACACTAAGCATATCACATTAATAAGCATATCACCATTAATACACTAAGCATATCACATTACTACACTATAAGCATATGTCATCACAGTACTACACTAAGCATATCGCATTAATAAGCATATCACATTACTACACTAAGCATATCATCAAATTCTACACTAAGCATATCACAACATTACTACACACTAAGCATATCATCACATTACTACACTATAAGCATATCATCACATTACTACACTAAGCATATCACCAAATTGTACACTAAGCATATCATCACATTAGTACACTAAGTAACATACCATCACAAGGCGGTTAACATTCGTCCTTGTCAGGCGGGTCACGAATGGCATCCCGACGTAGGCATCACGAGGCAGAAGTTTTTCCCAGAGGCTGTCCGTTTCATCCTCGCTCAGCCTCATTCTTTGGGCATAGAGGGCTTCATCAAGTGGGTCCTCATCTTCTTCCTTCGAGTTGAGATAGATAACAGCCAGCCTTGGAGTTTGTCTTCTGAAGGAGAAGCTGATCAATTCACCCCCAGTGAGATGCATGCGAGCGATGAAACGATCCCATTCATCTCCTCCAATCTAGGTTATCTTCCGTCCCTTCTGGACCTCCATAGTGTAGGGCCCCCCAGGAGCATCGAAGATCACAGTGTCTTCGGTAATGAGCTCATTGAACTCCAATCTCACATTGCAAGGGACGATCTGTGTAAGAAAAACAAAAAACACACACAATGCATTAGTGGAAATAACAACAAAAACAAAAGAACAAACTGTTAGAAGGTTCATATAATTTGTTACCGCTGCAGGAACAAAACATGGCTGGAAGTAGATGCCGAACAGCGTGTCAGTTGCAAGGCTGGTTGCGCACCTTCACTTGCACACTCGACATGGTGGTGGTTGCGCCATTCTACACAAAACATATTGAAAACTAAGTATATAATCGGATTTCTAGACTACTGAACCAACACTAAGTATAATTGGTTTCTACACTAGTAAATCAATTTCTACTAAACATAATTGGATACTACGGTGCTAAATATAATTCTACACTAGTAATTGTATACACAAATAAACAAAATCCACGGAGGGAGACACAAATAAACAAATTCTACACCGCCAATCTAATTTATAGGAGTTCATTTTATTTATTCCTGGCATTCCAGACTACACTACCAAATTAAGTTGAACTTGAATCATTAATATTCTGGACACTCAAAAAAATTCTACTCAAAATGCACTATTAAAATCAGATTTTACATCGGATTATCACTAAAATTTCTACACAAAGCAATCCATGGAACTAATTAACATTGGATTCTACATCACACAAAGCAATCCATTATATGTACTACAATTTCTACACAAAGCAATCCTAAATCAACTTATACATATATGAATCCCATATGGATTCCGCGTGGACGGAGGAGGTGCGAGTGGAGAGGATGGAGATGCGATGGGAGGGGACGGAGGAGGTGTGACCTTGCTTGCTGCCGGCGGGGCGGCGACGGGTGGCGGCGGCTGGTCGAGGGGGAGTGTAGGTAGTAGTGGGTGAAATGAGAGAGGGCGGCGACTTAGGTCTTTTACTAAGGCGTGTGTCGGTGTATAAAACAAGGGTATTTTATACCCTGACTTATGCACAGACGGTAGCAGCCACCTTGCCGGCCAAGGCTTGCCGGAACTTGCCAAGTAACCAGATTCAAGGCCCAGTTGCGAAAGCTACTGGAGAGAACCTCGAGACGAAGCATCGACAAACACTCGACTAGTGATGAAGATAAGGACATTCCTTGCCGGCAAGGCTGAACTGGCAAGACGAAGACCCGGCAAGCTCTGTGCCGGCAAGCTTTCGCCAGCACGTCAGCGCTCCACCTCACCGGGCAGCTAGTCGCTAATCGGTGAGGTGTCGACCACGCAGGCTGGTTGGTGAGGATTGTCGGGCACGTGTCAGCACGCAGGGAGAAGATTTGCCTTTAATGACACCCGTCCAGGAGGCGTGTCAGAATAATACGAGGTAGCTGGGCAAGCGGTGCAGAAACCTTGCCGGGGCTACCTCTCCACATGACACCTAATGGAGCATTTAATGCTTTTGTTCTAAACTGGCAGAGTTAGGTATGATAGCACTGTTCGCTATCTAATCACTATGTAATGACTGTTTTGCCACTTTGGTAACCCCTTGAGCTATAAAAGGAGGGCCAGGGCAACAGTTAGGGGGGGATTCAGATCCTTTTTCAAACACCAGCACGACCTGCATGCGTAGCTGCCCTCTCTGCACCTTGCCGGGAGAAGCGCTCCTTGTTCTTGTGCTCACACCCATCAAATACATCCAAGCAGTAGTAGGGTTTTACGCTTCACAGCGGCCTGAACCTGGGTAAATCCCTTGCGTTCTCTATCGATTCTGCTCTTTGCGCACGTTGATCTCCCCTGCTGAACCACAAGGGGCTAGATGGCCCCATAGATGGTCGTACCCACGACATCTTTGGCACGCCAGGTAGGGGGTGCGCTTGCGCGAACCTGAATCAGTAGACTGTGCGTCGATTTCATCAGCTTCATCACCTTCCTCATCGTCGATGGCGCCCAAGAAGAAGGGCATCACGATGACGGCTCTTTCGCACGTATCCGCTGGCGGCGCAGGCGGCGCAGCCGACGCAGGCGGTGCGGACGCCGCGGGTGGCACGACCAGCGCAGGCGGCGCGGTCGCCATGCCTACCGTGGCCAAAACAGGAGGCGGAGGCGCTGGAGATGGTCATCTTCCGCGACCCTCTAGCGAGTGAAGCCAAGACGGCGCGGGCGGAGCAGATGGACATCTTCCTCCTCCTCCTTGCCGCGCCGACGAACGTAGCCACCGGAGCAGCAATGCCCGGGTTGGCGTGAGCCAAGATCCCGCCGCAGCGGCGCCCAGAGATGCTGCTTCAGGACAGATGCCGCGTCCCTCGCGCAATGGACGCAGCGCAACTCCGAGCAATGCCAACAACTCCGGGCAGCGGCGGCCACACGGCAAGACCCCTGTCGATCAAGTTCCGGATCCCCAGGCTTCACCTTCGCCATGACAACCTGCTACTGATCAAGTGCCACGATAGCAAGACCGCAATGGCTCTCCTACTGGCTCTGCCAGGAGTAGAGCGACGTCGCGCTCTTCGCTGCCGGCACAGCAGCAGAGGCGATGGCGCGAGCCCAGATGCTGCTGAACTTCCCTCCGGCAGCGGAGAAGATGGACGAGTGGAGAGCCACCATCCAAAGCTTGATTGGGTTTGCCGAAGCCAGCAAGTCACAGCAAGCGGAACCCTCACGGCGCCCGCAAACGGCACCAGTAGCTCTAACTGGTGGCCGCGTTGACGGTGCTGCGCTAACGGTGCAATCACCTCCGCGGCAACAGTCTCAACAACAGCAACGCCAACAACCACGGCAAGCTCAACGATCTTTCGAGCCCGATGAGATGTCGATGGCCTCTTCGGATCCGCGAGCGTGGCAAGATCAGCGGTAGGTGCTCCGAGACAGGCGGGTAGAAGACGCCCGCACCACCATTGAACGGCGCCGGGAGGCTTGCCATCAATCCGACGCGCGCAACGGCCCCATCGTTGATGAGCCTGCACTAGGGGTTGGCGGATATCTGCCTTACGAGGTTGGATGTCCTGCCTTAACCCGTGAGCTGCGGCAAGTCCGATGGCCGTCCATCCGGGCCTTCAAGCCAGAAGTACCAGAAAAGTACGACGGCAAGCTAAATCCGGCAGAGTTTCTAGGCATCTACACGATTGCCATGCAAGCTGCCAGAGGAAGAGATGAGAAAATCCTCGCCAACTACTTTTCGTTGGTGCTGAAACCCAACGTAAGATCTTAGCTGATGAACTTGCCAGAGAACTCCATTTCTTCCTTGGCGGATCTCTGCAATGAGTTTGTTTGTGCCTTTACCGGAGGCCACAAGGCCCCTGGACAGCCCAGCGACCTGCAAGTGATTCCGCAAAGAGATGGTGAAACTTTGCGCAAGTACATCCAGAGGTTCAGCCGTGTACACTGTAACGTTCCAGATGTGCACCCCGCAGCCGTCATTGCTGCATTTCACACGAATGTGCGCAATCGGAGGATGCGGGAGAAGATGAACGTCAAGTTGCCCAAGACCGTCAATGAGCTCTACACATTGGCGGATAAGTACGCACGTGCTGAGGAAGGAAGAAGGCTTCCCGGGGAGTATGCTGGCGCCGAGGTAGATTCTGAGGATGATGATGTTGCCACCCCGAGGAAGAAAGGCTGAAAGCGTAACAGGAAGCACAAAGGCAAGACTGTTATGGCTGTTGAGGGCTCCGGCAACTCTGAGTCCGCCAAGAAAGCTAAGACTGAGAATCCCGGCAAGGAGGCTACTATATGCGCCGCTTGCCAGGAGGCGGCGGCAAACGAGAAGGCCGGCAAGTCTGGTGTGCCATACTGCAAGATTCACCGCACCAAGGGCCACGATCTCCAAGAGTGCCGACATGTCAAGCACCTTGTTGAGAAACAGAAGGCGGAATATGAAAAACGTGACAAAGAGAAGGGACAAGATGGTGCAGGTGGATCTGGCAAAAAGGGCCGTGGTGGTCGAGGAGGCCGTCGCAACAAGACCAAGCAGCAGAAAGAGAAACCTGCTAGAGGCCGCGAAAAGAAAGAGGAAGATGATGGAAGTGAAGAGGAAGAGGACGACAGAGAGTCCAGTGAACAGGAATTCCAAAAGGCAACTGAGGCCATATGCGTTGACAGAGGTGCATCTTTGCACTCCTCTCACCGCTAGCTTAAGCAGTGGGCACGTGAAGTTAATGCGGCAGAACCGGCAATGGGCTCTCAAAAGCCACTCAAGTGGTCGCACACGCCTATCATTTTCAATGCCGAGGATCACCCTGATCACACAACCGCGGTCGGGTGTTTGCCATTGTTGGTTTCACCAACAATTCGCAACCTCCAGGTCAAGTAAATGTTAGTTGACGGTGGGGCCGGCCTAAACTTGATTTCTCCTGAAGTAATCAAGAGGCTGCAGATTCCCGACGAGGAACTCAAGAAAATGGGCACGTTTCAAGGAGTAAACCCGGGGAGAAGCCAGCCCAAGGGGAAGATCACATTGCCGGTGACGTTTGGCGGGGAATTGAACTACAGAACAGAAAAGATTGTGCTTGATGTTGTCAAGATCCCCTTGCCGTATAATGGAATTCTTGGCCGCCCAGCTTTGGCAAAATTCATGGCAGCCTCTCACTACGCTTACAATACGTTGAAGATGCCAGGGCCGATGGGTGTCATTTCCATCAACTCCGACAAGAAAGATGCAGTTATTTATGTCGATAATATGTACAGAGATGCGGTTGCAGCAGAGGCCATCGAGACGCCAGCTCCCACCAAGAATAAGGGAAACAAGAAGTCTGGCAAGACCACTGACAAGGATTCCGGGAAGTGCACCTCTTCGGAGTGTTGCGTGCCTGTTGAAGACTTGCCGGAGTGCTCTGCCGGTAAGAAATCCAAAGCTACTTCACCAGCAACCAAAAAAGTGCCAGTGAGGGTGGACGGCACTGACGGTACCTTCACCATCAGTGCCACCCTTGACAGCAAATAGGAAAGCGTGCTCATTGCCTTCCCGCGGGCGAATGTTGATGTGTTCGCATGGCGACCGTCTGACATCCCCGGTGTTCCCAGGGAGGTAATTGAGCACCACCTTGTCGTCTGCCCCCATGCTCGGCCCGTAAAGCAAAAGGTCAGGAAGCAAGCATTGGAGCGGCAACAATTCATTGCCGAGGAAATCAAGAAACTTGAAGCAGCAGGCTTGGTTAGAGGTGTACTACATCCAACTTGGTTGGCAAATCCAGTTGTGGTGCGCAAGGCAAACGGAAAGTGGAGACTTTGTATTGACCACACTGATATTAACAAAGCATGTCCAAAGGATCCTTTCCCTTTGCCGCGCATTGATCAAATAGTAGACTCTACTTCCGGCTGTGATCTACTCTCCTTCCTTGATGCTTATTCTGGGTACCATCAGATATTCATGGCCAAGGAGGATGAGGAAAAAACTGCATTCATTACCCCATGTGGCACATACTGCTTCGTGTGTATGCCTTTCGGGTTAAAGAGTGCCGGTTCAACATTCGCGAGAGCAGTCCATATTGGTTTTGAGCCCCAGCTGCATAGGAATGTGGAAGCATATATGGATGATATAGTGGTCAAAACCAAGGACAAATCAACCCTCATTCAAGATTTAGAAGAAACATTTGCAAGCCTGTGCAAGAGCAATTTGAAGCTCAATCCCGAGAAGTGTGTGTTTGGCATTCCATATGGCAAGCTTCTCGGATTCTTTGTATCTCAACGTGGAATTGAAGCAAATCCCGACAAGATCAAAGCAATTGAGCAGATTCAAGCACCAAAAAGCATCAAGGATGTGCGGCGTCTTGCTGGCTGTGTTGCTGCCTTGAGTAGGTTCATTTCCAGGTCTGCTGAGCGCGCCCTGCTATTTTTCAAGATTTTGAAAAAGGTAGGTCCAATGAAATGGACTCCGGAAGCGGAGGCCGCACTGCAGGATTTGAAAAGATACCTCTCCTCCGCGCCAACGCTAGTTGCACCGAGACCACAAGAGCCGTTGCTGCTATATGTGGCGGCAACAAATCAAGTGCCTAGTGTTGCATTAGTGGCGCAGAGGGAAGTTGATGACGAGGAAGCAGCCGCGGCAAGCCCACCCAGTGACAAACCGGAATCTTCTCTAGCAAAGTCTGATGCTCGCAAGTTGAAAACAGCACAAGCAAATGAAGTTGATCAACAAGTGGTGCCAAAGAAGAAAGTGGTGCAGCGGCCTGTGTATTTTGTTAGTTCCCTTTTGCAGGGGGCTAGATCAAGATACACTGGGGTGCAAAAGTTGCTTTTCGGCCTCCTTATGGCCTCGAGAAAGCTGCATCACTACTTCCAAGCACATGAGATCACCGTCGTCACCCGCTTTCCGTTGCAACGCATCTTGAGAAACCCAGAGGCAACTGGCAGGATAATAGAGTGGGCGTTGGAATTGTCAAGCTTTGCACTTAAGTTTGAAAGCACTTCAACCATTCAGAGCAGGGCCTTGGCGGAGTTCATTGCGGAATGGAAACCAACGCAAGACGAAGAAATTCAGGAAACAGCTCTCCCCGGCAAAGAGACAGCCAAAGAATGGATCATGTACTTTGACGGTGCCTTCTCGCTGCAAGGCGCCGGTGCCGGAGTGCTGCTTGTTGCACCCACTAGAGAGCACCTCAAGTATGTAATTCAAATGCACTTTCCTAGGGAGCAAGCTACAAACAACACTGCTGAGTACGAAGGGCTCCTTGCCGGTCTTAGGATCACAGTGGACCTTGGAATCAGAAAGCTGATCATCCGTGCTGACTCGCAGCTTGTTGTAAAACAAGTAAACAAAGATCACCAGAGCCCGTTGATGGAAGCGTATGTGGAAGAAGTGAGAAAAATGGAGGAACACTTTGACGGGTTGCAAACAGAGCACATTCCACGTGCAGAAAATGGCATTGCTGATCACCTATCAAAGTGTGCCGCTCAAAAGCTACCTGTGGAACCAGGAACTTTTGTGCTCCATTTGAATCAACCAACAGTCACTCCATCAACGCAGGCCGGTAAGAGAAGGAAGTTGAATACCGACAAGTACTTTCCGGCAGAGCTCCCTGAAGCCGCCGGCAAGAAGGTTGCCGGGGAAGACGACACGGTTGTCGGTGAGCAGCCGCTTCGCGCAGAACCTCGGGTTCTTGCTGCTGAGGCAAGCGCTCCCGCGGCCGAAGAAATGCCTTTAGTTCTTGTCGTCGAGCCGCAGGCTCCGGCATGGGCACAGCAGATAGTTCGTTTCCTCCAAACAGGAGAACTTCCTGATGAACAAGAAGAAGCTGAGAAAGTAGCCCATCAGTCAAGTATGTATCAGTTTCTGGATAGCATTCTATACAGAAAGCGAGCAAACGGTGTGAAATTGAAGTGTATTTGCCGGGAAGACGGACTGAAGCTGTTGGCGGAGATACATGGAGGCATATGTGGCTCTCACATAGGATCAAGAGCACTTGCCGGCAAAGCTTTCCGACAAGGCTTCTATTGGCCCACTGCCCTCCAGGATGCAACTGAGCTAGTAACAAAGTGTGAAGCATGCCAGTTCCATTCAAAGAACATACATCAGCCAGCTCAAGCTCTCCAAACAATCCCTCTCTCCTGGCCTTTTTCGGTCTGGGGGCTCGATATCTTGGGCCCCTTCCCCCGTGCTACCGGGGGCTTTGAGTTCTTGTACGTCGCCATCGACAAGTTCACAAAGTGGCCTGAAGTGGAACCAGTGAGGAAGGTGACAGCGCAATCGGCCGTCAAGTTCTTCAAAGGATTAGTTTGCCGTTTCGGGGTTCCTAACAGAATCATCACTGACAACGGCACACAATTCCCGAGCCGCACCTTCATGCAGTATATCCAGGACCTTGGCGGCAAAATCTGTTTTGTGTCTATTGCTCACCCAAGAAGCAACGGCCAAGCGGAAAGGATGAATGCTGAAGTGCTGCGTGGTCTCAAGACAAGAACTTTTGACAGGCTGCGCAAGTGTGGAAGATGCTGGATTGATGAGTTGCCGGCGGTTCTTTGGTCACTCAGGACGACACCAAATCGAGCTACCGGCCATACACCCTTCTCCCTAGTCTATGGTGCAGAAGCGGTGCTCCCCACGGAACTCATATACGGGTCGCCTCGAGTGCTCGCTTATGATGAAGCTGAGCAAGAGCAGTTGCGGCAAGATGATGCAATGCTCCTTGAGGAGGATCGTCTTCGGGCGGTTGTGCGAGCTGCACGCTACCAGCAAGCCTTGCGCCGCTATCATAGCCGCAAAGTGCATGCCCGAAGCCTTGAGGAAGGCGACCTTGTTCTTCGGTGCATTCAGTCCGCCAAGAAATCAAACAAGTTGACGCCGAAGTGGGAAGGCCCTTATCGGGTTGTACGAGTCACCAGACCTAGCGCAGTCCGTCTGGAGACCAAAGATGGCATTCAAATGCAAAACTCATGGAATATTGAGCATCTTCGCAAGTTCTACCCATAAGGCGCGGATTGCCAGGTCTCCCGGCAACCCCTTTTATACAAGCTTTATCGGCAAGACTTGTAACCCTTTGTACAAAGCCAGGAGCAGATCCTGTGCATAATAAAGCTAAGTGTTTCGCAACTCTTCGTACATATTCATTTATATATGGATGCATATAATGTTGTGATTACACTTTAGTTTATGAAATGGCTGATGAACCGTCAAGGTTCCCAAACCACTCATTTCTCTTCTCTCTTTTTCTTAAAGGACAGAAGGATCCCTCGCGTGCAAGTTTCCCGGGGGGAGAGACGTGGGGTACCATTTAACGACGTTCAAGTAATCGTTTCATACGACAACAGAAGCAGTGCAGGGAAAAGCTATGTTGAAAAACTTTGAAACTTTTTCCTTGCTATGTTTGCGATTTCCCTTGAACGATTCTGTGTTTGTATGAGAAACCTGCACGTGAAGGGGTCTTGTCGTGATCGGATTGCACTCTTATTTTGCCTCGAGTTCGCTCGGCAACATATGCAGCTGCATTGTGACGACAAGTTGTCTTGCCGATGGCAGTACTTCCAGCAGGCTGCTAAGGACATGTTCCTCTAAGCGCTCGCGGCAAGTGTCTGTACCGGCAAGTTGCCGCAATGTGATCGACAAGTTACCTTGCCGGCAGCGGCACTCCCAGCCGGCTGCTAAGGACATGTTCCTCTAAGCGCTCGCGGCAAGTGTGCGCACCGGCAAGTTTCCCAACAGCATAGGGAGCACGATCATACAAAGGTAAAATAAGACAAGGGAAACAGCACGCATTCATTTGAGTCCGGCAAACAATAAATATTCATTAAAAAGGTGCTCGATTACATTTTATTGACCCTCCCCCACAGGGTTTACATCGAGTGCAAGGGGGCAAAAGGGGCGCCTAGGCGAAGCCCGACTCGCTCCCGGAAGACCAGATGATATTGCTGCCGGCGTTCAGCCGGACTCGTCGCCGTCGTCCTTGATCTTCATGCCTGGAGCGCCGTCGTCATCGCCGTCATCATCGCCATCCTCAGCCTCGCTGGAGGAAGTGGTGTTGCTGTCGCTCGAGCTTTCCGCGCAGCACTCCAGACGAGCGCCCGAAGCCCCGAAGAACTTCACGACAAGCGTGTCGGATCCGGCAAGCCTGAAGTGAAGGAGGTGCCCTTGCCCCAAGCAATGAGCACGGACAAAGGATTTCCACCCGCGCGTGAGGTACATGAGGCCGTTGTCGGAGGTCTCAACGGCCACCCAGACTGGGCCGTTGCAGCAGCCATCCACACGCAGCCACAAGCCGCGCAGATGGCGGCCTTCCATCTCCCTAGCGAAAGGGCGAGGAAGCCGCAGCCAGCTCCACGACTGATCACGCAGTTCCACAACGAACTCCTGCACCGTGTCCTCCGTATGGCCTTCTACCGGGGGAGGAAGAGTCGAAAATGAAGCGACAAGCGCTCCGCCATGGCCGCCTCGACCACGGGCACCGCGTCTTCCACGACCACGGGCCGCGGCCCTTCCTTGAGCACTGGAGCCGGCTTCCGCAGCCGCGGCCGAAGCGTGGGCATGGAGCCGAGGAGAAGCTCTCGCCGCGGCGGCGGAGGCACGACCGCGGCCTCTTCCCCTCGCCATACCTTCGACAGATGCGGAGGAAGAAGATAGAAGAAGGAGGCGACAGTTGCTAAAGAATGGAGCGAAAGGAGGTGGATGAGCACCGCATCCCGCAGCCCCCTCTTTATAGGAAGAGCGCGGGGAGCTGGCTCTTCACTGTCTTCGGGCGGCCGCCCAGATTCGCCAATCCCGTGCCCTGCGCCTCTGGCCGGGCGCGTTACTGCAGCGACCGTCCAAGTTCGCCAATCACGCGCCCTGCGCCCTCGACCAGGCGCGTCACTCCAACGGTCGCCCTTCTTCGCCAATCCGTTGCCTTGCATGCATGCAAACGCGCGTGATGGAAGGGCGCAGAAAAAGGAGAAGTAAAGTCAGATATGGCAGTTATCCTTTGCCACGCATAGCCGTGCGCTGGTTCAGTATGAACCAACGACGCCCCACATATGAGCGTGTTACTGGTCTGAGCACGCCTAGCGGCTGTCCACCCGACGGCAAGGTTTGCCGGAAGAAGACCAAGAACACACTCAAGTCCAGATTAATGAAGAAGCAAAGAAGATCTCAAGAGGTGAAAACCATCATGACAAAAATTACAGCGGCAGTTTTCCCGCCGCGTGTCTGTGCATTGTTTGGGCCTAGCCCAATGACGCTTCGGACGCGCGTATGGCTCAGGCCCGGGGGCTCCTGTCGGTGTATAAAACAAGGGTATTTTATACCCTAACTTATGCACAGACGGTAGCAGCCTCCTTGCCGGCCAAGGCTTGCCGGAACTTGCCAAGTAACCAGATTCAAGGCCCAGTTGCGAAAGCTACTGGAGAGAACCTCGAGACGAAGCATCGACAAACACTCGACTAGTGATGAAGATAAGGACATTCCTTGCCGGCAAGGCTGAACTGGCAAGACGAAGACCCGGCAAGCTCTGTGCCGGCAAGCTTTCGCCAGCACGTCAGCGCTCCACCTCACCGGGCAGCTAGTCGCTAATCGGTGAGGTGTCGACCACGCAGGCTGGTTGGTGAGGATTGTCGGGCATGTGTCAGCACGCAGGGAGAAGATTTGCCTTTAATGACACCCGTCCAGGAGGCGTGTCAGAATAATACGAGGTAGCTGGGCAAGCGGTGCAGAAACCTTGCCGGGGCTACCTCTCCACATGACACCTAATGGAGCATTTAATGCTTTTGTTCTAAACTGGCAGAGTTAGGTATGATAGCACTGTTCGCTATCTAATCACTATGTAATGACTATTTTGCCACTGTGGTAACCCCTTGAGTTATAAAAGGAGGGCCAGGGCAACAGTTACGGGGGGATTTGGATCCTTTTTTAAACACCAGCACGACCTGCATGCGTAGCTGCTCTCTCTGCACCTTGACGGGAGAAGCGCTCCTTGTTCTTGTGCTCACACCCATCAAATACATCCAAGCAGGAGTAGGGTTTTATGCTTCACAGCGGCCCGAACCTGGGTAAATCCCTTGCGTTCTCTGTCGATTCTGCTCTTTGCGCACATTGATCTCCCTGCTGAACCACAAGGGGCTAGATGGTCCCATAGATGGTCGTACCCACGACAGCGTGCAGTTGACTCAGGTCGGCCAGTGCCGGCATGGGCCTAAAATGCAACGCCATAGCTAATAACAGCCCAAATTAAAAAAGACTAAGATTAATGAAAGACTTAACATAATTAAAGACTCAAAATTAGAGCTGGTAGTAATGAAATAAAAGTCCCAAAATGATAAAAAATACTAATAATAATGATGTCAGAAATATAATATAAAATGTTCATTATTTTTTGACTAGTATAATCATTAAATACTTAAAATACTTGATAAAGTGGAAAAATTATTTCTGGCGTAACATAACTTGGCACGCCAGCACTAATTTATTAACTACGGCGTGCATAGAAATCCAACGCCACCACTATCTTCCAAACGATGAGTGCAGGTGGGCCAAGATATTTGTGACGTGTCCAAAAATAGCCACGCCAGCACTAACCGTGTACAGCTGGTGTACCAATTTAGCCAACTCCAGCACTATTTAAAAAAATAGTGTTGGTGTTGATGGAAAATGGCGCGCCACCAACGAAAGTTGTGGCTAGCCGTTTTTTCACTAGTGTGGGGGTTTTGCTACTTCTAGCAACAATTTCATGCGTGAACCAATTGCACAACATGATGTTGTAGCTGCAGAATATGAGATTAAACCGAACTTAGTTTCCATGGTTCAACAGGACCAATTTGGAGGCTCTGCTTCAGAAGATGCAGGTATGCATTTACATAATTTTACTGAATTATGCAACATGACACGCATAAAGGATTATGACCCAGATGCTCTTAAACTTTGCTTGTTTCCTTTCTCTTTGAGAGGAAAAGCTAAGGAATGGCTTTTAGCTTTACCTAAAGGAAGTATAACTTCCTGGGCTGCTTGTTGCAGCAAATTCTTATCTAAGTATTGTCCACCTACAAAAATTATGCAATTACGTTCTCAGATTACAGGTTTCAAGCAAGAAGAACGTGAGCCACTAGCGCTTGCGTGGGATAGAATAAAAGAAGCTATAAGAAATTGCCCCAATCATGGAATGGAGGAGTGGTTAATCCTTCATATGTTTTATAATGGCTTGAATCACATGTCAAAAACTATGCTTGATATAGCTGCAGGAGGAACAATCATGGGAAAGCCCATAGATGATGTTAAGAAGATACTAGATGATATGCAAGAGAACCATGCCCAATGGCATGTTGAGAGAACCACCACCAAGAAGGTGAATGTCATAGAAGAAAATAGCTCAGAGTTGACAACCAAGCTAGAAGAACTTATCCTTTTGATGAAAGGTAAAGAAGAGGTAAATGTCAATGCCATCACTAATGAAGATACTAGTGATGTTAATTTCATTGCTTGTAATAGCTATAATCCCAATTGGAAAAATAATGGATATGCTCCTAAACTTCCTTATCCAAATAATAGGGGAGCGTCCAATAATTTTAATGGAGCTAATGCTAGCAATAGAAATACCCTTGAAGAAACTCTTAAAAGTTTTATTGCTAGCCAGACTGAGCAAAATGAAAATTTCAAGAATATCCTGAAGAATCATGATAACTTACTCGGTCAATTGACCGGTAAGGTTGTTGGACTAACGAATGATGTGCAGATACTTGAAGCCAGATCCAAGAATATGGAGGCACAAGTGGCAAAAATAGCAGAGAGCCAAACCTTGATTTTGGCCAAGTTTGCAGGTAAACCGGAGCCTAACCCGGGTGAAGAAGTTAAAATGGTGAGAAGCAATGAAGCAAAAGATGAGGTACATGACACAAGTCATGTGCCAGAATACAATTACACCGTTGCAGATTTTGTCAAGATGATATCCATGAAGTATCCACTACCGGAGGTAACTAACAATGAGGCATATAATGTCTTTATTGAGGAAGTTGCAGCCAAGGTACGTGAACTTGATGAGGAAAGAAAAAAGTTATTCAGTAAGTTACCAGCTAAGCAAGAAGATACTTTCGAACCTACTATAGAGATTGAGATAGGACTTAATAAGTTCAGTGCTTTATGTGATCTAGGGGCAAGTGTTTCCACTATCCCCAAATCTGTTTATGATAGTCTCAATCTTGGTCCTTATGCTAATATTGAGATTATGTTGAATATGGCTAATTCTACTTCTACTCAAGCAATAGGCATTAAGCATGGAGTTATAGTTCAAATAAATGATTGCCCTCTCATGATTGATCTTGTTATGGTAGATATGTCTGAAGATCCTATTGCTCCTATAATTCTTGGTAGACCTTTTCTAAGGACTATCAAAGCTGTGATAAATGTGTTTGAAGGAAATGTTCGTTTTGATTTACCATCTAAAGATCCTTTTATAAGGCATTTCCCCAGGAAAAAGAAATTAAAGACCTATACATGAAGTGGCATCATTTTGAATGCCAGAAGTTATGGTCTCGGTGTTCTAGCACCACCCTGATTACCATTACGGTCGAGCTATCCGCCCGAAAACAAGCGCTTCGTGGGAGGCAACCCACGCGAAAAAAGTAGACAAGTAAGTTTTTATTTTTGTTTTAATAAAAGAGTGATTGAAGTTCCGTGTGAAGAAGTGAGTTTGGGAGAGTCGTTCTAATGAAGGCCTAGTCTTGTGCAAGATGATTTATATACCTGGAAATATGTCTATGTATTGTCTTGGAACTAACCCCGCAGAAAAGCAAAGGAAAATAAAAGTCTCGCAAGAGACAGATCAAAAGACGGCATTCAAAACGACCACGTGCGGTCGTATGAACGGTCGCATGACCTACCGGAGGTTCCAGCGCAAAACATCAGAGACCGCAGGAGCAAAGACGGTGTTTCAAATGGATGCGTGCGTCCATTCGAGCAGTCGTTTAACTCTTTTGCAGAAAACGAAGAAATTTTCAGATTCAAAGACGGCGTTCCAAACGGGCGCATGCGCCCGTTCGAGCGGTCGTTTCACACCATCGACCAGAAGAAGAAAAAGACAGAATGAACGACGGTGTTTTAAACGAGCGTCGCCGGTCGTATAAGCGGTCTTATGAAGAGAGCATAGACGCAGGTAAGTCAGCAGGAAGAACGACGATGTTCCAAACGGGCCCATGCGCCCGTCCGAGCGGTCGTTTGGTATCCTGGCGGTCAATATTGCAGAAGGATGGGGATATCGATGAAGATGTGAACCATCGAATTAAAGCCGGATGGATGAAGTGGCGCCAAGCTTCTAGCATTCTCTGTGACAAGAGGGTGCCACAAAAGCTAAAAGGCAAGTTCTATAGGACGGCGGTTCGACCCGCAATGTTGTATGGCGCTGAGTGTTGGCCGACTAAAAGGCGACATGTGCAACAGTTAGGTGTGGCGGAGATGCGCATGTTGAGATGGATGTGTGGCCACACAAGGAAGGACCGAATCCGGAATGATGATATACGAGATAGAGTTGGGGTAGCGCCAATTGAAGAGAAGCTTGTCCAACATCGTCTGAGATGGTTTGGACATATTCAGCGCAGGCCTCCAGAAGCCCCAGTACATAGCGGACGGCTAAAGCGTGCTGATAATGTCAAAAGAGGCCGGGGTAGACCGAACTTGACATGGGAAGAGTCCGTAAAGAGAGACCTGAAGGATTGGAGCATCACCAAAGAACTAGCCATGGACAGGGGTGCGTGGAAGCTTGCTATCCATGTGCCAGAACCATGAGTTGGTCGCGAGATCTTATGGGTTTCACCTCTAGCCTACCCCAACTTGTTTGGGACTAAAGGCTTTGTTGTTGTTGTTGTTGTTGTTGTTGTTGTTGTTGCTTCTTCCTCCAAACCTCTCCAAACCCTAGCAAAACTTCGCCCAATCTCTCTACTCGTTCATTTTCAGTTTGAATCCTTCCGTGTGATCGATCTACGATACGGATACTTATAGTCTGCGTTGGTATTTCCCCGAAGAGGAGAGGATGATGCGGTACAGTAGAGATAAGTATTTCCCTCAGTTAAGAACCAAGGTTATCAATCCAGTAGGAGAACCAAGCAAAATTCCGTTAAGCGCACCTGCACACAAAAGATCAAACACTTGCACCCAACGCAAATAAGAGGGTAGTCAATCCTCTTAGCGGTTATTTGCAAGGATTAAATCTTATAGAGGTAAATAGATAAACTAAAATAGTAATTAAAATAAAAGTAAATAAATTGCAGCAAGGTATTTTTAGGTTTTTTATATATGATAAAGTAGACCCGGGGGCCATAGTTTTCACTAGAGGCTTCTCTCTCGAACACATAGCATACGGTGGGTAGACAAATTACTGTTGGGCAATTGATAGAAAAGCAAATAATTATGACGGATTCATGGCAATGATCATGTATATAGGCATCACGTCCGAGACAAGTAGACCGACTCCTGCCTGCATCTACTACTATTACTCCACCCATCGACCGCTATCCAGCATGCATCTAGGGTATTAAGTGTGAAACAGAGTAACGCCTTAAGCAAGATGACATGATGTAGACAAAGTAAACTAAAGCAATATGATTAAACCCCATCTTTTTATCCTTAATGGCAACAATACAAATACGTGTCATGTCCCCTTCTGTCACTGGGATTGAGCACCGCAAGATTGAACCCATCACAAAGCACCTCTCCCATTGCAAGATAAATCATTCTACTAGGCCAAACCAAATCGATAGATCGGAGAGAAATACAAAGCTATAATAATCATGCATAAAAGAGTTCAGAGAAGACTCAAATATTTCTCATGAATAATCTGATCATAAACTCACAATTCATCGGATCCCAACAAACACACCGCAAAAGAAAATTACATCGGATAGAACTCCAAGAACATCGAGGAGAGCATGGTATTGAAGATCAAAGAGAGAGAAGAAGCCATCTAGCTACTAGCTATGGACCCGTAGGTCTGTGGTAAACTACTCACACATCATCAAAAGGGCAGCAAGGTTGATGAAGAAGCCCTTCGTGATCGATTCCCCCTCCGGCAGATTACCGGAAAAGGCCTCCAGATGGGATCACGGAAGAACAGAGGCTTGCGGCGGCGGAAAGGTTTTCTCTTCTGGCTCTCTGTTGGTTTTGGAATATTTGGGAATTTATAGCGTTGGAATTAGGTCAAGAGGTGCCATGAGGGGCCCATAAGCCTGCGGGGGCGCCCTACCCCCCTGGACACGCCCTCCAGGCTTGCCGCCTCCTCGTGGCTCTTCTGGTCTTCTCCCGAAGCTTCCTGGGTCTCTTCTGGTCCAGAAAAAATTAATCCAAAGTTTTTTTCTCTCGTTTGGACACTTTTTGATAATGATTTTCTGAAAAGGCAAAAACAAGCAGAAAACAGCAACTAGCACTGGGCACTGGGTTAATAGGTTAGTCCCAAAAAATGATATATAATGGCATATAATTGCATATAAAACATCCAAGATTGATACTATAATAGCACGAAACAATCAAAAATTATAGATACGTTGGATACGTATCAAGCATCCCCAAGCTTAATTCCTGCTCGTCGTCGAGTAGGTAAATGATAAAAACAGAATTTTTGATGTGGAATGCTACCTATCATGTTTCATCATGTAATCTCTCTTACGGTATGAATAATAAGATCCGAATGATTCAAAGCAATAGTCTATAATTTTATATAAAGACATCAATACTCAGGCATACTAATAAACAATCATGTCTTTCAAAATAAAAATGCTAAAGAACGTTATCCCTACAAAATCATATAATCCTGTCATGCTCCATCTTCTTAACACAAAGTATTTATCATGAACTACCCCGATGACAAGCCGAGCAATTGGTTCATACTTTTTAACGCGCTTCAGCTTTATCAACTCCCACGCAATACATGAGCGCAAGCCATGGATATAGCACTATGGGTGGAATAGAATGTGGTGGTAGAGATAAATAAGATAAGTCAAAAATAAGAAGATAGTCTCACATCGACGACGCTAATCAACGGGCTATGGAGATGCCCATCAATTGATGTCAATGCGAGGAGTAGGGATTGCCATGCAACGGATGCACTAAGAGCTATAAGTGTATGAAATCTCAACATGAAAACTAAGTGGGTGTGCATCCAACTTGCTTGCTCATGAAGACCTCGGGCATTTGAGGAAGCCCATCATCGGAATATACAAGCCAAGTTCTATAATGAAAAATTCCCACTAGTATATGAAAGTGACAAAATAGGAGACTCTCTATATGAAAAACATGGTGCTACTCTGAAGCACAAGTGTGGAAAAAGGATAGTAACATTGCCCCTTCTCTCTTTTTCTCTCATATTTTTTTGTGGGCTCTTTTTGGCCTCTTTTTATTTATTTATTTATTTATTTTCATTCGGAGTCTCATCCCGACTTGTGGGGGAATCATGGTCTCCATCATCCTTTCCTCAATGGGACAATGCTCTAATAATGATGATCATCACACTTTTATTTACTTATAACTCAATATTACAACTCGATACTAGAACAAAATATGACTCTATATGAATACCTCTGGCAGTGTACCAGGATGTGCAATGATGCTAGCGTAACATGTATAAAAAATGATGAATGGTGGCTGAGCTACAAATACTATGTCAGCTATATGATCATGCAAAGCAATATGACAATGACGATGTGTGTCATAAAAACGGAACGGTGGAAGTTTCATGGCAATATATCTCGGAATGGCTATGGAAATGCCATGATAGGTAGGTATGGTGACTGTTTTGAGGAACATATAAAGAGGCTTATGTGTGATAGAGTGTATCATATCACGGGGTTTGGATGCACCGGCGAAGTTTGCACCAACTCTCGATGTGAGAAAGGGCAATGCACGGTACCGAAGAGGCTAGCAACTTGCGGAAGGGTGAGAGTGCGTATAATCCATGGACTCACATTAGTCATAAAGAACTCACATACTTATTGCGAAAGTTTATTAGCCCTCGAAGCAAAGTACTACTACGCATGCCCCTAGAGGGATAGATTGGTAGGACAAGGTCCATCGCTCGTCCCCGACCGCCACTCATAAGGTAGACAATCAACAATAAATCATGCTCCAACTTCTTAGCATAACAACAGATCATACGTGCATGCTTCGGGAATCACAAACCTTAACACCAATATTCTTACTAAACCACAATCATATACTAATACCTCCCACATATTACCATCTTAATATCGCAAAACTATTGCAAGGAATCAAACTTATCATATTCAGTGATCTACATGAAAGTTTTTATTATATCCCTCTTGAATACCTATCATATCAGGACCAAATTCATAACCCGTGCATATTACCATTGCTATTCATTAGACTCTCAAAAAGATATAAGTGAAGCATGAGAGTGCAACTATTTCTTTAAAATATAACCACCGCCATGCTCTAAAAGATATAAGTGAAGCACTAGAGCAACTGCCTAGCTCAAAAGATATAAGTGAAGCACATAGAGTATTCCAAAAAATCACGAATAATGTGTGTCCCTCTCAAAAAGGTGTGTTCAGCAAAGATGATTGTGACAAACTAAAAAGCAAACAAACTATATCACAAGACGCTCCAAGTAAAACACAAATCATGTGATGAATAAAAATATAGCTCCAAGTGAGTTACCGATAGATTGTAGATGAAAGAGGGGATGCCTTCCAGGGCATCCCCAAGCTTAGACGCTTGAGTCTTCCTTGAATATTACATTGGGGTGCCTTGGGCATCCCCAAGCTTAGGCTCTTGCCGCTCCTTATTCCTTTATCCATCGTAGTCTCACCCAAAACTTGAAAACTTCAGCACACAAAACTCAGCAGAAACCTCGTGAGATCCGTTAGTATAACAAATAAATCTTAAACTTTAGGTACTGTTGTAAATTGATTCATATTTAATATTGGCATAATGCTACTGTACTACAACTTCTCCATGACTCATACCCCCCGATACGATCCATAGATTCATCAAAATAAGCAAACTATGCAACAAAAGCAGAATCTGTCTAAAACAGAACAGCCTGTAAAGATTTGAATTAACGTCATACTTATGTAACTCCAAAAATTCTGAAAAATTAGGAAAACGTGGGCAATTCATATATCAATATTTTGCAAACAATTCAGAAGGTTCTGACACTCCAGCGAAAAAACAAAATTCCAGCACTAGACGCAAAAGTTTCTGTTTTCAAACAGCATCAATTATACTATCTTCCAAATCATCCCAAAGGCATTACTTGGCACAAACACTAATTAAAACATAAAAATACAATCATAACAGAAGCTATAATTGTGTAAACACTCAATAACAGAAGGTAAAAGCAAAAAATTATTTTATTCATTGGGTTGCCTCCCAACAAGCGCTATTGTTTTATGCCCCTAGCTAGGCATAATGCATAGTTTCAGGTGTTGTCATCCTTGGAGTTAATTCCATAAGTGGCCCTCATAATAGATTCATAAGGTGCTTTAATTCTCTTTCTAGGGAAGTGTTCCATCCCTTTCTTTAATGGAAATTGAAATCTTATATTACCTTCTTTCATATCAATAATAGCACCAATTGTTTGTAGAAAAGGCCTACCAAGTATTATGGGGCAAGAAGGATTGCATTAAATATCAAGAACAATAAAGTCCATGGGCACATAATTTCTATTTGCAAGAATAAGCACATCATTTATTCTACCCAATGGCTTTTTAATAGTTGAATCCGCAAGATGCAAATTAAGGGAACAAGGATCCATGTCGGTGAGACCTAGCACATCACACAAAGACTTTGGTATAGTGAAAACGCTAGCACCAAGATCACAAAGAGTATTACATTCATAATCTTTAATTTTGACTTTAATAGTAGGTTCCCATTCATCTTGTAATTTTCTAGGAATTGATACTTCCAACTCAAGTTTTTCTTTTCATCATGGCTTCTACGATATGTTTAGTGAAAGTTTTATTTTGTTCATATGCATTTGATGAATTAATCATGGATTGCAACCAGGAAATACACTCAATCAAAGAACAACTATCATAATTAAAGTCCTTGTAATCCAAAGTAGTGGGTGCATTACTATTTAAAGTTTTGACCTCTCCAAACCCACTTTTTTCATTTTTATGATCAAGATTATCACCCTCCAAGCAAGTGGGACTCCTTATATCTAAAGTTGAATCTTCTTCAGTCCCTTTTTCATCAAGCTTTATGTTACTATATAATGATTCAATATGAGTGACACCAATCATTTTAATATCTTCATCATTACTACGATAGAAACCGGGTGGAATCGCTTTTTTCTAGAAATTCTCGCTTAGCTCTCAACCTAGCGGTCCTTTCTTTACTTTCATTAATGGAAACATAGATAGCTTTAATAGACTCATTTATATCATACTTGGGTGGCAAAATTTTAGTTTTGAGATTTTCCACATCATGAGTAATTCTATCCATGTTCCTAGCCAATTCATCAACTCTATTCATTTTTTCTTCTATCATAGCATTGAAATTCTTTTGCGAACTAATAAATTATTTAATATTACTTTCAAGATCAGTAGGTATCATATTATTATTATTATTATAATTACCATAAGGATTGCCATAATTATTAGAGGAATTTCCAGGAAATGGTCTAGGATTGAAATTACCCCTATAAGAATTGTTGTTGAAATTATTTCTAGAGACAAAATTCACATCAATAGCATCATTATTTTGCTCAATCAAAGTAGACAATGGCACATCATTAGGATCAATATGAGCATTTTTACTAGCAACCAATTTCAATAGAGCATCCATCTTATCACTCAAAGTATTAATTTCTTTAACAGAATTTACCTTCTTACCAGTTGGAGTTCGTTCAGTGTGCCATTGAGAGTAATTTGTCATGATATTATCAAGAAGTTTTGTAGCTTCTCCCAATGTAAATTCCATAAAAGTACCACCTACGGCAGAGTCTAGCAAATTTCTAGAGACAAAGTTTAGCCCTGCATAAATTTTTTGTATGATCATCCATAAACTCAAGCCATGAGTTGGGCAATTTCTTATCATTAATTTAATTCTCTCCCAAGATTGTGCAACATGTTCATGCTCAAGTTGCTTAAAATTCATAATTTGATTTCTTAGAGAAATAATCTTAGCGGGAGGAAAATACTTGGTAATAAAAGCATCCTTACACTTATCCCAAGAATCAATACTATTTGTAGGCAAGGATGAAAACCAAGTTTTAGCACGATCTCGTAGTGAGAACGAAAATAATTTTAATTTGACAATATCATTATCCACATATTTTTTCTTTTGCATATCCCAAAGCTCAACGAAAGTATTTAGATGGGATGCAGCATCTTCATTAGGACTACCAGAAAATTGTTATTTCATAACAAGATTAAGCAAAGCAGCATTAATGTCACACGACTCCGCACTAGTGGCGGGAGGAGCAATAGGAGTACTAATAAAATCATTATTATTAGTATTGGAAAAGTCACACAATTTTGTATTTTCTTGAGACATCGCGACAAAGCAAGCAAACAAGCAAATAAAAATATTTTTTTGTTTTTGTAAAAAAAAAATAGAAGTGGGGGAGATGAAAACGAGAGGCAAATGCAAATAAAAGGCAAATAAAGTAAATGCAAGTGGATGATAGTTTGTGCAAAGGTACTTGGTAATTTTGATGATGTCTCCCTGGCAGCGGCGCCAGAAATTGGCAAGTTGATGGGAGACTGCTTTGCGTGACTTCTCCCCGGCAACGGCGCCAGAAATTCTTCCTGCTACTTGTAGTCTGCGTTGGTATTTTCCCCAAGAGGAAAGGATGATGCAGTATAGTAGAGATAAGTATTTCCCTCAGTTAAGAACTAAAGTTATCAATCCAGTAGGAGAACCAAGCAAAATTCTGTTAAGCGCACCTGCACACAAAAGAGCAAACACTTGCACCCAACGCAAATAAGAGGGTTGTCAATCCTCTTAGCGGTTATTTGCAAGGATTAAATCTTATAGAGGTAAATAGATAAACTAAAATACTAATTAAAATAAAAGTAAATAAATTGCAGCAAGGTATTTTTAAGTTTTTTATATATGATAAAGTAGACCCGGGGGCCATAGTTTTCACTAGAGGCTTCTCTCTCGAACACATAGCATACGGTGGGTAGACAAATTACTGTTGGGCAATTGATAGAAAAGCAAATAATTATGACGGATTCATGGCAATGATCATGTATATAGGCATCACGTCCGAGACAAGTAGACCGACTCCTGCCTCCATCTACTACTATTACTCCACCCATCGACCGCTATCCAGCATGCATCTAGGGTATTAAGTATGAAACAGAGTAACGCCTTAAGCAAGATGACATGATGTAGACAAAGTAAACTCAAGCAATATGATTAAACCCCATCTTTTTATCCTTAATGTCAACAATACAAATACGTGTCATGTCCCCTTCTGTCACTGGGATTGAGCATCGCAAGATTGAACCCATCACAAAGCACCTCTCCCATTGCAAGACAAATCAATCTAGTAGGCCAAACCAAATCGATAGATCAGAGAGAAAAACAAAGCTATAATAATCATGCATAAAATAGTTCAGAGAAGACTCAAATATTTCTCATGAATAATCTGATCATAAACTCACAATTCATCGAATCCCAACAAACACACCGCAAAAGAAGATTACATCGGATAGAACTCCAAGAACATCGAGGAGAACATGGTATTGAAGATCAAAGAGAGAGAAGAAGCCATCTAGCTACTAGCTATGGACCTGTAGGTCTGTGGTAAACTACTCACACATCATCGGAAGGGCGGCAAGGTTGATGAAGAAGCCCTCCGTGATCGATTCCCCCTCCGACAGATTACCGGAAAAGGCCTCCAGATGGGATCGCGAAAGAACAGAGGCTTGCGGCGACAGAAAGGTTTTCTCTTCTGGCTCTCTGTTGGTTTTAGAATATTTGGGAATTTATAGCGTTGGAATTAGGTCAAGAGGTGCCACGAGGGGCCCACAAGCCTGGGGGGCGCGCCCTCCAGGCTTGCCGCCTCCTCGTGGCTCTTCTGGTCTTCTCGCGAAGCTTCCTGAGTCTCTTCTGGTCCAGAAAAAATTAATCCAAAGTTTTTTTCTCGTTTGGACACTTTTTGATAATGATTTTCTGAAAAGGCAAAAGCAAGCAGAAAACAGCAACTGGCACTGGGCACTGGGTTAATAGGTTAGTCCCAATAAAATGATATATAATGGCATATAATTGCATATAAAACATCCAAGATTGATACTATAATAGCATGGAACAATCAAAAATTATAGATACATTGGAGACGTATCAAGCAACCAAATGGGCTTGTGCGAATACTCTCGCCAAGCTAGGTATCACCCATGATTTTAATTTGCTTTGTCATAATGCCGGGTTGCATCATTTTGTCTATCAGGGATGTGAGACTTATGAACGATTGACACTTGAGTTTCTTAGTACTCTCTAGCACAATGTTGGTTTAATGCCAAATGCATATGAAGAGGAGAGGATCACTTTTCGTCTCCTTGACCAAGATTTTAACATCACTTTTGCTGAGTGGTGTAACTACTTTGGCTTCCCCAACAATGATGATGATGTTAGAATGTTTATGATTTCACTGACTCGCACCCGAGGCGATCCTTTCTTCGGATGAGTCATCATGGCTCTAGGCATAGAGCCAGTTGCATTGAAAGTCCTGCTATACGTTATTTCTATTATGTTATCACTAACTCGTTGCAGGCACGAGGAGAAGTTTCCAAAGTGAATGAGGAGAACATGCTAGTTCTCGGGAAAGCAGCAAACCTGGACGTCAGTTATTCGCCCAATCTGGGGGCAATATTTTTGCTACACCTCACGCATCAAGCAAACCATGCACAAGGAGATATCGTGTGTGGAGGAATGATCACCATGTTGGCCAACTCCCTTGGCCACAACTACAATCACCTCCGCCCCATTGTCGGTAACACCCTTGTAAAACATTCGTGTTCTTACTAGCGCTAGTATGGTAGTAGTTTGGAATGGCCGTCATTGTATCAAAATTCCTGGAGTGGCATACTTGCTACCCACTCCTATGCCTAACCGTTTCTCCATCGAGAATGGACAATTGCATTATGTTGCACGGGAAGGAGATGCAGCTTTTGACCAAGAGGGGCCAGAACCTGAACAAGTAGATGAAGAAGAACTTGCCACCGACGAAGAGGAGGAGCAGCCCCAACATGACTACACCACCTACGCGGACCTCAACAACCTTCAGGGCTCTATTCAAGATATCAGCAACCTCGCATCGTCCCTGAGAGGCACGGCCGCCTACATGAACATGAACTTCTCCAACTCGAGGCAGGAGTGGGCTCCTGACCAACCGCCACAATGATCTCACCAGTTTGGGCTTGTAAGAGCCTAAGCTTGGGGGGAGGTTATCACCACTTCTACATCAAGATGTGGCAGTATCTGAATAAATTGTAATGAGGTTGTACTTAAGCTCGAGGAGCTTCGAAACACTCGTGTTGGTTTGTTCCAACACTTTGCTTTTTATTTTGCTTTTTTTGCCTTTGCGATTTTTTCGATTGCAAGTTAGTTTTCAAAAACCCAAAAACCAAAAAAAATAAAATAGAATAAGCTTTGCTTTGCTCTTGTTCCTTATTTAGCCCCTTGGAGTTCGTTTGCATTTTGTTTTCAGAGGAGTTGATCTATGCCAGGACAACGAGGAATGCACGAGTAAGGAAGAGAAGTGTGTAAATTCGCAACTGTGAAGGTATGTCCTACGACCCCCGTCTTTTGCACTTGAATATTTAAAGTAGATGTAGTAGTTGTATGTGTGATACGTGCAAATGTAAGTAAGTCCTGATAGTTGATGCAAAGGTTTTGCTCTAGTAGCTGAAATAATTTTGTAGCCTTTGTTTTCTTTAGTTTAGACAACTAAGACTTGCCGTAGGGCAGTTTTTAAATGAAATGTTATTAACCAAATAAAAATATGCACAAGAGAAAGTCTCTCAAGACTTGGGAGTTGAGAAATTGTAGTGGAAGTATTGTTTAATCATGCTCAACCCCATATCGTTAATTTTAATAGACTTGATAGCACTTGTGGATTGAATTGTCTAGAGGAACTTAGTTGAAAGGTGGGTGAGATTATGCCAAAAATCTGTGTTGTATATCTCAACATGGTGTTACAGCCTCCGGCTGGTGCCATGGTCTTTGCTACTATATACGCGTTTACATGTGTAAATGTGGCTTTGTCACCCTTCTTGATGTTATGCTGAGGACTCCGCTGGCCAATGAACGATCCACCAAGAGCGACAGCTCGGATTTCGGCTATGAGTTTGTTACCGTACGTAGTGGCAACACTACAAACGAATATTATTCGGCTTTCTCTTGAGTGGGTGTGTATGTGGTAAATAAAGGGGACAGATCAAAAGAGCTCGAAAGAGACATTATTGCTAAAGGTCCATAGTTCCCAAACATTAAGCCACAGCAAAAACCTATGCATGGTCACTTATTTGGCATAATCTCCTTCACGTGACAATCAAAGTTCCAGCAAACAATGATTGAAACATAGTGTTTAAGAGCCTAGAGGAGGAGACAATTGTGGGTGTACTCATGAGCACTTGAACATTATATTTTACTACATGCTTTCTACTCCCTAACTTGTGTTTTCAAGGCTCTATCTAAAGAAACTCTTCCGTGCATTCCCGACAAGCAAGTGTTGTCTAGATTAAATGAAATGAAGTGTTGCAAAGTTATTTTATCTAGTAGATCAGAAACTTTGTGTTAATTATCTTTGCTTCACTAACACTTGCTCTATAACCATGCCACCGGTATATCTATGATAAGTTTTCAGGTCAAGAAGCGGAGGGCTATCTAGGCATACCGGTCGTAAGTGAACCAAAACCTTCTCGTTATTTCGGTTTAAACAATTGAGTTCCTTATGCTTCGGATTTCTCTCTATGTTGCTCGAGGACGATCAAGTTTAAGCTTGGGGGAGTTGATGAGTGATATTTTTACACTCATTTCAACCTCGTTTAAACCAAATTATTTCATTAAAAGAGATATATTTGCTCCGATATTGTCACTAATGACTAATAAGTGTGAGGGATTCCACAAATCCTCTCTTTGATATTTTTCCACAGGAAATGGGCTAAAAAGGGAAGAAATCACGTGGGAGAAAGGAAAGGAAGGAAATTGGAGAGATAAGTCACCAGAAGGCCGTCAGTGTCAAAGACGGCATTCCATGCGACCGCGAGCGCTCGAGCGGTCGTTTGGCATGGAAACCAAGGCAGGTCGTCCACCTGAACAACTTTTATAAAGGGGACCCAGTCGAAATGTGAACAGAGAGCGCGTCGGGAGAACGTCCAGCACAGCCACAACCCTTTCATCTTCATCTTCATCCACAAACCCTAGCCGCCGCCATTTGCATCTCCATAGCCATCTCCATCACCGTAGTTCTCTTCCATCTAGTTCATACTTGTAATCGTGCATCGCACAAGGCATCCATTGTAAGACATATTGAAATCAATCAATCTCAAGATGTGTTCTTCAATGTTTTCTTCTCGCAATCTGATCTCGATGTGTGAGTAGATCGGTAAGGTATGGGGGTGAGGCATGAGCCTTGTAACCCCAGGTATTCGGTGAAGGGATCATTGGGAGTCTTTGACATAATGTCTTGTATGTGTGAAATAAAATTGTTTCATGAAGTTTCTCTTGTCTTGTCCGTGATCTTCATCCCTGCAGGTACCCAGGATCATGGAGATCGAGCATCGGTGAGGCTAGGAGGAAGGGGACCGTGAAGTGTTATACCGAACACCGGTGACAATAAGGATTAGTAGGGTAACATGGATCATAACCTTGGGGATTCATGAGGTGTAGTCATTGAACGCCCAAAGCTTTTGTCTGATATTATTACCTTAATTATCAGGGCAACCCCGTGAGATGGATAGGGCCTGTGGTAGGACAACTGATTCTTGATGCAGGACTCATGCCAGTCAAGATGTTATTTGGACACATCCCCCATTTTGATACAAAGCAAGCACCTCTTGACGGGTGACTTCCCGCGCACAAACTAATATTATTTTTTATCCCAACACCAATACATGGTTGTAAGCATTAAGACCTCATCCCTGTACCTTCTTTTTATTATAAGTGTTTGAATCACAATTTGCTTGCTGATCCGGTCAAAAGCTGGATTTGACACTCTGGCAAAATCTTGCTAGAGACCATTGCTTCAAAGGGATCTTCCTCTCGTGGATTCGATACCCAGGGTCACCTCAGGGGAAATAGGTGCGGGATACCCTTTCTTGTTCCAATACCGGATCAATAAAAAGGAGATACCATGTTCATGGATGATTTTTCCGTTTACGGAAATTCTTTTTATGATTCCTTAAGCAACCTTGATCGAGTTTTACAGAGATGTGAAGAAACTAATCTTGTCTTGAATTGGGAGAAGTGTCACTTTATGGTGAACGAAGGTATAGTCCTTGGGCATAAAATTTCTGAAAGAGGTATTGAAGTAGACAAAGCTAAAGTTGATGCAATTGAGAAAATGCCATGTCCTAAAGATATCAAAGGTATAAGAAGTTTCCTAGGTCATGCTGGTTTCTATAGAAGGTTCATAAAAGACTTCTCTAAAATTTCTAGGCCTCTTACTAATCTCTTGCAAAAAGATGTTCCATTTGTTTTTGATGATGATTGCGTAGAAGCCTTTGAAATACTTAAGAAAGCCTTAATATCTGCACCTATTGTTCAACCACCGGATTGGAACTTACCCTTTGAAATTATGTGTGATGCTAGTGATTATGCTGTTGGTGATGTTCTAGGACAAAGAGTTGATAAGAAATTAAATGTTATTCATTATGCTAGTAAAACTATAAACAGTGCTCAAAGAAATTATGCCACTACTGAGAAAGAATTTTTAGCGGTTGTGTTTGCATGTGATAAGTTCAGATCTTATATTGTTGATTCTAAAGTAATTATTCACACTGATCATGCTGCTATTAAATACCTTATGGAAAAGAAAGATGCTAAACCTTGACTAATTAGGTGGGTACTTTTGCTTCAAGAATTTGATTTGCATATTGTTGATAGAAAGGGAGCTGAAAATCCAGTAGCGGATAATTTGTCTAGGATGGAAAATGTTCTTGATAACTCCGCCTATGTTGTCTCAACATAGCCGGTCCCAAGCCCGGATAAAGGAGGAGGGTTGTGATAGGCTTGGCGAGCCAACGTCAAAACTCAGCCACTCTTATGGAGATGAAACCCAAAAGATTTTCGTTGGGGCGTAACCCTCTCAGCGACGCGCCACATCGGAACCCGGGTGTGGTGGAAAATGGGCAAGGGCCGGGCCGTCACCCCCCAGGTGGCGCGCCGTATCTTGATCTGGATACGGTGGCAAGTGAGCGAGGATCGGGTCGTCGCATCCTTAGTGGCGCGCTACATCGGCGCCCGGGTGTAGTGAAAATTGAGCAAGGGTCTTCGCATTTGACTCGACGAGTGCGAAGGGTAAGGAAGCTAGGCGAGCCTAGGAGGATTCGCTTAGGTAGCTGGAACGTAGGGTCTCTGACAGGTAAGCTTCGGGAGGTAGTTGATACCGCGGTGAGGAGAGGCGTTGATATCCTTTGCGTCCAAGAGACCAAATGGAGGGGACAAAAGGCGAAGGAGGTGGAGGGTACCGGCTTCAAGCTGTGGTACACGGGGACGGTTGCAAACAGAAATGGAGTAGGCATCTTGATCAGCAAGAGCCTCAAGGATGGAGTGGTAGACGTCAAGAGACGTGGGGACCGGATTATCCTGGTCAAGCTGGTAGTTGGGGACTTAGTTCTCAACGTTATCAGCGCGTATGCCCCGCAAGTAGGCCACAATGAGAACACCAAGAGGGAGTTCTGGGAAGTCCTAGAGGACATGGTTAGGAGTGTACCGATTGGCGAGAGGCTCTTCATAGGAGGAGACCTCGATGGCCACGTGGGCACATCTAACACAGGTTTTGAAGGGGTGCATGGGGGTTTTGGCTATGGCATCAGGAACCAAGAAGGAGAAGATGTCTTAAGCTTTGCGCTAGCCTACAACATGATCATAGCTAACACCCTCTTTAAGAAGAGAGAATCACATCTAGTGACTTACAGTAGTGGGCAACACTCTAGCCAGATTGATTTCATCCTCTCGAGAAGAGAAGACAGGCGTGCATGCCTAGACTGTAAGGTGATACCTGGAGAGAGTGTTGTCCCTCAGCATAAGCTTGTGGTTGCTGACCTCCGCTTTCGGATTCGTGTCCAGCGGGACAAGCGTGACAAAGTCGCTAGAACGAAGTGGTGGAAGCTCAAGGGGGAGGTAGCTCAGGCGTTCAAGGAGAGGGTCATTAAGGAGGGCCCTTGGGAGGAAGGAGGTGATGTAGACAACATGTGGATGAAGATGGCGACTTGCATTCGTAAGGTGGCCTCAGAGGAGTTTGGAGTGTCCAGGGGAAGTAGAAGAGAAGCTAAAGATACCTGGTGGTGGAACGATGATGTCCAGAAGGCAATTAAGGAGAAGAAAGAGTGTTTTAGACGCCTATATCTGGATAGGAGTGCAGACAACATAGAGAAGTACAAGATGGCAGAGAAGGCCGCAAAGCGAGCTGTGAGTGAAGCAAGGGGCCGGGCGTATGAGGACCTCTACCAACGGTTAGACACGAAGGAAGGCGAAAGGGGCATCTATAAGATGGCCAAGATCCGAGAGAGGAAGACGAGGGATGTTGACCAAATCAAGTGCATCAAGGACGGAGCAGATCAACTCCTGGTGAAGAACGAGGAGATTAAGCATAGATGGCAGGAGTACTTTGACAAGCTGTTCAATGGGGAGAGTGAGAGCTCTACCATTGATCTGGACGACTCCTTTGCTGATACTAGCAGGCTTTTTGTGCGGCGAATCCAGGAGTCGGAGGTCAAGGAGGCTTTGAAGAGGATGAAAGGAGGCAAGGCGATGGGCCCTGATTGTATCCCCATTGAGGTGTGGAGAGGCCTCGGGGACATAGCGATAGTATGGCTAACCAAACTTTTCAACCTCATTTTTCGGGCAAACAAGATGCCAGAAGAATGGAGACGGAGTATATTAGTACCAATCTTCAAGAACAAGGGGGATGTTCAGAGTTGTACTAATTACCGTGGAATTAAACTGATGAGCCATACAATGAAGCTATGGGAGAGAGTCATTGAGCACCGCTTAAGAAGAATGACAAGCGTGACCAAAAATCAGTTTGGTTTCATGCCTGGGAGGTCGACCATGGAAGCCATTTTCTTGGTACGACTACTTATGGAGAGATATAGGGAGCAAAAGAAGGACCTGCATATGGTGTTCATTGACTTGGAGAAGGCCTATGATAAGATACCGCGGAATGTTATGTGGTGGGCCTTGGAGAAACACAAAGTCCCAGCAAAGTACATTACCCTCATCAAGGACATGTACGATAATGTTGTGACAAGTGTTCGAACAAGTGATGGCGACACTGATGACTTCCCGATTAAGATAGGACTGCATCAAGGGTCAGCTTTGAGCCCTTATCTTTTTGCCTTGGTGATGGATGAGGTCACAAGGGATATACAAGGAGATATCCCATGGTGTATGCTCTTTGCGGACGATGTGGTGCTAGTCGATGAGAGTCGGACGGGGGTCAACAGGAAGTTGGAGTTATGGAGGCAAACTTTGGAATCGAAAGGTTTTAGACTTAGTAGGACTAAAACCGAGTACATCAGGTGCGCTTTCGGTACTACTAGGCACGAGGAGTAGGAGGATGTTAGCCTTGATGGGCAGGTTGTGCCGCAGAAGGACACCTTTCGATATTTGGGGTCAATGTTGCAAAAGGATGGGGATATCGATGAAGATGCGAACCATCGAATTAAAGCCGGATGGATGAAGTGGCGCCAAGCTTCTAGCATTCTCTGTGACAAGAGGGTGCCACAAAAGCTAAAAGGCAAGTTCTATAGGACGGCGGTTCGACCCGCAATGTTGTATGGCGCTGAGTGTTGGCCGACTAAAAGGCGACATGTGCAACAGTTAGGTGTGGCGGAGATGCGCATGTTGAGATGGATGTGTGGCCACACAAGGAAGGACCGAATCCGGAATGATGATATACGAGATAGAGTTGGGGTAGCGCCAATTGAAGAGAAGCTTGTCCAACATCGTCTGAGATGGTTTGGACATATTCAGCGCAGGCCTCCAGAATCCCCAGTACATAGCGGACGGCTAAAGCGTGCTGATAATGTCAAAAGAGGCCGGGGTAGACCGAACTTGACATGGGAAGAGTCCGTAAAGAGAGACCTGAAGGATTGGAGCATCACCAAAGAACTAGCCATGGACAGGGGTGCGTGGAAGCTTGCTATCCATGTGCCAGAACCATGAGTTGGTCGCGAGATCTTATGGGTTTCACCTCTAGCCTACCCCAACTTGTTTGGGACTAAAGGCTTTGTTGTTGTTGTTGTTGTTGTTGGAAAATGTTCTTGATGACCCACTTCCTATTAATGATAATTTTCCTGATGAGCAAATAGCGGTGGTAAATGCTTCCCGCAATAGTCCTTGGTATCCAGATTATGCTAATTATATTGTTGCTAAATATATCCCACCTAGTTTCAAATACCAAAAAAAAGAAAAAGTTATTCATTGATTTAAGACATTACTTTTGGGATGACCCACATTTATATAAAGAAGGAGTAGATTGTGTTATTAGACGTTGTGTACCTGAGCATGAACAGGAACAAATCCTACAGAAGTGTCACTCCGAGGCATACGGAGGACACCATGCGGGAGACAGAACTGCACATAAGGTACTACAGTCTGGTTTTTATTGGCCTACTCTTTTCAAAGATGCACGTAAGTTTGTCCTTTCTTGTGATGAATGTCAAAGAATTGGTAATATTGGTAAATGTCAGGAAATGCCTATGAATTATTCACTTGTTATTGAACCATTTGATGTTTGGGGCTTTGATTATATGGGACCTTTTCCTAAATCCAACGGGTATACACATATTCTTGTTGTTGTTGATTATGTTACTAAGTGGGTAGAACCTATTCCAACTAGTAGTGCTGATCACAAGACCTCTATTAAAATGCTTAAATAAGTTATATTCCCGAGGTTTAGAGTCCCTAGATACTTGATGACTGATGGTGGTTCACATTTTATTCATGGTGCTTTCGTAAACTTCTTGCTAAATATGATGTTAACCATAGAATTGCATCCCCTTATCATCCTCAGTCTAGTGGTCAAGTTGAATTAAGCAATAGAGAAATAAAGTTAATTTTGCAGAAGACTGTTAATAGATCCAGGAAAAATTGGTCTAAGAAACTTGATGATGCATTGTGGGCTTACAGAACTGCTTATAAAAATCCTATGGGTATGTCTCCGTATAAAATGGTTTATGGAAAAGCATGTCATTTACCTCTTGAATTAGAACATAAAGCTTATTGGGCAATTAAGGAACTTAACTATGATTTCAAACTTGCCGATGAGAAGATGTTATTTGATATTAGCTCCCTAGATGAATGGAGAACCCAAGCCTATGAAATGCCAAGTTGTTTAAAGAAAAAGTTAAAAGATGGCATGACAAAAGAATTCAAAAATGGGAATTCAAAGTGGGTGAGCATGTTCTATTGTACAATTCTCGTTTCAGATTTTTTGCAGGAAAACTTCTCTCCAAATGGGAAGGGCCATATATCATCGAAGAAGTTTATCGCTCCGGAGCTATCAAAATCAACAACTCCGAAGGCACTAATCCGAGAGTGGTTAATGGGCAAAGAATTAAACATTATATCTTAGGTACACCCATTAATGTTGAAACTAATATTATTCAAACTATGACACCGGAGGAACACATAAAAGAGAACTTCCGGAATGCTCCAGAACCCTGAAAAAGATTAGGTATGTGATACAGTAAGTAAACCGACTCCAAAAATTCCATAAAAATTATTTTTGTCCGCTTTGGAATATTAGAAAAAATACAAAAATAAGAAACAGCTGAAGGGACCCACGAGGAGGTCACAAGGCAACAGGGCGCGCCCTACCCCCCTGGGCGCGCCGGGTTGCCTTGTGGGCCCCTCGTGTGCCTTCCCGACTCTGTTTTCCTCTCGTATACTTGTTTTGCAAGATAAAAATTCTTTATATATACTCCCGGACGTTCTGACCACTGTATCGCAAGCTTCTCCTCTGTTCTTGTTTCGGGCCGTTTTCTGTCAGATTTTTTAGGCACGGCACCATGTCATCTCAGGATTCGGACGGGGAAAGCTATGTTTCACACCTTATCGCAAACCCTAGAGTCTATGGGGATATTGAGCCCTATGGATGGACAACCTATGAGGACAAGGATGCCAATTTAAAGGGGATGAACTCATCGAGTGAAGAAGAAAAAGAGGATCCTCTGCCCCAGCCAGGAGATATGCATGTGGAGTTCAAAAAGTCGAGCCTACCGAATAAGCTTAAACCTTCCAATACTCGATTTACCCCTTATCGCCGTGTGCAAGTGGATGTTTCCTCTTCCTCCACCAAAACCCATCTCCTGGAGGATGGTATATCCACTGTTACAAGCAAGCTCTGCAAGGAGAATGCGGATCTTAAAAGGGAGGTCATTGAGCTCAAGGAGGAAATTCGTACCCTCAGGGGAATCATCGCTAAAAGAATTACTTCATCACCACCATCACTGAAGAAAGTCACTTGAGTACACGGGTATGGGCACCACCCTTGGCTTGTTCCAAGCTTGCGGGAGGTGCCCCGGTATCCTATCACCATCACCTTTTTACTATCATTATCTATCTTAGTTCGATCCTTAGTTATTTCGTGATCTAGAAGAATAAAGTTTTAGTATGATCTAGTTTCAAGTGCTTGTTTGGTGATCTATCTATCTATGTAATCGTGTGTGAGAGTTATATAATAAAGAGTAGTTGAGTTTTGCTTCTTTACTTTTATGTTTCAATCCTAGCAATAAAAGAATGAAAAGATCATATGCTAATCCCTCGGGGAAGTAATGACTTTACATAAGAAAAGTATAGTTGATAAAATTTATTGGAAGTTAACAAACATAGCATTGGTCATTGATGCAATCCATGAAAAAGTAATAAAGGAAGAGAGGATTCACATATAAATATACTATCTTGGACATCTTTTATGATTGTGAGCCCCCATTAAATATTCTATGTCAAAGAGTTGACGTTGGACAAGGAAGACAACGTAATGAGTTATGTTTGTTTATATCCACATAGAAGTTATATTGTCATAGATCCTCTAACATGTGGTGCTTGCTCACTATCTTTTGCTAGCCAAAATCTGCACTAAGTAGAGATACTACTTGTGCATCCAAAACCCTTGAACCCAGTTTCATGTCATGAGAGTCCACTATATCTACCTATGGATTGAATAAGATCCTTCAAGTAAGTTGTCATCGGTGCATAAAGCAATAAAAATTGCCTCTAAATATGTATGAACTTTTATTGTAAGGGAAAATAAGCTTTGTACGAACTTGTGATGGTGAAGAAATAAAAGCGACAAACTGCATAATAAAGGTTGCTATCACAAAGGGCAATATAAAGTGACATTCCTTTGCATTTAGAGTTTGCACATCCAAAAATAAAAAGCGCATGACAACCTCTACTTCCCTCTGCGAAGGGCCTATCTTTTACTTTTCTGTATTTACTTTTATGCAAGAGTCAATAGTGTTCCTCTTTATTCTGTTTTTATTTTTCTCTTTGCAAGCATCATGTGGTGGGAAAGATCTAGGCACATATATCCAGTTGGATGTAAGTAATCATGATTTATTATTGTAGACTTTACCCTTGAGGTGAATTGGTTTGGTGGTGAAACTATAAACCCCCATCTTCCTATGTGTCTGATTGAAGCTTTCGCCCCATAAATATGCCGTGAGTGTCAGCAATCATAGAAGACTAAATGATGGTTGAGTATGTGGACTTGCTAAACAAAAAAGGCTCTTACATAGACTCTTCTTGGAAATATGATGAATTGTGATTGTTTCATTGACTAAGAACATAGTTTGTTAGTTTTCAAGAAAGTTTATGCTTTATACTTCGATGTTGTAATGAATTATTACTTGTTCATGAGAAGTTTTATGATAATATATTGCTGCTATATTGATCATGATGCTTTCTTGTCCGTATTTTGTTTTATCGACACCTCTCTCTCTCTAAACATGCGGTCATGATTATCGATTTCGGCTTTCGCTTGAGGACAAGCGAGGTCTAAGCTTGGGGGAGTTGATACGTCCAATTTGCATCATGTTTTCCTATTGATATTTATAATATGATTGGTCATTATTTCACTTTATGATGCAATTCTTATGCATTTTCTCTCTTAATTTGCAAGATTTATATGAAGAGGGGGGTTACCGGCAGCTGGAATTCTGGACTTGAAATAGCTACAGCAGAGATACCTATTCTACAGAGCTCCAAATGACCTGAAACTTCACGCAGATTTTTTATTGAATATATAAAAAATATAGGAAGAAAGAAATACCAGAGGGGCCCACCAGTTGCCCACAAGGCAACAAGGCGGGCCACCCCTTGGGCGCGCCCTGATGCCTTGTGGGGCCCACAGTGGCCTCTGGCCCCCTCCTTCTGCTATATAAGGTCATTTGCCCTAAAAATAGGGAGAGGACTTTCGGGACAAAGCGCCGCCGTCTCGAGGCGGAACTTGGGCAGGAGCACTTTTGCCCTCCGGCGGAGCGATTCCGCCGGGGATACTTCCCTCCGGGAGGGGGAAATCGAAGCCATCGACATCACCAACGATCCTCTCATCATGGGAGGACCAATCTTCATCAACATCTTCACTAGCACCATCTCATCTCAAACCCTAGTTCATCTCTTGTATTCAATCTTTGTCTCAAAACCTCAGATTGGTACCTGTGAGTTGCTAGTAGTGTTGATTACATCTTGTAGTTGATGCTAGTTGGTTTATTTGGTGGAAGATTATGTTCAGATCCTTAATGATATTCAATACCCCTATGATCTTGAACATGAATATGATTTGTGAGTAGTTACGTTTGTTCTTGAGGACATGGGAGAAGTCTTGTTATAAGTAATCATGTGAATTTGGTATTCATTCGATATTTTGATGATATGTATGTTGTTGCTTCCTTTAGTGGTGTCATGTAAACGTCGACTACATGACACTTCACCATACTTGGGCCTAAGGGAAGGCATTGTGGAGTAATAAGAAGATGATGGGTTGCTAGAGTGACAGAAGCTTAAACCCTAGTTTATGCGTTATTCCGTAAGGGGCTGATTTGGATCCATATGTTTCATGCTATGGTTAGATTTATCTTAATTCATCTTTCGTAGTTGCGGATGCTTGCGAGAGGGGGTAATCATAAGAGGTTTTCTTGTTCAAGTAAGAACAGCACCCTAGCACCGGTCCACCCACATATCGAATAATCAAAGTAGCGAACGCGAATCAACTAAACATGATGAAAGTGACCAGACGAGAATTCCCATGTGTCCTCGAGAACGCTTTGCTTATATAAGACACCGTTCCGTCTTGTCCTTTGCTATAAAAAGGATTGTACCACCTTGTTGCACTCTTGTTACTATTGTTACTTGTTACTCGTTATGAATTATCTTGCTACAAAACTATCTGTTACCGCTACTTTCAGTGCTTGCAGAGAACACACCTTGCTGAAAACCGCTTACCATTTCCTTCTACTCCTCGTTGGGTTTGACACTCTTACTTATCGAAAGGACTATGATTGATCCCTATACTTGTGGGTCATCAATGGAGATCATGGTGTCATGCCGGTGACGATGGAGATCATGCCGGTGCTTTGGAGATGGAGATCAAAAGCATGAGATGATAATGGCCATATCATGTCACATGCATTGACTGCATGTGATGTTTATCCTTTTTATGCATCTTTTTTTGCTTAGGACGATGGTAGCATTATAAGTTGATCCCTTTACTTAATTTCAAGATAAAAGTGTTCTCCCTAAGTATGCACCGTTGCGAAAGTTCGTCGTTTCGAAGCACCTCGTGATGATCGGGTGTGATAAGACTCTTCGTTCGCATACAACGGGTGTAAGCCAGTCTTGCACAAGCAGAATACTGTTGGAAATATGCCCTAGAGGCAATAATAAATTGGTTATTATCATATTTCCTTGTTCATGATAAATGTTTATTATTCATGCTAGAATTGGATTGATCGAAAACTTAAATACATGTGTGGATACATAAACAACATTGTGTCCCTAGTGAACCTCTACTAGACTCGCTCGTTGATCAAAGATGGTTAAGGTTTCCTAACCATAGACATGAGTTGACATTTGATAACGGGATCACATCATTAGGAGAATGATGTAATGGACAAGACCCAACCGTAAGCTTAGCATATGATCGTATCACTTAAGTTTATTGCTACAACTTTCTTCATGTCAAGTATCTATTCCTAAGACCATGAGATCATGCAACTCCTAGATAGCGGAGGAATACCTTGTGTGCTATCAAACGTCACTTCGTAACTGGGTGATCATAAAGGTGCTCTACAGGTGTCTCTGAAGGTGTCTGTTGGGTTGGCATGGATCGAGACTGGGATTTGTCACTCCGTATGACGGAGAGATATCTCTGGGCCCTCTCGGTAATACAACATCACAAGAAGCTTGCAAGCATGTGACTAATGAGTTTAGTCGTGAGATCTTGTATTACAAAACGAGTAAAGAGACTTGCCGGTAACGAGATTGAACTAGGTATGGAGATACCGATGATCGAATCTCGGGCAAGTAACATATCGCTCGACAAAGGGAATTGTATACGGGATTAATTGAATCCTTGACATAGTGGTTCAACCGATAAAGATCTTCGTTGAATATGTCGGAGTCAATATGGACATCCCGGTCCTGCTATTGGTTATTGATCGGAGAGGAGTCTCGGTCATGTCTGTATGATTCTCGAACCCGTAGGGTCACACACTTAACGTTCGGTAACGCTAGGGTAGTATTGAGATATTAATGGCATGAACCGAATATTGTTCGGAGTCTCGGATGAGATCTCGGACATCACGAGGAGTTCCGGAATGGTCCGAAGGTAAAGATTTATATATGGAAAGTTGTTATCGGGGTTCCGGAAAAGGTTCAATTTTTTTCGGTATTGTACCGGGAAGCTTCCAGAGGATACCGGAGGGGTCCGAAAGTCCACAAGTGGATTCCACTAGCCCCTAGGGTGTGCATGGGCTGTAGGGGGGCGCCCTGGCCTTATTGGACCAGGCACACCAGCCCCCACAAGGCCCATGCGCCTGGGAAGGAGAAACCCTAAGTGGGAGGGAGTCCACTTGCATTGGGAGGCAAGTTTCCTCCCTTGGCCGCCTCCCCTCCTTGGAGGAGGGGCTAGGGCTACGCCCCCAGCCCTCCCACGCCCCTATATATGGTGGGGAGGGGGCACAAGGGCTGGATACACCAAACCCAAGCCTCCTCTCTCTCCCGATAAGCCTCCACCTCGATCCGTCAGCGCTTGGCGAAGCCCTGTCGGTGTTCCACTACCATTACCACCACCACGCCGTCGTGTTGGTTCAGATCTCATCTACCTATTCTCCCTCTCTTGCTGGATCAAGAAGGAGGATACGTCACCGAGCTGGACGTGTGCTAAACTCGGAGGTGCCGCACGTGCGGTGCTTGGATCGGATTGGATCACAACGCGAGTACGACTATGCCAACCACGATCTCTAGATCATTAACACTTTCGGTCTACAAGGGTATGTAGACACACTCCCTCCTCTCGTTGCTATGCTTCTCATAGATAGATCTTGGATGATTCATAGGAATTTTCTTGATTTTCATGCAACGTTACCCATCAGTGGTATCAGAGCTAGGTCTATGCGTAGATGTATTTGCATGAGTAGAACACAAAGAAGTTGTGGGCTTTGATGTTCAAATTGCTTACTTCCTTTGTCTTATTTGGATTCGGCGGTATTGTGGGATGAAGCGGCTCGTACCAACCTTACTTGTCCTCGCACAAGAGACCGGTTCCACTGACTGGCATGCAACTTGTATTGCATAAAAGTGGCTTTGCGGGTGTCTGTCTCTCCCACTTTAGTTGAATCTGATTTGACAAGGGCGGTCCTTGTAGAAGGTTAAAAGGCAACTTGTCAATCACCGTTGTGGCTTTGCGTATGTAAGAACGGTTCTTGCTAGTTACCCATAGCAGCCACGTAAAATTTACAACAGCAAAGTAGAGGACGTCTAACTTGTTTTTGCAGGGCATGTTGTGATGTGGTATGGCCAAAACGTGATGTGATATATGTTTATGTATGAGATGATCATGTTTTGTAATAGGTTCACGACTTGCATGTCGATGAGTACGGCAACCGGCAGGAGCCATAGGGTTGTCTTCAATTTATTGTATGACATGTGTGTCAACTATTAACCGCCATGTAATTGCTTTACTTTATCGCTATGCGTTAGCAATAGTCGTAGAAGCAATAGTTGGCGAAGACAACCACATGATGGCACGATGATGGAGATCATGGTTTCATGCCGGTGACGATGGAGATCATGCCGGTGCTTTGGAGATGGAGATCAAAAGCACGAGATGATAATGGCCATATCATGTCACATATTGATTGCATGTGATGTTTATCTTTTTATGCATCTTATTTTGCTTAGGATGACGGTAGCATTATAAGATGATCCCTGCACTTAATTTCAAAATAAAATGTGTTCTCCCTAAGTATGCACCATTGCGAAAGTTCGTTGTTTTGAAGCACCTCGTGATGATCGGGTATGATAGACTCTGCGTTCACATACAACGGGTGTAAGCCAGTTTTACACATGCAGAATACTTGGGTTAAACTTGACGAGCCTAGCATGTACAGGCATGGCCTCGGAGCACGGAGGACCAAAAGGTCGAACATGAGTCATATAGTAGATATGATCAACATGGAGATGTTCACCATTGATGACTGCCCCATCTCACGTGACGATCGAACATGGGTTAGTTGATTTGGATCATGTAACACTTAGACAACTTGAGGGATGTTGATTTAAGTGGGAGTTCTTTAGTAATTTGATTAAAAAAACAATTATCATGAACTTAGTCTAATTGTCTTTGCAAATTAATGTTGTTGATCAATGGCTCGCGCTGTAGCTCCCCTGAATTTTAATGCGTTCCTAGAGAAAGCTAAGTTGAAAGATGATGGAAGCAACTATGCGGACTGGGTCCGTAATTTGAGGATTATCCTCACTGCTGCACAGAAAGTATATGTCCTTGATGCACTACTTGGTGATGCAGCCCCTCAAGCGTCGCTTGCAGATGTTATGAATGTCTGGCAGACACGTTTTGCTGACTACTCGATAGTTCAGTGCGCCATGCTTTACGGCTTAGAACCGGGGCTCCAAAGACGTTTTGAGCACCACGGAGCATATGAGATGTTCCAGGAGCTGAAATTGGTATTTTAGGCTCATGCCCGGGGCGAGAGGTTTGAAGCCTCCGGCAAGTTCTTTAGCTGCAAGATGGAGGAGAACAGCCCCGTTAGTGAGCACGTACTCAATATGTCTGGGTACTTCAACCGTTTGAACCAGTTGGGAGTTAATTTTCCGGATGAAGTATCGATTGACAAAGTTCTCCAGTCACTGCCACCGAGCTACAAAGGCTTCGTGATGAACTATAATATGCAAGGGATGGAGACAACGATCCCTGAGCTCTTCGCAATGCTTAAGGCCGCGGAGGTAGAAATCAAGAAAGAACATCAAGTGTTGATGGTCAACAAGACCACCAGTTTCAAGAAGAAAGGCAAGGGAAAGAAAGGGAACTTCAAGAAGAATGGCAAGCCAGTTGCCGCCCCCGTGAAGAAACCCAAGGCTGGACCCAAACCTGAGACTGAGTGCTTCTATTGCAAGGGGCATGGTCACTGGAAGCGGAACTGCCCCAAGTACTTGGCAGATAAGAAGGCTGGCAACGTCAACAAAGGTATATTTGATATACATGTTATTGATGTGTACCTTACTAGTGCTCATCGTAGCGCCTGGGTATTTGATACTGGTTCGGTTGCTAATATTTGTAACTCGAATCAGGAGCTGCAGAATAAACGAAGACAAGCTAAGGACGAGGTGACGATGCGTGTCAGAAATGGTTCCAAGGTTGATGTGATCGCCGTTGGCACGCTCCCTCTACGTTTACCTTCGGGATTAGTTTTGAACCTGAATAATTGTTATTTGGTGCATGCGTTAAGCATGAACATTATATCTGGATCTTGTTTATTGCAAGACGGTTATTCATTTAAGTCGGAGAATAATGGTTGTTCTATTTATATGAATAATATCTTTTATGGTCATGCACCCTTGTTGAATGGTTTATTCTTGTTGAATCTCGATCGTAGTGATACACATGTTCATAATATTGATGCCAAAAGATGCAAAGTTAATGATGATAGTACCACATACTTGTGGCACTGCCGCTTAGGTCATATTGGTGTAAAGCGCATGAAGAAACTCCATGCTGATGGACTTTTGGAATCTCTTGATTATGAATCATTTGAGACATGTGAACCATGCCTCATGGGCAAGATGACTAAAACCCCGTTTTCCGGAACAATGGAGCGGGCAAGTGACTTGTTGGAAATAATACATACCGATGTATGTAGTCCAATGAGTGTTGAAGCACGCGGTGGATATCGTTATTTTCTTACCTTCACAGATGATTTGAGTAGATACGGGTATATTTACTTAATGAAACACAAGTCTGAAACATTTGAAAGGTTCAAGGAGTTTCAGAGTGAAGTAGAGAATCATCGTAATAAGAAAATTAAATTTCTATGATCTGATTGTGGAGGTGAATATTTGAGTTACGAGTTTGGAATGCATTTAAGACAATGTGGAATTGTTTCACAGCTCACGCCACCTGGAACACCACAGCGTAATGGTGTGTCTGAACGTCGTAATCGTACTCTATTGGATATGGTGTGTTCTATGATGTCTCTTACCGATTTGCCACTATCATTTTGGGGTTATGCATTAGAGACAGCCGCATTCACTTTAAACAGGGCACCGTCTAAATCCGTTGAGACGACATCGTATGAGTTATGGTTTGGCAAAAAACCTAAGTTGTCGTTTCTTAAAGTTGGGGGATGTGACGCTTATGTCAAGAGGCTTCAGCCAGATAAGCTCGAACCCAAAGCGGAGAAGTGTGTCTTCATAGGATACCCTAAAGAGACCATTGGGAATACCTTCTATCACAGATCCGAGGGCAAAATCTTTGTTGCCAGGAATGGGTCCTTTCTAGAGAAGGAGTTTCTCTCGAAAGAAGTGAGTGGAAGGAAAGTAGAACTTGATGAGGTAATTGTACCTTCTATCAAATTGGAAGGTAGCACATCACAGAAAGAAGTTCCCGTGATGTCTACACCAGCCAGAGAGGAAGCTAATGATGATGATCATGAAACATCAGATCAAGTTACTACTGAACTTCGTAGGTCGACCAGGGTACGTTCCGCACCAGAGTGGTATGGCAATCCCATCCTGGAAGTCATGTTGTTAGACAACGGCGAACCTACGAACTATGAAGAAGCAATGATGAGCCCGGATTCCGATAAATGGCTTTAGGCCATGAAATCCGAGATAGGATCCATGTATGAAAACAAAGTATGGACTTTGGTGGACTTGCCTGATGACCGGCAGGCCATTGAGAATAAATGGATCTTTAAGAAGACATACGCTGATGGTAGTGTCACCGTCTATAAAGCTCGACTTGTCGCAATGGGTTTCCGACAAATTCAAGGGGTTGACTACGATGAGACCTTCTCACCCGTAGGGATGCTTAAGTCTGTTAGAATTATGTTAGCAATTGCCGCATTTTATGATTATGAAATCTGGCAGATGGACGTCAAAACAGCGTTCCTTAACGGGTTTCTTAAGGAAGAGTTGTATATGATGCAACTGGAAGGTTTTGTCGATCCTAAGGATGCTAACAAGGTATGCAAGCTCCAGCGATCCATCTATGGACTGGTGCAAGCATCTCGGAGTTGGAATATACGCTTTGATGAGGTGATCAAAGCTTTTGGTTTTATACAAACTTACGGAGAAGCTTGTATTTACAAGAAAATGAGTGGGAGCTCTGTAGCATTTCTAATATTATATGTGGATGACATATTGTTGATTGGAAATGATATAGAATTTCTGGAAAGCATAAAAGGTTATTTGAACAAGAGTTTTTCAATGAAAGACCTGGGTGAAGCTGCTTACATATTGGGCATTAAAATCTATAGAGATAGATCAAGACGCCTGATAGGACTTTCACAAAGCACATACCTTAACAAGATTTTGAAGAAGTTCAAAATGGACCAGTCGAAGAAAGGGTTCTTGCCTGTGTTGCAAGGTGTGAAGTTGAGTAAGACTCAAAGCCCGACAACAGCAGAAGAAAGAGAAAGGATGAAAGTCACCCCCTATGCCTTAGCCATAGGCTCTATAATGTATGTTGATAACCCACAAGTATAGGGGATCGCAACAGTTTTCGCGGGTAGTATTTCACCCTGATTTATTGATTTGACACAAGGGGAGCCAAAGAATATTTGCAGGTATTAGCAGTTGAGTTGTCAATTCAACCACACCTGGAGATAAAATATCTGCAGCAAAGTATTTAGTAGCACAGTAATATGATAGTTTTGATAGCAATAGCAACAATAACACCAGTAACGGTAACAGTAACAGTAGCAGTTTTGTAGCAAGTGTAAAGCAGTAGCAACAAAGTAACTTAGCAGAAACCAATATGAGAAAGTCGTAGGCATTGGATCGGTGATGATAATTATGTTGGATGATATTCATCATATAACCTTCACAACCTAGGGCGATACACAATAGCTCCAATTCATCAATATAATGTAGGCATGTATTCCGTACATAGTCATACGTGCTTATAATAAGAACTTGCATGACATCTTTTGTCCTACCCTCCCGTGGCAGCGGGGTCCTTAAGGAAACTAAGGGATATTAAGGCCTCCTTTTAATAGAGAACCGGAACAAAGCATTAGCACTTAGTGAATACATGAACTCCTCAAACTACGACAATCACCGGAAAGAATCACAATTATTGTCACCTTGGGGTATGCGGATCATGACATGTAATAGGTGCATATAACTTGCAAGATAGGATCAAGAACACAAATATATTCATGAAAACATGAAGGGTTCAGATCTGAAATCATGGCACTCGGGCCCTAGTGACAAGCATTAAGCATAGCAAAGTCATAGCAACATCAATCTCAGAACATAGTGGATACTAGGGATCAAAGCCCTAACAAATTGACTCGATTACATGATAAATCTCATCCAACACATCACCGTCCAGCAAGCCTACGAAGGAATTACTCACGCCCGGTGGTGAGCATCATGAAATTGGTGATGGAGGATGGTTGATGATGACGATGGCGACGAATCCCCCTCTCCGGAGCCCCGAACGGACTCCAGATCAACCCTCCCGATGAAGAACAGGAGGTGGCGGCGGCTCCGTATCGTAAAACGTGATGAAACTTCTTCTTCTATTTTTTTCTCAGGGAAAGAGAATTTATAGCGTTGGAATTAGGTCAGACGGCCTCCTGTGGGCCCCACAAGGCACTACAGCGCGCCCTAGGGGGGGTCGCGCCCTACTGCCTTGTGGGCAGCAGGTGGCCCCCCTTCTGTTGATTCTTGCGCCAATAATTTTTATATATTCCGTAAAAATTCTCCAAAAAGTTTCATCCAAATCAGAGAACTTTGATTTCTGCACAAAAACAACACCATAGCAATTCTGCTGAAAACAGCGTCAGTCCGGGTTAGTTTCATTCAAATCGTGCAAATTAGAGTCCAAAACAAGAGCAAAAGTGTTTGGAAAAGTAGATACGATGGAGACGTATCAACTCCCCCAAGCTTAACTCATTGTTTGTCCTCAAGCAATTCAGTTAACAAACTGAAAGTGATAAAGAAAAACTTTTACGAACTCTTTTGTTCTTGTATCCGTATATAAGCCTAAATAGTACCCAGGTTTTCAGCAAAGATCATGAACTAACCATGCTCATAATAACACTTAAAACTACATTTACTCATATTAATGGCATAATCAACTAGAGAGCAATAATTAACATATCTCAAATGCCAACAATTTGTCAAAACAATCATGATATAATATGATAACATGGTATCTCGCTAGCCCTTTCTGAGATCGCAAAACATAAATGCAGAGCACCTCCAAAGTTCAAGCAGCGACTAAACATTGTAATTCAGGGTAGAAGAGATCCAGTCATGATGCACACAACATTAACTATACTCAATGCATAAGGATGACAATAGTGCTCTCAGGATTGGCGCTTAGTGCAAGAAGGTGAGACTCAACAATAAAAGCAAAATAACATAAAGTAAATAACATAGAAGTAAATAGATAGGCCCTTCGCAGAGGGAAGCAGAGATTTGCAGCGGTGCCAGAGCTCGAAGCTTAAATCAGAGATAAAAAATAATTTTGAGAGGTGTACTTTTCCTGTCAACGTCACGACCGAGAGTTTTCAATATCTTCCATGCTAAACACATTATAGGCGGTTCCCAAGCGGAAAGGTAAAGTTTGCTCCCCCTCCACCATACCAACACAAGCCATGGCTAGCCGAATCCTCGGGTGCCCTCCATACCAACAACTTTCCGGGGGAGTTTGTTTGCATTATGTATTTTCAATTTTGAGCATAGGACCGGGCATCCCAAATACCAGCCTCTCTCATGCAATGACAAGTGAATAAACACTCATCTTGAGAGTAACCCACTTAGCATGGAAGATACTGACCGCCCCGTGTCGCTCCATGAGCGGTACGGGCACACAAAACTGATGTTTATTTGAATGATTAGAGGTGGCACATGCAAATTTACTTGGAGCAGCAGAGTAATACCGCATATAGGTAGATATAGTGGACTCATCTGGAACAACTTTGGTTTAAGGATTGTGGATGCACAAGCAGAATTCCCGCTTAGTACAAGTGAAGGCTAGCAAATAGATTGAGAAGCGACCAACTAGAGAGCAAAAACGGTCATGATCATGCATTGAGAATAATTAACATTGAATACTAGCATGAGTAGGATATAGTCACCCTGAACATAAATATCATGGAGGCTATATTGGTTTTGAATCAACTACATGCATGAACATGTGCCAAGTCAAGCCACTTGAAACATTCAGAGGAGGATACCATATTAACATACTACATCATAACCATTTTAATGCATGTTGACATCCAAGATAAATCATTATCCACTCCTAGTTACTTAAGCATGGCATGAGCAACTATAATCTCTAATTGTTATCACAAACATGTTTACTCATAATATGCTGAATCATGGATACTGAGTTAAACATATTTACAAAAACAAAAAACAAGAAGAGTTCATACCAGCTTTTCCTTGCCACAGTCACTTCATCAAATCATCGTCATTGTTGCCTTTCACTTGCACGACCGAATGATGTGAAAATAATAATAGTGCAAGAGTGCTGTGGACTAAGCTGGGATCTGCAAACATTTTATTCAAGGGAGAAGACAAGGTAATACTGGCTCTTTATTAGATCAACAATAAAGCATATAAGAACCACTCATCATTTTCATCGTGGTCTTCTCCCTATGACAACTTCAACAAAAAGAAAAGAAATTCAGAGAAACACACTGAAATATTTTTGGAGTTTTTAGTTTTTTTTCTGAAGGAAGCAAATCAAGGAAGAAAAATGAAAAGCGAGAAAACTATTTACACGGGAGAACTCCCAACAAGCAAAAGAAGAAACGGGAAATCTTTTTGGGTTTTCTTTTAATACTACAAATAGTTATGCAAGAAAGAAACTACAACTAATTTTTTTTTGGATTTTCGAAGGTTTTCCAAACACATAAGAAGAAGGCGAGAAAAATAAACTAGCATGGATATACAATGAAAAAGTATGAACACCGACAACTGGAATGAATGTGTGAACATGAATGTAATGTCGGTGAGAGATACGTACTCCCCCAAGCTTAGGCTTTTGGCCTAGCTTGGTAGTCACCACCCGTAGTATCCATTAGGACCGGGCGGATAGTACTGGGGCAGAGGCACCTGAGGGTCCCACTGCCGGGCCTCGTCCTCCGCTGCCGCCAGCTCATTCCTGTAAACTGTGATGTCTGTCGGCATGATGGTGTATCCGTTCCTGGCATGAGAGTCAAACAAAGAGGGTGTAGGCAACGGAATAATATCACGAGTTGTCTTGCTAAAAACCAGATTATAACGAATATATTGAGGAGGTTCAGGTTCATCAATAAAGTGGTGATCGATCATGCACTGTTGGTCTAAATAAGCCTTGGGCAACAAGTGGTCATTTGGGCGGATAGCAACATTAAAACGTTTCGCAAGACGCGAAGCATAAATACTGCCATGATTTTTACCCTTAGTTCTGTTGGTGTGTAAGCGGCGTGCAATGATAGCTCTCAAGCTAAAAGTGTTATCACCGTAAATAGCACGATGCAAGATGGCGAGGTCAGGGGCACTGAGCGTACCACCTTCCTCCCTGGCGGTCAAGCATTTCCCTATGAATAAAGCAAAGTAGTGCACAGCAGGAAAATGCTAGCTAGTAACACGGGCTTTCGAAACGCCCCTAAATTCCCCCACATGCAAAGTGCGAAGGAAGTCCTCGAACTCCTCAGGCCGAGGCTCCCTCAAATCCCCATCAGAAGGGATCAAGCATATTTCACAAAATTCATCTAGCGTTAACTCATGATGTTCAGCATATAAATCGAAACGCACCATGGGGATATCGAGCCTAGGCATAAAATAAAAAAATTGCACAAAGGAATTTGTAAGGATGTGGTGCTGGTCACACTCATCTGCGAGGAAGTTGGTCAGCCCGGCGTTCGCAACAAATTGTGCGAACTCTTGGCGAAACCCGGCTTCGTTCATGAAGGTGTTGTGCGGCCACTCGCACGGTCGGACTTCCGTCCTGCGCGGGATGTTGAGGTCGTGGTCATGGGCATCCTCAAGGGCACCCTTGGAGGTCCGACGCAACGAACTCCTCTGAAGAAAGTTCATTTTTCCTAAGAACAAATTTCTGAAAATTTTTGGACCACAAAAATATGTCAACAAAACTTCACAAGATTGATAGCAACTACTCATACAAGTGCCTAGAGGCTATATCAAGCATTCAAACTACTTAGAACTCAAGGAATTTAACATGCAAGCTCATTTTCAGTAGCACCAATAGCAGCAATTTATGCAAAATATAATCCACTAAAGCAAAAACTAATTGGAGCAGTGGGAGAGTCACATACCAAGGAGCAATCCCTCAAAACAGTTTCGGAAACGGAGCTCCGAGCAAAGAGATCGAAAATCTCAGGTTTGGGAGCAAGAACACGAGAGAGAGAGCTACAAGGATTTTTTTTCTGGAGGTAGGAGATGAAGTGGGCTGAATGGATAAGTGAGTGGGTCCCCATGGGACCCACAAGGCACTTTGGCGCGCCCTGGGGGGTGGCCGCGCCCTACTGCCTTGTGGGCAGCAGGTGCATCCCCCCTGGGTTGTTCTCAGTACCAAAAATTCTTATATATTCCAGAAAAAATCATGTCAAAATTTTATTGCATTCTGAGCACTTTTAATTTTGGGCCATTTTTTATTGCACGTATAATTCAGAAAATAGGATATGCATGGCATTTTATTTTATTAAACTATAATTGACAGAGAGCAAAAGGTAGGTACAGAATGTTGTGCCTACTAAATTCAGCGACCACATGCCCTTCAGAAAGAATCCATTAACAAGGTTGATCAAGTCTTATTAACAAACTGTTTTCGAGTGACATGAAACCGAAGAATTTTCGTATAACAATAAGTTACCTCAACGGGGATATGCATCTCCCCAATAATAAGAACTTCATATTTCTTTTTGACAGTAGGAAGAGAAAATTTGAAATCCCCAATAGTGATTGTCGAAACCTTTTCAATACAATTGATACCATTCACTGAAGTTTGTTTCTTCGGGAAATAAACCGTATGCTCATTACCATTGACATGAAAAGTGACCTTGCTTTTGTTGCAGTCAATAACAGCCCCTGCAGTATTCAAAAAGGGTCTTCCAAGGATAATTGACATATTGTCGTCCTCGGGCATATCAAGTATAACAAAGTCCGTTAAAATAGTAACATTTGCAACAACAACGGGAACATCCTCGCAAATTCCAATAGGTATAGCAGTAGATTTATCAGCCATTTGCAAAGATATCTCAGTAGGTGTGAGTTTATTCAAATCAAGTCTTCTATATAAAGAGAAAGGCATGACACTAACACCGGCTCCCAAATCACATAAGGCAGTTTTGACATAACTTCTTTTAATGGAGCATGGTATAGTGGGTATTCCCGGATCTCCTAACTTTTTAGGTACTCCACCCTTAAAAGAATAATTTGCAAGCATGGTGGAAATTTCAGCTTCAGGTATCTTTCTTTTATTAGTGACAATATCCTTCATGTATTTAGCATAAGGAGACATTTTCAACATATCAATCAAGCGAGTCGCAAAAAGACAGGTCTAAGCATTTCAACAAAGCGCTCAAAGTCTTCATCATCCTTATTTTTAGATGGTTTAGTAGGAAAAGGCATAGGTTTTTGAACCCATGGTTCTCTTTCCTTTCCATGTTTTCTACCAACAAAGTCTCTTTTATCATATCTTTTATTCTTAGGAGGTGGGTTATCAAGATCAACAGCAGGTTCTATTTCTACATCATTATCTGGTTGAGCATCAACATGAACAACATTATTTTCATTATCATTATCATTATCACTATGTGCATGTTCATTACCAGATTGTGTCTCAGCATCAGAAATAGAAACATCATTATGATTCTCCAGAGGCTTTTCCCCCTCAGGTTCACTAGAAGCATGCAAAGTCCTATCATTTTTCTTTTTCTTTTTCTTCTTAGATGGACTAGGTACATCAATATTAGTTCTTTGGGAATCTTGTTCAATTCTTTTAGGATGACCTTCAGGATACAAGGGTTCCTGAGTCATTCTACCTCCTCTAGTAACAACTCTAACAGCATGATCATTCTTTTTATTATTCATCTCATCAAGCAAATCATTTTGTGACTTAGCAATTTGTTCTAACTGAGTCTGAACCATAGAAGCATGTTTACTCAAGCATTTAACATCATTAGCAGTTCTAAACATCAAATCACTCAAGCGTTCAATCATGATGGCATTTCATTTTAGTTGATTGCTAACATACATATTAAAGTGTTCCTGTTTAATGATGTAATTATCAAATTCATACAGGCATTGACTAGCAGATTTATTATACGGAATATCACCTTCATCAAATCTAGTGAGAGAATTTACCTCCACTACCTGTGTTGGGGTGTCGAGCCCATGTATTTCTTCAATAGGTGGTAAATTCTTAACATCTTCAGCTTTAATACCTTTTTCCTTCATAGATTTCTTAGCTTCTTGCATATCTTCTGGACTGAGGAATAGAATACCTCTCTTCTTCGGAGTTGGCTTAGGTGGTGGTTCAGGAAGTGTCCACTCATTATCATTCTTCAATATATTATTCAGTAATTCTTCAGCCTGCCCAACAGTTCGTTCCCTGAAAACACAACCAGCAGAACTATCTAGGTAATCCCTATAAGCATCGGTTAGTCCATTATAAAAGATATCAAGTATTTCATTCTTCTTAAGAGGATGATCAGGCAAAGCATTAAGTAATTGGAGAAGCCTCCCCCAAGCTTGAGGGAGACTCTCTTCTTCAATTTGCACAAAGTTAAATATTTCCTGTAAAGCAGCTTGTTTCTTATGAGCAGGAAAATATTTTTCAGAGAAGTAATATATCATATCCTGGGGACTACGCACACAACCAGGAGCAAGAGTATTAAACCATTTCTTAGCATCACCCTTTAATGAGAAAGGAAACAACTTAAGAATATAGTAATAGCGAATTTTTTCCTCCTGAGCAAATAGAGTGGCAATATCATTCAACTTAGTAAGGTGTGCCACAACAGTTTTAGTTTCATAATCATGAAAAGGATCAGATTCAACCAAAGTAATTAACTCAGGATCGACAGAGAATTCATAATCCTTATCAGTAACGAATATGGGAGAGGTGGCAAACTTAGGATCATATTTCATTCTCTCCCTCATAGATTTTTCTTTCATTTCAGCAAGTAATTTTATAACCTCATCTCTATCATTACAAGCTAGAATGGCTCTAGCCGTCTCCCTATCAAAGACATGTTCATCAGGCGATTCAACTCTAGTAGGGGAGCTAGGCATAATAGGTGAATCATAGCTTTCAAGAGTTTCAACATTTTTAGCATTCTCAACTTCTTTAGCTTTAGCAAGTTGTTCATCAAGAAAATCACCAAGTGGCATAGTGTTATCAAGCATAGTACTAGCATCATCATAAGTATCATTCATAGCAGAAGTAGTATCATCAATAACTTGTGACATATCAGAATGCATAACAGGTGGTGGTGTCACAAGTCTACTCAAAACAGAAGGTGAATCAAGTGCGGAGCTAGATGGCAGTTCCTTACCTCCCCTCGTCTTAGAGGGAACGATCTTGGTCTTAGCGTCTTTCAGATTCTTCATAGTGATCAACAGATATAAATCCCAAGTGACTCAGCAAATAGAGCTATGCTCCCCGGTAACGGCGCCAGAAAAAGGTCTTGATAACCCACAAGTATAGGGGATCGCAACAGTTTTCGCGGGTAGTATTTCACCCTGATTTATTGATTTGACACAAGGGGAGCCAAAGAATATTTGCAGGTATTAGCAGTTGAGTTGTCAATTCAACCACACCTAGAGATAAAATATCTACAGCAAAGTATTTAGTAGCACAGTAATATGATAGTTTTGATAGCAGTAGCAACAGTAACGGTAACAGTAACAGTAGCAGTTTTGTAGCAAGTGTAAAGCAGTAGCAACAAAGTAACTTAGCAGAAACCAATATGATAATGTCGTAGGCATTGGATCGGTGATGATAATTATGTTGGATGATATTCATCATATAATAGTCACAACCTAGGGCGATACACAATAGCTCCAATTCATCAATATAATGTAGGCATGTATTCCGTATATAGTCATACGTGCTTATCATAAGAACTTGCATGCCATCTTTTGTCCTACCCTCCCGTGGCAGCGGGGTCCTTAAGGAAACTAAGGGATATTAAGGCCTCCTTTTAATAGAGAACCGGAACAAAGCATTAGCACTTAGTGAATACATGAACTCCTCAAACTACGGCAATCACCGGAAAGAATCCCAATTATTGTCACCTTGGGGTATGCGGATCATGGCACGTAATAGGTGCATATAACTTGCAAGATAGGATCAAGAACACAGATATATTCATGAAAACATGAAGGGTTCAGATATGAAATCTTGGCACTCGGGCCCTAGTGACAAGCATTAAGCATAGCAAAGTCATAGCAACATCAATCTCAGAACATAGTGGATACTAGGGATAAAAGCCCTAACAAATTGACTCGATTACATGATAAATCTCATCCAACACATCACCGTCCAGCAAGCCTACGAAGGAAGTACTCACGCCCGGTGGTGAGCATCATGAAATTGGTGATGGAGGATGGTTGATGATGACGAATCCCCCTCTCCGGAGCCCCGAACGGACTCCAGATCAGCCCTCCCGATGAAGAACAGGAGGTGGCGGCGGCTCCGTATCATAAAACGTGATGAAACTTCTTTTTCTATTTTTTTCTCAGGGAAAGAGAATTTGTAGCGTTGGAATTAGGTCAGACGGCCGCCTGTGGGCCCCACAAGGCACTACGGCGCGCCCTAGGGGGTGGGGTCGTGCCCTACTGCCTTGTGGGTAGCAGGTGGCCCCCCTTCTGTTGATTCTTGTGCCAATAATTTTTATATATTCCATAAAAATTTCCAAAAGGTTTCGTCCAAATCAGAGAATTTTGATTTTTGCACAAAAACAACACCATAGCAATTCTGCTGAAAACAACGCCAGTCCGGGTTAGTTTCATTCAAATCATGCAAATTAGAGTCCAAAACAAGAGCAAAAGTGTTTGGAAAAGTAGATACGATGGAGACGTATCATATGTCATGTTGTGTACCAGACCTGATGTGTGCCTTGCCATAAGTCTGGCAGGGAGGTACCAAAGTGATCCAGGAGTAGATCACTGGACAGCGGTCAAGAATATTCTTAAGTACCTGAAGAGGACTAAGGACATGTTTCTCGTTTATGGAGGTGACGAAGAGCTCGTCGTAAAGGGTTACGTCGATGCTAGCTTCGACACAGATCTGGATGACTCTAAGTCTCAAACCGGATACGTATTTATATTGAATGGTGGAGCAGTCAGTTGGTGTAGTTCCAAGCAAAGCGTCGTAGCGGGATCTACATGTGAAGCGGAATATATAGCTGCTTCAGAAGCAGCGCAAGAAGGAGTTTGGATGAAGGAGGTCATATCCGATCTACGAGTTATACCTAGTGCATCGGATCCAATGACTATCTTTTGTGACAACACTGGAGCTATTGCCATTGCCAAGGAGCCCAGGTTTCACAAGAAGACCAAGCACATCAAACGCCGCTTCAACTCCATCCATGATTACATCAAGGAGGGAGACATAGAACTTTGCAAAGTACATACAGATCTAAATGTGGCAGACCTGTTGACTAAACCTCTTCCCCGAGCAAAACATGATCAGCACCAGAACTCCATGGGTGTTAGATTCATTACAATGTAAACTAGATTATTGACTCTAGTGCAAGTGGGAGACTGTTGGAAATATGCCCTAGAGGCAATAATAAATTGGTTATTATCATATTTCCTTGTTCATGATAAATGTTTATTATTCATGCTAGAATTGTATTGACCAAAAACTTAAATACATGTGTGGATACATAAACAACACCGTGTCCCTAGTGAGCCTCTACTAGACTAGCTCGTTGATCAAAGATGGTTAAGGTTTCCTAACCATAGACATGAGTTGTCATTTGATAACGGGATCACATCATTAGGAGAATGATGTGATGGACAGACCCAACCGTAAGCTTAGCATAAGATTGTATTACTTAGTTATTTGCTATAGCTTTCTTCATGTCAAGTATCAGTTCCTCAGACCATGAGATCATGCCACTCCCGGACACCTGAGGAATACTTTGTGTGCTATCAAACGTCACTTTGTAACTAGGTGATCATAAAGGTGCTCTACAGGTATCTCCGAAGGTGTCTGTTGGGTTGCATGGATCGAGACTGGGATTGGTAGCTCCGTGTGACGGAGAGATATCTCTGGGCCCTCTCGGTAATACAACATCACAAGAAGCTTCATGTGACTAATGAGTTTAGTCACAGGATCTTGTATTACGGAACGAGTAAAGAGACTTGCCGGTAACAAGATTGAACTAGGTATGAAGATACCGACGATCAAATCTCGGGCAAGTAACATATCGCCGGACAAAGGGAATTGCATACGGGATTATCTGAATCCTCGACATCGTGGTTCAACCGATAAAGATCTTCATGGAATATGTAGGAATCAATATGGGCATCCAGGTCCCGCTATTGGTTATTGACCGGAGAGGTGTCTCGGTCATGTCTACATGATTCCCGAACCCGTAAGGTCACATGCTTAACGTTCGGTAGCGCTAGGGTAATGTTGAGATATTAATAGTGGAAAGTCCAAAAGTAGTTCGGACTCTCGGATGGGATCTAGGACATCACGAGGAGCTCCGGAATGGTCCGGAGGTAAAGATTTATATATGGGAAGTCATATTCAGGGTTCCGAAAAAGTTCAGGAATTTTTGGTAGAGTACCGGGAAGGTTCTAGAAGGTTCCGGGGGTTCCACCGTGGGGCCCGACGACCCGGGAAGGGCCCACATGGACCGAGGGGTGGGGCTACAACCCACATGGGCTGGCCGCACCATTCCCCAAGGCACATGTCGTTTAAATCTAGAGATAAGGTCTTATCTCTAAATTTAAAGGGCTGAATTTAGAGATAAGATGTTATCTCCAAGTTTGAAGGGATTTCTCCCATGTGGCCGGCCCTAGGAGGGTTTTGGACGCCCTCTCCTGCCCTCTAGCCTATATATAGAGGGGGGAGGCGCATGGGGGCAGTCACCCCTTCACCCTTGCCCATTGCCTCTCCCAACTCCTCCCACGTTTCTCCGGTACGCGCTTGGCGAAGCCCTGCTGGAATTCCGCTGCCACCACCACCACCATACCGCCGTGCTGGTTCCGATCTCATCTACCTCCTCTCCCTCTCTTGCTGGATCAAGAAGGAGAGGACGCCATCGAGCTGAATGTATGCTAATGTTGGAGGTGTCGTCCGTTCGGCACTCTTTCGGTCTACAAGGGTATGTAGATACACTCCCCTCTCGTTGCCATGCATCTCCTAGATTAGATCTTGGGTGTTCGTAGGAATTTTTTTAAATTTTCATGCTTCGTTCCCCATCACGGACAACCCCCAAGGAGGAGAAGGATGCGGACGGCGACAGATCAGACAGCTCCGGCGGTGAGCAGATCCGCCTCAAACTGTTTTGTGTCTTCGACCGCTTCTACCGCACGGACGACGACAAGGGCAAGGGCAAGACGGACGTGGATGAACTTCTTCCATTGTCGTATCATTCATAGTTAGTAGAGCATGCCAACTTTTGGTAGTCCGATGGCATGTGTGAACTACGTATGTAATTTAACGTCGCATGAGACTAGTATGGATTTGAGGATTTGGTTTAATGGATCCGGTTGTGGACGCGGACTTTTGATGCCTGTCCGGTCACTGTCCACCAACGTACAGGGCCTGGATTGGGTAATTGTGGTTGTAGATGCTCTGAGCCCTCGAGTTGAGAGAGCACTTCGGATGTCTCTGACCTAAGCATGGTCCATTTACTCTAGTAGGCTCTGGATGTGAATTTGTCTGAGTCTAAACTATGAAAGATTGACGTGACGGAGGTATGGTTCCGAGGGACCACAATGGAAACTTCATAGCAGGAGCATGCCATTTTTTTCCCTTTGGTTCCCGATCCAGAGCTTGCGGATCTGCTCGCGTGTCGTCGTGCTATCACTTTGGCTGGGGAGATCAATGTGAGAGGCTGGTTTTGGAGACCGATTCTCAGGTGATGGCGCGCAAGATTACTGATCATGTTAAGGACCGGTCTATATATAAGCATTTGGTACATGAAATCAAAACACCACTTCAAGCTCTTGATGATGCAAATAGCGCAACACATGTAATGGCTAGGGAAGATTTCACCAAAAACTTTGTAAAACTTGGCTCTATGGTAGCTTCGGAGTTTGCCGGGATTTGAATAAAGTGCAAAAAATTCCAACTAAATAAAAAGACGGACGTGACAGACATCTGGACTCCTAAAATTCCCCGATTTAGAGCGGAACTAGGGTATTTCGAAGGGCCAGACTGATCCACGTTGAAGATGCCGTTACTCAAACCAGATTTTAAGCCTCAACTGCGTAAACGGAACCAAGTAGCAGTATCCCGGACCGTCTCGTGGCAAACAACACGGGTCCAAATCAAAAGCGTGCCAACCCGAGTCGCCTCCGGCCCCACTAGCAGTCCTCTTCAATCGGGCAAGGGTAGGCACCACGAAACCAATACGCGAACTCCCACCGATCCGACGGCCCGCAACCGCCACCTCTAAATTAGACGGTCTGTACCCGCTCACCCAAAGCAGAACAGCACCCACAGACCTCAATCCCAGACCCACACGTCTATTCCCGACCTGTCAGTGACCTACCCACATAGAACCAAAGGTAGCCACACGGCACCGCGTGCATATAATTAACCAATAATATCTCGCCCTTAAGAGAAAACGATTTTGGAAAACCTGAAAAAGATGCTCTCCGCATCAGCCAAGCCCACCACGCTCCCCCGCTCCCCCGCTCCTCTCAAAGGAAGCACACGCCCCTGGGATGCCGCCACGTCAGCGATCCGCGCCGCGGGATCCAAGCGCTCCCATTGGCCGCCCATATACGCCCCGCCCGCCGTCCCTGCGCCGAGTCCACAGCGCGACGCGTGAGCCGCCCCCTTCTTCCTCCAATGGCGAGGTAAACACCCCTCCCACGTATAAATCACTGTATTTCAAATAGCCTCCCCAACCAAAACACCCCCGATTTTTTTATTTATTTGATTTCGGGAAGGGGAGGGGAGAGATAGAGAGATGGACGAGGCGTGGGAGAGGGCGGTGGAGGCGGCGCTGCACACCGCCGGCGAGGGGAGCTCGTCGCCGGCGAGGAGCCTGACCCTCGACGGCGCTGTCAAGTGCATGCACGGGCGCTTGCCGGCGGCGGAGATACTGGAGCGCCACCAGAGCCTGGAGCACCTCTCGATCGCCGGCGTCGGGGTCGCGTCGCTCGCGGGGTTCCCCCGGCTGCGGAACCTCACGCGCCTGACGCTCTCCGACAACCGCATCGCCGGCGGGCTCGAGCACCTCGTCGAGGCGGGGCTCGGTTCGCTGCGCGACCTCGACCTCAGCAACAATCGCATCCAAGATGTGGACGACCTCGCGCCGCTCGCCCGCCTCCGCCTCGTCTCGCTTGACCTCTACGAGTGCCCCGTCACGCGGGTCAAGGACTACAGATCCAGGGTGTTCGGGTTGATCCGGACTCTCAAGTACCTCGACAAGATGGACGCCGACGAGAACGAGCGCCCGGAGTCGGACGACGACGACGACGATGGGGACGGCGAAGGTGATGGCGAGGAAGAAGATGATGATGAGGACGACGATGACGAGGATCCTGGAAGCGGCGAGGTGGCAAACGGCGGCGTCTCCCACTCGCGAGGTAGCGTGGCACCGCGCCCGGTGGAGGTGAATGGGGTGATCGATGTGGATGAGGATGAGAGCGAGGCCGACGAGGTCGTGCCCAATGGGGGAGCCGAGCACCACCACAGGGCCAACGGGTTCAGGGTCGCAGCGGTTGGGGTAGCCCCTGATGAGGATGATGAAGACGTGGAGGATGACGATGACGATGCAGACGAAGAGTATGAGGAGGAGGATGATTTGGGAGAGGAGATTGATGAGGAGGGTGATGAAGATGACACTGTTGTTGAGGTACTTGACGTGCCCAGTAGTGATGATGAGGAGGATGGCATCGATGAGGATGATGATGATGAGGAGGAGGTTGAGGATGATGGTGATGGTGAGGAGGCTGAGCCAGAGAGTAGTGGGAGAGTTGCTATGGCGGTGGGGGGCGTTGGGGAAGAGATTGATGGACATGAACAAGGTGAAGGTGATGATGAGGATGAGAATGGTGAGATCGGAGAGGAAGATGAGGAAAGATTGGAGGATAGTAGGGTTTATGAGGAGGACAACGATGATGATGATGCTGATGATGAGGTATAAAACAATTTCCCGCTAGCCTTTGAAGTGCTTTACCTTATTGCAATTTCTGCATGTTCAATTTGTGGGTAATTGTTCTAGTCATATTGTTTAGCAAGATAACTATTGACCACCATACTATATTGCAGGTATATTTGAACTGTGGCTAGTTTTTCAGTTAGGAGATTTATCAGTTCATGCATTCGTTATGTGTGCTTGTTAAGTTTCCTGATTATGTGGGCTACGCATAGTTTTGGGACTACCAAAGTAGAGTACTTCATATGTCAGTTCCCCACTCGTAATCTCGTTTCTTTTTGTGGTAGGTTAGGTGAACACTTTGGGTATAAAGTATATTGTGAAAAGTTATTTTAACGAAATTTGCTCATATGGAGATTTAAGGCAATCATGCTCCCAGGATATTGCTTGAACATGTTTGTTAACATATTATGTGATGTGAAAGCTCTGTATTCTCAAAATGATCAGGAGTGTGTCAAAATGATTATGACAGATCTTGTAATTAGAAGCTTGGGGATTCTGATTTTTCATCCTTTTGAAAGTAGATTTAGTTCCTCATGTTGTTGACCCTAAAACTTCACATATTCAAATGTTAAAATTAGCTTGTGCTTCTAATATAGTAGTATTTGTTATAATTTGGGAATAATTGAAGATTTGGATATATCAGTTATGCATGTTGTTCCCTATGTTCCTCGGACCTAATTTGACATCTATGTACATGTGCATCATATCTTCCTTAGTTCTTAACATTTTAGTGCTTCTAGTTCTATCTAGCATTATTGCAGGACTGATGTATCACCTGATGCATGTTGTAGCAAGCTGGAATTCTCTTCATATTTGTTTGTTCTACAATTTTTCCTTGAAATTAGCTTCAGTAATGACCGTTATCTTGTTTATTAGGTAGTATATTTTCTGTTATTTTTATTTATATGAATCATGCACTCTCTTTTGCATAGGTTATATGCTAGTTTGCTTCTTTTACCACTCAAGTCATGTTATGTTGTCATCTTTAGATATATATATATATCAACATATTGTTTATTTGTTTTGTTCTGGTTATGCTCTTGATTTAGTTACCAATTAGCTGAATTTTTCTGCTAGAAGATGAGTTACCTTTAGCATGTCATTAAACTTCCAGAAAGCGTTATTGAAGTCTGTTGTTTTTCATTTGCTCAGGATGAAGACACAGAATATCTTGTTCAACCAATTGTGGCGCCCCAAGCCATGGCTGTTGGAAGTCCAGGGGACTTTGATATTGCTGACCCTGATGATGTCGATGAAGACAGAGACGAGGTCGATGATTATGACGACGAGGGTGGCACAGACCAGCTGTCGTCCTCGCAGGGTACCAAGCGGAAGAGGGATGATGACCCATCAGGCAGCGGCAGCGACGATGAGGATGATGACACTGAAGACCCGAGGCCGTTCAAGCACCAGTGACCATTGTACATGGATCATCCCCTTCCTCACCCCTTCTTCTCAGGTAGAAAGAAGTAATCAGGAGCAGCAGCATCAGCAGCAAAACAGAAATGGTGGGTTTCCCCCTGTTTTCCTTAGCCGTTTTTCTTGTAAAGACTTTGGTTTGGGAGGGCTTGACCCTCCTTTTTAAACAGCAGATTTTAGGAGGGAAAATGGAGTTGTAGTCAGTGAACCAGCTTCCCTCTTTACCTGCACCCTTGCTGAGTTTTCCCTCCATAATTTGAAATGGTTGTTACAACACCCCAGGGGGTTTCCCTCCTTCCTTTGAAGTTCCTGTTGCATTGTCAGTATTGTCAGGTTTCCCTCCAAGAAAAAGCCCGGGAACTGCCCCCCTTTGAAATGCCCCTAGTAGCCGTTGCCTGCATTTGAAAATTTTATACTTTGCCCTGGTTGAACTGTCTCTGCTGTGTGCTTCTTACTGATGATGACTGGCCGCTGGCTCTGCCTGCCGGCGGTTCTGCGCGGGCGCTACCTGCTTTGAGATAGGTGAAATGGCTGTGGTTGCAGCGATGGCCCAGCCCCGCCCTCCTCCCTCCTATAGCAAATGGGCTCTGGAATTATTTAGCAATTTTTGGCTACTGAGGCATTGCCTTGCGCTGATGTGTCTCTGGTTCACGGTGGTGTGCTCCGTGCCGGTCTACCACGAGGCCCGAGCTACGTCCCTCTGTCAGGTGGGTCCCCTTCCGTGGCGAGCTTTCGCCTCGCGGAGCCGTGATTTTCGTCGGGAGTAAAAGGAGGAGGCCGCGGTGGGTGAGTGGGTGGGTGAGGATGCGATGCGAATGCGATGGCGGAGTACAGCTGCTGCCTTTCGCTTTTTTTTTGGCAAGTTGCGCCGCGCAGCGCGAGTGGTGGGTGGGGTAACGCGACCGGTGGTGGCGCGAGCCGTGATGGCCTGGCGCGCCGTGGCGTGAGGCGCGGGAGGAGCGCGCTGTCGGTGAGCGGCTCGAGGAGGAAAGATCCGAGCGGATTTGGGTGGATGCCATCCTTGGATGCTTCCCGTTTCTAGGGCGACCCTGCTCCTTTTTTTGGCCGATGGGGTTTTACGCTCCTGCCCCTGCTGCCTTTGAGTGCTCTCTGGCCCATCCGTATTGAATATCCGGCTCCCCGAGTTTGACGCGTCTCTGCGCTGAAATTAAAATGGGAGGAGAAGAACGGCACGCCTCCCTCTGCGGTTGGAGCGTGCTGGTCCCGCATGTCAGTCGCTCACGGTGCGTTTTGCTGGTTCGCGTTTCGCTTTGGAGATCTATATGCGCCGCCGCCGAACGGTGCCGGATTAGGTTACTAGAGAGCACGCCCATTTTCTCCCCGCTGGAGTAATCAGCGGGCCCGTCTGGACTGAAAGCTGTACGCGAGTGGACGGATCAGGTTCAAGGTCGCTGGAAATGCCATATATGGATAATATTAATTGTTGGTTAATGATTATTATTGGGAGTAATTAACTTGGGCCAGCAGCATGCCTTGCTCCGCGCTCTGCGCCGCGGTGGACTCGGTCCATACCACGTTGTTCCACTGCGTCTTGTGGCCCGCCGTGTGTCTAGGCTCTTCTGACCGTGTGGTCCGTGTCTACAGATCCCTGCGCGCAACGGCCGCGATAAGGAAGGAGGGGACAGCCAGGACAGGCAGGCGAGCACGCGATGCCCGTGAGTCGTGTGGTCGTTCGTGGTGGGGAGCTGCAGGATCGGACGGCACGGAATGGAAAGCGGTTGCATGCGCTTGCCTGCCTGGCTTCAGCTGCGACGCGGCATCTATAGTCCTGGTAGTCGGTGGCGACGTCCAACTTCGTCCTGGAGGTTGCAAAGTGCTTCAATACGGTCCCGATACATGAAAATACGTGATCAATACAGTCCCTGAGGTTGAAACGCCAGTCCTGGCTCTACACGTTGCATACGTACTGTGTATTCTTCCGTATGCCACGTCAGCCTGGCCCCGCTCGTCAGATTGGACCCACCCGTCAGCTCGAGGCGCTGGTTATTTCGCAGTTGCCCCCTGTCTCTCTGTCTTCTCAGTCCCTCTCCTCTTCCTCCCCCACCGCGAAACAGAGAGAAACCCCAGCGTCGAGGGGGTGCGGCGGCTGATGATCGGCGTTCCGGCGGCCCTCTGTTCGTAGTTCGTGCGGCGGCTGAAGCGAGTTGGACGACCGCTTGACGGAGCCGGCGCTGTTTGGCGGCGATGCAGGCCCCTCGAAGGCGGCCCGACGGCAAGGCGGCTCCGGCGTACGGGTCAATAGGTCGATTTGATGCACTTTGGGGCGAAAAAATGTTTCCATGTTGTGATTAGGCCGTTTTGCCCATGCTATATGTCTGAATATGTCGATTGAATGCAATTTTGCCCCAATTCTTCTAGGGTTTTAGTATCTTTAGGGCACAAATTTTGAATTTTTGCTGTATGTTTTATTTTTCAGAGAAATGGAGTGGATTGTTCACTGTTGAGGTCATCCATGAAGGTTTTTTCTTTGGGAGTGGGCAGAATAGGTGCTATTTGAATGGCCATAAGGTCTGCTATGATTACTGTCATGTGGAGTCTGCATATTACAAAATGTTTGCAGAAATTGTGGAGCACTTGGGCTATGAGAAGGAAGGTAGGATTGATATGTACTGGTTGCCCCCTGGGTGTCAGCTGAATGGAGGTGCTGCAGTTCTTTTGTCCAATGATGCAGACTTAGATCATATGTATCTGTTGATCAAACAAGGATACTGTTTTCAAATGATATATTTGGATCATTTGGATAGCCACATTTCTGGAGGAGCAGCAGAATGGGATGATGTTGTGGCTAATCCAGTAGCACACATTCCTCTTGTTTTCAGCCCAATGAAGAAGCCAATGGATGCAAGTGACAACAAAGATCTCTGTGAAAGCAATGTTTCTTGTAGCGTTGTTGATGAAAGTGTTGAAATTGAGAGCACAAACCAGTTCTTTGCCAGGTTGAGACCAAGAGGGAGAAAACAAAAGAGGAAGAAGAACAATATTCAGACTCAGATTCCTCAGACAGTGATTATGTACCTGAAATTGTTGACAGTGACTATGACTTGAAGGATGGAGATGATGATCTGTTGCAGGAGCAGTTGCAACCAATGCAGGACAAGAAAGGGAAGAAGGTGGTTGAAGATTGCAATTCTAAAGATGAGGAATTAAATGCTCCAGATTTAGATGAGGATGGAATGAAATTCAATTTCAAATCTTTCACACCAGCAGACATGCATGAACCTAAGTTCCATGCAGGAAAATTGTTCTCTTCTGTGGAGCTCTTGAGAAAAGTTGTTAGAGAGTATAGTTGCAAAGAGAGAGTCAACATCACATTTCCAAAGAATGACAAAATTAGGCTTGGTGCAAAGTGTGAAAAGGGTTGTCCCTGGTATCTATATGCATCTTGGGATAATAGGGCAAATTCTGTAATGGTGAAAACATTTAATGGGCAGCATACTTGTGAGAAAAAGTGGCAAGTTACAGCCTTTACAGCTAGGTACATTGCTCACAAATATGTAGACAAAATTAGGGCATGTGAGAAAATTTCTTTGAAGGCCTTAGCAGGTTTTGTGCAAGAAGATTGAAATATGACAATTAAAAGGGGCAAGCTAGGGAGAGCTAGGAAGATTGCATATGATATCATTTATGGAGATGAGATTGCACAATACAACTTGCTGTGGGACTATGCAAATGAGTTGAGGAGATCAAATCCTGGGAGTACCTTCCTTCTTGGACTGTCAGAAGAGGGACAGTTTGAGAAATGCTACTTCTCTTTTGATGCATGCAAGAGGGGGTTCTTATCTGCTTGTAGGCCTATCATTTTCCTTGATGGTTGCCACTTAAAGACACAATATGGAGGTGTTCTCTTAAGTGCAGTAGGAATGGATCCCAATGATTGCATATTTCCTATTGCTCATGCAGTGGTGCAGTCTGAAGACACCAAAACTTGCCAAAACTTGGAGATGGTTTATCACTGCATTAAAGCAAGATCTTGGAATTGAAAACACAGAGCTATGGACAATCATGTCTGACAAGCAAAAAGTATATATTTGTTCCTATGTTTTTGTGTTATATCTTTGTTCCTATCCTTCTGTGTTATGGTTTAGTTACTTTACTTATATCATATATGTTTCTTGCAGGGTTTAATAAAGGCAGTGAAAGAATTGTTTCCTAAATAACCCCATAGATTCCGTGTGTGGCATTTATGGCAGAATTTCAACAAGAACTTTAAAGGAGAGGCTCTAAAGAATCAACTATGGAAATGTGCCAGGAGTACTACAGAGGGAAGATTCAGGGAAAACATGAACCACATGTTAGTGCTCAACCAAGAGGCCCATGATTGGCTTGCAGAGTTGGACCCTAAAACATGGGTTAGGGCTTACCAAAATGATTTCCCCAAGTGTGATGTGCTCCTCAATGACAACTGTGAGGTGTTCAACAGATATATCTTGGAGGCCAGGGAGATGCCAATCATAAGCATGTGCTAGAGGATCAAAGGGCAGGATATGGGAAGGAATTATGCAAAGCAACAAGAGACTTTGAAGTGGCATGGTTCTATATGTCCAAAGATAAGAAAGAAACTGGAAAAGAGTGTTGAATTTTCCAGAACATGTCATGCTGCACCAGCTGGCAAAGGAATGTTTGTAGTAAATGACAGAGGTGTGGACTTTAGTGTGGATACAAAAAAGGAAAAGTGTAGCTGCAGAAGATGGGACTTGTCAGGTATCCCTTGTTGTCATGGTGTCTCTGCTCTTAGATATGACAAAATTCCACCTGAGTCTAGGGTCAACTCATGTTACTCCATTGCAACATATTGCAAAGCATATGAGCACATTATTATGCCTCGCAAAGATGCCAGTGAGTGGCAAAGATGAAAGGCAGAAAAATCATACCACCACCACTTCAGAAAAAGAAAGGAAGAAGGGCAAAAAACAGAAGATAGCAACCAGAAGAGAAGGAGGGAAAAAGAGGAGTTCAAATCACAAGGGCAGGGGCTGTCATACATTGTGGCTACTGTGGTGGTCCTGGGCATAACATAAATGGCTGCTTGGACTGGAAGTTGGGACTGAAACCAAAGAAAAGATCGGAAAAGCAAAGAGATAGAGCTGAGCCAGAGGTGTCATCTTCTGATGAAGAAACTATAGGTCTCACTCAGGTATGTTACATACAACAAGAATACCAACATAATAAACAAGTAAATGAACTGCATGAGCTGCAGATATTAATGTGTCTACTTATTTGCAGGAGATAAATCTTCAAACAACTGGTGTTATCAACCAAGACCCACCATTGTATGAGCCAGAGGTTATAGCTTCTCTAACACAGGAAGTATGTTTTAAAGTTTGCACACATTGATAGCCGAAATCTGTAAGCACAAATTCTTACACATGTATATCCACTTATGTAGAGAGAGTCAAGGCAGGCAGAAGAAGTTGTGCAAGGGCCACTGCCTCAGAATGCTTTCATAGAGCAGCAAACCCTCTCAGAGCCTCCAATTCAACACACTACAGCAACAAGAGGAGGAGATGTTCATAGGAAGAGAGAGGTGATTGCACTGGCAAGACTGAAGGCTGCAACAGAGAGAAGAGAGATAGCAGATCAAGCCAAGTATGATGCGGCTAATGCAAAATTAAAAGAAGAGGAGGAGAAAATTATGCTATCTGCTCAAAGGAGGAAAGATGAACTCCTAGACAACAAAAATGATGCCGAGGAGAAAAAGAAAGCTGTACTAGAGGAGAAAAGACTTGCTACTGAAGAGAGAAAAAGAGCAAGTGAGGAGAAGAAAAAAAGGCCCTACAGGAAAAGCTTGCCATGGCAGACAAAAGAAGAGAAGCTATCGAGGAAAAGAAAAGAAAAACTGAAGAGGCAAAACGATTGAGAGTAGGAGGATTGCTGAAGAGAAAAAGAGACTATGTAAGACTGCAAACACATGAGGCATCAAGACAAGAAGCTTGGGAGCAGTAGAGAAATCAGCAGGAAGCTACCAGGATTGAGGCGGATTTGCAAGAGAAAAATAAGAGGGAGGCACAACAAGCAAGAGAAAGTTGAGGAAGAGAGGATGATTGCATGTCAGTCCAAAACATCACAAATGAAGAGAAGTGCAGCAAGCTCAAGTCACAACATGAGAGGATTTAAAAAACCAAGAAAAGTTAACATGTTTGATGAACTGATATAGGAAAAGTGACATGTCTGTGAAACTGAAGTGCAATAACTGGTTTTATTTTGTGTTCTGCTTATGATCAGCTGTAGAACATGTTAATGAACATGTTCTGTTCATGATCATGCTCCAGATCATGTACTTAAGTCTTTTGTAATATACTATTACTACTGGATCTATAACTTTTAGTATGCACTGAAGTTGTGAGCTGCTACAGATTATGTACTTAAGTGCTTTCCTCTCATTTTCCAGCTATATGATCTTCTATGCACTGTAGTTGTGAGATGTGCTGCAATGCAATGTAGTTGTCGGATGAGCTACAGTACACTATGATGATGAGCTGCAATGCATTCTTATTCTCGCACACAATAGTTAGCAACACATAATTTCATTTCACAATGATGAACTCATACATAGCTTCTCATTTCATTCAACATACTAGGAGATCATCTAATCCATACATAGATAGTCTGACAATTGCTGAATATTACGTACCAAGTTCACAAAAGAGGCACTAAACAGACCAAGTTCAGAAACATAGATAGTGCGGCTCAAATGGTTCAGAAACTACATAGATAAACAAACTCCTTTATACATAAACTACATAGCTCAATAATCATAGATAGTGCCATCGACTTTACCAAGCACAGTGGTGAATTCGTGCTTGCGCGTCAGGTCCTCCCCTTCGTTGGGCAACCATTCAACCGACAGGTCTTCAGCGAGCAGAGGACCACGACCAGTCACCTCCTTCATGTGACAGATCACAGGATAGACCAGCGTCTTCTTCTTCTTCGGCGACGGTGGTCCGTACGACGACGCCACTTCACGCGCAACAAACTCTTCCAGCGACCGTGGAGGCGGATCTGTGCACAACGCTAGCTTTGGCTCGGGTATCTCCACGTCCACCACCTTGCCGACTTTGGACGGGTCACGGAGCCACGCCATAACCTCAAGCTCATGCCGGTTCTTCGACGGTATGATCTCTATCAGGTCGCCGCCCAAGTCCTTCAGGAGTCCTTTCACTGACTGCGGCGACCATGCCTGATCGGGGAGGCCTTCGAAGCTTAGCTTCGACTTGTACTCGAGGGCAGCCGGAGTGCCGCGAATCTCTCGCACCCAGCGCTCAAACTGGATCCACCGGCGGGAGCACTTGAACTTCATCGACGAATGGAGCACCAACGTGCACATCTCCTCCGTTGAGAAAAATAACCACATGTCATGCAGGGACCACGCAACCTCGATGCTCACCTCAGCCGGCAGCACGCTGCAGCGCTCCTCGATGGCGGCCAACAGAGCGGCCGGCGTCACAGCCTCCTTGCCGTCTCCTACCGCAGTGGCTAGCCGGCGGTAGCGAGCCTCGAACGCGTCCATGGATGGAGTGCGCGCGAGCAGGACATGGCTCCTCTCCAGATGGAGACACGGCTCACCCCGACGCCAAACCTCCTGCGGATAAGCCCTCGCAAGCAAGCTACGCCTCGATCCATCACCGGCGACGAGCACCGCCGACAAGCTACCGCCGTCTTCGCTCTCCGCGCCGACGAACATGGTGGTGGAGGTGACGCTCGCGCCGCCCATCGGAAGCTAGGGATTGCGGGTGGGGGAATTGGGGAATTTTTTCCCAAGATGAAATAGTGCAGCGCCTTATCCACTCCCACGGGTGGGTCCAATCAGACGAGCGGGGCTAGGCTGACGTGGCATACGGAAGAGTACACAGTACGTATGCAACGTGTAGAGCCAGGACTGGCATTTCAACCTCAGGGACTGTATTGATCATGTATTTTCATGTACCGGGACCGTATTGGAGCACTATGCAACCTCCAGGACCAAGTTGGACGTCGCCAGCGACTACGAGGACTATAGATGCAATTATCTCTGGACCTGGCCTAGAGGCCGCACCACGTTGGGACTTTTTTTGCGGGGTGAAAGAGAGTTTTATTCTGTAATGATAGGGTTACAATCTCGATACAACAAGTCCTCACAACACGGAGGGCTCGAGTTCAACCACACCGCAGTACAAGCTTCGGTACGGCTATTGTTGGGTCCTACGGTAGGGTGCGTCGACTGCAAATTAAAATTTTCCTACCCGCAGAACAACCAGGAACATGCTAACAGAGATGGATCACAGATCATTACCACTAGACGCGCAGTGCCGTGTAGCGGAAGTAGAGTCGTGGCAGCGCGTCACCGGAGTCGTCTCCTCCTCGTCGATCTCCCACGTACAGCTGATCACCAAGTCCCACGAACAGGTTCGCCGGAGTGGCACAATTGCACCACCTCTAATGGTATCCGCGCATGCGGGAGGAATGCTATGCGGCGGACTGGTAGGTCCGATCGCACAGCCTGCGGCATGTGGAGGTGGCTAGTTGCAACACATGCAAAGCCCTAATGACGACGCCAAAGCGATCAACATTGATAAGCGTGCTGTACCTCCACTATATATAGGCATCCGTCGTGGGCTCAACACTTGGGCCTCACACAGATCCTAAAGCCCAAAGTCTACTCGGTCACGATCCAAGTCCAGCTCGGATCACATCCGAAGTGTTCTCGGATCCGACCTCGTAGGTTCCTTCCCTTAAGCGCGCGACCCCTTAGGTTCAAGTCGGCTTGGTTGCAGTTCGGATTACCTCCGAGCTGCTCGGCAGGTAGCGACCTCTAGCAAGGTGTGCCGACCACCAAGTAGACTATGAAGCCGGTTGGCGAACCTGTACGTCACACTTCCGTTCCCTTTGCCACACGATATATGTTGTCGGGCTCAAGGCGATGTGGCCATCCCTGTTACAGCCCGACCTCTCTCTCGTTTCAGTGAATCCGACCAACACCTCGGATTATCTCATAATCCTCGTCGCATGACCATGCTTATACAAGTCGGATCACACGAGGGGCCCAGAGTATATCTCTCCTCATCGGAGGGGCAAATCTCATCTTGCTTAACCATGTCTCGCAGCATGGGTCTGGACAAGCCCGAAACCTACCTTTATAACTACCCAGTTACGAAGTAGCATTTGGTCGGCCCAAAGCAGGTCGGTCACCATCCCGAGCACATGCGTCAGCTCAGGTTCGAGGACACAGAACGTATGTGTACTAGAGACTCACAGATGACCTATCGTTGTGTCTCATAGTTGGGTCTGTCCAATCCGGTATCCATCCGAGCTCGGATCCGGTCACCCGTATCCTATCTCGGATCCGATCAGATCCATGCAGTTCGGCAGCATCACATGCTTCATGGCTAGTGAGACAAAACCATCCACCGTATTGCATACTAGTCTAGTCCGACGTGTGCCCACACGTCACTTATGACTAGGGACCATTTTAGGACGTATCATACAACACAAGATCCCACAGACAAGTCACGTACTTGTCAACAAGTATCATTGATAACATCCGAGGACTACATCGGTTCATAAACACATCGGAAATATCATCATACATGATTGCCTCTAGGGCATACCTCCAACAGTCTCCCACTTGCACTAGAGTCAATCAAACAGGCATCGTATGCCCATGGCTCTAATATGCCCCTCATGCTTGGGTTGTGGAAGCGGCTTAGTTAACGGATCTACAACATTTGCATCCATGTGTATTTTGCATAACTCTACATCACAACTCTTTACGATCTTACGTATCAGGTGATATTTCCGATCTATGTGTTTGGTCTTGTGGTGGTTCCTTGGCTCCTTGGCTTGTGCGATGGCACCAGAATTATCACAATAAAGGTCCAACGGTTTTACCGAGGTTGGGAAAACACCAAGATCATCCAGAAAGTTCCGGATCCAAACACCTTCCTTTGCAGCTTCACAAGCCGCAATGTATTCGGCTTCTGTTGTGGAATCGGCCACCGTATCTTGCTTGGAACTGGTCCAGCTCACTGTTCCTCCATTCATGATGTACACAAATCCGGACTGTGATCAACAATCATCTTGATCGGTTTGGAAACTAGCATCGGCGTAACCCTTTACGACGAGCTCCTCCTCACCTCCATAAACTAGAAACATTTCTTTAGTCCTTTTCAGGTACTTTAGAATATTCTTCACCGCCGCCCAGTGAACCTTACCGGGTTTTGCCTGGTATCTGCTCGTTAAGCTTATTGCAAAAGCAACATCAGGCCGGGTACATATCATGACATACATGATGGATCCGATTGCCGAGGCATACGGTATCCGGCTCATCCTGCTTTGCTCATCAGATGTCGAAGGACTCTGAGTCTCGCTCAGCCTTATACCATGTGAGAGTGGCAAGAACCCTTTCTTGGCCTCACTCATGTTGAACCGTTTCAACACTTTATCTATGTACGTGCACTGGCTCAAGCCGAGCAGTCTCCTCGATCTATCTCTACAGATCTTAATGCCCAATATGTAAACTGCTTCACCGAGGTCCTTCATCGAAAACTTTTCATTCAATGATTCTTTGACCGAGTTCAGCATCGAAACATTGTTTCCGATTAGTAGTATGTCATCCACATACAGGATCAAAAACACTACCGAGCTCCCACTCAACTTCTTGTATAAACAAGCGTCCTCTTCGCTTTTGATAAATCCGAGGTCTGTAACAACCTCATCAAAACGAATGTTCCAGCTCCGAGATGCTTGTCTCAATCCATAAATGGATCTCTTGAGCTTGCATACCTTACCAGCACTAGTCGGATCGACAAAACCCTCGGGCTGTATCATATACACGTCCTCGATTAAATTTCCATGAAGGAAAGCCGTTTTGACATCCATCTGCCATATCTCGTAATCGAAATATGCAGCTATAGCTAGTACGATCCTCACCGACTTCAGCATCGCTACTGGCGAGTAGGTCTCGTCGTAGTCAATCCCTTGAACTTGTGCATATCCTTTTGCGACAAGCCGAGCTTTGTGGATCTGAACATTTCCATCCACATCGGTTTTCTTCTTAAAGACCCATTTGCAACCAATGGCAGTGACGCCAGGTGGCAGATCAACCAAGTCCCAGACTTGATTGTGATCCATGGACTTTAACTCAGATCTCATGGCTTCCAGCCACTCCTCGGAATCCGGGCTCACCATCGCTTCCGCATACGTAGCCGGCTCGTCGCTTTCCAGCAACAGCACATCGCGCACTCTGCGCAATCTTTCCGACCTTCGTGGTTGTGGTGCTGCTTCCACCTCGGGTTCCCTGACAGACTCCGGTATGATCACATCACCAGCCGAGCTATCCCCAAGTGATTCTCGAATTTCTTCGAGTTGCACCTGCCTCCCACTGGCTTCCCGTCCGAGAAACTCTTTCTCAAGGAAGACCCCGTTCCGAGCAACAAACACTTTGTTTTCTTCGCGGTTGTAGAAGCTATATCCCAAGGTTTCCCTCGGATATCCCACAAATATGCACTTATCCGACTTGGGTGTAAGTTTGTCTGACATGAGTCACTTGACAAATGCTTCACAACCCCAAATCTTTAGAAAAGACAGCTTGGGACTCTTCCCCGTCCACATCTCATGTGGTGTCTTGTCTACGGATTTTGATGGTACTCTGTTGAGTGTAAAAGCTGCAGTTTCTAGAGCGTATCCCCAGAATGACAAGGGTAAATCCGATTTGCTCATCATAGACCGGACCATGTCTAACAAGGTACGATTCCTCCGTTCCGATATGCCATTTCTCTGTGGTGTACCCGGAGGTGTGAGCTGAGGTACTATACCTCGGCCTTTCAGATGATCATCAAACTCCTGGCTCATGTACTCACCTCCACGATCAGATCGTAGAAGCTTTATAGTCTTGCCGAGCTGATTCTCAACCTCGTTCTGAAACTCTTTGAACTTTTCAAAAGTTTCTGACTTGTGCCTCATCAAATAGATATATCCATATCTACTCAAGTCGTCGGTAAAAGTCACGAAGTACTGATAGCCACCTCTGGCAGTTGTGCTCATCGGACCACACACATCACCGTGTATCAGTTCCAACAGCCCGGACGCCCTTTCGCAACTCTTTGCAAAAGGTGACTTAGTCATCTTGCCGAGGAGGCATGATTCACATGTCTCGAATGACCCGAAGTCAGACGAAGTTAGAAGCCCATCATCATGGAGCTTCTTCATGCGTTTCAGACTAATGTGTCCAAGCCTGCAATGCCAGAAGTATGTTGGATTTATCTCATTAGGCTTATGCCTCTTGACATTCATATTATAGACAGGTTCAGATTCCAGATTCAAAATAAATAACCCATCAACTATGGGTGCATAGCCATGGAACATTCCATTCAAAGATATTGAACAACCATTGTCCTTTAAATTGAATTCATAACCCTGACTCATCAAGCATGAGGCAGAAATAATGTTCCGATTAAGTGCAGGAATATAATAACAATTATTCAATTCCAAAATGAATCCGGAAGGTAGCTGGAGTTGCATCGTGCCGACCTCCAACGCAGCAACTCTTGCTTTGTTGCCGACCCTGATGTCAATCTCCCCTTGTGACACACGCCTAGTTCTTACCAGCCCCTGCATCGAGTTGCAAATATGAACAACCGATCCGGTATCAAATACCCAAGAGCTACTAGGTATGTCAGCAAGGTAAATGTTTATAACATATGTAACAAGTGTACCTTTGCCCGAAGTCGCACTTCCGGCCTTCTTGCCATGCTCGGCAAGCCACTTGCTACAGTTCCTCTTCCAGTGACCGGTCTCTTTGCAGTGATAGCAAACAGTTCCCGAGTCCGGTCCAGACGTCGGCGTAGCGGCGGAGCTCGGAACAGATTCCTTCTCCTTGCCCTTTGCCTTAGCCTTTTTCTTGGACCAACTTTTCTTGAACTTGCCCGAATTCTGCACCATCAGCACTTGATGCGTGCCTTTCTTAATATCCTGCTCTGCCACCTTAAGCATCCCATGCAGTTCAGTGAGCTTCTTATCCATGCCATGCATATGATAGTTCGAAATGAACGTCCCATAGCTAGCTGGAAGAGAACCCAGAACTGCATCGGTAGCCAGCTCATCCAAGAGCGGGAAGCCTAAGCGTTCCAAAGCTTGCACGTATCCGATCATCTTGATCACATGCGGGCTCAGTGGATCACCCTCCTTCAGCTTACAATCCATCAAGGATCGCCAGACGTTGAACCTTTCGGTCCTAGCCTGCATCTGAAACATGCTCTTGAGATTTTCGATCATATCGAAAGCCTCAACGTTTTCGAAATGCTGTTGCAAATCGGGCTCCATACAAGCCAGCATCAGACAGCTGATCTCCGTTGAATCATCAACGAGTTTCTGGTAGGCATTCCTTGTTGTGGCATTAGCGTTCTCGGCAGGTTCTTCTGGAAGTGGATTCTCTAGAACATGTTCCTTCTTATCATGCTTGAGAACAATTCTCAAATTTCTATACCAGGTGGTAAAATTTGTTCCATTAAGTTTATCCTTGTCCAAGATTGATTTCAATGCAAAGTTGGGTTGAGCAGGTGGTGCCATTGATCTACAACAGAAAAATACGCAAACACTAAGCACTGTGTTTATGTAGAGTAAATCAAGCCTAAACAGATATACTCCCACTGAAGTTGACATCCCTCTGCAACTTCCAGTGATCCAGGATCCGAGTAGTGAAATCCGACTAGTGAGCTTTAGCATCATTGCTAGCCGAAGTGGCTATCTGGTAAGCAACTCTTTGCTAATCGTATCTCTATACGACTCCTGTCGGCTGGGTTGGTATCCTATACCACGGCTCCCGACCTCTTTTGCCACAAGGCCCAAAACCGTTTTGATAGCCTTGTCAAGTTAACCTGATGCAGTGCATGTCCGTGTCCGACGTGAACCCTTCAGTTCAAAGACACCTAGCAGCACCCCAATTTTATGAGCCCACTACTAGACGTACTCGACGTGCGAAGGTGCAACATCGGGGATGGCAATTTGCTTGATATTAACGAGGGATCTTTCTACCATTTTAAACATGTGTAGAAGACAAGAAGCAATATCAATCACAAATAAATAAATATTGTGAAATAGTATGGCTCCTTCATGGACGTCCGAGGACCAGGTCGGTTCCAACTCCGAGGACCAGGTCGGCTCCATCTTGTCATACCGGAACACCACCTCGGATCTCTATCCGAGTAGCGACTTGATCTCTGTCCTCCAACTACTACAACTAGTAATGAATTTACAGAGAATCACAAGTCGACACGCAGGTCGTTATACATTATAATGACAGCACTTTGGCTCCTGCCGGCTGACAAATCATGACGCACAGGCCATGTATAATTTACACACATGCATCACATACACATGAGCCATACTATTCACATCAAACCTGCAAAACAAAGTTATGCCTAGAATCGCATTCTACCGGTTTGAGTGAACATGTACGAAATCTATGGCGCTACGCAAACGGCGGTCCCAGATCGCATCTGTACTCCGATCACGCCGCATTTTCCGATCAGACCGATCTCATCGATCATCACGAATCCGAATCGGATTTACGTTTCACTATTAACCCCGATGGCGAAAACCGACCGGTAGGGGTAGGTTGTGTCACGACCTCATCGATTCCGATCGTCAGAAAACATAGCCTCAACGATCCCTTGTGCAATTGATCTCATCAACCGTGCACATAGCCGATCTCTTAAGTGACAACAGATCTCATCTGCTGCCTCCACATATCTAATATGCATACGATCTGAATCCAAATCCTATAACAGAGGCTCTGATACCACTGTTGGGTCCTACGGTAGGGTGCGTCGACTGCAAATTAAAATTTTCCTACCCGCAGAACAACCAGGAACATGCTAACAGAGATGGATCACAGATCATTACCACTAGACGCGCAGTGCCGTGCAGCGGAAGTAGAGTCGTGGCAGCGCGTCACCGGAGTCGTCTCCTCCTCGTCGATCTCCCACGTACAGCTGATCACCAAGTCCCACGAACAGGTTCACCGGAGTGGCACAATTGCACCACCTCTAATGGTATCCGCGCGTGCGGGAGGAACGCTATGCGGCGGACTGCTAGGTACGATCGCACAGCCTGCGGCACGTGGAGGTGGCTAGTTGCAACACATGCAAAGCCCTAATGATGGCGCCAAAGCGATCAACATTGATACGCGTGCTGTACCTCCACTATATATAGGCATCCATCGTGGGCTCAACACTTGGGCCTCACACAGATCCTAAAGCCCAAAGTCTACTCGGTCACGATCCAAGTCGGCTTGGTCGCAGTTCCTTCCCTTAAGCGCGCGACCCCTTAGGTTCAAGTCGGCTTGGTCGCAGTTCGGATTACCTCCGAGCTGCTCGGCAGGTAGCGGCCTCTAGCAAGGCATGCCGACCACCAAGTAGACTATGAAGCCGGTTGGCGAACCTGTACGTCACACTTCCGTTCCCTTTGCCACACGATATATGTTGTCGGGCTCAAGGCGATGTGGCCATCCCTGTTACAGCCCGACCTCTCTCTCGTTTCAGTGAATCCGACCAACACCTCGGATTATCTCATAATCCTCGTCGCATGGCCATGCTTATACAAGTCGGATCACACGAGGGGCCCAGAGTATATCTCTCCTCGTCGGAGGGGCAAATCCCATCTTGCTTAACCATGTCTCGCAGCATGGGTTTGGACAAGCCCGAAACCTACCTTTATAACTACCCAGTTACGGAGTAGCATTTGGTCGGCCCAAAGCAGGTCGGTCACCATCCCGAGCACATGTGTCAGCTCAGGTCCGAGGACACAGAACGTATGTGTACTAGAGACTCACAAATGACCTATCGCTGTGTCTCATAGTTGGGTCTGTCCAATCCGATATCCATCCGAGCTCAGATCCGGTCACCCGTATCCTATCTCGGATCCGATCAGATCCATGCAGTTCGGCAGCATCACATGCTTCATGGCTAGTGAGACAAAACCATCCACCGTATTGCATACTAGTCTAGTCCGACGTGTGCCCACACGTCACTTACGACTAGGGACCATTTTAGGACGTATCATACAACACAAGATCCCACAGACAAGTCACGTACTTGTCAACAAGTATCATTGATAACATCCGAGGACTACATCGGTTCATAAACACATCGGAAATATCATCATACATGATTGCCTCTAGGGCATACCTCCAACAGCTATAATATGCCAATTGATGTGCTACCCTATTATGTTCCCTGCTAATCTTTAGAGGAACAAACTCTCTAACAGCCATATTTTTTCTAATCTCAGCAGCTAAGTGTCCATAAGCCGACCTGGACAAGGTGTCGCCTGCAAGAATGCGTAAAGCATGAACAGAATCTGATTGTACCACCACCGAAAAAATCGAATGTTGAATGGCCAGTGCCATCCCTTGCATAATTGCATGTATTTCCGCTTCAAGGGCATCATTGCAATGAAATATGTATCTATATGCCGCGAAAATCAACGAGCCATCTTCGCTTCATAAGACCATTCCGGCCGCTGCCCGACCATCGATGCTCGAAAAGGAGCCATCAACAGAAAGTGCCGCCCAGCCCGACTGCGGTGGTGGCCACAACTTAGGGAGCAGGTTCGTTTTTACTTGATAAACCCGACTGTCATCACACATCGCCATCTTTCCTTTTATAATTTCCTCCATTCGATATTTGCTGACAAGATTCAGAGATTTGTAGTAACTGTCCAAATATTGCACAGTCACCTCCACCGGAGTCTCCAATTTTCCATGCGCTATGTCATTGCGAAGCTGCCAAATTCGCCAGATAGTCATGATTACTCGGTCACGGATATGATCTGGACAATTAGATAGCACTTGCAACAGCCAATCCTTGCCCGTATCCACAAGAATTGAGTCATCTGGCAAGGGCCAGATCATACATAGAGCCTCCCACACATGCCGAGCATGCACACATGTGATAAGAGCATGAAAACTGCTTTCCCTCTCAATACCGCAGATCGGGCAAGTACTGGACGCCGGAATATGTCGCTGGTTCTTAGCCAAATTAGTGGCCAATGACCCCGACGCCGTCCTCCATGCTATAATCCGCATTTTAAGGGGAACCTGTGAATTCCAAATATTGCTCCAGATTGTATGCACACCATCCGGACTTGTGCTACTTGTGCCACTAGCATGCAGTACATCATGTGCTTCTATTGACAAACGATAGGCCGATTTGACCGTAAACATGTCGTGTGATTCAGGAAACCACCCAATGAAATCGCTTTTGTTCCTAGGCAAAGTTCGAATTTTGAGAATTTTGACAACGTCCATTGGCCAGAAATGTTCCTCAAGGAGATCAATGATCCATGCACCACTTTCATTCAAAAAATCAGAAACACGGTTAAAGCGACAGTTCCTCTTAAGTAATGGGACGAAAATCAAATCGTCGAGGGATCCAGGGGTCCCTCCATGTCCTGACCGAGGCCCCATCACCAATTCTCCAAATTATACCTTTTTTGAAAAGTTCCAACCCATGCACTATGCCCTTCCAAACAGCTGAAGAGTGTCCTGTAAACACAGTATCAAGAATGCTGCCATTCGGATAATATTTCGCCTTTAACAACCGATCACATAAACTTGCAAGGGCATCAATTAATCTCCATGCTTGCTTAGCCAATAAAGCTTGGTTGAAAGCTCGCATGTCTCTGAATCCCATGCCTCCTTTATTCTTTGGTAGCCTCAATTTATCCTAACTCAACTACGCCATCCTCTTTTTTCCATTCTCAACATCCCACAAGTACTGTCTCATCATCTTAGTTAGCTCATCACAAACCGAGGCAGGTAAGCGAAAAACACTCATAATGTACGTGGAAATCGCCTGGGCTACAACTTTGATTAATATTTCTTTGTTTCCAACAGACATAAACTGTTCACTCCAATCAACTAGTCTTTTCCTCAATCTTTCCTGAGTTGTCTCCAACCTCCCTTTATGCATCCTCCCTTCCGGAACCGACAGACCCAAATATTTAGGCTCAAATGCTTCACTAGTGATCTCCAAAATATTTTTCACTTCCGAAGATACCACTTCCGAGCAATTACTAGAGAAAAGGATGGAATAGTTCAATGGGTTTATAAGTTGACCCGTAGCCAGTGCATAAGTGCTCAACAAACCTTTCACAATAGTTACTTGCTGTTCTGAAGCTCGAAAGAACAAAAATGAGTCATCCGCAAACAACAAGTGAGATATCATCGGTGCACGATGGCATATTGTAATCCCCTCTATTCCATCCTCCAAACATGCTTTGTTGACCACATGGGATAAAAACGGTGATAAAGGGTCACCTTGTCTGAGGCCACGAGAAGGGGTGAAAGCCTCCAATAATTTTCCATTCAACTTAACCGAGTACTTCACCGAGGACACACATGTCATAATCCAAGAAACCCATTGTTTTGAAAACCCCCACTTTACTAGGGCCTTCTCCAAGAAAATCTAGTCCACTCGGTCATACGCTTTGGATAGATCCAATTTATAAGCGCAGCATGTCGAAGAACCTTCTCCAACAGATTGGATATAATCAAGACATTCGAATGCAATTATAGAATTATCTGTGATTAGCCTCCCAGAAATAAAAGCACTTTGGTTCTCCGTAATAAGTTCTGACAAAATAGGACGAAGACGGTTTACCATGCATTTGGAGACTACCTTATAAACCACATTACACAAACTAATAGGCCTAAAGTCCTTTAGTTCTTTAGGAAACTAAACTTTCGGGATTAAAATAATAGTTGTGTCATTAATCACATCTGGCATGACTCGAGTCACAAAGAAATCCTTAACAGCAGCTATAATTTCTTCTTTAATCACACCCTAGTTACGCTGATAAAAACAAGCAGGGAATCCGTCCGTACCTGGAGCTTTAAGGGGACCAATCTGAAAAAGAGCATCCGAGATCTCCTTATTTGTAAAAGGAGCACACAATAATTCATTCATCTCTGGTGTTACCTTCTCCTCAATGCTCTCAATGACCACATCAGGTGTTAAGGTCGGGTCCTTAGTATATACTTCCTGAAAATATGACCTTGTCATCAATTCCATCTCTGAAGGTACATTGCACCATGTGCCATCCACTTTACGAAGCCTCTGAATGTAATTACGCCTAGCTCGCCAAACAGCCATCCGATGCAAATACTCAGTATTCCTCTCTCCCTCCTTCAACCAAGTGATTCGCGAGCGTTGCAACCACAACATTTCCTCTCGATAAAGAAGCTCGTCTAGCTCATGCATTTTTTGCCTAATTAAAGCACGGTCTGCATTACCTTCCTGTAAGCTTGAAAGTTCAGACCGGAGTCTTTCAATATCCCTCAGAACGTGTCCGAAATTCTTCCTGCTCCATTCATGCATATTCTTCATCAACTGTTTCAGTGATTTTGCAACCGATCCCAACCTCCTAGCCGGTCTATTTCTGTCCCAATAACGTGCGACAACGTCCGGCAAGGTGGGATCACGTTCCCACATTATTTCATACCTAGAAGCACCACGACGTCTCTGGTCATCAACTAGCACTATCTCAAGGACGACCGGGCAATGGTCTGAGCAGGAGGACGCAAGGTGTACTACTCTCGACGTCGGAAAGAGGTTCCACCATTGTTTGTTCGCACATACCCGATCCAAACGCACACGAACATTACTGTTACCGAGCTGCTGCTACTTGTAGCTTGCGTTGGTATTTTCCCCGAAGAGGAAGGGATGATGCAGCACAGTAGAGATAATTATTTCCCTCAGTTATGAAACCAAGGTTATCGAACCAGTAGGAGAATCACGCAACACCTTGTTAGCAGCACCTGCACACAAACAACAAATCCTTGCACCCAATGCAAACGAGGGGTTGTCAATCCCTCGGCGATAAATTGCAAGATTAAATTGTATGTGATAGATAGATAGATTGAAACAAAAATACAAAATAAACTAAATAAAATAAAATGGCAGCAATATTTTTAGGGTTTTAGTAATATGATTTAGATAGACCCGGGGGCCATAGTTTTCACTAGAGGCTTCTCTCAAGAAAATAGCATACGGTGGGTAGACAAATTACTGTTGGGCAATTGATAGAAAAGCAAATAATCATGACGATATCCAAGGCAATGATCATGTATATAGGCATCACGTCCGAGACAAGTAGACCGACTCCTGCCTGCATCTACTACTATTACTCCACACATCGACCGCTATCCAGCATGCATCTAGTGTATTAAGTCCATAAAAGAACGGAGTAACGCCTTAAGAACGATGACATGATGTAGACAAGATAAACTCATGTATGAATAAACCCCATCTTTTTACCCTTAATAGCAACGATACATACGTGTCATGTCCCTCTCTGTCACTGGGATTGAGCACCGCAAGATCGAACCCATTACAAAGCACCTCTTCCCATGGCAAGATAAATCAACTCAGTTGGCAAAACCAAATCAATAGATCGGAGAAGAAATACGAGGCTATAATAATCATGCATAAAAGAGTGCAGCAAAGACTCAAATAATATTCATGGATAATCTGATCATAAACTCACAATTCATCGGATCCCAACAAACACACCGCAAAAAGTGATTACATCGGATAGACCTCCAAGAACATCGAGGAGAACATTGTATTGAAGATCAAAAAGAGAGAAGAAGCCATCTAGCTACTGCCTATGGACCCGAAGGTCTGTGGTAAACTACTCACGCATCATCGGAGAGGCAGCAAGGTTGATGTAGAGCCCCTCCGTGATCGATTCCCCCTCCGGCAGATTACCGGAGAAGGACCCCAGATGGGATCTCTCTGGAACAGAAACTTGCGGCGGCAGAAAAAGTATTTCGTGGACTCCCCTGAGGGTTTCTGATTTTTCTTGAATTTATAGTGGTGGAATTAGGTCAAACGGAGCTGGGATGGGCCCACGAGGCACCAGGGCGCGCCCTGGTGGCTCGTGGCCACCTCCTCTGGCGTCTAGTCTTCTCCCGAAGCTTCTAGTGTTTATCTTGTCCAATAAAAAATCTCCAAAAAGTTTCGTGGCATTTGGACTTCGTTTGGTATTGATTTTCTGTAAAACAGAAACAGGGCAGAAAACATCAACTGGCACTGGGCACTAGGTTAATAGGTTAGTCTCCAAAAATGATATATAATTGTTGTAAATGATTATAAAAACATCCAAGATTGATAATATAACAGCATGGAACAATAAAAAATTATAGATACATTGGAGACGTATCAACATCCCCAAGCTTAATTCCTGCTCGTCCTCGAGTAGGTAAATGATAAAAACAGAATTTTTGATGTGGAATGCTGCCTAACATATTCATCGCATATTCTTTTCTTTTGTAGCATGGACATTGGACTTGAATGATTCAAAGCAATAATCTATAGTTTGACATGAAAATATAAATATTCAAGCATGCTAACAAGCAACCATGTCTTTCAAAATATCAACGCTAAAGAAAGTTATCCCTAGCCCATTATGCTCAATCATTGATCCATTCATGAAACACACTCAAATATTAGCTACACACAATGCACAAGTATGACAATAGTGCTCTCTAGTTGGTGCTTTTGTAAGAGAAGGTGGAGACTCAAATAAAAATAAAAATTGCATAAAAGTAAATAGATAGGCCCTTCGCAGAGGGAAGCAGAGATTTGTCAAATGTGCCAGAGCTCAAAGCTGAAATTAAAGAGATAAAAATATTTTGAGAGGCATCTTTTCCTGTCAATGAAAACGACCGAGAATTCCCATTATTTTCCATGCTAGACACATCATAGGCGGTTCCCAAACAGAAAGTAAAATTTATTTCCTTTCCACCATTTCTTTCACAATCCATGGCTAGCCGTATCCACGGGTGCCCTCCAAACCAACACTTTCCAAGGAATTTTGTTGTTATTAATTTTGATTTCATTGTGGGACTGGGCATCCCTATTACCAACCATCCTCTCGTGCAATGACAAGTGAATAAACACTCATCGTGAGAATAACACACCTAGCATGGAAAATAATGGCCACCCCCTGCCGCTTCATGAGCGGTACGGGCACACAAAACAGAAAATTTATTTTGAAAATTAGAGTTGGCACACGCAAATTTACTTGGAACGGCATTGAAATACCGCATATAGGTAGATATAGTGGACTCATTCGGCACAACTTGGGTTTAAGGAGTTTGAATGCACAAGCAGTATTTCCGCTTAGTACAAATGAAGGCTAGCAAATAGATTGAGAAGCAACCAACCAAAAAACGAAAACGGTCATAAACATGCATTGAACATAACAAACACCGAATAATGCACCATAAGTAGGATATAATTTCATTGCATAACTATTGACTTAATGTGCATGCATAGGGAATCACAAACCTTAACACTAGTATTCTTACTAAATCACAATTACTCACTAACATGGCTCACATATTATCATTTCCATATTGCAAAACTATTGCAAGGAATCACACTTATCATATCCAATGATCTATATGAAAGTTTTTATTTATATCCCTCTTGAATATTCATCACTTTGGAACCAAATTCATATCTTGTGCAAATTACCGTTACTATCATCAACTCTCAAAAAGATTTAAGTGAAGCATGAGAAGTGCAAATATTTCTTCAAAATTTCAATCTTATCAATTCTCAAAATAATATAAGTGAAGCATGAGAATTCATTTCTTCAAAATTTCAATCTTGTCAATTCTCAAAATAATATAAGTGAAGTATGAGAATTTATTTCTTCAAAATTTCAATCAACTCTCAAAATAATATAAGTGAAGCATGAGAGTTTATTTCTTCAAAATATAGCCACCACCGTGCTCAAAAAGATTTAAGTGAAGCACTAGAGCAATTGCCTAGCTCAAAAAATTTAAGTGAAGCACATAGAGTATTCTAACAAATGATGATAAATGTGTGGCTCTCTCAAGATAGGTGTGTTCAGCAAAGATGATTGTGACAAGCTAAAAAGCGAGCAAAGCAAAGACTCATATAATACAAGACGCTCCAAGCAAAACTCATATCATGTGACGAATAAAAATATAGCTCCAAGTAAAATTACCGATGGTTGGTAGAAGAAAGAGGGGATGCCTTCCGGGGCATCCCCAAGCTTAGACGCTTGAGTCTTCCTTGAATATTACCTTGGGGTGCCTCGGGCATCCCCAAGCTTAGGCTTTTGCTACTCCTTATTCCTTCATCCATCGTGATCTCACCCAAAACTTGAAAACTTCAATCACACAAAACTCAACAAAACCTTCGTGAGATCCGTTAGTATAACAAAATAAATCACTACTTTAAGTACTGTTGCAAACCCATTCATATTTTATTTTTGCATTATACCTACTGTACTATAACTTCACCATGGCTTATACCCCCCGATACAATCCATAGATTCATCAAAACAAGCAAGTAGTGCATCAAAAACAGAATCTGTCAAAAACAGAACAGTCTGTAGCAATCTATTTAAAAGTCATACTTATGTAACTCCAAAAATTCTGAAAAATTAGGAAAACGTGAACAATTAATATACCAATACTTTGTAAAAATTTCAGTCTTTTTTGACGCTCCAGTACAGAAACAAAATTCGCGCACTATACGCAAAACTTTCTGTTTTCCAAACAGCATCAATTATACTATCTTCCAAATCATCCTAAAGGCTTTACTTGGCACAAACACTAATTAAAAACACAAAAACACAATCATACCAGTAGCATAATTGTGAAAACACACAATAACAGAAAAAATTTATTTTATTCATTGGGTTGCCTCCCAACAAGCGCTATTGTTTTATGCCCCTAGCTAGGCATAACGCATAATTTCAAGTATTGTCATCTTTCAAGTTGATTCCATAAGTGGCCCTCATAATTGATTCATATGGTGCTTTAATTCTTTTTCTAGGGAAATACTCCATACCCTTCTTTAATGGAAATTGAAATTTTATATTCCCTTCTTTCATATCAATAACGGCACCTATAGTTCGTAAGAACGGTCTACCAAGTATTATGGGGCAAGAAGAATTGCATTCAATATCAAGAACAATAAAGTCAACGGGCACATAATTTCTATTTGCAAGGATAAGAACATCATTAATTCTACCCATTGGTTTTTTAATAGTAGAATCCGCCAAGTGCAAATTAAGAGAACATTCATCTATATTGGCGAAACCAAGCACATCACATAGAGATTTTGGAATTGTGGAAACGCTAGCACCCAAATCACATAAAGCATTGCACTCATAATTTTTAATTTTAACTTTAATGGTGGATTCCCATTCATCATATAATTTTCTAGGAATAGAAATTTCTAGTTCTAGCTTTTCTTCTAACGCTTTCATCATTGCTTCTATGATGTGTTTAGTAAAAGCCTTGTTTTGCTCATAAGCGTTGGGTGAATTTAACATGGATTGTAACAAAGAAATGCACTCAATCAAAGAACAATTATCATAAGTAAAATCTTTGTAATCCAAGAGAGTGGGCACCTCGCTATTTAAAGTTTTTACCTCTCCAAACCCACTTTTAGCAATTTTTTCATTAAGATTTCCACCCTCCGAATTATGGGAACGCCTACTAGCTAAAGTTGACTCTTCTTCAATCCCTTTTTCATCAAGTTTTATATTGCTAAACAAAGAATCAATAGATGAAACACCAATCATTTTAATATCTTCATCATTACTTTGTTCTAATGATTCCGGCTTAGCTGCCATTTGATTTACTAGCGTAGCTTGCGCATCAGAAATTTTTCCTAGCAAATTTTCAGTAAGAGCAAATTGAGATTGAAGACTAGCAACTTCTTCACTCACATCATTGAGTTGTTTTGCAATAGCATCCAATAAAGTAGAGTGTTCTTTGAGTTCCTCGGTAAAATTTTTGTTGTGCTCAAATTGCGTAGTCATGTAATCTTTAGTATTTTTCTCAATTTCGGACAAAATTTTATAATAAGAAGTATCATGATAATTTTCTCGGGCCATCATGATTAAGCAAACAAGATAACAAGCAAGCAAGAAAAAGGCAAACGAAAAATATTTTTGTATTTTTGTAAAAACGTTTTAGAAGTGGGGGAGATGAAAACGAGAGGCAAATGGCAAATAAAGTAAATGCAAGGAGATGAGAGTTTATGCAAAGGTACTTGATAGATGTTGATGATGTCTCCCCGGCAACGGCGCCATAAATTCTTCGTGCTACTTGTAGCTTGCGTTGGTATTTTCCCCAAAGAGGAAGGGATGATGCATCACAGTAGAGATAAGTATTTCCCTCAGTTATGAAACCAAGGTTATCGAACCAGTAGGAGAATCATGCAACACCTCGTTAGCAGCACCTGCACACAAACAACAAATCCTTGCACCCAACGCAAACGAGGGGTTGTCAATCCCTCGGCGATAAATTGCAAGATTAAATTGTATGTGATAGATAGATAGAGTGAAACAAAAATACAAAATAAACTAAATAAACTAAAATGGCAGCAATATTTTTAGGATTTTAGTAATATGATTTAGATAGACCCGGGGGCCATAGTTTTCACTAGAGGCTTCTCTCAAGAAAATAGCATATGGTGGGTAGACAAATTACTGTTGGGAAATTGATAGAAAAGCAAATAATCATGACGATATCCAAGGCAATGATCATGTATATAGGCATCACGTCGGAGACAAGTAGACCGACTCCTGCCTGCATCTACTACTATTACTCCACACATCGACCGCTATCCAGCATGCATCTAGTGTATTAAGTCCATAAAAGAATGGAGTAACGCCTTAAGAACGATGACATGATGTAGACAAGATAAACTCACGTATGAATAAACCCCATCTTTTTACCCTTAATAGCAACGATACATACGTGTCATGTCCCTTTCTGTCACTAGGATTGAGCACCGCAAGATCGAACCCATTACAAAGCACCTCTTCCCATGGCAAGATAAATCAACTCAGTTGGCCAAACCAAATCAATAGACCGGAGAAGAAATATGAGGCTATAATAATCATGCATAAAAGAGTGTAGCAAAGACTCAAATAATATTCATGGATAATCTGATCATAAGCTCACAATTCATCGGATCCCAACAAACACACCGCAAAAAGTGTTTACATCGGATAGAACTCCAAGAACATCGAGGAGAACATTGTATTGAAGATCAAAAAGAGAGAAGAAGCCATCTAGCTACTGCCTATGGACCCGAAGGTCTGTGGTAAACTACTCACGCATCATCAGAGAGGCAGCAAGGTTGATGTAGAGCCCCTCCGTGATCGATTCCCCCTCCGGCAGATTACCGGAGAAGGACCCCAGATGGGATCTCTCTGGAACAGAAACTTGCGGCGGCAGAAAAAGTATTTCGTGGACTCTCCTGAGGGTTTCTGATTTTTCCTGAATTTATAGTGGTGGAATTAGGTCAAACGGAGCTGGGGTGGGCCCACGAGGCACCAGGGCGCGCCCTGGTGGCTCGTGGCCACCTCCTCTGGCGTCTGGTCTTCTCCCGAAGCTTTTAGTGTTTATCTTGTCCAATAAAAAATCTCCAAAAAGTTTCGTGGCATTTGGACTTCGTTTGGTATTGATTTTCTGTAAAACAAAAACAGGGCAGAAAACAGCAACTGGCACTGGGCACTAGGTTAATAGGTTAGTCTCCAAAAATGATATATAATTGCTGTAAATGATTATAAAAACATCCAAGATTGATAATATAACAGCATGGAACAATCAAAAATTATAAATACGTTGGAGACGTATCAGCTGCCCATTATCATAAGTGAAAGGCATTCCTGAAAAACCCAGGTCTTCCAACTCACATAACAACAAGCAATCCCGAAAAGCTGCCATCTGAGACTCGGATCTCAACGCCCTTGACATATGCTCATGTTGCCACAAGGCTTCGTTGAAATCACCACATACTAGCCAAGGATCTTGCGACACCGCTTTCAAACGAGTGAGATGACCCCACATGCGGTGCCGATTCTCAACCCTTGGCTCTCCATATACAAAGGTCATACGCCACTTTTTATCACAACCCTTGTCCTCCACGGAAACATCAATAAAATGCTGACACGAGTCCAACACCGTGACCAGTAACAATTCATCCCAATATAGAGCAAGTCCACCCCACTTAGTCACACAGAACTAACACCACAGAAACCTTTCAAACCTAGCCTCCGCCTTAGCTTTTCCATCTTATCAGCTGCTTGCCTCGTCTCACAGAGAAAGACAAGCTTGGGGACGTTGGTTTTAGAGAGGGCCAACACCTCACGAACTGTCCGGCGGTTCCCCACCCCCCGGCAGTTCCAATCAAGGAATTCATTGCTCCCGGCGCGACTCCTCATGGGAGCCCGCCAGATTATGAATATCATCACCAGAGTTCAACACCGTTCTCGCCCTCTTACCATCGGAGCTCGACGTTGGGGAAGAATTCTGGATATCATCACCGACACCTGAAGTTATAGCAAGAAATGGTTCCTTTGCCTCGCCCTGACACTTGACCCGCACACCCCCTAGAAGAAGGCGTTTCCTAACACCTTTGTCCTCGTCCATACCGATGTTTACATGATTGTCAATCCCCTGCCCCGCTGGAACCAACACAGCAGCAATGTTTTTACTTGGGCATGTTGCCGTATCAGTTAAATCCTCATCAACACTTGCAGCCGGTGGAGGAGCAAAACCCCGACCACCTCCTCTAATCTCAGCTCTGTTCATGTTTGGTAGATCTACATATAACCAATCCCCAAACTTCAATTCCTTTGCTGTGTAAACACCCAATCCACACTCCTTATGCTCATGTCCAATTTTACCACAGTGCTTACAAAAACGTGCAAGTTTCTCGTATCTCACAGCATACACCTGCCTCTCCTTTCCTCTAATGATACTGACGTGCTTTGTTAGAGGTTCTCTGACATCGTATTTCACTCTAATCCTCACATAATCTCCTCTAGAATTTCCTGAAAGCCTGAACTCCAAGATCTCACCAGCCTTGCGAATCAATTTTTCCACAATATCCTTACTGCAATACCCGTCGGGAAGTTTGCGTATCTGCAACCAAATAGGAATATGAACGAACTGAACATCCTCCGCCCTGCTGAATCCATCGTATGGGTGAAGAAGTACAACCCAAAATCTGAAAAGCCATGGCCCCTGGAACACGATCCGTTCCCAATTGCCAAGGCATGCGGCCTGCACCACGAACAGATTGGCACCAACCGGCCGGAATCTCACCGGCTGCGCCGGGTTCCAAGCCGCCCGCATGTCCTTGAAGAACGTCGACTGGCTGAAGGTCTTATCAATGTGCACCCGAGCAAGAGCCATCCAGCGTACGCGGTCGTTGATCTCTGGAATTTCCTCTTGATTCGCCAGATCATCGAACACCTCATCTTCTAGGTCAAGCTGCCCGAAGAAATCATCTAGGTCATCCGTTTTGCCACCTCGAGACCCGCCACTCGTTGCCGAGCATGCATCCGAAGGGGTCGCCATCGCAGCTTCCGTCGCCAGAAGCCTTGCAGGTCGCCGGAGAGAAGGTAGGACTCAACGGCGATCGGGATCGCCGAGAGGAGACAAAACCCTAGCCGCCGTGTAGGGGAGGTATATGGCATGATTGAGTTATTACCACGTTGGGACTTGGGATGTCAAAGTAGTTCAGCCGGGTTGCGGGTGCGGTACCCTGGGGCCACGGTCAGTGAAGTGGGAGAGGAGAGAGCAACGGAAAACCACCCGATGCTGTGCCGTGCAACACTGCAGTCCTCCGGGCATCTCGGCTGCAACTGCATCTTTTTTTTGCTCGTACCAAAGTCGCTCTATATGAAAGCCAAAAGGTTGCACCCTCATTTTACTGAAGTTGCACACTTTTTTTTTTACGTGAAAACTTCCAATATATCAATCCTTAATCATGATAGTGCAATGAACACCAGAAATAATAAAGATTACATCCAGATTCGTAGACCACCTAGCGACGACTACAAGCACTGAAGAGTGTACGTTCTATATTTAGTAGTGCGGTGAATGAGTTTTCTCTTGAATATGTGCAAAAAGAATATTTTTCCTGAAATTCAGACAACAAAGTTTTTATCAAAAAGAAGAAATGCCACAAAGGACTTGCAATTTTGGCACATTTCACTTACACGTGGGTCTACAAGCTCCTGTATTTTTGTATCATTTACAAACGGTTGCCACGAGCAAATTGTGGATAAAATTCATATCGAGTCAATATACGATTTCAATTTATCAGCGAATGGTTTAGATCGCGTTTTTTTAGCGAATAGAATGAAATGAAGCGTGGTCTATCTTCTCCAAAAATCAGACGATCCAAACTTGTGGGTTGATCTGAAACATCGGTTTTTAATCGAGCGGCTCACGTTTGTTGCAGGTCGTCAGCCACAGCAGCAGACGAGGAAACGGCTGGCTCAGAGGCGGGCAGCCATGCTGCACCGGTCTCTTCTCCATCGGGCTGCAGAGGCTGCAGATAGAACGGCGTCGGTGCAGCGCCACCCAACCCAGACCCAACCCAACCAGTGGTCAGGAGCGAGCCATCCACCGGAAGGCGTCGATCGGCTGCGCGACAGATTCGTCCCATGGCGACCCGGGCTCTGCACTCGCCGAGGCTCACGAGCCCGCCGCTCACGGGCCGGCATGCGGCGGCGAGGTGCAAGTGCTCCGCCGCGCCGCTCTTCGCGAAGCGACTTCCGCTCGTCGTCGTGTCCCCTCGCTCCGTCGCCTCCTGCTGCGCTGTGCAGGAGTCATCCGCCGGCGCCACCGCCGCCGCCGCAACCACTGGTACTCCCATTCGATCACTCAGCTTAATTCACTGTCCCACTAGGAAAGGAGCGTTGCGATCGAGTGGTGTACGTAGTAATGCTCACCCGCGCTGTTCTTGTACGTGAAGTTTCAGAAGCTTCAGAAGCCTGAATCGATGTACCTGAAATTTGCTTGTTCTGACGCAGTCAGCGAGACGAAGGATGCAGACGGTGAGAAGAAGGAAGCGGCCGCGGAGGCGAAGCCGGCAGCCAAGCCAGCAGCGGCCAAGCCGAAGAAGGCCCCGCCGAAGCCACTGCCGGAGATGATGGAGGAAGAGATCATCCCTCCTCTCAAGACCGCGCTGGAGGCCGAGGAGGACGTGTCCCAAGTCGTGCTGACCTTCCAGAACAATACGGTGAGAGCAGTTTGTTCATACTTACAAGTGATTGTGATTTGGCATCGCTACTGCGGTATTACCATGCAAGCTATGAGTAATTAGGAACTACTACTAGGCATGGCATTGGCTCATTGCATATTTGCATGCCACAGGACAGGTAGTAGTACGTCCTGGTGGGGTGTGATTTTAGCAGTTTTAGCATCACTTGCTTCTTCACTCTCCAGCCATCACGCAGTGCTAGCAATCTCCAATGTACTCTGGTGTCATATTCTGATCCTTCGGGTGTCGATGTTTTGCAGTTGGAAGGCTCCTTCGTGAAGGAAGACATACCCTACTACTTCTGGGCCTTCTTTCCACAGGGAGACCTCTCAGGTATAAACTAACTTTGAAACCCTTCTGTCGACAGTACAATGCCGTTTCTTCCTTTGCTATATGATGCAATGCAATGCTGATTTACTTGCTGAGAGTACTGTTGGACAATCCTTCATGAACTAGTTTGCTGAACTTCTGAAAATCTCGTTGCGATTTACTGTAATCAATCACTTCTACTAATCTTCGATGGGCTAACAACCGCAGGACCGAAGGGCTTTGCGATGACGTCCTACTCCATGGAGGTGAGCACCATCGAGCCGTTCCTGATCGACGAGAAGAGGATCACTCCACAGTACGTGGTGTTCTGGGTGTACAAGAGGCTGGCCGGCCAGGGGGTCCTCCCGGTCTGGAAGGCAGAGGACCTGAGTCCTGCAGAGTAGTAAGTAGTAGTAACACATGCAAGATACACAACATACAGGGTGATCATACGGGCACAAGTTACTCTGTGTATACGATGTCCATGTCTAATTGTGAATCGAGTAAGGCTGCTGCAAAAGGTTCATCTGATTCTTTTTCTTCTGAACTCCAGCAAAAGTTCATCTGCTACTGTCGCAGATAACCTTGATGATAATTGTTTCCCTGATATGGTCGCCTCAACAAACCATATATTGTGAGCAAAGAAATAAGTTGTTGTTGAAATGAAAAAAGAAGAAGGCAAATTGTGCTTGGCTGGGCCTCCATGGGCCAGACCGCCCTGGTTTTTCTGTCGGAAGGTTCCTGACGATCAGCTGGTACAATCCAAAACCCAGTTTTTTTTCCACGGCAAGGAAGCAGCCAGTAGAGCTTTGCCGTTTGTCATCCGAAAGCTGTATATTGTACCTATCCCAAAGTCCTTCCGGTCGCACTCCATCCCATTCAGCATTTCGCCATTATCTGAAGCCATCACATGCATAGCCTGACTCGCCGCGTAGTGCTAGATATTTTAGTAATCGTTAGTGAAATGAAAAACAGTTTCTTTCCAAAGTCTGAGGAGTTAATTAAAACTGAAGTGTAAAGATAAAAAAATGAAGTGAGGATCGTCGTATACATGCATGAGCAATCTGAAGATCAACAACGAAAAATAAGTTGAATACGCCGAGTCACCGAAATCCAGTGATAAACCTAGAAGGAAGAAAAGTTGATTTTCGTGCTCCAAACGCCGATCACACATTTCCCTCACGTTGGTTTGAGATGTTACCTAGATTTTGTCGAGAAGAAAGTAAGAAACCGTGCACCATGATGAACCTTCCTAGGTCGGCCTCGTAAAGATCCAGCGACATGTCACACACACTTGTAATACACAGCTCTTATCCAAAACGGAACACGACAACTCTATCCGCATGGTTGATTAGATGTTGCATTTGGATGATAGTTCAGATTAGTGCATAATATATCAATCCTTTTTTCTGATTAAAAGATCCATTACAAAAGTTTGTATTTTTGTATAACTAATGGCACTATCTTTTTTCCCGCAAAAAAAAAGATATATTCCCGCAAAAAAAAAATGGCACTATCTTTTTCTCGGTTCTCCTTTTTCTTCCTTCTGAACCACGCAGCACTGACGAAGGTCGCAAACCTGGAGGAGTGAAGTACAGAACAGAGTGAACCCACACGCGCGCACCACCGTTTACAGTTAGCCACCGCATCACTGCCAATCGCCATGCTCGCCTACCTCCTCCACGCGCCGGTCGCCGCCGTGCCCAGCCCGCTCTCCCTCCGCGGGTCGCCGGCCGCGTCCAAGACCCCCTTCCTCCCCCCCTCCGTCGCCCGCCCGCACAGGCGCGCCGCCGCGGCGGGCGCGTTCTCCGCCGCCGCCGTGGGCCCCATCGCGGCCTCGCTGCTCGAGGGCCCCGTGCTGCTCTGGGCCGGCCGCCTCTGCGTCTACTACGCGCTCATCCACATCGGGCTCGCGGGATCCCCGCGCAGCCCCTTCCTCTCCCACGGTAATAACATCGCGTGCCCGCGCCGCGAATGATACGATACGATGCGGCTGGTTCGATTCCTGCTGTTTGGTTCGGGGATGAAATGGGTTTCTGATCTCGCTGTGGTGTGCAGAGATTCGAGGCGAGGACGGCGCCGGGGACAGCGACCTAGGGTTCTCCAAGTGGGCCGACAAGCTCCGTGGCGGCGCACCAGGTATCTGTGGTGTAGATTCAAATTTTATCGATAATGATCTCTTTGCGCACCACTGCTCATGCTGTGTTTAGTGGAGTGGAATGTGAATACTGTGAGCTGCGGACTGTACAGTTTGGTATCCTGTGTAGTGGGTCTGGGCTGGATTGTGGATAAGGAAGAATATATTCTTTCTAGAATCTGTTGAGTAAGCTTTCTGCTTGGTACCACGGAGCAAAGCACATGGTGATAATCAGCCTTTCTCATCTTTGGATGAGGTTTGGTCAAACTGGGACTGATAAGGTGGAAGCATTTTGTGTGTGGGTGCTCCCAAGGGTTTCGTCATGAGGAGTTTGTGGGGAAATTTTGTTTGAGATGTAGAAAAAGGCAACGCTGCCATGCCTCATGTTGTGGATTGCTACTATCATGGAACAGATACATGCTCATCAGGGTTTGTTTGCTGTTGACATGAGAATGAGAATATTTCACCTGTTTGTAGTACTTAGATGGGTGGCTGTAAGGTGTATTTTGGTTGTCAAATTCAAGCTTTGACCAACAATTGATCCTAAAACTGATTTCATTGGATTCTTATTCCGAAGTATTTTTCTAATGATTGTGATTTTGTAACTACTGGCAAAACATCGTTAAAGAAAATTTACAGCTATAACTTGAATTTTAACAGTCAAATATGCCTTATTTATCCGGACAGAGGGAGTACTGTGCAAGGAACCTCTCAAATTGGGAAGAGTTTTACATGGAGGATTTGTGAAATCTAGATACCTTTTTACTTTTATTATCACTTTATGTATTTTCTAAGTATCTTTTGTGTGATGTGGAGGATACTGACCATCGCTTGCTTCTTTTCTTCTTCACGTCGGACCTATCTGAATTTCACTGCTTATATCTCTGTAAAAATACTTTTCTGAAACTGTAGTAATTTTGGTTCCAATATTTTTGCTTCTATTTTGTGATAGAGAACACATTTAGCTATTAAAAGATTGGAAAGTCGTGAAGATATTGCAGAACACGCGTAGTTCTAGTTCATTGCCCATATGGTTTCATACATGAAGCTGATGTATGCTCTTGTTATTCAGGCGACAAAGAAGGCCAGGATAAGTGGAAGCTAGTCAGCAAATGGAAACCCACAACCAAAGGCACACTAAAGAGGATGTACCGAGTTCCTTCAAAGGAAGAAGGTCGCCGAATTCTTAAAGAAATTGCTTTGGTTCTATCTGAAGATGACAATTTTGTGGATGCTTCCACTCACAAGGTGATTTCATTCTTCAGCCAGGGGAAATACATTTCTCTAGCTGCTTTGTATGCTTTGCATCTCACAAACTGAGATGTTAGGCATGTATCTTGTTATTCTTCTGAAATCAGTGCTCTTTTAACTGATTGCCTCAACTTACACTCAGGGTTGTCAAATCAGGAGGGAAAGCGCGCATGGAGAGAGCGTATGTTGCTACAATGTAAGAGCCTTGTTTGATGAGCTCCCTGGCCCTCACCTAGTTCTGGAGATTACGCCTTTTCCTGTTGGAACCCTCACTGAGAATGACTACCGCAAGGCCGAGAGGCTTGAAATGGTGCTGAGGATGAGTGCCTCCCTTTAAACCAGAAGAGCCATTTTCCACTTCCACCTCATAACTCGTTTTTGCCCAGATTGTAAATTGTCTACCATTGGGTCTGTAAATTGATGTTGTGTCGCTAAAAACTCTCCTTTAAACCTGAGTTCTGCTCAGCATTTTGAGATATTTGAGGCCAGAACTCTTTTTTTTGTACTCACTGGCCTTCCATATTGAGGGCAGAATTTCCATTTGCCAGTAACTAATATGCAAGCGATTTATTCCTAGATTTTACTCCTATTGCCAGTGAAATATTTGTGGCAGAAGATAGAGTGTGCTGATGAGCATTGAAATGTGAGATAGGAAGTACAATTAAGCTGTTCATCTTATTGTTCCTCATTGACTCATGTAACATAAACTAGGACCATATAATTGATATCACTTTCAGGTTCGTTTGGAAGTTCATGTTTCAGAAGCCCAGTGTGATTTGTGTTTGTGGCAAGTCACCAAATCAAATGCAAAATGTGATACAAAGTTGCAGGTACTGAAATCAGGCAAAGCAGGTTGCAAAGTTGCTGAACTGCAACAGCATTCATCAAAGCTTGAGGCTCAACCATCTCTGAGTTAAGTACCAGATACATTCACAACAGGTAAGGAAGGATAGGCCTATGGTTTCGCAACCATGCCCAACTCCGATCTCTGGGATAGTCAGGGTGCGCCTTATTTGAATAAGTACACACAAAAGAAATGTGATGAAGATTTCAGTCTCCACATAGTGCCATCAGCACACCAGTGCTTTCAACTAGATGAAACTCAGAAGGACTCATAACAATGTCTTGGTCCAACTGATATTGCAACCACATTTCCGGAACATCTTCATAAGCCAAGGATGAATTGCCACTGGCGGCGCACCAGAGGATGCTTTGCTTTACCTCATCATGGAAGCGCGCTGGTGCATGCCGTTCGGGGCCAGCTTCCCGTTGCCATTCAGTGCACTGAAGCTAACCGTGGGACGGAAGCCGACCGAGGGGAAGCAGGTGTGCTCCTGATTAGCCAGCATGCCGGTTGTTGAAAAGCTTGACATGTTGGAGGGAGCTGATGCCGAAGGTGCGAAGGCGGGGCTACCCTGAAGGAGTGTATTCTTGCCAAGGACCTTTGTACAGCTTGCACCACCTGAAGCCTGCTTCTGCTTCTGCTCCTCGAGTTGTTTTGTGTTGAGGAACCGCCCTCCTGTTCCACGAGCTCGCTTCATGGCATGGCGGTGCCGAGATTCATGAAGGTATGGCTGCATGGAAGGGGCGATGTTAGAAAAGGTACTCCTTCCGTTCCATAATTCTTGTCGTGGTTTTAGTTCAATGCTAGGTAAAACTTATAGTTCTAAGTAGATGGGTACAAGCCTTCAGGAACTAAAATGCTGAACAAATGAGTGTTGCAATTTGCAACATGGTATGTACTTAGACTAGGAATATGCTTCTGCCAGAGGTTTTTATCAAGGTTTAGTACAAAAATGTACTGTGGGGTCAGATTAGATTTAGTCCTCTGAATATTACCAAGGCAGCCTAATAAATCTGTAGCTGAAATCTATGCATTGGAGCAGCAGTCAGCAAATACCAGAGAAAACAGAAGCATCTCTTTACAAAAAAATAGTATCAGGAACAAATACAAAATTCTTCAGTATTGTATTACCTTCCGGGCTTTCACCAGCTTATTTTGGGCCTCCAGTTTAGCACGTATCTGCCTCCTCCTAAGAATTGCATGGTATTGCTTTGCATTAACAAACATTGGCTCTTCTGCTGCAGGCTCAACAGGGAGCGGCACACGAGAGTTTGTTGCAGCATTTAATTGGGGATGAACCTGGGTAAATAATACACAAATCATTGATGCAGGACCATTAGTCTTTTTTTTTTTTGATAAATATGACGAGAGGGGGGGGGGGGGGGGGCATTTTTTAACAATCACATGAAACTATATGCCATAAATATGACCACTATCATGTGCATTGGCAGGATCAAAATATGATTTCAGTTAATCCTATCCATTTGTTTCCATTATTTCTGAAGCGATCAATAAAGCTCAAGTCCTTGATGCGAAAACAATGAAAGATCTGGTTATGCACTTCTTTATCATTTAAGAGGACACTTTTAGTGTGTTCTGTTGCTTCTCAACAGTAATTGAACTCAGCAATAAGGAGGTAGAAAGATTATCTTCTCGATGAGGCTAAGCCATAGCAGAATGAATAAGATCTCCAAAACTCAACAAATCGTAAACGAATTTAAAGAACTCATAAATGAACCATGGAGATATAAATGGGATATGTAATCACCTTGAACTGTAAAAGATCTTACAGGATTTGGAGAGTAAAAGGATACTGTAAACTTACAATAGCGTGCGAGGCATATCCTGGAAAGATCCCAGCATAAGCATCAGCAGTATAAGGAATGTATGCCTATAACAAAAAAATAGCTGGTCAACTGAAGGCAGCATATGAGATAGAGAACAATTCCCATGATGACATGAACTTACAAATGATTGGCTACAATCAAGCATTGGTGGGGGAGCAACAGTCTCTGGGTTCCCCAAAGATAAAAGCGGCTTTATCATGTGCTGATCGGGCTTCCCATGATCATTGTCATTGTCTGAAACAAAAAGGTGTTTACTGTTAGCATGAAGATATAATCGCATCAATTCACCTCACTGTAAATGGGGCTTGGGTGATGTGAACATCATCAGAGAGAAGAGCCACTAATAAAGCAAAAGACCTGTCAGAACTTATAGTTTACAGAGATAATCTTCTCTTCATCTTTTGAGAAAACACAAATGATGAGTTTAGGCATTGGTAAGAAGCATAGTAATAGGAGTGGCCAATAATTAAAATACAGGCGCACATAATGCATACCTAGACTCAGAAAAGAAATGAAGAGAAAATTGTTACTCCCTCTGCCTCAAAATATAAGATGTTTTTTTGACACTGTTACATCATAAGAGCTGAAACTGCAGAGACATTCAGATTACTAGTGTGACAATGTGGTTAAAGATAAAGCATTACCAGATTGTGATGAGGGTCTTGAGGTGTGTTGCTCATTTAGACTACTGTCACTCGTTGCAGATGCTTCTTGTTGTGACTGGCCAGACTTGGCTGATGAGGAGTCCCGGTCGTAGTTCTTATGAACTAATGTCTTCGTATGACAACCATTCCCTGACAAGAAATCCTACGCGTGCAGAAGCCAGCTGATAAGTTTGTTATTTGTGGCGTAAAAAGCCAAAAAAACACAGGTTTGACTATAAATAGTAACTACTTACATAGTTGGAAATAGGATGGCCAGGATGATCCTCCATTGTACGCACAAGTGTTAGCGTTATATGACGGTATCACTTAGCTCCAAGCAACATTTTTCTGCAGGGATTTTTAATTAGCTTAGTTGAAATGGCACCTTATATTGCCAACATTAAATTAAACATGGTAAAAAGACAGTTGCAGCGGTAACCCCCTATCACTTTGTTTATAATCATTAAAGAAGAATTTGATTTATGCATAATCCCTTGCAGTTCATTAGGCAATCAATACTATAACACACCAGACGAACAGATATATGTATGGACACATGAAATAGATAATTGGCAATATCGGAGTCACGAATGTGATAAACACTCCAGAAAAAGAAACATTCCAACAAATAAGCGGCATCCGACCACAAGTATTCATGCACCTGAACCAAGGGAGCAAGCAGGAATGTCCAGCATATCTAGAAATGGGACATATCTAGCCTAATTAGCATCATACGAGAACCAATATAAAAAGATAGACACAACACACCACAGTGCCCTTTATTTCCAAATTTAGGTATAACACATATGAAAATTAATCAATTACAGTCGTCCATTTCCAGTGGAATCATCCAACATTTGAATAGACGGCGTACCTAGCTTATACTACAAGAGTAGTTCCTCTTGCAGTCAAGGAAGGCGCGTTATCTCCCATTCGGGTTCTTTCAGATTTGTGCTGAATAGTCCTACCTTCAAGAAATATCAGTTTTCTTCCCTAGCACTAGCTCTACTTCAGCATTATATTTGCACCTATTGCATGCAGAACACCAACAGAAATCCTAGACTACTTTTAGTGGAGGATGCTGGGCCCAAAGTTCCAACCCCAGAATTCCCTTAAGTGTCTGCATTTTTCTTGAAATTTACCAAATCAAACCCAACAAAGGCCTAATCAGACACTGTCCATATGAACTAGCATCTGTTTTCCTGTCACTGTCAATCAGCAGAAATCGTCACAATTCACACAGAATTTAGCCTCATGCCAACAAATCCTGCAAAAGGGGAGTCCGATTTCCATCCACTCCACTTTCCTAAAACACCTACACGAGAGCTTGGGACTTCCTAGGAAACACGAGCAATACAGTGGCCAAAGTAAGCAGACCAGCGCTCCCTCTCAAGCAAGCGTATTGTCAGGAACCAAAATTTTGCAACGCCAACCAAGAATCGCATAAGAAGAGCCCCAAATTTCGGAGAGGCAGGCCACGAGACCAACCCAACGGGGAAAAAATCATGAGGGGGTATGAATCGAACCAAACCAGCCGCGAAGTGAGAGTACGGCATGCCGGAATCAAGAACCAAGAAGGCACTCCAGGAAATGGAAATAGATGAGAACGATTTTGCCAGGGCGGTGCATGCAAGAACACGATTGGGGATTTCTCGGAGGGGGGCGGGAGAGCAGTCAGGCAGTCACCTCCCCCGTATTCTCCCTTCGAGATCCTCCCCCTGTGCCTTGTCCGGCGGAATCCTTCTTAGACCGAGAAAGATTATGGGCGGAGAAGGCGAGAAGCGGAAGCACGAAGGATCAAGAAGAGGAGGGGACTGTCACTCTCCTCTAGCTGCCAAATATGCGACCTACCGTTTCTTTTCTTTCTGGAATAAATGGCCTTCTGTCCACTAGTGTCACGTCACCAACCTTAAATATTTTTTTGAACACCGTATAGATTTTTTTTTCGACAAGGGGAATATATTAATATCGCGGAGATATCAATTACACCCAGCATCTGCACCAACAAAATGACGCAAAGACATTCAGTATGCACACAGCCTGAAAAAGAAAACAAAAAGAAAGAAAAAAAAGGCCCCGCCAGAGTGATCAATTCCTCTCAGCAGCAGCACTCAAACCACCACCAAAGACAACACCCGAAAAACAAGAAAGGTCTCCAAAAGCGACACCTCCAAGAAGGGAACAGTGCATAAGCGCCGTTGTCGCCCGATCCGAGATCTTAGGTTTTCACCCTGGAGAAAGTCTGAGCTCTCAAAACAACACCTTCAGCATGAAGGCAGCTGCGAGGCACAACCAATGAAGGTCAGACCTTAGGTTTTCACCCTGAAAGTCACGACTCGGTACTCGAGGAGCACCACCAAAAATGAAGTCCTCCAGTGCTGCCGCCCCCACTTGCCACTACTGCTCCTGAAAGTTATCAAACACCAGGCTAACAGATACCGTGTCCAGAGTGGACGGGAAGTCCCGCAAGCCAATTCCGAGCACCATCCTGTCAAGCAAAGCCTCCATCGCCACCAAGGCCCCCTCCGCCATTACTAGTCCTCCAATCTCAACCACCACGACCTTCTCCACCGCTGTCTACACCATGAAAATCGAGATACCGACATGTCCCATGGTGTCAACATACAACAGAGCTTCGCGCCACGCCCTTATGAAGCCGTGTAGGCTGATATGGACGCGCACGACCGGATTCTATCTGATCCAGATATCCAGAGGCGTTGCGCCAAATCGTGAAGATCTCCGGCAGTAGTCCCGGAACACGTCGATGGCCAGATCGAGGAGGACCGATCACGCAGATCGTTGCCACGATGCGAGAAGACCACTAGGACCGCCACCTTTATTAGCAAGCCAGCAGGCCCCCACGCCACCGCCCGCCGGCTCCCAACAGGACCGGCCGCCCAATCACCCCACCAGCATGGTCGACAGAGGAGAAGGCCGCTAAGTCGCGATCTGCTAGGACTCGCCGCCTCCTGGCCGACTGCCGCCACCGTCACGCAAGCGCGTAGTATGAAGCAACCAACACCGCCGCACCGCCAGCCACATCACCGTCGCTCCATAGGCCCGCCCAAGCCCATCCCGGAGCGAGGCTGCAGCAGCCACGGAGTCCCAGCCGTAGATTGTCGGACCCCACCCTACCTCGCCGGCGCCTCAGAGCAGACGTCGCCGCCTGTGCATACGCCGCCGTAGAAGAGCCAGATCCGCCGCCGCCATGATGGGGGAGGTCCTTTGTAACATCCTCATGTATTAAGCTACAGTGATCACCCTTTTGATAATGCCAAGTCATCATGATTAACAGTGCTTGATCATCATTTGTTTCATATCTCATTTCAAATTCTAATTCAAATTGAAATTCAAATATAAAGTGAAAATAAAAGTTGTTCAAATTTGAAAACTAAAATGTTCATAATATTGCAAATATTCCCAAAGCAATTATAAAAATAAAATCAACATTAATTGAATTAGTTAAATGACTCTAACATCATGAAACAGTACCAAAACAGAAATATTTAATCCATTTTCATTTAAATAAATTTCAAATGAAAACATCTGGACTCCAAACCTTTTTATGACAGTACCAAATATTGCATTGTATTATTATGGCCAAGAAACATATTTTTACAATAGTGAAGTGGTGGCTAAACATTTTGCAAAAGAGAGAGAAGGAATAAAACAGAAGAAAAGAAAAAGAAAAAGGGATCGGGGCACTGTTTGTCTGGGCTCTAGTCAAACAGTGGCGGCCCGGCCCGTCTAGCTCTACCTCTAGCTCGCGCTGTTCATCCCCGCGCGCTGTCGTCGTGCGCGCACCCCGCAGCCGGCCCTCCCCTCCTCCTTGCGCGACAACGGCCACCTACTGCGCCTTTGGAGGGGATAAGGACCCCTCCTCGTCCCCGAGGACGAACCCTAGCACCTCTCCTCTTCCTCCCTCGCTCTCCCCCAACTCACCCGAGCGCCGCCATGATCGGCCTCCGCTGAACCTCGTGGCCACCGCCTCCCTCTCGCCGCTGCAACGTGTCCACAAGCTCCACCTCGCTCGGCTACGTCGGCTGGAGCCGTCCATTCGAGCCGGGCGCCCCCACACCGACCACATCGAGCTCGCCATCTCGTCGGGCACCGCCGTCCACCGCCATCGATCCCCTGCGCTGCAGCTACTAAACCCACCACCGGACCACCGTGCGTCCCCTAGGTGAGCTCTGCCTCCCCTCTCCCCCGTCCGTGCTCCGTATCTGCGGCCGTAGCTAGCTGTGCGCGACGCGCCACCATTGCCGTAGCCCCGCCTTGCTGTCGAGCTCGCCGCCGTTGCTCCCGACGTCGTCATGGCCGTCCGAGCTCACCAGTGTGCTCGGGGCACTCCCGTAGCACGGCCAGGCCCTTTCAAACCGCTCGCGCGCGCGCTTTTTGCCGTTCCCGCGTAGTGCCCGTAGACCGCCGCCGCCGCCGTCGACGCTCCGCCCTGCTCCGGCCGTCTCCGGCTGCGGCACCACCGCCAAACGACGCGCCTCGGCTCCCTCTTTCGAACGCACCTAGCCCCGCGGCAAACGGCCGCCTGTGGCCGTTTTCCGGCCAAGTCTGGCGAGCCCCCGCCGCGGAACGGCTCGCCGGCGCGACTCCGGTTGTCGTCCGACGTGGCGCTGACACGGCAGCCACGGGGCCCGCCTTGTGCCACTGACGGATGGGCCCAGTTGACCCGTTGACCGGGTCAACTGCTGACTGGGCTGGCCCCGCCACTGACATGTGGGCCCGCGCTGATTAAACATTTTTGTAAATAAATAAAATGCTAATATTCCGTTAATTAAATTAATTTCTAATCAGTCACTGACTAATGGGGCCCACCCCCCTAATTAATCTGTAATTAGTTTAGTTAATCCTTAATTAGCTACTGTGACACTGACCAGTGGGACCCACTGGTCAGGTTTGACCTGGCCCAGCCGGGTTTGACCGCTGATGTCACTGTGACGTCATGCTGACGTCACCTACTACTGTTTCGGATAATTCGAATTTAATAATTAAATTAATTCCAGAAATTCAATAAAACTTTGAAAAATCATATAAATTAAACCGCAACTCGGATGAAAATAATTTATATATAAAAAACGATCAGAAAAATATGAAGAATCCGAATATGCCACCCACATGCCTGCCACACCCCTCTAACATACTAAACATGGAACCGTCCCCTCCGGTTTAGTGTACCGATAATCACCCGGAGCTGGGAGAACACTCCCGGATAATTTCCCGCTCCGACTAACTTGCGTAATGTTGCATTAGAACACCCCTAGCACTGCATGTTAACATGTCATGCATCCCTGTTGCATTGTTTGCCGTGTATTTATTGTTTCTTCCCCCTCCTTCTCTCCCGATAGACCCCGAGACTGCCGACGACACTGCAGAGTACGACTACGTCGTCGACGACCAGACCCCTTTAGCAGAGCTTCCAGGCAAGCAAAACCCCCTTGATCATCAAGATATCGTCTACTCTTCCTCTCTATTGCTTGCATTAGAATTGCTTCTGTTGGTATTCCGATAGCTCCTATTCTGATGCATAGCCTGATTTCGTCGCTTGCTATTGGTACCTTACCTGCTATCCTATGATGCTTAGTTAGGTATGCTATGTTTCATCTGTGGCCCCTTCACCCTTGTCCGTATGCCATGCTTGTTATCGGGCCGTGATCACTCTGGGTGATGATCACGGAAATGTTTACTTATTGCAATACTTTAAACTATTAAAGTTGGGCTGGCCCCAAGGGTGCCCGCGAGAGAATAATATTAAAGATGGGTCGGCTCCAAGAGCACCCGCGAGCCGTGTGTTATCAAGTCGGAGCGACAGGGATCCTGTTCGTCTTTGTGAGTTACTAAACACGCCTAACAGATTTGGGTATTTGATCTGAGTTGGCCGCTGGCCATATACGCACTACCACCACATGGGATAATGGTTATGGGACCCTCTATGTCGTATGTATCAGCCGAAAGCTCTTCAGAAGTCACAGCTCAGAGATGCGGGCTGATTGTTGGGGTGGGCTGGTTACGTCACTTGTGTATACAGTGTCGCGCCTGGGCCCCGACCACCTTCGCAACGTGCAGGAGTGCAGAGGGCGATGGCCCAAGACCCCTTCGCACTTAGGATTTAGACCGACGTGTTGACCTCTCTGCTGAGCCTAGGTAGGACTGCGTCGTGTCGATCACCCGAGGCCGGGCATTACCCAGCAAGTGTGTCCGGCCAGATGTGATCGAGCGTGTTGGGTAACAGTAGTGCACCCTTGCAGGGAAGTTATCTATTCGAATAGCCGTGTCCACGGTAACAGGACGCTCGGAGTTGTATCCTGATCTGCTACAACTACAAATGGATACTATTACATTGTTAAACTGATACTACTGTTCTCGGGATCACTTTCTCGCAGGGTAGTCGAGGAAGGATCCCAGGGCATTACTAAAATATGATTGATATATATTATCTTGCTCTACTCTCTTCTGATGCTGCAAGATTGCTTCAAGATGCTAGTCTTCGATAGGCTAGGCCTCTCCCCCTCTGTTCTAGCATTTCTGCAGTTTAGTCCAAAGATATAGCCCCATTTCTTTGATACCGATGCATACTTAGTATAGTTCTGATGTCAGTCTTGCGAGTACTTTGGATTAGTACTCATGGTTGCTTTGCTCCTCTTTTTCCCCATACCCGGTTGCTGCGATTAGACGACGGAGCCCAGGAGCAGGAGATCCCCGGAGGCAACTACTACTACATTGAGTCCGCCGACCAGGAGTAGTTCGGAGGCCCTAGGCAGGAGGCCTTCGCCTTTTCAATCAGTGTCGATGTTTGTGCTAGCCTTCTTAAGGCAAACTTGACTAACTATGTCTGTACCCAGATAATATTTGTTTGTATGACTTATGTATTCGGGTCCTCATGACCCCTGGTTTGTAATGTGAAGATTTATGTTTAAATTTGAGTTTAGAGTTGTGTTGTGATATCTTCCCGTGAGTCTCTGATCTCGAGCGTGCACGTTTGCGTGTATGATTAGTGCACGGTCGAGCAGAGGGCGTCACAAGTTGGTATCAGAGTCGACCGCCTGTAGGAAGCCCCCTTCCGATTCCTTGGTCGAAGTTGAGTCTAGTCTTTGAAAAACTATATTTTACTAACATGGCTGTGTGGCTTACGGGCCCACGTCGCCAATGGGTGGTATTAGGATCTTTTATTCCTCTTCCTTACTCTGGGATTCTACTCTCTCTTCTATTCGGGTTAAAATTTTACTAACTCTGACTCTAGGTTCTCGTGATCACGTCCACCCGGAGCTTTGATTATCTGCAAATTACTTTCTTGAATGCACGATGCAAGAATTCACTCACTGTCATTTGACAATCTTGAATTTCCTCTGTTTCAGATGGATCGCTTGTTTCCGCCGCGCCCTGCGACGCAGCTTGTACTTCAGACTTGGGCTCGTGATGCGACTGGTTTTCCAGCTATCCTGATCGCCCTCCTAACCATACTGGGCTACCGTTGGTACCCCGAGTACATGGTTTACGAGGATTTCCGCGAGTTCAACCAGGAGCAGTATCATGCCGATGTTCGTATCTTTGATCAGCGGAACGACTCCATTACTGAGTTACACACTTTGCACGGTATCGGCATGACGATTGATATGGTAGTCCATGACGTTGCCCATTCTGCTGTCGCACGTCTTCGTGGCGAGCATAGTCGCTTGGATGACTCCGAGTTCCGATACATCCCGTATGCCCCTGCTGGTGATGATACCGGATACTACACAGCTGTTTGTGCCCCTTACGAGCGACGTCGATATGACCCGCAGGTTTTGATTCAGTGCACTCAGGCTCTGGATCGCACTGCCCGGGCTCTTGCCGTCGAGTTGTTTGCCACTCGAGCACGTCTCTACGATGCTATGTCACAGTTGCTGCCAGCTGTTCATGCAGGGATACATCCAGAGTACATCCTTTACCCGCGCAGGACTCAGATGCCTTCAGGTATCGATTGGCCTGCTGTTGGAGGTCACACACCCGCACGTGGACCTCTTCTTCCAGTTCGAGATCGGGTTCTGCATCAGAGTGCTCACGGAGCGCAGGACCTCCCTGCCATGGACACTCATCGTCCGCACCTGCAGTTACCTGGTTTCAGTGATTTTCCCCGACGTTGATGTAGCCTTTGCTATGTCTCGTTGTTATATTCCTCACCGCGTGCCTGCGCGCCGCCTAGTATGTCTAGCTGTTTAATTTCTGAACTTGGGCTGTCCGCGTGTAATCGACTCTGTGTATGGATCTGTATGTCTTAATTGACTACTGTTATGTATCTATTGCACTGCTTGTTTATTGTCGTGTTACATCATGTTTGTCTCTAAACACTTGCGGTTACTTTTACTAAACTACCCCTTGTTAAATTTTAGCAGGATGGTTAGACCCGCAGGTCGTGGTTGTGGCCGTGGTGCCAACGATCCACCACCGCCAGACTATATGGCAGCTATGATGCAGCAATTCGAGCTGAACCGCCAGTTCATGGTTGGGATCATGGCTCAGTTTCCGCACCAGAACCAGAATGCTCAGAATCAGCAACCTGCCCCAATAACTCTGCAGGAGTTTGTGTGTCTCAGCCCTACTGTTTTCCGTAACTCGGAGCAGCCACTGGATGCTGATGACTGGCTTCGCGACATCACCTACGAGATGGAGTCTGCCAATGTCGCCCCCGCCAACTTTGTCACCTTCGCGTCCTACTTCTTGAAGGGTGTCGCTGCTCAATGGTGGCACACCCACAGGAGTTCATTACCTGCTGGGACAGTCGTTACCTGGAACGAGTTTCAGACTGCTTTCCGTGCCCGCTACATTCCTCAGGGAATCATGGACCGGAAGAAAAGAGAGTTTCGCAACCTTACTCGGGGTAGTAAGACTGTCGAAGCTTATCAGCGGGAATTCCTTAACCTATCCCGCTATGCTGAAGAAGACATTGCCACAGATGCACGCAGATAGGAGAAATTCCGCGATGGACTCCACCCAGACCTCAAGCTTGCACTTGTTGTTCATGACTTCGCCGACTTCGCCACTCTCGTGAACAAGGCTATCCAGGTTGAGACCGCTCAGATGGAACATAGGGAATCACTCAAGCGCAATCGTGACATTGGCTCATCTTCGAGCTCAGGACAAAGGCGTAAAATCTGGATTCCCAACAGCATGTATCGTCCAACTACCCCTGCGCTAAGGCCTTCTTATGCGGCACCTCGTCTGCCTCCTCCACCACCGAGGCAGCCAAGAGCTCAAGCTGCTCCACCACGTGCTGCTCCTCTCCGTCCTGAAGATGGTCTGTGTTTCAAGTGTCGCCGCCCAGGTCACCTTGCCAAGGACTGCCGCCAGAATCAGACTCAGTTGGCACTTCCTCCTACTGGCCGTGGAAATGGCCGTGGCAACAACCAGACCCGCAACTATAATACTGGGCCTTCTGCTTATGGTCGAGGACAGGCTTACCACGTCGATATTGAAGAAGTTCAGGATCAACCTGAAACTGTGATGGGTACCCTTCTCGTTAACTCAGTACCCGCTTCTGTTTTATTTGATTCAGGAGCATCACATTCATTCATCTCTGGAGCATTTGCATTCATGCATGGCATACAATATGAAAAGATGCATACTCCATTAGTCGTTAAAACCCCTGGAGGCCGTTGTCAAACCTCCATGATGGCACACAATGTCCCTGTTGAAATCGAAGGATTGGAATTCCTTGTTTCACCCATCATTTTGAATTCTTCCAACATAGACCTCATTCTGGGAATGGATTGGTTGAAAGCTCACATTGCTTCGATCAATTGTGCCACTAAAGTCGTCCAACTCCTTCACCCCTCCGACGAGATAGTGAACTACACCGCACGAATTACCCAGAATGCCGAAGCTCAGATATATGCTCTGAATGCTTTGAACGCTTCACCTCTTGAGGGAATTGAGAACGTTCTAGTCGTTCGTGATTTTCCGGACGTCTTTCCAGAAGAACTTCCAGGAATACCCCCGGTTAGAGCCGTTGAATTCGTCATCGACCTAAAACCTGGCACCACTCCTATTGCTAAACGTCCCTATAAGATGCCGTCACATGAACTCCTTGAGCTTAAGGAGGAAATTGACAAATCACTTCGTAAAGGCTTCATTCGTCCAAGTTCCTCTGCTTGGGGAGCACCTTCTCTCTTTGTGAAGAAGAAGGATGGGACTAACCGTTTAGTCCAGGACTATCGACCTATTAATCAAGCAACAATCCAGAACAAATATCCACTTCCCCGGATCAACGATCTTTATGATCAGCTTGCTGGATCCTCTGTGTTCTATAAACTCGACTTAAGGTTGGGTTACCATCAGATACGAGTTCGTAAAGAGGATATTCCGAAGACCGCCTTCGTTACCCGTTATGGATCATACGAGTACACCTTCATGTCCTTCGGGTTAACTAATGCTCCAGCAACCTTCTCTGGATTGATGAACTATATCTTCATGGACTACCTCGACAAATTCGTCATGGTTTATTTGGATGATATCCTTATATTTTTCAAGAATGAAGAAGAACACGCCGAACATCTTCGGCTTGTATTGGAGAAACTTCGAGAACACTAGCTATATGCCAAATACTCTAAGTGTGAATTCTGCTTATCTGAGGTGACCTATCTTGGTCATGTGATTTCCAAGGATGGCATTGCTATTAACCCAGAACGAGTTCAGGCTATTCTTGACTGGACTCCCCCGAAGAATGTCAAGCAAGTCAGAAGTTTTCTCGGTCTTGCTAGCTATTGCCGCCGTTTCGTCGAGAACTTCTCCAAAATTGCTAAGCCACTGACTGATTTGCTTCACAAAGGCAAGAAGTTTGAGTGGACAGAAAAGTGCCAAGAAAGTTTTCAGACACTTAAAGATAAGTTAACATCTGCCCCAATGCTACCTCCCCTTGATTCCCGCAAGGACTTTGTGATATATTGCGATGCATCCCGTCAAGGATGAGGCTGTGTCCTAATGCAAGAGCGCAAAGTGATTGCTTATGGCTCTCGTCAGTTGCGTCCTCACGAAGACAAGTATCCAACACATAATCTCGAGTTAGCAGCAGTTATCTATGCTCCAAAGCTGTGGCGACATTACCTTCTTGGTAATCGTTGCGAGATATACACGGACCACCAAAGTCTGAAGTATCTGTATACTCAACCAGATTTGAACCTCCGTCAACAAAGGTGGCTCGAGACAATAGCTGACTATGACATGGATATTTCCTATACCCCTGGTAAGGCTAATGTAATGGCCGATGCTTTGAGTCGCAAGTCTTATTGCAACAACCTCACGGTTCAGCAAGCACAACACCTTCTTTATGAAGAACTTCGCAAGTTGAACCTTCACATTGTTCCTCAGGGTTATGTCAGTACCCTGGTTGTTGAACCGGACCTCGAGTGTGACCTCGAGTGCAACATCAAGACAAGGCAGAAATATGACTCTGAAGTCGAGAAGATTAAGAAATACCTCTCCAAGGGAAATTCTTCATTCTACCATGTTGATGATGATGGTTCCTTGTTCTTCAAAGGCCGCCTAGTGGTCCCCAGAAAGCATAATCTGGACTCTCGTTCGGATGTTATGAAAGAAGCACATGATACACCTTTGTCAATTCACCCCGGTAGCACCAAGATGTACCAAGACATTCGACAGAGATACCGGTGGCCTGATATGAAGCGAGACATTGCTCGCTATGTTGCTGAGTGTGACGTTTGCCGTCGCATCAAAGCAGAACATCAAAGGCCTGCTGGAACCAACCACTTGCTATTGCTGAATGGAAATGGGACAAGGTCGAAATGGATTTCATTACTGCTTTTCCCAGATCGCAGAAGGGTCATGATGCTATTTTTGTCATCATTGACCGATTCTCCAAGGTTGCTCACTTTCTGCCAGTCAAGGAGACAATCACTGCTAGTCAGTTAGCAGACTTGTATGTTTCCAGAATCGTGTCACTCCACGGTGTTCCATTGGAGATCAGTTCAGACCGGGGCAGCCTCTTTACCTCAAGATTTTGGAACAGTTTCCAAGAAGCTATGGGAACTCATCTGTCCTTCAGCACCGCTTTTCACCCCCAGTCCCAGGGACAAGTTGAACGAGTCAATCAAGTGCTTGAAGATATGCTTCGAGCTTGTGTCATCTCATTCGGTAAGAAATGAGAGGAATCTCTCCCGTATGCCGAGTTCTCTTACAACAATAGCTATCAGGCTAGTTTGAAGATGGCCCCATTTGAAGTTCTTTATGGACGTAAGTGCCGAACCCCTCTGAATTCGTCAGAAACTGGGGAACGGCCACTCTTCGGTCCGGATATTATCCAACAAGCTGAAGAACAAGTCCGCATTGTCCGTGAACATTTGAAAGCTGCTCAGTCTCATCAGAAGAGCAATTATGATCGAAAACACCAGGTAATGGTCTATCAACCTGACGAACAAGCTTACCTCCGCGTCACTCCGATGAAGGGCACTCATCAATTTGGGATCAAGGGCAAATTAGCTCCTCGCTACATTGGCCCGTTTCGTATCCTCGCCCGACGAGGAGAAGTGGCATATCAACTGGAATTGCCGCCAAACCTTTCTCAAGTTCATGATGTCTTCCATGTGTCGCAACTCCGTCGCTGCTTCAAGGATCCTATCCGAGCAGTGGATCATGAAATGCTTGAACTGCAAGAGGATCTTTCTTATCAAGAGTATCCGATCCGCATTCTTGATCAAGCTGAACGTCGAACCCGCCAGAAGGCAATCAAGTTCCTTAAAGTTCAGTGGTCAAATCATTCTGAAGATGAAGCCACTTGGGAACGCGAAGATCGTCTTCGTGAAGAATACCCCACTCTCTTTCAACCTACCTCTTAATTCTCGGGACGAGAATTTCTTTTAAAGGAGGAGAATTGTAACATCCCCATGTATTAAGCTACAGTGATCACCCTTTTGATAATGCCAATTCATCATGATTAACAGTGCTTGATCATCATTTGTTTCATATCTCATTTCAAATTCCAATTCAAATTGAAATTCAAATATAAAGTGAAAATAAAAGTTGTTCAAATTTGAAAACTAAAATGTTCATAATATTGCAAATATTCCCAAAGAAATTATAAAAATAAAATCAACATTAATTGAATTAGTTAAATGACTCTAACATCATGAAACAGTACCAAAACACAAATATTTAATCCATTTTCATTTAAATAAATTTCAAATGAAAACATCTGGACTCCAAACCTTTTTATGACAGTACCAAATATTGCATTGTATTATTATCGCCAAGTCACATATTTTTACAAAAGTGAAGTGGTGGCTAAACATTTTGCAAAAGAGAGAGAAGGAATAAAATAGAAGAAAAGAAAAAGAAAAAGGGATCGGGGCACTGTTTGTCTGGGCTCTAGTCAAACAGTGGCGGCCCGGCCCGTCTAGCTCTTCCTCTAGCTCGCGCTGTACATCCCCGCGCGCTGTCGTCGCGCGCGCGCACCCCGCAGCCGGCCCCCCTCCTCCTCGCGCGACAACGGCCACCTACTGCGCCTCTGGAGGGGATAAGGACCCCTCCTCGTCCCCGAGGACGAACCCTAGCACCTCTCCTCTTCCTCCCTCGCTCTCCCCCAACTCACCCGAGCGCCGCCGTGATCGGCCTCCGCTGAACCTCGCGGCCACCGCCTCCCTCTCGGCGCTGCGACGTGTCCACAAGCCCCGCCTCGCTCGGCTACGTCGGCTGGAGCCGTCCATTCGAGCCGGGCGCCCCCACACCGACCGCATCGAGCTCGCCATCTCGTCGGGCACCGTCATCCACCGCCGTCGATCCCCTGTGCTGCAGCTACTAAACCCACCACCGGACCACCGTGCGTCCCCTAGGTGAGCTCCGCCTCCTCTCTCCCCCGTCCGTGCTCCGTATCCGCGGCGTTAGCTAGCTGTGCGCGACAAGCCGCCATTGCCGTAGCCCCGCCTTGTTGTCGAGCTCGCCGCCGTTGCTCCCGATGTCGTCATGGCCGTCCGAGCTCACCAGTGTGCTTGGGGCACTCCCGTAGCATGGCCAGGCCCTTTCAAACCGCTCGCGCGCGCGCTTTTTGCCATTCCCGCGTAGTGCCCGTAGACCACCGCCGCCGCCGTCGACGCTCCGCCTTGCTCCGGCCGTCTCCGGTTGCGGCACCACCGCCAAACGACGCGCCTTGGCTCCCTCTTTCGAACGCACCTAGCCCCGCGGCAAACGGCCGCCTGTGGCCGTTTTCCGGCCAAGTCCGGCGAGCCCCTGCAGCGGAACGGCTCGCCGGCGCGACTCCGGTCGCCGTCCGACATGGCGCTGACGCGGCAGCCACGGGGCCCGCCTTGTGCCACTGAAGGATGGGCCCAGTTGACCCGTTGACCGGGTCAACGGCTGACTGGGCTGGCCCCGCCACTAACATGTGGGCCAGCGCTGATTAAACATTTTTGTAAATAAATAAAATGCTAATTATTCCGTTAATTAAATTAATTTCTAATCAGTCAATGACTAATGGGGCCCACCCCCCTAATTAATCTGTAATTAGTTTAGTTAATCCTTAATTAGCTACTGTGACACTGACCAGTGGGACCCACTGGTCAGGTTTGACCTGGCCCAGCCGGGTTTGACCGCTGATGTCACTGTGACGTCATGCTGACGTCACCTACTACTGTTTCGGATAATTCGAATTTAATAATTAAATTAATTCCAGAAATTCAATAAAACTTTGAAAAATCATATATGAAAAACGATAAGAAAAATATGAAGAATCCGAATATGCCACCCACATGCCTGCCACACCCCTCTAACATACCGAACATGGAACCGTCCCCTCCGGTTCAGTGTACCGATAATCACCCGGAGCTGGGAGAACACTCCCGGATAATTTCCCGCTACTAACTTGCATAATGCTGCATTAGAACACCTCTAGCACTGCATGTTAACATGTCATGCATCCCTGTTGCATTGTTTGCCGTGTATTTATTGTTTCTTCACCCTCCTTCTCTCCCGATAGTCCCCGAGACTGCCGACGACACTGCAGAGTACGACTACGTCGTCGACGACCAGACCCCTTCAGCAGAGCTTCCAGGTAAGCAAAACCCCCTTGATCATCCAGATATCGCCTACTCTTCCTCTCTATTGCTTGCATTAGAATTGCTTCTGTTGGTATTCCGATAGCTCCTATTCTGATGCATAGCCTGATTTCGTCGCTTGCTATTGGTACCTTACCTGCTATCCTATGATGCTTAGTTAGGTATGCTATGTTTCATCTGTGGCCCCTTCACCCTTGTCCGTATGCCATGCTTGTTATCGGGCCGTGATCACTCTGGGTGATGATCACGGAAATGTTTACTTATTGCAATACTTTAAACTATAAAAGTCAGGCTGGCCCCATGGGTGCCCGCGAGAGAATAATATTAAAGACGGGTCGGCTCCAAGAGCACCCGTGAGCCGTGTGTTATCAAGTCAGAGCGACAGGGATCCTGTTCGTCTCTGCGAGTTAGTAAACACGCCTAACAGATTTGGGTATTTGATCGGAGTTGGCTGCTGCCATATACACACTACCACCACGTGGGATAATGGTTATGGGACCCTCTACGTCGTATGTATCAGCCGAAAGCTCTTCAGACGTCACAGCTCAGAGATGCGGGCTGATTGTTGGGGTGGGCTGGTTACGTCACTTGTGTATACAGTGTCGCGCCTTGGCCCCGACCACCCTCGCAACGTGCAGGAGTGCAGAGGGCGATGGCCCAAGACCCCTTCGCACTTAGGATTTAAACTGGCGTGTTGACCTCTCTGCTGAGCCTAGGTAGGACTGCGTCGTGTCGATCACCCGAGGCCGGGCATTACCCAGCAAGTGTGTCCGGCCATATGTGATCGAGCGTGTTGGGTAACAGTAGTGCACCCCTGCAGGGAAGTTATCTATTCGAATAGCCGTGTCCACGGTAACAGGACGCTCGGAGTTGTATCCTGATCTGCTACAACTACAAATGGATACTATTACATTGTTAAACTGATACTACTGTTCTCGGGATCACTTTCTCGCAGGGTAGTCGAGGAAGGATCCCAGGGCATTACTAAAATATGATTGATATATATTATCTTGCTCTACTCTCTTCTGATGCTGCAAGATTGCTTCAAGATGCTAGTCTTCGATAGGCTAGGCCTCTCCCCCTCTGTTCTAGCATTTCTGCAGTTTAGTCCAAAGATATAGCCCCATTCCTTTGATACCGATGCATACTTAGTATAGTTCTGATGTCAGTCTTGCGAGTACTTTAGATTAGTACTCACGGTTGCTTTGTTCCTCTTTTTCCCCATACCTGGTTGCTGCAATCAGACGACGGAGCCCAGGAGCAGGAGATCCCCGGAGGCAACTACTACTACGTTGAGTCCGCCGACCAGGACTAGTTCGGAGGCCCTAGGCAGGAGGCCTTCGCCTTTTCGATCAGTGTCGCTGTTGGTGCTAGCCTTCTTAAGGCAAACTTGACTAACTATGTCTGTACCCAGATAATATTTGTTTGTATGACTTATGTATTCGGGTCCTCGTGACCCCTGGTTTGTAATATGAAGATTTATGTTTAAATTTGAGTTTAGAGTTGTGTTGTGATATCTTCCCGTGAGTCTCTGATCTCGAGCGTGCACGTTTGCGTGTATGATTAGTGCACGGTCGAGCAGAGGGAGTCACATCCTCGCCGTCGCCATGGAAGGGGATCCTTGCCGTCCCCGCACGGGCTTTGCCCGACGGCGACCGCTGGCGGCGGCGGGGGGGAGGGGGGAGGTCCGAGAAGGGTGGTGGACGGCGGTTGTTGGGGACGCCCGAGTCGCCTGGGCGGAGGTGACGTGGACGCTTTCTGTGGAAGACTCCAGGAAAGAAGCGATGACCACAACAAGTAATCTGCGCCCGTTCCCTCCCTCAAAATGGGGGAGAATTTCACTTCCCCGGCCTCTGCACCAACTAAGGATGCATACAACCATTAAGCATGAGTACCGGGATTTTTATCTTGGTTAATAATCAAGCCTGGTCCTCTAGATAAACTGCATGAGTACCAGGAAAGGCTGGTCCTCAAGAATAAATAGGAATCTAAATTCACCCCCGTGAGGATTTGAACTCAGCTGTTGGGTTTGTACATCCACTCCCCCAACCAGTTGAACACCGTATAGATGCACTCATACATACGCACATACACTCATCCCTATGAACGCATGCACGCACACCCTACCTTATGAGATTGACGAAATCGTCACATACATCTTAATTTGTAGTCCACGGGGACGTCTCCTCAAATATTGATGGGTGCACCAAGATTCAGATGATCACTGTTGACACATCTTTTATGAAGCACGTCTATGTTTCCAGCAAAAAAATGAAGCATGTCTATGTGGTATATCTTCAAGCTAAAATATAAGATTTTAGCGAACCAACCTGTTGTTGGATGGTTAAGAGGATAGTGGTATCCCCAGCCCACCAGAGTTCAAGTCCTAAATTTGAAATTTGTGCTTGCATTTTTCTGAATTTATTCCAGCCCTTTCGGCGATGTGCGTTCAGTGTCTATGGCGACTTCGTCAATCTCAAGATGATGTGTCGGCTCAGTCTCTCAGAGGTGCTCATAGGGGTATGGTGTCCGTGCGTGTGTTCATAGGGGTGAGTGTATGCTCGTGTATATGAGCGACTTTGATTGTATGTATGTATATATATATATATATATATATATATATATATATATATATATATATATATATATATATATATATATATATATATATATAGGTAAATTATATGAGACACCTAGGTGCCTGGGCACCTTGTTCGGATCCAACCCACTAATGCATTTTCAGCTTACAAATAATTGCTAGTACCTTCCAAATATTTTACTTTCCATTTTATGCTTGTATGCATTAGTTGTCCACAACATTGATTGTAGATTGGTTTCCAAAATAATTTCATGCTATTGATTCTCTCTATTTCTTTCCTTAAACAATTCTACTATAGCCTCGTTAGAAATAATCTGAGCACTCGAACACTTGAATACTCGTACTTGGGAACGTATATACCCTATGATTTATTCTAGGTTTTAGATACCTACAAACGTAGTTCAATATATTTGTAAGTGCATACTCTCCGCAAAAAAAAACAGTGCATACTAAATGTGTTTCTTTGTATGCACATACCTCGATGTTAAATTTATTAGTATATATCCGTAAATGTCACAACCTTTTAGTTAGTAAATACATATACGTAAGCTAAATACCTCTACAAACGATATTTTATGTTCCTATAAATATGAACATCTATACAACTTTCCCGATAGAGATGTATTTGAGGTATGATACTCGAGGATCATACCCACAAAATAGTGGCTACATACCCAAAACAATATGTATTATCCTCAAATAATTTGATATACCTTATGCACACAGCTAGGTATCATACAAAGACTCCCGTAAAAAAAGGTATCATACAAAGACAAACAATTTCAGTCCCATACTCCCATACCCACTACGTACACAGAAAGTGGCAATATCCACTATACACATACCCGTACTTGGGTACGTATATACCCTATGATTTTATTCTAGGTTTGAGATACCTACGAACGTAGTCCGATATATTTGTAAGTACATACTCAAATTTCCGTAAAAAAAGTAATGCATACTCAAGGTATTTCTTTGTACGTACATACGTCGATGTGAAATTTATTTGTATATACCCATAAATATCACTACCTTTTAATAAGTGGATATAAGTGCGTCGACTAAATACCTCAAAAACTGATATTTTATGTTCCTATAAATACGAACATCTAAACATACCTGATAGAGATGTATCAGAGGTATGATACTTGAGGAATCATACCAAAAAAATATGTATTATCTTCAAATAATTTGTGGGTATATACCCAAAACACAGCTAGGTATCGTACAAAGAGAAACAATTTCAGTCTCATACCCACCATGTACAAAGAAAGTGGCAATATCTATTATTCGCATATCTAAATCTTTTTAAAAGGGTGTGTTAGCAGTACTTCTAATACGTACAATAAAAATTAGGCACTTTATAATCATTTCCTTCTATGCTTTAATTACTATAAGATTTTTCTATTGTAAAAATATTTTCTCACACGTACATGCATGGCTAAAATTAGGCAGTTTCTTGTTTTCTACGGGAAGTATCCGGTGCATACATCCTAATTAATGTCTCCGTCCAAATCAGAGCAAGTGATCGCTAATTAACACGTAGTTATATGGAATTAATTAGTACACTACAATAACTTTCCAAATAAAAAATGTTAACGGTTATACCCGTTAGTGTCTACACCTACCGCATTGGCACACATCCTAAAGCAATCGAAAGGTAGACAAGCAAGGAGCTTGGGCACCTAGGTGCCCCAAACGGTCATCCTATATATATATATATATATATATATATATATATATATATATATATAGGCAAGAAACTTCAGTCCAAGAAGAAGACAGCAACGTGAGTAAAATCATCTGTGCATGATATTACTCATATGATAGAAGGCACTGAAGGCCAGAAGAATATTCGCCAGCAGGCAGAGCCCACGTGAATGCTCTCCACAAAGCAGCCACGTGAAAGATATCTCGAAGACCGAGAGGCTGTCAGGGGCTCTCGAGAAGGAATACTTATCCACGCTCTGTGTGGACATGTAAGATAGCTAAGCCGATTAAATAAAGAGGAGAAGACTCCCGAACGCCTCCCTCGCGGCTATAAAATGGGACGCTGGGCTCAGACGAAGGAGTGGCAGAGAGAAGAGCCACACACCACACCTCATTCGAAGCACTCGAGGGAATAAAGAGGCAGAGCGCTAATCTCCTTAGTAGATTAGTACCACCACCACTTGTAGTATAGCCAAGAAGGCGCTGAGATCGCCAAGCATATTAAGGTAATTTCTTAGTTTGTGTAATCCCTTCGGGGTTTCCCGAAAAGGAAAACCATATGTAAATTATGTTGTTGAAATGGTGTAGTTTCTTGGTTTTCACTTGGTGTTTTTATTTATGAATTTATGGGAAGAGTTCTTATGCTAGGGATCCTATAGGAGAAACCTCTGCGTGTGTAGTTCTCTGTGTAGCCCAGAGTGGCGTTTTAATGAGAACCTTGTGGCCGTAGAGAAGTGTTTCCTTCGGGTGGAACTGCCTGGAAGACTAAAACCATCAAGTGAACGTAACTAGCTACATCTGATGCAACATAATGATAAATATGGTGAGTACCGAGTAGGACTTCACAACATCCGCAGCACAAACAGGCCGTATCGTTGGTCTCGGCAACCAGCTAATTGATCTTGCATATAAGAGAATATCAGCATATAAGTAAATATCAGCCAAATTAATAGCCAGACAAGCACCAATAATTGGAATAGTAACGAATAGTAACGCCAATAGTACTAAATAGTAAAGCAAATAGTTGTGAACAGTAATCAGAATATTAACCGCATACACTGTTTAGCACCGAATATATATCGCAGAGATATAAATATTTTAAAATTTTCATAAATTCACCTGTATAGTTGGTATCAGGTCCAGGATATAATCATTGAAAGATTAAGGTATTTAAATTTAGAAGTTAGTACAGGTAAGGTAATAAATACTAAAGAGAATATTAATATAAGGTGCAGAATAAATCCCTCTGAAGAGCATATTTGTCATACATCTCATATCCAGCTAAATATAGTGGTCGATTTGATATATAACTTTTATATATCTTGGGGAAAAGGCAAGATATACTTGACCAAAAATTTGAAAGCATATCCAAAGAATATCAAAAACTCGCAGACAAGTGCTCCGGGTTAAATAGCAAAAAAGATATCATTCTGCATAAGCTTGAAGAAGCAAAAGCAAGACAGAATATAATTTGCAAGAATAACGACTATATTAAAGAAGAAGTGTTAACAATAGGCCGTTACCTAAGTAAAGGCAAAGACTCACTCTCACACTCCGAATCAAGACAAGATATTCCTGAAATAAAAAGGTTGGTACAAGAGATAAAAACTCTTACCCTCTCATAGTTTTATGAGTGAATATAGCCAAGCATTAAACGAAGTAGCTAAATACTTATCACCCCCGGTCAAATTTTCTAATCACGACTCACCAAAAGAAGACTCCAAAATAATAATAAGACAGAATAACACTATCCTCCAACTTTTAATTCAAGTTTTCCCGCAAAAAAAAACTTTTAATTCAAGTTTTAGATAAACTAAATAGGGTTCAAAGCAACAAGGATATTGTGATATCTTCATCTCGAATAGTATCTTCATCAAGGAATATTAATTCAGAAAAATGGATGTACCTAATAGCGTCTCCAGAAGAGACAAATTCCTCCAAGTAGTTAGGCAAGACTCAAAACCTCTTGCAATGAAGCATAGATTATCATGCAAAGCTGATGATGTTGATAGTATAGAAGAAGTTATAGATTTGCAAAAATACTTAGAAAGATATCAAAAAGATACCCTAAGAAAAATAAAACCGCAGCAAGTATATCACATGGGTATGTTTGAAAGTAAGAGTGGTTTATACAGAATATCTAGAGAAGTAGAGTTAAGTGTATTAACGCATCCAGTAGATTTACGAATTGTGAGCAAGAATATTAAAAATGAATTACGATATTGTGGTTATAAATATATTCATCAAGGTATGTATATCATAGGAATTAAAGGTATTAATAACACTATTAGATAGAAGATGGGAATCAATTGATAAAGCGGCATTAGGCTTTCTGGAAGGAGATATGAATGAAAATAGACTAATAACATACATAGCTCCAGACATAATAATGCCTGTTAAAGAAATTATTGAAAAAATGAGTTTTGCTTTCCAAACCAAAGGATATGAAGATTTTAAAGGAACAAATTTGTTAGTAAGCATAGAATTTATAGGAAGGCTCACTAACAGAAGTAGTTCTAGATATAGAGTTAATGTTAATAACGTAATTGATAGCATGCAATCAAAAGGCATACAATTTATGAATCCTCTTACAATTAGTTCTGAAGAAAGAGTAGGAGAGGAATGGAAGATAGGTGAATTAATAGAAAAGAAGGAATTAAAGCAACCTGAAAATTACATAAGTTATCAAAATTGTGAAGGAAGTAGTAGTATCAGATTCATGAATTATAAATCTACATCCATAGAAGACACAGAATCTTTTATGTCAGAAACAAATATTAGCAATGATAAGAATAAAGGTGTAACCGAATGCATGGAAAAAACTAATATAGATGATGAAATTATACATTGGGAAAAGAAATTAAAGCATATAGAATGGGAATATAGTGATTCTATGACAACAAGTTGGCCTAAAATAAGAGAAAGATAATTATTTTTCATTAGAGAGATTGCTAGATTAAAAAGGCAAAAAAGCGAGGAAAAGAAGCCACTAGTATCCCTCGCATAATAAATAATACTATAGTATCAGAAGAAAAGAAAGACAATAATAATAGTAATAATATTATTACCACCGATAATAATGATAAAAATAAGAATATTGCTCAGAGCCACAAAGATGAAATTGTGGATGAAGAAGAGCAATGGGATATAACTAATAGGCTACTACTAGAAAGTTATGAAGAAGAAGAAGATTTAGAAGATAAAAATTATGGTGATTCAGAACAAAATAATGATTTTTATAACTCACTAGATGATGTGGGACTGCATAATTTAGATAATGCGATGGAAGCCATGGAAGTAGAAAGTAGTAATAAAAGAAGAAAGGGATATGGGGAATCTTCAGTAAAAAGGGATGAAGAAAGGAAGAGACCTACCAGATCAGCTGGATAATGGCCCCCAGAAAAAGATGACTACCAACCCACATATATCCCTGGACAATATAGATATATGGGTACTAAGAGAAGAGATTTTGAAAGGCCAGTACAATTTCAAAATTATAAGAATGATGGTGCTATATTAAATTTAGCAACCCATGACCCGATAGATTGGCCGAATATAATTAGCATATGGAAAGGTTTAATAGTTCAAAAATATATACAAAACCAGCATAATATAGGCACTAAGGTAGAAGATATGATAACATATCTTGAAACATTTTTAGGAGAATCTGTAAAAGTCCTATGGGAACAATGAGTAGAAACGTGCCCTAATCAATATCAAGAATTAAAAAGAGCAGGAAGTAATCCTAATAACTTTGCAAATGTTATTTCAAATATTATCATAGCAGAAGATCCAAAATTAGAACATACCTCTTTACAAAATGAAAGATTGAGAGAAATAGAAAAATTAACGCTGACAAGCTGGAAAGGTATAAAAGAATTCTCTCAGCATTACTTATATAATGCTACCACCGCTAAGCAAGGCTTTAATGTAGGTGTAGTAGAAAGATATTTTAATAAGTTGCCTGACCCTCTAGGGTCAATAATATTTGAGGAATATAAAAAGGAATCAGCAGGAAATATTGTAAACATATCCCAAGACATAACATTTGTCTTTAAACAATTAAGAAAGGTATGTACAGGTATACAAGCTCAAAGATCTATGAAGAAAACAAATTATAATTTCTATAATAATATTGTCCAAATACCATTAACATATGGAGAAGAAAGGTATAAGAATAAAAAATATTATAAATCCCAAAGGAGAGATAATAGAAATTTTAGAACCAAGAAAAGATTTTTCTTAAGAAGATCAGATAATAGAGCTCCATTTCTACATAAAAGAAATGTAAGAAGATATAATCCTAGAAAAACTTATGATAAAATATGCAGGTGTTTTATATGTAACTCTCCAGATCACCTAAGTAGAACCTGCCCTAATAAAGATCAGAAAAGATAATCTAGTAAATATGAAGAGCAAGAAAGAGTTTTAATTACAGATAGCGTAAATGAGAATATATTAGTACACGATGATGAAATAAAAGATGATGAGTCAATATATTCAATCATCGAAACAGATGAAGTAGAAAATGAGACTCAAGAATATGATTCAAGTGAAGATGAGATAGACCTAATAGATGATTTAGCAGGTTTAAAAATAGAAATGATGAACCAAATAGATTGTGAGCATGATTGGATTCAAGGGAAAGGTGATTATAATATCAAATGTTCTTTCTGCATATATTATCCAAGCCAAGATAATAGGTCCACATGCAGCATATGCCTAAGACAAACCTGTGCCTCCTGTCTAAAAGCCAAAAATCAAATATGGAGACAGGAAATAGAATTTGAACCAGAAGAAAGAATATTATATAGTAGGGTTAGAAATCTAGAAAATAGGATAAATATACTAGAAGCAGAGCTAGAAATATTAAAACATAAGCGAAAGGATAATAAAGAACAAGAATATGGAGCTACTGGTTATAAAGTAATATTTTAGCATATCAAGGGAAAGGATAATAGTTTGCCTGATATATTTTCCCGCTCAACAATATTACAGAAATGAAGAAAAGTACACTCGCAGGCGGGAGTGAATGCTACATATTTCGAAATAATAACAGATTAAAGATATTTCCGCCAAATACATTCAATTTCAAACCAAAGAATCATATCCATGTTGATGAGATCCAAAGATGCATATTGGATAATATGAACATACTTGAAAGAGAAAAGAAAGGATACATGCTATCTAATCTCAATAGTCTTACAGAATATTCTAATATGATGAACAAAAATATACCAAGACCAACAAATATTATGTTCGATGGAAGTAAATCTGGAATACATATGACATGGGAAGAAATAAGATATGATAAAATCAATTATGCCTTGAATTGGGCAAATATAATGAATAGTTATTATTTCAATTATCGAGAAATGATGCGGAGAATATGAAAGAAGAAAGATCTCTGAAATATATAACATATAAAGAAAGCCTCGTAAAAGGAGTGGATCCTTTAGACGGGGAATATATAGATATGAAAATAGAAGAAAAATGGGAAGAGACATCAAAAGTTTGGAAAGAAGAATTAAAGATAGAATCGAAAGAAGAAATATTAAAAGAATTAAGACAAGAAATAGTTGAAGAAATAAAGAAAGAATGTGATTAGAAATATAAGTTCCGTTTGTCTGACGATGATCATATAGACATCGCTGGGCATGGACAGCCTATTGATTAATACGCTATATACTTGAATTGATATTGCTATCAATTTTTCGGGCGCGGAGGACCTCCCCGAATATTGATACGCGAATATGAATATTGATGCAACCCGAATATTGATAAGGTGTTATCAATTATATTTGCGGGGAAGACCCCCATATAAAAAAACGAAACTTCAGTCCAAGAAGAAGACAGCAACGTGAGTAAAATCATCTGTGCATGATATTACTCATATGCTAGAAGACACCGAAGGCCAGAAGAATATTCGCCAGCAGGCAGAGCCCACGTGAATGCTCTCCACAAAGCAGCCACGTGAAAGATATCCCGAAGGCGAGAGGCTATCAGGGGCTCTCGAGAAGGAATACTTATCCACGCTCTGTGTGGACATGTAAGATAGCTAAGCCGATTAAATAAAGAGGAGAAGGCGCCCGAACGCCTCCCTTGCGGCTATAAAAGGGGACGCTGGGCTCAGACGAAGAGGAGGCAGAGAGAAGAGCCACACACTACACCTGAGTCGAAGCACTCGAGCGAAGCAAGAGCCAGAGCGCTAATCTCCTTAGTAGATTAGTACCACCACCACTTGTAGTATAGCCAAGAAGGCGCTGGGATCGCCAAGAATATTAAGGTAATTTCTTAGTTTGTGTGTAATCCCTTCGGGGTTTTCCCGAAAGGGAAAACCATATGTAAATTATGTTGTTGAAATGATGTAATTTCTTGGTTTTCACTTGATATTTTTATTTATGAATTTACGGGAAGAGTTCTTATGCTAGGGATCCTATAGGAGAAACCTCTGCGTGTGTAGTTCTCTGTGTAGCCCAGAGTGGCGTTTGAATGAGAACCTTGTGGCCGTAGAGAAGTGTTCCCTTCGGGTGGAACTGCCTGGGAAGACGATAAGAATTTAACCTATAAATTTGCAATTAAAATCGTCAAGTGAACGTAACTAGCTACATCGGATACAACATAATGATAAATATGGTGAGTACCGAGTAGGACTTCACAACATCCGCAGCACAAACAGGCCGTATATTTGGTCTCGACAGCCAGCTAATAGATCCTGCATATAAGCAAATATCAGCCAAATTAATAGCCAGACAAGCGCATATTATTGAAATAGTATTGAATAGTAATACCAATTATTTGAATAGTACTAAATAGTAAAGCAAATAGTTGTGAACAGTAATCAGAATATTAACCGCATACATTGATTAGCACCGAATATATATCGCCAAAATATCGCAAAGACATAAATAATTTTAAATAATTATATATATTTGCCTGTATAGTTCCCATATATATATAAAAAAATATTATTAAGGCCAGAAACTTCAGTCCAAGAAGAAGGCAGGAACGTGAGTAAAATCATCTGTGCATGATATTACTCATATGCTAGAAGACCTTGAAGGCCAGAAGAATATTCGCCAGCAGGCAGAGCCCACGTGAATGCTCTCCACAAGGCAGCCACGTGAAAGATATCCCGAAGACCGAGAGGCTGTCTGGGGCTCTCGAGAAGGAATACTTATCCACGCTCTGTGTGGACATGTAAGATAGCTAAGCCGATTAAATAAAGAGGAGAAGGCTCCCGAACGCCTCCCTCGCGGCTATAAAAGGGGACGCTGGGCTCAGACGAAGAGGAGGCAGAGAAGAGGCTCACACCACACCTCAGTCGAAGCACTCGAGCGAAGCAAGAGCCAGAGCGCTAATCTCCTTAGTAGATTAGTACCACCACCACTTGTAGTATAGCCAAGAAGGCGCTGAGATAGCTAAGAATATTAAGGTAATTTCTTAGTTTGTGTGTAATCCCTTTGGGGTTTTCCCGAAAGGGAAAACCATATGTAAATTATGTTGTTGAAATGATGTAGTTTCTTGGTTTCACTTGGTATTTTTATTTATGAATTTATGGGAAGAGTTCTTATGCTAGGGATCCTATAGGAGAAACCTCTGTGTGTGTAGTTCTCTGTGTAGCCCAGAGTGGCGTTTGAATGAGAACCTTGTGACTGTAGAGAAGTGTTCCCTTCGGGTGGAACTGCCTGGGAAGACGATAAGAATTTAACCCATAAGTTTGTAATTAAATCCATCAAGTGAAAGTAACTAGCTACATCTGATGCAACATAATGATAAATATGACGAGTACCGAGTAGGACTTCACAACCTCCGCGGCACAAACAGGCCGTATATTTGGTCTCGGCAACCATCTAATTGATCCTGCATATAAGCGAATATCAGCCAAATTAATAGCCAGACAAGCACCAATAATTGGAACAGTAACAAATAGTAACGCCAATAGTACTGAATAGTAAAGCAAATAGTTGTGAACAGTAATCAGAATATTAACCGCATACACTGATTAGTAGCGCACATATATCGTAAATATTGCAATATTTTGATATTTCAAATATTTTATTAAATAATTTCCGCCTGTATAGTTGGTATCAGGTCCAGGATTTAATCATTGAAAGATTAAGGTATTTAAATTTAGAATATTACTACAGGTAAGGTAATAAATACTAAAGAAAATATCAATATAAGGTGCAGAATAAAACCCTCCGAAGAGCATATTTGGCATACTTCTCATAGCCAGCTAAATATAGTTGTTGATTTGATATATAACTTTTATATATCTTGGGGAAAAAGGCAAGATATACTTGACCAAAAATTTGAAAGCTTATTCAAAGAATATCAAAAACTCGCAGACAAGTGCTCCGGGTTAAATAATAAAATAGATATCATTCTGCATAAGCTAGAAGAAGCAAAAGCAAGACAGACTATAATTTGCAAGAATAACGACTATATTAAAGAAGAAGTGTTGATAATAGGCCGTTACCTAAGTAAAGGCAAAGACTTGGTGTCACGCACTGAAACAAGCCAACATATACTTGAATTAAAAAGGTTAGTGCAAGAGGTAAAAACTCTGATCCTCTCATAGTTATATGAGTGAATATAACCAAGCATTAGAAGGAAGTAGTAGTATCACATTCATGAATTATAAATTTGCATCAACAGAAGAGATAGACACAAAATCTTTTATGTCAGAAACAGAAATTAGCAATAATAAGAGTAAAGGTGTAACCGAATGCATGGAAAAAGCTAATATAGATGATGAAATTATACATTGGGAAAAGAAATTAAAGCACATAGAATGGGAATATAGTCATTCTATGACAACAGATTGGCCTAAAATAAGAGAAAGTGAATTATTTTTCATTAGAGAAATTGCTAGATTAAAAAGGCTAAAAAGCGAGAAAAAGCCAGCCACTAGTAGCCCTCGCATAATAAATAATACTATAGCATCAGGAGAAAAGAGAGACAATAATAATAGTAATAATATTGTTACCACCGATAATAATGATAAAAATAAGAATATGGCTCAGAGCCACAAAGATGAAATTGTGGATGAAGAAGAGCAATGGGATATAAATAATAAGCTATTACTAGAAAGTTATGAAGAAGAAGAAGATTTAGAAGATAAAAATTATGATGATTCAGAACAAAATAATAATTTTTATAACTCACTAGATGATGTGGGACTACATAATTTAGATAATGCGATGGAAGCCATGGAAGTAGAAAGTAGTAATAAAAGAAGAAAGGGATATGGGGAATCTTCAGTAAAATGAGATGAAGAAAGGGAGAGACCTACCAGATCAGCTAGACAATGGCCCCCAGAAAAAGATGACTACCAACCCACATATATCCCTCGACAATATAGATATATGGGTACTAAGAGAAGAGATTTTGAAAGGCCAGTACAATTTCAAAATTATAAAAATGATGGTGCTATATTAAATTTAGCAGCCCATGACCCGATAGATTGGCCGAATATAATTAGCATATGGAAAGGTTTAATAGTTCAAAAATATATACAAAACCAGCATAATATAGGCACTAAGGTTGAAGATATGATAACATATCTTGAAACATTTTTAGGAGAATCTGTAAAAGTCCTATGGGAACAATGGGTAGAAACGTGCCCTAATCAATATCAAGAATTAAAAAGAGCAGGAAGTAATCCTAATAACTTTGCAAATGTTATTTCAAATATGATCATAGCAGAAGATCCAGAATTAGGACATGCCTCTTTACAAAATGAAAGATTAAGAGAAATAGAAAAATTAACGCTGACAAGCTGGAAAGGTGTAAAAGAATTCTCTCAGCATTACTTATATAATGCTACCACCGCTAAGCAAGGCTTTAATGTAGGTGTAGTAGAAAGATATTTTAATAAGTTGCCTGACCCTCTAGGGTCAATAATATTTGTGGAATATAAAAAGGAATCAACAGAAAATATTGTAAACATATCCCAAGCCATAACATTTGTCTTTAAACAGCTAAGAAAGGTATGTACAGGTATACAAGCTCGAAGATCTATGAAGAAAACAGATTATAATTTCTGTAATAATATTGTCCAAATACCATTAACATATGGAGAATAAAGGTATAAGAATAAAAAATATTATAAATCCCAATGGAGAGATAATAGAAATTTTAGAACCAAGAAAAGATTTTTCTTAAGAAGGTCAGATAATAGAGCTCCATTTCTACATAAAAGAAATGTAAGAAGATATAATCCTAGAAAAACTTATGATAAAACATGCAGGTGTTTTATATGTAACTCTCCAGATCACCTAAGTAGAACTTGCCCTAATAAAGATCAGAAAAGATACACTAGTAAATATGAAGAGCAAGAAAAAGTTTTAATTATAGATAGTGTAAATGAGAATATATTAGTATGCGATGATGAAATAAAAGAAGACGAGTCAATATAATCAATCATCGAAACAGATGAAGTAGAAAATGAGACTCAAGAATATGATTCAAGTGAAGATGAGATAGACCAAATAGATGATTTAGCAGGTTTAAAAATAGAAATGATGAACCAAGTAGATTGTGAGCATGATTGGATTCAAGGAAAAGGTGATTATAATATCAAATGTGCTTTCTGTATATATTATCCAAGCCAAGATAATAGGTCCACATGCAGCCTATGCCTAAAACAAGCTTGTGCCTCCTGTCTAAAAACCAAAAATCAAATATGGAGATAGGAAATAGAATTTGAACCAGAAGGAAGAATATTATATAGTAGGGTTAGAAATCTAGAAAATAGTATAAATATACTAGAAGCAGAGCTAGAAATATTAAAAGATAGGCTAAAGGATAATAAAGAACAAGAATATGGTGCTGCTGGAAGCACGGAAATAAAGGAAAAAATAGTCATAAAGTAATATTTGAGCATAGTAAAGGATAATAGTTTGCCTGATATATTTTCCCGCTCATCAATATTACAGAAATGAAGAAAGGTACATTCGCAGGTTGGAGTAAATTCTACATATTTCGAAATAATAATAGATTAAAGATATTTTTGCCAAATACATTCAATTTCAAACAAAAGAATCATATCCTTGTTGATGAGATCCAAAGATGCATATTGGATAATATGAACATACTCGAAAAAGAAAAGAAAGGATACATGCTATTTAATCTCAATAGTCTTACAGAATATTCTAATATGATGAACAAAAATATACCAAGACCAACAAATATTATGTTTGATGGAAGTAAATCTGGAATACATATGACATGGGAAGAAATAAGATATGATAAAATCAATTATGCCTTGAATTGGGCAAAGATAATGAATAGTTATTATTTCAATTATCGAGAAATGATGCGGAGAATATGAAAGAAGAAAGATCTCTGAAATATATAACATATAAAGAAAGCCTCGTAAAAGGAGTGGATCCTTTAGACGGGGAGTATATAGATATGAAAATAGAAGAAAAATGGGAAGACACATCAAAAGTTTGGAAAGAAGAATTAAAGATAGAATTTAAAGAAGAAATATTAAAAGAATTAAGACAAGAAATAGTTGAAGAAATAAAGAAAGAATGTGATCAGAAATATAAGTTCCGTTTGTCTGACGATGATCATATGGACATCACTGGGCATGCACAGCCTATTGATTAATAGGCTATATACTTGAATTGATATTGCTATCAATTATTCGGGCGCGGAGGACCTCCCCGAATATTGATACGCGAACATGAATATTGATGCAACCCGAATATTGATAAGGTGTTATCAATTATATTGGCGTGGAAGACCCCCATATAAAAATATATATATATTATTAAGGCCAGAAACTTCAGTCCAAGAAGAAGACAACAACGTGAGTAAAATCATCTGTGCATGATATTACTCATATGCTAGAAGACACTGAAGGCCAGAAGAATATTCGTCAGCAGGCAGAGCCCACATGAATGCTCTCCACAAAGCAGCCACGTGAAAGATATCCTGAAGATCGAGAGGCTGTCAGGGGCTCCCGAGAAGGCATACTTATCCACGCTCTATGTGGACACGTAAGATAGCTAAGCCGATTAAATAAAGAGGAGAAGGCTCCCGAACGCCTCCCTCGCGGCTATAAAAGGGGACGCTGGGCTCAGACGAAGAAGAGGCAGAGAAGAGCCACACACCACACCTCATTCGAAGCACTCGAGCGAAGCAAGAGCCAGAGCGTTAATCTCCTGTAACATCCCCATGTAATAGCTACAGTAATCACCTTTTGATAATGCCAAGTCATCATGATGAACAGTGCTTGATCATCATTTGCATCATATCTCATTTCAAATTCCAATTCAAATTGAAATTCAAATATAAAGTGAAAATAAAACGTGTTCCAATTTGGAAACAAAAATGTTCATTAAATAGCAAATATTCCATAACTAATTATATTAATAAAAACAACATCACTAAAATTCACTAAGTGACCCTATCATCATCAAAACAGTACCAAACAGCAACTTTCAACACCATTTTATTTAATTAAAATTCAAATGAAATCATTTATTCACCAAACTAATTTCTGGCAGTGTTAAATATCGTCTAGTATTTAAATGGGCAACACTCATATTTTACAAAACTAAAATGGTGGCTAAACTATTTACTAAATAGAAAGAAAAAGAGAAAACAGAAAAGAAAAGAAAGAAAAAGGCCGCGCTGACTGGGCCTAAGTCAGCCGACCGGCCCAGCCCGCGCCCCACCTCTTCTTCCTACTCCTCCTCGCCCGGTCGCTCCCGCGCCCGACCGCGTACGTCGCCGGCGAGCCGTTCCCGCCGCGCCTGCTCCCCGCGTCGCTACAGGAGATGGGGAAGGATAAGAACGCCACCCCAGAAACCCTAGCCGCCCCCCCTGATCTTTTCCCCCTCTTCCTCTCGCTCGATCTCGAGCTCGCCCGAGAGCTCCTCCGCCGTCGCCGCTCGATCCCGCGGCCACCGTGCCCCGATCACCACTCCGCCGAGCCCATCCGCTCCGCCGTCCTTCTGTACTTCCTCTCCGACCACGGGAACGGGCTCAGCGCCACCGCAGCGACCTCCCCGACTCCGTCTTCCTCTTACGGCCGCCGTCGCCTCGCCGTCGATTGCGTCGCCGTCGAGCCTCCCCGAGCCCATTTGATCACAACTACGGGACCGCGGAGAGCTTGCGCGCGTTTTCCCTCTCTCCCTGCCTCTAGTCATCGCCGTAGCTGTCGCATTCGACGTGGCCGTACGCTCCGCCGCTCGCGCTCGTCGCCGGCGAGGCTCCGATGACCATTTGGTCTCGGGCTGGTGCCCGTTGAACCCGCCGCATCGCGTAGGCCCTTGCCAGCACCTTCATTTGCTCATTTGCGCTCCGCCTCGCCATCCCCGTCGCTCGCCCGAGAGCCTCGCCGCCGGCGACGTTGTAGCACTCCGCTCCGGTGCCCCCAGCCGTCGAGACCGCCGTAGATCGACGCGGCATCGTCTTGCCGATCGAACGCGCCCAACCGCATCCAAAACGGTGGCCTGTGGCCGTTTTCCGACGACGTCCGACGCACGCCGCCGCGGAATGAGCTCGCCGGCGCGATTCCAGCGAGTCTCCGGTCGCCGTCCGACGTGGCTCGACAAGTGGGGCCCTAGTGCCACTGACTGCTGGGTCCCACTGGCCCCGTTGACTGGGTTGACCAGTCAACGGTGCTGACTGGGCACCCGCAGTCACTGACATGTGGGTCCCGCAACTAATTAAGCCAGTTTAAATTTAATTATAAATTAATTTGTCTAATTAGCCACTGACAGTGCGGGCCCACCTGCTAATTAGGTTAATTAGTTAAATAAACTTCTGTTTAATTAAGTCAGTCACTGACCAGTGGGACCCACTGGTCAGATTTGACTGGTCAACCGGTCTGTTGACTGCTGACGTCACTCCCACGTCATGCTGACGTCATCTAACACTGTTTCGGATAATTCGGAATTAAATAATTTAATTAATTCTAGAAATTCCAGAAAATCAATAAAACTTTAAAAAATCATATAAAATAAACCGTAACACGGATGAATATAATTTATATATGAAAAATGATCAGAAAAATATGAAGAATCCGAATATATGGTCGAAATGCTTGACCATCACTCCTATCTAGATGAACATGGAACATTTTTCCCGTATTCGTTAAATGAATAGTGCATAACTTTAATAAAATAATTCCAAATAAAATCCTAAATTAACTAATGCAATTAGTTAGGCAGTATATCACACCTACATACCCTTTAGACATGTCATGCATCGCTGTTGCATTATTGCCGTGTATTTATTGTTTCTTCCCCCTCCTTCTCTCCCGATAGCCCCCGAGACTGCCGACGACACTGCAGTGTACGACGACGTCGCCGACGACCAGACCCCTTCAGCAGAGCTTCCAGGCAAGCAAAACCCCCTTGATCATCAGATATCGCCCATTCCTTCTCTCTTATTCTTGCATTAGAATTGCTCCCGTTGCTACTCCGATAGCTCCTAATCTGATGCATAGCCTGTTTTTGTCGCCTACTGTTTATACCTACCTGTTGTCCCATGATGCTTAGTTAGCTATGTTATGATCCACCTGTGGCCCTTCACCCTTGTCCGTTTGCCATGCTTGATGTCGGGCCGTGATCACTCTGGGTGGTGATCACGGAAATGTTTACTTATTGTCATACTTAAATTGCTAAAGTCGGGCTGGCCCCAAGGGTGCCCGCGAGAGAATACTACCAAAGACGGGTCGGCTCCAAGAGCACCCGCGCGATATGTCTTACCAAGTCGGAGCGACAGGAATCATGTTCGTCTCTGCGAGTTACTAAACATGCTTAACGGATTTGGGTATTTGATCTGAGTTGGCTACGTGCCTATACGCACTACCACCACGTGGGATAATGGTTTAATGGGGCCCTCTACGTCATAGTATCAGCCAAAAGTTCTTCAGACGTCGTAGCTCAGAGATGCGGGCTGATCGTTGGGGTGGGCTGGTTACGTCACTGGTGTATTCAGTGTCGCGCCTGGGCCCCGACCAGCCACGTAACGTGCAGGAGTGCGAAGGGCGATGGCCCAAGACCCCTTCGTGCTTAGGATTTAGACCGGCGTGTTGACCTCTTTGCTGAGCCTAGGTAGGACTGCGTCGTGTCGATCTCCCGAGGCCGGGCATTACCCAGCAAGTGTGTCCGGCCAGATGTGATCGAGCGTGTTGGGTAAAAGTAGTGCACCCCTGCAAGGAAGTTATCTATTCGAATAGCCGTGTCCACGGTAACAGGATGCCTGGAGTTGTATCCTAATCTGCTACAACTACAAATGGATACTGTCACTATGATAAACTGCTACTACTGCTCTCGGGATCACTTTCTCGTAGGGTAATCGAGGAAGGATCTCAGGGCATTGCTAAATATGTTTGGATATATATTACTTTACTCTAATCTCTTCTGATGCTGCAAGATTGCTTCAAGATGCTAGTCTTCGATAGGCTAGGCTTCTCCCCCTCTGTTCCAGCATTCTGCAGTATAGTCCAAAGATATAGCCCCATTCCTTTGATACCGATGCATACTTAGTATAGTTCTGATGTCAGTCTTGCGAGTACTTTGGATGAGTACTCACGGTTGCTTTGCTATCTTTTTTGCAATACCCACTTGATGAAATCGGACGATGGAGTCTAGGAGCCAGATGCCACCGCAGGAGACTACTACCAGGAGAGTCCTGGAGGCCACTACTACTGGGTTGAGCCAACCGACCAGGAGTAGTTCGGAGGCCCTAGGCAGGAGGCCTTCGCCTTTTCGATCAGTGTCGTTGTTTGGGCTAGCCTTCTTAAGGCAAACTTGACTAACTATGTCTGTACCCAAATATTATTTGTGTGTATGATTTATGTATTAGGGTCCTCGTGATCCCTGGTTTGTAATATGAAGATTTATGTTTAAATTTGAGTTTAGAGTTGTGTTGTGATATCTTCCCGTGCGTCTCTGTTCTTGAGCTTGCACGTTTGCGTGTATGATTAGTGCACGGTCGAGCATGGACGTCACAAGTTGGTATCAGAGCCGACTGCCTGTAGGAAGCCCCCTTTCAATTCCTTGGTCGAACTTGAGTCTAGTCATTCAAAAAACTATTTTACTAACAGTGCTGTGTGGCTTACGGGCCCACGTCACCAATGGGTGGTATTAGGATCTTTTATTCCTCTTCCTTACTCTGGGACTCTAAAATCTCTTCCGTTCGGGTTAAATGATTTTGCTAACTCCGACACTAGGTTCTGGTGATCACGTCCACCCGGAAAGCTGGATTATCTACACTTATTCCTTCCCATTGAACTGATTAGTCTGATAATCACATTTTCTTTTCCATTGGTCTGTTTAACCTTTTCTCTTCAAGTTATTATATGCTTCTCACACTGTCATGTGACGAACTTGAAATTTCCTCTGTGTTAGATGGATCGTTTGTTTCCGCCGCGCCCTGCGACGCAGCTTGTGCTTCGCACTTGGGCTCGTGATACGCCTGGTTTTCCAGCTGTCCTGATCGCCCTCCTGACCAGACTGGGCTACCGTTGGTACCCCGAGTACATGGTTTACGAGGATTACCGCGAGTTCAACCCGGAGCAGTACCATGCTGATGTTCGTATCTTCGATCAGCGGAACGACTCCGACACTGAGTTGCACACTTTTCACGGGATCGGCGCGACGATTGAGATGGCAGTCCATGATGCTGCCCACTCTGCTGTCGCACGTCTTCGTGGCGAGCATAGTCGCTTGGATGACTTCGAGTTCAGATACATTCCGTATGCCCCTGCTGGAGATGCTACCGGATACTACACAGCTGTCTGTGCCCCTTTCGAGCGTCGTCGATACGACCCGCAGGTTTTGATTCAGTGCACTCAGGCTCTGGATCACACTGCCCGGTCTCTCGCCGTCGAGTTGTTTGCCACTTGAGCACGTCTCTACGATGCTATCACACAGTTGCTGCAAGCTGTTCGTGCAGGGATACATCCAGAGTACATCATCTACCCGCACATGACTCAGATGCCGGCAGGTATTGATTGGCCTGCTGTTGGAGGTCACACACCCGCACGTGAACCTCTTCTTCCAGTTCGAGATCGGGTTCTGCATCAGAGTGCACACGGAGAGCAGGACTTTTCTGCCCTGGACACTTATCGTCCGCACTTGCAGTTACCCCGTTTCAGTGGTTTTCCCCAACGTTGATGTAGCCTTTGCTATGTCTCATTGTGTATTCCTCACCGCGTGCCTGCGCGCCGCCTAGTATGTCTAGCTGTTTAATTTGGCAAACTTATGCTGTCTGCGTGTAACCGACCCTGTGTATGGATCTGTATGTCTTAATTGACTACTGTTATGTATCTATTGCACTACTTATTCATTGTCGTGTTACATCATGAATGTCGCTAAACACTTGCAGTTATTTTTACTAAACTGCCCCCTGTTAAATTTTAGCAGGATGGTTAGACCAGGTGGTCGTGGTCGTGGTCGTGGCCGTGCTCCCGAAGGGCCACCACCGCCAGACTATATGGCAGCTATGATGCAGCAATTCGAGCTGAACCGCCAGTTCATGGTTGGAATCATGGCTCAGTTCCCACACCAGAACCAGAATGCTCAGAACCAGCCACCTGCCCCAATAACTCTACAGGAGTTTGTACGTCTCAACCCAACTACTTACCGCAACTCTGAACAACCACTGGATGCTGATGACTGGCTTTGCGACATCGCCTACGAGATGGAATCTGCCAGTGTCGCCCCTGAAAACCTTGTCACCTTCGCGACCTACTTCTTGAAGGGCCCCGCTGCTCAATGGTGGTCCACCCACAGGCGTTCACTACCTGAGGGGACAATCATCACTTGGCTCGAGTTCCAGATTGCCTTCCGTGCTCGTTACATTCCTCAGGGAATCATGGACCGGAAGAGAACAGAGTTTCGCAACCTCACTCAGGGCAATAGGACTGTCGAAGCTTATCAGCTTGAGTTCCTTAACCTGTCCCGCTATGCTGAAGAAGACATAGCCACTGATGCTCGTAGACAGGAGAAGTTCCGTAACGGACTCCACCCAGACCTCAAGCTTGCACTTGCTACTCAAGACTTCACCGACTTTGCCACCCTCGTGAACAAGGCTATGCTAGTTGAGACTGCTCAGATGGAGCACAAGGAGTCGCAGAAGCACTATCGTGACGTTGGCTCATCTTCGATCTCCGCACAGAAGCGTCGGATCTGGATTCCCAACAATGTGTATCGTCCAGCTGCCCCTACACTCAGGCCTTCCTATGCTGCACCCCATCTGCCTCCTCCACCACCGAGGCAGCCAAGAGCTCAAGCTGCTCCACCACGTGTTGCTCCTCTTCGTCCTGAAGATGGTCTGTGCTTCAAGTGTCGCCGCCCAGGTCACCTTGCCAAGGACTGCCGCCAGAGTCAGAATCAGTTGGCACATCCTCGAAATGGCCGTGGCAACAACCAGACCCGCAACTATAATACTGGGCCTGCTGCTTATGGACGTGGACAGGCTTACCACGTCGACATTTAAGAAGGTCAGGATCAACCTGACACTGTGATGGGTACCCTTCTCGTTAATTCAGTACCCGCTTCTGTTTTATTTGATTTAGGAGCATCGCATTCATTCATGACAGAAGCATTTGCATTAGCACATGACATTGCATTTGAAAAGATGAATCTACCAGTAGTTGTCTGCACCCCTGGAGGCCAGTGTCAAACCACCATGATGGCACACAATGTCCATGTTGAAATCAAAGGACTCGAGTTCCTTGTTTCACCTATCATTCTGAAAACTTCCACCATAGACCTCATTCTGGGAATGGATTGGTTGAAAGCTCACATTGCTTCGATCAATTGTGCCACTAAAGTCGTCCAACTTCTCCACCCCTCCGACGAGATAGTGAACTACACCGCCCGCATTACTCGGAATGCCGAAGCTCAGATATATGCTCTGAATGCTTTGAACGCTTCACCTCTTGAGGGAATTGAGAACGTTCCAGTCGTTCGCGATTTTCCGGACATCTTTCCAGAAGAACTTCCAGGAATACCCCCTATTAGAGCCGTTGAATTTGTCATCGACTTGAAACCAGGCACCACTCCTATTGCCAAGCGCCCATACAAGATGCCGCCGCATGAACTACTTGAGCTTAAGGAGGAGATTGACAAGTCACTTAAGAAGGGTTTCATCCGCCCCAGTTCCTCTGCTTGGGGAGCACCTTCTCTCTTTGTTAAGAAGAAGGATGGAACTAACCGATTGGTCCAAGACTATCGGCCTATTAACCAAGCAACAATCCAGAACAAATACCCACTTCCCCGGATCAACGATCTTTATGATCAGCTTGCTGGATCCTCTGTGTTCTCTAAACTCGACTTAAGGTTGGGTTATCATCAGATCCGAGTTCATAAAGAGGATATTCCGAAGACCGCCTTCGTTACTCGATATGGATCATACGAGTACACCGTTATGTCCTTCGGCTTAACCAATGCTCCAGCAACCTTCTCTCGATTGATGAATTATATCTTCATGGACTACCTCGACAAATTCGTCGTGGTTTACTTGGATGATATCCTTATATTTTCCAAGAATGAAGAAGAACACGCCGAACATCTTCGGCTTGTATTGGAGAGACTTCGAGAACATCAACTGTATGCCAAATACTCTAAGTGTGAATTCTGGTTATCTGAGGTGACTTATCTTGGTCATGTGATTTCCAAAGATGGCATTGCTGTTAACCCAGAACGCGTTCAGGCTATTCTTGACTGGACTCCCCCGAAGAATGTCAAGCAAGTCAGAAGTTTTCTCGGTCTTGCTAGCTATTGCCGCCGTTTCATCGAGAACTTCTCCAAAATTGCCAAGCCTCTGACTGATCTGCTTCACAAAGGCGTTAAATTTGAGTGGACGGAAAAGTGGCAGGAAAGTTTTCAGACCCTTAAAGATAAGTTGACATCTGCCCCAGTGCTAGCTCCCCCTGATTCTCGCAAGGACTTTGTGTTATATTGCGACGCATCCCGTCAAGGATTAGGCTGTGTCCTAATGCAAGAGCTCAGAGTGATTGCTTATGGCTCTCGACAATTGCGTCCTCACGAAGATAAGTATCCAACTCATGATCTTGAGTTAGCAGCAGTTATCTATGCTTTGAAGCTGTGGCGACATTACCTTCTTGGTAACCGTTGCGAGATATACACGGACCACCAAAGTCTGAAATATTTGTATACTCAACCAGATTTGAACCTCCGTCAACAAAGGTGGCTCGAGAAAATAGCTGATTATGACATGGATATCTCTTAAACCCCCGGCAAGGCTAATGTAATGGCCGATGCTTTGAGTCGCAAGTCTTATTGCAACAACCTCATGGTTCAGCAAGCACAACCCCTTCTTTATGAAGAACTTCGCAAGTTGAACCTTCATATTGTTCCTCAGGGTTATCTCAATACCTTGGTTGTTGAACCGGACCTCGAGTGCAACATCAAGACGAGGCAGAAATATGACTCTGAAGTCGAGAAGATTAAGAAATACCTATCCAAGGGAAATTCTTCATTCTTCCATGTTGATGATGATGGTACCTTGTTCTTCAAAGGTCACCTAGTGGTCCCCAGAAAATATAATTTGGACTCTCGTTCGGATGTTATGACAGAAGCACATGATACACCTCTGTCAATTCACCCCGGTAGCACCAAGATGTACCAAGACATACGTCAACGGTACAGGTGGCCTGATATGAAGCACGACATTGCTCGCTATGTTGCCGCGTGTGACGTTTGCCGTCGCATCAAAGCAGAACACCAAAGGCCTGCTGGACTTCTGCAACCACTTACTATTCCTGAATGGAAGTGGGACAAAGTCGAAATGGATTTCATTACTGGTTTTCCCAGATCGCAGAAGGGTCATGATGCTATCTTTGTCGTCATCGACCGATTCTCCAAGTTTGCTCACTTTCTGCCAGTCAAGGAGACAATCACTGCTAGTCAGTTAGCAGACTTATATGTTTCCATAATCGTGTCACTTCACGGTATTCCGCTGGAGATCAGCTCAGATCGTGGCAGCCTCTTTACCTCAAGATTTTGGAACAGTTTCCAAGAAGCTATGGGAACTCATCTGTCCTTCAGTACGGCTTTTCACCCCCAGTCCCAGGGACAAGTTGAACGAGTCAATCAAGTGCTTGAAGATATGCTTTGAACTTGTGTCATCTCATTTGGTAAGAAATGGGAGGAATCTCTCCCATATGCCGAGTTCTCTTACAAAAATAGCTACCAAGCTAGTTTGAAGATGGCACCATTTGAAGTTCTTTATGGACATAAGTGTCGGACCCCTCTGAATTGGTCAGAAACTGGGGAACGGTCACTCGTTGGACCGGACATTATTCAACAAGCTGAAGAACAAGTCCGCATTGTTCGTGATCATTTGAAAGCTGCTCAGTCTCGTCAGAAGAGCAACTATGATCGAAAACACCAGGTAATGGTCTATCAACCTGGCGAACAAGCTTACCTCCGCGTCACTCCGATGAAGGGCACTCATCGATTTAGGATCAAGGGCAAGTTAGCTCCTTGCTACATTGGCCCGTTCCGTATTCTCGCTCGTCGAGGAGAAGTGGCATATCAATTGGAATTGCCGCCAAACCTCTCCCAAGTACATGATGTCTTCCATGTATCGCAACTCCGTCGCTGCTTCAAGGATCCTATCCGAGCAGTGGATCATGAAATGCTTGAATTGCAAGAGGATCTTTCTTAGCAAGAGTATCCGATCCGTATTCTTGATCAAACTGAACGTCGAACCCGTCAGAAGGCAATCAAGTTCCTTAAAGTTCAGTGGTCAAATCATTCTGAGGATGAAGCCACTTGGGAACGTGAAGATCGTCTTCGAAAAGAATACCCCACTCTCTTTCAGCCTACCTCTTAATTCTCGGGACGAGAATTTCTTTTAGAGAAGGAGAATTGTAACATCCCCATGTAATAGCTACAGTAATCACCTTTTGATAATGCCAAGTCATCATGATGAACAGTGCTTGATCATCATTTGCATCATATCTCATTTCAAATTCTAATTCAAATTGAAATTGAAATATAAAGTGAAAATAAAAGTTGTTCCAATTTGGAAACAAAAATGTTCATTAAATAGCAAATATTCCATAACTAATTATATTAAGAAAAACAACATCACTAAAATTCACTAAGTGACCCTATCATCATCAAAACAGTACCAAACAGCAACTTTCAACACCATTTTATTTAATTAAAATTCAAATGAAATCATTTATTCACCAAACTAATTTCTGGTAGTGTTAAATATCGTCTAGTATTTAAATGGGCAACACTCATATTTTACAAAACTAAAATGGTGGCTAAACTATTTACTAAACAGAAAGAAAAAGAAAAAGGCCGCGCTGACTGGGCCTAAGTCAGCCGACCGGCCCAGCCCGCGCCCCACCTCTTCTTCCTACTGCTCCTCGCCCGGTCGCTCCCGCGCTCGACCGCGTACGTCGCCGGCGAGCCGTTCCCGCCGTGCCTGCTCTCCGTGTCGCTACAGGAGATGGGGAAGGATAAGAACGCCACCCCAGAAACCCTAGCCGGCCCCCTGATCTTTTCCCCCTCTTCCTCTCGCTCGATCTCGAGCTCGCCCGAGAGCTCCTCCGCCGTCGCCGCTCGATCCTGCGGCCACCGTGCCCCGATCACCACTCCGCCGAGCCCATCCGCTCCGCCGTCCTCCTCTACTTCCTCTCCGACCATGGGAACGGGCTCAGCGCCACCGCAGCGACCTCCTCGACTCCGTCTTCCTCCTATGGCCGCCGTCGCCTCGCCGTCGATTGCGTCGCCGTCGAGCCTCCCTGAGCCCATTTGAGCACAACTATGGGACCACGGTGAGTTTGCTCGTGTTTTCCCTCTCTCCCCTGCCTCTAGTCATCGCCGTAGCCGTCACATTCGACATGGCCGTACGCTCCGCCGCCTGCGCTCATCGCCGGCGAGGCTCCGATGACCATTTGGTCTCGGGCTGGTGCCCGTTGAACCCGCCGCATCGCGTAGGCCCTCGCCAGCACCTTCATTTGCTCATTTGCGCTCCGCCTCGCCGTCCCCGTCGCTCGCCCAAGACCCTCGCCGCCGGCGACGTTGTAGCACTCCGCTCCGGTGCCCCCCAGCCGTCGAGACCGCCGTAGATCGACGCGGCATCGTCTTACCGATCGAACGCGCCCAACCGCATCCAAAACGGTGGCCTGTGGCCGTTTTCCGACGACGTCCGCCGCGCGCCGCCGCGGAATGAGCTCGTCGGCGCGATTCCGGCGAGTCTTCGGTCGCCGTTCGACGTGGCCCGACAAGTGGGCCCCCTGTGCCACTGACTGGTGGGTCCCACTGGCCCCGTTGACTGGGTTGACCAGTCAACGGTGCTGACTGGGCACCCGCAGTCACTGACATGTGGGTCCCGCAACTAATTAAGCCGGTATAAATTTAATTATAAATTAATTTATCTAATTAGCCACTGACAGTGCGGGCCCACCTGCTAATTAGGTTAATTAGTTAAATAAACTTCTGTTTAATTAAGTCAGTCACTGACCAGTGGGACCCACTGGTCAGATTTGACTGGTCAACCGGTCTGTTGACTGCTGACGTCACTCCCACGTCATGCTGACGTCATCTAACACTGTTTCGGATAATTCGGAATTAAATAATTTAATTAATTCCAGAAATTTTCCAGAAAATCAATAAAACTTTGAAAAATCATATAAAATAAACCGTAACTTGGATGAAAATAATTTATATATGAAAACTGATCAGAAAAATATGAAGAATCCGAATATATGGTCGAAATGCTTGACCATCACTCCTATCTAGATGAACATGGAACATTTTGCACGTATTCGTTAAATGAATAGTGCATAACTTTAATAAAATAATTCCAAATAAAATCCTAAATTAACTAATGCAATTAGTTAGGCAGTATATCACACCTACATACCCTTTAGACATGCCATGCATCGCTGTTGCATTATTGCCGTGTATTTATTGTTTCTTCCCCCTCCTTCTCTCCCGATAGCCCCCGAGACTGCCGACGACACTCCAGTGTACGACGACGTCACCGACGACCAGACCCCTTCAGCAGAGCTTCCAGGCAAGCAAAACCCCCTTGATCATCAGATATCGCCCATTCCTTCTCTCTTATTCTTTCATTAGAATTGCTCCCGTTGCTACTCCGATAGCTCCTAATCTGATGCATAGCCTGTTTTTGTCGCCTACTGTTTATACCTACCTGTTGTCCCATGATGCTTAGTTAGCTATGTTATGATCCACCTGTGGCCCTTCACCCTTGTCCGTTTGCCATGCTTGATGTCGGGCCGTGATCACTCTGGGTGGTGATCACGGAAATGTTTACTTATTGTCATACTTAAATTGCTAAAGTCGGGCTGGCCCCAAGGGTGCCCGCGAGAGAATACTACCAAAGACGGGTCGGCTCCAAGAGCACCCGCGCGATATGTCTTACCAAGTCGGAGCGACAGGAATCCTGTTCGTCTCTGCGAGTTACTAAACATGCTTAACGGATTTGGGTATTTGATATGAGTTGGCTACGTGCCTATACACACTACCACCACGTGGGATAATGGTTTAATGGGGCCCTCTACGTCGTAGTATCAGCCGAAAGCTCTTCAGACGTCGCAGCTCAGAGATGCGGGCTGATCGTTGGGGTGGGCTGGTTACGTCACTGGTGTATTCAGTGTCGCGCCTGGGCCCCGACCAGCCACGTAACGTGCAGGAGTGCAAAGGGCGATGGCCCAAGACCCCTTCGTGCTTAGGATTTAGACCGGCGTGTTGACCTCTCTGCTGAGCCTAGGTAGGACTGTGTCGTGTCGATCTCCCGAGGCCGGGCATTACCCAGCAAGTGTGTCCGGCCAGATGTGATCGAGCGTGTTGGGTAACATTAGTGCACCCCTGCAGGGAAGTTATCTATTCGAATAGCCGTGCCCATGGTAACAGGACGCTCGGAGTTGTATCCTAATCTGCTACAACTACAAATGGATACTGTCACTATGATAAACTGCTACTACTGCTCTCGGGATCACTTTCTCGTAGGGTAATCGAGGAAGGATCTCAGGGCATTGCTAAATATGTTTGGATATATATTACTTTACTCTAATCTCTTCTGATGCTGCAAGATTGCTTCAAGATGCTAGTCTTTGATAGGCTAGGCTTCTCCCCCTCTGTTCCAGCATTCTGCAGTATAGTCCAAAGATATAGCCCCATTCCTTTGATACCGATGCATACTTAGTATAGTTCTGATGTCAGTCTTGCGAGTACTTTGGATTAGTACTCATGGTTGCTTTGCTATTTTTTTTCCCATACCCACTTGATGAAATCAGACGATGGAGTCCAGGAGCCAGATGCCACCGCAGGAGACTACTACCAGGAGAGTCCTGGAGGCCACTACTACTGGGTTGAGCCAACCGACCAGGAGTAGTTCGGAGGCCCTAGGCAGGAGGCCTTCGCCTTTTCGATCAGTGTCGTTGTTTGTGCTAGCCTTCTTAAGGCAAACTTGACTAACTATGTCTGTACCCAGATATTATTTGTGTGTATGATTTATGTATTCGGGTCCTCGTGATCCCTGGTTTGTAATATGAAGATTTATGTTTAAATTTGAGTTTAGAGTTGTGTTGTGATATCTTCCCGTGCGTCTCTGTTCTCGAGCTTGCACGTTTCCGTGTATGATTAGTGCACGGTCGAGCAGGGGCGTCACATCTCCTTAGTAGATTAGTACCACCACCACTTTGTAGAATAGCCAAGAAGGCGCTGTGATCGCCAAGAATATCAAGGCAATTTCTTAGTTTATGTGTAATCCCTTCGGGGTTTCCCGAAAGGGAAAACCATATGTAAATTATGTTGTTGAAATGATGTAGTTTCTTGGTTTTCACTTGGTGTTTTTATTTATGAATTTATGGGAAGAGTTCTTATGCTAGGGATCCTATAGGAGAAACCTCTGCGTGTGTAGTTCTCTGTGTAGCCCAAAGTGGCGTTTGAATGAGAACCTTGTGGCCGTAGAGAAGTGTTCCCTTCGGGTGGAACTGCCTGGGAAGATGATAAGAATTTAACCTATAAATTTGTAATTAAAACCATCGAGTGAACGAAACTAGTTACATCTGATACAACATAATGATAAATATGGTGAGTACCGAGTAGGACTTCACAACATCCGCGGCACAAACAGGCCGTATCGTTGGTCTCGGCAACCAGCTAATTGATCCTGCATATAAGCGAATATCAGCATATAAGCAAATATCAGCCAAATTAATAACCAGACAAGCACCAATAATTGGAATAGTAATGAATAGTAACGCCAATAGTACTGAATAGTAAAGCAAATAGTTGTGAACAGTAATCAGAATATTAACCGCATACACTGTTTAGCACCGAATATATATCACCAAAATATCGCAGAGATATAAATACTTTAAAATTTTCATAAATTCGCCTGTACACATAAACACTATTCTGATCACGGGATGAGAATAATATTCTGATAACTAATTGACCTGTCGCAGCAGTAGTAGTTGAACTTCACCCAGGGACAGATTGAACTTCCGCAAACATTGTCCAAATGGGGCTTGTGATATACCGTTGGAAAGCTATGGACACGTGGATCACAACCTATGTTAAAGTTTTTGCAAAACCAACACGGTTTAAGAGCAGTTTTGCAAACCGTTTTCCTTCATACAAAAAAACATGAATCGTATTTTCGAGCCCATTTCTAAACCATTTATCCAAATAAGGCAAATGATAAGGCGTTGGAAAGCTGCTGCAAATCCGCTTATTTCACTTATATAAAGTTTTCCCTAATTCCATACGGTTAAAGAGTAATTTGAAAAATGGTGGATTTTCTCAAACCGAACAGCCGAGCTCTTTTTTTAGTGCCATTTCTAAACGGCTCATCAGATTGATGCAAATGATATGGCGTTGGAAAGCTTATGAAATTGAGCTTTTTTCATATAGAAAGTTTGCTCCAATTTTAAACGATTTAAATGTAATTTGAAAAACGGCCGAAGTTCCACCGAGATTGTATTTTTGTGTTCTTTTATCAACCGTTTGTCAAAATGCAGCAATTGATATGGCGTTGGAAAACCTGAACAAATGCGAAACTTTTATATATATAATGTTTCTTCCAATTATTTGCGGTTTTAAGTCAATTTCGAAAATTGACGAAACTATTTTTTGGCCACCATTTGCGTAAACTTTATCGGAACTAGGCAAATAATAAACCGTTGGAAAGCTATCGAAAATGCGAAACTTTTTCATATAGGAAGTTTTCTCTAATTCGCAGCCGTTTTGAAGTAATTTTGAAAACATCGAGATCATGTGTTCTGCCTTCATCGCGAAAACAGAGCCTTCGGAAATGCATTGTGTGAAGAAGTTGAAGTTCTGGGGCATGTCTGATTGAACTTCACTCTATTTTTCACGTGCTGTTTTTTGCCCATAACTCCTCGACCACTCACCGAAATCGAGCAAATGATATACCGATAGAAAATTGTTGAAAACACGCAACTTTACCGTGTTGATCATTTTTTCATAATCGTGGCGGTTCAAAAGATTTTTTTTGAAAACGTATAAACGTGTTTTTAACAGTATACATGAAACTTTTCATGTAGACAATTATTACAAATTTGTTGTCGTTTGTGAGCAATTTTAAAAATGGCAAAAATAACATCGTTTTTGCCTTTTTTTTAACATGTAACTGAAGGACGGACATCTCACACTAGAAATCTTGAACTGCGCCAGGAGAAGCACGTGAACTTCTTGCAACAACCCTTTTAGCCTTTTAGTTTTGTATTCTCTTATTTCTCATGTGAAACGCATTCCGTGTAGTAGTTGATCTGCTCGCTATTTTCACATTGAACTTCGGTCACGTATTTGTGTTCGTAATTCCTCACCCGTTCGTCGGAGTTGCACAAATGATATACCTTTTAGAAACCTGTTGAAAAGACACAACTTTTTCTAATACGGTTAAACTTTTGTTCGAACAACATACACCAATTTGTTTTAACTGTTTTTTTAGAATAGAGCATACGATATCCCCTTGGAAAGTTGTTGAATAGGAGGAGCTTTTTTCATGTAGAGCATTTTTGTGTCAAATTTGTAATGGATTGACAGAATAATTTTAAAAACACGGTGAACCTCCTTTACAAGAATTTTTGAACTTCCTGGGCCGACCACGTGAACTTCTAGGAAAAGTCTTTTTAGACTTTGCCTTTTTACTCTTTTTTCTTATATGAGACACACTTCATGTAGTAGTTGAACCGCTGGTTGTTTTCACTTTGAACTTCTCTCTGCTTTTTTACCCATAACTCCTAAAACACCCATTGAAATTGAGCAAAAGATATACTTTTTTGAATTTGAACTTCTAGGTTTTTCATAGAAACGTAAACAATCTTTTTATATACTTTTTTGAAGTGCTTTGTTATTTTAATTTGACCTTCTTGGGGTTTTTTTAAATGTGAAAAATATGTTTTTTGGTACAAATACTGAACTAGTCAGTTATTTTAATTTGAACTTTTTGGTTATCTTTTTTCAAGAACGAGAAAAATCCATGAGAGATTTTTTTACACCCATAACATTTTCTTTGAACTCTCCAATTTATTAAATTTGAACTTCCAGAGTTAGCATAGTGACGCTTGTTTTCTTCTTGGTATATAAATTTTGAACTACTCGGTTATTTTAAATTGAACTTCTTGGTTTATTCTTTAGTAACGGGAGAAATCCGAGTTTTGTAAAAAACATCAAACCACTCTACTATTATAAATTGAACTTCTTTGTATTATTCTTTAGTGATGAGGAAAATCTGAGTTTTTTATATACATTGAACTACTCCGTTATTTTAGTTTGAACTTCTTGGTTTTATTCTTTTAATAACGAGAAAAATCTGAGTTTTTAATATACATCGAACTATTCTATTATTTAAAATTGAACTTCTTTGTTTTTTTTACGAGTGGTTTAATAAACAACCAACTTCTCCCCTATTTAAACTTGAACTTTTTATTTTATTTTATAGAAACGGAGAAAATTTGTTTTTCTTTCTTTAATAAACTTCAGACTTCTCTATTTTTAAAATTTGAACTTCGTGGTTTTTTTGTGTGTCCGCCACTTTATTTTTGGATACCCAATGTGTGTGTTTTGCCGTAAGCGAACATTTTGAACTATCCACGACAGAAAATATGAACTTCGCATCCACATTTTTTTGTCTTCAAGAAATGCTCGATTTTTTGCTTTTAATTAATTAATTTTGAACTTCTATGCTCTATTTTTTTTAACAATTTCATGAAGGAGAAGGAAAGCAACAACATAATGTGTGTGAGAGAGCAACTAGTTGGTGAAACCAACCAACACATGATACTTTTTTTATTGTAAAGAATAGAGAATACTTTTTATCATGTCTTTCCAAGTGGAACCTCACTAAAAAAATATTGTATTCAATGTATATTTTTAGTATTTCCATATTGGTTGAACTTGCTGCTTTCTCAAAATTGAACTTCCTAATTTTTTACTCCATGAGGGCTGCTAGATGGCATACGAGGATGTGCATGCCCCTGGCTCAAGGAGTCGCTGGACGGGAGGTCGCGTTGAATCGGGCGTCGACGCGATTGTGAAGGCAGGGCATCGCGGCGGACGGATCCGGGGACGACGGCAGATGGATCCGAGGGCGGGGTGGCGCGGCGGTAGAAGCAGGGGCAAGGTGGCTGCCGTGATTTTAATTTTAATTTTGGTTATATTTTTTTTTTCAAAAACGAGGAAGTCCATGGTGAAAATTTTGTACACCCGTAGTATTTTCTTCAAACTATCTAATTAATTAGATTTGGACTTCCAGGATTAACATTTTCTAGGCGAGGCTTGTTTACTTCTTGGTATATAAATATCGAACTGCTCTGTTTTCAAAATTTGAACATCTACCTTTTTTAGAAATGGGTAAAATAAGTTTTTCATATTTTAACTGAAAGAATTAGGACTCTAAAACAAACTGTCAAACAAAGCGCACTGGAAGATAGGTTTTGGAAGTATAGCTGACTAGTGACAAAGGAGATGCTACCTAGGGGCTTTTCACGGATGGCAAATCTGACCAATAGAATATATATTTCTCAATAAAAAGACAAACAGAATATTTTTTTTCTTAGTTTGTCAGAACTGAATGCCAAAACTACACAAGAACAAAGTATTTTGCTGTCAAGCTAGACGGCAGAGCCGCTGCACCGGGCGAGCTAGTACTGCTCTCATCTTTTCTTGATGTACTTTCGAGGCCAACTCAATCAACGGGTGAAGTTATGGAACCTATAATCATAACAGAACAAGAATCCATTAGATAACAACAAGGAGCTTTTGCACTACTGATCATGCATTGGAACATCCAAACTCCATGTGGAATGAATACAAAAATCTCAAAGTAAGCTGATAGTTGAACACAAGAACGGCCGATGTTATGGAATCTATAATCATATACCTCGCTACAGGAAGTAAATTTTTTGCCATGTTGAACTACATCCCAGAAACAACGCAAAGATCACACACCATGTTATGAACTCTGACCATCTTCCTCATGAACAGCAACAACTCTGTCCCCAGCACCTCATGTGACCTTCTCCCCTACCTCATGGTGACCTTTCTCCCTATGTTCACATGGGCAGCGGGCAGCATAGCGGCATGTAGGATCCTGGAGACACAAACTTTTGAGCATAATCAAGAGAAAAAAAAACACCAAACAATTTTACACCTGAATATCAAACAAGATTTATTCTTTTCTGAACATTCTTGTACTAACAATTAATAATGCAAGAAGTTGAACTGAATTTCTTTGTCTTTCTGAACTTTTGCAACAAGATATAAGTCCATTCACATCTCCATGGATCAATAGATGCAACCAAAAGCAACAAAACAGAGGGATCCAAAATAGAGGCTTCCCAGCATCGATCGATGGCAGCTGACGTGTGTGGGCTGCAGCAAGGAGGGCGGCGCATGGACGGGATTGATCGGCCGTGGCGGAGGCCTGCAGGGGAGTAGTGGTCAGGCAAGTTCCTGGGGACGCGCGGCTGAGGTGGTCGTGTAGCGGCGGAGCAATAATTTTGTGAAGTATATAATACATGAACCGGCGGAGCAATAATTTTTGAACTTCTTTCGTACTACTGATTTTGTCTCCCGTCAACATGCACATACTTTTTCAAAACAAAAATCTGAACGTAGAATAAGAAGAAAAAGAGTACTAGCATAAACATGAACTTTATAATGAGAAGCCCACCACTATCTGAACAACATTTTTTCTGAATCTTTTTGCAAAAACTCTCTGAACTTTTTCCTTCCATGTTCTATCTGAACTTCAATTCCAAACTCGCAGCAATAAGAAGAAAACTTTTGTCGGGTCCAGCGAATTGGTTGAGAGGCGACAGATCAGAGGGGAAGAAAAGGGACGCCGAAGGGGGAAGGGAGGCTGTCGGGGAGAGGGGTCTTCGTGCTCGTCACCATTCTGGTGCTTGGAAGAGGTGGTTGGGAGGGATGCCATCCCCATCTTCTGCATCAGGGCCGAAACCGTGCTGGGGAGGAGCCATGGTGGCGTGGCGGAGAGGTGGGGGCGGGGGAGCAGCCATTTTGTGACCGCATCCACCTTGTGGCGCGAGGGGGACGGCAGTGGGCCGCGTCGGTGACGCCTGCCATTAGCGGCGGACGACTCGCGGTGGCTGTCGACATCCGTTGCTGGGCAGGGTCCCGGGGTGGCGCACGGCGGCGGGCGTCTCCGGTAGGGCGCTGGGCGGTGCAGGTGGAGGAGGCCATCTGGCAGCGGCGGCTGCGGCGGATGGTAGGCCAGGGGCGGCGCGAGATGTGGCAGGCATTGGGGAGGCGCGGCGGCGGCGGGTGGAGGCGTTGGGGAGGCGCGGCGACGGGTGGAGGCGCTGGGGAGGTGCGGCAGTGGCAGGATTTGGGGCGGGCGTGGGGAGGTTGGCCGGTCGCTACGGGAAGTTGGGGCGGTGGGTTGGGCCGGTCTGAAATCTCCGGAACACCTCGTCGCTCCGTATATAGGGCCGGTAGTTTTCAGAATATTATTCTGATCCTAGGATCAGAATAGTGTTACTCTCTCTATATATATATGCAAAGAAAACATCTCGAATTCAAATAACACGGTAACCATTGCAATATCTCTAGGGCCGTGCTAGGTGCCGACCGACCAGCGCAAGGTTCGGCCGGTCGCCTGCCAGCCACACGATTTGACCTACCTCAGTTGTCCATCTTTCTCCTTCTTCCTCACGCCTCTCGTCTTCCCCCCTGAGAAAAAAATTATCGTTCGAGCTGGCCCAACCGCCTAGCAGCACGCCGCACGCGTCTTGTCTAGCAGCAGGCCCGCTCCCTCCCTCTCCTCCCATCACCAGTACGCCGAGCGCCCTCGTGTAGCAGCAGGGCCTCTCGTCCCCTCACCGTGGTGGCTGATACATCTCCGTCGTATCTATAATTTTTGATTGTTTCATGCCAATATCCTATAATTTCCACATACTTTTGGCAACATTTTATATGATTTCTTGGACTAACATATTGATCCAGTGCCCAGTGCCAGTTTCTGTTTGTTGCATGTTTTTTGTTTCGCAGGAAATCCATATCAAACAAAGTCCAAACGCAACAAAATTTTACGGAGAATTATTTTGGAATATATGTGATTTTTGGAAGGTGGAATCAATGCAAACGGAGGCCCACAGCCTCCACAAGGCATCTTGGCGCGACCTCCCCCCCAGCCGCATGGTGTTGCCTTGTGGGCACACCGTAAGTCAGTTGGGGTCCTTCTTCTGCCGCAAGGAAGCTTATATCGAGAAAAAAACCGTGTTAAAATTTCAGCCCGATCGGAGTTACGGATCTCCGGATATTTAAGAAACGGTGAAAGGCCAGAAAACATGGACGCGAAACAGAAAAGAAACAGAGAGAGAGATCCAATCTCGGAGGGGCTCCTGCCCTCCGGGAGCCATGGCGGCCATGGACCAGAGGGGAAACTCTCCTCCCATCTAGGGGGGAGGCCAAGCAAGAAGAAGGAGGGGGGCTCTCTCTCCCTCTCTCCCGGTGGCGCCGGAATACCGCCGGGGGAACCATCGTGACGGCGATCTACACCAACAACTTCACCGCCGTCATCACCAACTCTCTCCCCCTCTATGCAACGGTGTAACCTCTCTATTCCCGCTGTAATTCTCTACTTGAACATGGTGCTTAATGCTACATATTATTATCCAATGATGTGTGGCCATCCTATGATGTTTGAGTAGATTCGTTTTGTCCTATGGGTTAATTGATGATCGTGATTGGTTTGAGTTGTATGTTTTATTTTGGTGTTGTCCTATGGTGCCCTCCGTGTCGCGCAAGCGTGTGGGATTCCCACTGTAGGGTTTGCAATACGTTCATAATTCTCTTATAGTGGGCGGCTAAAGTGACAGAAGCTTACACCCGAATAAGGGGGTTGTTGCGTATGGGAGTAAAGAGGACTTGTTACTTAATGCTATGGTTGGGTTTTACCTTAATGATCTTTGGTAGTTACGGATGCTTGCTAGAGTTCCAATCATAAGTGCATATGATCCAAGTACGGAAAGTATGTTAGCTCATGCCTCTCCCTCATATAAAATTGCAATAATGATTACCGGTCTAGTTATCGATTGCCTAGGGACAAACTTTTCTCTTGTGTTACAAAAAGCTTTCTACTAAACAACTAACTTTTATTATCTTGCAAATTACTCATAGTTTTATTCTTGCTAAGTACTCCTAGTTTTATTTTTGCAAAGTAGTTCTAGTATTACACCTACAAAGTAGTTTTATTCTTGATCTAGGTAAAGCGAACGTTAAGTGTGTGTAGAGTTGTATCGGTGGTCGATAGAACTTGAAGGGAATATTAATTCTACCTTTAGCTCCTCGTTGGGTTCGGCACTCTTATTTATCGAAAAAGCTAAAATTGATCCCCTATACTTGTGGGTTATCAGTGGCCATGGTAGATGCAAAACGCTAGCGACGAGTCATGACTCCACCGCTCCGTCGTCGGTTAGTTCCAGCACACCAAAACGCTATTGCAATTGTCCAACCCCATTGCATGGGGTCGCCGTCGGCGACCTCGTCGGCATGTCGTAGCACCGGTGCAACCTCCCCCTTCTTCTCCCCTGGCCTTAGCACATACTCTTCTTGCTTCAACGGTTGTAGCACGACCGCAGTTGGGTTGCAACTTCTGCTGACAATGGTTGCAGCAATATTCGTCGGGGTCCAGCACGTAGTTGCCGCGGTCGCAACATCGTCGAAGGCCGGTTCCAACATCATCGACGGCTAGTTCCAGCATTTGCGAATGCCGGTTCCAGCATCACCGAAGGCCAGGTTCCAGCATCGCGGTGACTCGTTCCAACATTTGCAAAGGCCGGTTCCAGCACCACTGACGGCTGGTTCCAGCATCATCGAAAGGCGGGTGCCTAGCATCGCCTGCGACCGGTTCCAGCATCGCCAAAGGCCGGTTCCAACATATCTGGTGGCTGGGTTTTACGGTTGAAGCTTTTTCTCACGTTCGTTGAAGCTTTCGGCAGCATCCGAACGTGGTAGTTGCAGCATCCCACCGACCATGTGGTCTCCATCGTCACATCAATCGTGGCATCTCCAATGGTCGCCGGTTGCAGCACTTGGCGGCACGGTTGTAGCATGGGGGAGGTGGGGTGGGGATTTGACTGCGCTTCAGAAGGGGAGGGGGAAAAGGAGCAGCGGCGCAAAGCTGCTTGCGACGGGGAGAAGAAGAAGAAAGGAGCATGCAGGAGGTGGAAGAAGGAGGAGAGGAGAGGTGGATAGTGCCGGATGGGGAAAAAAGTGTGACCAAAAGCAAAGCTGAAGGGATAAAGTCACGGGGCCAGAGACAACATGATGTGCGCGTGAGAGACCGGTCGAGATTTCAGCCGGCCGCCACCACCAGGCATGGATCATTTACCATATCTCTATGGATTTGGAAACAATACCGAGGAAAGGGTATGCCCTTCTCTTCGAACAAATAAGTTGGAAGTGTAAATTCATATGCCTTTAATGCTTGATTTATGATTTTGTTATTTTCTCTGCGTCATCTCATCCTAGTGAATTCAAATCAAACAGAATATGGTGTTTTTAAAAATAAATTTGGATGAATTTTCTTCCTAATTTTAGTTTGATGATTAGTGTGTTTGCGCCGTTAGCCAATTGTAAGGGACAATAATTTATGGTCTCTCCTCCTTTTTGATGAGGTTGACCTCATGCAGATGATTAGATGGTCACGAGTTTTGGTTTATTGCCGGAGCTATTGATACGTCTCCATCGTATCTATAATTTTTGATTGTTTCATGCCAATATTTTACAACTTTTATATACTTTTGGCAACATTTTATATGATTTTTGGGACTAACATATTGATCCAGTGCCAGTTCCTGTTTGTTGCATGTTTTTTGTTTCGCAGAAAATCCATATCAAACGAAGTCCAAACGCGATAAAAATTTACGAAGATTTATTTTGGAATATATATGTGATTTTTGGGAAAAAGAATCAACGCGAGACGATGCCCGAGGACACGGCAAGCCTGGAGGGCGTGGGCCCCCTGGGCGCTCCTAGGGGGCTTGTGGCTCCCCTATAGGTCGGCTGAGGGTGTCCTTCTGCTGCAAGGAAGCTAATATCCGGATAAAAATCTCCTCAAAATTTCAGCCCAATCGGAGTTACGGATCTCCGGGAATTTAAGAAACGGTGAAGGGTCAGAAAACAGGAACGCAAAACAGAAGAGAACAGAGAGAGAGATCCAATCTCGGAGGGGCTCCTGCCCTCCGGGAGCCATGGAAACCATGGACCAGAGGGGGAACTCTCCTCCCATCTAGGGGAGAGGCCAAGGAAGAAGAAGAAGGAGGGGGGCTCTCTCCCCCTCTCTCCCGGTGGCGCCGGAACGCCGTCGGGGCAACTATCGTGACGACGATCTACACCAACAACTTCGCCGCCGTCAACACTAACTCTCTCCCCCTCTATCCAGCGGTGTAACACCTCTTCTCCCTGCTGTAATCTCTACTTAAACATGGTGCTTAACGCTATATATTATTATCCAATGAATGTGGCAATCCTATGATGTTTGAGTAGATTCGTTTTGTCCTATGGGTTGATTGATGATTGTGATTGGTTTGAGTTGTATGTTTTATTTTGGTGCTGTCCTATGGTGCCCTCCGTGTCGTGCAAGCGTGAGGGGTTCCCGCTATAGGGTTTGCAATACGTTCATAATTCTCTTATAGTGGGCGGCAAGAGTGACAGAAGCTTACACCCGAGTAAGGGGGTTGTTGCGTATGGGAATAAAGAGGACTTGTTACTTAATGCTATGGTTGGGTTTTACCTTAATGATCTTTGGTAGTTGCGGATGCTTGCTAGATTTCCAATCATAAGTGCATATGATCCAAGTACGGAAAGTATGTTAGCTCATGCCTCTCCCCCATATAAAATTGCAATAATGATTACCGGTCTAGTTATCGATTGCCTAGGGACAAATCCTTCTCTTGTGTTACAAAAGCTTTCTACTAAATAACTAACTTTTATTATCTTGCAAATTACTTGTAGTTTTATTCTCGCTAAGTACTCCTAGTTTTATTCTTGCAAAGTAGTTCTAGCATTACACCTACAAAGTACTTCTAGTTTCATACTTGTTCTAGGTAAAGCAAACGTTAAGTGTGCGTAGAGTTGTATCGGTGGTCGATAGAACTTGAAGGGAATATTAATTCTACATTTAGCTCCTCATTGGGTTTGACACTCTTATTTATCGAGAAAGGCTACAACTGATCCCCTATACTTGTGGGTTATGAAGACCTTTTTCTGGCGCCGTTGCCGGGGAGCAATAGCGTGGGGTTGATATTCTCGTGTGTGCTTGTTTGCTTTATCACTAAGTAAATTTTATTTTCTATCACTACGTAGTTTTTATTTTCTGTTCCACTAAGTAGTTTTTATTTTGTGCTCTTGTTTTCTATCTTTAGTTATGGGTAGGAAACGTAAAATACCCAAAAAATAGTTGTACTTGCTAATCCAATGGTTGAAGAACCACCCAAAATCTTTCATACTGCTGAAGCTTTCTACTTGGATCATCTTCGATCCCTTTGTGCTTGTGCTGAAAACCCAACAAGCTTAGTTGAGGGAAAATCATTAGATGGGCATGCTTGTTTTGTGTGACACCGCTTGTCTCAAAAAGGGAAACTTTTAAGGTATCAAATTAATTGTTTGCAATGCTATGCTTGGAATTTATGCGAAATATATGATTTTACTTGTTTTTCTGAAGACCCTAAAAAACACCTTCAATACCAATGTGAGTTTAAGGATAATGGAATCTTATCTTCTTATGCCAAGGGTGTTTATAGTTACTATGATATTGAACAAATAGAAGAATTTGTTGCTTTTAAGGGTGCATATGAAATTGCTTCTTTGATTGAAAAGTGTGATGCTACTCTTTACAAATCTGAAAATTTTGCCATACTTAAATATTGCTATGAAAATTATGCTTCTAATGCTTATGTTAAAGAATATATTGAGGACACCTCCGCTGTCCAAGAAGAGACTAATATTTTGCAGGAACCTATGGAAGAAGAAATTGATGACACTGTGAGCTCATTAGATGAAAAAGATGATGAGAGAGCGAAGAACAAAAGGAGGAAGAGCGGATTAGCTACCCGTGCCCACCTTCTAATGAGAGTAACTCTTCAACTCATACATTGTTTAATTTCCCTTCGTGCTTACCGAAGGATGAATGCTATGATGATTGCTATGATCCATTTGATTTGCTTGAAATATCCCTTTTTGATGAACTTGATGCTTGCTATGCTTGTGGCCATGATGCCAATTTGAATGATGCTTATGGAGATGAACTTGCTATAGTTCCTTATGTTAAACATGAGATTGTTGCTATTGCACCCACACATGATAGTCCTATTATCTTTTTGAATTCTCCCAAGTACACTATATCGGAGAAGTTTGTGCTTATTAAGGATTATATTGATGGGTTGCGTTTTACCGTTGCACATGATGATTTTGATGGATATAATATGCATGTGCTTGCTGCTCCTACTTGCAATTATTATGAGAGAGGAACTAGATCTCCACCTCTCTATGTTTCCAATACGATAAAATTGCAAGAAACTGTTTATGCTATGTATCAGCCTTTATTATGTGTGCATGAGTTGTTCTTTTATGACATGCCGATGCATAGGAAGAGAGTTAGACTTCGTCATTGCATGAATTATGTTGCTTTGTGCTCACTACTAAATTACAAATCATTGTTAATTAAAATTGGTTTTGATATACCTTGGGATCCGGGTGGATCAATTACTTGAGCACTTTATGCCTAGCTTAATGGCCTTAAAGAAAGCACTGCCTGGGAGACAACCCGGAAGTTTTAGAGAGTCATTTTATTCTGTTATGTGCTTTTAAAAAAATTTAAAAACAAAAAAATATAGAGGGGAACCTAAAACTTTTTCAAAAAGAAAAGTGAAAGTGAGAGAGATGAGCAATGTGGAAGTGGGGGCTAGCCTTGAACTTTGTTCATGTCCATGGAAACTTTGTGAACCTTGATTACAGAAAATTTTCAACAAAAATAATTATCCCCTTGTACAAATCCATTGTATTATAAAAATAATGTGCCAAGATTTACCTTTAGGATGTTTAAATTGCTTGTTTGGTGTGTGCTGTGCAAAAACAGAAACTTTTGGTGTAGTGTTTGAATTTCTATATTTTACTGGAACATGCAAAAATTCTGAAATTTTTACAAAGTACTGATATGATTTTTTTTCCTAATTTTTCAGAATTTTTTGAGTTACAGAAGTATATGTTTCATTTGCATCTTTACAGACTGTCCTGTTTTCATAGATTGCTGTTATAGTTTCTTTATTTGCGTATGTTTGAAATCTTGTTGAGCCCCATTGACTTGGGAGCCCTTGAATTCTGATAGAATATAGTGGGTAATGTTTGATTATAATTATACAATAATTTTACAGCAGGACATGATGGGATTTGATGTTATATGTACTAACCCCTCTAATAAAAAGTTCGGTTAAGTTTTGTGTGGATGAAGTGTTCGAAGATCGAGGAGGTATCGATATGAGGAGAATAAGGAGAGGCAAGAGCTCAAGGTTGGGGATGCCCAAGGCACCCCAAGTAAATATTCAAGGAGACTCAAGCGTCTAAGCTTGGGGATGCCCCGGAAGGCATCCCATCTTTCTTCGATAATTATCGGTATGTCTCAGTTTATGTTTCGTTCACATGATATGCGTAAATTCTTGGAGCGTCGTGTATTTTTTTATTTTCATTTTAATAATGCACCATGCTGGTATGAGATAGTCCTTGGTTGATTTATAGAATGCTTCATGCACTTCACTTATATCTTTTGAGTATGGCTTTATAGAATGCTTCATGTGCTTCACTTATATCATTTGAAGTTTGGATGCCTGTTTCTCTACATATAGAAAACCGTTATTTGTAGAATGCTCTTTTGCTTCACTTATATTTATTAGAGCGTGGGCAAGTCTTTTGTGGAAAGAATTAAACTCTCATGCTTCACTTATATCTATTTACAGAGAACATGAATTGGTCATTCACATGGTTAGTTATAAAATCCTACATAAAACTTGTAGATCACTGAATATGATATGTTTGATTCCTTGCAATAGTTTTGCGATATTAAGATGGTAATATGTGGGAGGTACTAGTGAATGATTGTGGTTTAGTAAGAATATTGGTGTTAAGGTTTGTGATTCCCGAAGCATGCATGAATGGTCTGTCGTTATGCTAAGAAGTTGGAGCATGATTTATTATTGATTGTCTACCTTATGAGTGGCGGTCGGGGACGAGCAATGGTCTTTTCCTACCAATCTATCCCCCTAGGGGCATGCGTAGTACTACTTTGCTTCGAGGGCTAATAAACTTTCGCAATAAGTATGTGAGTTCTTTATGACTAATGTGAGTCCATGGATTATACGCACTCTCACCCTTCCGCAATTTGCCAGCCTCTTCGGTACCGTGCATTGCCCTTTCTCACCTCGAGAGTCAGTGTAAACTTCGCCGGTGCATCCAAACCCCGTGATATGATATGCTCTATCACACATAAGCCTCCTTATATCTTCCTCAAAACAGCCACCATACCTACCTATGATGGCATTTCCATAGCCATTTCGAGATATATTGCCATGCAACTTCCATCATCATCATATACATGACTTGAGCATTCATTGTCATATTGCTTTGCATGATCGTAAGATAGCTAGCATGATATTTCCATGGCTTGTCCGTTTTTTGATATCTTTGCTACGCTAGATCATTGCACATCCTCGTACACTGCCAGAGGCATTCATATAGAGTCATCTTGTATAGTTTTTATCGAGTTGTAATATCGAGTTGTAAGTAAATAAAAGTGTGATGATCATCATTATTAGAGCATTGTCCCAGTGAGGAAAGAATGGTGGAGACTAATGAGTCCTAGAAAAAGTGGGGATGCGGTCCATGAGACTGTTCTAAAAAAAGAGGCCAAAAAGAGCCCATCAAAAAAAAGAGAAAAAAGGGAAAACAAAAAAAAGAGAGAAAAAGAGAGAAGGGGCAATGTTACTATCCTTTTCCACACTTGTGCTTCAGAGTAGCACCATGTTTTTCATATAGAGAGTCTCCTGAGTTGTCACTTTCATATACTAGTGGGAATTTTTCATTATAAAAGTTGGCTTGTATATTCCGATGATGGGCTTCCTCAAATGCCCGAGGTCTTCATGAGCAAGCAAGTTGGATGCACACCCACTTAGTTTTCAGTTTGAGCTTTCATACACTTATAGCTCTTAGTGCATCCGTTGCATGGCAATCCCTACTCCTCGCATTGACATCAATTGATGGGCATCTCCATAGCCCGTTAATTAGCCGCGTCGATGTGAGATTTTCTCCCTTTTTGACTTCTCTTTATTAATCTCTGTCATCATTCTATTCCACCCATAGTGCTATATCCATGGCTTGCGCTCATGTATTGCATGGGGGTTGAAAAAGCTGAAGCGCGTTAAAAAGTATGAACCAATTGCTCGGCTTGTCATCGGGGTAGTGCATGATAAATACTTTATGTTAAGAAGATGGAGCATGATAGGATTATATGATTTTGTAGGGATAACTTTCTTTAGCATTTTTATTCTGAAAGGCATGATTGTTTGTTGGTATGCCTGAGTATTGATGTCTTTATATCAAATTATAGACTATTGCTTTGAATCACTCGTGTCTTAATATTCATGCCATGATTAGATTATATGATCAAGATTATGCTAGGTAGCATTCCACATCAAAAATTATCTTTTTTATCATTTACCTACTTGAGGACGAGCAGGAATTAAGCTTGGGGATGTTGATACGTCTCCGTCCTATCTATAATTTTTTATTGTTTCATGCCAATATTTTACAACTTTTATATACTTTTGGCAACATTTTATATGATTTTTGGGACTAACATATTGATCCAGTGCCCAGTGCCAGTTCCTGTTTGCTGCATGTTTTTTGTTTCACACAAAATCCATATAAAACGAAGTCCAAACGCGATAAAAATTTATGGAGATTTATTTTGGAATATATGTGATTTTTGGGAAAAAAGAATCAACGCGAGACGATGCCCGAGGACACGGCAAGCCTGGAGGGCGCGGGCCCTCCTTGGCGCGCCTAGGGTGCTTGTGGCTCCCCTGTAGGTCGGTTGAGGGTGTCCTTCTGCCGCAAGGAAGCTAATATCCAGATAAAAATCCCCACAAAATTTCAGCCCACTCGGAGTTACAGATCTCCGGGAATTTAAGAAACGGTGAAGGGCCAGAAAACAGGAATGCAAAACAGAAGAGAATAGAGAGAGAGATCCAATCTCGGAGGGGCTCCTGCCCTTCGGGAGCCATGGCGGCCATGGACCAGAGGGGGAACTCTCCTCCCATCTAGGGGGGATGCCAAGGAAGAAGAAAAAGGAGGGGGGCTCTCTCCCCATCTCTCCCGGTGGCGCCGGAACGCCGCCGGGGCAACCATCGTGACGGCGATCTACACCAACAACTTCGCCGCCGTCAACACCAACTCTCTCCCCCTCTATGCAGTGGTGTAACACCTCTTCTCCCTGCTGTAATCTCTACTTAAATATGGTGCTTAATGCTATATATTATTATCCAATCACATGTGGCAATCCTATGATGTTTGAGTAGATTCGTTTTGTCCTATGGGTTGATTGATGATCGTGATTTGTTTGAGTTGTATGTTTTATTTTGGTGCTGTCCTATGGTGCCCTCCGTGTCACGCAAGCATGAGGGGTTCCTGCTGTAGGGTTTGCAATAAGTTTATAATTCTCTTATAGTGGGTGGCTAGAGTGATAGAAGTTTACACCCGAGTAAGGGGGTTGTTGCGTATGGGAATAAAGAGGACTTGTTACTTAATGCTATGGTTGGGTTTTACCTTAATGATCTTTTGTAGTTGTGGATGCTTGCTAGAGTTCCAATCATAAGTGCATATGATCCAAGTACGGAAAGTATGTTAGCTCATGCCTCTCCCTCATATAAAATTGCAATAATGATTACCGGTCTAGTTATCGATTGCCTAGGGACAAATCCTTCTCTTGTGTTACAAAAGCTTTCTACTAAATAACAAACTTTTATTATCTTGTAAATTACTCATAGTTTTATTCTCGCTAAGTACTCCTAGTTTTATTCTTGCAAAGTAGTTCTAGCATTACACCTACAAAGTACTTCTAGTTTCATACTTGTTCTAGGTAAAGCAAACGTTAAGTGTGCGTAGAGTTGTATCGGTGGTCGATAGAACTTGAAGGGAATATTAATTCTACCTTTAGCTCCTCGTTGGGTTCGACGCTCTTATTTATCGAGAAAGGCTACAACTGATCCCCTATACTTGTGGGTTATCAACTATCAACACCCGCGGTGCGCTAGGATACCACATGTCATGGTGGAGACAAAAACTTTTTTAACCCACTATTGAGCCGCTGTCAATGAGAAATAAGGAGGGTGTCATGCGGCTACGATGATGCAATTTTTTATGTGTAAAAATCTGGAGCTATATGTGTTTGGTCATGCAAATTTGTAACACAAATGTGGTAAACTACATAACTTCAATCATGTTGTTTATACTATCTCATAGGGGCAGAGCTAGGTTATACAATGTCAATTTAAAACCATTGAAGGCTAGATAAAGGGGCGATTCCTAGCTATACCACGTGGCAATTTATATGGTGTGGCGACCAGAGAGTGCATAGATTGGCCATGAAGGAAATTTCGTGTTGCTTTCCTCCCACTGGCCCGCATGGCTCGTTAGTTGGTGCAGAGTACGTCCCGCCCCTCGTACATACAAGACACGACTGCCTCCATACCTCGTACATGAGTGTCTCTACAATCCCTTTGTAAATTACTAACCGACTGACACCTATTTATAGAAATGATACCAATGTAGCTAAGATAACTCACTTGTCTTCTCGGCTAGCTTCACCCTTTGTCATCTTATGCACATAATATATGTTCATCCTCTGATCAAATATCACTTCCTCTACCAATACATTAAACAAATAAGTATTAACTTATAGGTCTCGATTATGACATAGCTCACGAGAACTAACAAAAAATTTCAAAAAGGATAACACGTTGAAGGATCAAAATGACGACGGGGGAGGGAGTGAATAAGCATCCACCATTTTTTATTCTTTTCTTTACAATTTAGACTTTGCGCATAACTTTCTCTGAAATCAACTAGGTGGCCACAACATATATGATGCTATGCAAGTTAAAAAACATATTAACACACAAGTAAAAGAGCTTGGAAACGAAATAACCAAGGCACACAAAGACAAAGATGTGCCCCGATATTCACTTCCTTTGAAGGAAGCTAGTCAGTATTGAAGAGGTGTGGGCAACACTAAGTACGCCCAACACCATAAAGTCTCACATTCTTCTCTGGCCTCTCACACCAAGTAGGAGCTCAATCACTAGTGGACGACTTCGAGGCCTTCAAACCTTCATGAATTCTCGTAAATCCACAATATTGGATCCTCGCCGGTAACTCCTACGCCTAGGAGTCTCCAACCTCCAAGAGTAATAAGAACCAAAAAAGGCTGGAACTTGCTCAAATCACGAAACCGATCGGTTCATTGTCACTAGCATGCCTACACCAGGTTTCTCATTGTCACTAGCCCGATGTGTTTAGTTCCATTTCTCTGGCTATATTTACTATAGATTTTATCTTATATGCATGCCTTGGCTATTTGTGTCTTGTATTACATCGTCAAACATACTGGAAGTCCAGAGTGTACTGATACGTCTCAAATGTATCTATAATTTTTGCTTGTTTCATGTCATGTTTATATTATTTTAGCATATTTTTGGCACCAATTTGTATGATTTTTCTGAACTAACCTATTAATTTAGTGCACTGTTTTATGTTGTTTTTGGATTTTTCAGGAAAACCAATTTTACAGAGCTCTAAAAATCCCGAAATAATCACGATTTTTTTTTGCATCGGGAAACTTCCGGGAGTCGCCGACCTAGGCCCAGGGACGCATGATGAGTCCACATGGGCTCCCTGGTGCTCTTTTGCACCCCCTCTCGACGCCTATATTTAACCCTCGCCCCGAAAACCCTAAAAATATACCGGAGTTCTTTTGTTTCTGCCGCCGCACACCTCTGTTCCACGGTGATCCAATCTGGAGGCCTTTTCCGATACTCTGCCAGAAGGGGAAATCATCACGGTAGCCATCTTCATCAACTTGAAGGCCATCTAATTCTACCGCTTCGGCGCCTCCGCCCCCTCCTCCATCGGTGCCTCCCCCTCTTCCATCTCCTCCACCCCACTCCTCCTCCGGTGCCTCCCCCTCTTCCACCGCCTCCTGATACGTCTCCAACTTATCTACTTTTCCAAACACTTTTGCTCTTGTTTTGCCCCCTAATTTGCATGATTTGAGTGAAACTAACTCGGACTAACGCTGTTTTCAGCAGAACTACTTTGGTGTTACTTTTGTGCAGAAATAAAAAGTTCTCGGAATTGGATGAAACTTTGAGGAGAATTGTTTTTGAATATATAAAAAATATTGGAGTCAGAAGCCACCGGAAAGGATCCAGGGAGGTGGCCACATGGGCTGGTGGCGCGCCCCCCCAGGACATGCCACTTGGCCATGTGGGCCCATGGACCCCCATCTGACCTAATTCCAGCGCTATAAATTCTGTCTTCTCGAGAGAAAAATCAGAGAGAAATTTTTATCACTTTTTACGATACGGAGCCGCCTCCACCTCCTGTTCTTCATCGGGAGCCCTGATCTGGAGTCCGTTCGTGGCTCCGGAGAGTGGGATTCATCACCGTTGTCATCACCAACCCTTCCCCATCAACAATTTCATGATGCTCACAATCATGAGTGAGTAATCCCCTTGTAGGCATAATGGAGGTAGATGGAGATGGATGAAATTTCATATGTAATCGAGTCAATTTGTTAGGGCTTGATCCCTAGTATCCACTATGTTCTGAGATTGATGTTGCTATGACTTTGCTATGCTTAATGCTTGTCACTAGGTCCCGAGTGCCATGATTTCAGATCTGAACATATAATTCTTTCATGAATATATTTGAGTTGTTGATCTTACCTGCAAGTTGTATGCACCTATTATCATTCTAAACCCTAGACCCCAAGGTGACAATAATTAGGATATCGACGGGGATGACTTTAACCCGAGGAGTTCATGTATTCACTTTGGGTTAATGCTTTGTTCCGGTTCTATATTAAAAGGCGCACCTTAATTACCCTTAGTTTCTGTTAGGTCCCCACTGCCATGGAGGGTAGGACAAAAGATGTTATGCAAGTTCTTATCGCAAGCACGTATGACTATACGGAATACATGCTACTACTTGTAGACTGCGTTGGTATTTCCTCGAAGAGGAGAGGATGATGCAGTATAGTAGAGATAAGTATTTCCCTCAGTTAAGAACCAAGGTTATCAATCTAGTAGGAGAACCAAGCAAGATCCAGTAAACAACACCTACACACACAAAAGCAAACACTTGCACCCAACGCGAATAAGAGGGTTGTCAATCCTCTTAGCGGTTACTTGCAAGGATTAAGTCTGATAGAGATAAATTGATAAAGTAAATTACTAAACTAAATAAGAGTAAATAAATTGCAGCAAGGTATTTTTATGTTTTTTTATATGATAAAGATAGACCCGGGGGCCATAGTTTTCACTAGAGGCTTCTCTCTTGAGCGCAGAAACATACGGTGGGTGAACAAATTACTGTTGGGAATTGATAGAAAAGCAAATAATTATGACGGATTCATGGCAATGATCATGTATATAGGAATCATGTCTGAGACAAGTAGACCGACTCCTGCCTGCATCTACTACTATTACTCCACTCATCGACCGCTATCCAGCATGCATCTATAGTATTAAGTTAATAAAAACAGAGTAACGCCTTAAGCAAGATGACATGATGTAGAGAAGCAAATTCAAGCAATATGAATAAACCCCATCTTTTTATCCTTAATGGAAACAATACAAATACATGTCATGTCCCTTTCTGTCACTGGGATTGAGCACCGCAAGATTGAACCCATCACAAAGCACCTCTCCCATTGCAAGATAAACCAATCTAGTTGTCCAAACCAAATCGATAGATCAGAGAGAAATACAAAGCTATATTTAATCATGCATAAAAGAGTTCAGAGAAGACTCAAATATTTCTCATGAATAATCTGATCATAAAGTCACAATTCATCGGATCCCAACAAACACACCGCAAAAGAAGATTACATCGGATAGAACTCCAAGAACATCAAGGAGAACATGGTATTGAAGATCAAAGAGAGAGAAGAAGCCATCTAGCTACTAGCTATGGACCCGTAGGTCTGTGGTAAACTACTCACACATCATCGGAAGGGCAGCAAGGTTGATGTAGAAGCCCTCCGTGATCGATTCCCCCTCCGGCAGAGTACCGGAAAAGGCCTCCAGATGGGATTGTAGAAGAACAGAGGCTTGCGGCGGCGGAAAGGTTTTATCTTCTAGCTCCCTGATGGTTTCCGAATATTTGTGAATTTATAGGAGTGGAATTAGGTCAAACGGAGCCATGAGGGCCCCACAAGGCATCAGGGCGCGCCCCCTGGGGCCGCGCCCTGTTGCCTTCTGGAGGTTTCGTGAACCTTCTGGCCTCCTCTCCAAGTCTCCAGGGTCTCTTTTGTCCAGAAAAAAATCTCCAAAAAGTTTCATGGCATTTGGACTTCGTTTGGTACTGATTCTCTGAAAAGCCAAAAACAAGTAGAAAACAGCAACTGGCACTAGGCACTAGTTTAATAGGTTAGTCCCAAAAAATGATATATAATTGCATATAAAAAATCCAAGATTGATACTATAATAGCATGGAACAATCAAAAATTATAGATACGTTGGAGACGTATCAAGCATCCCCAAGCTTAATTCCTGCTCGTTCTCGAGTAGGTAAATGATAAAAACAGAATTTTTGATGTGGAATGCTACCTATCATGTTTCATCATGTAATCTTTCTCTTACGGTATGAATAATAAGATCCAAATGATTCAAAGCAATAGTCTATAATTTGATATAAATACATCAATACTCAGGCATACTAACAAACAATCATGCCTTTCAAAATATCGATGCTAAAGAAAGTTATCCCTACAAAATCATATAATCCTGTCATGCTCCATCTTCTTCACACAAAGTATTTATCATGCACTACCCCGATGACAAGCCGAGCAATTGGTTCATACTTTTTAACGCGCTTCAGCTTTTTGAACTCCCACTCAATACATGAGCGCAAGTCATGGATATAGCACTATGGGTGGAATAGAGTGTGGTGGTAGAGGTAAATAAGAGAAGTCAAAAATAAGATGATAGTCTCACATCAACGAGGCTAATCAATGGGCTATGGAGATGCCCATCAATTGATGTCAATGCAAGGAGTAGGGATTGCCATGCAACGGATGCACTAAGAGCTATAAGTGTATGAAAGCTCAACATGAAAACTAAGTGGGTGTGCATCCAACTTGCTTGCTCATGAAGACCTCGGGCATTTGAGGAAGCCCGTCATCGGAATATACAAGCCAAGTTCTGTAATGAAAAATTCCCACTAGTATATGAAAGTGACAAAATAGGAGACTCTCTCTGAAAAACATGGTGCTACTCTGAAGCACAAGTGTGGAAAAGGATAGTAACATTGCCCCTTCTCTCTTTTTCTCTCATTTTATTTATTTTTTCTCTTTTTTTCATGGCTCTTTTTCGCCTCTTTTTTTTTCTTTTATTTTTTGTTTCGTCCGGAGTCTCATCCCGACTTGTGGGGGAATCATGGTCTCCATCGTCCTTTCCTCACTGGGACAATGCTCTAATAATGATGATCATCACACCTCTATTTACTTACAACTCGATACTAGAACAAAAATATGACTCTATATGAATGCCTCTGGCAGTGTACCAGGATGTGCAATGATGCTAGCGTAACATGTATAAAAATGATGAACGGGGGCTGAGCCACAAATACTATGTCAGCTATATGATCATGCAAAGCAATATGACAATGATGATGTATGTCATAAAAATAGAACGGTGGAAGTTGCATGGCAATGTATCTCGGAATGGCTATGGAAATGCCATGATAGGTAGGTATGGTGGCTGTTTTGAGGAAGATATAAAGAGGCTTATGTGTGATAGAGCGTATCATATCACAGGGTTTGGATGTACCGGCGAAGTTTGCACCAACTCTCGATGTGAGAAAGGGCAATGCACGGTACCGAAGAGGCTAGCAAATTGCGGAAGGGTGAGAGTGGGTATAATCCATGGACTCACATTAGTCATAAAGAACTCACATACTTATTGTGAAAGTTTATTAGCCCTCGAAGCAAAGTACTACTACGCATGCCCCTAGAGGGATAGATTGGTAGGACAAGGTCCATCGCTCGTCCCCGACCGCCACTCATAAGGTAGACAATCAATAATAAATCATGCTCCAACTTCTTAGCATAACGACAGATCATACGTGCATGCTTCGGGAATCACAAACCTTAACACAATTATTCTTACTAAACCACAATCATCTACTAGTACCTCCCCCATATTACCATCTTAATATCGCAAAACTATTGCAAGGAATCAAATTTATCATATTCAGTGATCTACATGAAAGTTTTTATTATATCCCTATTGAATACCTATCATATCAAGACCAAATTCATAACCCGTGCATATTACCATTGCTATCACGAGACTCTCAAAAAGATATAAGTGAAGCATGAGATTGCAACTATTTCTTTAAAATATAACAACCGACGTGCTCTAAAAGATATAAGTGAAGCACTAGAGCAACTGCCTAGCTCAAAAGATATAAGTGAAGCACATAGAGTATTCTAACAAATCACGAATAATGTGTGTCCCTCTCAAAAGGTGTGTTCAGCAAAGATGATTGTGACAAAATAAAAAGCAAACAAAAGCAAACAAACTATATCACAAGACGCTCCAAGTAAAACGCATATCATGTGATGAATAAAAATATAGCTCCAAGTGAGTTACTGATAGATTGTAGACGAAAGAGGGGATGCCTTCCGGGGCATCCCCAAGCTTAGACGCTAGAGTCTTCCTTGAATATTACCTTGGGGTGCCTTGGGCATCCCCAAGCTTAGGCTCTTGCCGCTCCTTATTCCTTTATCCATCGTAGTCTCACCCAAAACTTGAAAACTTCAGCACACAAAACTCAACAGAAACCTCGTGAGATCCGTTAGTATAACAAATAAATCTTTAACTCTAAGTGCTGTAGTAAATTGATTCATATTTAATATTGGCATAATGCTACTATACTCTAACTTCTCCATGACTCATACCCCTCGATACGATTCATAGATTCATCAAAATAAGCGAACTATGCAACAAAAACAGAATCTGTCTAAAACAGAGCAGTCTGTAAATATCCGAATTATGGTCATACTTCTGTAACTCCAATTTTTTTGAAAAATTAGGACAATGTGGGAAATTCATATATCAATACTATGTAAAAAATTCAGAAGGTTATCACACTCCAGAAAAAACCAAAATTCCAGCACTGGACGCAAAAGTTTCTGTTTTCCAACAACATCTATCATACTATCTTTCAAATCATCCCAAAGGCATTACTTGGCACAACACTAATTAAAACATAAAAATACAATCATAACAGAAGCTAGAATTGTGCAATCACTCAAAAACAGAAGGTAAAAGCAAAAATTATTTTATTCATTGGGTTGCCTCCCAATAAGCGCTATTGTTTTATGCCCCTAGCTAGGCATAATGCATAGTTTCAAGTGTTGTCATCCTTCAAGTTAAATCCATAAGTGGCCCTCATAATGGATTCATAAGGTGCTTTAATTCTTTTTCTAGGGAAGTGTTCCATCCCTTTCTTTAGTGGAAATTGAAATCTTATATTACCTTCTTTCATATCAATAATAGCACCAATTGTTCGAAGAAAAGGCCTACCAAGTATTATGGGGCAAGAAGGATTGAATTCAATGTCAAGAACAATAAATTCCATGGGCACATAATTTATATTTGTAAGAATAAGCACATCATTTATTCTACCCAATGGCTTTTTAATAGTGGAATCCGCAAGGTGCAAATTAAGGGAACAAGGATCCATGTCGGTGAGACCTAGCACATCACACAAAGACTTTGGTATAGTGGAAACGCTAGCACCAAGATCACAAAGAGCATTACATTCATAATCTTTAATTTTTTTACTTTAATAGTAGGTTCCCATTCATCTTATAATTTTCTAGGAATTGATACTTCCAACTCAAGCTTTTCTTCATGTGCTTTCATCATGGCTTCAACGATATGTTTAGTGAAAGCTTTATTTTGTTCATATGCATTTGGTGAATTAATCATGGATTGCAACAAGGAAATACACTCAATTAAAGAACAACTATCATAATTAAAGTCCTTGTAATCCAAAGTAGTGGGTGCATTACTATTTAAAGTTTTGACCTCTCCAAACCCACTTTTTTCACTTTTATGATCAAGATTATCACCCTCCAAGCAAGTGGGACTCCTTCTATCTAAAGTTGACTCTTCTCCAGTCCCTTTTTCACCAATTTTTATGTTACTAAATAATGATTCAATAGGAGTGACACCAATCATTTTAATATCTTCATCATTACTACGATAGAAACTGGGTGGAATCGCTTTTTCTAGAAATTCTCGCTTAGCTCTCAACCTAGCGATCCTTTCTTTACTTTCATTAATGGAGACATAGATAGCTTTAATAGACTCATTTATATCAATTTTAGGTGGCAAAATTTTAATCTTGAGATTTTCCACATCATGAGCAATTCTATCCATGTTCCTAGACATTTCATCAACTCTATTCAATTTTTCTTCCATCATAGCATTGAAATTCTTTTGAGAATTAATAAATTCTTTAATATTACTTTCAAGATTAGAGGGCATCCTATTATTATTATTATTATTATAAGAATTACCATAGGAATTACCATAATTATTAGAGGAATTTTCGGGAAACGGTCTAGCATTGAAATTACCCCTATAAGCATTGTTGTTGAAATTGTTTCGAGGTATAAAATTCACATAAATAGCATCATTATTTTGCTCAATCAAAGTGGACAAAGGCACATCATTAGGATCAACATGAGCATTCTTACTAGCAAATATTTTCATAATAGCATCCATCTTATCACTCAAAGTATTGATTTCTTCAACGGAATTTACCTTCTTACCAGTTGGAGTTCTTTCGGTGTGCCATTGAGAATAATTTGTCATAATATTATCTAGGAGTTTTGTAGCTTCTCCTAATGTAATTTCCATAAAAGTACCACCTGCGGCAGAGTCTAGCAAATTTCTAGAAACAAAGTTTAGTCCCGCATAATTTTTTTGTACGATCATCCACAAATTCAAACCATCAGTTGGGCAATTTCTTATCATTAATTTCATTCTCTCCCAAGATTGTGCAACATGTTCATGCTCAAGTTGCTTAAAATTCATAATTTGATTTCTTAAAGAAATAATCTTAGCGGGAGGAAAATACCTGGTAATAAAAGCATCCTTACACTTATCCCAAGAATCAATACTATTTCTAGGCAAGGATGAAAACCAAGTTTTAGCACGGTCTCGTAGTGAGAACGGAAATAATTTTAATTTGACAATATCATTATCCACATCTTTCTTCTTTTGCATATCACAAAGTTCAACGAAAGTATTTAGATGGGATGCAGCATCTTCATTAGGACTACCAGAAAATTGTTCTTTCATAACAAGATTAAGCAAGGCAGCATTAATGTCACACGACTCCACACAAGTGGCGGGAGGAGCAATAGGAGTAATAATAAAATCATTATTATTAGTATTGGAAAAGTCACACAATTTTGTATTTTCTTGAGACATCGCGACAAAGCAAGCAAACTAGCAAACAAGCAAATAAAATATTTTTGTGTTTTTGTAAAAAAAAAATAGAAGTGGGGGAGATGAAAACGAGAGGCAAATGCAAATAAAAAGGCAAATAAAATAAATGCAAGTGATTGATAGTTTGTGCGAAGGTACTTGATAGATTTTGATGATGTCTCCCCGGCAACGGCGCCAGAAATTCTTCCTGCTACTTGTAGACTGCGTTGGTATTTCCCCGAAGAGGAGAGGATGATGCAGTATAGTTTAGACAAGTATTTCCCTCAGTTAAGAACGAAGGTTATTGATACGTCTCCAACGTATCTATAATTTATGAAGTATTCATGCCATGTTTATTATAGTTTTGTATGATTTTGGTGCACTTTTATATGGCTTTTATATGATTTTTATGGACTAACATATTGACCTAGTGCCCAGTGCCAGTTGTTGTTTTCTGCTTGTTTTTGGTTTTCCAAAAAATCCATATCAAATGAAGTCCAAATGCAGCGAAACTTTTTAACGATTTTTTCTGGAAGGAAACAGACCCATGAAGCTTCGGGGGAGCAGTAGAAGACCCACAGGGGCCCCACAAGCCACCTGGGCGTGCCCACCCCCCTAGACGCGCCCTGGTGCCTCGTGGGCCCCCTCTGGCCCCTATTCGCGTGATTCCAACTCAAAAATTCTTATAAATACCAAAACCCCCAGAAATAACCCTAGAACTTCGACTCCGCCACCGCATGCCTCTGTACCTCCATGATATCAACTACAACCCTTTTCCGGCACCCTGCCGAAGGGGGAAATCATCACCGGAGGCCATCTTCATCTTCCCGGTGGCCACCATGATGAGGAGGGAGTAGTTGTGACGCCCCTGCTCGACCGTGCACTAATCATACACGCAAATGCACACGATCGAGATCAGAGATTCACGGGTAGATATCACAACACAACTCTAAACACAAATAAAAGTCATACAAGCTTTATATTACAAGCCAGGGGCCTCGAGGGCTCGAATACATAAGCTCGAGTCATACAAGCATCAGCGGAAGCAAAAGTATTTGAGTACAGACACAAAGTTAAACAAGTTTGCCTTAAGAAGGCTAGCATAACAACGACACTGATCGAAAAGGCGCAGGCCTCCTGCCTGGGAACCTTCGAATCTACTCCTGGTCATCGGCCTCCACGTAGTAGTAAGCTCCAACGGAAGTGTAGTAGTAGTCGTCGACTGGGGCAGCTGGCTCCGGGGCTCCGACATCTGGTCGCAGCAATCGGGTATGGGGGAAAAGAGGTAGCAAAGCAACCGTGAGTACTCATCCAAAGTACTCGCAAGACTGACATCAGAACTATGTTAAGTATGCATCAGTATCAAAGGAATGGGGCTATATCTTTGGACTAAACTGCAGAAATGCCAGAACAGAGGGGGAAAGGCCCAGCCTATCGAAGACTAGCCTCTTCAGTGTCTTGCATCATTAGAAGAGTGTAGATTAGCATATTGTTAAGTTGCAAACAAGTAGTAGCAATGCCTAGAGATCCTTTCTCGACTCCCTGTGAGAAAGCAATCCCGGAGCTTACAATTAATTAACATGTATCCAGTTCAAGTTGTAGTAGATCGGGATACAACACTGAGCGTCCTGTTACCGTGGACACGGCTATTCGAATAGATAACTTCCCTGCAGGGGTGCACTACTGTTACCCAACACGCTCGATTAACTCTAGCCGGACACACTTTCCTCGGTCATGCCCAACCTCGGCTGATCGACACACCGCAGCCCTACCTAGGCTTAACAGAAAGGTCCCCGCCGGTCTACATCCTAAGTGCTCAGGGTTCTTGGGCCCATCGCCCTTTGCACTCTGGGTCGTTGTGTGCAGGGTTAGATCCAGGCACCACCTCTGTCATGGATGGCGCCGATCCTGCCGTGCCACAATGCTGAATTGGACGTCTGACAAAGCTTTCGGCTGATACATACGGCGTAGAGGGCCCCATTAAACCATTATCCCACGTGGTGGTAGTGCGTATAGGCCACTGGCCAACTCAGATCAAATACCCAAATCTGTTAGCGAATTATTAGGAGCTCGCGGTGACGATCAGTACTCCTGTCGTCCCGTCTCGAGAAAGTGCAACAAGGGTCAGGCCCATCCCTCTATAGGGCGGTCTCTGCATACCCGACCACGCCTCATAATTATCTCGCGGGTACCTTCCAGGTCAACCCGACTTCACACCTCTCGCGGGTACCCCTCGGGGTCGACCCGACTTTAACCAGGGGGCGGAGGTAAATTCAAGGTATCCGTGTGTCTGAAACATCAAGGGGGAAATCCGAGGAATCACCCTCGTTGGATTCCTACTCGATGTAATCCGTTAAGGGGAACCATGAGGAATCACCCTCGTTGGTATTCACACTTGCGGTGTTGCACGACAGAAGCCGCATCGGAGGTGGAGGAAGAGGAATCACCCTCGGTAATACATGTACGACTAGCTGAGCTACAAAGGCATCATCGGGAGTGAGTTAAGAGGTATCACCCTCGTCGCTCGAGGATAACTCTGTAGAGTCGAACAACTTAGGGGGTGTGCGTGCTGTGCTGGTCTCAGCCCGTCGATCACCTCGATCGGGGCATTAGTAACTAAGCGGGGCAACTAGAGCAAGGAAGAGGGGCCACCGATGGATTATCAACCAAACTATACTAAGTATCTCGGATAACAGGCAGGTATCAATAACAGTTACAAAAATAGGCTATGCAGCAGAATAGGATAAAACAGAGCAGTAGCAATTTCTAATGCAAGCAGGAAGGAGAAGGAATAGGTGATATAGGCATGCGTCAAGGGGGGGTTGCTTGCTTGGAAGCTCTGCTGAAAGGGGCTGGTCGTCTGAAGGCTGGTCGTCTGGAGCGTAGCCGTACTCAACTGCGTCGGCGGCGGTCTCGGCGTCTATCGGGAGAGAAGGAGGGGGAAGAAACAATAAATTCACGGCAATAAATGCAATCACTATGCATGACATGCCTAGATGATATGCAGGTGTGATATATTGGCTATCTAACTGTTTTAGATGATTTAGGAATTTATCTGGAATTATTTTATCAGGGTCATGCACTATTCATCTATCGAATACGGGCAAAAAGTCCCATGTTCATCTAGATAGGAGTGATGGTCAAGCATTTTGACCACATATTCGGATTCTTCATATTTTTCTGATCATTTTTAATATATAAATTCTTTTCATCCGAGTTACGGTTTATTTTATATGATTTTTCAAAGTTTTACTGAATTTCTGGAATTATTTAATTATTAAATTAGAATTATCCGAAACAGTGTATTGTGACATCATCATGACGTCATAGTGACGTCAGCGGTCAAACCGGCTGAGCCAGGTCCCACTGGTCAGTGACACAGAAGTTAATTAGTATTAAATTAAACTAATTAACGATTAATTAGAGGGTGGGCCCTACTGGTCAGTGTCTAATTAGTAACTAATTTAATTAACAGATTAATTTAAATTCAAATTAGTGTTAATTAACAGGTGGGCCCGTATGTCAGCGACATGGGTCAACCCAGTCTGCAGGTTGACCAGGTCAACCCGGTCAACGGACCCACTGGGCCCACACGTCAGTGGCCCAGGGTGGTGCCACGTCGGCGACACGTCGTCGGTGGCCGGAGCTTTGCCGCCGGCGACCATTCCAGCGGCGGCGCGGCTCGGGAGGTGGTCGGGATTTGCCCTCCGGCCACCAAATCGAGCACAGAGCGGCGGGATCGATTGAGTGCGGAGCGGCGCATCTTGTGGTGGTACTGGCCCGGCTGGAGACGGTCTAAAACGACGGCGGCGAGCGGCGAGGCGGACGCTGGAGTTCGGCCGTTATCGGGATCGGTGACGTAGGCCACGGCAAGTCCATCGGAGGGGTTCAACGGGGTCCTAGAGGTGCACGGAGCTCGGGTACGAGCTCAGTTGAGCATGTCATCGCCGATAGCGACGGCGGCGAGCTGCACGGCGGAGCAAAGCTCGCGCGGCGATGGAAACGGCAGCTACGGCGACGGAAACGCACGGGAGACAGAGGGGAAGAACGCGCGGGCTTACAGTGAGCCCGTAGGTGTGCTCAGTGGGCTCGAGGGAGGCGCGAGGTGGCCGGATTTGACGCCGGCGTTCGTCGGAGCCGAGGAGGAAGAAGAGCTCGTCGCGGTCGCAACAGTGGCTCCGAGCTCCAATGGCGGGCACCGGTTGACGTGGACGACGTCGGCGGAGCGGGCAGGCACGGTGGAACGGCGAGGTGGCCGCGGTGGCCGCGGGATCGACGGCGACGGCGGAGTGGGCTCACGGGCGCGCGAGAGAGAGAGAGCGAACGAGCGAGAGGGAGAGGGAGGACAAGATCTGGGGGGTGGCTAGGGCGTCCGCGGTGGCGTCCTTATTCCCCCAGGGGGCCTGTAGCGACGCGGTCGGCGTGCGGGCACGGCTGCGACGGCGAGCTGGTCGTCGGGCGCACGCGAGCACGCGAGGTTAGGGAAAGGCCGAGCGGCCTGGGATGGGCCGCACTGTAGCCAGGAGGCTTTAGTGCACAGTGGGTTTTAGCCTTTTTGCTTTTCTTTTCTGTTTGCATTTTCTTTTTGCTCCAAAAGACTTTTGTAAAAGGTGAGACTTGGCTCAATAAATACTAGGCATTATTTACCACTGCCATAAAAAAGGTTTGGAGTCTAAATGATTTCACTTGAATTTTAATTAAATAAAAATGGATTAAATGTTGTTGTTTTGTACTGTTTTAGGATGTTAGACTCATCTAGGGGTTTTTGGTGATGTTGTTTTTCTTAACATAATTGGTTATGGATTATTTGCTATTTAATGAACATTTTAGTTTCCAAATTGGAACAACTTTTATTTTCACCTAAATTTGAATTTAAATTTGAATTGGACTTTGAAATGAGATATGATGCAATGATGATCAAGCACTGTTCAACATGATGACTTGGCATGATTAACAGATGATCACTGTGCTTAATGCATGGGGATGTTACAATTCTCCTCCTCTAAAAGAAATTCTCGTCCCGAGAATTAAGAGGTAGAAAGGAGAAGGTCGGGGTATTCATACCAAGGAAGCTTGGCATGGGCCCGCGGGAGAATTTTCCATTAACGGATTGTGCAACGGTTCACATCTAATGTCATGCATGAATGCAAAGGATTCTAGCGTAACTTGAATGTTATGCTCCTGAATCAATTAAAACATGAGGTGGTTTTGAGCGAACAAGGATAGTACCGTTCACGGTAGCAAGCTGATCTTGAGCTTCATTCAGATCAACATGGTAAGCTTGACCACGACCATAAGAAGGTCTGGCATTATTGTTGCGGGGCTGATTGTTACCTCGGCCAGTAGAGGGAAGTGCAAGCTGATTCTGATTCTGAGGGCATTCCCTGGAGCGGTGACCTGGACGGCCACACTTGAAGCAGAGCCCATCACTGGGACGGGGAGCAGGAGCTCGAAGTAGTGGAGCCTGAGATCTTGGCTGCCCCGACAGTGGAGGAGGTGCAGTTGGATGGTACATGCTGTGAGGAATCCAGATGCGGTGCTTCTGGGATGACGAGCCCGAAGATGAGCCAACGTCATGGTGGCGCTTGATGGCATTCTTGTGTTCCATCTGAGCAGTCTCAACCTGGATAGCCTTGTTCACCAGGGTGGCAAAATCGGTGAAGTCATGAACATCAAGTGCAAACTTGAGGTATGGGTGAAGTCCGTCACAGAACTACTCCTGTCTACGAACATCAGTGGCAATGTCTTCCTCAGCATAGCGAGAAAGGTTAAGGAATTCCCGCTGATAAACTTCGACAGTCTTATTGCCCTGAGTGAGGTTGCGAAACTCTCTTTTCTTCCGGTCCATGTTTCCCTGAGGAATGTAGTGGGCATGGAAAGCAGTTTGAAACTCGATCCAGGTAACGACTGTCCCAGCAGGTAGTGAACGCCTGTGTGTGTCCCACCATTGAGCAGCGGGTCCCTTCAAGAAGTATGACGCGAAGGTGACAAGGTTGGCAGGGGCGACATTGGCAGATTCCATCTCGAAGGAGATGTCGCGAAGCTAGTCGTCAGCATCCAGAGGCTGTTCAGAGTTGCAAAAAAAGTAGGGCTGACACGCACAAACTCCTGCAAAGTTATTGGGGCAGGTTGCTGATTGTGAGCATTCTGGTTCTGGTTTGGAAACTGAGCCATAATTCCAACCATGAACTGGCGGTTCAGCTCGAATTGCTGCATCATAGCTGCCATATAGTCTGGCGGGGGTGGATCATCGGCAGCACGGCCACGACCATGACCTGCGGGTCTAACCATCCTGCTAAGATTTAACAGGGGGTAGTTAGTAAAAACCACTGCAAGTGTTAGAGGCAAGCATGATGTAACACGACAACGAACAAGTAGTGCAATAGATTAATAACAGTAGCCAATTAAGACATACAGATCCATACACAAAGTCGTTTACATGCAGAGGGCATAAGTCCAGAAATTAAACAGCTAGACATACTAGGCGGCACGCAGGCACGCGATAGGGAATACAACAACGAGACATAGCAAAGGCTACATCAACATCGGGGAATACCACGGAAACCAGGTAACTGCAGGTGTGGACGATGAGTGTCCACAGCGGAAAGGTCCTGCGCTCCGTGATTACTCTAATGCAGAACCCGATCTCGAACTGGAAGGAGAGGTCCACCTGTGGGGGTGCGACCTCCAACAGCAGGCCAATCGATACTTGTAGGCATCTGAGTCCTGCGCGGGTAAAGGATGTACTCTGGCTGTATCCCTGCCCGAACAGCTGGCAGCAACTGTGTCATAGCCTCGTAGAGACGTGCGCGAGTGGCAAACAACTCGACGGCAAGAGCCCGGGCCGTGCGATCCAGAGCCTGAGTGCACTGAATCAAAACCTGTGGGTCGTATCGACGTCGCTCGTAAGGGGCACAAACAGTTGTGTAGTATCCGGTATCCTCTCCAGCAGGGCTATACGGGATGTATCGGAACTCAGAGTCATCCAAGCGACTATGCTCTCCACGAAGGCATGCGACAGCAGAATGGGCAGCATCATGGACTGCCATAACAATTGTCACGCCGATACCGTGAAAAGTGTGCAACTCAGTGTCGGAGTCGTCCCGCTGATCAAAGATACGAACATCGGCATGGTACTGCTCCTGGTTGAACTCGCGAAAATCCTCGTAAACCATGTACTCGGGGTACCAGCGGTAGCCCAATCTGGTCAGGAGGGCGATCAGGACAACTAGAAAACCAGTCGCATCACGAGCACAAGTCCAAAGTACGAGCTGCGTCGTGGGACGCGGCCGGAACAAGCGGTCCATCTGAAACAGAGTAAATTTCAAGATTGTCAAATGACAGTGAGTGAATTCTTGCATCGTGCATTTTAAGTAAGTAATTTGCAGATAGCCAAAGCTCCGGATGGACGTGATCACGAGAACCTAGAGTCAGAGTTAGTAAAATTTTAACCCGAATAGAAGAGAGAATAGAATCCCAGAGTAAGGAAGAGGAATAAAAGATCCTAATACCACCCACTGGCGACGTGGGCCCGTAAGCCACACAGCCATGTTAGTAAAACAGTTTTCAAAGGCTAGACTCAATTCGGCCAAGGAGTTGGAAAGGGGGCTACCTACAGGCAGTCGGCTCTGATACCAACTTGTGACGCCCCTGCTCGACCGTGCACTAATCATACACGCAAATGCACATGATCAAGATCAGAGACTCACGGGAAGATATCACAACACAACTCTAAACACAAATAAAAGTCATACAAGCTTTATATTACAAGCCAGGGGCCTCGAGGGCTCGAATACATAAGCTCGAGTCATACAAGCATTAGCGGAAGCAAAAGTATCTGAGTACAGACACAAAGTTAAACAAGTTTGCCTTAAGAAGGCTAGCATAACAACGACACTGATCGAAACGGCGTAGGCCTCCTGCCTGGGAACCTTCGAATATACTCCTGGTCATCGGCCTCCACGTAGTAGTAAGCTCCACCGGAAGTGTAGTAGTAGTCGTCGACTGGGGCAGCTGGCTCCGGGGCTCCGACATCTGGTCGCAGCAATCGGGTATGGGGGAAAAGAGGTAACAAAGCAACCGTGAGTACTCATCCAAAGTACTCGCAAGACTGACATCAGAACTATGTTAAGTATGCATCGGTATCAAAGGAATGGGGCTATATCTTTGGACTAAACTGCAGAAATGCCAGAACAGAGGGGGAAAGGCCTAGCCTATCGAAGACTAGCCTCTTCAGCGTCTTGCAGCATTAGAAGAGTGCAGATTAGCATATTGTTAAGTTGCAAACAAGTAGTAGCAAAGCCTAGAGATCCTTTCTCTACTCCCTGCGAGAAAGCGATCCCGGAGCTTACAATTAATTAACATGTATCCAGTTCAAGTTGTAGTAGATTGGGATACAACACTGAGCGTCCTGTTACCGTGGACACGGCTATTCGAATAGATAACTTCCCTGCAGGGGTGCACTACTGTTACCCAACATGCTCGATTAACTCTGGCCGGACACACTTTCCTCGGTCATGCCCGACCTCGGCTGATCGACGCACCGCATCCCTACCTAGGCTCAACAGAGAGGTCCCCGCCGGTCTACATCCTAAGTGCTCAGGGTTCTTGGGCCCATCGCCCTTTGCACTCTGGGTCGTTGTGTGCAGGGTTAGATCCAGGCACCACCTCTGTCATGGATGGCGCTGATCCTGCCGTGCCACAATGCTGAACTGGACGTCTGACAAAGCTATACATACGGCGTAGAGGGCCCCATTAAACCATTATCCCACGTGGTGGTAGTGCGTATAGGCCAGTGGCCAACTCGGATCAAATACCCAAATCCGTTAGCGAATTATTAGGAGCTCGCGGTAACGATCAGTACTCCTGTCGTCCCGTCTCGAGGAAGTGCAACAAGGGCCAGGCCCATCCCTCTCTAGGGCGGTCTCTGCCTACCCGGCCGCACCTCGTAATTATCTTGCGGGTACCTTCCAAGTCAACCCGACTTCACACCTCTCGCTGGTACCCCTCGGTGTCGACCCGACTTTAACCAGGGGGCGGAGGTAAATTCAAGGTATCCGTGTGTCTGAAACATCAAGGGGGAAATCCGAGGAATCACCCTCGATGGATTCCTACTCGATGTAATCCGTTAAGGGGAACCATGAGGAATCACCCTAGTTGGTATTCACACTTGCGGGGTTGCATGACAGAAGCCGCATCGGAGGTGGAGGAAGAGGAATCACCCTCGGTAATACACGTACGACTAGCTGAGCTACAAAGGCATCATCGGGAGTGAGTTAAGAGGTATCACCCTCGTCGCTCGAGGATAACTCTGTAGAGTCGAACAACTTAGGGGGTGTGCGTGCTGTGCTGGTCTCAGCCCGTCGATCACCTCGATCGGGGTATTAGTAACTAAGCGGGGCAACTAGAGCAAGGAAGAGGGGCCACCAATGGATTATCAACCAAACTATACTAAGTATCTCGGATAACAGGCAAGTATCAATAAGAGTTACAAAAATAGGCTATGCAGCAGAATAGGATAAAACAGAGCAGTAGCAATTTCTAATGCAAGCAGGAGGGAGAAGGAATAGGTGATATAGGCATGCGTCAAGGGGGGGTTGCTTGCCTGGAAGCTCTGCTGAAAGGGGTTGGTCGTCTGAAGGCTGCTCGTCTGGAGCGTAGCCGTACTCAACTGCGTCGGCGGCGGTCTCGACGTCTATCGGGAGAGAAGGAGGGGGAAGAAACAATAAATTCACGGCAATAAATGCAATCACTATGCATGACATGCCTAGATGATATGCAGGTGTGATATATTGGCTATCTAACTGTTTTAGATGATTTAGGAATTTATCTGGAATTATTTTATCAGGGTCATGCACTATTCATCTATCGAATACGGGCAAAAAGTCCCATGTTCATCTAGATAGGAGTGATGGTCAAGCATTTTGACCACATATTCGGATTCTTCATATTTTTTTGATCATTTTTCATATATAAATTATTTTCATCCGAGTTACGGTTTATTTTATATGATTTTTCAAAGTTTTACTGAATTTCTGGAATTATTTTAATTATTAAATTAGAATTATCCGAAATAGTGTATTGTGACGTCAGCGGTCAAACCGGCTGAGCCAGGTCAAACCTTACCAGTGGGACCCACTGGTCAGTGACACAGAAGTTAATTAGGATTAAATTAAGTTAATTAACGATTAATTAGAGGGTGGGCCGTACTGGTCAGTGTCTAATTAGTAACTAATTTAATTAAGAGATTAATTTAAATTCAAATTAGTGTTAATTAACAGGTGGGGCCCGTATGTCAGCGACACGGGTCAACCCAGTCAGCAGGTTGACCAGGTCAACCCGGTCAACGGACCCACTGGGCCCACACGTCAGTGGCCCAGGGTGGTGCCACGTCGGCGACACGTCGTCGGTGGCCGGAGCTTTGCCGCCGGTGACCATTCCAACGGCGGCGCGGGTCGGGAGGTGATCGGGATTTGCCCTCCGGCCACCAAATCGAGCGCAGAGCGGCGGGATCGAACGAGCGCGGAGCGGCGCATCTTGTGGTGGTACTGGCCCGGCCGAAGACGGGCTAAAACGACGGCGGCGAGCGGCGAGGCGGACGACGGAGTTCGGCCGTTGTCGGGATCGGCGACGTAGGCCACGGCAAGTCCATCAGAGGGGTTCTACGGTGTGACGCCCCCGGCCCGACCGTGCACTAATCATACACGCAAATGCACACGATCAAGCCTAAGGACTCACGGGAAGATATCACAACACAACTCTAAACACAAATAAAAGTCATACAAGCTTTATATTACAAGCCAGGGGCTTCGAGGGCTGGAATACATAAGCTTGCGCATACAAGCGTCAGCGGAAACAACATAATATCTGAGTACAGACATAAAAGGGGAACAAGATGCCTTAAGAAGGCGAAAACAAACAACGACACTGATCGAAAGAGGCAAGGCTTCCTGCCTGGGAGCCTCCGAAGTACTCCTTGTCGTCGGCGTTCTCCACGTAGTAGTAGGCTCCACCGGAAGTGTAGTAGCAGTCGTCGGCGATAGCAGCTGACTCCTGGGATCCACTATCTGGTCGCAGCAATCGGATATGGGGGAAAAGAATAGCAAAGCAACCGTGAGTACTCATCCAAAGTACTCGCAAGACTGACATCAGAACTAAACTACTTATGCATCGATATCAAAGGAATGGGGCTGTATCTTTGGACCAAACTGTAGAAATGCTGGAACAGAGGGGGAACACCTAGCCTATCGAAGACTAGCATCTTCAGCGTCTTGCAGCATAAGAAGAGTGCAGATTGGCATATTATAAATTAACAAGCATGTTGAAGCAAGGCCCAAAGATCCTTCCTCGACTCCCTGCGAGAAAGCAATCCCGGAGCTTACAATTAATTAACATGTATCCAGTTCAAGTAGTAGTAGATCGGGATACAACACTGAGCGTCCTGTTACCGTGGACACGGCTATTCGAATAGATAACTTCCCTGCAGGGGTGCACTACTGTTACCCAACACGCTCGATTAACTCTGGCCGGACACACTTTCCTGGGTCATGCCCGGCCTCGGATGATCGACACAACGCAGTCCTACCTAGAGCTCAGCAGAGAGGTCCCCGCCGGTCTACATCCTAAGCGCTCAGGGGTCTTGGGCCCATCGCCCTTTGCACTCCGGGTCGTTGCGTGGGTGAACGGAACCAAGCACCACCTCTGTCCTGGATGGCACCTGCCCGAACGTGCCGCAATGCTGAACTGGACGTCTGACAGAGCTTTCGGCTGATACATACGGCGTAGAGGGCCCCATTAAACCATTATCCCACGTGGTGGTAGTGCGTATAGGCCAGTGGCCAACTCAGATCAATACCCAAATCCGTTAGCGAATTATTAGGAGCTCGCGGTGACGATCAGTACTCCTATCGTCCCGTCTCAAGGAAGTGCAACAAGGGCCAGGCCCATCCCTCTCTAGGGCGGTCTCTGCCTGCCCGGCCGCGCCTCATAACTATCTCACGGGTACCCTCACGGTCAACCCGACTTCACATCTCTCGCAGGTACCCCTCGGGGTCGACCCGACTTTACCCGGGGTCTGTAGTAAAAGTAGGGTATCCGTGTGTTCATCACATCAAGGGGGAATCCAAGGAATCACCCTCTATGAATTCCTACTCGATGTAATCCGTCAAGGAGAACCAGGAGGAATCACCCTCGATGGTTTCACACTTTAGGGGTTGCACGACAGAGTCATCATCGGGAAGGGGAGAGCGAGGAATCACCCTCGGCAATCACCACCGATGTGATATACTACAGAGATATCATCGGGAGTGCAATACGAGGTATCACCCTCGGCACTCGATAGTAGCCCTTCAGAGTCGTACAACTGAGGGGGGTGTGCGGTGCTGTGACGGTCTCTGCACATCGATCACAATGATCGAGGTACTGGTACTAAAGCGAGGCAACAGGGACAAGGATGAGGGGTCACCGGGGGATCAGTAACCAATCTATTCTAAGCAGTTTAGGATGACAGGTAAAGTAACAATAGCAGGTTACAAAAGCAGGCTATGCATCAGAATAGGAGCAATCATTTACAGTAGCAAAATCTAATGCAAGCATGAGGGAGAAGGAATAGGAGATATAGGAATGATCAAGGGGGTTTTGCTTGCCTGGTTGCTCTGCTGAAAAGGAAGGAGGGTCATCAACACCGTAGTCGTACTGGGTAGCAGCGGCGTCAGTCTCGGCGTCTAACGGAGAGAAGAGGGGGAAGAAACAATTAATACAAAGCAAACAGATGCATCACGATGCATGACATGGCAATAAGCGGTGCTAGGTGTGACCTAACGCAGTATTAGATGATACAGACGAAGAGGGAAAACATCCGGGAAAGTTTTCCCGAAGTTTGGCGTTTCGGACAGATGAAAGAGAGGGGGACGGTTCCATGTTCAGCATGCTAGGGGCATGTGACAGATGAACGGAGTGCGTATTCGGAATCGTCATATTTTTCTGATCGTTTTTCATATATAAATTATTTTAATCCGAGTTACGGTTTATTTTATATGATTTTTCAAAGTTTTAATGAATTTCTGGAATTATTTTAATTATTAAATTAGAATTATCCGAAACAGTATTTGCTGACGTCAGCATGATGTCACAGTGACGTCAGCAGTCAACTCTGACTTTGACTGGTCAATCTGACCAGTGGGTCCCACACGTCATAGACTGGTTAATTAAACAGAGGTTAGTTTTATCTAATTAAGTTAATTAGTTTAATTAAACCAGATTAATTAAGTTAATTAATTAATTAACTAATTAGTTATTATTTATTTATTTATTTATTTTATTTCTTTTTTGTTTTCTTTTCGTTTTAACAGGGGCTGGGCCCTAGTGGTCAGTGGCACAGCCGGACATGTCCGGGCTGTGCCTGTCAAGGGCCGGACATGTCTGCGCGGCCACTGGACGGGGCAACGCACGCGCGCGACAGAGGCTGGCCGGCCGTGGCCAGAGGCGGGCAACGGCGGGCGGCGAGGCGAGGCCAGAGCAGCAGAGGCCGGCGCGAGGCGGCGGCGGAGCAGCAGCGGCAGCGGGCGGCGTGGCTGCAGCGGCAGCGGCAATGCGGGCGCGGCCGGGCGGACGCGGGCGAGCGGCCAGGGCGTGGCCGCAGGCGGACGCGGGCGAGCGCGTGGGGGCTCGGGCAGGGTGCGGCGGCGACGTGGCGGCGGCGACGGCGCGGCATCGGGCGCGGCGACGCGGGACGGAGAGGGACAGGGGAAAAGCGGCCGCGGGGTTCACCCCGGTTGCTGAGAAGGGGGCGGCGAGGCTCGGGGAGGTCCAGCGAGGAGGAGGTCGGGGACGGCGATGGCGGCGAGGACGAGGCGGCGGCGACGGACGGCGACGGGGTCGGGCGCGGGAGAAGGGGGGCACGAGGGAGAGTGGGGGCATCGGGTTAGGTTTAGGGTTTCGGGGAGCGGGGTTATAGGCCAGGGAGGGGCCGGCTGGGCCACGGCCCAGTGGGGAAAGGGGGGGCTTTTCTTTTTCTTTTTATTTTCTTTTGTTTATTTTCTTTTACTGTTTTATTTTTAGTTTCTTTTTATTAGTTTTATAAAATATATAAATAGCACCTAAATTACTGTTACTAAATATACCACTGCCACAATAATTTTGGTATTTAAATAAAGTAGTTTGCAATTTTATAACTTTAAAAGGCATTTAATTAATTGATTTAGCTATTGTTTTAATCATTTTAGGACATTTAAATACTTTATAAAAATGTGGTTTCTACATGACAAATATCCAAGGATTACTTGCCACACTTCGAACATTTTAGTTGGCATGTTTTGAGAAATTTGAATTTTGGATTCTAAATTGAATTTGAATTATGCCTTGGATCAAACGAGGATTAGCAACAGTAATGTGATGACATGGCATCATTAGCAGAGGATTACTATAGCTTAATACATGGGGATGTCACATACGGGGTCCTAGAGGTGCACGGAGCTCGGCTACGAGCTCAGTTGAGCATGTCATCGCCGATAGCGACGGCGGCGAGCTGCACGGCAGAGCAAAGCTCGGGCGGCGATGGAAACGGCAGCTACGGCGACGGAAACGCACGGGAGAGAGAGGGGAAGAATGCGCGGGCATACAGTGAGCCCGTAGGTGTGCTCAGTGGGCTCGAGGGAGGCGCGAGGAGGCCGGATTTGACGCCAGCGTTCGTCGGAGGCGAGGAGGAAGAAGAGCTCGTCGCGGTCGCAACGGTGGCTCCGAGCTCCAATGGTGGGCACCGGTCGACGTGGACGACGTCGGCAGAGCGGGCAGGCACGGTGGAACGGCGAGGTGGGTGCGGTGGCCGCGGGATCGACGGCGACGGCGGAGTGGGCTCACGGGCACGAGAGAGAGAGCGAACGAGCGAGAGGGAGAGGAAGGAAAAGATCTGGGGGGCGGCTAGGGCGTCCGCGGTGGCGTCCTTATCCCCCCAGGGGGGCTGTAGCGACGCGGTCGGCGTGTGGGCGCGGCTGCGACGGCGAGCCGGTCGTCGGGAGCGCGCGAGGTTAGCGAAAGGCCGAGCGGCCTGGGCTGGGCCGCACTGTAGCCAGCAGGCTTTAGTGCACAGTGGGTTTTAGCCTTTTTGCTTTTCTTTTCTGTTTGCATTTTCTCTTTGCTCCAAAAGACTTTTGTAAAAGGTGAGACTTGGCTCAATAAATACTAGGCATTATTTACCACTGCCATAAAAAAGGTTTGGAGTCTAAATGATTTCACTTGAATTTTAATTAAATAAAAATGGATTAAATGTTGCTGTTTTGTACTATTTTAGGATGTTAGACTCATCTAGGGGTTTTAGGTGATGTTGTTTTTCTTAACATAATTAGTTATGGATTATTTGCTATTTAATGAACATTTTAGTTTCCAAATTGGAACAACTTTTATTTTCACCTAAATTTGAATTTCAATTTGAATTGGAATTTGAAATGAGATATGATGCAATGATGATCAAGCACTGTTCAACATGATGACTTGGCATGATTAACAGATGATCACTGTGGTTAATGCATGGGGATGTTACAATTCTCCTCCTCTAAAAGAAATTCTCGTCCCGAGAATTAAGAGGTAGAAAGGAGAAGGTCGGGGTATTCATACCAAGGAAGCTTGGCATGGGCCCGCGGGAGAATTTTCCATTAACGGATTGTGCAACGGTTCACATCTAATGTCATGCGTGAATGCAAAGGATTCTAGCGTAACTTGAATGTTATGCTCCTGAATCAATTAAACCATGAGGTGGTATTGAGCGAACAAGGATAGTACCATTCACGGTAGCAAGCTGATCTTGAGCTTCATTCAGATTAACATGGTAAGCTTGACCACGACCATAAGAAGGTCTGGCATTATTGTTGCGGGGCTGATTGTTACCTCGGCCAGTAGAGGGAAGTGCAAGCTGATTCTGATTCTGAGGGCATTCCCTGGAGCGGTGACCTGGACGGCCACACTTGAAGCAGAGCCCATCACTGGGACGGGGAGCAGGAGCTCGAAGTAGTGGAGCCTGAGATCTTGGCTGCCCCGGCAGTGGAGGAGGTGTAGTTGGATGGTACATGCTGTGAGGAATCCAGATGCGGTGCTTCTGGGATGACGAGCCCGAAGATGAGCCAACGTCATGGTGGCGCTTGATGGCATTCTTGTGTTCCATCTGAGCGGTCTCAACCTGGATAGCCTTGTTCACCAGGGTGGCGAAATCGGTAAAGTCATGAACATCAAGTGCAAGCTTGAGGTCTGGGTGAAGTCCATCACATAACTTCTCCTGTCTACGAGCATCAGTGGTAATGTCTTCCTCAGCATAGCGAGAAAGGTTAAGGAATTCCCGCTGATAAACTTCGATAGTCTTATTGCCCTGAGTGAGGTTGTGAAACTCTCTTTTCTTCTGGTCCATGATTCCCTGAGGAATGAAGCGGGCATGGAAAGCAGTCTGAAACTCGATCCAGGTAACGACTGTCCCAGCAGGTAGTGAACGCCTGTGGGTGTCTCACCATTGAGCAGCGGGTCCCTTCAAGAAGTATGACGCGAAGGTGACAAGGTTGGCAGGGGCGACATTGGCAGATTCCATCTCGAAGGAGATGTCGCGAAGCCAGTCGTCAGCATCCAGAGGCTGTTCAGAGTTGCGAAAAACAGTAGGGCTGAGATGCACAAACTCCTGCAAAGTTATTGGGGCAGGTTGCTGATTGTGAGCATTCTGGTTCTGGTTTGGAAACTGAGCCATAATTCCAACCATGAACTGGCGGTTCAGCTGGAATTGCTACATCATAGCTGCCATATAGTCTGGCGGGGTGGATCGTCGGCAGCACGGCCACGACCACGACCCGCGGGTCTAACCATCCTGCTAATATTTAACAGTGGGTAGTTTAGTAAAAACCACTGCAAGTGTTAGAGGCAAGCATGATGTAACACGACAACGAACAAGTAGTGCAATAGATTCATAACAGTAGCCAATTAAGACATACAGATCCATACACAAAGTCGTTTACATGCACAGGGCATAAGTCCAGAAATTAAACAGCTAGACATACTAGGCGGCACGCAGGCACGCGATAGGGTATACAACAACGGGACATAGCAAAGGCTACATCAACATCGGGGAATACCACGGAAACCAGGTAACTGCAGGTGCGGACGATGAGTGTCCACAGCGGAAAGGTCCTGCGCTCCATGATTACTCTAATGCAGAACCCGATCTCGAACTGGAAGGAGAGGTCCACGTGTGGGGGTGCGACCTCCAACAGCAGGCCAATCGATACCTGCAGGCATCTGAGTCCTGCGCGGGTAAAGGATGTACTCTGGCTGTATCCCTGCCCGAACAGCTGGCAACAACTGTGTCATAGCCTCGTAGAGACGTCCGCGAGTGGCAAACAACTCGATGGCAAGAGCCCGGGCCGTGCGATCCAGAGCGTGAGTGCACTGAATCAAAACCTGTGGGTCGTATCGACGTCGCTCGTAAGGGGCACAAACAGCTGTAGTATCCGGTATCCTCTCCAGCAGGGGTATACGGGATGTATAGGAACTCAGAGTCATCCAAGCGACTATGCTCTCCACGAAGGCGTGCGACAGCAGAATGGGCAGCATCATGGACTGCCATAACAATCGTCACGCCGATATCGTGAAAAGTGTGCAACTCAGTGTCGGAGTCGTCCCGCTGATCAAAGATACGAACATCGGCATGGTACTGCTCCTGGTTGAACTCGCGGAAATCCTCATAAACCATGTACTCAGGGTACCAGCGGTAGCCCAATCTGGGCAGGAGGGCAATCAGGATAGCTGGAAAACCAGTCGCATCACGAGCACAAGTCCAAAGTACGAGCTGCGTCATGGGACGCAGCGGGAACAAGCGGTCCATCTGAAACAGAGGAAATTTCAAGATTGTCAAATGACAGTGAGTGAATTCTTGCATCGTGCATTTTAAGTAAGTAATTTGTAGATAGCCAAAGCTCCGGATGGACGTGATCACGAGAACCTAGAGTCAGAGTTAGAAAATTTTTAACCCGAATAGAAGAGAGAATAGAATCCTAGAGTAAGGAAGAGGAATAAAAGATCCTAATACCACCCACTGGCGACGTGGGCCCGTAAGCCACACAGCCATGTTTGTAAAACAGTTTTCAAAGGCTAGACTCAACTTTGGCCAAGGAGTTGGAAAGGGGGCTACCTACAGGCAGTCGGCTCTGATACCAACTTGTGACGCCCCTGCTCGACTGTGCACTAATCATACACGCAAATGCACACGATCGAGATCAGAGACTCACGGGAAGATATCACAACACAACTCTAAACACAAATAAAAGTCATACAAGCTTTATATTATAAGCCAGGGGCCTCGTGGGCTCGAATACATAAGCTCGAGTCATACAAGCATCAGCGAAAGCAAAAGTATCTGAGTACAGACACAAAGTTAAACAAGTTTGCCTTAAGAAGGCTAGCATAACAACGACTCTGATTGAAAAGGCGCAGACCTCCTGCCTGGGAACCTTCGAATCTACTCCTGGTCATTAGCCTCCACGTAGTAGTAAGCTCCACCGGAACTGTAGTAGTAGTCGTCGACTGGGGCAGCTGGCTCCGGGGCTCCGACATCTGGTTGCAGTAATCGGGTATGGGGGAAAAGAGGTAGCAAAGCAACCGTGAGTACTCATCCAAAGTACTCGCAAGACTGACATCAGAACTATGTTAAGTATGCATCAGTATCAAAGGAATGGGGCTATATCTTTGGACTAAACTGCAGAAATGCCAGAACAGAGGGGGAAAGGCCTAGCCTATCGAAGACTAGCCTCTTTAGCGTCTTGCTGCATTAGAAGAGTGTAGATTAGCATATTGTTAAGTTGCAAACAAGTAGTAGCAAAGCCTAGAGATCCTTTCTCGACTCCCTGCGAGAAAGCGACCCCGGAGCTTACAATTAATTAACATATATCCAGTTCAAGTTGTAGTAGATCGGGATACAACACTGAGCATCCTGTTACCGTGGACACGGCTATTCGAATAGATAACTTCCCTGCAGGGGTGTACTACTGTTACCCAACACGCTCGATTAACTCTGGCCAGACACACTTTCCTCGGTCATGCCCGACCTCGGCTGATCGACACACCGCAGCCCTACCTAGGCTCAACAGAGAGGTCCCCGCCGGTCTACATCCTAAGTGCTCAGGGTTCTTGGGCCCATCGCCCTTTGTACTCCGGGTCGTTGTGTGCAGGGTTAGATCCAGGCACCACCTCTGTCATGGATGGCACCGATCCTGCCATGCCACAATGCTGAACTGGACGTCTGACAAAGCTTTCGGCTGATACATACGGCGTAGAGGGCCCATTAAACCATTATCCCACGTGGTGGTAGTGCGTATAGGCCAGTGGCCAACTCAGATCAAATACCCAAATCCGTTAGCGAATTATTAGGAGCTCGCGGTGACGATCAGTACTCCTGTCGTCCCGTCTCGAGGAAGTGCAACAAGGGTCAGGCCCATCCCTCTCTAGGGCGGTCTCTGCCTACCCGACCGCGCCTCGTAATTATCTCGCGGGTACCTTCCAGGTCAACCCGACTTCACACCTCTCGCGGGTACCCCTCTGGGTCGACCCGACTTTAACCAGGGGGCGGAGGTAAATTCAAGGTATCCGTGTGTCTGAAACATCAAGGGGGAAATCCGAGGAATCACCCTCGATGGTTCCTACTCGATGTAATCCGTTAAGGGGAACCATGTGGAATCACCCTCGTTGGTATTCACACTTGCGGGGTTGCACGACAGAAGCCGCATCGGAGGTGGAGGAAGAGGAATCACCCTCGGTAATACACGTCCGACTAGCTGAGCTCCAAAGGCATCATCGGGAGTGAGTTAAGAGGTATCACCCTCGTCGCTCGAGGATAACTCTGTAGAGTCGAACAACTTAGGGGGTGTGCGTGCTGTGCTGGTCTCAGCCCGTCGATCACCTCGATCGGGGCATTAGTAACTAAGCGGGGCAACTAGAGCAAGGAAGAGGGGCCACCGATGGACTATCAACCAAACTATATGTGGCACCCCGGCTCAGAGAGACCGGAACACCCCGTATTCCAGCCCAGAGATCAAGTCTTCTGGAATACGGCACTGCTTGGCATATAACAAATCTGCTCTTTATTAAAAATAACACGGGTACAAAGGTTCTGAAGGCACGAAGGTTACAGGGGCACGGCGACACTTCGCCTGCTCAGATAGCTCTATGCTAGTAGCGAGACATCTCGAAGGAGAATAAATCCTAACAGCGGAACAACGACGACGGTGATGAACTCCACTCCGCAGGGACTCTGGCTGGGACGTATCCTAGAGCGCAACCTCGGAGTCCTCGACAAACCAGCAATCACGGCATGACCTGCAATCTGGCATGACACGCCAGGTGAGTACTTTGAATGTACTCGCAAGCTCACAGCAACCAAAGCAATCAAGACATACAACAACATGGCATTTATAGGTTAATCATCAAAGTTGAACACGATACTACTAGAACAACATGAGAATGGCAACAACATGAGCATGGCATGTACATATAATTCATGATATGAACAGGATGATACTAGCACTAGCATGCAAGGGGGTCGACGTTTAAGGTCTCATGGACCAACTTACTCTGCTCGGAGGTTATCTCGTAACCACCATATGTATCAATCTTTCTTACCGGCGTGATCATCACAAGATCACCTCATGATCAACCACCATCATGAATACCATCGTGACCACCTCGTGACCACATAAAGATCAACCAACTTCTTTTCTCATCGAACCGGGGTTGTTTATTAGTCAGGTTATTATTTCTGTTGACCCATAGTGTGACCTACTATGAACTGTGTCCATGACCGAGGACGCGGCTATCGATAGATTATACACTCTGCAGAGGTTAGTACACTGTACCCACACCACGGAAATCATGGCCTCATGCTCCCATTTGGGTGGACCAACGACATTCCGACAAAACCAATCTATTGCATGACACTCTCCCGGCCACTCCGACAAATTCCCCTTTGGGCTATGTCCTGGGTTACCCCAATGCCAACTCGTGACATCCGCCACCTCTGTGGCTGCCACCGTCGTGGCCAAACAAAACATCGTCCCAAACGGGGACCTCGGATCCATACAACTCGGGTACTCAAGGCTTATGGCAGCCTACCTGATCAGGGTAGCGCGCACCCATAACCTTCCCTTGTAGGAGGCACCGGCGAGAGGCATGACAATAGATCGCATTAGGGCCTCCCCATCCAGGCAAGTGTGGTTGCACTGGTGAGCTCGATTCGGTGGCACCATGACTGAGCCAACAGATTTGTTCAAGTTCGATTAATGTCAGGTTTAACTTGAATGGTGATGAGCTGAGTCATAACAACATAATGAAATAACAATGCATATGAGCATGATATCAATGTAACCATGGATGGGCAACATAACCATTTAACAACATAGCATTAAAAATGATAACTCATTTATTCTACGGGATGCAAATGAGCGTGGCATAATGACAATCATGAATATAACAAGTATTTTCATAATAAACCCTAACTATTCAAATGAGCATATCGTTATCACTAGCATCGGAAAATAAATCCGAGAACTAACATGATAATAATAATACTAGCAAATAATCATTTAACTTACTAGATGCAAATGAGCAAGGCATAAGAACGAGCATGGATTCACAAGCATATAATATTCACAAAATAATTAAATGAGCAAACATTTATTTAAATATTCAAGTGAAAACAATGGCTACTGCAAGGCCAACAGATTCGGTGGCTATCGTGGCTTGCCTGGGGATGAAGGATTCACCGGGGAGAAGTGTGGAGACACTCGCGGAAAAATCGCCGGAAAAGTTTCCCTCCCGGCGGAGCTGTTTTAAGGGCAAGGGCAAAATGGTCATTTTCATAGTGTGATAAGCTCATGAAAATGATACCATCGGAACAGGCTCAACGAACTGAGATCGCGGGCTTTGGAATCACCTGAATCGGAGTTACGGTTGCGAAGTTACGGCCGTTCGTTCGTTAGGCAGAAAAAGAATTAAAAACTGTTCATTTCTGCTGTTAACGGACGAACGTCCGCAAATTAAGGGTTTCAGCGGCGGCAGCTGAAAAACAGAAAGCGCCTTTTGAGAAATAAGTCTTCACAGTAGTAAAAACGTATTTTCAGCGGAAGAAGTACCAAAGTACGCTTTCAATAACCGAAAACGTACTTCGTAGAAGTGCGTCTCCACTTATCCTAGTCAGTAGCCGGGTCCATGCCCGTTAGGCCGACAGGTGGGGCCGCTGGGTGGTGGGGCCCGCCCGGCCAAGTCAGCATCTCCTTCTTCCTCTCGATCCCGCGCCTGGCCAGGGAAACGGCGGAGTCCGGCGGTGACTGCCGGCAGCTCCGGCCACCATACGCGGCGCACGGGCTACCGGCGAGCTCAGCACGCCGTGCCGCATCCACCCAGGTATGATACGGAGCTCGGGGAGGGTGGGAGTGCGTGCTCCCTCGGCCACGGTGGACGGTGGCTACGGCCGGAGTTCGGGCACCGCGCTACGGTCACTGGAGGAGGAGGGGAAGAGGTGGGGGAAGCTCTAGGTGCTCGCGGGGTTCCTCTGGTGGTGATAGAAGGCAGAGGGAGGCGCCACGCTGCTCGAATTTAGGAGGAGGACAGTGGCGGCCATGGCGGCAATGGGCGAGGTGGAGAGCCTCCCGAGCTCGTTTGAGGTGCTAGGCGGGGTACTATGAGGGAGTGGGAGAGGTTTGTGCGGTCGGGAGGGCTCGGGGTGGCCTTAAATGGCCATGGCAACGATGCCCTCTATCGGGTGCCGCCACGGACGCGAAGACGATACTCTGGCGCGGCCGCGTGCGCGCGCGCACGCGCGGAGGGGGAGAGAGAGGTCTAGGGGAGGTGCATTCGGTGCTGGGATGCTACGGGGAGGAAGAAGACAAGGGCAAGGCGACCACGGCCGTGGGCATCCCGGGACGGCATGCTCACCGGAGAGGAAAGAGGAGAGGGGGAGGGGTCCAGAGAGGACACGCGGACGCAGGAGAGGTTGGGCTACGCGATGGACAAGGTGCGGTGTCGCGAGGACGGAGTTTGGGCGGCGGCAGAGGGACCCGACGTCCAGAGCGCGCTTTTGGCGTGCCAGACCACGTGGTCACCGCGTGTACAGGCGCACGCGGTGCATCCTGGCCCCCAAAAAGATGTCTAGTGTATTGAACCTGGTTTATGGAGAAGCACTGTGGCATTGGTTAGGTTAGATCACCCCTGTGATGATGGGTAGCATCCACTGAAGTTTGCTACAGCAAACTTGGCCATGAAATTGTGGTCAAATGGGATGGGCTCAGGGTTAACCAGGATGTCACAGAGGTTTAGGGTAGGAAGGACTATAATCCTGTGAAAAATGAAATGATTTGGACCAATATTTAATATAGTTGCTTCACAACCACATATTCTGGTCCAGAAAGAAGATCATGAAGTAGCACTCACATGGAGTATCGGATTGGGCTGAAATTTGGTAGAGGGTGATTATTAAGGCATATGAAGGTGCCATAAAAATTTCATACCATTTGGATACACCAAAGTGGTACTTGCTTCACAATGCTTCATACTGGACAGAAACTTGGGGGAATTTTGTGGAGAAAATGGCTTGGCAAAAATATGTGAATTTTGGCATGCCCCATGTATATAGGAATATTTAGGTCTTGGATTAATTTCAGAATGTTTGAAGCAATATAAAATATAGTTTCTTCACAAACTGAAATTGAGACCAGAAACCAAGATTTGAAGGTGTGCTCACATAGATTGTTGGATGGAGGTTAAATTTGGTGGAGAGCAATAATTTGACCATATAAATGATCTACCAAAATTTCAACTCATTTGGATAAGCCTAGCTAGTTCTTCCTTCACAAAGCTTCTCTCAGGACAGAAACTTTGGAAATTTGCTGAGGAAGATTTACTAGACAAATGAAGCTGAATTTTGGCATGTGGCAATTATTTGGATGTGAGAGAGTGCTCAAAATTTTTGAGGGCAATCAAGAAAATATAAATAGCACTTCCTTCACAAAGTGCCAATCTGGACAGAATGGAAAATGAATATTCCTGAATTGTTTTTGAACTAGTTAAGGATGGATTTTGAGATATTAGTGGAAGATATGATCCAAAGAATTTATGAGAATTTTGTGGGAATTTATGGAATGGCAGAAATATAGGTTGCTTCACAACCTATGGCAAACAGGGTTATTCCTTTAATAGAAAAAGGAATATTCCCAATAAATAAATATTGGGGTTGGGCTAAGATGGAAATGACATGGCCTTGGGATAGATTTGAGAATGACAAGCCACTAGGAAGTGGAAGGAGAGAAGATCTTCCCAGGTTTTAAGACCACAGAGCCACGGAAAAAGAAATCCAAAAGAAGCAGAAAGGGCCAAAAATCGGGGTGTTACACTATACTAAGTATCTCGGATAACAGGCAGGTATCAATAACAATTACAAAAATAGGCTATGCAGCAGAATAGGATAAAACAGAGCAGTAGCAATTTCTAATGCAAGCAGGAGGGAGAAGGAATAGGTGATATAGGCATGCGTCAAGGGGGGTTGCTTGCCTGGAAGCTCTCCTGAAAGGGGCTAGTCGTCTGAAGGCTGCTCGTCTGGAGCGTAGCCGTACTCAACTGCGTCGGTGGCGGTCTCGGCGTGTATCGAGAGAGAAGGAGGGGGAAGAAACAATAAATTCACGGCAATAAATGCAATCACTATGCATGACATGCCTAGATGATATGCAGGTGTGATATATTGGCTATCTAACTGTTTTAGATGATTTAGGAATTTATCTGGAATTATTTTATCAGGGTCATGCACTATTCATCTATCGAATACGGGCAAAAAGTCCCATGTTCATCTAGATAGGAGTGATGGTCAAGCATTTTGACCACATATTCGGATTCTTCATATTTTTCTGATCATTTTTCATATAGAAATTATTTTCATCCGAGTTACGGTTTATTTTATATGATTTTTCAAAGTTTTACTGAATTTCTAGAATTATTTTAATTATTAAATTAGAATTATCCGAAATAGTGTATTGTGACGTCATCATGGCGTCATAGTGACGTCAGCGGTCAAACCGGCTGAGCCAGGTCAAACCTGACCAGTGGGACCCATTGGTCAGTGACACAGAAGTTAATTAGGATTAAATTAAACTAATTAATGATTAATTAGAGGGTGGGCCCTACTGGTCAGTGTCTAATTATTTTGAACTAGCATCTAGCTTACGTTAGGGAAGACGATTGCTCTAAAACCCACTTTTCCACACCCTGAGTGTCAGCCTATCCTTAGTCTAGATTCTCACCTCAAAGCCAAGCAAACCCACTTAAAATCTTTACTAAACTATGACCAGCCATCATATTAGCAAATAAACGCCGTAGTTGGGATTCGTCGTTTCTTCGTAGTTGTCGCAATCACTTCAAGCAGTGGAAAGAACAAAAAATGTGCGGAAAGTCCTTGGGCTGTTGAACAGAATCCAACCACACTAGAATGGTTGAACTTTCCTTCTTCTGAGCAAATAAATGTAGAATTTAGTCCAACCAATCATTGGTGAATCTATGTCTTTCGTGAAAAGTGGAGTATTTGTGCCCAAGATCTTTCTATTCCCTTTAGTCCCCTAGTGACAAAGTGGGACTTTTTGTCCATCGACGAGGGCCATTATACAACCGACGTATGATTAATTTAAATTCAACTTAGTGTTAATTAACAGGTGGGGCCCGTATGTCAGCGACACGGGTCAACCCAGTCAGCAGGTTGACCAGGTCAACCCGGTCAACGGACCCACTGGGCCGACACGTCTGTGGCCCAGGGTGGTGCCACGTCGGCGACACATCGTCGGTGGCCGGAGCTTTGCCGCCGGCGACCATTCCAGCGGCGACGCGGCTCGGGAGGTGGTCGGGATTTTCCCTTCGGCCAGAGCGGCGGGATCGAACAAGCGCGGAGCGGCGCATCTTGTGGTGGTACTGGCCCGGCCGAAGACGGGCTAAAACGACGGCGGCGAGCGGCGAGGCGGACGCCGGAGTTCGGCCGTTGTCGGGATCGGCGACGTAGGCCACGACAAGTCCATCGGATGGGTTCTACGGGGTCCTAGAGGTGCACGGAGCTCGGCTACGAGCTCAGTTGAGCATGTCATCGCCGATAGCGACGGCGGCGATCTGCACGGCGGAGCAAAGCTTGGGCGGCGATGGAAACGGCGGCTACGGTGACGGAAACGCACGGGAGAGAGAGTGGAAGAACGCGCGGGCTTACAGTGAGCCCGTAGGTGTGCTCAGTGGGCTCGAGGAAGGCGCGAGGTGGCCGGATTTGACGCCGGCGTTCGTCGGAGCCGAGGAGGAAGAAGAGCTCGTCGCGGTCGCAACGGTGGCTCCGAGCTCCAATGGCGGGCACCGGTCGACGTGGACGACGTCGGTGGAGCGGGCAGGGACGGTGGAACGGCGAGGTGGGCGCGGTGGCCGCGGGATCGACGGCGATGGCGGAGTGGGCTCACGGGCGCGCGCGAGAGAGAGAGAGCGAACGAGCAAGAGGGAGAGGGAGGAAAAGATCTGGGGGGCGGCTAGGGCGTCCGCGGTGGCGTCCTTATCCCCCCAGGGGCCCTATAGCGACGCGGTCGGCGTGCGGGCGCGGCTGCGACGGCGAGCCGGTCGTCGGGCGCGCGCGAGCGCGCGAGGTTAGGGAAAGGCCGAGCAGCCTGGGCTGGGCCGCACTGTAGCCAGTAGGCTTTAGTGCACAGTGGGTTTTAGCCTTTTTTGCTTTTCTTTTCTGTTTGCATTTTCTGTTTGCTCCAAAAGACTTTTGTAAAAGGTGAGACTCGGCTCAATAAATACTTGGCATTATTTACCACAGCCATAAAAAAGGTTTGGAGTCTAAATGATTTCACTTGAATTTTAATTAAATAAAAATGGATTAGATGTTGCTGTTTTGTACTGTTTTAGGATGTTAGACTCATCTAGGGGTTTTAGGTGATGTTGTTTTTCTTAACATAATTAGTTATGGATTATTTGCTATTTAATGAACATTTTAGTTTCCAAATTGGAACAACTTTTATTTTCACCTAAATTTGAATTTCAATTTGAATTGGAATTTGAAATGAGATATGATGCAATGATGATGAAGCATTGTTCAACATGATGACTTGGCAAGATTAACAGATGATCACTGTGCTTAATGCATGGGGATGTTACAGTAGTTCACCCTCGGGGCTGAGGGTATGTACCAGTAGCTATGTGTTTGATCTCTCTCTCTCTCTCTCTCGTGTTCTTGATTTGGCACGATCTTGATGTACCACGAGCCTTGTCAATATAGTTGGATCATATGGTGTTTTCCCCCCTCTCTATCTTGTTGTGATGAATTGAGTTTTTACCTTTGAGGTTTCACTATTATCGGATTCAATACTTTTATGGATTTGAGAACACTTGATGTATGTCTTGCATATGGATACCCGTGGTGACAATGGGGTGTTCTATTGATTCACTTGATATATGTTTTGGCACTCAAATCGCGGATTCCCGAGGTGACATTGGGGTAATCTATGCATAGGGGTTGATGCACGTTTTTTACCTACTTTCTCCGATAGAAATCTTGGGGCACTCTTTGAAATTCTTTGTGTTGGATTGTATATTATGAATCTGAAGTTTTTTGATGCGTATTGTATAATTAACTCACGGATACTTGTGGTGACATTGGAGTATCTAGGTGACATTAGAGTTGGTTGATGCGTATCATATGGTGTTGTTCTAGTACGAACTCTAGGGCTGTTTGTGACACTTATAGGAATAGCTCAATAGATTGATCAGAAAGGATAACTTTGAGGTGGTTTCGTACCCTACAAACGATTTCATCTTATGTTCTCCGCTAGATAAGAACTTTGGAGTGATTCTTTGTCGCACGTTGAGGGATTGCTATATGATTCAATTATGTTAGCACTCTTGAGAGATTGCACTAGTGAAAGTATGAACCCTAGGCCTTGTTTCTAAGCATTGCAATACCATTTGTGCTCCGTTTTATCACTTGCTACCTTGCTATTTTTATATTTTCAGATTACAAAAACCTATATCTAATATCCATACTACACTTGTATCACCATCTCTTCGCCGAACTAGTTCACCGATACAATTTGCCATTGTATTGGGTGTGTTGGGGACACAAGAGATTTCTTGTATTTGATTGCAGGGTTGTTTGAGAGAGACCATCTTCATCCTACGCCTCCCACGGATTGATAAACCTTAGGTCATCCACTTGAGGGAAAATTGCTACTGTCCTACAAAACTCTGCGCTTGGAGGCCCAACACGAGTCTACAAGAATAAGTTGTGTAATAGACATCAAGCTCTTTTCTGGCGCCATTGCCGGGGAGGTGAGTGCTTGAAGGTATATCTTTAGATCTTGCAATTGAATCTTTTAGTTTCTTGTTTTATCACTAGTTTGGTTTATAAAAGAAAACTACAAAAAAAATGGAATTGAGGTTGCCTCATATTATTCATCTTTATAATGTCTTTCTTGAAAATGATGGAGCGGAAAATTGTGCTCAATTGATAGAAGTAGAATTCAATAAAATGTTTGGCATGAAATCTTTGAATGATGAGCATGATTGCAATGCTGTTAGTATGAATTCTATGAATATCCAAAATACTAAAGATGATTGCACTAGTCATGACAAAAATGTTTCTTACAAGCATGTCAATTTTTGTGGAGTGCATAAAGTTTGTGAAGACATGCCTTATAGGGATGATAGATTTTCTAAGAAGCATAAACATGATAGAACCAATTTTTTGCTCAACGTGATAGATGAATTTGCTACAAAATTATGTTCTCTTTATCCTATTACTTGTGAACTTTGCAATAAAGTTGGTCACCTTAATTTCCAATGCATGCTTTTTCATGATCGAATCGTGTCCAAATATTGCAATAACTTGATCACCCTAGAACTTTATAATGAACTTTGTTTATTTTTGGGGTGTGAAGAATTGTCACATAAAAATAGTTGGTTTGAAGCATTCATATTCACAGACCATGCTGAAACTAATTTGAAAGAAATTTATATGTTTTGTATGGTAAATTGCAATGAGAATGCTTATATTGCCAACTATAGAAAGACAGGAAAACCAATAGAATATAAAAGGAATACTAATGAAAGGGTAAAGATTTCCACTTTCCCTCCTATTATCTCTCATGACGAAATAGGTGATGAGAAGGAGCTCCCTATCCAACCAATCTCATCAATAAGAAGTTCGGAAAAAATGATTAAACCCACACATGATGTGGTGAAGAAGAAGAAAAGAAGAAGGAGTAGAGGTAAAAAGGTATCCCTACCAAATGGTGTTGCTCCTATTATTGTTGTGCCTCATGAGAATGAATCAAAAATAATTGTGGAAGATGATACACTTGATGATAATATTGCTTCTTTGTCCTATGGCGCAATGTCCGAAGGAACTATTGATGATGATTTTATTATACCTATTACTTGTTGTGATAATTATGATTGGGAAGATAATGATACTTCTTATAATCTTGAGAATCTTTTTGGCACCAACTTAAAAAATTATGATGATAATAATTGTTATACTATTGGTGCTATTCATACTATTAATGATGAAAGTGATTATGCTTATGATATGCAAAGCCACAAGCTTGGGGATGCTATGTTTGATGAGAATGAAATGTTTGAGAGTTTATTTGCTGCAATTTATGTTTGTCCCAAGCTTGGGGATGCTATACTTATTGAAGATGATCTTTTTAGTCCCCCTACTTTGAATGATCAAATTTGTTATGATGATTTCATGCCTCCTATTTATGATGATTGCAATATTTATGAAAGTAGGTTTGGAAGAGTGTCAACGTTAGATGATAATTATCCCACTATTTTGGAGGGTGTTGAATCTTATTATAATTATAAAAGTGGATTTGGAGAGGTCATGACTTTATTTAGTAATGATTCCACTATCTTGGAAGAGGTTTCAATTGACTATAATGAGAACAGAGTTGCTACTTATGATGATTATTATGATGATACTTATGTTATAAAAAGTAATGATCATCATTCTTATAATTTTTTTCATAATTATGAATATCTTTTTTACTGAACATCACTCTTCTAATGTGGAAACAATTTATAGTATTCGAGTTTCATATGATACTCCCACTATTACGAATGAGAAGAACATTGCTTATGTGGAGAGTAATAAAGTTTCTATGCTTGTGGATCATGAAAAGAATGCTTTTTGTGATAGCTATATTGTTGAATTCATTCATGATGCTACCGAAAATTATTATGAGAGAGTAACATATGATTCATGATGCTCCCGTTATGTTTCAATTCTTTACTTTTATGCGAGCATCATTGAAATCATCATGCCTAGCTAAAAAAAGGCATTAAAGAAAAGCGCTTGTTGGGAGACAACCCAATATTTATACCTACTGTTTTTATTGTGTTAACATGATTAAGCTACTGTATTAATCATGTTCCATATGTTTTCTTTCAATAATGTGTCAAGTAAAGCCTTTGGGATAGTGTGGATGCTTGTTGATTTGATTCTGTGCAAAAACAGAAACTTTTGTGTCCAGTGCTAGAATTTCTATTCTGTACTGGAGAGTGAGAAAATTCTGAAATTTTTAAAGAGTATTGGGTTACAAATTTTTTGCGTTTTCCTAATTTTTCATAATTTTTGGAGGTACAGAAGTATGGTTTTTAAATCACTCACTACATGCTGTTATGTTTTTGACAAATTCTGTTTTCGATGCATAGTTTTCTTGTTTTAGTGTTTCCATAGCTTATATTGAGCAATATAAATTGTGGAAATTATAGACTAAAGTAGGCATTATGTGAGAACAATTATGAATCTTTTCTTGACAGTACCTAAGTGGATGATTTATTTTTATCATACTAACCTATCTCACAAGTTCCGTTAAGTTTTGTGTGATTGAAGTTTTCAAGTTTTGGGTGAGATATCGATATGAGGAGAATAAGGAGTGGCAATACCCTAAGCTTGGGGATGCCCAAGGCACCCCAAGGTAATATTCAAGGAAGACCCAAGCAACTAAGCTTGGGGATGCCCCGGAAGGCATCCCCTCTTTCGTCTTCAACATTATCGGTAACCTTACTTGGAGCTATATTTTTATTCATCACATGATATGTGTTTTGCTTGGAGCGTCATTTTATTTTAGCTGGATTTGCTTGCTGTTATTTTGAATAATGTTTTGTATCTTTTATTTCAATAAAATGCCAAGTATAGCCTTTACGATGCTCAGTTTGCAAGTTTATGTGTTGCTGTTTGAAAACAGAAAGTTTTCTGTTATGTCCAGAATATTCCTGAATAGTTGGAACATGATAAAAATCTGAAATTTTTACACAGTAAGCATGCATAAGTTCTATGTCACTTGGTAACTTTTCAGAATTTTTAGAGTTAGGGAAGTATGAATTTTAAATCTCCCTTTACAGACTGTTCTGTTTTGGCAGATTGCTGTTATAGTTGCATTGTTTGCATATGTTTGCTTGTTTAATGATTCTATTTGAGGATAGGAGTATTAAATATGCAGAGCCATTTAGTATGCAATGTTAAATTATAATTTTAGTGATTTTCTACAGTAGAGAATGATAAGGTTTTGCATTGATTTATACTAACTTATCTCATGAGTTCTTGTTGAGTTTTATGTGGATGAAGTTTTTAAGATTTAGAGAAACCGTGATATGAGAGGAATTAAGGAGACACAAGAGCTCAAGCTTGGGGATGCCCAAGGCATCCCAAGTTAATATTTCAAGAAGTCTCAAGCATCTAAGCTTGGGGATGCCCCAGTAGGCATCCCACCTTTCTTCATTGATACGTCCATTTTGCATCATGTTTTACTACTGTTATTTATAGTGTTTTTAATCAATATAACACTTCAAGGAGCAATTTTAATGCCTTTTCTCTCTTAATATGCAAGATTTACACAAGGAGGGAGATTGCCGGCAGCTAGAATTCTGGACCTGAAAAAGCTATGTCAGAGATACCTATTCTACACAGCTTCAAATGAGCTAAAATTTCACGGAGAATTATTTTGGAATAAATAAAAAATACTTGAAGAAAGAAATACCAGAGGGCCCCACCCAGGTGCCCACGAGGCACCAGGGCGTGCCACCCCCCCAGGCACGCCCTGGTGGCTTGTGGGGCCCCTGGCCAGCCTCCGGTGCCCATTTTCTGGTATATAAGTCCATTTGCCCTAGAAAAAATAAGGAGAAGACTTTTGGGACGGTGTGCCGCCGTCTCGAGGCGGAACTTGGGCAGGAGCACTTTTGCTCTCCGGCGGAGCGATTCCGCCGGGGATACTTCCCTCCGGGAGGGGGAAATCGGAGCCATCGACATCACCAACGATCCTCTCATCGTGGGAGGACCAATCTTCATCAACATCTTCAACAGCACCATCTCATCTCAAACCACTAGTTCATCTCTTGTATTCAATCTTTGTCTCAAAACCTCAGATTGGTACCCGTAGGTTGCTAGTAGTGTTGATTACATCTTGTAGTTGATGCTAGTTGGTTTATTTGGTGGAAGATTATATGTTCAGATCCAATATGCTATTCAATACCCCTCTGATCTTGAACATGAATATGGTTTGTGAGTAGTTACTTTTGTTCTTGAGTACATGGGAGAAGTCTTGTCATAAGTAATCATGTGAATTTGGTATTCGTTTGATATTTTGATGATATGTATGTTGTTGATTCTCTTAGTGGTGTCATGTGAACGTCGACTACATGACACTTCACCATCTTTGGGCCTAAGGGAATGCATTGTGGAGTAGTAATTAGATGATGGGTTGCTAGAGTGACAGAAGCTTAAACCCTAGTTTATGCGCTATTCCGTAAGGGGCTGATTTGGATCCATATGTTTAATGCTATGGTTAGAGTTATCTTAATTCTTATTTCGTAGTTGCGGATGCTTGCGAGAGGGGGTAATCATAAGTGGGAGGCTTGTTTAAGTAAGAACAGCACCCAAGCACCGGTCCACCCACATATCAAATTAACAAAGTAGCGAACGTGAATCAAACAAACATGATGAAAGTGACTAGATGAAATTCCCATGTGTCCTCGAGAACGCCTTGCTTATTATAAGAGATCGTTCCGGCTTGTCCTTTGCTACAAAAAGGATTGGGCCACCTTGCTGCACTCTTTGTTACTATTGCTACTTGTCACTTGTTACAAATTATCTTGCTATCAAACTACTCGTTACCGATAATTTCAGTGCTTGCAGAAAATACCTTGCTGAAAACCGCTTGTCATTTCCTTCTGCTCCTCGTTGGGTTCGACACTCTTACTTATCGAAAGGACTGTTATTGATCCCCTATACTTGTGGGTCATTAAGACTCTTTTCAGGCGTCGTTGCCGGGGAGTGAAGCGCCTTTGGTGAGTGGAATTTGGTAAGGAAACATTTATATTACGTGCTGGAATTTACTGTCACTTGTCACTATGGAAAGTAATCCTTTGAGGGGTTTGTTCGGGGTATCTTCACCTCGACCGGAAGCACCAAGTGTTGCCCCTCAACCTACTGCGCCTATTGAAAATATTTATTATGAGATTCCTTCGGGTATGATAGAGAAACTGCTAGCTAATCCTTATGCAAGAGATGGAACGGTACATCCCGATATGCACTTGATCTATGTGGATGAAACTTGTGGATTGTTTAAGCTTGCAGGTTTATCCGGAGATGGAGTTAAGAAGAAAGTATTCCCTTTATCTTTGGAGGGAAAGGCATTGACATGGTATAGGCTATGTGATGATACTGATACATGGGACTGGAACCGATTGAAACTGGAATTCCACCAGAAATTTTATCTTATGCATTTGGTTCATCGTGATCGGAATTATATATATAATTTTTGGCCTCGTGAAGGAGAAAGCATCGCTCAAGCTTGGGGGAGGCTTAAGTACATGATGTACACATGCCCCCAATCATGAGCTCTCAAGAGAAATTATCTTACAGATTTTTTATGCTCGGCTTTCTCATGATGATCGAACCATGCTCGATTCTTCTTCGACTGGCTCCTTTATGAAGAAAACTATTGAATTTAGATGGGATCTTCTGGAAAGAATTAAACGCAACTCTGAAGATTGGGAACTCGACAAAGGTAAAGAGTCAGGTATAATACTTGAGTTCGATTGTGTTAAATCTTTTATGGATACCGATACTTTTCGTAAATTTAGCACTAAATATGGACTTGACTCTGAGATAGTAGCTTCCTTTTGTGAATCATTTGCTACTCATGTTGATCTCCCTAAGGAGAAGTGGTTTAAATATCATCCCCTTGTTAAAGAAAAGATTGAGGAACCCATTAGTGTTAAAGAAGAAACAATTGTTTACCATGCTGATGCAGTTGTGCCTACTGCTTATATTGAGAAACCACCTTTTCCTATTAGGATTAAGGAACATGCTAAAGTTTCAACTGTGGTTAACAAAAGTAATATTAGAGCACCTAGACCCTCTGAACAAATTAAAGTTGAACCTAATGTTGCTATGGCTAAAGATCTCTTGGTCAATAATATAGATGGGCATGTTATTTACTTCTGCGATGAAGCAGCTAGAATTGCTAAACCAGATCCTAAAGATAAAAACAGACATGTAGTGGGCATGCCTGTTGTCTGTGTTAAAATAGGATTTCATTTTTATCATGGCTTATGTGATTTGGGGGTTAGTGTGAGTGCTATCCCGTTTACCTTATATCAAGAAATTATGAATGATATTGCAACTATTGAAATAGAGGACATTGATGTTACTATTAAGCTCGCAAACAGAGATACCATTACACCGCTTGGGATCGTTAAAGATGTTGAAGTCTTGTGTGGAAAAATAAAATACCCTACTGATTTTCTAGTCCTCGGTTCTCCACAAGATGATTTTTGTCCCATTATATTTGGTAGACCTTTCTTGAACACTGTTAATGCCAAGATTGATTGCGCTAAAGAAACTGCTAGTGTTAATTTTGGTGGTATGTCTCATGAGTTTAATTTCTCCAAGTTTCGTAGACAACCTCATGATAAAGAATTTCCTAGTAAAGATGAAATTATTGGTCTTGCTTCTATTGCCGTACCTCCTACTGATCCGTTAGAACAATATTTGCTATACCATGAAAACGATATGCATATGAATGGAAGAAATGAAATAGATAAGATGTTCTTTGATCAACCACCTATCCTTAAACACAATTTGCCTGTTGAAACTCTTGGAGGCCCTTCTCCACCTAAGGGTGACCCTGTATTCTAATTGAATCAATTGCCTGATACATTGAAATATGCTTATCTAGATGAAAATAAGATATATCCTATTATTATTAGTGCTAACCTTTCAGAGCATGAAGAAAAGAGATTACTGAAAACTCTAAGGAAGCACCGTGCTGCTATTGGATATACTCTTGATGATCTTAAGGGCATTAGTCCCACTCTATGTCAGCACAAAATTAATATGGAGCCTGATGCTAAACCAGTTGTCGACCACCAACGACAATTAAATCCTAAGATGAAAGAGGTGGTAAGAACTAAAATATTAAAGCATCTCTAAGCAGGTATAATCTATCCCATAGCTGATAGTAGATGGGTAAGTCCCGTTCATTGTGTCCCTAAGAAAGGAGGTATTACCGTTGTTCCTAATGATAAAAATGAACTCATTCCACAAAGAATTGTAACTGGTTATAGGATGGTAATTGATTTTAGAAAATTAAACAAAGCTACTAGAAAAGATCATTACCCCTTACCTTTTATTGATCAAATGTTAGAAAGATTGTCTAAGCATACACACTTTTGCTTTCTTGATGGATATTCTGGTTTCTCTCAAATACCTGTATCACCAGTCGATCAAGAGAAAACCACCTTTACTTGTCCTTTTGGAACTTATGCTTATAGACGTATGCCTTTTGGTTTATGCAATGCTCCTGCTACCTTTCAAAGATGTATGACTGCTATATTCTCTGACTTTTGTGAAAAGATTGTTGAGGTTTTCATGGATGATTTTTCCGTTTACGGAACTTCTTTTGATGATTGCTTAAGCAACCTTGATCGAGTTTTGCAGAGATGTGAAGAAACTAATCTTGTCTTGAATTGGGAGAAGTGCCACTTTATGGTGAATGAAGGTATTATCTTGGGGCATAAAATTTCTGAAAGAGGTATTGAAGTTGATAAAGCTAAGATTGATGCTATTGAGAAAATGCCATGTCCTAAAGATATTAAAGGTATAAGAAGTTTCCTTGGTCATGCTGGTTTCTATAGGAGATTTATTAAAGACATCTCTAAAATTTCTAGGCCTCTTACTAATCTCTTGCAAAAAGATGTTCCATTTGTTTTTGATGATGATTGTGTAGAAGCCTTTGAAACACTTAAGAAAGCCTTAACCACTGCACCTATTGTTCAACCACCTGATTTGAACTTGCCTTTTGAAATTATGTGTGATGCTAGTGATTATGCTGTTTGTGTTGTTCTAGGACAGAGAAGTGATAAGAAATTAAATGTTATCCATTATGCTAGTAAAACCCTAGACAGTGCTCAAAGAAATTATGCTACTACTGAGAAAGAATTTCTAGCAGTTGTGTTTGCATGTGATAAATTCAGATCTTACATAGTTGATTCTAAAGTAACTGTTCACACCGATCATGTTGCTATTAAATATCTTATGGAAAAGAATGATGCTAAACCTAGACTCATTAGGTGGGTTTTATTGCTACAATTTGACTTGCATATTATTGATAGAAAGGGAGCTGAGAATCCCGTAGCAGATAATTTGTCTAGAATGAAAAATGTTCTTGATGACCCACTTCCTATTAATGATGATTTTCCTGATGAACAATTAGCTCTCATAAATGCTTCTCGTAATACTCCTTAGTATGTAGACTATGCTAATTATATTGTTGCTAAATTTATACCACCTAGTTTCACATACCAACAAAAGAAAAAGTTCTTCTTTGATTTAAGACATTACTTCTGGGATGACCCACATCTTTATAAAGAAGGAGTAGATGGTATTATTTGACGTTGTATACCTGAGCATAAACAGGAACAAATCCTACAGAAGTGTCATTCTGAGGCTTACGGAGGACACCATGCGGGAGATAGAACTGCACATAAGGTATTACAATCTGGTTTTTATTGGCCTACTCTTTTTAAGGATGCTTGTAAGTTTGTCTTATCTTGTGATGAATGTCAAAGAATTGGTAATGTTGGTAGACGTCAGGAAATGCCTGAATTATTCACTTGCTATTGAACCATTTGATGTTTGGGGATTTGATTATATGGGACCTTTTCCTAAATCCAATGGGTATACTCATATTTTAGTTGCTGTTGATTACGTTACTAAGTGGGTAGAAGCTATTCCAACTAGTAGTGCTGATCATAACACTTGTATTAAAATGCTTAAAGAAGTTATTTTCCCGAGGTTCGGAGTCCCTAGATATTTAATGACTGATGGTGGTTCACATTTTATTCATGGTGCATTCCGTAAACTGCTTGCTAAATATGATGTCAACCATAGAATTGCATCTCCCTATCACCCTCAATCTAGTGGTCAAGTAGAATTGAGCAATAGAGAAATAAAATTAATTTTGCAAAAAACCGTCAATAGATCTAGAAGAATTGGTCTAAGAAACTTGACGATGCATTATGGGCTTATAGAACTGCTTATAAAAATCCTATGGGTATGTCTCCTTATAAAATGGTTTATGGAAAAGTATGTCATTTACCTCTTGAGTTAGAACATCAAGCATATTGGCCAATTAAAGAACTCAATTATGATTTTAAACTTGCCGGTGAAAAGTGGTTATTTGATATTAGCTCATTAGATGAATGGAGAACCCAAGCTTATGAAAATGCCAAATTGTTTAAAGAAAAAGTTAAAAGATGGCATGATAGAAGAATTCAAAAACGGGAATTCAAAGTGGGTGAGCAAGTTCTATTGTACAATTCTCGTTTGAGATTCTTTCCAGGAAAACTTCTCTCTAAATGGGAAGGACCGTATATCATCGAAGAAGTTTATCACTCCGGAGCCATCAAAATAAACAACTCCAAAGGCACTAATCCGAGAGTGGTGAATGGGCAACGAATTAAGCACTATATTTCAGGTACTCCCATTAATGTTGAAACTAATATTATTGAAACAATTACACCGGAGGAATACATAAGAGAGACTTTCCAGAATACTCCAGAACCCTGAAAAGGAAGAGGTACGTGATACGGTAAGTAAACCGACTCCAAAAATTCCATAAAAATACTTTCTGTCAGTTTTGGATCATTAGAAAAAATACAAAAATAAGAAACAGCCGAGGGGACCCACGAGGTGCACACGAGGCACCAGGGCGCGCCACCCCCCCCCCCCCCGTGAGCCTTGCCGACTCCGTTTTCTTCTGGATTACTTGTTTTGCAAGATAAAAATTCTTTATATATACTCCCGAACGTTTTGACCACCGTATCGCAGAAATCTCCTATGTTATTGTTTCGTGCTGTTTTTCTGACAGATCTAGATCGCCATGGCTCCCCGAAGGCTCCGTACCAAGCCCCGTATTGTGCAACCATCGTCGGGCAAACGCCCCTACAACGAGGTCTACTACGAGTGGTCGTCGGGGGAGGAAGACAATGGCAAGGAGGACAAGGCCGAGGAAGTTGCAGGAACCCAGGCTCCGGAAGGAGGGCAAGCCATCCCCATGCAGGAGGCCGCAGAGAAGGGAGATATCCTTCAACCCCTGTATGATCATCTCCCCCTATCCGTAATTGAAGCCCTAAGAGTCTTTGAAACAGTTAGTGCTCAGAATACATCTCTCACTCGTGAAGTTATTTTGTTGGAAGAGCAAAACATCGCCCTTCGGAGCATCAACCGTAAGCTGGAGTATTTGCTAAGGTTGAAGGACAAGCCCACCACTTCATCACCACCAATATCACCGAAGAAGGAAACTTGAGTACATGGGTATGGGCACTCCCCTTGGCTTGTGCCAAGCTTGGGGGAGGTGCCCTGGTATCGTATCACCATCACTTTTGCTATCTTTACCTACTTTTAGTTCGATCCTCAGTTATTTCATGATCTAGTTGAATAAAAGTTTAGTATGATCTATTTTCGAGTGCTAGTTTTGTGATCTATCTATCTATGTAATTGAGTTGAGAGTTATATAATAAAGAGTAGTTTGAGTTTTTGCTTCTTTACTTTTATGTTTCAATCCTAGCAATGAAAATAATGAAAAAGATCATATGCTAATCTTATGGAAAGTAATGACATTACATAAATAAAAGTATAAGTGGTAAAATTTATTGGAAGTTAACAAACATAGCATTGGTCAATGATGCAATTCATGAAAAAATTAATAGGGAAGAGAAGATTCACATGCAAATATACTATCTTGGACATCTTTTATGATTGTGAGCCCCCATTAAGTATCTTATGTCAAATTGTTGACGTTGGACAAGGAAGACAATGTAATGATTTATGTTTGCTTATATTCACATAGAAGTTATATTGTCATAGATCCTCTAACATGTGGTGCTTGCTCAATATCTTTGCTAGCCAAAAATCCGCACCAAGTAGAGATACTACTTGTGCATCCAAAACCCTTAAACCCAGTTTCATGTCATGAGAGTCCACTATATCTACCTATGGATTGAATAAGATCCTTCAAGTAAGTTGTCATCGGTGCAAAGAGCAATAAAAATTGCCTCTAAATGTGTATGAACTTTTATTGTAAGGGAAAATAAGCTTTGTACGAACTTGTGATGGCAAAGAAACAAAAGTGACTGACTGCATAATAAAGGTTGCTATCACAAGGGGCAATATAAAGTGACGTTCCTTTGCATTAAGATCTTGTGCATCCAACAACAAAAAGCGCATGACAACTTCTGCTTCCCTCTGCGAAGGGCCTATCTTTTACTTTTATGTATTTACTTTTTATGCAAGAGTCAATAGTGTTCTCCTCTATTCCTTTTTATTTTTTCTCTTTTGCAAGCATCATGTGGTGGGGAAAGATCTATGCATATATATCCAGTTGGATATGAGTGATCATGATTTATTATTGTTGACATCACCCTTGAGGTGAATAAGTTGGGAGGCGAAATTATAAGCCCCTATCTTTCTATGTGTCTGGCTGAAACTTTTTGCTCCATATATATGTTGTGAGTGTTAGGAATCATAGAAGACTATATGATGGTTGAGTATGTGGACTTGCTAAAAAGCTCCTACATGAGACCCTTCTTGAAAATATGATGAATTGCAATTGCATTGTTGACTGAGAACATAGTTTGTTAGTTTTCAATAAAGTTTATGCCTTATACTTCATGGTTGTGATGAATTGTTACTTGCTGATGAGAAGTTTTATGATAATAAATATTGCTGTTATAATAATGATCATGATGCTACTATGTCCGTATTTTTTTTATCGACACCTCTCTCTCTAAACATGTGGACATGATTATCGATATCGGCTTTCGCTTGAGGACAAGCGAGGTCTAAGCTTGGGGGAGTTGATATGTCCATTTTGCATCATGTTTTACTACTGTTATTTATAGTGTTTTTAATCAATATAGAACTTTGAGGAGCAATTCTAATGTCTTTTCTCTCTTAATATGCAAGATTTACACAAGGAGGGAGATTGCCAGCAGCTGGAATTCTGGACCTGAAAAAGCTATGTCAGAGATACCTATTCTGCACATCTCCAAATGAGCTGAAATTTCACGGAGATTTATTTTGGAATAAATAAAAAATACTGGAAGAAAGAAATACCAGAGGGGGCCACCCAGGTGCCCACGAGGCACCAGGGCGCGCCACCCCCACCCCAGGCGCGCCCTGGTGGCTTGTGGGGCCCCTGGCCAGCCTCCGGTGCCCATTTTCTGGTATATAAGTCCATTTTCCCTAGAAAAAATAAGGAGAAGACTTTTGGGATGGTGCGCCGCCGTCTCGAGGCGGAACTTGGGCAGGAGCACTTTTGTTCTTCGGCGGAGCGATTCCACCAGGGATACTTCCCTCCGGGAGGGGGAAATCGGAGCCATCGACATCACCAACGATCCTCTCATTGTGGGAGGACCAATCTTCATCAACATCTTCAACATCACGATCTCATCTCAAACCCTAGTTCATCTCTTGTATTCAATCTTTGTCTCAAAACCTCAGATTGGTACCTGTGGGTTGCTAGTAGTGTTGATTACATCTTGTAGTTGATGCTAGTTGGTTTATTTGGTGGAAGATTATATGTTCAGATCCAATATGCTATTCAATACCCCTCTGATCTTGAACATGAATATGGTTTGTGAGTAGTTACTTTTGTTCTTGAGGACATGGGAGAAGTCTTGTCATAAGTAATCATGTGAATTTGGTATTCGTTTGATATTTCGATGATATGTATGTTGTTGATTCTCTTAGTGGTGTCATGTGAACGTCGACTACATGACACTTCACCATCTTTGGGCCTAAGGGAATGCATTGTGGAGTAGTAATTAGATGATGGGTTGCTAGAGTTGCAGAAGCTTAAACCCTAGTTTATGCGCTATTCCGTAAGGGGCTGATTTGGATCCATATGTTTAATGCTATGGTTAGAGTTATCTTAATTCTTCTTTCATAGTTGCGGATGCTTGCGAGAGGGGGTAATCATAAGTGGGAGGCTTGTTCAAGTAAGAACAGCACCCAAGCACCGGTCCACCCACATATCAAATTATCAAAGTAGCGAACGCGAATCAAACAAACATGATGAAAGTGACTAGATGAAATTCCCATGTGTCCTCGAGAACTCCTTGCTTATTATAAGAGATCATTCCGGCTTGTCCTTTGCTACAAAAAGGATTGGGCCACCTTGCTGCACTCTTTGTTACTATTGCTACTTGTCACTTGTTACAAATTATCTTGCAATCAAACTACTCATTACCGATAATTTCAGTGCCTGCAGAAAATACCTTGCTGAAAACCGCTTGTCATTTCCTTCTGCTCCTCGTTGGGTTTGACAATCTTACTTATCGAAAGGACTGCGATTGATCCCCTATACTTGTGGGTCATCATTCATCAACAATTATCGGTTAGTCTTGGTTGAGCCTAAGTTTTTGCTTCTTCACATGAGATGTGCTATTCTTGGAATGTCATTTTATTTTGTTTTCTTTGCTGTTTGAATAAAATACTTAAGATCTGAAATTTTTAAATGAGAGAGAGTCCTCACATAGCTACCTATTTACTTAAATACTCATTTGGTCTTCACTTATATCTTTTTGGAGTAGTTTGTCATTTACTCTCGTTCTTCACTTATATCCTATGAGTAAATTGTTTAATAAATTAAATATCATGAAGTTGAAATAATATGAGCTTCATATGCTTGTATCATGCCTAGTAGTAGCTTCACATTGGGTTTAGAAGGTAAAATCTATTGAAGCTTGACAATCACAATATTGGTCATACAAGCAATTCATGAATGATTAGTATAAGGAAGAGAACTTTCACATATAAATATATTATATTGGACATCTATTATGATTGTGAATACCCATTAATTATTTTCAAGCTTGAGCAAATTAGTTGAAGTTGGACAAGGAAGACAACGTAATGAGTTATGTTTGGGTATATTTGCATAGAAGTTATATTGTTATGGATCCTCTAACATGTGGTGTTTGCTTAGGATCTTTTGCTAGCCAAAAGTTCGTACTAAGTAGAGATACTACTTGTGCATCAAAAAAAATCCTTGAGCCAAGTTTCTTCCACGTGTGTCCACCATATCTACCTATATACGGTATTACCCTGCCGTTCCAAGTAAATTTGCATGTGCCACAGGGGGTGGTCAGTATCTTCCATGCTAAGCGGGTTATTCTCACGATGGGTGGTTATTCACTTGTCATTGCACGAGAGAGGCTGGTAATTGGGATGCCCAGTCCTATGATCAAAACGAAAAATAATGAAACAAACTCCCCCGGAAAGTTGATTGTATGGAGGGCACCCGAGGATTCGGCTAGCCATGGGTTGTGTTTGAATGGTTGAGGGGGAGTAAACTTTACCTTTCTGTTTGGGAACCGCTTATAATGTGTTTAGCATGGAAGATATTGAGAACTCTCGGTCGCGACGTTGACAGGAAAGGCATGCCTCTCAAAATTATATTCATCTCTGTTTTAAGCAATGAGCGCTGGCACCTCTGCAAATCCATGCTTCCCTCTGCGAAGGGTCTATCCTTTACTTTCAGTATTTACTTTCATGCACGAGTCAATAGTATTTCTTATTATTCCAACCTATTCTTTAGTTGGCAAGCATCATGTGGCGGGGAAAGATCCAGGCACATATGGCTAGTCAAATATATTTGATCATGAATTATTATTGTTGACAATTATCTCTATGATAAATAAGTTGGGAGGCAAAACATTAAGCCCCTATCTTTCTCTGTGTTCGATGGCTGCTATTTGTTCTAAAATATGCTTTGAGTACTAGCAATCATAGAAGACTAAATGATAATTGAGTATGTGGAGCTCTTACTTAGACTTTGTTGAAGATAAGTTGAATTGCAATTGTTTGGTGACTGAGAACATAGGTTGTTAAGTTTCAAGAGAATGCATTGGTTGAACCATAAAATGTGAATTGATTGCTACTTTATCTTGATGAGTTTTATGAGAAAAAGTTGCTGTCATGATGCTAGGAAAAGTGATTGAAATTATCATTGATCAAACTTATGCACTATGCTAGCATTCATACTTCATAAATTATTTCTTTTATCATTTACCTATTCGAGGACGAGCAGGAATTAAGCTTGGGGATGCTGATACGTCTCCAACGTATCTATAATTTATGAAGTATTCATGCCATGTTTATTATAGTTTTGTATGATTTTGGTGCACTTTTATATGGCTTTTATATGATTTTTATGGACTAATATATTGACCTAGTGCGCAGTGCCAGTTGCTGTTTTTTGCTTGTTTTTGGTTTTCCAGAAAATCCATATCAAATTAAGTCCAAATGCAGCGAAACTTTTTGACGATTTTTTCTGGAAGGAAACAGACCCAGGAAGCTTCGGGGGAGCAGCAGAAGACCCACAGGGGCCCCACAAGCCACCTGGGCGCGCCCACCCCCCTGGGCGCGCCCTGGTGCCTCGTGGGCCCCCTGTGGCCCCTATTCGCGTGATTCCAACGCCAAAAATTCTTATAAATACCAAAAGCCCCAGAAATAACCCTAGAACTTCGACTCCGCTGCTGCAAGCCTGTGTACCTCCACGATCTCATCTACAACCCTTTTCCGGCAACCTGCCGGAGGGGGAAATCATCGCCGGAGGCCATCTTCATCATCCCGGCAGCCACCATGATGATGAGGGAGTAGTTCACCCTCGGGGCTGAGGGTATGTACCAGTAGCTATGTGTTTGATCTCTCTCTCTCTCTCGTGTTCTTGATTTGGCACGATCTTGATGTACCGCGAGCCTTGTCAATATAGTTGGATCATGTGGTGTTTTTCCCCTCTCTATCTTGTTGTGATGAATTGAGTTTTTACCTTTGAGGTTTCACTATTATCGGATTGAATACTTTTATGGATTTGAGAACACTTGATGTATGTCTTGCATATGGATACCCGTGGTGACAATGGGGTGTTCTATTGATTCACTTGATATATGTTTTGGCACTCAACTCGCGGATTCCCGAGGTGACATTGGGGTAATCTATGCATAGGGGTTGATGCACGTTTTCGTCCTACTTTCTCCGGTAGAAATCTTGGGGCACTCTTTGAAGTTCTTTGTGTTGGATTGAATATTATGAATCTGAAGTTGTTTGATGCGTATCGTATAATTAACTCACGGATACTTGTGGAGACATTGGAGTATCTAGGTGACATTAGAGTTGGTTGATGCGTATCATATGGTGTTGTTCCAGTACGAACTCTAGGGCTGTTTGTGCCACTTATAGGAATAGCTCAATAGATTGATCGGAGAGGATAACTTTGAGGTGGTTTCGTACCCTACAAACAATTTCATCTTATGTTCTCCGCTAGATAAGAACTTTGGAGGGATTCTTTGTCACACGTTGAGGGATTGCTATATGATTCAATTATGTTAGCACTGTTGAGATATTGCACTAGTGAAAGTATGAACCCTAGGCCTTGTTTCTAAGCATTGCAATACCGTTTGTGCTCCGTTTTATCACTTGCTACCTTGCTGTTTTTATATTTTCAGATTACAAAAACCTATATCTAATATCCATACTACACTTGTATCACCATCTCTTCGCCGAACTAGTGCACCTATACAATTTGCCATTGTATTAGGTGTGTTGGGGACACAAGAGATTTCTTGTATTTGATTGCAGGGTTGTTTGAGAGAGACCATCTTCATCCTACGCCTCCCACGGATTGATAAACCTTAGGTCATCCACTTGAGGGAAAATTGCTACTGTCCTACAAAACTCTGCGCTTGGAGGCCCAACACGAGTCTACAAGAATAAGTTGTGTAGTAGACATCAGTTATCAATCCAATAGGAGAACAAAGCAAGATCTAGTGAACAACACCTACACACACAAAAGCAAACACTTGCACCCAACGCGAATAAGAGGGTTGTCAATCCTCATAGCGGTTACATGCAAGGATTAAGTCTGATAGAGATAAGTTGATAAAGTAAATTACTAAACTAAATAAGAGTAAATAAATTGCAGCAAGGTATTTTTATGTTTTTTATATGATAGAGATAGACCCGGGGGCCATAGTTTTCACTAGAGGCTTCTCTCTTGAGTGCAGAAACATACTGTGGGTGAACAAATTACTGTTGGGCAATTGATAGAAAAGCAAATAATTATGATGGATCCATGGCAATGATCATGTATATAGGCATCACGTCCGAGACAAGTAGACCGACTCCTACCTGCATCTACTGCTATTACTCCACTCATCGACCGCTATCCAGCATGCATCTAGAGTATTAAGTTAATAAAAACAGAGTAACGCCTTAAGCAAGATGACATGATGTAGAGAAGCAAATTCAAGCAATATGAATAAACCCCATCTTTTTATCCTTAATGGCAACAATACAAATACGTGTCATGCCCCTTTCTGTCACTGGGATTGAGCACCGCAAGATTGAACCCATCACAAAGCACCTCTCCCATTGCAAGATAAACCAATCTAGTTGGCCAAACCAAATCGATAGATCGGAGAGAAATACAAAGCTATATTTAATCATGCATAAAAGAGTTCAGAGAAGACTCAAATATTTCTCATGAATAATCTGATCATAAACTCACAATTCATCGGATCCCAACAAACACACCGCAAAAGAAGATTACATCGGATAGAACTCCAAGAACATCAAGGAGAACATGGTATTGAAGATCAAAGAGAGAGAAGAAGCCATCTAGCTACTAGCTATGGACCCGTAGGTCTGTGGTAAACTACTCACACATCATCGGAAGGGCAGCAAGGTTGATGTAGAAGCCCTCCGTGATCGATTCCCCCTCCAGCAGACTACCGGAAAAGGCCTCCACAAGGGATCGCAGAAGAACAGAGGCTTGCGGCGACAGAAAGGTTTTCTGTTCTGGCTCCCTGATGGTTTCTGACTATTTGTGAATTTATAGGAGTGGAATTAGGTCAAACGGAGCCACGAGGGCCCCACAAGGCATCAGGGCGCGCCCCCCTAGGGCCGCGCCCTGTTGCCTTGTGGAGGCTTCGTGAACCTTGATTAGTGGATTGCGCGTCTTCTTCATCATCTTCATCAACTTCCTCGTCGTCCTCCTCATCATCGATGGCGCCCAAGAAGAAGGGCATCACGATGACGGCCACCCCGCACGCATCCGCAGGCGGCGCGGGTACTGCGGTTGGCACGACCAGCGCAGGCAGCTCAGTCGTCATGCCCACCGCGGTCGGCGCAGGGGACGAGTGTGCTGGAGGTAGTTGACCTCCTCGATCCTCTAGCGAACGGAGCCGCGACAGCGCGGGCGGAGTGGACGGACGACCTCTTCCTCCTCCACCTCCTCGCCGCGCCGACGAACGGAGCCACCGGAGCGGCAACGCCCGGGCCGGCGTGAGCCAAGATCCCGCTGCGGCGCTGTCCAAGAATGCAGCTTCAGGACAGACACCGCGCCCCTCTCACAATGGGTGCGGCACAGCTCCGAGCGGCGCCAACGACTCTGGGCAGCGGCGACCTCACGGCAAGACTCCTGTTGATCAAATCCCAGATCCTCAGGCACCTCCTCCACCACGACGACCAGCTACTGATCATGTGCCGCGGCAGCAAGACCGCGATGGCGCTCCTGCTGGCTCTGCTAGGAGTAGAGCGACGTCGCGTTCTTTGCTTTCGGCCATGCCAACCACAGCTGCAGAAGCAATGGTGCGAGCCCAGATGATGCTAAACTTCCTCCCAGCGGCAGAGAAGATGGATGAGTGGAGAGCCACCATCCAAAGCTTGATTGGATTCGCCGAGGCCAGTAAATCGCAGCAAGCGGAGCTCTCACGGTGTCCGCAGACGGCACCGGCAAACCCAGTTGATGGCCGCACTGACGGTGCCGCGCTAACGGTGCAGTCACCTTAGCGGCAATAATCTCAGTAGCAACAACGCCAACAACAGCAGCAAGCTCAGCGATCCTTCGAGCCCGATGAGGTGTCGATGGCCTCTTCGGATCCGCGAGCGCGGCAAGATCAGCGGCAAGTGCTGCGAGACAGGCGGGCAGAAGACGCCCGCACCACCATCGAACGACACCGAGAGGCGCGTCGTCAATCCGACGCGCGCAACGGCCCCATCGTTGATGAGCCCGCGCCAAGGGTTGGTGGATATCTACCCTACAAGATTGGATGTCCCGCCTTCATCCGTGAGCTGCGGCAAGTCCGATGGTCGTTCGTTCGAGCCTTCAAGCCAGAAGTGCCGGAAAAGTATGACGGCAAGCTGAACCCGACAGAGTTTCTGGGCATTTACACGATTGCCGTGCAAGGTGCCGGGGGAAAAGATGAGAAAATCCTCGCCAACTACTTCCTCTTGGTACTGAAACCCAACGTGAGGTCTTGGCTGATGAATTTGCCGGAGAACTCCATTTCTTCATGGTCAGATCTCTGCAACAAGTTCGTTGGAGCCTTTACCGGGGGCCACAAAGCCCCTGGACAACCCAACGACTTGCAGGTGACCCCGCAAAGAGATGGTGAAACTTTACGCAAGTACATCCAGAGGTTCAGCCGTGTGCACCGTAATATTCCAGATGTGCACCCCGCAACCGTGATTGCCGCCTTTCACACGAATGTGCGCAATCGGAGGATGCGGGAGAAAATGAACGTCAAGTTGCCCAAGACCGTCAATGAACTCTACACGTTGGCGGATAAGTGTGCACGTGCTGAGGAAGGAAGAAGGCTTCCCGGGGAGGACGCTGGTGCTGAAGTAGATTCTGAGGACGATGATGCTGCCACCCCGAGGAAGAAAGGCCGGAAGCGCAAGGGCAAAACTGTTATGGCTGTCGAAGGCTCCGGCAACTCTGAGTCCGCCAAGAAAGCCAAGACTGAGAACTCCGGCAAGGAGGCTGCTGTATGCACCGCTTGCCAGGAGGCGGCGGCAAACGAGAAGGCCGGCAAGTCAGATGGGCCGTACTGCAAGATTCAACGTACCAAAGGCCACGATCTCCAAGAATGCCGGCAAGTCGAGCACCTTGTTGAGAAGCAGAAAGCTGAATATAAAAAGCGCGACAAGGAAAAGGGCCAAGATGGTACTGGTGGATCCGGAAAGAAGGGCCCTGGCAGTCGAGGGGGCCGCTGCGGCAAGGCTAACCAGCAGAAAGAGAAGCCTGCCAGAGGCCGAGACAAGAAAGAAGAGGATGATGGAAGTGACGAAGAGGACGATGATGAGACCAGCGAACAAGAATTCCAGAAGGCAACCGACGCCATGTGCGTTGACGGAGGAGCATCTTTACACTCCTCTCACCGCTAACTTAAGCAGTGGGCGCGTGAGGTTAATGCGGCGGAACCGGCGATGGGCTCTCAGAAGCCACTCAAATGGTCACACACGCCTATCATTTTTTATGCCGAGGATCACCCCGATCGCATAACTGCGGTCGGGTGTTTGCCGTTGTTGGTTTCACCAACAATTCGCAACCTCCAGGTAACAAAGATGTTAGTTGACGGTGGGGCCGGTCTGAACCTGATCTCTCCAGAAGTTATCAAGAGGCTGCAGATCCCCGATGAGGAACTCGAGAAAACGGGCACGTTTCAAGGAGTAAACCCGGGAAGAAGCCAGCCCAAGGGAAAGATCACATTGCCGGTGACGTTTGGCGGAGAACTGAACTACAGGACAAAAAAGATTGTCTTTGACGTCGTCAAGATCCCCTTGCCGTACAATGGAATTCTTGGCCGCCCAGCCTCTCACTATGCTTACAACACGTTGAATATGCCAGGGCCGATGGGTGTCATTTCCATCAACTCCGACAAGAAAGATGCAGTCATTTGCGTCAACAAGATGTACAGAGATTCGATTGCAGCAGAGGCCGCTGAGGCGCCAACTCCCGACAGGAAAAAGGAAAAGAAGAAGTCCGGCAAGACCTCTAGCAAGGATTCCGGGAAGCGCACCTCTTCGGAGTGCTGCGCGCCTGTTGAAGACTTACCGGAGTGCTCTGCTGGTAAGAAATCCAAAGCCACTGCACCGGCAACCAAGAAGGTACCGGCGAGGGAGGACGGCACTGACGGTACCTTCACCATCAGTGCCACCCTTGACAGCAAATAGGAAAGCGCGCTCGTTGCCTTCCTGCGGGCGAATGTCGATGTGTTTGCATGGCGACCATCTGACATCCCTGGCGTTCCCGGGGAGGTAATTGAGCACCACATTCCTGTCTGTCCCCATGCCCGGCCCGTCAAGCAAAAAGTCCGGAAGCAAGCGTTGGAACGGCAACAGTTTATTGCCGAAGAGATCAAGAAGCTTGAAGCAGCCGGCCTGGTAAGAGGAGTGCTACATCCCACTTGGCTGGCAAATCCAGTGGTGGTGCGCAAAGCAAACGGAAAGTGGAGGCTTTGTATCGACTACACTGATATTAACAAAGCATGTCCGAAGGATCCTTTCCCTTTGCCGCGCATTGATCAAATTGTAGACTCTACTTCCGGCTATGATTTGCTCTCCTTCCTTGATGCCTACTCTGGATACCATCAGATATTCATGGCCAAGGAGGATGAGGAGAAAACCTCATTCATTACTCTCTGTGGCACATACTGCTTTGTGCATATGCCTTTCGGGTTAAAGAGTGCCGGTTCAACATTTGCAAGAGTAGTCCAGATTGGTTTTGAGCCCCAGCTGCACAGGAATGTGGAAGCATACATGGATGACATCGTGGTCAAGACCAAGGACAAGTCTACCCTCATTCAAGATTTGGAAGAAACATTTGCTAACTTGCGCAAAATCAACTTGAAGCTCAACCCCGAGAAGTGCGTGTTTGGCGTTCCATCCGGCAAGCTTCTCGGGTTCTTTGTATCTCAACGAGGAATTGAAGCAAACCCCGACAAGATCAAAGCAATTGAGCAAATTCGAGCACCGAAAAGCATCAAAGATGTGCGGCGTCTTGCCGGTTGTGTTGCCGCCTTGAGTAGGTTCATTTCAAGATCCGCTGAGCGCGCCCTGCCGTTTTTCAAGATTTTAAAAAAGGCAGGTCCGATGAAATGGACTCCGGAAGCGGAGGCCGCGCTGCAGGACTTGAAAAGATACCTCTCCTCCACGCCAACACTAGTTGCGCCAAGACCACAAGAGCTGTTGCTGCTATACATAGCGGCAACGAATCAGGTGGCTAGTGCTGCATTAGTGGCGTAGAGGGAACCCAATGACGAGGAAGTAACCACAGCAAACCTATCCAACGACAAACCAGAATCTTCTCCGACAAATCATGGTGCCGACAAGTCGGGAACAACGCAGATAAATGGAGATATCAACAAATAGTGCCGAAGAAGGAAGTGGTGCAACGACCAGTATATTTCGTCAATTCCCTTCTGCAGGGGGCTAGGTCGAGATACTCTGGGGTGCAGAAGTTGCTTTTCGGTCTTCGTATGGCCTCAAGAAAGCTGCGTCACTACTTCCAAGTGCACAAAATCACCGTCGTCACCTGCTTTCCATTGCAACGCATCTTGAGGAATCCAGAGGCAACTGGCAGGATAGTGGAGTGGGCGTTGGAATTGTCAAGCTTTGCACTCAAGTTTGAAAGCACTTCAACTATTCAGAGCAGAGCTTTGGCGGAATTCGTTGCAGAATGGACACCAACGCAAGACGAAGAAATTAAAGAAACAGCTCTCCCCAGCAAGGAAACGGCAAAGGAGTGGATCATGTACTTTGATGGTGGCTTCTCGCTGCAAGGCACCGGTGCCGGAGTGCTGCTTGTCGCACCCACCGGAGAGCACCTCAAGTATGTGGTTCAAATGCACTTCCCCAGGGAGCAAGCTACAAACAACACTGCTGAGTATGAAGGACTCCTTGCCGGTCTTAGGATCGCAATAGACCTTGGTATTAAAAAATTGATCGTCCATGGTGACTCGCAGCTTTTTGTGAAGAAAGTCAACAAAGATTACCAGAGCCCGTTGATGGAAGCGTACGTGGAAGAAGTGAGGAAATTGGAAGAACACTTTGACGGGCTACAAACAGAACACATTCCTCGTGCGGAAAACAGCATCGTTGACAGCCTGTCAAAATGTGCCGCTCAAAAGCTTCCCGTGGAACCAGGAATTTTTGTGCTCCATTTGAATCAACCGACAGTCACCCCATCAACGCAGGCCAGTAAGAGAAGAATGTTGAATACCGGCAAGTATTTACCGGCAGAGCTCCCGGAAGCCGCCGACAAGGATGCTGCCGGGAACAACGACACGTTTGCTGGTGAGCAGCCGCTTAGCGCAGAACCCCAGGTTCTTGCCGCAGAAGCAAGCGCTCTCGCAGCCGAAGAGATGCCTTTAGTCCTTGTCGTCGAGCCGCAGGCTCCGGCATGGGCACATCAAATAGTTCGATTCCTTCAAACAGGAGAACTTCCCGATGAGCAAGAAGAAGCGGAGAAAGTAGCCCGTCAGTCAAGTATGTATCAGTTTGTGGATAACATCCTGTACAGAAAACGGCCAAACGGCGTGAAATTGAAGTGTATTTGCTGGGAAGATGGACTAAAGCTATTGGCGGAGATACACGGAGGCATATGTGGCTCTCACATAGGATCAAGGGCACTTGCCGGCAAAGCATTCCGGTAAGGCTTCTATTGGCCCACTGCACTCCAGGATGCGACTGAGCTAGTAACCAAGTGTGAAGCATGCCAGTTCCATTCAAAGAACATACATCAGCTAGCTCAAGCTCTCCAAACAATCCCTCTCTCCTGGGCCTTTTCAGTCTGGGGGCTCGATATCTTGGGCCCCTTCCCCCGTGCTGCCGGGGGCTTTGAGTTCTTGTATGTTGCAATTGACAAGTTCACAAAGTGGCCTGAAGTGGAGCCGGTGAGGAAGGTGCCAGCGCAATCAGCCGTCAAGTTCTTCAAAGGATTAGTTTGCCGTTTTGGGGTTCCTAACAGAATCATCACCGACAACGGCACACAATTCACGAGCCACACCTTCATGCAGTATATCCAAGACCTTGGTAGCAAGATCTGTTTTGCGTCTGTTGCTCACCCGAGAAGCAACGGCCAGGTGGAAAGGATGAATGCGGAAGTGCTGCGTGGCCTCAAGACAAGAACCTTTGACAAGCTGCGCAAGTGTGGAAGGCATTGGATTGATGAGTTGCCGGCGGTTCTTTGGTCACTCAGAACGACACCAAATCGAGCTACCGGCCAAACACCCTTCTCCCTAATCTATGGTGCAGAAGCGGTACTCCCCACGGAACTCATATACGGGTCACCTCGAGTGCTCGCTTACGATGAAGTTGAGCAAGAGCGGCTGCGGCAAAGCAACGCGTTGCTCCTTGAGGAAGATCGTCTTCGGGCGGCTGTGCGAGCTGCACACTACCAGCAAGCCTTGCGTCGCTACCATAGCCGCAAAGTGCGTGCCCGAAGCCTTGAGGAAGGCGACCTTGTTCTTCGGCGCGTTCAGTCCGCCAAGGGATCAAACAAGTTGACGCCGAAGTGGGAAGGCCCTTATCGGGTAGCACGAGTCACCAGACCTGGCGCAGTCCGTCTGGAGACCGAAGATGGCACCCAGTGCAAAACTCATGGAATATTGAGCATCTTCGCAAGTTCTACCCGTAAGGCGCAGTTGTCGGGCCTCCCGGCAACCCCTTTTCTACAAGCTTTGTCGGCAAGACATGTAACCCTTTGTACAAAGCCAGGCGCAGATCCTGTGCATAATAAAGCTAAGTATTTCGCAACTCCTTGTACATATTCGTTCTCTATGTGATACACGTGATGATTGTGACTTACACCTTAGTTTGGGTGGAGCGACTGTTGGACCGTCAAGGTTCCCAACCCACTCTTTTTCTCTTCTTTCTTCTTAAAAGGACAGAAGGATCCCTCGCGCACAAGTTTCCCGGGGGGGGGGGGGGGTGGAGATGGGTACCATTTCTAATGACATTCAAGAGATCATTTCATACAACAAGAGAAGCAACGCAAGGAAAAGCTAAGTTGAAAAACTTTGAAAACTTTTCCTTGTTACATTCGCAATTTCCCTTGAACAATTATGTGCTCTGTATGAGAAACCTGCACGCAAGAGGAACCTTGTCACGATCGGTCTGCACTCTAGCTTGCCTCGAGTCCACTCGGCAAGCCTAGCAGCTGCATTCTGACCCGGCAAGTTACCTTGCCGGCGGCGGCACTTCCAGCAGGCTGCTAAGGACCCGTTCCTCGAAGCGCTCGCGGCAAGTGTGCGCACCGGCAAGCTTCCAATGAGCGTAGGGAACACAATCATACAAAGGCAAAATAAGACAAGGGAAAACAACGCGCATGCATTCAAGCAACACATGTTATATTACAGGAATAGTGCAGGGCTAACAAAAGATCAAATGTATCTTGTACATGGCAGCACGGTGATGAATATAACGGCAAACTCAATCTCAACGATCGCCCTTGACCCTGGGGATTTGGAGGACCTTGTCGGCGAGAGGAGCAGCGATCTTGTCGGCGGCAGTGACGTCTGTGCTCGCCGGCAGCCTCCTGAAGACCCCGGAGAGATCGAGACCGGGATTGCGATGAGCGATCTTGAACAGCACCCGATACACTATTTCACGCGTGAACTTCCAGGATTCATCGGCGAACGAAGCAGATCTGTCCTCATGATACGTCTTCAAGGCGTCGATGAGGCCCTCGAAGAACTTGGTCAGGCGGACGCTGGTGGCCTCCTTGTCGTTGACGGTGAAGCCCCAGCTCATCATGTCCATCACGGCAATCTGGGAGCTGATGCGTTCCGTGGCATTGACAAGCCTGCCGGTCCAGAGGGAGAGGTTCTCGTGTAGTTGGGCGTAGTTGTTCTCGGCCTCCTTCTTCGAGGACTCTTCCTTCTCCAGCTTCTCCATCAAGACCCTCTCCCTCTCCTTGGCGGATTCTGAAGCTGCTACCACCGTGGCCAACTGGGATTTCAGATCCCCGATTGTCTTGGCGGCGGCGTCAAGATCCTGGTTTTTGGACGATAGCTGCATTTGCAAGTCCCCTAGAGTGCGGGCTGCCTTCAGAACTTCATCCTTGAGAGCCTCGATTTCTTTGCCGCTGCCGACAAGATCTTCCTCCAGTTTGGCCACCTGGGTTTCCAATTCTGCTTTGGCGGAGACAGCGGCAGCAGCCTTATCGACGACCTCCTTGAGCTTGGCGGCGTTCTCCAAGGCCTGGGTTTCAATGGATTTCTTGTGCCCATCCTCCAGCTCTTGGGTCCGCTGCTTAAGGAGCGTTTCGATCTCTTCATCCATGCCACGAAGAGTGGCGGCAAGGGCTTGTTCCCGCACGGCAAGGTCCTTCTCTTTGGCGTTGAGCAGCGTTTCGCGCTCTGTCAGCTTGCCGTCGTGGATTGCCACTCTCTCGGTGGTAGCATTAAGATTGCTGGCCTACTGACTGTACCATGTGCGCAGCTCGTCCGCCTTCTCTCTCAACTTCCGGTCTCCTTGGCAACCTGCATGGGGCCCTCTTCAGCGGCGATCTTGATGGCTTCCTCAGTGGCATCCCTTGCAATATTGGCCACCTCCACAAGGACTTCGCCTTCGTCAGGGGAGGTTTGAGCTGTGGATCGAAGCAAGAACAAAGGTAAAATAGGGATCCAAAATCATAAGTCAAATTCAAGAAGACAAAAAGAAATCTTTCCCGGAAGAGGCGTACAAAGGCAAGAGGATTACCCGTTGGTGCTTGCTGAGGAAGGGCTCCTTCCCCGGCAACTCGCGTTGCCGGCGCACGGTTGTCGGCGGCCCTGCTCGACGGGGTAGCCCCCGTGTGGGCAGGCTCATCGGTGGAGGCCCTTGTCGGGGAAGCGCTCTCCGGAACATTGATAGATGGGGGAGCCACAGTTGGATCCGCTTCTTGGCGTTCCTCCTCTTGGCGGGCCTCCTCCGTCTCCACGACAGTCTCAGCAATAGGGACTCTAGTACTGGTGCTTGTGAGAAGCACCTGCACCACGCCCTCACGCAGGGGGCTCGGCTGGGGGCTAGTAACGATGGCTTCGGTCATCGCACCCCCCTGCCCGGCACCCGCCGCAGGGTCCTGTGTTGCTGCAGGCCTGGGCCGCTTAGACCGATGCACGAGCGGTTCTGGATCCCTGGCAATGCAAAAGGAAACAAGTTAAAATGACAGTCAAATAGGATCAAGACTTGACGGGAATAAGCAAAGTTACTTACTCCTCCTCCTCCTCCTCAGACTCGCCGAGGACGTCGAAGTCGTACGTCACTGACGGGGGCGATTCTCTGGCCCTTTTGAGTGCCGGGGGAGGCGAACTCGTCGGCTGGTTGGATTCAACTTCCTCAACCACCTCATGCTGGGGCGATGAGGGCTGAGTTCGGGGACGCCGAGTCGATTGCCGGCGTACTTCTTCTTGGTGGCCGGTCTTCGTGGTCGTCTTCTTCACCATGGGGCCAGCTCTCGGCGAAGAAGCACGCGCCGGCTCTTGACTGACCGCCCTCCGAAGACGGCGCCTCCTCTTCGGGGCTCGAGGGCCTTCCTCTTCTTCGTGCTCTCCGGCAGCTCCAGTTCCGGCAACCTCTCCCCCGGCAGCCTCGGCTTCGACCGTCTCATCCCCGGCAGCTTCGGACCCGGCAACCTCGATCCTAGTGGCCTCAGCCTCGGCGGACACATCCCCGGCATGCTCTTCTTGTTGCCCTTCAGCAACCTCTTCCTCGAAGTGCTCCTCTTCATCGTCCTCAGCTGCCACGGTACCGGAACCGCCTGCCGCGTTAATCCGCACGATCTCCACGGCTTTGCTGGCGATATACGCCAGTTCCTCCTCGGTGGTAGCCCGGATGAGATCCGTTTCCTTCCGGGAGGCTTTCTCTTTCAGGTTAGAGGCCCAGTCCATCTCATGCTCCAAGGTGGGCAGATCCCAATCCGCTTTCACCCCATGAGCATCGTAGTCCGGCATCACCGCCAGGATGGAATCCTTGGCGGAGTTGATATGCAGAGGGACAATCTTATCTGGCAAATGGAACGTGCCGGTCTTTCGGAACAACGCTTCGCAGAAGCAGGCGTGTTCCATCACCGACAAGTTGTTGGCGGTCCCAGGGTACAGTCGCATGATATCGGCGGCGTTCTGGTACTCCCAAGCGAATCTCTCCCTCTTCTGTAGCGGCGCTATGCGTCACCGAAGGAAATTGGCGCCAACCATCTCTATGGTCAGATTGGCGGCTTTGAGGCGGGCGATCCTATTTAGTGCCAGACGAAGCTTGGCGTCAGTAGCACCTATGCTGTTCTAGTTCTTGCCGTGCTCGACCCTCACTGTGTGCGGTATGCAAAATTGGGGGAAGTCCTTCTCCTGGATCCAGCACCACTCGGCCCTCCACTCGTCCCACTTGAGGTGAAGCTGCCCGGCAAGATACTCACCCTTCGTCTTTGCCCTGGGAATCCAAGCCACACTGCTGGAGACTGATTTATCTTCGATCCGAGGGATGAAAAAGTGACGGAACATATCCACATTGGGGGCCACTCCGATAAAGTTCTCGCACAGATGGGCGAAGACTGCCATACAAGTCATCACATTCGGAGTGAAGTCCAGCAGCCTGAATCTGTAGCTGAACATCATGGCGCTGAAGAAATCTGAGAATGGGGGAACCAAGCCGCAGTAGAAATAAGCACAGAAGAACGGATATGAATCCGATGGATCCTTGTCGCCTTCAGGAAGCACTACGGGCGCCTTGTGGTCCTTGGTATCTCTCCCCCACATGTATGCGTACCTCCTGATCAGCTCATTGGCATCCAAGGAGCACGGCGAGAAGATCGCATTTTCCCTCTGCCGCTTCTCTAGTTCTTCTAGCGCCTTCTTCTTCTCCTCTGCCTTGGGATTGAGTGGCTTAGCGGGTTTCTTCTTCCCCGCTGCGTCGGATCTCTTGGGCGCCATCAGGAATTGGGGAGGAAGGAGGTGGTCGATTGGAGATGCGAGGCGGCGGCGGCGGAAGCAGTTCTGGAGTGAGGAAGAAGATGAAGCGGGGGAAACCAGGGGTGAATGAGCGGCGCCTCCTCGCGGTTGCCTTTTTATGGGGAAGGCGCGAGGGGAGGCTGGCTCTTCACTGTTTACCCTGGCCACGTTCTTTTACAGGCACACTACCGCAAAATAACCGCAATAGTCCAAGTCCCCATGACCCGCATTAAATGTGTGGATTGGACGTGCGTCAGGATAACCATCATGACAAAAATTACAGCGGCATTTTCCCGCCGCGTGTCTGTGCATTGTTTGGGCCTAGCCCAATGACGCTTCAAACGCGCGTATGGCCCAGGCCCGGGGGCTCCTGTCGGTGTATAAAACATGGGTATTTTATACCCTGACTTATGCACAGACAGTGGCAGCCTCCTTGCCGGCCAAGCCTTGCCGGGAACCGTCAAGACCAAGATTCAGAGTCCAGTCGCAGAAGCTACCAGAAAGAAGCTCAAGACACAGCATTCGACCAGTACCGAAGATGAAGACATTCCTTGCCGGCAAGGCTAAGCCGGCAAGGTGAGGACCCGGCAAGCTCCTGCCAGCCCTCCAGCGCTCCACCTCACCGCACAGGTGTTCGCTAGTGGGTGAGGTGTCGACCGCGTAGGCTGGTTGGTAAGGCTTATCGGGCACGTGTCAGCACGCTGGGACAGGATTTGTTTCTAATGACACACGTCCAGGAGGCGTGTCAGGATAATACGAGGTAGCTGGGCAAGCAGTGCAGACACCTTGCCGGGACTACCTCTCCACATGACACCTAATGGCGCATTCAATGCTTTGTCCTAAACTGGCAGAGTTAGGTATGATAGCACTGTTTGCTATCTAATCGCTATGTAATTACTGTTTTGCCACTGTGGTAGCCCCTTGAGCTATAAAAGGAGGGCCAAGGCAACAGTTAGAGAGGTCGGACCCCTTTTGAAACACAAGCACTTCTCGTGTAGCTGCTCCCCCCACCTTGCCGGGAGAAGCGCTCCTTGTACTGTGCTCCCACACCATTAATACACCAAGAGCAGGAGTAGGGTTTTACGCTTCTCTGCGGCCCGAACCTGGGTAAAATCCCTTGCGCCCTCCATTGTTCATGCTCTTTGTGCACGTCGATCTCCCCCGCCGAACCACAAGGGGCTGCATGGCCCCATAGATGGTCGTCACACCACGACAGAGACCGACACAACACCACACAGCCCTTAGTTGTATGACTCTGCAGAGCTACTATCGAGTGCCGAGAGTGATAGCTCCTACCTCACTCCTGATGATATCTCTATAGCATAGCTAGTCGGTTGTGGGTTACTGAGGGTGATTCCTCTTCCACCACCTACGATGATGCCTCTGTCGTGCAGCCCCTCAAGTGTGAGCCCCTCGAGGGTGATTCCTCCGAGTTCCCCTTGACGGTTACATCGAGTGGGAATCCATCGAGGGTGATTCCTCGGATTACCCCCCTTGATGTTACGGACACACGGTTACCTTTAACTGTTGCCCCCTTGTACTATTATTGCGGGACTGAAGGGGCAGGCAGTACCACCCCGATAGAGGTGGACCTGAGTTCCCGACAGTCTCTTGAGAGACGGGTTGACCTGGAGGGTACCCGCGAGATAATTACGAGGCGCGGCCGGGCAGGTAGAGACCGCCCTAGAGAGGGATGGGCCTGACCCTTGTTGCACTTCCTCGAGACAGGGCGACAGGAGTACTGATCGTCACCGCGAGCTCCCAACACACTAACAGATTTGGGTATTTGATCTGAGTTGGCCACTGGCTTATACACACTACCACCACGTGGGATAATGGTTTAATGGGGCCCTCTACGCCGTATGTATCAGCCGAAAGCTCTGTCAGATGTCCAGTTCAGCATTGTGGGCCTGCCGGCCAGTGCCATCCAGGATGAGGTGGTGCTCGTCCCGGCTCGTCGCATAACGACCCAGAGTGCAAAGGGCGATGGGCCCAAGACCCCTGAGCGCTTAGGATGTAGACCGGCGGGGACCTCTCTATCGAGCCTAGGTAGGACTACGTCGTGTCGATCAGCCGAGGCCGGGCATGACCGAGAAAAGTGTGTCCGGCCAGAGTTAATCGAGCGTGTTGGGTAACAGTAGTGCACCCCTGCAGGGAAGTTATCTATTCGAATAGCCGTGTCCATGGTAATAGGACGCTCAGTGTTGTATCCCGATCTACTACAACTTGAACTGGATACATGATACTTTAATTGTTGGCTCTGGGATCGCTTTCTCGCAGGGAGTCGAGGAAGGATCTCTAGGATTTGCTACTACATACTTATTACTTTATGTTATGCAACTAATCTGCACTCTTCTAATGCTGCAAGACGCTGCATCATGCTAGTCTTCGATAGGCTAGGCCTTCCCCTCTATTCTGCCATTTCTGCAGTATAGTCCACAGATACAGCCCCTTCCCTTTGAAACCGATGCATACTTAGCATAGTTCTGATGTAAGTCTTGCGAGTACTTTGGATGAGTACTCACGGTTGCTTTGCTACCTCTTTTCCCCATACCCGTTTGTTGCGACCAGATGACGGACCCCCGGAGCCAGCTGTTTCCGCCGACGACTACTACTACCCCGGTGTAGCTCTATTTATTAAGTTCACTTGGGATTTATTGATCTGCTGCAGTTTATATTCATTATGAAGAATCTGAGAGACTCTAAGACCAAGATCAGGGGAGGTAAGGAACTGCCATCTAGCTCTGCACTTGATTCACCTACTGTTTTAGGACAACTTGCTATACCACCACCACATGCTTTACAATCTGATATGTCACAAGTAATAGACACTGCTTTTGCTATTGATGATACTCATGATGATGCTTCTACTATGCTTGATAAAACTGTGCCACTTGGTGAATTGCTAGATGCTCATATTGCTAAAGCTAAAGAAACTGAATTTACTGAAAACAATGAATCACCTGCTACACCTAGTACTCCTATTAGAACTAAAATAGTTGATGTTCCTGATGGTTACACTTTTGATGAGGAGATTACTAGAGAGTTCATGGCTTATGATACTAATAAAGGCTTAGATGGTTTCATTGCAATACTTAAAGAAAAGGCTATGAACCAAATGATGAAACATGATCCTAAGTTTGCTAATTCTCCTATTTTTGTTAATGATAAGGATTATGAATTCTCTGTTGATCCTGAACTTATTACTTTGGTAAAATCCGATCTTCTTCATGGTTATGAATCTGAAAAGCTTGTTGCACAGTTGACTAAATTGAATGATATTACCAACCTATTTGCCCAAGAAGAAAAAATTGATATTACTACATTCTTAATTTGTTTCATTTCTCATTAAAGGTTGATGCTAAAACATGGTTTAATAATCTCGCTCCTGGTTGTGTGCGTTTCCTAGTTCTTGGATCACCGCAAGATGATTTTTGTCCTATTATATTTGGTAGACCTTTCTTGAATACTGTTAATGCTGAAATTGATTGTGCTAAAGAGAAGGTTAGTGTTAAATTTGGTGATGCATCTCATGAATTTAATTTCTCCAAGTTTCGTAGACAAACTCATGATAAAGAATTGCCTAGTAAAGATGAAATTATTGGTCTTGCTTCTATTGTTGTGCCTCCTACTGATCAATTAGAACAATATTTGCTAGACCATGAAAATGATATGCGTATGAATGAAAGAAATGAAATAGATGAGATATTCTTTAGGCAAGCACCTATCCTTAAACATAATTTGCATGTTGAAACTTTGGGAGATCCTCTCCCACCTAAGACTGATCCTGCGTTTGAAATAAAGAAACTGCCTGAAACATTGAAATATGCTTATCTAGATGAAAAGAAGAAATATCCTGTCATTATCAATGCTAACCTTTCTATGCATGAAGAAAAGAGAATACTTAAAACTCTAAGGAAGCATCGTGCTGCAATTGGATATACTCTTGATGATCTTAAGGGCATTAGTCCCACTTTATGTCAACACAAGATTAATATGGAACCTGATGCTAAACCAGCCGTCGATCATCAACGTCGTTTGAATCCCCAAAAGAAGGATGTGGTAAGAAATGAAATATTAATGCTCCTGGAAGCAGGTATAATTTATCCTATAGCTGATAGTAGGTGGGTAAGTCATGTTCATTGTGTCCCTGAGAAGGGAGGCATCACTGTTGTTCCTAATGATAAAAATGAACTTATCCCACAAAGAATTGTAACCGGCTATAGAATGGTAATTGACTTTAGAAAATTAAATAAAGCCACTAGAAAGGATCATTATCATTTGCCTTTCATTGATCAAATGTTAGAAAGATTGTCTAAGCACACACACTTTTGCTTTCTAGATGGTTATTCTGATTTTTCTCAAATACCTGTATCACATGAAGATCAAGAGAAAACTACTTTTACTTGTCCTTTTGGAACTTATGCTTATAGACGTATGCCCTTTGACTTATGTAATGCACCTGCTAATTTTCAAAGATGTATGACTGCTATATTCTCTGATTTCTGTGAGAAAATTGTTGAGGTATTCATGGATGATTTTTCCGTTTACGAAACTTATTTTGATGATTACTTGAGCAATCTTGACCGAATTTTGCAGAGATGTGAAGAAACCAACCTTGTCTTGAACTGGGAGAAGTTCCACTTTATGGTGAATGAAGGTATAGTTCTTGGTCATAAAATTTCCGAAAGAGGTATTGAAGTAGAAAAAGCTAAAGTTGATGCAATTGAGAAAATCCCATGTCCTAAAGATATCAAAGGTATAAGAAGTTTCCTTGGTCATGCTGGTTTTTATAGAAGGTTTATTAAAGAATTTTCTAAAATTTCTAGGCCCCTCACAAATCTCTTACATAAAGATGTTCCATTTGTTTTTGATGATGATTTTGTGGAAGCCTTTGAAATACTTAATAAAGCCTTAATTTCTGCACCTATTGTTCAACCACCTGATTGGAACCTACCCTTTGAAATTATGTGTGATGCTAGTGATTATGCTATTGGGGCTATCCTAGGTCAAAGAGTTGATAAGAAACTAAATGTTATTCATTATGCTAGTAAGACCTTGGATAGTGCTCAAAGGAATTATGCTACTACTGAGAAAGAATTTTTAGCAGTTGTGTTTGCATGTGATAAATTCAGACCTTATATTGTCGACTCTAAAGTTACTATTCACATTGATCATGCTGCTACTAAATATCTTATGGAAAATAAAGATGCTAAACCTAGATTGATTAGGTGGGTCCTTTTGCTACAAGAATTTGACTTGCATATTGTTGATAGAAAAGGAGCTGAAAACCCTGTAGCAGATAATTTGTCTAGAATGGAGAATGTTCTTGATGACCCATTGCCTATTGATGATAGTTTTCCTGATGAACAATTCACTACTGTAGGCGACCGCTAACGCGACACATGAATCAGAGACCCCGCGATCAAACTGTGTGCGATGCATGAATCACAAACGATGTCATAATAAAACCGTCACCAATAAGACGAACTGTGTGCGATGGCGGAGACACCAAGCACGATTCAGATTAGAGACGCCTGTGCGATACGTCGTATACAGTTGATCCATACAAATTGTTTGCGATGAGCCAAAACAACAGAAACGGGCAACCAGTTCGAGGTGTGTGCGATACAGCATATAGTTCACTCGGATGAACTGTTTGTGATTACCCAACACAACAGAAACGGTTCAACTTAACAAGATGTGTGTGATACGCGGCAAACAGGTCAGTAATCAGAAATGTGTGGGAAGACCGATAATAACACAGACGATTGCTCCAAATAAGTCATGTGTGTTGTAGGCAAACGCTTGTTGGTAAACAATTGTCAGCGATTGATGAAATCATCAACGACGGGTTCCGTAGTTTAATCCATGTGCGATGTGATTTGCTCAGTCTGCACAACATCTACTCTCTCTGTGTACAGAACAATATTATTTTGTGTGAATAGTGTGCTCTGTTGGGCACACGAGATATATGGATCACACCCGTGGGCAAGCAATGTGCACACACGTCATGCTAGGTCGTGCTTCCTTCTATGCTAAGTTTCCATTAATTGATGGCGTTTTATGAAAATGCCACCGTTTCCCGCCATTTCCCCATCGGTTTCCCGCCGCCACGAAGCGATTGCGCATAAGCCTAGGCGGCGCGCGACACACCGAGGCACAAGCGCAACCTATAGCCCCTCTAGCTACCTTTTCCAAGCATGCCAACCCACCGAAGCGCCGCCTCTGCCATCAACCTCCTCGATGAGGTAAACGAGCAAGTGCCACGGCCCGTCGAGGCCAAGGGCGTCCCCGGCAACGCGATGGACGGCGCCGTGCTGCGCGTCATCGCTAGGGTTGAGTAGACCCTTGGCGGACGACGCTTCAGTGCCGTGGATCAAGATAGGCAACTCAGTGTCGAGAGGCTGTAGCTCGACACACAACATGATCGTTGGTGCGCCCCAGGGCAAGATAGGCGCGTCCGCGCCGATAGGCTGCGGCTCGCTGCACAGCGAGACCGATGGACCGCCGCAGAGCGAGAGGCGCGGCGCGCCGCACAGCAAGAGCGATTCCAACGGCGCTTGCCTGCTGTCGATAGGGCATTGCAGCTGGGTACATGCCCCGTCAGTAGCCCCATTCCTCACCAGGAGTGGGCAGAGGCCATCTGCGCCGTACTAGCACCAGAGGCCAGCTGTGTCGTTCTTGCACCGGACACCGGTCATGCCGTTCGCATGGGTCGCGCCGTTCGCCTTGTCCGTGGCCCGCTCGATGCCAATGCGCTGATCGCTAGGCTCGAGCGCCTCCTTGGCCCAGGTGTCCACATAGGCGCAGTAGAGGAACATGGCCATCGCATCCTCGAGCTGGTGATCTTCGATGAAATAGCCAACTTGGAGCTCGAGATCGCGCTCTAGATGTACTCCGAGCATGTCAACCACTTGGACGAATGCCTGCACGAGTTCAGGCAGAGGCAAGAGCTATAGTAGGCAGGGGTGGTGGTCATGGACGCGTTTTATTTTGTTGAGTGGTTTCGACGTTGATCGCTATATATTCCCAACAATCATAATATTGCTCTGTTTATTGCTCTGTTTCAATGTGTGTACTCTGTTTTCCGTTCTTATATATTGTTCTGTTTCAATGTGTATGTTTTCCATTCTGTACATGTGGATGGTAAACAGCTAGATAGAAATTAGTACGAAAACGAACAATACGTGATAATACTTAACTGGGATCCCATACTTAACTACTAAGTACAATGCATAAAATTGAAAACGAACAATACTAAAACTAATAATCCCTCCTTATGGGGCCAGTATTCCGGCAGCCCCTCGCTAGCAGCTCCCTGGTGTGCGGCGGCTTCCCAGCGCGGAGGGAGTTCTCCGCTTCCTCCGCCTCGCAGCGCTTGACGTGCCGATCTGCCTCTTGCTGGCGGACGTGCATGAACGATCTTGCCATTTCGTTGGGCGCCCACCGGAGATCCTCGTCAGAAGCATGCTGGAGCTTATCGGCCCACCTCCTCGCAGCGATGAGGTGCCTAGCGCCTTTGGCCTTCCTGGCAAAGTACCGGCCGTCTTCGTACACCTCGTCCGCATGTTGACGCGCCCGCCGCCAAAGCTCCAACTTCTCCTTTTCCCAGGCGGCCTCACGGGCTTCACAGGCCACCTGGTACCTGGCGCACTCCTCCGCCAACTCCTTCTTGAACGCCACTTGCCTGGCTTTCTCAGCCGGCGGCAGCGCTTTCCAGAGACAAAGATTGTACTGGCCCCAAAACCACTCCAAAGTTGGGGGTTCCGGCGCAACCTCGTCTGGTGGCGGGTAGAAGTCCTCCTCGTCGCTGCTCTATGCCTCCTCCTTGATGGGTGGGCAGATCATCGGCGCCATGGCAGAGTTTTGTGAGAGAGAGGGGGGCGAGAGAGGAGAGAATGTAGATGAGAATGCAGGCGGGACGACATGGGTGGGGTAGTATTTTGGCGGCCGAAATCTAGATCGACGGGAGCAGTACAAGCGCCAGTGGCCGGAATTTACGAGTGTTATAGCTTGAATTACACACGATTCCCGCAGCAAAATCCGTGTGTGAAATAAATCGCTGACGGTTCCCAGGACTGAACCGCGTCTGATTAATAACCCGCGCCACTCACCTTCCAAACCTCGCAGTGCGAAACAGAGTGCCAATCATGTGGGGCCTAATTGTCTTGCCAGATATTTACATTTTCTTTCCAAATGTTTTGCATGAATGCTTATTTCGTGTTACCATGATATTGTTGGAAAATGTATTACATAAATGATTTTTCCAACCCATGATGATATTCTGTTGCATGTACTGTTGGGGAACGTTGCATGGGAAACAAAATTTTTCCTACGCACACACAAGATCTATCCATGGTGATGAGCATCTATGAGAGGGAGAGTGAATCTACATACCCTTGTAGATCGCTAAGCGGAAGCGTTAAGAAACGCGGTTGATGTAGTCGAACGTCTCCGCGATCCAAATCGCAAGTCGTCCCTCGATCCGATCACGAACTAGTGCCGAACGGACGGCACCTCCGCGTTCAACACACGTACGGCTTGATGACGCCTTCACCTCCTCGATCCAGCGAGCGATGGTGAAGTAGTAGATGAGTTCCGGCAGCACGACGGCGTGGTGATGTTGGTGAGGAACAATCTCTGCAGGGCTTCGCCAAGCACTACGGATATTATGACGGGAGAACTAGAGGGTTAGGGTTGCCGACACACGGCTTGGGAAATCTTATGTGTCCCGTGTGCTAGTCCTGCCCCTCTATTTATATGTTGAGCCTTGGGGTCTAAACTTGGAGTAAAAGCCTCCTCCAGGTCGGTTTTGCCCGCACAAGGTCGGTTTGGCCCGCAGGGAAAGAGTCCAACTCGGATCCCTGCAGTACCGCGCACAAGCGGTAGTACCGCTCACGAGCGGTAGTACCGCTTCACACAAGCGGTAGTACCGCTTATGCGGTAGTACCGCTTCACACAAGCGATAGTACCGCTTACGCGGTAGTACTGCCTTACCAGCGGTAGTACCGCTTAAGGCAGCAGCAAAACTTCCTTTTGCACTTTCCAATACCTCGTGGGCTTTACCCCTTTGGCTCATATAAAGTGTTGCTGCATCCGAACACTTCGGTAAACATCCGGAACCCCTTCCGGTGAATTACGGAACCCTTCCGGAGATCAAAACACTATTATCACATATATCAATCTTTACCTCCGGACTCTTCCGGAGATCCTCGTCATGTCCGGGATCTTATCCGGGACTCCGAACAACCTTCGGTCACCAACACAATAACTCAACTATACTAATCGTCACCAAACGTTAAGTGTGTAGACCCTACGGGTTCGAGAACTATGTAGACATGACCGAGACACCTCTTCGATCAATAACCAATAGCGGGACCTGGATGCCCATATTGGCTCCTACATATTCTACGAAGATCTTTATCGGTCGAACCTCTATGTCAAGGATTCAGTTAATCCCGTATGCTGTTCCCTTTGTTCTTCGGTATGTTACTTGCCCGAGATTCGATCGTCGGTATCTCTATACCTAGTTCAATCTCGTTACCAGCAAGTCTCTTTACTCGTTCCGTAATACAAGATCTCGTGGCTAACACTTTAGTCACATTGCTTGCAAGGCTCATTGTGATGTTGTATTACCGAGTGGGCCCTGAGATACCTCTCCATCACACGGAGTAACAAATCCCAGTCTTGATCCATGCCAACCCAACAGACATCCTTGGAGATACCTGTAGAGCACCTTTATAGTCACCCAGTTACGTTGCGACGTTTGATACACACAAGTTACTCCTCCGATGTCAGGGAGTTGCATGATCTCATGGTCAAAGGAACAGATACTTGACATGCAGAAAACAATAGCAATAAACTGACACGATCATATGCTACGTTCGTAGTTTGGGTCTTGTCCATCACATCATTCTCCTAATGATGTGATCCCGTTATCAAATGACATCTCATGTCAATGGCTAGGAAACCTTAACCATCTTTGATCAACGAGCTTGTCAACTAGAGGCTTACTAGGGACACAGTGTTGTCTATGTACCCACACATGTATTTGAGTTTCCAATCAATACAATTATAGCATGGATAATAAACGATTATCATGAACAAGGAAATATAATAATAACTAATTTATTATTGCCTCTAGGGCATATTTCCAACAGTCTCCCACTTGCACTAGAGTCAATAATCTAGTTCACATCACTATGTGATTTACATTGTAATGAATCGAACACCCATGCAGTTCTGGTGTTGTTCATGTTTAGCCCTTGGAAGAGGTTTAGTCATCGGATCTGCAACATTCAGATCTGTGTGTACTTTGCAAATATTTATGTCGTCCTCCTTGATGTAATCGCGGATGGAATTGAAACGTCGCTTTATGTGTCTGGTCCTCTTGTGAAATCTTGGTTCCTTGGCTAGAGCAATGGCACCGGTATTATCACAAAACAGAGTCATTGGGTTAAGCGCACTAGGCACTACTCCAAGATCTGTCATGAACTCCTTCATCCAGACACCTTCCTTCGCCGCCTCCGAGGCAGCGATGTACTCCGCTTCGCATGTAGAATCAGCTACCACGCTTTGCTTGGAACTGCACCAGCTAACCGCACCCCCATTAAGAATAAATACGTATCTGGTTTGTGACTTAGAGTCATCCGGATCAGTGTCAAAGCTTGCATCGACGTAACCCTTTACGACGAGCTCTTGATCACCTCCATAAACGAGAAACATGTCCTTAGTCCTTTTCAGGTACTTCAGGATATTCTTGACCGCCGTCCAGTGTTCCATTCCTGGATCACTTTGAAACCTTCCGACCATACTTATGGCAAGGCTGACATCGGGTCTTGTGCACAGCATTGCATACATGATAGAGCCTATGGCTGAAGCATAGGGGATGACACTCATCTTTTCTCTATCTTCTGCAGTCACTGGGCATTGAGTCTTACTCAACTTCACACCTTGCAATACAGGCAAGAACCCCTTCTTGGACTGATCCATTTTGAACTTCTTCAAAACTTTGTCAAGGTATGTGCTTTGTGAAAGTCCTATTAAGCGTCTCGATCTATCTCTATAGATCTTGATGCCTAATATGAAAGCAGCTTCTCCTAGGTCCTTCATTGAAAAACTCTTGTTCAAATATTCCTTCACGCTTTCCAACATTTCTATATTGTTTCCAATCAGTAATATGTCATCCACATATAATATTAGAAACGCTATAGAGCTCCCACTCACTTTCTTGTAAATACAAGCTTCTCCGTAAACTTGTATAAACTCGAACGCTTTGATCACCTCATCAAAGCGAAGATTCCAACTCCGAGATGCTTGCACCAGTCCATAAATGGATCGCTGGAGTTTGCAAACTTTGTCAGCATTCTCTGGATCGACAAAACCTTCTGGTTGCATCATATACAATTCTTCCTTAAGGAAACCGTTAAGGAACGCTGTTTTGACATCCATCTGCCAAATTTCATAATCGAAAAAGGCAGCTATCGCTAACATGATTCTGACGAACTTAAGCATCGCTACGGGTGAGAAGGTCTCATCGTAGTCAACTCCTTGAACTTGTGAAAAACCCTTTGCCACAAGTCTAGCTTTATAGACGGTGACATTACCGTCCGCGTCCGTCTTCCTCTTAAAGATCCATTTGTTCTGAATGGCCTTACGCCCTTCAGGTAATACTTCCAAAGTCCACACTTTGTTTTCATACATGGATCCCATCTCGGATTTCATGGCCTCTAACCACTTCTTGGAATCCGGGCCCATCATCGCTTCTCCATAGCTCGTAGGTTCATCGTTGTCTAACAACATGACCTCTAAGACAGGGTTGCCGTACCACTCAGGAGCAGTACGCGTCCTTGTCGACCTACGAGGTTTGATAGCAACTTGATCCAAAGCTTCATGATCATCATCATTAACTTCCTCTTCAACTGATGTAGGCTCTACAGAAACATCTTTCTGCGCTGCGCTACTTTCAGGTTGAAGTAAAGGTTCAACAACCTCATCAAGTTCTATCTTCCTCCCACTCAATTCTTTCGAGAGAAACTCTTTCTCAAGAAACGTTCCGTTTTTAGCGACAAACACTTTGCCTTCGGATTTGAGGTAGAAGGTATACCCAACTGTCTCTTTTGGGTATCCTATGAAGACGCATTTCTCCGCTTTGGGTTCCAGCTTTTCAGGCTGAAGCTTTTTGACATAAGCATCACATCCCCAAACTTTAAGAAACGACAGCTTTGGCTTCTTGCCAAACCAAATTCATATGGCGTCGTCTCAACGGATTTCGATGGTGCCCTGTTTAAAGTGAATGCAGCTGTCTCTAATGCATAACCCCAAAACGATAGTGGCAAATCATCAAGAGACATCATAGATCGCACCATATCCAATAAGGTTCGATTACGACGTTCGGACACACCATTACGCTGTGGTGTTCCAGGCGGTGTTAGTTGTGAAATAATTCCACATTGTCTTAAGTGACTGCCAAACTCATAACTCAGATATTCTCCTCCTCGATCAGATCGTAGGAATTTAATCTTCTTGTTACGATGATTCTCAACTTCACTCTGAAATTGTTTGAACTTTTCAAATGTTTCAGACTTGTGTTTTATTAAGTAAATATACCCATATCTACTTAAGTTATCAGTGAAGGTGAGAAAATAACGATAACCACCGCGCGCCTCAATACTCATCGGACCGCACACATCAGTATGTATGATTTCCAATAAGTCGCTTGCCCGTTCCATTATTCCAGAGAACGACGTTTTAGTCATCTTGCCCATGAGGCATGGCTCACATGTGTCAAGTGATTCAAAATCAAGTGACTCTAAAAGTCCATCAGCATGGAGCTTCCTCATGCGTTTTACGCCAATATGACCTAAACGGCAGTGCCACAAGAAAGTGGTATTATCATTATCAATTCTACATCTTTTGGCATCAATGTTATGAACATGCGTATCATTACTATCGAGATTTCAATAAGAATAAACCCCTCACATTGGGTGCATGACCATAAAAGATATTACTCATATAAATAGAACAACCATTATTCTCTGATTTAAATGAGTAACCGTCTCGCAATAAACAAGATCCAGATATAATGTTCATGTTTAACGCAGGCACTAAATAACAATTATTCAGGTTCATCACTAATCCCGATGGTAATCGAAGAGCGAGCGTGCCGACGGCGATCACATCAACCTTGGAACCATTTCCCACGCGCATCGTCACTTCGTCCTTTGCCAGCCTCCGTCTATTCCGCAGTTCCTGTTTTGAGTTGCAAATATGAGCAACCGCACCGGTATCAAATACCCAGGCACTACAATGAGAGTTGGTAAGGTACACATCAATAACATGTATATCATATATACCTTGTTTGTTGTTGGCCGCCTTCTTGTCAGCCAAATACTTGGGGCAGTTCCGCTTCCAGTGTCCAGTTCCCTTGCAATGAAAGCACATAGTTTCTGGTTTGGGTCCAGCCTTGGGTTTCTTCACGAGAGGAGCAACTGCTTTGCCACTCTTCTTGGAGTTACCCTTCTTACCCTTGCCATTTTTCTTGAAACTAGTGGTTTTATTGACCATCAACACTTGATGCTCCTTCTGAATTTCAGACTCAGCGGCTTTCAGCATCGCAAATAGCTCGGCGACTGACTTGTTCATCCCGTGCATGTTATAGTTCAACACGAAGCTCTTGTAGCTAGGTGGCAATGATGGAAGAACTCTGTCAGTGATAGCCTCTGGCGGAAGGGGCATCCCCAATTCAGCTAGACGGGTGGAGTACCCAGACATTCTGAGTACGTGATCACTGATAGACCCGTTCTCCTCCATCTTGCAAGCATAGAACTTATCGGAGATCTCATATCTCTCGATCCGGGCATTCTTCTGAAAGATAAACTTCAACTCCTGGAACATCTCATATGCTCCATGACGTTCAAAACGTCTTTGAAGTCCCGGTTCTAAGCCATACAATTTTGCACATTGAACTATTGAGTAATCTTCAGAACGAGCCTGCCAGGCGTTCACAACGTCTAGAGACTCAACTGGAGCGGGTGGATCACCAAGCGGTGCATCAAGGACATAAGCCTTCTGGGAAGCCGTAAGGATAATCCTTAGATTACGGGCCCAGTCCACAAAGTTACTTCCATCATCTTTCAATTTAGCTTTCTCTAGGAACGCATTAAAATTCAGGGGTGCTACTGCGCGAGCCATGATCTACAACATAAATATAGCAAAGACAACTTAGACTATTGTTCTAGATAATGAGTTTAGTTAATCATATTACTTAAAAACTCCCACTCAAATTGACATCCCTCCGATCATTCGAGTGTAACATGATCCAAATCCACCAACTCAAGTCCGATCATCACGTGAGTTGAGGTGGTTTCAATGGTGAACATCTTCATGTTGATCATATCTACTATATGTCTCATGTTCGACCTTTCGATCTCTTGTGTTTCGAGGCCATGTCTGTACATGCTAGGCTCGTCAAGTTTAACCCGAGTGTTCCGCACGTGCAACATGGCTTACACCCGTTGTATGTGAACGTAGAGTCTATCACACCCGATCATCACGGCGTGTCTCGAAACGACGAACTTTCGCAACGGTGCACACTCGGGGAGAACACAATTTTATCTTGAAATTTAAGTGAGGGATCACCTTATAATGCTACCGTCGTCCTAAGCAAAATAAGATGCATAAAAGGATTAACATCACATGCAATTCATAAGTGACATGATATGGCCATGAACTTGTGCTTTTGATCTCCATCTCCAAAGCACCGGCATGATCTCCATCATCACCGGCATGACACCATGATCTCCATCATCTTGATCTCCATCAACGTGTCACCATGAGGTTGTCGCGCCGACTGTTGCTTCCACGACTATTGCTAACTCATAGCGATAAAGTAAAGCAAAACGGCGAAAATAATTAAAGACAACTCTATGGCTCCTGCCAGTTGCCGTACTCATCAACATGCAAGTCGTGATATTCTATACAACACATGATCATCTCATACATCACATATATCTCATCATGTAATTGGCCATATCACATCACAACATACCCTGCAAAAACAAGTTAGACGTCCTCTAATTGTTGTTGCAAATTTTACGTGGCTGCTACGGGTTTGCAAGAACCGTTCTTACCTACGCAAAACCACAACGTGGTGTAGTGATTGCTTTTTGATCTTCTAAAAGAACCCTCTTCATTGAAATCGATTCAACTAAAGTGAGAGAGACAGACACCCGCTAGCCATCTTTATGCAACGAAGTTACATGTCAGTTGAAGGAACCTGTCTCGCGTAAGCGTACGTGTAATGTCGGTCCGGGCCGCTTCATCTCACAATACCGCCGAATCAAGTATCAACTAGTAACGGCAAGCAATATGTATACACCCACGCCCACAACTCGTTTGTGTTCTACTCGAGATCTCATCTACGCATAAACCTGGCTCTGATACCACTGTTGGGGAACGTTGCATGGGAAACAAAAAATTTCCTACGCACACACAAGATCTATCCATAGTGATGAGCATCTATGAGAGGGAGAGTGAATCTACATACCCTTGTAGATCGCTAAGCGGAAGCGTTAAGAAACGCGGTTGATGTAGTCGAACGTCTCCGCGATCCAAATCGCAAGTCGTCCCTCGATCTGATGACGAACTAGTGCCGAACGGACGGCACCTCCGTGTTCAACACACGTACGGCTTGATGACGCCTTCACCTCCTCGATCCAGCGAGCGATGGTGAAGTAGTAGATGAGTTCCGGCAGCACGACGGCGTGGTGATGTTGGTGAGGAACAATCTCTGCAGGGCTTCGCCAAGCACTACGGATATTATGACGGGAGAACTAGAGGGTTAGGGTTGCCGACACACGGCTTGGGAAATCTTATGTGTCCCGTGTGCTAGTCCTGCCCCTCTATTTATATGTTGAGCCTTGGGGTCTAAACTTGGAGTAAAATCCTCCTCCAGGTCGGTTTTGCCCGCACAAGGTCGGTTTGGCCCGCAGGGAAAGAGTCCAACTCGGATCCCTGCAGTACCGCACACAAGCGGTAGTACCGCTCACGAGCGGTAGTACCGCTTCACACAAGCGGTAGTACCGCTTATGCGGTAGTACCGCTTCACACAAGCGGTAGTACCGCTTACGCGGTAGTACTGCCTTACCAGCGGTAGTACCGCTTAAGGCAGCAGCAAAACTTCCTTTTGCACTTTCCAATACCTCGTGGGCTTTACCCCTTTGGCTCATATAAAGTGTTGCTGCTTCCGAACACTTCGGTAAACATCCGGAACCCCTTCCGGTGAATTCCGGAACCCTTCCGGAGATCAAAACACTATTATCACATATATCAATCTTTACCTCCGGACTCTTCCGGAGATCCTCGCCATGTCCGGGATCTTATCCGGGACTCCGAACAACCTTCGGTCACCAACACAATAACTCAACTATACTAATCGTCACCAAACGTTAAGTGTGTAGACCCTGCGGGTTTGAGAACTATGTAGACATGACCGAGACACCTCTTCGATCAATAACCAATAGCGGGACCTGGATGCCCATATTGGCTCCTACATATTCTACGAAGATCTTTATCGGTCGAACCTCTATGTCAAGGATTCAGTTAATCCCGTATGCTGTTCCCTTTGTTCTTCGGTATGTTACTTGCCCGAGATTCGATCGTCGGTATCTCTATACCTAGTTCAATCTCGTTACCGGCAAGTCTCTTTACTCGTTCCGTAATACAAGATCTCGTGGCTAACACTTTAGTCACATTGCTTGCAAGGCTCATTGTGATGTTGTATTAGCGAGTGGGCCCTGAGATACCTCTCCGTCACACGGAGTAACAAATCCCAGTCTTGATCCATGCCAACCCAACAGACATCCTCGGAGATACCTGTAGAGCACGTTTATAGTCACCCAGTTACGTTGCGATGTTTGATACACACAAGGTACTCCTCCGATGTCAGGGAGTTGCATGATCTCATGGTCAAAGGAACAGATACTTGACATGCAGAAAACAATAGCAATAAACTGACACGATCATATGCTACGTTCGTAGTTTGGGTCTTGTCCATCACATCATTCTCCTAATGATGTGATCCCGTTATCAAATGACATCTCATGTCAATGGCTAGGAAACCTTAACCATCTTTGATCAACGAGCTAGTCAACTAGAGGCTTACTAGGGACACAGTGTTGTCTATGTACCCACACATGTATTTGAGTTTCCAATCAATACAATTATAGCATGGATAATAAACGATTATCATGAACAAGGAAATATAATAATAACTAATTTATTATTGCCTCTAGGGCATATTTCCAACATGTACATGTAGTTCAAATTTGAATTACGACCATTAAATGGTTAGAAACTCACTTAATGTCTTAAAAATGTCAAATAACCCCTGAAAATTTCCAAATTTTAACATGAAAGTTGTATTCGTGCATGTTAACGGTAGAAAAATATGCCAAGCCATAAGAGGAAGCGACTGTCGGTTCGTCATCAAACATGCATATTCTTCCTTCTCGAACCACGAGTCTTCTCGTGATATGCTCCGATTTGTGAGAGGTGTGTACCAAAACTTTCAACAAACATGCCAGTTTTTTTACCACCACATCTTGGTACCATTTCATGACATCAAGCAAGGTTTCATGTATTTCTGATCATTTTAGAATTTCTTGGATTTTAAAAAGCCATGGTTCTTAATGTTTGTGTCCAAGCCATGACACCAATATGTTTGAAAATTCCTTCCAATTTACTGCACAGGGCATTAACTTGCACACAAGGAAACAAATATGACTTTCCAACCCATGATGGTTTGCCGTTGCATGTACATGTAGTTCAAACTTGAATTACGACCATTATATGGCTAGAAACTAACTTAATGTCTTAAAAAGGTCAAATGAACACTGAAAATTTCAAAAATTTAACATGACCGTTGCATTAGTGCATGTTAACGGTAGAAAAAAAATCAGGGCCATACGAGGAAGCGAGCGCCGGTTCGTCATGAAACATGCATTATTCCCTCTCGGAACCACGTGTCTTCTCGTGAGATGCTCCGATTTGTGAGAGGTGTGTGCCAAAACTTTCGTCCAAATGGCCAATTCTTTACAACAGCATCTTGGTGCCATTTCATGACATCAAGCAAGGTTTCATGTATTTCTGATCATTTTTGATTTTTTTGGAATTTAAAAGCCATGGTTCTGAATGTTTGTGTCCAAGCCGTGACACCAATATGTTTGAAAATTCCTTCCAATTTACTGCACAGGGCATTAACTCGCACACAAGGACACAAATATGATTTTCCAACCCATGATGGTTTGCCGTTGCATGTACATGTAGTTCAAATTTGAATTACGGCCATTATATGGCTAGAAACTCACTTAATGTCTTAAAAAGGTCAAATGAACACCGAAAATTTCAAAAATTTAACATGACCGTTTGCATTAGTGCATGTTAACTGTAGAAAAAAATTTAGGGTCATACGAGGAAGCGAGCACCGGTTCGTCATCAAACATGCATTGTTCCCTCTCGGAACCACGTGTCTTCTCGTGAGATGCTCCGATTTGTGAGAGGTGTGTGCCAAAACTTTCATCAAAGTAGCCAATTCTTTTACCACAACATCTTGGTGCCATTTCATGACATCAAGCAAGGTTTCATGTATTTCTCATCATTTTTGAATTTTTTGGAATTTAAAAGCAATGGTTCTCACTGTTTGTGTCCAAGCCGTGACACCAATATGTTTGAAAATTCCTTCCAATTTACTGCACAGGGCATTAACTCGCACTCAAGGACACAAATATGATTTTCCAACCCATGATGGTTTTCCGTTGCATGTACATGCAGTTCAAATTTGAATTACGGCCATTATATGGCTAGAAACTCACTTAATGTCTTAAAAAGGTCAAATGAACACCAAAAATTTCAAAATTTTAACATGACCGTTGCATTAGTGCATGTTAATGGTAGAAAAAAATCAGGGTCATACGAGGAAGCAAGGACCAGTTCGTCATCAAACATGCATTGTTCCCTCTCGGAACCACGTGTCTTCTCGTGAGGTGCTCCGATTTGTGAGAGGTGTGTACCAAAACTTTCGTCAAAGTGGCCAATTCTTTTACCACAACATCTTGGTGCCATTTCATGACATCAAGCAAGGTTTCATGTATTTTTGATCATTTGTGATTTTTTTGGAATTTAAAAGCCATGGTTCTCACTGTTTGTGTCCAAGGCGTGACACCAATATGTTGGAAATTCCTTCCAATTTACTGCACAGGGCATTAACTCGCACACAAGGACACAAATATGATTTTCCAACCTGTGATGGTTTGCCGTTGCATGTACATGCAGTTCAAATTTGAATTACGGCCATTATATGACTAGAAACTCACTTAATGTTTTAAAAAGGACAAATGAACCCTGGAAATTTCCAAAATTTAACTTCTCCATTGTTTTAGTGCATGTTAACGGTAAAAAAATTAGGGTCATACAAGGAAGCGAGCGCCGATTCGTCGTCAAACATGCATATTGTTCCCTCTCGGAACCACGTGTCTTCTCGTGAGATGCTCTGATTTGTGAGAGGTGTGTGTCACAACTTTCGTCAAAGTGGCCAATTCTTTTACCACTGCATCTTGGTGCCATGACATGACATCAAGGAAGGTTTCATGTATTTCTGATCATTTTTTATTTTTTTTGGAATTTAAAAGCCATGGTTCTCAATGTTTGTGTCCAAGCCGTGACACCAATATGTTTGAAAGTTCCTTCCAATTTACTGCACAAGGCATTAACTTGCACATAAGGACACAAATATGATTTTCCAACACATGATGGTTTGCTGTTGCATGTACATGTAGTTCAAATTTGAATTACGGCCATTATATGGCTAGGAAGTCACTTAATGTCTTAAAAAGGTCAGATGAACCCTAAAAAATTCCAAATTTTAAAATCACAGTTGTATCAGTGCATGTTAACGGTACAATTTTTTTTTGAACAATTTCCATCACCATCCATTGCCAATGTACTCCAAATTAGTCTGTCGCAAGTAATTAAAAAATGGACTACATCGCAAACAGTTGGTTATAGGAACCATTTGCGATGAAAATTCGCGGGCCTTTTTATGTCTTCCTCCATAAGCTTCACCGGATTCGTCTTCCCAAGCGTCGTTCACCCCCGAATACTCGAGTCCCCGATACCCATTCCCCATCCCCTTCTTGCAAAGAATGACGCTGTGGAGACGCTTCATGAGGGCCCGTACGATCGCCAGGTCCTTCCCGAGCGGCTCCGCCTCCGCCGAGAGCGCGGCCGCATCCGCATTGAGCACGACCGCATCCACCGAGAGGGCATCTACGGTGGCCGACAGGGCAGCTGCAGCAGCCGAGATGGCTGTAGCAGCTGCTGCGATGGCGGCTGCAAATGCTGAGAGCGCTCGAGCAGTTGTCCGTGCCGCGGAGGTCGCCCTGGCCCGGGTCGAGGCCCATCCACGCCCAGGTCGAGGACGCCCACGCCAAGATATTCCAGGCCTTCTCGGAATCCAGCATGCACCCCATGTCCGAAAAGGCGGCAGAGATGCTTGTCGACGATGCGGCGACGGAGGCCATGGAGCCCCTGCTTCCTCATGAGATAGTCGAGCGGGAGCTGGAGATGCAGGAGGCGGTGGAGATCGAGGAGCACCGGAAGGAGGAGTTGCGCGTTGCTAAGTAGGAGGTAGAGAGCCGCCTGTCCATCGAGGAATCGGCGATGGAGTACCAACGCGAGCTCTGGCGCCACCACTACTACGAGTACTACAACCTTGAGGGCGGCGCCGAGGACGAGGACGAGGACGACGACACGGTCGACTTCAGCCTAGGGGACGCGGAGTCCACAAGCGGCGGCATGTTGCCAGGACAAGTCATCGACATCTCATCTTGCACCGGCGAGGCATAGGGCGGCGACGCGTCGGCGGCTTTGTTTAAATTATGCGTACTTGGCCTTTGTTTATAACGCTGGTCTTTTGGTGGAGCAATGTTTAGGTCAACTGGCTCTGTTAATTTACTAAAATTTCTCGATTCAGTAAGTGTGGTCCGTGTGATGTAGGCTCTTTTGTGTACCCCCCAAATTAGCAAGTGATGTTAAATATGCAATGATGTGGATGAGCACTGTACCCAGGGAAATTTCTACCAAAATTCGAGTGCTCAAACTCATCGCATGCACGTAAAGCAGAAGAATCATTTGCGATGCACACATTTGTTCAAATTGAATGGTGTCCGACGACACTGCGCGCCAAGTCTCCCCCCCCACCTTTCGAATTTTTTTGCCTACCACCGAAATATCTAACTCTTCCCCCCTCCCCACCCCCTTTTCTCCCCGACCACGAGCCACATTTCCCCTGTTTACTCCTTCCTTCCTTCCCAAGCTATAGCCGCTTCCTCGCTTGCTTTCCTCGCTCTCGCCGTCTCGCATCCGACCGCCGCGGACACCATGGTCTTCTTTGACCTCTCCAGCGGTTCCTCCTCCGACAACGACGACTATGTCACCAGCCGGGTATGCCTCTCTCCTCTTTCTCGCCCCCTAGGCTTAGGGTTCTGATTTGTAATAAAGGATTTTAATCCGGGGGCCGATTTGAGCCATTTGTTCCTCTTGTAGCTCCCTAGGACCATCACTTGCAAGGAATGGAGTGGGGTAGCTGAAGATCTGCCTGCTCGTTGTCACCATGAATCTCCATGCATGAAGTTAGTGGCTTTTGAATCTGTGGACAGTGGGAGGAAGTTTCTAGCATGTGCAGAGAAGGTTAGCCCCACTTTCGTTGTTACAAATCATTTGTTAGATGTGATTCATACACTGTCACTATGCTATGTTAATATGGATGTGATTAAGACACTGTCAAAGTTTCTACCTAGTATCTAAAAATGTTGCCATCTCATCAGCGGTGCCCTGAGAAAATTATTTGGCACCACTTCAGCAGTTTGTGCACCCAACTTTGCTCCACACATCCGAGCAGCCAAGCAGTAAAATACTAATACTTTATGGCACGAAGGAACTGGGTATCGGAGCAACTAGGTGCTCCAGTTCCTTGAATTTTTCCTCTGGCAACGACTCCGCAGTGCAGGGCACCGGTGCCAAATGTAGCAACAATTGATTTGACACCGGTTTTGGCCTACACATTGGAGGGCCTCTAGTGGTATTAATTCTATGTTATTAAATTTGTGCATGTACATACCTGTTAGTATTAATTTGATGGCATTGAAACACTATCGTTGTGCTGTTGCAGTTATATTTAGCTTCCTCATAAAAAGGTCAATTTGTTATTATAGTACCTGACTAAGAACTTAATTATAGCTTGTGATGTTCCTAAATTTGGTTGTTGTCTCAGTATCAATTAATTCATTTGCACATTGAACTTTTTGAGAAGATATGTCATAATAAATGTGTTTCTTCAGTTTTCAAAATATGTATGTGGTGATTTTCTATGTTGCTAGAAACCCATTTTCCCTACAACTGTAACTGATTTAGTTTTAAATAATATAGGATGAACGGAAGTGTTCTTACCTGGAGTGGGTTGATCAAGAGTGGCCACCGTCTTTGAAAATGTGCCTAGCAAAGCTCTGGAGCATGTTTGAGGAAGAGAATAGAGATAGGCTTAGAGAAAATGTTGTCAACGCTGAAGAATATTTCAAGGTACTGGAAAAAAAGAGGAAGAAGGAGAATGGGCTCGGATTTTTTAAATTAGACTTTGCTAAGATGGTGTTTGCGAAGGAGGAGGCACTCTCCCAGTTGGTCAGTGCAAAACAGGTTCTTACTGAACTGAAAGTAGAGGTGGAGAAGACTAATCTGGCTGATCATGCATCAGTCGATTAGGGAAATGAATATATTGTTCTAATATTGTGCTCGGCATACTTTGTGCTTATGAAGGTGAACTAGCTATATCTTGTACTGTGCTGTATTATCGTAGCTATCATACAGTGATGTTAAAATATATTTGTGTGCCTGATATGAAAGTGGTAAACAGTTGTTCGATATGAAATTGGAATTTTCTTAATATTGGAGGTATTAATAGTAAAGTAATAAGCCTGCTAAATGGGTCATGGATTTTAGTAAAAGCGTGTGTGATGGATAGCCCAATGGCATACAATTTTCTTCATCGAATCATGTGTGATATACTTGAACAACGCAAACATTTGTTCCATAATTATTGTGTGGGATGGCAAGGTGATCTCTCACGGCTTGTCCTACGAAAGTGTCTGTGTTATCTCCCCTGATCGCACACGAACGGAAAAATTGTGTGTGATGTATATACGAACGGAAATGTTTGTCTGGGATTCACTGTGTGGGATGTATATACGAACGAAAACGTTTTTCTAGGATTCACTATGTGGGATGTACATACGAACGGAAATGATTGGGCCAGTATAATTGTCTGCAATGGCTCGCCCGATCGCACACGAGCTCTTTTTGCCCCGCGTGTGTGACCGGAGGCCCTATCGCCGACGGTTTCTGGGTCGTGTGGGAAGGACCCCCCCCCTATCGCACACACAGGCAAGGCGACGATTTAAAACTTTATGGCGGAAAGGGGTAAAAACCGTTTGTATAGCACGTCGTTGCACCAATGATTAGCTGTTATAAATGCTTCTACTTCACGCAACAATCCTTGGTATGCAGACTATGCTAATTTCATTGTTGCCAAATATATACCACCTAGTTCACATATCAACAAAAGAAAAAGTTCTTCTTTGATTTAAGACATTACTTTTGGGATGACCCACATTTATATAAAGAAGGAGTAGATGGTGTTATTAGGCGTTGTGTACCTGAGCATGAACAGGAACAAATCCTACGGAAGTGTCATTCCGAGGCATACGGAGGGCACCACGCGGGAGACAGAACTGCACATAAGGTATTACAATCTGGTTTTTACTAGCCTACTCTCTTCAAGGATTCACGCCTAGGAATTATTCACTTTTTATTGAACCTTTAGATGTCTGGGGTTTTGATTATATGGGACCTTTTCCTTCATCTAATGGATACACTCATATTTTAGTTGTTGTTGATTATGTTACTAAATGGGTAGAGGCTATTCCAACTAGTAGCGCTGATCATAACACATCTATTAAAATGCTTAAAGAAGTTATCTTTCCGAGGTTTAGAGTCCCTAAATATTTAATGACTGATGGTGGTTCACACTTTATTCATGGTGCATTCCGCAAAATCCTTGTCAAATACGATGTCAACCTTAGAATTGCATCACCTTATCATCCTTAGTCTAGTGGTCAAGTTGAATTGAGTAATAGAGAAATAAAGTTAATTTTGCAAAAGACCGTTAACCGATCGAGGAAGAATTGGTCTAAGAAACTTGATGATGCATTATGGGCATATAGAACCACTTACAAAAAGTCCTATGGGTATGTCTCCGTATAAAATGGTCTATGGAAAAACATGTCATTTACCTCTTGAGTTAGAACACAAGGCATATTGGGCAATTAAGAACTCAATTACGATTTCAAACTTGTCGGTGAAAAGAGGTTATTTGACATTAGTTCCTTAGATGAGTGGAGAACACATGCTTATGAAAATGCCAAGTTGTTTAAAGAAAAGGTTAAAAGATGGCATGACAAGAGAATTCAAAAACAAGAATTTAAAATTGGTGATCAAGTGTTATTGTACAATTCTCGTTTCAGATTTTTTGCGGGCAAACTTCTATCTAAATGGGAAGGGCCTTACATCGTTGAAGAGGTTTACTACTCCGGAGCCATCAAAATTAACAATGCCGAAGGAACTAACCCGAAGGTGGTTAATGGGCAAAGAATTAAGCATTATATTACAGGTACCCCTATTAATCTTGACACCAATATTATTCAAACAATTACACCAGAGGAACATCTAAAGGAGGCCTTCCGAAGCACTCCAGAATCCTGAAAAAGGAATAGGTATGTGATACGGTAAGTAAACCGACTCTAAAAATTCCGTAAAAATATTTTTTGACAGTTTTGGAATATATAAAAAAATTAATAAAAGAAATAGCCAGGAAAGTGCACGAAGGGCCCACAAGATCGGGTGGCGCCCCCTTGGGGCGCGCCATGTGAGCTTGTGGGGCCCTCGTGAGCCTTCTCGACTCCGTATTCCTCTCGAAGACTTGTCATGCAAGGGAAAAATCATTGTATATATGTTTCGCTGTTTTGACTTCCGTATCACGTGTTCCTCCTATGTTCTTGTTTTGGGCTATTTTCTGTCAGGTTTTTAGCGCCGGGAGTCATGTCTTCTTCCTCCTCCAACAATGTGGGAGACGATGTTTGGCTACTTCAGGTGGAGCAAAAAAGAGAGCAGACGGAGGAGGTTATCATGAGGGAAGGATCGGGGGATTCAATGGAGGTCCACCCTCTGGCTTCGGAGAGAGGCACCCTTGCAGGCATCTCCACTACTCCAAATCCCCATCAAGCCATGAGGATGACAATGAGCCAAGGAAGTCTCGAGGTATTGGAGGAACCAGTCTCAAGAAGGCTCCCGTGCAGGTTACACGGAAACAATTATCATAATTATGGTGTCAAAAACACCTCTCGTATGCACATACCCTCCAATTGGGATATTTCCCGTCCAAGTGAAAGTGATGTAGCAAAGAGTTCATGGTGGCTGGAGAATAAATACATCATGATAGAAGTGCAAAAGAATTCCACCATGATTCAACACCTGCTCCATGAAATTCAGGATATGATGGGAATTCTTATGAGCTTGGCGCAAGACAAGCCCACCACTTCATCACCACCATTGCCCAAGAAGGAAACTTGAGTACACGGGTATGGGCACCACCCTTGGCTTGTTCCAAGCTTGGGGGAGGTGCCCCAGTATCGTATCACCATCACTTTTACCATCATTATCTATCTTAGTTCGATCCTTAGATATCTCGTGAATTAGAAGAATAAAATATTAGTATGAATTAGCTTCTAGTGCTTGTTTCGTGATATATCTGTCTATGTAATCGTGTGTGAGAGCTATATAATAAAGAGTAGTTTGAGTCTGGTCATTTTGTTCTCTTGTTTATCTTAGCAATAATTAAAATTCATAAGCTAATCCCATGAGGAGTAATGACTCCACATACAAAAAGTATAATGGGTAAAGTTTATTGGGAGTTAGCAAACATAGCATCGGTCATTGAAGCAATTCATGAAAGAATAATAAGGGAAGAGAAATCTCACATATAAATATACCATCTTGGACATCTTTTATGATTGTGAAACACCCATTAATTATTTCCAAACTTGATCAAATAGTTGATGTTGGACAAGGAAGACAACATAATGAATTGTGTTTGCTTTCATTCACATAGAAAGTATATTGCCATGGATCCTCTAACATGTGGTGCTTGCTCATAATCTTTTGCTAGCCAAAATTTTGTACTAAGTAGAGATACTACTTGTGCATCCAAAAACCCCTAAGCCAAGTTTCTTGTCATGAGAGTCCACCATATCTACCTATGGATTGAATAAGATCCTTCAAGTAACTTGTCATCGGTGCCAAAGCAATAAAAATTGCTCCTAAAGATGTATGATCTTTTATTGTAAGGGAAAAATAAGCTTTGTATGATCTTGTGATGGCAAATAAATAAAAGTGACAGACTGCATAATAAAGGTTGCTATCACAAGGGGCAATATAAAGTGATGTTCCTTTGCATTAAGAGCTTGCACATCCAAAACAAAAAAGCGCATGACAACCTCTGCTTCCCTCTGCGAAGGGCCTATCTTTTATTTTTCTGCTTTTATTATTATGCAAGAGTCGAAAGTATTCACTCGTATTCCATTCTTAATTATTCTCCACTTGGCAAGCATCATGTGGTGGGGAAAGATTCAAGCACATATATCCAGTTGGATGTGTGGGTGATCATGAATTATTATTGTTGACACTATCCTTGAGATAAATAAGTTGGGAGGTGAAACTATAAACCCCCATCTTCCTACGTGTCTGACTGAAATGTTTGTTCTAAAAATATGCTTTGAGTGTCAGCAATCATGGAAGACTATATGATGGTTGAGTATGTGAAATTTGCTAAATCAAAAGATCTTACATAGATTCTTCCTGAGATATCATGAATTGTAATTCCCTTGATGACTGAGAACATAGTTTGCTAGTTGCCAAGAAAGTTTGTTCTTTATACTTTGGCATTGTGGCCGAATTATTACTTGATCATGAGAAGTTTTATGATGATTCATTGCTGTCATAATAATGATCATGATGCTGCCATATCCGTATTTTATTTTATCGACTCCTCTCTATATAAACATGTGGTCATGATTACCGAGTTCGGTGTTCGCTTGAGGACAAGCGAGGTCTAAGCTTGGGGAGTTGATACATCCATTTTGCATCATGATTTCCTACTGTTATTTATAATTTTTTAGATTAGTATTTCACTCTATGATGCAATTCTCATGCCTTTTCTCTCTTATTATGCAAGATTCACACGAAGATGGAAATTGCCGGCAGCTGGAATTCTGGACTTGAAAAGAGCTACAGCAGAGATAGCTATTCTCCGGAGCTCCAAATGACCTGAAAATTTACGGAGAATTATTTTGGAATTAATAAAAAAATACCGGGAGAAGAATCATCGGGAGGGGCCCCACTGATAACCCACAAGTATAGGGGATTGCAACAGTTTTCGCGGATAGTATTTCACCCAGATTTATTGATTCGACACAAGGGGAGCCAAAGAATATTTGCAAGTATTAGCAGTTGAGTTGTCAATTCAACCACACCTGGAGATAAAATATCTGCAGCAGAATATTTAGTAGCACAGTAATATGATAGTTTCGATAGCAGTAACAACAGTAACAATAGTAATGGCAACAGTAACAGTAGCAGTTTTGTAGCAACTGTAAAGCAGTAGCAACAAAGTAACTTAGCAGAAACCAATATGAGAAACTCGTAGGCATTGGATCGGTGATGATAATTATGTTGGATGATATTCATCATATAACAGTCACAACCTAAGGCGATACACAATAGCTCCAATTCATCAATGTAATGTAGGCATGTATTCCGTATATAGTCATACGTGCTTATAATAAGAACTTGCATGACATCTTTTGTCCTACCCTCCCGTGGCAGCGGGGTCCTTAAGGAAACTAAGGGATATTAAGGCCTCCTTTTAATAGAGAACCGGAACAAAGCATTAGCACTTAGTGAATACATGAACTCCTCAAACTACGGCAATCATCGGAAAGAATCCCAATTATTGTCACCTTGGGGTATGCGGATCATAACACATAATAGGTGCATATAACTTGCAAGATAGGATCAAGAACACAAATATATTCATGAAAACATAAAGGGTTCAGATCTGAAATCATGGCACTCGGGCCCTGGTGACAAGCGTTAAGCATAGCAAAGTCATAGCAACATCAATCTCAGAACATAGTGGATACTAGGGATCAAAGCCCTAACAAATTGACTCGATTACATGATAAATCTCATCCAACCCATCACCGTCCAGAAAGCCTACGAAGGAATTACTCACGCCCGGTGGTGAGCATCATGAAACTGGTGACGGAGGATGGTTGATGATGACGACGGCGTCGAATCCCCCTCTCCGGAGCCCTGAACGAACTCCAGATCAGCCCTCTTGATGAAGAACAGGAGGTGGTAGCGGCTCCGTATCGTAAAACACGATGAAACTTCTTCTCCTATTTTTTTTCTCAGGGAAAGTGAATTTATAATGTTGGAATTAGGTCAGACGGCCGCCTGTGGGCCCCACAAGGCATCAGGGCGCGCCCTAGGGGGGTCGCGCCCTGTTGCCTTGTGGGCAACAGGTGGCCCCTCTTCTGTTGATTCTTGCACCAGTAATTTTTATTTATTCCATAAAAAATCTCCAAAAAGTTTCGTCCAATTCCGAGAACTTTGATTTCTGCACAAAAACAACACCATGGTAGTTCTGCTGAAAACAGCGTCAGTCCGGGTTAGTTTCATTCAAATCACGCAAATTAGAGTCCAAAACAAGAGCAGAAGTGTTTGGAAAAGTAGATACGACGGAGACGTATCACCCACCAGTGAGACACAAGCTCAGGCGGAGCCCCCCGGGGGCGCGCCATGTGAGCTTGTGGGCCCACCAGCAAGCCTCTGTGGTACATCTTCTCCTATATGATGTCATTTTCCCTAGAAAAAATAAGAAGAAGACTTTCAGGACGAAGCGCCGCCGTCTCGAGGCGGAACCTGGGCAGGAGCACTGTTGCTCTCCAGCGGAGCTATTTTGCCAGGGATACTTCCCTCCGGGAGGGGGAAATCGAAGCCATCGACATCACCAACGTTCCTCTCATCGTGGGAGGACCAATCTTCATCAACATCTTCATCAACACCATCTCCTCTCAAACCCTAGTTCATCTCTTGTATTCAACCTTTGTTTCAAAACCTCAGATTGGTACTTGTGGGTTGCTAGTAGTGTTGATTACATCTTGTAGTTGATGCTAGTTGGTTTATTTGGTGGAAGATTATATGTTCATATCCTTAATCATATACAATACCCCTCTGATCTTGAACATGAATATGATTTATGAGTAGTTACTTTTGTTCTTGAGGACATGGGAGAAGTCTTGTTATAAGTAATCATGTGAAGTTGGTATTCGTTCAATATTTTGATGATGTGTATGTTGTTATTCCTGTCATGTGAATGTCGACTACATGAAACTTCACCATATTTGGGCCTAGGGGAAAGCATTGGGGAGTAATAAGTAGATGATGGGTTGTGAGAGTGACAGAAGCTTAAACCCTAGTTTATGTGTTATTCCGTAAGGGGCTGATTTGGATCCATATGTTTCATGTTATGGTTAGATTTATCTTAATTCTTCTTTCGTAGTTGCGGATGCTTGCGAGAAATCATAAGTGGGTTCCTTGTTCAAAGAACAACACCCTAGCACCGGTCCACCCACATATCAAATTATCAAAGTAGTGAACGTGAATCAACTAAACATGGTGAACGTGACTAGATGAGAATTCCCATGTGTCCTCGAGAACACTTTGCTTTATACAAGAGAAACTTCCGGCTTGTCCATTGCTATAAAAAGGATTGGGCCACCTTTCTGCACCTTTGTTACTATTTTTACTTGTTACTCGTTACGAATTATCTTGCTATCAAACTATCTGTTACTACTACTTTCAGCACTTGCAGAGAATACCTTGCTAAAAACCGCTTATCATTATCTTCTGCTCCTCGTTGGGTTCGACACTCTTACTTATTGAAAGGACTACAATTGATCCCCTATACTTGTGGGTCATCACTCACCTCGTGACAGAAGGGGTAGCGAGGCACGTATTTGTATTGTTGCTACTAAGGGTAAAACGACGGGGTTCAATCATATTGCTTGATTTTATTCTGTCTACATTATCCCATCATCCTCCAAGCATTACTCTGTTTGATATGAACTTAATACCTTAAGATGCATGCTGGATGGCGGTCGAGGGGTGGAGTAATAGTAGTAGGTGCAGGCAGGAGTCGGTCTACTTGTCGCGGACGTAATGCCTATGTACTGATCATGCCATGAATATCGTCATAACTATGCGCTTTTCTATCAATTGACCAACAGTAATTTGTTTACCCACCGTATGCTATGCTTATGAGAGAGATGCCTCTAGCGAAAACTATGGCCCCCGGGTCCATCCAAATCAAATTACTAAAACCCTAATTTACTTGCTGAAATTTATTTCTTTTTAATTCTGTTTGCAATTTATAAACCTATCACTATCAGATTTGATCCTTGCAATTAACGAGTACAAGGGGATTGATAACCCTCTTGCCCACGTTGGGTGCATGTATTTGCTCTTGTGTGTGCAGGTACTGTCGACCTTTGTTTGTGTGGTTCTCCTATTGGTTCGATAACCTTGGTTCTCTACTGAGGGAATTACTTATTCGCTACTATATTGCTTCACCCTTCCTCTTCGGGGAAAATCCCAACATAACTCACAAGTAGCAGAAAGAATAACTGGTGCCGTTGCCGTGGATATATCATCAAACAAAGCAAGGTCCCTTGATTCACATTATCATTTACTTGTTCTACTTTTTATTTGGTTTTATTAGTCTCGTTAAAAAGTCAAAAATCAAAAAATATTTATCTTGTTTGCTCGCTTGCTTGAATTGTCACCATGTCTCAAGAAAACACTAAGTTGTGTGACTTCTCAAATACTAATAACAATGATTTTATTAGTACTCCAATTGCTCCTACCGCCACTAGTGCGGAGTCATATGATATTAATGTTGCATTACTGAATCTTATCATGAAGGAACAATTTGCTGGAAATCCTAATGAAGATGTTGCATCCCATCTTAATACCTTCGTTGAATTATGTGATATGCAAAAGAAAAAAGATGTGGATAATAATAGAAATTATTTCCTTTCTCACTAAGAGACCATGCTAAAACTTGGTTTTCATCCTTACCTCGCAATAGTATAGATTCATGGGATAAATGTGTGACGCCCCTGCTCGACCGTGCACTAATCATACACGCAAACGTGCACGCTCGAGATCAGAGACTCACGGGAAGATATCACAACACAACTCTAAACACAAATAACAGTCATACAAACTTTATATTACAAGCCAGTCGTCACGAGGACCCGAATACATAAGTCATACACACAAATAATATCTGGGTACAGACATAGTTAGTCAAGTTTGCCTTAAGAAGGCTAGCACAAACAGCGACACTGATCGAAAAGGCGAAGGCCTCCTGCCAAGGGCCTCCGAACTACTCCTGGTCGGCGGGCTCAACGTAGTAGTAATGTCCTCCGGGGATCTCCTGCTCCTGGGCTCCGTCGTCTGATCGTAGCAACCGGGTATGGGGAAAAGAGATAGCAAAGCAACCATGAGTACTCATCCAAAGTACTCGCAAGACTGACATCAGAACTATACTAATTATGCATCGGTATCAAAGGAATGGGGCTATATCATTGGACTAAACTACAGAATTGCCAGAACAGAGGGGGAGAGGCCTAGCCTATCGAAGACTAGCATCTTGAAGCATTTCTTGCAGCAATAGAAGAGAGTAAAGCAAGATAATATATAATCAATCATATTTTAGTAATGCCCTAGGATCTTTCCTCGTCTACCCTCCAAGAAAGTAATCCCGAGAGCAGTAGTATCGGTTTATCATTGTATCAGTATCCATTTGTAGTTGTAGCAGATCAGGATACAACTCCGAGCGTGCTGTTACCGTGGACATGGCTATTCGAATAGATCACTTCCATGCAGGGGTGCACTACTGTTACCCAACACGCTCGATTACATCTGGCCAGACACACTTGCTGGGTAATGCCCAGCCTCGGGTGATCGACACGACGTAGTCCTACCTAGGCTCAGCAGAGAGGTCAGCACGCCGGTCTAAATCCTAAGTGTGAAGGGGTCTTGGGCCATCGCCCTTTGCACTCCTGCACGTTGCGTGACTGGCCGGGGCCCAGGCGCGACACTGTATACACAATGACGTAACCAGCCCACCCCAGCAATCAGCCCGCATCTCTGAGCTGTGACGTCTGAAGAGCTTTCAGCTGATACATACGACGTAGAGGGCCCCATTAAACCATTATCCCACGTGGTGGTAGTGCGTATAAGGCCAGCGGCCTACTCAGATCAAATACCCAAATCTGTTAGGCATGTTTAGTAACTCGCAGAGACGAACAGGGTTCCTGTCGTTCCGACTTGATAACACACGGCTCGCGGGTGCTCTTGGAGCCGACCCGTCTTTAGTATTGTTTGCTCGCGGGCACCCTTGGGGCCAGCCCGACTTTAACAGTTCAAAGTATTGCAATAAGTAAACATTTCCGTGATCATCACCCAGAGTGATCACGGCCCAATATCAAGCATGGCAAACGGACAACGATGAGGGGCCAGTTGATGAAACATAGCATACCTATCTAGGCATCATAGGGTAGCAGGTAGGTATAAACAACAGGCGACAAAATCAGGCTATGCATCAGAATAGGAGCTATCGGAATATAATAGAAGCAATTCTAATGCAAGCATAAGAGAGAAGGAGTGGGCGATATCTTATGATCAAGGGGGTTTTGCTTGCCTGGAAGCTCTGCTGAGAGGGGCTGGTCGTCTGAAGGCTGCTCGTCTGGAGCGTAGTGGTACTCAGCTGCGTCGGCGGCGGTCTCGGCGTCTATCGGGGGAGAAGGAGGGGGGAAGAAACAATAAATACACGGCAACAATGCAACAGCGATGCATGACATGCCTAAATGATATGCAGAGGTGATATAATGCCTATCTGGCTGCTTTAGATAATTTAGGAATTTATTTGGATTTATTTTATTAAGGTTATGCACTATTCATCTATCGAATACGGGCAAAAAGTCCCATGTTCATCTAGATAGGAGTGATGGTCAAGCCTGTAGATGTGCAAAGGTGGGCGCGGGGAGGGCTCAAGGCGGCGAATCGACGACAGCGACGCGGGCATCCGTAGGTTGAAGATGACGACGTCGACGACGTTGCAGCGGCTCCGAGCTCCAAGCAGTCGGGGCAGAGGGCGTAGTCGAGGTCGGGGGACCGATCTGGCACGGTGAGGCGGCGAAATGGTGGCGGTGGCTACGCGGACGCGCGGTGGACGGAGAAGGCAGCGGCGGCCATGGCGGGAGGAGGAAGTAGGCGAGCGAGGGGAGGGGGAAAAATATCTCAGGGGACGGCTAGGGTTTCCAGGGGGGCCTCCTTATCCTCCCCGCAGCCCTGTAGCGACGCGGGGCGAGCAGGCGTGGCGGGAACGGCGATGCCAGCGACGGGCGCGGGCGTGCGCGGGCGACCGTGGTGAGCAGTAGGAAGGGGGCGCTGGCGAGGTGGGCTGGGCCGCGCGGCTGACTTAGGCCCAGCTACGGCGGGCTTTTTCTTTTTCTCTTTTCTTTCTCTGTTTTCTCTTTTTCTTTTCTGCCTTGCAAAATGTCTGGCGTCCATTTCAATTTTATAAAATATGGGAATTGTCCATTTAAATACTAGGCAATATATCTCACTGCCAGAAAAAGGTTTAGAGCCTAAATGATTTCATTTGAATTTTAATTAAATAAAAAGGTATTAAATATTGTTGTTTGGTACTGTTTTGATGATGTTATGGCCATCTAGGTAATTTAGGTGATGTTGTTTTTCTTAACATAATTAGTTATGGATTAATTGCTATTTAATGAACATTTTAGTTTCCAAATTGGAACAACTTTTATTTTTCACTTTAAATTTGAATTTCCATTTGAATTGGAATTTGAAATGAGATATGATGCAGATGATGATCAAGCACTGTTAAGTATGGTGACTTGGCATTATCAAAAGGTGATCACTGTAGCTTAATTACATGGGGTGTTACAAAATGTAAGGATGCTTTTATTGCCAAGTACTTTCCTCCCAAGATTATATCTCTTAGAAATCAAATTATGAACTTTAAACAACATGACCAAGAACATGTTGCACAATCTTGGGAGAGAATGAAATTAATGATTAAGAATTGTCCCACTCATGGCTTAAATTTATGGATGATAATACAAAACTTTTATGCGGGACTAAACTTTGTGTCGAGAAATCTTGTAGACTCTGCTACAGGTGGCACATTTATGGGAATTACATTGGGAGAACCAACAAAGCTTCTCGATAATCTGACAAAAAATTATTCTCAATGGCACACCGAACGAGCTCCAACTGGTAAGAAGGTAAACTCTGTTGAAGAAGTTTCTACTTTGAGTGAGAAAATGGATGCTCTTATGAATATGCTTTCTAGTAAAAATGCTCATGTTGATCCCAATGATGTTCCATTATCTAGTTTGATTGAGCAAAATAATGATGCTATTGATATGAATTTTTTCGCTAGAAATAATTTCAACAACAATGCTTATAGAGGGAATTTCAATCCTAGACCGTATCCCGGTAATCCCTCCAATAATTATGGTAATTCATATAATAATAATAGGATACCTACTGAACTTGAGAACAACATTAAAGAATTTATTAGTTCTCAAAAGATTTTCAATGCTATGGTAGAAGAAAAAATAAACAAAGTTGATGACATGTCTAGAAACATGGATGGAATTGCTCATGATGTGGAAACTCTCAAGATTAAAATTTTGCCACCTAAAAGAGATGTAATAGCTGAATCTTTAAAGTCTATCCAAGTCACCATGGATGAAAGTAACAAAAGAATTGAGAGGTTAAGAGCTACACGGGAATTCCTAGAAAAAGCTTTCACACCCGGTTTTAATGATAATAATGAGGAAGATATTAAAATGATTGGCGTGACACCTATTGAATATTTTTTTAGTAATATAAAACTTGATGATAAAGGGACTGGAGATGAGTCAACTTTAAGTAGAAGGCGTCCCAATTGTTCGGAGGGTGATGATCTTAATGATAAAAACAATAAAAGTGGGTTTGAAGAGGTCAGAACTTTATATAGCGATGTGCCCACTAATTTGGATTACAAGGACTTTAATTATGATAATTGCTCTTTGATTTAATGTATTTCCTTGTTGCAAGCCATGATAAACTCACCCAATGCTCACGAAAAAAACAAAGCTTTTACCCAACACATCGTAGAAGCCCTTATTAAAGCTACCGAAGAAAAGCTAGAATTGGAATTATCAATACCAAGAAAATTACAAGATGAATGGGAACCTACTATTAAAGTTAAGATTAAAGATTATGGATGTAATGTTTTGTGTGATCTAGGTGCTAGCGTCTCTACTATACCAAAATCTTTATGTGACATTCTAGGTCTCACCAATATGGATGAATGTTCCCTCGATTTGCACTTAGCGGATTCAACAATTAAGAAACCATTGGGTAGAATTAATGATGTCCTTATAATTGCTAATAGAAACTATGTACCCGTGGATTTTATTGTGCTTGATATTGAATGCAATCTGTCTTGTCCTATAATACTTGGCAGGCCTTTCCTACGAACCATAGGTGCTATTATTGATATGAAAGAAGGAAATATAAGGTTCCAATTCCCACTAAAGAAAGGGATGGAACACTTCCCAAGGAAGAGAATTAAACCACCATATAAATCCATTATGAGAGCCACCTATGGAATTACATTAAAAGATGATAATATTTGAAACTATGCATTATGCCTAGTTAGGGGCATAAATCTATAGTGCTTGTTGGGAGGCAACCCAATATTTATTCTTTTGCTTTAATTTCATTTTTATTGTGTCATGGTACGACCATCTATGGGGCCATGCAGCCCCTTGTGGTTCGGCGGGGGAGGTCGACGTGCACAAAGAGCATGAACAATGGGGTGCGCGAGGGATTTACCCAGGTTCGGGCCGCTGAGAAGCGTAAAACCCTACTCCTGCCTTTGGTGTATTGATGGTGCAGAAGCACAGTACAAGGAGCGCCTATCCCGGCAAGGCGCGGGGGGAGCAGCTACGCGAGACGTGCTTGTGTTTGAAAAGGGGTCTGAATCCTCTAAACCGTTGCCTTGGCCCTCCTTTTATAGTTCAAGGGGTTACCACAGTGGCAAAACAGTAATTACATAGCGATTAGATAGCAAACAATGCTATCGTACCTAACTCTGCCTATTTAGGACAAAGGCATTAAATGCGACTCTAGGTGTCATGTGGAGAGGTAGTCCCGGCAAGGTTTCTGCACCGCTTGCCCAGCTACCTCGTATTATCCTGACACGCCTCTTGGACGGGTGTTGATAGGGGCAAATCTCGTCCCAGCGTGCTGACACGTGCCCGACAAGCCTCACCAACCAACCTGCGCGGTCGACACCTCACGCATCAGCGAACACCTGTGCAGCGAGGTGGAGCACTGGAGGGCTGGCTTAAGCTTGCCGGCACGGAGCTTGCCGGGTCTTCACCTTGTCGGTTCAGTCTTGCCGGCAAGGAATGTCTTCATCTTTGGTACTAGTCGAGTGTTGTGTTTTGAGCTTCTTTCTCGTAGCTTCTGCGGCTGGACTCCGAATCTTGATCTTGGCGGTTCCCGGCAAAGCTTTGGCCGGCAAGGAGGTTGCCACCGTCTATGCATAAGTCAGGGTATAAAATACTCATGTTTTATACACCGACAGGAGCCCCCGGGCCTGGGCCGTACGCGCGTCCGAAGCGTTGTTGGGCTCGGCCCAAACAATGCACAGACACGCGGCGGGGAACTGCTGCTGTAATTTTCGGTCATGATGATTATCCTGGCGCACGTCCAATCCACGCATTAAATGCGGATCGTGGGGATTTGGATTGTTGCGGTTATTTTTGCGGTAGTGCACCTGTAAAAGAACGTGGCTGGGGTAAACAGTGATGAGCCAGCCTCTCCTCGTGCCTTCCCCATAAAGAGGCAACCGCGAGGAGGCGTGGCTCATTCGCCCCTGCTTTCCCCTGCTTCATCTTCCTCCTCAAGCCAGAACTGCTTCCGCCGCCGCCGCTGCTGCTTCGCATCCCCAATCGACCTCCCCCTTCCCCTTCGATCCCTGATGGCGCCCAAGAGAGCGACGCAGCGGGGAAGAAGAAGCCCGCCAAGCCGATCGATCCCAAGGCAGAGGAGAAGAAGAAGGCGTTGGAAGAGCTAGAGAAGCGGCGGAGGGAGAATGCAATCTTCTCACCGTGCTCCTTGGACGCCAATGAGCTGATCAGGAGGTACGCATACATGTGGGGGAGGGACACCAAGGATCACAAGGCGCCCGTGGTGCTCCCCGAAGGCGACAAAGACCCCGCGGATTCTTATCCGTTCTTCTGCGCGTACTTTTACTGTGGTTTGGTCCCTTCCTACTCAGATTTCTTCAGCGCGATGATGTTCAGTTACGGGTTCAGACTGCTGGACTTCACTCCGAATGCGATGACTTGCATGGCGGTTTTCGCTCATCTGTGCGAGAACTTCGTCGGAGTGGCCCCCAACGTGGATCTGTTCTGTCACTTTTTCATTCCCCGGATCGAAGACAAGTCACTCTCCGGCAGCGTGGCCTAGATTCCCAGGGCAAAGACGAAGGGTGAGTACCTTGTCGGGCAGCTCCATCTCAAGTGGGAAGAATGGAGGGCCGAGTGGTGCTGGATCCAGGAAAAGGATTTTCCCCAATTCTGCATACCGCGCACAGTGAGGGTCATGCGCGGCAAGAACTGGAGCAGCATGGGCGCTACTGACGCCAAGCTTCGTCCGGCCCTGAACCGGATCGCCCGCCTTAAGGCCGCCAAGCTGACCATAGAAATGGTTGGCGCTGATTTCCTCCGGCGACGCATAGTGCCGCTGCAGAAGAGAGAGAGATTTGCTTGGGAGTACCAGAATGCCGCTGACGTCATGCGGCTGTATCCCGGGACCGGCAATAATTTGTCGGTTATGAAGCACGCCAGCCTCTGTGAGCAGCTGTTCTGGAAGACCGGCGTATTCCACTTGCCGGACCAGATCGTCCCGCTGCATATCAACTCCGCCAAGGACTCCATCTTGGCGGTGATGCCGGACTGTGACGCCCACGGAGTGAAGGCAGACTGGGATTTGCCCGCCTTGGAGTTCGAGATGGAGTGGGCCTCCAACCTGACGGAGAAAGCTTCCCGGAAGGAAATGGACCTCATCCGGGCCACCACTGAGGAGGAACTGGCGTATATCGCCAGTAGGGCTGCAGAGATCGTGAGGATCGACGCGGCAGGCGGTTCCGGTGCCGCGGCAGCCTTGGACGAAGAAGAGGAGCAGTCTGATGAAGAGGCCACCGAGGAGCATCAAGAGGAGCCTGCCGTGGATGAGACGGCCGAAGCCGAGGTTGTCGGGGCCGAGGCTGCCAGGGACGAAGTTGCCGGAACTGAAGCCGCCGGAGAGCCCGAGGAAGAAGAGGGCCCTCGGGCCCCAAAGAGGAGGCGTCGGCTTCGGAGGGCGGTCAGCCAAGACCCGGTGTGCACTTCTTCGCCGAGGGCTGGCCCCACGGTGAAGAAGACGACCACGAAGGCCGCCCGCCAAGAAGAAGCACGCCGGCAGTCCACCCGGCATCCCCGGACTCAGCCTTCATCTCCCCGGCCAGAGGTTGCCAAGGAAGCTGAGCCCCTTCAGCCGATGGGTTCACCTCCTCCGGCACTCAAGAGGGCGAGGGAGTCGCCCCCGCCAGTGATGTACGATTTCGATGTCCTTGGCCAGTCTGAGGAGGAGGAGGAGTACGTACTTCGCTTATTCCCGCCAAGCCTTGATTCCACTCGATTGCCATTTTAACTTGATTCCTTCTGTCTTGACAGGGACCCAGAACCGCTCGTGCATTGATCGAAGCGGCCCAGGTCTGCAGTAGCACAGGACCCTGCGGCAAGCGCTGGGCAGGGGGTTTTAATGGCTGAAGCCGTCGTTACCAGCCCCCAGCTGAGCCCCCTGCGCGAGGACGTGGTGCGGGTGCTTACCACTAGCACTGGTACTGGAGTCCCTGTTGCTGAGCCTGTCGTGGAGACGGAGGAGGCCCGCCAAGAAGAGGAGCACCAAGAAGCGGATCCAACCGTGGCTCCCCCATCCATCAATATCCCGGGGAGCGCTTCTCCGTCAAGGGCCTCCACCGACGAGCTTGCCCACACGGGGGCTACCCCGACGAGCGGGGCCGGCGACGACCGCGTGCCGGCAACGCAGGTTGCCGGGGAAGGAGCCCTTCCTCAGCAAGCACCAACGGGTAATCCTCTTGCCTTTGTACGCCTCTTCCGGGAAAGATTTATTTTTGTCTTCTTGAACATGACTTGTGATTTTGAATCCTATCTCACCCTTGTTTTCGCCTTGATCCACAGCTCAAACCTCCCCTAATGAAGGCGAAGACCTTGTGGAGGTGGCTGATATCGCAAGGGATGCCGCCGAGGAAGCCGTCAAGATCGTCGCTGGAGAGGGCCCCACACAGGTTGCCAAGGAGACCGGGACACTCCCCGACGAGTCCGAGAGGGCTTCCGACAGCACGCCCGACCCCGCCAGGATGGATGCGGAGAAGACGCCCGCCAATGTCGATGCGCCAACTCCCAGCAAGCAGTTAGTGGTGTCGATCCCGCCAGCTCCGTCAAGTGATTTGGCATTGGTCGCCCCTCAGCACGAGTCCGAAGCCCCCAGTTCCTCTGGCATCGCGGGGCCAAGCTTTGATGAGGATATAGCTCGGATCCTGCTCCCCTTGGTCTAAAGAACCGACGAATCCACCGATGTGGCTGACAACGCCAAAGATCTTGCTTTCATGGAAATCATGGCCGTCGGGTTCAAGGGCGTCCAGGAACGGTATAGCCGGAGGTGGGACAAGGTGCACGAAGAGCGCAATGCTGCGGAAGCTGAGGGAGAAGGCGGACGAGCTGCGCACATGGTACAGTCAATAGGCCCGCAATCTCAACGCTGCTACCGAAAGAGTGGCGATCCGCGACGGCAAGCTGACGGAGCGCGAAACGCTGCTCAACGCCAAGGAGAAGGATCTTGCCGCTCGGGAAGAAGCCCTTACCGCCACTCTTCGCGGCAAGGATGATGAGACTAAAGCGCTCCTCAAACGGCGGACCCAGGAGCTGGAAGATGGGCACAAGAAGCTTATTGAAGCCCAGGCCTCGGAGAACGCCGCCAAGCTCAAGGAGGCCGCTGATAAGGCTGCTGCTGCTGACTCCGCCAAGGCAGAACTGGAATCCCAGGTGGCCAAACTGAAGGAGGATCTTGTCGGCAGCGGCAAGGAGATCGAGGTTCTCAAGGACGAAGCGCTGAAGGCAGCCCGCACTTTGGGGGACTTGCAAGCACAGCTGTCGTCCAAGAACCAAGATCTCGACACTACCGCCAAGGCAATTGAGGACCTGAAATCCCAACTGGCCACCGTGGTAGCAGCTTCGGAATCTACGAAGGAGAGGGAGAGGGTCTTGACAGAGAAGCTGGAGAAGGAGGAGGCCTCGAAGAAGGAGGCTGAAAGCAACTACGCCCAGCTGCACGAGAACCTCTCCCTCTGGACCGGCAGGCTTGTTAATGCCGCCGAGCGCATCAACCTTCAAATCGCAAAGATGGATATGAAGAGCTGGGGTTTCTCCGTCAACGACAAGGAGGCCACCAGCGTCAGGTTGACCAAGTTCTTCGAGGGCCTTGTTGATGCCTTGAAGACGTACCAGGAAGACAGGTCTGCCTCGTTTGCTGATGAGTCCCGGAAATTTGCGCGTGAAATTGTGTACAACTCAGACAAACCGCTTAAGGAGCAGTGCGATCGGCAGAAGAGACAACATTGTGACTTCCACCGCTCGATGCCGTCCATAAAATGAAGGACACTGATAGTTGACTCGTGGTCTTTTGTAGAACAACAGTGATCATGTTGAAAACGTTGTTCTAAACTAGACTGGGTAGCCTTACCATACCTTTTGTGTCAGTCAGAACTTAAGCCCTTAAGTCTGTAACGTTAGTACTTATTGCATGTATCGAGACATGATGACTCTAGCACGACAGCAAAATGAGCCCTTTGGCTCATAGATGCTACCATGGCTGAAAAATTAGCCCTTTGGTTCACAAATGCTGCCATTGTTTGCTATGTAATCTTCCTATAGGTTGCCATGCATATGCTATGTTAATTTGGTGTCTATGCATGCTCACATTGTCCTTTTCAGATTCGTCAACCGCAACTTCAACAGTTCGGAGCCGCTGCCCCACGACCGAGCTACCGCTGTCAAATGCACAATTCTTTTACAAATTTGGCATGTGAAATGCATATGCTCATAATTCAACAATATCTATGTGTTATGTGAATTGAACGTGTATATGCAGATGTTGCAACTTGGATTCATGTAAAATGTGTTACATAATAACATTCATTATTTAATTGCATAATACTTCTTATATTTCTATATGTATGAAATGTGCAAATGTTGCCAGCAAAAAACGTTGCCGTGGTAGTATTTTTTTTGCCCTGCAAAATAAACTAGCAGCGCGTGCTTTATGGCGGACGCTGCCAATGATATAAAATACTAGCAGCGTTCGAGAAGCACGAATGCTGCAGGATAGCTCTAACAACAGCCGCTTTTACCGTACGCGCACGTCGCCAGTGTCAGACAGCCTGGCAGCGTGTACGCGCATCACACGCTGCTGGTTAGTAACACACTAGCCGCGTGCAGTTCGCACGCTGCTAGTTCTAACGCACTAGCCGCGTGCGTGGTACACGTTGCTAAAGGTACCCTACCAACAACGTCGTACCGGCGGCGTGCTACCCGAACGTGGTTGGAATGCTATATCGCACACGGCTAGTAGGGGTTTCCTGTACTAGTGGACGTTTATCTGTAGCCCTACAGGCATCATCAAATTAGTGATTCTAGCGATAAACAAAAAGCGCAGCTAAAGATTAACGACACCCAACCTTAATTTTGTACACGTGAACATATTTGAAACACCAAGGACTTTACATTGAAAGAAAAGTTAAATATTAAGCACTTGGTGTGAGATAAGATAGATATTTAGTTGTAAAATTAAATTAGAGAAAGATCCTATAGAGATGAAAGAGAAATGTCAATTACTGATGCACCTGATCATACACATGTAATAGAAATAAATTGTTGCAAACTGAAACTTAATAGACAAAAACAAGTATTTATAGCCAAAATTACTCCGGTGTGAAATCACAGTTTTAACTTGCCGACAATGAAGTCATAACATGTAGGATCGAAAGTATGTCTAGAGGGGGGGGTGATTAGACTACTTGACCAAATAAAATCTAACCTTTTCCCAATTTTAATTGTGGGCAGATTTTAGCAAGAACACAAGTCAAGCATCACCCTACACATGCAATTCTAAGAGTATAGCAGCGGAAAGTAAACAATTGCATATGTAAGTAAAGGAGGGGATCGGAGATTTCAAACGCAATGAAGACACGGTGGTTTTTGGCGTGGTTCCGATAGGTGGTGCTATCGTACGTCCACGTTGATGGAGACTTCAACCCACGAAGGGTAACGGCTGCGCGAGTCCACGGAGGGATCCACCCACGAAGGGTCCACGAAGAAGCAACCTTGTCTATTCCACCATGGCTTACGTCCATGAAGGACTAGCCTCACTCGGGGTAGATCTTCACGAAGTAGGTGATCTCCTTGACCTTACAAACTCCTTGGTTCAACTCCACATCATGTCGGAGGCTCCCAAGTGACACCTAACCAATCTAGGAGACACCACTCTCCAAAAGGTAATAGACGGTGTGTTGTTGATGAACTCCTTGCTCTTGTGCTTCAAATGATAGTCTTCCCAGCACTCAAACAACTCCTCACAGATTTGGCTATGCTGGAAGAAGGATTTGAGTGGAAAGCAACTTCGGAAAGGCTAGAAATTAAGGTTCAAATGGTAGGAATGGAATAGCTTGATCTCAACACATGGGTAGGTGGTTCTCTCTCAGAAAATGTATGGTGGAAGTGTAGGCACGTTCTGATGGCTCTCCTCTCTGAGAAGGAGGTGGTGGAGGGGTATATATAGCCTCCACACAAAATCCAACCGTTACACATTTTTGACCCAACTCGGTGGCACCGAAACCATCATCTCGGTACCACCGAACTGTGTAAAAGATATGAACTTTAGGAATCTCGGTGGGACCGATATGAACAACTCGGATGGACCGAAGTGCAATGGCTAGGGCAAACCTCATCTCGGTGGCACCGATTGCATCAACTCAGTAGGACCGAAGTGAAGCAATAAGGCAACAGAGAGTTGGCAAGCCATCTCGGTGAGACCGATTTGCAAAACTCGGTGAGACCGAAGTAGGTGCAAATGATCACAGAGAGTTGGCAAGGCCATCTCGGTGGGACCGAGATCCATTTCGGTAGATCCAATTTGTTAGGGTTTTGGCAGTGGCTAAGTCTAGGTGAACTCGGTGGCTCCGGATAGGAAATTTCGGTGGGGCCGAGTTGGAATGTGGGTTTTGGACATATTTGGGTAGAGAGAGTGGTTGAGGGTTTAGGAGTACTATCACTAAGCACTTGAGCAAAAAGACCATTAAGCAACACCTCATCCCCTTTTAATAATATTGGCTTTCCTATGGACTCAATGTGATCTTGGATCACTAAACCAAAAATGTAGAGTCTTGATCTTTTGCCAATCCTTGTCCTTAGCATTTTGAGGGGTCCACATCTCTAGTCCATGCCATGCCAATCATTGAACATCCTGAAATCTTTAACTTGAATGGACATTAGTTCAATGAGATATATGTTGTTATGAATTACCAAAACCACCAAGGGAGCAAATGTGCTTTCAATCTCCCCCTTTTTGGTAATTGATGACAACATATAGATCAAAGCTTGGACAATTTATTAAATGAATGGAATACGTCGTCGCTTTGAGAAGTATGTGATAAGCAAGAGCTCCCCCTAAATTTGTGCATTATTAAAAATTTGTGTTTGAATGCAAATGCACAATCGATTAGGCTCATGGGTCACTCTTCCATGTCACATACAACTTGGTGGAGCGCGCAAAATGATATGAGTGGAATAGAAAGCACGCATCACCAACACAAGTAAGTGATCATACAAGATAATGATAAAGATAAGCATTGATCATCACAAGAGGCATAGTATGATCAATCACATGAAGTAGCTCACAATCATAACGAAGCATAGTATCAAGCACACACATAGAAACAAAGTACCAACAAGCAAATTGTAGCAAAAGAACTCGAGAGAAATCCAATGGGCAAAGCAAAGCGAAACTCTCTCTCTCGAAGCTAAGATCTATACAAATTCTCCCCCTTTGGCAACAAGTACCAAAAAGATCGAATAGCTATAGGACTAATCGGCACTCTAAGCACGATCCTCCGAAGCTTCTGAAGGCGACCTCCTGCTGGCAGCTCCGGTGTGCGTAGATGGCGTCGAAAGAAGAGCATCCGCGAAGGCTTCAGCGGACATCTGCTGGGCTGGTGGAGTGGAGACCGTTGGGGGCACTGTAGCAGCAGCAGCAGGTGCAGAAACTGTGGTCCTCGGATCCACAACTGGCACTGCAGCAGATCTGGCTGCCCTAGGCACTGTCTGAAATCTCTCTATGGTTGGTCTGTCATCTCCACTATCATCAGAAGGGGCTGTCCTGACAGCATCAACATCGCTCTGCAGCTTCTCCATTGTAGTCTAGATCTCTGTGACCTTGACATCTAGATCAGGAAATTTTGTCTCGATTATCCGCTCTAAGCTAGCCTGGTGCTGGGTGAGGTTGGCCAGACTTCGCTCAATCCTCAGGGTGGCTTCTAGCAGATATGTCATTTGGTCAGACTTAGACTTGAGATTTGCAATTGGAGCATTGGGAGTTGTTGCCTCCTTGTCTGCTTTGGCTTCTTTGGCTTCTCGAATCTTCTGTTGGGCTTGAGCAGAAGTGGGATGCGAAGGATCCATCATGATAACATTATCCTCAAGTTCTGGACGCAGTGGCAGATGCTCACAATCAAGAAGATAAGTGTTGGTTCCAACCTTGGAATTGATCAACATCTGGATGTGTGGAGCATATCCGCACGATCTCTTCTGATCAGCTGCAGTCCTCTTGATAGTTTTCACAATCAAACTCATCACCTTAAATTTCTGAGGAGTGTCAAACAAATGCAGCAAGTTGATGGAGTGGCCTTGTATCATCTTATCATCGCCTGACTTGGGTAATAGAGTATACCGCAAGATAGTGTTAGTGGTGGCCAGTCCTGGTAGCAGATGCTTCACTGATCCAAGCTTATGTGTCTCGATGTCCTTCTAGGGTATTGCGGTGTACATGTTGGCCATGGAGTTGTGATCCATCTTGAGCTTGGCATAGATATCATAGTCATCATCCTCTTCCTAGGGAGCACCAAGAAGACTTGCCCACTCAGAGATGGTTGACTGGTACCTGATACCCTCAGTCATCCACACGATTTGGCCATCTGGATAGAAATGAGCTGTAGAGTAGAATTGCATTACCATTTCATCATTCCATTTTGTCATCTTCTGTCCAACAAAGTCATCAACACCTGCAATCCTGAAGCTCTCATGAACATGAGGGAAATAATCCTCATTTTCATCAATGTATTCCCAATCCACCCATCTCATGTCACTAACAATGGGCTTCTTATCAAGCAATACCGTCTCATAGAAATCTTGTTGTTCTTGAGTGTGAAAGCGATAATCACAAGCTATTTTCCTCCTTGCAGCATAAGGATCTGACAATCTCCACTGACGCAGTCCTTTGTCTTTCCTTAGCATCATATTTTCTGCAACTGGGTGTGCATCATCATGGTCTGGAATCTTGGGTTTCAATTTCCTGAGCACTAGTGGCTCTTCATCAACATTTGCCTCAAGCACTGGGGCCTTATTCTTCTCAGCAGCAGAAATATTCCTTGTAGACCTCTTGGGTGCTGGAGCTTTTGGTTTCGACTTGGTGGGGGCTGCAGTCCTGATTGCATCTGACATGAGCTTCTGAGCTTTTGCTGGGGGTGCATTAGCTGCTGGCTCCTCCTCCTCCTCTGAATCATTCCTCATGGAGGGTCTTCCTAACACATGAGTTGTAGTCTTCTAGCTCTCTTCTTCTTTGCTCCTGCAGCTGGTTCTGAGTCACTTGCCTCTTCAAGTGTGAATTGCATAGTCTGCTTTGGAACTTTCTTCATAGCAATTTTCTCTTTGGTACAGGTGGGCTTGGTGCTATATTCCTTGGCAAGCACCACTCTCTTCTTCTTTGTTGTTGCTTCACTGGCAACAAAGTCCTCGTCCTCACTGTCTGAGGTTCTCTTCTTCCTTGTTCTAGTGGCAGCCTTAGGAAGATCTGGAGAGCTCCTCTCTCCCTCATAGAAACTTTCTGCAGAGCTAGATCCTTCACTGAGTTCTGCATGCTGCTCTGACCTGTTCTGGCTGCCGCTGTCATCTGACATCTTGCTGAGCTGACCCTGTGAATAGTTGGGTATGGGCAGAGTAGATGAGTCATCACAAAAAGCAGAAGTTTTTCATAAAAATTGAGTTCAACTCTTAGTTTCAAGTTTTCACAGAAGGCATTTCGGATGGACCGAGTTGATCATCTCGGTGATACCGAAGCACTCTACAGAAACCTTGCACTCCATTTCGGTCAGACCGAGATGGGTTTCGGTGTCTTCGAGATGCTAGGGTTTCACTGAGACTTTACTCTCGGTCTCACCGATTCGTACAACTCGGTGGCACCGAGACGTACTTGTGCGATGGCCTGAGGCCAAATCGGTGGGACCGAAAATTTCTAATCGGTCGGTCCGAGATGCGTTCGGCGGAAACTTAAACCTAAATTTTTTGCTCGAATCTAATCTACGGAATTCTTCTTGTGGAATAAGCATTGCAATCCGTGGCAAGAATAATGGTAATCCTATCATGCACTGAATTGGAAAATGGAGCACGAGAGGGATCGAATCTCACCCTAACTCAGTGGAGATTCTCTACGGCGGCAACGGCAGGGCAGATTGCCGTTGACAGCGACAGAATCCGGCAGCGAGGGCGCACTGGAGACGACGACGAAGTCCGGAGACGAGGGCGACGGCAGCAACGGGGTGCGGGAGTGAAAGAGTCGAGAAGTTTCAACCGTTCAAGCCCGCGCGATATATATACCCGTACGCTGTCGGTGGCTCCGAGTTGGACAACTCGGTGGCACCGATATGTGTAACTGCACGCAGATTAGCACATCGGTGGCTCCGAAGTGGTTCAACTCGGTTGCACCGAGATGGAAAACCTAGATCAATCTAAGTGATTTCGGTTGGACCGAGTTTGAGTGAATTGGTTCGGCCGAAATCAGATAGAAGGTTTTGGAGGTTCAGCCCATTCAGATCGGTGGCTCCGAGTGCTCTTCACCCGGAGGGTCCGAAAATGACTTGTTCAATTTTTGTGATGCAGCAAGAATAGAATTTGAGACAAGAAAGCATAGATAGCTAGAGAAGGACTTAGGCATTCTTGTACATCCAATTGGCCAGAAAAACAAGACAATCAAAGCAACAAATGGATGTCCTCGAATGATGAAAACATGCAAACCAACATGCTCACACAATAAGATAGCAAATGAAATATGTGTCAAACATGCACAACCAATTCTAGCATCTATTAAGCAATGGCGATGTCTAGGTCATCTATATATGAGTATATTGACTTAGGAGCCAAATGAGAACATTTGATCATAGGTCATACTCATCGTTTAAGCACAAGTGGGGTTGCCACTTTTACATAAAGCATTGATGTGTTCACACCATTAGAGTTGCTTTAGCTCAATTTTTTTAGAGCAAAGCTCCCCCTAGATGTGATATCCCCCCTAAGAGGGATGAACTAACCTTGGGTTTTGTCGATGATGACTTCATGTAGATGTTGAAGATGTGGATGCTCAATGTTGATGTAGACCATCAAGAGTTGGGAGCAATCCTTTGGAGTTTTGTGCTTTCAATACCTACATGGGTTAGTCCCATACAAGGAACATACAAGGATATCCATAGACATAGAGTGAAATACACATATGATGATGTCCATGAATGCATTGAATACCTTGTTCCTTGTCTTACCAACAAGAGGGTTTGTGACTCCATGAACTAGTGCAAAATGTGGAAGTTGGTTGCACAAGTTCTTGCCATAAAGTATATGAGTGAAGTTTGTTGGCGGAGTCACCCTCAAGAACTCTCTAGTTCTTCTTCTTTTGGACCCACATCAACTTCATGGGAATCCTTGGAGTTGTAGTAGCACTTGATGAAGTAGAACTTGATGAAGTCTTGGGAACCCACTTGACCATGGCTTGAGGAGCTTCTTCAAATGAATCAATCTCTTCTTGAAGCTTGTTCTTGCCTTTTAGCTTGTGGTCTTGTGGCGGAAGATCTTCTTGAGCTTATGTTCCCTTGAAGGAAGTAGGATCATACTTCTCTTGTTGAGGAACAAACTTCGTCTTGGGGTATTGATCTTCTTCCCACTCAACTCCATTGGCATTGAACTTTCGTTCAAAACCAACACCTTGGTTCTTCCGGTGCCTTCCTTGCTTGCGTACAATTTCCTCAAATTGCTTACTCTCGGCAAGACTCTTGTAGACACCTTTTTCTATAATTCCTTTCAATAGCATATTTTCTTGCTCAAGTGTAATTTGGCTAAGAGAATCATTAGTGGAATCAATAGAACGACTAGAAGCAACAACATTGGATTTAGCATTGTTATTGTTACTACTAGAGGTAGAACCCTTTTTACCCTTGTTGCTATGCTTAGGTTTAACTTGTGGCATAAAGGTAGACAAGAGTAAACGTTTGGCAAGATATGAAGAACTCTTCTTTCGAAGATCGTCATTGATAGCTTTAAGAAACTCATGCTCTTCCTCTAAATTTAGCTTCTCGAAGCATAGCTTCTCATGAGTTCTTAGAAGGTCTCTATGATCCTCTTGAGTTGTTTCATGAGCTAACTTAAGAGCATTTAGTTCTTTAGTTAGACGCTCAATCTCCTTCATAGCATTGTCACTCGTTTCCTCTTGACTATCATGATTACTAGCATTTTCATTATAGCTCACAACACTATCTTTATCAACAAGTAAATCATCATCACCAAGCAAATCATCTTCATCACTATTGAAATCAAGATACTCGGGGTGTGATACCTTGGGGCCTTTTGCCATGAAGCATCTTCCAATTCCTTCATTTGGTGAGTTAAATAGATCATAGGAGTTGGATGACACAAGTGCAAGTTCGGCAACACCTTCATCTTGACTATAGTCGGAGTTGGAGTGATAACTTCTCTCGGAGTGGTTGTCGGAGTCGGAGCTGGAAACCCATTCACCAACATGAGCTTGATGTCTTTTTCTTGTGTAGCTCTTAGATGACTTGTCCTTCCTCTCTGAATCCTTGCTTCTTCGAGAGTGTCTTCGTTCATAACGATCATCTCTACTCCTTCTCTCCTTATGAGGTGATTCATCTCTTCTATGTCTTCCTCTTGGTGATTCGTCTCTTTTCTTGTAGGGAGCCGTACACTCACTGGAGTAGTGTCCAGGCTTTCCACAATTGTAGCAATTACGGTCACGACTTGATGATCTTCTCTCATAGTGTCTTGAGCTAGAACTTCTTTCTTTCCCTTTGTTCTTGTAGAACTTGTTGAACCTTTTCACCATTAGGCTTATCTCTTCATTGGATACTAGCTTGTCACTTGGAGTTGTTGGAGCATCGGTTGAGGCTTTGTAAGCACCTCTTGATTTGTTGTGTAGCTCCTCTTTGTCCTTGAGTGAAATTTCATGAGCAACAATCCTTCCAATGACTTCCGTGGGCTTGAGATCTTTGTAATTTGGCATCATTTGAATCAATGTGCAAACGGTATCATATTTTCCATCCAAAGCTCTAAGTATCTTCTTGATGATGAATTTGTCAGTCATCTCTTCACTTCCTAAGCCGGCAATCTCATTTGTGATAAGAGCAAGCCTAGAGTACATCTCAACAACTCCTTCACCATCCTTCATCTTGAACTTGTCAAGTTGACTTTGAAGCACATCCAACTTAGATTCCTTGACGGACTCGGTACCCTCATGCATATCAACCAAAGTATCCCAAATTTCCTTTGCATTCCCGAGGCGGCTGATTTTGTTGAATTCTTCGGGACACAAACCGTTGAATAGAATGTCACAAGCTTGAGCATTGTATTGCAACATCTTCAATTCTTCCGGGGTTGCTTCACGATCCGGTTCCTTGCCATCCTCAAAGAAGTCACCTTGCAAGCCAACACGAACAACAGCCCAAACGGCGGGGTTATGACTAAGAATATGCATTTTCATCTTATGTTTCCAACTAGCAAAGTTTGTACCATCAAAATATGGACCTCTACGGTGATAGTTACCCTCACTAGATATCATACTTTCCTAGGTTGTGAAACCAAGGCTATGATCACCAAAGCAATGGAAATCAAGGCTTACGGAGACCAAAGCTCTGATACCACTTGTAGTATCGAAAGTATGTCTAGAGGGGGGTGATTAGACTACTTGACCAAATAAAATCTAAACTTTTCCCAATTTTAATTGTGGGCAGATTTTAGCAAGAACACAAGTCAAGCATCACCCTACACATGCAATTCTAAGAGTATAGCAGCGGAAAGTAAACAACTGCATATGTAAGTAAAGGAGGGGATCGGAGATTTCAAACGCAATGAAGACACGGTGGTTTTTGGCGTGGTTCCGATAGGTGGTGCTATCGTACGTCCACGTTGATGGAGACTTCAACCCACGAAGGGTAACGGCTGCGCGAGTCCACGGAGGGCTCCACCCACGAAGGGTCCACGAAGAAGCAACCTTGTCTATTACACCATGGCTTACGTCCACGAAGGACTAGCCTCACTCGGGGTAGATCTTCACAAAGTAGGCGATCTCCTTGCCCTTACAAACTCCTTGGTTCAACTCCACATCGGAGGCTCCCAAGTGACACCTAACCAATCTAGGAGACACCACCCTCCAAAAGGTAATAGACGGTGTGTTGTTGATGAACTCCTTGCTCTTGTGCTTCAAATGATAGTCTTCCCAGCACTCAAACAACTCCTCATAGATTTGGCTATGGTGGAAGAAGGATTTGAGTGGAAAGCAACTTGGGAAAGTCTAGAAATCAAGGTTCAAATGGTAGGAATGGAATAGCTTGATCTCAACACATGAGTAGGTGGTTCTCTCTCAGAAAATGTATGGTGGAAGTGTAGGCACGTTCTGATGGCTCTCCTCTCTGAGAAGGAGGTGGTGGAGGGGTATATATAGCCTCCACACAAAATCCAACCGTTACACATTTTTGACCCAACTCGGTGGCACCGAAACCATCATCTCGGTAGCACCGAACTGTGTAAAAGATATGAACTTTAGGAATCTCGATGGGACCGATATGAACAACTCGGATGGACCGAAGTGCAATGGCTAGGGCAAACCTCATCTCGGTGGCACCGATTGCATCAACTCGGTAGGACTGAAGTGAAGCAATAAGGCAACAGAGAGTTGGCAAGCCATCTCGGTGAGACCGATTTGCAAAACTCGGTGAGACCGAAGTAGGTGCAAATGATCACAGAGAGTTGGCAAGGCCATCTCGGTGGGACCGAGATCCATTTCGGTAGATCTGATTTGTTAGGGTTTTGGCAGTGGCTAAGTCTAGGTGAACTCGGTGGCTCCGGATAGGAAATTTCGGTGGGGCCGAGTTGGAATGTGGGTTTTGGACATATTTGGGTAGAGAGAGTGGTTGAGGGTTTAGGAGTACTGTCACTAAGCACTTGAGCAAAAAGACCATTAAGCAACACCTCATCCCCTTTTAATAGTATTGGCTTTCCTATGGACTCAATGTGATCTTGGATCACTAAACCAAAAATGTAGAGTCTTGATCTTTTGCCAATCCTTGTCCTTAGCATTTTGAGGGTTCCACATCTCTAGTCCATGCCATGCCAATCATTGAACATCCTGAAATCTTTAACTTGAATGGACATTAGTTCAATGAGATATATGTTGTTATGAATTACCAAAACCACCAAGGGAGCAAATGTGCTTTCATAACACTACTGCAAAAATGGCTAGCAGTGGCGGGTGCAAAATGGCTATCAGTGGCGGGCTAGGGGCCCAGGCCAGCCCGCCACTGACCTCCCGCCACTGCTAAAAGGCCACCAGTGGCGGGCGGGCGCCCGCCACTGGTAATCAGTTAGCAGTGGCGGGCATTAACTAGCACCCGCCACTACTAAAGGATGCACCAGAGCAAGTTTGCACTGAACCAAGATGCACCAGTGGCGAGCACTGTGCTCTGCCCGCCACTGCTAGCAATTTTCGGATTTAAAAAAAATGCACGTACAGTACTATGATGTACACAGTACTGTTCATGTAATAACTATGAAGTACACAATACAGTTCTATTTACAGATATTGTTCACACATACATATACAAAATATAATTTGTTCATACATCATCATCGATTTATACATTTACATAGGCAAATGAATAGCAAATCTATCTCTGACTGTTGGACTATAAGCCTATATATCTCCAGCCTTGCTCATACACCAGCAAGCAACTTAAAATAAGATAGAACCTATGGGCAAGAAATGTTACGTGAAAGAATTCAGAGAATTTGAAAGTAGAGCTTTGCTATAGACATATGTAACCTCCAGCAACATTTGCCTTCATATGCACTTCATCAAGCTCAAAGCAGTTCGCCATGTCACTTGTTCGCTTCCAAGCTCCGAGCAAGAGAACTTACAGGCCATGAAAAAGTTAAAGAATTCAGGTAATTTAAGTATAAGTTTGTGATCAACATAACATTAAATGTTTCTTGAATTATAGGGTGCTGCTCAAGATCGCTCATCGCAATCCCGGCCTTGATCTCTCTGGGGTCTTTAGGAGGTTGCCGGATAGCACAGACGTCACCGTTGCCGACAAGATCGCTGCCTCTCTTGCCGACAAGGTTCTCCAAATCCCCAGGGTCCAAGGCAACCGCCGAGACTGAGCTTGCCGCTACATCCACCATTGTGCTGTCATGTTCAAGATACATTTAATCTTTTGTTAGCCCATCACTACTTCTATGATGTAACATAACTTGCACCACTTGAATGTATGTGCGTCGTTCCCCTTGTTTTAATCCGCCTTTGTATGATTTGTGTTCCCTACGCTTATCGAAAGATTGCCAGTGCGCACACTTGCCGTGAGCGCTTCGAGGAACGGGTCCTTAGCAGCCTGCTGGAAGTGCCGCTGCCAGCAGGGTGACTTGCCGGGCCAGAACGCAGCCGCCAAGCTTGCCGAGCGGACTCGAGGCAACCTAGGGCGCAGACTGATCGCGACAAGGTTCCTCTCGCGTGCAGGTTTCTCATACAAAGCTCAGAACCGTTCAAGGGGGAACGTGAATGTAACAGGGAATTTTTTTTAAATTTTTTTGCAACTTAGCTTTTCCTTGTGCCGTTTCTCTCGTTGTAAAAAATGATCACTTGAACATTGTTAAGAATGGTATCCCATCTCCACTCCCTCCGGGAAACTTGCATGCGAGGGAACCTCCTCATCCTTTTAAGAAAAAGAAAGAAGAGAAAAGAGCGGTTTGGGAACCTTGACAGCTCATCAGTCATTTCATACAAACTAAAGCGTAAATCACAACATCACATGCATCGACACATAAATGAACATGTACGAGGAGTTGCGAAACACTTAGCTTTATTATGCACAGGATCTGCGCCTGGCTTTGTACAAAGGGCGTTGCCGAGACATGACCCGGCAACTGCGCCTCACAGGTAGAACTTGCGAAGATGCTCAATATTCCATGAGTTCTGCACCGAGGTGCCATCTTCGGTCTCCAGACGGACTGCGCCAGACCTGGTGACTCGTACTACCCGGTAAGGGCCTTCCCACTTCGGCGTCAACTTGTTTGATCCCTGGGCGGACTGAACACGCCAAAGAACAAGGTCGCCTTCCTCAAGGCTTCGGGCGTGCACTTTGCGGCTATGGTAGCGTGCAACTCGCTTAGCCGTCCGAAGACGATATTCCTTAAGGAGCAACGCGTCGTCTTGCCGCAGCCGCTCTTGCTCAGCTTCATCATAAGCGAGCACTCGAGGTGACCCGTATATGAGTTCCGTGGGGAACACCGCTTCTGCACCATAGATTAGGGAGAAGGGTGTTTGGCCGGTAGCTCGATTTGGTGTCGTTCTGAGTGACCAAAGAACCGCCGGCAACTCATCAATCCAGTGCTTCCCACACTTGCGCAGCCTGTCAAAGGTCCTTGTCTTGAGGCCACGCAGCACTTCAGCATTCATCCTTTCCGCCTGGCCGTTGCTTCTCGGGTGAGCAACAAATGCAAAACAGATTTTGCTGCCGAGGTCTTGGATATTCTGCATGAACGTGCGGCTCGTGAATTGTGTGCCGTTGTTTATGATGATCCTGTTAGGAACCCCGAAATGGCAAACTAATCCTTTGAAGAAATTGACGGCTGATTGCGCTGTCACCTTCCTCACTAGCTCCACTTCAGGCCACTTTGTGAACTTGTCGATGGCGACGTACAAGAACTCAAAGCCCCCGGCAGCACGGGGAAAGGGGCCCAAGATATCGAGCCCCCAGACCGAAAAGGGCCAGGAGAGAGGGATTGTTTGGAGGGCTTGAGCTGGTTGATGTATGCTCTTTGAATGGAACTGGCATGTTTCGCACTTGGTTACTAGCTCAGTCGCATCCTGGAGGGCAGTGGGCCAATAGAAGCCTTGTCGGAAAGCTTTGCCGACAAGAGCCCTTGATCCTATGTGAGAGCCACATATGCCTTCGTGTATCTACGCCAACAGCTTTAGTCCATGTTCCCGGCAAACGCACTTTAATTTCACACCGTTTGGTCATTTTCTGTATAGGATGCTATCCACAAACTGATACATACTTGACTGATGGGCTACTTTCTCTGCTTCTTATTGCTCATCGGGAAGCCCTCCTGTTTGAAGGAAACGGACTATCTGCTGTGCCCACGTCGGAGCCTGTGGCTCGACGACAAGGACTAAAGGCATCTCCTCGGCTACAGGAGCGCTTGCTTCTGCGGCAAGAACTTGTGGTTCTACACTAAGCGGCTACTCACCGACAACCGTATTGTTGTTTCCGGCAACGTCCTTGTCGGCGGCTTCTGGGAGCTCTGCCGGAAAGTACTTGCCGGTACTTAACTTTCTTCTCTTGTTGGTCTGCGTTGATGGGGCGACTGTTGGTTGATTCAAATGGAGCACAAAAGTTCCCGGTTCCATGGGAAGCTTTTGAGCGGCACACTTTGACAGGCTATCAGCGACGCTGTTTTCCACACGAGGGATGTGCTCGGTTTGCAACCCGTCAAAGTGTTCTTCCAATTTCCTCACTTCTTCCACATACGCCTCCATTAACGGGCTCTGATAATCTTTGTTCACTTGCTTCACAACAAGCTGCGAGTCGCCGCGGATGATCAATTTTTTGATCCCAAGGTCTACTGCGATCCTAATACCGGCAAGAAGTCCTTCGTACTCAGTAGTGTTGTTTGTAGCTTGCTCCCTGGGAAAGTGCATTTGGACCACATACTTGAGGTGCTCTCCGGTGGGTGCGATAAGCAGCACTCCAGCACCGGCGCCCTGCAGCGAGAAGGCACCATCAAAGTACATGACCCATTCCTTTGCTGTCTCTTGAATTTCTTCGTCTTGCGTTGGCATCCATTCGGCGATGAACTCCGCCAAAGCCGTGCTCTGGATGGTTGAAGTGCTCTCAAACTTGAGTGCAAAGCTTGACAATTCCAACGCCCACTCCACTATCCTGCCGGTTGCCTCTGGATTTCTCAAGATGCGTTGCAACGGAAAGCGAGTGACGACGGTAATCTCGTGTGCTTGGAAGTAGTGGCGCAGTTTTCTCGACTCCATAAGGAGACCGAAAAGCAACTTCTGCACCCCAGAGTATCTCGATCTAGCCCCCTGCAGAAGGGAACTAACAAAATACACTGGTCGCTGCACCACTTTCTTCTTTGGCACTGTTTGTTGATTAACTTCATTTGCTTTCCCTGTTTCTGACTTATCGGCATCGGATCTTGCCAGAGAAGGCTCTGATTTGCCACTGGACGGGTTTGCCGTGGTTGTTTCCTCATCATCGAGTTCCCTCTGCGCCACTAGTGCGGGACTAGCCACTTGATACGTTGCCACTATGTATAGCAGCAACGGTTCTTGTGGTCATGGCACAACCAGTGTTGGCGCGGAGGAGAGGTATCTTTTCAAGTCCTGCAGCGCGGCCTCCGCCTCCGAAGTCCATTTCATTGGCCCTGCCTTTTTCAAAATCTTTAAAAACGGCAAGGCGCGCTCAGCAGATCTTGAAATGAATCTACTTAAGGCAGCAACACAGCCGGCAAGGCGCCGCACATCTTTGACGCTTTTTGGTGCTTGAATCTGCTCAATCGCCTTGATCTTGTCGGGATTTGCTTCAATTCCTCATTGAGATACAAAGAATCCGAGAAGTTTGCCGGATGGAACACCAAACACACACTTCTCGGGATTGAGCTTCAAGTTGATTTTGCGCAAGTTCGCAAATGTCTCTTCCAAGTCTTGAATAAGGGTAGACTCGTCCTTGGTTTTGACCACTATGTCATCCATGTACGCTTCTACATTCCTGTGCAGCTGGGGCTCAAAACCGATTTGGACCGCTCTTGAAAATGTTGAACCGGCACTCTTTAATCCGAAGGGCATACGTACGAAGCAGTACGTGCCACATGGAGTAATGAATGCAGTCTTCTCTTCATCATCCTTGGCCATGAATATCTCATGGTATCCAGAATATGCATCAAGGAAGAAGAGCAAATCACAGCCAGAAGTAGAGTCTACAACTTGATCGATGCGTGGCAAGGGGAAAGGGTCCTTCGGGCATGCTTTGTTGATATCCGTGTAATCAATACAAAGTCTCCACTTCCCATTTGCCTTGCGCACCACCACTGGATTTGCCAACCAAGTGGGATGTAGCACTCCTCTGACCAGGCCTGCCGCCTCGAGTTTTTTGATTTCTTCGGCAATGAATTGCTACCGCTCCAAAGCTTGCTTCCGAAATTTTTGTTTGACGGGACGAGCATGGGGACAAATGGCAAGGTGGTGCTCAATTACCTCCCTGGGAACACCGGGGATGTCGGATGGTCGCCATGCGAACACATCGACATTCGCCCGCAGGAAGGCAACGAGCGTGCTTTACTATTTTTTGTCAAGGGTGGCGCTGATGGTGAAAGTACCGTCAGTGCCGTCCTCCCTCGCCGGCACCTTCTTGGTTGCCGGTGCAGTGGCTTTGGACTTCTTACCGGTGGAGCACTTCGGCAAATCTTCAACAGGCGCGCAGCACTCCAAAGAGGTGAGCTTCCCGGAATCCTTGCTAGAGGCTTTGCCGGATTTCTTGCTTTCTTTTTTCTTGGCGGAAGCTGGTGCCTTCGCGGCTTCTGCTGCAACCGCATCTCTATACATCTTGTCGACGCAGATGACTGCATCTTTCTTGTCGTAGTTGACGGAAATGACACCCATCGGCCCTGGCATCTTCAACGTGTTGTAAGCATAGTGGGATGCTGCCATGAATTTTGCCAAGGCCGGGCGGCCAAGAATTCCATTGTACGGCAAGGGGATCTTGACGACGTCGAAGACAATCTTTTCCGTCATGTAGTTCAGTTCCCCGCCAAACGTTACCGGCAACGTGATCTTTCCCTTGGGCTGGCTTCTTCCCGGGTTCACTCCTTGAAAGGTGCCTGTCTTTTCGAGCTCCTCTTCGGGAATCTGTAGCCTCTTGATTACCTCCGGAGAGATTAGATTTAGACTGGCCCCACCATCAACTAACATCTTCGTTACTTGGAGGTTGCGAATTGTTGGGGAAACCAACAACGGCAAACACCCGACCGCAGTTATGCGATCAGGGTGGTCCTCAGCATCAAAGATGATAGGCGTGTGTGACCATTTGAGTGGTTTTTGAGAGCCCATTGCCGGTTCCGTCGCGTTAACCTCACGAGCCCACTGTTTAAGCTGGCGGTGAGAGGAGTGCAAAGATGCGCCCCCGTCAACGCACATGGCCTCAGCTGCCTTTTGGAATTCTTGTTCGCTGGTCTCATCATCATCCTCTTCTTCTTCACTTCCATCATCTCCCTTTTCCTTCTCACGGCCCCTAGCAGGATTTTCTTTCTGCTGCTTGGCCTTGCCGCGGCGGCCTCCTCAACCACCACGGCCCTTTTTGCTGGATCCACCGGCACCATCTTGGCCTTTTTCCTTGTCGTGCTTCTCGTATTCAGCCTTCTGCTTCTCAACAAGGTGTTCGACTTGCCGGCACTCTTGGAGATCATGGCCTTTGGTGTGGTGAATTTTGCAGTATGGTCCATCTGACTTGCCGGCCTTCTCGTTTGCCGCCGCCTCCTGGCAAGCGGCGCATACAGTAGCCTCGTTGCCGGAATTCTCAGTCTTGGCTTTCTTGGCGGACTCGGAGTTGCCAGAGCCTTCAACAGCCATAACAGTTTTGCCTTTGCGCTTCCTGTTGCGCTTCCAGCCCTTCTTCTTCGGGGTGGCGGTATCGTCATCCTCAGAATCTACTTCGGCGCCAGCGTCCTCCCTGGGGAGTCTTCTTCCTTCCTCAGCCCGTGCACACTTATCTGCCAACGTATAGAGCTTGTTGACGGTCTTGGGCAACTTGACGTTCATCTTCTCCCGCATCCTCCGATTGCGCACATTCGTGTGAAAGGCGGCAATGATGGCTGTGGGGTGCACATCTGGAATGTTGCGGTGTACGCGGCTGAATCTCTGGATGTACTTGCGTAAAGTTTCGCCATCTCTTTGCGGGATCACTTGCAGGTTGCTGGGCTGTCCAGGGGCCTTGTGGCCTCCGGTAAAGGCACCGACGAATTCGTTGCAGAGATCTGACCATGAAGAGATGGAGTTCTCCGGCAAGTTCATCATCCAAGACCTCACGTTGGGTTTTAGTACCAACGGGAAGTAGTTGGCGAGGATCTTCTCGTCTCTCCCTCCGGCAGCTTGCACGGCAATAGTTTAGATGCCTAGAAACTCTGTCGGGTTCAGCTTGCCGTCATATTTTTCCGGCACTTCTGGCTTGAAGGTTTGAACAGACGGCCATTGAACTTGCCGCAGCTCGCGGGTGAAGGCAGGACACCCAACCTCGTAAGGTAGATATCCGCCAACCCCTGGCACAGGCTCATCAACGACGGGGCCATTGCGCGCGTCGGATTGACGACGCGCCTCTCGGTGCCGTTTGATGGTGGTGCGGGCGTCTTCTGCCCGCCTGTCTCGCAGCACTTGCCGCTGATCTTGCCGCGCCCGTGGATCTGAAGAGGCTATCGACATCTCGTCGGGTCCAAGAGATTGATGGGCATGTCGCGGCAGTTGGCGTTGCTGCTGTTGAGGCGGTTGTCGCGGCGGCGAGTGCACCGTTAGCGTGGTACCGTCAACGCGGCCACCGACTGGAGATGTCGATGCTGCTTGCAAACGCCATGAGGGCTCCGCTTGCTGCGATTTACTGGCTTCGGCAAATCCAATCAAGCTTTGGATGGTGGCTCTCCACTCATCCATCTTCTCTGCCGCTGGAGGGAAGTTCAACACCATCTCAACTCGCACCATTGCTTCCGCTGCCGTGGCTGGCATGGCCGGGAGCGAAGAGCGCGACGTCGCTCTACTCCTGGCAGAGCCAGCAGGAGCGCCATCGCGGTCTTGCTGCCGTGGCACATGATCAGCAGCAGGTCGCCGTGGTGGAGGCGGTGTCTGAGGATCTGGGATTTGATCCATAGGAGTCTTGCCGTGAGGTCACTGCTGCCCGGAGTCATTGGCGCCGCTCGGAGCTGCACCGTGCCCATTGTGCGAGGGGTGCGGCGTCTGTCCTGAAGCAGCATCCTTGGACGCCGCCGCGGCGGGATCTCGGCTCGCGCCGCCCCGGGCATTGCTGCTCCGGTGGCTGCGTTCGCCTGCGCGGCGAGGAGGAGGAGGAGGAGGTCGTCCGTCCGCTCTTCCCGCGTCGTCGCGGCTCCGTTCATCAGAGGACCGAGGAGGTCGACTGCCTTCGGTGTGCTCGTCCCCTGCACTGACCGTGGTGGGCATGGCGACCGTGCCACCTGCGCTGGTCGTGTCAACCGCGGTATCTGCGCCGCCCGCATTGGCCGCGCCGCCTGCGCCGCCCGCGGATGCGTGCGGGGTGGCCGTCATCATTATGCCCTTCTTCTTGGGCGCCATCGACGACGAGAAGGACGAGGACGAAGTCGATGAGGATGATGAAGAAGACGCGCAACCCACTGGTCAAGGTTCGCGCAAGCGACGCAGCCCCTACCTGGCGCGCCAAAGATGTCGGGGTACGACCATCTATGGGGCCATGCAGCCCCTTGTGCTTCGGTGGGGGAGGTCGACGTGCACAAAGAGCATGAACAATGGGGAGCGCGAGGGATTTACCCAGGTTCGGGCCGCTAAGAAGCGTAAAACCCTACTCCTGCCTTTGGTGTATTGATGGTGCAGAAGCACAGTACAAGGAGCGCCTGTCCCGGCAAGGCGCGGGGGGAGCAGCTACGCGAGACGTGCTTGTGTTTGAAAAGGGGTCCGAATCCTCTAAACCGTTGCCTTGGCCCTCCTTTTATAGTTCATGGGGTTACCACAGTGGCAAAACAGTAATTACATAGCGATTAGATAGCAAACAGTGCTATCGTACCTAATTCTGCCAATTTAGGACAAAAGCATTAAATGCGACGCTAGGTATCATGTGGAGAGGTAGTCCCGGCAAGGTTTCTGCACCGCTTGCCCAGCTACCTCGTATTATCTTGACACGCCTTTTGGACGGGTGTCATTAGGGGAAAATCTCGTCCCAGTGTGCTGACACGTGCCCGACAAGCCTCACCAACCAACCTGCGCGGTCGACACCTCACGCATCAGCGAACACCTGTGCAGCGAGGTGGAGCGCTGGAGGGCTGGCTTAAGCTTGCCGGCACGGAGCTTGCCGGGTCTTCACCTTGTCGGTTCAGTCTTGCCAGCAAGGAATGTCTTCATCTTTGGTACTGGTCGAGTATTGTGTTTTGAGCTTCTTTCTGGTAGCTTCTGCGGCTGGACTCCGAATCTTGATCTTGGCGGTTCCCGGGAAAGCTTTGGCCGGCAAGGAGGTTGCCACCGTCTGTGCATAAGTCAGGGTATAAAATACCCATGTTTTATACACCGACATATTGAGTCACATGATTATTGCTACTGTAATTATTGTGTTTTTATCTTTTAATTAGTGTTTGTGCCAAGTAATGCCTTTGGGTGATTTGAATGATAGTAAAGTTGATGTTGTTTGAAAACAGAAAGTTTTGCGCCCAGTGCTGGGATTTCTATTCTGTACTGGAACATCAGAAAAGTCTGAAGTTTTTACATAGTATTGGGTTACAAATACGTTTTCCTAATTGTTCTAAATTTTTGGAGTTACAGAAGTATGGATAAATATTATGTCATTACGTATTGTCCTGTTTTAGACAGATTCCGTTTTTATTGCATATGTGCTTGTTTTGATGATGCTATGGATTATATCGGGGGGTATAAGTCATGGAGAAATTGGAATACAGTATATATTATGCAAGAACAATTATGAATCAATTTACAACAGTACCTAAAGTGGATGACTAATTTATTATACTAACGGATCTCACAAAGTTTCTGTTGAGTTTTTGTGCTGAAGTTTTCAAGTTTTGGGTGAGATCACGATGGATGAAGGAATAAGGAGTGGCAAGACCCTAAGCTTGGGGATGCCCAAGGCACCCCAAGGTAATATTCAAGGAAGACCCAAGCGTCTAAGCTTGGGGATGCCCCGGATGGCATCCCCTCTTTCGTCCACAATTCATCAGTATGTTACTTGAAGCTATATTTTTATTCATCACATGATAGGAGTTTTACTTGGAGTGTCTTGTGCCACAGTTTTATTTTGTTTGCTTGTTAGTTTGACACAATCATTGTTTGCTGGACACACCTTTTGAGAGAGACACACATTCATCATAATTTGTTAGAATACTCTATGTGCTTCACTTATATCTTTTGAGCTAGGCAATTGCTCATGTGCTTCACTTATATCTTTAGAGCACGGCAGTGGTTATATTTTATAGAAATCATTTGCACTCTCATGCTTCACTTAAATCTTTTTGAGAGCCTCTGAATAGGAAGTGGTAAATTGCACGGGTTATAAAACTAGTCTGAAAATGATAGGTATACAAGAGTGGTATAATAAAAACTTTCATGTGAGATCATTGAATACGAAAACGTGTGATTTAATTATATTGATGTAGTAATATGAAAGAGTATTAGTTCATAATCATTGGTTGGTTAAAATATCGATATTAAAGCTTGTTATATATTACTCATTTAAGTGTCCGACATGGCATGACGGGGATGTTGGAGCATATTTATTCCTCTATGAAATCCTTTGAGTTGTTCGAATCGGGGGGGGGGCGATGGTTAACTCCTACCAAACTCCTCCCTAGGGGCATGCGAGTAGTACTTTGCTTCGAGGGCTAATAAAACTTTCACAATAAGTATATGAGTTCTTTATGACTAATGTGAGTTCATGGACTAATATGGCACTCCCACCTATCCACATATTGCTAGCCTCTTTCGGTACCATGCATTGCCCTTTCTCACCTCGAGAGTCGGTGCAAACTTCGCCGGTGCATCCAAACCCCGTGATATGACACACTCTATCACACATAAGCCCCATTATATTCTTCCTCAAAACAGCCACCATACCTACCTATCATGGCATTTCCATAGCCATTCCGAGATATATTGCCATGCAACATCCACCATCATCATAAACATGACTTGTGTGTTCATCGTCATATTGCTTTGCATGATCATATAGAGCTGACATGATATTTGTGGCAAAGCCACCGTTCATCATTGTTATACATGTTACACTAGATCATTGCACATCCTGGTACACTGCCATATGCATTCATATAGAGTCATATTGTTTCAGTTTATCGAGTTGTAAGTAAATAAAAGTGTGATGATCATCATTATTAGAGCATTGTCCCAGTGAGGTAAAGAATGATGGAGACTGGTGAGTCCTCCAAAAAGTGGGGATGAGGTTCATGATATTGTTCTAAAAAAAGAGGAAAAAAAAGAGAAGAGGCAATGCTACTATCCTTTTACCACACTTGTGCTTCAAAGTAGCACCATGTTCTTCATAAAGAGAGTCTCCATAATTTGTCACTTTCATATACTAGTGGGATTTTTTACATTATAGAACTTGGCTTGTATATTCCGATGACGGGCTTCCTCAAATGCCCGTGGTCTTCATGAGCAAGCAAGTTGGATGCACACCCACTTAGTTTTCGTAGCGAGCTTGCATACACTTATAGCTCTAGTGCATCCGTTGCATGGCAATCCCTACTCCTCGCATTGATATCGATTGAAAGGCTTCTCCATTGCCTAACGATCCGCCGAGTTGATGCGAGACTTTCTCAACTTTTGTCTTCCCTTATAAACCTCTACCAACCTACTCTATTCCACCCGTAGTGCCAAGTCCACGCATCACGCTCATATATTGAGTGAAGTTGAAAATGCTGAAGTGCGTGAAAAAGTATGATACAATTGCTTGGTTTGACACCGGGGTGCTCATGTTTTGTACTTATGTTAGGAAGACGGAGTCATGCCATGCTTACATAATACAATGAGTAGGGATAACATTCGTTAAGCATCATATATTTTGAAAAGTAATGATTATTTTCTAGTATTCATGGATATTATTATGTTGATATCAATTACTTCATCGTTTCTCAATATTGATACCGTAAAGAGATTAAATGATAAACATGCTAGGTAGCATTCAACATCAAAAATTCTGTTTTTATCATTTACCTACTCGAGGACGAGCAGGAATTAAGCTTGGGGATGCTGATACGTCTCCAACGTATCTATAATTTTTGATTGTTTCATTCTATTATATTATTAATTTTGTATACTTTATATGCAATTTTATATCATTTTTGGGAACTAACCTATTAACCTAGTGCCAAGTACCAATTTCTGGGAACTAACCTATTATCAATTTTGTATACTTTATATGCAATTTTATATCATTTTTGGGAACTAACCTATTAACCTAGTGCCAAGTGCCAGTTTCTGTTTTTGCCTATTTTATTGTTTCGCAGAAAAACCATACCAAACGAAGTCCAAACACGATGAAACTTTACGGTGATTTTTTCTGGACCAGAAGAGACCCTGGGAGCATCAGGAGGAGTCCAGAAGACATATGAGAGATCCACAAGCTCACATGGCACGCCCACAGGGGGCGCGCCACCTGAGCTTGTGGCCCCCTCGTAGGTCCAATTGACCTAATTCCAACGCTATAAATTCCCATAAATCCAGAAACCACCAGCGAGACTGATACGTCTCCAACGTATCTATAATTTATGAAGTATTCATGCCATGTTTATTATAGTTTTGTATGATTTTGGTGCACTTTTATATGGATTTTATATGATTTTCATGGACTAACATATTGACCTAGTGCCCAGTGCCAGTTGCTGTTTTCTGCTTGTTTTTGGTTTTCCAGAAAATCCATATCAAATGAAGTCCAAATGCAGTGAAACTTTTTGACGATTTTTTCTGGAAGAAAACAGACCCAGGAAGCTTCGGGGGAACAGCAGAAGACCCACAGGGGCCCCACAAGCCACCTGGGCGTGCCACCCCCCAAGCGCGCCCTGGTGCCTCGTGGGCCCCCTGTGGCCCTTCTTCATGAGATTCCAATACCAAAAATTCTTATAAATACCAAAACCCCCAGAAATAACCCTAGAACTTTGACTCCACCGCCGCAAGCTTCTGTACCTCCACGATCTCATCTAAAGCTCTTTTCCGGCACCCTGCCGGAGGGGGGAGTCATCACCGGAGGCCATCTTCATCATCCCGACGGTCTCCATGACGAGGAGGGAGTAGTTCACCCTCGGGGCTGAGGGTATGTACTAGTAGCTATGTGTTTGATCTCTCTCTCTCTCTCTCTCTCTCTCTCTCTCGTGTTCTTGATTTGGCACGATCTTGATGTACCGCGAGCTTTGTTAATATAGTTGGATCATATGGTGTTTCTCCCTCTCTATCTTGTTGTGGTGAATTGAGTTTTTACCTTTGAGGTTTCACTATTATTGGATTTAATTCTTTTATGGATTTGAGAACACTTGATGTATGTCTTGCCTATGAATACCCATGGTGACAATGGGGTATTATATTGATTCACTTGATGTATGTTTTGGCACTCAACTCGCGGATTCCCGAGGTGACATTGGGGTAATCTATGCGTAGGGGTTGATGCACGTTTTCGTCCTACTTTCTCCAGTAGAAATCTTGGGGCACTCTTTGATGTTCTTTGTGTTGGATTGAATATTATGATCTGAAGTTGTTTGATGCATATCGAATAATCAACTCACGCATACTTGTGGTGACATTGGAGTATCTAGGTGACATTAGAGTTGGTTGATGCGTATCATATGGTGTTATTTTAATACGAACTCTAGGGCTATTCGTGACACTTATAGGGATGGCTCAATAGATTGATCGGAAAAGATAACTTTGAGGTGGTTTCGTACCCTACAACAATTTCATCTTATGTTCTCCGCTAAATAAGAACATTGGAGTGATTCTTTGTCGCACGTTGAGGGATTGCTATATGATTCAATTATGTTAGCACTGTTGAGAGATTTCACTTGTGAAAGTATGAACCCTAGGCCTTGTTTCTAAGCATTGCAATACCGTTTGTGCTCACTTTTGTTACTTGCTACCTTGCTGTTTTTTTATTTTCAGATTACAAAAACCTATATCTACTATCCATACTACACTTGTATCACCATCTCTTCGCCAAACTAGTGCACCTATACAATTTGCCATTGTATTGGGTGTGTTGGGGACACAAGAGATTTCTTCTATTTGGTTGCAGGGTTGTTTGAGAGATACCATCTTCATCCTATGCCTCCCACGGATTGATAAACCTTAGGTCATCCACTTGAGGGAAAATTGCTACTGTCCTACAAAACTCTGCGCTTGGAGGCCCAACACGAGTCTACAAGAATAAGTTGTGTAGTAGACATCAAGCTCTTTTCTGGTGCCATTGCCGGGGAGGTGAGTGCTTGAAGGTACATCTTTAGATCTTGCAATTGAATCTTTTAGTTTCTTGTTTTATCACTAGTTTGGTTTATAAAAGAAAACTAAAAAAATGGAATTGAGGTTGCCTCATACTATTCGTCTTTATAATGTCTTTCTTGAAAATGATGGATCGGAAAATTGTGCTCAATTAATAGAAGAAGAATTCAATAAAATGTTTGGCATAAAATCTTTGAATGATGAGCATGATTGCAATGTTGCTAGTATGAATTCTTTGAATACCCATGATGCTAGTGATATGAAAAGCCATAAGCTTGGGGATGCTATGTTTGATGAAGGTGATATTTTTAGTCCCCCAAGTTTTGATGAGCAAATTTATTACGATGATTGCATGCCTCCTATTTATGATGATTATAATTATGAAAGTGGATTTGGAGAGGTCATGACTTTATTTAAAGATGATTCCACTATTTTGGAAGAGGTTACAATTGATTATGACAACAAAGTTGCTATCTATGATGATTATTGTGATGACATGTATGCTATAAAGAATAATGATAACCATGAAACTTGTCATCATGATTTTTATTTTCAATTGGATTATTCCAATCAAGTATCACATGATACTTATTTTGTTGAGTTTGCTCTCACTATTATGAATGAGAAGGAATTTGCTTATGTGGAGAGTAATAAAATTTCTATGCTTGTGGATCATGAAAAGAATGCTTTATGTGATAGTTATATTGTTGAATTCATTCATTATGCTACTGAAAATTATTATGAGAGAGGAACATATGCTTGTAGGTATTGCAATAATATCAAGTTTCCTCTCTATGTGTTGAAAATCTTGAAGTCATGCTTGTTTTGCCTTCCAATGCTAGTTGATTCTTGTTCCCATGAATTGTTTGCTCACAAAATCCCTATGCATAGGAAGTGGGTTAGGCTTAAATGTGCTTGTCATATGCTTCATGATTCTCTCTTTGTGTTTCAACTCTTTACTTTTATGTAAGCATCATTGAAATCATCATGCCTAGCTAAAAAGGCATTAAAGAAAAGCGCTTGTTGGGAGACAACCCAATACTTATACCTTCTGTTTTTGTGTTTTCACATGATTAAGCTACTGTGGTAATCATGTTTTATATGTTTTCTTTCAATAATGTTCCAAGTAAAGCCTTTGGGATAGTGTGGATACTTGTTGATTCGATTCTGTGCAAAAACAGAAACTTTTGCGTCCAGTGCTGGAATTTCTATTCTGTACTGGAGCGTGAGAAAATTATGAAATTTTTACAGAGAATTGGGTTACAAATTTTTTACGTTTTCCTAATTTTTCAGAAATTTTTAAGGTACATAAGTATGGGTTTTAAATCGTTCACTACATGTTGTTCTGTTTTTGACAGATTCTGTTTTCGGTGCATAGTTTGCTTGTTTTAGTGTTTCCATAGGTTATATTGAGTAATATAAATTGTGTAAATGATAGAATACAGTAGGAATTATGTGATACCAATTATGAAACTTGTCCTGACAGTACCTAAGTGGATGATTTATTTCTATCATACTAACCTATCTCACAAGATCCGTTAAGTTTTGTGTGATTGAAGTTTTCAAGTTTTGGGTGAGATAACGATATGCGGAGAATAAGGAGTGGCAAGACCCTAAGCTTGGGTATTACCAAGGCACCCCAAGGTAATATTCAAGGAATAACCAAGCAAATAAGATTGGGGATGCCCCGGAAGGCATCCCCTCTTTCGTCTTCAACACTATCGGTAACCTCACTTGGAGCTATATTTTTATTCGTCACATAATATGAGTTTGGCTTGGAGCGTCATTTCATTATGTTGATATTTGCTTGATGTTATCAATAATCATGTTTTGTATCTTTTATTTCAATAAAATGCCAATTATAGCCTTTACCATGCTCAGTTTGCAAGTTCATGTGTTGCTGTTTGAAAACAGAAAGTTTTCTGTTATGTCCAGAATATTCCTGAATAGTCAGAACATGATAAAAAGCTGAAATTTTTAAAAAGTAAGCATTCATGAGTTCTCTGTCACGTGGTAATTTTTCAGAATTTTTGTAGTTAGGGAAGTATGAATTTTAAATCACCCTTTACAGACTGTTCTGTTTTGGCAGATTGCTGTTATGTTTGCATTGTTTGCATATGTTTGCTTGTTTAATGATTCTATTTGAGGATAGGATTATTAAATATGCAGAGGAATTTAGTATGCAATGTTAAATTATAATTTTAGTGATTTGTTACAGTAGAGAATGTTAAGGTTTTGAGTTGATTTATACTAACTTATCTCACGAGTTCTTGTTGAGTTTTGTGTGGATGAAGTTTTTTAAGATTTAGGAGAAGCCATGATATGAGAGGAATTAAGTAGACACAAGAGCTCAAGCTTGGGGATGCCCAAGGCACCCCAAGATAACATTCCAAGAAGTCTAAAGCAACTAAGCTTGGGGATGCCCCGTTAGGCATCCCACCTATCTTCATCAACACCTACCGGTTAGCCTAAGTTTTTACTTGTTCACATGATATGTGCTATTCTTGGAGTGTCATTTTATTTTCGTTTTGTTTGTTGTTTGAATAAAATTATCAAGATCTGCAATCTTGAATGAGAGAGAGTCCTCACATAGCTACTTAATTGTTTGACTACTCATTGATCTTCACTTATATCTTTTGGAGTAGTTTGTCATTTACTCTTGTGCTTCACTTATATCCTATGAGTAAATTGTGAAAGAATTGAATATCATAAAGTTGAAATTTTATATGCTTCATATGCTTGTATCATGCCTAGTAGTAGTTTCACATTGGGTTTAGAAAGTGAAATCTATTGAAGCTTGACAATCACAATATTGGTCATACAAGCAATTCATGAATGATTAGTATAAGGAAGAGAACTTTCACATATAAATATATTATCTTGGACATCTTTTATGATTGTGAATACCCATTAATTAGTTTCAAACTTGAGCAAATTAGTTGAAGTTGGACAAGGAAGACAACGTAATGAGTTAGGTTTGGGTATATTTGCATAGAAGTAATATTGTTATGGATCCTCCAATAAGTGGTGCTTGCTTAGGATCTTTTGCTAGCCAAAAAATTGTACTAAGTAGAGATACTACTTGTGCATCCAAAAACCCTTGAACCCAGTTTCTTCCCATGAGTGTCCACCATATCTACCTATGGATTGAATAAGATCCTTCAAGTAAGTTGTCATCGGTGCAAAAGGCAATAAAAATTGTTCCTAAAATATGTATGATATTTTATTGCAAAGGAAAATAAGCGTTGTACGAACTTGTGATGGTAAAGAAATAAAAGCGACGGACTGCATAATAAAGGTTGCTATCACAAGGGGCAATATAACATGACGTTCCTTTGCATTAAGAGCTTGCACATCCAAAAATAAAAAGCGCATGACAACCTCTGCTTCCCTCTACGAAGGGCCTATCTTTTACTTTATGTATTTACTTTTATGCAAGAGTCAATAGTATTACTTCTCATTTCAACCTTAATTATTCTCTAGTTGGCAAGCATCATGTGGTGGGGAAAGATCCAGGCACATATGGCCAGTCAAATATATTTGATCATGAATTATTATTGTTGACAATTATCTCTATGATAAATAAGTTGGGAGGCGAAACATTAAGCCCCTATCTTTCTCTGTGTTCGATGGATGCCATTTGTTCAAAAAATATGCTTTGAGTACTAGCAATCATAGAAGACTATATGATAATTGAGTATGTGGAGCTCTTACTTAGACTTTGTTGAAAATAAGTTGAATTGCAATTGTTTGGTGACTAAGAACATAGGTTGTTAAGTTTCAAGAGAATGCGTTGTTTAAACCATAACATGTGAATTGATTGCTACTTTATCATGATGAGTTTTATGAGAAAGAGTTGCTTTTATGATGCTAGGAAAAGTGATTGAAATTATCATTGATCAAACTTATGCACTATGCTAGCATTCACACTTCATAAATTATTTCTTTTATCATTTACCTACTCGAGGACGAGCAGGAATTAAGCTTGGGGATGCTGATACGTCTCCAACGTATCTATAATTTATGAAGTATTCATGCCATGTTTATTATAGTTTTGTATGATTTTGGTGCACTTTTATATGGATTTTATATGATTTTCATGGACTAACATATTGATCTAGTGCCCAGTGCCAGTTGCTATTTTCTGCTTGTTTTTGGTTTCCTAGAAAATCCATATCAAATGAAGTCCAAATGCAGTAAAACTTTTTGACGATTTTTTCTGGAAGGAAACAGACCCAGGAAGCTTCGGGGGAACAGCAAAAGACCCACAGGGGCCCCACAAGCCACCTGGGCGCGCCACCCCCCCCCCCAGGCGCGCCCTGGTGCCTCGTGGGCCCCCTGTGGCCCTTCTTCGCGAGATTCCAACGCCACAAATTCTTATAAATACCAAAACCCCCATAAATAACCCTAGAACTTTGACTCCGCTGCCACAAGCTTCTGTACCTCCACGATCTCATCTAAAGCCCTTTTTTGGCACCCTGCCGGAGGGGGGAATCATCACCGGAGGCCATCTTCATCATCCCGTCGGTCTCCATGACGAGGAGGGAGTAGTTCACCCTTGGGGCTGAGGGTATGTACTAGTAGCTATGTGTTTGATCTCTCTCTCTCTCTCTCTCTCTCTCTCTCTCTCTCGTGTTCTTGATTTGGCACGATCTTGATGTACCGTGAGCTTTGTTAATATAGTTGGATCATATGTTGTTTCTCCCTCTCAATCTTGTTGTGATGAATTGAGTTTTTACCTATGAGGTTTCACTATTATCGGATTGAATTCTTTTATGGATTTGAGAACACTTGATGTATGTCTTGCATATGAATACCCGTGGTGACAATGGGGTATTATATTGATTCACTTGACGTATGTTTTGGCACTCAACTCGCGGATTCCTGAGGTGACATTGGGGTAATCTATGCATAGGGGTTGATGCACGTTTTCGTCCTACTTTCTCCGGTAGAAATCTTGGGGCACTCTTTGAAGTTCTTTGTGTTGGATTGAATATTATGATCTGAAGTTGTTTGATGCAAATCGAATAATCAACTCACGGATACTTGTGGTGACATTGGAGTATCTAGGTGACATTAGAGTTGGTTGATGTGTATCATATGGTGTTATTTTAGTACGAACTCTAGGGCTATTCGTGACACTTATAGGGATGGCTCAATAGATTGATCGGAAAAGATAACTTTGAGGTGGTTTCGCACCCTACAACAATTTCATCTTATGTTCTCTGCTAGATAAGAACTTTGGAGTGATTCTTTGTCGCACGTTGAGGGATTGTTATATGATTCAATTATGTTAGCACTGTTGAGAGATTTCACTTGTGAAAGTATGAACCCTAGGCCTTGTTTCTAAGCATTGCAATACCGTTTGTGCTCATTTTTGTTACTTGCTACCTTGCTGTTTTTTTATTTTTAGATTACAAAAACTGATATCTACTATCCATACTACACTTGTATCACCATCTCTTCACCGAACTAGTGCACCTATACAATTTGCCATTGTATTGGGTATGTTGGGGACACAAGAGATTTCTTGTATTTGGTTGTAGGGTTGTTTGAGAGAGACCATCTTCATCCTACGCCTCCCACGGATTGATAAACCTTAGGTCATCCACTTGAGGGAAAATTGCTACTGTCCTACAAAACTCTGCGTTTGGAGGCCCAACACGAGTCTACAAGAATAAGTTGTGTAGTAGACATCAGAGACCCAAAACAATTATTCCGCCGCCGCAAGCCTCTGTTCTTCCGCGATCCCATCTGGAGGCCTTCGACGGAGGGGGAATTGATCACGGAGGGGTTCTTCATCAACCTTGCTGCCCTTCCAATGGCGTGTGAGTAGTTCCCATAGGACCTACGGGTCCATAGCTAGTAGCTAGATGGCTTTCTGTCTCTCTCTCTCTCTTTGATCTTCAATACAATGTTCTCTTCGGAGATCGATCCGATGTAATCTTCTTTTGCGGTGTGTTTGTTGGGATCCGATGAATTGTGGGTTTATGGTCAGATTATTCATTGAAAGTAATTGAGTCTTTTCTGAACTTTATTATTGATACGTCTCCAACGTATCTATAATTTTTGATTGTTCCATGCTATTATAGTATCAATCTTGGATGTTTTTATATGCAATTATATATCATTTTTTGGGACTAACCTATTAACCTAGTGCCCAGTGCCAGTTGTTGTTTTCTTCTTGTTTTTTCCTTTTCAAAGAATCAATACCAAACGAAGTCCAAATGGTACAAAACTTTTTGAAGATTTTTTTCTGGACAAAAGAGACCCTGGAGACTTGGAGAGGAGGCCAGAAGGTTCACGAAGCCTCCACAAGGCAACAGGGCGCGGCCCCTGGGAGGCGCACCCTGATGCCCCGTTTGACCTAATTCCACTCCTATAAAATCACAAATATTCGGAAACCATCAGAGAGCCAGAAGAGAAAACCTTTCCGCCGCCGCAAGCCTCTGTTCTTCCGCGATCCCATCTGGAGGCCTTTTCCGATACTCTGCCGGAGGGGGAATCGATCATGGAGGGCTTCTACATCAACCTTGCTACCCTTCCGATGATGTGTGAGTAGTTTACCACAGGCCTACGGGTCCATAGCTAGTAGCTAGATGGCTTCTTCTCTCTCTTTGATCATCAATACTATGTTCTCCTTGATGTTCTTGGAGTTCTATCTGATGTAATCTTCTTTTGCGGTGTGTTTGTTGGGATCCGATGAATTGTGAGTTTATGATCAGATTATTCATGAGAAATATTTGAGTCTTCTCTGAACTCTTTTATGCATGATTAAATATAGCTTTGTATTTCTCTCTGATCTATTGATTTGGTTTGGCCAACTAGATTGGTTTATCTTGCAATGGGAGAGGTGCTTTGTGATGGGTTCAATCTTGCGGTGCTCAATCCCAGTGACAGAAAGGGACATGACACGTATTTGTATTGTTGCCATTAAGGATAAAAAGATGGGGTTTATTCATATTGCTTGAATTTGCTTCTCTACATCATGTCATCTTGCTTAAGGCGTTACTCTGTTTTTATTAACTTAATACTCTAGATGCATGCTGGATAGCGGTCGATGAGTGGAGTAATAGTAGTAGATGCAGGCAGGAGTCGGTCTACTTGTCTCGGACGTGATGCCTATATACATGATCATTGCCATGAATCCGTCATAATTATTTGCTTTTCTATCAATTGCCCAACAGTAATTTGTTTACCCACCGTATGTTTCTACGCTCGAGAGAGAAGCCTCTAGTGAAAACTATGGCCCCCGGGTCTATCTTTATCATATAAAAAAACATAAAAATACCTTGCTGCAATTTATTTACTCTTATTTAGTTTAGTGATTTACTTTATCAATTTATCTCTATCAGACTTAATCCTTGCAAGTAACCGCTAAGAGGATTGACAACCCTCTTATTCGCGTTGGGTGCAAGTGTTTGCTTTTGTGTGTGTAGGTGTTGTTCACTTGATCTTGCTTGGTTCTCCTACTGGATTGATAACCTTGGTTCTTAACTGAGGGAAATACTTATCTCTACTATAGTGCATCATCCTCTCCTCTTCAGGGAAATACCAACGCAGTCTACAAGTAGCAGGAAGAATTTCTGGCGCCGTTGCCGGGGAGACATCATCAAAATCTATCAAGTACCTTCACACAAACTATCAATCACTTACATTTATTTTATTTTCCTTTTAATTTGCATTTGCCTCTTGTTTTCATCTCCCCCACTTCTAATTTTTTTTTACAAAAACACAAAAATATTTTTATTTGCTCGTTTGCTTGCTAAAATTGTGTGACTCAATGAAAATAAAAATATAGACTTATGGATCCTCATCCACTTGCTAATCTTTTCAAAAGATCCAAGTATAATGAACCAATTGCTAGTGAGTTGAGTGCACTTGATTATCTCTATGAAGTTTTGCTTGAAAATCATGAATGTGAAAATTGTGATGAAGTGTTAGAAGAAGAAATTTATAAAGTGATTCATGATAGCTCCTTGATTGAAAAGCATGATTGCAATGATGTTATTATAAATTCTATTAATGTTAATTGTGTTAATAATATGCAAAACTACAAGCTTGGGGATGATGATTTTGTTATGTCCACTACTTATTGCAATGATCATGACTGGGGTGATAATGCTTCTTATGATCTTGAAAAGTTATTTAAGCCTCATGATGAATATGTTATTGATAATAATGTTTGCAATAATATTGAAAGTGGGTTTGGAAGAGTGTCAACTTTAGGTAAAAAGAATCCCACATATTCGGATAGTGTTCAATCTTATGCAATTTTTGATAAAAGTGGGTTGGGAGAGGTCATGACTTTAGTTGATGTTAATCCCACTATCTTGGAAGATTATAAAAGTTTTATGCATATGGATCACGAAGATAAAATTTTATATGATAGCTATATTGTTGAATTTGATTATGATCCTACATGCAATTATTATGAGAGAGGAAAATATGGTTATAGAAGTCTTCATGTTATTAAATTACCTCTCTTTGTGTTGAAATTTTTAATGCTTCATTTTTCTCATTTGCATATGCTAGATATTGCTTGTCTTGATAATTTGTTTTCCTATAAAATGCCTATGCATAGGAAGTATGTTAGACTTAAATGTGTTTGTCACATGTTTTATGATGTTCTCTTTGCATTTCAATTCTTGTCTTTTATGAGAGCATCATTATTATCCCAAGCCTATCTTAATGGCTATAAAGAAAGAGCTCGTTGGGAGGCAACCCAATGAATAAAATAATTTTTTTTGCTTTTACCTTCTGTTTTTGAGTGTTTGCACAATTATAGCTTCTGTTATGATTGTATTTTTATGTTTTAATTAGTGTTTGTGCCAAGTAATGCCCTTGGGATGATTTGGAAGATAGTATGATAGATGCTATTGGAAAATAGAAACTTTTGCGTCCAGTGCTGGAATTTTGGTTTTTTGCTGGAGCATGATAACCTTCTGAATTGTTTACACAGTATTGATATATGAATTTCCCACGTTGTCCTAATTTTTCAGAATTTTTGGAGTTACAGAAGTATGACCATAATTCGGATCTTTATAGACTGTTCTGTTTTAGACAGATTCTGTTTTTGTTGCATAGTTCGCTTATTTTGATGTATCTATGGATCGTATCGAGGGGTATGAGTCATGGAGAAGTTGGAGTACAGTAGCATTATGCCAATATTAAATATGAATCAATTTACTACAGCACTTAGAGTTAAAGATTTATTTGTTATACTAACGGATCTCACGAGGTTTCTGTTGAGTTTTGTGTGCTGAAGTTTTCATGTTTTGGGTGAGACTACGATGGATAAAGGAATAAGGAGCGGCAAGAGCCTAAGCTTGGGGATGCCCAAGGCACCCCAAGGTAATATTCAAGGAAGACTCAAGCGTCTAAGCTTGGGGATGCCCCGGAAGGCATCCCCTCTTTCGTCTACAATCTATCGGTAACTCATTTGGAGCTATATTTTTATTCATCACATGATATGTGTTTTACTTGGAGCGTATTGTGATATAGTTTGTTTGCTTTTTAGTTTGTCACAATCATCTTTGCTGAACACACCTTTTTGAGAGGGACACACATTATTCGTGATTTGTTAGAATACGCTATGTGCTTCACTTATATTTTTTGAGCTAGGCAGTTGCTCTAGTGCTTCACTTATATCTTTTAGAGCACGGTGGTGGTTATATTTTAAAGAAACAGTTGCACTCTCATGCTTCACTTATATCTTTTTGAGAGTCTCATGATAGCAATGGTAATATGCACGGGTTATGAATTTGGTCTTGATATGATAGGTATTCAACAGGGATATAATAAACTTTCATGTAGATCACTGAATATGATAAGTTTGATTCCTTGCAATAGTTTTGCGATATTAAGATGGTAATATGGGGGAGGTACTAGTAGATGATTGTGGTTTAGTAAGAATAATTGTGTTAAGGTTTGTGATTCCCGAAGCATGCACGTATGATCTGTCGTTATGCTAAGAAGTTGGAGCATGATTTATTATTGATTGTCTACCTTATGAGTGGCGGTCGGGGACGAGCGATGGACCTTGTCCTACCAATCTATCCCTCTAGGGGCATGCGTAGTATTACTTTGCTTCGAGGGCTAATAAACTTTTGCAATAAATATGTGAGTTCTTTATGACTAATGTGAGTCCATGGATTATACGCACTCTCAACCTTCCGCAATTTGCTAGCCTCTTCGGTACCGTGCATTGCCCTTTATCATATCGAGAGTTGGTGCAAACTTTACCGGTGCATCCAAACCCCGTGATATGATACGCTCTATCACACATAAGCCTCTTTATATCTTCCTCAAAATATCCACCGTACCTACCTATCATGGCATTTCCATACCCATTTCGAGATACATTGCCATGCAACTTCCACCGTTCCATTTTTATGACACACATCATCATTGTCATATTGCTTTGCATGATCATATAGCTGACATAGTATTTGTGGCTCAGCCACCGTTCATCATTTTTATACATGTTACGCTAGCATCATTGCACATCCTGGAACACTGCCAGAGGCATTCATATAGAGTCATATTTTTGTTCTAGTATCGAGTTGTAATGTTGAGTTATATGTAAATAGAGATGTGATGATCATCATTATTAGAGCATTGTCCCGGTGAGGAAAGGATGATGGAGACCATGATTCCCCCACAAGTCGGGATGAGACTCCGGACGAAAAATAGAAAAAAGAAAAAGAAAAAGAAAAAAAGAGGCGAAAAAGAGCCATGAAAAAAAATGAGAGAAAAAGAGAGAAGGGGCAATGTTACTATCCTTTTCCACACTTGTGCTTCAGAGTAGCACCATGTTTTTCATATAGAGAGTCTCCTATTTTGTCACTTTCATATACTAGTGGGAATTTTTCATTATAGAACTTGGCTTGTATATTCCGATGACGGGCTTCCTCAAATGCCCGAGGTCTTCATGAGCAAGCAAGTTGGATGCACACCCACTTAGTTTTCATGTTGAGCTTTCATACACTTATAGCTCTTAGTGCATCCGTTGCATGGCAATCACTACTCCTTGCATTGACATCAATTGATGGGCATCTCCATAGCCCATTGATTAGCCTCGTCGATGTGAGACTATCTTCTTATTTTTGACTTCTCTTGTTTACCTCTACCACCACACTCTATTTCACCCATAGTGCTATATCCATGGCTTGCGCTCATGTATTGAGTGGGAGTTGAAAAAGCTGAAGCGCGTTAAAAGGTATGAACCAATTGCTCAGCTTGGCATTCGGGTAGTGTGTCGTGGTGTGACGACCATCTATGGGGCCATGCAGCCCCTTTGTGGTTCGGCGGGGGAGATCGACGTGCACAAAGAACATGAACAATGGAGGGCGCAAGGGATTTACCCAGGTTCGGGCCGCTGAGAAGCGTAAAACCCTACTCCTGCTTTTGGTGTATTAATGGTGTGGGAGCACAGTACAAGGAGCGCTTCTCCCGGCAAGGTGGGAGGAGTAGCTGCACGAGACGTGCTTATGTTTGAAAAGGGGTCCGAATCCTTCTAACTATTGCCTTGGCCCTCCTTTTATAGCTCAAGGGGTCACCACAGTGGCAAAACAGTAATTACATAGCGATTAGATAGCAAACAGTGCTATCATACCTAACTCTGCCAGTTTAGGACAAAGGCATTAAATGCGTCGCTAGGTGTCATGTGGAGAGGTAGTCCCGGCAAGGTTTCTGCACCGCTTGCCCAGCTACCTCGTATTATCCTGACACGCCTCCCGGACGTGTGTCATTAGAAGCAAATCCTGTCCCAGCGTGCTGACACGTGCCCGATAAGCCTTACCAACCAGCCTACGCGGTCGACACCTCACCCACTAGCGAACACCTATGCGGTGAGGTGGAGCGCTGGAGGGCTGGCAGGAGCTTGCCGGTATGGAGCTTGCCGAGTCCTCACCTTGCCGGCTTAGCCTTTCCGGCAAGGAATGTCTTCATCTTCGGTACTGGTTGAGTGTTGTGCCTTGAGCTTCTTTCTGGTAGCTCCCGCAACTGGACTCTGAATCTTAGTCTTGACGGTTCCCGACAAGGCTTGGCCGGCAAGGAGGCTGCTACTATCTGTGCATAAGTCAGGGTATAAAATACCCATGTTTTATACACCGACAGGAGCCCCCGGGCCTGGGCCATACGCGCGTTCGAAGCGTCGTTGGGCTAGGCCCAAACAATGCACAGACACGTGGCGGAAAACCGCCGCTGTAATTTCCGTCAGGATGGTTATCCTGACGCACGTCCAATCCACGCATTAAATGCGGGTCGTGGGGACTTGGACTGTTGCGGTTATTTTGCGGTAGTGCGCCTGTAAGAGAACGTGGTCGGGGTAAACAGTGAAGAGCCAGCCTCCCCTCGCGCCTTCCCCATAAAAAGGCAACCGCGAGGAGGCGCCGCTCATTCACCCCTGCTTTCCCCTGCTTCGTCTTCGTCCTCACGCCAGAACTGCTTCCGCCGCCGCCGCCTCGCATCTCCAATCGACCACCTCCTTCCTTCCCAATTCCTGATGGCGCCCAAGAGATCCGACGCGACAGGGAAGAAGAAACCCACTAAGCCACTCGATCCCAAGACAGAGGAGAAGAAGAAGGCGCTGGAAGAACTGGAGGAGCGGCGGAGGGAAAATGTGATCTTCTCGCCGTGCTCCTTGGATGCCAATGAACTGATCAGGAGGTACGCATACATGTGGGGGAGAGATACCAAGGACCACAAGGCGCTCGTAGTGCTTCCTGAAGGCGACAAGGATCCATCGGATTCATATCCGTTTTTCTGTGCTTATTTCTACTGCGGCTTGGTTCCCCCACTCTTGGATTTCTTCAGTGCCATGATGTTCAGCTATGGATTCAGGCTGCTGGACTTCACTCCGAACACGATGACCTGTATGGCGGTCTTTGCCCATCTGTGCGAGAATTTTGTCGGAGTGGCGCCCAATGTGGATTTGTTCCGTCATTTTTTTATCCCCCAGATCGAAGACAAATCTCTCTCCGGTAGCATTGCCTGGATTCCCAGGACAAAGACGAAGGGCGAGTACCTTGCCGGGTAGCTCCATCTCAAGTGGGATGAGTGGAGGGCTGAGTGGTGTTGGATCCAGGAGAAGGACTTCCCCCAATTTTGCATACCGCGCACAGTGAAAGTCGAGCGCAGCAAGAATTGGAGCAGCCTAGGTGCCACGGATGCCAAGCTTCGTCCGGCACTGAACAGGATCGCCCGCCTCAAAGCCGCCAATCTGACCATAGAGATGGTTGGCGCCGATTTCCTCCGGTGACGCATAGCGCCGCTGCAGAAGAGAGAGAGGTTCACTTGGGAATACCAGAACGCCGCCGACATCATGCGACTGTACCCTGGGACCGCTAACAACTTGTCGGTGATGGAGCACGCCTGCCTCTGCGAACAGTTGTTCCGGAAGACCGGCACATTCCACTTGCCGGACAAGATCGTCTCGCTGCACATCAACTCCGCCAAGGATTCCATCCTGGCGGTGATGTCGGACTGCAACGCTCATGGAGTGAAAGCAGACCGGGATCTTCCCACCTTGGAGCGCGAGATGGATTGGGCCTCCAACCTGACGGAGAAGGCTTCCCGGAAGGAAACGGACCTCATCCGGGCCACCACCGAGGAGGAACTGGCGTATATCGCCAGCAAGGCCGCGGAGATTGCGAGGATCAACGCGGTAGGTGATTCCAGTGCCGCGGCAGCCAAGGATGATGAAGAGGAGCATTCCGAGGAGGAGGCTGCCGAGGGGCAGCAAGAAGAGCCTGCCGGGGATGAGACTGCCGAGGCCGAGGTTGCCGGGAGCGAGGCTGCCGAGTCCTAAGCTGCCGGGGAGCTCGAAGAAGAAGAAGGCCCCCGAGCCCCGAAGAGGAGGCGCCGTCTCCGAAGGGCGGTTAGTCAAGAGCCGGTGTGCGCTTCTTCGCCGAGAGCCGGCCCCACGGTGAAGAAGACGACCACAAAGACCGGCCGCCAAGAAGAAGTACGTCGGCAATCGACCCGGCGTCCCCGAACCCAGCCCTCATCTCCTCAGCGAGAGGTGGTCGAGGAGGGTGAATCCGTCCAGCCATTGAGCTCGCCCCCTCTGGTACTTAAGAGGGCCAAAGAATCACCCCCGCCAGTGATGTACGACTTCGACGTCCTTGGCGAGTCCGAGGAGGAGGAGGAGGAGTAAGTACTTCACTTATCCCCGCCAAGCCTTGATTCCACTTGATTGTCATTTTAACTTGATTCCTCCTGCCTTGACAGGGACCCAGAACCGCTTGTGCATCGGTCGAAGCGGCCCAGATCTGCAGCAGCACAGGATCCCGCGGCAAGCGCTGGGCAGGGGGTTGCAATGGTAGAAGCCATCATTACCAGCCCCCAGCCGAGCCCCCTGCGCGAGGACATGGTGCAGGTGTTTCCCACTAGTACTGGAGTCCCTATTGCTGAGCCTGCCGTGGAGACGGAGGAGGTCCACCAAGAGGAGGAGCGCCAAGAAGCGGATCCAACCGTGGCTCCCCCATCTATCAATGTTCCGGAGAGCGCTTCCCCAACAAGGGCCTCCACCGACGAGCCTGCCCACACGGGGGCTACCCCGATGAGCGGGGCCACCGACGACCATGCACCGGCAACGCGGGTTGCCAGGGAAGGAGCCCTTCCTCAGCAAGCACCAACGGGTAATCCTCTTGCCTTTGTACGCCTCTTTCAGAAAAGATTTCTTTATGTCTTCTTGAACTTGACTTGTGATTTCGAATTCCATCTCACCCTTGTTTTCGCCTTGATCCACAGCTCAAACCTCCCCTGACGAAGGCGAAGTCCTTGTGGAGGTGGCCGATATTGCAAGGGATTCCGCCGAGGAAGCTGCCAAGATCGCCACTGAAGAGGGCCCCACACAGGTTGCCAAGGAGACCAGAACACTCCCCGATGAGTCCGAGAGGGCTACCTGCAGCATGCCCGACCCCGCCAGGATGGATGCGGAGAAGATGCCCGCCAGTGCCGATGCGCCAACTCCCGGCAACCAGCTAGTGGTGACAATCCTGCCAGCTCCGTCAAGTAACTTGGTGTTGGTCGCCCCTCAGCACGAGTCCGGAGCCCCCAGTTCCTCTGGCATCGCGGGGCCAAGCTTTGATGAAGAGATAGCTCGGATCTTGCTCCCCTTGGTCCAAAGAACCGATGAATCCACCGACGCGGCCGACAACGCCGAAGACCTTGCTTTCATGGAAATCATGGCCATCGGGTTCAAGGGCGTCCAAGAACGGTACAGTCGGAGGTGGGACAAGGTGCACGAAGAGCGCAAAGCTGCGGATTTGGTTGACCAGAAGCTGAGGGAGAAGGCAGACGAGCTGCGCACATGGTACAGTCAGCAGACCCGCAATCTCAATGCTACCACTGAAAGAGTGGCAACCCGCAACGGCAAGCTGACAGAGCGCGAAACGCTGCTCAACGCCAAGGAGAAGGATCTTGTCGCACGGGAAGAAGCCCTTACCGCCGCTCTTCGCGGCAAGGATGATGAGATTGAAACGCTCCTCAAGCAGCGGACTCAGGAGCTGGAAGACGGGCACAAGAAATTTATCGAAGCCCAGGCCTTGGAGAACGCCGCCAAGCTCAAGGAGGCCGCTGATAAGGCTGCTGCTGCTGACTCCGCCAAGGCAGAACTGGAATCCCAGGTGGCCAAACTGAAGGAGGATCTCATCGGCAGTGGCAAGGAAATCGAGGCTCTCAGGGACGAAGCGCTGAAGGCAGCCCGCACTCTAGGGGACTTGCAAGCGCAGCTATCGTCCAAGAACCAAGATCTCGATGCCGCCGCCAAGACAATTGGGGACCTGAAATCTCAACTGGCCACCATGGTAGCAGCTTCGGAATCTTCCAAGGAGAGGGAGAGGGTCTTGACGGAGAAGTTGGAGAAGGAGGAGGCCTCGAAGAAGGAGGCTTGTTAATGCTGCCGAGCGCATCAGCCTCCAAATCGCGGAAATGGATATGAAGAGTTGGGGTTTCACCATCAATGACAAGGAGGCCACCAGCGTCAGGTTGACCAAGTTCTTCGAGGGCTTTATCAACGCCTTGAAGACGTACCACGAAGACAGGTCTGCTTCGTTTGCCGATGAGTCCCGGAAATCGTGTATAGGGTGCTGCTCAAGATTTCTCATCGCAATCCCGGCCTTGATCTCTCCGGGGTCTTCAGGAGGTTGCCGGATAGCACAGACGTCACCGCTGTCGACAAGATCGCTGCCCCTCTTGCCGACAAGGTTCTCCAAATCCCCAGGGTCCAAGGCAATCGCCGAGACTAAGCTTGTCGCTACATCCACCATTGTGTTGTCATGTACAAGATACATTTAATCTTTTGTTAGCCCTGCACTATCTCTGTGATGTAATATAACTTGTGCTGCTTGAATGTATGTGTGTCGTTCCCCTTGTTTTATTTCGCCTTTGTATGAATGTGTTCCCTACGCTTATCGGAAGCTTGCCAGTGCGCACACTTGCCGCGAGCGCTTCGAGGAACAGGTCCTTAGCAGCCTGCTGGAAGTGCCGCTGCCGGCAAGGTAACTTGCCGGGTTAGAACGCAGCTGCTAGGCTTGCCGAGCGGACTTGAGGCAAGCTAGAGCGCAAGCCGATCGCGACAAGGTTCCTCTCACGTGCAGGTTTCTCATACAGAGCACAGAATTGTTCAAGGGAAATTGAGAATGTAACAAGGAAAAAAATTCAAAGTTTTTCAACTTAGCTTTTCCTAGCGTTGCTTCTCTCGTTGTATGAAATGATCTCTTGAATGTCATTAGAAATGGTACCCATCTCCACCCCCCCCCCCCCCCGGGAAACTTGCGCGCGAGGGATCCTTCTGTCCTTTTAAGAAGAAAGAAGAGAAAAAGAGTGGTTTGGGAACCTTGACGGTCCAACAGTCGCTCCACAAAAACTAAGGTGTAAGTCACAATCATCACGAGCATCCATATATAAATGAATATGTACAAGGAGTTGCGAAATACTTAGCTTTATTATGCACAGGATCTGCGCCTGGCTTTCTACAAAGGGTTACATGTCTGGCCGACAAAGCTTGTACAAAAGGGGTTGCCGGGAAGTGTCCCGGGAACTGTGCCTCACGGGTAGAACTTGCGAAGATGCTCAATATTCCATGAGTTTTGCACTGGAGTGCCATCTGCGGTCTCCAGACGGACTGCGCCAGGTCTGGTGACTCGTACCACCCGGTAAGGGCCTTCCCACTTCGGCGTCAACTTGTTTGATCCCTTGGCGGACTGAACACGCCTAAGAACAAGGTCGCCTTCCTCAAGGCTTCGGGCATGCACTTTGCGGCTATGGTAGCGGCGCAAGGCTTGCTGGTAGCGTGCAGCTCGCACAGCCGCCCGAAGACGATCTTCCTCAAGGAGCAACGCGTCGTCTTGCCGCAACTGCTCTTGCTCAGCTTCATCGTAAGCGAGCACTCGAGGTGATCCGTATATGAGTTCCGTGGGGAGCACCGCTTCTGCACCATAGATTAGGGAGAAGGGTGTTTGGCCGGTAGCTCGATTTGGTGTCATTCTGAGTGACCAAAGAACCGCCGGCAACTCATCAATCCAGTGCCTTCCACACTTGCGCAGCTTGTCAAAGGTCCTTGTCTTGAGGCCATGCAGCACTTCAGCGTTCATCCTTTCCGCCTGGCCGTTGCTTCTCGGGTGAGCAACAGATGCAAAACAGATTTTGTTGCGGAGGTCTTGGATATACTGCATGAAGGTGCGGCTCGTGAATTGTGTGCCATTGTCGGTGATGATCCTGTTAGGTACCCCGAAACGGCAAACTAATCCTTTGAAGAACTTGACGGCTGATTGCGCTGTCACCTTCCTCACTGGCTCCACTTCAGACCACTTTGTGAACTTGTCGATGGCGACGTACAAGAACTCAAAACCCCCCGGCAGCATGGGGGAAGGGGCCCAAGATATCGAGCCCCCAGACTGAAAAGGGCCAGGAGAGAGGGATTGTTTGGAGAGCTTGAGCTGGCTGGTGTATGTTCTTTGAACGGAACTGGCATGCTTCACACTTGGTTACTAGTTCAGTCGCATCCTGGAGTGCAGTGGGCCAATAGAAGCCTTGCCGGAATGCTTTGCTGGCAAGTGCCCTTGATCCTATGTGAGAGCCACATATGCCTCCGTGTATCTCAGCCAACAGCTTTAGTCCATCTTCCCGGCAAATACACTTCAATTTCACGCCGTTTGGCCGTTTTCTGTACAGGATGTTATCCACAAACTGATACATACTTGACTGATGGGCTACTTTCTCCGCTTCTTCTTGCTCATCGGGAAGTTCTCCTGTTCGAAGGAACCGAACTATTTGTTGTGCCCATGCCGGAGTCTGCGGCTCGATGACAAGGACTAAAGGCATCTCTTCGGCTGTGGGAGCGCTCGCTTCTGCGGCAAGAACCTGGGGTTCTGCGCTAAGCGGCTGCTCACCGGCAACAGTGTCGTTGTTCCCGGTAGTATCCTTGTCGGCGGCTTCCGGGAGCTCTGCCGGAAAATACTTGCCGGTATTCAACTTTCTTCTCTTACTGGCCTGCGTTGATGGGATGACTGTCGGTTGATTCAAATGGAGCACAAAAGTTCCCGGTTCCACGGGAAGCTTTTGAGCGGCACATTTTGACAGGCTGTCAGCGATGTTGTTTTCCGCACGAGGAATGTGTTCTGTTTGTAACCCGTCAGAGTGTTCTTCCAATTTCCTCACTTCTTCCACGTACGCTTCCATCAACGGGCTCTGGTAATCTTTGTTGACTTGCTTCACAACAAGCTGCAACTCACCGTGGACGATCAATTTTTTGATACCAAGGTCCATTGTGATCCTTAGACCGGCAAGGAGTCCTTCGTACTCAGCAGTGTTGTTTGTAGCTTGCTCCATGGGGAAGTGCATTTGAACCACATACTTGAGGTGCTCTCCGGTGGGTGCGACAAGCAGCACTCCGGCACCGGCGCCTTGCAGCGAGAAGGCACCATCAAAGTACATGATCCACTCCTTTACCGTTTCCTTGCCGGGGAGAGCTGTTTCTTGAATTTCTTCGTCTTGCGTTGGTGTCCATTCTGCAATGAATTCCGCCAAAGCTCTGCTCTGAATAGTTGAAGTGCTTTCAAACTTGAGTGCAAAGCTTGACAATTCCAACGCCCACTCCACTATCCTGCCAGTTGCCTCTGGATTCCTCAAGATGCGTTGCAATGGAAAGCGGGTGACGACGGTGATTTCGTGTGCTTGGAAGTAGTGACGCAGCTTTCTCGAGGCCATAAGAAGGCCGAAAAGCAACTTCTGCACCCCAGAGTATCTCGATCTAGCCCCCTGCAGAAGGGAACTGAAGTATACCAGTCGCCGCACCACTTTCTTCTTCGGCACTGTTTGTTGATTATTTGCATTTGTCTGCGATGTTCCTGACTTGTCGGCACCATGATTTGCCGGAGAAGATTCTGGTTTGTCGTTGGATAGGTTTGCTGCGGTTACTTCCTCGTCATCGGGTTCCCTCTGCGCCACTAATGCAGCACTAGCCACTTGATTCGTTGCCGCTACGTATAGCAGCAACGACTCTTGTGGTCTTGGCGCAACTAGTGTTGGTGCGGAGGAGAGGTATCTTTTCAAGTCCTGCAGCGCGGCCTCCGCTTTTGGAGTCCATTTCATCGGACCTGCCTTTTTCCAAACCTTGAAAAACGGCAGGGCGCGCTCAGCGGATCTTGAAATGAACCTACTCAAGGCCACAACACAACCGGCAAGACGCCGCACATCTTTGATGCTTTTTGGTGCTCGAATCTGCTCAATTGCTTTGATCTTGTCGGGATTTGCTTCAATTCCTCGTTGAGATACAAAGAACCCGAGAAGCTTGCCGGATGGAACGCGAAACATGCACTTCTCGGGGTTAAGCTTCAAGTTGATTTTGCGCAAGTTAGCAAACGTCTCTTCCAAATCTTGAATGAGGGTACACTTGTCCTTGGTCTTGACCACAATGTCATCCATGTATGCTTCCACATTCCTGTGCAGTTGGGGCTCAAAACCAATCTAGACTACTCTTGCAAATGTTGAACTGGCACTCTTTAACCCGAAAGGCATACGCACAAAGCAGTACGTGCCACAGGGAGTAATGAATGCGGTTTTCTCATCCTCCTTGGCCATGAATATCTGATGGTATCCAGAGTAGGCATCAAGGAAGGAGAGCAAATCACAGCCGGAAGTAGAGTCTATAATTTGATCAATGCGCGGCAAAGGGAAAGGATCCTTCGGACATGCTTTGTTAATATCAGTGTAGTCGATACAAAGCCTCCACTTTCCGTTTGCTTTGCGCACTACCACTCGATTTGCCAGCCAAGTGGGATGTAGCACTCCACTGACCAGGCCTGCTGCTTCAAGCTTCTTGATCTCTTCGGCAATAAACTGTTGCCGTTCCAACGCTTGCTTCCGGACTTTTTGCTTGACGGGCCGGGCGTGGGGACAGACAGCAAGGTGGTGCTCAATTACCTCCCTGGGACCGCCGGGGATGTCAGATGGTCGCCATGCAAACACATCGACATTCGCTCGCAGGAAGGCAATGAGCGCGCTTTCCTATTTGCTGTCAAGGGTGGCACTGATGGTGAAGGTACCGTCAGTGTCGTCCTCCCTCGCCGGTACCTTGTTGGTTGCCGGTGCAGTGGCTTTGGATTTCTTACCGGCAGAGCACTCCGGTAAGTCTTCAACAGGCGCGCAGCACTCCGAAGAGGTGCGCTTCCCGGAATCCTTGCTAGAGGTCTTGCCGGACTTCTTCTTTTCCTTTTTCTTGGCAGGAGTTGGCGCCTCGGCGGCCTCTACCGCAATCGCATCTCTATACATCTTGTCGACGCAAATGACAGCATCTTTCTTGTCGGAGTTGATGGAAATGACACCCATCGTCCCTGGCATCTTCAACGTGTTGTAAGCATAGTGAGATGCTGCCATAAATTTTGCCAAGGCTCAGCGGCCAAGAATTCCATTGTACGGCAAGGGGATCTTGACGACGTCAAAGACAATCTTTTCTGTCCTGTAGTTCAGTTCTCTGCCAAACGTTACCGGCAATGTGATCTTTCCCTTGGGCTGGCTTCTTCCCGGGTTTACTCCTTGAAACGTGCCCGTTTTCTCGAGTTCCTTATCGGGGATCTGCAGCCTCTTGATAACTTCTGGAGAGATCATGTTCAGACCGGCCCCACCGTCAACTAACATCTTTGTTACCTGGAGGTTGCGAATTGTTGGTGAAACCAACAACGGCAAACACCCGACCGCAGTTATGCGATCGGGGTGATCCTCGGCATAAAAAATGATAGGCGTGTGTGACCATTTGAGTGGCTTCTGAGAGCCCATCGCTGGTTCCGCTGCATTAACCTCACGCGCCCACTGTTTAAGTTGGCGGTGAGAGGAGTGTAAGGATGCCCCTCCGTCAATGCACTTGGCGTCGGTTGCCTTCTGGAATTCTTGTTCGCTGGTCTCATCATCGTCCTCTTCGCCACTTCCATCATCCTCTTCTTTCTTGTCTCGGCCTCTGGCAGGCTTCTCTTTCTGCTGCTTAGCCTTGCCGCGGCGGCCCCCTCAACTGCCACGGCCCTTATTTCTGGATCCACCAGTACCATCTTGACCCTTTTCCTTGTCGCGCTTTTCATATTCAGCTTTCTGCTTCTCAACAAGATGCTCGACTTGCCGGCATTCTTGGAGATCATGGCCTTTGGTACGGCGAATCTTGCAGTACGGCCCATCTGACTTGTCGGCCTTCTCGTTTGCTGCCGCCTCCTAGCAAGCGGCGCATACAGCAGCTTCCTTGCCGGAGTTCTCAGTCTTGGCTTTCTTGGCAGACTCAGAGTTGCCGAAGCCTTCGACAGCCATAACAGTTTTGCCCTTGCGCTTTCTATTGCGCTTCCGGCCTTTCTTCCTCGGGGTGGCAGCTTCATCGTCCTCAGAATCTACTTCGGCACCAGTGTCCTCCCCGGGAAGCCTTCTTCCTTCCTAAGCACGTGCACACTTATCCGCCAACGTGTAGAGCTCGTTGACGGTCTTGGGCAACTTGACGTTCATTTTCTCCCGCATCCTCCGATTGCCCACATTCGTGTGAAAGGCGGCAATCACGGCTGTGGGGTGCACATTTGGAATATTTTGGTGCACACGGCTGAACCTCTGGATGTACTTGCATAAAGTTTCACCATCTCTTTGCGGGATCACCTGCAAGTCGCTGGGCTGTCCAGGGGCTTTGTGCCCCCGGTAAAGGCACCAACGAACTCGTTGCAGAGATCTGACCATGAAGAAATGGAGTTCTCCGGCAAATTCATCGGCCAAGACCTCACGTTGGGTTTCAGTACCAACGGGAAGTAGTTGGCGAGGATTTTCTCATCTTTTCCCTCGGCAGCTTGCACGGCGATCATGTAGATGCCCAGAAACTCTGACGGGTTCAGCTTGCCGTCATACTTTTCTGGCACTTCTGGCTTGAAGGCTCGAACGGACGGCCATCGGACTTGCCGCAGCTCACGGGTGAAGGCGGGACATCCAATCTCGTAGGGTAGATATCCGCCAACCCTTGGCGCAGGCTCATCAACGATGGGGCCGTTGCGCGCGTCGGATTGACAACGCGCCTCCCGGCGCCGTTCGATGGTGGTGCGGGCGTCTTCTGCCCGCCTGTCTCGCAGCACTTGCCGTTGATCTTGTCGCGCTCACGGATCTGAAGAGGCCATCGTCACCTCGTCGGGCTCGAAGGATCGCTGGGCTTGCTGTGGTCGTTGGCGTTGTTGCTGCTGAGATTGTTGCCGCTGAGGTGATTGCACCGTTAGCGCGGCACCGTCAGTGCGGCCATCAACTGGGTTTGCCAGTGCCATTTGCGGACGCCATAAGGGCTCCGCTTGCTGTGATTTACTGGCCTCGGCAAATCCAATCAAGCTTTGGATGGTGGCTCTCCACTCATCCATCTTCTCTGTCGCAGGAGGGAAGTTTAGCAGCATCTGGGCTTGCGCCATTGCTTCCGCTGTTGTGGCTGGCATGGCCGGAAGCGAAGAACGCGATGTCGCTCTACTCCTGGCAGAGCCAGCAGGAGCGCCATCACGGTCTTGCTGCTGCGGCACAAGATCAGCAGCAGGTCGTCGTGGCGGAGGCGGTGCCTGAGGATCTGGGATTTGATCAACAGGAGTTTTCCCGTGAGGTCGCCGCTGCCCAGAGTCGTTGGCGCCGCTCGGAGCTGTGCCGCGCCCGTTGTGCGAGGAGCGCGGTGTCTGTCCTGAAGCTGCATTCTTGGACGCCGCCGCAGCGGGATCTTGGCTCGCGCCAGCCCGGGCGTTGCCGCTCCGGTGGCTGCGTTCGTCGGCGTGGCGAGGAGGTGGAGGAGGAAGAGGTCGTCCGTCCACTCCGCCCGCGCCGTCGCGGCTCCGTTCGCCAGAGGATCGAGGAGGTCAACTACCTCCAGCACACTCGTCCCCTGCGCCGACCGCGGTGGGCATGACGACTGCGCCGCCTACGCTGGTCGCGCCAACTGCAGTACCCGCGCCGCCCGCATTGGCCGCGCCGCCTGCGGACGCGTGCGGGGTGGCCATCATCGTGATGCCCTTCTTCTTGGGTGCCATCGACGACGAGGAGGACGACGAGGAAGTTGATGAATATGATGAAGAAGACGCGCAATTCACTGATCAAGGTTCGCGCAGGCGACGCTACCCCCTACCTGGCGCGCCAAAGATGTCGTGGTGTGACGACCATCTATGGGGCCATGCAGCCCCTTTGTGGTTCGGCGGGGGAGATCGACGTGCACAAAGAGCATGAACAATGGAGGGCGCAAGGAATTTACCCAGGTTCGGGCCGCTGAGAAGTGTAAAACCCTACTCCTGCTTTTGGTGTATTAATGGTGTGGGAGCACAGTACAAGGAGCGCTTCTCCCGGCAATGTGGGAGGAGTAGCTGCACGAGATGTGCTTATGTTTGAAAAGGGGTCCGAATCCTTCTAACTGTTGCCTTGGCCCTCCTTTTATAGCTCAAGGGGTCACCACAGTGGCAAAACAGTAATTACATAGCGATTAGATAGCAAACAGTGCTATCATACCTAACTTTGCCAGTTTAGGACAAAGGCATTAAATGTGTCGCTAGGTGTCATGTGGAGAGGTAGTCCCGGCAAGGTTTCTGCACCGCTTGCCCAACTTCCTCGTATTATCCTGACACGCCTCCCGGACGTGTGTCATTAGAAGCAAATCATGTCCCAGCGTGCTGACACGTGCCCGATAAGCCTTACCAACCAGCCCGCGCAGTCGACACCTCACCCACTAGCGAACACCTGTGCGGTGAGGTGGAGCGCTGGAGGGCTGGCAGGAGCTTGCCGGTACGGAGCTTGCCGGGTCCTCACCTTGCCGGCTTAGCCTTGCCGGCAAGGAATGTCTTCATCTTCTATACTGGTTGAGTGTTGTGCCTTGAGCTTCTTTCTGGTAGCTCCCGCGACTGAACGCTGAATCTTGGTCTTGACGGTTCCCGGCAAGGCTTGGCCGGCAAGGAGGCTGCTACTGTCTGTGCATAAGTCAGGGTATAAAATACCCATGTTTTATACACCGACATAGTGCATGATAAATACTTTGTGTGAAGAAGATGGAGCATGACAGGATTATATGATTTTGTAGGGATAACTTTCTTTAGCATCGTTATTTTGAAAGGCATGATTGTTTGTTAGTATGCCTGAGTATTGATGTCTTTATATCAAATTATAGACTATTGCTTTGAATCATTTGGATCTTATTATTCATACCGTAAGAGAAAGATTACATGATGAAACATGATAGGTAGCATTCCACATCAAAAATTCTGTTTTTATCATTTACCTACTCGAGGACGAGCAGGAATTAAGCATGGGGATGCTTGATACGTCTCCAACGTATCTATAATTTTTGATTGTTCCATGCTATTATAGTATCAATCTTGGATGTTTTATATGCAATTATATATCATTTTTGGGACTAACCTATTAACCTAGTGCCCAGTGCCAGTTGGTGTTTTCTGCTTGTTTTTGTCTTTTCAGAGTATCAGTACCAAACGATGTACAAATGCCACGAAACTTTTTGGAGATTTTTTCTGGACAAAAGAGACCCTGGAGACTTGGAGAGCAGGCTAGAAAGTTCACGAAGCCTCCAGAAGGCAATAGGGCACAGCCCCAGGGTGGGCGCGCCCTGATGCCTTGTGGGGCCCTTGTGGCCCTGTTTGACCTAATTCCACTCCTATAAATTCACAAATATTCGGAAACCATCAGAGAGCCAGAAGAGAAAACCTTTCCATCGCCGCAAGCCTCTGTTCTTCCACGATCCCATCTGGAGGCTTTTCCGGTACTCTACCGGAGGGGGAATCGATCACGGAGGGCTTCTACATCAACCTTGTTGCCCTTTCGATGATGTGTGAGTAGTTTACCACAGACCTACGGGTCCATAGCAAGTAGCTAGATGGCTTCTTCTCTCTCTTTGACGATCAATACCATGTTCTCCTTGATGTTCTTGGAGTTCTATCTGATGTAATCTTCTTTTGCGGTGTGTTTGTTGGGATCCGATGAATTGTGAGTTTATGATCAGATTATTCATGAGAAATATTTGAGTCTTCACTGAACTCTTTTATGCATGATTAAATATAGCTTTGTATTTCTCTCCGACCTATTGATTTGGTTTGGCCAACTAGATTGGTTTATCTTGAAATGGGAGAGGTGCTTTGTGATGGGTTCAATCTTGCGGTGATCAATCCCAGTGACAGAAAGGGACATGACATGTATTTGTATTTGTATTGTTTCCATTAAGGATAGAAAGATGGGGTTTATTCATATTGCTTGAATTTCTTCTCTACATCATGTCATCTTGCTTAAGGCGTTACTCTTTTTTATTAACTTAATACTCTAGATGCATGCTGGATAGCGGTCGATGAGTGGAGTAATAGTAGTAGATGCAGGCAGGAGTCGGTCTACTTGTCTCGGATGTGATGCCTGTATACATGATCATTGCCCTGAATCCGTCATAATTATTTGCTTTTCTATCAATTGCCCAACAGTAATTCGTTTACCCACCGTATGTTTCTGCGCTCAAGAGAGAAGCCTCTAGTGAAAACTATGGCCCCCGGGTCTATCTTTATCACATAAAAAACATAAAAATACCTTGCTGCAATTTATTTACTCTTATTTAGTTTAGTAATTTATTTTATCAATTTATCTCTATCAGACTTAATCCTTGCAAGTAACTGCTAAGAGGATTTACAGCCCTCTTATTCGCGTTGGGTGCAAGTGTTTGCTTTTGTGTGTGTAGGTGTTGTTCACTGGATCTTGCTTGGTTCTCCTACTGGATTGATCACCTTGGTTCTTAACTGAGGGAAATACTTATCTCTACTATACTGCATCATCCTCTCCTCTTCGGGGAAATACCAACGCAGTCTACAAGTAGCAATTATGTGTGATTGTTATAGCTTTGTATTTCTCTCCGATCTATCCGTTTGGTTTGGCCAACTAGATTGATTTATCTTCAGTGGGAGAGGTGCTTTGTAGTAGGTTCAATCTTGCGGTGTCGTCACCTCGTGACAGAAGGGGTAGCGAGGCACGTATTTGTATTGTTTCTACTAAGGGTAAAACGACGGGGTTCAATCATATTGCTTGATTTTATTCTGTCTACATTATGTCATCATGCTGCAAGCATTACTCTGTTTGATATGAACTTAATACCTTAAGATGCATGTTGGATAATGGTCGAGGGGTGGAGTAATAGTAGTAGATGCAGGCAGGAGTCAGTCTACTTGTCACGGGCGTAATGCCTCTGTACTGATCATGCCATGAATATCGTCATAACTATGCACTTTTCTATCAATTGCCCAACAGTAATTTGTTTACCCACCGTATGCTATGCTTATGAGAGAGATGCCTCTAGTGAAAACTATGGCCCCCAGGTCCATCCAAATCATATTACTAAAACCCTAATTTACTTGCTGCAATTTATTTCTTTTTAATTCCGTTTGCAATTTATAAACCTATCACTATCAGATTTGATCCTTGCAATTAACGAGTACAAGGGGATTGCAATTAACAGAGTAACGCCTTAAGCAAGATGACATGATGTAGACAAAGTAAACTCAAGCAATATGATTAAACCCCATCTTTTTATCCTTAATGGCAACAATACAAATACATGTCATGTCCCTTTCTGTCACTGGGATTGAGCACCGCAAGATTGAACCCATTACAAAGCACCTCTCCCATTGCAAGATAAACCAATCTAGTTTGCCAAACCAAATCGATAGATCGGAGAGAAATACAAAGCTATAACAATCATGCATAAAAGAGTTCTGAGAAGACTCAAATATTTCTCATGAATAATCTGATCATAAACTCACAATTCATCGGATCCCAACAAACACACCGCAAAAGAAGATTACATCGGATAGAACTCCAAGAACATCGAGGAGAACATGGTATTGAAGATCAAAGAGAGAGAAGCCATCTAGCTACTAGCATGGAACCGTAGGCCTATGGTAAACTACTCACACATCATCAGAAGGGCAGCAAGGTTGATGTAGAAGCCCTCCATGATCGATTCCCTCTCCAGCAAAGTACCGGAAAAGGCCTCCAGATGGGATCGCGGAAGAACAGAGGCTTGCGGCGGTGGAAAGGTTTTCTCTTCTGTCCCTCGGGTATATTGGGAATATTTGGGAATTTATAGCACTGGAATTAGGTCAGGAGGGGCTACGAGGGGCCCACAAGCCTGGGGGGCGCGCCTCCCGAGCTTGTCGCTCCCTCGTGGCTCCTCTGGTCTTCTTCCGAAGCTTCATGGGTCTCTTCCGGTCCAGAAAATATTAATCCAAAGTTTTTTTTCTCGTTTGGACTCTTTTTGATAATGATTTTCTGAAAAGACAAAAACAAGCAAAAAACAGCAACTGGCACTGGGCACTGGGTTAATAGGTTAGTCCCAAAAAATGATATATAATGGCATATAATTGCATATAAAACATCCAAGGTTGATACTATAATAGCATGGAACCATAAAAAATATAGATACATTGGAGACGTATCAAGCATCCCCAAGTTAAATTCCTGCTCGTCCTCGAGTAGGTAAATGATAAAAATAGAATTTTTGATGTGGAATGCTACCTAACATGTTTCATCATGTAATCTCTCTTACGGTATGAATAATAAGATACGAATGATTCAAAGCAATAGTCTATAGTTTGACATAAAGACATCAATACTCAGGCATACTAATAAACAGACATGTCTTTCAAAATAAAAATGCTAAAGAAAGTTATCCCTACAAAATCATATAATCCTGTCATGCTCCATCTTCTTAACACAAAATATTTATCATGCACTACCCCGATGGCAAGCTGAGCAATTGGTTCATACTTTTTAACTTCAGCTGTAGGGGAACGCGACAGAAAACAAAAAAAATTGGTGCAGCGAGCACGCCCAGGATCACTATGGAGATGCATACAAGGTTTGGATCTGATCGTTACCGACTCGTAGCGCAGCGGAAGTAGAGTCGATGAAGATCGTCGGTGCAGATCCCCGCAGCTAGGATTTACAACCTCCCATTATAGCTAATAAAATTGCCACCACCTTGTCGATGCACCAGATAATATTGCTATCTTTATAGCTAATAAAATAAGTGCATTACATAAGGTTGACACGCAGGTCATTAAAGTGACAATCATATGGCTCCAGCCATCATGCCGAATCATGACACACAGGTCATGTTAATTTACATTATATAGTCATCTCATACATAATCAAATTAAAATGAGAACTGCTATACCACATCACATGCACATCCTGCAAAACCAAGTTAGACGCCTCTAATCGGTTTATGCAAAAATTTATTTTACGTGGCTTCTAAGGTTTCGAAACAAACCGAAGCTACCAACGTTCATCATCAAGTATGATTATTCAAGTCACTAGATTAACTTTGCGGGGTGTATGAAACACAAGATAATAAAATCTCGAGCCCCATACTGAACTTCGTCATACGCATGACCCCCATGCAGATCATATCTCCATTGCCCTTTTGTCTGCGAAATTTCATCTTTCTTTTAACTATGGTGGAATTCAACGAACTATTAGCACTTCGTTGATCAATCAGGATCGCGGATTGCCAGAACTTTGAAACTCCACCATGCCATTATCAAGATCAGAAATACGCAAATTTCAGGGAAGCAACAAGAACATCGGGTAACAGATTTCATCTGCTACCCGCACAAATAATTTTCAGCAATAGAACTCATCTACTACAAAATTATATTGTGCAACACCCATACATCTCTATGTATTCTAGATCATAACCTGCATCTACGCATAGCATGGCTCATGATGCCACTGTAGGGGAACACGACAGAAAACAGAAAAAATCGGTACAGCGAGCACGCCCAGGATCACTATGGAGATGCATACAAGGTTTGGATCTGATCGTTACCGACTCGTAGCACAGCAGAAGTAGAGTCGAGTAAGATCGTCAGTGAAAATCCCCGTAGCTAGGATTTACAACCTCCCAACCATGAGGATGTACTCCCTCGTCTACTCTTCGGACAGCCCTTCGGGAGGCGGTCGGACAGTCCCCCGGACGGTGTCACGGACAGCCCTTCGGGAGGCACTCACAGAAACTCGGACGGTCACTCGGACAGCCCTTCGGGAGGCACTCTCGAATAGCCCCTCGGGTAAAAAGATTGAACCTACGACCTCTCTACGGGGTTGCACACATACGGTGTCAGCTATCCGGCAGGGCTTCGCCGTCCAGAACTAGTTCCCACCGGAACCCAGACAGCCTTTCGGCTCTACGAAACTATTTCGTTTGAGGGAGAGAAGAAGCCAGATCATTGCATGGCATAATGTATGAGAGAAAGAGTGAGTTTGGGCAGCCCCCTCCACACCTATTTATAGGCCAAGCCCAAGGGGTAGAGGACACTTGGAAATACCAAAATGCATTCAAAGGTGGCTTCCCAAAGAAGCTACCAAATAGTATTTCCACTATTCATGAAAATATTTTTCCGCGACCGTTAAATCCGAAAATATTTCTGTAGGTCCAGAACATTTCTAGTACCCACTAAAACAATTCTGGACGTGTTCTGAAACATTTCCGGATCAATGATTTTCATCAGCGAAAAGCAAACAAGAATGCGTTTTCACTATTCACGAAGACAATTTTTCACGACTGATAAATCCGAAAATATTTATGTAGGTCTTAAAACATTTCCAGTACCCACTAAAATAATTTTGGACGCGTTCCGAAACAATTCCAGATCAGTGATTTTCATCAGCGAAAAGCAACCAAAGCGGTTCCGGCAGCTCCGGAACATTTCCGGTTTTTTCCCCGGAAAAATCCCAGAAGTTCCCAGAACAATTCTGGTACCCTCCAAGAATTTCTAGGCGTGTGCCGAAACCATTTTGACTTAATGGTATACTCCGAAACAACTTTTCGGTTTTACCGAAACTATTTCGGTGTTCTCTCTCCGGAACTCTTGCGTCATCTCCGAAACTTTTCCGGTGACTTTCTCTCAGACTCCCTGTCTAGAATTCAGTAGATAGATGACCCTTAAGCGTGTGACCCTATAGGTTCGGTGAAGTATAGACATGACTGGAACACTTTCCGATCAATGATCAATAGCGGAACCGTGGACACCCATATTGATCCCTATACCCACATTCGAGTGAACCTCCAGTTGCCGTGTGCTATTCCTGTTGCTTCGTGATATTTTACACAACACCCGAGGTGAGATTTATCGGCATCCCTGTTGTCGGTGTATAAAACATGGGTATTTTATACCGTGACTTATGCACAGACAGTAGCGGCCTCCTTGCCGGCCAAGCCTTGCCGGGGACCGCCAAGACAAAGACTTAAGGTCCAATTACAGAAGCTCAAGACGAGGCATCAACAGGCACTCAACTAGTACCGAAGATGAAGACATTCCTTGCTGGCAAGGCTGAACCGGCAAGGTGAAGATCCGGCAAGCTCCGTACCGACAAGTTTCTGCCAGCCCTCCAGCGCTCCACCTCACCGCACAGGTGTTCGCTAGTGGGTGAGGTGTCGACCGCGCAGGCGGGTTGGTAGGGTTTGTCGGGCATGTGTCAGCACACTGGGACAGGATTTGCCTCTAATGACACCCGTCCAGGAGGCGTGTCAGAATAATACGAGGTAGCTGGGCGAGCGGTGCAGAAACCTTGCCGGGACTACCTCTCCACATGACACCTCACGGTGCATTTAATGCTTTTGTCCTAAACCGGCAGAGTTAGGTATGATAGCACTGTTTGCTATCTAATCACTATGTAATTACTGTTTTTCCACTGTGGTAACCACTTGAGCTATAAAAGGAGGGCCAAGGCAACAGTTAGAGGGATTCGGACCCTTTTTCAAACACTAGCACGTCTCGCGTAGCAGCTCTCTCCGCACCTTGCCGGGAGAAGCGCTCCTTGTACTGTTGCTCTCATACCACCAATACACCAAAAGCAAGAGTAGGGTTTTACGCTTCTCAGCGGCTCGAACCTGGGTAAATCCCTTGCATTCTCCATTGATCATGCTCTTTGTGCACGTTGATCCCCCTTGCCGAACCACAAGGGGCTGGATGGCCCCATAGATGGTTGTACCCACGACACCTTTGGCACGCCAGGTAGGGGCGCGTCGCTTGCGCGAACCTTGATTAGTGGATCGCGCGTCTTCTTCATCATCTTCATCGACTTCCTCGTCATCGATGGCGCCCAAGAAGAAGGGCATCACGATGATGACCACCCCGCACGCATCCGCAGGCGGCGCAGGCGGCGCGGCCAATACGGGCGGCGCGGGTACTGCGGTTGGCATGACCAGCGCAGGCGGCGCGGTCGCCATGCTCGCCACTGTCGGCGTCGGAGACGAGCGTGCTGGGGACAGCCGACTTCCTCGATCTTCTAGCGAACGGAGCCGCGATGGCACGGGCGGAGCGGACGGACGACCTCTTCCTCCTCCTCCTCCTCGCCGCGCCGACGAACGTAGCCACCGGAGCGGTAACGCCCGGGCCGGCGCGAGCCAAGATCCCGCTGCAGCGACGTCCAAGAATGCAGCTTCGGGACAGACGCTGCGCCCCTCGCACAACGGGTGCGGCACAGCTCCGAGCGGCGCCAACGACTCCGGGCAGCGGCGACCTCACGGCAAGACCCCTGTTGATCAAATCCAAGATCCTCAAGCACCGCCTCCGCCACGGCAGCAAGACCGCGATGGTGCTCCTGCTGGCTCTGCCAGGAGTAGAGCGACGTCGCGCTCTTCGCTTCCGGCCATGCCAACCACGGCAGCGGAAGCAATGGCGCGAGCCCAGATGCTGTTGAACTTCCCTCCAGCGGCAGAGAAGATGGATGAGTGGAGAGCCACCATCCAAAGTTTGATTGGGTTTGCCGAGGCTAGTAAATCACGGCAAGCGGAGCCCTCACGGCATCCGCAAATGGCACCGGCGACCCCAGTTGGCAGCCGCACTAACGGTGCAATCACCTCAGCGGCAACCATCTCAACAGCAGCAACGCCAACAACCGCAGCAAGCTCGGCGATCCTCCGAGCCCGACGAAGTGTCAATGGCCTCTTCGGATCCGCGAGCGCAGCAAGACCAGTGGCAAGTGCTGCGAGACAGGCGGGTAGAAGACGACTGCACCACCATCGAACGGCGCCGGGAGGCACGCCGTCAATCCGACGCGCGCAACGGCCCCATCGTTGATGAGCCTGCGCCAGGGGTTGGCGGATATCTACCTTACGAGGTTGGGTGTCCCGCCTTCAACCGTGAGCTGCGGCAAGTCCGATGGCCATCTGTCCGGGCCTTCAAGCCAGAAGTACCAGAGAAGTACGACGGCAAGCTAAACCCGGCAGAGTTTCTGGGCATTTACACGATTGCCGTATAAGCTGCCGGGGGAAGAGATGAGAAAATACTCGCCAACTACTTCCCGTTGGCACTGAAACCCAACGTGAGGTCTTGGCTGATGAACTTGCCAGAGAACTCCATTTCTTCATGGTCAGATCTCTGCAACGAGTTCGTTGGTGCCTTTACCGGAGGCCACAAGGCCCCAGGACAGCCCAGCGACCTGCAAGTGAACCCGCAAAGAGATGGTGAAACTTTGCGCAAGTATATCCAGAGGTTCAGCCGCGTGCACTGTAATATCCCGGATGTGCACCTCGCAACCGTGATTTCCTCCTTTCACATGAATGTGCGCAATCAGAGGATGCGGGAGAAAATGAACGTCAAGTTGCCCAAGACCGTCAACGAGCTCTACACGTTGGCGGATAAGTGTGCACGCGCTGAGGAAGGAAGAAGGCTTCCCGGGGAGGACGTTGGTGCCGAGGTAGATTCTGAGGACGATGATGCTGCCACCCCGAGGAAGAAGGGCCGGAAGCGCAATAGGAAGCGCAAGGGCAAAACTGTTATGGTTGTCGAAGGCTCTGGCAACTCTGAGTCCGCCAAGAAAGCCAAGACTGAAAACTTCGGCAAGGAGGCTGCTGTATGCGCCGCTTGCCAGGAGGCGGCGGCAAACGAGAAAACCGGCAAGTCCGATGGGCCATACTGTAAGATTCACTGTACCAAAGGCCACGACCTCCAAGAGTGCCGGCAAGTCGAGCACCTTGTTGAGAAACAGAAAGCTGAATATGAAAAGCGTGACAAGGAGAAGGGTCAAGATGGTGCCGATGGATCTGGCAAAAAGGGCCATGGAGGTCGAGGAGGCCGTCGCGGCAAGGCCAAGCAACAGAAAGAGAAGCCTGCTAGAGGCCGAGACAAGAAAGAGGAGGATGATGGAAGTGATGAAGAGGATGATGATGAGACCAGCGAACAAGAATTCCAGAAAGCAACTGATGCCATGTACATTGACGGAGGAGCATCTTTGCACTCCTCTCACCGCCAACTTAAACAGTGGGCGCATGAGGTTAATGCGGCAGAACCGGCGACGGGCGCTCAAAAACCGCTCAAATGGTCACACACGCCTATCATTTTTTATGCTGAGGACCACCCTGACCGCATAACTGCGGTCGGGTGTTTGCCGTTGTTGGTTTCACCAACAATTCTCAACCTCCAAGTAACAAAGATGTTAGTTGACGGTGGGGCCAGTCTAAATTTGATCTCTCCAGAAGTAATCAAGGGGCTGCAGATCCCCAACGAGGAACTCGAGAAAACAGGCACGTTTCAAGGAGTGAACCCGGGAAGAAGCCAGCCCAAGGGGAAGATCACATTACCGGTGACGTTTGGCGGGGAACTGAACTACAGGACTGAGAAGATTGTGTTCGATGTTGTCAAGATCCCCTTGCCGTACAATGGAATTCTTGGCCGCCCAGCCTTGGCAAAATTCATGGCAGCATCTCACTATGCTTACAACACGTTGAAGATGCCAGGGCCGATGGGTGTCATTTCCATCAACTCCGACAAGAAAGATGCAGTCATTTGCATCGATAAGATGTACAGAGATGCGGTTGCAGCGGAGGCCGCCAAGGCGCCAGCTCCTGCCAAGAAGAAGGAAAGCAAGAAGTCCGGCAAGACTTCCAGCAAGGATTCCGGGAAGCGCACCTCTTCGGAGTGCTGCGCGCCTGTTGAAGACTTGCCGGAGTGCTTTGCCGGTAAGAAATCCAAAGCTGCTTCACCGGCAACCAAGAAGGTGCCGGCGAGGGAGGACGGCACTGACGGTACCTTCACCATCAGTGCACCCTTGACAGCAAATAGGAAAGCTCATTACCTTCCTGCGGGCGAATGTCGATGTGTTTGCATGGCGACCATCTGACATCCCCGGTGTTCCCAGGGAGGTAATTGAGCACCACCTTGCCGTCTGTCCCCACGCTTGGTCCGTCAAGCAAAAAGTTCAGAAGCAAGCGTTGGAACGGCGACAGTTTATTGCCGAAGAGATCAAGAAGCTTGAAGCAGCAGGATTGGTTAGAGGTGTACTACATCCAACTTGGTTGGCGAACCCAGTTGTAGTGCGCAAAGCAAACGGGAAGTGGAGACTCTGTATTGACTACACTGATATTAACAAAGCATGTCCAAAGGATCCTTTCCCTTTGCCGCGCATTGATCAAATTGTAGACTCTACCTCCGGCTGTGATCTGCTCTCCTTCCTTGATGCATACTCTGGGTACCATCAGATATTCATGGCCAAGGAGTATGAGGAGAAAACCGCATTCATTACTCCATGTGGCACGTATTGCTTCGTGCGTATGCCTTTCAGATTAAAGAGTGCTGGTTCAACATTTGCAAGGGCAGTCCAGATTGGTTTTGAGCCCCAGCTGCACAGGAATGTGGAAGCATACATGGATGATATAGTAGTCAAGACCAAGGACAAATCTACCCTCATTCAAGACTTGGAAGAAACGTTTGCTAACTTGCGCAAAATCAACTTGAAGCTCAACCCCGAGAAGTGTGTGTTTGGCGTTCCATCCGGCAAGCTTCTCGGATTCTTTGTATCTCAACGAGGAATTGAAGCAAATCCCTACAAGATCAAAGCCATTGAGCAGATTCAAGCACCAAAAGCATCAAAGATGTGCGGCGTCTTGCCGGTTGTGTTGCTGCCTTAAGTAGGTTCATTTCAAGATCTGCTGAGCGCGCCCTGCCATTTTTAAGATTTTGAAAAAGGCAGGACTGATGAAATGGACTCCGGAAGCGGAGGCCGCGCTTCAGGACTTGAAAAGGTACCTCTCCTCTGCGCCAACACTGGTTGCGCCTAGACCACAAGAACCGTTGCTGCTTTATGTAGCGGCAACGAATCAAGTGGCTAGTGCTGCATTAGTGGCGCAGAGGGAAGTCGAGGACGAGGAAGTAGCCGCGGCAAGCCCATCCAGCGACGAACCGGAATCTTCTCCGACAAAGCATGGTGCCAACAAGTCAGAAACAGCGCAAGCAAATGGAGGTAATCAACAATCAGTACCGAAGAAGAAAGTGGTGCAGCGACCCGTGTATTTCGTCAGTTCCCTTCTACAGGGGGCTAGATCGAGATACTCTGGAGTGCAGAAATTGCTTTTCGGTCTTCTTATGGCCTCGAGAAAGCTGCGTCACTACTTCCAAGCGCATGAGATCACCGTCGTCACCCGCTTTCCGTTGCAACGTATCCTGGGGAATCCGGAGGCAACTGGCAGGATAGTGGAGTGGGCGTTGGAATTGTCAAGCTTTGCACTCAAGTTTGAAAGCACTTCAACCATTCAGAGCAGGGCCTTGGCGGAGTTCATCGCTGAATGGACGCCAACGCAAGACGAAGAAACTCAAGAAACAGCTCTCCCCGGCAAAGAAACAGCCAAAGAATGGATCATGTACTTTGACGACGCTTTCTCGCTGCAAGGCGCCGGTGCCGGAGTGCTGCTTGTCGCACCCACCGGAGAGCACCTCAAGTACGTTGTTCAAATGCACTTTCCCAGGGAGCAAGCTACAAACAACACTGCTGAGTACGAAGGACTCCTTGCCGGTCTGAGGATCGCAGTAGACCTTGGAATCAAGAAATTGATCATCCGTGGTGACTCGCAGCTTGTTGTGAAACAAGTAAACAAGGATTACCAGAGCCCGTTGATGGAAGCATATGTGGAAGAAGTGAGGAAATTGGAAGAACACTTTGATGGGTTACAAACAGAGCACATCCCTCGTGCGGAAAACAGCATTGTTGATAGCCTGTCAAAGTGTACCGCTCAAAAGCTTTCCATGGAACCGGGAACGTTTGTGCTCCATTTGAATCAACCAACAGTCACTCCATCAACGCAGGCCAATAAGAGAAGGAAGTTGAATACCGGCAAGTATTTCCCGGCAGAGCTCCCAGAGGCCGCCGGCAAGGATGTTGCCGGAAACAACAACACAGTTGTCGGTGAGCAGCCGCTTAGCGCAGAACCTCAAGTTCTTGTCGCAAAAGCAAGCGCTCCCGTGACCGAAGAGATGCCTTTAGTCCTTGTCATCGAGCCACAGGCTCCGGCATGGGCACAGCAGATAGTCCACTTCCTTCAAACAGGAGAACTTCCCGATGAGCAAGAAGAAGCTGAGAAAGTAGCCCGTCAGTCAAGTATGTATTAGTTTGTGGATAGCATTCTATACAGAAAGCGACCAAACGGTGTGAAATTAAAGTGTATTTGCCGGGAAGAAGGACAAAAGCTGTTGGTGGAGATACACGGAGGCATATGTGGCTCCCACATAGGGTCAAGGGCACTTGCCGGCAAAGCTTTCCGGCAAGGCTTCTATTGGCCCACTGCCCTCCAGGATGCAACTGAGCTAGTAACCAAGTGTGAAGCATGCCAGTTCCATTCGAAGAACATACATCAACCAGCTCAAGCTCTCCAAACAATCCCTCTCTCCTAGCCCTTTTCGGTCTGGGGGCTCGATATCTTGGTCCCCTTCCCCCATGCTGCCGGGGGCTTTGAGTTCTTGTACGTCGCCATCGATAAGTTCACAAAGTGGCCTGAAGTGGAGCCGGTGAGAAAGGTGACGTCGCAATCAGCCGTCAAGTTCTTCAAAGGATTAGTTTGCCGTTTCGGGGTTCCTAACAGAATCATCACCGACAACGGCACACAATTCACGAGCCGCACCTTCATGCAGTACGTCCAAGACCTTGGCAGCAAAATCTGTTTTGCATCTATTGCTCACCCGAGAAGCAATGGCCAGGCGGAAAGGATGAATGCTAAAGTGATGCGTGGTCTCAAGACGAGAACCTTTGACAAGCTATGCAAGTGTGGAAGACACTGGATTGATGAGTTGCCGGCGGTTCTTTGGTCACTCAGAATGACACCAAATCGAGCTACCGGCCAAACACCCTTCTCCCTAATCTATGGTGCAGAAGCGGTGCTCCCCACGGAACCATATACGGGTCACCTTGAGTGCTCGCTTACGATGAAGCTGAGCAAGAGCAGCTGCGGCAAGATGACGCAATGCTCCTTGAGGAAGATCATCTTTGGACGGCTGTGCGAGCTGCACGCTACCAGCAAGCCTAGCACCGCTACCATAGCCGCAAAGTGCACGCCCGAATCCTTGAGGAAGGCGACCTTGTTCTTCGGCGCGTTCAGTTCGCCAAGGGATCAAACAAGTTGACGCCGAAGTGGGAAGGCCCTTACCGGGTAGTACGAGTCACCAGACCTGGCGTAGTCCGTCTGGAGACCGAAGATGGCACCTTAGTGCAGAACTCATGGAATATTGAGCATCTTCGCAAGTTCTACCCGTAAGGCGTAGTTGCCGGGACATCTCCCGACAACCCCCTTTTATACAAGCATTGTCGGCGAGACATGTAACCCTTTGTACAAAGCCAGGCGTAGACCCTGTGCATAATAAAGCTAAGTGTTTTCGCAACTCCTCGTGCATATTCATTTATATGTGGATGCATATGATTTTGTGATTTACACCTTAGTTTGTATGGGATGACTGATGAACCGTCAAGGTTCCCAACCCATTCTTTTCTCTTCTTTCTTTTTCCTAAAAGAACAGAAGGATCCCTCGCGTGCAAGTTTCCCGGGGGGAGTGGAGTGGAGATGGGATACCATTTTAATGACGTTCAAGTGATCATTTCATACAACAAGAGAAACGACCCAAGGAAAAGCTAAGTTGAAAAACTTTGAATTTTTTTCCTTGATTACATTCATGTTTTCCCTTGAACGATTATGTGCTTTGTATGAGAAACCTGCACGCGAAACAAACCTTGTCGCGATCGGTCCGCGCTCTAGCTTGCATCGAGTCCGCTCGGCAAGCCTAGCAGCTGCGTTCTGTCCCAGCAAGTAGCCTTGCCGGCAGCGGCACTTCCAGCAGGCTGCTAAGCACCCGTTCCTCGAAGCGCTCGCAGCAAGTGTGCGCACCGGCAAGTTTCCAAAACAGCGTAGGGATGTGATCATACAAAGGCGAAATAAAACAAGGGAAACAGCATGCATTTGTCTAAACCCGACAATGACAGATATTCATTGAAAAGGTACTCGATTACATTTTCATTGGCCCTTTGCCAGGGTTCATCTCGAGTGCGAGGAGGGCAAAAGGGGCGCCTAGGCGGAGTCCGGCTTGTTCCCGAAAGGCCAGATGATGGTGCTGCCGGCGATCAGCCAGACTCTTCGCCGCCGTCTTCGATCTTCACGCCCGGAGAGCCGTCGTCATCGCCGTCATCATCGTCATCCTCAGCATTGCTGGAGGAAGCGGTGTCGCTGTCGCTCGAGCTCTCCGCGCAGCACTCCAGACGAGCGCCTGAAGCCCTGAAGAAATTCACGACAAGCGTGTCTGGTCCATCCAGCCTGAAGTGAAGGAGGTGCCTGTGCCCCAAGCAACGGGCACGGGCGAAGGATTTCCACCCGCGCGTGAGGTACATGATACCGTTGTTGGAAGTCTCAACGGTCACCCAGACCGGGCCGTTGCAGCAACCGTCCACGCGCAGCCATAGGCCGTGCAGGTGGCAGCCTTCCATCTCCCTAGCAAAAGGGAGAGGAAGCCACAGCCAGCTCCGCGGCTGGTCACGCAGCTTCAAAATGAACTCCTGCGTCGTGTCCTTCGTGTGGCCTTCTGCCGGCAGAGGAGGGGCCGAAGCCGGAGCGGCAAGAGCCCCGACATGGCCGCCCCGGCCACGGGTGCCGCGCTGTCCGCGACCACGGGCTGCGGCCCTCCCTTGAGCACTGGAGCTAGCCTCTGCAGCTGCAGCCGAAGCATGGGCTTGGATCCGAGAAGAAGCTCTCGCCGCGGCGGCGGAGGCACGACCGCGACCTCTCCCCCTCGCCATGCCATCGTCGGATGCGGGGTAGGAAGATGAGAGAAGGAGGTGACGGTTGCTGAGGATCAAGGCGGGAGGGGATGAGTGAGCATCGCGTCCCGCAGTCCCCTCTTTATAGGGGGAGTGCGGGGGGCTGGCTCTTCACCGTCTTCGGGCGGCCACCCACGTTCGCCAATCCCACGACCTGCGCTCTGGCCGGGCGCATTACTCCAGCAACCGCCCACGATCGCCAATCCCGCGCCCTGCGCCTACTGGCCCGGTGCATCACTCCAACGGCCGCCCTTCTCCACCAATCCGCTGCCTTGCATGCATGCAGGTGCGCGTGATGGAGGGGGCACAGAAAAAGGAGAAGTAAAGACAGACATGGCAGTTATCCTTTGCCACGCGCGGCCGCGTGCCGGTTCAGTCTGAACCCATGATGCTCCACCTATGAGCGTGCCAAGCGGCCGCCTGTTCGACGGCAAGGGTTGCCGAGTGACGACCAAGAGGATGCCCGAATTCAGATTAATGAGGAAGCAAAGAAGATCTCAAAGAAGAGGATAACCATCATGACGAAAATTACAACGGTGGTTTCCCGCCGCGTGTCTGTGCATTGTTTGGGCCTAGCCCAACGACGCTTCAGACGCGCGTATGGCCCAGGCCCGGGGGCTCCTGTCGGTGTATAAAACATGGGTATTTTATACCCTGGCTTATGTACAGTCAGTAGGGGCCTCCTTGCCGGCCAAGCCTTGCCGGGGACCGCCAAGACTTAAGGTCCAATTACAGAAGCTCAAGACGAGGCATCAACAGGCACTCAACTAGTACCGAAGATGAAGACATTCCTTGCCGGCAAGGCTGAACCGGCAAGGTGAAGACCCGGCAAGCTCCGTATCGGCAAGCTTCTGCCAGCCCTCCAGCGCTCCACCTCACCGCACAGGTGTTCGCTAGTGGGTGAGGTGTCGACCGCGCAGGCGGGTTGGTAGGGTTTGTCGGGCACGTGTCAGCACACTGGGACAGGATTTGCCTCTAATGACACCCGTCCAGGAGGCGTGTCAGAATAATACGAGGTAGCTGGGCGAGCGGTGCAGAAACCTTGCCGGGACTACCTCTCCACATGACACCTCACGGTGCATTTAATGCTTTTGTCCTAAACCGGCAGAGTTAGGTATGATAGCACTGTTTGCTATCTAATCGCTATGTAATTACTGTTTTGCCACTATGGTAACCCCTTGAGCTATAAAAGGAGGGCCAAGGCAACAGTTAGAGGGATTCAGACCCTTTTTCAAACACTAGCATGTCTCGCGTAGCAGCTCTCTCCGCACCTTGCCGGGAGAAGCGCTCCTTGTACTGTTGCTCTCATACAACCAATACACCAAAAGCAGGAGTAGGGTTTTACGCTTCTCAGCGGCCCGAACCTGGGTAAATCCCTTGCGTTCTCCATTGGTCATACTCTTTGTGCACGTTAATCCCCCTAGCCGAACCACAAGGGGCTGGATGGCCCCATAGATGGTCGTACCCACGACACCCATGGATCAACACTTGTCCACAATGCCAGTTACCTCGTTACTGGTTTTGTTCTCTTTTCTCGTTTCCGTGTTCCGGCATCCCTGTGATCAAATCACAATGTGTCTGGCCAGACGATGATGGATACCGTAACACCGAGAGGGCCCAAAGAATATCTCTCCATCGTCGGAGGAGCAAATCCCAATCTAGAGCTATCAAGTCCCTTGACATACTTTCCCATGAACCCGTAAGCCGCCGTAATAGCCACCCAGTTACGGATGACGTTTAACAAACCCCAAAGTTCATGAAGCAAGCATGAAGAAACTCGATACTCTCATGGTCTAAGGAATTATGCAAACGTTAACTTTCTCTGTGTTATTAACCATTAACTTGTCACGAATGTATCTCATAGCATAACATCAATTTGGGTCGATTCAACACAAGTGTTCTCCTAACAATGTGTCCTCAAAGTTGCCGGCATAGTCATGCCCATGATCAGGAAAACAGAACCATCATGCAACACTTGATCTAGTCTTAGAGGCCAGACTAGGAATGCATTTTACCGTTTATTATTCCACACATGCATATGAGTTTCCTTCCGAGCCTCGTGGTTATTGAAGACTCGAGAACCATAGCAGTTATAGCACGGAATATAAACATAATTATGAGCATGGAGATAAATAATAACATTTATTATTGCCTCTAGGGCATATCTCCTACAGACTCCTACTTGCACTAGAGACAACAATCTAGTCAATGCTAATGCACTTTACACCTATGGCATACCGGTGTAAAATATGCTTCGCTTGTGGTAGTGTCTTTGTCTAACGGACTTGATAACTTCAGGGCCGTGTGTATCTTTGCATATCCTCGCATTTTCATGCTTTCACAAAATTCATATTTTGTGTGGACTTGGCTTTGTATATATGTGAATCACTAGTCGAACCTTGATTCCTCAGACTGAGCTATGGAGCAACTATCTACAATAGTGTCCCATTGACCAAAGCCATCTTGGAACCATACTAAGTTCATGAATGAACTATATGATTCAACATCTTCTTTGTCGCTTCCAAAGCGTCAACATACTTAGCCTTTTTTATAGAATTCTCCATAGTAATCTGTTTCGAACAATTTCCAACTACCGTGCCACCATATCGTGTATTACACAACACCCTTAACTTAAATCGAAAATCGCATGGAGCATTGATGAAGACTGCATCGATGTAACCTTTTACAACAAACTCTTCATAATCTCCGCTTGCGAGAAAACATGTCATCAGTGCTATTCTAGTACTCAATGACATCTTTCACGGTTGTCCCATGATCAGTACTTTGATCACTTTGGTATCTATACTCGTAACTGCTTGGGAGTACCGGACATATCTGGTTGTTTTACATACCATGGAATACATGATTAATCCAAACACGAAAGTGTGTGGAATCTCCATCATGTATTTTGCTCATCAGTGTTTTGGGACACCGAGTCTTGCAAAACTCTTTCCATGTGACTTCGGCAAGAATCACTCCTTGGCGTTTTAATGTTAAAATGTTTTAACATCTTGTCAATATGTATTTTTGGCTTTAGCCTATTAGCCCATATTTATCTCCATAGATAAATATGCCTAATATCGAGGCTACCTAGCCCAAGCACTTCATCGAAAAGCTGTTTTTCAATGAAGTCCTAATTCGTGTCAAGAAATTTATATTATTTCCAATCAACAATGTGTCAAGCACACAAGTTTTAGAAATATTATTATGCTCCAACTTACTTTCTTGTAACAACAAGCATCTTCACTATCCATTGATGAAATCAAACTCTTTTGACTATTTCATCAAAACGAAGATTCCAACTCCTTTTTGCTCTCTTCTGTCCATTGCTGGAACTTTGAAGTTTGCACACTCACTAGCATCCTCTGGATTGACAAAATACTTTGGACTGTATCACATACAAGTCCTAGTTTGTATTCTCATTTCATGGAAATTCTTTCGTCATCCATGTTTCATATCTCAAGATTGAAATATGTATTAGTTGCTAGTTTAACCCGAACCGACTTTAAGCATCGCTACGGTGAGACAACCTCATCGTAGTCAACTCCTTGAACTTGTTTATTGCAACAAGTCGAGCTTTATGGATAAAACATTTTATCCATATCAGTTTATAGTTACATTAATGTTTGTTAGACTCTAAGTCTTCCGAAGGGTTCATCAAGATTTAATCTTGAATCATTTATATGGAAACTATCTCGGATTGTATTGGCATTTAGCCAATTCTGGAGTCAGGGGCCATCAACGCTTCCTTGATTATCGTAGGTATACTGTTGTCTAACAACAATATCTCTTTTGCGCACCTGAGAGGTTTGCACGAGTTTTGCCTACATGGTTCAGCTGCAAGTTTGACCGAAGTCCATACATTTTATTGTAGAGGCTTCCGTATCAGTCGCAGGAGGAAACTTTGGAATTGCTTTCGCGGTTTCTTTCCATTGTCATGATAACAAAGATACTGTTATCTCGTCGAGTTGCACTATCCTCCCACTCACCTTTTTGCAAGAAACATTTTCTTTCAAAATGATACCGTTCTTTGTGGCAAACTTTTGCCTCGGTATAGTGAGGGAGGAATACCCAATAATTTGGGATAACCTACAAAGTAGCACTTGTCTGATTTGGAACGGGTTTGTAAATATTTTACACAATCCCCATATTCCAAATGTTAAGAAAAGACATAACATGGTTGGGGTTACCATACCATGGCGTTATTTCAACAGATCCGATGGCAAATTGATTTATGTCATCTTTGATCTTACCATGTCATAAATAGTTTGTAGGTTATGGTATGGTAACCCCAACCATGTCATGCTTTAGAGACTACGGCTCTTTTCAGTGTAAAAGCCGCAGTCTCTAAAGCATTACTTTAAAAGGGATAATGGCAAATTGATTTATGTCATCTTTGATCTTACCATGTCATAAATAGTTTGATTACATCTTCACGAACATTCCACTCACAGTGGTGCTCTGGGAGGTGTAAGTTATGAAACTCTTTTCACAAGTCATCAGACATCCGCTAAACTTGTAACTCAAAATTTCTTTCCGCAATCCAATTGCAAAAACATAATTTTCTTGTTACAATAATTTCTTCTTCATTTTGAAAACCTTTTGAATGATTTCAAAAGATCCAGACTTACGTCTCATCAAGTAAATATCCATATATCTACTTGAGTCATTTCAGAAGATAGACAAATCCACTGCCAGCAACAACATTTATCGGACTACACACATCATGATGTATGATCACCAATAAGTTCTTTGCTCGTTCCTTATGGCCTGTGAACGGTATTTCAGTCACTTCACTTTTCAGAGGAAAGTTGCAAGTGTCAGATGATTCATAATCAAACGACTTCAAAATCCATCATTATGGAATTTCTCCATGCGGGTTTCTCCAATGTGACCAAATGCAGTGCCACACATGTGTGGTATTCTTTTAGTCTTGTGACATTTAGCATCAGTGTTATGGATGTATCATATTACCATCAATATTCATAACATACATCCCATCCATGATGGAAGTATGGCCCCTATGTTATTCATAATATTGAACAACAATTGTTCTTTTATAAACAACACTCTTGCAACAAACATTATTCAAATGGGCTAGAGTGTATAAAACTTTAAAATGAATTATGAAAGTAAATACAGAGGTAATGTATTATTATCAATATTATTAACTGTAGGGTAACACGACAGAAAACAAAAAAAATCGGTACAGCGAGCACGCCCAAGACCACTATGGAGATGTCATACAGGGTTTGATCTGATCCGTACCGACTCGTAGCGCAGCGGAAGAAGAGTCGGTGTAGATCGTCGGTGCAGATCCCCGCAGCTAGGATTTACAACCTCCCAACCGCGAGGATGAACTCCCTCGCCGGACAGCCCTTCGGGAGGCGGTCGGACAGTCCCTCGGACGATGTCACGGACAGCCCTTCGGGAGGACCCTCGAAACTCGAACGGTAACTCGGACAGCCCTTCGGGAGGACACTCGAACAGCCACTCGGGCAAAAGATCGAAACTACGACCTCTCTACGGGGTTGCACACATACGGTGTCAGCTATCCGGCAGGGCTTCGCCGTCCAGAACTAGTTCCTGCCGGAACCCAGACAGCCTTTCGGCTCTACGAAACTATTTCGCTGGGAGGGAGAGAGAAGCCAGACAAGTCTATGGCATGTGTATGAGAGCAAGGATGAGATTTGGAGATCACCCCTCCACCTCTATTTATAGGAAAGCCATATGGGGAAAATACCCAAAAAAAACCATCACATGGATCCTCCTCAAGGGCATAAAAGGAAGGCAAGTGGAGCTCCATGGAGGAGCTCCAACTTGGCCGGCCACCCCTAGGGGGCCCCCCACATGGGTGTTCCTTGCTCCCCAATCCCTTCTAGAAGCCTTTAGGGAAATATCCCAAAAGGTGGCTTTCCAAAAAAATATCCATAAAGTGATTTTCACTATTCACGGAACCAATTTTCCGCGACCGTTAAATCCGAAAATATTTCTGTGGGTCTTAGAATAATTCTAGTACCCACACAAATGAGTTTGGACGCGTTCCGAAACAATTTCGGATTAGTGATTTTCATCTGCGAAAAGCAAGCAAATCGGTTCCGGCAGCTCCGGAACATTTCCGGTTTTTATCCCGGAAAATTCCTAGAAGTTTCCAGAACACTTCTGGCATCCTCCAAGAATTTCCAGGCGTGTGCCGAAACCAATTTAACTTTATGGTATCCCCTGAAACAACTTTTCAGTTTTACCAGAACTATTCCGGTGTCCTCTCCGGAACGTTTCCGTTGCGTCTGAAACTTTTCCGGTGATTTTCTCTCAGACTCCCTTTCTAGTATTCAGCAGATAGATGACCCTTAAGCACGTGACCCTATAGGTTCGGTGAAGTATAGACATGACCCGGAACACTTTCCGATCAATGATCAACATCGGAGCCGTGGACGCCCATATTGACCCCTATACCCACACGAATGAATATTCGAGTGAACCTCCAGTTGCCGTGTGCTATTCCTGTTGCTTCACGATATATTACAAACACCCGAGGTGAGATTTATTGGCATCCCCGCGGATCAACAACTTGTCCACTATGCCAGTTACCTCGTTACCGGTTTTGTTCTCTTTTCTCGTTTCCGTGTTCCGGCATCCCAGTGATCAAATCACAATGTGTCTGGCCAGACTATGATGGATACCGTAACACTGAGAGGGCCCGAGAATATATCTCCATCGTCGGAGGAGCAAATCCCAATCTTGAGCTATCTCGTTTCTTGTCATACTTTTCCGTGAACCCGTAAGCCGCCGTAATAGCCACCCAGTTACGGATGACATTTAACAAACCCCAAAGTTCACGAAGCAAGTACGAAGGAACTTGATACTCTCATGGTCTAAGGAATTATGCAAACATTAACTATCTCTGTGTCATTAACCATTAACTTGTGACGAATGTATCTCATAGCATAACATCAATTCAGGTCGATTCAACACAAGTGTTCTACTAACATTGTGCCCTCAAAATTGCCGGCATAGTCATGCCCATGATCAGCAAAATAGGATCATCATGCAATACTTGAGCCAGTCATAGAGGCATGACTAGGAATATATTTTTACCGTTTATTATACCACACGTGCACATGAGTTTCCCTCCGAGCCTCGTGGATATTGCAGACTCGAGAATCATTGCAGTTATAGCATGGAACATAAACATTCATTACAAACTCGGAGATACAAAATAACTGTTATTACTGCCTCTAGGGCATATCTCCTACAGACTCCCACTTGCACTAGAGTCATAATCTAGTTACATGGCTTCCCTAATACCAATGGCTATCCGGTGTTGCTCATGCTTTGCTCGTGGTAGAGGCTTTGTCATCGGGTCTGACACGTTCAGATCCGTGTGAACTTTGCGTACTTTCACTAAACCCGCTTCGACATGATGTCGAATGAGTTTATATTTATGTTCAATATGTCTTGTCTTATGGTGCAAACTTGGCTCCCTTGCCTGAGCCACGGCGCCACTATTATCACAATAGATCTCCACTGGGTCCAAAGCACTTGGAACCACACCAAGGTCTTCAAGAAATTGCTTGATCCATACCGCCTCCTTGGAGGCTTCTGAAGCTGCAACATATTCCGCCTCCGTCGTAGAATCCGCCACAGTCTTTTGTTTGGAACTTTTCCAATCAACTGCGCCACCATTCAATATGAAAACATAGCCTGATTGAGATTTGAAGTCATCTGGGTCAGTCATGAAGCCTGCATCAGTGTAACCACTTACAATGAGCTCTTCATCACCTCCGTACACAAGGAGTAAATCCTTGGTCCTTCTGAGGTACTTAAGAATACCCTTGACTGCGGCCCAGTGTTCCAATCCTGGATCACTTTGGTACTGGCTGCTAACACTTAGCGCATAGGAAACGTCTGGTCTTGTACATAGCATGGCATACATAATAGAACCAACTGCTGAGGCATATGGAACATCATTCATTTGTACTCGCTCATCGAGAGTTCGAGGACACTGATTCTTGCAAAGCACTGTGCCAGGTGACATGGGGACTAGGCCTTTCTTGGAGTTCTCCATGTTGAACCTTTTCAACACCTTGTCAATGTACGTGCTTTGGCTAAGCGCTATCAGGCGTTTTGATCTATCTCTATAGATTCTGATGCCCAATACATATGCCACTTCGCCTAAGTCTTTCATTGAAAAACTTTTATTCAATGAGTCTTTTATTTCACTAAGAAAATTCACGTCATTTCCAATCAACAATATGTCATCCACATACAAGATTAGAAATGCTTTTGCGCTCCCACTAAACTTCTTGTAAACACAAGATTCTTCGTCATTCCTGATGAAGCCAAACTGTTTGACCACTTCATCAAAATGAATGTTCCAGCTCCTTGACGCTTGCTTCAGACCATAAATCGCTTTCTAAAGTTTGCATACCTTTCCAGCATCCTTATGAATGACAAAACCTTCAGGCTGTATCATGTATACATCTTCTTTGAGATTTCCATTTAGGAAAGCCGTTTTGACGTCCATCTGCCATATTTCATAATCGAAATAAGCAGCAATTGCTAGTAATATCTGAACAGACCTAAGCATAGCTATGGGCGAGAAAGTCTCGTCGTAGTCCACTCCTGGAACTTGTGTGAACCCTTTCGCGACAAGTCTAGCTATGTGGATAGTAATGTTACCATCCGCGTCCATCTTTCTTTTGAAAATCCATTTACAACCAATGGGTTTTATGCCATCTGGAAGTTCTTCCAAGTTCCAAACTTGGTTTTCGTACATGGATTCCATTTCGGATTTCATGGCCTTGTGCCATTCCCTTGAGCTGGGCCCCGCCATCGCTTCCTTGTAGTGCGCAGGTTCATCATCTTCAAGAATGAAGATTTCGTTATGAAACCACTCAGGTGGCTGGATAGCCCTACCTGATCTGCGCGGTTCAGTTACAACATTGTCTGAAGTTTCCGCATCACATGCGACAACTTCCGGCTCCGTTATAGGGATAATTAGCGGAATTTCTTCTGGTTCCTTAGCCATATCAACGGTTGCCGAAGATTCACTAATCTCATCAAGTTGTACTGTCCTTCCACTCACTTCTTTAGCGAGAAACTCTTTCTCGAGAAAGACTCCGTTTTTAGCGACAAACACTTTGCACTCGGAGGGTTGGTAGAAGGAATACCCAACTGTTTCCTTGGGATAACCTACAAAGTAACATTTGTTTGATCTAGGATCGAGTTTGCTTGGTTGTAAACGTTTTACATAAGCTTCACAACCCCAGATTTTGAGATGTGACAAATTGGGTTTCTTCCCATGCCATAACTCGTATGGTGTCGTCTCAACAGACTTAGACGGTGCTCTGTTTAATGTGTGAGCGGCGGTTTCTAGTGCGTGACCCCAAAAACATATCGGCAGATCTGTAAGAGACATCATCGACCTTACCATGTCTAACAGGGTTCGGTTACGTCTTTCTGACACTCCGTTTCACTGTGGAGTTCCGGGAGCCATAAGCTGTGAAACGATTCCACGGTCACTCAGATGTTGGCCAAACTCATGACTAAGGTATTCGCCCCCGCGATCAGACCGCAGAAACTTAATCCTTTTGTTACGATGATTTTCTACCTCATTCTGAAATTCTTTGAACTTTTCAAAGGTTTCCGACTTATGCTTCATCAAGTAGATATATCCATACCTACTCAAATCATCTGTAAAAGTCACGAAGTAGAAATACCCACCCCGTGCGATTGTGCTCATTGGACCACATACATCACTATGTATTATTTCCAACAATTCACTCGCCCGTTCAGGATGACCCGTGAACGACGTCTTGGTCATTTTCCCCATCAAGCAAGCTTCACATGTGTCAAATGATTCAAAATCAAAGGACGGTAAAACTCCATCTTTATGGAGTCTTTGCATGCGTTTCTTTCCGATGTGGCCAAGCCGACAGTACCACATGAAAGTGTTGGTGGTATCAGCCTTCTTAAGGCGTTTAGCATTCACGTTAAAGACATCATTTCCACATTCAAGATTTAGTATGAAAAGGCCCCCAACAATGGGTGCAAATCCATAAAACATATCCTTACAATAAAATGAACAACCATTGTTCTCAGACTTGTACGAATACCCATCGTGTACTAAACATGATCCGGAGATAATGTTTCTAAACAATAGTGGAACAAAATAACAGTTATTTAGTTCTAAGATAAATCCTGAAGGGAGACGTAGAGACATAATGCCGACAGCTTGAGCAGCGATCCCAGCGCCGTTCCCGACGTGCATCACGACTTCATTCTTTGCTAGCTTGCACACCTTATGAAGTCCCTGTATCGAGTAGCAAATGTGAGCAACCGATCCGGTATCAAATACCCAAGACTTAGAATTTTCGCTAGCAAGCAAAATGCCAATGACATTAACTTGTATAACAATTATACCTTTTCCGGTTTTCCCGGACTTCTTATCTTCCAGATACTTCTTGCAGTTTCTCTTCCAGTGTCCTGTGCCCTTGCAGTAGAAGCACTCAGTTCATTCTTGGCTCCGCCCTTAGAGTTGCTTTGGGAGCTGGTCTTACCGGCGCCCTTGCCCTTCTTTGGCTTGCCTTTCTTTTTGAAACTGGTGGTTTTATTCACAAGCAACACTTGCTTGCGATTTTTCCGCAGTCCTCCTTCCGTAGTTTTCAGCATGGCGAGCACCTCTTCCGGTGTCTTCTCCGTCCCACTCATGTTGTAGTTCATGACAAAACCGTCGTAAGACGGGGGGAGTGAAGAAAGCATCATGTCCATCATATGGCCCGGTGGAATTGGAAATTCCAGGGTTTTGAGCCTTTCAGCATAGCCAATCATTTTGACCACGTGTTCGCCAACTGAACTGCCCTCAGCCATCTTGCAATCCATCACGGCCTTCATGATATCAAATCGTTCAGACCGTGCGGTTTCCTTGTACAGAGCATCCAATTCCCGGATCATATCACGGGGTTTATGGAATTCAAAACATTTTTGAAACCCTGCACTCATGCAAGCTAGCATGGGGCACTACACTAAGTTGTGATCATCATCCTTAGTGGCCCAGACATTTTGTTCATCTTCCGGGGCAGTGGCCGCCGGTTTAGCTGGAAGAGCATTTTCAAGAACATACATTTTCTTAGCGCTCCTGAGGACAATCCTCAGGTTACGGACCCAGTCCGCATAGTTGTTTCCAGTTGCAGCTAACTTCTCTTTCTCTAACATCGGGCCAAGTTGAACGCGATGTTGCGAGCCATTTGATCTACAATGGAAAACACAAGTTTCACTTAGACTTTGTTCATAATGATTTTTGCACTAGTGAATAAACAATTTTATTCTAAAGTGCGCTCCCACTCAAATCAATATCTCTCAAAATTGATTATGAGTGATTCAAGATCCACATTTCAATTCAACGCCATTGATGTGGACATCACTAATGACGAGAATTTCAATCAGTAGGCAAACTTGCCGATCACATCTCTATGTGACTTTTGTTCATCTTTCGATGGGTGTGTTCCGAGCTTAGGAATATCCTGCCTGAACGTCAAAGACAACCAAGTGATCTTGCTGCGAGGTCTGACCTCACCCGCCTCATTCCTCTCGATTCGTTCGTACCCATGTGAACATGGCGCACCCCGAAAAGATACGAATTTCAGACGGTGCTACACTTGGGTGAACACTAACTACTTTGATATTTTTAAGTGAGAGATCACCCTAATAAAAAGCGACTACCGCGCAATCAAAAGGGTGCATCATAAGGGATAAACATCTCAGGCAATTCATAATAGCATGATATGGTATAGCCCCTTCTGACGGAGAAGTCTTTAACTTCTTCGTCTTCGGCATTTGCGTCGGTGTTCACCTTCGCGAAGATTGCCACCACCTTGTCGATGCACCAGATAATATTGCTATCTCTATAGCTAATAAAATAAGTGAATTACTTAAGGCCGACACGCAGGTCATTAAAGTGATAATCATATGGCTCCAGCCATCATGCCGAATCATGACACGCAGGTCATGTTAATAAATTTACATCATATAGTCATCTCATACATAATCGAATTAATATGAGCATTGCTATACCACATCACATGCACATCCTGCAAAACCAAGTTAGACGCCTCTAATCGGTTTATGCAAAATTTTATTTTACGTGGCTTCTATGGTTTTGACTTAAACCACAGCTACCAATGTTTTATCATCAAGTATGATTATTCAAGTCGCTAGATTAACATCGCGGGGGGTATGAAACACGAGATAATAAAATCTCGAGCCCCATACTAAACTTCGTCATACGCATGACCCCCGTGCAGATCATATCTGCACTGCCCTTTCGTCTGCGAAATTTCATCTATCTTTTGACTATGGTGGAACCCAAAGAACTGATAGCACTTCGTTGATCAATCAGGATCGCGGATTGCCAGAACTTTGTCAAATTCCACCATGCTGTCTCGAGATCAGAAATACGCAAATAATAGGGAAGCAACAAGAACATCGGGTAATAGATTTCATCTGCCACCCGCATAAATAATTTTTAGCAATAGATCTCATCTACTCCAAAATTATATTATGCAATACCCATACATCTCCATGTATTCTAGATCGTAACCTGCATCTACGCATAGCATGGCTCTTGATGCCACTGTAGGGTAACGCGCCAGAAAACAAAAAAAATTCGGTACAGCGAGCATGCCCAGGACCACTATGGAGATGTCATACAGGGTTTGATCTGATCCGTACCAACTCGTAGCACAGCGGAAGAAGAGTCAGTGTAGATCGTCGGTGCAGATCCCTGCAGCTAGGATTTACAACCTCCCAACCGCGAGGATGAACTCCCTCGCCGGACAGCCCTTCGGGAGGCGGTCGGACAGTCCCTCGGACGATGTCACGGACAGCCCTTCGGGAGGACCCTCGAAACTCGAACGGTAACTCAGACAGCCCTTCGAGAGGACACTCGAACAGCCCCTCGGGCAAAAGATCGAAACTACGACCTCTCTACAGGGTTGCACACATACGGTGTCAGCTATCCGGCAGGGCTTCGCCGTCCAGAACTAGTTCCTGCCGGAACCCAGACAGCCTTTCGGCTCTACAAAACTATTTCGCTGGGAGGGAGAGAGAAGCCAGAAAAGTCTATGGCATGTGTATGAGAGCAAGGATGAGATTTGGAGAGCACCCCTCCACCTCTATTTATAGGAAAGCCATATGGGAAAAATACCAAAAAAACCCATCACATGGATCCTCCTCAAGGACATAAAAGGAAGGCAAGTGGAGCTCCATGGAGGAGCTCCAACTTGGCCGGCCACCCCTAGGGGGCCCCCCACATGGGGGTTCCTTGCTCCCCAATCCCTTCTAGAAGCCTTTTGGGAAATATCCCAAAAGGTGGCTTTCCAAAAAAATATCCATAAAGTGATTTTAACTATTCACGGAACCAATTTTCCGCGACCGTTAAATCCGAAAATATTTATGTGGGTCTTAGAATAATTCGAGTACCCACACAAATGATTTTGGACGCGTTCCGAAACAATTTCGGATTAGTGATTTTCATTTGCGAAAAGCAACCAAATCGGTTCCGGCAGCTCCGGAACATTTCCGGTTTTTATCCCGGAAAATTCCCAGAAGTTTCCAGAACACTTCTGGCATCCTCCAAGAATTTCCAGGCGTGTGCCGAAACCAATTTGACTTAATGGTATCCCCTGAAACAACTTTTCAGTTTTACCGGAACTATTCCGGTGTCCTCTCCGGAACGTTTCCGTTGCGTCCGAAACTTTTCTGGTGATTTTCTCTCAGACTCCCTGTCTAGTATTCAGCAGATAGATGACCCTTAAGCGTGTGACCCTATAGGTTCGGTGAAGTATAGACATGACCCGGAACACTTTCCGATCAATGATCAACATCGGAGCCGTGGACACCCATATTGACCCCTATACCCACATGAATGAATATTCGAGTGAACCTCCAGTTGCCGTGTGCTATTCCTGTTGCTTCACGATATATTACAAACACCCGAGGTGAGATTTATTGGCATCCCCGCGGATCAACAACTTGTCCACTATGCCAGTTACCTCGTTACCGGCTTTGTTCTCTTTTCTCGTTTCCGTGTTCCGGCAGCCCAGTGATCAAATCACAATGTATCTGGCCAGACGATGATGGATACCGTAACACCGAGAGGGCCCGATAATATCTCTCCATCGTTAGAGGAGCAAATCCCAATCTCGAGCTATCTCGTTTCTTGTCATACTTTTCTGTGAACCCGTAAGCCGCCGTAATAGCCACCCAGTTACGGATGACGTTTAACAAACCCCAAAGTTCACGAAGCAAGTACGAAGGAACTTGATACTCTCATGGTCTAAGGAATTATGCAAACATTAACTATCTCTGTGTTATTAACCATTAACTTGTGACGAATGTATCTCATAGCATAACATCAATTTGGGTCGATTCAACACAAGTGTTCTACTAACATTGTGCCCTCAAAATTGCCGGCATAGTCATGCCCATGATCAGGAAAACAGGATCATCATGCAATACTTGAGCCAGTCATAGAGGCATGACTAGGAATACATTTTACCGTTTTATTATACCACACGTGCACATGAGTTTCCCTCCGAGCCTCGTGGATATTGCAGACTCGAGAATCATTGCAGTTATAGCATGGAACATAAACATTCATTACAAACTCGGAGATACAAAATAACTGTTATTACTGCCTCTAGGGCATATCTCCTTCAATAACATACATCTCATTCATAACGAAAGTATGGCCCTTATGTTATTCATAACATCGAACATCAAAAGTTCTCTTATGAACAACCTTCTTGCAAGATACTTTATGCAGTGGGCTAGAGTGTATGAAACTCCAAAAATGAATTATGAAAATAAGTACATAGGTAATACACCGATGGAAGGTATAGTAACATTTACTATGTTCCCAGCGTGTATCTAAACCTCATTCCCAGCAAGTCTTTTAGGCCATAGTAGTTCTTGCATCGAATCGCAACAGAATGCAATCGAGCGGGTATCTCTGTGATCAACTCACAATACCCAATAATCAGTGATTAACATGTTTAATCATAATTCCCAAGAACTATTTCTTTGACCAGCCTTCTATACATCAATAGCTTGTATGACTTTCATACATGAGCTAGATATTCCAGTCTTCTCTCTTTTTGCCTTTATACTTCTAATAGTTTTACTTCCAATATTTCTCCTACTCTCAGAAGAAGCACCCAACTTTGAGAGTGGCGTCAGCCTCGGACATCCTAGGCGCGTAAGTTTCACTAACACCCTTCGGACACTTCCTTTCTCTTTAAGTTGCTATTTTATTCACCTTCATATCATGACAGGCGTTCTCCTGGATCCATCTTGTATTAGTCTAATGCATAGTAAACACTTTTACTAATAGTTTGCAAACAAACATTGCTTTGGATATCTCATATCTTTTAGCCTTTGTCTGCATCTGAAAATAATTTTCAGTTCCATGAATATCATATAACTATCCCAAACTTTTGAAGTTCGGGTCTCATGGAAGCAAACATATTGCACTTGACCGTAACGGAATTCTAGCTTTTGGATCAATGGACGAGAGTCACATCATCCATAGCATTAGCGGGAGAATACCGAAAGCATGCGATAGGACAAAGTCCTTCTCGGCACTCTTGAGGACAATCCTCACATTACGTTACCAACCGTAAAGTTTTAACCAGATATTTAATAGCTTATTCAATTTCAACAGGGAAGGTGGAAACGCGAACCATTCTTCTATAACTATTATGCATATAACACTTAGACAATGTTCATAATTAATTGCACAGAGAATTAAACAAGTTAATTCTACAGTGCGCTCCCACTCAAATCAATATCTCTCATAATTGATTGTGAGTGATACAAGACCCAAATTTCAATTCAACGCCAAGGATGCATCCATCTCAAGTGACGAGAATTTCATTTGGTAGGCCAACTTGCCAATCACATCTCTATGTGAATCTTGTTCATCTTTCGATGGGCGTGTTCCGAGCTCAGAACGATCCTCCGGAAAGTCAAGACAACCAAGTGATCTTGCTGCGAGGTCTCAACTCACCCGCCTCACACTTCTCTAATCGTTCGTACCCATGCATCCATGTGATACCCCGAAGAGATAGGTGCCGTGACGGTGCTACACTTGGGAGAACACTAACTACTTGATATTTTTAGTGAGAGATCACCCTAATAAAAAGTGACTACCGCACAATCAAAAGGGTGCATCATAAGGGATAAACATCTCAGGCAATTCATAATAGCATGATATGGTGTAGCCCTTTCTGACGGAGAAGTCTTTAGTTTCTTCGTCTTCGGCATTCGCGTCGGTGTTCACCTTCGCGAAGATTGCCACCACCTTGTCGATGCACCAGATAATATTGCTATCTTTATAGCTAATAAAATAAGTGCATTACATATGGTTGACACGCAGGTCATTAAATTGACAATCATATGGCTCCAGCCATCTTGCTGAATCATGACACGCAGGTCATGTTAATTTACATTATATAGTCATCTCATACATAATCAAATTAAAATGAGAACGGCTATACCACATCACATGCACATCCTGCAAAACCAAGTTAGACGCCTCTAATCGGTTTATGCAAAATTTTATTTTAGTGGCTTCTAAGGTTTCAAAACAAACCAAAGCTACCAACGTTCATCATCAAGTATGATTATTCAAGTCGCTAGATTAACTTTGCGGGGTGTGTGAAACACGAGATAATAAAATCTCGAGCCCCATACTGAACTTCGTCATACTCATGACCCCCGTGCAGATCATATCTGCATTGCCCTTTTGTCTGCGAAATTTCATCTTTCTTTTAACTATGGTGGAATTCAATGAACTGTTAGCACTTCGTTGATCAATCAGGATCGCGGATTGCCAGAACTTTGAAACTCCACCATGGCGTTATCAAGATCAGAAATACGCAAATTTCAGGGAAGCAACAAGAACATCGGGTAACAGATTTCATCTGCTACCCGCACAAATAATTTTCAGCAATAGAACTCATCTACTACAAAATTATATTGTGCAACACCCATACATCTCTATGTATTCTAGATCGTAACCTGCATCTACGCATAGCACGGCTCATGATGCCACTGTAGGGGAACGCGACAGAAAACAAAAAAATTCGATACAGCAAGCACGCCCAGGATCACTATGGAGATGCATACAAGGTTTGGATCTGATCGTTATCGACTCGTAGCGCAGCGGAAGTAGAGTTGATGAAGATCGTTGGTGCAGATCCCCGTAGCTAGGATTTACAACCTCCCAACCGCGAGGATGTACTCCCTCATCTGCTCTTTGGACAGTCCCTCGGACAGCCCTTCAGGAGGCAGTTAGACAGTCCCCCGGACGGTGTCACGGACAGCCCTTCGGGAGGCACTCACGGAAACTCGGACGGTCACTCGGACAGCCCTTCGGGAGGCACTCTCAAACAGCCCCTTGGGCAAAAAGATCGAACCTACGACCTCTCTACGGGGTTGCACACATACGGTGTCAACTATCCGGCAGGGCTTCGCCGTCCAGAACTAGTTCCCACTGGAACTCAGACAGCCTTTCGGCTCTACGAAACTATTTCGTGTGAGGGAGAGAAGAAGCCAGATCATTGCATGGCATAATGTATGAAAGAAAGAGTGAGTTTCGGCAGCCCCCTCCACGCCTATTTACAGGCCAAGCCCAAGGGGTAGAGGACACTTGGAAATACCAAAATGCCCTCAAAGGTGGCTTCCCAAAGAAGCTACCAAATAGTGTTTCCACTATTCATGATTTTTTTTTCCGCGACCGTTAAATCCGAAAATATTTCTGTAGGTCCAGAACATTTCCAGTACCCACTAAAACAATTCTGGACGAGTTCCGAAACATTTCCGAATCAATGATTTTCATCAGCGAAAAGCAAACAAGAATGCGTTTTCACTATTCATGAAGACAATTTTTCACGACTGATAAATCCAAAAATATTTTTGTAGGTCTTAGAACATTTCCAGTACCCACTAAAATAATTTTGGACGCGTTCTAAAACAATTCCGGATTAGTGATTTTCATCAGCGAAAAGCAACCAAAGAAGTTCTGGCAGCTCCGGAACATTTCCGGTTTTTACCCCGGAAAAATCCCAGAAGTTCCCAGAACAATTCTGGCATCCTCCAAGAATTTCCAGGTGTGTGCCAAAACCATTTTGACTTAATGGTATACTCCGAAACAACTTTTCGGTTTTACCGAAACTATTCCGGTGTTCTCTCTCCGGAACTCTTCCGTCGTCTCCGAAACTTTTCCGGTGACTTTCTCTCAGACTCCCTGTCTAGAATTCAGCAGATAGATGACCCTTAAGCGTGTGACCCTATAGGTTCGGTGAAGTATAGACATGACCGGAACACTTTCCGATCGATGATCAATAGCGGAACCGTGGACACCCATATTTATCCCTATAACCACACGAATAAATATTCGAGTGAACCTCCAGTTGCCGTGTGCTATTCCTGTTGCTTCGCGATATTTTACAAACACCCGAGGTGAGATTTATCGGCATCCTTGTGGATCAACACTTGTCCACAATGCCAGTTACCTCGTTACCGGTTTTGTTCTCTTTTCTCGTTTCCGTGTTCCGGCATCCCTGTGATCAAATCACAATGGGTCTGCCCAGACGATGATGGGTACCGTAACACTGAGAGGGCCCAAAGAATATCTCTCCATCGTCGGAGGAGCAAATCCCAATCTTGAGCTATCAAGTCCCTTGACATACTTTCCCATTAACCCGTAAGCCGCCGTAATAGCCACCCAGTTACGGATGACGTTTAACAAACCCCAAAGTTCATGAAGCAAGCATGAAGAAACTCGATACTCTCATGGTCTAAGGAATTATGCAAACGTTAACTTTCTCTGTGTTATTAACCATTAACTTGTCACGAATGTATCTCATAGCATAACATCAATTTGGGTCGATTCAACACAAGTGTTCTCCTAACAATGTGTCCTCAAAGTTGCCGGCATAGTCATGCCCATGATCAGGAAAACAGAACCATCATGCAACACTTGAGCTAGTCTTAGAGACCAGACTAGGAATGCATTTTACCGTTTATTATTCCACATGTGCATATGAGTTTCCCTCCGAGCCTCGTGGTTATTGCAGACTTGAGAACCATAGCAGTTGTAGCACAGAATATAAACATAATTATGAGCATGGAGATAAATAATAACATTTATTATTGCCTCTAGGGCATATCTCCTACATCAGCTTTTTCAACCCCCATGCAATACATGAGCGCAAGCCATGGATATAGCACACTATGGGTGGAATAGAATATGGTGGTAGGGATTAATAAGGGGAAGTCAAAAATAAGAAGATAGTCTCACATCGACAAGGCTAATCAACGGGCTATGGATATGCCCATCAATTGATGTTAATGCGAGGAGTAGGGATTGCCATGCAACGGATGCACTAAGAGCTATAAGTGTATGAAAGCTCAACATGAAAACTAAGTGGGTGTGCATCCAACTTGCTTGCTCATGAAGACCTCGGGCATTTGAGGAAGCCCATCATCGGAATATACAAGCCAAGTTCTATAATGAAAAATTCCCACTAGTATATGAAAGTGACAAAATAGGAGACTCTCTATATGAAAAACATGGTGCTACTTTGAAGCATAAGTATGGAAAAGGATAGTAACACCGCCCCTTCTCTCTTTTTCTCTCATTTTATTTTATTTTTTATTTATTTTTTAGTGGGCTCTTTTTGGCCTTTTTTTTTATTTCCTCACTGGGACAATGCTCTAGTAATGATGATCATCATACTTCTATTTACTTACAACTCAAACGAAAATTACAACTCAAAACTAGAACAAAAATATGACTCTATATGAATGCCTCTGGCGGTGTACCAGGGTGTGCAATGATACCAGCGTAACATGTATAAAAAAATGATGAATGGTGGCTGAGCCACAAATACTATGTCAGCTATATGATCATGCAAAGCAGTATGACAATGACGATGTGTCTCATAAAAATGGAACGGTGGAAGTTGCATGGCAATATATCTCGGAATGGCTATGGAGATGCCATGATAGGTAGGTATGGTGGCTATTTTGAGGAAGATATAAGGAGGCTTATGTGTGATAGAGCGTATCATATCACGGGGTTTGGATGCACCGGCGAAGTTTGCACCAACTCTCGATGTGAGAAAGGGCAATGCACGGTACCGAAGAGGCTAGCAAATTGCTGAAAGGTGAGAGTGCGTATAATCCATGGACTCACATTAGTCATAAAGAACTCACATACTTATTGTGAAAGTTTATTAGCCCTCGAAGCAAAGTACTACTACGCATGCCCCTGGGGGGGAGGTTGGCAAGAGTTAACCATCGCGCGTCCCCGACTGCCACGCAAAGGAAGACAATCAAGAATAAATCATGCTCCAACTTCTTAGCATAACGACAGACCATACGTGTATGCTTCGGGAATCACAAACCTTAACACCAATATTCTTACTAAACCACAATTATCTACTAGCACCTCCCACATATTACCATCTTAATATCGCAAAACTATTGCAAGGAATCAAACTTATCATATTCAGTGATCTACATGAAAGCTTTTATTATATCCCTCTTGAATACCTATCATATTAGGACCAAATTCATAACCCATGCATATTACCATTGCTATTCATTAGACTCTCAAAAAGATATAAGTGAAGCATGAGAGTGCAACTATTTCTTTAAAATATAACCACCACCATGCTCTAAAAGATATAAGTGAAGCACTAGAGCAACTGCCTAGCTCAAAAGATATAAGGGAAGCACATAGAGTATTCTAAAAAATCACGAATAATGTGTTTCCCTCTCAAAAAGATGTGTTCAACAAAGATGATTGTGACAAACTAAAAAGCAAACAAAATCAAACAAACTATATCACAAGACGCTCCAAGTAAAACACATATCATGTGATGAATAAAAATATAGCTCCAAGTGAGTTACCGATAGATTGTAGACGAAAGACGGGATGCCATCCGGGGCATACCCAAGCTTAGACACTTGAGTATTCCTTGAATATTACCTTGGGGTGCCTTGGGCATCCCCAAGCTTAGGCTCTTGCCGCTCCTTATTCCTTTATCCATCGTAGTCTCACCCAAAACTTGAAAACTTCAGCGCACAAAACTCAACAGAAACCTCATGAGATCCGTTAGTATAAAAAATAAATCTTAAACTTTAGGTAATGTCGTAAATTGATTCATATTTAATATTGGCATAATGCTACTGTACTCCAACTTCTCCATGACTCATACCCCCCGATACGATCCATAGATTCATCAAAATAAGCAAACTATGCAACAAAAACAGAATCTGTCTAAAACAGAACAGTCTGTAAAGATCTATTTAGAAGCTATACTTATGTAACTCCAAAAATTCTGAAAAATTAGGAAAACATAAACAACTCATATATAAATACTGTGTAAAAAATCCAGAATTTTATCACGCTCCAGTACAGAACCAAAAATCCAGCACTGGACTCAAAACTTTCTGTTTTCAAACAACATCAATTATACTATCATCTAAATCATCCCAAAGGCATTACTTGTCACAAACACTAATTAAAAGATAAAAAAACAATCATAAAAGAGGCTATAATTGTGTAAACACAAAAAAACAGAAGGTAAAACAAAAAATTATTTTATTCATTAGGTTGCCTCCCAACAAGCGCTATTGTTTTATGTCCCTAGCTAGGCATAATGCATAGTTTCAAGTGTTGTCATCCTTCAAATTAATTCCATAGGTAGCCCTCATAATAGATTCATAAGGTGGCTTAATTCTCTTTCTAGGGAAGTGTTCCATACCTTTCTTTAATGGAAATTGAAATCTTATATTACCTTCTTTCATATCAATAATAGCACCTATGGTTCGTAGGAAAGGCCTACCAAGTATTATAGAGCAAGACGGATTGCATTCAATATCAAGAACAATAAAATCCATGGGCACATAATTTCTATTATCAAGAATAAGCACATCATTTATTCTACCCAATGGCTTTTTAATAGTAGAATCCGCTAGATGCAAATTAAGGGAACAAGGATCCATATCGGTGAGACCTAGCACATCACACAACGACTTTGGTATAGTGGAGACGCTAGCACCAAGATCACATAGAGCATTAAATTCATAATATTTAATTTTGACTTTAATAGTAGGTTCCAATTCATCTTATAATTTTCTAGGAATTGAAACTTCCAACTCAAGTTTTTCTTCATGAGCTTTCATCATTGCTTCTACAATATGTTTAGTGAAAGCTTTATTTTGTTCATACGCATTTGGTGAATTAATCATGGATTGCAAAAAGGAAATACACTCAATTAAAGAACAACTATCATAATTAAAGTCCTTGTAATCCAAAGTAGTGGGTGCATTACTATTTAAAGTTTTGACCTCTCCAAACCCACTTTTTTCATTTTTATCATTAAGATCACCACCCTCCAAATAATTGGGACGCCCTCTAGCTAAAGTTGACTCATCTTCAGTCCCTTTTTCATCAAGTTTTATGTTACTAAATAAAGATTCAATAGGTGAGACACCAATCATTTTAATATCTTCATCATTACTACGATAGAAACCAGGTGGAATAGCTTTTTCTAAGAATTCCCGCTTAGCTCTCAACCTATCGGTCCTTTCTTTACTTTCATTAATGGAGACATAGATAGCTTTAATATACTAATTTATATCATGCTTGGGTGGCAAAACTTTAATTTTGAGATTTTCCACATCATGAGCAATTCTATCCATGTTCCTAGACAATTCATCAACTCTATTCAATTTTTCTTCTACCATAGCATTAAAATTCTTTTGAGAATTAATAAATTCTTTAATATTACTTTCAAGATCAGAGGGTATCCTATTATTATTATATGGATTACCATAGGAATTACCATGATTATTAGAGGAATTTACAGGAAACGGTCTAGGATTGAAATTACCCCTATAAGCATTGTTGTTGAAATTATTTCTAGAGACAAAATTCACATCAATAGTATCATTATTTTGCTCAATCAAAGTAGACAATGGCACATCATTAGGATCAATATGAGCATTTTTACTAGCAACCAATTTCATAAGAGCATCCATCTTCTCACTCAAAGTATTAATTTCTTCAACAGAATATACCTTCTTACCAGTTGGAGTTCATTCAGTGTGCCATTGAGAATAATTCGTCATAATATTGTCAAGAAGTTTTGTAGCTTCTCCCAATGTAATTTCCATAAAATTACCACCTACGGCAGAGTCTAGCAAATTTCTAGAAACAAAGTTTAGCCCCGCATAAAAAATTTGTATGATCATCCATAAATTTAAGCCATGTGTTGGGCAATTTCTTATCATTAATTTCATTCTCTCCCAAGATTGTGCAACATGTTCATGCTCAAGTTGCTTAAAATTCATAATTTGATTTCTTAAAGAAATAATCTTAGTGGGAGGAAAATACTTGGTAATAAAAGCATCCTTACACTTATCCCAAGAATCAATACTATTTCTAGGCAAGGATGAAAACCAAGTTTTAGCGCGATCTCGTAGTGAGAACGGAAATAATTTCAATTTGACAATATCATTATCCACATCGTTCTTCTTTTGCATATCACAAAGTTCAACGAAAGTATTTAGATGGGATGCAGCATCTTTATTATGACTACCAGAAAATTGTTCTTTCATAACAAGATTAAGCAAAGCGGCTTTAATGTCACATGACTTCGCACTAGTGGCGGGAGGAGCAATAGGAGTACTAATAAAATCATTATTATTAGTATTGAAAAAGTCACACAATTTTGCATTTTCTTAAGACATCAGAACGAAGCAAGCAAACTAGCAAACAAGCAAATAAAAATATTTTTGTGTTTTTGTAAAAAAAAATTAGAAGTGGGGGAGATGAAAATGAGAGGCAAATGCAAATAAAAAGGCAAATAAAATAAATGCAAGTGGATGATAGTTTGTGCGAAGGTACTTGATAAATTTTGGTGATGTCTCCCCGGCAACGGCGCCAGAAATTCTTCCTGCTACTTGTAGACTGCGTTGGTATTTCCCCGAAGAGGAGAGGATGTTGCAGTATAATAGAGATAAGTATTTCCCTCAGTTAAGAACCAAGGTTATCAATCCAGTAGGAGAACCACGCAAAATCCCTTTAGCAGCACCTGCACACGCAAAAGTAAACACTTGCACCCAACGCAAATAAGAGGGTTGTCAATCCTCTTAGCGGTTATTTGCAAGGATTAATTATGATAGTGATAGATAGATAAACTAAAATACTAAATAAAATAAAAGTAAATAAATTGCAGCAAGGTATTTTTGGTTTTAACTATATGATAAAAGTAGACCCGGGGGCCATAGTTTTCACTAGAGGCTTCTCTCTCGAACGCATAGCATACGGTGGGTAAACAAATTACTGTAGGGCAATTGATAGAAAAGCAAATAATTATGACGGATTCATGGCAATGATCATGTATATAGGCATCACGTCCGAGACAAGTAGACCGACTCCTGCCTGCATCTACTACTATTACTCCACCCATCGACCGCTATCCAGCATGCATCTAGGGTATTAAGTATGAAACAGAGTAGCGCCTTAAGCAAGATGACATGATGTAGACAAAATAAACTCAAGCAATATGATTAAACCCCATATTTTTATCCTTAATGGCAACAATACAAATACGTGTCATGTCCCTTTCTGTCACTGGGATTGAGCGTCGCAAGATTGAACCCATCACAAAGCACCTCTCCCATTGCAAGATAAACCAATCTAGTTGGCCAAATCAAATCGATAGATCGAAGGGAAATACAAAGCTATAACAATCATGTATAAAAGAGTTCAGAGAAGACTCAAATATTTCTCATGAATAATCTGATCATAAACTCACAATTCATCGGATCCCACCAAACACACCGCAAAAGAAGATTACATCGGATAGAACTCCAAGAACATCAAGGAGAACATGGTATTGAAGATCAAAGAGAAATAAGAAGCCATCTAGCTACTAGCTATGGACTCGTAGGTCTGTGGTAAACTACTCACACATCATCGGAAGGGCAGCAAGGTTGATGTAGAAGCCCTCCGTGATCGATTCCCCCTCTGGCAGAATACCGGAAAAGGCCTCCAGATGGGATCGCGGAAGAACAGAGGCTTGCGACGGCGGAAAGGTTTTTCCTTCTGTCCCTCTGGTATATTGGGAATATTTGGGAATTTATAGCGCTGGAATTAGGTCAGGAGGGGCTACAAGGGGCCCACAAGCCTGGGGGGCGCGCCTCCTGAGCTTGTCGCTCCCTCGTGGCTCCTCTGGTCTTCTCCCGAAGCTTCGTGGGTCTCTTCTGGTCCAGAAAAAATTAATCCAAATTTTTTTTCTCGTTTGGACTCTTTTTGATAATGATTTTCTCAAAAGACAAAAACAAGCAAAAAATAGCAACTGGCACTGGGCACTGAGTTAATAGGTTAGTCCCAAAAAATGATATATAATGGCATATAATTGCATATAAAACATCCAAGGTTGATACTATAGTAGCATGGAACAATCAAAAATTATAGATACGTTCGAGATGTATCAGGGGCAGGAAGAGGAGTTGCGCTGTGCGTAGGCGTGGTTTAGCGTGCGTGTGAGGAACATAGCAGCAAGGATGAGAGGAGGAAGGCGATGTGACAGAAGTGACGAACCGCTGCACCTTCCCCCTTTTTATAAGCCCGAGAGGGTGGAGCGGCTACCGCCCGCCAGTTATGGCATGTTTCCCCACTTTCCCCACTCACCGAGGCCAAGCCGCAGTCATGGTGCGGGGATCGACAGACCGTTTCCGTTCTCTTCAGCAGCGGACATCATTACCACGGTAAATGTGGCAGGAGTGGGGAACGTTGGAGCGTTTTTACCTCCAGGCGTCACGAAACACGTGTCAAGCCCCTGGCGTCTCTGGGTCCCATCTCCTTTCGCGCCTCTTCATCGGTCGCGTGCAGGACATGGGCCCGGGGGCTACTGTTAGCCCAATGGGAACCAGGGTACCATGGGCCAGCAGAGCGCATGCCTTGACAGTGGAACCCGACAAGCAACACGGCTTCAACCCGCTCCAGGAAGAGCCACCTGACAAGGAGGGGGATGTCGCAATGGCGCCGTAGGAACAATTAGGTTGGCAGAGCTCCAGCCTCCATCAAGCGCTTCCCGGGGAAGTGTCCGAGAAGCGATTCCTTCCCTACGAAGGTGTAGGATCGAAAGTATGTCTAGAGGGGGGGGTGATTAGACTACTAGACCAAATAAAACCCTAACCTTTTCCCAATTTTAGAAGTAGGCAGATTTTAGCAAGCATACAAGTCAAGCATCACCCTACACATGCAATTCTAAGAGTGTGGCAGCGGAAAATAAACAATTGCATATGCAAGTAAAGGAGGGGATCGGAGATTTCAAACGCAATGAAGACACGGTGGTTTTTGGCGTGGTTTCGATAGGTGGTGCTATCGTACGTCCACGTTGATGGAGACTTTCAGCAAGGTATAGGGGATCAATCGTAGTCCTTTCGATAAGTAAGACTGTCGAACCCAATGAGGAGCAGAAGGAAATGACAAGCGGTTTTCAGCAAGGTATTTTCTGCAAGCACTGAAATTATCGGTAACGAGTAGTTTGATAGCAAGATAATTTGTAACAAGTGACAAGTAGCAATAATAAAAAAGAGTGCAGCAAGGTGGCCGAATCCTTTTTATAGCAAAGGACAAGCCGGAACGATCTCTTATAGTAAGCAAAGCGTTCTCGAGGACACATGGGAATTTCATCTAGTCACTTTCATCATGTTTGTTTGATTCGCGTTCGCTACTTTGATAATTTGATATGTGGGTGGACCGGTGCTTGGGTGCTGTTCTTACTTGAACAAGCCTCCCACTTATGATTACCCCCTCTCGCAAGCATCTGCAACTACGAAAGAAGAATTAAGATAACTCTAACCATAGCATTAAACATATGGATCCAAATCAGCCCCTTACGGAATAGCGCATAAACTAGGGTTTAAGCTTCTGTCACTCTAGCAACCCATCATCTGATTACTACTCCACAATGCATTCACTTAGGCCCAAAGATGGTGAAGTGTCATGTAGTCAACGTTCACATGACACCACTAAGAGAATCAACAACATACATATCATCAAAATATCAAACGAATACCAAATTCACATGATTACTTATGACAAGACTTCTCCCATGTCCTCAAGAACAAAAGTAACTACTCACAAATCATAATCATGTCCAAGATCAGAGGGGTATTGAATAGCATAATAGATCTGAACATATAATCTTCCACCAAATAAACCAACTAGCATCAACTACAAGATGTAATCAACACTACTAGCAACCCACAGGTACCAATCTGAGGTTTTGAGACAAAGATTGAATACAAGAGATGAACTAGGGTTTGAGATGAGATGGTGCTGGTGAAGATGTTGATGAAGATTGGTCCTCCTACGATGAGAGGATCATTGGTGATGTCGATGACGACGATTTCCCCCTCCCGGAGGGAAGTTTCCCCGGCAGAATCTCTCCGCCGGAGAGCAAAAGTGCTCCTGCCCAAGTTCCGCCTCGAGACGGCGGCGCACCGTCCCGAAAGTCTTCTCTATATTTTTTTCTAGGGTAAATGGACTTATATACCAGAAAATGGGGGCCAGAGGCTGGCCAGGGGCCCCACGAGCCACCAGGGCGCGCTGGGGGGGGGGTGGCGCGCCCTGGTGCCTCGTGGGCACCTGGGTGGCCCCCTCTGGTACTTCTTGCTTCTAGTATTTTTAATTTATTCCAAAATAAATCTTCGTAAAATTTCAGCTCATTTGGAGATGTGCAGAATAGGTATCTCTGACATAGCTTTTTCAGGTCCAGAATTCCAGCTGCCGGCAATCTCCCTCCTTGTGTAAATCTTGCATATTAAGAGAGAAAAGGCATTAGAATTGCTCCACAAAGTGTTATATTGATTAAAAACACTATAAATAACAGTAACAAAACATGATGCAAAATGGACGTATCAACTCCCCCAATCTTAGACCTCGCTTGTCCTCAAGCGAAAGCCGATATCGATAATCATGTCCACATGTTTAGAGAGAGAGAGGTGTCGATAAAAACAAAATACGGATATAGTAGCATCATGATCTGTAACGCCCCATGTCATTATGCTACAGTGATCACCTCATGATAGTGCCAAGTCAGCATGATTAACTATGCTTGATCGTCATTGCATCATCTCATTTCAAATTACAATTCAGATTGAAATACAAATTTAAAGTGAAAATAAAAGTTGTTCCAAATTTGAAATAAAAATGTTCATTAAATAGCAAATAATCCATTACTAATTATGTTCATAAAAGCAACATCACTAAAATTGCCTAAGTAACTCCATCAACCTAAAACAATAACTAACAGCATCATTTTAATACCTTTTATTTAAACTAAATTACAAATGAAATCATATTTTACTCAAACCAGTTTTTGGTGGTAGATAATAATGCACTGTATTATATGAACTAAGTCACACAATTTATAAAACTCATCTAGTGGCCTAGTAATTATAAAACAGAAACTAAAACGGAAATTAGAAAAAGGAAAAAGAAAAATACCTAATGGCTACTGTGTTTATGGGCTCTAGTGGAACAGTAGCTGGCCCAGCCCGTTAACCGGCCGTCGTCCTCCTCCCCGCGTGTTGTCGCGTGCGCGCGTCGACACGGCGACAGCCGCCGCGCGTCGCCCATCCGCCGGCTCCCCAGTGCGGATAAGGCCGCGCCCGAGCCCCTCTCGTCCTCCCCCGAAACCCTAGCTTGCCCATTCGCCCCCACTCGCCCTCTCTCCCTCTGTCTCGCATCTCACCCGAGACGTCGCCGCCGTCCGCCTCCCGATCGTTGCTCCGCCGTGCTCGTCGTGTTCCCCGTCCTCGACTACGTCGCCTGAGGCCGCGCATTGGAGCTCAGCGCCACCACATCGACCTCCCCGAGCTCGTCTTCCCCGCACGGCCACCTGCGTCGCCGCAGTCGATTCGCCGTCGTCGTCCTTCCCCGAGCACACTTTCGCACATCTGCAGGGTCACTGTGAGCTGCCACATCTTCTCCCCCTCTCCCCGTCCTCTTACCGTAGCTGTAGCCGTCGCCCCGCTCGTGCCCGAACGCGCCTCCGCGGAGCTCGTCGCCGGCGAGTCTCCGGCGACCAAATGGTCATGCGCTACTGCCCATTCTGCTCGCCCGCACGCGTAGGCCTCGCCTCGCTATTTAGATCGCCCGCGCGCGCATCGTATCGCCGTTCCCGAACGCCGCCCGAAACCACCTCCGCCCGACGTCGTCGCCGGCGAGCTTTCCGCCCTCCCCAGCTCCGACCGCCGCCACCACCGGATGCGGCTCGGAGTGCACGTTCGATAGGACCAAACCGCGCCCGGAAAGGTGCACCACAGCGAGATTCCGGGCTCGCCAGAGTTGCTCGCCGCCGTTCGACCTCGCCGGAGCACTCCGGTGCCGGCGTCCAGCTGGCATCCGACGTGGCACCGCGGGCCCCGCCGCTCTATCGCTGCCTCTCGGACCCACGGGGCCAATTGACTCGGTCAGCGCGGCCCCGCCCGCTGACATGTGGGTCCCGCATGATTAACGATTTTAATTAAAATAATTAATCGATTAATTAGTTAATTAAAACGTTAATTACCCGCTGACCATTAGGCCCCACCCCTAATATAATATGTAATTAGATTAATTAAAACCTAATTAACTACTGTGAGGCTGACCAGTGGGACCCATTGGACCCATAGGTCAGGTTTGACTCCAGTCAACCGTCCTGTTGACTCCTGACGTCAACATTGCGTCATGATGACGTCACCCCTTCACTGTTCTGGATAATTCGTATTTATTAATTAAATTAATTCCAGAAAATATTTCAAACTTTGAAAAATCATATCTTTTAAACCGTAAGTCAGATGAAAATAAATTATATATGTAAAATGATCAGAAAAATATGAAGAATCTGAATATGTAATCAAAACGCCTGTCCAACACTCCTAGCTAGCTGAACATGGAACATTTTGACTGATTTCGATAAATGAATAGTGCTCAATCTTAATAAAATAAATCCAAATAAATTCCTAAATTAACTAAAACATTTAGTTAGGCAGTAAAACACATCTGCATATCATTTTAGGCTTGTCATGCATAGTGATTGCATTTTTGCCATGAAATTTATTGTTTCTTCCCCCCTCCTTCTCTCTCGATAGACGCCGAGACCGACGCCGTTGCAGCAGAGTTCGACTACACCCCCGACGAGCAGCCTACTGACGATCAGCCTCTCTCAGCAGAGCTTCCAGGCAAGCAATCCCCCCTTGACGCATACCGATATCTCCTATTCTTTCTCCCTCCTGCTTGCACTAGAAATTGCCGCTGCCCTGCTTTAACCTATTCTGATGCATAGCCTGATTTTGTCGCCTGCTACTGATACATTACCTGTTATCCCATGATGCCTAGTTAGCTATGCTGTTGTTCCATCTTTGGCCCTTCGCCTTGTCTGTATGCCATGCTTGTTACCGGGCCGTGATCACTCTGGGTGAGGATCACGGAAATGCTTACATTACTACATTCATTTACTGTTACGGGGCTGAAGGGCTGGTGGTACCATCCAGTCAGAGATGGACCTGAGTCCCGACAGCTCCCAATGTTAAAGTCGGGCTGGCCCCAAGGGTGCCCGCGAGTGAATATCATTAAAGACGGGTCGGCTCCAAGAGCACCCGCGAGTCATGTTTTACCAAGTCGAAGCGACAGAAACTCTGTTCGTCTCTGCGAGTTACTAAATACGCCTAACGAAACTGGGTATTTGATCTGAGTGGGTCGTCGTGCCCTATACGCACTACCACCACATGGGATAATGGTTTAATGGGGCCCTCTGTAACACCCCGATTTTTGGCCCTTTCTTTTTCTTTTGGTTTTCTTCGAATTTTTATTTGGAGTTCTTTTTTCGTGGCTATGTGGCCTTGAAACCTGGTAAGATCTTCTCTCCTGCCACTTCCTAGTGGCTTGTCATTCTCAAATCTATCCCAAGGCCATGTCATTTCCATCTTAGCCCAACCCCAATATTTATTTCTTGGGAATATTCCTTTTTCTATTAAAGGAATAACCCTGTTTGCCCTAGGTTGTGAAGCAACCTATATTTCTGTCTTCCATAAAATTCCCAAAAAATTCTCATAAATTCTTTGGATCATATCTTCCACAAATATGCCAAAATCCATCCCTGTCTAGTTCAAAAATAATTCAGGAATATTCATTTCCTATTCTGTCCAGCAGGGCACTTTGTGAAGCAAGTGCTATTTATCTTTTCTTGATTGCCCCCAAAAATTTTGGTCACTCTCTCCTATCCAAATAATTTCCACATGCCAAAATCCAGCTTCATTTGCCTAGTAAATCTTCCTCAACAAATTTCCAAAGTTTCTATCCAGAGAGAAGCTTTGTGAAGGAAGTACTACCTAGGCTAATCCAAATGAGTTGAAATTTTGGGAGATCATTTATATGATCAAATCATGACTCTCCACAAAATTTCATCCCCATCCAACAATCTATCTGAGCACACCTTCAAATCTTGGTTTCTGGTCACAATTTCAGTTTGTGAAGCAACTATACTTTATATTGCTTCAAAAATTCTGAAATTAATCCAGAACCTAAATATCCCTAAATAATGTGAGCATGCCAAAACTCACATTATTTTGCCAAGCCATTTTCTCTGCAAAATTCCCCCAAGTTTCTATCCAGTGGGTATCATTGTGAAGGAAGTACCATTTTGGTTTATACAAATGGGATGAAATTTTTATGGCACCTTCATATGCCCAAATGATCACCCTTCACCCATTTTCAGCTCAATCCAAGCAACCATGTGACTGCTACTTCCTGATCTAGATTCTGGCCAAATTTTTGCAGTTGTGAAGCAACTGCACTCTAACCTTGTCCAAATGACCTCAAAATTCACAGGATCATAGTCCTTCCTACCCTAAGCCCCTGAGACATCCTGGTTAATTCTTATCCTGTCTAAGTTGATCACTACTTCCTGCTTAAGTTTGCAACAGCAAAGTTCAGTCGACCTCTCCCATCCACCCACAGTGCCTTTCTTCGATATATCACCTCAGGTAGGACCCACTTAGGAGAGACAACACGCTAGACATCGTTTGATTGGCTAGAGTGCACCGCGTGCGCCTGTGCACGCGGTGACCACGCGGTCTAGCGCGCCGAAAGCATGCTCTGGAACTTTGGGGCCCTCTGCCGCCGCCCAAACGCCGAGCTCCCACCACCGCACCATGTCCTCTGCGTCGCCACCACTCTCCTGCGTCCGCGTGTACTCTCTGGACCCCTCCCCCTCTCCTCTTTCCTCTCCGGCGAGCACGCCGTCCCGGGATGCCCGCGGCCGTCGTCGCGTTGCACTTGTCCTCTTCCTCCCCGCGGCACCTTTGCACCGGATGAACCTCCCCTAGCCCTCTCTCCCTCTCCGCGCGTGCGCACATGCACGCGGTCGCGCCAGAGGAATCGACCGCGAGCTCTCGTCGGCTTCCGGCTACGGCATCGTAGCCGCGGCTATTTAAGCAACCCCCGAGCCTCTGTGACCTCACCCAGCTCACCTCCACTCTCCTATAGCTCGCCCCGACCACCCAAACTAGCTCGAGGAGCTCTCCCTCCCTCGCATTGCCGCCACGGCCATCGCCGGAGTCCGCTTAAATTCGAGCCGGACCGAGCCCCTCCCCTCCTCCTCTCCTCACCAGAGACCCTCTTGAGCCCCCTGGAGCCTACCCGCAGCTGCCCTCCCTCTCCGGCGACTCGTGGAGCCGCGCCCAACTTCGGCAGAAGCAGCCGTCCGCCGCGGCTGCATCTCTGCTCGTTCTAGAGCTCGCTGGCGAGTTAGCTGCCTCCCTACGGTTGCGCCCTGCCGCGCTGGTCATTTTGGTGGCCGGAGCTGCGCCTGGGGTGGACCGAGCCGCCGGAACGGCCGCCGGCGCCGAGCCCCTCCTCTGTTCTACGGGCGCCGGACGAGAGGAAGAAGGAGACCCAGCCGGTGGGCCCCACCTCCCCGCGGGCCCCACGAGTCAGCCACACAAGCCGTTGACCCCAGCCGCTGACGTGGATAAGTGAAAGCGTACTTCGGCCTTTACGTTTTCTGTAGTTGAAAGCGTATTTCACTGCGGCTTAGAGGTGAAATACGTTTTCTCTACAGGAAAGCGTATTTCCAGAAATGCGTTTTCTCTTTTTCAGCAGCCGGCGCGGAAACCCTTATTTAGCGGACATTCGTCCGTTAAGGGCAGAAAAGAATAGTTTCTAATTCTTTTTTCTGGCTATCGAACGAACGGCCGTAACTTTTCAACCGAGACTCCGATTCAGGTGATTCCAAAGCCCACGATCTCAGTTCGTCGAGCCCGTTCCGATGGTATAATTTTCATGAGGTTGGCACACTGTGAAAATGACCATTTTTCCCTTGCCCTTAAAATAGCTCCGCCGAGAGGGAAACTTTTCCGGCGATTTTTCCGCGAGTGTCTCCGCACTTCTCCCCGGTGTATCCTCCATCCCCAGGCAAGCCACAACAGCCACTTGCATGATGGCATTGCAGTAGCCATGGTTTCCACTTGAATATTTAAATGATTGTTTGTTCATTTAATTATTTTGTGAATAACATATGTTTGTGAATCCATGCTCGTTCTTATGCCATGTTCATTTGCACCTAATAAGTTAAATGATTATTTGCCAGTGTTATTATTATCATGTTAGTTCTCGGATTTATTTTTGATATTAGTAATAATGATATGCTCACATGAGTAGTTACGGTTGATATGGAAATACTTGTGATGTTTATGATCATCGTCATGCCATGCTCATTTGCATCCCGTAGACTAAAGATTTATCATGGTTGATGTTATGTTGTTAAATAGTTATGTTGCCCATCCATGGTTGCACTGATATCATGCTCATATGCATTGTTATATTATTTTACTGTGACTCAGCTCATCACCATTCAAGTTGAACCTGGCATTAATCGAACTTGAACAAACCTGTTGGCTGAGTCATGGTGCCACCGAATCGAGCTAACCAGTGCAGCCACACTTGCCTTATGGGAGGCCCTAATGCGGTCTATTGTCATGCCTCTCGCCGGTGCCTCCAACTAGGGAAGGTTATGTGCGCGCGCTACCCTGATCAGGTAGGCGGCCATAAGCCTTGTGCCCGAGTTGTTTACGCGCGGTTGTCCCCGTTTGGGACGAGTTTGTTTGTTGGGCCACGACGGTGGCAGCCACAGAGGTGGCGGATGTCACGAGTTGACATCGGGGCGACCCAGGACATAGCCCAAAGGGGAGTTTGTCGGGAGTGGCCGGGAGAGTGTCATGCAATAGATTGGTTTTGTCGGAACGTCGTTGGTCCACCCGAATGGGAGCACGAGGCCATGAGTTCCGTAGTGTGGGTACAGTGTACTAACCTCTGCAGAGTGTATAATCTATCGATAGCCGCGTCCTCGGTCATGGACACAGTTCGTAGTAGGTCACACTGTGGGTCAACAGTAATAAAAATCTGAATAATAAACAACCCTGGTCCGATGAGAAAAGAAGTTGGTTGATCTTTATGTGGTCATGCGATGATCACAGGTAGAGATCAAGCTCCGTGTGGTCATGTGATGATCACGATGGTAAGTTGGTGGTTACGAGATAACCTCCGAGCAAAGTAAGTTGGTCCATGAGACCTTAAACGTCGACCCCCTTGCATGCTAGTGCTAGTATTATCCTGTTCATATCCTGAATTATATGTACATGCCATGCTCATGTTGTTGCCATGCTCATGTTGCTGCCATGCTCATGTTGTTGCCATGCTCATGTTGTTCTAGTAGTATCGTGTTCATCTTTGTTGATTAACCTGTAAATGCCATGCTGTTGTATGTCTTGATTGCTTTGGTTGTTGTGCGCTTGCGAGTACATTCAAAGTACTCACCTGGCGTGTCATGCCAGATTGCAGGTGATGCCATGTTTGCTTGTCGAGGATCTCGAGGTTGCGCTCTAGGATACGTCCCAGCCAGAGTCCCTGCGGAGTGGTGTTCATCACCGTCGTCGTTGTTCCGCTGCTAGAAGTTATTCCGCTATGAGTTGTTCCGCTGCTAGCATAGAGCTATCTGAGCAGGTGAAGTGTCATCGTGCCCCTGTAACCTTCGTGCCTTCAGAACCTTTGTACTCGTTATATTTGTAATAAAGAGCTGATTTGTTCTATGCCAAGCAGTGTCATATTCCAGAAGACTTGATCTCTGGGCTGGAATACGGGGTGTTCCGGTCTCTCTGAGCTGGGGTGCCACACCCTCTACGTCGTATGTATCAGCCGAAAGCTCTTCAGACGTCACAGCTCAGAGATGCGGGCTGATCGTCGGGGTTGGGCTGGTTACGTCACAGGTGTATTCAGTGTCGCGCCTGCTCCCCGTCCAGCCACGCAATGTGCAGGAGTGCAAAGGGTGATGGGCCCAAGACCCCTTCGCACTTAGGATTTAGACCGGCGTGTTAACCTCTCTGCTGAGCCGAGGTAGGACTGCGTCGTGTCGATCACCCGAGGCCGGGTATTACCCAGCCAGTGTGTCCGGCCGGAGGTAATCGAGCGTGTTGGGTAACAGTAGTGCACCCCTGCAGGGAAGTTATCTATTCGAATAGCCGTGTCCACGGTAACAGGACGCTCAGAGTTGTATCCGGATCTATGACAACCACAAACTGATGATGATACATATTAAACTGTTACTACTGCTCTCGGGATTACTTTCTCGCGGGATAGTCAAGAAAGGATCTCAGGGAGTTGCTACCATACAACCACTATTATATGCTACTATATTCTACTCTCTTTTGATGCTGCAAGATTGCTTGAAGATGCTAGTCTTCGATAGGCTAGGCTTCTCCCCCTCTACTCTGGCATTTTGCAGTTCAGTCCAAAGATATAGCCCCATTCCTTTGATACCAGTGCATAATTAGTATAGTTCTGATGTCAGTCTTGCGAGTACTTTGGATGAGTACTCACGGTTGCTCTGCTATTCTTTTTCCCCCATATCCATTTGATGATACATCAGACGATGGAGCCCAGGAGCCAGATGCCACCGCAGGAGCTTACTACCAGGAGGGTCCCGACGGCACTTACTACTGGATCGAGCCAGCCGACCAGGAGTAGTTAGGAGGCCCTAGGCAGGAGGCCTTCGCCTTTCGATCTGTATCGTTGTTTGTGCTAGCCTTCTTAAGGCACCCTTGACTAACTATGTCTGTACTCAGATATCATTTGTGTGTATGACTTATGTATTCGGGCCCTCGTGCCCCCGGTTTGTAAAATGCAGACTTATGCTTTCATTTGAGTTTAGAGTTGTGTTGTGATATCTCCCCGTGAGTCCCTGTGCTTGATCGTGCATGTTTGCGTGTATGATTAGTGCAAGATTAAGTCGGGGGCATCACAAGTTGGTATCAGAGCCGACTACCTGTAGGAAGCCCCTCTCCAACTCCTTGGCCGCAGTTGAGTCTAGTATTTCCAAAAACTATTTTACTAACATGGCTGTGTGGCTTACGGGCCCACGTCGCCAACTGGGTGGTATTAGGATCTTTTATTCCTCTTCTATACTCTGGGACTCTGAACTCTCTTCCTTTCGGGTTAAATGAATTTTACTAACTCCGACACTAGGATCTCGTAATCTCGTCCACCCGGAGAGCTGGATTATCTGTGCTTGTTCCTTACCATTGATATGATTAGTCTGATAATCATATTTTCCTTTACATTGGTTTGCTTAACCTTTCTCTCCAAGTTATTATACTTCTCATTGTCATTTGACAATCCTGAATTTCCTCTGTTTCAGATGGATCGTTTGTTCCCGCCGCGCCCTGCGACGCAGCTTGTGCTTCGCACTTGGGCTCGTGATGCCCCTGGTTTTCCAGCTATCCTGATCGCCCTCCTGACCAGACTGGGTTACCGCTGGTACCCCGAGTATATGGTTTACGAGGATTTCCGCGAGTTCAACCAGGAGCAGTACCATGCAGATGTTCGTATCTATGATCAGAGGGACAACTCCGACACTGAGTTGCACATCTTTCACGGTATCGGTGTGACGATTGAGATGGCAGTCCATGATGCTGCCTATTCTGCTGTCGCACGACTCCGTGGAGAGCATAGTCACTTGGATGCCTCTGAGTTCCGATACATTCCGTATGCACCTACTGGAGATGTTACTAGATACTACACAGCTATTTGTGCCCCTTACGAGCGTCGTCGATACGACCCGCACGTGTTGATTCAGTGCACCCAGGCTCTGGATCGCACTAACCGGGCTCTTGCCGTCGAGTTGTTTGCCACTCGAGCACGTCTTTACGATGCTATGACACAGTTGCTACCAGCTGTTCGTGCAGGGATACATCCCGAGTATATCCTTTACCCGCGCAGGACTCAGATGCCGGCAGGTATCGATTGGCCTGCTGTTGGAGGTCATACACCTGCACGTGGACCTCTTCTTCCAGTTCGAGACCGAGTTCTGCATCAGAGTGCACACGGAGAGCAGGACTTTTCTGCCTTAGAGACTCATCGTCCGCACTTGCAGTTACCCCGTTTCAGTGGTTTTCCCCGACGTTGATGTAGCCTTTGCTATGTCTCGTTGTGTATTCCTCACCGCATGCCTGCGCGCCCCCTAGTATGTCTTTTTCTTTAATTTTACGCCGTTATGCTGTCCGCGTGTAACCGACTCTGTGTATGGATCTGTATGTCTTAATTGACTACTGTTATGTATCTATTGCACTACTTATTCATTGTCGTGTTACATTAAGCTTATCGTTAAACACTCGCAAGTGCTTTTTCTAAACTACCCCCTGTTGAAATTTAGCAGGATGGTTAGGCCAGGTGCTCGTGGTCGTGGTCGTGGCCGTGTCCTCGAAAACCCACCACCACCAGACTATATGGCAGCTATGATGCAGCAATTCGAGCTGAACCGTCAATTCATGACTAACATTATGGCTCAGTTCCCGCATCAAAACAATCAGAACCAGGACCCAGCTTCAATAACACTGTCAGAGTTTGTGCGCCTCAACCCCACTATTTATCGCAATTCTGAACAGCCACTAGATGCTGATGACTGGCTCCGCGACATTGCTTTTGAGATGGAGTCTGCTAGTGTCGCCCCTGACAACTATGTCACCTTCGCGACCTACTTCCTGAAGGGACCCGCTGCTCAATGGTGGTCCACTCACAAGCGTACACTGCCTGCTGGGACAATCGTTACTTGGGTTGAGTTTCAGACTGCCTTCCGTGCTCGCTATATTCCTCAGGGAATCATAGACCGGAAGAAGACCGAGTTCCACAACCTCGTTCAGGGCAACAAGACTGTCGAAGCCTATCAGCGGGAGTTCCTTAACTTGTCCCGCTATGCTAAAGAAGACATTCCAACTGATGCTCGTAGACAGGAGAAGTTCCGTAGTGGACTCCACCCAGACCTCGAGCTTGCACTTGCTGCTCAAGACTTCACCGACTTTGCCACTCTCATGAACAAGGCTATTCTGGTTGAGACCGCTCAGATCAAGCACAAGGAGTCACAGAAGCGCTATCGTGACATTGGCTCATCTTCGAGCTTAGCACAGAAACGTCGTATCTGGATTCCCAATAGTGTGTACCGTCCAGCTGCTCCTGCTCCGAGGCCCTCTTATGCTGCACCCCGTCTGCCTCCTCCACCACCGAGGCAGCCAAGAGCTCAAGCTGCTCCACCCAGTGCTCCTCTTCGTCCTGAAGATGGTCTGTGCTTCAAGTGCCGCAAACCAGGTCACCTTGCTAAGGACTGCCGCCAGAATCAGAATCAGTTGGCATTTCCTCGCAATGGCCGTGGCAATAGTCGTGGCAACAATCAGACCCGCAACTATAATACTGGGTCTGCTGCTTATGGTCGTGGACATGCTTACAATATTGACATTGAAGAAGTTCAGGATCAGCCTGCTACTGTGATGGGTACCCTCCTCGTTAACTCAGTACCCGCTTCTGTTTTATTTGATTCAGGAGCATCGCATTCATTCATGTCAGAAGCATTTGCATTATCACATGACATTGCATTTGATAAAATGAACCTACAAATAGTCGTTCGTACCCCTGGAGGCCAGTGTCAAACCTCTGTGATGGCACACAATGTCTCTGTTGAAATTGAAGGGTTGGAATTCCTTGTTTCACCCATTATCCTGAAGTCTTCCACCATAGACCTCATTCTGAGAATGGATTGGTTGAAAGCTCATATTGCTTCGATCATTGTGCCACCAAAGTAGTCCAACTTCTTCATCCTCCCGATGAGATAGTGAACTACACCGCCCGAATTACCCGGAATGCCGAAGCTCAGATATATGCTCTGAATGCTTTGAATGCCTCACCTCTTGAGGGGATTCAGAACGTTCCGGTCATCCGTGACTTTCCGGACGTCTTTCCGGAAGAACTTCCAGAAATACCCCCGGTTAGAGCTGTCGAGTTCGTCATCGACTTGAAACCTGGCACTACCCCTATTGCGAAGCGTCCTTATAAGATGCCTCCGCATGAACTTCTCGAGCTCAAGGAAGAAATCGACAAGTCACTGAAAAAGGGTTTCATCCGCCCCAGTTCCTCTGCTTGGGGAGCACCTTCTCTCTTTGTTAAGAAGAAGGATGGAACTAACCGATTGGTCCAGGACTATCGGCCCATTAACCAAGCCACAATCCAGAACAAATATCCACTGCCCCAGATCAACGATCTCTATGATCAGCTTGCTGGATCCTCTGTGTTCTCGAAACTCGACTTGAGGTTGGGTTATCATAAGATCCGAGTTCGTAAGGAGGATATTCCGAAGACTGCATTCGTTACTCGTTATGGATCATACGAGTACACCGTTATGTCCTTCGGATTAACTAATGCTCCAGCAACCTTCTCCCGATTGATGAACTATATCTTCATGGACTACCTCGACAAATTCGTCATGGTCTACTTGGATGATATCCTTTTATTTTCCAAGAATGAAGAAGAACACGCTGAACATCTTCGGCTTGTATTGGAGAAACTTCGAGAACACCAGTTATATGCCAAATACTCTAAGTGTGAATTTTGGTTATCTGAGGTGACTTATCTTGGTCACGTGATTTCCAAAGATGGCATCGCTGTCAACCCAGAACGAGTTCAGGCTATTCTTGACTGGACTCCTCCGAAGAATGTCAAGCAAGTCAGGAGTTTTCTCGGACTCGCTAGCTGTTGCCGCCGATTCGTCGAGAACTTCTCCAAGATTTCAAAGCCATTAACTGACCTGCTCCACAAGGGTGTTAAATTTGAATGGACAGAAAAATGTCAAGAAAGCTTTCAGACACTCAAAGATAAGTTGACATCTGCCCCAGTGTTAGCACCCCCGGATTCCCAAAAGGATTTCATAATTTACTGTGATGCATCTCGTCAAGGATTAGGCTGTGTCCTAATGCAAGAGCGCAAAGTAATTGCTTATGGCTCTCGACAACTACGTCCTCATGAAGAAAATTATCCAGTACATGATCTCGAACTTTTTGCAGTAATTTATGCTCTGAAGCTGTGGCGACATTACCTCCTTGGTAATCGTTGCGAGATATACACGGATCATCAGAGTTTGAAATATTTGTATACTCAGCCAGACTTGAACCTTCGTCAACAGAGATGGCTCGAGACAATAGCCAATTATGATATGAATATCTCCTATACCCCTGGCAAGGCTAATGTAATGGCCGATGCTTTGAGTCGCAAGGCTTACTGCAACAACCTCATGGTTCAGGAAGCACAACCTATGCTTTATGAAGAGCTTCGCAAATTGAACCTTCACATTGTTCCTCAGGGTTATCTCAATACCTTGGAGGTTGAGCCAGACCTCGAGCGCAACATCTAGACCAGACAGAAATATGACTCTGAAGTCGAGAAGATTAAGAACTTCCTCTCCAAGGGAAATCCTTCATTCTAGCATGTTGGTGAGGATGGTGCCTTGTTCTTCAAAGGCCGCCTAGTGGTCCCCAGAAGGCACAATCTGGACTCCCGTTCGGATGTCATGAAAGAAGCACACGACACGCCTTTGTCTATTCACCCTGGTAGTACCAAAATGTACCAAGACATTCGTCAGCGGTACTGGTGGCCCGATATGAAACATGATATTGCTAAATATGTTGCTGAGTGTGACGTTTGCCGTCGCATCAAAGCAGAACATCAAAGGCCTGCTGGAACTTTGCAACCCCTTGAAATACCTGAATGGAAATGGGACAAAGTCCAAATGGACTTCATTACTGGTTTTCCCAGATCGCAGAAGGGTCATGATGCTATCTTTGTCGTCATCGACCGATTCTCAAAGGTTGCTCACTTTCTTCCAGTCAAGGAGACTATCACTGCTAGTCAGTTAGCAGACTTGTATGTTTCCCGAATTGTGTCACTCCACGGTGTTCCGTTGGAGATCAGTTCAGATCGTGGCAGCCTCTTTACCTCCAGATTTTGGAACAGTTTCCAAGAAGCCATGGGAACTCATCTGTCTTTTAGCACTGCTTTCCACCCTCAGTCTCAGGGTCAAGTTGAAAGAGTCAACCAAGTGCTTGAAGATATGCTTCGAGCTTGCGTCATCTCATTTGGTAAGAAATGGGAGGAATCTCTTCCGTATGCCAAATTCTCTTACAACAATGGCTATCAAGCTAGTCTGAAGATGGCACCGTTTGAAGTTCTTTATGGACGTAAGTGTCGAACCCCTCTGAATTGGTCAGAAACTGGGGAACGTTCACTCGTTGGACCGGACATTATTCAACAAGCTGAAGAACAAGTCCGCATTGTCCGGGAACATTTGAAAGTTGCTCAGTCTCGTCAGAAGAGTAATTATGACCGCAAACACAAGGTAATGGTCTATCTACCTGGCGAGCAAGCTTACCTTCGTGTCACTCCGATGAAGGGCACTCATCGGTTCGGAATCAAGGGCAAGTTAGCTCCTCGCTACATTGGCCCGTTCTGTATTCTCGCCCGTCGAGGAGAAGTGGCATATCAATTGGAATTGCCACAGAACCTTTCTCAAGTGCATGACGTCTTTCATGTGTCACAACTCCGACGTTGCTTCAAGGATCCTATCCGAGCTGTGGATCATGGAGTGCTTGAATTGCGAGAAGATATGTCTTACCCAGAATATCCGATCCGCGTTCTTGATCAAACTGAACGTCGGACTCGTCAGAAGTCGATCAAGTTCCTCAAAGTTCAGTGGTCGAATCATTCTGAAGATGAAGCCACTTGGGAACGCGAGGATCATCTTCGCGAAGAATACCCTGCTTTCTTTCTGCCTACCTGTTAATTCTCGGGACGAGAATTCTTGTTAGAGGAGGAGAATTGTAACGCCCCATGTCATTATGCTACAGTGATCACCTCATGATAGTGCCAAGTCAGCATGATTAACTATGCTTGATCATCATTGCATCATCTCATTTCAAATTCCAATTCAGATTGAAATACAAATTTAAAGTGAAAATAAAAGTTGTTCCAAATTTGAAATAAAAATGTTCATTAAATAGCAAATAATCCATTACTAATTATGTTCAGAAAAGCAACATCACTAAAATTGCCTAAGTAACTCCATCGACATAAAACAATAACTAACAGCAGCATTTTAATACCTTTTATTTAAACTAAATTACAAATGAAATCATATTTTACTCAAACCAGTTTTTGGTGGTAGATAATAATGCACTGTATTATATGAACTAAGTCACACAATTTATAAAACTCATCTAGTGGCCTAGTAATTATAAAACAGAAACTAAAACGGAAATTAGAAAAAGGAAAAAGAAAAATACCTAATGGCTACTGTGTTTATGGGCTCTAGTGGAACAGTAACTGGCCCAGCTCGTTAACTGGCCGTCGTCCTCCTCCCCGCGCGCTGTTGCGCGCGCGCGCCGACACAGCGACAGCCGCCGCGCGTTGCCTATCCGCCGGCTCCCCAGTGCGGATAAGGCCGTGCCCGAGCCCCACTCGTCCTCCCCCGAAACCCTAGCTTGCCCATTCGCCCCCACTCGCCCTCTCTCCCTCTGTCTCGCATCTCACCCGAGACGTCGCTGCCGTCCGCTGCCCGATCCCGCGGCCACCGCCTCCCGATCGTTGCTCCGCCGTGCTCGTCGTGTTCCCCGTCCTCGACTATGTCGCCTGAGGCCGCGCATTGGAGCTCAGCGCCACCACATCGAACTCCCCGAGCTCGTCTTCCCCGCACGGCCACCTGCGTCGCCGCCGTCGATTCGCCGCCGTCGCCCTTCCCCGAGCACACTTTCGCACATCTGCAGGGCCACTGTGAGCTGCCGCATCTTCTCCCCCTCTCCCCGTCCTCTTCCCGTAGCTGTAGCCGTCGCCCCGCCCGTGCCCGAACGCGCCTCCGCGGAGCTCGTCGCCGGCGAGTCTCCGGCGACCAAATGGTCGTGCGCTACTGCCCATTCTGCTCGCCCGCACGCGTAGGCCTCGCCTCGCTATTTAGATCGCCCGCGCGCGCATCGTATCGCCGTTCCCGAACGCCGCCCAAAACCACCTCCGCCCGACGTCGTCGCCGGCGAGCTTTCCGGCCTCCCCAGCTCCGACCGCCGCCACCACCGGATGCAGCTCGGAGTGCACGTTCGATAGGACCAAACCGCGCCCGAAAAGGTGCACCACAGCGAGATTCCGGGCTCGCCGGAGTTGCTCGCCGCCGTTCGGCCTCGCCGGAGCACTCTGGTGCCGGCGTCCAGCTGGCATCCGACGTGGCACCGCGGGCCCTGCCGCTCTGTCGCTGCCTCTGGGACCCACGGGGCCCAGTTGACTCGGTCAGCGCGGCCCCGCCCGCTGACATGTGGGTCCCGCACGATTAACGATTTTAATTAAAATAATTAATCGGTTAATTAGTTAATTAAAACGTTAATTACCCGCTGACCAGTAGGCCCCACCCCTAATATAATCTGTAATTAGATTAATTAAAACCTAATTAACTACTGTGAGGCTGACCAGTGGGACCCACTGGACCCACAGGTCAGGTTTGGCTCCAGTCAACCGTCCTGTTGACTGCTGACGTCAGCATTGCGTCATGATGACGTCACCCCTTCACTCTTCTGGATAATTCGTATTTATTAATTAAATTAATTCCAGGAAATATTTAAAACTTTGAAAAATCATATCTTTTAAACCGTAAGTCAGATGAAAATAAATTATATATGTAAAATGATCACAAAAATATGAAGAATCTGAATATGTAATCAAAACGCCTGTCCAACACTCCTAGCTAGCTGAACATGGAACATTTTGACTGATTTCGATAAATGAATAGTGCTCAATCTTAATAAAATAAATCCAAATAAATTCCTAAATTAACTAAAACATTTAGTTAGGCAGTAAAACACATCTGCATATCATTTTGGGCTTGTCATGCATAGTGATTGCATTTTTGCCGTGAAATTTATTGTTTCTTCCCCCCTCCTTCTCTCTCAATAGACGCCGAGACCGACGCCGTTGCAGCAGAGTTCGACTACACCCCCGACGAGCAGCCTACTGACGATAAGCCTCTCTCAGCAGAGCTTCCAGGCAAGCAATCCCCCCTTGACGCATACCGATATCTCCTATTCTTTCTCCCTCCTGCTTGCACTAGAAATTGCCGCTGCCCTGCTTTAACCTATTCTGATGCATAGCCTGATTTTGTCGCCTGCTACTGATACATTACCTGTTATCCCATGGTGCCTAGTTAGCTATGTTGTTGTTCCATCTTTGGCCCTTCGCCATGTCCGTATGCCATGCTTGTTACCGGGCCGTGATCACTCTGGGTGAGGATCACGGAAATGCTTACTTTACTACATTCGTTTACTGTTACGGGGCTGAAGGGCTGGTGGTACCATCCAGTCAGAGATGGACCTGAGTCCCGACAGCTCCCAATGTTAAAGTCGGGCTGGCCCCAAGGGTGCCCGCGAGTGAATATCATTAAAGACGAGTCGGCTCCAAGAGCACCCGCGCATCATGTTTTACCAAGTCGGAGCGACAGAAACTCTGTTCGTCTCCGCGAGTTACTAAATACGCCTAACGGAACTGGGTATTTGATCTGAGTGGGTCGTCGTGCCCTATACGCACTACCACCACGTGGGATAATGGTTTAATGGGGCCCTCTACGTCGTATGTATCAGCCGAAAGCTCTTCAGACGTCACAGCTCAGAGATGCGGGCTGATCGTCGAGGTTGGGCTGGTTACGTCACTGGTGTATTCAGTGTCGCGCCTGCTCCCCGTCCAGCCACGCAACGTGCAGGAGTGCAAAGGGTGATGGGCCCAAGACCCCTTCGCACTTAGGATTTAGACCGGCATGTTGACCTCTCTGCTGAGCCGAGGTAGGACTGCGTCGTGTCGATCACCCGAGGCCGGGTATTACCCAGCCAGTGTGTCCGGCCGGAGGTAATCGAGTGTGTTGGGTAACAGTAGTGCACCCCTGCAGGGAAGTTATCTATTCGAATAGCCGTGTCCACGGTAACAGGACGCTCAGAGTTGTATCCGGATCTATGACAACTACAAACTGATGATGATACATATTAAACTGTTACTACTGTTCTCGGGATTACTTTCTCGCGGGATAGTCGAGAAAGGATCTCAGGGAGTTGCTACCATACAACCACTATTATATGCTACTATATTCTATTCTCTTCTGATGCTGCAAGATTGCTTGAAGATGCTAGTCTTCGATAGGCTAGGCTTCTCCCCCTCTACTCTGGCATTCTGCAATTCAGTCCAAAGATATAGCCCCATTCCTTTGATACCAGTGCATAATTAGTATAGTTCTGATGTCAGTCTTGCGAGTACTTTGGATGAGTACTCACGGTTGCTCTGCTATTCTTTTTCCCCCATATCCATTTGATGATACATCAGACGATGGAGCCCAGGAGCCAGATGCCACCGCAGGAGCTTACTACCAGGAGGGTCCCGACGGCACTTACTACTGGATCGAGCCAGCCGACCAGGAGTAGTTAGGAGGCCCTAGACAGGAGACCTTCGCCTTTCGATCTGTATCGTTGTTTGTGCTAGCCTTCTTAAGGCACCCTTGACTAACTATGTCTGCACTCAGATATCATTTGTGTGTATGACTTTTGTATTCGGGCCCTCGTGCCCCCGGTTTGTAAAATGCAGACTTATGCTTTCATTTGAGTTTAGAGTTGTGTTGTGATATCTCCCCGTGAGTCCATGTGCTTGATCGTACACGTTTGCGTGTATGATTAGTGCACGATTAAGTCGGGGGCGTCACATGCTCATTATTATAACAACAATATTTATTATCATAAAACTTCTCATGAGCAAGTAACAATTCATCACAACAATGGAGTATAAGGCATAAACTTTCTTGAAAACTAACAAACTATGTTCTCAGTCAATAATGCAATTGCAATTCATCATATTTTCAGGAAGGGTCTCATGTAGGAGCTTTTTAGCAAGTCCACATACTCAACCATCATTTAGTCTTCTATGATTGCTAACACTCACGACATATATATGGAGCAAAAGTTTCAGCCAGACACATAGAAAGATAGGGGCTTGTGATTTCGCCTCCCAACTTATTCACCTCAAGGGTGATGTCAACAATAATAACTCATGATCACTCATATCCAACTGGATATATGTGCCTAGATCTTACCCCACCACATGATGCTTGCAAAAGAGAAAAATAAAAAGGAAATAGAGGAGAACACTATTGACACTTGCATAAAAAGTAAATACATAAAAGTAAAGGATAGGCCCTTCGTAGAGGGAAGCAGAGGTTGTCATGCGCTTTTTGTTGTTGGATGCACAAGCTCTTAATGCAAAGGAACATCACTTTATATTGCCCCTTGTGATAGCAACCTTTATTATGCAGTCTGTCGTTTTTATTTCTTTACCATCACAAGTTCATACAAAGTTTATTTCCCTTACAATAAAAGTTCAGAAATATTTAGAGGCAATTTTTATTGTTTTTTGCACCGATGACAACTTACTTGAAGGATCTTATTCAATCTGTAGGTAGATATAGTGGACTCTCATGACATGAAACTGGGTTTAAGGGTTTTGGATGCACAAGTAGTATCTCTACTTGGTGCGGATTTTTGGCTAGCAAAGATATTGGGCAAGCACCACATGTTGGAGGATCTATAACAATATAACTTCTATGTGAATATGAAGAAACATAATTCATTACGTTGTCTTCCTTGTCCAACGTCAACAATTTGACATAAAATACTTAATGGGGGCTCACAATCATAAAAGATGTCCAAGATAGTGTATTTGCATGTGAATCTTCTCTCCCCTTATTAACTTTTTCATGAATTGCATCATTGACTAATGCTATGTTTGTTAACTTCCAATAAATTTTACCACTTACACTTTTCTTTATGTAATGTCACTACTTTCCATAAGATTAGCATATGATCTTTTCATTATTTTCATTGCTAGAATTGAAACATGAAAGTAAAGAAGCAAAAACTCAAACTACTCTTTATTATATAACTCTCAACTCGATTACATAGATAGATAGATCACGAAGCTAACACTCGAAAATAGATCATACTAAACTTTTATTCAACTAGATCACGAAATAACTGAGGATCGAACTAAAAATAGGTAAAGATAATAAAAGTGATGGTAATACGATACCGGGGCACCTCCCCCAAGCTTGGCACAAGCCAAGGGGAGTGCCCATACCCATGTACTCAAGTTTCCTTCTTCGGTGATGGTGGCGGTGATGAAGTAGTGGGCTTATCCTTCAGCTTCCGCTTGAGAACATAATTTTCTTCCTTCAACTTGCTAATTTCTTGTTCAAGCTCCACTATCTTCTCACACAATACATTCTTGTTTTTCTGTAAAAGACGGAAAGGGATAAATTGGAACTTAGATTTGTTTACTGTGCTTGGTAGGCTCGACTTCTTGAACTCCACATGCATATCTCCGGGTTGAGGTAGAGGAGCATCGTCTTCATTCGAGCTCGCGTCTTCCGTTCCCTTCATGTTGACATCTCGCTCCTCCTCTGCGGACCATCCATAGGGATCTATATCCCCATAGATCCTTGGATTTGTAACATAATGTGATACGAAGCTCTCTCCATCTAAGTCTTGTGACGACATACTTTTGAATCTGTCAGAAAAATAGCACGAAACAAGAACAGAGGAGACTTCTGCGATACGGTGGTCAAAATGTCCGGGAGTATATATAAAGATTTTTTATCTTGCAAAACAAGTAATCCAGGAGAAAACGGAGTCGGGAAGGCTCACGAGGGGCCCACGAGCCACCAGGGCGCACCTGGGGGGGTGGCGCGCCCTGGTGCCTCGTGGGCACCAGGTGGGTCCCCTCGGTTGTTTCTTATTTTTGTATTTTTTCTAATATTCCAAAACTGACAGAAAGTATTTTTATGGAATTTTTGGAGTCGGTTTACTTACCGTATCACGTACCTCTTCCTTTTCAGGGTTCTGGAGTGTTCCGGAAGGTCTCTCTTATGTATTCCTCCGGTGTAATTGTTTCAATAATATTAGTTTCAACATTAATGGGAGTACCTGAAATATAGTGCTTGATTCTTTGCCCATTCACCACTCTCGGATTAGTGCCTTCGGAGTTGTTTATTTTGATGGCTCCGGAGCGATAAACTTCTTCGATGATATATGGTCCTTCCCATTTAGAGAGAAGTTTTCCTTGTGTGCAGTTCTGTCTCCCGCATGGTGTCCTCCATAAGCCTCGGAATGACACTTTCATAGGATTTTTTCCTGTTCATGCTCAGGTATACAACGTCTAATAATACCATCTACTCCTTCTTTATAAAGATGTGGGTCATCCCAGAAGTAATGTCTTAAATCAAAGAAGAAATTTTTCTTTTGTTGGTACGTGAAACTAGGTGGTATAAATTTAGCAACAATATAATTAGCATAGTCCGCATACCATGGAGTATTATGAGAAGCATTTATGACAGCTAATTGTTCATCAGGAAAATCATCATTAATAGGTAGTGGGTCATCAAGAACATTTTCCACTCTAGACAAATTATCTGCTACGGGATTCTCAGCTCCCTTTCTATCAATAATATGCAAGTCAAATTCTTGTAGCAATAAAACCCACCTAATGAGTCTAGGTTTAGCATCTTTCTTTTCCATAATATATTTAATAGCAGCATGATCGGTGTGAACAGTTACTTTAGAATCAACTATGTAAGATCTGAATTTATCACAATCAAACACAACTGCTAGAAATTCTTTCTCGGTAGTAGCATAATTTCTTTGGGCACTGTCTAGAGTTTTACTAGCATAATGGATAACATTTAATTTCTTATCAACTCTCTGTCCTAGAATAACACCAACATCATAATCACTAGCATCACACATAATTTCAAAAGGCAAGTTCCAATCAGGTGGTTGAACAATAGGTGCAGTGGTTAAGGCTTTCTTAAGTGTTTCAAAGGCTTCTAGACAATCATCGTCAAAAACAAATGGAACATCTTTTTGCAAAAGATTGGTGAGAGGCCTAGAAATTTTAGAGAAGTCTTTAATAAATCTCCTATAGAAACCAGCATGACCTAGGAAACTTCTTATACCTTTAATATCTTTAGGACATGGCATTTTCTCAATAGCATCAACCTTAGCTTTATCAACTTCAATACCTCTTTCAGAAATTTTATGCCCCAAGACAATGCCTTCATTCACCATAAAGTGGCACTTCTCCCAATTGAAGACAAGATTAGTTTCTTCACATCTCTGCAAAACTCGATCAAGGTTGCTTAAGGAATCATCAAAAGAAGTTCCGTAAACGGAGAAATCATCCATGAACACCTCAACAATCTTTTCACAAAAGTCAGAGAATATAGCAGTCATACATCTTTGAAAGGTATCAGGTGCATTGCATAAACCAAAAGGCATACGTCTATAAGCATAAGTTCCAAAAGGACAAGTAAAGGTGGTTTTCTCTTGATCGGGTTGTGATACGGGTATTTGAGAAAAACCAGAATAACCATCCAGGAAACAAAAGTGTGTATGCTTAGACAATCTTTCTAACATTTGATCAATAAAAGGTAAGGGGTAATGATCTTTTCTAGTAGCTTTGTTTAATTTTCTAAAATCAATTACCATCCTATAACCAGTTACAATTCTTTGTGGAATGAGTTCATTTTTATCATTAGGAACAACGGTAATACCTCCTTTCTTAGGGACACAATGAATGGGACTTACCCATCTACTATCAGCTATGGGATAGATTATACCTGCTTCCAGAAGTTTTAATATTTCGGTTCTTACCACCTCTTTCATCTTAGGATTTAATCATCGTTGGTGGTCGACAACTGGTTTAGCATCAGGCTCCATATTAATTTTGTGCTGACATAGAGTGGGACTAATGCCCTTAAGATCATCAAGAGTATATCCAATAGCAGCTCGGTGCTTCCGTAGAGTTTTTAGTAATCTCTTTTCTTCATGCGCTAAAAGGTTAGCACTAATAATAACATGATATATCTTCTTTTCATCAAGATAAGCATATTTCAATGTATCAGACAATTGCTTCAATTCAAATACAGGATCACCCTTAGGTGGAGGAGGGCCTCCAAGAGTTTTAACAGGCAAATTGTGTTTAAGGATAGGTGGTTGATCAAAGAACATTTTATCTATTTCATTTCTTTCATTCATATGCATATCGTTTTCATGGTCTAGCAAATATTGTTCTAACGGATCAGTAGGAGGTACGACAATAGAAGCAAGACTAATAATTTCATCTTTACTAGGCAATTCTTTATCATGAGGTTTTCTACGAAACTTGGAGAAATTAAACTCATGAGATATATCACCAAACTTAACTCGAACCTTTTCTTTAACACAATCAATCTCAGCATTAACGGTATTCAAGAAAGGTCTACCAAATATAATGGGACAAAAATTATCTTGTTGTGAACCAAGTACTAAGAAATCAGTAGGGTATTTGATTTTACCACACAAGACTTCAACATCTCTAACAATCCCAAGTGGTGTAATAGTATCTCTATTCGCTAGCTTAATAGTAACATCAATATCTTCAATCTCAACAGGTGCAATATCATGCATTACTTCTTGATATAAAGAAAATGGAATAACACTCACACTAGCACCCATATCACACAAACCATGATGGCAATGATCTCCAATCTTAACAGAAACAACAGGCATTCCAACTACGGGCTTGTTCTTGTCTAATATATCTCGTTCATTTCTAACAGGTTTATCAATTCTAGCAGCCTCATCACAAAAGTAAATAACATGCCCATCTATATTATCGACTAAGAGATCTTTAACCATAGCAACATCAGGTTCAACTTTAATTTGTTCAGAGGGTCTAGGTGCTCTAATATTACTTTTGTTAACCACAGTTGAAGCTTTAGCATATTCCTTAATCCTAACAGGAAAAGGTGGTTTCTCAATATAAGCAGTAGGCACAACTGGATCAGCATGGTAAACAATTGTTTCTTCTTTAACACTAACGGGTTCCTCAATCTTTTCTTTAACAGGGGGATGATATTTAAACCACTTCTCCTTAGGGAGATCAACATGAGTAGCAAATGATTCACAAAAGGAAGCTACTATCTCAGAGTCAAGTCCATATTTAGTGCTAAACTTATGAAAAGCATCGGTAGCCATAAAAGATTTAACACAATCAAACTCAAGTATTATACCTGACTCATTACCTTTGTCGAGTTCCCAATCTTTAGAGTTGCGTTTAATTCTTTCCAGAAGATCCCATCTGAATTCAATAGTTTTCTTCATAAAGGAGCCAGTCGAAGAAGAATCGAGCATAGTTTGATTATCATGAGAAAGTCGAGCATAAAAATTCTGTAAGATAATTTCTGTTGAGAGCTCATGATTGGGGCATGTGTACGTCATGTACTTAAGCCTCCCCCAAGCTTGAGCGATGCTTTCTCCTTCACGAGGCCAAAAATTATATATATAATTCCGATCATGATGAACCAAATGCATAGGATAAAATTTCTGACGGAATTCTAGTTTCAATCGGTTCCAGTCCCATGTATCAGTATCATCACATAGCCTATACCACATCAATGCCTTTCCCTCCAAAGATAAAGGGAATACTTCCTTCTTAACTCCATCTCCGAATAAACCTGCAAGCTTAAACAATCCACAAATTTCATCCACATAGATCAAGTGCATATCAGGATGTATTGTTCCATCTCCTGCATAAGGATTAGCTAGCAGTTTCTCTATCATACCCGGAGGAATCTCATAATAAATATTTTCAGTAGGTGCAGTAGGTTGAGGAGCAACTATTTGTGTTTCCGGTCGAGGTGAAGATACCCCGAACAAACCCCTCAAAGGATTACTTTCCATAGTGACAAGTGACAGTAAATTTCAACACGTAATATAAATGTTTCCTTACCAAATTCCACTCACCAAAGGCGCTTCACTCCCCGGCAACGGCACCAGAAAAGAGTCTTGATGACCCACAAGTATAGGGGATCAATCGTAGTCCTTTCGATAAGTAAGAGTGTCAAACCCAACGAGGAGCAGAAGGAAATGACAAGCGGTTTTCAGCAAGGTATTTTCTACAAGCACTGAAATTATCGGTAACGAGTAGTTTGATAGCAAGATAATTTGTAACAAGTGACAAGTAGCAATAATAACAAAGAGTGCAGCAAGGTGGCCCAATCCTTTTTGTAGCAAAGGACAAGCCGGAACGATCTCTTATAGTAAGCAAAGCGTTCTCGAGGACACATGGGAATTTCATCTAGTCACTTTCATCATGTTTGTTTGATTCACATTCACTACTTTGATAATTTGATATGTGGGTGGACCGGTGCTTGGGTGCTGTTCTTACTTGAACAAGCCTCCCACTTATGATTACCCCCTCTCGCAAGCATCCGCAACTACGAAAGAAGAATTAAGATAACTCTAACCATAGCATTAAACATATGGATCCAAATCAGCCCCTTACGGAATAGCGCATAAACTAGGGTTTAAGCTTCTGTCACTCTAGCAACCCATCATCTAATTACTACTCCACAATGCATTCACTTAGGCCCAAAGATGGTGAAGTGTCATGTAGTCGACGTTCACATGACACCACTAAGAGAATCAACAACATACATATCATCAAAATATCGAACGAATACCAAATTCACATGATTACTTATGACAAGACTTCTCCCATGTCCTCAAGAACAAAAGTAACTACTCACAAATCATAATCATATCCAAGATCAGAGGGGTATTGAATAGCATAATAGATCTGAATATATAATCTTCCACCAAATAAACCAACTAGCATCAACTACAAGATGTAATCAACACTACTAGCAACCCACAGGTACCAATCTGAGGTTTTGAGACAAAGATTGAATACAAGAGATGAACTAGGGTTTGAGATGAGATGGTGCTGGTGAAGATGTTGATGAAGATTGGTCCTCCTACGATGAGAGGATCGCTGGTGATGTCGATGACGATGATTTCCCCCTCCCGGAGGGAAGTTTCCCTGGCAGAATCTCTCCGCCGGAGAGCAAAAGTGCTCCTGCCCAAGTTCCGCCTCGAGACGGCGGCGCACCATCCCGAAAGTCTTCTCTATATTTTTTCTAGGGCAAATGGACTTATATACCAGAAAATGGGGGCCAGAGGCTAGCCAGGGGCCCCACGAGCCACCAAGGCGCGCTGGGGGGGTGGCGCGCCCTGGTGCCTCGTGGGCACCTGGGTGCCCCCCTCTGGTACTTCTTGCTTCCAGTATTTTTTATTTATTCCAAAATAAATCTCCGTAAAATTTTAGCTCATTTGGAGATGTGCAGAATAGGTATCTTTGACATAGCTTTTTCAGGTCCAGAATTCCAGCTGCCGGCAATCTCCCTCCTTGTGTAAATCTTGCATATTAAGAGAGAAAAGGCATTAGAATTGCTCCATAAAGTGTTATATTGATTAAAAACACTATAAATAACAATAGCAAAACATGATGCAAAATGGACGTATCAAGACGCTTGAGTCTCCTTGAATATTTACTTGGGGTGCCTTGGGCATTCCCAACTTTGAGCTCTTGCCTCTCCTTATTCTCCTCATATCGATACCTCCTCGTTCCTCGAACACTTCATCCACACAAAACTTAACCGAACTTTTTATTAGAGGGGTTAGTACATATAACATCAAATCCCATCATGTCCTGCTGTAACATTATTGTATAATTATAATCAAACATTATCCATTGTATGCTATCACAATTCTATGGCTCCAAAGTCAATGGGGATCAACAAGATTTCAAACATACGCAAATAAAGAAACTATAACAGCAATCTGTGAAAACAGGACAGTCTGTAAAGATGCAGATGGTACATATACTTCTGTAACTCAAAAAATTCTGAATAATTAGGACAAAATAAACAATTCGCATAGAAGTACTGTGTAAAAATTTCAGAAATTTTGCGCGTTCCAGTAAAATAAAAAAAATTCAAGCACTACAGCAAAAGTTTCTTTTTTTGCACAGCACACACCAAACAAGCAATTTAAACATCCTAAAGGTAAATCTTGGCACATTATTTTTATAATACAATGGATTTGTACAAGGGGATAATTATTTTTGTTGAAAAGTTTCTGTAATCAAGGTTCACAAAGTTTTCATGGGCATGAACAAAGTTCAAGGCTAGCCCCCACTTCCACATTGCTCATCTGTCTCACTTTCACTTTTCTTTTTGAAAAAGTTTTAGGTTCCCCTCTATATATTTTTGTTTTTAAACTTTTTAAAAGCACACAACAGAATAAAATGACTCTCTAAAACTTCCGGGTTGTCTCCCAGGCAGCGCTTTCTTTAAAGCCATTAAGCTAGGCATAAAGTGCTCAAGTAATCGATCCACCCGGATCCCAAGGTATATCAAAGCCAATTTTAATTAACAATGATTTGTAATTTAGTAGTGAGCACAAAGCAACATATATCATGCAATGACGAAGTCTAACTCTCTTCCTATGCATCGGCATGTCATAAAAGAACAATTCATGTACACATAATAAAGGCCGATACATAGCATAAACAGTTTCTTGCAATTTTATCGTATTGGAAACATAGAGAGGTGCAAATGTAGTTCCTCTCTCGTAATAATTGCAAGTAGGAGCAGCAAGCACATGCATATTATATTCATCAAAATCATCATGTGTAATAGTAAAACGCAGCCCATCAATATAATCCTTAATAAGTGCAAACTTCTCCGATATAGTGTAGTTTGGAGAATTCAAAAAGATAATAGGACTATCATGTGTAGGTGCAATAGTAACAATTTCATGTTTAACATAAGGAAATATAGCAAGTTCATCTCCATAAGCATCATTCATATTGGCATCATGGCCACAAGCATAGCAAGCATCAATTTCATCAAAAAGGGATATTTCAAATGAATCCAAGGGATCATAGCAATTATCATAGCATTCATGCTTCGGTAAGCACGAAGGGAAATTAAACAATGTATGAGTTGAAGAGTTACTCTCATTAGAAGGTGGGCACGGGTAGCTAATCCGCTCTTCATCCCTTTGTTCTTCGCTCTCCTCGTCATCTTTTTCATCTAATGAGCTCACAGTGTCATCAATTTCTTCTTCCATAGGAGCCTGCAAAATATTAGTCACTTCTCAGACAGCGGAGACTTTCTCAATAAAATCATCAATATTGGCATTGTATTCATAATTCTCATAGAAATATTTAAGTATAGCAAAATTTTCGGATCTGTAAAGAGCATCATCACAATCTTCATATTTTTCAAACAAAGATTCAATTTCATAAGCACCCTTAAAAGCAACAAATTCTCTATTTGTTCCACATCGTAGTAATCATATACACCATTAGCATAAGAAGCTAAGGTTTCATTATCATTAAATTCACATTGAAAGGGGAGGTGTGGAGCCTCCATCTTAGAGCAACAAGTATAATCATATCTTACACATGAATTCCAAGCATACCAACGCAACATTTTAATTTGATCCCACAAGTGTTTCCCTTTTTGAGACAAGCGATAATCCCTAAAGTATTCCCGCTGATCCAGAGTATCTCCCATTATCAAGTTGAATGGAGATTTATCAGGATTATCAAAGTAGTATTTAATGTTTTCCACATAACCAGCATCGAGGGTTTTAGGAGGTTCCCCATCTCCATGAGTAGTAAGTACAACTAATTTTTTTGGTATTTCATGTTCCATATCCATAACTAAAGATAGAGAACAACTTAGAACAAAAAATAAAAACTACTTAGTGATAAAACAAACAAACACACACGAGAATATCAACCCCACGCTACTGCTCCCCGGCAACGGTGCCAGAAAAAGGTCTTGATAACCCACAAGTATAGGGGATCAGTTGTAGCCTTTCTCGATAAATAAGAGTGTTGAACCCAATGAGGAGCTAAAGTTAGAATCAATATTCCCTTCAAGTTCTATCGACCACCGATACAACTCTACGCACACTTAATGTTTGCTTTACCTAGAACAAGTATGAAACTAGAAGTACTTTGTAGGTGTAATGCTAGAACTACTTTGCAAGAATAAAACTAGGAGTACTTAGCAAGAATAAAACTACGAGTAATTTGCAAGATAATAAAAGTTAGTTATTTAGTAGAAAGCTTTTGTAACACAAGAAAAGGATTTGTCCCTAGGCAATCGATAACTAGACCGGTAATCATTATTGCAATTTTATATGAGGGAGAGGCATGAGCTAACATACTTTCCATACTTGGATCATATGCACTTATGATTGGAACTCTAGCAAGCATCCACAACTACTAAAGATCATTAACGTAAAACTCAACCATAGCATTAAGTAACAAGTCCTCTTTACTCCCATACGCAACAACCCCCTTACTCAGGTGTAAGCTTCTGCCACTCCAGCCGCCCACTATAAGAGAATTATGAACGTATTGCAAACCCTACAGCGGGAATCCCTCATGCTTGTGCGACACAGAGGGCACCATAGGACAGCACCAAAATAAAACATACAACTCAAACCAGTCACGATCATCAATCAACCCATAGGACAAAACGAATGTACTCAAACATCATAGGATGGCCACAAATCATTGGATAATAATATGTAGCATTAAGCACCATGTTTAAGTAGAGATTACAGCGGGGATAAGAGGTGTTACACCGCTGCATAGAGGGGGAGAAAGTTGGTGTTGACGGCGGCGAAGTTGTTGCTGTAGATCACCGTCACGATGATTGCCCCGGCGGCGTTCCGGTGCCATCGGGAGAGAGGGGGAGAGAGCCCCCCTCCTTCTTCTTCTTCTTCCTTGGCCTCCCCCCTAAATGGGAGGAGAGTTTCCCCTCTGGTCCATGGCCGCCATGGCTCCCGGAGGGCAGGAGCCCCTCCGAGATTGGATCTCTCTTTATGTTCTCTTCTGTTTCACGTTTTTGTTTTCTGGCCGAAAACCGTTTCTTAAATTCCTGGAGATCCGTAACTCCGATTGGACTGAAATTTTGAGGGGATTTTTATCCGGATATTATCTTTCTTGTGGAGAAAGAAGGGCACCAACCGCCTTACAGGGGCGCCACAAGCCTGCTGGGCGCGCCCAGGGTAGGGGGTGCGCCCTCTGAGCTTGTGGGCCCCTCGAGCATCGTCTCGCGTTGATTCTTTTTCCCAAAAATCACATATATTCCAAAATAAATCTCCGTAAATTTTTATCGCGTTTGGACTTCGTTTGATATGGATTTTCTGCGAAACAAAAACATGCAACAAACAGGAACTGGCACTGGGCACTGGATCAATATGTTAGTCCAAGAAAATCATATAAAATGTTGCCAAAAGTATATAAAAGTTGTAAAATATTGGCATGAAACATAAAAAATTATAGATACGACGGAGACGTATCAGGTGTCAGCTACAGGAGCGACCTGTTCAACCTGCCCGGCATGGGCAGGGGAGCATGCCCGTCACGTCAGCGGCTCAACGCAGTACGGACAGCGTCCCTCTCTCTCTGCTTGTGCTGACTATGTGGCAACCCCCCACCGATAAGGGGAGGACCAGAGCCAATATAAATAGGGGACGACTACAACCTAGACAGGGGATCCACTCATTCATACTCAACCGCGCATATTGTAACATTGCTTCCCTGTCGATCTTTGACGCCCTAGAAGACGTAGCGTGTTCAGTCCCTGACCGAACTCAAAAGTGGTGTACGCATACCACAATGTCTGGTTCCTAGACACCGACAACCCCCAAGGTGACAATAATTGGGATATCGACGGGGATGACTTTAACCTGAGGAGTTAATATATTCACTTTGAGTTAATGTTTTGTTCCGGTTCTCTATTAAAAGGAGCGCCTTAATTACCCTTATTTTCCATTAGGACCCCGCTGCCACGGGAGGATAGGGCAAAAGATGTTATGGAAGGTCTTATCGCAAGCACATATGACTATATACAGAATACATGCATATATATGATTGATGAATTGCAGTTATTGTGTGTCGCTCTAGGTTGTGACAGGTACATATGGTGTGTTTGGTTTCAGTCATCGAATGGAACGTCACGGGTCCGACCTGTCCCTGGGCCACGTTCTCGCGTTTGGATAGAAAACGAACGGGAACCCACTCGTTCCCATAAAGAGAATATTCGGCCCAGATCTGTCATGCGCTCGTTCCTCCAAATCGGTGGAACGACGCGGAACGCCTCGTCGCTCTCCTATCGCCTCTCCCTCTCCCGCACGAGACCCTCGCCTCACCCTCGCTCGATCCGCGCCACCGCTGCTCCTGTCGCCCAATCCGCGCCGCCGGCTTCTCTTCTAGCTCGATCCGCGCAGCCGCTGCTCCTCTCGCTCGATCCACGCCACCGGCTGCTCCTCTCCCTCGTCTCCTCCTCTCTAGACTACGGCGGGTGAAGCAGAGCATGAGCAGGAAATCGAGCAGTGCGCTCGCTATGCCTGCTGTTGCTGCCTGCCGCCGATCGGTCGGAGCGATTTTGCGGGCACATGACTTGGAGTCGTGGTCGATTTGGGCAACGACCTGACCTGAGCGGCGGGGTGGTTTGGCGGCTGCCGGCGACTTCCAAGCAGGTGGGCAAGAGCAGCAATTGACCTGGCCGTCGCCGCAAGGAATCGATTCCTCGATGCTTCCTTCCACCCCATTGTATACGCGTACAGTGCTGCATTACCTTGCCAAATGATACTTAGTATACCATATTAGGGCATTTCTAACCGATCACCTATATCCGATTAGTGGAGTAAAATTTTGATTTTACTCCACTAACCGGCACCTAGCCGATCCCCTATCCGCGGTTAGTGGAGTATATTTTTACTTCGGCCCCAAAAATTTCCCTATTTTTACTCCACCGATTGGCGGCCGAGTAAAACGCTGCGCCTCTCTCGCGCCCGCGCCGCCGCTGCATCTTCGCCGGTGCGCCTCCCGCCGGCCCCGCCGCTACCTTGTTCCATCCCTTGCCCTCTGTCGCCGTTCTGCTCGTCGGCCAGCCCGTTCGGCCCCCGTTGCCGTCGTCGGAATCAAGGTGAAACGCCGCCGCCGTCGCCATTGTTGATTTGTCCGATTTCTTTCAAGTTTCTTCTTTTTCTAGCGGCCGCCACATCTCACCTTGCTTGCGCACCGCTGCAGGTCACCCGCCGCTCGCCGGTTCGGTCTAAACCACGCCGGCCGGCTTGTGCACCACCACCGCACCCCAAGTGTTCGAAGAATTGCCTAGGTGAGTTTTTTTGTTTGTTTCTCTTTGAACCGAGCCGTTTGGATTGAACCGAACCGTTTGGATTGTAGATGAAGAGGTTGAGGGAGATGGCGTTGGAGGACTCGTCGTCATCCGAAGAGGAAGAAGACGACGATGACTTTGACACCGTTTTAGGCATGATTTTCAATGATGATGTTCGGCGGCCGAGGAGAGGATCACAATTTAGCCGCATACACATCAACCGTGATAGAGCGGAGGGCCATGCCAAGATCATGAGAGATTACTTTGATCCAAACCCAACCTATCCGGAGAAGTACTTTCCCCGACGCTTTCAGATGCACACAAGTCTTTTTCTGACCATTGCAAAAGCTGTTGAGAGATATGATGACTGGTTCAAGATCCGGAGAAATGCATGTGGAGAGATCAGTGCAAGCCCTCTGATGAAATGCATTGCGGTTGTTCGAGTCTTGGCATATGGGTGTTCTGCCGATGCAATTGATGACTATGTATGCATTGGCGAAGACACAATCTTGGAGGCTGTTCGAAGGTTCACCAAAGCAGTGATCGCTGTCTTTGGCCCGGAGTACTTGAGAGCACCAACCGAGGAAGACACCCAGAGGCTGATGACTGAGAGTGAAGCAAGAGGATGGCCAGGGATGCTTGGATCACTTGACTGTATGCACTGGACATGGAAGAATTGTCCTGAGGGTGGAAGGGTCAGTACAAAGGCCACTACAACAATCCAACGATCATTCTTGAGGCAGTTGCATCGCATGATCTTTGGATATGGCATTCATTCTTTGGACTGCCTGGCTCTCACAATGACTTGAATGTGCTATCGAGATCACATCTGTTTTCTAGGCTTATAAAAGATGAAGCTCCCGCTTGCGACTACTCGGTCAATGGGCACAACTACTCGATGGGTTACTACCTTGCGGATGGCATCTATCCATCATGGGCCACCTTGGTCAAAACAATTCCGCGTCCAAAAGGTAACAAAAACACTCACTTTGCCCAATGTCAAGAAGCTGCAAGGAAAGATGTGGAGAGAGCCTTCGGTGTGCTTTAGAAGCACTTTGCAATTGTTCGTGGCCCTGCCGAGTACTTGAACTCCAAGGTTCTATGGCGAATCATGACTTGTTGCATCATATTGCATAACATGATCAATGAAGACGAGAGAGATATGCCTGAGAACTTTAGGTACATCACCAACGAGACTCCGGTTGAGCCAGAGTATGATACGAACATGATACTGTCATTTCTTGAGCATCATCAAAAGATCGAGAACCATCAAGTTCATACTCAGCTCCAACAAGATCTTGTTGAGCATCATTGGCAACGTCTAAGCGAGTCCTAGTTGTTCTATGAAATGTTATTTGCTACATTTGAACCATTCGGCGTGTTTAAATTTGAATAATTCGGTTTGTAAACTTTGAATTCGGTTTGTAAACTATATTCGTAATTTGGTTGAACATTCAAATTTATGTTTAGTTCTATATGTGTGCTAATATATAGTTGCAATTTATACTAGAGTTATAAAGTTTAGAAAAACAAAAATTTACTCCGTTATATTTAGGGGATCGGCTAGGTCTGGCCAAAACTTAGTGGAGTATATATACTCCACTGAGGCCTCCTTTGGTTCATAGGATAGGAATAGTATAGGAATAGGAAAATCATAGGAAGTGAGATGTCATGCATCTCAATTCCTAGAGAGAAAGACACGTCATTTGATGCATAGGATAGGAATTTTTCCATTGAGTCTAAGCTAATGTTTTTTTTCTTTGAAATGTGAAGGATTGAATCCTATCCTACATAGGAATAGGAATCCATTCCTGCAAACCAAAGGGCTTTAAAGGATTTTTTCCTACAGAGTTCCTATCCTTTACAATTCCTACCAAATTCCTATGAACCAAAGGAGGCCTAAGCCTTTTACTCCACTAAGTTTTAGGGGGATCGGTTAGAGATGCCCTTACTAGTTAATTCAAATTTAGTACTGTAGTTGCTAAATGTTATTTACTACTGCTACTAGCACTAGGAAATAATAATGCTTAGTAAATTTGAGTGATACATGTTATATCCCATTCCTTCAACCAAACGCTGAGACAGAACCATTCCATTCCATCTCATTACCTATACCAAACACAGAGACAGAATCATTCCATTCCAGTGGAATGGAACCGTTACATTCCATTCTACTTGGTTCTATAACCAAACACACCCATATTGAATCTCATCTGAATATCCATCGCTACTCCATGCCTACGCTTTAATACTATTGCATTTGCTCAAGTTATTACTACTCTGCTTGCTACAAAACTACTACGATTGACATTGTTACTGTTACTTTGTTATCACTGCCATCACTACTATCACGTTACTGTGCTACTAATAAATTGCTGCAAGGAAGTGATACTCAGGTGTGGTTGAATTGGCAACTCAACTGCTAAGGCTTATAAATATTCTTTGGCTCCCCTTGTGTCGAATGAATAAATTTGGATGAAATACTACACTCGAAGACTATTGCGATCCCCTGTACTTGTGGGTCATTACCTCCCCCTTACCCTCCCCTCCTCCTGTTCTAGCACCGCCTCCTCCTCCTCTTGCTTCACCTCCTTCGGAGAGTTCGAAGGTAAGTCGGCCGCAATGCGGGCGGCTCAACGTGCCTCGACGTCACGCGTCTCCGCCTGGATCTCCGCCCGACGCTTTGGGGTCAGTATTTTGTAGTAGGTGACCTTGGTGCGAACCATGGCGGCCAGCGGACGGCGAGGTCGAAGCGGGCTAGTGTGTGCACGAGGTCGTGGTAGCGGCTCAGACGTGAGGGAGAGGGAGAGGGAGGAAATGGGGGCGGCTAGGGTTTACCCTCGTCGTCCGGTTTAAATAGCCGGATTTGGTCCCTCGGGAGGTGCACCGAAGCGGTGACATGAATGCGGACTGGTGAGCTCCGACGGACCGATGGTTTCCTCGTGGGTCTCGCCCGTCAGTCTGACGTGGCGGACGCGTCCAGGCATGTCTGGGCCACCTCATATCGGTCGCACATGTGAGCTGGGTTTGAGAGGTGTCGGTTAGCCTAACCATTTGGAGTGGGTACAGGGGAGCCGGTTGAATGGTAATTTCTTGGTTGGGCGGTGACATCCGCCCCGAGATACGGGGGTTTGAGCGGTCCGGCTATAGATGTTCGAGATACGGGGGTTTGAGCGGTACCGCTATAGATGTTGTGATGCACGAGCTCTGGCTCGAAGCAGGCCCGGTCCCGTCCGACTAAAACCCAAATTCGACCCCGACCGACGACGCGAGTCAAAGAGCAGCGGCGACCGCGCCCTTCATCACCACCACCCGCCTGACGGAGCCCTTCCCTCCCATCGGCGGCGGAGATGATGGGGTGGCTCAAGGCGCTCGTGTACGGCGCGGGGGGCATGGCGGTGGTGGGCCTGGCGGCGCTTGTGGCGCTGCAGGAGCGCCTCGTCTACGTGCCCGTGCTCCCGGGCCTCCCGCGCGCCTACCCCATCACGCCCACGCGCCTCCGCCTCATCTACGAGGACGTCTGGCTCCGCGCCGCCGACGGCGTGCGCCTCCACTCCTGGTTCCTTCGCCACTCTCCCACCTGCCGAGGCAAGTACCACCCAGTCCCGGATCCTCCCCAACCTCTCCCAGTTTGTTTGTTGGTTCCTCCCCCGTGTCAAATACTTCGATCGGTATCAGGAAATGTTCGGGATATTGGAGCGTCAGGTGGTGGATCTCTTCGAGGCTATACTCGAGGGATTGATTTTGACCCGAATTGCGTGGCTAGATAGTGGCGTCGCTTCATCTCTTAGCTCCCTTGATCGGGACATGGGTCCGTGGATCTGGGTAGGATTTACGGCGTTCACGTAGGATATGCCCCGATATTTATGATTTTTGTAGCAAAGTAGGGTTTGTACTTTACTGCCGCTGCCTGCGTGGGTATGTCATATGTTCTTAATCGATCTATAGGGTTCCTTGGTTTTATTACACAGTTCTCTGTTGTTTGGTGTATGGATTCAGGATTGATTGGCCGATCTCACAATGAGTTTCAATTGGAATTGAGTTATCAATTTCCAGCTTCATTGTGATTTTCTAGTCGGTACTCGCTGGTGTATGTGGTGCTTAGTATCAGTGGCGGAGCTTGGTACAAATTGCTGGGGGGGGCAATGCAAAAACATAAGCATTTGGGGGTGTAAATTAGCAAAAAAAATCTCATCTAAGCCCTCCCTTAAAAATTTCCTTCAGGGTTTGGTCCAAGGCTGGGGGGGCAGCGGCCCCCCTCGGTCTCAACATAGCTCCGCCAGTGCTTAGTATAGTGTATTTCTCTGATGTGCTATTGGTGTTCAATAGACCGTGGAGATGTTATGAACGTTCAACATACGGTAGGGTTAGATTCCATATTTTATGTTTTCATACTTAGATTTTTATTGTGATGTGTTTCTTTCTTGTCTCTACGCGGTTATATATTTGCATTGCATCACTACGTTTCATGGTTGTTGATTTAGTTTTCTACCGTTTATTTGTACGGGTTAGTTTTGAAAGTTGTGCAAGTTTAGAAAGTATACCCAATAAGCTTTCTGACCATATATAAAGGCATGCATGACTACATACAAGTTCACGTGAACCATGATTTGGTTCAAAGCAGGAAGAGATGGGAAATATTGGCGGAGATCTGTGGACGAGAAATATGCAATTGCCATGTGTACGTTCAAAGTACTTTGGCATGTCAACACATTTGGCTCTTCCCTTGAAAAGCGGCTTGGCGCTGCGCTGAACCTACTTTCTCCTAATCACCTTCGCCTTTTACTCGTTGGCCCCAAATGTGTAACTGGACCAACTGGCCAACTATCTGCAAAATTAGAATTTGCATTCACTAGCTAGTTTCCTCTAGCTAGTGGTATCTACTATAGCTGATCTTGTCTATGCATCAAATGAGATACACTTCTTCTTGTCTATATCTCATTGGCCACATCATTTGCTGGTGTATTTATTTATTAGATATTGTTCTATCACTAGGTGTTTGTGATGCTTGATAGTTACTCCCTCCGTCCCGAATTACTTGTCTTAGATTTGTCTAGATACGGATGTATCTAGATACGTTTTAGTGTTTAGATACATCCGTATCTAGAAAAATTTAAGACAAGCTTTTTGGGACGGAGGTAATATATGAGAACAAAAGAGTTTCAAGAGAGCATTTCACAAAAAAGGTCATCTTCAGAGCTTCAGTTCTCTCCCATTTCCTACATCACTGATAGCATGAAATTGATATAGTGTATGTATGCTTAGTAACTATGGTACTCAATCTTCAGTTTGTTCTCAACTCCACATTTGTTTTGTTCCCACATTGTCGTTTGTTTCATAGTGTTTTCCTGATGCAGGTCCGACCATTCTGTTCTTCCAGGAAAATGCCGGCAGTATCCTGAATTTCTTTTTATGGACATGAAAATTAATCTCATAAAATTATATCTAATTGATGGCAAATTGTGCTGAAGCTATACTCTGTTAAAATCCTTCACACGTTATAGATATTGCACATCGTTTGGAATGCGTTCGACTAATGATGCAGCGGCTACAGTGCAATGTGTTTATGCTTTCTTATAGAGGGTATGGTTCTCCACAGTATAAACCAGTTCTATTATCTTTGTTTCATTCTTTTTTCTTGAATCTCTCATTACCATATGTGATTCAAATGTCTTCACTTTCTTTCATTTATTAGTGAACCTGAACTTTGATCATGTCTGTAGGTATGGTGAGAGTGAAGGTTATCCTTCTCAGAGTGGCATCACAAAAGATGCACAGGTTTGTTGTTTCCTGCATTTTGGTTTTGTTCTCACTTTTGTGGTTCTGTTTACTCTTCTTATAGCTCCCTCTTTTGATAGGCCGCACTTGATCATCTACTTCAGAGGAAGGACATTGACACATCCAGGATAGTTATCTTTGGGAGATCTTTAGGAGGTGCTGTTGGAGCAGTCCTTGCAAAAAACAATCCTGACAAGGTACTCATTGTAAACTGATTTGTCTATGCATATTGCTGTAGAGAAGTGAGAATAGGTTCATTTGATCTCTCTGCTGTTGAATTTGTGATGGCAGTATCATCCACTGCACTTCTATTATTGAACAAATTTCGTCAGATCAACATTCAAAACATGCATATGTTCATAAATTAGACTTAGATTTTCATGTACTCTCTCCATCCATCTATATAGAGCCTAATGCGTTTTTCGAGACTGCCTTTGACTATTGATAAGATTAATAGTATATGAGATGTATAATGTGAAAACTATATCATTGGAATCTCCTTTCACGTACCAATTTGACGATATGCTTTGTGTAACTTGCATGTCATATGTTATTGCTCTAACATGTGGTCAAAGTTAACCTTGAAAAACGCATTAGGCCCTATATATATGGATAGAGGGAGTAGTTATGATGTAGATTACCTTCTACGAGATTATTCTGCTATGGATCTTGCCAGAAGATTGTGAAGAATGTTAAGACTGTTACAATATGCTGAAAATCATTGTTGACAGCAGATAGGTGGTTACAGTCTTGATTACCATGCTGAAAATCAAATGATGTTAGTATGTTGTAAGGCAGCATATAGGAGAGAATTTTTACTTGAAAAGAGAGAAAAAAACGGACCCAGATCTTTCTCTCCCCTTCCATCTTGATTGGCCAGAACTCAATAACTTAAATACCCCAAAACAGCCCCCAGACCTCGGTCACCCATTAAAGGAAATTATGTCCAACCAACACTTTACTTTTCTGATCAACATAGGACACCTTAATAAAGCAGGCTCTTTAGATTTTACGGCTGTGGACTCAGTCATGTGGTTAGGGCAACATGATTTAGGTCATATTTTAGTAAGCTAATAACATCTATAGAGGTGTGTTAAGCTTCGGCCTTTGCAATTGATAACGATCTTGCTAGATGTTGTTCTATGTTGCAGGTGTCTGCTCTAATATTGGAAAATACTTTTACATCTATATTGGATATGGCTGGTATCATGCTGCCCTTCTTAAGATGGTTCATAGGCGGCAGTTCTGCCAAAGGCCCAAAACTTCTTAACTGTGTTGTTCGCTCTCCATGGAGTACACTTGATGTTGTTGCAGAGGTGAGTTTTGGGGGTTGGTTTAAATCAACATTTTATACGATGTTGTTTTCATGCTTGGTTACAACTTCCGTATTCTTTTTTTATCGTTTAGAAAAAATTATAGTGTTGATCAGCTTGTGATTCAAACAGTTTGTTTTTACTATTCGAAGATTACACCAAAACGAAATCTATATTATTGTTAAGCTGTAAGATTTCAAATCTGTATTTATGCTATTCTGCTGTTCTCAGATCTTTATTTTAGTCCGCCCCATCTTCAGAAATAATCATAATCTGTTAAGCCGTAAGGTTTCAAATCTGTATTCATGCCATTCTGCAGTTCTCAGATCTTTATTTTGGCCCCATGGTGTGTGTAATCCGTTGCCTGATTTTTGCATGTCAATGCAGGTCAAACAACCCATTCTCTTCCTTTCTGGATTGCAAGATGAACTGGTCCCCCCTTCACACATGAGGATGCTGTATGACAAAGCTGTTGAACATAACAGGAATTGTAGGTTTGTTGATTTTCCCAGTGGTATGCATATGGATACCTGGATTTCTGGAGGGGACCGTTACTGGAGGACAATCGAATTGTTTCTGGACCAATATGCCCCACAAGTACAGAGTTCTGATGCCAGCTGCACAAGTGAAATTGCTGATGATGGTAAGTACTCCCTCCGTCCCATAATGTAAGACGTTTTTGCAAGCTGTTAGGTTGCAAAAACGTCTTACATTATGGGATGGAGTAGTAGTATTTACCAATTCATTATATCGTTTTCCTGGGAATATTGTTCTATCATGTATTCATGTTTTTTCTTATACGTGTAGGGATAGATTATGTTGTCATATTTGTGTATTTAACTACATAGTGTAGTTTTACTAATGTTAATGGCAATACTGAATAGTGAATACAATCATTTGTATCTTCAAATTAGATTTATGTTAGCTTGTCTGATAAATTAAATCTCTCTTTCTAGATAAAGCTGCATAATAATTGGAACATCTAGAGCAGCCTGCTGTTTTCCGCCAGTTTTTCTGATGTTGATGCAATTCCGGTCTTTGATGGATTGAAGATCATTTCAAACAATTAATTCAGGTGATTGTTCTGCTCCGTTCCACCTGAAGAAGCCAAAGCTGTGAATATATTTTGAGGTTGTTCTCCATCCTGTGATGCTTCTGCATTTGTGTATGGAATGACATATATATTTCTGAGCCTGGCTTGGCCTTCAACTCCCGAGTTTCTGTACAATGTTGAATTGGCTTCATTCAAGTATTTGCAATTTATTGGAACTAGTAGTACCGTATGTTAGAAAATCTGGCCTTGGTGTATGACGGTTCAGTATAGGGTAATCTTGTTGGCTCAACCATTTGGTTCTGTTATTATGACTGTTGCTACCAATATGGTTTCTTGTTTTTTTGCGCCTGCTGTGCAAAAACCGGCAGCTTTCCTTAGAAGATATGCATTGTGCAAGGCAACATCTTTGCTTCTGAAACTGCTTCCACCCAGGGCTTCTTTGGTTTAAAGGATTATCGAATGAAAATTTCGTAGGATTGCAGTCCTTCAAGAATATTTCCTATATTGCTTGTTTGATTTGTCCTACCCCAACTTGTTTGGGACTAAAGGCTTTGTTGTTGTTATTGCTATTGTATTGCTTGTTTGATTTGTGGGAATCATTCCATTATAAAACTTTGTAGCAGGAAAGTTCCATAGGAATCTAAACATCCACCACAAGCTTTGTTTTACAATCCAGTGAAACAAATAAGCTCAGTTCTACGGTTCCCAGCACTTTGTTTATGCACTTCTACCATTTCGCCATGTTTTTCTTATTTATGTGCAAGAAACGTGCAGAGCAAAGAGGCCTGGAGATGATGAATAACCTGTCTCGTTTGATTAAATAAATAGCAATGGTTGTTCCTTCAACAAAACTGCTTTGTAGTTTGTGTCAATCGAAACTGAATCTCTGTCACCTTGCTCGTGTATGGCTAAAAACATGTCAGAACTCGGACCGTTGACCAGATTTGTAAACATCGTCAACAATCTTTTCTGATCCAAGCCATAGCAAGTTTTGTTACCGTACCCTAAAACAAGTATTTGTTATCCAAAAAGGGACTAAATTGCTGAAAACCATCACTGTTGCGCCGAGTAGTGCGAAAAGCCACTAAAACGCTAACAGTTTGTCAAAACCACTAAAATCCAGTAAAATAATAATAATCTGGAACCACTAAATGGTCAATTAATTGCTTTTTGATAGGAAACCCGATAATGTGGGACCTACTATCAGGGCCAACGTTGGTAGTGGTTGACGGCCCGTGCAAACGGCAAAGTTCAAGTAAAACCGGAGGCTAGGCTCTCCCACGAGCTCCCCTGGATCCACGAGGAGGAGGGGGGAAACCGGAAATGGGAGGCGGGGGAGCCGGGGATGGGAGGAGGTGTGCCGTGTGATGGGGCTTGTCTACTCTGCTCCCCATGGTGAAGCGACGGCCGGCGAGCCTCGAGGTCGGGAAGACGAGATCCGTGACGGCGATCGGAGATGGGGGGTGCGGAGCGGCACAAGGGGGCCGACGAGGCTGACGGGAAGATCTGGGGTGGGTGGCGTCCACGACGGCGGACAGCGGGGTCGCATCGGAGTTGGAGCTCCCAAGACGGCGCCCATGGTGGTTCCCTGTGAGAAGAAGAAGAGAGAGATGAGAGGGAGGAGGAAGGAAGAGGAGGGGCGCGGCGAGCAAGGATGGCCGGAGGTCGGGGAGGTGTGGCGTCGCTCGCATGTCGTCATCAGTTGCCAGCAACGGAAGGTCCAGCGGCCTCGAAAGAATTGGGTGCTCGGGGTCGCGGGTGTGGGAAGCGGAGGCGCAGCGGCGCTCGAACGGCTAGGCTCGCCCTATTTTTCTTTTCTTTTTCTTTTTTCCTTCCTATGACAAACGGACCCCACATCTATTATAACAGATGCCCTCAATCGTTACCTCGTGCCATGTCATCATTTACAATAGGCCCCACTGTCAGTTTCTTGTAAAAAACGTGGTCAACCAAGCATTTGGTGGCTCTGGCAAAAAAATTGCCGAAAACAAAGATTTTTGCAAACCGTTAGTGTTTTGGTAGCTTTCCGCGCTACTCTCGATGCAATTGTGATGGTTTTTGGCAATTTAATCCCGAAAAGGAGATAACGTTACTTCAACATGAAAGCATAATATTCATATCATCTTTTATGCAAAGTACTCAACATTTTTATATAGTATCTTGTCATGGTTAGATGAACATGTTACTGACCACGCACAATGATTGCAGTGCCATGACAGTACAAAACCAAAGTTTAGCATAGCAAAATATGCAACTACATAACATATGCAACAAAGCAATAATATCAGAAAACACCCTAATAAACCATACTTTTCCAAAGTCATCAAGCAAAGGGGTGTGATGGCTTGCCTTGCTCAAAGTGACTGTCAAAGTACTCTGGATCTTCAAAACCTAGATTATTTCCTTCTTGAAATAATTATAAAGCATACACAAATAATCACATAAAGCATATATATCTACCTACCCTATCTAGGCAGATCACAAAAATGTAACCAAAATACTACTGGACAGAGGACCTCAAATCAAAAGCAAAAAAAATCAACTCATTTAGACTTAAAATGAACGTGATATCACTGATTAAAGTTTGATCAACATATATGAATTTTTTTTAAATAGGAAAACACAGAAGGCGCCCATGTCAAAGGCGTACTTGTGGAATATGCCTACACGTACCGGTTCACACGAGCCACTGTTTTAAACAACGGTCATTGATGGGCAGTGGAAGAGCTAGCATTGGATTACACCTACGGCTAATTAAGCTTGCTTGAGTAATGCACTCTAGTAATTTTATATATTTTGTAGGAAGGAATTGCAAAGGCTATTGTTACTAGGCCTAGGGCTATAGCCCGAACTGCCCTAGGCCTGTCTCCGCCACTCGATGGGCGGGCCCACTCGTGTGTCCTCACCAGAGAGCAATGCGATGGCGCTCAGCAGCGAGGGGCATCAGTGGCGGAAATGGACCATGCACGAGGATGGAGCGCTCGATGGTAAGTCGAGCGTTGTGCGGAAAACACCAGAGAGGGTGCTTGGCGTTGATGGTATCATTGTATCCGACGACGACGACGAGGGAAATGGGATGGTTTGCTTGCTCCACTCTTACAATCATTGTAAAAGTGGGATGGCCAGGGCTGAGGAAGAAGACCCTCACCGGCCCTTCCTCTGGCTGCATGGGTTTGATTGAGTGGTGAAGACTACTGACGAGAAATGGGTGAGGGAAATGACTTATATACGTGTGGGACGATGTCGAGCTCGGGTGCCGATCGTGCAGGCGGTGTGGGGCTTGCCCGGGCTGGATAAGAGCGGCGCCGACTCAGGTGGAGACAGAGCAGTGTATAGGCACACGGAAGGCTCTGGGGCAAATGTGACCTCCCACACTTAATTTTCTCTGTAAAAAAGGTGACGTGAGAAAAGGACCAAACTAAATCTAGAACTAAATTCAAGTGCCATGGATGTAATTCACTTCATACGGATACGGTGCCTAAGCGTCGAGCTGATGATTATATGGGTATCCTTCTCTTGTTAGACGTTTCCCTAACGTGAAGGAGCACATCCTGTTCGCCATCGTCATAAACTTTTCGTAGCCCCACGGCGTAGACACCACCCCCGCTTTCTTCTCCCCGAAGCCACAACCCCACTTCGAACCACGCATGAAGATCTCATAGATATGTGGCGGAGGAGGATTCTTGGTAGTTTCCTAATGCAACTCGTGGTGGTTCGGCTTCTCTCTTGGTAAGTCGTAGGTCGCGACTTGCCAGCTGGCCTTCTGAGTCAGATTGTTGATAGTTCGGTGCCCAAGTAATCAGTCTCCGGTGCTGTCTAATCATGGAGTCAGAGTCAGCGCGCAACATTGTAAGTTCATTACCAACTTCCCCTGCTTGTTATCGCACCTGACGGAACTTGTTCCTTATTTTCCTTCAACTACTATTTCTTTTGGAGATCACTAGGAAATGTGCCCGTGCGTTGCAACGGGAGAAACAAAATCCTTGCACGCTCCTAGCTACCAATTCAATTTTGTTGCCATTTCTCCTTTTCATCGCCATCGCTAATGGGGCTCATATTGTCCATCTATTCATGACGGACGTGATCAATCCTAGGACGATGTGCTTTTCATCATACTTTGGCACAACGCGGGTGCGTCGCTACAGAGTAAATGGTGAAGAATGAGTCCTCTTCTTCGTGTGTTGGTGACCGGTGCCAGCGGGTTTAGCGTGGCGGGCTTGCGTAAGGCGGCATGTGGCGGGAATCATGAGGTCCTCCTTGTTGATCTGGAGTATATAGCAAAAAGGCGGCCATATTGAGCTCGCCACGATCATACTGTAGCGGTAGTCAATCCACCGCCATTTAAGTCATTTAGATCACCTTGTCGACATGTCATGGACGCCATTGGGGCACTATCAAACTTTAGTCACATAGGCATTGTAAATATATGGATGACTGGGTGCAAAGGTAACAAAAAATACACCGATCAAAATTGTTACCTTTTTACGTTAATGTGTTGGGATAATGAAATGCAAAAGATGCACCCCGGCCGCATCAGATCAGGACGTGCGATAGGCAACTACGGCCCGTTGGGTGATAGAGACTGAATATATGTGTCGTAGCCGATGAAATAGCCGGAGCCGCAGTGAGATTGTAGACGGAACACTCGTATTTTTAAGCTAGCAAAGCTATCGATCCGGCCGGTTGGATGCTCACACGTTATGTAGTATAGGAAAAAGTATGTCCCACTGGATGCTCACATGTTACACATCCATGTCCGTGTAAACAATCGATCTCTCTTTCTATCATTTCTCCTTCCTTATTAATTCTCATGCAATTAGTGTATTTTTTCCTTTCTCTCTCTTTCTCCTTCATTCTTTATTTCTCGTGCAATTAGGAGCAGCGACTCCTTCCTTCTTTTATATGCAATTAGCATATATATTTCCTTTCTCTTTCTTTCTTTTCTCATTCCTTCTTAATTCTCATGCAATTAGTGTTTCCCTCTCTCTCTCTTTCCTTTCTCATTCATTCTTTATTTCTCATGCAATTAGCAGCAGCGACTCCTTCCTTCTTTTATTTTTCTCATGCCCCTCTATTTTCGTGTATCGTGCAGCCACAACGCCGACCCACATCTCATCCTTCCTTAGTTAATCCTCGAGGCTCCTTGTTGATTATCATACAACTCATAAACCTATATAAATCAGTGGAATTAAATTGAAAAGGGCGAGGTGGGACTAATTAGCTGGCAACAAATAAGCCTGTTTGGTTGGCTGCGTCCTTGGAGTGGCCCAGCTCGGCCCATGTGTTGGAGAGAATAAATGTTCAAATAAATTAAGTTTCTTCCAATTAATATGCAAGGCAAGCTGGCCGAATTGGCTAGCGGCGCTAGGCCTATCTCCGAGCGACCTTGGTTCAAATCCTGGGGTTCGCAATTTTTTTTCTTTTGGCGTTTCAAGGATGGCAAAGCAAACGACCGACGTACGAAAAATCAAAAATATAATATGGTAAGATGGATGGACGAAAAACGGACGAAAAACGACCGATGTAAGAAGCGCTTCTCCCTTTATTAGTATATATACTAGCAAAACGGCCCGTGCGTTGCAACGGGAGAAAAAACATCATAATCTCGAATGACAATGATCATATTTTACTACATCATAGAGATACACTATCACTTTTATTTTCATGAATTGTAATTTTTTTTAAAAAAAATCATGAACATTTTTTTAAACTCGTGAACGTATTTGAAATTGTGAAGATTTTTTAAATTCGTGAAAATATTCTAAAATCAAGAACAATTTTTGAAGTCAACGAACATTTTATACAATTTGCAAATATTTTTTTAAACGTGAACATTTTTTAAAACATTATCCATTAACCGGCGAGCATTTCAAGAATTGACCAACATAGTTTTGAGATTTGATGGAACAATTTTTGAAATTAATGAATATTTTTTGATCTGCATGATATTTTTTGAATCAACGAATATTTTATGAATCAATAAACTACATATTTTAATTTATTAACAATTTTTGAATTTTTATGATATTTTTCAATACATGAATATTTTTTGAATTGGTGAAATTTTGTGCAATTTCATAAACATGTTTTAGTACACGAACTTTTTTAAAAAACTCATGAACGTATTTTTATTTCCCAAATATTTTTTTTTGAAATTTGCGAATATTTATTAAAAATCGCAAACATTTTCTGAAGCCACAAACTTTTATGAATTATTAAACATTTATTTCAAAACTCCCATTTTTTTAATTTCGAAACTTTTTAAAATTCTCAAATTATTTAAAGTAGAAAAACAACGACGGAAAAGAAAAATCAAGAATTAAAAACTGGTTGCCCATACATGGGCGGGCCCAAACTGGCGAGCTGTGTCATTTTCTAGCGCGCAGAGCGCAGTATAGGAGGTTTCTATAGGGGATTTTTCTGTGTGACACGTTTTTTTATCACTTATAGGTGGCATTGATGGTAATATTTTACAATTTTAGGGGCAATTTGGATGACATACGGTCAGAAGCACTCCTTCCTTTATTAGTAGATAAAGATATGTTCGGTCACTTGCACATGATTGGTGAAGAGGAAGAGAGAGAAATAAAAAAATGAATAAAGAAAAAGAAAAGGTGGTCCGAGGTGGGGTCGCATCCTACGTGGCGGACTGAGCGGGCGCGCCCGGGCGCGTCCATGAGGGTTCGCGGACAACCCAGACGTATAGGGATGATATGAGGGGTACGCTTGGGTCACTTTTTTCCTTCTCTCTCCTGTTCGGTCACTGACCGGGCGCGTCCGCGAGCGAATAAGGGGTCATTGGAGGCGTCCGGTTGTAGATGCTCTTAGAGAGTCATCCCCATTCATCTCCAACTAAATCACCGCGAGAAAATTGGGCCTACTTATTTGGCCCTTATGACTATAACATCTGATGGAATTGAACTTTACGCATCGGATGGATTAATTTGCTTGTGCTTACACAAACAGTAAGGATTGCACCTGTGTAAGGATACATAGCCCGGATTTATATTGTTTAATTATCTTTGCAAAAATAGTTAGCCAGTAGATTCAGCTTCAGAAGCAAACATAACAAATTGTTTAAGCAAAGATGGTTCATCTTCTCAGCCAAACGAAGCTTGTACGAAATTATGTATGTTCATAAAAACAATACACTTGTAGCAGCTTTTTGTGTTGACAAAACTGAGGTTCCATATGGTGTTCATTTTAGATATTATACTTTGTTAATACTTCAATCAACACGTTGTAATAAAACAACATCCTATGCATAGTAGTCTGCATTGTACGATAATACTCTTATGACGCGGGTTATCTTTTTTAATCATTTGTTCATAAATCCAGTGAAATCACACATAGTAAGACAATACAACATATGTGAAATTGTGCATTAACAAATCATCCAATTCCATAACACTCGATTCAGAACATTTTGCTTTTTCTCAAGGTCGGTTATGAATATCATCAATGACGATAGATTCAACGTTGTGATCCATTTTCTGCAAAATAACAACAACAAAATAAATTGTAATAACTAAACTGCAATGAAATGCCACAAAATATGTACCAAGAATTAGTAATGCCATAAAAATGTAATTGTATGTCAAAATCTGCATGTCACCTATTTTGTCTTTGATGACCTGTATAGTGGCAGATAAGTTTGCCCTTATCTTTCGGACTAAATTGTACAATAAAAATGTTTTGTCAGATTTAAGGAACTTATTTTATGTTGGATGCCCTCTATAATGAACAAGAACTTATTTTTATCTATCTTGAGAACAACCGAGTCGGCATTGATCCGTTGCAAATGCAAGTAGGCTCACACAACCTGTAATTGAACTCACATGCACAAAATTTTCTGATACAACAGTAGTGACTTCACGGAACAATAAGCTAAACTGTTGTTACAATTTAGTTCACTTGCCACCGACATCCAAGCATCCAGCTTATTTGCACATTGAAATGCAAATGTAATCAAAGGGGCGTAGGGATGGAGGTGCAAGTTAGCCATCACTGGCATAAAATTCTGGATCATACCCACATATCCTTGTCCAATTTTCCAAGAGGGGTCTTCTATATCACCTAGATGTCTGGTGTTAAGAACTTCTCTTGGAGAGTGTCCTAATTTCACCTCCTCACTCTCCCTGTTTCCATTAAGGTGGCCCTTCATCTAATTGACAATGTGTGCCACAGTAGAGCAATCTGAATCCCTGCTAGTTAAACTGAACTAATCATATATACATGATTATGACAAGATTTGCAAAGCACATGATTTTACAGTTAGTTGTCTACTAATCGCTAGACTATCACAAATCACAGCTCCATCTATACCAGAATCCCAGTCAAAAAAAAATACTATAAAGTTTCCAAGCCACAGTCCGTGTCACTTTGTACTAACTCTGTACTAATCCTCTTATCTCTTTTATTCATAAAATTGAACATATATGCATAATACTATCGGGGACTAATTAATTATGAAAGGTGCTGAAATATCACAGAAAAGATGAAGGCCGTTGTACAGGTGGTGGTGATCAAGACTATGCATGAAATTCATGTAGAAACACTAAAACGATGAATGAAAATTGGTACCTCGGCTGGAATTCGAGTGGACGGCGTTGTGGCGAAGTAGGCGAGATTAGAACCTCGACTGGAACTCGAGCGGACGGCATTCCGGCGAAGTAGGCAAGGTTGGAAGCTTCAGACGCTAGGAGTCAAGCATCGTAAGTTGCGATTGCTTGGGGTTAGGAGCCGAGACCTTTTTATGGCAGCGAGCATCCCAGATGAAATCGGAGTCAGGTACCATCCCATGGCTGACACAGGGACTTCGATAAAAGTCGGATTTGAGGTGGAGGAGGCTGAGAGACGGACGGCGACGGAGCGGTGAACGGACGGATCAGCAGGCTCCGGTGGTCACGAGGACGGAGGCGTGGGCGGCAGAGCGATATACACGTCGGTCTTGCTTGGGCTGGCTTCTAAGTATTTTTTACATAACTCGTTTATAACCGCTTATAAAGAAACAATGCTCCTCTTAATAACATAATATGCTAGCTAGGTGGGCTGGCTTGTCCCCGTGGCCTCAAACCACGCGGGCAGGGTTCGAGTCCCTCCTAATACAACTTATTTTTTGACTTTTTACGTACATCACAAAAACGACGGACGAAAAAGTCCTATGGACGAAAAAAGTGGAGAAACGCTCCGTCCTTTAATATTAGGTATATATATATATATATATATATATAGGTAGTATATAGATATAGATATAGATATAGATATAGATAGAAAAGACGGAGATAGGATTAGTGCGATAGAAGGCGAAGATAGAATTACTTTTTTTCTTTTGACGTTTCAAGGATGGCAAAGCAAACGACCGACGTACGAAAAATCAAAATATATATATATATATATATATATATATATATATATATAGATATAGATATAGATAGAAAAGACGGAGATAGGATTAGTGCGATAGAAGGCGAAGATAGAATTAGTGCGCTCACGAATGACATCCTACTAGAAATCCTTGAATGCCTTTATTTGCGAACAGCAATCCAGGCCAGCACGGTCGCGAGACGATGGAGGCACCTCCCATACCAACTCTCTCATCTGCTGATCACCGTCACAGACTTCCACGACGATGCTGGTCGAACAACAGATCAGATAATGAAGGCATACACAGATGCAACGACAAGATTGCTGTCTCCCCCAACATTGACATGCGGTAGGATCATCAAGAGACTACAGCTCAGCTTCTACCTGACAGACCCTTACCTGACCTCTATCGGCGATGCGGTCGGGGACGTCGTGAGGAGCGGCGAGACTGAATGGCTCGAGTTCGCCGCGTGTGCAGATGTTGATCGTCCAAGTGATGACCAATTAGCCCTGTTCGGGCAGCGGCTCATGTCATTCTCCAATGCTTGCCCTGGTGCCTTCAAAGCGCTCACAAAACTAACCCTGCAGAACCTTGCATTTGAAAACTCAGATGTCACCAATCTCCTCAACACTTGCAATAAACTTAAGCTCCTTTCCTTGAGATCCTGTGAATTGGTCCAGGAATCTGCCCTAGAGATTGATGCCACATGCTCGGAGCTCGGTGCACTCGAACTTATCCGCTTTGGGTGCACCCAAGTTGACCTAATCTGCCTTCCTAAACTGAGGCAACTGATCTACGATACTTGGTACGGCGAAAACCCCCCGGTATCTTTTGGCTGCGTTCCTCAGCTTGATCAAGTATGCTTGGCCTCTCCTGCCCTGTCTTGGCAGACACCATTCGCGTTGAGTCAGTGTTTATCTAGTAACAGCAACATGACGGTTCTGCATTTGAATTTTCGCACTGAAATGGTAAGCTTCTGCTACAATTCCGTCTACATGTAGCTTTATCTATTTATTTCAAATTCAATGTATACTTGTATATTCAGATTTGCATTTCAACTCATCACGTTATATTATACTCTTCTTTTACGGCAGATTTGGATTAAACCCGAAGATCCACGACACCTCAGACCTATATTCAGCAAACTGAGAGATGTGCATCTGTACAATATCTTTGCTGAGTGTGATCTGAATTGGACTCTGTTTATCCTTGAAGGTGCACCCTCTCTGGAGAACTTGTATGTAAGTCTTTACTTCAGTTCTTTTCATCATTTTGGCCTCGACATGTTACGCTTCAAGATATTTAGCATTAACCATCTACGAACATTGTAACTCTACTCTGTGAAAAACAGTAAAAGTGCTATATACGGCCTTTTTTTTAGAAACAATATAGGTCTTCTTTGATAAATAAACTGGGAAAACTCATGGATTGTATAGGAATGATGAACAATCGTACAGGAATGCAAAGCAGAATAGTTGTTATTCAGAGATGTATGGATGCTTCATAGGAATTTTGCAGAGAAAGAGAGGGAGGTGCATGACACAAATAAATTTTCCTGCAAAATTCCTATGGGGTGTGACATAGTTAATTAATTTTGTAGGAATCTTAGAAATTAATTCCGTATGGATACATAAGAACTTTGTTTATAGGATTTTGTTTCTACAAATTTCTGCAAAAAACTCTACATTCCAAACAGGGTCTGACCTTTATTAGGAACCATACATTTACTTGGAAGATCTTGTTGCTATTGATGTGCTGCATTTTGAATACTAATATCGAGGTTGATGCCAACTTCTAATGTAATCTTTGTTGTTTCTTTTCTGGGTCCATGAAGTTATCTCGACATTCATGTAAACCCAGTAACTACGAGGATAGTGCCAGCAAGACCAACTTGGTGTGGGAAACATCAAACTTCAAGCACTTGAACCTGAAGTTGCTGGCGATGGAAGGGTTTGAGAAGGTAGAGAAGGTGATGAATTATATAAGGCTTGTCATGGAACAAGCAGTCAGCTTGAAAAGAATTGAGTTGCCTGATAAAATCCCATGCAACTTGGATGACGAAGGAAGTATGCTAGCAAGGAATAATACGCTGAGATAGCAAGGAATAATACGCTGAGATAGCAATTCGGATGACGAAGGAAGTACGGAATAACTTGATTAGTTCTTGGCTCACATGTTGATCCTGCCTAATAAGAAACAACTTGCGCTCCGGCTGCTGCTGGAGTTTTTTTATAGGAGTATAAAGGCCAGCTTTATTGCATGATTATATATTTTTGAAAAAAAAGAGAGAAAACCGCTGGCCTCTGCAAGTCTGCATAGATGCACATAGCCTTTTATTAAGGGAAAAAAAATGCCGTGCTACTTTAAAAAACGGCCACCCTCTAGATAAAAATATTTTATCTAGATAAGGCACAGGAAAACTGCCATGCAATAAAGAAAATAAAAAAATGCCATCATCTCAACACTAAAAATGCCATCCTCTTTATAAATAAAAATGCCATGCCAACAGTAATAAAAATGACATGCCCTCAATAATAAACTGCCAACCTATTAATAATAAAACTGCCACCCTCCTAATAATAAAAATGTCATACTCTTAATCATAAAACTTCCATCCCTCTTGAAAAAACAAAAAATGTCATGTAACTAAAAATAAAAATGCCATGTTACTAATAACAAAACTGCCATCCTCTTAATAATAGAAATGCCAAGTTATTAATTATTAAAATACCATGCTCTTTACTGAAAAATTGCCATGTGGGGCATTAAAAAAGACCTAAAAGCTACAAATAATAAAAATGCACATGACAAGTTTAGAAAAAAAAATCCCCTCTAAAAACAGGTTTATTGTTCTACCAATAATGAAAAAGTTCTGGATTTTTTTTCAAATGAAAACATTAATTTTTTTTTAAAATAGCTTCATAAGATACATATATAGGTTATAGTGCATTTTATATACAAAAGTTGTTGTATTTTAAGTGCTGGAGGCACGCACAATGGTGCAGGAGGTGCCTGGTTCGAGTCCCCCCTCTTGCACTTTTTTGGGATAAAAAAACAAAACGTTCGCCCGGAAACATGAAAGCAGCGACCGGCTCAAGCTGATCTATGTGGCATCTGGCCTCCCGGCTGACGATCGCCAGTTAGCTTTTCCGTACAAAGTTAGCCACATGGATACACACACACACACTATGCCAGCCTTACCAAATCAGGGCTCACCAATTTTTTGACGGACTAATTTGCTGCGTCAAGATGCGTGCGACGACAATGAGGACGTTCGCCGGGGTTGGCCTCCCAGCTGATGATCGGCAGTTAGCTTTTCCGTCCAAAGTTTCGAACTTCCGTTTGTTATAAATAAATAGTCATTACAAAGATGTTTGGATGCCGCCTATGCCAGCCTTACCAAATCAGGGCTCACCAATTTTTTGACGGACTACTTTGCCGTCGCGGGCTCGCCAACAGATTTGGCGCAAAAATTGAAAGCACAACCAGAACTTCGGCGCAAATTTAATTTTTTTTGGTTGCCATCGAAACATACGCTAATGCCTCTGGCAACGCCGATAAAAGTAGGGCCGCTGGTGGCTGTAATCCAAATATGTCTTACAAGTGTTTCAAATGGCCCAACTTAAAACGCAAACTCCCACACAATTCGAGACTTCAATTTGGAATCGACAACGACTAAGGGCCTCTTTGATTCGCAGGATTTTGAAAATGTAGGAATAGGAAAAGGAAAAGTATAGGATTGGAGTGGCATGCCAACTTAAATCCTATAGGATTAGCAAGGAGTGTTTGATGCCACATGAAAAAACAAAGGAATTGTAAAAAGAGGTTGGAGTGGATGTTAGATTTCCTTAGTACAAAAGATTCCATAGGAAAAATTCCTATGGAATCCAATCCTATGAATCAAAGGGCCAACATAGAAAGAATTCCTAAGGGTTTCAATCCTCCAGAAATCCTATAGAATTCCTTTGAATCAAAGGAGCCCTAACCAATTTTTGAACATATCAGTACTACTCGTTGGTGGAGGTAAATTAAAAGAAAAAGTGTGCTTGTGCCACTATCCAGTATGATATTCGAAGGTTGCCAATAGATTTTCTAGAATTGTGGTTGTGCCACCAAGGCTTGTGAAGAAATTAGCCACATGCCCCTGTGCGCCATCTCCGCGAGTTGTCGTCAGGTCAGGCCGCGTTTTCGTCTCCTTTGAAATGTTTCCTCCTCTATGGGACCCACTACTTGTCATGTCAACTGCAACGATGTGAGATCATTTGACCATAGCTTATGCTGTGGGGGCCACCATTCACCGCATCGTAATCATTACCATTGGCCACTTGAACCGCGAGGATGTAATCATCAATCCAAATCGCACGATTCGTGGTGCCGTCCTACTTATCACAATTTGTGATTTTAAAGTTTGACGCGAAGGGATACACGATGATCTTGTCCAAGAAGCAAGGATGGCACATAGCAAATGGCCCCCCTAATTCTCGGAGTGCATCGATGGTATGACATGTATCTTTGATGTCGGCGGCCTCGTCGTACTTTGAGAAAGCCGACATGTGCATGTCCCTGGACTGGTCGCGCATCTTAGCCGCCTGCTCCACCGATGTCTCGTAGTGGTGCGAGGGACGTGGCGCATTGCGCCTGGCCTTGCAGATCGCCCGAGGTTATCGTCCTCAGGCGGTATTGGGCGCTGCCCCTTGGGGTGGGAGCTCGATTTCTCCCTTGGTCGGGAGTCCGAGCTTCCCACGTTACGTGATGCCTCAGGAGCACGTTTTCCCGTATCGGCCCCCCGGCCATCACGACGGGGAGGCCGATCTCCTACACCGGGGTGCAGGACTTTAGCCCACGCGCGTTTGGAGACCGCACTGTGGTCCGCGGCGGCGTCCAAGTCTTTGATCAGGTTTCGGCCATGCTTGCGCGGTGCCTGCTTGGTCGCCTTCCGCTTGCTCTTTTCCTTCAGATTTTCTTCGTACTGGAGGACCTGCTGTCAGCGGTCTTCAAGATTTTGAATTTGCGTGAGTAGCTCATTGTTATCCTTGGATATTTTCCTGGCCAACCTAAGCAGCCTCAGGCAAGCTTCATCGTGGCATGGGCTGCCAAATGATTCGTTCAGTATGTCCTCATCGTAAGGACCGAACTCTCTCAAAGACCGAGGTTCCCCATCCTCGGCGTGTGGTTCCGCACGCGGAGGGACTTCGGGGCCGTTGCCGTTGCCATTGCCGCTATTGTTGTAGTCTATGTCATTGTTGCCGTCGGCGTCGTAGTTCGCTACTGCCGTTGCTGGCGTTTGGTGTGTCCGTCAGTAGCAGTCATAGGTCAAGGTCGCGTGCCACTTGTGTTGGGGAACGTTGCATGGGAAACAAAAATTTTCCTACGCACACACAAGATCTATCCATGGTGATGAGCATCTACGAGAGGGAGAGTGAATCTACATACCCTTGTAGATCGCTAAGCGGAAGCGTTTAAGAAACGCGGTTGATGTAGTCGAACGTCTCCGCGATCCAAATCGCAAGTCGTCCCTTGATCCGATCACGAACTAGCGCCGAACGGACGGCACCTCCGCGTTCAACACACGTACGGCTTGATGACGCCTTCACCTCCTCGATCCAGCGAGCGATGGTGAAGTAGTGGTTGAGTTCCAGCAGCACGACGGCGTGGTGATGGTGGTGAGGAACAATCTCTGCAGGGCTTCGCCAAGCGCTACGGAGATTATGACGGAGGAACTAGAGGGTTAGGGTTGCCGCACACGGCTTGGGGAAATCTTGATGTATCACGTGTGCTAGCCCTGCCCCTCTATTTATATGTTGAGCCTTGGGGTCTAAACTTGGAGTAAAAGTCTCTTCCAAGTCGGTTTTGCCCGCACAAGGTCGGTTTGGCCCGCAGGAAAAGAGTCCAACTCGGATCCCTGCCGAACCGTGCACAGCCGCGCACAAGCGGTAGTACCGCTCACAAGCGGTAGTACCGCTTGGGCGGTAGTACCGCTTCACACAAGCGGTAGTACCGCTCGGGCGGTAGTACCGCTTCACACAAGCGGTAGTACCGCTTACGCGGCAGCAAAACTACTTTTTGCACTTTCCAATACCTTGTGGGCTTTTATCCCTTGGCCCATATAAAGTGTTGCTGCACCCGAACACTTCGGTAAACATCCGGAACCCCTTCCGGTGAACTCCGGAACTTTTCCGGAGATCAAAACACTATTATCACATATATCAATCTTTACCTCCGGACTATTCCGGAGATCCTCGTTATGTCCGGGATCTTATCCGGGACTCCGAACAACTTTCGGTCACCAACATAATAACTCAATTATACTAATCGTCACCAAACGTTAAGTGTGTAGACCCTGCGGGTTCGAGAACTATGTAGACATGACCGAGACACCTCTACGGCCAATAACCAATAGCGGGACCTGGATGCCCATATTGGCTCCTACATATTCTACGAAGATCTTTTATCGGTCGAACCTCTATGTCAAGGATTCAGTTAATCCCGTATGCTGTTCCCTTTGTTCTTCGGTATGTTACTTGCCCGAGATTCGATCGTCGGTATCACTATACCTAGTTCAATCTCGTTACCGGCAAGTCTCTTTACTCGTTCCGTAATACAAGATCTCGTGGCTAACACTTTAGTCACATTGCTTGCAAGGCTCATTGTGATGTTGTATTACCGAGTGGGCCCTGAGATACCTCTCCGTCATACGGAGTAACAAATCCCAGTCTTGATCCATGCCAACCCAACAGACACCCTCGGAGATACCTGTAGAGCACCTTTATAGTCACCCAGTTACGTTGCGACGTTTGATACACACAAGGTATTCCTCCGGTGTCAGTGAGTTGCATGATCTCATGGTCAAAGGAACAGATACTTGACATGCAGAAAACAATAGCAATAAACTGACACGATCAAATGCTACGTTTACAGTTTGGGTCTTGTCCATCACATCATTCTCCTAATGATGTGATCCCGTTATCAAATGACATCTCATGTCAATGGCTAGGAAACCTTAACCATCTTTGATCAACGAGCTAGTCAACTAGAGGCTTACTAGGGACACAGTGTTGTTTATGTACCCACACATGTATTTGAGTTTCCAATCAATACAATTATAGCATGGATAATAAACGATTATCATGAACAAGGAAATATAATAATAACCAATTTATTATTGCCTCTAGGGCATATTTCCAACAGTCTCCCACTTGCACTAGAGTCAATAATCTAGTTCACATCACTATGTGATTTACATTGTAATGAATCGAACACCCATGCAGTTCTGGTGTTGTTCATGTTTAGCCCTTGGAAGAGGTTTAGTCATCGGATCTGCAACATTCAGATCCGTGTGTACTTTGCAAATATTTATGTCGTCCTCCTTGATGTAATCGCGGATGGAATTGAAACGTCGCTTTATGTGTCTGGTCCTTTTGTGAAATCTTGGTTCCTTGGCTAGAGCAATGGCACCAGTATTATCACAAAACAGAGTCATTGGATTAAGTGCACTAGGCACTACTCCAAGATCTGTCATGAACTCCTTCATCCAGACACCTTCCTTCGCCGCCTCCGAGGCAGCGATGTACTCCGCTTCGCATGTAGAATCTGCTACCACGCTTTGCTTGGAACTGCACCAGCTAACCGCACCCCCATTAAGAATAAATACGTATCCGGTTTGCGACTTAGAGTCATCCGGATCAGTGTCAAAGCTTGCATCGACGTAACCCTTTACGACGAGCTCTTGATCACCTCCATAAACGAGAAACATGTCCTTAGTCCTTTTCAGGTACTTCAGGATATTCTTGACCGCCGTCCAGTGTTCCATTCCTGGATCACTTTGAAACCTTCCGACCATACTTATGGCAAGGCTGACATCGGGTCTTGTGCACAGCATTGCATACATGATAGATCCTATGGCCGAAGCATAGGGGATGACACTCATCTTTTCTCTATCTTCTGCAGTTACTGGGCATTGAGTCTTACTCAACTTCACACCTTGCAAAACAGGCAAGAACCCCTTCTTGGACTGATCCATTTTGAACTTCTTCAAAATCTTATCAAGGTATGTGCTTTGTGAAAGTCCTATTAAGCGTCTTGATCTATCTCTATAGATCTTGATGCCTAATATGAAAGCAGCTTCTCCTAGGTCCTTCATTGAAAAACTCTTGTTCAAATATTCCTTTACGCTTTCCAGCATTTCTATATTGTTTCCAATCAGCAATATGGCATCCACATATAATATTAGAAACGCTATAGAGCTCCCACTCACTTTCTTGTAAATACAAGCTTCTCCGTAAACTTGTATAAACTCGAACGCTTTGATCACCTCATCAAAACGAAGATTCCAACTCCGAGATGCTTGCACCAGTCCATAAATGGATCGCTGGAGTTTGCAAACTTTGTCAGCATTCTCTGGATCGACAAAACCTTCTGGTTGCATCATATACAACTCTTCCTTAAGGTAACCGTTAAGGAACGCTGTTTTGACATCCATCTGCCAAATTTCATAGTCGAAAAAGGCAGCTATTGCTAACATGATTCTGACGGACTTAAGCATCGCTACGGGTGAGAAGGTCTCATCGTAGTCAACTCCTTGAACTTGTGAAAAACCCTTTGCCACAAGTCGAGCTTTATAGACGGTGACATTACCGTCCGCGTCCGTCTTCCTCTTAAAAATCCATTTGTTCTGAATGGCCTTACGCCCTTCAGGTAATACTTCCAAAGTCCATACTTTGTTTTCATACATGGATCCCATCTCGGATTTCATGGCCTCTAACCACTTCTCGGAATCCGGGCCCATCATCGCTTCTCCATAGCTCGTAGGTTCATCGTTGTCTAACAACATGACTTTTAAGACAGGGTTGCCGTACCACTCGGGAGCAGTACGCGTCCTTGTCGACCTACGAGGTTCGATAGCAACTTGATCCAAAGCTTCATGATCATCATCATTAACTTCCTCTTCAGCTAATGTAGGCTCCACAGAAACAACTTTCTGCGCTGCGCTACTCTCAGGTTGAAGTAAAGGTTCAACAACCTCATCAAGTTCTATCTTCCTCCCACTCAATTCTTTCGAGAGAAACTCTTTCTCAAGAAATGTTCCGTTTTTAGCGACAAACACTTTGCCTTCGGATCTGAGGTAGAAGGTATACCCAACTGTCTCTTTTGGGTATCCTATGAAGACGCATTTCTCCGCTTTGGGTTCCAGCTTTTCAGGCTGAAGCTTTTTGACATAAGCATCACATCCCCAAACTTTAAGAAACGACAGCTTTGGCTTCTTGCCAAACCAAAGTTCATATGGCGTCGTCTCAACGGATTTCGATGGTGCCCTATTTAAAGTGAATGCAGCTGTCTCTAATGCATAACCCCAAAACGATAGTGGCAAATCGGCAAGAGACATCATAGATCGCACCATATCCAATAAGGTTCGATTACGACGTTCGGACACACCATTACGCTGTGGTGTTCCAGGCGGTGTCAATTGTGAAACAATTCCACACTGTCTTAAGTGACTGCCAAACTCATAACTCAGATATTCTCCTCCTCGATCAGATCGTAGGAATTTAATCTTCTTGTTACGATGATTCTCAACTTCACTCTGAAATTGTTTGAACTTTTCAAATGTTTCAGACTTGTGTTTCATTAAGTAAATATACCCATATCTACTTAAGTCATCAGTGAAGGTGAGAAAATAACGATAACCACCGCGTGCCTCAATACTCATCGGACCACACACATCAGTATGTATGATTTCCAATAAGTCACTTACCCGTTCAATTGTTCCAGAGAACGGCGTTTTAGTCATCTTGCCCATGAGGCATGGCTCACATGTGTCAAGTGATTCAAAATCAAGTGACTCCAAAAGTCCATCAGCATGGAGCTTCCTCATGCGTTTTACGCCAATATGACCTAAACGGCAGTGCCACAAGAAAGTGGTATTATCATTATCAATTCTACATCTTTTGGCATCAATGTTATGAACATGTGTATCATTACTATCGAGATTCAATAAGAACAAACCCCTCACATCGGGTGCATGACCATAAAAGATATTACTCATATAAATAGAACAACCATTATTCTCTGATTTAAATGAGTAACCGTCTCGCAATAAACAAGATCCAGATATAATGTTCATGCTTAACGCAGGCACCAAATAACACTTATTTAGGTTCATCACTAATCCCGACGGTAATCGAAGAGCGAGCGTGCCGACGGCGATCACATCAACCTTGGAACCATTTCCCACGCGCATCGTCACTTCGTCCTTTGCCAGCCTCCGTTTATTCCGCAGTTCCTGTTTTGAGTTGCAAATATGAGCAACCGCACCGGTATCAAATACCCAGGCACTACAACGAGAGTTGGTAAGGTACACATCAATAACATGTATATCATATATACCTTGTTTGTTGTTGGCCGCCTTCTTGTCAGCCAAATACTTGGGGCAGTTCCGCTTCCAGTGTCCAGTTCCCTTGCAATGAAAACACACAGTTTCTGGTTTGGGTCGAGCCTTGGGTTTCTTCATGAGAGGAGCAACTGCTTTGCCACTCTTCTTGGAGTTACCCTTCTTACCCTTGCCATTTTTCTTGAAACTAGTGGTTTTATTGACCATCAACACTTGATGCTCCTTCTGAATTTCAGACTCAGCGGCTTTCAGCATCGCAAACAGCTCGGCGACTGACTTGTTCATCCCGTGCATGTTATAGTTCAACACGAAGCTCTTGTAGCTAGGTGGCAATGATTGAAGAACTCTGTCAGTGATAGCCTCTGGCGGAAGGGGCATCCCTAACTCAGCCAGACGGGTGGAGTACCCAGACATTCTGAGCACGTGATGACTGATAGACCCGTTCTCCTCCATCTTGCAAGCATAGAACTTATCGGAGATCTCATATCTCTCGATCCGGGCATTCTTCTGAAAGATAAACTTCAACTCCTGGAACATCTCATATGCTCCATGACGTTCAAAACGTCTTTGAAGTCCCGGTTCTAAGCCATACAACATTGCACATTGAACTATTGAGTAATCATCAGAACGAGCCTGCCAGGCGTTCACAACGTCTAGAGACTCAACTGGAGCGGGTGGATCACCAAGCGGTGCATCAAGGACATAAGCCTTCTGGGAAGCCGTAAGGATAATCCTTAGATTACGGGCCCAGTCCACAAAGTTACTTCCATCATCTTTCAACTTAGCTTTCTCTAGGAACGCATTAAAATTCAGGGGTGCTACTGCGCGAGCCATGATCTACAACATAAATATAGCAAAGACAACTTAGACTATTGTTCTAGATAATGAGTTTAGTTAATCATATTACTTAAAAAACTCCCACTCAAATTGACATCCCTCCGGTCATTCGAGTGTAACATGATCCAAATCCACCAACTCAAGTCCGATCATCACGTGAGTTGAGGTGGTTTCAATGGTGAACATCTTCATGTTGATCATATCTACTATATGACTCATGTTCGACCTTTCGGTCTCTTGTGTTCCGAGGCCATGTCTGTACATGCTAGGCTCGTCAAGTTTAACCCGAGTGTTCCGCACGTGTAACATGGCTTACACCCGTTGTATGCGAACGTAGAGTCTATCACACCCGATCATCACGGCGTGTCTCGAAACGACGAACTTTCGCAACGGTGCACACTTGGGGACAACACAATTTTATCTTGAAATTTAAGTGAGGGATCACCTTATAATGCTACCGTCGTCCTAAGCAAAATAAGATGCATAAAAGGATTAACATCACATGCAAATCATAAGTGACATGATATGGCCATGAACTTGTGCTTTTGATCTCCATCTCCAAAGCACCGGCATGATCTCCATCGTCACCGGCATGACACCATGATCTCCATCATCTTGATCTCCATCAACGTGTCGCCATAAGGTTGTCGCGCCGACTGTTGCTTCCACGACTATTGCTAACATTTAGCGATAAAGTAAAGCATTACATAGCGCTTAATGATTGACACGCAGGTCATACAATAATTAAAGACAACTCTATGGCTCCTGCCAGTTGCCGTACTCATCGACATGCAAGTCGTGATATTCTATACAACACATGATCATCTCATACATCACATATATCTCATCATGTAATTGGCCATATCACATCACAACATACCCTGCAAAAACAAGTTAGACGTCCTCTAATTGTTGTTGCAAATTTTACGTGGCTGCTACGGGTTTGCAAGAACCGTTCTTACCTACGCAAAACCACAACGTGGTGTAGTGATTGCTTTTTGATCTTCTAAAAGAACCCTCTTCATTGAAATCGATTCAACTAAAGTGAGAGAGACAGACACCCGCTAGCCATCTTTATGCAACGAAGTTACATGTTAGTTGAAGGAACCTGTCTCGCGTAAGTGTACGCGTAATGTCGGTCCGGGCCGCTTCATCTCACAGTACCGCCGAATCAAATATCAACTAGTAACGGCAAGCAATATGTATACACCCACGCCCACAACTCGTTTGTGTTCTACTCGAGATCTCATCTACGCATAGACCTAGCTCAGATGCCACTGTTGGGGAACGTTGCATGGGAAACAAAAATTTTCCTACGCACACACAAGATCTATCCATGGTGATGAGCATCTACGAGAGGGAGAGTGAATCTACATACCCTTGTAGATCGCTAAGCGGAAGCGTTTAAGAAACGCGGTTGATGTAGTCGAACGTCTCCGCGATCCAAATCGCAAGTCGTCCCTTGATCCGATCACGAACTAGCGCCGAACGGACGGCACCTCCGCGTTCAACACACGTACGGCTTGATGACGCCTTCACCTCCTCGATCCAGCGAGCGATGGTGAAGTAGTGGTTGAGTTCCAGCAGCACGACGGCGTGGTGATGGTGGTGAGGAACAATCTCTGCAGGGCTTCGCCAAGCGCTACGGAGATTATGACGGAGGAACTAGAGGGTTAGGGTTGCCGCACACGGCTTGGGGAAATCTTGATGTATCACGTGTGCTAGCCCTGCCCCTCTATTTATATGTTGAGCCTTGGGGTCTAAACTTGGAGTAAAAGTCTCTTCCAAGTCGGTTTTGCCCGCACAAGGTCGGTTTGGCCCGCAGGAAAAGAGTCCAACTCGGATCCCTGCCGAACCGTGCACAGCCGCGCACAAGCGGTAGTACCGCTCACAAGCGGTAGTACCGCTTGGGCGGTAGTACCGCTTCACACAAGCGGTAGTACCGCTCGGGCGGTAGTACCGCTTCACACAAGCGGTAGTACCGCTTACGCGGCAGCAAAACTACTTTTTGCACTTCCCAATACCTTGTGGGCTTTTATCCCTTGGCCCATATAAAGTGTTGCTGCACCCGAACACTTCGGTAAACATCCGGAACCCCTTCCGGTGAACTCCGGAACTTTTCCGGAGATCAAAACACTATTATCACATATATCAATCTTTACCTCCGGACTATTCCGGAGATCCTCGTTATGCCCGGGATCTTATCCGGGACTCCGAACAACTTTCGGTCACCAACATAATAACTCAATTATACTAATCGTCACCAAACGTTAAGTGTGTAGACCCTGCGGGTTCGAGAACTATGTAGACATGACCGAGACACCTCTACGGCCAATAACCAATAGCGGGACCTGGATGCCCATATTGGCTCCTACATATTCTACGAAGATCTTTTATCGGTCGAACCTCTATGTCAAGGATTCAGTTAATCCCGTATGCTGTTCCCTTTGTTCTTCGGTATGTTACTTGCCCGAGATTCGATCGTCGGTATCACTATACCTAGTTCAATCTCGTTACCGGCAAGTCTCTTTACTCGTTCCGTAATACAAGATCTCGTGGCTAACACTTTAGTCACATTGCTTGCAAGGCTCATTGTGATGTTGTATTACCGAGTGGGCCCTGAGATACCTCTCCGTCATACGGAGTAACAAATCCCAGTCTTGATCCATGCCAACCCAACAGACACCCTCGGAGATACCTGTAGAGCACCTTTATAGTCACCCAGTTACGTTGCGACGTTTGATACACACAAGGTATTCCTCCGGTGTCAGTGAGTTGCATGATCTCATGGTCAAAGGAACAGATACTTGACATGCAGAAAACAATAGCAATAAACTGACACGATCAAATGCTACGTTTACAGTTTGGGTCTTGTCCATCACATCATTCTCCTAATGATGTGATCCCGTTATCAAATGACATCTCATGTCAATGGCTAGGAAACCTTAACCATCTTTGATCAACGAGCTAGTCAACTAGAGGCTTACTAGGGACACAGTGTTGTTTATGTACCCACACATGTATTTGAGTTTCCAATCAATACAATTATAGCATGGATAATAAACGATTATCATGAACAAGGAAATATAATAATAACCAATTTATTATTGCCTCTAGGGCATATTTCCAACAACTTGCGCGAAGGCATCGTGGCCAGTCGTCGGCTATCCACAGACTCATCGACCTCCTCTTCTGTATCATTTGCATCCTCGGTGCCTCCTTCGAGGACGTCTGTGAGATCTTCTACTAAAAAAAAGACACATCCGTGACATTATGGCCCGAATGAAAACTTTTTCTATCATGGTTGTGACACTTCTATGACAATAATTGTGACAAAAACACGTATCATCATAGATGTGGTGGGCTCCTACTTCTATGACAAAAAATTATGACAGAAAATGGGTTTTTCGTACTGGGTGGGCCAAAGACGCACCCGCATGACATTCTTTGGGCCATCCATGACGTAAAAAATCGTGGCAGAACTGAGGGCGAGGAAATTTTTGGGGAGTTCCCGGTTACGGTGGGTGGTCAGGGCCGAGCGATGCAGTGTGGTTTGCGCGTTTCTCTCGTATGCGCGCGTGTGTGCGAGGCGTTCGCTAACTGAACTCGAGCGAGGCGTTCGCTTACTGAACCCGAGCGATCGCACTAGCTACGTACTGAAGCCGATCGATCCATTCGCTGCTAACTGAACCCGAGCGATTCCTTCGCTGTTAACTGAACCCGAGCGATTCCTTCGCTGCTAACTGAAGCCGGTCGAGCCCCCCGTACGTGCGAGACGTAGCGGTGTTGGGTTGCCTCTCGATGAACAGTGCCTGTTGCTGCCGTGCGCGCGATACGTAGCTAGAACGAGTCGAGACGCATCGATCGAGCCCCTTGCGTGAGACGTGGTGAGTTGACCTAGCCGGTTGGTTGGTTGTGGATGAACAATTCCCGTTGCTGCCGCCCGCTCGTACACCCCACCCCAGTCGGTGGGTTGGCTGTGGATGAACAGTACCTTGGCCGTGTGAAGGTGGTTGGGGGTGGATGAACAGGACCCCGAGGAGGCCAGCCGGTTGGGGTGGATGAACAGGATCCCGTGGAGGCTGGATGAACAGTAGCCGGTGGAGGCTGGAGGAAGTCGACGGTGGATGAACAGTAGCTGGTGGAGGCTGGAGGAGGTCGACCGTGGATGAACAGTAGCCCGTGGAATCCCGTTTTGCGGTACGCCACACCCCTCCTGATGAACAGGACCCTCGTTTCGACCGTAGGTAGTTGGGGAGAAGTCCGTTTCCTCCGTTTTGCGATACGCTAGAGCCCTCCCGATCAACAGGACCCCATTTCGACCGTAGGCGCTTGAAGAGAAGTCCGTTTCCTCCGTTTTGCGATACGCCAGACCCCCAGCCGATGAACAGGACCCCGTTTCGACCGTAGGCAGTCGAACAGAAGGCCGTTTCCTTGTACGCCAGACCCCGAGTGGATGAATAGGACCCCGTTTCGGCTGTTCCGTCCAAGCCGGTTGGCTCCTGATGAACAGGACGCGTTCCGACCCAGTCGCTTGGCTCCCGATGAGCACGACGCTGTTTCCTCCATTCCGACCCAGCCGGTTGGCTGCCGATGAACAGGAGGCCGTTGCTGTCGTCCGTTGCCTCTCTCCATGTACACGAGCCCTGGCCTTATGTATGCGTGAGTACGCGTTCGAGACCCCGCCTGTATATGTACGTCTGTGGCCGTATTTTTTGCTGTGTGGCTGTACGTACGTGTACGCGATTTAGATGGGGCTGCCTGAACTGCTACGTCGGGGACTCTACTACGACACGTGCCGCTCATTACACGCCCACGGTTCATCGTTGCAGAGAGACCGATCGACCAGTATGTACGTACACGTTCCGGACCAGACAGACAACGCTACGTACGCTTCGACCGGGTGGGTCCCAGCTGTCAGGGAGGATAAGGAGGCACTTCCTTGCGTGCGAAGATATAGCTGCTGGGTCCCAGCTATCAGGGGGACGAATCATTTTTTGCACGTAATAAGGAGGCATTTCCTTGCGTGCGAAGATGTAGCTGGTGGGTCCAGCTGTCAGCCTCACCGCGTACAGTCCTCTTCCGATGGCTGTCGTTCATTGACCACGTTGACCACGCTGCACCGAGAGCACCAAGGCGGTGGACGACGACGAGTCCTGGAAGGGAGCTACGTGGAGCCGGGGAAGACGCGGCAGTGGATGCCCATGCGGAAGGGGAGTACGAGGGTTGACTGGTTCGGCTGCGGTGTGAGGCTGCCGTCGCCGGAGAATAACAGGGGATGTGGGTGAGTAGAGGGAAGGCCTAGCTAGCGGTGGGAGTAGGTTGGGGCGGTGAGGCCTGTGCGGCCGCACAGCCGGCCACGGGAGGCAGGAGCAGGCGGTCCCGCCGGAGCTGGTTTGGGTGGCTGGAGCAAGAAGATTAGAGATTGAAGAAGCAGCACGGCCGGTGGATTAACATCCAACAGTCGCTGCTGCTAGAATCGTTTGTTGACTAAGTTGACAAAGCCCTGCGTACGCGTCAACTTAGTAGGCCCACAAGTCAGCCTCCAAATATAGTGGGGCCCAGTTATCATGGGGAGGAATCATTTTTTTGCGTAATAAGGAGGCACTTCCTTCCGTGCGAAGATATAGCTGGTGGGTCCCAGCTGTCAGGGGGAGGAATCATTTTTTCGCGTAATAAGGAGGCACTTACTTGCGTGCGGCCATGGACCATGTGGGTCCCTACTGTCAGCCTCTCCACGTACATCCCTCTTCCGATGGCTGTCGTTTGTTGACCACGCTGACCACGCCGCGCCGAGAGCACCAACGCGGTGGACGACGGCGAGGCCCACGAAGGGAACGACCCAGAGCCGGCAAAGCCACAACAGTGTATGCCCACGATGAGGGGAGTACGAGGGTTGACTGGTTCGGCTGCGGTGTGAGGCATGTGTCGCCGGTGAATAACAGGAGGTGTGGGTGAGTAGAGGGATGGCCTGGCCAGCGGTGGGAGTAGGAGGGGGCGGTGAGGCCTGCGCGGCAGCACAACCAGCCACGGGAGGCGGGAGCAGGCGGTCCCGCCGGCGCTGGTTTGGGCGGCTGGAGCAAGAAGATCAGAGATTGAAGAAGCAGCACGGCCGTTGGATGTTATCCAACGGTCACTGCCGCTAGAATCATTTGTTGACTAAGTTCACAAAGCCCTGCGTACGCGTCAACATAGTAGGCCCACAAGTCAGCCTCCAAATCCGTGGCAAACAGCATACAGCCCATTTGCCATTATTTTGAATAATTTACAGCCCATTTGCTAATTTTTACGGATTTTTTGAAGCCCATATTCTTTTTGCTAGCATTACAGCCCATATTCTCGCCACGGTTAAAAAATTCAATGAAATTTTGCATATTTCGGTGGGGTCCGAACTGTTTTTAATCCCAAAATTTCGAGTCCAATTCAAACTAATTTGAAAAATAAATAAATATATTAATTTAAAATCGAACAGAATTTTCCCGCAAAAAAATCAATGAAATTTAAAATCTGGAAATCATAAAAAAAACCGTAATTTGAAACTAATTGCCGGTTTGCTGTATTGTTTTTAAAATTTATAGCCCATTTTTGGGCAAGCCCGAATACATCCCTCCTCGTCTTGAAAGATTTGCAGCCCAGCAGGGATGGTTTAAGCAAGTAGGCCTCGGTTGGGTATTCTGCAAAAAAAAGTAGAAGTGGGCTAGCCATTTGCAGAAAGAAGAAAAACAACTGGGCTGGTCATGTGGTAAACAGAAAATAAAAGCCTGGGCTAGACGGGGTACAGCCCCCACACAACCCAGTTGATATCCTGCTCCGTCCATCTCAAAAACAGAAAACAACTGGGCGAGCTGCTGGGTCCCTGGTGTCTGCCGGTCGTTGTGCTCTCTCGTTTATTGACTATACGTTGACAGTGGGGTGGGACCCAGATGTTAGGAAACCATTAGGAGGAAGCATTTATTTTGGCTTGTAACAAGGAGGCACTTGCTTGCGTACTGCCATGACCCTGGTGGGTCCCTACTGTCATTCTCTCCACGTACAATCATCTCCTGATTCCTCTCGGTTGTTGACCATGTTGACAACGCCAGACGGCGGCGCCACGGCTAGTGAACCAAGGTGGAGAACGACGGCGAGGCCTCGGACGGGAATGAACAGGAGCCGGGGAAGATGCGGCAGTGTAGTCGCAGGCGGAGGGGAGTACGAGGGTTGACTGGTTCGAGTGCGGGGTGGGGCTGACTTTGCCGAAGAATAACAGGAGGTGTGTGTGGTAGATGGATGGCCTGGCCAGAGTTTTAGGGTGCGATGGGGCGGCGATGCGTGCGCGGCAGCGCAACCAGCTGTGGGAGGCGGGAGCAGGCGGTCCCGCCGGCGCTGGTTTGGTTTTGGCGGCTGGAGGAAGAAGAGACTGAAGAAACACGACAGACGTTGGATGTCAATCCAACGGTCAACGTTGGCAGAATCGTTTGTTGACTAAGCCGACACCACGTTGCATACGTTTTTCACAAGAAAAGAAAAACTGGGCTCATTCGCCAGATAACATTCCTGAAACTGCCACCGTTTGATCTTGGACGTCGCAACTAAAACTGCCAGGAAAATGCATTCGTTTGCCATCCTCCTCCCAGGGAACGTTCGCCAGATAACATTCCCGAAAATCAAAGACTTGAGAAGGCTTACAGAACAAGCTAGTCTGGCAGTAAAGAGATGACTATTAGAAAAAAGAGAGACATGCTGCTGTAACTGGTTTGAATCCAAACCTAGACTATATATAGTGTTATACTACTCTGCAAGTAATGAAACTGACATATCCAACATTCGCTTCTCCTCTTCTCTAGTTACTCTGCCTAGCTTCAGAAGCTCCGGCCACAACAACCATGTCCGCTGGCTCGTCCACCTGCTCTTCAGCAGGGAATCGAGCCAACAACCAGATGTGCGCGAAGTCGCCACCCATACCACCGCCTGTGGGTCTCATCACACCCCCGCCGGCACACTCACCACAGCCGGTTGCTCGTCGCACCCCGCTGCCGTTGGTGTGGTGCCACTGCTGCAAATCATGCAAAGTCATCCGTCGCGTCTCAACTACAACCCTCAACCCTGGCCGAGTCTTCTACAAATGCCCAAATCATGGGGTAATATGGTCAAGTTGTTCGCCTGCTTTCATTTGCTGAATTTTATTTTTTAAGAGTTTGGTTGATGATCTTCGAATTTGATTCGTGCAGAAAAGGGAGGATTCTTGTGATTTGTATTTCTGGGAAGTTGCAGATGTGGGGGAATGGAACTAGACAGATTATTTGGTTAGCCGACGAATCCCAATACCAGCAGGCTGGGGTGTTGGACAAGTAACTGAAGGAACGACAGAAGAGGAAGATGCAGAGCAGAAGGTTAAAGACGATGCAGTTCATCAGATCATGGCCAAGCAACAGCTGGTGAACAACCCTGTCAGTAATGAGGAGATGAAAGAGCTTGTGAAGATAATGGGCAAGATCGTTGTGCTCTATAGGATGATTGTCTCTTTATTTGCAGTGTATGTAGCACTCGTGATGTATTCAGTGGCTCTGACATGAGCACTTTGCTGAAACTTGTAATGAATGAAACCTATTTAGCAGACTGGGCATCTAGTGTTGTGAACATCTAATGATTTCTATATTAACGGGAATCGGGGGGCATCCCCTTTTGCTAATAAATAAATAGATAAGCAGAGGACCTGTCGGGTCAGCTATGTTCCCGTTGCAAGACGTTCAGCAAATTGCAGTCCAACAGCAAACTGCCATCAACTACATTTGCGGTTGTACAATCATGAAATACAAGTTTCACAGCAAAATATGAGTACTACTAAACAACAATGTCATCATGTTTCAGTCGTCATACAATCACCAAACATAAATCAACATACATAATAAGTGATGTTCTCACTGAACAACTACTTCATCAGGTTTCAGTTGTCATAGCAAACACAATTTAACATAGTAGATAATAAGTCGTCTTCTCACATGTAAATACGACAAAAGCAATCTAATCATCATCCGCAGCAGCAGCATCAACATCTTCACCATGTGTGTCAGTCTGAATCGTAATTCCCCCCAGTGTCATCTTCTTCTTCAGCATCAATGTCCTCGAACGTTGGCTTCTTATTGATCAACTCATCTACTTCCATAGCTTGACAGGCAATCTTTTGTCCAGCCTTATTGATGTGATGGTCTGCAAACATATCATAAACATCTATGGAATCCTCTACATCAGTAGCAGTGTAAGCATCATCTTGTTGTGCAACTTTATTAAACGAATTCCTCTGCTTAAACTTTTGCAATATTCTCCAGTCTTGGCTACGTGCATATGTCTCTTCCAAGAAAAATATCTGTGTTGCTTGATTTGCCAAAATATAAGGCTCGTCGGTGCGGTACGCCGCCTTGACATTGATGGATTTGAAATAATCATCAGCTTTGGGTTTTGAGGTCCTGGTAAACTGGTTATACCAACGACAGCAAAACAAAACCACACACCGATGAACCTCGAAACTGGAGATATACTACAACTGAACAATGTCTGTTATGTTAGCATACATTTCAATTGTCACTTTCTTGTGCGTATCTGTGCTCATGACGGCACTGTTTTGTGTCTTCCTGCCTTCGTCGCGTGCAAGGGTGTTGTAGCGCACATCTCCAACAACGCAAGATGCATAATGTCTTACCCAGTATCAGGACCCATTGCTAGTGCGTAAAGGGTATCACTAACTGTCGGCCCCTCCTCCTGCATCTCCTTAACCTATGGTTAGAAAATAGACAAGCTGAGCATCTTATGTACTCTATATATTAAAAAAACTGACAGTGCAATTCAAAAGCTTACACGGCTCTTCAACCATTTCGCAAATCCTTCCCTAACCCGTTTGTCAATGTTTCTTGGATTTTGCGCCAGTAACTCCTCTTCGTACACACTGCAGAACATAGTGATCGCGTCAAACATCTAAATATATAAGAATGTGCTGCAAGTTTAGTAGATTACGATGTATAAGCTGCAGTACTTAGCACTTACTCGATATAAGGTAGAATCTCAGGACAGTTATTCAACACATACCAAACCATTTTCTCCAAATCTTTAGGTTTGTCATCTTGTCGACTCTTCCCTGTTACTCGAACAGCAGGATCGAAAACATTGAGCTCAGGATTTTTTTCGCCCATCTTTTTGCTAGGCTGATCAGCTGTTTCGATGTATCTTGAGCAGAATGTCAACACTTCTGTAGCAATGTAGGCCTCTGCAATGGAACCCTCAGGTCTAGCTCTGTTCCTAACATAGCCCTTGAAAGTGCCTAGCCGCCTTTCAATAGGGTACATCCATCCATACTGTACTGGACCTCTAAGTAGTGCCTCGTCAGGTAGATGAACAACCAAATGCACCATCACATCAAAGAAGGCTGGAGGATATATCTTCTCAAGGTCGCATAGGATAGTTGGTATCCTCTCTTTAAGACGCTTCACAGCATCTATCCTGATATTTCAACTGCAGAGTTCCTTGAAGAATTATCCCAACTCTGCAACTGCTCTGCATAAGTCAGGGCGGCCCAATCCTCTAAGGAGAACAGGTAAAACCCTTTGAAGTAGGACATGGCAATCATGAGTTTTCAACCCTTGTACCTTGGTTCCATCTGCACTGATTCTCCTTTCAGGGTTGGAAGCAAATCCATGTGGGAATCTCACATGTGACAGGATCTTGCAGAATTCTTTTCTCTTTTGCTTGTCCAAGACGTACACAGCTGGTGCCATATCCCGTGATTCACCAGTGCTATCCACCTGCAAATCAGATCTGATATCCAGGTGTGTTAAATCAATCCTAGATTTTAAGGTATCTTTTGTCTTGCCTTCAATATTAAGAAGTGTGTCAATAATGTTGTCACATATATTTTTCTCGATGTGCATCACATCAAGATTATGCCTCAGATCCAAATCTTTCCAATACTCCAAGTCCCACAAAGTGGACCTGCGGGTAAACAATAATCTCTCTTTTGCCTTGCCATGCTTCCTTTTCCCTCTACCATTATCGGGATGGTTTCCTGGTGTAATATGCCTGACCTTCTCTAATTCCTCCTGCAACTCATCGCTGGTGAGCCTCTCTGGTGCATCACGGTTTTCATGAATTGCATTGAACACAGGTTTTCGGTATTTTCTAAGACGCATCTTGTCCTTGTCAAGGAAATGACGGTGTCCAATGTAACAGACCTTGCTAAGTATTGGGTATGACAGCGGATTCTTGTCACAGCGAACACATGCATTGTAACCATGTGTCGTTCGCCCTAACATAGTGCCCAAAGCTAGATAATCATGGATGCACCAAATTATAACAGCATGCAGAATGAAATCAGCTGGTGGGCTGCTATATAGGTCTTGAGTGAGAACACCCCTCCATAGCTTTTAAAGTTCTGTGGCACCCCGGCTCAGAGAGACCGGAACACCCCGTATTCCAGCCCAGAGATCAAGTCTTCTGGAATACGGCACTGCTTGGCATAGAACAAATCAGCTCTGTATTGCAAATAACATGGGTACAAGGGTCCGATATTACAAAGGTTACAGGGGCACGGCGACACTACGCCTGCTCAGATAGCTCTATGCTAGCAGCGGAACAACTCGTAGCGGAATAAATTCTAGCAGCGGAACAGCGGCGATGGTGATGAACTCCACTCCGCAGGGACTCTGGCTGGGACGTATCCTAGAGCGCAACCTCGGGATCCTTGACAAACAAGCAATCATGGCATGACCTGCAATCTGGCATGACACGCCAGGTGAGTACTTTGAATGTACTCGCAAGCTCACAGCAACCAAAGCAATCAAGACATACAACAGCATGGTATTTATAGGTTAATCATCAAAGATGAACACAATACTACTAGAACAACATGAGCATGGCAACAACATGAGCATGGCAACAACATGAGCATGGCAACAACATGAGCATGGCAACAACATGAGCATGGCATGTACATATAATTCATGACATGAACCGGATGGTACTAGCACTAGCATGCAAGGGGGTCGACGTTTAAGGTCTCATGGACCAACTTACTCTGCTCGGAGGTTATCTCGTAACCACCATAGATATCAATCTTTCTTACCGTCATGATCATCACATGACCACACGAAGCTTGATCTCTACCTGTGATCATCGCATGACCACATAAAGATCAACCAACTTCTTTCCTCATGGAACCGGGGTTGTTATTATCCAGGTTATTATTTCTGTTGACCCATAGTGTGACCTACTACGAACTGTGTCCATGACCGAGGACGCGTCTATCGATAGATTATACACTCTGCAGAGGTTAGTACACTGTACCCACACCACGGAACTCATGGCCTCATACTCCCATTCGGGTGGACCAACGACATTCCGACAAAACCAATCTATTGCATGACACTCTCCCGGCCACTCCGACAAACTCCCCTTTGGGGTATGTCCTGGGTGACCCTGATGTCAACATGTGACATCCGCCACCTCTGTGGCTGCCACCATCGTGGCCAAACATAAACATCGTCCCAAACGGGGACCTCGGTACCATAAAATTCGGGTCCTGAAGGCTTATGGTAGCCTACCTGATCAGGGTAGCGCGCACCCATAACCTTCCCTAGTAGGAGGCACCGGCGAGAGGCATGACAATAGACTGCATTAGGGCCCCCCATAAGGCAAGTGTGGCTGCACTGGTTAGCTCGATTCGGTGACACCATGACTCAGCCAACAGATTTGTTCAAGTTCGATTAATGTCAGGTTCAATTCGAATGGTGATGAGCTGAGTCATAACAAAATAACATGATGAGATGCCAATGCATATGAACATGATACCATTGTAACCATGGATGGGCAACATAATCATTTAACAACATAACATCAACAATGATGGATCATTTATTCTACGGGATGCAAATGAACATAGCATAACGGTGATCATGAATATCACAGGTGTTTTCATATCAAACCGTAACTACTCATGTGAGCATAACATTATCACTAGAATCGGAAATAATTACAAGAATAGAACATCATAAGAATATCCTTAGCAATTAATCATATCACTTACTAGATGAAAATGAACATGACATAAGCAATGAGCATGGATTCACAAGCATATTCATAGCATTCACAAAATAATTAAATGAGCAAACAATTATTAAGTATTCAAGTGAAAACCATGGCTATTGCAATGCCATCATGCAAGTGGCTGTTGTGGCTTGCCTGGGGATGAAGGATTCACCGGGGAGAGGTGCGATGAACTCGCGGAAAGAATCGCCGGAAAAGTTTCCCTCTCGGCGGAGCTATTTTAGAGGCAAGGGCAAAATGGTCATTTTCACAGTGTGACAACCTCATGAAAATGATACTATCGGAACGGGCTCGACGAACTGAGATCGTGGGCTTTGGAATCACCTGAATCGGAGTTACGGTCGCGGAGATACGGCCGTTCGTTCGTTAGGCAGAGAATTAAATAAAAATATTCATTTCTGGCCTTAACGGACGAACGTCCGCTATTTAATAGTTTCGGCCGGCGGCTGGAGATAGAAAGCGCATTCCAGAGAAATACGCTTTCGAAGCAGAGAAGGCGCATTTTCTTCCGAAGAAGCAGCGAAGTACGCTTTCATTAACCGAAAGCGTATTTCCAAAAACTCCGCGTCCACTTATCCCCGTCAGCACCGGCTGAGTCTCTGACGGCCGGGTCCCACTGGCAGGCGACGACGCTCGTCTTCAACCTCTCGCGCCCGCGTTCGGCCGCGGGACAGGGGAGTTCGTCCGGCGATTCCCGGAGCTACAGGGGGTCCCTGGCGGAGCTCCGGCTATCGGCGAGCTCAGGGGAGTGCCGCGCATCCGTCCCGGCACCGCACGAACACCGGGGAGGTCTGTAACGGCAGCGGCTTGGATGCCCACGGGGAAGGCCGTCGGCTGATCTTGAGTTCGAGCCCACGGACGTCCCGGGGTTGAAATGAGGAGGCGGGGAGGTTCGCCGGGCTCGGGTGGTTCTACTGGCAGTGGCTAGGTGGGGAGGGAGTGGCCGGACTGCTCCAATTTGAGCGGAGTCCGGCGGCGGTGGCTCGGCCATGGGAGGGGCAGAAGAGCTCTTCGAGCTCGGTGGGGTAGTCGGGGAGGCTACTAGGAGTGAGGGAGAGAGGTTGGCGTGGTTGAACGGGCTCGGGGTGGGCTTAAATAGCCGCGACGAAGATGCCCCCGCCGGATGCCGCCACGGCACTCGGGGGATGCACTGACGCGGCTGCGTACGCGTGCGGGGGGGTTGATGGCGACTAGAGGGAGCTAGTGGAGGTGCCAGGCACGCGGGCAAAGCCGCGGCGCACTGCGTGGGACAGGGAGGGCACCTTTATGCCACTGTTCTTACGCGGGCACGCGGTGTCCGCGTCGGAACAACAACGGGAGGGGCGGGGAGGAGGCTACATGGATGCAGGGGAGGATGGGCGACGCTGTAGACACGGTGGGACACGCGGGAATGACGAGCAGAGGAGTGCCCGAAGCTAGCAGACGAGCGGAGCGCGCCAAACGCATGCCACCAGCGTGGTCACCGCGTGGCATGGAAAGGAGAGGGCACGATGGCCTACCAAAAGATGTCTAGCGCGTTGTCCCTCCAACCTACAGTCCTACTGATGCGATGGTTCGGCTAAAGACACTGTGAGATGATGGGAATGATCGACTGAAGTTTGCTGTTGCAAACTTAGGCATGAAGTAGTGATCAACTGAGATGAGATAAGAGCTAACCATAATGTCTCTGGGGTTTATGGTAGTAAGGACTATGAGCCTGTGAAATTTTAAGGCCATTTGGACAAGGTTAGAGTGCAGTTGCTTCACAACTGCAAAAATTTGGCCAGAATCTAGATCAGGAAGTAGCACTCACATAGATGCTTGGATTGGGCTGAAAATTGGTGGAGCATGGTCATTTGGGAATATGAAGGTTTCATAAAAATTTCATCCTATTTGGATAAGTAAAAATGGTACTTCCTTCACAATGCTTTCTACTGGACAGAAACTTGGGGGAATTTTGTGAAGCAAATGGCTTGGCAAAATAATGTGAGTTTTGGCATGCTCACATTATTTAGGGATATTTAGGTCCTGGATTAATTTCAATTTTTTTGAAGCAATAGAAAGTATAGTTGCTTCACAAACTGAAATTGTGACCAGAAACCAAGATTGGATGGTGTGCTCACATAGTTTGTTTTATGGGTTTGAAATTTGGTGGAGAGTAATTATTTGATCATATGAATGATCTCCAAAAATTTCAACTCATTTGGATAAGCCTAGCTAGTACTTCCTTCACAAAGCTTCTCTCTAGACAGAAACTTTGGAAATTTTCTGAGGAATATTTACTAGGCAAATGAAGCTGAATTTTGGCATGTGGCAATAATTTGGATAGGAAAGAGTGCCCAAAAATTTTGAGGGCAATCAAGAAAATATAAATAGCACTTCCTTCACAAAGTGCCCTGCTGGACAGAATCGGAAATGAATATTCCTGAATTATTTTTGAACTGGGCAAGGATGGGTTTTGGCATATTTGTGGAAGATATGATCCGAAGAATTTATGAGAATTTTGTGGGAATTTTGTGGAAGACATGAATATAGGTTGCTTCACAACCTAGGGCAAACAGGGTTATTCCTTTAATAGAAAAAGGAATATTCCCAAGAAATAAATATTGGGGTTGGGCTAAGATGGAAATGACATGGCCTTGGGATAGATTTGAGAGTGACAAGCCACTTGGAAGTGGCAGGAGAGAAAATCTTCCCAGGTTTCAAGACCACATAGCCACGGAAAAAGGAACTCCAAATAAAAATTCGAAGAAATCCAAAAGAAAAAGAAAGGGCCAAAAATTGGGGTGTTACAAGTTCCTCCACAACAGGCTCCATGAATAAATCAAAATCCTTTCCAAGACTTTTTGGACCTGGGATGAGCAAGGCCATGATGTAGTTTGATTCTTTGGTGCAGACATTTGGCGGCATGTTGTAAGGGATAACAAGCACTGGTCACGTGCTATATGTTGTGCTCTGGTGGCCAAATGGGTTGAATCCATCTGTAGCTAAGCCAAGTCTAATGTTTTTCGGCTCAGCAGCAAACTCTTTGTGTTTCAGATTGAAGTTTGTACAGTCACTACCATGAGATGGATGGCTCATTACATTCAGATCTCTGTGCTCCTGGTTCCTAGAATGCCATAGTACATCCTCTCTTGTTTGAGCATCATGAAACAAGCTCTGCAATCTTTGTATAATTGGAAAATGTCTCAGAACCTTATGAGGAATCCTGTTCACAACATCGCCATCTTTCCATCTTGATGATTTGCATTTTGGGCATTCACTTAAGTTACCATAATCCTTCCGGAACAGAACACAATTACTCTCACAAACATGGATCATATCATATCCAATTCCAACCGCATGGAGGGAATTCTTCATTTTACTGTAGGTGTGTGGCAGTTCCGACACAGCTGGGTAACAATCGCGGAAAGCAGTCATCATCGCATCGAATGATTTGTTGGTCATCCACTGAGATGTCTTCACCTGAAGAAAGCTGACCATAGCTGAGAATACTGACAGCTTACAACCTGCGGTGACTGCCACGTTGCATTGCTCCAACATGCGGGCCCACCATTTTTCTTGTACATGTGTAAGTTCTCGAAATGCGTGAGCATTTCATAGCATTGTTTCAATCTTGGTCAAGATCACTGCTCCGCTGCCACATCCTCCTCCTCCTCCTCTTCCACCTGAGCATCAGGCAGATCAAGATGGTGATCTGCTGCTTCCACATAATCAGTGACATTGACGTTCACAGCTTCACCATGATGAACCCACCTAGTATATGTGACTGACATCCCATACAAGTGTAGATGATTTTGTACAGTTGACTGGGGTCTTGAAACTGAATTCATACAACTGCTACACGGGCAGCGCACATCTGCTTTTGGACCACCGTACTCAGCTCTGATAAAGTTCATGAAGTTTTGAACCCCCTCAACATATGTAGGGGAGAAACGTCGAGCAGAAGTTATCCCAGTCTTGTCCATCTGCCAGACATACAAATTAGTTCTTCTACTATATATTACAGGAAAAACATATATGTTTCATTATAAAGTCCAGGAAAAATACCTAGGTCGATGTCTAAAGCTATGGCAAGTTATTTGGACAAGCATATCTAAGTAACGAAATATATGTAAAGCTAATTCAGCAAACAGATTGACTGCTAAATTATGGCAGGCTATTTCAGCAATCAATGAGGCCGAGCACACAACCATCGAAGGCCATCTCAGCAACAAAGATTGAGTGTAAAACGATGTCGAGCTATTTCACCTAACAGATTGGCTACTAGACAATGGCAATCTACTTCACAATACATACATGGTCCAAAAATATGGTAGGATATTTTAGCAACTAATCAGGCGTGGCATGCCATCTCAGCAAAGTAGATTGAGTGCAGAACAGGGCAAGGTTGCTTTTTAAGCAGAGCATATTGAGTGTAAACTATTTCGGCAAGCAGTGAGATTAACAGCGTCTATCAGCTAACATCTAGTGCTACTTCGACATGCACGGGTCTCAGTCTAGAATGCACGTACCGTGGGAGAAGCTGACCGCCGTGCGTCTCCAAAAGAACGTCGCCAGCGGTGGCGGCGCAGCTGGAGGACGGCAGTTTACGAGACCATACTATGGGATCGAGAGGATCATCGTGCGTCCCTCGAAGAACCGCAGCGCCGACGTATCGGCGCAGCGGGGAGGGCTAGTTTGGCGGAGCGAATGGAGTGGAGGGGGGCGGGGGGAGGGGGTTTGGGGAATATTATTGGCTAGTTGGCCGAAGGGGAGTTGAATTTGGGATTTGGGGGGAATTTTCGCGTGGTGGGTGGGGGAGTTTGGCGAATGGTCGGTTTCTCCAATTGCAGTCCCATGTGTCAGTGAAGAGGCAAGCCGAAGCGCGTTCCCTTTGGGTGAGCGGTGTGCAGGACCGACCGTGTGAGGGGTGCAATGCGACCATGACAGGCGTGCTGTAAGTGTACCGCCTTTTCCTTTTGAACTTGTAGAGCGTAACACTTGGTTTTGGTGCTTGGCACGATCCATCGATACAAATCCCGACTAAAACGGCGCGGGCGGGTCTTTTCCCGCTCGATATGCTGGGAGTTTGGCTTAGTTGGTTTGACAGACACATCGAGAGAAAGACGTGAAATGCGTGAATGTGTAGTGGACGTACTTTTGGAGGGCCTAAGAGAAATTGTGTATGTAAACCCTCTGTATTTATTTACTTCGCATATTAGCTTTGTCTCGGGTCAAACTTTCTAAACTTTGACCAAGTTTATACATACAAAAACAATGACAACCACAATACCAAGTAAATACGATTAGAATCATTATTCAATATATTTTCATACAACATATCTTTTTATTGTGAAAGTTCATATAACCGGACGAGATTCATGCAAACACGGCAGATTTTCATTACATTTCGAACGTTTAGGACAAAAAAAGAAAAGAAACCCGACCCTAAACCTATCCTACGGCGACGGCGTACGTCCACTTTCCTTTGTATTCCGCATCGGCGACCACGTCCTCCATCTGCCGTCTACATGAACGGTGGCGGGGTTCAAGACCCGTCCTCCATCTGCCGTCCACTTTCTAAACTTGTGCGGCCGCGTCCGCGTTCGGCTATGCCGGCATTGCGTTGCGAGCGGCGGGTTGACCAAGGGCGGCGACCTCGAGCTTCATCTCCGAAGACAAGCTCTCCCGCAGAGCGTTCCCGCCCGCGGTCATGGTGGATGTGGTGCCAGGGAGGAGGATGTGCTCTGGTGTGGAGTTTAGCTGGGTGTTGCCGCCTTTAAGTAGCGCATACTGGTGAGGCCAAGCGTCTGGGTGCGTCAATGAGTCACCGGAGTTCGTACCTCGGGCAGCGAGCCTGCTTAATGGCGGCATGCGGACGGATGGCATGAATGTGGGCATCTGGCACCGAGGGGGGAATGCATGCGGGCGAGGGACGAGGGTTTTTTGTGGGCCAGGGTAGTCAGCTGCGGGCGTGGCAACGTCGCAGATGCCCTTTGCTCACATGCGATCCCACATGTGAGTGACAAAGCAAGACGACCCGCGTTCCCTTGGGTTAGAAGAGCATGCCGGACCGACCGTCTAGGGGTGCGACGTGAACGCGACAGGGGTGCTGTCAGTGCACCGCCTTTTCATTTCGAACTTGTAAACCGTAACACTTGTACAATAGTTATTCATACTAGCATATGTACCAGTATAATTAGTAAGACCGAAAGCATATAGTATGAAGTTGGCACCTCACCTATATCCAACCTAGTAGCCCACGTGTACAATAGTTATTCATACTAGCATATGTACCAGTATAATTAGTGTACCGCCCTTTCCTTTTCAACTCGTGAAGCGTAACGCTTGATTAAGTAGCCAGACAATGTGTGTTGCCTGTCTTTGTATGTATTTGAGGTGTGCTGATTGAGGTGTCCGGCTGTTTGAAGGAATAATTGAGGTGTGCCCGGTCCGTGCTCGCATTTAGGTGTCCAATTTACCATGTTCCGGCTGTAGTAACTATACTATGTAAGTTGCTTGGAAAAATAGTTACCTAGGTCGGTTTTGTGAGCCGTCCACTACGTGTCGCTCCCCATCTTTGTAGTGACAAACCCCTTCGGTTCATGACCCGACACACCTTGACGAGATTGATAGATGTGGAGAGATCGAGTGTGTGTCGTGCAAATCAAGGTTTTGGTGTGTGTCTATGATAGAAATGATCGTGTGAGGTGGAGAGTGGGGGGGGGTGTTTGAGTGTACGCTAGTCGGTCATGTACCATCTAGCTGTAGATCGATTGAAGAGGACTAGGGTGGGTACGAAGATCGACCGATGTACATAGGGGTGTAGACAAAGATGAATGTATGCTTAAAAAATATAGATGAAAGGCTTGGTTACAATTAATGCATGGTAGAGTGACCTAGGCGTGTGTCGAAGAGCGGCTTGATGAGCGAGATACAATCTCGATACCTCAAGAGGTCGATCATGTGTGACCTGAACAAAGAGGAAGAGAGGTGCTATGCGTGTGTGTGTGTGAGAGAGAGAGAGACCCTGAGATGAAACCGAGAGAGATCGAGTGGGTGTGCAATACATAGAGAGCGTGCGTCAAAGAAAAAAACATGATAACACTCTATGTTGGGTGTGTGAGACACATTATGCATAAGAAGACACTTGGCACTTGAATCCAACCTAAAAAAAGTTTCAAATATTAAAATTCAACCTAAAGTAGATTCAAATATTTGAACCGGTGATCATAGCATTTGCAAATCGTATGTAAAGGGCATTCAATCTGCGTTTCGCTTTTCAACTTACAGTATACCATGTACAAGCATGTACATAAATTTGTATTCAAACAAAAAATGGTTTCCAATTTGTATTCAAACACGTGAATGTTTGTTCTCGCGCATGCACTTGCTACTAGGATTTCGCCATGTCTAGCCAGTCCAATAGCAGTAGGAGTACTAGTACTAGTACTACCTTTGTTTTTCGTGCCAAATTTTGACCATAATTTCAACTCAAATTTTTTTTACCCTGTGACCGTAGAACAATAGTTCTATGGTATATTTTCATTAATAATAGAGTATGTACAAGCAAAAAAAGGAAAAAGGAAAAAAATCATAAAATAAGCAATCAGCCTATGCCTGTTTTATAAAACATCCCAAATGACTTAGTTCAGAAACTGTTCAGTCCAGGTCTTTATTTTCTGTGCCTTGAGTGGTTTAGCTCTGAGTTCCACTGCTTTCATACCCTCCTTTAAGTAAAAGATCCATCCATTGAGGTGTGCTGGTGCTTGTTGGAAGATTTTATCATTCCTAACAGACCATATGCTCCAGCAGCTCATGATGATGATATCCAATGCGATCTCATTGTCGAATTCTTGAGTCCTGATGCAAATTTCATCAAAGCTTGAGATACCACGATTTCTGGTAGGGAGAATATGATTCCGGCAATTTAAGGCAAAAGGGCAGTCCCAGAAAAGGTGCATAAGAGTTTCTTCCACCTGTTCTGCACATAGGGCACATTCATAAGAGTCTAGGTGCATGGATTTTCTGTGTAATAGGTTCCTGGTATTGACACGATCATGTAGTAGGAGCCAAAAGAAGATTTTGTGTCTGAGTCTAGATGAGCAACTCCAAATGATTTTGTAGATGTGGTGTGTCTTACTGGGTCCAATCATTGCTTTGTACATCATCATTGAAGAATACTTGGTTGTCTTCCAATTAAATGTCCATGTATCTTGCTGATCAATATTATGTTGTTCTATGAGAGTGGCCTGAAGTAAGTTGAATTGCTCAAATGCCTGAGAGGATAGTGGCCTGTGAAAAAGGTCCTCTAGTTCCTATATTTCCAGTACTTGCTTGAGGGAGATGTCTATCTTTGTGGTAAAGGAGTGAAGTTCAGGGTATGCTGTAGTTAATCTTTGGCTGTCCCAAGTATCTTCCCAAAACTGAATAGTATCTCCTTTACCTGTCTTGCAAATTGAGTGTTGTTTAAACAGAGGGAGAAGTTTAAGAACTTCCCTCCACCAAAATGAGCCCACCATTCTCTCCCCTAGCAAGGAATCATAGTAGTGAGTCTCCCAGATGATTTTGACCCAAGGAATGTCCTCTCTGTTCAGAAACTTGTAGAGGAATTTCATAAGTAGGGCTTGATTATGTGTGTGTATATCCAAGATTCCCAGACCTCCATGACTTTTGGGGAGGCATACTTTATCCCAAGATATCAGAGAGGGTCCATGATCTCCAGTTCCATATTTCTTCCATAAGTAGTTCCTAAGATACTTATTAATCTGATTGATCACACCTTTTGGAATAGCCAGAGTACTCATGAAGAAAATGGGCATGCTAGCAAATACTGATTTTACCAATGTGAGCTTATCTCCTAAAGATAGAAGAGTGGAACAGCTTAAGAGCCTTTTTTCAATTTTAGTCAGCATAGGCACAAAATACTCCGCTTTAGGCTTGGTGAGAGTGAGTGGCAGGCCAAGATAGGTGATTGGGAGGCTTCCAATTTGGCATCCCATGAGGTGAGATAAAATCTGCATTCTGTGATGAGGAGTATTAATGGAGATCATGGTAGACTTGGAATAATTCACTTTCAGACCAGTGTAGGCAGCATAGTGCAAGAGTAAATTCTTGATGTGAGCAAGTTGCATTTCTTTGGCTGGGATAACAAGGATGGTGTCATCAGCATATTGTATCACAGGATAGTGAGAGCAAGTAGCATGTTGCAGTGGACTTTCAATCAAACCAGTGTGCATAGCTTCATTAAACATGGATTGAAGTAGATCAGCTGCCAGGACAAAAATGAGTGGTGAAAGTGGGTCCCCTTGTCTGACTCCTTTCTTACAAAGAAATTGTTTGCCTGGAATGCCATTTAGCAGAATAGAAGAGTATCCAGTGCTATAGATCAATTTAATCCAGCTAATCCATCTGGGACCAAAACCTTTGGCAAGTAATATTTCCATAATGGTATCATGACTAAGCATGTCAAAAGCTTTCTCAAAATCTAACTTCAGCAGCACAATTTCCTCATTTTTCTGAGAACACTGGTGGAGATATTCAAAGGACCAGGCAAGGCAATCTTGTATACATCTGTTATTGAGGAATCCATACTAGTTTTCATGTACAAGGGAGAGAATCACCTTCTGTAGTCTGTTTGCAAGAAGTTTGGTAATAATCTTTAGAGTGCAATTGAGCAGTGATATAGGCATGAAGACTCCAGGTGTGCTGGCAGCATCTTTTTTTGGTATCAAGGTAATGAAAGAGTAATTGATGCTCTGTAAATTGACCTTGCCTTCATGAAAATCAGCAATAAGCTTATAAAAATCTGGTGCAATGATATCCCAACATGCTTTAAGAAATACAGCATTGAAACCATCAGGTCCTGGTGATTTATCACTGGGCATTTATTGAATCACTTCATCAATTTCTTTTTTTGTAAACACAGCCTCTAGCTCTTGCAGATTATTGCTGTGAGTGATCAAATTATGCAGCAAAAGTGGGTTGTCAGTATCCTGAGAGGTACCCATTCTATTTCTGAAAGCAGTATAAAGAATTGCAGCTTTAGTATGATGATCATAGTGTTCATTGCCCTGCTCATCTTTAAGCACTGTGATAAGATTATTTCCATGCTTGATAGTGGCTTTGGCCTGAAAGAATTTAGTGTTTGCCTCTCCAAATCTGATGTTCCTGATAGTAGCTCTTTGTTTCCAGTATGTTTTTTGCAATGACAGAATCTGCTCCAGATGGTATTTCAGTGTTGTCCTGCTGTAATCTTCTTCAGTAGTTAAATGTCTGAATTCCTCAATGGTGTCATAGAGAAGAATAACTGCATTGGTGTTACCAATGGTGTTCCTGAGATTAGAGATATTTCTGGCCCAAATTTTCAGTCCTTTTCTCAGTCTCTTAAATTTAGCCGCAATAATTTTTGCACTATCCTGTTCAGGCACCTGTTGCTCCCAGTTTGCTCTGACTACATCTCTGAATTGTGGATGTTCTAGCCAAAAATTCTCAAATCTGAAAATCTTTGACCTAGGAATGGAAGTACCAATTTTTATAACTACATGAACATGATCTGAAGTAGTTCTAGCAAGTGGCAAAGCCAAGGTGTTTGGATAGGATAAAGTCCATCATTCAGAGGTAAAACACCAGTCCAATTTCTCTAGGAGGGGAGCATTTTGCATGTTGCTCCATGTGAAACTCCTGCCTTTAAGTGGCACTTCCACCAAAGCAAGTTTCCCAATTGCTTCATTGAATAAAAACATATCTTGCAAATTTCCTCCTGCCCTGTTTCTGTTTTGAGGATATCTGATGTAATTAAAATCTCCCAGTATCATCCAATTAGTGTCATCAGACACTTGAATATCCTAAAACCAATTAATGAACTGAGTTCTGGCTGCACCTTGACATGGACCATAGATATTCGTGAGAAGCCATTGTTCACCAGAGTGTCTAGATGTAAACTCAATAGTAATGGAGAACTCATTTTTGTGGATAGTGTGTCCTGAGAAGAGATGATCATTCCACACGACTAATAAGCCACCAGAAGCTCCATTAGATGGAAGGAAATCAAATTTATTAAGGTTTTTGGGACAGAATTTCTTGATGTACTGAATGTCAAAATGCTACTGAACATAGTTTTTAATGTATGTCATCAAAAATTATATCGTTCGATTCGTATTTGAACATAGTTTCCAATGATATTATTTTCTGTGACATGCATTAATATTATTTTTGTTAAATCTAAGGTCAAAATTTGACACAAAATACGAAGGGGACCAATAAACCAGGACGGAGGCATCTGCACTAGAGTATGGAGTGCTTATTAACACATGGCCCACCTCACACTCTCAACAAATTTCTTGGAATCCGTGCTACAATCTCTCCCTCCTCGTCTCTCTCTTCTAGTGTATTTTTTTTACATCAGTCATCTCTCTCTTCTAAATTCAGCCGACGCGGGAGGGGGAGGGGGAGATGGAGGGGGAAAGTTTGCCTACCATCGGTTTGCTTTCAATTGCGGTCCCGCAAGCGAGCGAAAACGCAAGACGAAGCGCGTTCCATTCGGTGAGCGATGTGCCAGACCGACCGTGTCGGGGTGCAATGCGAACGCGACAAGTGTGATGTACACCGTCAGTTCCTTTTGAACTTCCATACTTCTTTTTTTGGAGGGAATGAACTTCTATACTTCAAGTACTACTATTACATACGTAACACTTGGTTTTGCTGCTTCGAGTTTTTAATTCGGAAAGAAACAGACTTGGTCGGAAGTTGATTGTGGTTGCGAGAAGGGGATCCATGCGTTGGCACGCGCGATCACGGAAGAGTCTTTTCGTTTTTTTTTGAGGGGGTTATTTTCACAAGTTTAAAATGAGGAAAAGGAACACTCAAATCACGCCTGTCGCGTTCGCATCAGACCAGCACACGGTCGATCTACCCCGCCGCTCAACACCAACCGGCTTGGCATTTCACTGGCATGTGGGAACGCATGTCAGCAATCCGACCATGGGCCAAACTAGCCCGCCCCGCCGTCGCCATTTCCTCCACGCGCGTGGTTCGGCCAAAATTTTCGTTAGCTTTTTTTTGAGAAAGTATGCTTGTATTCAAATCATGAAATAACAAAGAAATTTTTTTCTCACTAATGAACGAGGCGGTGAGGGGAACGAGGACGGAATTTAATGCATTGCGCCTAAGCATTTTGGCAATATCTGATTTTCGTAAGGTGACTTATACACCTGGACGGAGGGAGAAACCTCATGTGATCAAACCAAACTCAGCCATCCAATCGCTGACACCTAATTTTCGTCGATATAGTATGTTTATAAGGCCAATTTATTAAATACAAATATGTTATTACATAGCAAATGATCCCTAAAAACAACAACATAAAGCAAAACTATCACTGCTCACGGAACGAGCTGGCCTCGTCGTCTTTGGCTGCCGGCGCGGACCAGCCGGAGCTACCGACGTGTGTCTCCGTGGCGTGGTTGTCCTCGGCCTCCAGCTACTCGTTCACGCGGAGCGTGATGGCGCTCTGCACGGATGCGAGCACCGCCTTGTTCACATCCACGACGTTCGGTTCCGCCTGTAGGAGGGCCTCAATGGCAGCGGCATCCGCGCGCTTGTCATGGGTACGACCATCTATGGGGCCATCCAGCCCCTTGTGGTTCGGCAGGGGAGATCGACGTGCACAAAGAGCAGAATCAATGGAAAACGCAAGGGATTTACCCAGGTTCGGGCCGCTGAGAAGCGTAAAACCCTACTCCTGCTTTTGGTGTATTGGTTGTATGTGGGCGCAAGTACAAGGAGCGCTTCTCCCGGCAAGGTGCGGAGAGAGCTGCTACGCGAGACGTGCATGTGTTTGAAAAAGGGTCCGAATCCCTCTCACTATTGCCTTGGTCCTCCTTTTATAGCTCAAGGGGTTACCAAAGTGGCAAAACAGTAATTACATATCGACTAGATAGCAAACAGTGCTATCATACCTAACTCTGCCAGTTTAGGACAAAGGCATTAAATGCACCGTTAGGTGTCACGTGGAGAGGCAGCCCCGGCAAGGTTCCTGCACCGCTTGCCCGGCTACCTCGTATTATTCTGACACGCCTCCTGGAGGAGTGTCATTATAGATAAATCTTCTCCCTGTGTGCTGACACGTGCCCGACAGACCTCACCAACCAGCCTGCGCGGTCGACACCTCACTGATTAGCGACTAGCCGCCCGGTGAGGTGGAGCGCTGACGTGCTGGCGGAAGCTTGTCGGTACGGGGCTTGCCGGGTCTTCGTCTTGCCGGTCCGGAGCTTGCTGGCAAGGAACGTCTTCGTCTTCATTACTAGTTGAGAGCTTGTTGGTGCTGTGTCTCGAGCTTTTCTCCAGTAGCTTTCGTAACTGGGCCTTGAATCTTGGTCATGGCGGTTCCCGACATGCCTTGGCCGGCAAGGAGGCTGCCACCGTCTGTGCATAAGTCAGGGTATAAAATACCCCATGTTTTATACACCGACAGGAGCCCCCAGGCCTGGGCCATACGCGCGTCCGAAGCGTCGTTGGGTTAGGCCCAAACAATGCACAGACACGCGGCGAGAAAACTGCCGCTGTAATTTTTTGGTCATGATGGTTATCCTGACGCACGTCCAATCCACGCATTAAATGCGGGTCATGGGAACTTGGACTGTTGCGGTTATATCGCGGTAGTGCGCATGTAAAAAGCGTGGCTGGGGTAAACAGTGAAGAGCCAGCCCTCCCTCGCGCCTTCCCCATAAAAAGGCAACCGCGAGGGGGCGCCGCTCATTCACCCCTGCTTTCCTCTGCTTGATCTTCTTCCTTTCACCAGAACCGCTTCCGCCGCCGCCGCCATCACTGATCCGCACCTCGATTCCGCTACCTTCTTCCTCCCCAATCCCTAATGGTGCCCAAGAGAGCCGACGCGGTGGGCAAGAAGCCTGCCAAGCCGCTCGATCCCAAGGCGGAGGAGAAGAAAAAGGCGCTGGAAGAGCTGGAGAAACGGTGGAGGGAGAATGTGATCTTCTCTCTGTGCTCTTTGGACACCAACGAGCTGATCAGAAGGTACGCATATATGTGGGAAGGGATACCAAAGACCACAAGGCGCCCGTAGTGCTTCCCGAAGGCAACAAGGATCCATCGGATTCGTATCCGTTCTTCTGCGCCTATTTCTACTGTGGCATGGTTCCCCCATTCTCGGATTTCTTCAGCGCCATGATGTTCAGCTACAAGTTCAGGCTGCTAGATTTCACTCCGAACGCGATGACTTGCATGGCAGTCTTCGCCCATCTGTGCGAGAATTTCATCGGAGTGGCCCCCAATGTGGATCTGTTCCTTCACTTTTTCATCCCCCGGATCGAAGACAAATCACTCTCCGGCAGCGTGGCCTGGATTCCCAGGGCAAAGACGAAGGGCCAGTACCTTGCCGGGCAACTCCACCTCAAGTGGGAGGAGTGGAGAGCAGAATGGTGCTGGATCCAGGAAAAAGATTTTCCTCAGTTCTGCATACCGTGCATAGTAGCAGTCAAGCACGGCAAGAACTGGAGCCATATGGGTGCTACCGACGCGAAACTTCGCCCGGCGCTGAACAGGATCGCCCGCCTTAAAGCCGCCAATCTGACCATAGAGTTGGTTGGCCGATTTCCTCTAGCGACACATAACGCCGCTGCAGAAGAGAGAAAGATTTGCTTGGCAATACCAGAACACTGCCGATGTCATGCGGCTGTATCCTGGGACCGACAACAACTTGTCGGTTATGGAGCATGCTAGCCTCTGCGAACAATTGTTCCGGAAAACTGGTACATTCCACTTGCCGGACAAGATCATCCCGCTGCACATCAACTCCGCCATGGACTTCATCTTGTCGGTGATGCCAGACTGTGATGCCCATGGAGTAAAAGCGGACTGGGATCTTCCCTCTTTGGAGCACGAAATGGATTGGGCCTCCAACCTGACGGAGAAAGCTTCCCGGAAGGAAACGGACCTCATCCGGGCCACCTGTGAAGAAGAACTAGCATACATTGCCAGCAAGGCCACAGAGATCATGAGGATCAAGGCGGCGGGTGGTCTTGGCGCCGCGGCAGCTGAGGATGATGACGAAGAGCATTCCGAGGAAGAAGTTGCCGAAGAGCAACAAGAAGAGCCTGCCGGGGATGAGACTACCGAAGCTGAGGCTGCCGGGACCGAGGTTGCCGGAACTGAGGCTGCCGGAGAGCCCGAAGAAGAAGAAGGCCCTCGAGCCCCGAAGAGGAGGCGCCGTCTTCGGAGGGCGGTCAGCCAAGAGCTGGTGCGTGCTTCTTCGCCACGAGCCGGCCCCACGGTGAAGAAGACGACCACGAAGACCGGCCGCCAAGAAGAAGTACGCCGGCAATCGACCCGGCGTCCCCGAACTCAGCCCTCATCCCCTCGGCAAGAGATTGCCGAGGAAGTCAAATCCACTCAGCCGACGGGTTCACCCCCCCGGTACTTAAGAGGGCAAGGGAGTCACCTCCGCCAGTGATGTACGACTTCGACGTCCTTGGTGAGTCCGAGGAGGAGGAGGAGGAGTAAGCGATGTAACTTATTTCCATCAAGCCTTGATTCCATCTGGTTGCCATTTTAACTTGATTTCTTCTATCTTGACAGGGACCCAGAACCACTTGTACATCGGTCGAAGCGGGCCAGGTCTGCAACAGCACAAGACCCTGCGGCGAGTGCTGGGTAGGGGGTTGTGATGGCTGAAACTACTGTCATCAGCCCCTAGCCCAGCCCCTAGCGCGAGGACGTGGCGCAGATCCAGCCCACCGGCACCGGTACTGAAGTCCCCCCTCCTGAGCCTAATAAAGAGGTGGTGGAGGCCCGCCAAAAAGAAGATCGCCAAGAGGCGGACCCTGCTGTGGTCCCCCCGGTAACCAATGTTCTGGAGAGTGCTTCCCCGACAAGGGCCTCCACCGATGATCCTGCTCGCACGGAAGCCACCCCGACAAGCGGGGCTGCTGACGACCGTGTGCAGGCAACACAAGTTGCCAGGGGAGGAGACGCCCCTCCTCAGCAGACACCAACGGGTAATCCTCTCGTCTTTAAGCACCTTTCACGAGACATTTCTTTTTTTTGTTTTCTTGAACTTGACTTGCGATTTTGAACCCTATTTCATCCTTGCTCCTGCCTCGATCCACAGCTCCATCCTCCCCTAAAGAAGGCGAAGTCCTTGTGGAGGTAGCCAATATTGCAAGGGATGCTATTGAGGAAGCCGCCAAGATTGCCGTTGAAGAGGGCCCCGTGCAAGTTGCCAAGGAGACCAGAACACTCCCCGAAGAATCTGAGAGGTCCTCCGGCAACGCATCTGACCCCGCCAGGATGGATGTGGGGAAGGCGCCCGCTGATGTCGACGCGCCAAACCCCGGCAACCAACTAGCGGTGCCAACCTTGCAGGTCCTGCCAAGCAGCTTGGCGTTGGTTACTTCCCAGCGCGAATCCGGAGCCCCCAGTTCATCTGGTGCCGCGGGGCCAAATTTTGATGAAGAAATAGCCCGGATCCTGCTCCCCTTGGTCCAAAGAACCGACGAATCCACCGATGTGGCCGACAACGCCGAAGATCTCGCCTTCATGGAAATCATGGCCGTCGGTTTCAAAGGCGTCCAGGAACGGTATGGTCGGAGGTGGGATAAGGTGCAAGAGGAACGCAGAGCTGGTTGACCAGAAGCTGAGGGAGAAGGCGGACGAGCTGCGCATATGGTATAGCCAGTAGGCTCGCAATCTTAATGCTGCCACAGAAAAAGCAGCAATCCATGACGGCAAGCTGACAGAGCGTGAAACGCTGCTCAACGCCAAAGGGAAAGATCTCGCCATGCGGGAAGGAGCCCTTGCCGCCACTCTCCGAGGCAAGGATGAGGAGATTGAAGCGCTCCTTAAGCAGCGGACCCAAGAGCTGGAAGACGGGCACAAGAAACCCATCGAAGCCCAAGCCTTGGAGAACGCCGCCAAGCTTAAGGAGGCTACTGATAAGGCTGCTGCCGCTAACTCCGCCAAGGCAGAACTAGAATCCCAGGTGGCCAAATTGAAGGAAGATCTTGTCGGCAGCGGCAAGGAAATCGAGGCTCTCAAGGACAAAGCGTTGAAGCTAGCCCGCACTCTAGGGGACTTGCAAACGCAGCTGTCGTCCAAGAACCAGGATCTTGATGCCGCCGCCAAGACGATTGGGGATCTGAAATCCGAACTGGCCACCGTGGTAACAGCTTCAGAATCCGCCAAGGAGAGAGAGAGGGTCTTGACGGAGAAACTGGAGAGGGAAGAGGCCTTGAAGAAGGACACCAAGAACAACTACGCCCAATTACATGAGAACCTCTCCCTCTGGACCGGCAGGCTTGTTAATGCTGCCGAGCGCATCAGCTCCCAAATCGTCAAGATGGATATGAAGAGCTGGGGTTTCACCGTCAACGACAAGGAGGCCACCAGCATTAGACTGACCAAGTTCTTCGAGGGTCTTATCGATGCCCTGAAGACATATCATGAGGACAGGTCTGCTTCCTTCGCTGATGAATCCCGGAAGTTTGCGTGTGAAATCGTGTACAGGGTGCTGCTCAAAATTGCTCATCGCAATCCCAGCATTAACCTCTCCAGGGTCTTCAGGAAGTTGCTGGAGAACACCGACGTGACTGCTGCCGACAAGATTGCTGCCCCTTTTGCTGACAAGGTTCTCCAAATTCCTAGGATCCAGGGTGATCGTCGGGATTGAGCTTGTCGTTGCATCCATCACTGTGCTGCATGTGAAAGATACATTTTATCTTATGTTAGTCCTACACCGTTTCTGTGATGTAATATAACTTGTGCTGATTGAATGCGTGTGCGTCGTTTCCCTTTTTTTTATTTTGCCTCTGTATGAATGCGTTCCCTACGCTTGTTCGGAAACTTGCCGGTGCACACACTTGCCGCGGGCGCTTTGAGGAACGGGTCCTTAGCAGCCTGCTGGGAGTGCCGCTCCCGGCAAGGTAACTCACTGGGTCAGAACGCAGTTGCTAGGCTTGCCGAGCGGACTCAAGGCAAGCTAGAGCGCGGACTAATCGCGACAAGGTTCCTTCGCGTGCAGGTTTCTCATACAAAGCACATAATCGTTCAAGGGAAACCGCAAATGTAAGAAGGAAAAAAATTCAAAGTTTTTCAACTTAGCTTTTCCTGGCGTTGTTTCTCTCGTTGCGTGAAATGATCACTTGAATGTCATTAAAATGGTACCCCATCTCCACTCCCCCCGGGAAACTTGCACGCGAGGGATTCTTCCGTCCTTTTAAGAAAAAGAAAGAAGAGAAAAGAATGGTTTGGGAACCTTGACGGTTCGTCAGCCATTCCTCACAAACTAAAGTGTAAATCACAGCATCACATGTACCCATATAAAATGAATATGCATGAAGAGTTGCGAAACACTTAGCTTTATTATGCACAGGATCTGCGCCTGGCTTTGTACAAAGGGTTACACGTCTTGCCGACAAAGCTTGTACAAAAGGGGTTGCCGGGAGGCCCGGCAACCGCGCCTTATGGGTAGAACTTGCGAAGATGCTCAATATTCCATGAGTTTTGCACTGGGTGCCATCTTCGGTCTCCAGACGGACTGCGCCAGGTCTGGTGACTCGTACTACCCGATAAGGGCCTTCCCACTTTGGCGTCAACTTGTTTGATCTCTTGGCGGACTAAACACGCCGAAGAACAAGGTCGCCTTCCTCAAGGCTTCGAGTGTGCACTTTGCGGCTATGATAGCGGCGCAAGCCTTGCTGGTAGCGTGTAGCTCGCACAGCCGCCCGAAGACGATCTTCCTCAAGGAGCATTGCGTCGTCTTGCCGCAGCTACTCTTGCTCAGTTTCATCGTAAGCGAGTACTCGAGGTGACCCGTATATGAGTTCCGTGGGGAGCACCGCTTCTGCACCATAGATTAGGGGGAAGGGTGTTCGGCCGGTAGCTCGATTTGGTGTCATCCTGAGTGACCAAAGAACCACCGGCAACACATCAATCCAGCGCCTACCACACTTGCGCAGCCTGTCGAAAGTTCTTGTCTTGAGGCCACGCAGCACTTCAGCATTCATCCTTTCCGCTTGGCCGTTGCTTCTCGGGTGAGCGACAGATGCAAAACAAATTTTGCTGCCAAGGTCTTGGATATACTGCATGAAGGTGCGGCTCATGAATTGCATGCCGTTGTCGGTGATAATCCTGTTAGGAACCCCGAAATGGCAAACTAATCCTTTGAAGAACTTGACGGCTGACTGCGCTGTCACCTTTCTCACCGGCTCCACTTCGGGCCACTTTGTGAACTTGTCGATGGCGACGTACAAGAACTCAAAGCCCCCGGCAGCACGGGGGAAGGGGCCCAAGATATCGAGCCCCCAGACCGAAAAGGGCCAGGAGAGAGGGATTGTTTGGAGAGCTTGAGCTAGCTGATGTATATTCTTTGAATGGAACTGGCATGCTTCACACTTGGTTACTAGCTCAGTTGCATCCTGGAGGGCGGTGGGCCAATAGAAGCCTTGCCGGTAAGCGCCCTTGATCCTATGTGAGAGCCACATATGCCTCCATGTATCTCCGCCAACAGCTTCAGTCCGTCTTCCCGGCAAATACACTTCAATTTCACACCGTTTGGTCGCTTTCTGTATAGAATGCTATCCACAAACTGGTACATACTTGACTGACGGGCTACTTTCTCAGCTCCTTCTTCCTCATCGGGAAGTTCTCCTGTTTGAAGGAAATGAACTATCTGCTGTGCCCATGCCAGAGCCTGCGGCTCGACGACAAGGACTAAAGGCATTTCTTTGGCCGCGGGAGCGCTTGCCTCAGCGGCAAGAACGCGAGGTTCTGCGTGAAGCTGCTGCTCACCGACAACTGTGTCGTTGTCCCCGGCAACATCCTTGCTGGCGGCTTCTGGGAGCTCTGCCGAAAGGTACTTGCTGGTATTCAACTTCCTTCTCTTACTGGCCTGCGTTGATGGAGTGACTGTTGGCTGATTCAAATGGAGCACAAAAGTTCCCGGTTCCACGGGAAGCTTTTGAGCGGCACACTTTGACATGCTAACAGCAATGTTGTTTTCCACACGAGGGATGTGCTCCGTTTGCAACCCGTCAAAGTGCTCTTCCAATTTCCTCACTTCTTCCACGTACGCCTCCATCAACGGGCTCTGGTAATATTTGTTCACTTGCTTCACAACAAGCTGCGAGTCGCCGCGGATGATCAATTTTTTGATTCCAAGGTCCACTGCGATCCTAAGACCGGCAAGGAGTCCTTCGTACTCGGCAGTGTTGTTTGTAGCTTGCTCCCTGGGAAAGTGCATTTGGACCACATATTTGAGGTGCTCTCCGGTGGGTGCGACAAGCAGCACTCCGGCACCGGCGCCTTGCAGCGAAAAGGCACCGTCAAAGTACATGATCCATTCTTTTGATGTCTCTTTGCCGGGAAGAGCTGTTTCTTGAATTTCTTCATCTTGCGTTGGTGTCCATTCAGCGATGAACTCCGCCAAGGCCCTGCTCTGAATGGTTGAAGTGCTTTCAAACTTAAGTGCAAAGCTTGACAGTACCAACGCCCACTCCATTATCCTGTCGGTTGCTTCTGGATTTCTTAGGATGCGTTGTAACGTAAAGCGAGTGACGACGGTAATCTCGTGTCCTTGGAAGTAGTGGCGCAGCTTTCTCGATGCCATAAGAAGGCCGAAAAGCAATTTCTGCACCCCCGAGTATCTTGACCTAGCCCCCTGTAGAAGGGAACTAACAAAATAAACGGGCCGCTGCACCACTTTCTTCTTCGGCACTATTTGTTGGTTAGTTTCATTTGCTTGCGCTGTTACTGACTCGTCGGTACCAGGCCTTGACGGAGAAAATCCCGGTTCGTCGCTGGATGGGCTTGCCGCGGTTACTTCCTCATCCTCGACTTCCCTCTGCGCCACTAATGCAGCACTAGCCACTTGATTCGTTGCCGCTAAGTATAGTAGCAACGGCTCTTGTGGTCTAGGCGCAACTAGTGTTGGCATGGAGGAGAGGTACCTTTTCAAGTCCTGCAGCGCGGCCTCCGCTTCCGGAGTCCATTTCATCGGACCTGCCTTTTTCAAAATCTTGAAAAATGGCAGGGCGCGCTCAGCGAATCTTGAAATGAACCTACTTAAGGCAGCAACACAGCCGGCAAGACGCCGCACATCCTTGACGCTTTTTGGTGCTTGAATCTGCTCAATTGCTTTGATCTTGTCGTGATTCGCTCCAATTCCTCGTTGAGATACAAAGAACCCAAGAAACTTGCCGGATGGAACGCCAAACACACACTTCTCGGGGTTGAGCTTGAGATTGATTTTGCGCAAGTTTGCAAATGTCTCTTCTAAATCTTGAATGAGGGTTGATTTGTCCTTGGTCTTGTACTATATCATCCATGTACGCTTCCACATTCCTGTGCACCTGGGGCTCAAAACCAATCTGGACCGCCCTCGCAAATGTTGATCCAGCACTCTTTAATCCGAAAGGCATGCGCACGAACCAGTATGTGCCACATGGAGTAATGAATGCAGTTTTCTCCTCATCTTCCTTGGCCATGAATATTTGATGGTATCCAGAATAGGCGTCAAGGAAGGAGAGTAAATCACAGCCAGAAGTGGAGTCTACAATTTGATCAATGCGCGGCAAAGGGAAAGGATCCTTTGGACATGCTTTGTTGATATCAGTGTAGTCAATACAAAGTCTCCACTTTCCGTTCGCTTTGCGCACCACCACCGGATTTGCCAACCAAGTGGGATGTAGTACACCTCTGACCAAGCCTGCTGCTTCACGTTTCTTGATTTCCTCGGCGATGAATTGTTGCCGCTCCAAAGTTTGCTTCCGGACTTTTGGCTTGACGGGCCGAGCGTGGGGACAAATGGCAAGGTGGTGCTCAATTACCTCCCTGGGAACACCGGGGATGTCAGATGGTCGCCATGCGAACACATCGATATTCGCCCGCAGGAAGGCAACGAGCGCGCTTTCCTATTTGCTGTCAAGGGTGGCACTGATGGTGAAGGTACCATCAGTGCCGTCCTAACCTCGCCGACACCTTTTTGGTCGCCGGTGAAGTGACTTTGGATTTCTTACCGGCAGAGCACTCCGGCAAGTCTTCAACAGGCGCGCAGCACTCCGAAGAGGTGCGTTTCCCGGAATCCTTTCTGGAGGTCTTGCCGGACTTCTTGTTTTCTTTCTTCTTGGCGGGAGCTGGCGTCTTGGCTGCCTCCGCTGCAACCGCATCTCTGTACATCTTATCGACGCAAATGACTGCATCCTTCTTGTCGAAATTGATGGAAATGACACCCATCGGCCTCGGCATCTTCAACGTGTTGTAAGCATAGTGAGATGCTGCCATGAATTTTGCCAAGGCCGGGCAGCCAAAAATTCCATTGTACGGCAAGGGGATCTTGACAACGTCAAAGACAATCTTTTCTGTTCTGTAGTTCAACTCCCCGCCAAACGTCACCGGCAATGTGATCTTTCCCTTTGGCTAGCTTCTTCCCGGGTTTACTCCTTAAAAAGTGCCTGTCTTTTCGAGTTCCTCGTCGGGAATCTGCAACCTCTTGGTTACTTCTGGAGAAATCAAGTTTAGGCTGGCCCCACCGTCAACTAACATTTTCGTGACCTGGAGGTTGCGAATTGTTGGTGAAACCAACAACGGCAAACACCCGACCGCGGTTGTGCGATCAGGGTGGTCCTCGGCATCGAAAATGATAGGCGTGTGCGACCATTTGAGTGGCTTTTGAGAGCCCATTGCCGGTTCTGCCGCGTTAACCTCACGAGCCCACTGCTTAAGTTGGCGGTGAGAGGAGTGCAAAGATGCGCCTCCGTCAACGCACATGGCCTCAGTTGCCTTTTGGAATTCTTGTTCACTGGATTCTCTATCGTCCTCTTCTTCCTCACTTCCATCATCTTCCTCCTTCTTTTCGCGGCCTCTAGCAGGTTTTTCTTTCTGCTGCTTGGCCTTGCCGCGACGGCCTCCTTGACCACCACGGCCCTTTTTGCCGGATCCACCGGATCCACCGGCACCATCTTGACCCTTCTCTTTGTCATGCTTTTCGTATTCAGCCTTATGTTTTTCAACAAGGTGCTCGACTTGTCGGCACTCATGGAGATCATGGCCCTTGGTGTGATGAATCTTGCAGTATGGCCCATCGGATTTGCCGGCCTTCTCGTTCGCCGCCGCCTCCTGGCAAGCGGCGCATACAGCAGCCTCCTTGCCGGAGTTCTCAGTCTTGGCTTTCTTGGCGGACTCAGAGTTGCCGGAACCTTCGACGGACATTACAGTTTTGCCCTTGCGCTTCCTGTTGTGCTTCCAGCCCTTCTTCCTCGGGGTGGCGGCATCGTCATCCTCGGAATCTACCTCGGCACCAGCGTCCTCCCCGGGAAGCCTTCTCCCTTCCTCAGCACGCGCGTACTTATCCGCCAACGTATAGAGCTCATTGACGGTTTTGTGTAGCTTGACATTCATCTTCTCCCGCATCCTTCGATTGCGCACATTCATGTGAAAGGCGGCAATGACGGCTGCGGGGTGTACATCTGGAATGTTACGGTGCACGCGGCTGAACCTCTGGATGTACTTGCGCAAAGTCTCTCCATCTCTTTGCGGGATCACCTGCAAGTCGCTGGGCTGTCCAGGAGCCTTGTGGCCTCTGGTAAAGGCACCAACGAACTCGTTATAGAGATCTTCCCATGAAGAAATGGAGTTCTCCGGCAAGTTCATTAGCCAAGACCTCACGTTGGGCTTCAGCGCCAACGGAAAGTAGTTGGCGAGGATTTTCTCATCTCTTCCCCCGGCAGCTTGCACGGCAATCATGTAGATGCCCAGAAACTCTGTCGGGTTCAACTTGCCATCGTACTTTTCTGGTACTTCTAGCTTGAAGGCCCGGACGGACGGCCATCAGACTTGCTGCAGCTCACGGGTGAAGGCAGGACATCAAACCTCGTAAGGCAGATATCCACCAACCCCTGGCGCAGGCTCATCAACGATGGGGCCGTTGCGCGCGTCAGATTGACGACGCGCCTCCCGGCGCCGTTCGATGGTGGTGCGGGCGTCTTCTACACGCCTGTCTCGCAGCACTTGCCGCTGGTCTTGCCGCGCTCGCGGATCCGAAGAGGCCATCGATATCTCGTCGGGCTCGAAAGATCATTGAGCTTGCTGCGGCTGTTGGCGTTACTGCTGTTGAGACTGCTGCCGCTGAGGTGATTGCACCGTTAGCGCAGCACCGTCAACACGGCCACCAGTTGGAGCTACCGGTGCCGTTTGCGGACGCCGTGAGGGTTCCGCTTGCTGCGATTTGCTGGCCTCGGCAAACCCAATCAAGCTTTGGATGGTGGCTCTCCACTCATCCATCTTCTCTGCTGCTGGAGGGAAATTCAGCATCATCTGGGCCCGCGCCATCGCTTCCGCTGCTGTGGCTGGCATGGCCAGAAGTGAAGAGCGCGACGTCGCTCTACTCCTGGCAGAGCCAGTAGGAGCGCCGTCGATGTCTTGCTGCCGCGGCGCATGATCAGTAGTTGGTCGTTGTGGCGGAGGCGGTGCCTGAGGATATGGGATTTGATCAACAGGAGTCTTGCCGTGAGGTCACCGCTGCCCAGAGTCGTTGGCACCGCTAGGAGCTGTACCGCGCCCGTTGCGCGAGGGGCGCGGCGCCTGTCCTGAAGCAGCATCCTTGGACGTCGCCGCAACGGGATCTCGGCTCGCGCCGGTCCGGGCATTGCTGCTCCGGCGGCTGTGTTCGTCGGTGCGGCGAGGAGGAGGAGGTTGTCCGTCTGCTCTGCCTGCGCCGTCTCTGCTTCGTTCGCCAAAGGATCGAGGAAGTCGACTGCCTCCAGCACGCTCGTCTCCTGCGCCGACCGCGGTAGGCATGGCAACTGCGCCGCCCGCGCTGGTCGCGCCAACCGCAGTGTCCGCACCGCCCACATTGGCTGCGCCGCCTGCGCCACCTGCCGACGCTTGTGAAAGGGCCGTCATCGTGATGCCCTTCTTCTTCGGGGCCATCGACGACGACGAGGATGATGAAGAAGTTGATGAAGATGATGCGCAATCCATTGATTCAGATTCGCGCAAGCGCTCCCCCTACCGGGCGCGCCAAAGATGTTGTGGGTACGACCATCTATGGGGCCATCCAGCCCCTTGTGGTTCGGCAGGAGAGATCGACGTGCACAAAAAGCAGAATCAATGGAAAACGCAAGGGATTTACCCAGGTTCGGGCCGCTGAGAAGCATAAAACCCTACTCCTGCTTTTGGTGTATTGGTTGTATGTGGGCGCAAGTACAAGGAGCGCTTCTCCCGGCAAGGTGCGGAGAGAGCTGCTACGCGAGACGTGCAGGTGTTTGAAAAAGGGTCTGAATCCCTCTCACTGTTGCCTTGGTCCTCCTTTTATAGCTCAAGGGGTTACCACAGTGGCAAAACAGTAATTACATATCGACTAGATAGCAAACAGTGCTATCATACCTAACTCTGCCAGTTTAGGACAAAGGCATTAAATGCACCGTTAGGTGTCACGTGGAGAGGCAGCCCCGGCAAGGTTCCTGCACCGCTTGCCCAGCTACCTCGTATTATTCTGACACGCCTCCTGGACGGGTGTCATTAAAGATAAATCTTCTCCCTGCGTGCTGACACGTGCCCGACAGACCTCACCAACCAGCCTGCGCGATCGACACCTCACTGATTAGTGACTAGCCGCCCGGTGAGGTGGAGCGCTGACGTGCTGGCGGAAGCTTGCCGGTACGGGGCTTGCCGGGTCTTCGTCTTGCCGGTCCGGAGCTTGCCGGCAAGGAACGTCTTCGTCTTCATTACTAGTTGAGCGCTTGTTGGTGCTGTGTCTCGAGCTTTTCTCCAGTAGCTTTCGTAACTGGGCCTTGAATCTTGGTCATGGCAGTTCCCGGCAAGCCTTGGCCGGCAAGGAGGCTGCCACCGTCTGTGCATAAGTCAGGGTATAAAATACCCCATGTTTTATACACCGACACGCTCCGCGTCGAGTTGAGACTCCGCCGCCCGGTTCAAGTCCACGACGTCCGGTTTTGCCTGCAGGAGGGCCTCGATGGCAGCGGCATCCGCGCGCTTCGCGTCGAGTTGAGCCTCCGCCGCCCGGTTCACGACCACGACATCTGGTTCCGCCTGCAGGAGGGCCTCGATGGCAGCGGCATCCGTGCGCTCCGCGTCGAGTTGAGCCTCCGCCGCCCGGTTCACGACCACGACATCTGGTTCCGTCTGCAGGAGGGCCTCGATGGCAGTGGCATCCGCGCGCTCCGCGTCGAGTTGAGCCTCCGCCGCCCGGTTCACGACCACGACATCCGATTCCGTCTGCAGGAGGGCCTCGATGGCAGCGGCATCCACGAACTCCACGTAGAGTTGAGCCTCCGCCGCCCGGTTCACGACCACGACATCCGGTTCCGCCTGCAGGAGGAGAGCCTCGATGGCAGCGGCATCCGCGCGCTCCGCGTCGAGTTGAGCCTCCGCCGCCCGGTTCACGACCACGACATCCGGTTCCGCCTGTAGGAGGGCCTTGATGGCAGCGGCATCCACGCGCTCCCCGTCGAGTTGAGCCTCCGCCGCCCGGTGCATCTTTAGGATCGCCAGGTTGAACCGCTGGTCCACCTGCACCATGGGGGACCCGGACGCCGGCACGAAGTCGACGTCCATTGTCTCCTTTGCCGCGGAGGCCTTCAGCGCCGCTACCTCCGCCATGAACATTGGATCGCTTTCATTCTCGGAGTTCGGCTCCAGAGGACTCAGGGATTGGCCCGCTGCAAAGCGAGCTTGGGAACGGAGGTCTGTGGCGCCTACCGCCGCCGCGATTTCTGCGCGGCGCTCTGGCGTCAACATCTTGTAGTACGTGATCTTGCTGCGCACTGATACGTCCAATTTGCAACATGATTTCCTACTGATAATTATTATGTTTTTGATCATTATTTCACTTTATGGTACAATTGTTATGCCTTTTCTCTCTTATTTTGCAAGATTCACATGAAGAGGGAGATTGACAGCAGCTGGAATTCTGGACCTGAAAGGGGTGAAACAGAGATAGCTATTCTGCACAACTCCAAATGACCTGAAAATTTATGGAGAATTATTTTGGAATATATAAAAAATACCGTTGAAAGAATCAATAGGAGGGGGCCCACCAGGAAGCCACGAGCCTGGGGGGCGTGCCCTACCACCCTAGGCGCCCCCCGAGCTTGTGGGGCCCCTGGCAGGCCTCCGCCCCCCTCCTTCTGCTATATGAAGCCATTTACCCTAGAAAAAATTAGAAGAAGACTTTCGGGACGAAGCGCCCCCGTCTCGAGGCGGAACCTGGGCAGGAGCTATTTTGCTCTCCGGCGGAGCGATTCCGCCGGGGAAACTTCCCTCCGGGAGTGGGAAATCAAAGCCATCGACATCACCAATGATCCTCTCATCGTGGGAGGACCAATCTTCATCAACATCTTCACCAGCATCATCTCATCTCAAACCCTAGTTCATCTCTTATATTCAATCTTTGTCTCAAAACCTCAGATTGGTACATGTGGGTTGCTAATAGTGTTGATTACATCTTGTAGTTGATGCTAGTTGGTTTATTTGGTGGAAGATTATATGTTTAGATCCTTAATGATATTAAATACCCCTCTGATCTTGAACATGAATATGATTTGTGAGTATTTAGTTTTGTTCTTGAGGATATGGGAGAAGTCTTGTCATAAGTAATCATGTGAATTTGGTATTCATTCGATATTTTGATGATATGTATGTTGTTGCTTCCTTTAGTGGTGTCATGTGAACGTCGACTACATAATACTTCACCATCTTTGGGCCTAAGGGAAGGCATTGTGGAGTAGTAATTAGATGATGGGTTGCTAGAGTGACAGAAGCTTAAACCCTAGTTTATGCGCTATTCCGTAAGGGGCTGATTTGGATCCATTAGTTTCATGCTATGGTTAGATTTATCTTAATTCTTCTTTCGTAGTTGCGGATGCTTGCGAGAGGGGGTAATCATAAGTGCGAGGCTTGTTCAAGTAAGAACAGCACCCAAGCACCGGTCCACCCACATATCAAATTATCAAAGTAGCGAACGCGAAGCAAACAAACATGATGAAAGTGACTAGATGAAATTCCCATGTGTCCTCGAGAACGTTTAGCTTATTATAAGAGATCGTTCCGGCCTGTCCTTTGCTACTAAGAGGATTGGGCTACCTTGCTGCACTTTAGTTACTATTGCTACTTGTCACTTTTTACAAATTATCTTGCTATCAAACTACTTGTTACCGATAATTTCAGTACTTGCAGAAAATACCTTGCTGAAAACCGCTTGTCATTTCCTTCTGCTCCTTGTTGGGTTCGACACTCTTACTTATGGAAAGGACTACGATTGATCCCCTATACTTGTGGGTCATCAAGAATCTTTTCTAGCACCGTTGCCGGGGAGTGAAGCGCCTCTGGTGAGTGGAATTTGGTAAGGAAACATTTATATTACGTGCTAAAATTTACTGTCACTTGTCACTATGGAAAGTAATCCTTTGAGGGGTTTGTTTGGGGTATCTTCACCTCGACCAGAAGCATTAAGAGTTGCCCCTCAACCTACTGAACCTACTGAAAATATTTATTATGAAATTCCTTCGAGTATGGTAGAGAAATTGCTAGCTAATCCTTATGCAGGAGATTGAACGGTGCATCCTGATATGCACTTGATATATGTGGATGAAATTTGTGGATTGTTTAAGCTTGCGGGTCTATCCAGAGATGGAGTTAAGAAGAAAGTATTCCCTTTATCTTTGGAGGGAAAGGCATTAACATGGTATAGGCTATATGATGATACTAAAACATGGGATTGGAACCGGTTGAAGCTGGAATTTCACCAGAAATTTTATCCTATGCATTTGGTTCAGCGTGATCAGAATTATATATATAATTTTTGGCCTCGTGAAGGAGAAAGCATTGCTCAAGCTTGGGGGAGGCTTAAGTATATGTTGCATACATGCCCCAATCATGAGCTTCCAAGAGAAATGATTATTCAAAACTTTTATGCTCGGCTTTCTCATAATGATCAATCCATGCTCGATACTTCTTCTGTTGGTTCCTTTATGAAGAGAACTATTGAATTCAGATGGGATCTTCTGGAAAGAATTAAATGTAACTCTGAAGATTGGTAAATCGACAAAGGTAAAGAGTCAGGTATAAATCTTGAGTTTGATTGTGTTAAATCTTTTATGGAAACAGATGTTTTTCATAAGTTTAGTACTAAATATGGACTTGACTCAGAGATAGTAGCTACCTTTTGTGAATCTTTTGCTGCTCATGTTGATCTCCCTAAGGCTTCTCGAGGTAGGTATAATTTATCCCATAGTTGATAGTAGATGGGTAAGTCCTGTCCATTGTGTTCCTAAGAAAGGAGGTATTACCGTTGTTCCTAATGATAAAAATGAACTTATTCCACAAAGAATTGTAATTGGCTATAGGATGGTAATTGATTTCAGGAAATTAAATAAAGCTACTAGGAAAGATCATTACCCCTTGCCTTTTATTGATCAAATGTTAGAAAGATTATCTAAGCATACACACTTTTGTTTCCTAGATGGTTATTCTGGTTTCTCTCAAATACCTGTTTCAGCTGAAGATCAAGAGAAAACCACCTTTACTTGTCCTTTTGGAACGTATGCTTATCGTCGTATGCCTTTTGGTTTATGTAATGCACCTTCTACCTTTCAAAGATGTAGGACTGCTATATTCTCTGACTTTTTGAAAAGATTGTTGAGGTTTTCATGGATGATTTCTTCGTTTACGGAACTTCTTTTGATGATTGCTTGAGCAACCTTGATCGAGTTTTGCAGAGATGTGAAGAAACTAATCTTATCTTGAATTGGGAGAAGTGCCACTTTATGGTGAATGAAGGTATAGTCCTTGGGCATAAAATTTCTGAAAGAGGTATTGAAGTTGATAAAGCTAAAGTTGATGCTATTGAGAAAATGCCATGTCCTAAAGATACCAAAGGTATAAGAAGTTTCCTTGGTCATGCTGGTTTCTATAGAAGTTTTATAAAAGACTTCTCTAAAATTTCTAGGCCTCTTACTAATCTTTTGCAAAAAGATGTTCCATTTGTTTTTGATGATGATTGTGTAGAAGCCTTTGAAATACTTAAGAAAGCATTAATTTCTGCACCTATTGTTCAACCACCTGATTGGAACCTACCCTTTGAAATTATGTGTGATGCTACTGATTATGCTGTTGGTGCTGTTCTATGTAACACCCCAAAATTTTCTCTCTGGATTTTTAAATCTTTTTATTAAAAGAAAATACTTTGAATTATTTTGGCCCTATTTTCTTCTTCTCTTTCTTCTGTTCTAAAAATCATTTTTATTTTTGGGTTCCAAAATTTTCAAATGGTTCTGTTTTGGATGGTTTATTAAATTGGTAATAATTTTTGGAAGATCAAAAATATTTTTTCTCTTTAGAAAAGTTCTGGAATATTAAAACTATTCTATGAAAATAGCCTTTTCACTTCTTCTAGCTCTTCTAAATTCTCCCAATAATTTATTCTGTCATTCTAAATTATCCCTCAAGTCATTCTCACATCCTAGGACAGTATCCACCACCTCTACCCTCCACAAAAATATTTTTCTCATATTTTATAAATTCCAAAGTTGGAATTTGCATTATTCTTAGTTTCTTGGAATTACAAAGGAACCATATGTTCTGTGATTCTTCTGCCTCCACCAAAATTATCCCAGCAACTAGATGGTACCCAAAACCCATTTCACCAAAAATATTGGGTTCCACAGTTCAAAAATTTCAAATGCCATACAATTCAAATTTGGACCAGAAACAATCTCTCTGATATAAACCTATTTTTAATTACTCCAAAAATTCTGAAACTTTGCCAGACTCTCTTTTAGGCATCAACACCTCACCACAAAAATCCCCTAAAATTCCTAAAATCCCTAGCACCCTCTGTCATTTCACCAAACAGCTCTAGTGCACACTGTTCATCGCTGACAGAAATTCGTTAACTGAATTTTTCAGAGAGGAGAAGAGATCGGCGTCGTGCACGCCACTCCATCGCTCTCCTTCTCATCCACGCCTTCCCTCACCTTAAATGAGCAGCCGTGGACCCCCCTGGCCAGCCACTCGCCACCGACAACACATGAGTTGGCCGGTGCACCCGCCACCGTCCTCGCCCGCGGCAGCCTGGGCGGATCAGAACGGCGCCCGCCATCTTCACTCCTCCTACTGCTCTCTCCAACCACCTGCTCCACGCGTCGCCTCCCTCCGCTTCTCCGCGCGCTGACCTCGCCGCTCTGGACCCCGCCTGGCAGTCGCCGGAGATGGACACAGCCGCCGCACCCGTACGAGCACTCGCCGCGGATAAGGCCGAAGAGCCCGCGCTCGTCCAAGATGGCGCTTCCAGAGAACTCCACCGGCCTCATCAATTCCGCGCCGCTCATGACCACCGACCGTAACCACCTCGACGGCCAGAATTTACTCCGGCGTCGCTCGCAAGCCTCGGCCACTCTCGGATCCCCTATAAATAGAGCCCCCGAGCTCCATTCACCTCACACACCACCCACACTACATCTCAATCGACTCCCAGTGCACTCCCCCGACCTCGAGGAGGTCATCTTCCTCCTCTCCGACCACCGCTCCGCCGCCACTGTCCACGATCAGTTCGTCGTCGTTACTCCACCCCCACTGCCCAAACTTTGCCAGAAGCCCTCTCTCTCTCCCTCTCGTCGATCCCGCGCACCAATTCGGAGCTTCCCCGTCTCTCCGGCGAGATCCGCCGTCACCCGAATCGCCGTCCGCCGCCGTCGACCTCGCCGTCATTCGGTTGCTCGCCAGCGACCACCACCACCACTCACTGGTGCGGAAACACTCCCTGAGCACGACCGCACCATCGCCGCCCTCGGATACGCCGGCGATCGTCGCCGGTGACCGCCGCACCTCTTCTGTCTACGCGCGCGATCGTGTTTGAGTTTAAACCTGACGGGTGGGGCCCACCCGTCAGCGTTTTATTATTTTCCGTTTAAAACAGAAAGCGCCTTCGCAGGTTTACGCTTTCCGCACGCGAAAACGTATTCTTTCCGAAACGTTTTCTTTTTCTGTTTTAATAAAAAACAGATTTGACCACCACTTTGACTGCTTCTAGTTTTTAAACCACAACTCCAAATGAGTTGATTCTTTTTTTGAAATTCTTATTTTTCTCTCTAGTTTTTTTTAGTATTTATTTAAAAATATTTTGAGACACTTTTTTGTACTGTTATGGAATTTTAATTTGAATTTGAATTTGCTTTTGTATAGAAAAAGAAGAGGGGAACTTTGCCGGGAATTTCGAGGGTTCTTCTTCTGACTACTTTGGAAAAGGCAAGCATTTTGAACCTGAGATATGGTGAATTGCATTGCATGTTTGCATTGATTTAAGTTTGCATCATATGTGTGGAGATAGTGCATGCATGCATGGTCATATCATATTTGCATTTGCTTGCACTTCACTCAAGTGAAGTTCTACCGTGAATAAAAGTTGTGAGACAACCAGGAGTGCAGCTCCTGCCTTGGACGTGCTGGTGAGCACGGTCCTGTTGTGACACGACGGTGTCACCGTGGTTTGTGAGACATGCCTGTCATAATAACAACACCTCCTGAGTCGACCTAGATCGAGTCTTGTTCCGTCACACCTAGCTAAACACCGTGCTGCCACGGGTCTTCCCGCAAGGGAAGTACGGTTTAGTAAGTTGCTAACCCCTGTCTGTGTACACACCACATAGAGGGCCATGATGAGGGTTTCCACGGCCATGGACTAAATCCCGTCATCAGGTCAGGGGGCATGGGTGTATCCGGTCTGGGACCGAGGGGGTAGCACCCCTGTTTGCGCGCCGATATAAATATTGTGATCCCATGCTATTCGAGATTGTAGTCTCCCCGACTTAGAGTTTTTCTTGAATGGTGCCTTGGGTGATTCCTGGCATCCGGAAAGTTAATCTGGTGTGTGCTGGTCAGGTGTGTTTTCAACCCAAAGACCGTAGTGGGAATTAGTCAGTGCCACGGTGTTGACTAAAGAAATCTCATACACGTGGGTAAAGAGTACACCCTCTGCAGAGTTATACCTATTCGAATAGCCGTGTCCGCGGTCAAGGACGTTAGCTGGGAAGGGTCAAGTGTCGGTCCGGTGTCGGTCTTCGGAGGAAATAAATAATTTGAGCATCAGTTATTTTACAAAATATTATTATTTCATCACTAACACTGTCATGGATATTTTTGATATCATGAATATTAAGGTTGTGAATATTATTGTTACTATGCATATTATTGTGGACTAACCCATTTCTCTTATTTTATTTTTCCTGAGTGTCTCAGGGGCTGGCTAGACTACCCCGGGCACCCAGTTTTATTTTCAAGACCTCTCGTGGCGTCCCTCGAGTTCTCGGGCGGTCCTGTCTCGCCTGACTCTCTTGTGGATACCCGTTTGGCATTTCTTTTCAAGACCTACCGTGGCGTCACTTTTAGACACCCGAATGGCATTTCTTTTCAAGACCTCTCGTGGCGTCGCTTGAGTTCATGGGCGGTCTGTCTCGCCCGATACTCTTTTAGACACCCGTTTGGCATTTCTTTTAACTTTCTTCGTTTATCACTAACAATTTAATTTTTTCCGCACATGCTAAATATTTATCATGCCATGTTTTATATTTCAGTCCGCATGAGCATATCATTTAACCCATCATGATCATATGCATTCGGTATATCTTTTGTTCATAATGTTTGCGAGTACATTCAAACGAACTCATTGGCTTGTCTCTGGCTATTTCATTGGCCAGACCTGGAGGAGGACGAGCTTGTGGAAGGAGATTGCGCTAGCGAGCCCGACGCTTAGAGGTGTCCCAGTCAGTCAACCTGTGATCTTGGAGTCTGCCACATGTATCATCCGCTGTGTTTCCACTACACCAATAAAATAGCCAAGCCTCACACTGACGCTTGAATTTATTTTATTGTATCAGTGTTGTTCTACCACCACACCACTGTATTATTCCACCACCGTAGTATATTGGCAAGCTATAATAATTGTTGAGTCCTCTGACTCAACCCTGTGTAATATTATCTGTACTGGTTATCTATATCAAGGAAGTCTACCAGTTGATCTTGGGGCTGGTATGACTTGAGGCTCTTCTGTGATTTATCCTAGAAATATTCTGTGATTTATCCCAGAAATGGGCCTAACATTCTAGGACAAAGAGTTGATAAGAAATTGAATGTTATTCATTATGCTAGTAAAACTCTAGACAGTGCTCAAAGAAATTATGCTACTACTGAGAAAGAATTTTTAGCAGTTGTGTTTGCATGTGATAAATTCAGATCTTACATTGTTGATTCCAAAGTTACTATTCATATTGATCAAGCTGCTATTAAATATCTTATGGAAAAGAAACATGCTAAACCTAGACTTATTAGGTGGGTTCTTTTGCTACAAGAATTTGATTTGCATATTGTTGATAGAAAGGGAGCTGAGAATCCCGTAGCGGATAATTTGTCTAGAATGGAAAATGTTCTTGATGACCCACTTCCTATTACTAATGATTTCCCTGATGAACAATTAGTTGTGATAAATGCTTCTCGTAACACTCCATGGTATGCAGACTATGCTAATTACATTGTTGCTAAATATATACCACCTAGTTTCACATACCAACAAAAGAAAAAGTACTTCTTTGATTTAAGACATTACTTTTGGGATGACCCACATTTATATAAAGAAGGAGTATATGGTATTATTAGACGTTGTGTACCTGAGCATGAACAGGAACAAATCCTACAAAAGTGTCACTCCGAGGCATATGGAGGACACCATGCGGGAGACAGAACTGCACACAAGGTATTACAATCTGGTTTTTGTTGGCCTACTCTTTTCATGGATGCACGTAAGTTTGTCCTTTCTTGTGATGAATGTCAAAGAATTGGTAATGTTGGTAGACGTCAGCAAATGCCTATGAATTATTCACTTGTTATTGAACCTTTTGATGTTTGGGGTTTTGATTATATGGGACCGTTTCCTAAATCCAATGGGTATACTCATATTTTAGTTGCTATTGATTACGTTACTAAGTGGGTAGAAGCTATTCCAACTAGTAGTGCTGATCATAACACTTCTATTAAAATGCTTAAAGAAGTTATATTCCCGAGGTTTGGAGTCCCTAGATATTTAATGACTGATGGTGCTTCACATTTTATTCATGGTGCTTTCTGTAAATTGCTTGCTAAATATGATGTTAATCATAGAATTGCATCTCCTTATCATCCTCAGTCTAGTGGTCAAGTTGAATTAACTAATAGAGAAATAAAATTAATTTTGCAAAAGACCGTTAATAGATCTAGAAAGAATTGGTCTAAGAAACTTGATGATGCACTGTGGGCTTACAGAACTGCTTATAAAAATCCTATGGATATGTCTCCATATAAAATGGTTTATGGAAAAGCATGTCATTTACCTCTTGAGTTAGAACATAAAGCATATTGGGCAATTAAAGAACTTAACTACGATTTTAAACTTGCCGGTGAAAACAGGTTATTTGATATTAGCTCTCGAGATGAATGGAGAACCCAAGCTTATGAAAATGCCAAGTTGTTTAAAGAAAAAGTTAAAAGATGGCATGATAAAAGAATTCAAAAACAGGAATTCAAAGTAGGTGATCATGTTCTATTATACAATTCTCGTTTAAGATTTTTTGCAGGAAAACTTCTCTCTAAACGGGAAGGACCGTATATCGTCGAAGAAGTTTATCGCTCCGGAGCCATCAAAATAAATAACTCCGAAGGCAATAATCTGAGGGTGGTTAATGGGCAAAGAATTAAACATTATATCTTAGGTACGCACATTAATGTTGAAACTAATATTATTCAAACAATGACACCGGAAGAGCACATAGAAGAAACCTTCCGGAACGCTCCAGAATCCTGAAAAGGAGTAGGTATGTGGTACGGTAAGTAAACCGACTCCAAAACTTCCATAAAAGTACTTTCTGTCCATTTTGGAATATATAAAAAATTAGGAAAATAATAAACAGTCCGAAAAGTGCAAGAGGAGGCGACAAGCCTAGGGGGGCGCGCCTACCAGGCTTGTGGCTCCCTCGTGGACTTTCCCGACTCCGTTTTTCTTCCATATTACTTGTTCTGCACGGGAAAAATTAATTATATATACTCACGGGTGTTTAAACCACCGCATCGCAAGTTTCTCCTCTGTTCTTGTTTCGGGCTGTTTTTCTGACAGATCTAGCTCGCCATGGCGTCTCCAAGCTCGTCCAAGGACAAGTTCTACGAGAAGGTCATCAACTCATACCTACCGGAGGTGATGAAGCACCCTCAAGCCATTGAGATGCGTGAGAGGGTGCTCCACATCCGGGACATGCAAGGACCTAAGAAGACCGGGAGCGAGAAGGCCAGGCTGGAAACGGTGGAACAGGAGATCTTCAAGTGCCAGGGGATGGTGGAGCGCGGACTTAGTGCTAACCACTCCATGATCACGGCGTTCATCCGTGAGCACAAGGTGGATGGCAAGAATATTGGGGACATCATCTTCAAGCTCAATGACCGGATTGATTATCTTCAGGCCCAAATATATGATCTACAAAACCAAAATTTTGAGTATGAGGCCAAGTTCAAAGGTATGAGTTTAGCTGCAAATTTCAGGACTCCGGAAACACGTTCGTCCTTTTATGATGGAAAACCTATGCCTTGGAAGACGGAGGACAAGCCTATCACTTCATCACCACCATCACCGAAGAAGGGGACTTGAGTACATGGGTATGGGCACCACCCTTGGCTTGTGCCAAGCTTGGGGGAGGTGCCCCGGTATCGTATCACCATCACTTTTTATCATCATTATCTATCTTAGTTCGATCCTTAGTTATTTTGTGATTTAGAAGAATAAAGTTTAGTATGATTTAGTTTCGAATGCTTGCTTTGTGATCTATCTATCTATGTAATCGTGTGTGAAAGTTATATAATAAAGAGTAGTTGAGTTGAGTGTTTTGCTTTTGTTGATCCAATCTTAGAAATAAAGAGAATAAAAAAATAAGATCATATGCTAATCCCATGGGGAGTGATGACTTCACATAAAAGAAGTATAATTGATAAAACTTGTTGGAAGTTGACAAACATAGCATTGGTCATTGTTGCAATTCATGAAAAAGTAATAAAGGAAGAGAGGTCTCACATATAAATACACTATCTTGGACATCTTTTATGATTGTGACCCCCCATTAAATATTCTATGTCAATTAGTCGACGTTAGACAAGGAAGACAACATAATGAGTTATGTTTGCTTATATTCACATAGAAGTTATATTGTTTTGGATCCTCTAACATGTGGTGCTTGCCCCCTATCTTTTGCTAGCCAAAATTCCGCACTAAGTAGAGATACTACTTGTGCATCCAAAAACCCTTAAACCCAGTTTCATGCCATGAGAGTCCACTATATCTACCTATGGATTGAATAAGATCCTTCAAGTAAGTTGTCATCGGTGCAAAGCAATAAAAATTGCTCCTAAATATGTATGATCTTTTATAGTAAGGGAAAATAAGCTTTGTACGATCTTGTGATGGTGAAGAAATAAAAGTGACAGACTGCATAATAAAGGTCGCTATCACAAGGGGCAATATAAAGTGATGTTCCTTTACATTAAGAGCTTGCACATCCAAAAACAAAAAGCGCATGATGACCTCTGCTCCCCTCTACGAAGGGCCTATCTTTTACTTTATGTATTTACTTTCATGCAAGAGTCAATAGCATTCTCCACTATTCCGTTTTTATTTTCTCTTTTGGCAAGCATCATGTGGTGGGGATTGATCTAGGCATATATATCCAGTTGGATGTAGGTGATCATGAGTTATTATTGTTGACATTACCCTTGAGGTAAATACGTTGGGAGGCGAAATTATAAGCCCCTATATTTCTATGTGTCTGACTGAAACTTTTGCCCCATAAGTATGCCGTGAGTGTTAGCAATCATAGAAGACTAAATGATACTTGAGTATGTGAACTTGCTAAACAAAGCTCTTACATAGACTCTTTCTGATAATATGATGAATTGCAATTGCTTCAGTGACTGAGATCATAGTTTGTTAGTTTTCAATTTGCTTTATGGTTCATACTTTAACTTGTGGATGAATTGTCACTTTTTCATGAGAAGTTCTATGATGATATATTGCTGTTATAATAAAGATCATGATGCTTCATGTCCATATTTTATTTTTATCGACGCCTCTCTCTCTAAACATGTGGTCATGATTATCGATTTCGGCTTCGCTTGAGGACAAGCGAGGTCTAAGCTTGGGGGAGTTGATACGTCCAATTTGCATCATGATTTCCTACTGATAATTATTATGTTTTTGATCATTATTTCACTTTATGGTACAATTCTTATGCCTTTTCTCTCTTATTTTGCAAGATTCACATGAAGAGGGAGATTGCCGGCAGCTGGAATTCTGGACCTGAAAGGGGTGAAACAGAGATAGCTATTCGGCGCAACTCCAAATGGCCTGAAAATTTACGGAGAATTATTTTGGAATATATAAAAAAATACTGGTGAAAGAATCAACAGGAGGGGGCCCACCAGGAAGCCACAAGCCTGGGGGCGCGCCCCCCGAGCTTGTGGGGCCCCTGGCAGGCCTCCGCCCCCCTGCTTCTGCTATATGAAGCCATTTGCCCTAGAAAAAATTAGAAGAAGACTTTCAGGACGAAGCGCCGCCGTCTCGAGGCAGAACCTGGGCAGGAGCTATTTTGGTCTCTGGCAGAGCGATTCCGCCGGGGAAACTTCCCTCCGGGAGGGGGAAATCGAAGCCATCGACATCACCAATGATCCTCTCATCGTGGGAGGACCAATCTTCATCAACATCTTCACCAGCACCATCTCATCTCAAACCCTAGTTCATCTCTTGTATTCAATCTTTGTCTCAAAACCTCAGATTGGTACCTGTGGGTTGCTAGTAGTGTTGATTACATCTTGTAGTTGATGCTAGTTGGTTTATTTGGTGGAAGATTATATGTTCAGATCCTTAATGATATTCAATACCCCTCTGATCTTGAACATGAATATGATTTGTGAGTAGTTACTTTTGTTCTTGAGGACATGGGAGAAGTCTTGTCATAAGTAATCATGTGAATTTGGTATTCGTTCGATATTTTGATGATATGTATGTTGTTGCTTCCTTTAGTGGTGTCGTGTGAACGTCGACTACATGACAGTTCACCATCTTTGGGCCGAAGGGCAGGCATTGTGGAGTAGTAAATAGATGATGGGTTGCTAGAGTGACAGAAGCTTAAACCCTAGTTTATGCGCTATTCCGTAAGGGGCTGATTTGGATCCATATGTTTCATGCTATGGTTAGATTTATCTTAATTCTTCTTTCGTAGTTGCGGATGCTTGCGAGAGGGGGTAATCATAAGTGGGAGGCTTGTTCAAGTAAGAACATCACCCAAGCACCGGTCCACCCACATACCAAATTATCAAAGTAGCGAACGCGAATCAAACAAACATGATGAAAGTGACTAGATGAAATTCCCATGTGTCCTCGAGAACGTTTTGCTTATTATACGAGTTCGTTCCGGCTTGTCCTTTGCTATAAAAAGGATTGGGCCACCTTGCTGCACCTTTATTACCGTTATTACTTGTTACTTGTTACGAATTGCCTTACTATCAAACTATCTGTTACCGATAATTTCAGTGCTTGCAGAGAATACCTTGTTGAAAACTGCTTGTCATTTCCTTTTGCTCCTCGTTGGGTTCGACACTCTTACTTATCGAAAGGACTATGATTGATCCCCTATACTTGTGGGTCATCATGCACCATGGCTATCCGGCGAACTAGGGGACGGCTGATGCGGGCTAGGGGATCAAAAGGTGGGAGAATGGGCTGGGAGGTGGGGTTTTGGGGCAGTGGTGACCGGCCGGCAAGCAGCTGGCGTAGGCCGAGCAGCGAAGGTTCCGGTGTGAATAGTGGTACCGGTGACGACCGGTCAATCGGTTTTGACTGTGCGGAGTTTGCAAAGCCGGACGGCTGGAGCCTGGAGAGTTGTGGGGTGGGATGGGACCAAAGTTTCGGAGTTTGACGTCGCAGACGTCCGGAACTCCCCACACGTTCGGTCTGTGGGATTTGTTTTTTTAGATGCTGTAGGTGGGATTCGTATCCGAAAAGACTCTTCCGCGATCGCGCGTGCCAATGCGCGGATCCCCTTCTCGCAACCTCAATCAACTTCCGACTAAGTCTGCTTCTTTCCGAATTAATAACTACAGCCGTTTCCATGTATTTACACTGGCCCCACCTCCTCCTTTGACGATACAAGCAGCACATGGTTGCATGCACGTTGGCCCACTCTACTTTCCATTTAATTCTCGCCTGGTGAATGCGCATCGACCTTTCCATCCCCAATTAATCGCCCCCTCCCCCCTGATTTTCACTTGGGTGGGGCCCGCCCTTTCCTTAATTATCAATAATACACCCTGATGGACTTACTTAATTAGGACAAGCCCAGCCGGTCAGAAATCATGCGCTCCGATGCGCGCGCGCGTATAAAAAAATTGTGAAGATAACACTTAGTTCTTTGCCTTCGCGCGATACATCGATGGAAATCCCGATTATAATGACGCAGAATTTTCTTCTAAATCCTGTAAAAAGGTGTCCTCTTTGCCCCTCCGGCCACAATCATCGCGCTAATCATGCTTTCTATTTGACTTCCTTCCCCATTACGGTGGCGTCGACGATATCGCGATCGCTGTGGCTTTGGCGAAGTGCGTTCGATGGAGCGCACCATTGAGGCAGACGACGGACATGTCATTCGGAAGTGCCGCCTGGAAGCCGAGACAACCGCCTTCTTTGCATCCAGGAAGTCCGTAGGAGACAACAACTGTCATGTCACCGTGACCGTTGGATGCGACGTGACCACGTCGTTTGAGCTCGAGCTGCCGCAAGGGGACTCGAACGTGACCGTGTACCCTTACATGGGCACCGGTTTACTGTCGGAAAGACTCTTCCATGTCGGGGACCCGTCCAGCCTGTGCAACCAACGGAAATGCCGGCGTGCAGTTCGGGGCTGGCTCCGCTCATCGATCTATGTCCCAACGAAACCGAGTGGGAGACGGTCGTCCCCGACGGCGTTGTGAGGAAGATAGTCCATGAGACAAATCGCCGGCAGTTGCATCAATGAGGAGGGTGTGACTTCAGCTTCAACATAAATGTGGACCGGCGTCATGTCGTTACCCTGTCGGCGCTACATTCGTGGAGAAGCTTCTTGGCGAGGAAGGTGCTGGGACGTGCCCGGCATGTCTCGCACACACCATCAAACAAGTAAAGTACAATAGTACCGCTTATCTAGGCTTTCGCCGGCCTATTGATGCACATACGAGAATTTCTAAATCATATAATGCTCTATGTACGTTTGGTCTTGTCACTAATAAGTACTAGTACTATATTTGTAACCATTGAGTAACCGGTACTACTTGGTGAATGTTGCGTAGCCGTGGATGTCCGAGCTAAATTTGAAACACAGTCATGATCAAACGAGATGTTACCATTGGGCTCCACCACTCCACCAGCCAGAATCATGATACGTCTCCAACGTATGATATGTCTCCAACGTATCTATAATTTATGAAGTATTCATGCCATGCTTATTATAGTTTTGTATGATTTTGGTGCACTTTTATATGGATTTTATATGATTTTCATGGACTAACATATTGACCTAGTGCCCAGTGCCAGTTGCTGTTTTTTGCTTGTTGTTGGTTTTCCAGAAAATCCATATCAAATGAAGTCCAAATGCAGCGAAACTTTTTAATGATTTTTTCTGGAAGGAAACAGACTCAGGAAGCTTCGGGGGAACAATAGAAGACCCACAGGGGCCCCACAAGCCACCTGGGCGTGCCACCCCCCCCCCCCCAGGCGCGCCCTGGTGCCTCGTGGGTCCCTTGTGGCCCTTCTTCGCATGATTCCAACACCAAAAATTCTTATAAATACCAAAACCCCCAGAAATAACACTAGAACTTCGACTCCGCCGCTGCAAGCCTCTGTACCTCCACGATCTCATCTACAGCCCTTTTCCGGCACCCTGCTGGAGGGGGGAATCATCACCGGAGGCCATCTTCATCATCCCGGCGGTCTCCATGACGAGGAGGGAGTAGTTCACCCTCGGGGCTGAGGGTTTGTACCAGTAGCTATGTGTTTTATCTCTCTCTCTCGCGTTCTTGATTTGGCACGATCTTGATGTACCGCGAGCTTTGTTAATATAGTTGGATCATATGGTGTTTCTCCCTCTCTATCGTGTTGTGATGAATTGAGTTTTTACCTTTGAGGTTTCACTATTATCGGATTGAATACTTTTATTGATTTGAGAACACTTGATGTATGTCTTGCATATGATTACCCGTGGTGACAATGGGGTATTATATTGATTCACCTGATATATGTTTTGGCACTCAACTCGTGGATTCCCGAGGTGACATTGGAGTAATCTATGCATAGGGGTTGATGCACGTTTTCGTCCTACTTTCTCTGGTAGAAATCTTGGGGCACTCTTTGAAGTTCTTTGTGTTGGATTGAGTATTATGAATCTGAAGTTGTTTGATGCATATCATATAATCAACTCACGGATACTTGTGGTGACATTGGAGTATCTAGGTGACATTAGAGTTGGTTGATGAGTATCATATGGTGTTATTTTAGTACGAACTCTAGGGCGGTTTGTGACACTTATAGGAATAGCTCAATAGATTGATCGGAAAGAATAACTTTAAGGTGGTTTAGTACCCTACAACAATTTCTATCTTATGTTCTCCACTAATAGGAACTTTGGAGTGATTCTTTGTCGCACGTTGAGGGATTGTTATATGATCCAATTATGTTAGCATTGTTGAGAGATTGCACTAGTGAAAGTATGAACCCTAGGCCTTGTTTTCAAGCATTGCAATATCGTTTGTGCTCACTTTTGTTACATGCTACCTTGCTGTTTTTTTATTTTCAGATTACAAAAACCTATATCTACTATCCAAACTACACTTGTATCACCATCTCTTCGCCGAACTAGTGCACCTATACAATTTACCATTGTATTGGGTGTGTTGGGGACACAAGAGATTTCATGAATTTGATTGCAGGGTTGTTTGAGAGAGACCATCTTCATCCTACACCTCCCACGGATTGATAAACCTTAGGTTATCCACTTGAGAGAAAATTGCTACTGTCCTACAAAACTCTGCGCTTGGAGGCCCAACACGAGTCTACAAGAATAAGTTGTGTAGTAGACATCAAGCTCTTTTCTGGCGCCGTTGCCGGGGAGGTGAGTGCTTGAAGGTATATCTTTATATCTTGCAATTGAATCTTTTAGTTTCTCGTTTTATCACTAGTTTGGTTTTATAAAAATAAAACTACAATAAATGGAATTGAGGTTGCCTCATATTATTTGTCTTTATAATGTCTTTCTTGAAAATGATGGATCGGAAAATTGTGCTCAATTGATAGAAGAAGAATTCAATAAAATGTTTGCCATAAAATCCATGAATAATGAGCATGATTTCAATGTTGCTAGTATGAATTCTTTGAATATCCATGATGCTAGTGATATGCAAAGCCATAAGCTTGGGGATGCTATGTTGGATGAAGATGAAATTTTTAGTCCCCCAAGTTTTGATGAGAAAATTTGTTATGATGAAACCATGCCTCCTATTTATGATGATTATATTGATGAAAGTGGGTTTGGAAGAGTGTCAACTTTATGTAATAATGATCCCACTATTTTGGAGGGTGTTGAATCTTATTATAATAATTATGAAAGTGGATTTGGAAAGGTCATGACTTTATTTAGTGATGAATCCACTATTTTGGAAGAGGTTTCAATTGATTATGACAACAAAGTTGCTATCTATGATGATTATTGTGATGACATGTATGCTATAAAGAATAATGATAACCATGAAACTTGTCATCATGATTTTAATTTTCAATTGGATTATGCCAATCAAGTATCACATGATAGTTATTTTATTGAATTTGCTCCCACTATTATTGATGAGAAGAAAATTGCTTATGCGGAGAGTAATAAAAATTCTATGCTTGTGGATCATGAAAAGAATGATTTATGTGAAAATTATATTGTTGAATTTCTTCATGATGCTACTGAAAATTATTTTGAGAGACGAATATATGCTTCTACATATTTCAACAACATCAATTTCCTCTCTTTATGTTGAAAGTTTTGAAGTCATGCTTGTTTTGCCTTCCTATGCTAGATGATTCTTGTTCCCATAAATTATTTGCTCATAAAATCCCTATGCAAAGGAAGTGGGTTAGACTTAAATGTGCTTGTCATATGCTTCATGATTCTCCCATTGTGTTTAAATTCTTCACTTTTTATGTGAGCATCATTGAAATCATCATGCCTGGCTAAAAAGGCATTAAAGAAAAGTGCTTGTTGGTAAACAACCCAATACTTATCCCAACTGTTTTTTTGTGTTCACATGATTGAGCTACTGTGGTAATCATGTTTTATATGTTTTCTTTCAATAATGTGCCAAGTAAAGCCTTTGGGATAGTGTGGATACTTGTTGATTCGATTCTGTGCAAAAACATAAACTTTTGCGTCCTGTGCTGGAATTTCTATTCTGTACTGGAGCGTGATAAAATTCTGAAATTTTTACAGAGCATTGGGTTAAAAAAAATTAAGTTTTCCTAATTTTTCAGAATTTTTGGAGGTACAGAAGTATGGTTTTTAAATCGCTCACTACACGCTGTTCAGTTTTTGACAGATTCTGTTTTTAGTGCATAGTTTGCTTGTTTTAGTGTTTCCATAGCTTATATTGAGTAATATAAATTGTGGAAATGATATAATATAGTAGGAATTATGTGATAACAATTATGAATCTTGTCTTGACAGTACCTAAGTGGATGATTTATTTTTATCATACTAACCTATCTCACAAGTTCCGTTAAGTTTTGTGTGATTGAAGTTTTCAAGTTTTGGGTGAGATATCGATATGAGGAGAATAAGAAGCGGCAAGACCCTAAGCTTGGGGATGCCCAAGGCACCCCAAGGTAATATTCAAGGAAGACTCAAGCGTCTAAGATTGGGGATGCCCCTCTTTCGTCTTCAACATTATCGGTAACCTTACTTGGAGCTATATTTTTATTCGTCACATGATATGTGTTTTGCTTGGAGCGTCATTTTATTTTGGTGAGATTTGCTTACTGTTATCAATAATCATGCTTTGTATCTTTTAGTTCAATAAAATGCCAATTATAGCCTTTACCATGCTCCGTTTGCAAGTTTATGTGTTGCTGTTTGAAAACAGAAAGTTCTCTGTTATGTCCAGAATATTCCTGAATAGTCAAAACATGATAAAATCTGAAATTTTTACACAGTAAGAATGCATGAGTTCTCTTTCACGTGGTAATTTTTCAGAATTTTTGGAGTTAGGGAAGTATGAATTTTAAATCCGCCTTTACAGACTGTTCTGTTTTGGCAGATTTCGGTTATAGTTGCATTGTTTGCATATGTTGCTTGTTTAATGTTTCTATTTGTGGATAGGAGTATTAAATATGCAGAGGCATTTAGTATGCAATGTTTAATTATAATTTTGGTGATTTGTTACAGTAGAGAATGATAAGGTTGTGCATTGATTTATACTAACTTATCTCACGAGTTCTTCTTGAGTTTTGTGTGGATGAAGTTTTTAAGATTTAGAGAAACCGTGATATGCGAGGAATTAACAAGACACAAGAGCTCAAGCTTGGGGATGCCCAAGGCATCCCAAATTAATATTTCAAGAAGTCTCAAGCATCTAAGCTTGGGGATGCCCCGGTAGGCATCCCACCTTTCTTCATCAACAATTATCGGTTAGTCTCGGTTGAGCCTAAGTTTTTGCTTCTTCACTTGAGTTGTGCTATTCTTGGTGTGTCCTTTTATTTTCATTTTCCTGCTGTTCGAATAAAATAATAAGATCTGAAATTTTCAAATGAGAGAGAGTCCTCACATATCTACCTATTTGCATAACTACTCATTTGATCTTCACTTATATCTTTTTGGAGTAGTTTGTCATTTATTCTTGTGCTTCACTTATATCCTATGAGTAAATTGTTGAATGAATTGAATATCATAAAGTTGAAATTATATGTGCTTCATATGCTTGTATCATGCCTAGTAGTAATTTCACATTTGGTTTAGAAAGTAAAATCTATTGAAGTTTGACAACCACAATATTGGTCATGCAAGCAATTCATGAATGATTAGTATAAGGAAGAGAACTTTCACATATAAATATATTATCTTGGACATCTTTTATGATTGTGAATACCCATTAATTATTTTCAAACTTGGGAAAATTAGTTGAAGTTGGACAAGGAAGACAACGTAATGAGGTATGTTTGGGTATATTTGCATAGAAATTATATTGTTATGGATCCTCCAACATGTGGTGCTTGCTTAGGATCTTTTGTTAGCCAAAAATTCGTACTAAGTAGAGATACTACTTGTGCATCCAAAAACCATTAAACTCAGTTTCTTGCCATGAGTGTCCACCATATCTACCTATGGATTGAATAAGATCCTTCAAGTAAGTTGTCATCGGTGCAAAAAGCAATAAAAAATGTTCCTAAAATATGTATGATCTTTTATTGCAAGGGAAAATAAGCGTTGTACGAACTTGTGATGGTAAAGAAATAAAAGCGATGGACTGCATAATAAAGGTTGCTATCACAAGGGGCAATATAACGTGACGTTCCTTTGCATTAAGGGCTTGCACATCCAAAAATCAAAAGCGCATGACAACCTCTGCTTCCCTCTGCGAAGGGCCTATCTTTTACTTTATGTATTTACTTTTATGCAAGAGTCAATAGTATTACTTCTCATTTCAACCTTAATTATTCTCTAGTTGGCAAGCATCATGTGGTGGGGAAAGATCCAGGCACATATGGCCATTCAAATATATTCGATCATGAATTATTATTGTTGACAATTATCTCTATGATAAATAAGTTGGGAGGCGAAACATTAAGCCCCTATCTTTCTCTGTGTTCGATGGATGCCATTTGTTCTAAAAATATGCTTTGAGTACTAGCAATCATATAAGACTATATGATAATTGAGTATGTGGAGCTCTTACTTAGACTTTGTTGAAAATAAGTTGAATTGCAATTGTTTGGTGACTAAGAACATAGCTTGTTATGTTTCAAGAGAATGCACTGTTTAAACCATAACATGTGAATTGATTGCTACTTTATCTTGATGAGTTTTATGAGAAAGAGTTGTTGTTATGATGCTAGGAAAAGTGATTGAAATTATCATTGATCAAACTTATGCACTATGCTAGCATTCACACTTCATAAATTATTTCTTTTATCATTTACCTACTCGAGGACGAGCAGGAATTAAGCTTGGGGATGCTGATACGTCTCCAACGTATCTATAATTTATGAAGTATTCATGCCATGTTTATTATAGTTTTGTATGATTTTGGTGCACTTTTATATGGATTTTATATGATTTTCATGGACTAACATATTGACCTAGTGCCCAGTGCCAGTTGTTGTTTTCTGCTTGTTTTTGGTTTTCCAGAAAATCCATATCAAATGAAGTCCAAATGCAGCGAAACTTTTTGATGATTTTTTCTGGAAGGAAACAGACCCAGGAAGCTTTGGGGGAACAGCAGAAGACCCACAGGGGGCCCACAAGCCACCTGGGTGCGCCACCCCCCCCCAGGTGCGCCCTGGTGCCTCATGGGCCCCCTGTGGCCCATCTTCGCGTGATTCCAACGCCAAAAATTCTTATAAATACCAAAACCCCCAGAAATAACCCTAGAACTTCGACTCCGCCTCCGCAAGCCTCTGTACCTCCACGACCTCATCTACAACCCTTTTCTGGCACCCTGCCGGAGGGGGGAATCATCACCGGAGGCCATCTTCATCATCTCGGCGGTCTCCATGACGAGGAGGGAGTAGTTCACCCTCGGGGCTGAGGGTTTGTACCAGTAGCTATGTGTTTTATCTCTCTCGCGTGCATTCTTGATTTGGCACGATCTTGATGTACCGCGAGCTTTGTTAATATAGTTGGATCATATGGTGTTTCTCCCTCTCTATCTTGTTGTGATGAATTGAGTTTTTACCTTTGAGGTTTCACTATTATCGGATTGAATACTTTTATGGATTTGAGAACACTTGATGTATGTCTTGCATATGATTACCCGTGGTGACAATGGGGTATTATATTGATTCACTTGATATATGTTTTGGCACTCAACTCGCGGATTCCCGAGGTGACATTGGAGTAATCTATGCATAGGGGTTGATGCATGTTTTTGTCCTACTTTCTCCGGTAGAAATCTTGGGACACTCTTTGAAGTTCTTTGTGTTGGATTGAATATTATGAATCTGAAGTTGTTTGATGCATATCGTATAATCAACTCACGGATACTTGTGGTGACATTGGAGTATCTAGGTGACATTAGAGTTGGTTGATGCGTATCATGTGGTGTTATTTTAGTACGAACTCTAGGGATGTTTGTGACACTTATAGGAATAGCTCAATAGATTGATCGGAAAGAATAACTTTAAGGTGGTTTCGTACCCTACAACAATTTCTATCTTATGTTCTCCGCTAATAGGAACTTTGGAGTGATTCTTTGTCACACGTCGAGGGATTGTTATATGATCCAATTATGTTAGCATTGTTCAGAGATTGCACTAGTGAAAGTATGAACCCTAGGCCTTGTTTTCAAGCATTGCAATACCGTTTGTGCTCACTTTTGTTACTTGCTACCTTGCTATTTTTTATTTTCAGATTACAAAAACCTATATCTACTATCCATACTACACTTGTATCACCATCTCTTCGCCGAACTAGTGCACCTATACAATTTACCATTGTATTGGGTGTGTTGGGGACACAAGAGATTTCTTGTATTTGATTGCAGGGTTGTTTGAGAGAGACCATCTTCATCCTACACCTCCCACGGATTCATAAACCTTAGGTCATCCACTTGAGGGAAAATTGCTATTGTCCTACAAAACTCTACGCTTGGAGGTGAGGGTGTCCCGGACTAGGGGGTACTCGGGCTGCCGGCCTATCTCTCATAGGCCGGGCTGGTGGGCCGCCCTCTACTCGTTGATGGAAGGCTGGATTGTGGGCGACCCCGTGTATCAGAAGGAAACCTCCGAAGACTTGGCGTCTCCTCCAAGAAAAAATTGGCATAACCGGCATGTTCGTCCCCTGATGGTAACCGACCATGTGTAACCCTAGGACCTCTTGGTGTCTATATAAACCAGAAGGCCTAGTCCGTAGAGGATGATATCCATTACCTAGGGTTTAGCCCAGTCGATCTCGAGGTAGATCAACTCTGTAACCTTCATACAATCACATCAATACAATCAAGTAGGACGTAGGGTTTTACCTCCTCGAGAGGGCCCGAACCTGGGTAAATCGCTGTCTCTACGTTTCCTGTTACCATCGACTCCTTGACCCATAGTTCGGATCCCCTACCCGAGATCTGCCGGTTTTGGTACCGACATTGGTGCTTTCATTGAGAGTTCCGTCGTGGGTCGCCAAGGATCAATGGCTCGCCGTCACCGGACAGCTCTCCGTCAATGGAATCTGCAGCAGGGACATCGCCGTCCCCGGACAGCTCTTCTCTTCAGCGACGGAATCCGCAGCGGGGACATCTTCGTCCTCGGACAGCTCTTCGCGTTCGGCGGCATCGTGTTGCACGCCGATCCGACCGGTCACCTCGACCAGGTCGGTAGCTTCGCCCCCGGGCAGGAAATCAGGTTCGGCGGCCTTGAGTACGTCGCCAATGCTCGAGGCGATCTGGTCTTTACTGGGTTCTTGGCCTCACCCGAGGAACCTACCAATCCCGAGGCCTTGACCTCGGATTCCTTCCCCGCCCCCGTCCTCGGGGCGGGCCACAGTTCGGATCTGACCTTGAGTTTGGATCCGACCCCGGTGCCGGAAAACCAAGGGTCACCCTTGGCCGAACACACTCCCGTTATCGGCACGCCGAAGCTCAACTCCGACGGCAGCCCGAACATAGATCTGGTGGACCCCTCGATTTTAAGCGAGATGCTAGACCGGATCCAGAAGATAAATATCGCGGATGGCTCGTCCTCGGACCAGGAGCAGGTCGGACAGGATGCCAGCCATGGGGAATTTTGCGTCCCACCCACCACCCACTTGGTAGCCACTGTCGAAGATTTAAGCGACATGCTGGACTATGCCTCCGAGGAGGCTGACGACATGGACGACGACTTTGACGTCCCGCCCTACACGGATACCTTCCTTGCCACTTCCAATACCGGAAAGTGGACCACCACCTCCACCTATGACGTTTACATGGTTGACACCCCCATGAAGGACGGTGACACAACCAACAAGGACGGCGACGATCCCACCGAAGAACCGCCCAGACGCCGACGACGGCGAGCTAGAGGGCGGGGAAAGGGCAAGGAAAATCACACAGACACGAACGGAACCGGAGATAACGAGACTCCGGATAACTTGGGGGAGCTCGGCGATAACACGCCCGAGCAGCGACTCGACGCCCCAGAAGGGCACGAGGACCAGGGTGACCCCGACGACCTCGACGATTCCGAGGACAGCAATTACCTCCCTCCATCTGAAGAGGAAGATACCCTCGGACCCGAAGACTTTATCGTCCCTGAGGATCCCCTGGAACAAGAAAAATTCAAGCGGCAACTCATCGCCACTGCCCGAAGCTTGAAGATGAAACAACAACAGCTAAAGGCCGAACAGGATACGCTCAACGACAGATGGACGATGGTCTTAGCTGCCGAAGAAGGCCTCGACGATCAACGTCAGGGCCAATACAAGAGTTACCCACGGCGGCGCCTACTCCCAGAATTCGAGGACGAGGCCTTCGAGCCCATGACTCCCAGACGAACCTACGAAAACCAGCCCGACCGCCCCCCTCGAGGACGAGATAGGCCGGCTGTGGAAACCGAGCACCCACCCGCGCCCCCTCGAGGACGAGATAGAGCGGCCGGAGAAGCCGAATACCCACCCGCGCCACCTCGAGGACGAGATAGAGCGGCCGGAGAAGCCGAACTCCCACCCGTGCCCCCTCGAGGACGGGATAGGGCGGCCAGGGAAACCAAATACCCACTCGCGCCCTCTCGCCGAGCAGGCAAAGACCCGGTTCAACTGGATGACCAATACGATCTGCGCCACGACCTGAACGCACGCGGGCTCCAGTCGAGGTCCATTTACGGATCCACAGGATACGCACCCGCCGGGCGGGATGGATACCAAGCCTGGCACGATAGAAACGATAGAGCTCGGGAGCAGCACCGTGCCCGGATGATAACCGATCTCCGGCGCGACGTGGCCCGGGCCAAGGGCGCCGCACACCCAATGTGCTTCACAAACGAGGTGATGCAGCATCAGTTCCCCGAAGGGTTCAAACCCGTCAATATAGAATCCTATGATGGAACAACTGACCCGGCCGTATGGATTGAGGATTTTCTCCTCCATATTCACATGGCCCGAGGAGATGACCTCCACGCTATTAAGTACCTACCGTTGAAACTCAAGGGACCGGCAAGGCATTGGCTGAACAGCCTACTCGAGAACTCCATTGGAAGCTGGGAAGAGCTCGAGGATGCGTTCCGAGCTAACTTTCAAGGCACCTACGTCCGGCCACCAGACGCCGATGACCTGAGCCATGTTATTCAGCAGCCCGGAGAATCAGCCCGGCAATTCTAGAACCGGTTCTTGACCAAGAAAAACCAGATCGTCGACTGCCCAGATGCCGAAGCGATTGCGGCATTCAAACACAGTATCCGGGACGAGTGGCTCGCCCGCTAGCTCGGCCAGGACAAGCCGAGAACAATGTCGGCCCTTACCTCCCTAATGACCCGCTTTTGCGCGGGTGAAAATAGTTGGTTGGCTCGTCGAAGCAACCATCCCGAAGACCCCGGCACTTCAGAGGCCCGGGACGGGAACGGAAAACCTCGGCGCAATAGAAACAATAAGCGCCGGCACTCAAACAACGGCGGTGAAGCCGATGACACAGTGGTAAACGCCGGATTCAGCAGCTCGAAATTGGGACAGCAGAAAAACCCCTCTAAAGGGAACCGAGATGGCCCGTCTGCCCTGGATAGAATATTGGATAGGCCCTGCCAGATTCACGGCACCCCCGACAAGCCAGCTAACCACACCAACCGTAACTGCTGGGTAATTAAGCAGGCCGGCAAAGCCACAGCCGAAGAACAGGGCAAGGGCCCCCGCAACGAGGACGACGAGGAACCTCGCGGGCCGAATAATGGAGGCCAAAAATAGTTCCCTCCAGAGGTCAAAACCGTGAACATGATCTATGTCACGCACATACCAAAGAAGGAGCGGAAACACGCACTTCGGGATGTCTACGCCTTAGAGCCGGTAGCCCCAAAATTCAACCCGTGGTCGGCTTGCCCGATCACTTTCGACCGTCGAGACCATCCAACCAGTATACGTCATGGAGGAACGGCGGCTCTGGTGCTCGACCCCATCGTGGACGGCTTTCACCTCACTAGAGTCCTTATGGACGGAGGTAGCAGCCTCAATCTGATTTACGCAGACACCGTGAAGAAAATGGGGATTGACCCGTCAAGAATCAAACCCAGCAACACCACCTTTAAAGGTGTAATCCCAGGTGTTGAGGCACGCTACTCGGGATCTGTGGCATTGGAAGTCGTCTTCGGCTCGCCCGACAACTTCCGCAGCGAGGACTTGATCTTCGATATTGTCCCTTTCCGAAGTGGTTACCACACACTCCTCGGCCGGACTGCATTCGCCCGCTTTAACGCCGTCCCGCACTATGCATACCTGAAGCTCAAGATGCCAAGACCGAAGGGCATTATTACCATCAACGGTAATACCGAGCGCTCGCTCCGAACAGAGGAACACACGGCGGCTCTAGCCGCCGAAGTCCAAGCCGCCGAAGAAGCGTCTCAAGCACAGTCTACTACCAAGCCACTGGATGCGCGTAAACGCTCCCGAGCTGCACCCTCCATTCCGGAGCACTCCCACGCTCACCCCAAATAGGAGCACGCGCCCCACAGCACGGCCCACCTAGTTGCGAAGTACGTGCCTCGGGTGCACAACTTCGCGCTCAAAATTCCATGGGCAGTTGTGGGGAAACATGACACAAAGACCAGGAGGCTGGCTCAACCGACCGATGGCCTACATATGTCTTCACATCAACATTGTCAACGGGCACCATCTAGGGCCCGATCAGTGTCAAACTGATATACCACGGCGACTTCTCAAGCCCCTTTTTCAAGGGCTTGTCCGCCAAAGTTTACTACTTCCGCCGAACACACGGTGGACAGCTTCGCTTCCACGGAAGCCTCTTGAAGAGCAAAGGCGCAGACGTGCAGCAGGGCGTAGTAGGGACGTCAAACCACTCATGAAGGCCCTGTGTAAACCTTTACTCTCAATATATTCATTTCTTCAAAAGTATCTATTAAAGTTACTTCGGCAATCCGGATTGTACGGTTGGACGTCACACATTCAAAGGAAATAAAGACCACTTTATTATGGTATACTCGTGCAGTCATTCACGTTGCATATTCCTTTCCGCCTTTTCCGCCGAAGTAAACTATCACGATACATCCATTGCAAACCGGATAATAGACCGGGGGCTCGAACATAGATCTCGCCTTAAACTTTATACCGGCACTTATTTTTATTTTATGTGCTCGGCGTCGCGGATATTGCATTATATGAATCAGTTCTGAATTGCGTCTTTGGTCAATAGTTGGGTTGCCCGGCTCCTGTGATTACCCTCTTACGTTCCGCACTGTTCGGCTAAGAGGGTAAAGGGAGAACCACTGCGATTGTACTTCTAGCTAGCCTGGTTAAGTACCTCAGTGGAGAAAGCCGAAAACTGACTGTCCCAATAAGCGAGAACTGGTCGGTGATCCGATGACTGGTGTTAACCTAAAATCGTTGGAGGTTAGTCCGTGTTATACGAAGGGTTCTCTGTTACAGAAACCATGTGATCAACCGCGGCTTGTCCGAATATCACAAACACCGGGGGCTCGTCACCGGCCCCCACCGTCAAGCTCCTCTGGCTAAGTGAAAGCACTAAAACCGCATAGTCTGATTGCCTGGTTTTCCGTACATACAACCGCCTCCGGGCACCGAGACGTCGGCTAAGGGTTTACGTATTACGAGAAAACACCCCATGCAATATTTGCAAGGGGGCTGAAGCGGACGACTGGTAACTTTCAGATTACAAACGGTCGCACAGGAGTCAAAATTAACATAAGCGGGCATCTTTGTTCATAGCCGAACAATTTGCATTAAAACAAAAGTTTCAACTCCTTGGTCACAAGGAAGCTACATCTACTCATAAATTACATCTTTCGAACACTGGGCCTCTACTGCCCGAGCACCGTCCATCACGACGGGAAAGTACTGCTCGGGACGCCTATGCTCCTTCCCTGGTGGCGGAGGTCCGGTGGCCATCTCGGCTGGCTTTATCTTCGGCCAATGTACCATTGTCTTGCCGAAGGCCATCCGAGCGCCCTCGATGCATGCGGAGCGCTTCCAGGCGTCGACCCGAGAAGGGGCGTCATATAGCCTCTGCACCAAACCGAAGTAGCTGCTCGGCAGCGGCTCCGACGGCCATAGCTTGACGCAGAGGTCCTTCATCACCGGCTCCGCCATCCGATGCAGCTCCATCAGCTGCTTCATTTGATTGTTGAGGAGGGGAGGGTGTTCGGGCGCTTGAAATTGCGCCCAGAAAAGCCTCTGCTCGGCCCAACCCTCCTGGCCGGCGAAGAACCTCGCCACATCAGCCGCACTCTTCGGGAGGTCCGCAAAGGCGCATGCGGAACGCCATACCCGCGTGAGCAACGCGAACCTGTTACCTCCAAAGACACTTTGTAGCAAGTACGGCTTCCCGTCCGCAATAAGCCTGACTTGGCGGAGTTCTTCTTGGTAGCCGCGCGCCTCTATCCGTGCTTCCATAGCCACCGCCGCCACCGAGGTCAGCTCGGCGGCCTGCTCCTTATTCTTCCGCTCGAGGGCCTCACACCTTGTGACGGCATCCCCGAGCTCTTGCTGCACTTCCAGCACCCTGGCCTCATGCTTCTCACTAGCGGTTCTCACCGCCGCCAGCTCGGCAGCCGCCTGTTCGGTTGTCGACTTTTGCGCCACCGCATCCAACTGAGCTGTCCTCAGTGCGGCCTTGAGGCTTTTGACCTCCGCGGTGGCAGCTGCAGTACAATCGGTTCCCTCCGTTAGGATACTATGAACCCTGCTTACAAAACAACGGCTGTATTCAATATTACAGCTCGGACTTACCTAGCGCCTCGTCGAACCTTTTGTTTACCAGGCTCAGGTCATCTTCGGAACTCTTCAGCTTCCGATTCAGCTCGGCCAACTCTTCGGTGTTGGCGGCTGCGGCCAAAGATGATGCCTAGGCATTATTATACACATGTTAGTATCCGGGATATTGATTCTCGATCCTCTGACAGGCTTTGCCCAAGCCAGTCAGTGTCTCGGGGGCTACTGTGTATGAGGCTATACATTTACGCAAATGAATTATTCTAAGGAAAAAGCATTACTTCGCTCACCTTGAAGCCGGTAAGAAGGCCACTAAAGGCCTCCTTCAGTCCGTTGTCCACGGACCAAATACTTTGCAACACCGCGCCGATGAGTGCACGGTGCTCTTGGGCGATAGAGGAGCTGGTTAGAGCATCCTCCATCTCGACCGACCACCCGGTCGACGCCTGCTCTGGGGCAGGCGGGGGTGGCGGCGGTGCTTCGGCCCCTTCCTTCTCGAAGTCCGGAGCGCCGGACTCTGGACGCCTGGACGTCTTCGGAGTCGTCCTCGGAGAAAGCTCGGCTTGTCCGGGCTCCTCCTCTAAATTCACCAGAGGGGCCCTCCCCTCCTGGTCTTCGGCGACCGAGGTGTTCGCCTCGGCCATGATAGTGTCGCCCCGTCCCCCCGCGTGCGGCACGGGAGGGGTCCTCCTCGATAGGACCTCCTCGGCCTCCTTGACGATCGGGGGAGGTGAGGCACGGGATTCGGTCCCGCTCTCCGCTAGCGCTGCCGGTGGAGAATCCCCCTCCGAGACTCGGTCGGTGGGGAGATCGCGCAGCGGGCAACAAAATTATAAACAGAAACGCCGTCAATATTAGACCCAGTTCGGCTGAAGACGGTCGAAGCAGTTACTAGAATGCATACCTTTGAGCCTGTGGCTTGGCCCTGGGGATCCTCCGAGGAACCTCTTCGGAGGCCTCAGAGTCCTCGGCAGAGGCTGAGCTATCGCCGGACAAGGTTATCTTGGCCTTGCGCGTTCTTTTGGGAGCGGGTTGTGGCGGCGACTCCTCGGCGCCCTCGGACGCCGCTCTTTTCCCTGTTCGGGAGGAATCGTCTTCCTCCCCGTCCTCTGCCTGCTCCTTCTCCTCCTCTTGCACGGAGGGAGCATTGGTGTCCCCGGATCTAGCACCCGGGGGTCCTCGGGAGTGGAGGCCCTCTCTGGCCTCCCCCTGTTGGTCCTTCTTCTTCTCCTTCCTTTCCGGCGCCGCGTACGGCTCCACGGCCAGCATGGCCGTCAGGAGGGACGTCCTGGATCCCTCTGGCAGCGGCGCCGGACTGTCGATCCGCTGGGCCTTCTTCAGCCAATTCTGCGGATGAAAAGTAGCAAAGCTGAGTACCTTGTTAAAGGGGAACAGTTTGGATAAAAAATACAAAATCGCTCATACCTCCCATGGAGGATTTGCAGCATCGAGTCTGATGTCTTCCTCCTCGGCCGGCTAGTCCTTCTGCGGCCTGAATAGCGCCCTCCACAGTTGGGCGTGGGAGGTGCGGAAGAAGCTGCGCACGGTGGCCGGGTCTCCGGGCTTATAGGCCCACATGGGGGAAGCCCTGTCCTGGAAAGGGAGGATTCGGCGGCCGAGCATGATCTGGATCACGTTGACCAGCGCGACACCCTTCTCTATAATTTTGGCAATTCGGCTCTGCAGCAGCACCACCTCCTTATTCGGCCCCCAGTCGAGGCCCTTCTTGGTCCATGAGACCAGCCTTGTAGGGGGCCCGGAGCGGAAGGCCGGAATCGCCTCCCAATTTGCGCGCCTCGGCTCTGTGATGTAGAACCATTCCTTTTGCCAGATCTTGACGGTCTCGGTGAAGGTACCGTCCGGCCACTCCACTCGCGGAAGCTTGCTGATCATTGCCCCCCCGCAATCCGCCTGCTGGCCATCAACTATCTTCGGCTTGACGTTGAAGATCTTCAACCACAGACCGAAGTGTGGCCGGACTCGGAGAAAGGCCTTGCAGACGATGATAAAAGCCGAGATGTGGAGGAAGGAGTTCGGCGTGAGGTCATGGAAGTTGAGCCCGTAGAAGAACATGAGGCCCCTGACGAAGGGGTGAAGGGGGAAACCCAAGCCCCGGATGAAGTGGGGCACGAATACCACTCTCTCGCCCTGCCGCGGCGTGGGGATGGCCTGGCCCGCCTCCGGAGCGCGGTGGGCGATGTCGGCCGGGAGGTAGCCCTCGCTCTTCAACTCCAAAATGGCGCTGTTGGTAACGCTAGAGGCCTCCCACTTGCCCTTGGACCCGGAACCCGCCATTGCTAGATTGGGCGGGTGGAAGGGAAGGTTTTTGAGAGGGAGGGTGGATCTGGGCGTTGGATCTCAAGAGATGGGGAAGGCAATGGCGAAGGGGGGAAATGAGAGCGTATGAAAGGAACGAAGGTTGTGCCCCTTTATGGGCTGTAAAAACACACGGTCCCTTTACTGCGCCGCAGTCCTCGCCATTTTCCCATACAACCGTGCCATTATGCGCGCATGGGGGGAAACGGGTTATTGATCATATCCCTTGAAAATAGGACACGATCTCCATATTGATGGGACGTGCCAATGAAAACTGCCTCAAACCGCGAATAGAGTTCTTTTATAAACCAACTCGCAGTCGTGGCAAGGTGTGACCCTTCGGTAAAAGTTGTTAGGTGAGGACACTGCTCACACCGAAGCGACTAGCCTTCGGGGCTAAGTTATTATTATACTTCGTTACCGAGGTACAGCTCGGCGTATATACGACCGGACAATGCTTGAGAATACAACTCGGAGTAATACCGGCCTGTTACCGGTGTTACGGAGGAAAGTGAACTGGTCCACGAAGCCAATGGTGTTCGGCGTCTACCTCGGCTTCGAAGACTAGTTCGGGGGCTACTGAGGGTGTCCCGGACTTGGGGGTACTCGGGCTGCCGGCCTATCTCTCATAGGCCGGGCTGGTGGGCCGCCCTCTACTCGTTGATGGAAGGCTGGATTGTGGGCGACCCCGTGTATCAGAAGGAAACCTCCAAAGACTTGGCGTCTCCTCCAAGAAACAATTGGCATAACCGGCATGTTTGTCCCCTGATGGTAACCGACCATGTGTAACCCTAGGACCTCCTGGTGTCTATATAAACCAGAAGGCCTAGTCCGTAGAGGATGATATCCATTACCTAGGGTTTAGCCCAGTCGATCTCGAGGTAGATCAACTCTGTAACCTTCATACAATCACATCAATACAACCAAGCAGGACGTAGGGTTTTACCTCCTTGAGAGGGCTCGAACCTGGGTAAATCGCTGTCTCTACGTTTCCTGTTACCATCGACTCCTTGACCCATAGTTCGGATCCCCTACCCGAGATCTGCCGGTTTTGGTACCGACAGGAGGCCCAACACGAGTCTACAAGAATAAGTTGTGTAGTAGACATCAAATCACCTTGGCCTATTTGATTTGCAGGATCCTCAAAACGCAGGAATCGCAAAAATATAGGATTGTTCTCTTTGGATGGGAATGGCTTGGATTGGAGTATAGGATTAGGATTGTGTGTTTGATGTCATAGGAAAGACAGATGAATTTTTAAAATACTCCTAGGTTGGAGTAGATGCAGGATTTCCTATATTATTAAATGTAGCACAATAGCTTTGTCCATCCAGCTTACTGTGGGAAAGGTCATTTCTGGAAGAAGACAATGGAGAAGAGGCTTCAGCGAAGAGTGAAATTATGGTTGCTTCGCCCGTGACTTTGTGATTTGATGCCTCATTGCTTTGTGATTTGTGATAGTAGAAGGGAGTAGACTTTGTGCTCTATGCATGCGTCCATGCAAGGGAGAAAGAGGAGAAAGGTTGCATTTTTTTTATTCCTTCAATCAATTTGGCATCGGCGCACCACCGAGTTCCGGTTCCCTCTTTTTTTGGCTTTTGCAGCACCCTTCACAATGGTTCCCATCGATGCCAAAAGCTATTTTACCATTTGGCTACACATTGTGGATGCCCTTAAGCGTACCACTTGGTTTTGATTAGTAAAGAGGAGGTGCTTTTGCCGCGCGGAGGAGGTTGGCCTCACAGTTTGCTAACATGCGGTCCCACGTGTCAGTGATGTACCAAGCCGATCCGCGTCCCACATGACTACATGAGGCAGAACAACGGCAGAAGCAACTTCAGCGAAGAGTGAAATGATGGTTGCTTCGTCCCTCCAACTTATACTGCGGGAAAGCTGCAGCTTTTTGATTTGACGCCTCATTGCTCAATACTACTGCGGCGCCACGACTGGGGTGCGTCCCCCTGCTGCTCTGCACTGTTATTTGGTGCATGGCACGTGGACCCGGATGCTAGATGTCCCACATGTCAGCGAAAGGGAGTAGAACATTTATGAAAGCGAGCGCTCCACTCTTACGACGGAGGAGTACAAGACACGGCGGCCCAGTGAACTGTAACTTGTACTGTACTACTGTACTAGTACTATGTGGTAGTCTTGTACTACTCTTGTACCCCTTGGTTTTGCTGTTTCGCGTGATCCATCGATACAAACCCGATTAAGCAGGCGAGGCCGAGTCTTTTCCCGTGCGGTAGGTAGGGTAGTTTGGCATAGTCGGTTTGACAGAGAGACCGAGAGAAAGATGTGAAATGCTTGAATGTGTAGTGGGCCCTTTTTTGTGTCATGTGTGTTTGTAGTTGAACCTTTTAGATCACTAGATGATACTAGCCATACATTTCAACACAATTTTAATGTATGCAACATGAATAATTGAAGTAACAATGTGAGATCTAAAACTTAAAATACATATGATTTATTGTGTTAGAGTATAGTAGTACTGTATTGCATAGTTGTTAGATATAACATGCGAGAACGTGTAGGGACGTACTTTTGGAGGGCATACAGAGAGAAATTCGGCATAAAGTGGATTCAAATATTTGTATTCATCATCATAGCATTTGTAACTCATATCTAGAGTTTATACAGTAGACGTGAATGCTTGTTCGCTCTTACGAAACCAGTACAACAATATTGGGGTGGCGTGCGCCAATTTAGAGCAAGTACAATAGTAGGCTATACGCTCGCTTACATGGCATTTTTGTCTATGTGGAAGAGAGAGACAAAGGAAAAGTAGGGAGTGGGCTCTCATGCAAGAGCCAACCTCTACACGTGCTCCCAGGTAAAATGAGTAAATGAGAGGAAAGAGAAAGAGAGAAAGTGAAATAAATCACTAAGCTAAGAGCCAACCTTATAGCCAACCCTGTTGTATGAGTAGATGATATTGTTAGCTCTTGATGACATGGCAATTTCATAGAGCCAACTGCCAGCTATATTATTAACCATGCTCTTAGGCGTGGGAACTTGGCCTAGTTGGCTCCACGGAGAGAGCGAGAGAAGAGATAAATACACTGGCGGTCACTGTATTTGAAGCGAAAGCATAATACGGTCACCGGACGTCAGAATACGCTCATTAGGGTCACTATATACGTTTGACGGTGATTATACAGTCACTCGCTCACCGTTCAGCATCCTATTGCACTCTGTTGATCGGCCAAATAGTCTATGTGGCACTATGTTGACTGGTTAAATTTGCCACGTTCCTTGTGGGTCCCACCTGTCAGTTGGCAAAGGAAAGAGATAAGATAAACATAAATTTACGCAGGCGCGACAAGACTCGAACCCTTGCGCGTGAACCACTTGGCTGTGTATGTGTGTGTCAGGGCCTGATGTGTGTGCATGCACGTGTAGGTTGAGCACTCGAGCGTAAGCGTGTGTGTTGGTCGTGTGGTGAGTGCATGCATGCGTGCGTGCGTGCGTGTCTACGTGTGGGTGCATGCATGCGTGCATGTGTGCGTGTGAGTGTTGCATGCATGCGGTTCGTGTGCATGCGTGCGTGTGTGTATAATCACCACACTAGATCTTGTGTATTAAAAGAACCAGTCAACCAGCACAGCATACCAATACAAGGCCACCTTGTCCGCGCCACTTTGAATCTCTTCTACTAGTGATACCCATCGTGCAATATTTTATTTTCGTTTGTTTACATTCTTATACCCACTGACAGGTGGGCCCTATGGTAGTGAGATAATGAGCGCTGATGATGCAACACTAGATGCGCCACATGGACTGTTTAACTGGTCAACTAATCATGTCTTCAACAAATACAGAGCTCTACGGTGAGCCTGTGACTGTATAACAACCACAAAACGTATATGGTGACCGTAGTGAGTGTATTGTGAAGTCTAGTGATCGTATCGTGCTTTCGCTTCAAATAAAGTGATTGTCGGTGTATATCTCGCGAGTGAAAGATGGAACACGCGTGAATGTGACGGGGCGTACTTTTAGAGGGCCTAGAGATAGTTTCTATGCATACGTGAAAGAGGCGTAGAGAGAGAGATGCTCTTCGTTTCTCTTTATTATGACTAACTTCATAGTATAAAAATATAAACATTCACAATGCGGAATAAATATCATTGGATGCACCATGCAATTAACTTTCGTACTCCATATAACTTTGCAGTATTGTATAGATGTAGATTTTATAAAATAAATTTTGGCCACACTTTGCATAGTTCTAATTCAAAAGGAATCTTGTATGCGAAGTAAACGTGAACAGAGGGCTTTTTAGATCAATGGAGCACATGATAAGATGCAACATGTGTGAATGTGTAGTTTACGTATTTGGCAGGGCCTGGAGAGGGTATGTGTACGTATTCGAGAGAGGCGCGGATAGAGGGGGTGTGTGTGTGCGATGAGAGATAGATATCACGAGAAATGAGAGAGGTCTAGAGAGATAGATACGAATAGGATATGTCTCGACGAGAGATGGTCTTGAGTGTGCGTATGCAAGGGAGAAGGGGAGAGAGACATGAGCAGAAATAGTGTGTGGGGTGTGTGTGTGTGGTATGCATGTGTGGGTGTGACAAGATACCGAGACCTAGGGGTAGGGGTGTGTGAGGTCTGGTGGGCCGAGGTGAGGCCCCCGGTCGGTTCCGTCTTGCGCCACATTGGTCCGCCCGTGACACATTATACGGAGACCCCTGGAGGACTAGCCGCACAAGACAAAGAAACCAGAGTCGCGAAGGACTTTGTGTCCACTGACAAAGCCGGCTAGGAATTGTAACCCTGGGCCCCGGGTATGTTTATACAAGCCTAGGGCCTAGTTTGTCGATAGCATACACAGAATCCCTTGGTATTCATGTAGTGTACTCTGTACACACCCTACTCACAAATATACATGACCGGGGGTAGGGTATTTCCTGGATCGCAAGGGCCCGAACTAAGGTAAATCCTTGTCTCTTATTACCATGCATCCAACCTAGCTGTAAGGGATATCGTACTGAATGCTCTGCTAGAATCATATTCGTCAACTAGTAAGAGAGGTGGAGATCGACAATGCGTGCGAGATAGGCCTAAGCGTTCGGGAGACACGTAGGCAGGTATATGTATAGAGAAAAGGGTCGATGTAGATCGTGCGTGCCTATGCGTGTGAAAGAGTTCTTATGACAGAGACTAGTGAAAGGAGTCGTAGATAGTTGTGAGATAGAGGGAGGGAGGGTGATATACATAGACAGCGTGTGTGCAAGAGACACCTCAGGAGTGAGTGTGAGGATGTGCGAGAGAGAAGGCCGATGGATATACAGCGTGTGCGCGTATGTGTGAGAGAGAAAGATAACACGTGTGTGAGGAGGGTACGTGTAAAATACTGATGTACACATCAATTTAAAATATAAATGGTATCCAAATATTTGGATGGGATCATGATATTCGCGATTCACGTATGGAACGATCATTGGTGTATCAAACATCCATATTCTGTCGAATTTGAGCATGTGTATGGTATTATTCGACATAATTGATCCATAGAGTCAGTATTTTGAAATCCAGGCAATGCATGGCTTTAGCAATTCAAATATAAACGTGATTATAGTTTATGTTGTGTGTGTAAAGCACATTATACATACAAAAGATACATAGTGAACATTCTAAATAGCTAGCTAGGAACTAGCATACGTTTGAAATCAACTTACGGTGGTTTCAAATATTGGAATTCAACATGAAGTGCATTCAATTATTTGAATTCGAGATCATGGCATTTGTAAATCATACCTAAATTAAGGGTGCAACAATCTTTGCTTTGCTTTTGTACATAATAACATATAGTCGTGTACAAAATACATTCAAATTTACCACCTCCATTCCAAAATAATAGTAGTTATAGGATTTTCAAGAGTCAAAATTTCAAAAGAAGCGTATAATTTAATGAGGTTTTCAATCATACAAGGTCAAATTTAATGAGGTCTATTAAGGTCAATCCTAATAGTTCAAGAGTACTGTAAACGTGAATGCTTCTGGTTCAAAATTTTGAACGAAGCGCTAAAAGAGCCTCTCCTCGCCCGAAACCGCGCGAGACCAATGTTTGGTAGAAGGAAATTACCATCCTAACTCTGACCCGTGAAGCCTATCGGCCCGACGTCCAGAAGTCTAAACCGGGGTAGGTTTGTAACTTCACCGAGACGCCACACAACCACCTCTGAAAAACATTCATATACCGCGGGCGCCTAAACACCAATGCACTCGGCCAAAATCACTCCCGCCCACAATTTTGGACACGTGAGATTACCGTCCTACCCCCGATCTACAGCATGTCCGAAATTTTAGATGGGGGCAAAGTTTGTAACTTTCCCCAAATTTCAAATAAGCGCATCCCGGAAACATGGTTCCCCCTTAGCTTCCCCCCTCCCCCGTCTGATTCCCCATTCAAACTCCGTGGGCGCCAAAACTCCCTCTCCACCAGCCGCGAAACCCCAGCCTCCTCCGTCCGCCACCCCATCGCACCGATCCACCGCCGCCATCCTCCATCACGCCGGAGCCGATACCCCAACGTCGTCGTCCACCGCAACCTCAACCGCAGTGCCCTCCAGGACTTAGCAGTTGAAGCAGGCAGAGCTGCCTCCACGACGCGGACGTGCATCGTACCCGAGCTACTTCAACCCCTCCGTCCTGCGCCTCACCGCTGTTGCTCCAATGTCGCAACCGTCCACCACACCGGAGCTGTTCCCACTACGCCGTCGTTCGCCGCCTCGGATCTGCTTCTCTGCCGCTGACAGAGGGCCACCGCACCACACTCGACAACTTGGCCATGGGTGCATCCAAGGCTCCACTGTCCTCCACAACATCTGATTTCTAGCAAACCACAAGAAGATCGTCGAAAAATCATAAGGAGGACACAGCATGGCAAGCCAATATTGGCACTCCTCTTCCCTTATTCTTGCAAATCTTACATGTCTGCTCGCATGGTATTCATCCCACGAAGGAAACTAGCTGACCACTTCTTACTGCACATTCTTCCTGATACTAGATGTTCCAAGTAACTCGCGATGCACAAGGTTCCCCCCATTTACTATTTCACTTTAGCTAGAGGTTCATCGCCTGCCTGGATTTCAATTCAGTGTCAGTTGATTCCCAATTAAAGGAAGCACCACCCGCGGAGGCGCGCGGAGCACCTAGTCCGCCGATTCACCGGGGAATCAACGCCTCAGTGTCTATATTAGAGGTGTGTGTTGCGCAGGAGCTACTGGCGCCCGATCCGGAGGTCCGCCGGGCTTAAAGGGATGGTCGGGGGGCACTTCCAAGCACGGCGGTGGGGTGAGGTCGAGGGGAGGGCGGGGTGGCGGAGGCAGGGGTCTGGGTCGGTTGTCGTTGGCGATTCGAGGAAGATCATCAACAGTGACTGGCGGGAGGTAGATGAAGGCCATCTGCCCGTTCCTTGTAGATCGGATGGTGCAGAAAAAATTGACTGACCTATTTGTTTTCAGTTGATTGTTATTTTCATAGGACCACATGTGGTGGTTTGCTGGAGGATTACCTGCACTTCCCAGCCATCCCTGTGCTCATATTTCAAAAGCCTAGAATCTAATTTCGTGTGCCATGCATGTTGTAGAGCTATTATATGTCTGTCGTCATTTATTTTTGACCCACATGCTATTTGATACTTTTACACTGCACTACTTGTGCACAAACTACACCCATACTCTCTCACTATTGTTTTATTATGCATGGGTGTTTCAGAATCTCAACCACGGTATTCTAAAAAGAAAACACAACTGTTGCTCCAGTTTGCATCGAGGATTGGAAAGGCGCGGTTTGATGCTCTAAAGAAGAGTGTAGTGTCATTCGATGAAGACTGTCAACGTAGCTCTGTAGTTGATGACCCCATTCGCCATACACCAGCATCGCAGGTGCTTGCTTTAACTTCATGGTGTCATATGTGGTTGCATGTTGCATATGGTGTCTACCTTGTATATTGCTTCTAAATTGGTTAAATTGCATCTGCTTAGCCATATATTGTGAATATGACATGAATTCCTGTTTTTGTTACATACTGCATATGTTTATTAACCATGTTCTTACATCAAACTAATGTTCTTGTGTATCCCTCATCAATCACTTATGATGAGACAGTCAGACGGGTGGGTTAGTGTGAGACGCGCTACTCTTTTAAAGAGTGCAGTGTTATCCTCCCCACATGATTCTCAACAAACAGCAAGGCTAGATGAAGATAGTCAATGTAGCTCTGTAGTTGGTGACCGCATTTCCCCTACACCACCATCGCAGGTGCTTGCTCTAACTTGGCAGTGTGATATGTGGTTGCATTTTGCATATGGTGTCTAGCTTGTAATTCTTCTAATTTGGTTAAATTGCATTTGCTATTCTGCTTAGTTTACACATTATACCTGTTAATGTGACATGCCTTCCTATTTTTGGTACATACTACATCTGTCTATTAACCATGTCCTTACATAAAACTAATGTTCTTGTGTATCCCGCATCAATCACTTATGACGAGACACCTTTAGTATATGCCGCTTGATATTTGTTGCATCTTGCATATGATTTATAGCATGTACTGCGTCTAATTTGTTGAAACACCATTTATTATGAGAGGCTTTTAACTTGGCAGAGTCATATTGGTTGCATCTTTCATGTAGTGTCTACCTTGCATTGCTTCTAATTTGTTGAAATGGCTTCTGCTTAGTTTACACAAATAGGTGTGAATATGCCATGCCGTCCTGTTTTTCGTACATATTCCATCCTCGTATCATGTGTTTGCCTTACATCCAAGTAGTGTTCGTCAGTATCATGCATGAATGAGTTCTGAAGAGTGTTTTTTATTCCTTTTTCTTGTCGTTTGACTTGACAATGCAAAATTAATAAAGAGAAAGGAAATTAGCAAGGCAGTAGATGATGGTGCTCCTTCTGACCAACTGAAACGGAGGGTCTCTACAGATTCTACTCCGCCATCCTCCAAACAAGATTTGCAGCACAACACATGCATAGACAGTCAACGTAGTTGTGTTGATGATGAGCACATCTCCCCTACCCAACCATCACAGGTGCTCGCTCTAACTTGGCACTGTTATATGTGGTTGCATGTTACGTATGATGTCTAGCTTGTATTGCTTCTAATTTTGTTGAATTGCATCTGCTTAGTTTACACATTATACTTGTGAATAAGACACGTGTTCCTGTTTCTAGAACATTCAATATCTGTCTATCATGCCGTGTTCTTACATCAAAGTACTACTGTTGTGTAACCTGCAACAATCACTTATCATAAGCCATATTTAACTTGGGAGTGTGATATAGGTTGCATCTTGCATTGTTTTCTAGCTTGTACTGCTTCTAATTTGTTGAAATGGCACTTATGACGAGACAGTTTTAACTCGGTAGAGTGACATTCGTTGCATCTTTCATACGGTGTCTAGCTTTCATTGCTTCTAATTTGTTGAAATGCCTGCTGCTTAGTTTACACATCATAGGTGTGAATATGCAATGTTGTCCTTTTTTCTTACATATTCAATCCTCCTACCATGCGGTTGCCTTACATGAAAGTAGTGTTCGTCAGCATCATGCATCAATGAGTTCTGAAAAGCGAATTTTATTCATTTTTCTTGTGGGTTTGACTTGACAAGGCAAAAAAAAAGAGAGATGAAGGAAAAAAGTAAGGCAGGGGCTGATGGCGGTCATCTGGCGCCACCGGTAAGGAGGCGCTCTAGAGATTCTGCTACTACTGCTAGTGCAGTAGAAGTTCCAAGTAAATATGATGTGCCCAACAACCCTACTCCAGCATCCCAGGTGCTTTCTCTAGCTTGGCAGTGTGATATTTGCTTGCATGTTGCATATGGTGTCTAGTTTGTATTGCTTCTAATTTGATTAAATTGCATCTGCTTAGTTTACACATTATACATGTTAACATGGCATGTCTTCCTTTTTTTGCATATACTACATCTGTCTATTACATGTTCTAACATCGAAGTGATGTTCGTGTCTATCTGCATCAATCACTTATGACGAAACACCTTTAACTTGGTAGTGTGATATTGTTTGGATCTTGCATATGATTTATTGTTTGTACTGCTTGACATTTGTTTAAATGCCACTTATGACGAGACACTATTAACTTGGCAGAGTGATATTTGTAGCATCTTTCATATGGTGTCTAGCTTCCATTGCATTGCTTCTAATTTATTGAAATGCCTTCTGCTTAGTTTACGCATCATAGGTCTGATTATCTCATGCCGTCCTGTTTTTCGTACATATTACATCCTCCTATCATGCGGTTGTCTAACATCAAAGTTCAATGCGTCTGAATCACACATCAATTAGTCATGAAGAACTAAAATTTTATTCCTTTTTCTCATGGGTTTGACTTGTCATGGAAAAAAAGAGAGGAAGGTACACAGAATGGTAGGGGATGGTGTTACTACTCGGGAGGCACGAACACGGAAGCAGAACAGCTCTGCAGATTCTGCTGGTACTGATAGTGCAAGAGAAGGTCGAAGTCCACCGGATAAATGTACAAACAAAGTATCCCCTGCTACACCACCTGCAAAACGTACCAAAGACAAACGAACCAAACAAGCAACGACAGCCCTAGTGGTTGCAGCACCTTCTTCCACAGTACCAACATGTGCATGACTTACTCGTTCGTCAACTCTGCTAGCGGCAAGTTCCCAAGCTCCTTTGCCACCTGACACTACTTCCGAAGAAATCTTGGCACAAGAGGACTTGGCAAGATCAGATGAACCTTGTGAGCTTCAACACCAAGACGGTAGTTGATCGAGTCAAGTTACAGTTGCTTGCTTCTTTATATGTAGTCTCACAGTTTGATGTACACTAACACTTCCCATGTTCGTTGTTGAACTAGCACCTAGGCGCAAGAGGAAACAAACATTAGGGATAATGCTCGACAGGTTAACTAAATCTAAAGGAGGAAGAATGAAGATCCATTTTGAGTCAGGTTTAAAAAGGCCACGTGATGCTGCAGAGTCAGCCAAGTTAGTATCAGAGACAGCCGTTGCTGTTAGGTGTCATGTACATATCCTCCCAACATGGATTCAGTACAGGAATGACAAAGACGAAATCCAGTTTAACACCTTCCTCGACCACTTATCTGTAAGTATGGTTATTTATGGAACTTAGTAATATCGTCTTGCTCTATCTCATACTTTCTAGGTTGCTGGTAATGAGACTCCGATAATTTTGAACAGATGAGGTTCAAGTTGGATCGGCAAGATGATGCAACCAGACAAGCATGCACTCATGTTTTCAAGTCTGCTCCGTGACAGTATCGGTATAATCTGAGGAAAACTCACTTTGAAGGCAAGGCTAACAATGAACTTGCCCAAACATCTCCAGTGGAAAATATAACGGATGAAGACTGGACAGCCCTTGTTAAACACTGGTCTGATCCAAAGTATCAAGTATGTTATATAGATGTGATCAGATCACATGTTAAACTCCTATTTACGCATGTCCCTCACAAATCTATCTTCTTCTAGGTGAACTGTTCAAAGAACAAGGCCAACCGTACGAAAGTGAAATTCCAACAGACGACAGGATCTCGTAGCTATATTGCACACTGCGAGGCTCTGGTAACTAGCTGCTGTTTCACTCTTTTGGCTGTGCCATATTATCAGATCTATATTGACTTGTTCCAAATGTAGAGGAAAGCCCGCAAGGACCAAAAAGAACCTGAACCAAATGCGGTGGAAATCTTCAAGGACCGTCACACCAGCAAGACGAAGGGCATGACTACACCAGTCAAAGCCGCTGTAGTAAGTCCTTAATCCTAAGTCCCTTTGAACTACTAGTTACTCTGACTTGTGGTGCATTGAACTGCATGGTTTGCAACCAATGTCTATTACTCTTTTCAATTTTATACACAGTTGTCTGAATGTATCATTGCACTTTACAAGGTTTAAAAGAGAGGAACGATGTTCCTTTGCTCTTGATCTGTAATCTAGTTTCGTGCTGCACACAATGTTACAATTGCCTGTTTGTCTGATCTCAGTAGTTTTGTGATATGAATGATGTCATACTATGCTCACCGTATTATAAACTTTGTCTCTTTATCTTAGCTGTCAATACAATGTGAAGAAATAGACAATACATTAGCCATGGTATATGGTAATATGTTTGGAACCTGGTTTTATTATGTACTTTGGAGTAAAATACAACTAATATTTTACACGGGTTCACCAAAATAAGTTCTGTATATAAACCAAAGCTATTCTGTTTGGTTTTCCTGCCTCATTAATAACTTCTGTTCTGGTACTACTAATGTACAAACTCAACTTTTCAGCAAGCTATGGAACAAATGGTGGAACCGCAACAACCTCCTGAAGGTGATGAGGCAACCATAACCACAATGTCACCTCTTGCTGCAGTGGGTCAGTATCTCTCCACTAACAGTGCCAAAAGCACCTTCCTGCGTAATACTGGGTTGGTTGTTAAGGCAACCTCGTCCAAACTGCCTCATGAACAAGATCTGCAAGCTCGACAGAATGATATATCCGCGCTCCAGACACAAGTCCAATCCCTAACAGAGACCCTTTGTGAAACAAGAACAACCATTGTTCGATGTCGTCAAGATATGCATGGTTTTGAAACCAGACTATCAGACATTTGCTATGTTGTTCAGGAGCCTAGGAGAAATGACAGGGAAGTTTATGGTGCTCCATCAGACACTACAGCATGAAAACGTACCAGTCAGGTCAAATCATCCGAGCTTCTAAACTTCTGACGGTGCATTTACTTTTATGCCAACCCTCCTTTTGTTATATGGCTGTAATTTGTTTTGTTGCGTTACAAAATTGTTCTTAACGGGCAGCGACCGGCTGAAGAAAACAGCAAGCAGTTTTTGTATAGTGTAGGGTGTTCCCTATATTTGCACGGGTGGCGAACTTTGATGCCCAGTGGATGTAATGTGTGCAATCACCGTAATAGCCTAGCGTTAGTTGCTTGCTTATTTATTTCCTCGTAGTCATCTTTTTCCTCGGTTTCTTAGTGGCCGCAATAACCATGGGCCACATACGGCCCGTGGTAACCATGGGCCTACTACCTGCTGTAGTGCCCAAGGGCCATCTACGGGCCGTAGGATCCGTGGGCCAAAAGCAGACCGCATTATGGGCCGTAAACGGGCCATAGTGGGAATGGTCCATTTAAGGGCCCGTAGCATAACGGGCCGTTAACAGGCTGAAAGTCATCACAGGCTTAATTCTATCGACGGTCATAACGGGTCGTTAATGGGCCGGAATACATGATGGGCTGAAAATGGCCCAATGGGTTAACAGACCACAAACGGGCCGATTGTAACCACGGGCTGAATCTGGCTCATTAGCATAACAGGCCAGTAACGGACCGTAAGTAATCGAGGGCCGGAAATGAGCCCAAGATTTTATGGGCCCTTAGAAGGCCGAGAGAAAACACGGGCTGGAAAGGGCCAACTAAATCATGGGCCGTTAATGGGCTCAAAGCCATTTACTTTTCATGATGGGCCAGAATCACCATGGGCCGTCAATGGGCCCAGAGAAACAAAAGGCCTAATATGGGCCGAAAGACGTCACAGACCATAGATGGGCCCAGAGAAACAAAAGGCCTAATATGGGCCAAAAGACGTCACGGGCCAGAGATGGGCCGAAAGTGACAACAGGCTGAAATCATAAGGCACGACCCACATGGCACTACTGGGCCGAATTTTGAAAGGCCATAACGGGCCGTGAGTACCCGGGCCGTAAATGGGCTGTATGCGAACAAGCCGTTAACATGCTTTCCTTGGGCCGGCCCGCTTACTTTTGACCAAGTCAAACGGGCCGGCCTTTTTAACGTAAATGGGCCACTATTGGGCCGTGCCACGTGTCGACGTATCATAGGTGTCTCGCGTCCAATGACTGTATGACATCTGTCCCAACGCCGAGCTGACACGTGGTTCCGCCGGCGAATGAGAAATTTACATGTGGAAAATCGTCATTGGTCAGGGTTGCTAACGGGCTATCGGATCCAAACCGGAACCCGATAGCTTAACGGTGAGCCGTTATGGTGAATGCCACGTGTCGGTTACCCTTGACGAAAACACTTCCATGACACGACATTTATCGTCATGGAAGTGGACACTTCCGTGATGATAATTTCAGTATTGTCATGGAACACTTCTACGACAGCACAGGTATGACTATCTTGATTCTGTCATAAAATTGTCACGGATGTACATGCATGACAGAAAACTTGACCTACTGTGACAAAGACGTATCATCACGGAAGTGTTTTTTTGTAGTGTTCGATGTTGGCAACAAGACTTCTTCTAGAAACCCCGAGATCTGATTTCACATCGAGATCGAGAGATCCGGCGTCTGCTACTCTTGGATCTGGCGAGATGCCAAACCCGAGAATATTAGCTCTCCATGGCAGTCCGCGGTGTACTCCATGTTGGCAGATCTTACGATCTGGCCTAGAGCGAAGATCTCGACATGGCCGAGGTGGCCAGTTGGGTCGACGACGAAAGTGGCGACGCCAAAGATAAACATCTGCCTCGGCACGAAGATCACGTCGGAACCGATCTGATCGTTGATTTGAACTCCCATCGCGTTGCAACGTTCACCTATCAGGACCTGTATGGGCCACCACTGTCGGAGCTAAATCCAGCAGATCCCTCGGTAGGGTATCCTAGCTAGGAGACTTGGGAATATGGTAACAGAGATAAGGGTTTTACCCAGGTTTGGGCTGTCATGGTGGAGATTATACCCTATGTCCTGCTCTTTGCTTTATTGCATTGGGGGTGTATACAAAGTACAAAGTACCGAGAGATTGAGATTGTGTCCTATGACGAGCCCGACCCCTAGCTTATATAACATACAAGGGGTCTTAGGGTTTACACAACTAGGTTGGCTACGTTGGTGGAGGTAGAATCCTGCACGACTCCGTCTTCTTGTCTTGCATGTCAAGTCTTCTGGAGTCATCGCGTATATCGCCATGTGCCACCCATAATGGCCATGGACGGAACTGACAAAGGGGTCCGCAGCCCGGCCCATCAGGCTGGGAACCGACGTCACTAGAGGTTAGCCATGGCATCGTCAGACGGGAAGCGATCGATGAGATCTGGACAACTGACATGTCTGGGTTGCCTGCCCGACTTGGGAAATTCATGTTAAACAACCATTCAAAGAAGACAATATCAAAACAAACATTTGTTCAAGCAATTACATTGCGCCCATTGCAGATCCCTTCAAAGCTTTCAAGGGGAACTCAGTTCATTAATTTGTTCAAGCAATTACATCATACGCCATTGCAAATCAAAGCTCTCAAAAGGGACTAAGTTCATTAATCTACTCAGTGCGGCCAACGCGGTTGCTTCCTAATAATCTTGGCCGGATCCACCCTATGACTTGCTGATGTCTTATGAGATGTTGACAACTTGTCTGGGAGACACCTCATCAACGTCGGACTCCGTGTCGCCCAGGCTGAACTTGTCGCCGTCGTCATCGTCGTTGTAATGCTCAAAGTAGTGGCGGCGCGAGAGGTTGCATTGGTGCTCCACTTCCGAATCCTTAATGGCCCACCACGACCCCTCCTCCTCCCGAGCCACCCGCAACTCCTCCGCCTGGCACTACCTGATGTTCGCCTCCTCCATCTCCAGCTCATGCTCATCGGTGTCACGGGGAAGGCTCCACCCTTGACGATGGGTTAAACATATCACCGACGCACCACCCTATGCCTTGCCATTGTCCGATGAGACGTCGACGACTTGCCTAGACGACACATCTTCGACGTCGGACTCCGTGTCTCCAGGAAGAAGTCGTCATCTTCGTCGTAATGCTCCAAGTAGTGGCGGTGTGAGAGACCGCATTGGTACTCCACCGAATCCTCGATGACGATGTCGACCACCCAGAGCAAAACGCTGCCATGGCAGCGAATTCTGTTGCCATGATAGCAGAAGCTACCCTTTAACTCCTCCTCCTCCTCCTCCTAAGCCACCCGCAACTCCTTTGCCACTCCTCGAATGTCTGCCTCCTCCATCTCGAAGAACAGGAGCTCAAGAACCACCGCGCCAAACGACAGGAAGAAGAACACAATACCTGGAGGGTGAGGGAAAGGAAAGCGCACGGTGAAAGCCCATGAATGGCGTGACGACGACAACCTCCTCCCGGACCTCTCCTGACGAAACCGGAAAGAGCCGTCGGCCGCCCTTGGCTCCCCGCCGGCCACGCCTACCCTTAACACGTGACAATGGTCGGGTCGCCCAAAATTGACGCCGCGCCGCTAGTGTGTGCACCACGTTTGCCGGGCGGCACAAAACAACAAACTTATAGCAAAACGTAACCGACCTAGGGGAAAGACCCAAACCGGCTGGCACGCACCGACTCGCGTCGGGGCAGTCGGGCCCATCTGCTCGCGTGTTCGTCTCCGGTCGAGCCGGTCGGTCGCGCCAACAGGGTGAGCCCGCGATGTATCCGTCCGTTTGCCGGACGTCTCGGGTTGTTTGGCTCGCACCACGCGCGCTTCCCGCACGTACCCAACCAAGGCTAACGAAACAGCCCAAAACAACCCGTCACGGGGCAAACAGTGTTGATAGGCTGGCCCCACGCGCGAGCCGAACCAGCTCGGCAAAGGGTGCCCGCGCGCAAGCCGGCGCACGCGGGCGCGACACAAGCCTCGGCTGTCACGACCGAACCAGCCCCGCGGTTGGCTAAGGTTGTCAACAGGCGATTCCGCCTGGGCCGTCACGTACGAATAGCGCGCGAGACCTCGCACGCTGGCTCGCCGCACAACACCACATGACTGTGGCTCCGGGCACGCCCATGGTCCACCTGTCATGAACCCACCGTTGAATCGTCCAGGTACATGCCGTCTGAGCAGATCGGACGACACGAAGAGCTCCAGAGAGGCCCCCGCCGCACGCCACCGCGCAACGGACGGCGCAGATGACACTCTCGCCCATGAGGCTCACACAAGGCGAGTACTACGACATCCTTTGCAGGAGTAATTCGCAACCGGAAACTGACCAACGTCATGCAAACAAAGGAACAAAAAGTCCTCTAGAAAAACAAAAACAAGAGCAGAAAAGGACACCGTAAAAGTGAGCGAGAAAAAGACGCACTCGCGCTGACGCAACTCGCCCACAAGCAAAAGATACACGTATCCATTCCGTTCCACGGATGGACGTCCCACGGGCGGTGGGCCCTATCCGCACGGACACGTCCGCCGTGCTCTCCAATCCACTTAAGTCGCAGTCCCACCCTTGGCGTCCGCCCCTCTTTCCTCTTTTAAAACCTCCCTAAAAAAAAGATACTACCCCGAAGATGTCAAAATAAAACACAAGCACAGTACCCATCCCCTGCGCTCCCCTCTCCCCCCTCCGCCTCCCCGCGCTCGAATCCTCTGCGGTTAACAATGGACGCGCAGTACAACCCCAGAACGGTGGAGGAGGTCTTCCGGGACTACAAGGGCCGCCGCAACGGCCTCGCCCGCGCTCTCACCATCGGTAGGTCGCCGCAGATTCACCCGCCAGATTGGTTTTTCTCTCGGGGGCCGAAGATTCGGGCTTTGCGAATTTCGCTGCCGTTGCATGGGATTTTTCGCCTTGTATGGGTCGTGGGATTGTCTCCTGACTGTTTCTGCCTTTGTTCTTGCTGCAGATGTGGAGGATTTCTTCCGGCAATGCGACCCGGGTGAGTGAATTCTCGCGTCTGTCTGTCTGTCTGCCCTGCTGTTCTTCGCTGCTCTTTCCGTGCAGATTTTGCTATATTATCCTTCCATAATCTCGCACAGAATTAGCATTTTTAGCGTAATTACTAATTAGATATTGGTGTTTAGTGGAGTTTCCTAGAAAGTAATTGATGTGTCTTTTCATCTAAACCTGCTTAGCAGTGTGTTACTCTGAATACTGAAGAAATTAACAGACTAAATTTCTACTTTATTTCGAATCCTCCCCGCAATTTTAGTACTTATTTTGAATCCATGGATCGAAGAACTCGCAATAGAATATGCACTGTGTGTGAAGCCGTCTGAATATCGAGCAGAGGGCCTTAATTGTTGGATTTAATAACGAGCCTCCTGTGGAGGCGAGACTGACGTAGGCCTCAGCAGTCCGATGGCTAGAAACGGATGGCTCAGATCATTCCACATGCTTGGTCCTGCTGCCCTAGAGACTGAGTGGTCAATGAATTCATCAGTGTCCCTTCCTGCTGAAAGCTTCCACCTTTGGGAGCTAGTAGTTATCTTGGTAGTAGTAGAAAAGGTGGCACTGGCCGTTGGGAGCTGTGGTGGGCTGCTAGTTGGCTGGTGCGTATGTGAGTTTGGTTTGTTGGGTTCAGCATTACTGGGTCCTGCTTGGTTGGTGGGGCGTGATTCTTCTGCCCTAATAATGATTGATGCAGTTCTTGACTTTCAAGGACTGGCAGACTACAATGATAGGAGTAGGACTTGCCGTTCTTTGCTGCTTGCTGTCTACCAGTGTGTGTACAGTTCTACTGTTGCATAGGGCAAAGGACAGCGATGTTGGTTCCTTCAGTGTATTGGTGGTGGAGGACTGCCTAGCATTGCATTCTTTAATGTTTTGTAAATTTGCACCCCTAACATAGCCCTGTCGTCAGCCTTTGCCCATTCTATGTTCTTCAATGCCTCTACTGCCCTCTGCACAGTATAGTGCCATTGCAGCTTGTAACCGTTGGAATGCTCTGAGGAACTTACTATGAATATGGAGGAAACCAAGAGAGCATCCGTATTTCTCTAGCTGCCTAGGAGTGTAACATGGTGAATTGAGTTGAATGGGCTTATGTAGATTCATCGGCAGAATGCTATAGGGTTGGATAAAAATGAATTTGAATGGTGGTTAGTGCAATTATCGTGAGGTGTCATTCGGCATGCATAGTGTGCCAAATGCCAGGGAAAATCTCAAGAGGGAACTTAATCCCATTAACAGAGGAATGCAATATGTCTATTCTCCTGCAATGGACTGATTACATCAATTGTATGCGATTTGCCTTTTTCCAGTGTGCTAACTTCCCTTCCTAAGCTCATAACACGGTTAAGTATTATCTTGATCAAATGGTGTCTTTTTCATGTTGTAAATGACTTGATCTTTGATACTCTTCTCGTGTATTTTCGGGCTTGGTAATGATTGGAGTCTTGGCTATTTTTTATAGATCTTCATCCAGATATTCAGTTTGGCTCTCAGGTCTAGATACTCTCGATGTCATTGTCACGACCGATGGGCGGTGCCAACATTCCTGCTAGCGGTTGTACTCTCATCCGTATTGCAGATTAGTGACCTCTCCCATGTCTGCGCAATAATAATGAGGAGGTTGCTGTTTTTTTCTTGGCACCACAAACGCAGAATAAGTTTCATGAACCATCGTCGCGAGTTACGTGCCACCGGCTCAGGAGAAGCCATTAACTACACCTGCCCCATCTGCTCAGCCAGCCAAACAAAAACTTCCACCAGATCCATGACCTGCTCGTCTTGCTCCTAGTGAGGTACCCAGGAGGCCAGGTGGTGTTGACGGTGGCCAGAGGAGAAGCTGCTGTGGTAGATCAGGATCGAGCTGATATGTGGTGCCATGGTTGCCGCCACGCTAATGTGAGCTGCTCATTAGAAGTGTTGGTTTCATGCCAGCATCAACTCACACGAGGAACACGAATGGTAGACGCAGCCACGGAGGGATACTCATGCGACCACTTGAAAGAACACGGGACACTGCAAATCTTGTGATGTGGTAACTTTGTGCCTCTTCTTCTTCCTTTTATTTAGTCGTAACAGCCATCCCAAACTAACTGCCTGAGACACAACAACCCAATGGAGTATGTGTTGTAGCTTATCTAAACAGTGTAAACAAAATGCACACACTAATCCAACTTGAGCACAGCACATTTCAGACGGCAATGCAAAAGAAGCAACACCCCATGATGATGGACTTTGCTACATGCAGGTACAGTGTTTTAATGATAAACTGGGAGTACCACGACTGACTCTTTCCTTCCCTTCAAAAAAATACTGACTCGGCTAAATTTTGTGTACTATGGTACAGACAGTTAGTTGTTTCATGTACCATCGGTCACGTCGGATCTGTAGTCTAGCTTGCCAAAATAGATGGTGAGATTCAAACGCTGCAATTTGTATGCTGGCCTGACGTACACTTCCGGTCCATGCAAGATGTCTGCATGCCCATATGTCTGCCCTGCTTTTGGCACAGATCCATAAAATAAGTTTGATGGCTCAGATAATGGGTTCATCTCGACCCCTAGTGCCAAAACGTCACCTCCTTCATCTTGATTACTTGTATGATATATACTGCTTCTTCTGTTAGGAATACGGTTGCCATGAATACGTGATTTAATTGAATATTTTGTAGGTTTACATGTGTCTTTCCTTTATTTCAAATATGTTTGATGATTTCAACTTATGTGCGAACTCAAACTCAAGCTCGGAGCATCTTCTTTTTTGTTTCTTCAGTTACATATCTATGATTATGTGGGGTAATCTAATTACAGCGCAGCCTAAATGCTGTGAGAGCCTTTTGAGATTCTTCTGAGTCCATCCATACATAACTCAGTGTTCTCGTCTGCAGAAAAAGAAAATTTGTGCCTTTATGGGTTTCCCAATGAGCATTGGGAAGTAAACTTACCTGCTGAAGAAGTGCCACCTGAGCTCCCAGAGCCAGCATTGGGCATCAACTTTGCACGAGATGGAATGCAGGAAAAAGATTGGCTGTCCATGGTTGCAGTACACAGCGACGCATGGTTACTATCTGTTGCATTCTACTTTGGTGCCCGATTCGGATTTGATAAAAGTGACAGGTGGGTTTCCACTTTCCACTCATCTTCCATGAATCTATACTGTTCTGTTTACCTAGTATCCTGCCAGTATCGTGCCGTGCTTTCTTTCTCTTCCATCTGTGCAGTTCCTTCTTTCCTATATTATTTTCGTAACCACATTTGATGCCTAGCATTAGGAAACGAAATTTACTAGGTAATTGCAGCTTAATCATGGTTTTAACAATAAAGCCCAGAATGGACTGCCGGGAATTGTTTGGCTCACTTCTAATGAGTGGCAACCAAAATGCATTCGTCAAACTGCACAAACCTGCACTAGCAATTTCCATAAACGCTTGGAAGCATTTTAACCTGGTATCATGGGTACTTGTGTAAATGTGCATTGCTTCATGTCATTTTGTGAAACGCTTGGAAACATTTTAACCTGGTATCATGGGTACTTGTGTAAATGTGCATTGCTTAATGTCATTTTGCAACTTTAGCCCATGTTTTGAAAGACCCATAATTGTCAAATGAGAGTGAGAATTGGTTCACTTTTGGTAGCACTCATAATGTGAGCGTCTTATTAGAGTTGCTTGGTATACAGAAGATGATCCACAACATTCTGCGGTTAAAGCATGTTGTATCTTAATGAGAACCACCTACTCTGAGATTCTTGCCGTTTCTTTCACTGTTGACCTGATGTGTTGTCACTGATGCTTTGCTGTTATCTTAATGCAGGAAGCGCCTGTTTGGTATGATTAATGAGCTTCCCACGATTTTTGATGTTGTTAGTGGGAAGAGTAAAACCAAGGCTCCGACCAACAATAACCACAGCAATAGCAAATCCAAGTCCAACAATAAAATGGTATGGCTCACTTTTCCTTTGATTTACCCATACCATGATTTTGCCTTCTGCCCGTGCAAGTAAGTTTGACACTTTTTGGTAGATGCCAAGGTCGTTTACTGACGTTTATTGCGTCTGAATACTAGTTTGCCCTATGGTCGTCTCACTTGCACCCTTCGTTGTGAAAGCAGAAAACCTCGGAGCCTCGGGCAAAGCAGCCCAAGCCCCAGCTGAAGGAGGAAGACCGCGAGGACGAAGCCCCGGATGCGGGCGAGGATGGTGGAGCCGCCGCCGGTGGTGGTGGCAGCGGGGAAGAGCACGGCGATACGCTGTGCGGCGCGTGTGGGGACAACTACGGGCAGGACGAGTTCTGGATCGGCTGCGACATGTGCGAGAAGTGGTTCCACGGCAAGTGTGTCAAGATCACGCCGGCCAAGGCGGAGCACATCAAGCAGTACAAGTGCCCGTCGTGCATGAGCGCCAACGGCGGCGGCAGCGGCAGCAACAAGCGGGCGCGCCCGTCCTCCTAAGGCCCGCCGCCGTCATCAGGTGGCGGCCGGCGAGGGGCGACCGACCGGCCTCGCCGCGTAGTAGGACTGAGCTCTTATTGCAGTCGCTGTAACAAACTTTCCAGGCGTCAAGGCGCGTGCCCTTAGGAGGGCTTGTAAAATGTAACTTTATTAATCTGGCTTCGAGTAGAGGATTCTTCTTATTTTAGCTGGGACGAATGTGGATTTGATATCTGTTGTATTATACTATTAATTAAATTCATAGTTCGACGATGATTGTTTAGCTGGGCTGCCCGTTTTATTTACAGTTTCTGTAAGAATGCCCATTATTTGGTTTGGTTGTCTTGCCGTTCTACTTGTAGCAGGAGATTACAAACGACTTCAGCTAGTTTTGCGTTGATTTTTATGAACTTAGGATTTAATCCTTTATAAGAATTAGGCTTTCATTGGAATATGAAAACAAAAACTTAAGGATGCCTTAAGTATATCATTTGAAATTCAGTTAATAATTAATAGAACGAACCACACTTTTACCCGCTACATTGTAGATTATGGTATAAATAGTGTCCTTTGTAAGGATAGCCACTTGACAAGGATGCTAATTCCCCCTTATTGAATCAGATGGAGAAGGTTCATGCCACTGAGTCACTGCGTTTTTTTGGTTTTTTTTTTGCGGAAATAATTCTTGTATTACTCAATCAAAGTACAATCACACTTAACAGCGTCTAAAACGACCTCTGGTCCCGACCCAAGCCATACAACAGTTTGGCCTTGAGTCCTCCCAAAGTTTGCCAAAACATGACTAGAGAAATTACAACCACGACGGATGTGAGTAATACAAGAAGTACGTTCGGACATTGTCGTGGTTTTGTCACGGCAGATGTCCTCGTGAAAGGACTTAGTCGTGAGGCCATCGCAGCTAGGTAGTAACTTGAACGGGGTTGATCGGAATCGAGAGACAAGGGTTTACCCAGGTTCGACCCCTCATGATGGAGGTAATAGCCTACGTCCTGCTTGATTGTTATTGATGATGATGATGATCTCGATTACAAGGGTGCAACTTGGCTAACCTAGTACTTGAGAGCTTGTAACTTCCTTTTCCGCCTCAGGGGCTCGCCTTTATATACATGTCGAGGCCCTGGGTTTACAACAGAGTCCGGGTCGTAACATGACCCATGATCTAATCTATTTCCTATTCATCGTCCTCCTCAAGAAAGGAAAACATATCACGTCCTTGGATGAGCCGCCGCCTCAAGTATGGGGCCCTAAACCGGCCTGCTTTATGAGTCGCCTGATGGGCCTCCTGATCCTTGAACGCTGCATCCTTTATCCTTTAAGCCGCCACTGGGTAACCCAGCCCCGAACGGGCGGGTTATACTGTGGGGTTATATCCCCGACATTAGCCTCAAGTACCGGGCTATGAGCCGGCCCACTTTATGAGTCGCCCTGATGGGCCTTGACGTCTTGATCGTCGCTGCTACTCTCCAGGGTGCCACTGGATAACCCGGCCCTGAACGGGCGGGTCATACCGTGGGGTTATATCCCCAACATTAGCCCCCAGTTTAATTTGGATTTATCCATGTTAAACTTATCCTGAAAAATAAAACAAGAACAAATTTGACAGGTTGTGCGCTGGGTCGAGGGTTCTTCTGAGCCGGTATCTGTTCATCCTTCAGTCCTTGTCATTTCCTTCTGTGAAAACACCTGCCCGAGTCAATCTTTGCCGGGTCGTGCAATTTTTCACACTTTAGCATTTATCGAGTTATTCCATATCGTGATATCATCTCAGCCACCCGCCTCAAAATCAACTTGCTGGTTTCATGCAGAAAAATATTGGGGAAAAAATAATCCATTTGAGTCGGCTTCCAATGCTCTGACTTGACAAAAATATTGGGCTTAAGATATGCTTCTGATGCTGAGCCGGCTTTGAATACTCCGGCTTGACAAAAATATTGGATTTAAGATATTCATCTTATGTTCAGCCGGCTTGAGGATGTAGAGCTTGTCGAGTTTGCGATTTGTCGAAGTTGCCGGGTTAAAAAGATTGATGATACCGGGTCATGATTATTGCTGACACCGGGTCATGTAATTGGTCTTCCTGGGTTCTTCAGGCCAAGTCCTTATAGGACGGATCCTCCCAGGCCGGGCTTTCCCAGCCCGGGTCAATCTGAATTTTCTTTCAACTCCAATATATATATATCAACTGTAGCCCCCAAGCTCCGAGTTTATCACTTTGTGATGAATTGGTGCTTGCTTTTGTAAATATTGTTGCGTCAGCTTTCCGGGCCTTTCTATGAATAGCTTGGAGGACTTGAAGGTGTACCTCCCTTATATCCACATTACCTGTAGCCCCCAAGTCTTAAGAGGGGAACTTAGTGATAGCTTAAGACTTGCTTCAATATAAATGTTACAACTTCGAAAAAATCCAGGTTGTTCATCTGAGTCGCCAGTCATAAACTGAACGTTTTGTATTTCACATGTGTAGCCCCCAAGGGCCGGCCCATCATTATGTGATGCGCCGGGTCTTCAATTTGGACCTTATGATCTGTTTCAAACAACTGAACGCTGTAGCCCTCAAGTGCCGGGTTGTCTTGCCTTCAACAACCTGGGACTTGAACTTAATCTTCAATGTTGTAGATATATAGCTGCAAATAGTGTAACCCCCAAGGGCCGGCTCAGTAAGATAGTACTGGGCTGGGACTTTAGAAAATGATGGAAAACGGACCGTAGCCCCTAAGGACCGGGTCATTGTGAAAATGATGAGCCGGTTCTTCCTTGAATCCATACTTGAATAAAGAGCGACCTATAGCCCCCAAAGGCCAGGTCATTATGAAAATTATGAGCCGGTTCTTCCTTGAATCGATACTTAAATAGAAAACAACCTGTAGCCCCCAAGGGCCGGCTCATCTCCTTGAGATAGCCGGGTCTTCTGATAATGTAATGATTTGAAAAGCGACTTGCATTAGCCCCCAAGTGCCGTGGTGCATGCTTGCAACGACATGGGACTTTCATACTTGATGTAATCTTGATTTGAATAATGTAGCCCCCAAGTGCCGGGTCGTGTGCCTGCGGCGACTCGGGACTATTCCTTCCATTGTAGAATAAAATCAGATCCACTGTAGCCCCCAAGGGCCGGCTCATCAGTATGTGATGGGTCATAGATTTTGTGTAGATAAATTCCATCGTCTGGCAATGCCATCGTGCATTGAGTATACTGTGTTTGATCTGATGGCCAAATTTTTGACAATGTGCCAAACCATAACTGCTCCTTAACCCGGCAATTATACTTCGGATATTCTGGAAATCAAGTCTTTTGGCTTTGTATGTATGATAACCCGACAAATATATGTCCTGAGAAATTCATAAGTGCTGAAATATATTAAGGCACAAGAGGAAATTCCAATAACCTGGTCATTCTTGTGACCCGAATTATGTATGACCCGGTAAACAGATGTTTGCAAGAAATCCAGGAATGCTGCAATATACTTGAGCAAATTGATATTCCCATCGCCCGGTCATACGTGTGACCCGGTTTGTACTGGGCACCTGGTCATACATGTGACACAGATGTTATCAAGATCCGGGTCATCTTTGTGACCCGGTTTTATTAATAACCCGGTCATCTTTGTGACTCAGGCTTGACAGAAAATTGATCCCTGCAAAAAAGAGCAGCAGGAATATATATAGATAGAAAAAATACATACCAAAAAATATATAAAAACATATAAAGATATATATATATCCCAGAAAGACCGGCTTTCGAGGTTCGAGTCTTCTTCGCTTCCAGTGGAAGCAGGCTTGAGAGGCCTCTTTTGGTTTGTCCTAGATTTCTAAGGGCCGGGTCTCACGTGACTTAAGCCGGCATTTTAACCTTTAAAAGTTCAGGGTCAACACAGGCCGTAATAGGCATCAGTGTGATTGACTTTTATCAAGACTATGACGGGTCACATAGGGGAGAACCAATCAGCGAACAGGCAGGTATAACCAAGAATGATAGTGGCGTTTATTGCCGGGTTAAGAGGGTGGTGAAAAGCTAAACTCGATGAGTTGGAAGCCCCCAAGTAACCATATGACCATGGAAAAGCTCAGCATAGGATATACATGAGACAATGCTATTACTGCAAAACATCTGGGGTCCAGATAAGCCGGCTTTATTCCATTGATCATAATATATGAGGATACCCATGTTTAGACTGTGCATCATGGCGACTAGTCTTCTTTGGTAACCCTTTTTTTAATGTTTTGCCAGTATGGTAGGATACCTATGTTTGAACTGTGCATCATGGCAGCTAGTCCTCTTTGGCAACCTTTTTATTTTTTCGCCAATGAAGCAGCAGTCCCCGGGACCGGGTTGTCTTCCCTTCAACGACCCGGGGTTCTTGTATTTTTTTTAAAACCGGCCAAATCCGCCAAGTCATATCTGTGCAGCCCCCGAGTCTTAAGTCGACTCGAGGAGTTGGTTTGAGATTCTTTATACTGGGCTGTGGTATAAGCCGGAGTAAAGTTGACAGCTGAAAACTGGAATTTATCGAAGCCGGAGGCGATGTGGCGAGTTGATGATCTTGCAGGGACGTTTTTGCCCAAAGTGTTTTCGTACGCCTCTTGGTCCGGCTCTCCTGGCTCCTCCAGGGCCGTTCTCTTTTCTGTTTCTGTGCTGCCGGCTTTAGAATTGCCGGCTCAACTGAGACCGACTCTCTTTGCTCTTTCGGGGACATTTCCTCCATGGCCGACTCTTCTGTTTCTTTTGATGTGGTGAATTAGACCAGACCGCAAGATGGTGAGCTGCGTGTTATGCCGGATAGCTTGGTGTGGGCCGGTCGACAGAGCGGACTCTGGCATGCTTCGGTATGTTGATATAAATTGGACCGCGGTGGCGGCGACTCGCGCGGGTGTCCGTTGGGTAACTCACGCGAGCGGGCGCGGCCCTGGCGCGTTGATGTAGACCGGACCGCGAGGACGGTGGACTGCACGTGTCCGTTGGGCAGCTCGTACGGGCGGGCGAGACCCCGGTGGGTTGATGTAGACGTGAGAGCTGGTCGATAAATTGACATGGACGCGAGAGCCGGCCGCGACGTTTGAAACCGGCGTGGACGCGAGAGTCGGCCGTGGCGCTGTAAGCTGGCGCGGACGTGCGAGTCGGTCGCGGCGTTGTAAGCCGGCGGGGGCGCGCGAGTCGGCCGCGCCGTTGTAAGCCAGCGCGGGCGCGCGGGTCGGCCGCGGCGTTGTAAACCGGCACGGACGTGCGAGTCAGCCGTGGCATTGTAAGCCGACGCGGACGAGGGAGTCGCCTGGCGTGTTGATGTAGACTGAATCGCGGAAGCGGCGGCTTACACGCGTGTCCGTCGAGCAGCACGGCACGGACGAACGCCAGTGTAAAATGATGCTGGTGCGTGCTCCGTAACAGTGGTATAACGCCACTTTTGTGATGAACAATTGTCCTAGTATTTTTGTTGGATGAACGTGCGAGTCGGCCGCGGCGTTGGGAGCTGGCGCGGGCGTGGGCGCGGACGCGGGAGCCTGGTCGCGGACGCGAGAGTCGGCCGTGGCGTTGTAAGTTGGCACGGACGCGCGAGTCGGCCGCGGTATTGTAAACCGGTGGGGGTGCGCGAGTCGGCCACGGCGTTGTAAGCCAGCGCGGGCGCGCGAGTCGGCCGCGGTATTGTAAACCGGCGGGACGGGCAGCTGAGCAGATGTATATTCAGACTGACCTGATGAATTGCTGCTCTAGTACCCTTTTTCTTTCAGATGAATGCAGACGCTGGTTGATGTTTAAATGATGATTGAGCCGTCCGTTGATGTTTGTAGCGCCTGGTGGCCACGGGTGTGGACGTAGTAGCTTGTATAAAGCAACGTGGGTAGTACTTTGAAGTAGTACTTTTCCTTTGGATCCCACGTGAAGTATTTGATGTTTGCCGGTTCCTCGACTGCTTAACTGATTTGACATGTTTCTTCCAACCACACGCACGATGCAGTGTTGATGTCGCGCCGCCGGGTGTTGATACGGCGGGTTGCCACCGTTGTTGATGAAGATCGGATCAATCGAAATCTGAATCCGGCCAATCGCGAGCTTCTCGATCCCTGAGAGAGATCCCTCCAAGAGCACAAACCACCGTGCAATGCCCCACGGTGGGCGCCAACTGTCGTGGTTTTGTCATGGCAGATGTCCTCGTGAAAGGACTTAGTCGTGAGGCCATCACAGCTAGGTGGTAACTTGAACGGGGTTGATCGGAATCGAGAGACAAGGGTTTACCCAAGTTCGACCCCTCATGATGGAGGTAATAGCCTACATCCTGCTTGATTGTTATTGATGATGATGATGATCTCGATTACAAGGGTGCAACTTGGCTAACCTAGTACTTGAGAGCTTGTAACTTCCTTTTCCACCTCAGGGGCTCGCCTTTATATACAGGTCGAGGCCCTGGGTTTACAACAGAGTCCGGGTCATAACATGACCCATGATCTAATCTATTTCCTATTCATCGTCCTCCTCAAGAAAGGAAAACATATCACGTCCTTGGATAAGCCGCCGCCTCAAGTATGGGGCCCTAAACCGGCCTGCTTTATGAGTCGCCTGATGGGCCTCCTGATCCTTGAACGCTGCGTCCTTTATCCTTTAAGCAGCCACTGGGTAACCCAGCCCCGAACGGGCGGGTTATACTGTGGGGTTATATCCCCGACATTAGCCTCAAGTACTGGGCTATGAGCCGGCCCACTTTATGAGTCGCCCTGACGGGCCTTGACGTCTTGATCGTCACTGCTACTCTCCAGGGTGCCACTGGATAACCCGGCACTGAACGGGCGGGTCATACCGTGGGGTTATATCCCCAACAGACATGGTTTCTTTTATCTCTAACAAGAAATGTGTATCTTGATCTATTTGTGTCTCCACTCTTCAACATATTCACAGTCTCCAAATTGTCACTTTCAATGTTAATTGGTAGATTGCTCCACTGTAGGGCTTGCATGAGTCGCTGCGTTGGTACTTCTACTCATGGTTTTTTCCTTTTTCTTTTTGCAAAATTCAACTTGTGGTTGTAGTTGTTTTGTATTTTCTGAGATGGAAAACACTAACATTAAATTATGTGCTCAGCACAATCACTGGGAGTAAAATTCACAGAACCATTACATTCGTGTCTGAAAATGCAGAAAAGCATCACTTTACAAAATGTGGCAGAATGCACCGCACGCAACTCTTGGCAAAAAGCACTGACCAAAATTCGAAACTCGTTTTGACGTGGCAAATCGCCCACGTGGCAGAAGAATACACAACGTTGACTAACACACGTTGGAATGACAATGGCGACTAAAAGAAAAAATGTGGGTCCCGCCCGTCAATTCTCTCCCTTCTCTCTTTGACCATCCCCTTCCTCCTGGCAATCCCGTGGCCAGGGCTGCACGTACGAAAAGGTACGGCGCCGCCGCCTTGACCGCCTTGCAGGGCCGGCCCTGTGTTTCCGAAGGCCCTAGGGCGAACTCGACGACATGGGCCCCTAAGTCTAAGACTATATATGTATGTGTGTGCGTGATACATAAACATCTATATAACTTCATTTGCATAATATTAAGAGTAAACATACTGTCCACGTGACACATGTGGTAAGCAATCCAAACAATTCAAAAAAAAAAGAGTAGACATACTGTGAAAGATTTAATTAGAAAGTTATACATCGAAAATTTAGGATGGTTGAATACATACTGTGAAAGATTGAATTAGAAAATTATACATAAATTTTTTATAACTTTGTGCACACTAAAATTGGGGATGAATCATGGATGAATACGTACTAAAGAAACTACTGAAATTGAGGGATGAATCAGGATCATGGATGAATACGTAATGTCGCTCACATACATATAGCGTATTGCCGGATGCCGGATGGCCGGTTTGCCGGCACGGCCGCACGGCGCAATAGAAGGCTATCGGCCTGCCGCGCACAGCGGCGAGTTGGCGACAACGAGCGGCCGAGGCGCCGAACTACAGGCAGACGGTCAACGAGATGACGAAGACGAACCGACGGTCAACGAGATGACGAAGACGAACCGACGAAGGCACAAGCGAAACGATGAGATCTGTGATTTGATTCACACGCGTACGCTTTGCGACCTAGCTATCTGTCAAGATAATTGGGCCTAGCCCATCACGTTTATTTTCTCTCATAATTTTTTTCCTTACCTAATTTTTTGCTGGGCTATACTATATATGTATACTACATCATGGACCCCCTCCCGGCATGGGCCCTGGGCCGTCACCCCTATGGCCATACACAAGGGCCGGCCCTGCCGCCTCGGACACAGTGTCGTCTCTGGCCATGACCCTCGCTTGCTTTTCGTCCTCGCGCCACCCACCCTCACGTCAGCGGCCGCCATCATGTATGCCGAGCTCCGCGGCAGCCTAGATCCGAGCATGTCGAGCTCCGCGCCGCCCACCCCTGCGTCCGCGGCCGCCATCAGCACCCCACCCAGATCCATGACGCCTCGGGCAAACGGCTACGACCCGCTCTCCCGCCCAGCTCCAGCTCACGCTCCGGTAGGCCGAGGGGACGAGGCCGTGGTGTTGCGGGGGTGCGTCACCACCATCCTCTGTCGATGTGTCAGGAGTGCGGCAGCGGTTGCTCGACGGAAGACACATCAACATAGGTGCCCTGGTCATGGTGGACGGTCGCGCTCGTCGCGCATCTCCTTCCTCGTCGCTCCATCCCCTGTTCTGGAGAGCCGCAGGCGGCTAAGCGCGTCCGTGCACATTTGCATCTTGCAGGAGATGGCTGGGGCCACCACGCCACCACGCCGTGCTCCTGGATGCCCTGGCAATGCTGGCTTGACGCCTCCTCGCGCGGGCAAATCGTGGCGGAGCTGGAGCGGTGCTGATGGGAACGACCGTGACGGCGAGCTTTGACATGCCTTGAGCGGTCCGAGGAAGGAGGCTGGCGGCGAAGACGGCCGCCGCGCCACGCCGACGAAGGTGGCGGTCCAGGGGCAGCGGTGCAAGCTCCATGGCACTCGGGCGGCGGCGGTCCCTGTCTCTTCGGTTGCTAGTGCGATTTGGATCAACTGGCAGTGTCATACATCGGGGGTGGCTCAGCCAAGGGAGCCCGGCCTCTCGACCAACTAGGGGCCCACAAGGCCCAAGGCGAAGGAGAAACCCTAGAAGGGCGTGGGAGGCCTTCTTGCCCTCCAAGACAAGGGCGGCGGCAGAGGAAATTGCATCTATCCCCTGTAAACCCTAGGCCTCCACCGTCTATATAAGGGGAGGCCAAGGGGCCTTCACGATCATCTACTCTCAGATAGAAAACTCTTGGCAACAATCTCATACACCATTGTAAGCCCTCACATGAGGTATCCCTCCACCATGAATAAGCAAAACAAGCAGGATGTAGGGTATTACTCTTCGGAAGCCCGAACCTGGGTAAAATCCTCGTGTGATCTCCGATCTAAGACTTTCAGCTATGCTTGGACCCGTACCGAGGGATCTGACAGTATTTTGCACCGTTAGTTGGCGCGCCAGGTATGGGCGGCACCAGCTGGAGACTGGTCTCAGATTGGATCTTCTTCGTCTCTCGGCGACCTCTCGCTGGGAGAGAGCTTGACCTTCGGCTCCCTCACCTTCGTCGTCGACAAGATGAGTCGGGTCAACGTCTACCCACCGGCTCACCCTGACGCTTCGACCCAAGCAAACAGGACGATTGCCACGGTCACCGACAACAGAGGCCTCCATTCATGGAGGCCCCAAGGCCAACAGATCGCGGTGGCGCCCGCGACCCCAACGTCCGCGCCACCGACCTTCGTACAAGTTAAACCCAAAACGATATCGCCAAAGGCCTCGGAGCCCGAGAATGATGACAGGTGGGCGGCGCCTCTCCCCTGCATGATAGGAGCGTGGGGCTGCTCCGACACCATAGACCTAGAGTAGCCCGCGCAACTCTCTCGGCTCGTCGCAATGGTCTGCCGCAACTGCCTCATTGCCCACTAGCCAGAAGACTGCATCGTCACCAACTTTGTCACCAGTGACAACACAAACCTGGTCGACGTTGTGTCTCTCTCGGACGACAAAAGCAGTGATGGAGAACCAATCTGCTTCACAAACGACGATGAGAACGTTGGTCTCCCGATTATCCGGGAGGACACCCACTCTGACCCTTGGAGCGAATCGGAGTCATCCGGAGAGACTGGGACCTACCAGACCTCCTCTGAGGAGACCTCCCGACCGGAGGCTCCGCAAGCTATCTTCCTACAACAAGTCATGATGACAGAACCAGTGTAAATCACACGGTTGCGACAACGACCGCGCCAGCGGTGACAACGACAGCAAGGCTTTCAGCCCCGCGCTTGCCAGCACCGGGGCCGCAGGCCGCCATGACGCAACCGTTGACGGTGCCCATTGCAACAAACCAACAACAGGGTGGCGTGAGAGTTTCGGGGAGTACACTGCTTGGTTTTCCGATGCCCGTGACAACAATGATGAATGCAGCGGGCGTCGCAACAACACTACCCCCAATATCAGCATACGACATGAACTACCTCACGACGCCGATCCCAGGGAACGATCCCGCATCCAGGATGCTGGATGCCCTCCGCGTATCACAGCTGAATGCACAGTTGAAGCTGTAGCAGCACACGCTTGAGGCCGCCGCGGCACGTGACGCACACTGGCACGAGACAATGACAAACGAAAGACTACGCCGTGCTCCTTGCCGGACGCGGGCTCTCATCAACGACCTTGTCGCCCTCGGCCGGGAGCATGGGGTCGATTTCAACGAACCAACAACAGAGGCACCACCACCAATACCAACTCGCTGTCTTCAAGCAACCGCAGCGTTGGTGGACAGGCTACAAGCCACCCCAGGAGATCCCAAGATCCTGGCAGACCTTACACAAGTGCTCCACAGAATGGCAGAACTACAGTACAATGTCTCTCGTTCAAGTGACAGGCTTGCGGGCACGGACAGTGTTCTATCCGCAGCCAACCACCCAGCTCGCGAGCGGAGGCATGAATCAGTACAGCGGCCAGAGGCCACACCTGGAGCTGAGGTCGCAAACCTCAGGCAGTTGATACGTCTCCAACGTATCTATAATTTTTTATTGTTCCATGCTATTATAGTATCAATCTTGGATGTTTTATATACAATTATATATCATTTTTTGGGACTAACCTATTAACCTAGTGCCCAGTGCCAGTTGCTGTTTTCTGCTTGTTTTTGGTTTTTCAGGAAATCAGTACCAAACGAAGTCCAAATGCCACGAAACTTTTTGACAATTTTTTTCTGGACAAAAGAGACCCTTGAAGCTTCGGGAGGATGCCAGAAGCCTCATGAGGGCTTCACAAGGCAACAGGGCGCGGCCCTAGGGGGGCATGCCCTGATGCCTTGTGGGCCCCTCGTGGCTCCTTTTGACCTAATTCCACTTCTATAAATTCTCAAATATTCGGAAACCATCAGAGAGCCAGACGAGAAAACCCTACCGCCGTCGCAAGCCTCTGTTCTTCCGCGATCCCATCTAGAGGCCTTTTCCGATACTCTGCCGGAGGGGGAATCGATCACGGAGGGCTTCTACATCAACCTTGCTGCCCTTGCGATGATGTGTGAGTAGTTTACCACAGACCTACGGGTCCATAGCTAGTAGCTAGATGGCTTCTTCTCTTTCTTTGATCTTCAATACCATGTTCTCCTCGATGTTCTTGGAGTTCTATCCGATGTAATCTTCTTTTGCGGTGTGTTTGTTGGGATCCGATGAATTGTGAATTTATGATCAGATTATTCATGAGAAATATTTGAGTCTTCTCTGAAATCTTTTATGCATGATTGTTATAGCTTTGTATTTCTCTCCGATCTATCCGTTTGGTTTGGCCAACTAGATTGATTTATCTTGCAATGGGAGAGGTGCTTTGTGATGGGTTCAATCTTGCGGTGCTCAATCCCAGTGACAGAAAGAGACATGACACGTATTTGTATTGTTGCCATTAAGGATAAAAAGATGGGGTTTAATCATACTGCTCGAGTTTACTTTGTCTACATCATGTCATCTTGCTTAAGGCGTTACTCTGTTTTATACTTAATACCCTAGATGCATGCTGGATAGCGGTCGATGGGTGGAGTAATAGTAGTAGATGCAGGCAGGAGTCGGTCTACTTGTCTCGGACGTGATGCCTATATACATGATCATTGCCACGAATCTGTCATAATTATTTGCTTTTCTATCAATTGCCCAACAGTAATTTGTTTACCCACCGTATGATCTGCGCTCGAGAGAGAAGCCTCTAGTGAAAACTATGGCCCCCGGGTCTACCTTTATCATATATTAAAATCCAAAAATACTTTGCTGCAATTTATTTACTTTTATTTTATTTTGCAATTTACTTTTTATCTATCACTACAGAATTAATCCTTGCAAATAACCGCTAAGAGGATTGACAACCCTCTTATTTGCGTTGGGTGCAAGTGTTTGCTTTTGTGTGTGTAGGTGCTGCTAAAGAGGTTTTGTGTGGTTCTCCTACTGGATTGATAACCTTGGTTCTTAACTGAGGGAAATACTTATCTCTACTATACTGCATCATCCTCTCCTCTTCGAGGAAATACCAACACAGTCTACAAGTACGAGGAAGAATTTTTACCGCCGTTGCCGGGGAGACATCACCAAAATTTATCAAGTACCTTCGCATAAACTATCATCCACTTGCATTTATTTTATTTGCTTTTTTTTGCATTTGCCTCTCGTTTCATCTCCCCCACTTCTAAAACAATTTTACAAAAACACAAAAATATTTTCGTTTGCTTGTTTGCTAGTTTGCTTGCTTTGTCGCGATGTCTCAAGAAAATACAAAATTGTGTGACTTTTTCAATACTAATAATAATGATTTTATTATTACTCCTATTGCTCCTCCCGCCACTAGTGCGGAGTAGTGTGACATTAATGCTGCTTTGCTTAATCTTGTTATGAAAGAACAATTTTCTGATAGTCCTAATGAAGATGCTGCATCCCATCTAAATACTTTCGTTGAACTTTGTGATATGCAAAAGAAGAAAGATGTGGATAATGATATTGTTAAATTGAAATTATTTCCGTTCTCAATACGAGATCGTGCTAAAACTTGGTTTTCATCCTTGCCTAGAAATAGTATTGATTCATGGGATAAGTGTAAGGATGCTTTTATTGCCAAGTATTTTCCTCCCGCTAAGATTATTTCTTTAAGAAATCAAATTATGAATTTTAATCAACTTGAACATGAGCATGTTGCACAATCTTGGGAGAGAATGAAATTAATGAAAATAAATTGCCCAACACATGGTTTAAGCTTATGAATGATCATACAAATTTTTTATGCGGGACTAAACTTTGTTTCTAGAAATTTGCTAGACTCTACCGCAGGTGGTACTTTTATGGAAATTTCATTGCGAGAAGCTACAAAAATTCTTGATAATATTATGACAAATTATTCTCAATGGCACACTGAACGAACTCCAACTGGTAAGAAGGTAAATTCTGTCGAAGAAATTAATACTTTGAGTGATAAGATGGATGCTCTTATGAAATTGGTTGCTAGTAAAAGTGCTCATATTGATCCTAATGATGTGCCATTGTCTACTTTGATTGAGCAAAATAATGATGCTATTGATGTGAATTTTGTCTCTAGAAATAATTTCAACAACAATGCTTATAGGGGTAATTTCAATCCTAGACCGTTTCCTGGAAATTCCTCTAATAATTTTGGTAATTCCTATGGTAATCCATTTAATAATAATAATAGGATACCCTCTGATCTTGAAAGTAATATTAAAGAATTTATTATTTCGCAAAAAAAATTCAATGCTATGGTAGAAGAAAAATTGAATAGAGTTGATGAAATGTCTAGGAACATGGATAGAATTGCTCATGACGTGGAAAATCTCAAAATTAAAATTTTGCCACCCAAGCATGATATAAATGAGTCTATTAAACATATCTATATCTCCATTAATGAAAGTGTGACACCCCCGACTTAATCGTGCACTAATCATACATGCAAATGCACACGATGAAGCCCAGGGACTCATGGGAAGATATCACAACACAACTCTAAACACAAAAAATAATAATACAAGCTTTATATTACAAGCCAGGGGCCTCGAGGGCTCGAATACATAAGCTTGATTCATACAAGAGTCAGCGGAAGCATTAGCATCTGAGTACAGACATAATTAGAGAAAGATGCCTTAAGAAGGCGAAAACAAACAACGGCTCTGATCGAAAGAGGCAAGGCCTCCTGCCTGGGAGCCTCCTAAACTACTCCTGGCCGTCGATCTCCACATAGTAGTAAGCTCCACCGGAGGTAGTAGAAGTCGTCGGCGGAAACAGCTGGCTCCGAGGCTTCATCATCTGATCGTTGCAATCGGGTATGGGAAAAAAGAGGTAGCAAAGCAATCGTGAGTACTCATCCAAAGTACTTGCAAGACTTACATCAGATCTATGCTAAGTATGCATCGGTATCAAAGGGAAGGGACTGTATCTGTGGACTATACTGCAGAAATGCCAGAATAGAGGGAAGGCCTAGCCTATCGAAGAATAGCATCTTCAGCGTCTTGCAGCATTAGAAGAGTGCAGATAGTAGCATAACAAAAAGTAACAAGCATGTAGTAGCAAAGCCTAGAGATCCTTCCTCGACTCCCTGCGAGAAAGCGATCCCGGAGCTTACAATTTAATTAACATGTATCAAATTCAAGTTGTAGTAGATCGGGATACAACACTGAGCGTCCTGTTACCGTGGACACGGCTATTCGAATAGATAACTTCCCTGCAGGGGTGCACTACTGTTACCCAACACGCTCGATTAACTCTGGCCGGACACACTTTTCTGGGTCATGCCCGGCCTCTGCTGATCGACACGACGTAGTCCTACCTAGGCTCAGCAGAGAGGTCCCCACGGTCTACATCCTAAGTGCTCAGGGGTCTTGGGCCCATCGCCCTTTGCACTCCGGGTCGTTGCGAGCAGGGCCAGCCTCACCACGTTGTGCCTGTGGGTATCTGCTATCAGCCGTGCCGCAATGCTGAACTGTACGTCTGACAGAGCTTTCGGCTGATACATACGGTGCCGAGGGCCCCATTAAACCATTATCCCACGTGGTGGTAGTCCGTATAGGCCAGTGGCCAACTCAGATCAAATACCCAAATCCGTTAGTGAATTATTAGGAGCTCGCGGTGACGATCAGTACTCCTGTCACCCCGTCTCGAGGAAGTGCAACAAGGGTCAGGCCCATCCCTCTCTAGGGCGGTCTCTGCCTGCCTGGCCGCGCCTCGTAATTATCTCGCGGGTACCCTCCAGGCCAACCTGATTCCACATTTCCCGCGGGTACCCCTCGGGGTCGACCCGCCTACAACAAAGGTCTGAGGTAAAAGTCATGGTAACCGTGTGCCCAAAACATCAAAGGGAACCCGAGGAATCACCCTCGATGGATTCCTACTTGATGTAATCTGTTAAGGAGAACCGGGAGGAATCACCCTCGATGGTCCCCATTTGAGGGGTTGCACGATAGAGTCATCATCGGGAAGGGGAGAGCGAGGAATCACCCTCTGCAATCACCATCGGTGTGCCATACTACAAGGATATCATCAGGAGTGCGGTACGAGGTATCACCCTCGGCACTCGATAGTAGCCTTGCAGAGCCGTACAACTAAGGGGGTGTGCGGTGATGTGACGATCTCTGCACATCGATCACAAAGATCGAGGCACTGGTAACAAAGCGGGGCAACAGGGACAAGGGTGAGGGGTCACTGATGGATCACTAACCAACCTATTCTAAGCAGTTTAGGATGACATGTAAAGTAACATCAGCAGGTTACAAAAACAGGCTATGCATCGGAATAGGAGCAAGCAATTACAGTAGCAAAATCTAATGCAAGCATGAGGAAGAAGGAATATGCGATATAGGAATGATCAAGGGGGTTTTGCTTGCCTGGAAGCTTTGCTGAAAAGGAAGCAGGGTCATCGGTGACGTAGTCGATCACAGGGGCAACGTCGGTCTCAGAGTCTACCGGAGAGAAGAGAGGGAAGAAACAGTAAATATAAAGCAAACAAATGCACACAGATGCTTGGCATGGCAATAGGCTGTGCTAGGGGTGCCCTAACACAGAGCTAGGTATTTTAAATGGAGCGGGAAAATATCCGGGAATATTTTCCCAGCTCTGAACACTATTCATTTAGTGGTTTCGGTAGCAGATGTTCTACATTCAGTATGTTAGAGGCATGTGACAGGTATGTGGAGGGCATATTCGGATTCTTCATATTTTTCTGATCATTTTTCATATATAAATTATTTTCATCCGAGTTACAGTTTATTTTATATGATTTTTCAAAGTTTTATTCATTTTCTGGATTTTCGGGAATTAATTTAATTTGAAAATCATTTAAATACTAATTGCTATGGGTACACAGAAGTGTACCCAAAAATGTGCATTAGAGGCTGACAGTGGGCCCAGTCAACTGCACAGTCAGCAGTTGACTGGGTCAACGTTGACTGGACAGTGGGTCCAGTGGGGCCCACCTGTCATTGACTGGGGCCAGCCCAGTCGGCATTTGACTGGGTCAACTGGGCCCAGTGGACCCACATGTTAGCCACTGACAGTATTAAAAATCATTTGTCCATTTAAACAGTAAACGGGGCCCACATGTCATACTCAGCAAGTTAATTAGAATGTTAATTTTCTAAACATAGTTAATTAGTGGGTGGACCCCATCTGTCAGTGACTTATTAGGTTAGTTAATTAGTGATTAACTAAATTAGGGGTTAGTTAGCGAGTGGGGCCCGTTTGTCAGCCGCACAGAGGCGGGGTTAGTGGCTAACAGTGTCGGACACGTCAGCGTCGCCGGAGCTTTGCCGGCGACGACCAAATCGACGGCGGCAACGCGCGGGTTTCGCCTACAGGCGATCATTCGAGGCGCCGTTTGGCTCTACGGAGAGCTGGGAGTGGTGCGCATCGGATGGGCTAGGCGGGAGGGGCTGGGATGTTCCGAGCTCGCCGGAACCGAGCTCGAAAGAGGTGAGGAGGAGGCGGGTCTCACAGTGAACTCAACGCAGCGGTCGGTGAAGCAGGGGAGGCGCCGGAGCGGCGGGGTTCGGAGCGGATCGACAGCGGCTGAGGCGGTGGGGAACGGCTCGATGGCGGCGACTCGGTGCGGTTCCAGTCGAATGGGTCCCCGTGGAGGACGAAGCAGTCCACGGTGGTCCCGTTGGACATGGCGGAGGAGCGAGGGGAGGCCGGTGGCCACGCCGGCGAGCTTGGTCATGGCGGCAGTGGCGTCGGGCTTGAGCGGGGAGAAGAGAGCGGGCGAGGGGGGAAAAGGGGGAAGCTAGGGTTCGCCAGGGGGTTCGCCGGCGTCCTTATCCGCACGGGGAGACGGCAGATGGCCGACAGGTGGCCGATCCGTACGCGGACGGCCATGGTGAGCTCGGCCTCCCTTGTTCTGGCGCGAGGAGGGAGAAAGGCCGGCCAGATGGGCTGGGCCTCGAACAGTCGAAGTGATGGGCCAGGTGCACAGGAGATTTTCCCCATTTTCTTTTCTGGAAATTAACTAGCTACTGTTTTGCATTTTATTTTTGCACCAAAAGACTTTTGTAAAATATGAGGCTTGGCCACATAAATACAATGCATTATTTAGGAGCTGTCCACAAGGTTTGGGAATTTTTGAAGTTCATTTGAATTTTGGTTGAATGCAATTGGGCTAAAAAGGTGCTGCTGGTCCACTAAAATGATTGCTAGGGTCAATTTGGGAACTCAAATGATGATGACTATATTTTTATTACTGCTTTGGGAATTTTTGCAATATTATGAACTATTTTGTTTAATTATTTGAAGAAGTAATAATTTGACTTGCATTTGAATTTTGAATTTGAACTTGAAGTTGGATTATTTTCTAAATGCAATTTATTTATGATGATCATGATGACATGGCTAATTAATTAGCTTAATAATAGGGTTGAGATCTGGGGATGTTACAGAAAGTAAAGAAAGGACCGCTAGGTTGAGAGCTAAGCGAGAATCCTTAGAAAAAGCTATTCCACCCGGTTTCTATCATAGTAATGATGAAGATATTAAAATGATTGGTGTCTCACCTATTGAATCCCTATTTAGTAATATAAAACTTGATGAAAAAGGGACTGGAGATGAGTCAACTTTAGTTAGAAGGCGTCCCAATTATTTGGAGGGTGATGATCTTAATGATAAAAATGACAAAAGTGGGTTTGGAGAGGTCAAAACTTTAAATAGTGATGTACCTACTACTTTGGATTACAAGGAATTTAATTATGATAATTGTTCATTAGTTGAATGTATTTCCTTGTTGCAATCCATGATTAATTCACCTAATGCCTATGAACAAAATAAAGCTTTTACTAAACATATTGTAGAAGCTATAATAAAAGCTCATGAAGAAAAACTTGAGTTGGAAGTTTCAATTCCTAGAAAATTACATGATGAATGGGAACCCACTATTAAGGTTAAAATTAAATATTATGAATGCAATGCTTTATGTGATCTAGGTGCTAGCATCTCCACTATACCAAAATCTTTGTGTGATGTGCTAGGTCTCACCGATATGTGTCCTTGTTCCCTTAATTTGCATCTAGCGGATTCCACTATTAAAAAGCCATTGGGTAGAATAAATGATGTGCTTATTCTTGCTAATAGAAATTATGTGCCCATGGATTTTATTGTGCTTGATATTTAATGCAATTCTTCTTGTCCTATAATACTTGGTAAGCCTTTCCTATGAACCATAGGTGCTATTATTGATATGAAAGAAGGCAATATAAGATTTCAATTTCCATTAAAGAAAGGGATGGAACACTTCCCTAGAAAGAAAATTAAGACACCATATGAATCTATTATGAGGGCCACCTATGGAATTAATTTGAAGGATGACAACACTTGAAACTATGCATTATGCCTAGCTAGGGGCATATAACAATAGCGCTTGTTGGGAGTCAACCCAATGAATAAAATAATTTTTTTGTTTTACCTTCTGTTTTTTTGTGTTTACACAATTATATCCTCTGTTATGATTGTGTTTTTATCTTTTAATTAGTGTTTGTGCCAAGTAATGCCTTTGGGATGATTTGGAAGATAGTATAATCGATGCTGTTTGAAAACAGAAACTTTTGTGTCCAGTGCTGGAATTTTAATTTTTTTCTGTAGTGTCATAACCTTCTGAATTTTTTACACAATATTGATATATGAATTTACCACGTTTTCATAACTTTTAAGAATTTTTTGGGTTACAGAAGTATGACTTTAATTCAGATCTTTACAGACTGTTCTGTTTTAGACAGATTCTGTTTTTGTTGCATAGTTTGCTTATTTTGATGAATCTATGGATCGTATCGGGGGGTATGAGTCATGGAGAAGTTGGAGTATAGTAGAATTATTCCAATATTAAATATGAATCAATTTACAACAGTACCTAAAGTTTAAGATTTGTTTGTTATACTAACAGATCCCACGAGGTTTCTGTTGAGTTTTGTGTGCTGAAGTTTTCAAGTTTTGGGTGAGACTACAATGGATAAATGAATAAGGAGCGGCAAGAGCCTAAGCTTGGGGATGCCCAAGGCACCCCAAGGTAATATTCAAGGAAGACTCAAGCGTCTAAGCTTGGGGATGCCCTCTCTTTCGTCTACAATTTATCGGTAACTCACTTGAAGCTATATTTTTATTCATCACATGATATGTGTTTTACTTGGAGCGTCTTGTGCTATAGTTTGTTTGCTTTTTAGTGTGTCACAATCATCTTTGATGAACACACCTTTTTGAGAGGGACACACATTATTAGTGATTTGTTAGAATACTCTATGTGCTTCACTTATATCTTTTGAGCTAGGCAGTTGCTCTAGTGCTTCACTTATATCATTTAGAGCACGGCGGTGGTTATATTTTAAAGAAATAGTTGCACTCTCATGCTTCACTTATATTTTTTTGGGAGTCTAATGAATAGCAATGGTAATATGCATGGGTTATGAATTTGGTCCTAATATGATAGGTATTCAAGAGGGATATAATAAAAACTTTCTTGTAGATCACTGAATATGATAAGTTTGATTCCTAGCAATAGTTTTGCGATATTAAGATGGTAATATGTGGGAGGTGCTAGTAGATAATTGTGGTTTAGTAAGAATATTGGTGTTAAGGTTTGTGATCCCCGAAGCATGCACGTATGGTCTGTCGTTATGCTAAGAAGTTGGAGCATGATTTATTATTGATTGTCTTCCTTTGTGTGGCGGTCGGGGGCGCGCGATGGTTAACTCCTACCAACCTCCCCCCTAGGGGCATGCATAGTAGTACTTTGCTTTGAGGGCTAATAAACTTTCGCAATAAGTATGTGAGTTCTTTATGACTAATGTGAGTCCATGGATTATACGCACTCTCACCTTTCCGCAATTTGCTAGCCTCTTCGGTACCGTGCATTGCTCTTTCTCACATCGAGAGTTGGTGCAAACTTCGCCGGTGCATCCAAACCCCATGATATGATACGCTCTATCACACATAAGCCTCCTTATATCTTCCTCAAAACAGCCACCATACCTACCTATCATGGCATTTCCATAGCCATTCCGAGATATATTGCCATGCCACTTCCACCATTCCGTTTTTATGACACACATCATCATTGTCATATTGCTTTGCATGATCATATAGCTGACATAGTATTTGTGGCTCAACCACCGTTCATCATTTTTTTATACATGTTACACTAGTATCACTGCACATTGATACGTCTCCATCGTATCTACTTTTCCAAACACTTTTGCTCTTGTTTTGGCCCCTAATTTGCATGATTTGAATGGAACTAACACGGACTGACGCTGTTTTCAGCAGAATTGCCATGGTGTTGTTTTTTGTGCAGAAATAAAAGTTCTTGGAATTGGATGAAACTTTTTGGAGATTTTTTATGGAATATATAAAAAATACTGGAGCCAAAACCTACTGGAGGGGGGCCCACGTGGCTCCGTCTGACCTAATTCCAATGCTATAAATTCACAATTCTAGAGAAAAAAATAAGAGAGGAAGTTTTATTGCGTTTCATGATACGGAGCCGCCGCCACCTCCTGTTCTTCATCGGGAGGCCAGATCTGGAGTCCGTTTGGGGCTCCGGAGAGGGGGATCTTCCGGCATCGTCATCATCAACCATCCTTCATCACCAATTTCATGATGCTCACCGCCGGGAGTGAGTAATTCCTTCCTAGGCTTGCTGGACGGTGATGAGTTGGATGAGATTTATCATGTAATCGAGTTAGTTTTGTTAGGGCTTGATCCCTAGTATCCACTATGTTCTGAGATTGATGTTGCTATGACTTTGCTATGCTTAATGCTTGTCACTAGGGCCCGAGTGCCATGATTCCAGATCTGAACCCTTTATGTTTTCATGAATATATTTGTGTTCTTGATCCGATCTTGCAAGTTATACGCACCTGCTATGTGTTATGATCCGCATACCCCAAGGTGACAATAATTGGGATTCTTTCCGGTGATTGCCATAGTTTGAGGAGTTCATGTATTCACTATGTGTTAATGCTTTGTTCCGGTTCTCTATTAAAAGGAGGCCTTAATATCCCTTAGTTTCTTTATGGACCCCGCTGCCACGGGAGGGTAGGACAAAAGATATCATGCAAGTTCTTATCGCAAGCACGTATGACTATATACGGAATACATGCCTACATTACATTGATGAATTGGAGCTAGTTCTGTGTCACCCTAGGTTGTGACTGTTACATGATGAATGTTATCCAACAATATCACCGATCCAATGCCTACGAGTTTTTCACATATTGTTCTTGCTAAGTTACTACTGTTGCTACTGCTGTCACAATTGCTACCGTTACTGCTACTGCTACTATTATTGCTACTGCTATCAAACTATCATACTACTGTGCTACTGATCACTCTACTGCAGATATTTAGTTTCCAGGTGTGGTTGAATTGACAACTCAACTGCTAATACTTGCAAATATTCTTTGGCTCCCCTTGTGTCGAATCAATAAATTTGGGTTGAATACTCTACCCTCGAAAACTGTTGCGATCCCCTATACTTGTGGGTTATCAAGACCTTTTTCTCGCGCCATTGCCGGGGAGCATAGCTATATTTGCTGAGTCACTTGGGATTTATATCTGTTGATCACTATGAAGAATCTGAAAGACGCCAAGACCAAGATCGTTCCCTCTAAGACGAGGGGAGGTAAGGAACTGCCATCTAGCGCTGCACTTGATTCACCTTCTGTTTTGAGTAAACTTGCAACACCACCACATGCTATTAATTCTGATATGTCGCAAGTTATTGATGATACCACTTCTGCTTTGAATGATACTCATGATGATGCTAGTACTATGCTTGATACTGTTGTGCCACTGGGTGAATTTCTTACTGAACAAATTGCTAAAGCTAAAGAAATTGAAAATGTTGAAACTCTTGAGAATTATGATTCACCTATTATGCCTAGATCCCCTACTAGAGTTGAAACACCTGATGAACATTGCTTTGATAGGGAGACAGCTAGAGCCATTCTTGCTTGTAATGATAGACATGAAGTTATAAAACTGTTTGCTGAAATGAAAGAAAAATCTATGCGGGAGAAAATGAAATGTGATCCTAAGTTTGCTACCTCTCCCATATTTATTACTGATAAGGACTATGAATTCTCTGTTGATCCTGGGTTAATTACCTTGGTTGAATCTGATCCTTTCCATGGCTATGAAACTGAAACCGTTGTGGCACATCTTACTAAATTAAATGATATAGCCACCCTATTTGCTCATGAGGAAAAAATTCGCTATTACTATATTCTTAAGTTGTTTCCTTTCTCATTAAAGGGTGATGCTAAAGAATGGTATAATACTCTTGCTCCTGGATGTGTGCGTAGTCCCCAGGATATGATTTATTACTTCTCTGAAAAATATTTTCCTGCTCATAAGAAACAAGCTGCTTTACAGGAAATATTTAACTTTGTGCAAATTGAAGAAGAGAATCTCCCTCAAGCTTGGGGGAGGCTCCTCCAATTACTTAATGCTTTACCTGATCATCCTCTTAAGAAAAATGAAATACTTGATATCTTCTATAATGGACTAACCGATGCTTCTAGGGACTACCTAGATAGTTGTGCGAGTTGTGTTTTCAGGGAACGGACTATTGAACAAGCTGAGGAACTATTGAATAATATATTGAAGAATGATAATGATTGGACACTTCCTGAACCACCGCCTAAACCCACTCCGAAGAAGAGGAGTATTTTATATCTCAGTCCTGAAGATATGCAAGAAGCAAAGAAATGTATGAAGGAAAAAGGTATTAAAGCTGAAGATGTTAAGAATTTACCACCTATTGAAGAAATACATGGTCTTGACACACCACCATAGGTAGTAGAGGTAAATTCTCTTATAAAATTCGATGAAGGTGATATTCCTTATAACAAACCTCCTAGTCAATGCTTGTATGAATTTGACAATTATATTATTAAGCAAGATCATTTCAATGCAAATGTTATGAAACAATTAAAACGAAATGCCTACATGATTGATCGCTTGAGTGACTTGTTATTTAGAATTGCTAATGATGCTAAAGGTGTGAGTAAACACGCATCTATGGTTCAAACTCAATTAGAACAAGTTGCTAAATCTCAAAGTGAATTGCTCAATGAAATGAATAACAATATGAATGATCATGCTGTTAGAGTAATGACTAGAGGAGGTAGAATGACTCAGGAGCCACTTTATCCTGAAGGTCACCCAAAATGAATTGAACAAGACTCTCAAAGAATTAATGTTGATGCACCTAGTCCATCTAAAAAGAAAAAGAAAAAGAAAAATGATAAGACTTTGCATACTTCTAGTGAACCCGAGGTAGAAAAACCCTTGGAGGATAGTAATGATATTTCTATTTCTGATGCTGAAACACAATCTGGTAATGAACAACCACTCGATGATAATAATAATGATGATGCTCATGTGGATACCCAACCAGATAATGATAAAGAACCTGATAATGATTTTGAAATAGAACCTGTTGTTGATGTTGATAACCCACCTTCTAAAAATAAATGTTATGATAAAAGAGACTTCGTTGTTAGAAAACATGGTAAGGAAAGAGAACCATGGGTTCAAAAACCCATGCCCTTACCTCCTAAACCATCTAAGAAAAAAGATGAGGAAGAATTTGAACGCTTTGCTGAAATGCTTAGGCCAGTCTTTTTGCGTACTCGTTTGACTGATATTATAAAGATGCCTCCCTATGCTAAATATATGAAAGACATTGTCACAAATAAAAGAAAGATACCTAAAGCTGAAATTTCCACCATGCTTGCAAATTATTCTTTTAAGGATGGAGTACCTAAGAAACTAGGAGATCCAGGAATACCAACTATACCATGCTCCATTAAGAGAAATTATGTCAAAACTGCTTTGTGTGATTTAAGAGCTGGTGTTAGTGTTATGCCTTTCTCTTTATACAAAAGACTTGATTTGAATAAACTCACTCCCACTGAAATATCATTGCAAATGGCTGACAAATCAACTGCCATACCTATCGGTGTTTGTGAGGATGTGCCCGTTGTAGTTGCAAACGTTACTATTCTAACAGACTTTGTTATACTTGATATGCCCGAGGATGACAACATGTCGATTATCCTTGGCAGACCCTTCTTGAATACTGCAGGGGCTGTTATTGATTGCAACAAAAGCAAGGTCACTTTTCATATCAATGGTAATGAGCATACAGTGCACTTTCCGAAGAAACAATTTCAAGGAAATGGTATTCATATTATTGAAAAGACTCCGACAATTACTATTGGAAGTTTTCAAATCCCTCTTCCTACTGCTAAAAAGAAATATGAAACTCTTATTATCGGGTAGATGCATATCCCCGTTGAGGTAACTTAGTGTTATATGAAAGTTCTTCGGTTTCATGTTACTCGGAAATGGTTTGTTAATAAGACCTGATCAACCTTATTAATGGATTCTTTTTGAGGGGCATGTGGTCGATGAATTTAGTAAGCACAACCTTCTGTACCCGCTTTTTATTTTCTGTTATTTTTAGTTAAATGCAATAAAATGCCATGATTATTCTATTTTCTGATTTATCCGGCAATAAAAAAGTGCCCAAAAATAAAAGTGCTCAAAATGCAATAAAATTTTGATATGATTTTTTATGTAATATTTAAGAATTTTTGGCACTGGACACATACCAGGGGGGTGCCCCAGGTGCCCACGAGGCACCAGGGTGCGCCACCCCCGGCGCGCCCAGGTACCTCGTGGGCCCCACAGGGACCCCCTCACTTATTCCTTTAGTCCACTTCGTCTCTTACCTCTAGCAAAAAATCCTGGTAGCTCTCTCTCTCTCTCGTGTTCTGGCTCACAAACCTGAAATTTTCGATCTCTTTGCTCGGAGCTCCGTTTCCGAAACTGTTTTGGGAGATTGCTCCTTGGTATGTAACTCCTCCATTGCTCCAATTAGTTTTTGCTCTAGTGGATTATATTTTGCATAATTAGCTGCTCTTGGTGCTACTAAAAATGAACTTGCATGTTGAATTCTTTGAGTTTCAAGTAGTTTGAATGCTTGATATAGCCTCTAGACATCCATATGAGTAGTTGCTATCAATCTTGTGAAGTTTTATTGATATCATTTTGTGGCCCAAAAATTTTCAGAAAATTGTTCTTAGGGAAATGAATTTCTTCCGGAGGAGTTCCTCGAAGCGGAACGCCAAGGGAGTCCTTGGGGAGTCCTCGGACAGTGACCTCAATATTCCGCGTAGGACGGAGGTCCGACCGTGCGAATGGCCACACAATGCCTTCATGAACGGAGCTGGATTCTACCAAGAGTTCGCGCAATTTGTTGCAAATGCCGGACTGACCAACTTCCTCGCAGATGAGTGTGACCAGCACCACATCCTTACAAATTTCTTTGTGCAAAACTTTCATTTTCTGAGTAGGCTCGAACCCCCTGAGGTGCGCTTTGATTTATATGCTGAACATTATCAGATACCTCTGGTTGAATTTTGTGAGATATGTTTGATTCCCTTTGATGGGGAAATTAGAGAACCCCGCCCGGAGGAGTTTGAGGGTTTCCTCCAAACTTTAACTGTGGGAGAGACAAGGGGCGTGTCGAAAGCCCGAGCCACTAGCTTGCAATTTCCCTCAGTTCATTACTTTGCTTTATTCTTAGGGAAATGCTTGATTGCTAGGGAGCAAGGTAGTGCACTAGCTGCACCTGACTTTGCCATTTTACGCCGCGCACTGCATAATGACAACCCTTATAACCTGGGAGCTATCATTGCACGCCGCCTACACACTAATAGAACTAGGGGTAAAATCATGATGGTATTTATGCTACTCGCTTAGCGAGACGTTTTAATGTTAACATACGCCCTCATGATTACTTGTTGCCCAGAGTTTACTTAGATCACCTGTCCATGAGGGACCACCACTTTCTTGATGCTCCTGAGCCTCCTCATAACATTCGTTATAACTTGGTTTTTAGTGAGGATACTCGTGATATTATTCTGTTGTCTGCACCTGCTTTGTTTGATTCTCATGCCAGGAACGGATATACTATTATGCCACCGGACATAGTTGCTTATCGGAACGCACTGGCAGCAGCAGAGGAGGAGGCCCAGGATTGGGACACTCGGGTGCCGCCTCCTCAGGAGTTTCATATGGGACCGGATGGCCGTAGACCAAGCTAGGCAAAATCCTAAGCTTGGGGGAGTACGTATTTCTCACCAACATTACATTCATGCTCACACATTTCATTCCAGTTGTCGGTGTTCATACTTTTTCATTGTATAATCCATGCTAGTTTTATTTTCTCGCTTTCTTCTAGTGTGTTTGAAAAACTTGAGAAAATCCAAAAACATTTCTCGCTTCTTTTCGGTTTTTCTTTCTAATTTAATTAGTTGTAGTTTCGTAGTAGTAAAAGAAAACCCAAAAAGATTTGCCGTTTCTTCTTTTACTTGTTGGGAGCTTTCCCGTGTAAATAGTTTTTCTCGTTTTTCGTTTTTCTTCTTTATTTTCTTTAGAAAAACTAAAACTCCAAAAATATTTCAGTGTGTTTTCCTGAAAATTCTTTTCTTTTGTTGAGTCATTGTAAGGAGAAGACCACGATGAAAATGTTGAGTGGCTCTCGTATGCATTGTTGCTGATCTAGCAAAGAGCCCATTTTACCTTGTCTTCTCCTTTGAATAAAATGCTTGCAGATTCCAGCTTAGTCCACGGCATGCTTGCACTATTATTATTTTCATATCATTCGGTCGTGCAAGTGAAAGGCAATAATGACGATGATTTGATGAAGTGACTGTGGTAAGGAAAAGCGGGTATGAACTCAACTTGTTCTTTGTTTTTGTAAATATGTTTAACTCAGTATCCATGATTCAGCATGTTATGATTAAACATGTTTATGATGACAATTAGAGATTATAGTTGCTCATGCCATGCTTAAGTAGCTAGGAGTGGATAATGATTTATCTTGAGTGTTAACATGCATTAAAATTATTGTGATGTAGTATGATGATATGGTATCCTCCTCTGAATGTTTCAAGTGGCTTGACTTGGCACATGGTCACACATGTAGTTGATTCAAAACCAACATAGCCTTCACGATATTTCTGTTCATGGTGTTTATATCCTACTCATGCTAGTATTCAATGTTGATTATTCATAATGCATGATTATGACCATTTTCGCTCTCTAGCTGGTCGCTTCTCAATCTATTTGCTAGCCTTCGCGTGTACTAAGCGGGAATGCTGCTTGTGCATCAAAACCCTTAAACCTAAAGTTATTCCAGATGAGTCCACTATATCTACCTATATGCGGTATTACTCTGCCGTTCTATGTAAATTTGCATGTGCCACCTCTAAATATTCAAATGAACATCTGTTTTGTGTGCCCATACCGCTCATGAAGCGACAGGGGGCGGCCAGTATCTTCCATGCTAAGCGGGTTATTCTCATGATGAGTGTTTATTCACTTGTCCTTGCACGAGAGGGGCTGGTAATCGGGATGCCCAGTCCCATTATTAAAATTGCAAAATAATAAAACAAACTCCCCCGGAAAATTGTTGGTATGGAGGGCACCCGAGGATTCGGCTAGCCATGGCTTGTGATTGTTGGTGGAGGGGGAGTAAACTTTACTTTACCGCTTGGGAACCGCCGCTAATGTGTTTAGCATGGAAGATATTGAAAACTCTCGGTCGTGACGTTGACAGGAAAGGCATACCTCCCAAAATTTTATTTATCTCTGATTTAAGCTTTGAGCTCTGGCACCTCTGCAAATCTATGCTTCCCTCTGCGAAGGGCCTATCTATTTAATTTTATGTTATTTTACTTTTATTGTTGAGTCATCACCTTCTCAAATAAGCACCAGTCCTGAGAGCACTATTGTCATTCGCATGCATTGTGAATAGTTAATGTTGTGTGCATCATGACTGGATCTCTTCTACCATGAATTACAATGTTTAGTCGCTGCTTGAACTTTGGAGGTGCTCTGCATTGATGTTTTGCAGTCTCAGAAAGGGCTAGCAAGATACCATGCTGTCATATTATATCATGATCATTTTGACAAAGTATTGGCATTTCATATATCTTATTATTGCTCGCTAGTTGACTATGCCATTGATATGAGTGAATATAATTTCTAAGAGTTATCATTTGCATGGTTAGTTATAATCTTTGCTGAAAACTTGGGTACTATTTAAGCATATATATAGATACAAGACCAAAAGAGTTTGTAAAAGTTTTTCTTTATCACTTTCAGTTTGTCAACTGAATTGCTTGAGGGCAAGCAATGAGTTAAGCTTGGGGGAGTTGATACGTCTCCATCGTATCTACTTTTCCAAACACTTTTGCTCTTGTTTTGGCCCCTAATTTGCATGATTTGAATGGAACTAACCCGGATTGACGCTGTTTTCAGCAGAATTGCCATGGTGTTGTTTTTTGTGCAGAAATAAAAGTTCTTGGAATTGGATGAAACTTTTTGGAGATTTTTTATGGAATATATAAAAAATACTGGAGCCAAAACCTACTGGAGGGGGGGGCACGTGGCTCCGTCTGACCTAATTCCAATGCTATAAATTCACAATTCTAGAGAGAAAAATAAGAGAGGAAGTTTTATTGCGTTTCACGATACGGAGCCGCCGCCACCTCCTGTTCTTCATCGGGAGGCCAGATCTGGAGTCCGTTTGTGGCTCCGGAGAGGGGGATCTTCTGGCATCGTCATCATCAACCATCCTTCATCACCAATTTCATGATGCTCACCGCCGGGAGTGAGTAATTCCTTCGTAGGCTTGCTGGACGGTGATGAGTTGGATGATATTTATCATGTAATCGAGTTAGTTTTGTTAGGGCTTGATCCCTAGTATCCACTATGTTCTGAGATTGATGTTGCTATGACTTTGCTATGCTTAATGCTTGTCACTAGGGCCCGAGTGCCATGATTCCAGATCTGAACCCTTTATGTTTTCATGAATATATTTGTGTTCTTGATCCGATCTTGCAAGTTATACGCACCTGCTATGTGTTATGATCCGCATACCCCAAGGTGACAATAATTGGGATTCTTTTCGGTGATTGCCAAAGTTTGAGGAGTTCATGTATTCACTATGTGTTAATGCTTTGTTCCGGTTCTCTATTAAAAGGAGGCCTTAATATCCCTTAGTTTCCTTATGGACCCTGCTGCCACGGGAGGGTAGGACAAAAGATGTCATGCAAGTTCTTATCGCAAGCACGTATGATTATATACGGAATACATGCCTACATTACATTGATGAATTGGATCTAGTTCTGTGTCGCCCTAGGTTATGACTGTTACATGATGAATGTTATCCAACAATATCACCGATCCAATGCCTACGAGTTTTTCACATATTGTTCTTGCTAAGTTACTACTGTTGCTACTGCTGTCACAATTGCTACCGTTACTGCTACTGTTACTATTATTGCTACTGCTATCAAACTATCATACTACTGTGCTACTGATCACTCTGCTGCAGATATTTAGTTTCCAGGTGTGGTTGAATTGACAACTCAATTGCTAATACTTGCAAATATTCTTTGGCTTCCCTTGTGTCGAATCAATAAATTTGGGTTGAATACTCTACCCTCGAAAACTGTTGCGATCCCCTATACTTGTGGGTTATCACAGATCCTGGTACACTGCCAGAGGCATTCATATAGAGTCATATTTGTTTTAGTTTCGATTTGTAATTTTGAGTTGTAAGTAAATAGAAGTATGATGATCATCATTATTAGAGCATTGTCCCAGTGAGGAAATAAATAAATAAAGAAATAAAAAAGAGGACAAAAAGAGCCCAAGAAAAAAAAGAGGAGAAAAAAGAAAAAAAATAAAATGTGAGAAAAAGAGAGAAGGGGCAGTGTTACTATCCTTTTCCATACTTGTGCTTCAAAGTAGCACCGTGTTTTTCATATAGAGGGTCTCCTATTTTATCACTTTCATATACTAGTGGGAATTTTTCATTATAGAACTTGGCTTGTATATTCTGATGATGGGCTTCCTCAAATGCCCGAGGTCTTCATGAGCAAGCAAGTTGGATGCACACCCACTTAGTTTTCATGTTGAGCTTTCATACACTTATAGCTCGTAGTGCATCCATTGCATGGCAATCCCTACTCTTCGCATTGACATCAATTGATGGGCATCTCCATAGCCCGTTGATTAGCCGTGTTGATGTGAGACTATTTTCTTCTTTTTGACTTCCCCTTATTAATCTCTACCACCACATTCTATTCCACCCATAGTGCTATATCCACGGCTTGCGCTCATGTATTGCGTGGGGGTTGAAAAAGCTGAAGCGCGTTAAAAAGTATGAACCAATTGCTTGGCTAAAACCGGGGTAGTGCATGATAAATATTTTGTGTTAAGAAGATGGAGCATGACAGGATTATATGATTTCATAGGGATAACTTTCTTTACCATTTTTATTTTGAAAGGCATGATTGTTTGTTAGTATGCCTGAGTATTGATGTCTTTATATCAAATTATAGACTATTGCTTTGAATCACTCGGATCTTAATATTCATACCGTAAAAGAGAATTACATGATGAAACATGTTAGGTAGTATTCCACATAAAAAATTATGTTTTTATCATTTACCTACTCGAGGACGAGCAGAAATTAAGCTTGGGGATGCTTGATACGTCTCCAACGTATCTATAATTCTTGATTGTTCCATGCTATTATAGTATCAATCTTGGATGTTTTATATGCAGTTATATATCATTTTTTGGGACTAACCTATTAACCTAGTGCCCAGAGCCAGTTGCTGTTTTCTGCTTGTTTTTGGTTTTTCAGGAAATTAGTACCAAACGAAGTCCAAAAGCCATGAAACTTTTTGACGATTTTTTTCTGGACAAAAGAGACCCTGGAAGCTTCGGGAGGATGCCAGAAGCCTCACGAGGGCTTCACAAGGCAATAGGGCGCGGCCCTAGGGGGGCACGCCCTGATGCCTTGTGGGCCCCTCATGGCTCCTTTTGACCTAATTCCACTTCTATAAATTCTCAAATATTCGAAAACCATTAGAGAGCCAGACGAGAAAACCCTACCGCCGTCGCAAGCCTCTGTTCTTCCGCGATCTCATCTGGAGGCCTTTTCCGGTACTCTACCAGAGGGGGAATCGATCACGGAGGGCATCTACATCAACCTTGCTGCCCTTGCGATGATGTGTGAGTAGTTTACCATAGACCTATGGGTCCATAGCTAGTAGCTAGATGGCTTCTTCTCTCTCTTTGATCTTCAATACCATGTTCTCCTCGATGTTCTTGGAGTTCCATCCGATGTAATCTTCTTTTGCGGTGTGTATGTTGGGATCCGATGAATTGTGAGTTTATGATCAGATTATTCATGAGAAATATTTGAGTCTTCTCTGAACTATTTTATGCATGATTGTTATAGCTTTGTATTTCTCTCCGATCTATCCATTTGGTTTGGCCAACTAGATTGATTTATCTTGTAATGGGAGAGGTGCTTTGTGATGGGTTCAATCTTGAGGTGCTCAATCCCAGTGACAGAAAGGGACATGACACGTATTTGTATTGTTGCCATTGAGGATAAAAAGATGGGGTCTAATCATATTGCTTGAGTTTACTTTGTCTACATCATGTCATCTTGCTTAAGGCGTTACTCTGTTTTATACTTAATACCCTAGATGCATGCTGGATAGCGGTCGATGGGTGGAGTAATAGTAGTAGATGCAGGCAGGAGTCGGTCTACTTGTCTCAGACATGATGCCTATATACATGATCATTGCCATGAATCCGTCATAATTATTTGCTTTTCTATCCATTGCCCAACAGTAATTTGTTTACCCACCATATGTTCTGCGCTTGAGAGAGAAGCCTCTAGTGAAAACTATGGCCCCCAGGTCTACCTTTATCATATATTAAAATCAAAAAATACTTTTCTGCAATTTATTTATTTTTATTTTATTTTGCAATTTACTTTTTATCTATCACTATCAGAATTAATCCTTGCAAATAACCACTAAGAGGATTGACAACCCTCTTATTTGCGTTGGGTGCAAGTGTTTGCTTTTGTGTGTAGGTGCTGCTAAAGAGGTTTTGTGTGGTTCTCCTACTGGATTGATAACCTTGGTTCTTAACTGAGGGAAATACTTATCTCTACTATACTGCATCATCCTCTCCTCTTCGGGGAACTACCAACGCAGTCTACAAGTAGCAGCAGCCGGTATCAGCCATTGCCCTACAATAGCGGGCAACCCTCCAACCATGCGGCCCCAGGATGGCAGGCCAACCAACCCACCATCTTGACCCCTGGATGCGGGCAACGGAACACTATGGGTAGAATCCGGGGGCTCCACCCCCACGCTTCACCTTGCACACCTCAAGCATCGTGCCAATTAGATGATTAGATCTTCAGAGGGAGTGGTGCATAGTACTGTGTTCAATCTTGCGGTGTCCTTACTCTGTGACAGGAGGGGTTGCAAGGCACGTATTGTATTGTCGTAACTAAGGATAAAATGATAGGGTTTGAGCATATTGCTTGGTCTTACTTTGTTTACATTATGTCGTCTTGCTTAAAGCATTACTCTGTTTGTCATGAACTTAATACTTTGAGATGCATGCTGGATAGCGGTCTTGGGGTGGAGTAATAGTAGTAGGCATCAGTAAGTTTAACGGTCTACTTGTCATGGATGTAATGCCTATATGAATCATGCCATGAAGAATCATAATCATAACTATGCGCAATTCTGTCAATTGCCCAACATTAATTTGTTTACCCACCGATGCTATGCTTATGAGAGAGATGCCTCTAGTGAACCTATGGACTTTGGGTCCAATTCTCTATTATTACTAAAACCTATAAGTGCTCGTTGTTTTTATTTACTTTTATTTTATTTTATTTATATACCTATCACTGTCGGATTTAATCCTTGCAATTGGCGGGAACAAGGGTATTGACAACCCTCTTGCCTTTGTTGGGTGCAAGCATTTGCTTTGTGTGTGTGCAGGTACCGTTCACGTTGTTTGTGTGTCGTCTCCTTCTGGTTCAATAAACCTTGGTTCTTAACTGAGGGAAATACTATCTGCTACTACACTACTTCATCCCTTCCTCTTCAGGGAAAACTCAACATCTACCACAAGTACCATCAGGCAAATCGACACCAAGGCCGCACACATAGAACCAAGACTTATGCCATTCTCGAACGGATTTCAGGAGGTCGATGGTGAAGAAGGTGGATCGAGCACGGAGTTGCAAGATGGCTCTCCCGAGGTCGCAAACCACGCCCCCGTTCGTCTGAACGCAGACACGGAAGAAATACTGAAACAACTCAAAATGGGCAGCTATCCCGAGGAAGCACTCGCAGAAAGTGATGAAAATTGTGATGTGGAGCACCCCGTTGGGACGAATATGATGCAACTGGCATCCAAGAAATGGAGGAGGCCATGCATGAAGCTATGGAGGGGAAATCCGAGCCCCCTCCCGAAATATCCTGAGCACAAGACGTGCTCACCTTCGCGGGGCTCCGACGGGACTTCCCCAGACGGGATCCGGACGCCTAGATCCACCGGCATCAGCAGCTGGTCCTTCTACACTTGGACCTCCTCCTCCGTGGCCTTGGAGGGGAACCACTTCCCCGTGGCCTTGGGGGTATCCTGCGCCGGCTTCTCGCTGCTCTTGGAAGTGGGGGAAGACGAAAATCCCTCACTTTCCCTTCTTATAGCCAGCCAGGAAGCAAAGCGTCAGGCCTCGCGGTGTGCCACGTGCCACGCACCCTCTGCGGTTTCCCGTTTTTGCGGGGTGCGGGTGCAAGATTTATGGCATCAGCATCATCACGATGCGGGACTAGTGAGATACACTTGAACAGTTTCCCAACAGAACTCTGGCCTGGTCAGGAACTGAATGTCGCTCGAGCAAGCAAAGCCCCTGGAGGCCTAGCAATCACCGGGGACACGTAACCGCGCTCCCGAAGGAAAAGTCACTCAAGAAAAGCATGGAGAAAGACAAAGAGCCCGCCGAAGCTCTCGAAGACCTCTTCCATGACCTCCGCCACACTCGGGGGCTACTTACGGTGTCATACACCGGGGGTGGCTCACCCAAGGGATCCGGCCTCTCGACCAAATAGGGGCCCACAAGGACCAAGGCAAAGAAGAAACCCTAGAAGGGCGCGGGAGGCCTTCTTGCCCTCCAAGACAAGGGCGGTGGCAGAGGAGATCACATCTATCCCCCTGTAAACCTAGGCCTCCACCGTCTATATAAGTGGAGGCCAGGGAGCCTTCACGATCATCTACTCTTAGTAGAAAACTCTCGGTAGCAATCTCATACACCATTGTAACCCCTTGCTACTTGTGATCTGCGTTGGTTTTTCCCCGATGAGGAGGGGATGATGCAGTACAGTAGAGATAAGTATTTCCCTCAGTTATGAAACCAAGGTTATCAATCCAGTAGGAGAATCACGCAACACCTCGTTAACAGTACCTGCACACAAAATAACAAATCCTTGCACCCAACGCAAACAAGGGGTTGTCAATTCCTTGGCGGTTAATTGCAAGATTAAATTGTATGGTGATATATAGATAGATTAAACTAAAATATAAAATAAAATAAATAAAGTAAAAGTGCAGCAAGGTATTTTTAGGATTTTTAATATATGATAGAAGTAGACCCGGGGGCCATAGTTTTCACTAGAGGCTTCTCTCATAAAAATAGCATACGGTGGGTAAACAAATTACTGTTGGGCAATTGATAGAAAAGCAAATAATCATGACGATATCCAAGGCAATGATCATGTATATCGGCATCACGTGTCCCTTTCTGTCACTGGGATTGAGCACCGCAAGATCGAACCCATTACAAAGCACCTCTCCCATTGCAAGATAAATCAATCTAGTTGGCCAAACCAAATCAATAGATCGGAGAGAAATACAAAGCTATAATAATCATGCATAAAAGAGTTCAGATAAGACTCAAATAATATTCATGGATAATCTAATCATAAACTCACAATTCATCGGATCCCAACAAACACACCGCAAAAAGTGATTACATCGGATAGAACTCCAAGAACATCGAGGAGAACATTGTATTGAAGATCAAAAAGAGAGAAGAAGCCATCTAGATACTAACTATGGACCCGAAGGTCTGTGGTAAACTACTCACGCATCATCGAAAGGGCAGCAAGGTTGATGGAGAGCCCCTCCGTGATCGATTCCCCCTTTGGCGGAGTACCGGAAAAGGCCTCCAGATGGGATCTCTCGAGAACAGAAGCTTGCGGCAGCGGAAAAAGTATTTCGTGGACTCCTCTGTTGGTTTCCCGATTTTAGAGAATTTATAGTGGAGGAATTAGGTCAAACGGAGCTGTGTGGGCCCCATGAGCCACTAGGGTGCGCCCCCCCTGGGGCACGCCGTGGTGCCTCGTGGGCCACTGCTTCATCTTCTCGTCTCCTCCCGAAGCTTCTAGTGTCTCTTATGTCCAGAAAAATATCTCCAAAAAGTTTCGTGGCATTTGGACTTCGTTTGGTACTGATATTCTGGAAAACCAAAAACAGGCAAAAAAACAGCAAGTGGCACTGGGCACTAAGTTAATAGGTTAGTCCCAAAAAAATGATATATAATTGTTGTAAATGTATATAAAAACATCCAAGATTGATACTATAATAGCATGGAACAATAAAAAATTATAGATACGTTGGAGACGTATCAAGCATCCCCAAGCTTAATTCATGCTCGTCCTCGAGTAGGTAAATGATAAAAACAGAATTTTTGATGTGGAATGCTACCTATCATATTCATCATATATTCTATTCTTTATAGCATGGACATTTGGACTTGAATGATTCAAAGCAATAGTCTATAGTTTGACATGAAGACATAAATACTCAAGCATACTAACAAGCAACCATGTCTTTCAAAATATCAACGCTAAAGAAAGTTATCCCTAGCCCATTATGCTCAATCATTGATCCATTCATGAAACACACTCAATATTAGTTACACACAATGCACAAGTATGACAATAGTGCTCTCTAGTTGGTGCTTTATAAGAAAAAATGGAGACTCAAAATAAAAATAAAAAATTGCATAAAAGTAAATAGATAGGCCCTTCGCAGAGGGAAGCAGAGATTTGCAAATGTGCCAAAGCTCAAAGCTTAAATTAGAGAGATAAAATTATTTTGAGAGGCATGCTTTTCCTGTCAACGAAAACGACCGAGAATTACCAATATCTTCCATGCTAGACACATCATAGGCGGTTCCCAAACAGAAAATAAAGTTTATTTCCTTTCCACCATTCTTTCACAATCCATGGCTAGCCGTATCCACGGGTGGCCTCCATACCAACACTTTCCAAGGAATTTTGTTGTTATTAATTTTTGATTCATTATGGGACTGGGCATCCCTATTACCTGCCACTCTCTCGTGCAATGACAAGTGAATAAACACTCATCGTGAGAATAACACACCTAGCATGGAAAATATTGGCCACCCCCTGCCGCTTCATGAGCGGTACGAGCACACAAAACGGAAAAAATATTTTGAAAATTAGAGTTGGCACACGCAAATTTACTTGGAACAGCATGGAAATACCGCATATAGGTAGGTATGGTGGACTCATTTGGCACAACTTAGGTTTAAGGAGTTTGGATGCACAAGCAGTATTCTCGCTTAGTACAAATGAAGGCTAGCAAATATATTGAGAAGCGACCAACCAAAAAGCGAAAACGGTCATAAACATGCATTGAACATAACTAACACCGAATAATGCACCATAAGTAGGATATAATTTCTTTGCATAACTATTGACTTAATGTGCATGCATAGGGAATCACAAACCTTAACACCAATATTCTTACTAAATCATAATTACTCACTAACATGACTCACATATCATCATATCCATATCGCAAAACTATTGCAAGGAATCACAATTATCATATCCAATGATCTATATGAAAGTTTTTATTATATCCCTCTTGAATATTCATCACTTTGGGACCAAATTCATATCTTGTGCAAATTACCATTACTATTATCAACTCTCAAAAAGATATAAGTGAAGCATGAGAGTGCAAATATTTCTTCAAAATTTTAGTCTTATCAACTCTCAAAAAGATATAAGTGAAGCATGAGAGTGCAAATATTTCTTCAAAATATAGCCACCACCGTGCTCAAAAAGATTTAAGTGAAGCACTAGAGCAACTGCCTAGCTCAAAAAATTTAAGTGAAGCACATAGAGTATTCTAACAAATCATGATAAACGTGTGGCTCTCTCAAATTGGTGTGTCCAGAAAAGATGATTGTGATAAACTAAAAAGCAAACAAAGCAAAGAATCATATAATACAAGACGCTCCAAGTAAGGCACATATCATGTGATGAATAAAAATATAGCTCCAAGTAAAATTACCGATAGTTGGTAGAAGAAAGAGGGGATGCCTTCCGGGGCATCCCCAAGCTTAGACGCTTGAGTCTTCCTTGAATATTACCTTGGGGTGCCTTGGGCATCCCCAAGCTTAGGCTCTTGCCACTCCTTATTCCTTCATCTATCGTGATCTCAGCCAAAACTTGAAAACTTCAATCACACAAAACTCAACAAAACCTTCGTGAGATCCATTAGTATAACAAATAAATCCTTAACTCTAAGTACTGTAGTAAATTGATTCATATTTAATATTGGCATAATGCAACTGTACTCCAACTTCTCCATGACTCATACCCCCCGATACGATCCATAGATTCATCAAAATAAGCAAACTATGCAACAAAAACAGAATCTGTCTAAAACAAAATAGTCTGTAAAGATATATTTAAAATCTATACTTATGCAACTCCAAAAATTCTGAAAAATTAGGACAACGTGTGAAATTGATATACCAATACTGTATAAAAATTTCAGATTTTTCTGACGCTCCAGTACATAACTAAAATTCCAGCACTGTACGCAAAACTTTCTGTTTTCCAAACAGCATCAATTATACTATCTTCCAAATCATCCCAAAGGCTTTACTTGGAACAAACATTAATTAAAACACAAAAACACAATCATAACAGTAGCATAATTGTGAAAACACACAAGAACAGAAACAAAAATTAAAAAATTATTTTATTCATTGGGTTGCCTCCCAACAAGCGCTATTGTTTTATGCCCCTAGCTAGGCATAATGCATAGTTTCAAGTATTGTCATCTTTCAAGTTGGTTCCATAAGTGGCCCTCATAATTGATTCATATGGTGCTTTAATTATTTTCCTAGGGAAGTGTTCCATCCCTTTCTTTAGTGGAAATTGAAATCTTATATTACCTTCTTTCATATCAATAATAGCACCAATAGTTCGTAAGAACGGTCTATCAAGTATTATGGGGCAAGACGGATTGCATTCAATGTCAAGTACAATAAAATCAATGGGCACATAATTTCTATTTGCAAGAATAATCACATCATTAATTCTACCCAATGGCTTTTTAATAGTAGAATCCGCCAAGTGCAAGTTAAGAGGACATTCATCTATATTGGTAAAGCCTAGCACATCACATAGAGATTTTGGAATTGTGGAAACGCTGGCACCCAAATCACATAAAGCATTGCACTCATAATTTTTAATTTTAACTTTAATGGTGGGTTCCCATTCATCATATAATTTTTTAGGAATTGAAATTTCTAGTTCTAGCTTTTCTTCTAACGCTTTCATCATTGCTTCTACGATGTGTTTAGTAAAAGCCTTATTTTGCTCATAAGCGTTGGGTGAATTTAACATGGATTGTAACAAAGAAATACATTCAATCAAGGAACAATTATCATAATTAAAGTCTTTGTAATCCAAGAGAGTGGGCACATTCCTAGTTAAAGTTTTTACCTCTCCAAACCCACTTTTATCAAAAAAAATTATCAAGATTTTCACCCTCCGAATTATGGGAACGCCTTCTAGCTAAAGTTGAATCTTCTCCAGTCCCCTTTTCATCAAGTTTTATATTGCTAAACAAAGAATCAATAGATGAAACACCAATCATTTTAATATCCTCATCATTACTACGATAAAAATCGGGAGGGATCGCTTTTTCTAAAAAATTCTCGTTTAGCTTTTAGCATGGCGGTTCTTTTCTTACTCTCATCCATGGAGACATATAAAGCTTTAATTGATTCATTAATATCAATTTTGGGTGGCATAATTTTAGTCTTAAGATTTTCCACATCATGAATAATTCTATCAATGTTCCTAGACATGTCATCAAGTTTACTCATTTTTTCCTCTATTATAGTTTTGAAAAAAAAATTAGCATTAATAAATTCTTTAATAATACTTTCAAGATCACAGGGCATCCTATTATTATTATTATAAGAATTACCATAGGGATTGCCATAATTATTAGAGGAATTTCTAGGAAACGGCCTAGGATTAAAATTACCTCTATAAGCATTACTATTAAAATTGTTTCGCGAGACAAAATTCACGTCTACGGGATCAATGCTCAATCAAGGTGGATAAAGGCACATCATTAGGATCAATAGGAGTATTTTTGCTAGCAACCAATTTCATAAGTGCATCAACTTTATCACTCAAACTACAAATTTCTTCAACAGAATTCACTTTTTTACTAGTAGGAACTCTTTCGGTATGCCATTGTGAATAATTTGCCATAATATTATCAAGCAATTTAGTAGCTTCTCCCAAAGTAATTTCCATAAAAGTACCACCCGCGGCGAAATCTAAAAGATTTCTAGAAACGAAATTTAATCCCGCATATAAAATTTGTATGATCATCCACAAATTTAAACCATGAGTAGGGCAATTTCTTATCATTAATTTCATCCTTTCCCAAGATTGGGCAACATGTTCATGATCAAGTTGCTTAAAATTCATAATTTGATTTCTAAGAGAAATAATTTTCGCGAGAGGAAAATACTTGGTAATAAAAGCATCTTTACACCTATCCCAAGAATCGATACTATTTTGTGGTAAAGATGAAAACCAAATTTTTGCACGATCCCGCAATGAGAATGGAAATAATTTTAATTTCACAATATCATTATCCACATCTTTTTCCTTTTGTATCTCACACAATTCTACGAAAGTGTTAAGATGGGATGCAGCATCTTCATTAGGACTACCAGAAAATTGTTCTTTCATAACAAGATTTAGCAAAGCGGCATTAATATCACAAGTCTCCGCACTAGCGGCGGGAGGAGCAATTGAAGTACTAATAAAATCATTATTATTAGTATTAGAAAAATCACACAATTTCGTATTTTCTTGAGACATCGTGGCTACGCAAACAAGATAACAAGCAAGCAAACAAGAAAAAGGCAAACGGAAAATATTTTTGTATTTTTGAAAAAAAAAATAGAAGTGGGGGAGATGAAAACGAGAGGCAAAGACAAATAAAATAAATGCAAGGAGATGAAAGTTTATGCGTAGGTACTTGATAGATGTTGGTGATGTCTCCCCGGCAACGGCGCCAGAAATTCTTCCTGCTACTTGTGATCTGCGTTGGTTTTTCCCCGAAGAGGAGGGGATGATGCAGTACAGTAGAGATAAGTACTTCCCTCAGTTATGAAACCAAGGTTATCAATCCAGTAGGAGAATCACGCAACAGCTCGTTAACAGTACCTGCACACAAAATAATAAATCCTTGCACCCAATGCAAACAAGGGGTTGTCAATCCCTTGGCGGTTAATTGCAAGATTAAATTGTATGGTGATAGATAGATAGATTAAACTAAAATATAAAATAAAATAAATAAAGTAAAAGTGCAGCAAGGTATTTTTAGGATTTTTAATATATGATAGAAGTAGACCCGGGGGCCATAGTTTTCACTAGAGGCTTCTCTCATAAAAATAGCATACGGTGGGTAAACAAATTACTGTTGGGCAATTGATAGAAAAGCAAATAATCATGACGATATCCAAGGCAATGATCATGTATATAGGCATCACGTTCGAGACAAGTAGACCGACTCCTGCCTGCATCTACTACTATTACTCCACACATCGATCGCTATCCAGCATGCATCTAGTGTATTAAGTTCATAAAGAACGGAGTAACGCCTTAAGCAAGATGACATGATGTAGACAAAGTAAACTCATGCATGAATAAACCCCATCTTTTTACCCTTAATAGCAACGATACATACGTGTCATGTCCCTTTCTATCACTGGGATTGAGCACCGCAAGATCGAACCCATTACAAAGCACCTCTCCCATTGCAAGATAAATCAATCTAGTTGGCCAAACCAAATCAATAGATCGGAGAGAAATACGAAGCTATAATAATCATGCATAAAAGAGTTCAGAGAAGACTCAAATAATATTCATGGATAATCTGATCATAAACTCACAATTCATCGGATCCCAACAAACACACCGCAAAAAGTGATTACATCGGATAGAACTCCAAGAACATCGAGGAGAACATTGTATTGAAGATCAAAAAGAGAGAAGAAGCCATCTAGCTACTAACTATGGACCCGAAGGTCTCTGGTAAACTACTCACACATCATCGGAAGGGCAGCAAGGTTGATGGAGAGCCCCTCCGTGATCGATTCCCCCTCCGGCGGAGAACCGGAAAAGGCCTCCATATGGGATCTCTCGAGAACAGAAGCTTGCGGCGGCGGAAAAAGTATTTCGTGGACTCCTCTATTGGTTTCCCAATTTTAGAGAATTTATAGTGGAGGAATTAGGTCAAAAGGAGTTGTGTGGGCCCCACGAGCCACCAGGGCGCCCCCCGGGGCGCGCCGTGGTGCCTCGTGGGCCACTGCTTCATCTTCTCGTCTCCTCCCGAAGCTTCTAGTGTCTCTTATGTCCAGAAAAAAAATCTCCAAAAAGTTTCGTGGCATTTGGACTTCGTTTGGTACTGATATTCTGGAAAACCAAAAACAGGCAAAAAACAGCAACTGGCACTGGGCACTAAGTTAATAGGTTAGTTCCAAAAAATGATATATGATTGCTGTAAATATATATAAAAACATCCAAGATTGATACTATAATAGCATGGAACAATCAAAAATTATAGATACGTTGGAGACGTATCACCCCTCGCACGAGGTATCCCTCCACCATGAATAAGCAAAACAAGCAGGATGTAGGGTATTACTCTTCGGAGACCCGAACCTGGGTAAAATCCTCGTGTGATCTCCGATCTAAGACTTCCAGCTGCGCTTGGACCCCTACAGAGGGATATGACGGTATTTTGCACCGTCACTGGCACGATCTGGAATGGGGCTGTCTCATGCGTTGTGTTGACCTTTTTTTACAGGGTGTGGGAGGTGAGGTGTGACGGAAAAGTTAACGTCCATTTGCTCGCGTGATACGTCTCCAACGTATCTATAATTTTTGATTGTTCCATGCTATTTTATATCATTTTTTGGGACTAACCTATTAACCTAGTGCCCAGTGCCAGTTATTGTTTTCTGCCTGTTTTTGGTTTTTCAGGAATCAGTACCAAACGGAGTTCAAACACTACGAAACTTTTTGATGATTTTTTCTAGACAAAAGAGACCCTAGAAGCTTCGGGAGGAGGCCAGAAGCCTCACGAGGAAGCCACGAGGCAACAGGGCGCGGCCCCAGGGGGGCGCGCCCTGATGCCTTGTGGGCCCCTCGTTACTCCTTTTGACCTAATTCCACCTATATAAATTCTCAAATATTGGGAAACCAACAGAGAGCCCCACGAAATAACTTTTCCGCCGCCGCAAGCTTCTGTTCTTCCACGGACCCATCTGGAGGCCTTTTCTGGCACCTTGCTGGAGGGGGAATTGATCACGAAGGGCTTCTACATCAACCTTGCTGCCCCTCCTATGATGTGTGAGTAGTTTACCACAGACCTACGGGTCCATAGCTAGTAGCTAGATGGCTTCTTCTCTCTCTTTGATCTTTAATACAATGTTCTTCTCAATCTCCTTGGAGTTCTATTCGATGTAATCTTCTTTTGCGGTGTGTTTGTTGGGATCCGATGAATTGTGGGTTTATGATCAGATTATTCATGAGAAATATTTGAGTCTTTTCTGAATTCTTTTATGCATGATTGTTATAGCTTTGTATTTCTCTCTGATCTATCCGTTTGGTTTGGCCAACTAGGTTGATTTATCTTGCAATGGGAGAGGTGTTTTGTGATGGGTTCAATCTTGGGGTGTTCTATATCCCAGTGACAAAGTAGGGTACAAGACACGTATTTCTATTGTTGCCATTAAGGATAAAACGATGGGGTTTATTCATATTGATTGGGTTTACTTTGTCTACATCATGTCATCTTGCTTAAGGCGTTACTCCGTTTTTATTAACTTAATACCATAGATGCATGCAGGAGTCAGTCTACTTGTCTCGGACGTGATGCCTATATACATGATCATTGCCTTGAATATCATCATAACTATGCGCTTTTCTATCAATTGCCCAACAGTAATTTGTTTACCCACCGTATACTATGTGTTCGAGAGAGAAGCCTCTAGTGAAAACTATGCCCCCCTGGTCTACTTTTATCATATATAAAATTCAAAAGTACCTTGCTGCAATTTTATTTCCTTTATTTTATTTTGGAATTTACTTTATCTATCTATCACTATCAGAATTAATCCTTGCAAATAACGAGTTCAAGGGGATTGACAACCCTCTTGCCCGCGTTGGGTGCAAGTATTTTCTTTTGTTTGTGTAGGTGTTGTTCACGAGGTTCTGCGTGGTTCTCCGACTGGATTGATACCTTGGTTCTCACTGAGGGAAATACTTATCTCTACTGTGCTGCATCACCCCTCCTCTTCGGGGAAATCCCAACGCAGTTTACAAGTAGCATCGCGTTGTCATGATTTTTGTCACGTGAGTGATTTGCCACGTCAAAACGAGTTTCAAATTTTGGTCGGTGTTTTTGCCATGGTCAACGATGGCGGTGCGTTCTGTGGCATTTTGTAAAGTGGTGGTTTCTGCATTTTTGGACATGAATGTGGTGGTTCTGTGGATTTGACTCCAACCGCTGGCCACAAAACCAGGTACAAGTTCAGGAGTATGAACTTATTACAAGCCCATAGAAAATCTAAAAATTTCAAATAAACGAAAGTTGTCATCTCCCAGTGATGACCAACAAGTATAGGGGATCAATCTTAGTCCTTTAGATAAGTAAGAGTGTCGAACCCAACGAGGAGCAGAAGGAAATGACAAGCGGTTTTCAGCAAGTAATGAAAGTAGCGGTAACAGATAGTTTTGATAGCAAGATAATTCGTAACAAGTGACAAGTAACAAGTATAATAAAGTGTAGCAAGGTGGCCCAATCCTTTTTGTAGCAAAGGAAAAGCCGGAACGATCTCTTATAATAAGCAAAGGGTTCTCCAGGACACATGGGAATTTCTTCTAGTCACGTTCATCATGTTTGTTTGATTTGCGTTCGCTACTTTGATAATTTGATATGTGGGTGGACCGGTGCTTGGGTGATGTTCTTACTTGAACAAGCCTCCCACTTATGATTACCCCCTCTCGCAAGCATCCGCAACTACGAAAGAAGAATTAAGATGAATCTAACCATAGCATGAAACATATGGATCCAAATCAGCCCCTTACGGAATAGCGCATAAACTAGGGTTTAAGCTTCTGTCACTCTAGCAACCCATCATCTAATTACTACTCCACAATGCCTTCCCTTAGTCCCAAAGATGGTGAAGTTTCATGTAGTCGACGTTCACAAGACACCACTAAAGGAAGCAACAACATACATATCATCAAAATATCAAACGAATACCAAATTCACATGATTACTTATGACAAGACTTCTCCCATGTCCTCAAGAACAAAAGTAACTACTCACAAATCATATTCATGTTCAAGATCAGAGGGGTATTCAATATCATTAAGGATCTGAACATATAATCTTCCACCAAATAAACCAACTAGCATCAACTACAAGATGTAATCAACACTACTAACAACCCACAGGTACCAATCTGAGGTTTTGAGACAAAGATTGAATACAAGAGATGAACTAGGCTTTGAGATGAGATGGTGCTGGTGAAGATTTTGATGAAGATTGGTCCTCCCACGATGAGAGGATCGTTGGTGATGTCGATGGCTTCGATTTCCCCCTCCCGGAGGTAAGTATCCCCGGCGGAATCGTGATACGTCTACAACGTATCAGTAATTTATGAAGTATTCATGCCATGTTTATTATAGTTTTGTATGATTCCGGTGCACTTTTATATGGCTTCTATATGATTTTTATGGACTAACATATTGACCTAGTGCCCAGTGCCAGTTGTTGTTTTCTGCTTGTTTTTCGTTTTCTAGAAAATCCATATCAAATGAAGTCCAAATGCAGCGAAACTTTTTGACAATTTTTTCTGGAAGGAAACAAACCTAGGAAGCTTCGGGGGAGCGGCAGAAGACCCACATGGGCCCTACAAGCCACCTGGGTGCGCCCTGGTGCCTCGTGGGCCCCCTGTGTTCCCTCTTCGCGTGATTCCAACGCCAAAAATTCTTATAAATAGAGAAACCCCCACAAATAACCCAAGAACTTCGACTCCGCTGCCGCACGCCTCTGTGCCAAAGAAATACCATCTGGAGCCCTATTTCGGCACCTCGCCGGAGGGGGGGAATCATCACTGGAGGCCATCTTCATCATCTCGGCGGTCTCCATGATGAGGAGGGAGTAGTTCACCCTCGGGGCTAAGGGTATGTACTAGTAGCTATGTGTTTGATCTCTCTCTCTCTCATGTTCTTGATTTGGCACGATCTTGATGTATCGCGAGCTTTGTTAATATAGTTGGATCATATGGTGTTTCTTCCCTCTCTATCTTCTTGTGATGAATTGAATCTTTCCCTTTGAGGTTTCGTTATTGTCGGATTGAATATTTCAGATTTGAGAAGACTTGATGTATGTCTTGCATGTGGATACTCGTGGTGACAATGGGGTATTCTATTGGTTCACTTGATATATGTTTTGGTGATCAACTCGCGGATTCCCGTGACCTTGGGGTGATCTAAGCATAGGGGTTGGTTGCACGTTTTCATTATCTTTTCTCCGATAAGAAACTTTGGGGTACTCTTTGAAGTTCTTTGTGTGGATTGAATATTATGAATCTGAAGTTGTTTGATGCATATCGAATAATCAACTCACGGATACTTGTGGTGACATTGGAGTGTCTAGGTGACATTAGAGTTGGTTGATGCGTATCATATGCTGTTATTTTAGTATGAACTCTAGGGCTATTTGTGACACTTATAGGGATGGCTCAATAGATTGATCGGAAAGGATAACTTTGAGGTGGTTTCGTACCCTACAACAATTTCATCTTATGTTTTCCGCTAATAGGAACTTTGGAGTGATTCTTTATCGCACGTTGAGGGATTGTTATATGATCCAATTATGTTAGCACTGTTGAGAGATTGCACTAGTGAAAGTATGAACCCTAGGCCTTGTTTTCAAGCATTGCAATACCGTTTGTGCTCACTTTTATCACTCGCTACCTTGCTGTTTTTTTTTATTTTCAGATTACAAAAACCTACATCTACTATCCATACTACACTTGTATCACCATCTCTTCGCCGAACTAGTGCACCTATACAATTTACCATTGTATTGGGTGTGTTGGGGACACAAGAGATTTCTTGTATTTGATTGCAGGGTTGTTTGAGAGAGACCATCTTCATCCTATGCCTCCCACGGATTGATAAACCTTAGGTCATCCACTTGAGGGAAAATTGCTACTGTCCTACAAAACTCTGCGCTTGGAGGCCCAACACGAGTCTACAAGAATAAGTTGTGTAGTAGACATCAAATCGCTTCGCCGGAGAGCAAAATTGCTCCTGCCCAGGTTCCGCCTCGAGACAGCGGCGCTTCGTCCCCAAAGTCTTCTCTATATTTTTTAGGGCAAATGAGCTTATATAGCAGAAGGAAGGGGCCAAAGGCCAGCCAGGGGCCCCACAAGGCATCAGGGCGCGCCCAGGGGGGCCGCGCCCTATTGCCTTGTGGGCAACTGGTGGGTCCCCTCTGATATTTCTTTTCTCCAGTATTTTTTATATATTCAATAAAAAATCTCCGTGAAGTTTCAAGTCAATTGGAGCTCTGTAGAATAGGTATCTCTGCTGTGGCTATTTCAGGTCCAGAATTCCAGCTGCCGATATTCTCCCTCTTCATATAAATCTTGCAAATTAAGAGAGAAAAGGCATAAGAATTGCATCATAAAGTGAAATAATGATAAAATACATTATAAATAACAGTAGGAAATCATGATGCAAATTGGACGTATCAACTCCCCCAAGCTTAGACCTCACTTGTCCTCAAGCAAAAGCCGAAATTGATAATCATGACCACATGTTTAGAGAGAGAGGTGTTGATAAAAATAAAATACGGACATGAAGGCATCACGATAAAGTATGAACCATAAACCGTATTGAAAACTAACAAACTACGATCTCAATCACTGAAGCAATTGCAATTCATCATATTATCAGAAAGAGTCTATGTAAGTGCTTTGGTTAGCAAGTTCACATACTCAACTATCATTTAGTCTTCTATGATTGCTGACACTCACGGCATACTTATGGAGCAAAAGTTTCAATCAGACACATAGAAAGATAGGGGCTTATAATTTCGCCTCCCAACGTATTTACCTCAAGGGTAATGTCAACAGTAATAACTCATGATCACCTACATTCAACTGGATATATAAGTCTGGATCTTTCCCCACCACATGATGCTTTCCAAGAGAGAAAATAAAAACGGAATAGAGGAGAACACTATTGACTCTTGCATAAAAGTAAATACATAAAGTAAAAGATAGGCCCTTCGCAGAGGGAAGCAGAGGTTGTCATGCGCTTTTTATTTTTGGATGTGCAAACTCTTACTGCAAAGGAACGTCACTTTATACTGCCCCTTGTGATAGCGACCTTTATTATGCAGTCTGTCGCTTTTATTTCTCCACCATCACAAGATCGTACAAAGCTTATTTTCCCTTACAATAAAAGTTCATACATATTTAGGAGCATTTTTTATTTCTTTTGCACCGATGACAACTTACTTGAAGGATCTTATTCAATCCATAGGTAGATATAGTGGTCTCATGGCATGAAATTGGATTTAAGGGTTTTTGGATGCACAAGTAGTATCTCTACTTAGTACGGAAATTTTGGATAGCACAAGATAGGGGGCAAGCACCACATGTTAGAGGATCCAAAACAATATAACTTCTATGTGAATATAAGCAAACATAACTCATTATGTTGTCTTCCTTGTCCAACGTCGACTATTTGACATAGAATATTTAATGGGGGCTCACAATCATAAAAGATGTCCAAGATAGTATATCTATATGTGAGACCTCTCTTCCTTTATTACTTTTTCATGAATTGCAACAATGACCAATGCTATGTTTGTTAACCTCCAACAAGTTTTATCAATTATACTTCTTTTATGTGAAGTCATCACTCCCCATGGGGTTAGCATATGATCTTTACTTTTTATTCTCTTTATTTATTTCTAAGATTGGATCAACAAAAGCAAAACATTCAACTCAAACTACTCTTTATTATATAACTTTCACACACGAATACATAGATAGATAGATCACAAAGCAAGCACTCGAAACTAAATCATACTAAAACTTTATTCTTCTAAATCACGAAATAACTAAGGATCGAACTAAGATAGATAATGATGATAAAAGTGATGGTGATACGATACCGGGGCACCTCCCCCAAGCTTGGCACAAGCCAAGGGTGGTGCCCATACCCATGTACTCAAGTCTCCTTCTTCGGTGATGGTGGTGATGAAGTGATAGGCTTGTCCTTCAACTTCAGCAAGTACTCCAAATTGCCATTGAACCTCCGGAGGGCACGATTTTGCTCTTCTAACACAATAACTTCATGGGTAAGCGACGTATTCTGAGCAAAAATTGCTTCAAAAACTTTTAGTGTATCGATTTCAGATGGGGGAAGGTTATTATAAAGAGTTTGCCATGTATCTCCCTTTTCTGGTGCTTCTCCTATGCGCGTGGCTTGATCTTCTTCTCCTTGAATCCGGTCCTCCATTACCTCTCCCGACTCCTCCTTCATAGCGGTGTCCTCTTCCCCGAACGACCACTCATAATAGACTTCACAAAAAGGATGTTTGCCGGGCGAAGGTTACACAATTCGGTGCTTGGTGCGGAGCCTTCGGGGAGCCATGGGGATCTAGATCTGTCAGAAAAACAACCCAAAACAAGAACAGAGGAGAAACTTGCGATGTGGTGGTCAAAACACCCGTGAGTATATATAAAGAATGTTTATCTTGCAAAACAAGCATATGAGAGGAAAACGGAGTCGGGAGGGCACACGAGGGGCCCACAAGGCAACACGGCGCGCCCCAGGGGGGTTGCGCCCTGTTACCTTGTGACCTCCTCGTGGGTCCTCTCGGCTGTTTCTTATTTTTGTATTTTTTCTAATATTCCAAAATGGACAGAAATATTTTTTATGGAATTTTTGGAGTCGGTTTACTTACCGTATCACATACCTACCCCTTTTCAGGGTTCTGGAGCGTTCCGGAAGGACTCTTTGATGTGTTCCTCCGGTGTCATTGTCTGAATAATATTAGTTTCAATGTTAATGGGAGTACCTGGGATATAATGCTTAATTCTTTGTCCATTTACTACTCTCGGGTTGGTGCCTTCAGAGTTGTTGATTTTGATAGCTCCGGAGCGGTAAACTTCTTCGATGATATATGGCCCTTACCATTTAGAGAGAAGTTTTCCTGCAAAAAATCTGAAACGAGAGTTGTACAATAGAACTTGCTCACCCACTTTAAATTCCCGTTTTTGAATTCTTTTATCATGCCAATTTTTAACCTTTTCTTTAAATAACTTGGCATTTTCATAGGCTTGGGTTCTCCATTCATCTAGAGATCTAATATCAAATAACCTCTTTTCACCGGCAAGTTTAAAATCATAGTTAAGTTCTTTAATTGCCCAATAAGCCTTATGTTCTAACTCAAGAGGTAAATGACATGCTTTTCCATAAACCATTTTATATGGAGACATACCCATAGGATTTTTATAAGCAGTTCTGTAAGCCCATAATGCATCATCAAGTTTCTTAGACCAATTTTTCCTAGATCTATTAACGGTCTTTTGCAAAATTAATTTTATTTCTCTATTACTCAATTCAACTTGACCACTAGACTGAGGATGATAAGGAGATGCAATTATATGATTAACATCATATTTTGCAAGCAATTTACGGAAAGCACCATGAATAAAATGTGAACCACCATCAGTCATCAAATATCTAGGGACTCCAAACCTCGAAAATATAACTTCTTTAAGCATTTTAATAGAAGTGTTATGATCAGCACTACTAGTTGGAATAGCTTCTACCCACTTAGTAACGTAATCAACAGCAACTAAAATATGAGTATACCCATTAGAGGAAGGAAAAGGTCCCATATAATCAAAACCCCAAACATCAAATGGTTCAATAACAAGTGAATAATTCATAGGCATTTCCTGACGTCTACCAACATTACCAATTCTTTGACATTCATCACAAGAAAGGACAAACTTACGTGCATCTTTGAAGAGACGAGGCCAATAAAAACCAGATTGTAATACCTTATGTGCAGTTCTGTCTCCCGCATGGTGTCCTCTGTATGCCTTAGAGTGACAAGTGACCTTCCGTAGGATTTGTTCCTGTTCATGCTCAGGTACACAACATCTAATAATACCATCTACTCCTTTATATAAATGTGGGTCATCCCAAAAGTAATGCCTTAAATCAAAGAAGAACTTTTTCTTTTGTTGGTATGTGAAACTAGGTGGTATATAGTTAGCAAAAATGTAATTAGCATAGTCTGCATACCAAGGAGTGTTACGAGAAGCATTTATCACAGCTAATTGTTCATCAGGGAAATCATCATTAATAGGTAGTGGGTCATCAAGAACATTTTCCATTCTAGACAAATTATCTGCTACGGTATTCTCGGCTCCCTTTCTATCAACAATATGCAAATCAAATTCTTGTAGCAGAAGAACCCACCTAATAAGTCTAGGCTTAGCATCTTTCTTTTCCATAAGATATTTAATAGCAACATGATCAGTATGAATAGTAACTTTGGAATCAACAATATAGGATCTAAATTTATCACATGCAAACACAACTGCTAAAAATTCTTTTTCAGTAGTAGCATAGTTTCTTTGAGCACTGTCTAGAGTTTTACTAGCGTAATGAATAACATTCAATTTCTTATCAACTCTTTGACCTAGAACATCACCAACATCATAATCACTAGCATCACACATAATTTCAAAGGGTAGGTTCCAATCAGGTGGTTGAACTATAGGTGCAGAAATTAAGATTTTTTAAGTATTTCAAAGGCTTCTACGCAATCATCATCAAAAACAAATGGAACATCATTTTGCAAAAGATTAGTAAGAGGCCTAGAAATTTTAGAGAAGTCTTTTATAAACCTTCTATAGAAACAGCATGACCTAGGAAACTTCTTATACCTTTGATATCTTTAGGACATGGCATTTTCTCAATTGCATCAACTTTAGCTTTATCAACTTCAATACCTCTTTCAGAAATTTTATGCCCAAGGACTATACCTTCATTCATCATAAAGTGGCACTTCTCCCAATTCAAGACGAGATTAGTTTCTTCACATCTCTGCAAAACTCGATCAAGGTTGCTTAAGCAATCATCAAAAGAAGTTCCGTAAATGGAAAAATCATCCATGAAAACCTCAACAATCTTTTCACAAAAGTCAGAGAATATAGCAGTCATACATCTTTGAAAGGTAGCAGGTGCATTACATAAACCAAAAGGCATACGACGATAAGCATATGTAACACCCCCAGGGGTTAACTATAGTGACCACATGCTAATCGTGCCATGTCATCTAATTTTGCTAAACCAAAATGCCACTAGTCTCAAATCAAACTTAAATTTAAATTCAAATATAAGTCAAATTATTATTTCCTCAAACATGAAAAGAAAGTGTTCATATTTTTGCAAATAATCAGTAGGTAAATGTCATGAAGGAACCAACATTAATTGAAATATTTAAGTGACCTTAATTAGCTAAAACAGTACCAAAACAGCTCCATTTAATCCATTTTCATATACGCAAAATTCAAATGAATTCAAATGATCCCCAAACCTTTTTATGGCAGTACTAGATATTGCAAAGTAATTATGTGGCACAACTCCCTATTTTGCAAAAGTGAATTGGTGGCCAGACATTTTGCAAAACAGAAAGGAAAATAAAAGCAGAAGAAAAGGAAACAGAAAATGGAAAAAGTGCACTGTGTGCTCGGCCCAAGTGAGCTACAGGCTGGCCTGGCCCATTTGGGGCCGGCCTTTCGTCAAACTCAGGATAGGGGCAGGGCGCCCGAGCGTGCACGGCCGTCCAGAGCGCCGGATGCTCGCTGTCGAGCATCCCGTGGCTCCCCCACGTGGATAAGGACGTCGCAGGCCTCCCCTCACTCCCCGCAAACCCTAGGCGCCCCAAAAAAAAAAACCTCGCCCGCTCTCTCCCTCGTCCCCTTCGAGCCCGAGCGCAGCCATGGCCGGACCTTCGTATTCCACGCGGCCACCGACCTCCTCTCGCCGTTCCAAGGTGCCCGGAGGCTTCCCCGTCCTCGTCCTCGTCCAGCCCGCACACTCGTTCGACCGGAGCTACACCAAGCCGTCGCCATCAGCCTCCTTCCCCGAATGCATCCGCCGGTCACCGTCGCTCGATCCACCGCTCGCCGACCTCCCCGTGCCTCCTCGAGCCCTCCTCCGCATTCGCTGTGAGCGCCGCCTCGCTACCTCTCTCTCCCGCCGCGTTTTGATGCCGCAAACGCCGTAGCCGAGCTCGCGTGCTCCGGCCGCTGTCGGCCATCGTCATCGCGGTCGCTGTCAGCCACCCCAGCTTTCCCCACTGCCACCTGCAGACACGTGGCACTACGGCCATTCGGTAGGACCGAGCGGCGGACCAAATGGTCGCCGGAGATGGCCGCTAGAGCCTCGCCGTCGCCTCTGTACGTCGTCGCCGGCGCGCGCGCTCGTTTAAACCAGTGGGCCCCGGCCGTCAGCTAATTAGGTTAGGGCCTAACCCCTAATTAAACTAACCCTAGCCCTAATCAGCCGCTGACTAGTGGGGCCCCCTGTTAAAAAAACGGTTGGATTAAAAACGTTCCGCTGACAAGTGGGTCCCCTACACTGTAGCAACTAGGATAATTCTGATTAAAAGTCCGGTGACACTGACAGTGACCCCCACCTGCTAATTATACTAATTAAACTCAGTTAAAAGTATCTGTCAATGACACCTGGGCCCCACCTGCCAGTTTTGACCAGTCAACAGTCAACCCTGTTGACTGCTGACTGGACTGTTGACTGGGTCAACTGGGCCCCTGGCCCCACCTGTCATTCTAATGGGCTAGCTTCTGTTGTGTATAAAAAGGAATTGCACTGTTTTGGATAATTCGGATTTAATAATTAAAATAATTTCAAAAATTCAATAAAACTTTAAAAAATCATATAAAATAAACCGTAACTCGGATGAAAATAATTTATATATGAAAAATGATCAGAAAAATATGACGAATACGAATACGCTACCCACATACCTGTCAGCCCTCTCTAACATGGTGAACATGGAACCTTCCCCTCCGATTCATCTGACCAATAATTGCCTGGAGCTGGTAAAACACCTCCTGATGTTTTCTCGCTCCGACTAACTTGCGTAGTGCTGCATTAGAACACCCCTAGCAATGCATATTGGCATGTCATGCATCCCTGTTGCATTGTTTGCCGTGTATTTATTGTTTCTTCCCCCTCCTCTCCCGATAGAGCCCAAGACTGTCGACGACACTGCAGAGTACGACTACGTCGTCGACGACCAGACCCCTTCAGCAGAGCTTCCAGGCAAGCAAAACCCCCTTGATCATCAGATATCGCCCATTCTTTCTCTCTTATGCTTGCATTAGAATTGCTTCTGTATTTGCTTCGATAGCTCCTATTCTGATGCATAGCCTGATTTCGTCGCCTACTGTTGATACCTACCTGCTGTCCTATGATGCTTAGTTAGCTATGTTGTTGATCCATCTGTGGCCTTTCACCTTGTCCATTTGCCATGCTTGTTATCGGGCCGTGATCACTCTGGGTGATGATCACGGAAATGTTTACATATTGCAATACTTTAAACTGTTAAAGTCGGGCCCTCCAAGAGTGCCCGCGAGTGAATAATATTAAAGACGGGTCGGCTCCAAGAGCACCCGCGAGTGATATTATGGCGGAACGACAGGGCAGGTGGAGACCACCTAGGAGAGAGGTGGGCCTGGTCCCTGGTCGTGGTCCGTGTGTTACCAAGTCGGAGCGACAGAGATCATGTTCGTCTCTGTGAGTTACTAAACACGCCTAACGGATTTGGGTATTTGATCTGAGTTGGCCGCTGGCCATATACGCACTAGCACCACGTGGGATAATGGTTATGGGACCCTCTAAGTCGTATGTATCAGCCGAAAGCTCTTCAGATGTCACAGCTCAGAGATGTGGGCTGATTGCTAGGGTGGGCTGGTTACGTCACTTGTGTATACAGTGTCGCACCTGGGCCCTGGCCAGTCTCGCAACGTGCAGGAGTGCAGAGGGCGATGGGCCCAAGACCCCTTCGCACTTAGGCTTTTCCCCCTCTGTTCTGACCTCTCTGCTGAGCCTAGGTAGGACTGCGTCGTGTCGATCACCCGAGGCCGGGCATTACCCAGCAAGTGTGTCCGGCCAAATGTGATCGAGCGTGTTGGGTAACAGTAGTGCACCCCTGCAGGGAAGTTATCTATTCGAATAGCCGTGTCCACGGTAACAGGACGCTCAGAGTTGTATCCTGATCTGCTACAACTACAAATGGATACTATTATACTGTTAAACTAATACTACTGCTCTCGGGATCACTTTCTCGCAGGGTAGTCGAGGAAGGATCCCAGGGCTTTACTAACATATGATTGATTATATATTATCTTGTTCTACTCTCTTCTGATGCTGCAAGATTGCTTCAAGATGCTAGTCTTCGATAGGCTAGGCTTTTCCCCCTCTGTTCTGGCATTTCTGCAGTTTAGTCCAAAGATATAGCCCCTTTCCTGTGATACCGATGCATACTTAGTATAGTTCTGATGTCAGTCTTGCGAGTTCTTTGGATGAGTACTCACGGTTGCTTTGCTACTTCTTTTTCCCCATACCCGGTTGCTGCGATCAGACGGTGGAGCCCAGGAGAAGGAGTACCCCGGAGGCACCTACTACTACGTTGAGCCCGCCGACCAGGAGTAGTTTGGAGGCCCTAGGCAGGAGGCCTTCACCTTTTCGATCAGTGTCGTTGTTTGTGCTAGCTTTCTTAAGGCAAACTTGACTAATTATGTCTGTACCCAGATATTATTTTTGTGTATGACTTATGTATTCGGGTCCTCGTGACCCCTGGTCTGTAATATGAAGATTTATGTTTTAATTTGAGTTTAGAGTTGTGTTGTGATATCTTCCCGTGAGTCTCTGATCTCGAGCGTGCATGTTTGCGTGTATGATTAGTGCACGGTCGAGCGGAGGGCGTCACAAGTTGGTATCAGAGCCGACTGCCTGTAGGAAGCCCCTTTCCAACTCGTTGGTTGAAGTTGAGTCTAGTCTTTGCAAAACTGTTTTACTAACATGGTTGTGTGGCTTACGGGCCCACATCGCAAATGGATGGGATTAGGATCTTTTATTCCTCTCCTTTACTCTGGGACTCCGATATCTCTTCTTTTCGGGTGAAATGATTTTGCTAACTTTAAATCTAGGTTTACGTAACGACTTCATTATGGAGAGCCACTCATTGCCGATCATCCCCAGTTGTTCATGTGTTTCGCAGAATACTTCACATTGATAAACGATCTTCCAAAAATCCTCTGCAGCCTATTGCTCTTCATTTTCTTGCCTGCCTGCATTATGGTTAATTCCATATGTCTAGCAATATTCATCAACATCCTTTGTCATTGTCACTCCGAGCCTATTGATTCAATATGTTTGCGAATGCTTCCTATCATCAGTTATTTCCTAGAATTCGTCCTTCCGGCTCAGACGTCATTTTGGACATGAGCTGGTTCTCGGCCAATCAAATTGCAAATGATTGTGCCTCAAGTCTAGTCAACTTACTCATCTTTGATCCGAGCGTCTGTTTCTGATCCTCCGATTTGGAAATCATAATTCCTTTGTATTTAAGCTTCAAATTATTCAGATGCTCTTATAATCCGATGCCTTTGCATTCTTTCTTCTTCTGGTTGAGTACCGATACTCACATCAGGTCTTTTGTGGACCGCCAAATCCTTAGTGGATTATTATCCGGCAGTGTCCATCATATTCAATAACCTTGAGAGCTCTTCCCATGTTACATAATGCCTTTCGTAAGTGGTATCCTCTGCTTTGTCAACCATGCTCTGCTTTCGAGCCTATGTTAATTACTCCTGAAGTTTGTGGTATATGTTCCTAAGATGCCCCGATGGGTTGAACCTATGCCTTCCCTAACCTGTGTGAACTCGAAAGTTATGCGGGTTATACTCTACTGGCATTCTGTCAGATAAAATTTCAACACTACAACTTCTTCGAAAACGAGAAGTGGATGCAAGGCTATGCATTGAAGAAGTGGGAGTCGACCTTGAACCATTGTGCTCATGCCCATGAAAACGATGTAGACCACCACAGAAGCTTCTTGTAGAATATTTAATCATTTGAATAATTCTTCCGGTATCATTAAATTTGATCCACTGCTGTTATGGTTCCGACCATGCTGTCCTTATTCGATATATCTGAAAGGAATCCATTCACATGCCTCGTCTATTTTTCGACAAGGTTAAAATATCTGCTGCCCGCAGCTCAACGATTCAGATCGGTTTCTATTCTGTTCCACCCTTGAATATTACCCTCTGGTATCTCGAGGATATCATGCCATTGCACTACATCTTATGAATTATTGAGGAAGTAATACCTTTCCATGTCTTAGTCATTCCACGGGTTCTGGTTTGTTGTCAACCGAGAACACCGATAAGTGAATCAAATCCACCCTATAACACATTGACCTTCTGCTTCCCCATTTCTTCTGCTTGATCATGTTATTGATCAATTACATCTTCATGAAACCTCTCGACAAATGTGTCACTATCATCATCAACATGTTGACCTCTCCTAAGATGTCAGATGAATTCAAGATAAGAAATAACATCCTTTTCCCTCGATGATTTGTGTTATCATCGACAACATCCTTGTTTTTCCTTTCAACACAGACTTGGTCATGATTTGGTTATACCTTGAGTTCCTTGTTATTCTTGAAATTATTCCTTGTGTAATTCTTATGTTCTCCAAACCCAGCCTTTACTTAAAACACCATATCATTGCTATTCCGAAGCATGACTGTGGTACTCCGAATATCAACAAGAACATTGGAAGCGCAATACTAAACGTTTCTTGAGCAATTATCTAGACACCGTTGTATGGGTAACATCATGAATTTTCCTCGCCCCTTTATCTAAAGGGTTAAGTACTTGCTATCCTGTCATGGATATCATATTCTGCTTGTCCTTGGGAAAGGATAAACTTCTAATTCTTGTGTATAAATACATTTTCCTTTCCATTGGTCTGTTTTAATCTGATAATCACATTTTTCCTTTCCATTGGTTTGTTTAACCTTTCTTATGATCTATATGATCTAAGCAGTAATAATTCCCTGCTTATGTAAACACCTCAGTGTACAACTCTGTCAGAAAAACCATGTTACTATTGTTGTTAACATTCTGGTAACCACCGATGGACGAGAACTTTGCCTATTGGTCCGCCTCGTTTCAACGAGCAGGAAAAATGGTTCTCTTCGTCCCTCGCCCTAGGTACCGACGTTGTTGCCAACATAGTGGACAAGTTGTTCTCTGACAAGCCTTGTATCGTGATTGTACCAGATGTCACCAGCCTTCCTATTCTTGATCCACCCTAACTACAGTTCCACAGGACCGAAACCTGACTCTCCTGTACATCCTTGTTCCCAAAGTTTATCCTTTGGACTTGGCTTCATATGTATTCCCACGAGCCAACTTCCATAATGCATTCCATTCCGGTATCATATGCAGTGTTATTCCCGTATTAAATGATTGCCTATCCGTTTGAAACTTCTTTCACCTTATTATATTGCTCTCGATGATTTTCCTGAGTTTCAACTCGAGAGGTACCATTTGCCTCATTCCTCGAAATAACTACCGGTAGCCAGTCCTTTCAGACATCCCTCCTCATATAGTTCTCCCTTGAAACCTTTTCGTAAGTACGATGAAGATTCAGAAGAAAGGATGAAAACCTCATCACGATGCACTGACGCAGAGCAATGAAAACATCAATGTGATAGACCAACCTCTTCGAGAAGAGCAACCAAGACCGAGGAGACTCGTTAGAAATTTCGTAACCAAGTCTTTCCCCCTTACTTTACCTCTTAAAATCTCGGGACGAGATTTCTTTTAGTGGAGGAGATTTGTAACACCCCCAGGGGTTAACTACAGTGACCACATGCTAATCATGCCATGTCATCTAATTTTACTAAACCAAAATGCCACTAGTCCAAATCAAACTTAAATTTAAATTCAAATATAAGTCAAATTTTTATTTCCTCAAACATGAAAAGTAAAGTGTTCATATTTTTGCAAATAATCAGTAGGTAATTGTCATGAAGGAACCAACATTAATTGAAATATTTAAGTGACCTTAATTAGCTAAAACAGTACCAAAACAGCTCCATTTAATCCATTTTCATTTATGCAAAATTCAAATGAATTCAAATGATCCCCAAACCTTTTTATGGCAGTACTAGATATTGCAAAGTAATTATGTGGCACAACTCCCTATTTTGCAAAAGTGAATTGGTGGCTAGACATTTTGCAAAATAGAAAGGAAAATAAAAGCAGAAGAAAAGAAAACAGAAAATGGAAAAAGTGCACTGTGTGCTCGGCCCAAGTGAGCTACAGGCTGGCCTGGCCCATTTGGGGTCGGCCTTTCGTCAAACTCGGGACAGGGGCAGGGCGCCCGAGCGCGCATGGCCGTCCAGAGCGTCGGATGCTCGCTGTCGAGCATCCCGTGGCTCCCATGCGTGGATAAGGACGTCGTAGGCCTCCCCTCACTCCCCGCAAACCCTAGGCGCCCCAAAAAAAAACCTCGCCCGCTCTCTCCCTCGTCCCCTTCGAGCCCGAGCGCAGCCATGGCCGGACCTTCGTAGTCCACGCGGCCACCGACCTCCTCTCGCCGTTCCAAGGTGCCCGGAGGCTTCCCCGTCCTCGCCCTCGTCCAGCCCGCGCACTCGTTCGACCGGAGCTACACCAAGCCGTCGCCATCAGCCTCCTTCCCCGAATGCATCCGCCGGTCACCGTCGCTCGATCCGCCGCTCGCCGACTTCCCCGTGCCTCCCCGAGCCCTCCTCCGCATTCGCTGTGAGCACCGCCTCGCTACCTCTCTCTCTCTCTCTCGCGCGCGCGTTTTGATTTCGAACGCCATAGCCGAGCTCGCGTGCTCCGGCCCAGCTTTCCCCACTGCCACCTGCAGACGCACGGCACTGCAGCCGTTCGGTAGGACCGAGCGGCGGACCAAATGGTCGCCGGAGATGGCCGCTAGAGCCTCGCGGCCGCCTCTGTACGTCGTCGCCGGCGCGCGCGCTGGTTTAAACCAGTGGGCCCCGGCCATCAGCTAATTAGGTTAGGGTCTAACCCCTAATTAAACTAACCCTAGCCCTAATCAGCCGCTGACTAGTGGGGCCCCCTGTTAAAAAAACGGTTGGATTAAAAACGTTCCGCTGACAAGTGGGTCCCATGCACTGTAGCAATTAGAATAATTTTGATTAAAAGTCCTATGACACTGACAGTGGCCCCCACCTGCTAATTATACTAATTAAACTCAGTTAAAAGTATCTGTCAATGACACCTGGGCCCCACCTGCCAGTTTTGACCAGTCAACAGTCAACCCTGTTGACTGCTGACTGGACTGTTGACTGGGTCAACTGGGCCCCTGACCCCACCCGTCATTCTAATGGGCTAGCTTCTGCTGTGTATAAAAAGGAATTGCACTGTTTTGGATAATTTGGATTTAATAATTAAAATAATTTTAGAAATTCAATAAAACTTTGAAAAATCATATAAAATAAACCATAACTCGGATGAAAATAATTTATATATGAAAAATGATCAGAAAAATATGACGAATACGAATACGCTACCCACATACCTGTTAGCCCTCTCTAACAGGGTGAACATGGAACCTTCCCCTTCGATTCATCTGACCGATAATTGCCCCGAGCTGGTAAAACACCTCCAGATGTTTTCCCGCTCCGACTAACTTGCGTAGTGCTGCATTAGAACACCCCTAGCACTGCATGTTGGCATGTTATGCATCCCTGCTGCATTGTTTGCCGTGTATTTATTGTTTCTTCCCCCTCCTTCTCTCCCGATAGACCCCGAGACTGCCGACGACACTGCAGAGTACGACTACATCGTCGACGACCAGACCCCTTCAGCAGAGCTTCCAGGCAAGCAAAACCCCCTTGATCATCAGATATCGCCCATTCTTTCTCTCCTATGCTTGCATTACAATTGCTTCTGTTGTTGCTTCGATAGCTCCTATTCTGATGCATAGCCTGATTTCGTCGCCTACTGTTGATACCTACCTGCTGTCCTATGATGCTTAGTTAGCTATGCTGTTGATCCATCTGTGGCCTTTCACCTTGTCCATTTGCCATGCTTGTTATCGGGCCGTGATCACTCTGGGTGATGATCACGGAAATGTTTACATATTGCAATACTTTAAATTGTTAAAGTCGGGCCAGCTCCAAGAGTGCCCACGAGTGAATAATATTAAAGACGGGTCGGCTCCAAGAGCACCCGCGAGTGATATTATGGCGGAATGACACGGCAGGCGGAGACCACCTAGGAGAGAGGTGGGCCTGGTCCCTGGTCGTGGTCCGTGTGTTACCAAGTCGGAGCGACAGAGATCCTGTTCGTCTCTGTGAGTTACTAACCATGCCTAACGGATTTGGGTATTTGATTTGAGTTGGCCGCTGGACATATACGCACTACCACCATGTGGGATAATGGTTATGGGACCCTCTACGTCGTATGTATCAGCCGAAAGCTCTTCAGATGTCACAGCTCAGAGATGCGGGCTGATTGCTAGGGTGGGCTGGTTACGTCACTTGTGTATACAGTGTCGCACCTGGGCCCCGGCCAGTCTCGCAACGTGCAGGAGTGCAGAGGGCGATGGGCCCAAGACCCCTTCGCACTTAGGATTTAGACCGGCGTGCTGACCTCTCTGCTGAGCCTAGGTAGGACTGCGTCGTGTCGATCACCCGAGGCCGGGCATTACCCAGCAAGTGTGTCCGGCCAAATGTGATCGAGCGTGTTGGGTAACAGTAGTGCACCCCTGCAGGGAAGTTATCTATTCGAATAGCCGTGTCCACGGTAACAGGACGCTCAGAGTTGTATCCTGATCTGCTACAACTACAAATGGATACTATTATACTGTTAAACTAATACTACTGCTCTCGGGATCACTTTCTCGCAGGGTAGTCGAGGAAGGATCCCAGGGCTTTACTAACATATGATTGATTATATATTATCTTGTTCTACTCTCTTCTGATGCTGCAAGATTGCTTCAAGATGCTAGTCTTCGATAGGCTAGGCTTTTCCCCCTCTGTTCTGGCATTTCTGCAGTTTAGTCCAAAGATATAGCCCCATTCCTTTGATACCGATGCATACTTAGTATAGTTCTGATGTCAGTCTTGCGAGTACTTTGGATGAGTACTCACGGTTGCTTTGCTACTTCTTTTTCCCCAGACCCGGTTGCTGCGATCAGACAGTGGAGCCCAGGAGCAGGAGTACCCCGGCGGCACCTACTACTATGTTGAGCCCGCCGACCAGGAGTAGTTCGGAGGCCCTAGGTAGGAGGCCTTCGCCTTTTCGATCAGTGTCGTTGTTTGTGCTAGCCTTCTTAAGGCAAACTTGACTAACTATGTTTGTACCCATATATTATTTGTGTGTATGACTTATGTATTCGGGTCCTCGTGACCCCTGGTTTGTAATATGAAGATTTATGTTTTAATTTGAGTTTAGAGTTGTGTTGTGATATCTTCCCGTGAGTCTCTGATCTCGAGCGTGCATGTTTGCGTGTATGATTAGTGCACGGTCGAGCGGAGGGCGTCACAGCATAAGTTCCAAAAGGACAAGTAAATGCGGTTTTCTCTTGATCTTCTGGTGATACAGGTATTTGAGAGAAACCAGAATAACCATCTAGGAAGCAAAAGTGTGTATGCTTAGATAATATTTCTAACATTTGATCAATAAAAGGTAAGGGATAATGATCTTTCCTAGTAGCTTTATTTAATTTCCTGAAATCAATTACCATCCTATAACCAGTTACAATTCTTTGTGGGATAAGTTTGTTTTTATCATTAGGAACAACAGTAATACCTCCTTTCTTAGGAACACAATGAACAGGACTTACCCATCTACTATCAACTATGGGATAAATTATACCTGCCTCCAGAAGCTTTAATATTTCAGTTCTTACCACATCCTTCATTTTAGGATTCAATCTTCTTTGGTGATCAACAACGGGTTTAGCAACTGGCTCCATATGAATTGTATGCTGGCATAGAGTGGGACTAATGCCCTTAAGATCATCGAGAGTATATCCAATAGCAGCATGGTGCTTCTTCAAAGTTTTAAGTAATCTCTTTTCTTCATGCTCTGAAAGGTTAGCACTAATAATAACAGGATATATCTTCTTTTCATCAAGATAAGCATATTTAAGCGTATCTGGTAATTGCTTTAATTCAAACACATGATCACTCTTCGGTGGAAGAGGATCTCCCAAAGTTTCAACAGGCAAATTATGTTTAAGAATAGGTGCTTGCTTAAAGAACAACTCATCTATTTCATTTCTTTCATTCATATGCATATCATTCTCATGGTCTAGCAAATATTGTTCTAAAGGATCTGTAGGTGGAATAGCAATAGAAGAAAGACCTATAATTTCATCTTTATTGGGTAATTCTTTATCATGAGATTGTCTATGAAACCTGGAGAAATTAAATTCAAGAGACACATCACCAAAATTAACACTGACAGTTTCTTTATTGCAATCAATCTTAGCATTTACTGTATTCAAGAAAGGTCTACCAAATATAATGGGACAAAAATCATCTTGTGGTGATCCAAGAACAAGGAAATCAGTAGGGTATTTGATCTTACCACACAAGACTTCAACATCTCTAACAATCCCAAGTGGTGTAATAGTATCTCTATTTGCAAGCTTAATGGTGACATCAATATCTTTAATCTCAACAGGTGCAATATCATTCATGACTTCTTGATAGAGAGTAAAAGGGATAGCACTAACACTAGCACCAATATCACATAAACCATGGTAGCAATGATCTCCAATTTTAACAGAAATAACAGGCATGCCAACTACGGGTTTGTTTTTATCTTTAGTGTCTGGCTTAGCAATTCTAGTTGCTTCATCACAGAAATATATGACATGTCCATCAATGTTATCAACCAAAAGATCTTTAACCATTGCAATATTAGGTTCAACTTTAATTTTCTCAGAAGGTCTAGGTGCTCTAATATTACTTTTATTAACCACAGTTGAAGTTTTAGCATGTTCCTTAATCCTAACAGGGAAAGGAGGTTTCTCAATATAAGCAGCAGGCGCAACTGGATCAACATTGTAAACAATTGTTTCTTCTTTAACACTAACAGGTTCTTCATTTAATTCAATGGGTGGATGATATTTAAACCATTTCTCCTTAGGGAGATCAACATGAGCAGCAAAGGATTCACAAAAGGTAGCTACTATCTGAGAGTCAAGTCCATATTTAGTACTAAACTTATGAAAAGCATCAATTTCCATAAAAGATTTAACACAATCAAACTCAAGATTTATACCTGAGTCTTTACCTTTGTCGATTTCCCAATCTTCAGAGTTACGTTTAATTCTTTCTAGAAGATCCCATCTGGATTCAATAGTTCTCTTCATAAAGGAACCAGCAGAAGAAGTATCGAGTATGGATTGATCATTATGAGAAAGCCGAGCATAAAAGTTTTGAATAATTATTTCTCTTGAGAGCTCATGATTGGGGCATGTGTGCAACATATACTTAAGCCTCCCCCAAGCTTGAGCGATACTTTCTCCTTCACGAGGCCAAAAATTATATATATAATTCCGATCACGATGAACCAAATGCATAGGATAAAATTTCTGGTGAAATTCCAGCTTCAACCGGTTCCAATCCCATGTTCTAGTATCATCACATAGCCTATACCATGTCAATGCATTTCCATCCAAAGATAAAGGGAATACTTTCTTCTTAACTCCATCTCCGGATAAACCTGCAAGCTTAAACAATCCACAAATTTCATCCACATATATCAAGTGCACATCAGGATGCACCGTTCCATCTCCTGCATAAGGATTAGCTAGTAGTTTCTCTATCATACCCGAAGGAATCTCATAATAAATATTTTCAGTAGGTCGAGGAGCAACTCTTAATGCATCCAGTCGAGGTGAAGATACCCCGAACAAGCCCCTCAAAGGATTACTTTCCATAGTGACAAGTAACAATAAATTTCAGCACGTAATATAAATGTTTCCTTACCAAATTCCACTCACCAAAGGTGCTTCACTCCCTGGCAACAGCGTCAGAAAAGAGTCTTGATGACCCACAAGTATAGGGGATCAATCGTAGTCCTTTCGATAAGTAAGAGTTTCGAACCCAACGAGGAGTAGAAGGAAATGACAAGCGGTTTTCAGCAAGGTATTCTCTGCAAGTACTGAAAGTAGCGGTAACAGATAGTTTTGATAGCAAGATAATTTGTAACAAGTGACAAGTAAAAAGTATAATAAAGTGCAGCAAGGTGGCCCAATCCTTTTTGTAGCAAAGTACAAGCCGGAACGATCTCTTATAATAAGCAAAGCGTTCTCGAGGACACATGGGAATTTCTTCTAGTCACTTTCATCATGTTTGTTTGATTCGCGTTTGCTACTTTGATAATTTGATATGTGGGTGGACCGGTGCTTGGGTGATGTTCTTACTTGAACAAGCCTCCCACTTATGATTATCCCCTCTCGCAAGCATCCTCAACTACGAAAGAAGAATTAAGATGAATCTAACCATAGCATGAAACATATGGATCCAAATCAACCCCTTACGGAATAGCGCATAAACTAGGGTTTAAGCTTTTTTCACTCTAGCAACCCATCATATAATTACTACTCCACAATGCCTTCCCTTAGGCCCAAAGATGATGAAGTGTCATGTAGTCGACGTTCACAAGACACCACTAAAGGAAGCAACAACATACATATCATCAAAATATCGAACGAATACAAAATTCACATGATTACGTATGACAAGACTTCTCCCATGTCCTCAAGAACAAAAGTAACTACTCACAAATCATATTCATGTTCAAGATCAGAGGGGTATTCAATATCATTAAGGATCTAAACATATAATCTTCCACCAAATAAACCAACTAGCATCAACTACAAGATGTAATCAACACTACTAGCAACCCACAGGTACCAATCTGAGGTTTTGAGACAAAGATTGAATACAAGAGATGAACTAGGCTTTGAGATGAGATGGTTCTGGTGAAAATGTTGATGAAGATTGATCCTCCCATGATGAGAGGATCGTTGGTGATGTCGATGGCTTCGATTTCCCCCTCCCGGAGGGAAGTATCCCCGGCGGAATCGCTCCGCCGGAGAGCAAAATTGCTCCTGCCCAGGTTCCGCCTCGAGAAGGTGGCGCTTCATCCCGAAAGTCTTCTCAATATTTTTTTAGGGCAAATGAGCTTATATAGTAGAAGGAGGGGGGTAGAGGCCAGCCAGGGGCCCCACAAGGCATCAGGGCGTGCCCAGGGGGGTCGCGCCCTGTTGCCTTGTGGGCAACTGGTGGGTCACCTATGATATTTCTTTTCTCTAGTATTTTTTATATATTCAATAAAAAATCTCTATGAAGTTTCAAGTCAATTGGAGCTCTGTAGAATAGGTATCTCTGCTGTAGCTATTTCAGGTCCAGAATTCCAGTTGCCGGTATTCTCCCTCTTCATATAAATCTTGCGAATTAAGAGAGAAAAGGCATAAGAATTGCATCATAAAGTGAAATAATGATAAAATACATTATAAATAACAGTAGGAAATCATGATGCAAATTGGACGTATCACCCAGAACGTGGGCCCTAGATCGTAGTCCTTTGCCATTTATCGCCTGTACCAAAACGCACCACCGCTTTAGCTTGGAGTGCATCATGAACATGATGGATTGCCACCACCACCACACCAGCTCCTACTGCATCGCCCGTAGCATCATGGATGATAATGCCCCAGTCACTGCGGTCGGCATGCTTCTCCATCGATATTGATCTTCAGCCATGGTAAAGAAAAACTTTGGTCTTACTTTCTTAGTGATTGGTTAATATTTGCTTGTTCGGGGATTCCGTAACATTCCAAAAATGTAAACAAAAACTCTATACCGGAGCCAGCCCTTTGAGTGCTTCCTGCCCGGGCAGTAGCCTCCCAATGGCTCCCATGGACACCCCACCCCCTCCCAACCCCATACTCCTCGGTCACCACCCTGTGATAGCGACAGATGGATTTCACCAGCCACATCAGTGGATCCCCTTTATTCCTCTGGTCCATCCATGGTGCCCGACACCCAGCTGTGTGCCAGCACGTTAATGCCAGTTCGCGGTTCTTCAACACGTCTTCTGCTCCAGGGCGAGTGCTCCCATGTCGCGACGCCCATCTCCACTTACGGTTATTCCAGATCCACCCCGGATTGGGCAGCCTAGGCTTAGATCCATTGAAGTTGTGCCCTCTCCCATGGCTAACCCTTACTCTCCTGATGTTGATGGGGGCTTGTCCATCCATCAATCTCGCAAAAGCCAGCGCGCTAGCATAGATCCAATGGCCATTTGTGGTTCTACGCCACAACAATGCTCTGACTGGCTCCAGAAATTCAATGTAGCGCCCGGTAGGGAGGCCTTCTTAAGCCGATTCAAAGGCTTGTGTTTCCGATGACTTAGTCCAAAACATCATCACAATTATTGTAGGGATCTGCTTCACTGCATAGTTTGCAATATTCCTGGTCATTTTGGTAGGGAGTGCCCCCAAAACCCGAGAAATCTTGGTCGCGGAAGCTCTAAGAAGGAGGCTCCGACCGGCACCCAGCAGGGCGCTGATATGTCTCCAAAGTATCTATAATTTATGAAGTATTCATGCCATGTTTATAACAGTTTTATATGGTTTTGGTATGATTTGATTAGAACTAACCCGGACTGACGTTGTTTTCAGCAGAACTACCGTGGTGTTGTTTTTTGTGCAGAAATAAAAGTTCTCGAAATGGGCTGAAAATTTACGGTGATTTTTTATGGACCAAAAGAGACCCCCGAAGCTTCGTGGACGGACCAGAAGAGCCACGAGGACGCGACAAGCCTGGGGGGCGCCCCCCCCCCCCAGGGCGTGCCGGGCAGGCTTGTCGCTCCCTCGTGGGCCCCCTTGACATGAAACCAACGCCAAAAATTCCTATAAATACCAAAAACCCTAGAAAGAAACCTAGAACTTCCACGCCACCGCTGCAAGCCTCTGTACCGAAGCGATCTCATCCGGAGCCCTGTTCCGGCACTCTGCCGAAGGGGGAAATCATCACCGGAGGCCATCTTCATCATCCCGGTGGTCTCCATGACGAGGAGGGACTAGTTCACCCTCGGGGCTGAGGGTATGTACCAGTAGCTATGTGTTTGATCTCTCTCTCTCTCTTGTTCTTGATTTGGCACGATCTTGATGTACCGCGAGCTTTGTTAATATAGTTGGATCATATGGTGTTTCTTCCCTCTCTCTATCTTGTTGTGATGAATTGAGTCTTCTCTTTGAGGTTTCGTTATGCTGGATTGAATATTGGATTTGAGATCACTTGATGTATGTCTCGCATGTGGATACCCGTGGTGACAATGGGGTGTTCTATTGAGTTACTTGATGTATGTTTTGGTATTCAACTTGCAGATTCCCATGGTGACATTGGGGTAATCTAGGCACATAGGTTGATACACGTTTTCGTCCTACGTTCTCCGATAGAAACTTTGGAGTGATTCTTTCTCGCACGTTGAAGGATTTTTGTATGATTCAATTATGTTAGCACTGTTGAGAAATTACACTAGTGAAAGTATGAACCCTAGGCCTTGTTTTCAAGCATTGCAATACCGTTTGTGCTCCATTTTATCACTTGCTACCTTGCTGTTTTTTATTTTCAGATTACAAAAACCTATATCTACTATCCATACTACACTTGTATCACCATCTCTTCGCCGAACTAGTGCACCTATACAATTTACCATTGTATTGGGTGTGTTGGGGACACAAGAGATTTCTTGTATTTGATTGCAGGGTTGTTTGAGAGAGACCATATTCATCCTACGCCTCCCACGGATTGATAAACCTTAGGTCATCCACTTGAGGGAAATTTGATACTGTCCTACAAAACTCTGCACTTGGAGGCCCAACAACGTCTACAAGAATAAATGTTGCATAGTAGACATCAAGCTCTTTTCTGGCGCCGTTGCCGGGGAGGCGAGTGCTTGAAGGTATATCTTTAGATCTTGCAATTGAATCTTTTAGTTTCTTGTTTTTCACTAGTTTGGTTTATAAAACAAAACTACAAAAAATGGAATTGAGGTTGCCTCAAATGCTTCATCTTTATAATATGATTCTTGAAAATGATGGATCGGAAAATTGTGCCAAAGTGTTAGAAGAAGAATTCAATAAAATGTTTGGCATAAAATCTTTGAATGATGAGCATGATTGCAATGTTGTTAGTATGCTTTCTATGAATATCCATTATGTTAATGATATGCAAAGCCATAAGCTTGGGGATGCTATATTTGATGAAGATGATATTTTTAGTCCCCCAAGTTTTGATGAGCAAATTTATTATGATGATTGCATGTCTCCTATTTATGATGATTACAATGATGAAAGTGGGTTTGGAAGAGTGTCAACTCTAGGTACTAATTATCCCACTATTTTGGAGGGTGTTTAATCTTATGGCAATAATTATGAAAGTGGATTTGGAGAGGTCATAACTTTATTTAATGATGATTCCGCTATTCTGGAAGATGTTTCAATTGATTATGATAACAGAGTTGCTATCTATGATGATTATGGTGATGACATGTATGCTATAAAGAATAATGATTACCATGAGACTTGTCATCATGATTTTAATTTTCAATTGGATTATGCCAATCAAGTGTCACATGATAGTTATTTCATTGAGTTTGCTCCCAGTACTATTGATGAGAATAAATTTGCTTATGTGGAGAGTAACAATTTTTTTATGCTTGTGGATCATGAAAAGAATACTTTATGTGATAGTTATATTGTTGAATTCATTCATGATGGTACTGAAAATTATTATGAGAGAGGGAGATATGCTTATATATATTTCAACAACATCAAGTTTCCTCTCTTTATGTTGAAAGTTTTGAAGTCATGCTTGTTTTGCCTTCCTATGCTAGTTGATTCTTGCTCTCATAAATTGTTTGCTCACAAAATCCCTATGCATAGAAAGTGGGTTAGGCTTAAATGTGCTAGTCATATGCTTCATGATGCTTCCGTTATTTTTCAATTCTTTACTTTTATGTGAGCATCATTGAAATCATCATGCCTAGCTAAAAGGCATTAAAGAAAAGCGCTTGTTGGGAGGCAACCCAAGACTTATACTTACTATTTTTGTGTGTTCACATGATTAAGCTATTGTAGTAATCATGTTTTGTGCCTTTTATTTCAATAATGTGCCAAGTAAAGCCTTTGGAATAGTGTGGATACTTGTTGATTAAATTCTGTGAAAAAACAGAAACTTTTGCGCCCAGTGCTGGAATTACTATAATTCACTGGGATGTGATAAAATTCTGAAATTTTTACAAATAATTGATATACAAATTTCCTACGTTTTACTAATTTTTCAGAATTTTTGGAGTTATATAAATATGGTGTTTGTTCAGATCATTACAGACTGTTCTGTTTTTGATAGATTCTGTTTTCAATGCATAGTTTGCTTGTTTTATAGTTTCTATGGCTTATATTGGTCAATATAAATTGTGGAAATGATAGAGTACAGTAGGAATTATGTGAGAACAATTATGAATCTTGTCTTGGCAGTACATAAGTGGATGATTTATTTTTATCATACTAACCTATCTCACGGAGTTCCGTTAAGTTTTGTGTGATTGAAGTTTTCAAGTTTTGGGTGAGATATCGATATGAGGAGAATAAGGAGCGGCAAGACCCTAAGCTTGGGGATGCCCAAGGCACCCCAAGGTAATATTCAAGGAATACTCAAGCGTCTAAGCTTGGGGATGCCCCGGATGGCATCCCCTCTTTCGTCTTCAACATTATCGTTTTTAAGATTTAGGAGATGCCATGATATGAGAGGAATTAAGGAGACACAAGAGCTCAAGCTTGGGGATGCACAAGGCTCCCCAAGATAACATTCCAATAATTCTCAAGCAACTAAGCTTGGGGATGCCCCGGTAGGCATCCCACCTTTCTTCATCAACACCTATCGGTTAGCCTAAGTTTTTACTTGTTCACATGATATGTGCTATTCTTGGAGTGTCATTTTTATTTTGTTTGCTGTTTGAATAAAGTACTTGGATCTGAAATCTTTATTTGGAGAGAGTCTTCACATAGCTACTTAATTGTTTAACTATTCATTGATCTTCACTTATATCTTTTGAAGTAGTTTGTCATTCATTCTCATGCTTCACTTATATCCTTTGAGTAAATGTTTGAATGAATTGAATATCATAAATCTGAAATTATATATGTTCCATATGCTTAGTAATACTTCACATTGGGTTTAGAAAGTAAAATCTATTGAAATTTGACAATCACAATATTAGTCATACGAGCAATTCATGAAAGATAGTATATGGAAGAGAACTTTCACATATAAATATATTATCTTGGACATCTTTTATGATTGTGAATACCCATTAATTATTTTCAAACTTGAGCAAATTGGTTGAAGTTGGACAAGGAAGACAACGTAATGAGTTATGTTTGGGTATATTTGTATCGAAGTTATATTGTTATGGATCCTCCAACATGTGGTGCTTGATTAGAATCTTTTGCTAGCCAAAATTTATGTACTAAGCGGGAATACTGCTTGTGCATCCAAAATCCTTGAGCCAAGTTTCTTCCATGAGTGTCCACCATACCTACCTATATATGGTATTACCCTGCCGTTCCAAGTAAATTTGCATGTGCCACCTCTAATCATTCAAATAAGCATATGTTTTGTGTGCCCGTACCGCTCATGAAGCGGCAGGGGGTGGTCAGTATCTTCCATGTTAAGTGGGTTATTCTCATGATGGGTGTTTATTCACTTGTCATTGCACGAGAGAGGGCGGTAATTGGGATGCCCAGTCCTGCAAAACAAAAATATATAATTAAACAAACTCCCTTGGAAAGTTGATTGTATGGAGGGCACCGAGGATTCGGCTAGGCATGGCTTGTGTTTGAATGGTTGAGGGGGAGTAAACTTTACCTTTCCGCTTGGGAACCGCCTATAATGTGCTTAGCATGGAAGATATTGAGAACTCTCAGTCGTGACATTGACAGGAAAGGCACACCACTCAAAATGTATTCATCTCTGTTTTAAGCTATGAGCTCTGGCACCTCTGCAAATCCCTGCTTCCCTTTGCGAAGGGACATTCCATTTAATTTTATGCTATTTACTTTCATGCTATTTATTTTTGTTGAGTCAACTTCTTATTCCAACCTATTCTATAGTTGGCAAGCATCATGTGGTGGGGATAGATCCATGCACATATATCCATTCAAATATATTTGATCATGAATTATTATTGTTGACAATTATCTCTATGATAAATGAGTTGGGAGGCGAAACATTAAGCCCCTATCTTTCTCTGTGTTTGATGGATGCTATTTGTTCTAAAAATATGCTTTGAGTATTAGCAATCATAGAAGACTATATGATAATTGAGTATGTGGAGCTCTTACTTAGACTTTGTTGAAAATGAGATGCATTGAAATTGTTTGGTGACTAGGAACATAGCTTGTTAAGTTTCAAGAGAATGTATTGTTTAAACCATAACATGTGAATTGATTGCTACTTTATCATGATGAGTTTTATGAGAAAGAGTTGCTATTATGATGCTAGGAAAAGTGATTGAAATTATCATTGATCAAACTTGTGCACTATGCTAGCATTCACACTTCATAAATTATTTCTTTTATCATTTACCTACTCGAGGACGAGCAGGAATTAAGCTTGGGGATGCTGATATGTCTCCAATGTATCTATAATTTATGAAGTATTCATGCCATGTTTATAACAATTTTATATGGTTTTGGTATGATTTGATTAGAACTAACCCAGACTGACGCTGTTTTTAGCAGAACTACCGTGGTGTTGTTTGTGCAGAAATAAAAGTTCTCGGAATGGGCTGAAAATTTACGGTGATTTTTTATGGACCAAAAGAGACCCCCAAAGCTTCGTGGAAGGGCCAGAAGAGCCACGAGGACGCGACAAGCCTGGGGGCACGCCCTCCCCCCAGGGCACGCCGGGCAGGCTTGTCGCTCCCTCGTGGGCCCCCTTGACATGAAACCAACGCCAAAAATTCCTATAAATACCAAAAACCCTAGAAAGAAACCTAGAACTTCCACGCCACCGCTGCAAGCCTCTGTACCGAAGCGATCTCATCCGGAGCCCTGTTCCGGCACTCTGCCGAAGGGGGAAATCATCACCGGAGGCCATCTTCATCATCCCGGTGGTCTCCATGACGAGGAGGGACTAGTTCACCCTCGGGGCTGAGGGTATGTACCAGTAGCTATGTGTTTGATCTCTCTCTCTCTCTTGTTCTTGATTTGGCACGATCTTGATGTACCGCGAGCTTTGTTAATATAGTTGGATCATATGGTGTTTCTTCCCTCTCTCTATCTTGTTGTGATGAATTGAGTCTTCTCTTTGAGGTTTCGTTATGCTGGATTGAATATTGGATTTGAGATCACTTGATGTATGTCTCGCATGTGGATACCCGTGGTGACAATGGGGTGTTCTATTGAGTTACTTGATGTATGTTTTGGTATTCAAATTGCGGATTCCTGTGGTGACATTGGGGTAATCTAGGCACATAGGTTGATACACGTTTTCGTCCTACGTTCTCCGATAGAAACTTTGGAGTGATTCTTTGTCGCACGTTGAGGGATTGTTATATGATTCAATTATGTTAGCACTATTGAGAGATTGCATTAGTGAAAGTATGAACCCTAGGCCTTGTTTTCAAGCATTACAATACCGTTTGTGCTCCATTTTATCACTTGCTACCTTGCTGTTTTTTTTTATTTTCATATTACAAAAACCTATATCTACTATCCATACTACACTTGTATCACCATCTCTTCGCCGAACTAGTGCACCTATACAATTTACCATTGTATTGGGTGTGTTGGGGACACAAGAGATTTCTTGTATTTGATTGTAGGGTTGTTTGAGAGAGACCATCTTCATCCTACGCCTCCCACGGATTGATAAATCTTAGGTCATCCACTTGAGGGAAATTTGCTACTGTCCTACAAAACTCTGCACTTGGAGGCCCAACAACGTCTACAAGAGTAAAAGTTGCGTAGTAGACATCAGGCGCTGGTGTGCGAGCGGCTGTGTTTCCCCACTCCACCACCACAGCCGCCCATGCCCCATCCACCGCCAGCACCGGCGATGGATCGCTTTTTCCATACCGAACCCTTGTGTCACTCGCAATCAAGCAACAAGGTGGTTGTCTCCACGCTGATGATGGACCATCAGGTGTTCATCCTCCGCCACCACGCAGTGCTCCTCACCACCGTCGACAAAGCGCGCTCGTCAAGCCCCATGGTGTTTGGCCTGCGCTGGAGGCGCAACTATGCATCACGTACCACCACCCGGAGAACTTCCTCGTGCACTTCGACTAGCCGGCGCACCGCGATAACGCCGTCCGGCAACGCACGCTTAAGGTGGACGGTGCCTCCTTCCTTGTCAAGCCGTGGCACAGGGACAACCACGCTGCCCACGAGGGCTTCAACATGCATGTGCGTGTCGTCATCGAAGATCTCCCGATGTAGTTTTGGTCGTTGGAAGGGGCGGAGGAGGCCATCGGCGACAAGTGCAAGGGTGGACCGCACCGATAGCAGGACCTACGAGTGTGGCCACACCAAAACCTTCACCTGTTGGGTCTGGGTGTGGGATGTTGCCCACTTTCCAACGAGGCACACTCTCTAGGTCCTGCAGAGGGGGTGCGCAGAGTCGAGGAGATGCTCGGCTTCTCCCCGTCGAGGCGCGACATCGCACCGCCACACTAGACGAAGAGATATGATCTGCTACTGCACGTCAAATGCGTCGACTGGACGCCCATGCCGCCGTGCTCCTCATCATCACCATAGAGGGGCATCCCGTCCTCAGAGTCGGATAGGGACAACCGGCCATTTCCGGCTATCTACCCCGATACCTGGACCATGAAGGTGGAGGACGACACCGTACAGCAAGGCCAAGAGTGCGAGCGTAGTCAGCACCTGCCCGTGGCATCTACGGGTTTCCCACTACTGGAATCAGAGAATTTGCCATCAGTCCATTCTTTGTCGTCTGCTAGCGGACGGCAAAGATGGTGTGTGCCGTCTGTTTCCGAAAAGCAGACGACAAAGAACGGCCTCAAGGCAAACATGAGTTTTGCCGTTAGTGCGTTCTTTACCGTCGGCTAGCAGACGGCAAATGGGAGAATAGCAGACGGCAAAGAGCGGACTTGGCCCCAGAGGAGCGCGGCGGTGGGTAGGTCAAACAGACATTTCATATACCGTCAGTCCAGTCTTTGCCGTTGGCTAGCAGACGGCAAAGAGCACAGAAAGCGGATGGCAAAGAAAAAGCAGACGGCAAAGATGTTTTCAAAACAAAAAAGAAATAACCCTTCGCCGCGTGCCCCCCGCAGCTCTATCCAATTTCTCCCCCACGCGCGCCCCCCGCAGCCAACTGTTCTGCCCCGCCGCCGCCCGTCCCCGCCTCCACGGCCGCCGACGCCTGTCCCCGCCTCCACCTCCCCCCTGCCCTCGAGCGGCCCGCTCCCCCTCCCGTCGCGCGACCCCCTCGCCCCTCCCCTCGCGCTGCCGCCCAATCCAAGCCGCCGAGGCCCAGGCCATCTCCGCCGCCGCCGAGGCCCAGGCCCGAGCCCGACGCCCCTCCCTCCCCGCGGGCTAGACCCCTCCTTCCACGCGAGCTCCTGGCCCGGTCCGGCCCCTCCGGCGACCCACTGCAGCGGACGGCGCCCCACCCCCGTTCCCCCTCCCCTCGTCCTGGCCGTGAGGCACCAAGGTGAGCAGCTCCTGTTTTTTTTTGTATGTTGAGCCAGCAATGCTAATTAGTATTTCAATGTCCAAACACTAGCTGAATTGTTTCTTTATGTGAAAGTACTTGTTGTAATGGGTTTCATATTGTCAAATGCTTGCTGTAATTTTTCTTTAAGCTCAAATGCTTGCTGTAATTAGTATCTCAATGTCCAAAAACTTGCTGAAGATGTTTAAATTAGTTTGTATTATTGTTTTGGTATGTGTTGTGGAATAGCTAATTTTTTGAAACTATTAGTATACATATCATATTTGTAAATTATGTGGGTAATCTGACCACCTCAGTCAAAAAGGTTACCACAACCCTTATCCATCATTTATCCCTCAAACCAAACACTCCACAAAGCATATGTAATTTCATAGTGCAGAGTTCTGCGGTGCTTATGTTGGTTGTGGCGTTGTGCCGGTGCTTTTCATGTGCAGGGGATCTTCTCTTCACCTCCACGAGCACTATTCCCCCTCCCCTCGTCCAACAAGGTGAGGACCCCATCCCCCCTCCCCTCACTGATTTTTTTCAAATTTGCTATGGATGATGATTTTGCTATAGATGTACTAGATGAATAGAAATTGATTTGGACAGATTGTGCAAGTAGTAGTACTAGATGATTGTGCAAGTAGTTGTACTAGATGATTTTGCTATGGATGTACTAGATGATTTTGTTCTGGAAACACTTTGGGCATGCAGCAAGAACATTGATGTGATTTACCAAAAAAGTCACACTAATATACTAAAATGATTTGTAGCAAAAATAAATTTGCACATAGCAGCATTGATAAGTTTATAAAAAATATGAGCAATTCTGAAGAAAAAAATCATATACCTTGACCTGAAATTGGGTAGTTAATTTACAAAAATGCATTTGCTAGGCTAGGCTCCATGTTAGTTGTTGGACACATGTAAATATATTTGCTAGATACAACTAGCTTGTTCATATGGCATAGCAGCACACACACACACAGAGTGGTTAATAGAGAAGGCTAGCATGTATGAATGCTATATATATAGATGTATGGGTGGATGTATGTATGGATTTTCATTAAAAAAAATAGTTTCTTTCTTGCTTATTTTCTTTATAGGTTAGATGTTGTTGAACTGCGAGATGATGTTGATGATGTTTTTCTTAGATCGTTGTGCGAGTGCTTATGTTGGTTCTGCCGGTGCTTTTCATGTACGAGTGCTTATGTTGGTTCTGCCAGTCCATTCTTTTTTTTCATTTAATTGCGTTTACTCTTTGTCATGGCAGGTGTTGAAAGATGGTGGGCGCGGGTCCAGAGCGCTCCGCGGGTACTTCTTCGGCGGCGGCCCGCACGAGGGCTACTTCCATTCCACCCCTACCTCTCCGGAGAGCGTTGATAGAGAGTATGGGGACACCGGCGGGCACTTCTTCATCGGCGTCGTTGCCCACCGGGAGAGGAGGTCGGGGAGGGAAGAAGAGAGGTGGAGGACGTGGCCGCGGGAGAGGTAGGCAGACTGCTACGCCTTCCTCGCCGCCACCCCCAGCTCATTCACCCGAGCACAGGACTGCTAGGGTGGACCCGTCTGAGGTGGAGGCTACGGGGACTCCGGACCACGAGCCTCGGGTCGACGGGCCTTCGGCCCACGAGACTCCGGTCCCAGAGGCTTCGGCCCACGAGACTTCGGCCCACGAGACTCCGGACCAGGACGGGGATCGGGCTACGTCCAAGGAGACGTCCGGATGGGGTACCTAGCCGGATCCGTCTCAGGGGCCGAGTGGCCATGCTGATGGTGGCGGGGATCAGTTTACTGATAGTGAGGGCGAGGTGGTTGAGGGGGTCACCGTGTACTAGCGTGGTAGTACACGGCTCCCGCCCCTGCCGGCGACCCGCGAGCAGAGGCCGGTGATTAGGCCTGATGGGGAGAAGTAAGTGCATTTACTCTTTTTGTACCTTTTGCCTTCACGTTTCTTCAAATATCTAATGCGTTGGCCTTGTCATACTGCAGGGGTTGGGTACACGCCAGTGGAGTCCGCAGGCCCAACAGCGTCCTTGGTGTGCTTTGCCGGCAAAATTTCCCGGGGTTTGTCACGTTGCCCGGTGAGGGTCAGCTTCCACAGCTAGGATTGAGCTGGGAGCACTACTTGGCTGCCCCGGCCCCGTCGGAGGAGATGATCGACGGTGTCTTGTGCCACACGAGGGCCGAGATGGTGATCAGAAGCTTTTGGGTAATTTCTCCTTTACACAATTAAAAATTAACAATAGCTAGTTATTGTACTAATCAGTGTTGTCTCGTTTGATTGCAGACCTTCTACAGGTGTGAGGAGGGATACTGGGAGGACGCGGCAAAGGTTATCGATCACGAGTGCAAGCGCCTACTACAAAACTTATGGCACGAGGCTCGGCCGCAGGCTGTTCGAGACTACTACGCCAAGCGTGGTATTAAGAAGGACAAGCCGTCGTGCCGGGCTAAGTTTCTGAAGAAGGATCAGTACATGAAGGTAATTACCTATTCTTAAGGCATTGTACTTAGTTTCCTTGATTTGATTCGTAGGCGTAGCGCTCAAATTTCTCTTTACTAACTTAGGTGCCCCTGAGATGGTGTGCGGATAAGATGGATTGTTGGGAGGCGTTGGTGGATGAGTGGTGCACAGGCCGCTGGCGAGCCGTCCACGACGATGCCAAGGACCGACGTGCCCAAACGGTTGGTGTGCCACACCATCAAGGCAGCGCCAACTTATATCAGTTCGGGCGGAACTGGGTATGTGGTTTGCTTCATGATTCATTCAATTCATTCTTCATGCTAGCTTGAGCCCTTTACTAATATTGTGTTCCTCTCTTTTAGGCGCGACACAATAACACGGAGGTGCCTGAGGTGTACGACCTCTATGCCATGGCCCATACTGCCTCGTACAAGAAGGCCAAGGCATTCTCTGAGTCTGACCTCGATCATCCAGAGAATTTCACCAACATCTCCTCCCACCACAAGCTCGTGAGGTACAACAAGGAGGCGAAGGCGAGGAAAGGGGAGGACTATAACCCGAGCCAGAATCCTATTGATCCAGAGCTGGTGATGATATCTGGTGGCAGGAGGCCCCATGGCTCATTAGCCATTGGAGATGGACTGATACGTTGTCCTCTCACTCTCCCGGAGATCAAGACGCGCCAAACGAGCTCCTGTCCTGAGATAAGGACTCGTCCACGGCCAGTCGATCTCGCCATCGAGGTTAGTTATACGGACTCAGATATCTTTCCTCCATTACATTGTGTGTGCGGCCATCGATGATTACAATGCTAACGAGGAGTGGTGTTGCAGGCTGCTCTTCAGAAAGAGAGAGCGACAACCCAGGCGCTTCTGGAGGAGAGGGACCGGGTGACGGCGGAGAAGGAACTGCTGGCGGAGGAGAAGACGGCTAGGTTGTTGGAGGAGGAGAGGAATCGGAATGAGCTGGCTCACCGGGCCATGTACGAGCTCCTCGTGGTAAGTTTCTTCTGCATATTAGCCAAATCATGCACGTAATGTTCGTTTCATTACTAACTAATATGACCGACTCGTCAAAACCAAATGTGCAGTCTATGTGCGAGAAGACAGGTCATACCCCTCCGCCGATGCCAGTCATTGCTCAGACGGGAACGGTGAGTTTCATTTGAATGGTCATTAGTTACTAGTCTTAACATTTGAGTGTCATCATGCTAACGAGACATTGCAAATGATCTTTGGTGCAGCATAACTCCCGAGCCGCATCGCACACCCCTTCTCCAGGGCAACCTTCTCCAGGTGATCGCGACTGCCAGAGCAACCCCGGTGCTTGACCTCCGTGATGATGACGACGGTAAGTTTTCTCTAATGTTTTGCTTAACAAATGCATACTTAGCTTCGTACATGCTAGTTAGCCCTAATATGCCACATATTTAGCTTATTTTCCCCAAAAAAGACATACTTAGCTAATTATCCTCCAAAATGACATAATTAGCTTATTTAGTTCATTTATGACATAATTAGCTTAGTTAGGTCAAAAATGGCATCATATTAACCTTGGTTAGCTCATAAATGTCATATACTTACCTTATTTTCCTCCAAAATGACATAATAAGCTAAGTTAGCTCAATAATGACCTATACTTACCTAAGTTAGCTCAAAAATGACATAATTACCTAAGTTAGCACAAAAATGACCTATACTTACCTTATTTTCCTCCAAATTGACATAATAAGCTTAGTTAGCTCAAAAATGGCATAATTACCTAGGTTAGCACAAAAATGACCTATACTTACCTTATTTTCCTCCAAATTGACATAATAAGCTTAGTCAGCTCAAAAATGGCATAATTACCTAAGTTAGCTCTAAAATGACACAAATAAGGAATAAGAAGAAGAAAAACAAGGAAGAGGAGAAAAGGAAAGAATAGAAGAAGAAAGAGAAGAAAAAGAAAGAATAAAAGAAGAACAATGAGAAGGAAAAGGATAAAAAGATAGAAGAGAAGAAGAAAGATCAGAAAAGGAGAGAAGAAGAAGAAGAAAATATATTCTTATTCTTCCTTTTTCTCTTCTTTCTTTTTCTCCATCTTCTACTCCTTTTTCTTATTCTTATTCTTCTTTCTTTCTTTCTTCTTCTTCTTCTTCTTCTTCTTCTTCTTCTTCTTCTTCTTCTTATTCTTCTTCTTCTTCTAGTCTTCTTCTTCTTCTTCTTCTTCTTCTTCTAGTCTTCTTCTTCTTCTTCTTCTTCTTCTTCTTCTAGCCACCTAATGACATAATTAGCTTATTCATTTCAAAAATGGCATAATAACCTTGGTTAGCTCATAAATGTCATATACTTAGCTTATTTTCCTCCAAAATGACATAATTACCTTAGTTAGCTCTAAAATGACCTATACTTACCTAAGTTAGCTCAAAAATGGCATAATTACCTAGGTTAGCACAAAAATGACCTATACTTACCTTATTTTCCTCCAAATTGACATAATAAGCTTACTTAGCTCAAAAATGGCATAATTACCTAAGTTAGCTCTAAAATGACATAAATAAGGAATAAGAAGAAGAAAAACAAGGAAGAGGAGAAAAAGAAAGAATAGAAGAAGAAAGAGAAGAAAAAGAAAGAATAAAAGAAGAACAATGAGAAGGAAAAGGATAAAAAGATAGAAGAGAAGAAGAAAGATGAGAAAAGGAGAGAAGAAGAAGAAGAAAATATATTCTTATTCTTCCTTTTTCTCTTCTTTCTTTTTCTCCATCTTCTACTCCTTATTCTTATTCTTTTTCTTTCTTTCTTCTTATTCTTCTTCTTCTTCTTCTTCTTCTTCTTCTTCTTCTTCTTCTAGTCTTCTTCTTCTTCTAGTCTTCTTCTTATTCTTCTTCTTCTTCTTCTAGTCTTCTTCTTCTTCTTCTTCTTCTAACTTTCTTACTCCCATTTTTGCAGGTTTAATTCACTTCATGGAAGCTGGCATTGATGGACTGCTAGTGTTTACTTTTTGTTTTGATTTGTATTGATGAACAATGTGAAACTATGTATGTATATATGGATGAACTCCGTGAAACTATGTATGTATTGGATCTTTTAATACCCTATGTGTTCTCTTGCATTGATGGACTGCTAGATGTTGGATACATGGCCTATGCATTGATGGACTGCTATATATATCATATTTGTGTTTTGAAAATGCAGGGAAATAACAGAAAACAAACAAAACAGTGGCAATACAGGCACTTTGTCGTCTGCCAGCAGACGGCAAAGCCCTTTGCCGTCGGTAGGCGGACGGTAAAGGTGCCACGTGGCAGCAACCTGTGCAACCTGGGAGCATCAGGTCTGACCATTTGGTCATTCTGCCGTCTGCTGGCAGACGGCAAAGACCAGCCCTGGCAGACGGCAAACACTAAGCAGAAGTGACGGTTAGCCACGGGTCTACTGACGTCATAGGGCTGACGGCAAAGTTTGCCGTCCGCCGGCAGACGGCAAAGTCTGCCGTTAGCCACCTAACGGGGCTAACATCTATTCTTTGCCGTCCATGATCTTTGCCGTCAGCTTGGCCAGGAAAGCAGACGGCAAAGTTCTTTGCCGTCCGCTGTCGTTAGGCAGACGGCAAACAAACTCATTACCGTGACTTTCAGTGCCGGAAGTGTTTGCCGTCCGTGGCAGACGGCAAAGCCCTTTGCCGTCGGTGTTCTTGTTCTTTGCCGTCTACTATGGCAGACGGCAAATTAGCTGATTCCTGTAGTGTCCATGGCATGCCTTTCCGTGGTTCCAGGCGCAACCACGATGGCGACGACGGCAAGGCAAGCGCTCCTGGGGCGCGGTCGCGCCTCAAGGGATCAGGCGCCAAGGCAGACGGACGAGCCACAACAGCGCCACGGGAGCCGCACTCCGGCCAACCACCAACGCAGTGACAACACGAGGGGCCGGCAGCTCGTCGACACACGCTCTAGAGGAGGGAAGGACAACCGTCGTTCTCTGGTGCCCCTGCTTCCGCCATGTCAAGAGAAGGAGATAGGGGCACCTACCGCTTCCTCACCACGCTCCCTCCTCAAGGTCTTCAAATGTTGTCGGACCCCATCACAAACTTTTTCACTGCTGGTTAGGGGCGGGGCTTCGTGAGGGCGGAACTAGGTCGTGGCTCGCCCAGGTTCCTGCTAATGTTTTTATTACTATGCTTCAAACAAAATCACTAGTTAAGGGTTACCCCTTGCAAAGGTCACTCTGACCTTCTCCGGCGCTGACAAGTGGTGCACTGCATGTGCACCACTTGTCGCAACCTGGAAGTTTTCCCTTTTTTTTAGATTTGTTTATTCAAAACGTTTTATCTCTTGAACCATGCGCCCAAATCCTGAACCTCTTTCACCGTTAGATTTCTCGCGTCGAGATCTTCAAAACTAGATCCCATGTTAATATGTTTGGACGAACTTTTTTCATGAAAAAACCGAAACCCCCAAAAAAGAAAAAAAACAATGTAAAAATGGAGAAAAAATGAATGATGAAAAAAGGAAGAGAAAACCGAAGCTGAAAGCACGGTTGCGGTTTTCACTGTTTTCTCTTTTTGAGAAGCACAGTTGTGCTTCTCGCAAAAGCAAATTTGTGCTTCTTGTGGAAACACAATTGTGTTTTTTCCGAGAAGCATCGCGGAATCAAATTTGTGCCTCCATATGTGCTTCTCGTGGAAGCACATATTTTTTTCCCTTTCCAAGAAGCACAGTTGTGCTTCTTGCGGAAGAAAAATTGTGCTTCTTGTGGAATCACATGTTTTTTTAGAAGCACAGCGGAAACAAATCTATGTCTCCTCGAGAAGAAAATTTGTGCTTTTCGAGAAAGCACAAAAAATATCCCTTTCCGAAAAGCATAGCTCGCAGAAGCAAATCCATGCCTTGTGCTTCTCGTGGAAGCACGGATTTTTTTCCCTTTTCGAGAAGCACAGTTGTGCTTCTCATCGAAGCAAACCTATGCCTCCACAAGAAGTAATTTTTGCTTCTCCTGTACACATAATTTTTTTCGCGCAATTTTTTTTCCTCCAAAACCTAGGAAAAAACAGACGAAAGCCCAAAAGCCTAAAAGCCACGAAAAAACCCATATAAAACCCGAATACCTGTACAAAAAATGAAAAAAAAGTACAAAAGAAACGCCTAACACGTGACATGTGATGGTGATTGTACAACAGATACTTTGATTGTTTGCAATGATTTCCAGAGCCATGCAGTAACATTACTAGTGTTGCCTAATCAAAGATACATCATTCAAAATCCACCAATCATATTCTCCTCTTGATTTTTCTCATCACGGTGGGTTCAGCTCCTCTGCCGTTATGTTGTCATGTATGGGTTCGTAGCTTCAAAAATCCACTGTTCGCTCTAATCCAAAGGTTCCAACCCTATTTTCTCTAAATTTTCTTTTGTGTCTAGGCCCTTCTCTAGAGGTGTGATTGCCTGTTGCTAACTTAGCAATATACTAGCCGTCGTTTAACAGTTCTTCATCCATTCGAATTGGATTTTTTGTTCAGGTTGTTTATGACAAGACATAGCGTGGATTCACATAATGTTTAGGAAATATTTCAAATTTGAGTAATTTTGTGTGACGAGTACTACATGATGTGCCATGGGAGAGAGAACTCAGAGGGCACACAAGAGAAACAAACTCAGGATAAACATTATGGTGTTGCTTATAGGAAAGTCAGTTGGGAACCGATAAGACTGACCATCCCAATGACTAGATGGCGAAGCATAAACAAACCAAAGCAGCTGACATAAATTTCATAAGTTTTGTTTGTTCACAGTTGAGATCGAGAGAGAATCAACAATAGATGTAAATGAATCAAGTGTGTCTCTTTATTGATGATGATGTTACAAGGGACACGAGAAAAGGGTCGTGTCTGTAGAGATAGAGAGGCAGAGGGAATGCGTCTCTCCGAAGAGATAACCACATGAAGGTTGCTAAACTAAGGCGGTTGTTAATTAAAAAATATTATTAGGATCATAATTAATCCTTAACATCCCCTAATATGTGCTTGTTTTTGTGAATCCGAATCATTTGATAAAGACACTCCTAGTATGTTTGTCCTCGAGAATGTTCAACATCATCAACTTGAGAAAATCTCCTCGAAAAAACCTGTGGGGAAAATGTGATGAGATAGGTGTTCGATATGTTGCCAAAACCCCTTCAAACCCGATGGGAAAAATAAGGAGAAAATAATGCAACATACAATGATTATTGGCTCTTTCAACTCAATATGAGAAAAATTGCATTTACTGATTCAGAGGCCTCGGTATCCTTGCTTGCGGGAAGTTGGATCCTGATGTACTTGAAAGTGCATGTAGCCCCTAAGTGTGGTTTTGGTACTTAATGACAATCTCTATGGACTAATGTTTTCATTCATATATATTTGGTGTATTATTCCGTAGGTGGTGCCTTAACTATATTGGATGGATTCAAGGATGAATGCCATAAAGATAAAGATATGCTCCGAGCTTTGGTATTGAGTGACAATTCCTATGGAGCATCAAGTGCATTGTATCTTATATGAAGAAAAAGGTATGCTCCGAGCTTTGGTATTGAATGATAATTCCTATGGATCATCAAGTGCACTGTATCTTATATGAAGAAATGTTCCATAGTGATGCATGAAGCATATTTAGTTGATTTGGGAAGAGTTCCATCATGTCCAGTGAGGTTACTAGTTGGTATTTGGAGATATCTATTGAAGCCATCAAGATTGATTTCAATGCATAACTGAATATGTTCAAGGTAGAGTTCACTGGATGATCTCAAAGGTTGAAATATCTGGGCTTATAAGGATCAAGGACTTAAGAGAACTATTTAAGAGAAGAATTCAAGCTATGGTTTCAATAGAAGATTGTAATGATCTTAAAGGTTGAAATATCTGGGCTTATAAGGATCAAGGACTTAAGAGAACTATTTTAAGAGAAGAATTCAAGTTATAGTTTCAATACGAACTCCGAGCTTTTGGTTGAGCAAGTCTTGAAGCAAGCAACTAGAGTGAAGAATCCATTGTGCCTCTCAAGATATTGTGGAGCATTTAGAGAACAAAGTGATGACCAATATGATGTTCATGGTGAAACCTGATATGGGGCCTTTAACTTGTCCATAACTATAAAACGAGCCCAAGATCACCAAAATCGGAGTTCGTATGACAAAGTTATGCATGTTTCCATTTACTATGGTGGGATGTCTCTCGGTAGACTGTGTGCCCGGAATTTGGACCCCGGGTCTCCAAACCATTTTCGGGTCCCCAGAGTGGGCATTACTCCCCTGGACACCCTGGGCACCCGGAGTCCCCAGCGAGGCAACGGTCTCATTTGGTTTGGGGGTAAATATACCCCGCTCCCTTCTTCCTCCTCTCTTTCTTAGCCATGGATTTCGAGTTGTTCTTCATTTCTACACCCTAAAATCTCGATTGCTCCAAATCCTACCACTCAAACTCCAGCATACTTTGGGATTTGGAAGAGCAACCCCCGATCTACTTTTCCACCAAACCGATTTGTGTTTCCCTTCTAAGTGAAGGGGGATTTGTGATGGATCTTGGAGCCATTTGTTATCTCGATTGTTGCCCCTCTCTTCAATCTCCTACCTTCTTGAGTTGCATCTTGTGAGATTGAGAGAGTCACTTGAGCATACGGTTTTTTGACCTTGCTTTGTATTTATTGCACTGGTTTAAGCTCCTTGCATCGATTTTCTTGAGTGAGAGTCTGCAAGTTTATTACTATTGGAGGCCACGACCTCCTAGATGGTTTGGTGTGTTTACTTGGTGATCTCTTTGAGAAGCTTGTGAAGAGGCCTAGGTGGTCAAGGTTTCTCCAGAAGCTTCCTTGTTTGTGGTGTGCTCCAGAGACATATGTAAAGGTGTGGTGTTCACCTTCAAGACCAACCCCGAGTGAATCGAGGCTCATCCGTTGGGGATGACTCGAAAGGGGAGAATACGGTGAGCCAGTTGGTGGCGTTCTGGAGCTTTGGCTTCGGCACTGCTATAACGGAGATTAGCACTCTCACGAGTGTGAACTTCGGGATAAATCCGCATCCCTGACTCACTCGTGGTTATCTCATTACCTCACCATTTACTTTCCACAATTCATACTTGCTCATATTGTTATATCTTGTGCTAGTTAGAATTGTTTAGTTGTTCCTTAAATTCCATACCTTGTGATATAGTTTGTGCTTGCTAGTTTCCTTAAGTACCTATCTTGTTTAGCATAGGTTGTTGGTGCGCTTAGTTAAGCCAAGCATATTTAGGATTGTGCTATAAAAGTATCCGTTTAGTTTATTGTTCAGGAAATCGGTAACTGGTAGCTGCTCGGTCGGCTTGGGAGTAGTGATTAATCAGTGAATTGGCCTATTAACTGGATTAATCAGTTGACCATTAATCGGTAGATTAAATAGGAATTGCCAACATATATCTAGTTTTTTATGTATTATACCATACTCTCATGCTCTTAGCTATGTAATATACCAAAATATGCTACTGTTTGGTCGAACCCTAGCTACTGAGGAGCGAGAGGGGGGTGGAAGGGGTTATAGGGAAAATATTTGGGCTTTGTTTGCCCACAAGTTAATGGGTCAGCAACGATCAATCGGCCTAACAACCGATTAATCGATCTAACAGGCCAATTAATCGGCCTGGCAAGTTAACTCGATGAATAGGTGCTATTCAATTCGGTCACCCTACGAGTAGCGATTAACTGGCACGTTAACTGATTAATCAGACGAATTCTTGAACAGTAGTTTAATTCCGCATTAGGATAAAGCCAAATCCGTAATAGTTTTAAAACGCCTATTCACCCCTCCCCCTCTTTAGGCAACATCTAGGTCCTTTCAGCATTGTTGCCGTACTTCTCCCCATGTTGCTTTGAATGGGGGGTTGAGTGGTTTTTGTTGGTGCGTCCACTCTTTCGGCCATATTTTTGCAAGATTGTAGGACTGCATGACATCTTTATAGTCAGTAAATGAATTTGGCAGGTTATTTGCAATGTGTTGCAAATGTACTAAACATGGGTTTCGGATCTTTGAGTACGTGGATTTGAGGTGGAAATGTGTTGGAAAATGCATTAATTTCCTAGCATTCCTTATGGTACTTTAAATCTCCCCATAATGCCTAGAAACGTTCCTCCCTGAATCAGCATACTGGCTTTGAATAACTCCACATGTGAGGGGCTTGAGGTATTGGCGAAAATACAGTTATTCCTCACATAGATCCCAAATATATGGAGAGGGGCCAATGATGTATGTCGGAGTGGTGATATCAGCATGGGACCGAAATTGGAAATACTTGGTAGATTTCCACGTATCAAAGGCAGAGGGGAATAATATTGTTCAGTTTGGTCATGAGCGTGTAAAGCGGCATGACTACAATGTGAAGTAGGTAAGTAGCAATTCTGAGGTAATGAAGATCATGCAATGAGCTTAATTCTTGGATATATGATTCTATCAAACTATTTTGAGTCTAGACATGTAGGACAGAGTGCTAAACTTCAATCCAAGGGTCATATTGAACAGAAGAGAATTTTGTGACTTGTCCATTCGAATTTGATTGAAATCCATGTTCAGGTTAATGAGCCAATGGTTTCGTGTGGATAAAGTCACACTTGAGACCATCGTGTAGATGTGTCTCTTAAAACCATGGATTACCTCAATAGTCTAGCCAATGGTAGGGAAGAGTCACTTACCTCGACTTGATGCATTCAAGGAGTATGAGTGGTAATCGGCGTAGACTTTAAGTTGCGCGAGCCTTAAATTGCAATAAATGAGCCAAGTGAATTAATATATTACGAAATAATCTCAATCACAATAAGATCATTTTTGCAAGACTAGTAAGCGTGCACGTGCAACGCACGTCTCGACAAATGTTATATTCTACTCTCATCTGGCGACACGGGGAAACCCTAGCCGCACCACCAGATCATCCCCTCCTCCCCAGCTTCGCCGCTATCTGAGGGGCGCCGACAAAGCCCACGTGTGCCCCAGGGAAGGTGTCATCCTTTTCGACTGGCTGCTGTTTTGGCACGGGTCTCATAGTGATCGGTGGAGTGCCGGTGGTGGGTTGTGCATGTTTCTCGTGGAGCGGCGTCCCTCTCGGCAATAGGGTCGCCCCTCGACGATGATGGGTGGTGGTGGTTGCGCGGTTGTGTGTGGGATGGCTGAATATGGGCCATCGAGCCCGTATCCCAGACGGCGGCGGCAGAGATTATGAATAATACAACTTGGAGTGCATCGTTGTCACCCATCTAGAATGCAGTAAAAAAATATTGATCGCCTGCAAGACAAAATCAAATTTATCAACTAACAAATTGTTGATCTAAATTGCATAAAAAAATCTTACTTTTCTGCCTGAGTCAAGATTGATGTTGCTGCGAAATTGATCTGAACTGCGCTAAAATGATGAAAATGCAAATGGAATATTCTACAAGCACTACAATGCCCCATTTACCTTTTGAGATATTATTATCTTGGAAATCTTCAAACATCCTATCTTTTAATCACATTCTAAATATAAATCCACTTCTCCCAACCACTACAACTTCTCCTCTTCCAATGGACATGCATGTAGTACATTGCAAATGGAATATCAAGAGATCTTTAAACCAATACCCAATAGGTTGATCACCCGGAGGCGTTTTGACGGGAGGTGCCTCCCCCAGCCTTGGCAGCAATATTTGTGTCGTTGACGTAGCCTCGAAAGCGAACGGCCTTGGCGTGTTGCCGAACGCGGAGGCAGTGCCCGCAACCCCAGGCGGCTCGTGCGTCCTCGGAGGCCCCGGAAACTCCCGCGTATCTGGCAGCGCGACGAATCAGAGGTCACGGCAGCTCCTATATCCCAGACGGCGGCGGCAGAGGCAAATGGCGGCCTCGTTCCCTCCCACGCAAAAATCTCTCCCCCTCCCTAACCACTAGTCCATGCAGACTATGGAGGTGTTGATTAGGCCCTCCAACGCAAAAATCTCCCCCTCCCTAACCACCAGTGCATGCAGACTATGGAGGCGTTGATTGGGAGAGGAATTGATGCCGGAGTAACTGGTTTTTGGAAGCAAAAGCTCATGGTTCCCAGGGTGCAAACTTTTGCTTGGAGGCTTCTTCGAAAAGCTCTTCCCACAGGTTTGAGGGCTGGTCGTTTTTCTACTCATATCTCTCAATTTTGTTGTATGGCCATCAAAAGAATGAGATTCATCTTTTCTTTCTATGTGATTTTGCTAGGGCCGTTTGGTTTGATCATCCTTGGTATATTAAATCTGATGTTCTAGTTCATGATCACTCCAATATGCACAATATTATTCTTGCTTTGCTTAATATGAATCATCCTCATGCCTCCATTTCTAACGTTTTTAACTTTATGTGGTGCATTTGGAAAGCAAGGAATGACTCTTTTTGATAGAAAAAAGCCCCTCGTCATGTTAATATTGCTGCTAAAATCTAATGAACAATGTGATATACTAATAAAAACTCTGATCGGAATCGCGTTCAACATCAAGCTCATTCTTTGGTGCCATGCAATCAATTGCCTATGCAGGGACACACTGTCAAATCTGATCTTATTACAGGGCCAAAAGTTTTTTCTGATACGGCTTACAAATGTACAAAAATTCCAGGTCTACCTCAAAGAGCTGCGGCTACTAGCGTTGGTCTTTTTCTTCAAGCGTCCACTGTGATCACCAATTCACCTCTTCAAGCAGAAGCACTTGACCTCCTTTTTGCTGCATAGGTCACGCAATGTCTTCAGATTGTTCAACCCACTTTTCTCATAGATTGCCTATCCTTGGCTTTGGTTGCGACGTTTTAGAACCTGAGATTAGTTGCTTTGCTTCAACTCACAGAAACTTGCATGCCCTATAGTTTCTCTTCTCTCCAATTTCAATTTTCAGGGCTTCGCAATTCATGTTGTACAATGCCTATTGAGCTGAATGAAACTTTGGCGCTTCGAGCGCCTTTCTCTGTTTAAAAAAAGTAACCAGTTTGCATGGATCACGTACGCGTGCCTGCATGCATTAGCTAAAACGCCATCCCTTTAATTAGGGGATTTATTGTTGATTTTTTACCTGTTTAGGAGAGAAACTGGCGCAGTGATTGGTAGGATTTCTTGTTTGGATTTTTCGCCACGTTCACGCCTAGGTGATAATTTAGGAGAGAGAAACTTGCGCGGTAATTGGTAGGATTTCTAGTTTAGATTTTTCGCCTCCTCCGATTGCTATGCTAGGTGCCAATTATATCGTACAGTAATAATTAGCGGCGACTTGGTTGGATGGTACACCACTGTAAATACTTATTGCACCCTCATTAGATCATTAAATTAATATGTTCTACTAAATTTCATTGATTTAGATAATCAGACAATTAAGTTTGCTTTATTTTCCAAAGGATGTACTGGAAGGATATGAGAAATCCTAAAATGTGAAAACGTCTTTTGTTTGGCCTTGGGAATTTTTATTTCAATACCAAAGCAGAGTGGATCATTTCAGTTCCAAAGTGGTAAAGACGGTCTTAAAATCAGCAACAAGCAACAAAAGTTTCATGTAATCATCCAAGCCCGTGAATGACATGATACAACGCGTAAGGTCATCCTGTAAACAGCACCATCAATCATGACTTCATATCAACAGTCAAACCAAATTGATTTTTTGCATGTTCTTATTCAACCGTGTTTATCACAGCCATCAACAAAATTAATTCACAGAAGTTAAAATAATAGTGCAGAGTTCTGAAAACATATCAAAGATTCAGCATTTAGCATAGAATATTTTGTATCATTTGCAACCCTATAAAAAAAGAAAAATAGATCATTTTAATGCAAGGAATCAGATAATAAGCGCATATCAAAGATTCAGCATTGAGCATAGAATATTTTGTATCATTTGCAACCCTATTTGACAAAAAAATATAGATAATTTCAATGCAAGGCATCAGATAATAAGCGACAATTATTAGTCCACACATGGAATTGTCCATTGAGAGTGTAGGATATCTGATCATCAATTGCCAGCAAGAACTCAAATTTTGAGAAAAATATGTGAAACTCAAAATCTCAGTTAGACCACTCCAGAGCAATTCTGGAGCTCCTGTCTGACGCTGCAAAGCGTTTGTAAGTCATCTCACTATCAGCACCAGCTGGGAACCCATAAGATCTGAGTCCAGTATCAAACTGAACTCCATATGAGGAAGAGCTAAGCACAAACATGACAGAAAAACAGCAGAAAAACCACATGGGAAAGCACAGATGATGGGAAACCTCATCAAGAAATATTTTCACCAAGAGAACATCAAGAAAGATCAAACAACAAAAACAACAAAAACAACATAAGAAATCTCAATAGCGAACAGACAGGAGCTCAGTAAGAACGTAGCGATTGATAATCACATCTGGAAGATCATACTGAGTGAATTTCCTCATCACTGCTCCAAATCCAAGCAAATAAACTAATCAACTATTTTGCTCGGTCACATACTTGTTCACCCGAACTCAGACAAAGTAAACAAACAGATTTCAACCTAAATTACATATTCTGATTTCAACATGAAGAGAACTGAAACAAATGTTTGTACAATAGTTTGGTTTAATTACAAAAAATACAAAAATAAAACGTTTAAGAACATGGGCGGTGATATCTACACCTCGCAAAAAAACAATCCTGGAATAGGGCTGAGGTCAAAAGGTCGTCAGATAGGAGCGAAAGACTATTTTTGTTCAAGTAATCATTATTTGATCATATGAACTATGCACTTGTGATCATCATTCAACCTTGAAAAACCAATAGCGAACCAAAATGACGGGAATCCCAAAGATTCACAGAAACGTTGTGCAACAGAACACATCAAATAAAACTGCAGACTACGAAACGAGCAATATCATTGGCCTCATAGAGAAGATTAGATCGTTCCACATGAAGAAAATTCAGACATATGCTTGTCTATAATTTAGTTTAATCCTTGGCCACTAACAGAAGCAAACCACTTAAATTGTAAAAACACATCAGCAGAAGGATCTAATCAGGGGGAAAGCATTTTGATCTAGAAGGACTCAGAATATGGGTGGTGATATAACAGAATGGTCGGCAAGGCAAGAAGATGCCAGTTACGACGAACGAGACCAAATATCAATCGTCACCGTCCTCAAACACAATGCAAAATCCCCTAAGGAAAACAAAAAAAAAAGGTTGCCAAACAAGCACAAAAATTGCAGCATGATCCAGACACAAAATCCACGCATGCTTTATACACTGGACAATAATCAGCAATGACCAGAATTTGAGAACTGCATAATAATTGATAAGGTAGCACTAATGCCCTCCGCTACAGGGTTGCAGAATTTTGCAAAAAAATGGAAAAATGATGGGAGATGTAGGAAGGTTGGTAAGCGGGTTGCCCATTAATATTGGCAGGCCGACCAGATTTCCTTCCTTGGTGGTTTGACTACAGCCGAATCTGGCAGGCAAGACGATGGTACAAAGAACCAAGGCCTTGGTACAATGCAGCCCTAATGCTGCTTTAATAGATGAGCAAATGGTTGTAAAGTGCAATGTTGAGACGTCAGACAATGCTTTCTAGGCAAATGCACCTCCATCAGAACGCAACAATGTTTGCTGCTCGGAGCCCAGTGCATATCTTCATCCATACCACACAACATTTGAAATTTGTTGCCCTAAAGAAAAATTGGACTGCAGTGTCCAAAAAAATAACATATTAAAGAATGCAAGACATTCAACTAACTAGACACTCAAAAGCTGTTCGATTTGGCTTCAGAATTGCAGAAAGACAGCATGGACGCATAGCGACCGATCAGTCCCGAAAGATGGTATGATTAACAGGTTTTTCATCACCAGCCAAGCAAAATCAATTAAATGGTGTTCTTCAGCATGAGCAAAAAGACCCAAGGATTGTGGGAGTGCAAAAAAAAAACTAACAATTGAAGAGTGGATGACCGGAAACAAAGACAAACAGTATTCAATTTGACCTCAGAATTGCAGAATGACAGCATGGACACATAGCGACCGATCAGTCCCGAAAGATGGTATGATTAATAGGTTTTTCATCACTGGCCAAACCTGAACAAATGTCTCAAAAATAAACATAGATCAAATATGAACCAACACAGAACTTTAATGTGGGCTGGACGCTAGAATTGTATGCACAGACAAAAGGTTAAAATAGAAAACAAGGTCAAATGAGAAAAATGATTGTTGAGAAAACCATGTAAGATTTCAGTACTCAACTGCCCATTTCACCACACAGGCCAGTACATACCATTAAAGTGCAGTGCCAATCATGCTAGTCCTGCAAGCACCTCAAAAGATAATTTGTTATCAAAAGGAAGAGTGCAGATACCAAAAGCATAAAAATAACAATGATACATTTGAAATGAGAGGAAAATGATTGTTGGCAAAAGAGATTATCAAGCTCAACCCAACTGCCCACTTTCCTAAAATTAATATAGCAGGAAACACTTTCAGTAATAAATGCACAGCAAAAAGCATTTAACCGATACACACTTATCCTGCAAAGGCAGCATGGGCATAAAAATAACAATGAGATACATTATAATGAGAGGAAAATGACTGTTGGTGAAAGAGAATATCAAGCTCAACCCAACTGCCCACTTTCCACAAATTAATATAGCAGGAAACACTTTCAGTAAGAAATGCACATCAAAAGGCATTTAACCGATACACACTTATCCTGCAAAGGCAACAAGGGAGAAAATAGCAAAACAACTTCTAATGCAAAGCAGATAGATTCAGAAGCAGTCATCTCATTGGAAGGATAATGAGAGGAAAATGATTGTTGGCGAAAGAGATTATCAAGCTCAACCCAACTGCCCACTTTCCACAAATTAATATAGCAGGAAACACTTTCAGCAAGAAATGCACAGCAAAAGCATTTAACTGATGCACACTTATCCTGCAAAGGCTAAAAGGGAGGAAAAGTGAAACAAATTCGTGTGCTAAGCAAATAGATTCAGAAGCATTCATCACAGACGAAGAATAGAGAAGGCAAGCGTATTGTTATGCTGTTATGGAAACAGACAACAATCGCACAAAAAACACAGAAAAGTCAGATTAGTTGAGGCAAGTGATTTTTGCAGAAAGCATACAAAATCTTACTGCAGTCTTTCCCCTTGTTGGTATAGAATGAAACACTGAAGTGTAAAAGCCGATACACACTATCCTGCACGATGTGCATAAAACTTGGCATCATGGAACCTACGAATTACTAATCATAGTTTTTTGACTTACATAACATAAAAAACAGAAGATAACACAGATATAACAAGCAAGTTGTAGCACTAAGGTTTACCCATCACTGTATATCAGACCACGCATTCTAACAAAACCATGCGACATGAAATCTGGAAGCATATATTGGTTACTGATAATTGAACTTCAATAGGTGAAGCCCTTTTGTACCAGTACACGTCCATCATAAATAAAAAGTATAACTACATAATCCGAAACCATAGCATCAGTCAACCTAAACTCTTATATACCCCTAGGCAGATGAGATTTTTTTTCACTTTTAAGCAACTGCAATTTCTGCTGCAAGAGGCCGCAGGAACTCATCCTCATCCTTAGGAGGGTGGATGGTAACAAGGTCAGGTAAAGGTGTAGCTGGTCCTTGCTTCCCTTTCGGATCCCAGTCAAGCATGATCTTAACCTTGATACCCAGCACACCCTGAAAGCAAATAAGAAATATAAGATCAGCTAAGTTATGTGAACTAACAACACCATTTATTTATAGCAATTAATTCCATGTGAAGTAGGCATCAAACCTGTCTCAGAAGAACATGCCTCACAGCTCCATCAATATACTGATTGACAGGATGGCCAGAAGAGATCATATAGCCATCCTTGAACTTCATGGACTTAGCACGCTGTGCCCTAAGCTTCCCACTCACAATAACCTAGAAATCAGGAATGCTCTATGAGTACATGAGCTAAATTGCCTCGAATCAAAACAAGAAAAACTATTGTCAACAGAACAGGTACCTCACAGCCCTTCGCACCACTCTCCATGACAAATCGGAGTACACCATAGCATGCTCTGCAAGTACATAAACTAAATTAGAAAAAGAGCACCCAACAAACAACAGATAATAGTAAGACAATTCAGTTAGCAATTTTAACTGCCTGCCCTAACATAAGAAAAGATTTGCGAAAGCCAAAAGGTAATGAGGACAACCAGTTTGGAACGCATTAGAAGCCTATAGACAAAGCTTCCCAGCAAATGAAGCCTGGTTGCCACAGGTAATTTAGTCATCTTCCGACACAAAGTTGGCATAGAGACCTATTTGCTTTATAGATGACATAGCAAACGATGGCACAAGAAACACATCTGACACCAGATTCGTTGGTACTGTTCTCAACAAAGAAGAAACTAGTAGCAACATGCATCTACTGATTACAAAATGCAATAGAGGACAACAATTAATTACAATTACCAAGTAGAAAGAGAGCACCCGAATAACAATTGATAAGACTCGTACAGCAATAAGATATTTCAGCTAAGCAATTTTATATCCTGACATAAGGGACTTGTGAAAGCCAATTATAGGTAATGTGGCCAACCAGTTAGGAAAGCATTAGAAACCTATAGACAAAGCTTCTCAGCAAATGAAGCTTGGTTGGCACAGGTAATTTAGTCATCTTCCGACACAAAGTTGGCATAAAATGACCTATTTGCTTTATAGATGACGTATGGCAAACAACTGCACAAGAACCCTAACTTCAAGAAGATTTATTGGTCATGTTCTCTCCAAAGCAGAAAGCAATGGAAACATTAGCAAAATGCATCAACTTGCTTACAGAAAGCAATGGAGGGCTACAATTGATTTCTGTCACCATCGAACACAAGTCCGGCGTTAATGAGCCAGACATGTTGTGAAGACGACATGGTAGTACGCTACTCATATATGTGATTAATACAAGTTTCAGAGCGTGTGGGTTCGGGAATAACCTTCGGACGGCGAGGCCACCGAGCAGCTTGTACCGGAGGGACTCGGCCTGGGCAACGGCGCAGAGGCCGCGGTTCAGGACCTTCTCGGCGTAGAGCTCCACGCCACCGTCAGGAAAGTTGAAGCGCTTCTGCACCACCGACGTCAGCTCCCTTATCCTCCGGCCCTTCTCGCCTGAACGCCAAACATCACCAGCCACCGGAGCAACAAAATCTCAGATCCGGCGTCGAAGGCAATAGGAAGGCACGGGATGCTTGCCATCATGAAATGCACGTACCGAGGACATTCTGGGTGCGGGTGGCGCGGATGATGATCTCGGTGCGCATGGGGGTGACCCGGATCTCGACGCCGGCAAAGCCGTCCTCCCCGAGTTCGCGAGTCAGCATCTCGTTCAGCTCGGCCAGGAACACGCCGTCGGCGACGAACTGCGAGCGAGCAGCGGCTCGAGTAAGAATCTACATGTCGTACTAATTAAACTGGGGATCGAAAAGGGAGATGGCTCGGTCTCGTACCTTCCGCTTCTTGCTGATCTGAAGAGCCATGTTGGAGAAGGGAGGGGGAGGGGGAGGGGGAGGGAGATGGTTTTGCGGCGGCGGAGGCGGAGGATAAACCCTAGGTTTGGATGGAAATGTTGAGGAGCGACTGCGAATATATAATAGATCGATCGGGCGTTAGGGTTTAGCTGCAAATGTTTAGGCCGGTCGGGCCGCCGTGGCTATCTATCGGGCCGCCGCCTAGTTTGGGCAGTTCCCTGGCTATCGGCGAACCGATTGTCCAAAATACACATCACGCACACTGACCTTAAAAGTGAAAATGTTATCGGGGGATGTCAGATTTTTTGACATTCCCAACGAACGCACGTACTGTCGTCAGATGCAATGCACGAATAATCTTAAAGCATTCGAGAGTTCCACGTCAGCCACTACCACCTGTTCACTGTGACGCCCGTACAGCGAACGACCTTCTTCTTCCTCCCGTCGCTCTCCATTCTTATCACATCCCTCCTCTCCTCTCTTAGTCGACGGGCGCCTCCCCCTAGGACTTCCTACACCAGCTCTCTCCACCGACATGCACGTTCTGAAATTTCTGACATGGTAATTTCCGAATCTGTACCGTGGCAAATTTAAGATATAACGCTCCCAAACCTCGTTAGCAGCACCTACACATACAAAAGCAAACACTTGCACCCAACGTAAATAAGAGGGTTGTCAATCCCTTTAGCGGTCACTTGCAAGGATTAATTATAATAGTGATAGATAGAAAAGTAAATTACAAAAGAAAATAAAATTAAATAAATTGCAGCAAGGTATTTTTTTAGATTTTAATATATGATAAAAGTAGACTCGGGGCCATAGTTTCACTAAAGGCTTCTCTCTCGAACACATAGCATACGGTGGGTAAACAAATTACTGTTGGGCAATTGATAGAAAAGCGCATAGTTATGACGGATTCATGGCAATGATCATGTATATAGGCATCACGGCCAAAACAAGTAGACCGACTCCTGCCTGCATCTACTACTATTACTCCACCCATCGACCGCTATCCAGTATGCATCTAAGGTATTAAGTATAAAACATAGTAACTCCTTAAGCAAGATGACATGATGTAGACAAAGTAAACTCAAGCAATATGATTAAACCCCATCTTTTTATCCTTAATCGCAACAATACAAATATGTGTATTGTCCCTTTCTGTAACTGGGATATAGAACACCGCAAGATTGAACCCATCACAAAGCACCTCTCCCAATGCAAGATAAATCAATCTAGTTGGCCAAACCGAACGGATAGATCGGAGAGAAATACAAAATTATAACAATCATGCATAAAAGAGTTCAGAGAAGACTCAAATATTTCTCATGAATAATCTGATCATAAACCCACAATTCATCGGATCCCAACAAACACACCGCAAAAGAAGATTACATCAAATAGAACTCTAAGAACATCGAGGAGAACATGGTATTTGAAGATCAGAGAGAGAAGAAGCCATCTAGCTACTAGCTATGGACCCGTAGGTCTGTGGTAAACTACTCACACATCATCGGAAAGGCAGCAAGGTTGATGAAGAAGCCCTCCGTGATCGATTCCTCCTCCGGCAGAGTACCGAAAAAGGCCTCCAGATGGGATCGCGGAAGAATAGAGGCTTGCGGCAGCGGAAAGGTTTTCTCTTGTGTCTTTTTGGTGTATTGGAAATATTTGGAAATTTATAGCGCTGTAATTAGGTCAAGAGGTGCCACGAGGGGCCCACAAGACCGGGGGAGCGCCCTACGGGCTTGTCGCTCCCTCGTGACTCTTCTGGTCTTCTCCCGAAGCTTCTAGGGTCCCTTCTGGTCCAGAAAAAATTAATCCAAAGTTTTTTCTTCGTTTGGACTCTGTTTGATAATGATTTTCTGAAAAGGCAAAAACAGGCAAAAAAACAGCAACTGGCACTGGGCACTAGGTTAATAGGTTAGTCCCAAAAAATGATATATAATTGCATATAATTACATATAAAACTTCCAAGATTAATAATATAATAGCATGGAATAATAAAAAATTATATATACGTTGGAGACGTATCATTCACATGAAGCCAGCATGACACTTATTTGTTAGACCATGGCAATTTTCATCAATTAGACCATGGTAGGTCTAGTGTAGGTCATGGCGCTTTTATTATTTTGGCATTTTTATTCTTTGAACGATGGCAATTTTATTAATTTTACAATGGTAGTTTTAGAGTAGGTAGCATGCCAATTTTATTATTCAGAGGATAGTATTTTTATTACCTAAGCGATGACAATATTCTGATCTTAGACCATGGCAAAAAAAATTGCCATAAGTGTGTACATGAAATTAAATATATTCTATTTCCCATGTACTCATATGAAAAATGTTTTTTCTCTATATATATTGCCATCTTTTGTGTAACACTCACATGTCAAAACTTAGAAATTTGATAAACTCCCAATTGCCATGTTTATATTACAAAGGTAGCATGGCACTTTTTTTTGCTAGACCATGGCAATTTCTGGTATGTTAGTGTAGGTAGCATGGAATTTTTACTATTTATACTGTGGTATTTTTATTATTTAAACGATGTCAAGTTTTTATTAATTATACCATGGTAGTTTAGGGTAGGTAGTATGGCAAAAAAAAATCAGAGGATGGCATTTCTATTGTTTAAGCGATGACATTTTTCTTTAGTGATCGTTTTTGTGAAACACCCTAATGCTTTTTTTAATAATTTTTGCCTTTGATCTAGATAATCATTTGTTTTTTGCTAAAACTGCCATCAGCCCATTACATTTGTTTATATATCAGAGCATGACAATTTTATCTTATTTAGATACCATGGCTCATTTTTCCCGAACATTCTCTGGAAATTTTATAATTATGAGGAAGGCATTTTATAAAGTATAGCATGATATTTTTTTAATTTAAATAGATCATTTGTTGTTGTAAATTAAGTTTTTTTGTCTTTTCTTGTATCGATTTTTTTTGTTGAAGTCATTATTTCAAAAAAAAAAAACTGTTTTGCCTAGCCCATTTTTTCGTATGTGCTCCACAATGGTGTAGGTAGCATGGAATTTTTACTATTTATACTGTGGTATTTTTATTATTTAAACGATATCAAGTTTTTATTAATTATACTATGGTAGTTTAGGGTAGGTAGTATGACAAAAAAAATCAGAGGATGGCATTTCTATTGTTTAAGCGATGACATTTTTCTTTAGTGATCGTTTTTGTGAAACACCCTAATGCTTTTTTTAAATAATTTTTGCCTTTGATCTAGATAATCATTTGTTTTTGCTAAAACTGCCATCAGCCCATTACATTTGTTAATATATCAGAGCATGACAATTTTAGCTTATTTAGATACCATGGCTCATTTTTCCCGAATATTCTCTGGAAATTTTATAATTATGAGGAAGACATTTTATCAAGTATAGCATGATATTTTTGTTATGTAAATAGAGCATTTGTTGTTGTAAATTATGTTTTTTTGTCTTTTCTTGTATCGATTTTTTTGTTGAAGTCATTATTTCCAAAAAAAAAACTGTTTTGCCTAGCCCATTTTTTCGTATGTGCTCCACAATGGGCCAGCTGGTACGCTTGCTCCATGTCCCCACCCCCAGCAAACGAAAACATTCACTGGTCGATCGACCCCATCGAATCGTTCGTTGGCTGATGATTGCTAGATATTCGTGTCCTAAAAATTATATAAAGAATTTAATGTGTGAAAAAAATATACTACTTTCGGATTTAAACCCAAATTAGACCTGCAACTTAAAAAAAAGTCAAATCATGTTATGAATAGTACATATGTTAGATTGAGTAAAAATAATTACCCATTAACACGATTAGTGTTGTATTTGTCCTTTTCCAATTGTGATTTGGATTTACTTTTATGTTTTTGCGAGATTGTAAATATATGTTGACGGCGAAGCGAACCAACCGGAGGAGGAAGGAGAAGGCAAAAGAAGACGCTTCCAACACTGTTGCCGCCGTCTCAGTCGTGGCCACAACCGCCGATGTGAACACCGAGGCCATCGCCGCCAAAGCCGTGCAACACACCCTCCTCTTGCTAGGGTACCGCGAGCCGGTCCTTCTCGCCGTCGCCGCCGCAGCGGCTAGCACGGGCTTGTCGGAGGCCTGCCCGCCGAGGCTACCGGAATCGACACTCGTGTCAACATCGCCGCCGACATACGGGTACCGTGAGTGGCATTGATGTCAAAGACATGTGAAAGATCGTGGATGTCGCCTAGAGGGGGGATGAATAGGCGCTTTAAAATAATTACGGTTTAGGCTTGAACAAATGCGGAATAAAACTAGCGTTTGATTTGTCAAGCACAAAACCTAAATCGACTAGGCTCACCTATGTGCACCAACAACTTATGCTAAGCAAGATAAACAACTAAGTGATAGCAATATATATAACAAGAAACAATATGGCTATCACAAAGTAAAGTGCATAAGTAAAGGGCTCGGGTAAGAGATAACCGAGGGACGCGGAGACGACGATGTATCCCGAAGTTCACACCTTTGCGGATGCTAATCTCCGTTAGAGCGGTGTGGAGGCACAATGCTCCCCAACAATGCCACTAGGGCCACCGTATTCTCCTCACGCCCTCGCACAATGCAAGGTGCCGTGATTCCACTAAGGGACCCTTGAGGGCGGTCACCGAACCCGTACAAATGGCAACCCTTGAGGGCGGTCACCGAACCCGTACACTTTGGCAACCCTTGGGGGCGGTCACCGGTACCCGTCAAATTGCTCGGGGCGATCTCCACAACCTAATTGGAGACCCCGACGCTTGCCCGGAGCTTTACACCACAATGATTGAGCTCCGAGGCACCACCAAGCCGTCTAGGGCGCCAAGGCACCCAAGAGGAACAAGCTCTAGGGTGCACAAACACCCAAGAGTAATAAGCTTCTCAACTACTAACTTCCACGTATCACCGTGGAGAACTCAAACCTATGCACCAAATGCAATGGCAAGGGCACACGGAGTGCCCAAGTCCTTCTCTCCCAAATCCCACCAAAGCAACTAATGCTAGGGAGGAAAATGAGAGGAAGAACGAAGAAGAACACAAAGAACTCCAAGAACTAGATCCAAGGGGTTCCCCTCACTTAGAGGAGAAAGTGATTGGTGGAAACGTGGATCTAGATCTCCTCTCTCTTTTCCTCCAAAAACTAGCAAGAATCCATGGAGGGATTGAGAGATAGGCAAGCTCAAGAAGGTCAACAATGGGGGGAGAAATGAGCTCAAAGGGGTAAAGAACCGTTGGGTAAGAAGACCCCTTTTATAGGGCCACCCCAAATCCAACTGTTACCTGTCTCAGCCCGCACAGAGCGGTACTACCGCTCCACAGAGCGGTACTACCGCTCGGGCGGTAGTAATTCAAAAAGCAGCAGGCAACAACAAGAAACTGGAGCGGTAGTGCCGCACCAAGCGGTACTACCGCTCAACTTCAGCGGTACTACCGCTTAAGCTTTCGCAGGACAGAAGAAACAGAGGAAGTGGGGTAGCACTGGAACGGCAGTACCGCAACAAGCGGTACTACCGCTCCACTACCGCCCCACTACCGCTTAGGAAAAAATAGCACCAGAAGAAAACACGGTAGTGCAACGGTAGTAGGGGGCGGTAGTACCGTGTCAAGCGGTACTACCGCTCTACTACCGCTTTACTACTGCTTAGCGGAAAACAACACCAGAGAGTTGCACCCGCCGGGCGGTAGTGCTGCGGTAGACCACAGCGGTACTACCGCATAAGCGGTACTACTGTGGTACCGAGCGGTACTACCGTTTGGGTGACAGGAAAACTGCCCAGACAAACAATAAACCCTGAACTGCCACAACTTCTACATATGAGCTCCGAATTGAGCAAACTCAAGCTTGTTGGATAGAAGACAACGAGTACTATCCAAACAGCGACTGGTTATAAAAAGAAGTGGCAGGGGAGAAATGCCTAAGATATAGAGAAGAGAAACCTCTATGAATGAAGAACCGGCATAAACTCCAACATCGAAAACATCATAGAAGATGCATATATGAACTCCGTTTTCGATGAACTCGAGCTTGTCATGAAGATGACCAAAAGCTCAAAGACTCACAAAGAGAAACACCAAACACGAACCAAGAAAGATGATGCAAGGATGCAATGGTTTGAGCTCTCTACGAAGATACGATAAAGCTACTCACTTGAGAGCCCCCCTTGATAGTACGGCTATCGATCCTATAACCCGGTCTCCCAACTACTACCATGAGACCGGTAAAATAGAAAACCTATCAAGGGCAAACCTTTGCCTTGCGCATAGTCCACTTGAGCTAGATGATGACGATCTTGACCTCCTCAAGTTGGACCACCTTTCTTGATTGCGTCGGCTCGATGAAGACTAGTAGATTGCTCCCCCATACTCCACTATGGGTGAGCCACTCTTCGGCACATCTTCACAAGTCCATTGTCACCACAATGGACGACAAGCTTCAAGCAGTGGTCTCTTCGTGATGCTCCACTTGAACTTGCACACCGCAATCTTGATGACGATCACCACTTGATGTCATCCTCCATGGGTTGTGTGATATCTTCCTTTTGATGCACGCCCATGGAAACAAACATAACCCCACAAAGAACTCTTGCATAGAACATGGGTTAGTACACAAAGCGTAATGGACAATGCTTACCATACCGTGAGATCACTTGATCCCACTCGGTACATCTTCTACGATTTGTGTGTTGATCAACTTGAATCACTCTTCATATTTAGTCTTGATCAACCTTGAATCTTCTATGGACAAACCCTTCAAATATAACTCAAGGCAACCATTAGTCCATAGGGATTGTCATCAATTACCAAAACCAAACATGGGGGCAGCGCATGTTCTTTCAACATGGTGTGTTTCCCTTCCCTTGTTCATATGAGCATATATCGTCCTCCTATGCATGTAAACGTATCTTGTTGGTTTCATCTCTATATGTAGGTGTTTCAACTTTTGATACCTTCAAGGTCCAACATGGCGTTAAATCATTCACATTGAGCCATTGTTGGACGAAAATCAACGAGTGCCCAAAGTTTAAGGAGCAATATATGCGGCCCCAAAAAAGGGGGGAGGGCCTCATCGGTCGTCGACCCAAGAGAAAATGAGAAGAGGCCGAGGGGGGAAACCAATTCCAAGGTGGATGCAAAGCGTGATGTTTCGACACTCGTCTTGCAAGAAACTGTGAAGGGGTTCATGACACAAAAGGAGGTGTCGATTGAGAAAAGGAAAGAGAAAATGCCAAGAAAAGAGGAGGCAACGGAGACCTTCTTTGACATACAAAAGAAAAAGTTTGAGATCGACGAGGTGAGTGCCCGGTCAAGAGCCAGTGAGGTAGAGCTTGCGCTAATCTCGAATGAAGTGGAGATTGTGGGGGCCGACTTGAGCAAGATGTCCCTACGAAAAAAAGGTATGGCCTGAGAAGAAGCAACTGTTAATGCTCGAGTGTGATGTGTGACCATCTTATGTTTGTTCGTTTTGCATAATTATGGCCGAGATGCATGAACCATGGCCGAGATGCGATTATTTTGGCGCAATGTTGTATGCCGGCATGGCATTTGGGACTATGCAAAAGAAAAAAACTTCATTTTGCTATCTACTTACTATCTTTGATGATAAAAATATGTTTGTTTAAAAAACCGGTCGAGGTGGACCAAATGGATCAACGGGTTGGGCGCACTGTCAAAAAAACATGGACAAGGGACGGACGCCGCCCATACTAACGATCAAAAAGACAAGAGAAAAGTATGTTTTTGGTGCCTCAAGTTCCCACAAAGTATAGACTTGGTCCCTCAAGATTTTTTGGTATACATTTGGTCCCTCAAGTCTCAAAACCGGATAAGTTTGGTCCTAAACCAGATTTTGAGCCCGTTGACCGGGTTTGACCGCCAGAAAACCGCCCGGTGAACAGTAAATTCGAAAAAAAATCAAAAAAACTTAAAAAAAATCTGAAATTTTTTGGGGTCCAATATGCTTACATGCACAAGGTCCGTCCAAAATTTCATGGTCTTTCGACACTCGAGGAACTCGTGGCAAAAAAACAAAAATATGTACGTCCGATGAACAGTAAAATCGAAAAAAATTCAAAAAAATCTGAAATTTTGTGGGGCATATAATATGCTTACATTCTCAAGGTGCGACCAAAATTTGGTGGTCTTTTTACACTCGAGGAGCTCGTGACAAAAAAAACAACTTTTCACTCACAAAAAAATAACCAAAATTTGTTTTTTTTGCTAGAGCCCGTCCGATGTCATTTCGTGACAAAATTTTGGTCGCACCTTGTGCATGTAAGCCTCTTGGACCCCAAAAAATTTCAGAATTTTTTGAATTTTTTATGAATTTTTTTCGAATTTACTATTCATCAGACATATATTTTTGTTTTTTTTGCCACGAGCTCCTCGAGTGTCGAAAGACCACGAAAATTTGGTCGCACCTTGCGCATGTAAGCATATTGGACCCCAAAATTTTTCAGATTTTTTGATGTTTTTTTTTTAAAAGCCGAAGTTACTGTTCACCGGGCGGTTTTCTGGCGGTCAAACCCGGTCAATGGGCTCAAAATCTAGTTTAGGACCAAATTTATGCGGTTTTGAGACTTGAGAGACCAAATGTATACAAAAAATCTTGAGGGACCAAGTCTATACTTTGTGCGAACTTGAGGGACCAAAAACATACTTTTCTCAAAAGACAAATAGACGGACACATTGCTTATCTGTTTGGGTCGGCCTGTTGAAGTTGCCCTTGTAATCCCTTAAACCTTCTCCCAGTTCCAAAATGTCAAATTTGTCGAGGGATTAATATTTTGTTCAGCTAGCAGATCCCCTAACACTTAATCCGGGACCACGAGCTCAGCCTCACAAATCTCGCCCTCTTCGTCACTTCCTCAGGTCCCGCCGCAGGCCGTGTAGAGAAAACGGAAGCGACCAAACGCTCTCCTCGCCGCTTCGCACAGACACATATGCGTGCACACACCAGCTAGCAACCGTAGTTGCATCCTTCCAGGGTTCGGCGCAGGAGATGGAGGAGGGCGCTGCCGGAGGAGGAGGGGGTGGTGGCGGCGGCGTCGTCGCCGCCGGCGATCGATCGAGCTTCGTGATCGGCCTCATCGAGAATCGAGCCAAGGAGGTCACGCCTTAAACCCCCCCTCTTCACCCCCCGCATTGGTTAGTCGGGTCGTTGATTTCGCCCCGTGCCTTCCATTCGGAACGCCCCCATCTGAGTGCCCCGCCCGACCCGTGTCTTCCCGGGATTGCCGCGGATTGAATCGAAGGAATTACTTCGGTTTGGTATATGCCAGTGCGATGTTTCTCCTTCGGATTTTCTCGAAATCTTCCGGCCGTGATCTGTTTAGGGCTTGGAGGGTTTTTGGATCGACGATTAGTTTCAGGACGATTGCTGCACGATAGCTCTTCTGCTGCATTTGCCGTTCCGACTGAATCGAAATCGAAACCGTGTGATATGATGTAAACTGCACCCGTGCCTGACGAGCAAATTTTTAGTACTTTCCTGATGTTGCAGTAACTCATAAACAAATTTGGGCAATAATTCCTAGAAGTTGCTCTAATCTCCGTCCAGAAATGCAGACCGTATTTGATTTCATTTGCTTGGACTGGTATTCTGTTTAAGCGCCACAGAGATAATCTCCTATAAACTAACACATAAGTATATGGATAGTCTGTAATTAAAATGATTTCCTTCGTTTGTATAGTTCATTTTTGGGCGTTTGTCTGCTTGTTTATTTACAAACAGCATTTTCTGACCTCCATACACAATTCACTAAATTAAAATTCAATATCCAGGCAAAATGTATCTTTTATTTTTAGAGGGATCTCTGTGTGTTCACCGCATCCCATGTCATAATTGGTTGCTGTACCTGTAAGTGTTGGACATTTGTGTTTTTTTTATGCGTGGATATATAGAATTGAAGTGCACCTTAGGCTGATATAGTAATGAACCTGATGTTGGCAACTAAAGCAAATTCTAGTAAAAGCAAAGCAAAGACAGCTGATCTTCATCTTCGAATTCGTGAACGGATACAGTTTTGCTACTTTGCCAGAATTTATTTATAGAAAAATAAAAATGTTACAGGTTGGTGTTGCGGCATTTGATTTGAGATCAGCCTCACTGCACCTATCTCAGTATATCGAGACGAGCTGTTCATACCAGAATACGAAGACACTACTGCATTTCTATGATCCGAATACTGTAATTGTGCCCCCAAATAAAACTGCAGCAGATGGTATGGTTGGAGTTTCAGAGCTGGTTGATAAAAATTACCAAGCAAGCAAAAAGGTGATACTCTTATGACATTTTATCTATATTTTACAGAAGGAAATAATATAGCGTTCTACTACTCTAAGAAAAGCTCACTTTGTAGGTCACAATGGCACGTGGTTGCTTTGATGATACCAAGGTATTATGTTTGGTTTTCACTTACTGGGACATCTGTTCTTTCAGTTATCGGGTGAATGAGACCCCTTAACATCACTCATGTTCCCTTTATCTGTAAGGGGGCGGTTATGGTAAAAAATCTGTCGGCTAGAGACCCATCTGCACTTGGTTTGGATACTTACTGCAAGCAGTACTATCTTTGTCTTGCTGCGGCCTCTGCAACAATTAAGTGGTAAATATGCTCAACACTTAAGAGTCAAGACAGCATTAGTTTGAACTTTTCCCTCTTCATGATTAACCCACACCAATGGGAGTGAATTTGTCATGACATGTCTCCTATGCATATAATACAGTATTGTATCAAGTATCAGTCTGACCCAAGTTACTATTGTATACCATCACTATGAACCAAGCTGCCATATTTATGACCTTATTATCGAGTTATTTATGGCTGGATCAAGACAACTAATTACAACTGTATGAATAGTTAACTAATTTCGAAAAGTGCATGTGCTTCCAGATTTAGTTACAGCTCTTTTCTTGATGTTTGCACCATTTGATATTAGTCTTGTCCCAACACTTTCACCTTCAGTTGACGATACACATTTTAGATAATGGTCCTGAAAATTGATTGCTGCATGATTCATTTAAAGGGATGCAATATTCAAGCTCAAACTCCATGAGCAATTGAAGAAAAAAATTAGAACATTTTTTCGAGAAAACGCAAAGCTTGTGCCTTCATGCCTTGATAGAAAGAATATAATTTACACAAGCCTGGGACTAGGCAACACAACTGACCACTCGAGACATGACCACAACCGACTGCCGCTAGACATACATTGCAACCGACGCAACCTAACAACCCCCGGCCTCAATGCCATCGTGCGCAACAAACCTACCAAACCCTCACCACAGAAAAAGAGAAGCCAGCTCCACAAAGAAGGGCAGAGTTGGGACATTCCTACATTGGAGGCAGCAAGTCAGTGGCGCTGTGGGCTGGTACGCGTCACACATGTCTCAATGATGTCCCCGCCACATCGCACACACCACCAAGTAGACCAGATCCGCCATGGCCAATCAGGGGGGGGGGGGGGGGGGGTGGCCCTGGCAGGCCTGATAGGGTACGGAAGACATCCCACCGAAGTGTAGAGGCCCCGAAACTGTCATCCGCCGCTCGCACCCCAAAGGCCACGAATTACCACATCCCTTATCAGACACAACTTATGCCCACAACCATTAACCAATACTGGTCGAAGTGCTTCCATGCGACCATGACGCTACAACACGGGATCCTTTGCTGGCTGTTGCCCATGCCAACCACGGTAGCCGCACCGACACATTGCTGGTGTACCTAGGACCTTCCTGCTACATTCGAGGCATATGTTTTTGCCAGCTAGTGCACCAACTGGGCGTCAGAACTCCAAAAATAACACCTCCAGTATGTTGTGAGCAGTGTTGGTCCCTTGTTTTCAGCTTCTGTTGTTCAGAGATTTCAACATCTCTCTGAACATATGTTCTTCAGAGAGTTGAACACCCGCTCTAACATCCGTTTGTTTATTGGTTTAATCACGTCCGTCACATGTTTTTTTCACTCATTTCTTTTATGGAATCTTTTAATTTAAATATACCTTTGGGTAAGAGTCAAGGCATGTTGCCCGCTAGCCGCACCGACACATTGCTGGTGTACCTAGGACCTTCCTGGAGGTGTTATTTCTTTTATGGAAATCTTTCAATCCAAATATCCTCCACTACCTGCTGCCCATGCCAACCACGGTAGCCGCACCGACACATTGCCGGTGTACCTAGGACCTTCCTGCTAGAGTCGAGGCATCTGTTGCCACCTAGTGCACCAACCGGGCGTCAGACCTCCAAAAATAACAACTCCAGTATGCCGTGAGCTGTGCTGGTCCCTTGTTTTCAGTTTTCGTTGTTCAGAGAGTTGACCACCCTATGTTGAAAGCTAGCTCTAACATCTGTTTTTTTATTGGTTTAATCATGCCCATCACATGTTTTTTTTCCCACTCATTTCTTTTATGGAATCTTTCAATTAAAATATACCTTTAGGGTAAGATACTAATTTCTAGAATTTCTATCATTCTACAACAAGGTTACCCAGCATGACATGAGTCTTCTGATGTTATGTTTGCATCTTTTTACAGGATAGAATCAAAAAAAGGTGTAATTATTACTAACCATTCACTATCAGTAAGTTATTGGAAAATTTGCTTTAACATATATTACACTTGTGAAGCCTCACCTATGTTCATTCTTATTAATTTACTTATCATGAACAAGTGGAAAAATCTGTTGCTTGCTGTTTATTCCCCATTGATGCCTATTTCATTCATAGGTTCTATGCTGGTTATGTGTACTTTTTTTTAGAACAAATGGTTATGCATACTTGAAATATCATATGCATTATCTCCACAAATTGGCTCTTGGAGCGACATTAATTCGTTAGTGTGTTAATGGCAACAATCAGTGTATTGATCTGTAGCTTTATGACTATTGATTGTCCATTAGATTATTGCACTGTATGCTGGATTGCTGGTTGTTACATGCATGCAGGCTCGCTGTCTGGGATTTCCGTATTCTGAAAGCTCATGCATGTTTCAGGGTTTAATTTTTTTAATGGATTTTACACTTAAACACGAATCATATAGTTTTAATTTTAAAGCGCTATTTCCTTGGAAAATTTTGTTGCTGAAGCCTCGAAACAGAAGATATTAGGATTTAAGCATCTACAGTTCCTAAGCCCATGCATGTTCCTCAAAGAGTAAGCCACCATGTTTCATGTGTTTCTTGGCATGGTTTTGTGTTGTGCTAACCTCCAAAAATGCCAGTTGAAGGTTGTTATTCTCCTTTTCTACCTGTTATGAGCTCATGGCCTCCCATAGTTATGTTAAAAAAAAACTTCGTTTGCCTCCAGGTTACATTCAACGGCTCATTTGACCATATGAACATCGATTCAACTAGGTATTATTTTGAAACAATCGACCCTCAAATTCTATCAAGTAATGTAACCTAATTAATCTTGTTCATCAAAAGAGCTGGGAGAAAAAGAGTTCAACAGTTCAGTTGCTATTACTGAATGGCTTTTTTCATTCTTTGACCTGCACCCAACAGTGTTCAAACATTAGAAATAATTGACCCTCTCCATACTGAACTGTGGGGTACTAGCAACAAAAAGAAAAGTCTCTTTCAGATGTTGAAGACTACAAAGACTACGGGAGGGTATGCCTCACAACACATACTAAAATCTTACGTTAACTTTGTATTCATATCATGATGCTGTATGTTGAGTTACTAAGCACAACAACATGGCTGTCCCAGGTCTAGACTACTGAGAGCCAACTTATTACAACCATTAAAAGATATTCATACTATCAATACTCGGCTTGACTGCTTGGTAAGTATATTTTGCATTTACATTATAATCTATTTGTGAGCATCACCAAATTGATCTGTAACTGGACATATGGTAAATCAGACATTTTTATTATGTGGAACAGTTGTCTATATACAAGAGCTCTGAATTTTATGTGCAAGACTTTTGTATGTGAAATAGAAGTGGATCTTCTTATAGTGTTCATAACTACAAATGCATGTTCTTTTGTATGATTTTGCTGCATGTAACTACTGGGTCTAAAAAGTAGTAAGTTAATATCTCTGCGTTTTCTTAGAAAAGAGAGGAAATACTGGAACCATGCGAATATGAACTTCGCATTTTGAAAATTACCACTGACTGTGAGTATGATATGTGGTGTGGGGCCAAAGTTCACATGTCATTGAGACATGCAGTGGTATTTTTCATAGCTTCAACTTTGTGGTGGAATGGCTCTAAATTCCCCCTTGTGAAAACATTAACCTGTAACTTAATATTGCATGCATGCTTTTGAAATCGACACTTATGCATACTTTTGATGTTAATATCTAAATTTCAGGATGAGCTAGTGAGCAACGAGGAACTATTCTTTGGCTTGACACAAGGTCTCCGTAAATTTCCAAAAGAATCAGGTTACTCTATAATTTGTATGCTCTTCTCTTGTTGTGCTGTTCTGTAGGTAATATGATTCTCACTGCTACAAAATTGCTGCACGCCGTTCTTGTTTCCTAGATAAGGTTCTCTGTCACTTCTGCTTCAAACCCAAAAAGGTCACAGATGAGGTACTGAAGCCCGCCAATGGTCGAAAGAGCCAATTGTTGATATCTGACATCATTGTTCTAAAAACTGCTCTGGATGCAATACCATTCCTCTCCAAGGTGCTTTAGTCAGAATATCAATCCTGGTGCTCCCTCCGTCCCATAGTATAAGACGTTATTGAGCATATTGGATGTAATAACGTCTTATATTATGGGACAGAGGGAGCATTTCATTTTATAGTTGAATCTTATTCTGTTGTATTTCCGCTGATTTTTCCTCATATTTCTACACTGACAACAGCTAGTTTTCAAGCATGTAATGTGTAGCGTTAACTTGCAGGTTCTCAAGGGGGCGAACAGTTTTCTTCTTCAGAACATTTATCAGACCATATGTGAAAACCCAAAGTATGGGAGCATGAGAAAGAGGTGCAGTTTTATGTGCACTTTTCCCTCACGTGCCAAAGAAAAAATTATATGCCCTCTATCCCTTTCTTTTGTTTAATGTGTACACATGGTCTTGCTTAAAGGCGCTTTTAAAACTCTAGGTATATTCTTCACTGATGTAAGTTGCAATGTTACACTCAACTTCCAAGCAATATCTTAAGATGAATTATCAGAAGAATTTTACCATCAGTTGATCCAAATCTTGCTTGTAGCTAGCTGCTAGCCTATGAAATACTGATTTCACCATGCACACAGGTAGTTGTAATTTAGCATGGTCGAGCATGATGATATTGTTTTAACATCAAGTCTTTCCAGAGGTTTTGAATCAGTATTTTCCCACTTTTTTTCCATTCCTGCTATACTCCTGTCTTTATTTATTTCTTGGTTTGCATTGCCATATATCAGCATTGGCTAAGCTCAGTTATATTCATCTGCACTAAATAATTGTGATTTTGCACCTTTTTTTCTAATGCTTTTGTGTTCTCCTTTCTGACCCTAGAATCGGAGAAGTTATTGATGAAGATGTTATTCATTCGAGGGCTCCTTTTGTAGCCTGCACTCAGCAATGTTTTGCTATTAAGCCAGGGATTGATGGCCTACTTGATGTTGCTCGTCGATCCTTCTGCGATACCAGCGAAGGTGCTTATTGTTCCATATTCATTTTCTAATTTGTATAATGCATTAGTTTGACATAGTATTTTGCAGCCGTACATAACCTTGCCACCAAGTACAGAGAGGAGTTTACTCTGCCAAATTTGAAGATACCGTATAACAATAGACTGGGGTTTTACTTTATTATACCCCAGAGGGATATTACTGAAAAGCTTCCTAATAAATTTATCCAGGTATGTGTATGTCCCTTTAAAAATTCAGCTTCCTAATTGCATGCTGACCAATTGTGAATTCTAAACAATCAATTAGGTTGTTAGGCATGGGAAGAATGTCCATTGCTCAAGCTTTGAGCTAGCTTCGGTAAGTTTACTTCTTAGTAAGTTAATATTTTTAGGTTTTTTCGGTAACTGGGCACTAACTGCCACACTGCAAAGCTTTGACCGTGCGGGTAACTTTTCTGGTTTAAGTTTCCAGTACAGTACATGGTAACCAACAAGGTTTAGCTACTTGGTAGATCTCACCCATTTTACTTTAGCTAAAAAAGGTTATCATGTTATCTACTATAACTGGGCATAATCTTCTTGTGAAAGCCTTGTGACTTGTATAATAATTAGCTCTTGGAATGGGAAAATGTCAGAGGAGGACTAACTTCTGGAAAAATTAAATTATACTGCATGTGAGCAGATATTTTATTTTATAAGTGTGCAACCCTGACAAACATGATTATACTGTAGGAGTACTTATTTCTTCCTACAGCTACTTAACGTCATATATTTCTTCTATTAAGTGCAGCTAAATGTTAGGAACAAGTCGGCTGCTGCTGAGTGCTTCTTGCGCACTGAACTCTGTTTAGAAGGTTGCTCCAACCATTAAGTTTTGACTTCTTATTTTTCATATCACGTGTAATTCTTGCTTGAAGTCATCTTTGGGGTACTCTTTCTTCTTGTGTTAATTTCAAGAATGTACTGGTTCATCTTTGTCTCAGTTGATTGATAACCCCTCTTATAATAGACATAAGAAAAATACTTGCGTATTGTGATGAACCTATTTGTTGCACACAGTGTTCACTGTCTATATTTACTGGCACCCTCCATGTAGGTAGTAGCAATTAGCCGTTGTACAACGGAGCATTATCATGCTTCTTATTGTGTATATAACTATATATAGATCTTCATTTTTAACTATATCATCAACGTTTCCAGTCGGACATTTATTTGCCTTCCAGGCTCTTCTGGCTGAGTGTATTGGGCTATTGGCCAAAATTTCCAGGTTGGAAAATGGAAATCATACACCTGAATGGCTGAAAGCAATGGCTGGGGTTTATCTCACAAAATTTCAATGCAGATTAACTCCTAATGTTTTTCAAAATTTTAGAAGCTTGCGGGCAGTGGAGCACTAGATTTTTCATGCAATATTACATATATTAGTACTATGCAGGTATCTACGGAGATCTTGGTGTCATCTAAGTCTCTTTCATTGTTTCAGGACTTATTAGTGAGATCAGAGAAGACATTCGTATCTTAACACTGCTCGCAGAAGTATTATGTCTTTTGGACATGATTGTAAATTCTTTTGCCTATACAATATCTACAAAGCCTATTGATCGCTACACTAGACCGGAGTTCACAGGTGGGCTTATAACACAAAGCTTGTAATTTATTTGTTTGTTTGAATGTGAATTCTTTTGTTATTAGCGTTCATGGAATCCCGATCTTGTATATACTTAAGTTGCTAGTTTCACTTGAGCAGGTGATGGTCCAATGGCAATCAATGCCGGACGACATCCTATTCTGGAGAGCTTACATACTGATTTTGTTGTGAGTTGTTTTTATTTTTATTCATTTCTCCATATTTATGTTATATTTCATGATTTTCTTTATTAATTTTATGTGAAATTGCCAATGGTTTTATATTTTATCACTGTCATGTAGCCAAATAATATCTTCCTTTCCGAAGCATCGAATATGGTTCTTGTCATGGGGCCAAACATGTGAGTCACATGAACATTGCTTCTAAGTTGCTTTAGCAAGCTACTGATTTATTTGCGCAAGCGTATTTAGTCCCTGCATTGTCTTACTATTACAGGAGTGGAAAAAGTACATATCTTCAACAGATTTGTCTAATAGTTATTCTTGCGCAAGTCGGGTGTTATGTTCCAGCTCAATTTGCATCACTGAGAGTGGTTGATCGTATATTTACACGCATAGGCACTGGAGATAATGTTGAAAACAACTCGAGCACGGTACGCGCTTGAAGAAAGACTTCGTACTATTAGTTTTGTCAAAACAAAAGGTGTTGTATATTGTTCTGAATGTGTTATTCTAATTTTATCATTTGCATGTTGTGTTCAAAGCATAGTGATCTGCTTGGGACAGCGATATGTATATACCTTTTCTTCTACCAGGCCTGTTATTTCATCAATAGTGTGTGAGCCAATCGGTGTGTTTAATATACTTGGAAACTGATTTGCCTGCCTGAAAACTTGGACATCATTATTTTTCCTCAATAGCTGAGTGCACAGATATTCTAATTACATGGCACAGAAGAGATTCCCGTCCAGTGCACAGATTGTTGAGTACAATGTAGGAGTATATCTTAGCTGTTCCTAATTAGCTTAATTTCTGTTTGCAGTTTATGACGGAAATGAAAGAGACAGCTTTCATCATGCAAAATGTTTCTTCAAGGTACTACGCTGCTGCAATGGATTGAAATTGGATATGTTTGACTTTGTCTTGTTTTCCTTCTGATGAATGACCATGGCCATTTGAGTTACAGGAGCTTGGTTGTAGTGGATGAGCTTGGAAGAGCTACTTCTTCCTCTGATGGGTTGGCAATTGCATGGAGCTGCTGCGAGCACCTGCTATCCCTCAAAGGGTAAGAATTAGCAACATCATATGCACTGATGTGTTGTGTTCTTATTCACGATGTTGAAGATATGCCTGGGATTAGGTTATTCTGTGAGGTGGTACACCCACACCTCCCACCAACTGAGCTAGGCTCAGTTCCATGTTATTCTGCATTTCCAGCATCCAATTTTTGTTATAGCCAACAACTATTTGTTTTTTCTAAGGAAAATTTGATTTCTTGATCAAATTAGCAATGCCCGTCTAGCTTATACGTACAGATAATTAGTTAATTACACCAAGATTATGCATTCTGTCCTCTTGTGGCAATCTGTAAGCCGTTGGTTTTCAAACTTTTCAGATGACACCAGTTGTAGTTCAGTATTAAGCTTAACTAGGGGACTTGTCATGCCATGTAGCTGGCCATGTACTTGTTTGGTCAATTTTATTACTCCCTCCGATCCATATTACTTGTCGCTCAAACGGATGTATCTAGATGTATTTTAGTGCTAGACACATCCATTTGAGCGACAAGTAATATGGATTGGAGGGAGTAACTGTTCATCCATAACACAAACTTTCTGGAATAACCCTATATTGTTTTGGTAATGAGAGGTTTAACATTTAATTATGTACTCCCTCCGTTCCTAAATATAAGACCTTTTAGAGATTCCAATACAGACTACATACAGAGCAAAATGAGTGAATCTACACTCTAAAATACGTCTATATACATCCGAATGTAGTCCGTATTGAAATCTCTAAAAAGGCTTATATTTAGAAACGGAGGGAGTAGATGGTACCCTTTTTGGTGGAACAATGGAGACAGTATCCTGCCAGAGTAGTTCCTGCTATATCAAATTTGTTAGTGTTGTCACATCATTTCGATGCTTTCTTCTTCTAATACAAAATGACATGCTGTCAGTCAGGTGCATGTTTGAGAAAATAGTAATTTAACAGTGTTGTGTCTTTCACCCATGCAGCTACACGGTGTTTGCGACGCACATGGAGGGCTTGTCAGAGCTCGCAACGATGTATCCAAACGTGAAGGTCCTCCATTTCGAGGTTGACTTGAGGAACGGTCGCTTGGATTTCAAGGTAGGATTCAATGCAAGGCTGTGGGCATTTCAATTTTCGTATCTTTAACTCCGTGCCGCCGCCTCCACACCACCAGTTCCGGCTGAAGGATGGCGTCCGACGGGTATCACACTATGGGCTTCTGCTAGCCAGAGTGGCCGGCCTCCCTGCTTCAGTGATCGACACCGCGACCAGCATCACTTCACGTATCACGGAGCAGGTCCAATTCTAATTATCTTCCAAGTATGATGCTCATGTTCCTCGTGTTGGTTATTTACTTGTTATTATTCGGTTCCTGCAGGAAATGGTTAGGATGGATGCGAACTGTGTGCAGTACCAGCCGCTGAGGATGGCGTACCAGGCTGCGCAACGGCTCATCTGCTTGAAGTACTCGAACCAAGGGGATGACTACATCCGTGAAGCATTGCAGGACCTCAAGGAGAGTTACGCCGCAGGCAATTTGATATGAAACAACAAGAGATTACGTCTCCAGGAATTTGATAGAGGTCTGTTTGTAGGTCTCCAGGAATTTGATAGAGGTCTGTTTGTAGGTCTATGGCCGCAGAGGATCCATCAGTCTTAATTTCCATCCGCCGCTGTAATTATATATTAGTCAGAGTCCGATACTGATAGTGGCGATACGGGAGAGATCCCTTAATAATAACACAAAGCACACCCGGAGTCGATGATGAGACGAGGAATAGGAGGATCCTCCTTACAATTGCATAGTTGCGGAAGGAAAGTTGTACTTTATGGAGTTACATAAAATTCTGCTAAGTGATAGCCTAGTCCAACTCCTTCCTCTTTCCCACATTGTTTCCCAAAATTCAAAGGTTTGAAATGTGATGAAATTTGACCTTAGTATTTTTTTTCTCTAACATTAAAAAAAAGGTATATCAAAATGTCAAAAATCAGTCAAAAAAAATGTTTTAAAAAAAGTACAAGCCCTAAAATTTCTGTGAAAATTTTGACAATCCAAAGACGCCCTAAAATAGAAAGAAAATTTCCACCAAAGATAAAACAATGGCACGCATAGAAATTGTACAAGCGCTGGAAAGGTGTTCTTTGGGCTGCGAAAAGGCAGCCGAAGTGGCGTATTTCTGAGATGACCTGTGGTTTGCTTCTGCCTGCTCGGTGTAACACCCCTGTGTAATGAGCTACAGTGATCCTTAAGTCATCTTGATTTGCAATGCTTGATCACTATGCATTCATATCTCATTTCAAATTCCACCACTGAAATCAATTCAAAATGCAAGTGAAATTTAAAGTTTCACAAACATGGCTGCAAAATAGTCCATCATTTAGCAAATATTCCATAATAATTATTTGTTAAGCAAAGCAACATCACTTATTTGCTTAAATGGGCTATAGCAATTAAAACAGTGCCAAATCAGCATATTTAAATGCTTTTCCATTTATGAAAAATTCAAACAACTTCAAACTTCTCCCAAACTTTTTGTGGCAGTGCCAAATATTGCAGTGTAATTATATGGCCAAGTCTCATATTTTACAAAAGTCATTGGGTGGCTAATTAAAATGCAAAACTGTTGCTGGAAAAAGAAACAGAAAAAGAAATAGAAAGAAAAGAAGAAAGGCCACTGTGCACTGGGCCTTAGTGCACAGTGCCTGGCCCAGCCGGCCCAGCCTGCTCACCCGCACGGTCGTCGTCCTCCTCGCCTCCGTGTCGGCGCGCCCGTGGCTGCGCGCGCGCTCGCCGGCCAGGCGGCGACACTACGACGCTACAGCGCCGCCAAGGGGATAAGAGGGAGCCCCCCCAGCCCCATCATCGTCCCTATCCACTCCTCCCCCTCTCTCCGTCGCTCTCTCTCTCGCTTTCCGCCGCGCTCGCCGCGGCCGACGCCATGGATCACCTCGTCGGCGTGGCCACCGACCTCTCCGACGCGTAGGACAGTGCCACGAGCTTCGCCTGCCTCCTCTACTTCCTCTCCGACCCCGAGCTCGAGCTCTGCGCCACCACAGCTCCGGGACCGAGCTCTTCTTCATCCACGGTCGCCGGCGCTTCTCCGACGAATGCCGCCGCTCTACTGCTACTAATCCTCCCAACGGCCGCCGTGTTCCTCTAGGTGAGCGGGCGCCCGTTTCCCCTCTGTTTCTCCCTTAGCTCCGCAACCGTAGCCGTCGCTTCCGTCATGGCCGTACCCGCCGCCGCGGTCGAGCTCGCCAACGTGGTCCCCGTTGCCGTAGCCCGTGTCCGAGCTCATTGTCGTGCTCCTGGGGTTCCCAGGAGCCCAACGCGCGCACGCACGCTCTTCCCCGTGCCCCCTAGCGTCGTTTTCGATCACACCCGAACGCCGGCGTCCGCCCAACTCGTCGCCGGTGACGCTACAGTCCCACTCCGGCCCTGCCACCGCCACTGTTGGACGCGCCGTCGTCTGCCCGATCGAACACAGCCGACCCCGCGCAAAATGGTTGCCTGTAGGCGATTTCCGGCGAGACCCCGAGCCGCTCCGCCGCGGATTTGGTCGCTGCTACTTGTGAGCTGCGTTGGGATTTCCCCGAAGAGGAAGGGATGATGCAGTACAGTAGAGATAAGTATTTCCCTCAATTATGAAACCAAGGTTATCAATCCAGTAGGAGAATCACGCAACAACTCGTTAGCAGTACCCGCACACAAAACAACAAATCCTCGCACCCAATGCGAACAAAGGGTTGTCAATCCCTTGGCGGTTAATTGCAAGATTAAATTGTATGGTGATAGATAGATAGATCGAACAAAAATATAAAATAAAATAAATAAAGTAAAAGTGCAGCAAGGTATTTTTAGGATTTTCAATATATGATAAAGGTAGACCCGGGGGCCATAGTTTTCACTAGAGGCTTCTCTCTTGAAAATAGCATACGGTGGGTGAACAAATTACTGTTGGGCAATTGATAGAAAAGAAAATAATCATGACGATATCCAAGGCAATGATCATGTATATAGGCATCACGTCCGAGACAAGTAGACCGAAACGATTCTGCATCTACTACTATTACTCCACACATCGACCGCTATCCAGCATGCATCTAGTGTATTAAGTTCATATAGAACGGAGTAACGCCTTAAGCAAGATGACATGATGTAAACAAAGTAAACTCACGCATGAATAAACCCCATCTTTTTACCCTTAATAGCAACGATATATACGTGTCATGCCCCTTTCTGTCACTGGGATTGAGCACCGCAAGATCGAACCCATTACAAAGCATCTCTCCCATTGCAAGATAAATCAATCTAGTTGGCTAAACCAAATCAATAGATCGGAGAGAAATACGAAGCTATAACAATCATGCATAAAAGAGTTCAGAGAAAACTCAAATAATATTCATGGATAATCTGATCATAAACTCACAATTCATCGGATCCCAACAAACACACCGCAAAAAGTGATTACATCGGATAGAAATCCAAGAACATCGAGGAGAACATTGTATTGAAGATCAAAAAGAGAGAAGAAGCCATCTAGCTACTAACCATGGACCCGAAGGTCTGTGGTAAACTACTCACGCATCATCGGAAGGGCAGCAAGGTTGATGGAGAGCCCCTCTGTGATCGATTCCCCCTCCGACAGAGTGCTGGAAAAGGCCTCCAGATGAGATCTCTCGAGAACAGGAACTTGCGGCGGCGGAAAAATTATTTCGTGGACTCCTCTGTTGGTTTCCCGATTTTAGAGAATTTATAGAGGTGGAATTAGGTCAAACAGAGAAAAGGTGGGCCCACGAGGCACCAGGGCACGCCACCCCCCCTGGGGCGCGCCCTGGTGGCTCGTGGCCACCTCCTCTGTCTTCTGGCCCTCTCCCGAAGCTTCTAGTGTCTCTTATGTCCAGAAAAAAATCTCCAAAAAGTTTCGTGTCATTTGGACTTCGTTTGGTACTGATATTCTGGAAAACCAAAAACAAGCAAAAAACAGCAACTGACACTGGGCACTAAGTTAATAGGTTAGTCCCAAAAAATGATATATAATTGCTTGTAAATGTATATAAAAACATCCAAAATTGATACTATAATAGCATGGAACAATCAAAAATTATAGATATGTTGGAGACGTATCAAGCATCCCCAAGCTTAATTCCTGGTCGTCCTCGAGTAGGTAAATGATAAAAACAGAATTTTTGATGTGGAATGCTACCTATCATATTCATCATATACTCTTTTCTTTGTAGCATGGACATTTGGACTTGAATGATTCAAAGCAATAGTCTATAGTTTGAGATGAAGACATAAATACTCAGGCATACTAACAAGCAACCATGTCTTTCAAAATATCAACGCTAAAAAAAGTTATCCCTAGCCCATTATGCTCAATCATTGATCCATTCATGAAACACACTCAATATTAGCTACACACAATGCACAAGTATGACAATAGTGCTCTCTAGTTGGTGCTTTATAAGAGAAGATGTAGACTCAAAATAAAAATAAAAATTGCATAAAAGTAAATAGATAGGACCTTCGCAGAGGGAAGCAGAGATTTGCAAATGTGCCAGAGCTCAAAGCTTAAATTAGAGAGATAAAATTATTTTGAGAGGCATGCTTTTCCTGTCAACGAAAACGACCGAGAATTCCCAATATCTTCCATGCTAGACACATTATAGGCGGTTCCCAAACAGAAAATAAAGTTTATTTCCTTTCCACCATTCTTTCACAATCCATGACTAGCCGTATCCATGGGTGCCCTCCATACCAACAATTTCTAAGGAATTTATTATTATCATCATAATTTTTTTTTCATTTCGGGACTGGGCATCCCTATTACCTGCCACTCTCTCGTGCAATGACAAGTGAATAAACACTCATCGTGAGAATAACACACCTAGCATGTAAAATATTGGCCACCCCCTGCCGCTTCATGAGCGGTACGGGCACACAAAATGGAAAATTATTTTGAAAAATTAGAGTTGGCACATGCAAATTTACTTGGAACGGCATGGAAATACCGCATATAGGTAGGTATGGTGGACTCATTTGGCACAACTTGGGTTTAAGGAGTTGGATGCACAAGCAGTATTCCCGCTTAGTACAAATGAAGGCTAGCAAATAGATTGAGAAGTGACCAACCAAAAAGCAAAAACGGTTATAAACATGCATTGAACATAACTAACACCGAATAATGCACCATAAGTAGGATATAATTTCGTTGCATAACTATTGACTTTATGTGCATGCATAGGGAATCACAAACCTTAACACCAATATTCTTACTAAATCACAATTACTCACTAACATGACTCACATATTATCATCTCCATATCACAAAACTATTGCAAGGAATCAAACTTATCATATCCAATGATCTTTCATGAAAGTTTTTATTATATCCCTCTTGAATATTCACCACTTTGGGACTAAATTCATATCTTGTGCAAATTACCATTACTATTATCAACTCTCAAAAAGATATAAGTGAAGCATGAGAGTGCAAATATTTCTTCAAAATTTAATCTTATCAACTCTCAAAATAATATAAGTGAAGCATGAGAGTTCAAATACTTCTTCAAAATATAGCCACCGCTGTGCTAAAAAAGATTTAAGTGAAGCACTAGAGCAACTTCCTAGCTCAAAAGATTTAAGTGAAGCACATAGAGTATTCTAACAAATCATGATAAACGTGTGGCTCTCTCAAATTGGTGTGTCCAGCAAAGATGATTGTGACAAACTAAAAAACAAACAAAGCAAATACTCATATAATACACGACGCTCCAAGTAAAACACATATCATGTGATGAATAAAAATATAGCTCCAAGTAAAATTACCGATAGTTGGTACAAGAAAGAGGGGATGCCTTCCGGGGCATCCCCAAGCTTAGACGCTTGGGTCTTCCTTGAATATTACCTTGGGGTGCCTTGGGCATCCCCAAGCTTAGGCTCTTGCCACTCCTTATTCCTTCATCTATCGTGATCTCACCCAAAACTTGAAAACTTCAATCACACAAAACTCAACAAAACCTTCGTGAGATCCGTTAGTATAACAAATAAATTCTTAACTCTAAGTACTGTAGTAAATTGATTCATATTTAATATTGGCATAATGCTACTGTACTCCAATTTCTCCATGACTCATACCCCCCGATACGATCCATAGATTCATCAAAATAAGCAAACTATGCAACAAAAACAGAATCTGTCTAAAACAAAATAGTCTGTAAAGATCTATTTAAAAGCTATACTTCTGTAACTCCAAAACTTCTGAAAAATTAGGAAAACGTGGGAAATTCATATACCAATACTGTGTAAAAAATTCATATTTTTTTGACGCTCCAGTACAGAATTAAAATTCCAGCACTGGACGCAAAACTTTCTGTTTTCCAAACAGCATCAATTATACTATCTTCCAAATCATCCCAAAGGCATTACTTGGCACAAATACTAATTAAAACATAAAAACACAATCATAACAGTAGCATAATTGTGCAAACACACAATAACAGAAATAAAAAGTAAAAATTTATTTTATTCATTGGGTTGCCTCCCAACAAGCGCTATTGTTTTATGCCCCTAGCTAGGCATAATGCATAGTTTCAAGTATTATCATCTTTCTTCTTCTTATCCAAAGATGTACTTTCATCAAAGGGTTTTTCAAAGGTAATATGAAACACATCATCCATAGAAATTTTAGCATTAGCAAGTTGTCCATCTGTAAATCCCTCTTGATTACCGGCTACAATCCAAGAGTATTGTCTATTAACACTATTGAAAACTTGTTGGATTATATTCAAAGGAGGAACTTCTTTTTTAATATTCTCATCAAAGATGTGGTCATTGCGGAACAAATACCTCAACAAGTAATCATTATTGTAAAGGATCTCATCTATTACCTGTTTTCATGGTTCATACCATAAAAATCAAAGATCTCCCTAGCTTCTCGCACTATGTGATCAAATTCATTCATGAGGACAAGGGTAGCTATTTTCTTAGCTCTAGGATTTTTTATAACCGGTAACTCATAAAACAATCTTTGCAAAGTAGGATGAGTATGAATAAATCTTCTTTCAAGTTTAAGAACAAGTGCGGAAATAGCTTCGGCATAATTTTTGGTTTCTTTAAGTATAGGAGCATCATCACAAGCCAAGGTCCCAATGCAATTAAAGAATTCTTGGATGACACTCTTTCCTATAACATTCCCATGTCCCAACACAAAAGTTTTAGCATCAAGATTGGTAGAACTTCCAATTTTAGGAGTTCTACCATCATCAGTTTCTGCCATGCCAAAATCACTCATGATAACAACTTCAAGCAAGCGAACAAGAAAATACGCAAAAGGGCAAACGGAAAATATTTTTGTAAAAAAAATTGGAAGTGGGGGAGATGAAAAAGAGAGGAAAAGACAAATAAAATAAAATAAATGCAAGGAGATGAAGGTTTATGCGTAGGTACTTGATAGATGTTGATGATGTCTCCCCGGCAACGGTGCCAGAAATTCTTCCTGCTACTTGTGAGCTGCGTTGGGATTTCCCCGAAGAGGAGGGGATGATGCAGTACAGTAGAGATAAGTATTTCCCTCAGTTATGAAACCAAGGTTATCAATCCAGTAGGAGAATCACGCAACAACTCGTTTGCAGTACCTGCACACAAAACAACAAATCCTCGCACCCAACGCGAACAAGGGGTTGTCAATCCCTTGGCGGTTAATTGCCAGATTAAATTGTATGGTGATAGATAGATAGATCGAACAAAAATACAAAATAAAATAAATAAAGTAAAAGTGCAGCAATGTATTTTTAGGATTTTCAATATATGATAAAGGTAGACCCGGGGGCCATAGTTTTCACTAGAGGCTTCTCTCTTGAAAATAGCATACGGTGGGTGAACAAATTACTGTTGGGCAATTGATAGAAAAGCAAATAATCATGACGATATCCAAGGCAATGATCATGTATATAGGCATCACGTCCGAGACAAGTAGACCGAAATGATTCTGCATCTACTACTATTACTCCACACATCGACCGCTATCCAGCATGCATCTAGTGTATTAAGTTCATATAGAACGGAGTAACGCCTTAAGCAAGATGACATGATGTAGACAAAGTAAACTCACGCATGAATAAACCCCATCTTTTTACCCTTAATAGCAATGATACATACGTGTCATGCCCCTTTCTGTCACTGGGATTGAGCACCGCAAGATCGAACCCATTACAAAGCACCTCTCCCATTGCAAGATAAATCAATCTAGTTGGCCAAACCAAATCAATAGATCGGAGAGAAATACGAAGCTATAACAATCATGCATAAAAGAGTTCATAGAAAACTCAAATAATATTCATGGATAATCTGATCATAAACTCACAATTCATCGGATCCCAACAAACACACCGCAAAAAGTGATTACACCGGATAGAAATCCAAGAACATCGAGGAGAACATTGTATTGAAGATCAAAAAGAGAGAAGAAGCCATCTAGCTACTAACTATGGACCCGAAGGTCTGTGGTAAACTACTCACGCATCATCGGAAGGGCAGCAAGGTTGATGGAGAGCCCCTTCGTGATCGATTCCCCCTCCGGCAGAGTGCCGGAAAAGGCCTCCAGATGGGATCTCTCGAGAATAGGAACTTGCGGCGGCGGAAAAAGTATTTCGTGGACTCCTCTGTTGGTTTCCCGATTTTAGAGAATTTATAGAGGTGGAATTAGGTCAAACAGAGCAGAGGTGGTCCCACGAGGCACCAGGGCGCGCCACCCCCCTTGGGGCGCGCCCTGGTGGCTCGTGGCCACCTCCTCTGTCTTCTGGCCCTCTCCCAAAGCTTCTAGTGTCTCTTATGTCCAGAAAAAATCTCCAAAAAGTTTCGTGGCATTTGGACTTCGTTTGGTACTGATATTCTGGAAAACCAAAAACAGGCAAAAAACAGCAACTGGCACTGGGCACTAAGTTAATAGGTTAGTCTCAAAAAATGATATATAATTGCTTGTAAATGTATATAAAAACATCCAAGATTGATACTATAATAGCATGGAACAATAAAAAATTATAGATACGTTGGAGATGTATCAGTCGCCGGAGCTAGCTCCGGCGCCGCCACTGACGTGGCTGGCTCTGGGGCCCACCCTCGGTCACTGCAGGTGGGTCCCGTGGGCCCCGTTGACCATGTTGACTTGGTCAACTTGCTGACTGGGCAACCCCCAGTCACTGACATGTAGGCCTCACACGCTAATTAACTATTTTGCTAAATAAAATTAATCTGTTAATTAATTGCGTCACTGGCAGATGGGGTCCACCTGCTAATTAACCCCTTTTAGTTAATTTAAACACTGGTTAACTCCCTGTGTATGACATGTGGGGCCCGGGCACTGTTTAAATGCATAAGGCTGGCTGAGTCAGCCTGTTGACTCAGCAGCTGGCCCCACTAGTCAGCCTCTGCTGACTGGGCAGTTGACCCAGTCAACCTGGCCCACCTGTCAGCCTCTGTGTGCATAGCTGGGTACACTTCTGGGTGTATCTAGCATTTAGCCATTGATGTCTACTACACAGCTTATTCTTGTAGACTCGTGTTGGGCCTCCAAGCCCAGAGTTTTGTAGGACAGTAGCAATTTTTCCTCAAGTGGATGACCTAAGGTTTATCAATCCGTGGGAGGCGTAGGATGAAGATGGTCTCTCTCAAACAACCTTGCAATCAAATACAAGAAATCTCTTGTGTCCCCAACACACCCAATACAATGGCAAATTGTATAGGTGCACTAGTTCGGCGAAGAGATGGTGATACAAGTGTAGTATGGATAGTAGATATAGGTTTTTGTAATCTGAAAAATATAAAAACAGCAAGGTAGCAAGTGATAAAACGGAGCACAAACGGTATTGCAATGCTTAGAAACAAGGCCTAGGGTTCATACTTTCACTAGTGCAATCTCTCAACAGTGCTAACATAGTTGAATCATATAACAATCCCTCAACGTGCGATAAAGAATCACTCCAAAGTTCTTATCAAGCGGAGAACATAAGATGAAATTGTTGTGGGTACGAAACCACCTCGAAGTTATCTTTTCCGATCAATCTATTGAGCCATCCCTGTAAGTGTCACAAACAGCCCTAGAGTTCGTACTAAAATAACACCATATGATACGCATCAACCAACTCTAATGTCACCTAGATACTCCAATGTCACCACAAGTATCCGTGAGTTGATTATTCGATATGCATCAAACAACTTCAGATTCATAATATTCAATCCAACACAAAGAACTTCAAAGAGTGCCCCAAGATTTCTACCGGAGAAAGTAGGACGAAAACGTGCATCAACCCCTATGCATAGATTACCCCAATGTCACCTCGGGAATCCGCGAGTTGAGTGCCAAAACATACATCAAGTGAATCAATATAATACCCCATTGTCACCACGGGTATTCATATGCAAGACATACATCAAGTGTTCTCAAATCCATAAAAGTATTCAATCCGATAATAGTGAAACCTCAAAGGTAAAAACTCAATTCATCACAACAAGATAGAGAGGGAGAAACACCATGTGATCCAACTATATTAACAAAGCTCGCGGTACATCAAGATCATGCCAAATCAAGAACACGAGAGAGAGAGAGAGATCAAACACATAGCTACTAGTACATACCCTCAGCCCCGAGGGTGAACTACTCCCTCCTCGTCATGGAGACCGCCGGGATGATGAAGATGGCCTCCGGTGATGATTTCCCCCTCCGGCAGGGTGCCGGAAAAGGGCTTTAGATGAGATTGTGGAGGTACAGAGGCTTGCGGCGGCGGAGTCGAAGTTCTCAGGTTATTTCTGGAGGTTTTTGAATATATAGGAATTTTTGGCGTTGGAATCACGCAAAGAGGGGCCACATGGGACCCACGAGGCACCAGGGTGCGGCCACCCCTCTGGGCATGCCCTGGTGGCTTGTGGGGCCCCTGTGGGTCTTCTGGTACTCTCCCGAAGCTTCCTGGGTCCCTTTCCTTCCAGAAAAAATCGTCAAAAAGTTTCGCTGCATTTGGACTTCGTTTGATATGGATTTTCTGGAAAACCAAAAACAAACAGAAAACAGCAACTGGCACTGGGCACTAGGTCAATATGTTAGTCCATGAAAATCATATAAAATTCATATAAAAGTGCACCAAAATCATACAAAACTATAATAAACATGGCATGAATACTTCATAAATTATAGATACGTTGGAGGCGTATCAGCATCCCCAAGCTTAATTCCTGCTCGTCCTCGAGTAGGTAAATGATAAAAGAAATAATTTATGAAGTGTGAATGCTAGCATAGTGCATAAGTTTGATCAATGATGATTTCAATCACTTTTTCTAGCATCATTATATATCATAAACAGTAGCTCATCTCATAAAACTTCTCATGATCAAGTAGCAAGCTATCCACATGTTAAAGTATAGATCATAAATTTTCTTAAAAACTAACAAACTATGTTCTCAGTCATCAAACAATTGCAATTCATCTTATTTTCAGGAAGGGTCTATGTAAGAGCTTTGATTTAGCAAATTCCACATACTCAACTATCATATAGTCTTCCATGATTGCTGACACTCAAATCATATTTTTAGAACAAATCGTTTTAGTTAAACACATAGGAAGATAGGGGCTTAATGTTTCGCTTCCCAACTTATTTATCTTAGGGATAATGTCAACAATAATAACTCATGATCACCTATATTCAACTGGATATATGTGCCTGGATCTTTCCCTACCACATGATGCTTGCCAACTAGAGAATAAATAGAGAGGAATAGGGATGAACATTACTAACTCTTGCATAAAAGTAAATACATAAAAGTAAAAGATAGGCCCTTCGCAGAGGGAAGCAGAGGTTGTCATGCGCTTTTTATTTTTGAATGTGCAAGCTCTTAATGAAAAGGAATGTCACTTTATATTGCCCCTTGTGATAGCAACCTTTATTATGCAGTCTGTCGCTTTTATTTCTTCACCATCACAAGTTCGTACAAAACTTATTTTCCCTTCCAATAAAAGATCATACATATTTAGGAGCAATTTTTATTGCTTTTTGCACCGATGACAACTTACTTGAAGGATCTTATTCAATCCATAGGTAGATATGGTGGACTCTCATGGCAAGAAACTGGGTTTAAGGGTTTTTGGATGCACAAGTAGTATTTCTACTTAGTACGAAGTTTTGGCTAGCAAAAGATCCTAAGCAAGCACCACATTTTAGAGGATCCATGGCAATATAACTTCTATGTGAATATAAACAAACATAACTCATTGCGTTGTCTTCCTTGTCCAACGTTAACTACTTGATCAAGCTTGAAAATAATTAATGGGGGCTCACAATCATAGAAGATGTCCAAGATAGTATATTTATATGTGAAATTTCTCTTCCTTCAATATTCTTTCATGAATTGTTCAAGTGACAAATGCTATGCTTGCTAACTTCCAATAAATTTTACCACTTATACTTCTTATATGTGAAGTCAATACTCCCCATGGGACAAGCATATGAAGCATATATAATTTCAAATTTATGATATTCAATTCATTCAACAATTTACTCTTGGGATATAAATGAAGCACGAGAGCAAATGACAAACTACTCCAAAATATATAAGTGAAGATGAATGAGTAGTCAAACAATTAAGTAGCTATGTGAAGACTCTCTCCAAATAAAGATTTCAGATCTTGATAATTTTATTCAAACAGCAAACAAAATGAAAATAAAAGGACACTCCAAGAATAGCACATATCATGTGAACAAGTAAAAATTTAGGCTAACCGATAGGTGTTGATGAACAAAGGTGGGATGCCCACCGGGGCATCCCCAAGCTTAGTTGCTTGAGACTTCTTGGAATGTTATCTTGGGGTGCCTTGGGCATCCCCAAGTTTGAGCTCTTGTGTCTCCTTAATTCCTCTCATATCATGGCTTCTCCTAAATCTTAAAAACTTCATCCACACAAAACTCAACAAGAACTCGTGAGATAACTTAGTATAAATCCACTCAAAACCTTAACATTATCTACTGTAGCAAATCAAAAAAAATTATAATTAAACATTGCACACTAAATGCCTCTGCATATTTAATACTCCTATCCACAAATAGAAACATTAAACAAGCAAACATATGCAAATAATGCAACTATAACAGCAATCTGCCAAAACAGAACAGTCTGCAAAAGGGGAATAAGAATTCATACTTCCCTAACTCCAAAAATTCTAAAAAATTACCACGTGACATAGAACTAATGCATGCTTAATTTGTAAAAATTTCAGATTTTTATCATGTTCTGACTATTCAGGAATATTCTGGACATAAAAGAAAACTTTCTGTTTTCAAACAGCAACACATTAACTTGCAAACTGAGCATGGTAAAGGCTATAATTGGCATTTTATTGAACTAAAAGATACAAAACATGATTATTGATAACAGCAAGAAAATCTCAACAAAAAGAAAATGACGCTCCAAGCAAAACACATATCGTGTGACGAATAAAAATATAGCTCCAAGTAAGGTTACCGATAATGTTGAAGACGAAAGAGGGGATGCCTTCCGGGGTATCCCCAAGCTTAGACGCTTGAGTCTTCCTTGAATATTACCTTGGGGGTGCCTTGGGCATCCCCAAGCTTAGGGCCTTGCCACTCCTTATTCTCTACATATCGATATCTCACCCAAAACTTGAAAACTTCAATCACACAAAACTTAACAGAACTTGTGAGATAGGTTAGTATGATAAAAATAAATCATCCACTTAGGTACTGTCAAGACATGATTCATAATTGTTCTCACATAATTCCTACTATATTCTATCATTTCCACAATTTATATTACTCAATATAAGCTATGGAAACACTAAAACAAGCAAACTATGCACTAAAAACAGAATCTGTCAAAAATAGAACAGCATGTAGTGAGCGATTTAAAAACCATACTTATGTACCTCCAAAAATTCTGAAAAATTAGGACAACGTAAAAAATTTGTAACCAATACTGTGTGAAAATTTCAGAATTTTCTCACGCTCCAGTACAGAATAGAAATTCCAACACTGGATGCAAAAGTTTCTGTTTTTGCACAGAATCAAATCAACAAGCATACACACTATCCCAAAGGCTTTACTTGGCACATTATTGAAACAAAACATATAAAACATGATTACTACAGTAGCTTAATCATGTGAACACACAAAAACAGTAGGTATAAGTATTGGGTTGTCTCTTGATACGTCTCCGTCGTACATATAATTTTTAATTGTTTCATGCCAATATTCTACAACTTTCACATATTTTTGGCAACATTTTATATTATTTTTGGGACTAACATATTGATCCAGTGCCCAGTGCCAGTTCCTATTTTCTGCATGTTTTTTGTTTCGTAGAATATCCATATCAAACGAAGTCCAAATGCAATAAATTTTTACGGAGAATTATTTTGGAATATATGTGATTTTTGGGAGGTGGAATCAACGGAAACGGAGGCCCACAGCCTCCACAAGACACATTGGTGCGCCGCCCCCCTGGCCGCGCGGTGGTGCCTCGTGGGCACACCGTAAGTCGGTTGGGGCTCTTCTTCGGCCACAAGGAAGCTACTATCGAGAAAAAAATCATGTTAAAATTTCAGCCCGATCGGAGTTACGGATCTCCGGGAATTTAAGAAACGGTGAAAGGCCAGAAAACAGGAACGCGAAACAGAAGAGAATAGAGAGAGAGATCCAATCTCGGAGGGGCTCCCGCCCCTCCGGGTGCCATGGAGGCCAAGGACCAGAGGGGAAAACCTCCTCCCATCTAGGGGGGAGGCCAAGCAAGAAGAAGAAGGAGGGGGGCTCTCTCCCCTATCTCCCGGTGGCGCCGGAACGCCCCTGTGGCAATCATCATGACGGCGATCTACACCAACAACTTTGCCGCCGTCACCACCAACTCTCTCCCCCTCTATGCAGCGGTGTAACACCTCTTCTCCCCGCTGTAATCTCTACTTAAACATGGTGCTTAATGCTACATATTATTATCCAATGAATTTGTGACGCCCCCGACTTGATCGTGCACTAATCATACACGCAAATGCACACAATCAAGCCCAGGGACTCATGGGAAGATATCACAACACAACTCTAGACACAAAATAAAATAATACAAGCTTTATATTACAAGCCAGGGGCCTCGAGGGCTCGAATACATAAGCTCGAGTCACACAAGAGTTAGCGGAAGCAACAACAGTATCTGAGTACAGACACAAGGTTAAACAAAGGTGCCTTAAGAAGGCTAACACAAACAGCGACACTGATCGAAAAGGCGAAGGCCTCCTGCCTAGGGCCTCCGAACTACTCCTGGTCGGCGGGCTCAACGTAGTAGTAGGTGCCTCCGGGGATCTCCTGCTCCTGGGCTCCGTCGTCTGATCGCAGCAATCGGGTATGGGGAAAAGAGATAGCAAAGCAACCGTGAGTACTCATCCAAAGTACTCGCAAGACTTACATCAGAACTATACTAATTATGCATCGGTATCAAAGAAATGAGGCTATATCTTTGGACTGAACTGCAGAATTGCCGGAACAGAGGGGGAAAGGCCTAGCCTATCGAAGACTAGCATCTTGAAGCAGTCTTGCAGCATCAGAAGAGAGTAGAGTACAGTAACATATAATAGCAATTATATTTTAGTAATGCCCTGAGATCCTTCCTCGACTACCCTGCGAGAAAGTGATCCCAAGAGCAGTAGTATTAGTTTAACATTGTAACAGAATCCATTCATAGTTGTAGCAGATCAGGATACAACTCCGAGCGTCCTGTTACCGTGGACACGGCTATTCGAATAGATAACTTCCCTGCAGGGGTGCACTACTGCTACCCAACACGCTCGATTAACTCTGGCCGGACACACTTTTATCGGGTCATGCCCGGCCTCGGCTGGTCGACATGACGTAGTCCTACCTAGGCTTCGCAGAGAGGTCCCCCCCGGTCTACATCCTAAGCGCTCAGGGGTCTTGGGCCCATCGCCCTTTGCACTCCGGGTCGTTGTGTGCAGGGTGGACCCAGGCACCACCTCTGTCCTGGATGACGCCGGCCCGACCCGGCCACAATGCTGAACTGGACATCTGTCAAAGCTTTCGGCTGATACATACGGCGCCGAGGGCCCCATTAAACCATTATCCCACGTGGTGGTGGTGCGTATAGGCCAGTGGCCAACTCAGATCAAATACCCAAATCCGTTAGGCGTGTTTTAGTAGCTCGCAGAGACGAACAGGATCCCTGTCGCTCCGACTTGATAACACACGGACCACGACCAAGGACCAGGCCCACCTCTCTCCTAGGTGGTCTCCGCCTGCCCTGTCGTTCCACCACAATATCACCCATGGGTGCTCTTGGAGCCGACCCGTCTTTAATATTATTCTCTCGCTGGCACTCTTGGAGCCGGCCCGACTTTAACAGTTTAAAGTATTGCAATATGTAAACATTTCCGTGATCATCACCCAGAGTGATCACGGCCCGATAACAAGCATGGCAAACGGACAAGGGTGAAGGGGCCACAGATGAAACATATAATACCTAACTAAGCATCATAGGATAACAGGTAAGGTATCAATAGCAGGCGACGAAATCAGGCTATGCATCAGAATAGGAGCTATCGGAACAACAACAGAAGCAATTCTAATGCAAGCATAAGGGAGAAATAATGGGCGATATCAGATGATCAAGGGGGTTTTGCTTGCCTGGAAGCTCAACTGAAGGGGTCTGGTCGTCGACGACGTAGTCGTACTCTTCAGTGTTGTCGGCTGTCTTGGGGTCTATCGGGAGAGAAGGAGGGGGAAGAAACAATAAATACACGGCAATCAATGCAACAGGGATGCATGACATGTCAACATGCAGTGCTAGGGGTGATACATTGCATCTCTAAATATTCTAGATGTTTTAGGAATTTATTTGGAATTATTTTACCACAGTCATGCACTATTCATCTATCAGAAATAGGCTAAAAGTTCAATGTTCATCTACTTAGAGGACTCTAACATGAATACAAATGACATATTCGGATTCTTCATATTTTTCTGATCATTTTTCATATATAAATTATTTTCATCCGAGTTACGGATTATTTTATATGATTTTTCAAAGTTTTAATCATCTTCTGAAATTACTGTATTTATTTTTAATTTGAAATGAAATGATTAAATTGCTACGGGTACACAGAAGTGTACCCAGCAATATGCTCATCAGGCTGACAGGTGGGTCCCAGTTGACTGCCCAATCAGCAGTCAACTGTGACCGTTGACTGGTCAATAGGACCAGTGGGTCCCACCTGTCATAGACTCAGACATTTAACAGAAGTTTAATTAATCTAATTAACCTAATTAGCTAGGTGGGGCCCAGAGGTCAGTGACAGGGTTAACTCCAGGTTTAATTTAATTAACCTAATCGCTACAGTAACTAGGCCCGCATGTCAGTGGGTGTTAGGGGTGGATTAGTGGCTAACCTATTGGCTAATCACGTGGGGCCCACTGGCAGGTCCACGTGGCGGCGGCGCGCCGGCGTTTAGCCGCCGGTGACCGCAAAACACGGCGGCATCACGCGGGATTCGTCCATAGAGCGTGACTGGATGCGAGACTTGTGGCGTTCGAACGCCCGCGACAAGGCGCGTCGATGGGTGGCCGCAGCTCATCCGGGGACGGCCGGAATCGGCGCCGACGACGAGCGCGCGGTGGACCCGTACGGCGGCGCCCGGGGAAAAAGGGCTACGGGATGCTAGAGGCAGCAGGAGGAAAGGGGATGGAGCGGCTGCTCACAGCGGTGACGGGGAGACGCTCGGGGAGGCCGGAGAGGTGCCGGAGCAGCGGTTGAGGCGGCGGAATGGCGGCGGCCGGAGCGGAGGAAGACGGGTCGATGCCGGCGCGATGGCTCTCCCCAGCTCAAACGAGAGGCACTGAAGGTCGTAGCAGTCGACGCAGAAGCGGAGGAACACGAAGGCGAGGTGGGAGGAGCTCGGTGGCTATGGGAACGGCGACGGCATGGCGACGGTGGCGCTCGGCCGTTCGGTGGAGGAGAGGAACGAGCGACAAAGGGGGAGAGAGGAATGGCCAGGGGGTCCAGGGGTACGCAGGGACGAGCCCTTATTCACCCACGGCGAGCGGCAGAGCCATGGGGGGGTGCGGTGAGCACGCGCGCGCGACACCGCGACAGAGGTTGAAGGAGGCGCTGCGCGGGCTGGGCCGTGGCGCTGTAGCACTAGAGCCCATACGCACAGTAGGTTCTTCTCCTTTTTCTTTTTCTTTTCTGTTTTGTTTTTGCTTTTCTGTTTTGCAAAATGTTTGGCCACCATTTCGCTTTTGTAAAATATGTGACTTAGCCACACAAATACAGTGCAATATCTAGCACTGTCATAAAAAGGTTTGGAGTCCAGATGTTTTCATTTGAATTTTATTTAAATGAGAATGGATTAAATGGTGCTGTTTTGGTACTGTTTCATGATGTTAGAGTCATCTAGGTAATATAGGTGATGTTGTTTTCCTGAACATAATTAATTATGGAATATTTCCAAAATTATGAACATTTTAGTTTCCAAATTGAATAACTTTTATTTTTCACTTCATAATTGAATTTAAATTTGAGCTGGAATTTGAAATGAGATATGAACCACAGATGATCAAGCACTGTTAATCATGGTGACTTGGCATTATCAAAAGGGTGATCACTGTAGCTTAATACATGGGGATGTTACAATTCTCCTCCTCTAAAAGAAATTCTCGTCCCGAGAATTAAGAGGTAGGCTGAAAAAGAGCGGGGTATTCTTCACGAAGACGATCCTCGCGTTCCGAAGTGGCTTCATCTTCAGAATGATTCGACCACTGAACTTTAAGGAACTTGATTGCCTTCTGACGGGTTCGACGTTGAGCTTGATCAAGAATGTGGATCAGATACTCTTGATAAGAAAGATCCTCTTGCAGCTCAAGCATTTCATGATCCACCGCTCGGATAGGATCCTTGAAACAACGACGGAGTTGCGACACATGGAAGACATCATGAACTTGAGAAAGGTTCGGCGGCAATTCCAATTGATATGCCACTTCTCCACGTTGGGCGAGGATACGGAACGGGCCAATGTAGCGAGGAGCTAACTTGACCTTGATTCCAAATCGATGAGTGCCCTTCATCGGAGTGACGCAAAGGTAAGCTTGTTCGCCAGGTTGATAAAACATTACCTGGTGTTTTCGGTCATAATTGCTCTTCTGACGAGACTGAGCAGTTTTCAAATGTCCACGGACAATGCGGACTTGTTCTTCAGCTAGTTGGATAATATCCGGACCGAAGAGTGATCGTTCCCTAGTTTCTGACCAATTCAGAGGGGTTCGGCACTTACGTCCATATAAAACTTCAAAGGGTGCCATCTTCAAACTAGCCCGATAGCTATTATTGTATGAGAATTCAGCATACGGGAGAGATTCCTCCCATTTCTTACCGAATGAGATGACACAAGCTCGAAGCATATCTTCAAGCACTTGATTGACTCGTTCAACTTGTCCCTGGGACTGGGGGTGAAAAGCGGTGCTGAAGGACAGATGAGTTCCCATAGCTTCTTGGAAACTGTTCCAAAATCTTGAGGTAAAGAGGCTGCCACGGTCTGAACTGATCTCCAACGGAACACCGTGTAGTGACACAATTCTGGAAACATACAAGTCTGCTAACTGGCTAGCAATGATTGTCTCCTTGACTGGTAGCAAGTGAGCGACCTTTGAGAATTGGTCAATGACGACAAAAATAGCATCATGACTCTTCTGCGATCTTTGAAAACCAGTAATGAAATCCATTTCGACTTTGTCCCATTTCCATTCAGGAATAGCAAGTGGTTGCAGAGTTCCAGCAGGCCTTTGATGTTCTGCTTTGATGCGACGGCAAACGTCACACTCAGCAACATAACGGGCAATGTCTCGCTTCATATCAGACCACCAGTACCGCTGACGAATGTCTTGGTACATCTTAGTACTATCCGGATGAATAGACAAAGGTGTGTCATGTGCTTCTTTCATGACATCCGAACGCGAGTCCAGATTGTGCTTTCTGGGGACCACTAGGCGGCCTTTGAAGAACAAGGCACCATCATCATCAACAGTGAAGAACGATGAATTCCCTTTGGAGAGATAGCTCTTAATCTTCTCGACTTCGGAATCATACTTCTGCCTTGTCTTGATGTTGTGCTCGAGATCTGGTTTAACAACCAAGGTATTTAGATATCCTTGAGGAACTATCTCGATGTTTAGCTTTCAAAGCTCTTCATACAGGAGTGGTTGCTATAGCTGAACCTCAAGTTCACAACAGTAGGACTTACGGCTCAAGGCATCAGCCATTACGTTAGCCTTGCTAGGGGTATAAGAAATACCCAAGTCATAGTCTGTAATAGCCTCCATCCATCTTTGCTGACGAAGGTTCAGAGATGGCTGAGTGAACAAGTACTTCAAACTTTGATGATCTGTGTAGATCTCGCAATGATTACCAAGTAGGTAATGCCGCCATAACTTCAATGCATAAATAACTGCTGCAAGTTCGAGGTCATGCGTTGGATAGTTCTCTTCATGAGGACGCAACTGTCGAGAGCCATAAGCAATCACTTTCCGCTCTTGCATTAGGACACAGCCTAATCCTTGACGGGATGCGTCGCAATAAATCACGAAGTCCTTGCGGGAATCTGGAGGAGCAAGCACTGGTGCAGATGTCAGCTTGTCCTTGAGTGCTTGGAAACTTTCCTGACATTTGTCTGTCCACTCAAACTTAACGCCTTTGTGAAGTAGATCAGTCAGAGACTTGGCAATCTTAGAAAAGTTCTCGACAAATCGGCGGCAATAGCTTGCGAGTCCGAGAAAACTTCTGACTTGTTTGACATTCTTCAGAGGAGTCCATTCAAGAATAGCCTGAACTCGTTCCGGGTTAACAGCAATGCCATCTTTGGAAATCACGTGGCCGAGATATGTCACTTCAGATAACCAGAACTCACACTTGGAATACTTGGCATACAGTTGATGTTCACGCAGCTTCTCCAGTACAAGCCGAAGATGTTCGGCATGTTCTTCTTCATTCTTCAAATATACAAGGATATCATCCAAATAAACCACGACAAATTTGTCGAGGTAGTCCTTGAAGATATAGTTCATTAACCGAGAGAAAGTTGCTGGAGCGTTGGTTAAGCCGAAGGACATGACGGTGTACTCGTAAGAACCATAGCGAGTAACAAAGGCTGTCTTCGGAATGTCCTCTTTACGAACTCGGATCTGGTGGTATCCCAATCTCAAATCAAGTTTAGAGAATACTGAGGAACCAACAAGTTGATCATACAGATCGTTGATTCTGGGAAGCAGATACTTGTTCTGAATTGTTGCTTGGTTGATAGGTCGATAATCTTGAACCAACCGATTCGTTCCATCCTTCTTCTTGACAAAGAGCGAAGGTGCTCCCCAAGCAGAAGAACTGGGGCGGATGAAACCCTTTTGAAAATGACTTGTCGATTTCCTCCTTAAGTTCAAGGAGTTCATGCGGAGGCATCTTGTATGGGCGCTTCGCAATAGGAGTGGTGCCTGGTTTCAGGTCGATAACAAATTCGACAGCCCTAGCAGGTGGTACACCAGGAAGTTCTTTTGGAAAGACATCTTGAAATTCGCGAACTACTGGTACGTTCTCGATTCCTTCAAGAGGTGAGGCATTCAATGCATTCGGAGCATATATCTGGCTTTCGGCATTCTGGACTATCTGGGCTGAGTAGCTGACTGTCTGGCCAGAGGGATGTGTAAGTTGGATTTTCTTAGCAGCACAGTCGATCAAAGCATTATGGGCGGTCAACTAGTCCATACCGAGAATGATGTCTATGTCGGAAGGTCCGAGAGCAATGAGGGGAGCAGAGAACATCAACCCTTCAATTCTGATCTGATTGTTGTGACTTACCATCTTGGTTTGCCACCTGGAACGGGGAGTGCTAATCTCTAATGGGGTGGGCAACAACTGCAGAGGTAGTTCATGCCGCTGAGCAAATTGTTGAGACACAAAGGAATGTGATGCTCCGGAATCAAAGAGAACAGAAGCTGCAACTGAATTAACTGGAAGAGTTCCCATCACGATTTTAGGGGACTCACGAGCTTCTTCCATTTTGACGTGGGTGACTTGACCACAACCCATGGCAGGCGGTCTGGCATTACAATTTTTGGAAGGGTGGTTTCGACGGCCCTTCTTACGGCCAACAGGAGGACGTGATGCATTCTGCGGCTGACCCTGGTGACAGTTGAGAGTACGGTGCCCTGGCTGCCCACACTTGCGGCATAAACCATCATTATGGGGAGGAGCAATAACATTGGGCTGTCCACCCTGAATCGTTAGCTGTCTCGGCGGCTGAGGCAGACGAGGTGCGACATAAGATGGCCTTGGTGTTGGAGCAAGTCGGTGATGAACATTGTGCGGGATCCAGACCTGACGTTTCTGAGCAGGCTGACCCGAGGATGAGCCAACAGCACGAGTGCGCTTGAGCGTCTCCTGGTACTCAGTCAGACCAGTTTCAACTCGGAAAGCTTGGCTGACAAGTGTCGCAAAGTCCACGCAATCATGGACAACAAGTGCGAGCTTTATATCAGGACGCAGTCCTTCACGAAATTTCTCCTGCTTACGAGCATCAGTGCAGACGTCATCCTCAGCATAGCGGGATAAATCAAAGAATTTCCTCTGATATTCATCCATCGTCATTTTGCCCTGTGTGAGTTTGCGGAATTCCTTCTTCTTCTGGTCCATCAGACCTTGAGGAATATGCCGTGCACGAAAAGCTGACTGAAATTCCTGCCAAGTGGTTACAGTTCCAGCAGGCAGCATGCGCCTGTGGCTTTCCCACCATTGAGCAGCTGGACCCTTCAGGTGAAATACCGCAAAGGTGACGTAACTGGCAGGGGCAACCTTAGCTGACTCCATTTCAAATAGGATGTCACGAAGCCAATCATCAGCATCCATAGGATTGGTGGAGTTGCGGTAAACAGACGGGTTGAGGCGCACGGAATCTTGAAGTGATATCAGGCCAGGCTCCTGACGAGCATCATTGCGTTCTAATTGGTTTACCAGACTCTCATTGAGCCGACGGTTCAGTTCAAACTGCTGCATCATTGCGGCAATATAGGGTGGAGGCGGAGGATCGTCAGCCATCCTGCTACAACAACAGGGGCAGTTTAGCAAGAACAACTGCATGTGTATGGAGTCATTCATAATGTAACATGAGCAATGAACAAGAAGTGCATTAGATACATATTAGTAGTTGTTAAAGACATACAGATCCATGCACGGAGTTGGATACCAACGGACAACGCGAGTTCGGAAACACACACAGCTAGACAAACTAGGCGGCGCGCAGGCACACGGTGAGGAATACAACAACGAGACATAGCAAAGGCTATATCGATGTCGGAGAAAACTACTGGGGCGAGGAATCTGCAGGGGACGACGCAGGGTGCCCTCGATGAAAGGATCCTATGGTCCATGAAAACTGTGAAGCAGAACCTGGCCCACAATTCAAAGAAGGTTGATTGAAATCTCCGGGTGGATGTGATCACGAGATCCTAATGTTAGTGTTAGTAAAATCCTTAACCCTAATAGAAGAGAGATAAGAGTCACAGAGTACGGAAGAGGAATAAAAGATCCTAATCCCATCCATTGGCGACGTGGGCCCGTAAGCCACACAACCATGTTAGTAAAACAGTTTTTGGAGACTAGACTCAACTTCGGCCAAGGAGTTGGAAGGGGGGGGGTTCCAATAGGCAGTCGACTCTGATACCAACTTGTGACGCCCCCGACTCGATCGTGCACTAATCATACACGCAAATGCACACGATCAAGCCCAGGGACTCACGGGAAGATATCACAACACAACTCTAGACACAAAATAAAATAATACAAGCTTTATATTACAAGCCAGGGGCCTCGAGGGCTCGAATACATAAGCTCGAGTCACACAAGAGTCAACGGAAGCAACAACAGTATCTGAGTACAGACACAAGGTTAAACAAGGGTGCCTTAAGAAGGCTAACACAAACAGCAACACTGATCGAAAAGGCGAAGGCCTCCTGCCTAGGGCCTCCAAACTACTCCTGGTCGGCGGGCTCAACGTAGTAGTAGGTGCCTCCGGGGATCTCCTGCTCCTGGGCTCCGTCGTCTGATTGCAGCAATCGGGTATGGGGAAAAGAGATAGCAAAGCAACCGTGAGTACTCATCCAAAGTACTCGCAAGACTTACATCAGAACTATACTAATTATGCATCGGTATCAAAGAAATGAGGCTATATCTTTGGACTGAACTGCAGAATTGCCGGAACAGAGGGGGAAAGGCCTAGCCTATCGAAGACTAGCATCTTGAAGCAGTCTTGCAGCATCAAAAGAGAGTAGAGTACAATAACATATAATAGCAATTATATTTTAGTAATGCCCTGAGATCCTTCCTAGACTACCCTGCGAGAAAGTGATCCCGAGAGCAGTAGTATTAGTTTAACATTGTAACAGAATCCATTCATAGTTGTAGCAGATCAGGATACAACTCCGAGCGTCCTGTTACTGTGGACATGGCTATTCGAATAGATAACATCCCTGCAGGGGTGCACTACTGTTACCCAACACGCTTGATTAACTCCGGCCGGACACACTTTTATCGGGTCATGCCCGGCCTCGGCTGGTCGACACGACATAGTCCTACCTAGGCTCCGCAGAGAGGTCCCCGCCGGTCTACATCCTAAGCGCTCAGGGGTCTTGGGCCCATCGCCCTTTGCACTCCGGGTCGTTGTGTGCAGGGTGGACCCAGGCACCACCTCTGTCCTGGATGGCGCCGGCCCGACCCGGCCACAATGCTGAACTGGACGTCTGTCAAAGCTTTCGGCTGATACATACGGCGCCGAGGGCCCCATTAAACCATTATCCCACGTGGTGATAGTGCGTATAGGCCAGTGGCCAACTCAGATCAAATACCCAAATCCGTTAGGCGTGTTTTAGTAGCTCGCAGAGACAAACAGGATCCCTGTCGCTCCGACTTGATAACACACGAACCACGACCAAGGACCAGGCCCACCTCTCTCCTAGGTGGTCTCCGCCTGCCCTGTCGTTCTGCCACAATATCACTCGCGGGTGCTCTTGGAGCCGACCCGTCTTTAATATTATTCTCTCGCGGGCACTCTTGGAGCCGGCCCGACTTTAACAGTTTAAAGTATTGCAATATGTAAACATTTCCGTGATCATCACCCAGAGTGATCACGGCCCGATAACAAGCATGGCAAACGGACAAGGGTGAAGGGGCCACATATGAACATATCATACCTAACTAAGCATCATAGGATAACAGGTAAGGTATCAATAGCAGGCGACGAAATCAGGCTATGCATCAGAATAGGAGCTATCGGAACAACAACAGAAGCAATTCTAATGCAAGCATAAGGGAGAAAGAATGGGCGATATCTGATGATCAAGGGGGTTTTGCTTGCCTGGAAGCTCAGCTGAAGGGGTCTGGTCGTCGACGACGTAGTCGTACTCTGCAGTGTCGTTGGCTGTCTTGGGGTCTATCGGGAGAGAAGGAGGGGGAAGAAACAATAAATACACGGCAATCAATGCAACAGGGATGCATGACATGTCAACATGCAGTGCTAGGGGTGATACATTGCATCTCTAAATATTCTAGATGTTTTAGGAATTTATTTGGAATTATTTTACCACAGTCATGCACTATTCATCTATCAGAAACAGGCTAAAAGTTCAATGTTCATCTACTTAGAGGACTCTAACATGAATACAAATGACATATTCGGATTCTTCATATTTTTCTGATCATTTTTTATATAAAAATTATTTTCATCCGAGTTATGGATTATTTTATATGATTTTTCAAAGTTTTAATCATTTTCTAAAATTACTGTATTTATTTTTAATTTGAAATTAAATGATTAAATTGCTACGGGTACACAGAAGTGTACCCAGCAATATGCTCATCAGGCTGACGGGTGGGTCCCAGTTGACTGCCCAGTCAGTAGTCAACTGTGACCGTTGACTGGTCAACAGGACCAGTGGGTCCCACCTGTCGTAGACTCAGACATTTAACAGAAGTTTAATTAATCTAATTAACCTAATTAGCTAGGTGGGACCCAGAGGTCAGTGACAGGGTTAACTCCAGGTTTAATTTAATTAACCTAATCGCTACAGTAACTAGGCCCGCATGTCAGTGGGTGTTAGGGGTGGATTAGTGGCTAACCTATTGGCTAATCACGTGGGGCCCACTTGCAGGTCCACGTGGCGGCGGCGCGCCGGCGTTTAGCCGCCGGTGACCGCAAAACACGGCGGCGTCACGCGGGATTCGTCCATAGGGCGCGGCTGGATGCGAGACTTGTGGCGTTCGAACGCCCGCGACGAGGCGCGTCGATGGGTGGCCGCAGCTCATCCGGGGATGGCCAGAATCGGCGCCGACGATGAGTGCGCGGCGGACCCGTACGGCGGTGCCCGGGGAAAAAGGGCTACGGGACGCTAGAGGCAGCATGAGGAGAGGGGATGGAGCGGCTGCTCACAGCGGTGACGGGGAGACGCTCGGGGAGGCCGGAGAGGTGCCGGAGCAGCGGTTGAGGCGATGGAATGGCGGCGGCCGGAGCGGAGGAAGACGGGTTGTTGCCGGCGCGATGGCTCTCCCCAGCTCGAACGAGAGGCACTGGAGGTCGTAGCAGTCGACGTAGAAGCGGAGGAACACAAAGGCGAGGTGGGAGGAGCTCGGTGGCTACGGGAACGGCGACGGCATGGCGACGGTGGCGCTCGTCTGTTCGGTGGAGGAGAGGAATGAGCGACAAAGGGGGAGAGAGGAATGGCCAGGGCGAGCCCTTATTCACCCACGGCGAGCGGCAGAGCCGCTGTCGAGTAGAGCAAGGGGGGGGGGGGGGGGGGCGGTGAGCGCGCGCGCGACAGCGCGATAGAGGTTGAAGGAGGCGCTGCGCGGGCTGGGCCGTGGGCGCTGTAGCACTAGAGCCCATAGGCACAGTAGGTTCTTCTCCTTTTTCTTTTTCTTTTCTGTTTTGTTTTTGCTTTCTGTTTTGCAAAATGTTTGGCCATCATTTCGCTTTTGTAAAATATGTGACTTAGCCACACAAATATAGTGCAATATCTAGCACTGCCATAAAAGGTTTGGAGTCCAGATGTTTTCATTTGAATTTTATTTAAATGAGAATGGATTAAATGGTGCTGTTTTGGTACTGTTTCATGATGTTAGAGTCATCTAGGTAATATAGGTGATGTTGTTTTCCTAAACATAATTAATTATGGAATATTTCCAAAATTATGAACATTTTAGTTTCCAAATTGAATAACTTTTATTTTTCACTTCATAATTGAATTTAAATTTGAGCTGGAATTTGAAATGAGATATGAACCACAGATGATCAAGCACTGTTAATCATGGTGACTTGGCATTATCAAAAGGGTGATCACTGTAGCTTAATACATGGGGATGTTATAGAATTGTGGCCATCCTATGATGTTTGAGTAGATCCGTTTTGTCCTATGGGTTGATTGATGATCGTGATTGGTTTGAGTTGTATGTTTTTTTGGTGATGTCCTATGGTGCCCTCCGTGTCGCGCAAGCGTGAGGGATTCCCGCTGTAGGGTTTGCAATATGTTCATAATTCTCTTATAGTAGGTGGCTAGAGTGACAGAAGCTTACACCCGAGTAAGGGGGTTGTTGCGTATGGGAGTAAAGGGGGCATGATACTTAATGCTATGGTTGGGTTTTACCTTAATGATCTTTAGTAGTTGCAGATGCTTGCTAGAGTTCCAATCATAAGTGCATATGATCCAAGTACGAAAAGTATGTTAGCTCATGCCTCTCCCTCATATAAAATTGCAATAATGATTACCGGTCTAGTTATCGATTGCCTATGGACAAATCATTCTCTTGTGTTACAAAAACTTTCTACTAAATAACTAACTTTTATTATCTTGCAATTTACTCATAGTTTTATTATCTCGCAAATTACTCCAAGTTTTATTCTCGTTAAGTACTTCTAGTCTTATCCTTACACCAGCAAAATAGTTTCATACTTGTTCTAGGTAAAGAGAACGTTAAGTGCGCGTAGAGTTGTATTGGTGGTCGATAGAACTTCAAGGGAATATTAATTCTACCTTTAGCTCCTCATTGGGTTCGACACTCTTATTTATCAAAAAAGCTACAATTGATCCCCTATACTTGTGGGTTATCAAGACCTTTTTCTGGCGCCGTTGCCGGGGAGCAATAGCGTGGGGTGAATATTCTCGTGTGTGCTTGTTTGCTTTATCACTAAGTAGATTTTATTTTGTGCCTTGTTTTCTATCTTTAGTTATGGGTAGGAAACATAAAATACCAAAAAAATTAGATGTACTTGCTAAACCAATTGTTGAAGAACCACCCAAAATCTATCATACTGCTGAAGCTTTCTACTTGGATCATCTTCGATCCCTATGTGCTCGTGCTGAAAACCCAACTGGCTTAGTTGAGGGAAAATCATTAGATGAGCATGCTCATTTTGTGCAACACCGCTTATCTGTGACGCCCCGACTTAATCGTGCACTAATCATACACGCAAATGCACACGATCAAGCCTAAGGACTCACTTGAAGATATCACAACACAACTCTAAACACAAATAAAAGTCATACAAGCTTTATATTACAAGCCAGGGCCTCGAGGGCTCGAATACATAAGCTTGAGTCATACAAGCATCAGCGGAAGCATTAGATAACTGAGTACAGACATAAAGTTAGACAGATAGGCCTTTAAGAAGGCGGGGCAAAATAAAAACACTGGATCGAAAGGCGCAGGCCTCCTGCCTGGGTGCCTCCTAACTACTCCTGGTCGTCGGAGGGCTCCTCGTAGTAGTAGTATCCGTCATAGGGGTAGTAGTGGTAGTAGTCGTCGACTGGGGCAGCTGGCTCCGGGGCTCCGTCGTCTGGTCGCAACAATCGGGTATGGGAAAAAGGGGAAGCAAAGCAACTGTGAGTACTCATCCAAAGTACTCGCAAGACTTACATCAGAACTAGTCTAATTATGCAACATTATCAAAGGAAGGCTGTATATGTGGATTTGGCTGCAGAAATGCCAGAATAAGGGGAAATGGCCTAGCCTATCGAAGACTAGCATCTTCAGCGTCTTGCAGCATTAGAAGAGTGCAGATTAGTACATAAATATAATAGTAGCAATAAGTAGTAACAATGCTCAGAGATCCTTCCTCGACTCCCTGCGAGAAAGCGATCCCGGAGCCACATATTAACCCAGTTCTAGTTGTAGAAGATCAGGATACTTTCCGAGCGTCCTGTTACCGTGGACACGGCTATTCGAATAGATATACTTCCCTGCAGGGGTGCACCAACTTACCCAACACGCTCGATAAACTCTGGCCGAACACACTTGCTCGGTCCATGCCCGGCCTCGGCTGATCGACACGTCGTAGCCCTACCTAGGCTCAACAGAGAGGCCAGCACGCCGGTCTACATCCTAAGCGCTCAGGGGTCTTGGGCCCATCGCCCTTTGCACTCCTGCGCGTTGCGAGGACGGCCGGGAGCAGACCTAGCCCCCTTAATACAAGCGCAGGCTTTCGCGGTCCAACCCGGGCGCGTGCCGCTCAACCGCTGACATCTGAAGAACTTTGGCTGATACTATGACGCCGAGTACCCATATTATTCCCACGTGCTGGTTAGTGCGAAAAGGCCAGAGGCCTACTCAGATTACATATCCTAACCCATTAGTGCGTTGGGAGCTCGCGGTGACAAGCAGAGACTCACGATCATGTGACCCCGTCGCCCCATCTCGTGGACTTACGGCAAGGGCTAGGAATGCCCGGCCGTGCCACGTATTCATCTCGCGGGTACCCTCATGGTCAACCCGACTCCACATCTCTCGCGGGTACCCCTCGGGGTCGACCCGGCTTAAACCAGTATCAGTAGTAAAGCCAAAGTAACCGTGTGTCCATCACATCAAGAAGGAATCCGAGGAATCACCCTCGTTGGATTCCCACTCGACGTATCTGTCAAGGGGAATCCGGAGGAATCACCCTCGATGGCATTCACACTTGCGGGGTTGCACGACGGAAGCTTCATCGGAGGTGGGGAAGAGGAATCACCCTCGGTAACCCACAACCGACTAGCTGAACTACAGAGGCATCATCAAGAGTGAGATAAGAGGTATCACCCTCGGCACTCGATATTAGCTCTGCAGAGTCGAGCAACTTAGGGTGTGTGTGGTGAGGTGCTGGTCTCAGTCCGTTCGATCACATCGATCGGGGCACAGGTACTAAAGCGGGGCAACTATAGCAAGGAAGAGGGGCCACAGATGGTTCACTACCACCCTACACTAAGCATTTAGGATATCAGGTAAGTATCAACAGAAGTTACAAGAAACAGGCTATGCATCAGAATAGGATAATCAACAGCAGTAGCAATTTCTAATGCAAGCAGGAGGGAGAAGGAATAGGTGATATAGGCATGCGTCAAGGAGGGTTGCTTGCCTGGAAGCTCTGCGGCAAAGGAGGGGTCGTCGGGGATGTAGTCGGTCTCCGGAGCTGCGTCGGTCTCGGGGGCTATCGGAGAAGAAGAGGGGGAAGAAACAATAAATAAAGGCAGACAAATGCAACACAGATGCATGGCATGGCAGTATGCAGTGTTAGTGATGACCTAATGCAATGCTACATGTCGCAGATTTCAGAATACTGAACCGAAGGGGGAGGTTCCATGTTCAGATAGATAGGAGTGATGGTCAAGCATTTTGACCACATATTCGGATTCGTCTCGTTTTTCTGATCAACTTTCATGTTGAAAACTTTTCGATCCGAGCTACGGTTGAATTTCTACGAATTTTCAAAGATTTAAACCTTTTTCTGAAATTCCTGGAATTATTTTAATTAATTAAACCGCAGTATCCAGAACAGTAGCAGATGACGTCAGCATGACGCCATCATGACGTCACTGGGTCAACCGCAGATGTTCAGGTCAAACCTGACAGCTGGGCCCCACTGGTCAGAGTCACATGACTAATTAGGGGTTAGTTTAATCTAAACAGAAACTAATTAACCGGTAGGCCCCACATGTCAGTGACTAATTAGTTTAACTAATTAAGTTTTAATTAGAAAACATTAATTAAGTGGGTGGGGCCCGCCTGTCAGTGGCACAGAACGGCCACGTCAGCGCGTTGACCTGGTCAACAGGTCAACTGGGGCCCCTAGGTCCACCGGTTAGTGGCCCAGAGGTGCCCTCGTGGCATCCACGTCGGCACTGGCCAGCGGCTTGACGCCGGCGACGTTAAACGCGACGGCGCGTACGGGATCTCGCCGGAAACCGCGCTCCGGCGGCCATTTTGCACGCGACTGGGCGCGTTCGAACGAGGAGGCTGGGCCGCATCCAGCCGCGGTGGTGGCGCGGGCTGAAACAGCTGGAATCAACGCCGGCGAGCGGCGGAGGCGGCGGCGTTCTCGGGTGGTTCGCGAGATTGGCGTTTGCGGGCACGGCGAGGCGCATGGGCTAGCGCGCTGGAGTCCTACGGCTGCGCTGAGCACGTTGCCGAGCTCAGACGAGCTTGACGGTGACTAAGTGGACGGCGACGAGCTCGTCCGCGGCGGCGAGCACGACCACGGCAAGATCAACGGCTAGAAGCCGCGGATCTAGGGGAAAACGGCGGGAGGGAGTGCGGTGCTCACCGTGTAGGCTCAAGGAGGCCCGGCGAGAGGGTTAGGAGCTACAGCGGTGGCCGGAGTCGGAGGAGCTCGCCGGAGACCGAGAAGATGGGGACGGCTCGATCCGTGCGATGCAGGGCTCCCTGGCTCGAATGGCTCGTCGTAGAGGCCGTAATCGAGCACGGCAGAGTGCATGGACAAGGCGGCGTGGCTCGGGAACGGCGTTGGCCGTGGCGGAGACGAACGGCGGCGACGGCAGCGTACTGGAGAGGGAGAGAGAGAGAGAGAGAGAGAGAGCTCGAGAGCGAGAGAGAGAGGAAGGGAATGGAGGAGAGCGTCCAGGGGGGAGGGACGGCTTCGGCCTTATCCTCTCTGGGCGGCCGCGGCGTCGCGGTGTCGGCCGGTGGCCAGAGCGAGCGCGCTCTGGCCACGGCGCGGCTGACAGCGAGGCGGGAAGGAGAGAGAAGAGAGAGGGATGGGCTGGCTGGGCTGGGCCCTGCCACTGTTTGACTTAAGCCCAAGTGCACAGTACCGTTTCAGCCTTTTTCCATTTCTTTTATCTGTTTCTTTTTACAGAAGCATTGGCAAAAATAATTAGCTGCCAAAATGACTTTTGTAAAATGTGGAATTGGTCCACAATATTACAATGCATTATTCTGCTCTGCCACAAAAAGTTTTGGGCAATTTTGGAATCCATTTGAATTTTTCAAAAATGGAAATGGCATTTAAAGTGCTATTTTTGCACTGTTTTAATGCTCTAACCCATTTTAGGAAAACAGGTGATGTTGTTTTTCTTAACATTAAATTGTTTTGGAATTTTTGCTACAACATGAACTATTTTCCAGAAATTTTTTAGCAACTCCAAAATTCACTTTGAATTTGAATTGGATTCAGTGGAGGAATTTGAAATGAGATATTTTTCCAACATGATTATCATTGCAAATCACAGTAGCTTAGCATCATCATGATGGATCACTGTTGCTCATTTACATAGGGGTGTTACATTATCTCAAAAAGGGAAACTTTTATTACATCATATTAATACTATGCATTGCTATGCTTGGAATTTATGCAAAATACATGATTTTACTTGTTGTTCTGAAGACCCTAAGAAACACCTTCCCTACCAATGTGAGTTTAGTGATAATGGAATCGTATCTTCTTATGCTAAAGGTGTTTATAGTTACTATGATATTGAACAAATTGAAGAATTTGTTGCTTTTAAGGGTGCTTATGAAATTGCTTCTTTGATTGAAAAGTATGATGCTACTCTTTACAAATCTGAAAATTTTGCCATACTTAAATATTGCTATGAAAACTATGCTTCTAATGCTTACGTTAAAGGATATATTGAGGACTCCTCCGCTGTCCAAGAGGAGACGAATATTTTGCAGGAAACTATGGAAGAAGAAATTGCTGAAATTGTGAGCTCATTAGATGGAAAAGATGACGAGGAGAGTGAAGAACAAAGGGAGGAAGAGCGGATTAGCTACCCGTGCCCACCTTCTAATGAGAGTAACTCTTCAACTCATACATTGTTTAATTTCCCTTCGTGCTTACCGAAGGATGAATGCTATGATCCCTTTGATTCGTTTGAAATATCCCTTTTTGATGAAATTGATGCTTGCTATGCTTGTGGCCATGATGCCAATATGAATGATGCTTATGGAGATGAACTTGCTATAGTTCCTTATGTTAAACATGAAATTGTTGCTATTGCACCCATACATGATAGCCCTATTATCTTTTTGAATTCTCCCAACTACTCTATATCAGAGAAGTTTGCTCTTATTAAGGATTATATTGATGGGTTGCGTTTTACTACTACACATGACAATTTTGATGAACATAATATGCATGTGCTTGCTGATCCTAATTGCAATTATTATGAGAGAGGAACTACATCTCTGCCTCTCTATGTTTCCAATACGTTAAAATTGCAAGAAACTGTTTATACTATGCATTGGCCTTTACTTGATGTGCATGAATTGTTCTTTTATGACATGCCGATGCATAGGAAGAGAGTTAGACTTCGTCATTGCATGATATATGTTACTTTGTGCTCACTACTAAATCACAAATCATTGTTAATTAAAATTGGCTTTGATATACCTTGGGATCCGAGTGGATCAATTACTTGAGCACTTTATGCCTAGCTTAATGGCTTTAAAGAAAGCGCTGCCAGGGAGACAACCCGGAAGTTTTAGAGAGTCATTTATTTCTGTTGTGTGCTTTTAAAAAGTTTAGAAACAAAAAAATATAGAGGGGAACCTAAAACTTTACAAAAAGAAAAGTGAAAGTGAGAAAGATGAGCACCGTGGAAGCGGGAGCATGCCTTGAACTTTGTTCATGCCCATGGAAACCTTGTGAATCTTAATTACAGAAACTTTTCAACAAAAATAATTATCCCCTTTTACAAATCCATTGTATTATAAAAACAATGTGCCAAGATTTACCGTTAGGATGTTTAAATTGCTTGTTTGGTATGTGCAGTGCAAAAACAGAAACTTTTGCTGTAATGCGTGAATTTACATTTTTTACTGGAACATGCAAAATTCTGAAATTTTTACACGGTAATGCTATTTTTTTTTATTTTGTCCTAATTTTTTCAGAATTTTTTGAGTTACAGAAGTATATGTAATATTTGCATCTTTACAGACTGTCCTGTTTTCACAGATTGCTGTTATAGTTTCGTTATTTGCTTATGTTTGAAATCTTGTTGAGCCCCATTGACTTGGGAGACATAGAATTGTGATAGCATATAGTGGGTAATGTTTGATTATAATTATACAATAATGTTAGAGCAGGACATGATGGGATTTGATGTTATATGTACTAACCCTTCTAATAAAAAGTTCGGTTAAGTTTTGTGTGGATGAAGTGTTCGAAGATCGAGGAGGTATTGATATGAGAAGAATGAGGAGAGGCAAGAGCTCAAGCTTGGGGATGCCCAAGGCATCCCAAGTAAATATTCAAGGAGACTCAAGCGTCTAAGCTTGGGGATGCCCCGGAAGGCATCCCATCTTTATTCGACAATTATCGGTATGTCTCGGTTTTTGTTTTCTTCACATGATATGCGTAAATTCTTGGAGCGTCTTTTGTGTTTATTTTTCCCTTTTCTTTTATGAACCATGCTGGTATGAGATAGTCCTTGGTTGATTTATAGAATGCTCTTTGCACTTCACTTATATCTTTTGAGTATGGCTTTATAGAATGCTTCATGTGCTTCACTTATATCATTTGAAGTTTGGATGCCTGTTTCTCTACATTTAGAAAACCGTTATTTGTAGAATGCTCTTTTGCTTCACTTATATTTATTAGAGCATGGTCTTTTGTAGAAAGAATTAAACTCTCTTGCTTCACTTATATCTATCTAGAGAGTCAACAGGAATTGGTCATTCACATGGTTAGTCATAAAATCCTACATAAAACTTGTAGATCACTGAATATGGTATGTTTGATTCCTTGCAATAGTTTTGCAATATAGAGATGGTAATTTGTGGGAGGTACTAGTGAATGATTGTGGTTTAGTAGGAATATTGGTGTTAAGGTTTGTGATTCCCGAAGCATGCACGTATAGTCTCTCGTTATGCTAAGAAGTTGGAGCATGATTTATTATTGTTTGTCTTCCTTTGCGTGGAGGTCGGGGGCGCGCGATGGTTAACTCCTACCAACCTTACCCCTAGGGGCATGCGTAGTAGTACTTTGCTTCGAGGGCTAATAAACTTTCGCAATAAGTATGTGAGTTCTTTATGACTAATGTGAGTCCATGGATTATACGCACTCTCACCTTTCCGCAATTTGCTAGCCTCTTCGGTACCGTGCATTGCCCTTTCTCACCTCGAGAGTCGGTGCAAACTTCGCCGGTGCATCCAAACCCCGTGATATGATATGCTCTATCACACATAAACCTCCTTATATCTTCCTCAAAACAGCCACCATACCTACCTATTATGGCATTTCCATAGCCATTCCGAGATATATTGCCATGCAACTTCCATCATCATCATATACATGACTTGAGCATTCATTGTCATATTGCTTTGCATGATCGTAAGATAGCTAGCATGATATTTTCATGGCTTGTCCGTTTTTTGATATCTTTGCTACGCTAGATCATTGCACATCCTGGTACACTGCCAGAGGCATTCATATAGAGTCATATTGTTCTAGATATCGAGTTGTAATATTGAGTTGTAAGTAAATAAAAGTGTGATGATCATCATTATTAGAGCATTGTCCCAGTGAGGAAAGGATGATGGAGACTATGATTCCCCCACAAGTCGGGATGAGACTCCAGACGAAAATAAAAAAAAGAGAGAAAAGAAAGAAAAAAAGAGGCCAAAAAGAGCCCAACAAAAAAAAGAAAAAAAAGAAGAAAAAAATAAAAAAAATGAAAATGAGAGAAAAAGAGAGAAGGGGCAATGTTACTATCCTTTCCACACTTGTGCTTCAAAGTAGCACCATGTTTTTCATATAGAGAGTCTCCTATGTTGTCACTTTCATATACTAGTGGGAATTTTTCATTATAGAACTTGGCTTGTATATTCCGATGATGGGCTTCCTCAAATGCCCGAGGTTTTCATGAGCAAGCAAGTTAGATGCACACCCACTTAGTTTTCATATTGAGCTTTCATACACTTATAGCTCTTAGTGCATCCGTTGCATGGCAATCCCTACTCCTCGCATTGACATCAATTGATGGGCATCTCCATAGCCCGTTGATTAGCCACGTCGATGTGAGACTTTCTTCCTTTTTTTGTCTTCTCCATATTATTCTCTACCACCGCATTCTATTCCACCCATAGTGCTATATCAATGGCTTGCGCTCATGTATTGCGTGGGGGTTGAAAAAGTTGAAGCGCATTAAAAAGTATGAACCAATTGCTTGGCTGACACCGGGGTGGTACATGATTTATATTTTGTGTTAAGAAGATGGAGCATGAAAAGGCTATATGATTTTGTAGGGATAGCGTTCTTTAGCATTTTTATTCTGAAAGGCATGATTGTTTGTTGGGATGCCTGAGTATTGATGTCTTTATATCAAATTATAGACTATTGCTTTGAATCACTCATGTCTTAATATTCATGCCATGATTAGATTATATAATCAAGATTATGTTAGGTAGCATTCCACATCAAAAATTATCTTTTTTATCATTTGCCTACTCGAGGAAGAGCAGGAATTAAGCTTGGGGATGCTGATACATCTCCGTCATATCTATAATTTTTGATTGTTTCATGCCAATATTCTACAACTTTCACATATTTTTGGCAACATTTTATATTATTTTTGGGACTAACATATTGATCCAGTGCCTAGTGCCAGTTCCTGTTTTCTGCATGTTTTTTGTTTCGCAGAATATCCATATCAAACAAAGTCCAAATGCAATAAAATTTTACAAAGAATTATTTTGGAATATATGTGATTTTTGGGAGGTGGAATCAACGCAAACGGAGGCCCACAGCCTCCACAAGCCACCTTGGCGCGCCGCCCCCTGGCCACGTGGTGGTGCCTCGTGGGCACACCGTAAGTCGGTTGAGGCTCTTCTTCGGCCGCAAAGAAGCTAATATTGAGAAAAAAATTGTGTTAAAATTTCAGCCTGATCGGAGTTACGGATCTCCGGGAATTTAAGAAACGGTGAAAAGCCAGAAAACAGGAACGCGAAACAGAAGAGAACAAAGAGAGAGAGATCCAATCTCGGAGGGGCTCCCGCCCCTCCGGGTGCCATGGAGGCCAAGGACCAGAGGGGAAAACCTCCTCCCATCTAGGGGGGAGGCCAAGAAATAAGAAGAAGGAGGGGGGCTCTCTCCCCCTATCTCACGGTGGCGCCGAAACGCCGCCGGGGCAATCATCATGATGGCGATCTACACCAACAACTTCGCCGTCATCACCACCAACTCTCTCCCCCTCTATGCAGCGGTGTAACACCTCTTCTCCTTGCTGTAATCTCTACTTAAACATGGTGCTTAATGCTACATATTATTATCCAATGAATTGTGGCCATCCTATGATGTTTGAGTAGATCCGTTTTGTCCTATGGGTTGATTGATGATCGTGATTGGTTTGAGTTGTATGTTTTATTTTGGTGCTGTCCTATGGTGCCCTCCGTGTCGCGCAAGCGTGAGGGATTCCCGCTGTAGGGTTTGCAATACATTCATAATTCTCTTATAGTGGGCGGCTAGAGTGACAGAAGCTTACACCCGAGTAAGGGGGTTGTTGCGTATGAGAGTAAAGGGGACTTGATACTTAATGCTATGGTTGGGTTTTACCTTAATGATCTTTAGTAGTTGCGGCTGCTTGCTAGAGTTCCAATCATAAGTGCATATGATCCAAGTACGGAAAGTATGTTAGCTCATGCCTCTCCCTCATATAAAATTGCAATAATGATTACCGGTCTAGTTATCGATTGCCTATGGACAAATCATTCTCTTGTGTTACAAAAACTTTCTACTAAACAACTAACTTTTATTATCATGCAATTTACTCGTAGTTTTATTATCTTGCAAATTACTCCTAGTTTTATTCTCGTTAAGTACTTCTAGTCTTATCCTTACGCCAGCAAAATAGTTTCATACTTGTTCTAGGTAAAGCGAACATTAAGTGCGCGTAGAGTTGTATTGGTGGTCGATAGAACTTGAAGGGAATATTAATTCTACCTTTAGCTCCTCATTGGGTTCGACACTCTTATTTATCGAAAAAGCTACAATTTATCCCCTATACTTGTGGGTTATCATCTCCCAACAAGCGCTTTTCTTTAATGCCTTTTAGTTAGGCATGATGATTTCAATGATGCTCACATAGAAGTAAAGAATTGAAACATAACGGGAGCATCATGAAGCATATGACTAGCACATTTAAGCCTAACCCACTTCCTATGCATAGGGATTTTGTGAGAAAACAACTTATGGGAGCAAGAATCAACTAGCATAGGAAGGCAAAATAAGCATAACTTCAAAATTTTCAACACATAGAGAGGAAACTTGATATTATTGAGATATGTAAAAGCATATGTTCCTCTCTCATAATATTTTTCAGTAGCATCATGAATATTCAACAATATAACTATCACATAAAGCATTCCTTTCATGATCCACAAGCATAGAATTTTTATTACTCTTCACATAAGCAAATTTCTTCTCATTCATAATAGTGGGAGAAAACTCAACAAAATAACTATCATGTGATACTTGATTGGCATAATCCAATTGAAAATTAAAATGATGACAAGTTTCATGGTTATCATTATTCTTTATAGCATACATGTCATCACCATAATCATCATAGATAGCAACTTTGTCGTGATAATCAATTGAAACTTCTTCCAAAATTGTGGATTCATCACTAAATAAAGTCATGACCTCTCCAAATCCACTTTCATCAACATAATCATCATAAATAGGAGGCATGCTTTCATCGTAATAAATTTTCTCATCAAAACTTGGGGGAGTAAAAATATCATCTTCATCAAACATAGCATCCCCAAGCTTATGGCTTTGCATATCATTAGCATCATGGATATTCAAGGAATTCATACTAGCAACATTGCAATCATGCTTATCATTCAAAGATTTTATGCCAAACATTTTATTGAATTCTTCTTCTATCAATTGAGCACAATTTTCCGATCCATCATTTTCAAGAAAGACATTATAAAGATGAATAATATGAGGAAACCTCAATTCTATTTTTTTTAGTTTTATTTTGTAAGCCAAACTAGTGATAAACAAGAAACTAAAAGTTTCAATTGCAAGATCTAAAGATATACCTTCAAGCACTCACCTCCCCGGCAACGGCGCCAGAAAAGAGCTTGATGTCTACTACACAACTTATTCTTGTAGACTCGTGTTGGGCCTCCAAGCGCAGAGTTTTGTAGGACAGTAGCAATTTTCCCTCAAGTGGATGACCTAAGGTTTATCAATCTGTGGGAGGCGTAGGATGAAGATGGTCTCTCTCAAACAACCCTGCAATTAAATATAAGAAATCTCTTGTGTCCCCAACACACCCAATACAATGGCAAATTGTATAGGTGCACTAGTTCGGCGAAGAGATGGTGATACAAGTGTAGTATGGATAGTAGATATAGGTTTTTGTAATCTGAAAATATAAAAACAGCAAGGTAGCAAGTGATAAAATGGAGCACAAACGGTATTGCAATGCTTAGAAACAAGGTCTAGGGTTCATACTTTCACTAGTGCAATCTCTCAACAGTGCTAACATAGTTGAATCATATAACAATCCCTCAACGTGCGATAAAGAATCACTCCAAAGTTCTTATCAAGCGGAGAACATAAGATGAAATTGTTGTAGGGTACGAAACCACCTCGAAGTTATCTTTTCCAATCAATCTATTGAGCCATCCCTGTAAGTGTCACAAACAGCCCTAGAGTTCGTACTAAAATAACACCATATGATACGCATCAACCAACTCTAATGTCACCTAGATACTCCAATGTCACCACAAGTATCCGTGAGTTGATTATTCGATATGCATCAAACAACTTCAGATTCATAATATTCAATCCAACACAAAGAAGTTCAAAGAGTGCCCCAAGATTTCTACCGGAGAAAGTAGGACGAAAACGTGCATCAACCCCTATGCATAGATTACCCCAATGTCACCTCGGGAATCCGTGAGTTGAGTGCCAAAACATACATCAAGGGAATCAATATAATACCCCATTGTCACCACGGGTATTCATATGCAAGACATACATCAAGTGTTCTCAAATCCAGAAAAGTATTCAATCCGATAATAGTGAAACCTCAAAGGTAAAAACTCAATTCATCACAACAAGATAGAGAGGGAGAAATACCATATGATCCAACTATATTAACAAAGCTAGCGGTACATCAAGATCGTGCCAAATCAAGAACACGAGAGAGAGAGAGAGAGAGAGAGATCAAACACATAGCTACTAGTACATACCCTCAGCCCCGAGGGTGAACTACTCCCTCCCCGTCATGGAGACCGCCGGGATGATGAAGATGGTCTCTGGTGATGATTTCCCCCTCCGGCAGGGTGCCTGAAAAGGGCTTTAGATGAGATCGTGGAGGTACAGAGGCTTACAGTGGCGGAGTCGAAGTTCTTGGGTTATTTCTGGAGGTTTCTGAATATATAGGATTTTTTAGCGTTGGAATCACGCAAAGAGGGGCCACAGGGGCCCCACGAGGCAGCAGGGCGCGGCCACCCCCCTGGGCGCGCCCTGGTGGCTTGTGGGGCCCTTGTGGGTCTTCTGGTACTCTCCCGAAGCTTCCTAGGTCCCTTTCCTTCCAGAAAAAATCGTCAAAAAGTTTCGCTGCATTTGGACTTCGTTTGATATGGATTTTCTGGAAAACCAAAAACAAGCAGAAAACAGCAACTGGCACTGGGCACTAGGTCAATATGTTAGTTCATGAAAATCATATAAAATCCATATAAAAGTGCACCAAAATCATACAAAACTATAATAAACATGGCATGAATACTTCATAAATTATAGATACGTTGGAGACGTATCAGCCATTTATTTTTGAATTAGTTTAAATTCCAGAAAATGATTAAAACTTTGAAAAATCATATAAAATAATCCGTAACTCGGATGAAAATGTTTTCTATATGAAAAATGATCAGAAAAATAAGACGAATCCGAATATGCCATCCACATACCTGCCACATGCCCCAACACTGCAAACATGGAACCTTCCCCTCCGGATCGTCTGTCCGATAATTGCCTAAAGCCGGGAAAATATTCTCAGATATTTTCCCGCTCCGTCTGTAACGTGTAGCACTGCGTTAGGTCACCCCTAGCAGCGTATTGCCATGTCATGCATCTGTGTTGTATTTGTTTGCTTTATATTTATTGTTTCTCCCCACTCTTCTCTCCGGTAGACTCCGAGATTGACGCTGCTCCCGAGTACGGCTACGCCCCTGACGTCCAGCCCCTCTCAGCAAAGCTTCCAGGCAAGCAAAACACCTTTGATTATTCCTATATCGCCCATTCTTTCTCTCTCATGCTTGCATTAGATTTTGCTACTATGTTCAATAGCTCCTATTCTGATGCATAGCCTGTTTTTGTAACCTGTTGTTGATACTTTACCTGTTGTCCTATATGCTTAGTATAGGCTGGTTAGTGATCCATCAGAGGCCCCACACCCTTGTCCTTGTTGCCATGCTTTACTACCGATGACTCGATCATTGTGATCGATGTGCAGAGACCGACACAGCACCGCACACCCCCTTAGTTGTACGACTCTGCAGAGCTACTATTGAGTGCCGAGGGTGATACCTCCTACCTCACTCCTGATGATATCTCTGTAGCGTAGCTAGTCGGTTGTGGGTTACCGAGGGTGATTCCTCTTTCACCACCTTCGATGATGCCTCTATCGTGCAGCCCCTCAAGTGTGAACCCATCGAGGGTGATTCCTCCAAGTTCACCTTGACGGTTACATCAAGTAGGAATCCAACGAGGGTGATTCCTCGGATTCCCCCTTGATGTTATGGGCACACGGTTACCATGTTTTTACCTCAGTCCCTTGTTGAAGTCGGGTCGACCCCGAGGGGTACCCGCGAGAGATGTGAAGTCAGGTGGACTGTGAGGGTACCCGCGAGATAATTACGCGGCACGGCCGGGCAGGCAAACCGCCCTAGAGAGGGATGGGCCTGGCCCTTGTCGTAAGTCCGCGAGACGGGGCGACAGGATCACTCATCGTCTCTACGAGATCCCAATACACTAACGGTTTGGATATGAGATCTGAGTAGGCCTCTGGCCTTTTCGCACTAACCACCACGCGGGTTAAGTTATGTGCACTCGGCGCCGTACGATTCTCCCGAAAGCTTTGTCAGATGTCCAGTTCAGCATTGCGGCCGGGCGACAGCAGATACCCACAGGCACAACGTGGTGAGGCTGACCCTGCGCGCAACGACCCGGAGTGCTTAGGGGTGAGCGGCCGAACTATCCCCTCGCGCTTAGGATGTAGACCAGCGGGGACCTCTCTGCGGAGCCTAGGTAGGACTACGTCGTGTCGATCAGCCGAGGCCAGGCATGACCAGGAAAAGTGTGTCCTGCCAGAGTTAATCGAGCGTGTTGGGTAAGTTGGTGCACCCCTGCAGGGAAGTTATCTATTCGTGTTGGTGCAATAATTTGCCTCCTTATGTTTTGGAGATTGTTGACATAAACAGTGAGGGACTGATGTGTTTGCTAGTGCACACAGAGTAACAGGTCCCTGGAGTCAAGAGGAGTTTGGTTCAAACTCCGAAGAAAATTCCCTGCGTGGCAGTGAAGGTTATCACCGAAGATTATGATGACAAGAGTGACCCCTCAAAAATTGCTGATGCAAAGCAATTGATTTGGTGCTCATCCGAAGAAAATGACCGCGGTCGAGAAGATTGAAGACGTAGCATTCATTTCGTTGTTTCTTTTCTCTTTATTGAGTCATAGGACCACCGTACTACTAAGAGGGGTGTAGCGTTCGAAGCTTTGATTCGCTGATGCTAAACCCAAATCCTATGAAAGTTGCGAGAGAAATCTCTTTGTGTTCCGAGCAAATACTTGCTAGCAAGAGACTGTGATCTTCTTCGCTGCGAGAGATTTGTCTCTGACCGAGGAGTTAGCATTACTTGCTCCTCAAGTAATGTTACCGTTGCTCTTAAAATCCGACCGTTGTGAACGTCTCGGTTGGCCATTGGCTGGACCGTGTGTCCAAAATGGTCATTTCCCATCAGGGAAGGCTGCGGCTATAAATAGCCACCCCGCACCGGCGTTGTCCGGTGGCTGCTCCGTTTGATTCTGAGAAGATTGTTGAGCAACCCCCTCTCCGAGTGATTTGAGTTTAAAATCCACCGAGAGAAAACCCCAGAGCCGAAAAATTAGATAGTGGTTCAGCATCACTCGAATCTAAGTCCAGTACGCTCCGCCTATTACTCTTGAGAGTTGCGAACTCTCTAGACGGTTAGGTGTCAATTTCTTCAGAGACCAAGAGTAATTGTGGTTCTCGAAGAAGAAGTCTGTAAAGGTTCGGAGATCGCCTCAAGCATCTACCACGAGTGATCGGCATTGGTTGACGAACCAATTGTCAAGGAGAATAGGGCGAAGAGAGTTTATCTTCTGTGTTAAATCACAACCCCTCCAACCAGACGTAGTCCTTTTGCAGAAGGGCGAACTGGTCTACCAAATTCCTTGTCGCCATCGAGCATCACTGGTCACCTCTGCTACTCCCCTTTACATTCGAACTGTGCTGTATGACATATTTCAATCATGTGATTTGTCTCGATGCATGCTCTTAGTTTCCATTCGGTAGTTTGTATTCGCTCACTGTACACTGTTTTCATTCGCTCCGCTACTGAGTTCCGAGAGTTTTGATATTTCCGAAGAAAATTTAAAACTCCCATTCACCCCCCTCTGGTAGACATACTTCGTTCCTACAATTAGTATCAGAGCAAGGTACTCCTTAACTCTGCTCATTTTGGTCTAACCACCTTGGAGTTTAAGTATGTCTTCAGTGAGCTACAAGTCGCACCTCAAGATTCCCATCTTCGATGGGACGGACTATCCCTTCTGGAAGGAGAAGATGAAGATCCGTCTCCGAGCTATTGATGATGATATGTGGAACATGGTGCAGAATGGATTCGTGGTTGAAGTGCCCCAGGTCCCCACTGACCACGAGAAGAAACTCATTCAGATGGATGCTCAAGCCAAAGATGAAATTGGTGGCCATCTCTCTCGTGCTCAATTTCTTCGCTATCGTCAGTGTGAAACTGCAAAGGAATTGTGGGACATTCTCGAAAAGATAAATGAGGGTGTTTCAACTCAGAAAGAAGCTCGCATTGATACTCTTCGGGCGAAGTTCAATCGGTTCAAGCGAATCAGAAATGAAAGCTGCCAGCAAACCTTCGATCGCCTGAGTGACATTGCAAACGAGCTGCAAGGTCTCGGCGCCAAAGACATCACTGATCACGAAGTTGTGAAGAAGCTGCTCTGATCCCTTGACAGTTCGTTCGACACTCTAGTTCTGATGATTCGGGAACAAGCTAATTTCAAAGTTCTCGACTCAGTTGATATCATGGAAAGGCTAAACACCCACGAGGAACAAGAAGAAGAAAAGTGAGATCTCTATGGCTCAAGTCACCGAAAAAGTCATGCTCTCAAGGCTATGGCTGAATCTTCCTCAGAAGGAAATGCCGAAGAAGATTCAGATGACCCAGAAAGGATCAGCAAGGATCTCGCATTGATCACGAAAAGATTCCAGTGCCTTCAAAGGAAAAATCAGTTTCAGAAGAAAGGATCCAGCAACTCCGTCGGCTCCAAATCTTCATCAAAACCTACTGGAGATTACACCTGCTTCAAGTGCAAAAAGCCAGGACATTTCATTTTGGACTGCCCTCTCTGGGAAGCTGAAATCCGTGCCAGTGGAAGATATGATTCAGGAAACAACCATGGCAAAGGCAAGAGCAAGAACTACGACTCCGATGATGAGAAGAAAACGAAGAAGTTCTTCAAGAAAAAGGACAGATCCTCCTCCAAGTCCTCGTCAAGATCTTCCTCAAGGAATCCCTCCAAGTCCTCATCCAACCGCAAGAATACCTCTCGCAAGGCCAAGGCGTACATCGGCAAGGTGATGGATTCCAATGAAGAAGAATCATCTGACTCCGAAGAAGTTGATGAATCCGATGAGGATTCTGATTTCGGCATGGCTGGCATAGCATGTGCCTCTACTCCTGCATCGAACTTCTTCGAGAATCATTCAAGCGACGACGAATCTCCTGCCTACTGCTTCATGGCCAAAGCTTCGAAAGAAAAGGTACCCTCCAAACATAACAAGGTTCACTCCAGTGATCAATACTCATCGGATGAGGATGACCATGCTAAACTGATCAAAATTGCTAATATGCAACAAAACTCTCTTGAGAAAATTGAGAAAACCCTTAGGAAATTTGAAGGGTTGTTGGTTGAGGAGATGGAGAAAAATCAGTCGTTGACAGAAGAGCATTCCGCTCTTGAGTCTCGAATGGAAGAACTATCAAATCATCATGATTTTCTCTCGGCCGACCACGAGAGATTGACTTATGATTACCTGAAAAGGAAACAGGAACTCGAGTCGCTGAGAGAGGCTCATGATGACTTGATCAGGGAAAATTCTCTTCTCACCCAACAACTCAAAGAGAAACCTAAAGTGTTTGTACCACCTTGCTTACAATGCCTTGAACGCAGTAACGCTGAATCAAATGTTGAATCTTCTGTGAATGCTAACCCCTCTGTCGAGGAAAATGGTTATGTTTCTGATGAAAATGCTAGGTTGAAGGATCTTCTTCAGACATGAATGTTCAAGTCTCTCAAAGGGCATCCAACCCTGTGTGATGTTCTGAAGAAATCCATTCTTCACAAAAATCCCAGGAAAGAAGGTATCGGTTTCGAAAGGAAACTGAATGAAAATGGCTCCTACTGGGAACCTGATCAATATCCTTGCACCGTGTGGGTGCCTGCCAAGAGCACAATGCTCGATCCAGCTTTACTTTCAGGATATGACTCTCCTATCCCTGAATACTCATATGATGATTCTCTGGACAACTATAAGTTGTTCAAAAACCAACGTGGTGAGGCTGTTGCTCGCTATGTTGGACCAAACAGCAGGAATGGCCCCCCAAAGAAAGCTATCTGGGTGCCTAGGAAAACTATCGAAGCATTGCCTATTACTACGTTACTAACCATGCAGGTTGAAAATGCTCGATACTTCCTGGAAAAGGTTCGACAGAATGAGTACATGAATACCTCATCTAACCACTATACTCATTCGTCTGGGAAAAATTTCAATGCATACTCTTTCGATTATGCTCGTACTCACTCAAGTCACAATTCTTATGACTATCGAAAGAAATCATATCCTGCTCGCTCATATGTTTCGAAGCCACCTACAAAGATGTGGGTGGTTAAGAAAGCCTGATTTCTCTGCAGGACTATGTCTCCGGGTGTACCGAATGGATAATGGATAGTGGATGCACTAGTCATATGACCGGAGACAAGTCGTTGTTTGTCGACCCCAACTTAACTGCTTCATCTCAGAAGTACATTACTTTCGGCGACAACAACAAAGGAAAGGTAATTGGGTTAGGTAAAATTGCTATATCCAAGGACAAGAACATTGATGATGTTTTACTTGTTCAGTCGCTTGGATTTAATCTTATGTCAGTTGGCAAGCTTTGTGATCTAGGCATGCTAGTCCTATTTTCATCATCCAAATGCATCGTCTTTATGGCCTCTGACAATTCCTTCGTCTTCGAGGGAAATAGAAAGGGTGATTTATATATTGTGGATTTCTCTAAGGGTCCCTCAGTCCAAACTTGTTTGCTTGCAAAAGCAACCGAAGGATGGCTGTGGCATCGAAGACTTGGTCATGCAGGTATGAGAAATTTGCAGACTCTCATGAAGAAAAATCATCTTTGTGGCATTCCTGATGTGAAATTCGACAAGGATAGTCTCTGTGGTGCGTGTGAGGCCGGGAAATTGGCAAAGAAGCACAATTCGTCAAAAACTATCATGACCACAACAAGACCTCTGGAAATTCTTCATATGGATTTATTCGGACCTCAAAACTATGCAAGTTTCGGAGGCAGTCATTATGGTCTGGTTATTGTTGATGATTTCACTCGATACACTTGGGTATTCTTTCTCGAAGACAAAACCTGCACCCAAGACATCTTCAAAAGATTCGCCAAGAAGGCCCAAAATGAATATGATGTGCGAATTAAGCATGTCAGAAGCGACAATGGTACTGAGTTCAAAAATACTCATATCGAAGATTTTCTCGATGAACATGGTATAACTCATGAGTTCTCTGCCGCATACACTCCCCAACAGAATGGAGTTGTTGAGCGAAAGAATAGAACTCTCATTGAAATGGCGAGAACAATGCTTAGTGAGTATAAAACTCCCATCCGTTTCTAGGATGATGCTATTAACACTGCTTGTCATGTTGTCAATCGTGTTTATCTTCACAAATTCCTTAAGAAACCCTCATATGAGCTTATCACTGGCAAGAAACCGAATGTTTCTTATTTATGTGTTTTCGGTGCACCTTGCTATATTCGTGACATGAATCATAATTCCAAGTTTGCACCCGAGGCACATGAAGGTTTTCTTCTTGGTTATGGCTCGAACTCACATACTTATCGGGTCTATAACTCTCACCATGGGAAAGTTATGGAAACGGTAAATGTGCGGTTTGATGAATCTAATGGCTCTCAAAAGGAGCACCTGCCTAATGTGATAGATGAACCTCCGATTTCGGATGCTATTCGGCAAATGGCCATTGGGGACGTCAGGCCAATCGAAGAAATACACCTGACTCTTCCGATGATGATGCCCCCATAGCTCGAAGAACACGCCAATCTACTGCTGAAGAAAATGCCGCACCGAACACAAATGGCAATCCAAAATGCAAGTGCAAATCAAAATGGCAATCCCGATGATAATGGCGATACTAATGCCCATCCTGATGCTGATACTGAGGAAAATGAAAATGATCACCAAGAAGGAAATCCTTTCCCACGAGTGGCAAATCAAGTTGACCCTGCGTTAATCCTCGAAGATCTTGAGAATCCAGGTTACCAACCCACAACTCGCTCTCGCACTCGTTTGGCTAACTACTGTGGCAGTTTCTCCTTTGTCTCATTGACAGAATCTACCAAGTATGAGGAAGCCATGAATGATCCCGATTGGATGAATGCCATGCAAGAAGAGTTGGTGCAATTCGAATTGAATGATGTGTGGGAATTGGTTGACAAACCGAATCCTAAGAAGCACAATATCATCGGCACAAAATGGATTTTCTGGAACAAGCAAGATGAAAATGGCATTGTTGTGAGAAACAAAGCGCGTCTTGTCGCTCAAGGGTATACACAGGTAGAAGGTATTGATTTCGGTGAAACATATGCTCCTGTTGCTCGCCTTGAGGCAATTCGTATTCTTCTCGCTTATGCAAATTACAATGATATTCTGCTTTATCAAATGGATGTGAAAAGTGCTTTCCTCAATGGTGAAATTGATGAGGAAGTATATGTTAGGCAGCCACCTGGCTTTGAAAACCCTCAGTTTCCTAACAAAGTTTTTAGGTTGAAAAAGGCTCTGTATGGGCTGAAGCAAGCCCCTCGAGCTTGGTATGACACTCTGAAGAGGTTTCTGCTCGACAAAGGGTTCAAGCCAGGGTCCACTGATTCCACTCTTTTCACTCATGCTATTAATGGTGATCTATTCGTGTGTCAAATTTATGTGGATGATATTATTTTCGGCTGTACTAACAATGCATGCAGCATGGAATTCGGGCGAATGATGTCCGAGAAATATCAAATGTCTATGATGGGTGAACTCAAGTTCTTTCTCGGATTGCAAATCCGTCAACAGGACAATGGAATTTTCATATCTCAGGAGAAATATCTGAGAGGCTGTCTGAAGAAGTTTAAAATGCAAGGTTGCAAACAGAAAGGCTACAAAACTCCCATGCCCACAAATGGATAGCTGGACGTAGATGTGTACGGTAAAGATTACGATCAGAAAGCTTATCATTCGATGATTGGTTCTTTGCTCTACTTATGTGCATCCAGACCTGATATTATGTTGAGTGTTTGTATGTGTGCTCATTTTCAAGCTGCACCGAAAGAATCGCATCACCAAGCGGTCAAGCGTATTCTGAGATATTTGGCTCACACCCCCACCTTAGGTTTATGGTATCCTAAGGGAGCAGAGTTTGACCTCGTTGGATATTCAGACTCAGATTATGCAGGTGACCGGGTTGACAGGAAATCTACTTCGGGGACATGCCATTTCCTCGGTAGATCATTGGTATGTTGGTCATCAAGGAAGCATAATTGTGTCTCGCTCTCTACGGCTGAGGCCGAATATATTGCTGCTGGCGCCTGTTGCACTCAGTTATTGTGGATGAAGCAGACTCTGAAGGATTATGGCATCATGGTCAAGAAGATCCCTCTATTGTGCGACAATGAGAGTGCGATCAAAATTGCACACAATCCAGTGCAGCACTCTCACACCAAGCATATTGAGATCAGACATCATTTCCTACGCGATCATGTTGCTCGAGAGGATATTGTTATCAGTCACGTCAATACCGAAGAAAATCTCGCCGATATCTTCACCAAGCCTCTCGATGAGAAAAGATTCTGTGCGTTACGGTGTGAGCTAAATATCCTAGATTCCGCAAACGTGCAGTAAGCTGGACTCGGTACCCGTACCATCATTTCCACATCTTAGAAGGAATGGGTGCACAACACTCGAAGAGTTTGAAAATTTCGACAAAGTGAAATTTTCTTTCTGAGAGTGAATACATTAATGAAGAACTAGACTAACCGGGTGCCACGATAATTGTGCGATGCTCGGGGTCATACAGTTCTTATACGGTGGGTAACGCCACCACAATTTCTCTTCGTTGAGTTGCGTTTGAAGTTTTTGTGTTAGTCCGAATGTATTTCACTCATAGCTTCTCTCTCGGGTGTTTGTATTTCTTCGTCTGAGTGAAATACCTAGGACCATGTTTTCTCTCTATTCTATCTCTTCCAGTCTATGTTGTTCCATTATGAATGCACAAAATTCATCTGGTAACGAAACTTTATCTGGTGTCCTTGACGACGTTAAAGTTTCGGTCCAAACTTAATCTATTTTGGCGAAAGCCATCCAAAATTTGGGGTTTCCCGCCCAAGTCTGGACCACGTTCTTTGGTGACGGTTGCCACGTGCTCTTCATCAACTGCCAGTTTATCTGGTCCGTTGAATCGCAATAGTCCTCTGACTGTGGCCGTCCGATCAGATTCACCGGGTGAGGTTATTTCCTCCTCGCTTATATATACCGTGCCGCCACCCTCCCTCGATTCACTTCGCATCTCCGCCACCATCATCTTTCGAAGCCCTACCGCACTGTTCCACCTCGAGCTCGACGACGCCGATCATCTTTGCCGCTTTGCTGCCGGAAAGAGGTCGCCGGAGTCATTCCTCGCCGTCGCGGATCATCTCCATCCCCGCGCCGCCGTAGTCGCTGCACATCACCGAGTTAAGGTATGTGTAGTGCGAACTCGTTCTTCCATTCACCCTGTTCGAGTTCGTCTACGGTAGAAATTGCCTATTTTTACCGCATTTCATAGATCTTTACTGCTAGGTAACTTGTGCGGATGTGGTTTGTAGTTGTCCCTCGCATCCAAAAAATTTCAGATCTAGGGTTTGTGTTGTGTCTCGTACGAACGGAATGCTTAGCACGTTAACTAGTATATTCTTCGAACCTACTAGTTCGTTCTACACATTTCTTTCGTCCGAAACATTCCTCAAAGTCTGCATCTACTTCTTCATCCAAAAAAACGATTTCTTTTTCCAAATATTCGCTGTGTGCATTCTTAACCCTGTCCCCATTTTCCCTCGCATCTATCTTTATTCATAGGAAAATGCAGTCAGTTGAGGATTCAGCTCAACCAGTGAGCCTGGCCGACAGAGATGATGTTGTTCTGGGTACAACAGATGAATCCAAAGCTCCGAATGCCAAGGGCCCAACGGTAGGCCCATCAACCAGCAAGCGAAAAAGGACCGAGCAAAATGCTAATGAGCAAGAAGAAAATGCTCCGAAGAAGAAGAAGGGTGGCAGACAGGCATACACAAACACAGCTGAGTATATCTCTCATGATCGGTACGATACTGTTCCAGGAGAAACCAAGCACCAGAGAGATACGCGTCAACAATGGATTCGCCGTCACTGGGTGCGCAAATGGTTCAACTATGAATTTGTTCATCCTCGGTTTGTTCAAAACTTTGCATTTCATCCACCATGGGGTGACTACCGGGAAATTTCTCTCATAAAACCAAATGGTCCCCAAGAGAGACCACCTCCTCCACCAAATGCTCATGAGTCCTCCCTTCGTACACCCGAATCTTATCTTGATGAGCTGGCCAAGCGTCAGCGCAATGCCATCAAGCGAGCTCAGAGGGCTGAAAAGCAAAAGGCTCATGAAGAGGAAAACCTTCGCCTTCTCAAAGATGATGTCGAGAAGAAAAAGGCCGAAGGAAAATCTGAAGGTCGTTCTAAACGCAAGCATGATCCCAGCGTTGCTGCAAAGAGAAAGAGTGCACCAAAGAAGAGAAAGGCTGACATGAATGATTCTTCGGATGATGACCCTCCGCTCACCAAGGAAGAAGTTGCTGCTACTCTCAGTGAGGAAGTGAATATTACCACATCAACTGTGTTGCCTGATCTTTGGGTTCATATGGTTCCAGAAGCACTACCGAAGAAGATCACTGCTAGAAAAACTCCTGCTACCACTGTCACTATGAAACAACATGTGAACACAACTCCTCATCCAGATGCAATCAATTTGAAAGATTTGGTAGTTGACACTCATGTGAGTTCTGCAATGCCAGGCGAAAGTATTCCCAAGCCTGACTTGAAGAAAATCAAGGCGCCTACCGAGAAAAATGCTCCACAAGCTACTGCTCCGACTGAGAAGGCTGCTAAGTTTGCGCCTACCCTGACACAGCCATTGGCTTCTAAACCTCCTTCCGAGCAAGTTCCTGTGCAGACTGCTCCTATTGCCAAGTCTGATGCTCCTCACTACTATGATCACATATTCATCATGGAGCAGCTTGATAAATTTGTGGACAATCCATTCGATGGTGAAGTGGCATCTCTGCCTATCCCTGCCGAAGTTATTACACAGGCCACTTCCGTAGTTCAAGAACTGAGAGAAGATGCAGTTGAGATCAACTCTCTCTCTGCTGAACTAATTGACCTTGATCGTCGAATGAAAACTGCTTCTTCAAGATTTGTCATCAAAGCCCTCGAAGATTCTTACAAGGATGTCAATCGTGCCATGACTCTCCTGCGTCACAGAAGGTTGCGCTTTCACACGGATCTAGACGAAATTGTTTGCAAGATCTGTGACGAACATCAAGCAAAAGTTACGGGCTACAATGATTTGGTCAAAGTCCATATTGATCAAGTTGCTCAGCAAAAGAAGAAGCAACGAAAGAGAATTGCAAAGAAAAATGTACCTCCTGCTCCGAAGGAAAACTCGCCTGCTCGCCCAGTTGATCAGTCTCAGATAGAAAAATCTCCTGAGCCAGCTATTCCTTCGAACCCCCCAGTAAAAGACTCGGATGCTCCTCCCTCGCCAAGGCCAACTGAATCAGTGCCTGTGGCATCCCCTGCTCGAGCTGATATTCCCTCGCAAAGATCTGTTTCTGAGGAAGGTGAAATTCCTCGCTCCGAGCCCCAAGTTTCTCCGGCTCATGAAGCTCCAAAAGTCTTGGTTTCTCCTATCGTCGAGCAACAACAAATTCCAGTGGAACAACCTCAACCACCTCCAGTGCATGATTCGGCCTCAGTGCCTCAAGTGGATAAACCTGCCCTGCTGCCTACTGCCTCTGCAGCACCCACTATTGTAACACCTGCTCCATCTCCACTCAAGTTAAGTATCGACACAGCGACACGAATCCCAGATGCTGGTCCTTCCGAACGAAAATCTGTCTCTGCTCGCCGTACTGACTCAGTTATATATGGTGATGAATATCTCTCTCCTGAAGAAGAACTCAAATACCCATACCCTCGTGAAGAGCTGCCTTTGTTCTCGTCGGGAGCAGGCGTGAAAGGTCCACTTTTCAATCGGAATGCGCACCCCAAATTCTTTCAAGCTAGTCCGTATGATGGGCTGCGCACTTCGGAATCGCCTCGCTTCTGGACTAAGGAACAGGCCATATATTACTCTCGGGTCCTCTATGAGAGCAGAAAGATATTTCCTCACGAATATTTGAACATCCCTGCAATGCGCAATATTGGCTGTTTCAATCAACTGCTTCAAGATCTGGATGATTTCTGCCTCACCAAGGTATTTGAATTCGAGCATCCTTGGAACAGAGAGATTATTCTTTAGTTCTATGCTACACTATATATGTCTGGCGATGAATCTGACAGCTCAAAATGGATTATGGAGTGGATGACCGAAGGAAAACGCATCAAATGCACTTCAACAGATTTTGTCTCGCACTTCCATTTCCCTCGCTTTGAGCATGGTGACACTGAAATTCGGGTTCACAACATTGATGTCATATCAGATGAAATTTTTCGGTGCACAATGGATCAAGAAAAGATTCGTGACTACACTGGTCCTCCTCGACCTGAGCACTTAACCTTCGAGAATCAGACGCTATTTCACATGCTCTCCTATACAATTTGCCCTCTGGCGGGTATGAATCCGGACAAATCCATCTCAGATGTTCTTCGAAATGCTATATATGCAATCTCTGAGCGATACATCTTCGACGTGGAAGACATGTTCCTGCGCATTCTGAAGGATTCTGCTCAATATCCCTTCTGCATCAAAGTGTTCACGCCCTGGATCCAGAAAGTTGTTGATCATGCAATGCGCACAGTGTATCTTGCGAAGGAAAGCCATAAAAGCTTCATTCCTCCTGTTCGCGATACCTTGCAAGTCATGGATGATATTACTTTGGGCAAATCGCCCGCATCAAGCCCCCAAGACTATCACAAGCAATTCGATGGGCCACGTCTTCCTCAGCGCGGCCGAAAGATTTCACCTCAACCTCCATCGCAGCTCGAAGTCACTTTGCATACACAACAACTGTTGCTGTAGCATATTGCTGAGGATCACCACGAAAAAGAACATCTCGCCTCCGAGCTAAATGCTCTCAACAATCGCATGAGGATCATGCATCTCATCGCTAATGAAAACAAGAAGAGGCTCTGGAAATTGCTTCACAAGTTCTTCACCGAGAAACAACTCCTGGATGTCAATCTCCAAGAGCTCTATGATTATATTGACAAAGGCTTCACTGTTGAAGATTTTCAAGATCGGAGTACCCCTCCTCTTCATGTTCGTGAGCCAACCACCGATCTTCTTCATCTCAAGCTTCGCAAATTGCTTGACGAGTCTGAAGCCACCTCACCGACCGAAAAACCTACCGAAGGCAATGTGATATCCCGTGTTCCTCCTGTGGCTACTCATAATGTTCCCTCGTCTGCTCAGCCCCAAGTTATTATTCCTGAAGGAAAATCTGTTGCTGCTGAAGACGAAGACAATCCCGTCACTTCCGAAGAAGAACTCACCTCAGACAGTTCTTCGGGCGATGCCACCGATTGAACCAAGTTCTGCGTTTTTGCACTCATGTTATTCGTCACCTTTTTTGACACTCGTTGACAAAAAAGGGGAGAATTACATCGAGTCTCGATAGATTTGCTTTCTGTGTTTTGTTGGTTTTGGTTTCGTGCGAGTTTGCAACTTCTGGTTTAAGCTTATCTGTACTAAGTTGTAAAACTCGATAACTTCTGTGCTGTAATGTTAATAACCCCTCCTGCTGCACCATTTCTCTCGAAGCATTTGTTTTGCAGGTGGAATTATTATCAGAAGTTATGAATGATTGCACTACGATCTCGATGGATTATATCTCCTCAGTGCGAATCACTGTCTCGAATGATTGAAATTTCCTCCGTGTACTTCAATACTTGCAGGAGAATTTATCTCACATCTTTTTCCCTGCATACATTTAGGGGGGAGTCTATTTCATCATCAAGCAAAGTAACACTTGTTCACTCTTGTTGGAATTACTTTTCACTTATCTATCTTCACTTCGATGATTATCTGTTTTGTCAACAATCGTCCAAAAAGGGGGAGATTGTTGGTGCAATAATTTGCCTCCTTATGTTTTGGAGATTGTTGACATAAACAGTGAGTGACTGATGTGTTTGCTAGTGCACACAGAGTAACAGATCCCTGGAGTCAAGAGGAGTTTGGTTCAAACTCCGAAGAAAATTCCCTGCGTGGCAGTGAAGGTTGTCACCGAAGATTATGACGACAAGAGTGACCCCTCAAAAATTGCTGATGCAAAGCAATTGATTCGGTGCTCGTCCGAAGAAAATGACTGCGACCGAGAAGATTGAAGACGAAGTGAAGACGTAGCATTCATTTCGTTGTTTCTTTTCTCTTTATTGAGTCATAGGATCACCGTACTACTAAGAGGGGTGTAGCGTTCGAAGCTTTGATTCGCTGATGCTAAACCCAAATCCTATGAAAGTTGCGAGAGAAATCTCTTTGTGTTCCGAGCAAATACTTGCTAGCAAGAGACTGTGATCTTCTTCGCTGCGAGAGATTTGTCTCTGACCGAGGAGTTAGCATTACTTGCTCCTCAAGTAATGTTACCGTTGCTCTTAAAATCCGGCCGTTGTGAACGTGTCGGTTGGCCATTGGCTGGACCGCGTGTCCAAAATGGTCATTTCCCATTAGGGAAGGCTGCGGCTATAAATAGCCACCCCGCACCGGCGTTGTCCGGTGGCTGCTCCGTTTGATTCTGAGAAGATTGTTGAGCAACCCCCTCTCCGAGTGATTTGAGTTTAAAATCCACCGAGAGAAAACCCTAGAGCCGAAAAATTAGATAGTGGTTCAGCATCACTCGAATCTAAGTCCAGTACGCTCCGCCTATTACTCTTGAGAGCTGCGAACTCTCTAGACGGTTAGGTGTCAATTTCTTCAGAGACCAAGAGTAATTGTGGTTCTCGAAGAAGAAGTCTGTAAAGGTTCGGAGATCGCCTCAAGCATCTACCACGAGTGATCGGCATTGGTTGACGAACCAATTGTCAAGGAGAATAGGGCGAAGAGAGTTTATCTTCTGTGTTAAATCACAACCCCTCCAACCAGACGTAGTCCTTTTGCAGAAGGGCGAACTGGTCTACCAAATTCCTTGTCGCCATCGAGCATCACTGGTCACCTCTGCTACTCCCCTTTACATTCAAACTGTGCTGTATGACATATTTCAATCATGTGATTTGTCTCGATGCATGCTCTTAGTTTCCATTCGGTAGTTTGTATTCGCTCACTATACACTGTTTTCATTCGCTCCGCTACTGAGTTCCGAGAGTTTTGATATTTCCGAAGAAAATTTAAAATTCCCATTCACCCCCCCTCTGGTAGACATACTTCGTTCCTACAATTCGAATAGCCGTGTCCACGGTAACGGACGCTCAGAGAGTATCCCGATCTACTACAACTAGAACTGGATACTCGTGTTGCTTAATTAATATGTTAGCTCCGGGATTGCTTTCTCGCAGGGAGTCGAGGAAGGATCTCTGGGCATTGCTATATACATGTTATTTTACTATATGTTATGTTATTCTACTCTCTTCTGTTGCTGCAAGACGCTGCAAGATGCTAGTCTTCGATAGGCTAGGCCTTCCCCTCTATTCTGGCATTTCTGCAGTATAGTCCACAGATACAGCCCCTTCCCTTTGATACCGATGCATACTTAGCATAAATCTGATATAAGTCTTGCGAGTACTTTGGATGAGTACTCACGGTTGCTTTGCTACCTTCTTTTCCCCATACCCGGTTGCTGCGATCAGATGACGGAGCCCCAGAGTTAGCTGATCCCGCCGATGACTACTACTACCCCGACGGAGCCTACCACTACGTGGAGACCGACGACCAGGAGTAGTTCGGAGGCTCCCAGGCAGGAGGCCTGCGCCTTTTCGATCTAGATGTCGTTGTTTTGCCCAGCCTTCTTAAGGCAACCTTGTCTAATCATGTCTGTACTCAGATACTGATGCTTTCGCCGACTCTTGTGTAACTCGAGCTTATGTATTCGAGCCCTCGAGGCCCCTAGCTTGTAATATAAAGCTTGTATTATTTTATTTGTGTCTAGAGTTGTGTTGTGATATCTTCCCGTGAGTCTCTGGGCTTGATCGTGCGCATTGCGTGTATGATTAGTGCACGGTCGAGTCGGGGCGTCTCACTTGGCCACCCATTTCTGGGAGTTATGTGTTGCCCACCCAATTCTGGGAGTTGGTGTGGGATGCGCATCAACTTAAAATTACATTTAGAAGATGTTTCACCCAAGACCTTCTTGATCAATGGTATAATCTGCTCAGCATTGTTTCCTCTCTTGCAACTTAAAAGTGATGATGACTCCTTGATTTGGATGTTTGATGAATCAAAAGGTTTCTATTCTGTCAGTTCGTTATGCCATAGTCAATTTTAGAGGGGTTTTGCCTGTGAACATTCCGGCAGTTTGGAAGATCGCTGTGCCTCCTAAGATGCATATTTTCCTTTGGTTAATGGCTAAAACTGCTCACTAGAGATGATCTTCACAAGAGGCAAATTGTTCCTGACCTTAGTTGCATTTTTTGCTCTGAAGCAGAATCCTGTAATCATATCTTTTTGAGTGTGTGGTGGCTATGGAAATGTGGAGACCAATATCTTGTGTCCACCGTATTGCGAATGTTGTTCATGCAGCCGCCCTTTGGGCCTTGTGGAAAATTCGGAATGACTTGCTTTCTTCGACCTCGCTGGTCTGGGATGGATGCAGGTGGTTTGGAGAAAAACTGCCGTAAACCAGGAGCAGTCAGAACTGTGGTGAAGGGCTGTGGCCAGACCCGGGTTGATTCATCTTGGATAGCCGGTCCCTATTATCTTATCTTGTGTGCTGTAATTTCAGAGCATTTAGGCTGTCTGTTTTTTTCCAGTTGTTTTACTTTGTGTTGCTGAGACAGTACTCTCCATCCAGACATCACAACATAAGCCAAATTTGATGTCACAAAACATAAAAGCACAACAACCATTGCACAAATAATGGGCCCAGTTTGGACCAAAATAGCATTGAATCCCAACAATGTAAGTTTGAGTGAGCAAGGCAAGCATCTAAAGACAGTTCAAACTCCAAACTATACAGTAAGTGCTAAATCTCACACAATACAAATATTAGGATACAATTTGCCCGACTGCATACGCATCAGTTTTGACCAAACACTATTAGCTCAAGTACTAAACCAGAAGCAGGTAAGCCAAAATATCACTGAGACCTGGCAATTGGTTCAAGGGCTTCAATCATCACAACACTATTTCCTCTCAGAACCTGCAAAAGATGAGAAAGAATTTGATAAGAATTTTAATTGCGAGGAAAATCTAGAAGTTAACATTTAGATCGAGGTCTGGCCAAAATGTCAGTAGGCACAGAGTGACTCATACTGGGAGAACAAGAGAAAGAACTACTAACCACCATCCCTATGTCGGTCTTCTCATCTCCATTGACCTCCACAGTGTTGTCCACCACCAAATTCATGAACTGATCAAATCCACGAAGCGTGCCAATGACAACGCGGTTCGCATTCAGCTTGACTGGCAAAATTGAAAAGAAATCCAGTGAGTAAATAGCCCACTGAAGCAGAGCGGGAAAATACTGGCTACATGCATAAATCAGAATTCTCATTAGAGGATTGTTACAGACTATTTCCGGGTGAAGAAAAGTTAGCGCTCTTAAAAATAAAGGGAAATTAAGCACCCAGTTCTGAGAAAACAACAGTAATGTTTTTTAATCAACTTCTGGATAAACTAGAGCTAATCAATTTAATGGCAAAGTAATTAAGTAGACTAGTCCAAAAAACATCAACTGATTTATCTGAGCAACTATCAGTCTTAACACTTTCACAGCAAATCAGCACAGAACTATATCCTAGGTTGCAACAACGCTACAATAGCAACCATGGCTCCATTATAGAGTTAACTAAGAAAACCAAGGAATACATCACAAACTCAGCAGAGTAAAAGAAACTTATAAAACAGAACAGAATTTTTTTTTAAACATAACAACCAGGTCCAAAGAGTAAACAGAACTTCAGGTGTCAAGATGTGCACAAATATCTGAATGTTAACATTGGAAGACTATACCTAAGCAACAGAGCAAAGCAGTAAATGCCCTATCAGAGTAACTATGACAAAGAAGCTTCATTTGGACATAAGCCCATAGCTTTGTTAAGATATCATCCTTTAGGGCATTTACATAACCAAAGTGGCAGACAGCGAAGCTGGTCAGCGTAGAAAAAATTAACTCTTATCCATCCATAGTATTACGAGCACATTCATAGCTAGCTTTATCCATAAACCAGGAAAAAAATAAAGGAACCTTGACAATTCCTTAATTGTCTCAAGTCTTAACTAACAACAGGGCAATCATTACTCAATCATGGGGGCAAACTACGGAAACAAAGAAAACCAAGAACTAAACCACAAGAGAACACACAACATACATGCTAGCAGATAAATAAATTATAAAATAATAGAGCAACAAATAACTTCATTTTTTTTAGAACATAAAAACAAGTTACAAAAACTACACAAAATTGCACATGACAATATGTGCACAAACGAAACAGAACCGTAAATGTCCTATCAGAGTAACTATGACATTGAAGCTTCACTTGGACATAAACCCATAGCTTTGCTAAGATATCATCATTTAGGGCATTTACATAACCAAAGTGGCAATTGCGAAGCTGGTCAGAATATCCGTCGCTAGTTACTAGCATATTCCTAGCCAGCTTTGTTCATAAACCAGAGAAACAAATCAAGATGTGCAAAATCACACATGACAATACATGCACCAATACCTAAATGTATAATTTGGCAAGACTATACCCAAGCAACAGAACACAACCGTAAATGCCTATCAGAGTAACTATGACAAAGAAGCTTCATGTGGGCAAACCCATAGCTTTGCTAAGATATCATCATTTAGGGCATTTACATAACCAAAAATGGCAAACTGCAAAACTGATCAGTAGAACATATCCATCGCTAGTTTCTAGCATATTCATAGGTAACTTTATTCATAAACCAGAAAAGTCAAGCGACCTTGACAATTTCTTAATTGTCTTGAGTCTAAGCTAACAACAGGGCAATTATTAAGATAGAACATTGATGGAGAATGCTGCAAACACTAGCTACTAGCACTATCAATAGTTTTACTTTTATCTAAGCATTTGACAGTCTAACACTCACTCAAAGCGAATTGGTACGAATATATCACAGATTATAGTACCATTGCAATCATGGTCCCACAATCAACGGACAGAGTAACACTAGCAGATATAACTATTACTCCCTCCGTTCCTAAATACAAGTCTTTTTAGAGATTTTAATGCGGACTACATACGAAGCAAAATGAGTGAATTTACACTCTAAAATACGTCTATATACATCCGTATGTAGTCCGCATTAAAATCTCTAAAAAGACTTGTATTTAGGAACGGAGGGAGTAAATAATAAAGCAACAGAGAACTTTAAAAAAAATGGCAACAAGCTCCAAAGAATACGTACAATTTCACATGACAATATGTGCACAAATATCAAAATGCGTAAATTGGTAAGACTATACCCAAGCAACAGAACAGAACCGTAAATGCCCTATCAGAGTAACTATGACAAAGACGCTTCATTTGGACATAAATCTATAGCTTGGCTAAGATATCATCATTTAGGGGCATTTACATAACCAATGTGGCAAACTGCAAAGCTGGTCAGCAGAACATATGCGCCACTAGTTACTAGCACATTCGCGTTCACGCGTAACTACAGTCAGCTCTATTCATAAACCAGAAGCAAATCAACCGACCTTCACAATTTCTTCATTGTCTTAACCAACAAAGATGCCAACGCAAATATTTTTAGAGATCGCTGCTGACACGTGCAATTGTAGGTTGCAGTAACACTACAGTATGATACAGTTGCACCACAACAGTGCACAGACTGCAACGGATGAATACAAATGTAAATAACATTCCACAATTTCCTCACTGATAACTGGGAAATATCATATACCAATACCAAGTACCAATTACTAGTCAGATGCCGTGCAAACCAATACAAACATAAGATTATTCCAAAGTTAGATATAGCGCATAATCTAATCTTCATTCCAATAACATGCCGTAATAGCCGCGCTTAAACGTCCACAGAATCTTACAAACAAAATCTCGCGTCCGATTAATATTTATTCAGAACAAAGAAGATCTAGAATCTGATAGGCGCACTTACTTTGGAGCTTCTTGTCCATGTACCTGCGAACCACGAGAACGAAAAAAGTCGGCATCGAAATCCCAACGAAATAGAGAGAAAAACAGGCGAAACAGATCGAGTTCGAGATTGAAAAGGCGGAGGGCTTACTTCTTCAGATCCGGCGGCTGCCCCGATCGGCTCATGGCAGCTCCCGACTGAACGAGGGGGAAAGCCTCTCTTCTCTACTCAGCCAAACCCTAGACCTTCGCAAGAGGGGGAAGGAAGTCGCGCCGCCGCCGCAAGAACCCTGAACCCTAGATATAAGCCGAGGGAGGGCTGGGACGAGCCGCCTCTCTAATAGGGCAGAGGGGGCTAAAGGGTTAATGACATGCGGGCCCGACGGTCCCACAGGAATCACACACCAAGAGAATCTTCGGATGTGGTGTGCGGGCAGAAATAATGCTGAGAGCAGGGGCGTATGTGCAAAAGCTACCACTGGAGGTCCGGAGCCCACCACGGCGCACGCGCACGAGCGGACTCCCCCTGAGCTCTGGACTCGACCGCGTGGGGAGAGGGGATGAGTGCCGGGGATCCCGCCGGCGATGCGGGGCCCAGCTCCCGCGGCGGCGCCCGGGCCGGGGCGTCCGCGCGTCCGCGCCGGTTCCCGGCGGCGGCGCAGCCGGAGGTCATGCGCGCGGCGGAGAAGGACGACAGCTACGCCGCCCACGTCACCGAGGCCTGCCGCGACGCCTTCCGCCACCTCTTCGGTTCGCAGAACCTCCTTAACTCGTCCTAGCTTATGGTTTGATGTTGATTTGTTGGTGATTTGAGGTGTTTTGGTGGTGATGCAGGTACCAGGGTTGCCGTTGCTTACCAGAACGAGGTGACTGCTAAACTGAAGTGGCATGTGCTTCTACTTAGTTTGCGACAATTATCCTATTCTCCTCAAGATTGAACATGATTTGCGTGTTGGTGAATGGTTTGGGTGATGTGGAGTGTGCTCCAAACTCCCAAGCCAAATGGACTCTATCAGTATTTGGTTACCTAGTGGTAGAAATTGTTCAGCCGTCCAATATCGATTTATAGATTTACCATGATCAGAAGTGGTGACGGATGTTTTCAGACGTTGATGTTTTGGCGGGTGAATTTTGCGGAACACCTAGCAAAGATCACACGATTCAGAGGTTCGCAATTTTGTCATACCCTGCTGGTTAGTTCGAGGATGAACTAGGGATCCAGATTGAAAAGAAACAGGAAAAATATATTCGGGGAATATCTCCGCTGTATATGTTACTATAACATATATGTTTTGCTCAAAGGCAATTTCGGAAATCAAGATAGCGGTGATACATAAAGGGAACGAAGTTCAGGTTAAAACGACAACGGGTGAAAGATGAACAGTAACTAGTTAAACACTTAACCAGTGCTGAAAGCTCCCACACAAGGTGGGGTCTGGAGAAGGGAGTTTCTAGACAGCCTTACCCTTGCATAATAATTCTGCAAGGAGGCTGGTTCGAGCCCAGGACCTCCAGGTCACAAGTGGAGGGACTCTGCCACTGTGCCAGGCCCGGCCTTCTAGTTAAACACTTAACAGTAACTAATACGGCTAACGCAGAGAGCCATCCATCTTGCCTTGATCCATCTTGACTGTTCCTTATCTGAATCTGCTGAGGCCGTAGCTGTAACACTAGTGCCTGACAAATTTGGCTAACCACTTACTTTGCGCGGTAGTGAGCACGTCAACAAGAATAAAGGCCAAGAGTTAAAAGTTTCCATCTAAAAAAGGTGTTCTAACTAAATATAGTAGTCTACATTATACTCCAGATAGCTAATTTTTTTCAGGTTAGTACAAATTGAAAGCTTATTTGTTATATCTTATATACGGCGCTTGAATCTTGATGAGTTAATATTACATATTGATTGGAGAATGTGAAGATGGCATTTGTACGGTAATCTCGGTAGAGTAGGATGATTGTCGTGCTGGATAAAAGAGATGTGTTTCCTATCTTTGTGAGCTCCACCAGTTATTGCATAGAGAATGGGTTTGAGTATTGTTCTCTCTGTATTTTTTTGCCTGAGCCAACATTCATATATACTCCCTCCGTACCAAAATATAAGACGTTTTTGCACTTCAATTTAAGCCGCAAAAACGTCTTATATTTTGATACAGAGGTAGTACAATTTTCTTTTTTGTCATGTAATTTATTGAAGGTGGCGACAACTTACATTGATTTGAACTTCCACAGATAAAATTGCTTGGGCAGTCCCTCTATTACTTGCTAACAACTGGTTCAGGCCAGCAAACACTCGGAGAAGAATATTGTGATATATCTCAGGTCATATTGCCTTTTCTTCTTAAACACTGTTTATGTTTTTATTTTCTGTCAGCGGGGACAAATGTTATCCACCTTGTAGCTATTTCAATTTATACTTGGTAGTATATTGTTGGCCCGTAGTTCATCTGTTGCCATTGGAAATTTACCCTTGTCTCAGTCTGTCGACGTAAAATATAGGGTTACTTTTCATCCTACGGTAAACACAATACTGTATTAGTTTACTAGATGGACCTGTTGATTAGCAAATTAATGAAAGATCCTGTTAAACAAAAGACATGGAACACCAAGTGTTATGACCGGTGAGATGGTCAAATTTGTTTTGTATCTTGTAAATTTTGAGATGAAGAAAATAGTTGTACCATTAGAATCTTGAAGCAATAATATTAATGTATTATGCTGATGATGGCCATGTTATGATTGAGCCGTTCAGGTTGCAACCTCACATGGGCTTCCGCCGACACCTGCTAGGCGGATGCTTTTCATTTTGTATCAAACTACCGTGCCCTATCTCGCTGAAAGAATCAGGTAAGGTAGTAACAGTTTTAAATACGGTCCTGTAGCTAACATTCTCTTTGCTGGAAGAAGCTGATCGCATAGTTTCTGTTCGTACCGATTTAACAGTTCAAGAATTGTCTCCCGTGGTATTTACATGGATGACTCTCAGCTTGATAATCATCATGAAAGTGATAATCCTAGTAGAGGCATAACAGAATCCTCTACAAATATGAATGAGTCTTCGAGAAGCTTGAGTTTTTCTATGCTCTCGAGGTTGAGAAGCAAAGCGCATGCCTTTTGGCTATGGGTAGTTCAGAAATGGCCTTCGGTACGCAATTGTTCTAGTTCTTATGTGCAATCTGTTTATATATAGAAAACCTCCCTATATTTACTCATTGAGAAATGAGGAATGTAGTTCTCACACTAAAGAGATGCTTTTCTTGTCTAAACAACTATATGACGTGTCTTACCTCTTCCTAGATGCTGCCGCTTGGTCAAGATTTTATACAGTTGGCTATACGGACAAACCTGATGTTCTTCTACTTTGAAGGTATCTTATGTTCAGTATGATATGTATAAAATGACTAAAATCATTATCTATTTGAGATATATTGGTAGACCAATTTATCGTTTATTTGGGTTGGTGTAACAATATCAACTGAGGAGTTCTCTTTCTTGTGTCCTGCTTAGTGATCATCAAAGTCATGGAACCTGAATTTATTTTGAGGACAGTAGATAAATTAAAATCCCCAGACTGACCCCTTAATGACAAATTCAGCTCACTCGGTTTATCATGAGGTTATGCTGCATGTCAAAACACTGTCTCACATTGATACATTCCTAGACACTGTTGCTAAGTTGCTGTGCAATTCTATTATTCAAAAAAATAAACACACCATTCAATTTACCTTCAAACCTTAACCAATGGGGTAACAGTGGCTCAGTAATGATCGGCCTTATCCTTCTCTCATCACTTCAGTTGGATCTGTATTAACTACTACTCCTTCTGTCATTATTACTCCCTCCGTCCCATAATGTAAGACGTTTTTTGACTCTAATGTAGTGCTAAAAAACGTCATACATTATGGGACGGAGGGAGTATAAGATGTTTTAACTTTTTTCTGATTCGGATGTATATAGACGCATTTTAGTGTGTTTGGTCACTCATTTCAGTCCATATGTAGTCCATATTGAAATATCCAAAACATCTTATATTTGTGAAAGGAGGGAGTAATTGTTAGGTGCCTGATTACGCTTCTTATGTTTCCTTTTCAATAGGATTATATTATCATTTATCAAAGCGAGGAGCTGGTATTCATTATGTATTCATTGGTAAGCCAATGAATCAGAGGCCCAGGTACCTTTTTCTGTACTTATTCACTTTGTCTAAAAGACTAACTACATGAACTCACATAGAAACAAATCATACAGCCATTGGTGCCACGAGCCCACAATATTATGCCACAAATTAATCTGAGAATGTAAATGATAAGGAATTTATCATGGTCTCTAATGTTTTGGACTATCTTCACACTATTTTCCTTTGAGGTCTAAAATTCTCCAGATGATCAAATTTAATTCACTACATTTGCAGGTACCAAATTTTGGGTATCTTTTTGCTGATCCAGTTGTGTATTCTTGGTGCTGAAAGACTCCGAAGAAGTAACTTATCATCAATAGCTAGTTCCATTAATCAAATTTCGTCCGGAAGCTATCCTTCATCTACAGGTACACTCTTTTACTGAATTTATTTAAATGGCTATTTTTGCGGAACCAATAACTGTTTTTCTTATTATGTTGAAGCACTGAGTTGCTTTCTTACAATGTAACAAATATCTATATGATGTTCGATTCTTACCCATGTGAACGGTGAACCAGGTCGGAGTGTCCCTGTTGTGAATGAAGATGGAAATATCATCAGTGACATCCGTCATGGCAAAGCTGTAGATTTGGCTTCTGGTTCAGAGGTATGTGTCTTCAGATGAACATTATTGAGTTTAAATTACTGTTTTTGTGTACCCTAGAAGTTAGGACTGGAAAATCAACTTACGCTCCATTAACCAAACTAAAATGTTTACCTTTGTATGGAAGTGGACCGTTATATATTATGTTACAGTTTAAGATTAAAGATTATGGCTAGAATTGCATATATTTCAAACCACCGTTTAAAAAAAATTGTACATGTGATCTATTGTGTGGTGCTTATGTTTTGTGTATCATTTGTCAGGCATCCAGTAGCAAGAGCAAGTGCACTCTCTGTCTCAGTACCCGGCAGAATCCTACTTCCACAACCTGCGGACATGTCTTCTGCTGGTAAAACTTCTCTTTCAAATGCTATGTCTTTAACCAAACTGGGTTTCATCCCTCGCACCCTCTCTGGAATGGTATGGTAACTCATGGCATAACAACCTGCAGGAACTGCATAATGGAGTGGTGCAATGAGAAGCCTGAATGCCCCCTATGCAGAACTCCTATTACCCATTCAAGTTTAATTTGTATATATCATTCAGATTTCTAGCAGACCATTAGCAAGGGATCATATCATTCATATCCTCTAGCGCGGATCCAATCAGATTTTATAAAGCCAAGGCCTGACACCCATTGTGGGGATCATCTTTTATCGGGAGACATGGCCTGATGGTTTCTTATCGAGATTCGTAATCAGCAGGGCAAAGAGCTCCCACGGGCTCCATGCCTTCCTCAAGACGAAGACATATTTATACCAAAAGAAGAAGGATGAATGGAAGACCAGTCGATGAAGTTGAAGAACAGTCGGGCTGTAGAGATCATCGGTAGCACCAAGGACCAATCTGAAATTAAACAAAAGATAAGTTTTAGTGCGAACAGATAAGTTCATGTTGGACACAAGTGAATTTTGTAGGGTAGAAGAATGAATGACTAGGATCATAGACCAGTTGAGCAGTGTCATACTCTTTTTTTTTCTGTACGTACGCCTGTTTCCGGTCGCATCTTTTGCTGATCTGTTTCAGCTTGCCTGTACCCCCAATGTATTCCTGCCACATATCTGCATTGAACATTTCGAGCAGTAAATTTACGTAATGTTAGGTGCGTCCTTTTATTAACTGGAGTGCCACATATCTGCATTGAACATTTCGAGCAGTAAATTTACGTAATGTTAGGTGCGTCCTTTTATTAACTGGAGTGCCACATGTCCTACGCATGGTTGTTGGAGCCATGGACATGCTGATATTGACCCCGTCAGTGCCGGATGCCAGTTTCTTCCGCTGAGAGCATATCCCGGCCGTCTGCAGTTCCCGAAGAAAAACCCCCGGCGGTGTGCCTTTTTTCAGCAAAGTCAGAGCATCTCCAACAGCCTTTGTATATTTGGCTAGGATTGCTAAAAACTGAAAATATAGCAATTTGGCTCAAAAACGTTGCTCCAACAGCCTTTGTATAAGTGGTCCCCCCACACAAAATTATAGCAAGCTTTGTATATTTGCACCTCCACTTGGTAAATTTGCAAAGTCTAGAGCCACTTTGTATAATTTTTAGCAATTCTGTTGGAGCCACTTTGTTCCATTGACAAGTGGGCCACACCGCCCCCTAGATTCCTGCATGGCCTGCGCCTGGCACCGGTCCCACGTGTCATTGAGGAGGATTGCTAAATTTTATAGCAATGCCGTTGGAGCAAAAACATACTAGCGTTACTAAATCTTCTCTCTCCTCTTGCTATACCCAGTTTTTAGCAATTCCAAATAGCAATGCTGTTGGAGATGCTCTCATCGTCCACCAAAACAGAGCCCATGTTGTGCACCGGTCACTGGCGATGCAGCGCAGCCGCCACCGTGCTAGTCCGTTCGCCTCGTGCCCTGGCCAGATGGGCCGGCCCGGCCCGGCACGGCCCGCCCTGAGATAAACGGGCCAGGCACGGCACGGCCCGACCAGGCACGTTTAATACACGGGCCGTGCCGGGCCGGCACGCGTGCCGGCCTCTAAGGCCCAGGCACGGCACTATTATTAAACGGGCCGGCCCATCGGCACGTTTAGCCCGTTAACACGTCTAATTTTGCTTATTTTAAGCCTATTTCAACTATTTTTAGGGTAATATGTATATAAAAAATCTGTATAAATAAATAAATAAACTAAACGTGCCGGGCCGGGCCGGCACGCGTGCCCAGCCTTGCGTCCCGGGCACGGCCCGAGCCGGGCCACGTGCCAGGCACGGCCCGTTTAGTCACGTGCCGGGCCGGCCCGTGACGGGCCAGGCACGCGGGCTATCGGGCCGGCCTGTTAGGCACGGCCCATCTGGCCAGGGCCCGGAGGAGAAGAAGAATCCACCACGGCGCCACACTCTATAAAATCCATCTTGGCTCACACAAATGTGATGCCGCGCCGGTCACTGTCCTCCCAGCCCCATCCCGATTTTAACCTCCTCCCCTCGCACTGACTAGACCATGATTTGCCTCAGAGCCATCCCCTCCCCTCGACTCCTCCACCTACCCCTCCTCGCCTCCTCCCCGCTCCGCCGCCTCAGGCCCTCCGCCGCCGCCATGTCCTCCTCCCCCTCCGTCGCCGCGCCCACCGTAGCCGCGCCGGTCGAGCACATCGTGCTCATCAAGGTCCGCCCGGAAGCCGTCGCCTCGGGGGCCGCCGCCGCAATGGTAACCGCGCTGCAGGCGCTCTCCACGCTCGTCCCGGGGGTCTCCTACATCCACGCGGGCCCCGTGCTCCGCCTCCGCTCTCCGGCCGCCGAGGCGCTCGGCCCCACCCACCTCCTCCACTCCCGCTACGCCACCAAGGCCGACCTCGCCGCCTACGCCCCGCACCCGGCCCACGTCGCCGCCGTGCAGGCGCACGTCGCCCCCAACGCGCTCGACGCCACCGCCGTCGACTGGGTCAACGCCGCGGACGCCCCGTCCCCCGTCGCCCCCGGCGCCGCCGTGCGGCTCACGCTCGCCAAGGTCAAGGACGGGGTGGAGGTCGGGCAGCTCGTCGAGAAGGTGGCCGCGGCCACCAAGGACGCCGGCGAGGCCAAGGGCGCCAAGGTCAGCTTCGGGGAGAACTTCTCCCCCGCGCGGGCCAAGGGGTACCAGTTCGGGATGGTGGTCGTGTTCAGCAGCGTCGAGGAGTTGGACGCCGTGGAGGGCGACGGCAAGGTGGAGGAGGCCAAGGCCGCCCTCAGGCCCATGCTCGACGAGGTCATGGTGCTGGACTTCGTCGTCGACTCGCCGGCGGCGGCGAGCCTCTGATGTTTCAGGTTGATTTTGGAGCTTCTGATGAGAGGTTTCAGGTTGATTTTGGATCCGAGTGTGCTGTCGATTTGGGAATAATGGACTCCTATGTGAAATCTGTATGGATCTTGAGATGAATAACAATCAATTGCTTTGCCTGTTGTATGCTTCCAAATTTTTACACGTCAATGCATCCGGTATTTGGTACTCCAGTTTCTAATACTACCCATTACCAGGAATCAGGAAGCAAGCGGCAGAGTTGTAGGATTGCATCTCTATTGATTGTGCAGTACTGCATTTGTTCACAACCACTCTTAGTGCTGATTTTGCATAGAACACCTACTTTATAGTTTTGTTGCACAAAACACCATATATTGGTGTAATCTGTTGTAGCTATGTCTAATCCAGTGTTTAGTTATACATTGATATAATTTTTGATGGGTGGGTTCCGCTTGTAAGTGCACATGTGGCAAAGAATATCAGCCACATCAGCTTGGAAATTTGAGTTAGCTCATTTGATTTTTGTTCAAAATTGATCATTTTAAGAAAAATGCAAAAAAAGAAATCAGTCGATCGTACATGTAATCAATACTAACCTTAAAATAAGAAATACTAACCTTGAAAAAATTCAGCTCAACCGGTGATATTGACCGGGAGAATATCTGGTGCTCCGAGAGCACCTAAGCTCAGATGCTCCCGTGCGAGCTTGGCTGTTGGATCATAGATCCAAGAGCTCTGATGAGATGACGAATATTTTTACAAAAAGCCCTCGAGGAGTTCAAAAAATGCACGCGATACAACAGCTACAGCAGCTTCTCATATGCCGTTGGATCCCGAGAGCCCGTATCACGGGAGCACCTGTGATCCCCTATCACAGGATACCCTCTTATTGACCTGGCTGATTGACGTGGTCGGTTTTAGTAGGCTAGCTGACGTGGTTGGTTTTATTTGGCATGCGTGCACTTACAAGCAGGACCCACTTATCGTCAGTGTACCTAAATGCTGGATTAGACCTAGCTACAACGGATTACCAATATATGGTGTTCTGCATACCAACCTATGATTGGATGGTTAGGAGGATAGTGGTATCCTCAGCCCACCAAAGTTCAAGTCCTAGACTTGACATTGGTGCTCGCATTTTTCTGGATTTATTCCAAGCCTTTCGGCGATGAAGCAGCACAAGGTTGTGGAGGAGCAACTCCACCTTGCTGCTACAAAGTGTACATCACTAGAGTTGAAGGAACTACTTCAACGTGCTGCGCTAGATATCGCTCTAGAGGCGAATGTAGGCCAATAAGGCAGCAGGAGTTCAATCCAGAACTCCTAGAGCACAAGATCTACTACAAGATCTTAGATAAGAACACCAAGTTCTATTATAAATAGTGGGGGTACATAGTCTGGTTACAAACTAGAGGTCAGGACCTCTATTTATAGGGCTTTGAACATCCTTCACATACTTCTACTTACGGCTAGAACACTTCAGAAAACAGTACTTAAGATTCACCATTCTACTCATAGCTACTCACAACTAAAGGACTCTAGAAAACAGTAGGTAGGGTAGAAAACAAAAAGAAATACTACACTAGAGTGGAAGCATCTAGAAGTAGCCAAACAAATCTGACATACGATTTTTTTCTTCCTTTTTTCCACATCTAGTGTTCCTCATCATTCTCTCCTCGTTGTTTGGAACTCGCCCTCGAGTTATCTTCATAGAGCGCTTCTTCTGGATGGTAGAGAGTCAAGTCCGCAACATTGAAAGTGTTGGATATACCCATGTCACTTGGAAGATCTATCACATAAGCATTATCATTTATCTTCCTCATGATAGAGAAGGGGCCATACCTTCGCTGCCTAAGTTTCCCTTTAACACCTAATGGCAGCCTCTCTTTTCGGAGGTAGACCATCACCTTATCACCGACTTGGAATGATTTTGGCCTCCTTTTGCAATCAGCAAGTTGTTTATATTTCTGATTTTGTGCTTTCAAAACACCACAAATTTCTTCAAATAACTCAGTGTAACTATCAGCAAAGGACAATGCTGAATTTGAGTTTCCCCTTGATGGTAGCTTCACCAGGTCCACCACATGTGTTGGAACTTTAGTGTAGACAATGGAAAAAGGACTCCTTCCTGTGGATATATGCTTGGAGTTATTGTAGGAGAACTCTGCAAGAGATAAAGCCAAATCCCATTGTCCCTTTTTTCTCCACAAATGCACCGGATCAAATTACCCAAAAATTTGTTCACCACTTAAGTTTGTCCATCTGTTTGTGGATGGGCAGTGCTAGAAAATTTCAATTCAGTGTTGAATTGCTTCCACAAAGTGAGGCAAAATGCAGCAAGAAACTTGCTATCACGGCCTGAGACGATGGACCTTGGAACTCCATGAAGTCTGACCACTTCCCGAAAGAATAGGTTTGCCACATGATGAGCATCCATTGTCTTGCAGCATGGGATGAAATGAGCCATCTTAGAGATTCTATCCACGACCACAAACACGGCATCACCCCCTCGTCTTTTTCTTGGCAAACCCAAGACGAAGTCCATAGAGATGTCCTCCCATGGAGCAACTGGAACAGGCAAAGGCATGTATAACCCTGTGTTCTGGACTTGGCCTTTGCAGGTTTGACATATGGGGCATCGCTGAACAAACTTTCCAGCATCTCTCTTTAGTTGCGGCCAAAAGTAACGAGCTTCCAGGTTAGCGATAGTCCGTCCAACATGGCCACTAAGATCACTTGAATGGAGTTCTCTAATTAGTTTGTCACGCAAAGAACTCCTTGGGATGCACAAACGATCATGTTTGAAGAGATAGCCACCTTGCACCAAATAGTCATCACCTAACGGCTGGCCCCTTGTGTGCTTTCCCAAACATGGCCAAAGTCTTCGTCATCCTCATACAACTCCTTTATTTGATCCATGCCGGGAAGTTCAGCCTCAAAAGAAGTCAAGAGGCATGCACGGCGACTCAAAGCATCAGCCACTCGGTTAGTTGTTCCAGATTTGTGCACGATGAGATAATTAAACCTCTCTAGATATGCTGCCCATCTTGCTAGCATGCGATCAACATGCTTTTGATTTCTAAAATGCTTTAAGGATTGATGGTCACTATAAACTATGAACTCTTTAGGCAGCAAATAGACTTCCCAAGTTTTCAATGCTCTGAAAATGGCATACAATTCTTGCTGATAGGTACTCCATTTCTTCCTTGCTTCGCTTAATTTCGAACTGAAGAAAGCAATGGGCTTCCTTTCTTGAGATAGAACAGCTCCAATGCCTACTCCACTTGCATCACACTCCAACTCAAAAGTCTTCTTGAAATCAGGTAACACCAAGACAAGAGCCTGTGAGAGTTTTTGCTCGGTCTCATTGAAACTAGCTTCAGCCGCTTCTGTCCATTGGAACTTTCCTTTCTTCAGGCACTCGGTAATTGGTGCCATGATAGTGCTGAAATTCTTCACAAATCGCCTATAGAATGCAAGGCCATGAAAACTTCTTACCTCAGAAATGGTCTTCGGAGTTGGCCATTCTCGGATTGCTCCAACCTTAGAATCATCAACACTAATACCGTCACATGTTATGACCAATCCTAGGAAAAGAAGTTGTGTTTGCAGGAAAACACATTTCTTCAAGTTGACGTAAAGCTCATTTTCCCTTAGTACTTCTAGCACCTTCCGAATGTGGTCAAAGTGTTCATCCTCATCCTTGCTATAGATCAAGATGTCATCGAAATAGACCACAACAAAGTGGGATAAGAAGGGCCGAAGGACTTGGTTCATCAAGTGCATAAAGGTACTTGGTGCATTTGAGAGTCCAAATGGCATGACTAGCCATTCAAACAACCCTTCCTTTGTCTTGAAGGCGGTTTTCCATTCATCCCCGGGTCTAATACGGATTTGATGATATCCACTTCTTAAATCTAGCTTTGTGAACACTCTTGCTCCACTAAGCTGATCCAACATATCATCCAGATGGGGAATAGGGAATCTATACCTTACAGTGATCTTGTTAATGGCTCTACTGTTGTAGGGTCGAGAAGATAGGTCTAGAGGGGGGGGGGGGAGTGAATAGACTCTTAACCAACCAAAGGTGCAGTTTTTAGTTCTCTTGAAACTTAGGCAGATTTTAGCACTAGTTAAGATATCACCAAGACTTCCTACACACGCATATCTAGAGATAGGGCAGCGGAAATAGTAAAACATGCAATTGTGCAAAAAGTAATGGGGTAGAGAAAGAAGATCAAACACAATGAAGACACGGTAATTTTTGGCGTGGTTCCGATAGGTGGTGCTATCGTACGTCCACGTTGATGAAGACTTCAACCCACGAAGGGTAACGATTGCACGAGTCCATGGAGGGCTCCACCCACAAAGGGTCCACGAAGAAGCAACCTTGCCTATTCCACCATGGCTTACGTCCACAAAGGACTAGCCTCACTCGGGTAGATCTTCACGAAGTAGGTGATCTCCTTGCCCTTACAAACTCCTTGGTTCAACTCCACAAGATCTTGGAGGCTCCCAAGTGACACCTAACCAATCTAGGAGACACCACTCTCCAAAAGGTAATATACGGTGTTGTTGATGATGAACTCCTTGCTCTTGTGCTTCAAATGATAGTCTCCCCAACACTCAATCACTCTCCCACATATTTGGCTTTGCTAGGAGAAGGATTTGAGTGGAAAGCAACTTGGAAAAGGCTAGAAATCAAGGTTCAAATGGTTGGATTGGAATCTCTTGATCTCAACATATGAGTAGGTGGTTCTCTCTCAGAAAATGAATGGTGGAAGTGTAGGTTCGTTCTGATGGCTCTCTTAGTAAGTGGGGTGGAGGGGTATAAATAGGCATCACCCAAAGATCCAACCGTTACAAGTCTTTGACCCAACTCGGTGACACCGGACCAAAATCTCGATGAGACCGACTAGTGCAAAAGATTCAAACGTTGGAAGTCTCGGTGAGACCGATCAGAACATCTCGGTGGGACCGAAGTGCAATGGCTAGGGCAGAACCTCGTTTCGGTAGTTCCGATCAGTTCATCTCGGAAGTTCCGAAGTGAAGTGACATCGTTACAGAAATTTGGTCACGCCGTCTCGGTGATACCGAGAACCATTTCGGTTGCACCAAAAAGTTAGGGTTTGGCTTAGGCAATATGTGTGATCAACTCGGTGAGTCCGGGATGAGGAATTTCGGTGGGACCGAGATGATACTTTAGGGTTTTGGATAGGAGTGATGTGGAGAAGTGTTTGAGGATTTTGGAGCAACACCACTAAGCACTTGAGCAATTGAGTCATGATCAAAATCTCATCCCCTTTTAATAGTATTGGCTTTCCTATGGACTCAATGTGATCTTGGATCACTAAACCAAAAATGAGGAGTCTTGGAGCTTTGCCAATTCTTGTCCTTAGCATTTTGAAGGGGTCCACATCCTCTTGTCCTTGTCATGCCACTGTTGAACTTATCTGAAATGTACTAGATAAAGGTGTTAGTCCAACAACATGTATGTTGACATTAATTACCAAAACCACTAAGGGAGCAAGTGTGCTTTCAACTGTCTGTACACATGCGCCAAGATCCATCTTTCTTTGGCGCGAGCAGGGCTGGTACAACACATGGGCTAATACTTTCTCGAATGCGCCCCTTTTGTAGTAATTCCTCCACTTTCTCCTTCAATATATCATGCTCTTTTGGGCTCATTCGATAGTGTGGAATATTAGGAAGACTTGCTCCCGAAATTAAGTCAATTCTATGTTGAGTTCCTCTCATCGGTGGCAGGCCTTGTGGCTCTCCAAGTATGTTCTGAAATTCTGCCAATAAACCACGCACCTTTGCTGGAATTTCAACAGTCAGGCGCTCTTCTCCTTTTACAACAAGTGCAGCACACAAATCTGCTTCCTTCAAGTCTTCCATAAACTCATGAGAGGTATGGGAGATAGTTAACATAGTTTTCCCCTCCTCCTTAGAAGTATTACCTTCAGTTTTGTTTGGTAGAATAATGATCTTTCTCTTGTTTCAAATGAACGAGTAAGAATTTTCCTTGCCCTTGTGTATAGTATCCACATCAAATTGCCAAGGTCTCGCAAGAAGAACATGGCTGGCGTCCATATCAACTATGTCACACAACACATTTGAGCGATAATGCTTGCCCAAAGAAAGTGGCAGGTTGCATTGTTTGGTGATCCGCATATTCACTCCTTTCTTGATCCATCCAATAGTGTAGGGATTTGGATGATAATGGGTTTCAAGCTTTAAATGGTTTACCAACTTCTGGGAGATAAGATTCTCGCAGCTGCAACTATCAATCACTAATTTGCATACCTTGCCATTCACCGTGCATTTGCTCTCAAATATTTTCTTCCGTTGTGTGTCGTCAGGTTGTGCTGTGGAACATAGGAGATGCTGAATCACACATACCACCTCCTCACCTTCTTCTTGACAAACCTCTTATCCCTCTACATCTTCAGATTCGTATTCTTTCTCATCGTCTTCACCATCATGGATAGTTGTGTTAACAAATTTTCTTAGTGGGCAACCACTGGATATGTGTCCCTCTTTACCATATTTATAGCACTTTGGGCCTTCATTTGCCTTACCCTTGACTCTAGTTTGCTTTAGGATGGGTTGTTTTGCCTTTGGTGGAGCGGTCTTTTCTTCCACTCTATTAGTGTGATCCCTAGACGAGCCTTCGGTATGAGAATATGGAGGATATGGAGCCTTAGTTGTCTTTCTCGTCCTCACAAACCTCTCGGCCATCAAGGCTAGAGCTTGTGCTTGATCAATGGACCAAATTTGTTGCATCATCATTCGATCTTGAATAGCATCATTGAGACCATTGATATACCTTGCAACTTGTTGATCTTCAGTTTCGGCAAGGTTGCACCTCACTTGTAGCCTTAGAAACTCTTCCGTGTAATCTGAAACATCCCTATTTCCTTGAGCACAATTTTGGAATTGGATAATAAGGATCTGGTCATAATTAGTGGGTAAAAATCTTCCTTTCAAAAGACTTTTCATTTGCCACCAAGTTCTCACATGAGGTTCTCTTCTCAGCCTGCGCTCTTCTTGAATGTGGTGCCACCATGCACCGGCTCCTCCTTTCAGCTTGTATACGACCAAAGAAACTCTATGACCTTCCGGAGCCTCCATGACCTCAAAGAAGGTCTCCACTTCATATAACCAATCTAGGCACCCTTCAATATCAACATTTCCATTAAAAGTTGGGATCTCAGCTTTCACCTTGTATGTATCTCTTGCATATGTAGGGTTCGGTACTCTCCGATATGCATAGAGATCAGGTTCTTCAAGGGCATCATCATATTCTTCACCTTCAGAAGCTTCAACATAAATTGGCCTTCTTGAAGCACGTTGAACAGCACGTTGTTATGGCGGTCTTACTCCAAGATTACCTCTCCTCCTTCTTTGTTGAACATCTTCTTCTTGAGATGAATCTCCTTCATTGACAGTAGGGGGGACACCATTTTTTATCATCTCAACCAGCTGGTCAAATCTCCGATTAAGATCTTCACGCAGCTCTTTGATTTGTTGCTCTGCAAGATCCATCCTCTTCTCCAATTGCTCCATTGCTTGTTGCAGCTCGCTCTTAAAGAGAACAACAAGAACTTGTATGGATCAACGGGGCTCTGATACCACCTGAAGCAGCACAAGGCTGTGGAGGAGCAACTCCACCTTGCTGCTACAAAGTGTACATCACTAGAGTTGAAGGAGCTACTTCAACGTGCTACGCTAGATATCGCTCTAGAGGCGAATGTAGGCCAATAAGGCAGCAGGAGTTCAATCCAGAACTCCTAGAGCACAAGATCTACTCCAAGATCTTAGATAAGAACACCAAGTTCTATTATAGATAGTGAAGGTACATAGTCTGGTTACAAACTAGAGCTGAGGACCTCTATTTATAGGGCTTTGAGAAGCCTTCACATACTTCTACTTATGGCTAGAACACTCCAGAAAACAGTACTTAAGATTCACCATTCTACTCATAACTACTCACAACTAGAGGACTCTAGAAAACGGTAGGTAGGGTAGAAAAGAAAAGAAATACTACACTAGAATGGAAGCATCTAGAAGTAGCCAACCAAATCTGACATACAACTTTTTTTTCTTCCTTTTTTTACTCATCTAGTGTTCCTCATCAGGCGACGTGTGTTCAGTGGGAGAAGACGTTCGCGTCGATTACGAAGACGTCTGTGCCAACTTCGTCAATCTCAAGATAATGTGCCGACTCAATCTCTCGAAGGTGCTCATAGGGATAGGGTGTGCATGCGTGCGTTCATAGGGGTGAGTGTATGCTCGTATATATAAGCGACTTCGGTTGTACTATGTTCAAAAAGAAAATATGGTGTTCTGCGCAACGAATCTATAGGGCAGATGTTCTATGCAAAATCAGCACCAACAGTTAATGGTCTGTACAATCTGCTCTGTGGAACCTCTTTATCTGTGCTTCCGATTTTGACATGCCCATGCATGAATGTGTACTACAGTTTGGGATAAAGGGCACACAGAACTTGATGCTGTAAACGTTGCAGCTCCGGCAGGCTTGCTGTCCTCTCTTTTTTTTTTCCAGAAATGATCCAAATCTATTATCTAAATTGAGCGGAAGTACAAAGCATCTCGAACATAATAAAAATTACATTGAGATTCTAAGACCCCAAACAACCACTACTGCCGCCAGAACGAGCCGCGCCACTGTCGCCGCTTCCCTACCGGTGCCGGTTGACCTTGTCGATGACAGCCGAGAAGTTTTCGTGCACGCGCCCTTAAGAACCAGTGTCCTGGAGCCGCAGTCGTCACCATTGAACCCTTAAATATATCTGAAGCACCTGACACAAAATCTCGCCACAAGACGAGAAACCGTAACCTCACCGCCCCAAAGAGACGGCAGGAATCTATGTCGGAGCTCCGTCGACTACGTCCAGACGGACGAACTCGAGGAGGACCGAAGCCCTGAAGACAAGCTCGAAGAAGTAGAGCCGCCATCCGCCCGAGCACCGCACCTGCGAGAACTAAAAAACCCTAACCTAAACTACTAACCGGAGCGGAGGCACCGGGATTCCCCTTCACGCCACCGGCCGCCGGAACGGCAGGCAGAAGGGAGGCAAATCCACGGGCTCGGTGAAATTTGAAGAGGAGAGTTTGCCCTACCCACCTAGGGTTAGGGAAGAAAAACGAGAAGCTTTTGGTCTCCTGCTGCTGTCCTCTCTTTCTACAGGCACTGCCAACACCGAGAAGTCCAGATCGGAGAGTGAGCTGCGCTAGTTGAAGGATGCCGCACCACGTACCACGCACAGCTGGTAGAGGGGAGTCTGCCTAATTTTTTTTTGGTGATTTTGAGTTTTGAGTGGCACTGGAATATTTGTGTCCAAATTTTAGGTCAAACTCAATCAAAGTTCATGTTTTGGACAAAAATCGTCCAACTTTATGAAGTGCGTCCAAAGTAATTTGGAGAACTATGGGAAATCTCAAAATTTTAGTCGTTTGATTTGGGCAAAAAGGAAAGATGTAATAAAAAAGATAAACAATACATACTACTCTCTCGTCCACACACACACACACACACACACAAGAAAACTTTGGACATACCTGGGTTAGACTTTTAGGATTTTGACAACTAACTCATTTTTTACATATTTAGATTGGAAGCTTAAAATCCATATGTACAGATTCTGGACCCATTTATCTGACGAAAGTTTGCTGGGGAGAAATTGCCAGCGAACGCCTCAATTGCCATGCCAAAATAACTAAAATTGTCATGCGTTTTTTGAGGGACTTTTCATGTATGAAAGGAAAAATTACCATGTTAGGAAAAAATGCCAGCGACACAGTGTATTTTTTTAAAATGCCATGTGTTTGATCACGATCCAATGGCTTTAAGGTCATCCGCTGGGAGCTCCCTCCTAGCAAACGTTCGCCACTTAGATATACCATAGATTCTTCCCGCAAACTATTGCCAGATACAAAATTGTCATGATTTGGGGGTGTACCTCCATGGAGGGGGGGGGGGGGTTAGTATCTCCCAATATAATTTGGCACCGAGAATACAAGCTCGAAGAGAAGATATCATGCATGCTCATTAATAATGGAATTTTGGTGGGTGTTTTTTTATGAGACATAAACTAGAGCCAAATTCAAACACAAGTCAAAATTTATCAAACATGACCGCTTTTCGTTCAAAGTCAAGAGGACTTTTGATTATTTGGCTGAACTGAAAACTGAAATCTCGGGAATTTTAATGATTTCAGTGGAACCAAAATATTTACAAAACAGAAATTTGATAAAAACGATAAAGTTAAAGCAAGCGCCCTTAGGCCTTAGGTGGCAAGGAGAAAAAGAAAGAGAAGTCATATACGTACTACCTAGTACTCCCTCCGTCCCATAATGTAGTGCATATAGATTAAGTCAAACCTCACAAATTTTGACCAAGTTTGTGAAGAAAAATATTTATATCTAGAATGTCAAACATATATTATTAGATTCATCATACAATGTAGTTTCATATTTTATATTTTTGGCTTGGACATATATTCAAGATTGTGATAGGCGAATCTGGCAGCCTATCACAATCTGGATAGTCGTGGCGAATACTGTGCATATAAGCTGGACCTTGCTAAAGCTTATGACCGTGTGGACTGGAAGTTCCTGGAAAATATGCTTGGAGCGTATGGCTTTGCGCCAACCTGGATAAAATGGATTATGACATGTGTTACACCAGTAAAATTTTCTGTGCGATTTAATGGCCAGCTGCTGGAGTCGTTTCACCCTTCGCGTGGGCTTAGGCAAGGGGATCCATTATCGCCGTACTTATTCCTCTTTGTGGCTGAAGCCCTTTCTTTGCTTCTAAATGATGCGTCGGCAAGAGGGGTGATCCAAGATTTCCGGTTGAACAGATATGCTCCAGGTATCTCTCATTTATTATTTGCTGATGATAGTCTTCTGTTCTTTAAGGGTTCTGTGCAGCAAGTTTTGGCCGTTAAAGGTATCTTGACGGCTTATGAGGAGGGTACAGGTCAATTGTTAAGCCCAGAAAAATGTTCCATTTTATTTGGGAAAAAATGCTCTCTGGAAGATCAGGTGTCCATATTGGTCATCCTTCAGATCACGAGTGAAGGATTTGAAGATAAATATCTAGGTTTACCAGTGCCAGAAGGTCGTATGAAGGCGGGCAAATTTCAATCTACCAAAGATAAAGCCCTTAAGCGGGTGACGGACTGGGTTGAAAAATATGCTTCTAGCGGGGTGAAGGAAATCCAGATTAAGTATGTTATTCAAGCCATTCCGGTCTATGCCATGGGTATTTTTAAATTTCCCGTGTCCCTCTGTGATGAGTTATCCCAGATTATCAGGAATTTCTGGTGGGGTGATGAGGAAAATAGAAGGAGAACTCATTGGCTGGCTTGGGATAAGATGACAAGACCAAAAGGTGAAGGAGGTATGGGCTTTCGTGATCTCAGATTATTTAATCAAGCACTTTTGGCCAAACAAGCGTGGAGGTTACTGGTTTTTCCAGACTCGTTGTGTGCTAAGGTGATGAAAGCAAAATATTATCCTCATGGGCATCTTCTTGATACTGTATTCCCTCACTCGACATCGCTTCCGTGGCAAGGTATTATGCATGACCTCGACTTATTGAAACAAGGTGTAATTTGGAGAGTTGTCGATGGGGCCAGTATAAACATATGGAGAGATAATTGGATCCCTAGGGAGTCTGGCCTAAAGATTACTGCTAAGAAAAACAGAACAAGGATTAAATGGGTGTCTGAGCTATTCAAGGCAGATTTTAGGAGGTGGGATGAGAATCTGATCAGGCATCTATTTTACCCTCATGATGCAGAGGAAATCTTAAAGCTACGTACTCTGAATTTGGGGGAGGGAGACCTTATTGCCTGGCATCATGAGAAAAGTGGCATATTTTCAGTGAAGAGTGCGTATAGGCTCGCACTGAATCTCAGGGACTCAAAAGATAATCGGGGGAATTCTAGTGTAGCAGTAAATGGGGAGAGGAGGATCTGGAATATTATATGGAGAGCTAATGTTCCTCAGAAGATTAGAATATTTGCCTGGCGGGTTGCTTCAAATAGTTTGGCGGTTCAAGATAACAGAGTTAAGCACCATCAAGCTATCCTGAGTACGTGTACAATCTGTGGTGTTGAGGATGAATGCACTTTTCATGCCTTGGTGAGTTGTCCAAAGGCTCGTGCATTTCGTATGGCTTTGAGAAAGGTGTGGAATTTACCGGCTGAAGTGCTCCTTAAAAATACGGGGCCGGATTGGCTTCTTATTTTACTGGATCAATTAAATCCGTCAGCGCGGGAGCAAACTATATTCATGTTGTGGAGAGCCTGGTATTTGAGAAATGATCTGATTTTTGGTAAAGGTAAAGAATCCATCTCAGCTTCTGTGAATTTTGTACAAAATTACTGGGCTTCCTTTTCATCTTGTCACGCAAAAGCGCATAGAGTGATAAGCAACAAAGGCAAGGAAATGGGGGATGGCATTCAGGCTTTGAATAATGTTGAGAGGAGTTCTGTTGGTTGGCAACCTCCCAACGAGGAGTGCTTTAAGATTAATGTCGATGCAAGTTTTGTGAAGGCAATCAACGCTGCGAGTGTGGGGGTGGTTGTCAGAAACCACTCTGGAGAAGTTGTCATTTCCTCTTGGGATTATATTGGAGCCTGCTATAGCGTTGAGGAAGCGGAACTTAGAGCGACACTCTCCGGATTGTATATCGGTATCCCCCTTCACAAACCCATCATTTTAGAAACTAACTGTTCTTTTGTGGCCGGTGTTCTTGGAAATGACAGTGTTGACAGATCTCCCCTTGTTGATCTAAAGAAACAAGCTTTGAGTATTTCTAAGATGCTGGCGAATGTTAAGATCTCCAAGATTAGCAGGAACGCTAATATGGTGGCGCACCAGATAGCTAAGTTTAGTTTTATTAATAGATGTGACGGTGTTCTTATTAATAGTGTACCGGCCTGTGTGGCTGATGCTGTAACGAATGATTGTATGAACATTATAATTTAATTAATATATGGGTGGGTTTTCAAAAAAAAAAAATTTGTGATAGGCGGGTTTTGGCTTCCATCGGGTGGAGCTATGCTGTGCATTGGGAGCTTTGGGAGTGTGGATATCGAGGAGCAGCCGAGGGGGTGGGTTCTAAATTCTGATCGATGGACTGGCAATCGTTGGCACGCGGGCTCGAGATTGTGAACCCCAACCCTCCAGTAAGTGCAACAATAAGAGAGAGCTGTACGCTGGAACATCGTCGGGGCGCATATGTTTCCCATTCGTAAGCGTAAACTTGCACTAGATTTGAGAATGTGCCGTCGAGTCGTCTAGAGTCTAGACTAGTAAGTACTTGACAAACTCAGGAAGATATTAGTACTAGTAATTTCTTTTTACCGCATGCCCAAGCCAGCACGCCATTCTTGATTCTGTCTTCTGCTTTCCCGACAAGGTACGTTCTATTCTATTTTATACTATCATTGTAGTCCACGGAATTAACTACAGTATGTAGAAGAAAACGCCCTCGAGGTTCCGCGTCGATAGCTCAGCCATCCAGGACTGCATATGGCTGAGAAAGTGAGAATGGGATGCCATAGTGCGCCGATCGGGTGAAGGAAACGTACGTGAGAACAGAGACGACAAATGAACCGATCGGTTTGTTTCTTCTACCGATACCGAAACCGACACAAACGGCCGAACTGGTTACCTGATTGGTTACGTTGATTCCTGACTTTCGCCGATGCTCGTCAGGGTAAGAAAGCTGATTCAGATGCGGTAAAAAAAAAAAGCTGATTCAGATTCTGGCTTACGTGCGCCTACCCGATTGGCTTAAGAGCATCTCTCTAGCAGATCCCGCAAACCGGGTCATCCGGTATAAGAGCATCTCTAGCAGATCCCGCAACCGGCGGCCCGCAAAATTCGTTTACGGGCTCCCGTAAACAAAATTTACGGGACGACAGACACGGGCACATATTAGATCCCGCATACATCACCGGAATTCAACATGATTTTAAAAACTAGTAGTTCGCGCCATAAACATCACCGGAGTTCAACATAGTTCATACAAACTTAATTAAACATAGTTCAAACAGAAATTAAACTAGATACTACGCGGGGGTACTTGCTTCTACACGTCTGAGCTGGAGTCGCCGTCGTCACCGGAGCCGTCCTGGGCTGGCGGTGGCTCGTTGCCGTGGAGGGTGTTGTAGATCAGCGTGCTGCAGAGGGTCGCCTGCAGCTGGTACTCCTCCAGGAGCGCCGGCACGCGCGTGGTCGCAGCTGCATCTCCGGCTGCGTCGGCCTTCCTTGCCGCGAACCACGCGAGCTCGGCCTCCCTACGACGCTGGGAGGGCCGGATCGAAGATGGCACCGAGGCGACGGAAGCTCGCCCAAGACCCCGCTCCGGCGCTGCGGGACTTCGCGCCGCGCTGGCGCGCCGCCTCCCTTTGCCTGTCCGGCACGGGAGGGCGGAGGCCGGAGCCGCCGGCCTCGTCGTCATTGCGACGCTTGCGGGCGGCGAACCCGCTGCGGCCGCCGAACCCCCAGCGGCACCCGAAGCCACCGTGGTTGCTGAACCCCTGCCTCCGCCACGCCCCGCACCCGCGGACGCCATCGCCACCAAGATCCGCTGCGGAGCGGGCTCGATTTGTCGTCGGAGTGGAAGAAATGCGGCGGAGATGGAAAGAGGAAATGGAGGACGGATACCCTAAATAGCTCGGGCGCCGGCATATATAGAGGATGCGAGGGCGGTTTACGGGCCTCCCGTAAACTTTTTACGGGCCGGGCCGTTTTTGGGGGATCTGCTCGGGCTGTCTTTTTTGGCTGTCCCGTATAATGGCCGGAAAAGCGTAGTTCGCCGGGCATATAAGGGATCTGCTAGAGATGCTCTAATAACCGCCTGAAAGCACATTTGCTCCCTTGGTGGTTTTGGTAATTCATAACAACATATATCTCATTGAACTAATGTCCATTCAAGATTAAGATTTCAGGATGTTCAATGATTGGCATGGCATGGACTAGAAATGTGGACCCATCAAAATGCTAAGGACAAGGATTGGCAAAGGATCAAGACTCTACATTTTTGGTTTAGTGATCCAAGATCACATTGAGTCCATAGGAAAGCCAATACTATTAAAAGGGGATAAGGTGTTACTTAATTGTTCTTTTGCTCAAGTGCTTAGTGACAGTATTCCTAAACCCTCAACCACTATCTCTACTCCAAATATGTCCTAAACCTAAAGTCCAACTCGGCCCCACCGAAATTTCCAATCCGGCCCCACCGAGTTCATCCAAGACTTAGCCACTGCCAAACCCTAACAAATCGGATCCACCGAAATGGATCTTGGTCCCACCGAGATGGCCTTGCCAACTCTCTGTAATCGGTTGCATTCACTTCGGTCTCACCGAGTTATGCATATCGGTCTCACCGAGATGGCTTGCCAACTCTCTGTTGCCTTATTGCTTCACTTCGGTCCCACCGAGTTGATGCAATCGGTGCCACCGAGATGAGGCACTTCGGTCCATCCGAGTTGTCCGTATCGGTCCCACCGAGATTCCTAACGTTCATATCTTTTACACAGTTCGGTGCTACCGAGATGATTGTTTCGGTGCAATCGAGTTGGGTCAAAAGTGTGTAACGGTTGGATTTTGTGTGGAGGCTATATATACCCCTCCACCCCCTCCTTCTCAGTAAGGAGAGCCATCAGAACTTGCCTACACTTCCACCATTCATTTTCTGAGAAAGAACCACCTACTCATGTGTTGAGATCAAGATATTCCATTCCTACCATTTGAACCTTGATCTCTAGCCTTTCCCAAGTTGCTTTCCACTCAAATCCTTCTTCCACCATAGCCAAATCTATGAGGAGTGTTTGAGTGCTGGGAAGACTATCATTTGAAGCACAAGAGCAAGGAGTTCATCAAAAACACACCATCTATTACCTTTTGGAGAGTGGTGTCTCCTAGATTGGTTAGGTGTCGCTTGGGAGTCTCCAACATGCTGTGGAGTTGAACCAAGAAGTTTGTAAGGGCAAGGAGATCGCCTACTTCGTGAAGATCTACCCCGAGTGAGGCTAGTCCTTCGTGGACGTAAGCCATGGTGGAATAGACAAGGTTGCTTCTTCGTGGACCCTTCATGGGTGGATCCCTCCGTGGACTCGCGCAACCGTTACCCTTCGTGGGTTGAAGTCTCCATCAACGTGGACGTACGATAGAATCACCTATCGGAACCACGCCAAAAACCACCGTGTCTTCATTGCGTTTGAAATCTCCAATCCCTCCTTTACATACATATGCAATTGCTTACATTCCGCTGCTATACTCTTAGAATTGCATGTGTAGGGTGATGCTTGACATGTACTATTGCTAAAATCTGCCTACAACTAAAATCTGGGAAAAGGTTAGGTTTTATTTGGTCAAGTAGTCTAATCACCCCCCCTTCTAGACATACTTTCGATCCTACAAGTGGTATCAGAGCTTTGGTCTCCGTAAGCCTTGATTTCCATAGCTTTGGTGATCATAGCCTTGGTTTCACAACCTAGGAGAGTATGGCGTCTAGTGAGGGTAACTATCACCGTAGAGGTCCATATTTTGATGGTACAAACTTTGCTAGTTGGAAACATAAGATGAAAATGCATATTCTTGGTCATAACCCTGCCGTTTGGGCTGTTGTTCGTGTTGGCTTGCAAGGTGACTTCTTTGAGGATGGCAAGGAACCGGATCGTGAAGCAACCCCGGAAGAATTGAAGATGTTGCAATACAATGCTCAAGCTTGTGACATTCTATTCAACGGTCTATGTCCCGAAGAATTCAACAAGATCAGCCGCCTTGAGAATGCAAAGGAAATTTGGGATACTTTGGTTGATATGCATGAGGGTACCGAATCCGTCAAGGAATCTAAGTTGGATGTGCTCGAAAGTCAACTTGATAAGTTCAAGATGAAGGATGGTGAAGGAGTCGCAGAGATGTACTCTAGGCTTGCTCTCATCACAAATGAGATTGCCGGCTTAGGAAGTGAATAGATGACCGACAAATTCATCATCAAAAAGATACTTAGAGCTTTGGATGGAAAATATGATACCGTCTGCACATTGATCCAAATGATGCCAAATTACAAAGATCTCAAGCCCACGGAAGTCATTGGAAGGATTGTCGCTCATGAAATGTCACTCAAGGACAAAGAGGAGCTGCACAACAAGTCAAGTGGTGCTTACAAAGCCTCAACCGATGCTCCAACAACTTCAAGTGACCAGCTAGTATCCAATGAAGAGATTAGCCTAATGGTGAAAAGGTTCAACAAGTTCTACAAGAACAAAGGAAAAGAAAGAAACTCTATCTCAAGACACTATGAGAGAAGATCATCAAGTCGTGACCATAATTGCTACAATTGTGGAAAGCCCGGACACTACTCAAATGAGTATACGGCTCCCTACAAGAGAAGAGACGAATCACCAAGAGGAAGACATAGAAGAGATGAATCACCTCGTAAGGAGAGAAGGAGTAGAGATGATTATTATGAACGAAGACACTCTCGAAGAAGTAAGGATTCAGAGAGGAAGGACAAGTCATCAAGGAGCTACACAAGAAGAAGACATCAAGCTCATGTTGGTGAATGGGTTTCCGGCTCCGACTCCGACAACCAATCCGAGAGAAGTTATCACTCCAACTCCGACTATAGTCAAGATGAAGGTGTTGCCGGACTTGCACTTGTGTCATCCAACTCCTATGATCTATTTGACTCACCAAATGAAGGAATTGGAAGATGCTTCATGGAAAAAGGCCCCAAGGTATCACACCCCGAGTATCTTGATTTTAATAGTGATGAAGATGATTTGCTTGGTGATGATGATTTACTTGTTGATAGGGCTAGTGATGTGAGCTATGATGAAAATGCTAGTAATCATGATAGTCAAGAGGAAACGAGTGACAATGCTATGAAGGAGATTGAGCGCCTAATTAAAGAACTAAATGCTCTTAAGTTAGCTCATGAAACAACTCAAGAGGATCATAGAGAACTTCTAAGAACTCATGAGAAGCTACGCTTCGAGAAGCTAAATTTAGAGCAAGAGCATGAGTTTCTTAAAGTTATCAATGACGATCGTCGAAAGAAGAGTTCTTCATATCTTGCCAAACGTTTACTCTTGTCTACCTTTATGCCACAAGTTAAACCTAAGCAAACTAGCAACAAGGGTAAAAATGGTTCTACCTCTAGTAGTAACAATAACAATGCTAAATCCAATGTTGTTGCTTCTAGTAGTTCTATTGATTCCACTAATGATTCTCTTAGCCAAGTTACACTTGAGCAAGAAAATATGCTATTGAAAAGAATTATAGAAAAAGGTGTCTACAAGAGTCTTGCCGGGAGTAAACAATTCGAGGAAATTGTACGCAAGCAAGGAAGGCACCGGAAGAACCAAGGTGTTGGTTTTGAACGAAAGTTCAATGCCGATGGAGTTGAGTGGGAAGAAGGTCAATACCCCAAGACGAAGTTTGTTCTGCAACAAGAGAAGTATGATTCTACTTCCTTCAAGGGAACACAAGCTCAAGAAGACCTTCCCCCACAAGACCACAAGCTAAAAGGTAAGGACAAGCTTCAAGAAGAGATTGACTCATTTGAAGAAGCTCCTCAAGCCATGGTCAAGTGGGTTCCCAAGACTTCATCAAGTTCTACTTCATCAAGTGCTACTACAACTCCAAGGATTCCCATCAAGTTGATGTGGATCCAAAAGAAGAAGAACTAGAGAGTTCTTGAGGGTGACTCCGCCAACAAACTTCACTCATATTCTTTATGGCAAGGACTTATGCAACCAACTTCCACATTTTACACTAGTTCATGGAGTCACAAACCCTCTTGTTGGTAAGGCAAGGGACAAGGTAATCAATGCATTCATGGACATCATCATATGTGTATTTCACTCTATGTCTATGGATATCCTTGTATGTTCCTTGTGTGGGACTAACCCATGTAGGTATTGAAAGCACAAAACTCCAAAGGATTGCTCCCAACTTTTGATGGTCTACATCAACATTGAGCATCCACATCTTCAACATCTACATGAAGTCATCATCGACAAAACCCAAGGTTAGTTCAACCCTCTTAGGGGGGATATCGCATCTAGGGGGAGCTTTGCTCTAAAAATTGAGCTAAAGCAACTCTAATGGTGTGAACACATTAATGCTTTATGTAAAAGTGGTAACCTCACTTGTGCTTAAACGATGAGTATGACCTATGATCAAATGTTCTCATTTGGATCCTAAGTCAATATACTCATATATAGATGACCTAGTCATCGCCATTGCTTGATAGATGCTAGAATTGGTTGTGCATGTTTGACACATATTTCTTTTGCTATCTTATTGTGTGAGCATGTTGATGTGCATGTTTTCATCATTCGAGGACATCCATTTGTTGTTTTGATTGTCTTGGTTTTTCTGGCCAAGTGGATGTACAAGAATGCCTAAGAACCTTCTCTAGCTATCTATGCTTTCTTGTTTCAAATTATATTCTTGCTGCATCACAAAAATTGAACAAGTCATTTTCGGACCCTCCGGGTGAGGAGCACTCGGAGCCACCGATCTGAAAGGGCTGAACCTCCAAAACCTTCTAATTGATTTCGGTCAGACCAACCTACTCAAACTCGGTCGAACCGAAAGCATTTAGATTGATCTAGGCTTTCATCTCGGTGCTACCGATTAGACCAACTCGGTTGGACCGAGTTGCTGTAACTGCAAGCAGTTGCACGTCTCGGTGCTACCGATTTGTTCCACTCGGTGCCACCGACAGCACATGGGTATATATTCCCAGCGAACCGTGCGGTTGAAAATTTCTTCAAACGTCACGCGCTCGCGCCCCATTGCTGCCGCCCCTTTGGTCTTCGGATCGTCGCCGTCGTCTCCAGCGCGCCCTCGCTGCAGGATTCCGTTGCCGTCAACGGAAATCTCCACCGCCGTTGCCGCCGTAGAGAAACTCCACCGAGTTAGGGTGAGTTTCGATCCCTTTCGTGCTTCTCTTTTCCGATTCAATGCACGATTGGATTGCCTGTAATCTTGCCACGAATGCAATCCTCTTTCCACCAGATTAGTTCGTTTGAACAAAATTCGAGCAAAAATTTTAGGGTTAGGTTTCCGCCGAATGCATCTCGGACCGACCGATTCTACATTTTCGGTCCTACTGATTTGGCCTCTGGCCATAGCACTAGTACATCTCGGTGCCACCGAGTTGTGCGAATCGGTGAGACCGAAAGTGAATCTCAGTGAAACCCTAGCATCTCGGAGCCACCGAAACCCATCTCGGTCTGACCGAAATGGCGTGCCATGTCTCTGTAGTGTGCTTCGGCGTCACCGAGATTACCAACTCGGTCCATCCGAACTGCATTCTGTGAAAACCTAGAACTAAAGTTTGAACTCAACTTTTTGAAAAACTATCTGCTTTTTGTGATGACTCATCTACTCTACCTATACCCATCTATTCACAGGGTCAGCTCAACAAGATGTCTGATGTAAGTGACAGTCAAAATAGGTCAGAGCAGCATGAAGAACAAAGTGAAGGATCAAGCCATAATGAAAGTTTCTATGAGGGAGAGAGAAGCTCTCCAGATCTTCCTAAAGCTGCAACCAGAACACGGAAGAAGAAAACCTCAGACAGTGAGGATGAGGACTTTGTTGCAAGTGAAACTACAACCAAGAAAAAGAGAGTAGTGCTAGCTAAAGAGTACAGCTCCAAGCCTACATCTGTCAAAGAGAGAACTGTTGTGAGGAAAGTATCTCAGCAGACAATGCAGAAGCCTAGTGACACAGAGGCAGCTGCAGGAACTAAGAAGAAGAGAGTAAGGAAATCTTTTGCCCGTGTGATTGGCAGACCTACTATGATGATTGAAGAGGAAGAACTGGAGGAGGATGAGCTAGCTGCTGCACCCCCTGCAAAAGCACAGAAGCTCATGTCTGATGCAATCAAGACTGCTGCACCTCCCAAGTCAAAGCCTAAGGCACCAGCACCCAAGAGATCAACCAGGAACATATCAGCTACAGAAAAGAACAAGGCCCCAGTGCCCGAGTCAACTGTTGATGAAGAGCCTCTAGTGCTCAGAAAGTTGAAGCCAAAGATACCAGACCATGACAACGCACACCCAGTAGCAGAAAACATGATGTTGAGAAAGGACAAAGGACTGCGTCAATGGAGATTGTCAGATCCTTATGCTATCAGAAGAAGGACTACTTGTGATTATCGTTTTCACACCCGTGAACAACAGGACTTTTATGAGATAGTTTTGCTTGACAAGAAGCCCATAGTCAGTGACATGAAGTGGGTGGACTGGAAATACATCGATGAGAATGAGGATTACTTTCCCCATGTCCATGAAAGCTTCAGGATTGCAGGTGTTGATGAATTTGTTGGAAAGAAGTTGACCAAGTGGAATGATGAGATGATCATGCAATTCTACTCTACTGCTCATTTCTATCCAGATGGCAGAATAGTGTGGATGACTAAGGGTATAAGATACCAGTCTACCATCTCTGAGTGGGCAAATCTTCTTGGTGCACCCAAGGAAGAGGAGGATGACATTGACATATATGCCAAGCTCAAGATGGATCACAACTCTATGGCCAACATGTACACTGCAATTCCTCAGAAAGATCTTGAAACACACAAGCTTGGATCAGTGAAGCATTTGCTACCAGGTCTGGCCACCTCAAACACAATCTTGCGGTACACCTTGTTACCCAAGTCAGGCGATGATAAGATGATTCGTGGCCACTCCATCAACTTGCTGCACTTATTTGATACTCCTCAGAAATTCAAGGTGATGAGCCTGATAGTAGAGACTATCAAGAGGACAGCAGCAGATCAGAAGAGATCGTGTGGTTATGCTCCACATATTCAGTTGTTGATAAATTCCAAGGTTGGAACCAGCACGTATCTTCTTGATCGAGAGCATTTGCCACTCCGTCCAGAGTTTGAGGACAACGTCATAGTGATGGATTCTTCGCATCCCACTTCTGCACAAGCTCAAGAGGAAATCCGCAAAGCCCAAGAAGCTAAAGCAGCTCAGGAAGCAGCAACTCCCAATGCTCCAATTGCGAATCTCAAGACACCAAAGGATCAAATGCAATATCTGCTTGAAGCCACTCTGAGGATTGAGCAAAGTCTGGCCAACCTCACCCAGACCCAGGCTAGTTTTGAGCGGATCATCGAGACCAAATTTCATGATTTGGATGTCAAAGTGACAGAGATTCAGACCACAGTGGAACAGCTGCAAGGAGATGTAGATGCTGTCAAGCTTGCCAGATCAGATGACAGTGAAGATGAGAGACCGACCACAGAGCAGTTTCAGCAAGTGCCTAGGGCTGCCAGGTCAGCTGCGATACCAGTTGTGGATCCACGGACCACATTATCTGCACCAGCCGCCACAGCCACAGCAGGTCTCCACTCCTCCAGTCTAGCAGTCATCAGCAGAAGCATTCGCGGACGCTCTCATCTCAACGCCATCTACGCACACCGGAGCAGCCAGCAGGAGGTCGCCTTCAGGAGCTTCGGAGGACCATGCCTAGAGAGCCGACTAGTGCTATACGATTCGAACTTTTTGGTACTTATTGCCAAAGGGGGAGAATTTGTATAGATCATAGGCTTCGAGAGAGAGAGAGTTTCTTGCTTTTGATTTGCTTCGAGAGTTTCATTTGCTACTTGTTTTTTTGATGCTACTCTGTTTTATGTGCGCTTGCTACAGTATTCTGTCGTTTATGCTTGTGAGATACTATGTTGATTGATCATATTATGCTTATCGTGATGTTCCATGTTTATCCTTTTCATTATCTTGTATGATCAATTACTTATGTTGGTGATGCATGCTTATTATTCCAATCTTATCATTTTGCGCTCTCCACCAAGATGTATGTGACATGGGAGAGTAACCCATGAGCCTAATCAATTGTGCATTTGCATTCAAACGCAAATTTTTTAATAATGCACAAATTTAGGGGGAGTTCTCGCTTATCACATACTTCTCAAAGCGATGATGTTTTTCATTTACTTAATAATCTGTCGAAGCTTTGATCTATATGTTGTCATCAATTACCAAAAAGGGGGAGATTGAAAGCACATTTGCTCCCTTGGTGGTTTTGGTAATTCATAACAACATATATCTCATTGAACTAATGTCCATTCAAGATTAAGATTTCAGGATGTTCAATGATTGGCATGGCATGGACTAGAGATGTGGACCCCTCAAAATGCTAAGGACAAGGATTGGCAAAGGATCAAGACTCTACATTTTTGGTTTAGTGATCCAAGATCACATTGAGTCCATAGGAAAGCCAATACTATTAAAAGGGGATGAGGTGTTGCTTAATGGTCCTTTTGCTCAAGTGCTTAGTGACAGTATTCCTAAACCCTCAACCACTATCTCTACTCCAAATATGTCCTAAACCTAAAGTCCAACTCGGCCCCACCGAAATTTCCAATCCGGCCCCACCGAGTTCATCCAAGACTTAGCCACTGCCAAACCCTAACAAATCGGATCCACCGAAATGGATCTCGGTCCCACCGAGATGGCCTTGCCAACTCTCTGTAATCGGTTGCATTCACTTCGGTCTCACCGAGTTATGCATATCGGTCTCACCGAGATGGCTTGCCAACTCTCTATTGCCTTATTGCTTCACTTCGGTCCTACCGAGTTGATGCAATCGGTGCCACCGAGATGAGGATTGCCCTAGCCATTGCACTTCGGTCCATCCGAGTTGTCCGTATCGGTCCCACCGAGATTCCTAACGTTCATATCTTTTACACAGTTCGGTGCTACCGAGATGATTGTTTCGGTGCCACCGAGTTGGGTCAAAAGTGTGTAACGGTTGGATTTTGTGTGGAGCCTATATATACCCCTCCACCCCCTCCTTCTCAGTAAGGAGAGCCATCAGAACGTGCCTACACTTCCACCATTCATTTTCTGAGAGAGAACCACCTACTCATGTGTTGAGATCAAGATATTCCATTCCTACCATTTGAACCTTGATCTCTAGCCTTTCCCAAGTTGCTTTCCACTCAAATCCTTCTTCCACCATAGCCAAATCTGTGAGGAGTGTTTGAGTGCTGGGAAGACTATCATTTGAAGCACAAGAGCAAGGAGTTCATCAACAACACACCATCTATTACCTTTTGGAGAGTGGTGTCTCCTAGATTGGTTAGGTGTCGCTTGGGAGCCTCCAACATGCTGTGGAGTTGAACCAAGAAGTTTGTAAGGGCAAGGAGATCGCCTACTTCGTGAAGATCTACCCCGAGTGAGGCTAGTACTTCTTGGACGTAAGCCATGGTGGAATAGACAAGGTTGCTTCTTCGTGGACCCTTCGTGGGTGGAGCCCTCCGTGGACTCGCGCAGCCGTTACCCTTCGTGGGTTGAAGTCTCCATCAACGTGGACGTGCGATAGCACCACCTATCGGAACCACGCCAAAAACCACCGTGTCTTCATTGCGTTTGAAATCTCCAATCCCTCCTTTACATACATATGCAATTGCTTACATTCCGCTACTATACTCTTAGAATTGCATGTGTAGGGTGATGCTTGACATGTACTATTGCTAAAATCTGCCTACAACTAAAATCTGGGAAAAGGTTAGGTTTTATTTGGTCAAGTAGTCTAATCACCCCCCCCCCCTCTAGACATACTTTCGATCCTACACCGCCGGTTTGCGGGATGTAGCCCGTAAACCCGTCCCGAACAGTCCTTCAAATCCGGCCGTCCCGTTTTTTTGTGGGATCTCGAATTCGCGAGCCCATTTCCTCCATATTTACGGGATTTCGCCCAAGTTTGCCGGCCCCCCTTTCCGTTGGCGCGAAGGCATTTTCGCCGGCTTCAGTTCCCGCCTCCCGCGCCGCCGATGCCTCCAATCCCTTCTCCGACCTCGCCGTCCAGCCTCGCGGCGCCGGAATTCGACCGGAGGGAGTACCCGCCGCCCCCGGGTGCCCCATACCATGCGCCGACAATGTCTTCACCGCCGCCGCTCCGTCCGCCCGTGCCGGCAACGGCCCCAACTCCCCCCGCCGCTGCCCCAACTCCTTCCGCCTCCGCCATCAAGGAAGAGGCAGGGGAACCACATCGTCCAAGGCGGCGCGGCCGGCGCGGCACCACCGACCTTCGGCCCCTCTCTGATTCTACCCGCCAAGGGCCTGGGCGGGAGGAACAAGACCCCCTCCACCGGCCCGGCCGGTGCACGGACGAAGCCACCGAGGAAGAAGACGATCGTGACAAGGGGCCGGGCTCCTCCTATGCCTCCGGTCGATGACGGCATCTCCTCCTCCGCCGGCCACGCCTACAATGTGTTCGATGAAACGGCCGGGAGGTATAAACTTGTTCGTTTGCTTGGTTTCCTCTGGTGATCTATGCTTCGGCCGTTCGGTACACTTATTTGAGATTTTCCTGTCAAATTTTGTAGCCAAAATGTGCCATCCACATATACCGAGATGTTGGCTGAGAGCACGGTGGATTTGAGTGCCCCCCTTGGCGATTTCGATGCGTCTTACGTTGAGGTCGAGGCGGAGGTGAATGAAGAGAATGCCGGTGATGATGATGTGCAAGAGATCGACGAGGCCGACTACGATGCTAAGGTGAGGAGGACGGGCAACTACACAGAGACGGAGGATGTGTGCTTAGTTAAAGAATGGGAGAGCATCTCTCTTGATGCCGTGGTCGGCAAGGATCAAACCTATGGCAACTATTGGCAAAGAATCGAGGACAAATATCACCAAATGATGCCATTTTCTTCCGGCCGGACCTTGAAGTCACTTCAAGGCCGTTGGGACACCATCAAAAAAGCTTGCGGCTGTTGGAGTGGGTGCTTGGAGGCCGTGTGGAATGCACCTTCAAGTGGCGTCACTATTGATGAGTATGTGAGTATTTCATCGTCTTTGTCTCTTTGGCCGTGTTGATATGAAGAGCATGAGCTCATAGTTGTCTCAATGTTTGTTTGTAGGATCGCATCGCCAATGAGTACTACAAGCAAACCCCGGGCAACAACGGCCGGTCATTCAATCTTCACCATTGTTGGAAGTGGCTCCGGGATGATGAGAAGTGGAGGGTGAGGGACAAAGAAATCCCCCCCCCCCCCAAAGAAAGGCGTCAAATTGGAAGATGAAGATGATGATGATAGCGATGATGCACCAAGAGGAGGGCGAAACAAGGACAAACCGGATGGAAACAAGAAGGAGAAAGCAAGAGTGAAGAGGACCGCCGAGGCAATCACTTTGAGAGATCAAATTGGTGAGATGGCCAAGATGAAAGAGACCATGTTAGCAAAGCATTGAGATGCTAAAGTTGCCATGGCTGAGAAGAAAGAGAAGCACAAGGAGGAGAAGTGGGAGAAGAGGTGCAACTTTGAGGAGCGCAAGATCGCCCTAGAGGAGCAAAAGAGGAAGGACGAGAGGATCTCCGAGGAGGACCGGCTCATGATGATGAAGCCGGAGGGCATGGAAGCAATGGCAAGAGAATTTTGGGAGATGAAAAGAATGGAGATCATGCTACGAAGGAAGATGGAGCTTCAAAATCTTATGGCCGGTGGTGGTGGTGGGTTGGAGGGGGGTTTTCTTTCGGCAATGTTGGTGGAGGGTTCGGCATGGGTGGTGGTGGCTTCGGCATTGGTGGTGGTGGATTCGGCATGGGTGGTGGTGGTGGCTTCGGCATGAGTGGTGGTGCTTCGACAAACCATGTGAATGGTGGTGGTGGTGATGGTGGTGCTGTTCACTCTCCGGTCCAAGCTCGTGAGGACGGTGGTGCTCACTTTCCGGTTCAAGTTCGTGAAGATGGTGGTGCTAACTCTCCGGTCAATGTGGATGATGGCGATGGAGGTGCTATGGGCGGTGTTGGTGGTGACGTTCTTCGCCACAATGAGGATGTTGCTTGATTGCTCTATATCATTTGAGCATCTTTTGTCTTGTTTTATCGCACATTTATGAGCCTAAACTTGATAACTCGTATGTTGCGCATGATTTTGGATGTGATGAACTAGTATGATGATCAATTAGTGATGTATATATATGATGATGAACTAGTTTTTATGCACTAGTGATGATGAACTTGTCAATATTTGCCTATGATTGTATTTGCGGGACCGCGAGCCCTCCGGCGCGGAACAGATCCCACAAACGCGTCCCGCAAAACATTTGCATGACGGGTTTACGGGAACTGTTCCGCCAGAGGGCTCGCAGTCCCGTAAAAAAGTTTTGCGGGAGCCCTCAAACGAGTTTTACGGGCCGGCCGGTTGCGGGATCTGCTAGAGATGCTCTAAACTCGGCAAGCACCCAGATGGCCGCGAGCGAATTCATTTCACTGGAGTTGAACTGGTGTGCAAGATGCTGATTAGACGACAGCAACGTAGGCACAACTGGTGTCCGTCGTCGGAGTTAGAGAAGGCAAGTGCGTGGTTGCCCGGTAGACCAAAGGTGACTGGGAGGTTAGAGCATCTATAGTCGGACTTGGCAAATCTGGCCCCCTATACGCCCACGGGTGCATCCGTGGACAGCGCTGGGTGACCTCTTATATGGGCTGTCGCACATCCGCACATCCACACATCTTAAATGCGGAGCCTCAAATCCATGCAATTCATGAACGTCCATCATACGTTACAAATTTTCTGAATTCAACAGTTCGAAACAAAGCAAAATAAATCATAGTTCAACAATCCGGACATGCCAAAATGAAATTAATGTCCGAGCATGACGGATGACTCGCTTGCTGGCCGGATCACTCGCCAAACGCCATCCATGCCGCCTGATCCGAGGCCATCCTTGTGTCATGCTCCGCCTGCTCCGCCTGCATCCGGGCCGCATCCTCCGCCTCTGCCGCAGCCGCCCTCGCCGCCTAGTACTCCCTAGGGTCGTTGATGTCCTTCTTCTTCTCCGCAAGCCACTTCTTTGCATGCTCATCCAAGAGGGTTTCGTCCGCCAACATGATTTTCGCATCCTCCGCGTCCCATGTGAGTTGCAACCTCTCCTTCTCAAGCTCAATCTCTCCAAATGTCTTGGCCTTCACGAGCTCCCATTTGATCGCCGTCTCTTGCTTCACCAACTCGATCTTCTCCCTCGCAATTTCCAGCTTCTTCTCCGCCCTCTTCCGGTCCCAATCCATCCTCTCCTTTTGCGCATCCAACATGAGCTTGTACCTCTCCTCTTTCTTGTTCTCCCTCGCCGAAAAATGCCCGTCCATGTGGAGAACATTTTTTTAGCTGCGGCGTCACGGGAGGCCATTGCCTCCTCCCACTTGTTTCCCATGACTTGCCGGTTATCCTATGGCATGGTGGCTCTTCCATTCTCGACGACAATATCTTCCTTTTCATTGTCCAACCCAATTAATTGGTGGGAGCTTGAGCCATCATTCCTCTCCTTGCCGGCGTTGAGATCGGCCACAAGTTGTGTCCACTTTGTCCTGCCATTCAATATGATCCAACAATGGCTAAAAGCAAATGGCTTCATCTCCGTTTCGTGATACATAGTGACCGCCACCGTCGTCTAGCAAACAACATATGTATGAGCACGAGAATGCAAAACAAACAAGCATACGGAAATGATGACAAGATGTAGCTTACGTGAGTTGCCACTCCCATCCCACTTTGAGGGCGACCGGTCACTTGTGACTAGTACCCGATGTACTTGTTCACTTCCCCTTGAATGATCCCCCATCGATGTTGGAGAGATGCCACATTGCGGTTGGTGATGATAGGACGCGGCTCCACATATTCCTTTTGTTCGTGATATCCCATTCAAATCTTCTCTCAATACTTGTTCCCCTTTTGCTCGGTGCCACATATTGGATCCATTGTTGTGGCCAACCAAGCTTTGACCAACAAGATATCCTCAAAAGTTGAGAATGCCCACTGGTGCAACGACGTGCTATACAAATGGTTTTTAACCCCTTTCCGCGACAGAGTTTTAAACCGTCGCCTTGCTTGTGTGTGCGATAGGGGGGGTCCATCCCACATGACCTAGAAACCATCGGCGATAGGGAGCGATGATGTAGACGCTCTGTCAAATGTAATCGTATGCGATGCAGGAACATATCGCACACACTATATTCTCGCACACGTGTGGGATTGGTGATCAATTGCCCACGTCTCTCACGAGTCAAACGTTTCTAATTGCGCAGGAAAACCAAACGGTGTTTGACATTCAACCATTTGCGAAACATTACCTAAGCCACACGGGCCATCATAGAAACTGTGCGCGATATGTGGCCCATCGCACACGAGTATTCTATGGCAAGTGTCTGCCATGCATGACATCATCGCACACGTTTCCTGAAAGATTTACAAGCGGGATTGGATTTTGCATCGGGCACAGTTTCCTCTAAGCTCATGTGTGTGATAATGTGCTATCACAAACGGTCGAGGAGCCCCTACACACACGTAGAAGTACTACAAATCGTCTGCGATTTGTTGTGTATCACCAACGGTTCAGTTCATATCTCGTGTGCTTTTCCTGTAGATCACAGGCGGTTGCGCTACGAATGGTGTGTGCTTTTCGTTTTGGATCCCACACGCTCAGTTACTTGAAACCGTGTGCGCTTTAATATGGCCAGGTTATGGCAAAATATCGCATTTGAATCATCCTGCAAAAAGCAAATTCGCCACAATATGCAATTGAACAAATAGTGTCCACAGGAAGAACATTCATCAAAATTCGCCACAATATGCAACTGAACAAGTGCTAGCTAAATTCCACAGATGTATTGACATATGCAGTACATAATCATAGAGTACGAAATACGAAGACCTCATCACATGGAAAGCAATGCATCCATGCACATATGTTTATCTGCTAACACTAGCTGAATGCATACTCATTGTTGGAGGAAAAGCCTTGTTGAAATCTTCATGATCATCAATGGGCTTGATGTAGTAATTGAAGAAGAACTTGCTCATAAATCTCCTAACAACTAGCAATTCACCAGCGGGGAGCGATTCAGGGGTCATCGGTTCAAAGATGAGCTGCAGGATTTTTAGTTCAGAATGTGCCATACGTGTGGAGTAGAAGATAGTAATTAAGATACAGACTTACTGGTACTAAAGCGACCACATCGTTACAACAATCAGTAGATTTGCAGATGGAGATCATGTGTCTACAAACATAGTATCCACAAAGGTTGGTCCCTTCCTGTTGTTGAGGACACTAAATTTTTTTGTACAAAATTAGTCATGTATTTTCCCTATTAGGAACGATCTCATGCTGCAGAGGTAGTTGACGGTCGAACTTGCCCCCTCCTTTAGTTATGTAAATTGACAATACACTGCAAATGAAGATGAATTTTCACATACTCAATTCTTGAACCAGATATGAATACAAATTTCAATATCAAAGAATTCAATACCTATCCATGAATTCCTGAAGATGCGTCAGATCCTGAGGCCTTATTGACTCTCTGAGAGAATCCAGGTAGTAAACTGCGTTGTGCTTTGGAACAATGACTAACAAGATCCAGTGCTTGCTACAGATTAAGAAAACCATGAACTTACGAACTATGTCGAAAACTGAACGACAATCAATGTATGCGTGGTTGTATATTTAACTTACCCTTCATGATATGGCCAGAGAAATAATTCTGCATACTCCATGAAATGCAAGGTACTGGCGACCTGTTCTATGGCCTTGCCACGTTGTTCATTGGTCCCTTTTAAAAATGTGCCATCTGCTAAATCAGCATCTATTAAATACGCTTTCTCCCTTAGTGATCTCTGCGCGATCAATCCCCTGAGAGGAATACAATACAGTTAGCTTTTTTCATTTACAACCTTGTATGGAGAAGTTGATCAGAGTTTGTGAAGTACTTACAACATCAAGCATTTAACAAGAGTGGCAGCAAGCATATCAAAGTTGAAGAAGAGATGAAAGTCCTCGGATTGCACACTGATGGTACCCTGATCGTGACAGAAATGCTTCTGTCGTAGTGGACTTGAAGAATCTTATGACCTTCTGACATTTTCTCCATGCAATATTTATGTAATTGCGGCAACTGGAACTGCACTCCTCATAGTATTCGCCAACAAGAAATGGCTGGCCATGGACGTACTTGTGTGCTTCAAGTACGTGTGCTTTATTATTAGAAAGTATCCTCTCCAATACTCCATCGGGCAAGCTGTCAGAACCAGTATTACTCACCGGTTCGAGCAACTTGCTGGTAATTTGGTTCTGGGCAAAGAGTCTTTGTAGTAAGAGGCTATGGTTCTCACCCCTCAGTTTCGGGGGCCGCTTCCTCGCAGGCGCGACCGTGCCCGCTTTCTGCTTGGTACTTGAAGCACTTCTGGTGCGAGTGCGAGGTCTGGATGAATGAACGACAGACTGCTGAGCAGACGGTGAAGCTACGACGGACTGCTGAGCAGACAGTGTAGCTACGCCAGACTGCTGAGCTGGCGGTGCTGCTGTGACGGACTGCTGAGCTGTAGGAGCAGAGGCATCGAACTACTGACCAGGCATTGAAGCTATGTCAGGCTTTTGCGCAGGTGGTGCCAACGTGTCGGTGTGCTGAGGAGGCTGTGCCAACGCGTTGGTTTGCTGAGCAGGCAGTGCCGACGCATCGGTATGCTGATCAGGCGGCTGTGAACTGCCAGACTGATGAGCAGGCGGTTCCAGACCTTTGGGCTGCTGAGCAGGGGGTTCCGAAGCATCGGACTGCATAGCAGTCCGTTCCGCTGGGTTGGTCTGCTGGGCATGCGGTGCCGATGTGTCTCCCCCAGCCGCTTCAGTGACCGGCATCTGAACCGGTGGTGTGTCTTCAGCACTTGTAGGCCTTACCACAAGCTGCTCATGGGCGGACGATGACATGGCCTGTACGACAGGAAGTCGGGCGGGCTGACCACAAGTTGATGTGTCAGCTGTCGGATTATGATTATTAGGTTCCTCGGGGGAAGCACGTGAGAGCTGATATGGCGAGAAGAGAGTCACCGGTTGAAGGGCGACATTGGTTTCTCTTGGGGTGGGGGCTTGAGGGATCTCATCCATGAAGTCTATTTCCTTTCGTGGCCATTGGATATGATTTAACAGTGTTTATCCCAAGGTCCTCTGCTCATCAGAGTCCCCTAGGACATTCTTCATGGCAAATTCACTAAATCCAGGCTTTACTTCAGTCACGTAGCACTTCACACAGCCCGGCTTCAATGGCACATTATCCAACAAGAGGCTCCCATTGAGGGTGTCCCGGACTAGGGGGTACTCGGGCTGCCGGCCTGTCTCTCATAGGCCGGACTAATGGGCCGCTCTTAACTCATCAAAGGAAGGCCGGATTGTAGGTGACCCCGTGCACCAGAAGGAAACCTCCGAAGACTTGGCGTCTCCTCCAAGAGATGTTTAGCGCAGCCGGCATGTTTATCCCCTGATGGCAACCGACCATATGTAACCCTAGGTCCCCCTGGTGTCTATATAAACCAGAGGGTTTAGTTCGTAGAGGAGGAGAACCATTATCATCATACCCACTTAGGGTTTAGTCCATCCGATCTCGAGGTAGATCAACTCTGTAATCATCATACAAACACATCAATACAATCAAGCAGGACGTAGGGTTTTACCTCTTCGAGAGGGCCTGAACCTGGGTAATCGCTGTCTCTACGTTCCTCGTTACCCATTGACTCCAAGATCCATAGTTTAGACCCCCTACCTGAGATCTGCCGGTTTTGGTACCGACATTGGTGCTTTCATTGAGAGCTCCACTGTTGGGTCATCAAGGATCAATGGCTCGCCTAGTCATCAGCGACGGCGTCCACAGCGGTGACGTCTTCGTCCCCGGACAGCTTTTCGCGTTCGGCAGCATCGTGCTGCACGCCAACCTGATCGGTCATCTAGACCAAATCGGCAGTTTCGCCCTTGAGCAGGAAGTCAGGTTTGGTAACCTAGAATACGTCGCCGACTCTCGGGGCAATCTGATCTTTATCAGGTTCTCAGCTTTACCTGAGGAGCCTAGCGACTCCGAGGCCTTAACCTCGGATCTTCTCCCCAGCACCGTCTTCGGGTCGGCCTTCAGTTCGGATCTGGCCTCGAGTTCGGATCCGACCTCAGCGCCCGAGAACCAGGGGTCAGCCTTGGCCGAGCACACCCCCGGCGCAGGCACACCGGAGTTCAACTCCAAAGGATGCCCAAGGATGAATCCGGCGGGCCTCTCGCTTTTAAGCGAGACGTTAGGTCAGATCCAGAAGATGAGTATCGCGGATGGCCCGTCCTCAGTCCATGAACAGATCGGACTCGAGGCCAACCGCGGGGAATTTTATGTCCCACCCACCACCCACTTAGTAGCCACTGTCGAAGACTTAACCGACATGTTGGACTACGCCTCCGAGGAGGCTGACGACATGGACGAGGATATCGAGGTCATGCCTTATATGGCTCCCTCCCTTGCCACTCCCAACACCGGAAAGTGGACCACCACCTCCACCTATGATGTTTACATGGTCAACACCCCCAAGAAATATGGTGACGGCCCTGACGAGGAACCGCCCAAACGCCGACGAAGGCGATCCAGGGGGCGAGGAAAGGGCAAGGAAAGCAACACAGGCACAAACGACACCGAAGATAATGACACTCCGGACAACATGGGGGAGCTCGGCAACAACACCACCCCCGAACAGCACCACGGCGCTTCTGAAGGGCACGAGGACCAGGGTAACCCTGAGGACCCCGAGGATTCCGAGGACAGCAACTACCTCCCTCCTTCCGAAGAGGAGGACAACCTCGGACCCGAGGATTTCGTCATCCCTGAGGACCCCCTGGACCAGGAAAGGTTCAAGCAGCAGCTCATAGCCACTGCCCGAAGCTTGAAGAAGAAGTAGCAGCAGCTAAAAGCTGAACAAGATACCCTTAACGACAGATGGACGTTGGTCTTAGCAGCCGAAGAGGGCTTCGACAATCAGCGCCAGGATCAATACAAAAGTTACCCACGCGGCGTTTGCTTCCGTCATTTGAGGATGAGGCCCTTGAGCCCATACCCCCAGATGAACTCAGACAAACCAGCCCGACCGCCCCCTCGGGGACGAGACAGGACGGCTGGAGAAGCCGAATACCCACACGCGCCCCCTCGCCGGGCGGGCAAGGAGCCGGTTCAACCGGATGACCCATATGATCTGCGACACAACCTAAACACCAGAGGGATACAATCAAGATCCATTTATGGATCCAGAGGACACACGCCCGCTGGACGGGATGGATACCAAGCTTGGCGCGACAGGAATGATAGAACCCGGGAGCAGCACCGTGCTCGGATGATAACCGATCTCCGGCACGACGTGGCCCGGGTCAGGGCGCCGCACACCCAATGTGTTTCACAGATGAGGTGATGTAGCATCAGTTCCCCGAGGGGGTTTAAACCCGTAAACATAGAGCAGTATGATGGGACAACTGATCCAGCTGTGTGGATCGAACATTTCCTTCTCCACATTCATATGGCCCTAGGAGATGACCTCCATGCCATTAAATATCTGCCATTAAAACTTAAAGGACTGGCAAGGCACTGGTTGAACAGCCTACCCGAAAACTCCATCGGGAGCTGGGAGGAGCTCGAGGATGCATTCCGAGCCAACTTTCAAGGCACCTATGTTCGGCCGCCAGATGCCGACGACCTGAGCCATGTTGTTCAACTACCCGGGGAGTCAGCTCGGCAATTCTGGAATCGGTTCTTGACTAAGAAGAACCAGATCATTGACTGTCCGGACGCTGAGGCAATCTCCCCATTCAAGCACAATATTAGGGACGAATGGCTCGCTTGCCAGCTCGGCCAAGATAAGCCGAGAACAATGTCAGCCCTCACCTCCCTTATGACCCGTTTTTGCGCGGGTGAGGATAGTTGGTTGGCTCGTAGAAGCAATCATCCCGATGACCCCGGCACCTCAGAGGCCCGGGACAGGAATGGTAAACCCCGGCGCAACAAGAATAATAAGCACCGACACACAAACAATGGCAATGAAGCCGACGACGCAGCAGTAAACACCGGGTTCAGTGGCTCTAAAGCAGGACCACGGAAGAAACCCTCTAAAGGGAACCGGGACGGCCTGACTGCACTGGACAGAATCCTGGATAGGCCCTGCCAGATCCACGGTACCCCGGACAAGCCCGCCAACCATACCAACCATAACTATTGGGTAATCAAGCAGGCCGGCAAGCTTACAGCTAAGGAACAGGGCAATGGTCCCCACAGCAAGGACGATGACGAACCCCGCGGGCCAAACACTGGAGGCCAAAAGCAATTCCCTCCCGAGGTAAAAACCATGAACATGATTTACGTCACGCATATACCCAAGAAGGAGCGGAAACGCGCACTTCAGGATGTCTACGCCCTAGAGCCGGTGGCCCCGAAGTACAACCCATGGTCGGCTTGCCCGATCACTTTCGACTGTCGAGACCATCAGACCAGTATCTATCATGGAGGAACGGCGGCTCTGGTACTCGACCCCATCGTGGATGGATATCACCTCACCAGAGTCCTTATGGACGGAGGCAGCAGCCTCAACCTGATTTATTCGGATATAGTGAGGAAGATGGGAATCGACTCGTCAAGGATCAAACCCAGTAACACCACCTTTAAAGGTGTAATCCCAGGCGTCGAGGCACGTTGCTCGGGATCTGTGACCTTGGAAGTAGTCTTCGGTTTGCCCGACAACTTCCGCAGTGAAGATTTAATCTTCGACATTATTCCTTTCCGAAGTGGTTACCACACACTCCTTGGCCGGACAACGTTCGCCCGCTCTAATGCCGTCCCGCACTACGCATATCTGAAGCTCAAGATGCGAGGACCGAAGGGTGTTATTACCGTCAACGGTAACACCGAGCGCTCACTCCGAATAGAGGAACACACAACGGCTTTAGCCGCCGAAGTCCAGGCCACCGAAGAGGCGTCGAAGGCCCAGTCTACCATCAAGGCACTGGACGCACGCAAACGCGCCCGAGCTACGGCCTCGGTCCCGAAGCACTCCCGTGCTCACCCTAAATAGGGATACGCGCCCCATAGCATGGCCTACCCAGCCGCAAAATACGTACCTCAGGTGCACAAATTCGCGCTCAAAATTCCATGGACAGCTGTGGGGGCAAACGACTCAAGGGCCGAGAGCTCGGTTCGACCGAGCCACGGCCAAAGATGTTCCCGGAACACTATTAAATAACAGGCACCATCTAGGGCCTGACTAGCATCAAGCAGGTACCTCGCGGCGACCTCTCAAAACCCTTTCCCAAGGGCTCGTCCACCGAACATTATTACTTCCGCCAAGCATGCAGTCGACGACTCCAATAACACAGAAGCTTCATAAAGAGCGAAGGCGCATACGTGCGGCAGGGCGCAGTAGGGACGTCAAACCACTCATGAAGGCCCTGTGTAAACCTTTTCTCTGATGTGTTTATTTCTTAAAGTATCTGTAAAAGTTACATTGGCAGTTCGGATTGTACGGATAGACATCACGAATTCAAAGGAAATAAAGGCCATTTTTCTCCGGTCATACTGCAGTCAATTATGTTGCGTATTCCTTTCCGCTTTCTAGGCCGAAGTAAACTATTATGATACATTCCTTTTTTAGATGTGATCGGCTAATAGACCGGGGGCTCGACCATAAATCTTGCCCCAAACATCATTCCAGCACCAATTTCATTACATGTGCTCGGCGTCATGGATATTGCATTATATGAATCAGTTCCGAATTATGTCTCTGGTCAATAGTTGGGTTGCCCGGCTCCTGTGTTTGCCCTCTTACATTCCGCATTGTTCGGCTAGGAGGGTAAAGGGAGAACCACTGCGATTGTACTTCTAGCTAGCCTGGTTAAGTACCTCAGTGGAGAAAGCCGAAAACTGACTGTCATAATAAGCGAGAACTGGTCGGCGATCCGATGACAAGTGTTAAACTAAAAATCGATGGAGGTTAGTCCGTGTCAAACGAAGGGTTCGCTGTTATAGGAACCAAGTGATAATGGTATCAACCTCGGTATGCCCGGATATCACATACACTGGGGGCTAGTCACCAGCCCCCGCAGTCAAGCTCCTATGGCTAAGTGAAAGCACTAAAGCCTCATAGTCCGATTGCCTCGTTTTCCTTACACACAACCGCCTCCGGGCACCGAGACGTCGGCTAAGGGTTAAGGTGTTAATAAAAAACACCCCGTGCAGTATCTGCAAGGGGGCTGAAGCCGATGACTGGCAACTTTTAGTTTAAAAACGGCCGCACAGGAGTCAAAATAAACATATAAGGCATTATATTTACAGTCGACCAGTTGCATTTTAATAGCACAAAAGTTTCAACTCCTCGGATACAAGGAAAATAAAATTCATTCATAAATTACATCTTTTGAGCACTGGGCCTCTATCGCCCGAGCACCATCCATCATGATGGGAAAGTACTGCTCGGGGCGCCTGTGCTCCTTCCCAGGAGGCGGAGGTCCAGTGGCCACCTCAGCTAGCTTGATCTTCGGCCAGTGCACCATGGTCTTGCCGAAGGCCATCCGAGCTCCCTCAATGCATTCGGAGCTCTTCCAGGCATCAATCCGGGGCGTGGCGTCGTACAGCTTCTGCACTAAGCCGAAATAGCTGCTCAGCAGCGGCTCTGAAGGCCACAGCTTGACGTAGAGGTCCTTCATCGCCGGCTCCACCATCCGATGCAACTCCATCAGATGCTTCATCTGGTTGTTGAGGAGGGGAGGGTGTTCGGGCGCTTGAAATTGCGCCCAAAATAGCCTCTGCTCGGCACGACCCTCCTGGGTTGCAAAGAACCTAGCTGCATCTGATGCACTCCTCGGGAGGTCCGCAAAGGCGCCTGGGGAACGCCACACTCGCGTGAGCAAAGTGAACCTGTTACCACCAAAGATACTTTGCAGTAAGTATGGCTTACCATCCGCAATAAGTTTAACTTGGTGGAGTTCCTCTTGGTAGCCTCGCGCCTCCGTCCGTGCTTCCTTAGCCGCCGATCCCAGTGAGGTTAGCTCGGTGGCCTGATCCTTATTCTTCTGCTCAAGGACCTCACATTTTGTGACGGCATCCTTGAGCTCTTGTTGCACTTCAGACACTCTGGCCTCGTGCTTCTGGCTAGCGGTTTTTACCATAGCCAGTTTGGCAGCTGCCTGTTCGGCCGCAGCCTTCTGCTCCGCGGCTTCCAGCTGAGCTTTCCTCAGCTCGGCCTTGAGGTTCTCGACCTCCGAGGCAGCAGCTGCAGTAATATCAGTTGCACCCCGATTAGGTTAATTACTTAAACCTTACTTAAAAATTGCTGTAGTAAACAGTGTAGTTCGCACTTGCCTTGCGCCTCGTCGAACCGCTTATTCATCAGGCCGAGGTCGTGCTCGGAGCTCTTGAGCTTCCGATTCAGCTCGTCCAACTCCTCGGCGTTGGCGGCTGCCGCCGAGGATGACGCCTGCACATTACACTAAGCACATTAGGATCTGGGTTATCAATTTTCGATCCTCTGACTGGCCTTCTTCAAGCCAGCCTGAGTCTCGAGGGCTACTATGTATGAGGTTACATATTCATATAAAAGAAATTTTCTAAGGAAAAGACATTACATGGCCTACCTTGAAGCCTGTGAGAAGGCCGTTGAAGGCCTCCTTCAGTCCGTTGTCCACAGACCGAAGACTTTGCAACACCGTGCCCATCAGGGCACGGTGCTCTTCGGTGATAAAGGAGCTGGTTAAAGCTTCCTCCATCTCATCCGGCTACCCAGTCGAAACCCGCTCTGGAGCGGGCGGGGGTGGTGGGGGCACCTCGGCTCCTCCTTCTGTGGAGACCGGAATGGTTGGCCCCGGGTGCTTTAACAGCTCCGGAGCCACTCTCGGGGAGAGCTCGGATGGTCTGGGCTCCCCCTCTTCGTTCACCAGAAGGGTTCTCCCCTCGTGGTCTTCGGTGGCCGAGGTATGCACCTCGGCCATAACGGTGTTGCCGCCTCCCCCTGTGTGTGGCACGGGAGGGGTCCTCCTCGACAGAACCTCCTCGGCCTCCTCGATGATCGGATGAGGCGAGGCGCATGACTCGGTCCCGCTCTCCACCAGCGCGGCCGGTGGAGAATCCCCCTCCGAGACTCGATCGACAGGGAGGTCGCGCAGTGGGCTGCAATGTTAGAAGCAGAAGTGTGATCAATAGCAGACTTAGTTCGGCTAAAAATGCATAGGTGTATCTTAGGACACGTACCCCTGGGCCCGCGGTTTGATCCTGGGGGTCCTCCGAGGAACCTCTTCAGAGGCCTCAAAGTCCTCGGCAGAAGCCGAGCTGTCGTTGGACAGGGCCACCTTGGCCCTGCATGGTTTTTTAGGGACAGGAGGAAGCTGATCCTCCTCGGCGTCCTCGGACACCGCCCTCTTCCTTGTTCGGGAGGAGTCGCTTTCCTCCCCATCCTCTCCCTACTCCTTCTCCTCTTCTAAGGCGGAGGGGGCTTGGGTGTCCCCAGATCTTGTGCCCGGGGGTCCTTGGGAACGGAGGCCCTCTCTGGCCTCCTTCCTCTTCTCCTTCTTCTTCTCCTTCTTCTCTGGCGCCTCGTACGGCTCCTCGGCCAACATGGCTGTCAACAAGGCCGTCTTGGGGCCCTCGGGCAATGGGGTCGGGCTGTCGATTCGCTCGGCCTTCTTCAGCCAGCTCTGTGAAGGAGAAAAAAGAGAATTGAGTACTTTGTCAAAAAGGAACAATCCGAATACAAGAGTAAAACTTATCATACCTCGCGAGGGGAGTTTGCGGCGTCAAGGCCGATGTCTTCCTGCTCGGCCAGCCAGTCCTTCTGCGGCTTGAACAACACTTTCCACAACTGAGCGTGGGAAGTGCGGTAGAAGCTGAGCACGGTGGCGAGGTCTTCGGGCTTGTAGACCCACATGGGGGAGGCCCGGTCTTGAAAGGGGAGGATGCGGCGGCCAAGCATGATCTGGATCACGTTGGGTAGTTCAACCCCCCGCTCTATCATCTTGGATATCCGGCTCTGCAGCAACGCCACCTCCTTGTTTGACCCCCAGTCGAGGCCCTTCTTGGTCCACGAGACCAACCTCGTGGGGGGTCCGGATCTGAAGGCGGGAATCTCCCCCCAATCCGCGTTCCGTGGCTCTGTGATGTAGAACCACTCCTTTTGCCAGATCTTGATGGTTTTGATGAAAGTGCCCTCTAGCCACTCAACCTGGGGAAGCTTGCTGACCATCGCCCCCCCCCCGCAATCCGCCTATTGGCCGTCAACGATCTTCGGCTTGACATTGAACACCTTCAGCCACAAGCCGAAGTGTGGGCGGACCCGGAGAAAGGCCTCGCGGATGATGATGAAGGCCGAGATGTGCAGGAAGGAATTCGGGGCGAGATCATGGAAATTTAGCCCGTAGAAAAACATCAAGCCCCTTACAAAGGGGTGGAGAGGAAAACCTAGCCCTCGGATGAAATGGGGGAGGAACACCACCCTCTCGCCAGGCCTCGGCGTGGGGATGACTTGACCCACCTCCGGAGCGCGGTGAGCAACATCGGCGAGAAGGTAACCCACGTTCTTTAGCTCCAGAATGGCGCTCTCGGTGACGATGGAGGCCTCCCACTTGCCCTTGGACCCAGAGCCGGCCATGGCCGGATTGAGGGGATGGCTGGAGAGGTTCTAAGGAGGAAGAACAGATCTGGGCGCTGGAGCTCAAGAGATTGGGAGGGCAACGGCGAAGGAGGAAGTGAGAGCATGCGAAGGAAATGGTGGCCGCTCCCTTTTATGGACTATCGTAAAACCAAGGTTCCTTTTACTGCGCCGCAGGCCTCGCCGCTTCCCCGTATAATCATGCCATTATGCGCGCATGGGATAGCGCAAATCATTGATCATATCCCTTAAAAACAGGACACGATCTCCATATCGATGGGACGTGCCAATGGAGGAACCTCCTCGAACCACGAATCGAGTTTTCATAACCAACTCGTGGTCGTGGTAGGTCGTGACCCTTCGGCGAAAGTTGTCAGATGGGGTCACTGTTCACACCTATGCGACTGGCCTTCGGGGCTAAGTTATTGATACACTTTGGAGACCGAAGCATAATTCGGGGAACATATGGCTGGGCAACCCTTGAGGACTTGATTCAGAGGGGTTGCAGGCTTGACACAAGCACCAAAGAAGGGAAGGAACTGGTCCACAAAGCCGATAGTGTTCGGTATATACCTCGGCTTCGAAGACTAGTTCGGGGGCTACTGAGGGTGTCCCGGAATAGGGGGTACTCAGGCTGCCGGCCTGTCTCTCATAGGCCGAACTAATGGGCCGCTCTTAACTCATCAAAGGAAGGCCGGATTGCAGGCGACCCGGTGCACCAGAAGGAAACCTCCGAAGACTTGGCGTATCCTCCAAGAGATGTTTAGCATAGCCGGCATGTTTATCCCCTGATGGCAACCGACCATATGTAACCCTAGGTCCCCCTGGTGTTTATATAAACCAGAGGGTTTAGTCTGTAGAGGGAGGAGAACCATTATCAGCATACCCACTTAGGGTTTAGTCCATCCGATCTCGAGGTAGATCAACTCTGTAATCATCATACAAACACATCAATACAATCAAGCAGGACGTAGGGTTTTACCTCTTCGAGAGGGCCCGAACCTGGGTAATCGCTGTCTCTACGTTCCTCGTTACCCATTGACTCCAAGATCCACAGTTCGGACCCTCTACCCGAGATCTGCCGGTTTTGGTACCGACACCCATCCGGGGGGGGGGGGGGGGCAAACCCAGGCTGTTGCACATTTTAACGTACCTTCATAATGTATAAGCACGCCCCTCAGTCTGCCTGTCATTCCATATAGATCAGATATAACATCATCATGTGCAGCTGCAGTCTCAGTGTCGCTGGGGTCAGCTGATGCACAACTACTCTTGTGCGGTGTTGTCGCGCAATAAGCAGCATGCTCCATGCCCGCCTCCCCTCCCGTCTGCTGGCTATCTCTTGGTGTTAGAGTCTTCTGCATCATCATTGACTCCTCAATTTCCTTTCGAACTTTCGGATACATGTCCCTCGTCAACCTTTCGTACAAAACATTCTGCTTCATTTCACTCCTCGCTTTTTTCATGGTGAACATCTCTTTTTTGCTGAGTGTGAAAGCCCTCTTGTGTGGGACATTGACCTCTATACCCCTTGCACGGCCGGGGGGCTCTTTGGTTTTTGGAGCCACGGACAGAATGTCACATGGCCCTGAGTTCCTGTAGAACCTTCCAGCTGGGTTGTCAGAAGCCTTTAACAACTCGAGATACAATGCTTGGTCTTTTGAGTTTTCAAAGTAATAAGAACCGTCGTCACGCCTCCTTGCACGTGCCCGCAAGTAGTCCCTAGCACGATCGCCCCTAATTTCAATAAAGACCGGTTTACCACCCACATCTATTGCTTCTTTGTCCTCCTGGTCCCATATCGGTTTCATGCCGTAGTGTCCTACCACACCCATACAGTGGGGGTGCGTGTTCCTCTTCTGAAGTTCCGATTGCTTGGCATTCTTCTCAATAAACTCCTTAGTGGCCCTGACCCTTTTGAATTCTGCCCAGTCTGCCACTGTAATTTGGGGGGTATGCGGGGATTGGGTCCTTGCCTTCACTCAAGTACTTCTTGTACAACACGTGCTTCTAGTTTCTCCAAGCATCCCTGGCCTTCTTCAGTGCAGCGTGTTCCACCTGCATTCTCCACTCCTCTGGAACGTTGAAGTGATCCATGATCTCCCGGACTATCCTGTGCCGCATTTCTGTGTCAGCCTTCTGAAACCCCGACAGATTAATGTTGAGCCTTTCCCTGCCAACAAATCCACACACACTCCTGAACCTCGTGTGTGCTTTATCTAGTTTAGTTGGAGCCCAAGACTTTAAATCGATCTCGGTTACTTCATATACACCTTTAGGCTGGTTTGTGGGCTTTCTTGGAGCATTCTTCCGTGTCCTGACCAGAAGGGTGATTGCGGCAGCTCCATCCCATTCCAGATTACTTGATCCCAGATCATCTGCTGGAGACCTAGGGTTGTCGGACTCAAATGAAGTTACATCTTCTGAAGTATGAGTGGTGTCGCTGCTACTTGGCATCTACAGAGAACAGATGCGAAATTCAGAAAAGGGGGATAAGCATAAAGCTAACAACTTGGTAGCAAGTTGTCTAAACATGGCATGTAATAATTTGGAAAATGTATGGCTAATTTGTTCATTTTGTGTGACTCAGGCGCCCATGATCTGTAAATCGACAATAACTAATTGGAACAAATACAACTTATATGTACTAGTTAGAAAGGTAGATAATGAACATATATAAGATCTCCATTATTTTATAGCCAATTTGGGAACATACCGAATCAAATAGGAAAAGGGATCGCGAGGAAATAGGCCTCACCGCGATGGAGAGCAGTAACTGACAGGTTTTTGTGCAAACCCGGCAGGAGAGGCGAGGGTTACAGGATCGATATGCTCGAGGGCGGCTGGCGAGCAAACAAAGACTGTGAGGCGCGGGCAGTCGTGTGTTGGGAACGGCAGTGAAGGTAGGGTTGGCGCCGAAGAGCGGGCACATGACCGAGTTGAGCACGACGGCGCCGGCAAGGGTTCTGGTGTGGATTTGGGGAAGGGGGAGTTGGCGATGGGGTTTGGGTAGAATATGCAGATTATTGAGTGAAACGGGGGTGGGCGGTGGGGGGGATGTTGGCGGCTTCGGTGAAAAAAGTGAAAAAAGAGCGTCGGTCGCCGCGTGGAAAGGCCTATGCAAACGGTTGCATCTACGTACCCATGGGCACAAACAACATAATTTCATTTGAAATGAAGACGTGGCCTCATCGTTTCGCCTCGAATTTTTTTCCACGGTACGCAATCACCATTATACTCTGGTATTGATTTTATGTCGCGTTCCAGGTCTTATTTGCAATTTTTAAGCCATTTTTGCATTTACCATGCATTTAGTGCATATAAATCAAATCCCAACTGCAACTACATGTGGGTGTTGGCAAAGAAGGTCTGAAAAATCATTTGTGTGTCGCTTTGCGTGTTTTCATTCATTGTCCAAGGAACGGGAAGAATTTTCAAACATTTTAGCTGCAAGATGCGGCCACCGGCGTAGGGATTTTTGGTATTTTAATTACAGGAAATGCAGATGGTGTCCAAAAATCACGAAAATCAGTGTGCCACCGTGGCGTGATCTCAAGACCCCGTGGAAAAATTTTGGTACAGTTTGGAACAAGTTGCAATGATCTCCCCTTGGAAACGAGAGCATCTCACAAGAAGAATCATAGTTTCCAAAAGGAGACGTGGCAATTCGAACTCCAATCGGTGGTGACTTCACCGTTTCTCCTTAACAATTTTCCCACGGTAGGCAATCACCAGTATACACTAGGTTTGATTTTTTGGCGCATTTCAGAGCTCGTTTGGTATATTTAAGCCATTTTTTTGCATTTACAGGGCATTTAGTGCATATAAATAAAATCCCAATTGCAACTGCATGTGGTGATGAAAGGGATAAGGATTGCCGTTCGATCTGGGTGCGTCCTACGATGCAGACGCATGATCCGTGGGGTTTGGGTTCTGGCCAATCAGAACGCATGACTCACATCGTGCACATTAGGGGTCATTGGCCACTGTTTCGTGGGCACATGGCTTTCGTGAATGAACCGTGTGCTATTGGTAAACATTTGCATCAAGGAACAACATAATTTCGTTTGAAATGAAGACGTGGCAATTTTGAAATGAAGACGTGAGTTCATCGTTTCGCCTCAAAAAAATTTCGACGGTACGCAATCACCATTATACTATAGTATTATTTTTTGTCACGTTTCAGGTCTCGTTGGGTATATTTAAGCTATTTTTTGCATTTACCGGGCATTTGGTGCATATAAATCAAATCCCAACTTCAACTACATGTGGGTGTTGGCAAAGAAGGTCTGAAAAATCATTTGTGTGTCGCTTTGCGTGTTTTCATTCATTGTCCAAGGAATGGGAAGAATTTTCAAATATTTCGGCTGCAAGATGCAGCCACCGGCGTAGGGATTGTTGGTATTTTAATTACACGAAATGTGGATGGACTCCAAAAATCAAGAAAATTGGTGTGTCACCGTGGCGTGATCTGAAGATCCAGTGGAAATTTTTTGGTAAAGTTTGGCACAAGTTACGATGAATGCTCCTTGGAAACCGGAGCATCTCACAAGAAGGATCATAATATCCAAAAGGAGACGTGGCATTTCGAACTCCAATCGGCGGTGGCTTCGTCGTTTCACCTCGAAATGTTTTCCACGGTACACAATCACCATTATACCATAGGTTTGATTTTCTAGCACATTTCAGGGCTCGTTTGCTATATTTAAGCCATTTTTTGCATTTAGCATGCATTTAGTGCATATATATCAAATCCCAACTGCAACTACATGTGGGTGTTGGCAAAGAAGGTCTAAAAAATCATTTGTGTGTCGCTTTGCGTATTTTCATTCATTGTCCAAGGAATGGAAAGAATTTTCAAACATTTTGGCTGCGAGATGCGGCCACCGGCGTAGGGCTTGTTGGTATTTTAATTACAGGAAATACAGATGGTGTCCGAAAATCATGAAAATTGGTGTGCCACCGTGGCGTGATCACAAGACCCCATGGAAACTTTTTGGTACAGTTTGGCACAAGTTGCGATGATCACTCCTTGGAAATCGGAGCATCTCACAAGAAGAATCATAGTCTCCAAAAGGAGAAGTGGCAATTCAAACTCCAATCGGTGGTGACTGATACGTCTCCAACGTATCTATAATTTTTGATTGTTCCATGCTATTATAGTATCAATCTTGGATGTTTTATATGCAATTATATATCATTTTTGGGACTAACCTATTAACCTAGTGCCCAGTGCCAGTTGCTATTTTCTGTTTGTTTTTGGTTTTTTTGGAAATCAGTACCAAACGAAGTCCAAATGCCACGAAACTTTTTGACGATTTTTTTCTGGACAAAAGAGACCCTGGAAGCTTTGGGAGGATGCTAGAAGCCTCACGAGGAGGCCACAAGGCAACAGGGCACGACCCCAGGGGGGCGTGCCCTGATACCATGTGGGCCCCTCATGGCTCCTTTTGACCTAATTCCACTTCTATAAATTCTCAAATATTCGAAAACCATCAGAGAGCCAGACGAGAAAACCCTACCGCCGCCGCAAGCCTCTGTTCTTCCGTGATCCCATCTGGAGGCCTTTTCCGGTACTCTGCCGGAGGGGGAATCGATCACGAAGGGCTTCTTCATCAACCTTGCTACCCTTCCGATGATGTGTGAGTAGTTTACCACATACCTACGGGTCCATAGCTAGTAGTTAGATGGCTTCTTCTCTCTCTTTGATCTTCAATACCATGTTCTCCTTGATGTTCTTGGAGTTCTATCCGATGTAATCTTCTTTTGCGGTGTGTTTGTTGGGATCCAATGAATTGTGAGTTTATGATCAGATTATTCATGAGAAATATTTGAGTCTTCTCTGAACTCTTTTATGCATGATTGTTATAGCTTTGTATTTCTCTCCGATCTATCTGTTTGGTTTGGCCAACTAGATTGATTTATCTTGCAATAGGAGAGGTGCTTTGTGATGGGTTCAATCTTGCGGTGCTCAATCCCAGTGACAGAAAGGGACATGACACGTATTTGTATTGTTGCCATTAAGGATAAAAAGATGGGGTTTAATCATATTGCTTGAGTTTACTTTGTCTACATCATGTCATCTTGCTTAAGGTGTTACTCTGTTTTATACGTAATACCCTAGATGCATGCTGGATAGCGGTCGATGGGTGGAGTAATAGTAGTAGATGCAGGAAGGAGTTGGTCTACTTGTCTCGGACGTGATGCCTATATACATGATCATTGCCATGAATCCGTCATAATTATTTGCTTTTCTATCAATTGCCCAACAGTAATTTGTTTACCCACCGTATGTTCTGCGCTCGAGAGAGAAGCCTCTAGTGAAAACTATGGCCCCCGGGTCTACTTTTATCATATATTAAAATCCAAAAATACTTTGCTGCAATTTATTTACTTTTATTTTATTTTGCAATTTACCTTTTATCTATCACTATCAGAATTAATCCTTGCAAATAACCGCTAAGAGGATTGACAACCCTCTTATTTGCGTTGGGTGCAAGTGTTTGCTTTTGTGTGCGTAGGTGCTGCTAAAGGGGTTTTGTGTGGTTATCCTACTGGATTGATAACCTTGGTTCTTAATTGAGGGAAATACTTATCTCTACTATACTGCATCATCCTCTCCTCTTCGGGGAAATACCAACACAATCTACAAGTAGCAGTGACTTCACCGTTTCTCCTCAAAAAATTTCCCACGGTAGGCAATCACCATTATATGCTAGGTTTGATTTTCTAGCGCATTTCAGGGCTCGTTGGCTATATTTAAGCCAATTTTTCGCATTTATAGGGCATTTAGTGCATATAAATATAATCCCAACTGCAACTGCATGTGGTGATGAAAGGGATAAGGATTGCCGTTTGATTTGGGTGCATCCTACGGTGCAGACGCACGATCCATGGGGTTTGGGTTCTGGCTAATCAGAACGCATGACTCACATCACGCACATTAGGGGTCATCGGTCATGGTTTCGTGGGCACACGGCTTTCATGAATGAACCGTGTGCTAATGGTAAACCAGATTGCACATGTTCAGTTCATACATACTGGAATGAGATCAATTGAGTGTGCTAGCAACATATAATCATAAATAGTTCAAATTCATTGCTAGGGCTGACAACATATTAATCGTTCTTAGATTAACAGAAGGACGAGCATAAATCATAATTCAGTACATGCGACAGTTCTAATTGAACGAATTAAGTTGCAGAATAGACATAATAATTATTAGTGTTACGGAATAATTCCCATGTACATGGGGTTACTGGGATCATTAGGTTGACCCTGAATGGACTTAGGATTTTTGATGATTTTTAGCTTCTCTGCTTTGCTGTTGCGTGATCCCTTAGTTGGCAACTCAACAAATTGATTGTACTCGTCCTCATCAGCAACATTCTCGACGCCCAGTACCCTCCTCTTCTCAGACATCACTACATGGCAGTTTTTATGCAAGGGGTCTTTCACATAGAAAATCTTTATGATATGCCATCTTTGTGAGGTTAACATAGGTCTTCCTGTAATCATCAACCTTTACCTGACCAAGAGGGACCCATCTGCACTTGAATATGCCACCTTTACTTTCACGTAGTCAAGCTCCCAAATCTCTTCGATGGTTCCATAGTATACCTTTTTATCATCTTCGTCTACAGTTAGGCCTTCTATTCGAACAGAGCTGTTCTCATATGAGGTCTTCCCATCACGTTCTTCAGTGTAGAACGTGTTGCCATTTATGTCATACGCTTGGTACCTCATAACCTTAGGTGATGGCTTTTGTGCCAACCATGTTGCAAGGTCATCCATGGATCCACGTGCCAAACGAGCCTTTAGCCATCTGACGTAGTCCTTATTATGCTCATTGATCATGACAGCTAATGGATGCACAATGGGTAAGGAGCTTCATCGTATCTCCTCCATGTGTTCTTCAACATAAGCGTCGAGATCTGGGCTATTAAGCAGTACCGTCAATTGGGCTTTATCGGTCTCATCTCCAGGTGCACAAAATGCACCAGCAAGGACTGGCTTACCAGCCAGCCTTCCCTCGTGTTGAGAGTGGGGCAAACCTATAGGTCTTTGTTTTATGTATTCGGTGCAAAACTCAACAACCTCCTCCGCAGTATAACCTTGTAGGATGCTTGCCTCTGGATGACATCGGTTCCGACAATAGCGCTTCAATATTCCCATGAACCGCTCAAAGGGATACATGTTGCGAAGAAACACATGAGCACAATACTTTATCTCATCGACAAGGTGCATAGTGAGATGGACCATGACATCAAAGAATGACGGTGGAAAAACATCTCTAGGTTTGACAATATTCTTGCAATATCCACTTGCATAAAATCCAGCTCTTCAACGTCTACCACCTTCTGCTATAGTTTGTTGAAGAAATCACATAGATCAATGAGTGTGTTTCTTATGTCTGTGTCCATCATATTCCCAATGGCCACCGGGAGGATTTGTGTCAACATTACATGGCAATCATGTGACTTGATGTGCACCAACTTCTTTTTACCCGAGCTCACATCCACGAGACTTCTGATGTTTCCGGAGTAGGAAGAGGGTGTCTTAACTGACAACAAATAGTTGAAGAACTCTTTTGCTTCTTGTGGAGTGAAATTGTAACTCTGGCGAACGTGGAGCAATTTGTCCTCATCTTCTGCTTTAGTCATGCGGTTTGGTTGATCACCAAGCATATCAAGTCATGCACCGTCACCATCCTTTGTTTTGCCTTTAATCTTGAGCAGAGTACCAAGGATGCTTTCACAGACGTTCTTCTCTATGTGCATGACATCGATGCAGTGACATACACTTAGAACTCCAAGTAAGGTAATTTCCAGAACACTAATTTCTTCTTAAACACTTGTATCGTGGTGAAATCACGGCAAATGCCATAGGATGGCTAAAAGTGGGGGGCAGCGTGAGGACGCCGGTGGGTTCCGTAGGCGAGATCGGTACACACATGTGCGGGACACAAGACGTACCTAGGTTTGGGGCCCTCCGAGGGAGGTAACGCCCCTAGTCCTGCCGAATGTGGTATGATAAGCACAAGGGCTACAATGGTGCTCCTGGAGCTGTTGGGTGAAGGAGGAAGAAGGAGCTGGCTCTCCTTCTACCTCTCGTGCATAGGTGTGTGTGAATGAATCGAATAAGCAATCGCCCTCTGCATGGAGGGCTCCTGGGGGGTCTTATAGCCCGACCGCCTGGGTTACAATGGTAAATCTAAGTGGGGGAGAGGCCCTGCTGTCATCATCTTTAGTCGGCAGTGGGGCCCGCCGGCTGCTGGGGGCTCCACGGCACTGTGGTCCGTCGCCTCCTGCGTCACGGAGTGGTTGGCATCGTGGGGCTACAGTGCCACGCCGGGCTGACGTTGGTCACCCGGGTCAGCGGGGTTGGCGGCACTGTAGCCATGCTCGCCCGTCGTGGGCGAGCAGTCTTGTTGTACGGTTGGATGCGACGGGAGCTGACCCGTAGCCAACCGGCCTGCGGCCAGCTGGCCCGGCCATGGCGCCGTGCCCAGCCAGCCCGCAACCGGGGAGCCGGCTGGAGGGCCAGCCGGATTGAGGGGCATGGGCCGCCCCAATGTTTTGAAAAATGCTTTGGACTCCAGCGCCTACCCAGGGTCATCCCCCCGACAGTAGTCCCTGATACGTCTGCGTCGTATCTACTTTTCCAAACACTTTTGCTATTGTTTTGGACTCTAATTTGCATGATTTGAATGAAACTAACCCGGACTAACGCTGTTTTCAGCAGAACTACCATGGTGTTGTTTTTGTGCAGAAATAAAAGTTCTCGGAATTGGACGGAACTTTTTGGAGATTTTTTATGGAATAAATAAAAAATACTGGAGCCAAGATCCACTGGAAGGGGGCCACCTGCTGCCCACGAGGCACCAGGGCGCGCCACCCCCCTGGCGCGCCCTGGTGGCTTGTGGGGCCCACGTGGCTCCGTTGACCCTAATCTCAGGCCTATAAATTCACAATTCCAGAGAAAAAAATAAGAGAGGAAGTTTCATCACGTTCTACGATACGGAGCCACCGCCACCTCCTGTTCTTCATCGGGAGGCCAGATCTGGAGTCCGTTCGGGGCTCCGAAAAGGGGGATATTCCATCATCGTCATCATCAACCATCCTTCATCACCAATTTCATGATGCTCACCGCCGGGAGTGAGTAATTCCTTCGTAGGCTTGCTGGACGGTGATGGGTTGGATGAGATTTATCATGTAATCGAGTTAGTTTTGTTAGGGCTTGATCCCTAGTATCCACTATGTTCTGAGATTGATGTTGCTATGACTTTACTATGCTTAATGCTTGTCACTAGGGCCCGAGTGCCATGATTTCAGATCTGAACCCTTTATGTTTTCATGAATATATTTGTGTTCTTGATCCGATCTTGCAAGTTATATGCACCTGCTATGTGTTATGATCCGCATACCCCAAGGTGACAATAATTGGGATTCTTTCCGGTGATTACCATAGTTTGAGGAGTTCATGTATTCACTATGTGTTAATGCTTTGTTCCGGTTCTCTATTAAAAGGAGGCCTTAATATCCCTTAGTTTCCTTATGGACCCCGCTGCCACGGGAGGGTAGGACAAAAGATGTCATGCAAGTTCTTATCGCAAGCACATATGACTATATACGGAATACATGCCTACATTACATTGATGAATTGGAGCTAGTTCTGTGTCGCCCTAGGTTATGACTATTACATGATGAATGTTATCCAACATAATCACCGATCCAATGCCTACGAGTTTTTCACATATTGTTTTTACTAAGTTACTACTGTTGCTACTACTGTCACAATTGCTACTACTATTGCTGCTACCGTTACTATTATTGTTACTATTACTGCTACTGCTATCAAACTACCATACTACTGTGCTACTGATCACTTGCTACAGATATTTAGTCTCCAGGTGTGGTTGAATTGACAACTCAACTGCTAATACTTGCAAATATTCTTTGGCTCCCCTTGTGTAGAATCAATAAATTTGGGTTGAATACTCTACCATCAAAAACTGTTGTGATCCCCTATACTTGTGGGTTATCAAGACCTTTTTCTGGCGCCGTTTCCAGGGAGCATAGCTCTATTTGCTGAGTCACTTGGGATTTATATCTGTTGATCACTATGAAGAATCTGAAAGACGCTAAGACCAAGATCGTTCCCTCTAAGATGAGGGGAGGTAAGGAACTGCCATCTAGCTCCGCACTTGATTCACCTTCTGTTTTGAGTAGACTTGTGACACCACCACCTGCTATTAATTCTGTTATGTCGCAAGTTATTGATGATACTACTTCTGCTATTGAATGATACTTATGATGATGCTAGTACTATGCTTGATAATACTGTGCCACTTGGTGAATTTCTTGATGAACAAATTGCTAAAGGTAAAGAAATTGAAAATGTTGAAACTCTTGAAAACTATGATTCACCTATTATGCCTAGCTCTCCTACTAGAGTTGAATCGCCTGATGAACATATCTTTGATAGGGAGACGGCTAGAGCCATTCTTGCTTGTAATGATAGAGATGAAGTTATAAAATTGCTTGCTGAAATGAAAGAAAAATCTATGAGAGAGAGAATGAAATATGATCCAAAGTTTGCTTCCTCTCCCATATTTGTTACTGATAAGGATTATGAATTCTCTATCGACCCTGAGTTAATCACTTTGGTTGAATCTGATCCTTTCCATGGCTATGAAACTGAAACCGTTGTGGCACATCTCACTAAATTAAATGATATAGCCACCCTATTCGCTCATGAGGAAAAAATTCGCTATTACTATATCCTTAAGTTCTTTCCTTTCTCATTAAAGGGTGATGCTAAGAAATGGTTTAATACTCTTGCTCCTAGTTGTGTGCGTAGTCCCCAGGATATGATATACTGAAAAATATTTTCCTGCTCATAAGAAACAAGCTGCTTTACAGGAAATATTTAACTTCATGCAAATTGAAGAAGAGAATATCCCTCAAGCTTGGGGGAGGCTTCTCCAATTACTTAATGCTTTGCCTGATCACCCTCTTAAGAAGAATGAAATACTTGATATCTTTTACAATGGACTAACCGATGCTTCTAGGGACTACCTCGATAGTTGTGCTGGTTGTGTTTTCAGGGAACGAACTATTGAACAAGCTAAGGAACTATTGAATAATATATTGAAGAATGATAATGATTGGACACTTCCTGAACCACCGCCTAAACCCACTCCAAAGAAGAGGGGTATTTTATTTCTCATTCCTGAAGATATGCAAGAAGCAAAGAAATGTATGAAGGAAAAAGGTATTAAAGCTGAAGATGTTAAGAATCTACCACCTATTGAAGAAATACATGGTCTTAACACACCGCCACAGGTAGTAGAGGTAAATTCTCTTATAAAGTTTGATGAAGGTGATATTCCTTATAACAAACCTCCTAGTCAATGTTTGTATGAATTTGATAATTATATTATTAAGCAAGATCATTTCAATGCAAATGTTATGAAACAATTGAAACGAAATGCCTACATGATTGATCGCTTGAGTGACTTGTTGTTTAGAATTGCTAATGATGTCAAAGGTGTAGGTAAACATGCATCTATGGTTCAAACCCAGTTAGAACAAGTTGCTAAATCTCAAAGTGAATTACTCAATGAAATGAATAACAATATGAATGATCATGCTGTTAGAGTAATGACCAGAGGAGGTAGAATGACTCAGGAGCCACTTTATCCTGAAGGTCACCCTAAAAGAATTGAACAAGACTCTCAAAGAATTAATGTTGATGCACATAGTCCATCTAAAAAGAAAAAGAAAAAGAAAAATGATAGGACTTTGCATACTTCTAGTGAACCTGAGGTAGAAAAACCCTTAGAGGATAGTAATGATGTTTCTATTTCCGATGCTGATACACAATCTGGTAATGAACAATCACCTGATGATAATAATAATGATGATGCCCATGTGGATGCTCAACCAGATAATGATAAAGAACTTGATAATGATGTTGAAATAGAACCTGCGGTTGATCTTGATAACCCACCTCCTAAAAACAAACGTTATGATAAAAGAGACTTCGTTGCTAGAAAACATGGTAAAGAAAGAGAACCATGGGTTCAAAAACCCATGCCCTTTCCTCCTAAACCATCTAAGAATAAGGATGATGAAGAATTTGAACGCTTTGCTGAAATGCTTAGGCCAGTCTTTTTGCGTACTCGTTTGACTGATATTTTAAGGATGGCCCCTTATGCTAAATATATGAAAGACATTGTCACAAATAAAAGAAAGATACCTGAAGCTGAAATTTCTACCATGCTTGCAAATTATTCTTTTAAGGATGGAGTACCTAAGAAACTAGGAGATCCAGGAATACCAACTATACCATGCTCCATTAAAAGAAATTATGTCAAAACTGCTTTGTGTGATTTAGGAGCCGGTGTTAGTGTTATGCTCTTCTCTTTATATAAAAGACTTGATTTGAATAAACTCACTCCCACTGAAATATCATTACAAATGGCTGACAAATCAACTGCCATACCTATCGGTGTTTGTAAGGATGTGCCCGTTGTAGTTGCAAACGTTACTATCCTAACCGACTTTGTTATACTTGATATGCCCGAGGACGACAACATGTCGATTATCCTTGGTAGACCCTTTTTGAATACTGCAGGGGCTATTATTGATTGCAACAAAATCAAGGTCACTTTTCATATCAATGGTAATGAACATACGGTGCACTTTTTGAAGAAACAATTTCAAGTAAACGGTATTCATGTTATTGAAAAGACTCCGACAATTACTATTGGAAGTTTTCAACTCCCTCTTCCTACTGTCAAAAAGAAATATGAAACTCTTATTATTGGGGAGGTACACATCCCCGTTGAGGTAACCTAGTGTTTTTACGAAGGTTCTTCGGTTTCATGTTACTCGAAAATGGTTTGTTAATAAGACTTGATCAACCTTTTTAATGGATTCTTTTTGAGAGGCACGTGGTCGATGAATTTAATAAGCACAACCTTCTGCACCCACTTTTTGTTTTCTGCTATTTTTAGTTAAATGCAATAAAATGCCATGATTATCCTGTTTTCTGAATTATCCATGCAATAAAAAATGCCCAAAAATGAAAGTGCTCAGAATGATCTGAAATTTTTACATGAATTTTTATAGAATATTTAAGAATTTTTGGAACTAAAATCATACCAGGGGGATGCCCCAGGTGCCCACGATGCACCAGGGCGCGTCACCCCCCCGGGGCACGCCCTGGTGGCTTGTGGGCCCCACAGGGTCCCCCTCACTTATCCCTTCAGCCCACTTCATCTCTTACCTCTAGCAAGAATTCCTGGTAGCTCTCTCTCTCTCTCTCGTGTTCTTGCTCCCAAACCTGAGATTTTTGATCTCTTTGCTCAGAGCTCCGTTTCCGAAACTGTTTTGAGGGATTGCTACTTGGTATGTAACTCCTCCATTGCTCCAATTAGTTTTTGCTCTAGTGGATTATATTTTGCATAATTAGCTGCTCTTGGTGCTACTGAAAACGAGCTTGCATGTTGAATTCTTTGAGTTCCAAGTAGTTTGAATGTTTGATATAGCCTCTAGACATCCATATGAGTAGTTGCTATCAATCTTGTGAAGTTTTATTGACATCATTTTGTGCCCCAAAAATTTCAGAAATTGTTCATAGAGAAAATGAATTTCTTCCAGAGGAGTTCCTTGAAGCGGAACGCCAAGGGAGTCCTTGGGGACTCCTCGGACAGCGACCTCAACATTCCGCGTAGGACGGAGGTCCGGCCGTGCGAATGGCCGCACAATGCCTTCATGAACGAAGCCGGATTCTACCAAGAGTTCGCACAATTTGTTGCTAATGCCGGATTGACCAACTTCCTCGCAGATGAGTGTGACCAGCACCACATCCTTACAAATTCCTTTGTGCAAAGCTTTCATTTCCTGAATAGGTTCGAACCCCCTGCGGTGCACTTTGATTTATATGCTGAACATCATCAGATACCGCTTGCTGAATTTTGTGAGATATGTTTGATCCCCTTTGATGGGGAAATAAGAGAGCCTCGACCGGAGGAGTTCGAGGGCTTCCTCCGCACTCTAACTGTGGGAGAGGAAAGGGGCGTGTCGAAAGCCCGAGCCACTAGCTTGCAATTTCCCGCTGTTCATTACTTTGCTTTATTCATAGGGAAATGCTTGACTGCTAGAGAGCAAGGTGGTGCGCTATGTGCACCTGACTTTGCCATTTTACGCCGCACACTGCATAATGACAACACTCATAACCTGGGAGCTATCATTGCACGCCGCCTGCACACTAATAGGACTAAGGGTAAAATTCATGGTGGTATTTATGCTACTCGCTTAGCGAGATGTTTTAATGTTAACATACGGCCACATGATTATTTGTTGCCCAGAGTTTACTTAGATCACCAGTCTATGAGGGACCACCACTTTCTTGATGCTCCTGAGCCTCCTCACCACATTCGTTATAACTTGGTTTTTAGTGAGGATACTCGTGATATTATTCCGTTGCCTGCACCTGCCTTGTTTGATTCTCATGCCAGGAACGGATATACTATTATGCCACCGGACATCGTTGCTTACCGGAACACATTGGCAGCGGTAGAGGATGAGGCCCAGGATTGGGACGCTCAGGTGCCGCCGCCTCAGCACTTTCATATGGGACCGGATGGCTACTACGGATGGCCGTAGACCAAGCTATGCAAAAGCCTAAGCTTGGGGGAGTACGTATCTCTCACCGACATTACATTCATGTCCACATATTCATTTCAGTTGTCGGTGTTCTTCCTTTTTCATTGTATGATCCATGTTAGTTTTATTTTCTCGCTTTCTTCTTGTGTGTTTGAAAAACTTTGAGAAAATCCAAAAACATTTCTCACTTCTTTTCGGTTTTTCTTTCTAACTTAATTAGTTGTAGTATTAAAAGAAAACCCAAAAAGATTTCCCGTTTCTTCTTTTGCTTGTTGGGAGCTTTCCCGTGTAAATAGTTTTTCTCGTTTTTGTTTTGTCTTCTTTAATTTGCTTCCTTCAAGAAAAAACTAAAAACTCCAAAAATATTTCAGTGTGTTTCTCTAAAATTCTTTTCTTTTGTTGAGTCATTGTAAGTAGAAGACCACGATGAAAATGTTGAGTGGCTCTCGTATGCATCATTGTTGATCTAACAAAGAGCCCATATTACCTTGTCTTCTCCTTTGAATAAACTGTTTGCAGATTCCAGCTTAGTCCACGGCACACTTGCACTATTATTATTTTCATATCATTCGGTCGTGCAAGTGAAAGGCAATAATGACGATGATTTGATGAAGTGACTGTGGTAGGGAAAAGCGGGTATGAACTCAACTTGTTTTTGTTTTTATAAATATGTTTAACTCAGTATCCATGATTCAGTATATTATGATTAAACATGTTTATGATGACAATTAGAGATTATAGTTGTTCATGCCATGCTTAAGTAGCTAGGAGTGGATAATGATTTATCTTGGGTGTCAACATGCATTAAAATATTCATGATGTAGTATGATGATATGGTATCCTCCGCTGAATGTTTCGAGTGGCTTGACTTGGCACATGTTCACGCATGTAGTTGATTCAAAACCAACATAGCCTCCACGATATTTATGTTCATGGTGCTTATATCCTACTCATGCTAGTATTCAATGTTGATTATTCATAATGCATGATTATGACCGTTTTTGCTCTCTAGCTGGTCGCTTCTCAACCTATTTGCTAGCCTTCGCCTGTACTAAGCAGGAATACTGCTTGTGCATCAAAACCCTTAATCCAAAGTTATTCCAGATGAGTCCACTATATCTACCTATATGCGGTATTACTCCGCCGTTCTAAGTAAATTTGCATGTGCCACCTCTAAATATTCAAATGAACATCTATTTTGTGTGCCCGTACCACTCATGGAGCGATAGGAGGCGGTCAGTATCTTCCATGCTAAGCGGGTTATTCTCATGATGAGTGTTTATTCACTTGTCCTTGCATGAGAGGGGCTGGTAATCGGGATGCCCAGTCCCATGATTAAAATTGCAAAATAATAAAACAAACTCCCCCGGAAAGTTGTTGGTATGGAGGGCACCTGAGGATTCGGCTAGCCATGGCTTGTGTTTGTTGGTGGAGGGGGAGTAAACTTTACTTTACCGCTTGGGAACCGCCGCTAATGTGTTTAGCATGGAAGATATTGAAAACTCTCGGTCGTGACGTTGACAGGAAAGGCATACCTCCCAAAATTATATTTATCTCTGATTTAAGCTTTGAGCTCTGACACCTCTGCAAATCCCTGCTTCCCTCTGCGAAGGGCCCATCTATTTACTTCTATGTTATTTTACTTTTATTGTTGAGTTACCATCTTCTCAAATAAGCACCAGTCCTGAGAGCACTATTGTCATTCTCATGCATTGTGTATAGTTAATGTTGTGTGCATCATGACTGGATCTCTTTTACCATGAATTACAATGTTTAGTCGCTCCTTGAACTTTGGAGGTGCTCTGCATTTATGTTTTGCGGTCTCAGAAAGGGCTAGCGAGATACCATGTTGTCATATTATATCATGATTGTTTTGACAAAGTGTTGGCATTTGAGATATCTTATTATTGCTCGCTAGTTGATTACGCCATTGATATGAGTGAATATAATTTCTAAGAGTTATCATTTGCATGGTTAGTCATAATCTTTGCTGAAACCCTGGGTATTATTTAAGCATATATATAGATACAAGAACAAAAGAGTTCGTAAAAGTTTTTCTTTATCACTTTTGGTTTGTCAACTGAATTGCTTGAGGACAAGCAATGAGTTAAGCTTGGGGGAGTTGATACGTCTCTGTCCTATCTACTTTTCCAAACACTTTTGCTCTTGTTTTGGACTCTAATTTGCATGATTTGAATGAAACTAACCCGGACTGACATTGTTTTCAGCAGAACTACCATGGTGTTGTTTTTGTGCAGAAATAAAAGTTCTCGGAATTGGATGAAACTTTTTGGAGATTCTTTATGGAATAAATAAAAAATACTGGAGCCAAGATCCACTGGAAGGGGGCCACCTGCTGCCCATTAGGCACCAGGGCGCGCCACCCCCCTGGCGCGCCCTGGTGGCTTGTGGGGCCCACGTGGCTCCGCTGACCCTAATCTTAGGCCTATAAATTCACAATTCCAGAAAAAAAAATAAGAGAGGAAGTTTCATCACATTCTACGATACGGAGCCGCCGCCACCTCCTGTTCTTCATCGGGAGGCCAGATCTGGAGTCCGTTCGGGGCTCCGGAGAGGGGGATCTTCCGTCATCGTCATCATCAACCATCGTTCATCACCAATTTTATGATGCTCACCGCCGGGAGTGAGTAATTCCTTCGTAGGCTTGCTGGACGGTGATGGGTTGGATGAGATTTATCATGTAATCGAGTTAGTTTTGTTAGGGCTTGATCCCTAGTATCCACTATGTTCTGAGATTGATGTTGCTATGACTTTGCTATGCTTAATGCTTGTCACTAGGGCCCGAGTGCCATGATTTCAGATCTGAACCCTTTATGTTTTCCTGAATATATTTGTGTTCTTGATCCGATCTTGCAAATTATATGCACCTGCTATGTGTTATGATCCGCATACCCCAAGGTGACAACAATTGGGATTCTTTCCGGTGATTACCGCAGTTTGAGGAGTTCATGTATTCACTATGTGTTAATGCTTTGTTCCGGTTCTCTATTAAAAGGAGGCCTTAATATCCCTTAGTTTCCTTATGGACCCCGCTGCCACGGGAGGGTAGGACAAAAGATGTCATGCAAGTTCTTATCGCAAGCACGTATGACTATATACGGAATACATGCCTACATTACATTGATGAATTGGAGCTAGTTCTGTGTCGCCCTAGGTTATGACTGTTACATGATGAATGTTATTCAACATAATCACTGATCCAATGCCTATGAGTTTTTCACATATTGTTTTTGCTAAGTTACTACTGTTGCTACTACTGTCACAATTGCTACTACTATTGCTGCTACCGTTACTATTGTTGTTACTATTACTGCTACTGCTATCAAACTACCATACTACTGTGCTACTGATCACTTGCTGCAGATATTTAGTCTCTAAGTGTGGTTGAATTGACAACTCAACTGCTAATACTTGCAAATATTCTTTGGCTCCCCTTGTGTCGAATCAATAAATTTGGGTTGAATACTCTACCCTCGAAAACTGTTGCGATCCCCTATACTTGTGGGTTATCAGTCCCCGAAGCTGTAGAGGCCCGCCGACTCTGAGCAGGGGGGGCCTTTGTAGCTTACCCCCTGGAGAAGGCGGTTGACGAAGACGTGTGCGGACCCAGCTGGAGAGCGTCTCTGGCTGGAGCCGGCTGGACGTTGCGGACGCCGGCTGCTGGGAGCCGGACCGTGATGCCTAGCCGAAATGAGAACTGAAGGGTTCGGCCGGCGTGGCGATTCGCGTTCGCCGCTGTGACAGCCCGAGATAGATGCTCGAGTTGCCTTCCATGTTGTTTGTGTTAGCCGCGTTAATTTATTTGTTTGTTGCATTCATCATCGCATCATCCGCATTGCATCGGCACTCCGTTGCTGTCATTTTTCAAAACTTGCATCCGTTCGTAGTTGCCGCGTCTCCCCGTTGTCTTTGTTGATCATTCCGAGACCAACTACACTTGCACGCGACCATCTTATCTCTCTGCACAACCCACATACCCATTCGCAACCTAGCCCGAAAACTTCCCCCATACCCAAACCGGGCGGTCATGACAGGTGGGTCCGGATCAACCCTGAAATACCCAAAATATCTTTGGTTTCTTCATCTAAGTACCCTGTTGACCCGGAGCCGTCCGATGACGATCGGATGCCCTAAAACATCTCCACCTGCTATATAAACAGTCTAACCCTAGACCCTAGGCTGTCTCATCCATCCCCTCAGAGCAAGTATAATAAGGTACATTCAGCTGGCTATAAGGATTATACAATTATATTTGTGCTGAGTTGGATGAGAGAGAAGAGGAGAGAGAAGGGAAGCAGGCTGTAGATTAACAGCCCGCTGCAGCACGGACTCCAAGAAACATTGTGAGTGTGTACGATGGGCCATGCATTAATAAAGTAATACTATTTAGCAACTAGCTACTATACATGTTGGCCATTAGGTTGACTATATGTGACATGACAACTCCATATAGCCGGTTGTTGGCTATACTATTAACCATGCTCTCACCCACCGCCGCCATCCTCTTCCTCGGGATTCCCCGAGCCAATCCATCCACTCCACCCAGCCGACCCGACCGCCTCCCTTGATTTCAGGCCACGGCCAGGTCGCCTCGCCTCCTCCCGCTCTCCCTCCATGCTCTCTACCTCCCTCTGTTTCCACTTCCTCCCCTTCTCTCATATCTCTTGCTCTCTGCAACAGGAACGCCATGGAGCCTCGTTGCAGTCGCTCGCCGTTGCCGCTGCTCGTCCCCGCTGTCTAGCCGCCGGGCCCTGCCTGAACCGCCGCGCCAAGCTTCGTTCCCCGCGCCCACCGTTGGCGAAGGCCTAGACCAGGCCAGGACCCTGCCCTCCTGTTTCTCTCACATCTCTCTTTCTCCCTCCATCTCTCTCACCTCTCAATCCCTCTCTTTCTCTTCTTTGCCCAGGAACAGCCATGGATGGGCATGGAGCTCCGCCTGAGCCCGGATCCGCCACCGGCCAGCCTCCTCGTTCGGATCCGGCCGATCTTCCCGCACCCCGCCGCCCGCTGCCTCCTCTGTATCACCGGCGCGCCCGATGTGACATCCTGGTTTTGGTTACTTTTTCTTTGCAAATATTTTTCTGGTTTCATTTACTTTTTGGATGAATTTCAAAATAGTTCATTGACTTTGGACTGGAGGGTTCCTTGAATTTCTTTCTAAGTGATCCAACACCCTCAACACCTTGCCAATATTTTGGCTCACCCTCTGCACCAAACCCTAAATTTTATTCTTCTAAAATAATTCATTTTCTCCTTTGGAAATGCTTGTTTTCACTATGGGTTGTGAAGCAACCTATAGCTCTGCTGATCAAAAATTTCCCAAATTAATACCACACCTTCTTGACATCATCTACTCCCACAATACCCAAAAATATTTCATTGTCTAGTACAAAATTTTGCCCAGAAAATTCCTTTCACCCTCTGGGCAAAACTAGCCCTTTGTGAAGCAACCTATATCTCTATGCCTTAGGAAATTCCCAAATTAATCCCTAGGATACTAGGGGCCATATCTTTCCACAATATCCAAAAATATCCCTTAGCCCAGTTCAATTTTTCAGCAAAATGATTCTGACAAGCCTCTGGTCATTTCAAGACTTTGTGAACGAAGTACCAGCTAGAAGTGTCCATTGGCTCTGTAATTTTTATAGCATCTTATCACCACCAAATAAACCTCAAATACCAAATTTCATCTCAAGGGGCCTATCCATGTGAGTGCAACATCCTTAGCAAGTTTCTAGACCAGATTGTGGTTTGTACATGAACTATGCTCAAAACTTTGCAAAAATTTCTTAAACTTCTCCAGCAAGTAGTCCTTCCAACCTAGAACACCCCAGACATCTCCCTTGCCTCTAGGTCCAACTCATCTTCTCTCTGAATGTAACACCCCGATTTTTGGCCCTTTCTTTTTCTTTTGGATTTCTTCGAAATTTTATTTGGAATTTCTTTTCGGTGGCTCTGTGGTCTTGAAACCAGGAAAGATCTTCTCTCCTGCCACTTCCAAGTGGCTTGTCGCTCCCAAATCTATCCCAAGGCCATGTCATTTCCATCTTAGCCCAACCCCAATTTTTATTTCTTGGGAATATTCCTTTTTCTATTAAAGGAATAACCCTGTTTGCCCTAGGTTGTGAAGCAACCTATATTTCTCTCATTTCAGAAATTCCCACAAAATTCTTATAAATTCTTTGGATCATATCTTCCACAAATATGAAAAAATCCATCCTTTCCTAGTTCAAAAATAATTCAGGAATATTCATTTCCTATTCTGTCCAGCAGGGCACTTTGTGAAGGAAGTGCTATTTATCTTTTCTTGTTTGCCCTCAAAAATTTTGGGCACTCTCGCATATCCAAATAATTACCTCATGCCAAAATTCAGCTTCATTTGCCTAGTAAATCTTCCTCAGCAAATTTCCAAAGTTTCTGTCCAAAGAGAAGCTTTGTGAAGGAAGTACTAGCTAGGATAATCCTAATGAGTTGAAATTTTTGTAGATCATTCATATGATCAAACAGTGACTCTCCACCAAATTTCATCTCCATCCAACAATCTATGTGAGCACACCTTCCAATCTTGGTTTCTGGTCACAATTTCAGGTTGTGAAGCAACTATATTTTATATTGCTTCATAAAATCTGAAATTAATCCAGGACCTAAATATCCCTAAATCATTTGAGCATGCCAAAATTCACATTATTTTGCCAAGTCATTTTCTCCACAAAATTCCCCCAAGTTTCTGTCCAGTGTGGAGCATTGGGAAGGAAGTACCATTTATATTTATCCCAATGGGATGAAATTTTTATGGTACCTTCTTATGCCCAAATAACCATCCTACACCAATTTTCAGCCCAATCCAAGCATCCATGTGAGTGCTACTTCCTGATCTAGTTTCTGGACCAAAATATGTGGTTGTGAAGCAACTATACTAAATACTGGTCCAAATCATTTCAAAATTCACAGGCTCATAGTCCTTCCTACCCTAAACCCCTGAGACATCCTAGTTAGCTCTTATTCCCCCTAATTTGATCACTATTTCATGCCTAAGTTTGCAACAGCAAACTTCAGTCGATCATTCCCATCAACCCACAGTGGCTTTCTTCGATCTATCACCTCAGGTAGGACCCACTTTGGAAGGACTACACGCTAGACATCTTGTGGTTGGCCAGAATGCACCGCGTGCGCCTGTGCACGCGGTGACCATGCGGTCTGGCGCGCCGAAAGCGTGCTCTGGCCGCCGGGACCCCTCTGCCACCGCCCAAACGCCGCCCTCGCGACACCGCGGCATGTCCTCAGTGATGCCCCCACTCTCCTGCGTCCACGCCATCTCTCTGGACCCCTCCCCCTCCCCTCTTTCCTCTCCGGCAAGCCACGCCGTCCCGGGATGCCTGCGGCCGTCGTCACCTTGCCTTTGTCCTCTTGCTCCCCGCGGCATCTCTGCACCGCGTGCACCTCCCCTAGACCTCTCTCCCCCTCCGCGCACGCGGTCGTGCCAGAGACATCAACCGCACGCTCCCGTCGGCATCCGGCGAGGGCATTGCCGCCGCCGCTATTTAAGCCCACCCGAGCTCCTCCTATCCTGACCATCAGCTCCCTCTCCCCCCTAGAAGCCTCCCCAACCACTCGCCTGAGCTCGGGAAGCTCTCCCTGCCCGCCATTGCTGCCATGGCCGCCGCCTCTGGTCGCTCAAATTCGAGCGTGCCCGAGCCCCTCCCCCCTTCATTTCTTCACCAACGAGACCACTAGGACCAGGCGTAGCTCGGGCGCTCTTCTCCTTCTCCTCTCTGTGGCCGTTGCGCCGTGACCAACCCCGGCGTCGCCGCCGTCCGCCGCGGCTGTGGTCTCGCGCGGCCCCGTGCTCCCCGGCGAGCGTGAGGTGCCCAGGCGGGTGCACCTCGCTCTCCCGGTCACTCCGGTGGTCCAAGCTCCACCGGAGGCGGCCAGAGTCGCTCGGGACAGCCGCCGGAGCGCGCGGTCTCCTTTGCTTCGCGGGCGCCCGCGCGAGGTAGAAGACGAGCTGGCCTGGTGGGCCCCATCTCCCCGTGGGCCCTACGCGTCAGCCACAGAGAGCGTTGACTCGGACCGCTGACGTGGATAAGTGGAGGCGTATTCTTCGGAATACGTCTTCCTCCACGGAAAGCGCATTCAGCTCTTCTTCGGGCAAAATACGTTTCCTCTTCTGGAAAGCGCATTTGTCCAAATACGCTTTCTGTAAACCCAGCCGGCCGAATCTGTTAAATAGCGGACGTTCGTCCGTTAGCAGCAGAAATGAATATTTTTATTTAATTTTCTGCCTAACGAACGAACGGCCGTATCTCGGCAACCGTAACTCCGATTCAGGTGATTCCAAAGCCCAAGATCTCAGTTCGTCGAGCCCGTTCCGATGGTATCATTTTCATGAGGTTGTCATACTGTGAAAATGACCATTTTGCCCTTGCCCCCTAAACAGCTCCGCCGAGAGGGAAACTTTTCCGGCAATTCTTTCCGCGAGTGCCTCGCACTTCTCCCCGGTGAATCCTTCACGCCCAGGCAAGCCACGACAGCCACTTGCATGATGGCATTGCAATAGCCATGGTTTCCACTTGAATATTTGAATAATTATTTTTATTCATATAATTATTTTGAATATTACTGATATGCTTGTGAATCCATGTCTATGCTCATGCCATGTTCATTTTCATCTAGTGAGTGACATGATTAATTGTTAATGATATTGTTCTCATGTTTTATTCTTGTAATCATTTCCGATGCTAGTGATAATGATATGCTCACACGAGTAGTTCCAGTTCGTTATGCAAATACTTGTGGTATTCGTGATCATCATTATGCCATGCTCATTTGCATCTCGTAGATTAAATGGATTATCATTGTTCATGCTATGGTTATGTTGCCCATCCATGGTTACACTGGTATCATGCTCATATGCATTATCATGTTATTTTTATTGTGACTCAGCTCCTCACCATTCAAGTTGAACCTGACATTAATTGAACTTGAACAAATCTGTTGGCTGAGTCATGGTGCCACCAAATCGAGCTAACCAGTGCAGCCACACTTGCCTTATGGGGGGCCCTAATGCGGTCTATTGTCATGCCTCTCGCCGGTGCCTCCTACTAGGGAAGGTTATGGGTGCGCGCTACCCTGATCAGGTAGGCTACCATAAGCCTTGAGGACCCGAGTTTTATGGTACCGAGGTCCCCGTTTGGGACGATGTTTATGTTTGGCCACGACGGTGGCAGCCACAGAGGTGGCGGATGTCACATGTTGGCATCAGGGTCACCCAGGACATAGCCCAAAGGGGAGTTTGTCGGAGTGGCCGGGAGAGTGTCATGCAATAGATTGGTTTTGTCGGAATGTCGTTGGTCCACCCGAATGGGAGCAGGAGGCCATGAGTTCCGTAGTGTGGGTACAGTGTACTAACCTCTGCAGAGTGTATAATCTATCGATAGCCGCGTCCTTGGTCATGGACACAGTTCGTAGTAGGTCACACTATGGGTCAACAGAAATAATAACCTGAATAATAAACAACCCTGGTTCGATGAGAAAAGAAGTTGGTTGATCTTTATGTGATCATGAGAGGATCACGATGGTATCATGGATACCGATGTTGGTTTGAGGTGATCATGTGATGATCACGACGGTAAGAAAGATTGATACCTAAGGTGGTTACGAGATAACCTCCGAACAGAGTAAGTTGGTCCATGAGACCTTAAACGTCGACCCCTTGCATGCTAGTGCTAGTATCAGCCTGTTCCTATCATGAATTATATGTACATGCCATGCTCATGTTGTTGCCATGCTCATGTTGTTCTAGTAGTATCGTGTTCATCTTTGATGATTAACCTGTAAATGCCATGCTGTTGTATGTCTTGATTGCTTTGGTTGCTGTGAGCTTGCGAGTACATTCAAAGTACTCACCTGGCGTGTCATGCCAGATTGCAAGTGATGCCGTGATTGCTTGTTTGTCGAGGACCTCAAGGTTGCGCTCTAGGATACATCCCAGCCAGAGTCCCTGCGGAGTGGAGTTCATCACCGTCGTCGTTGTTCCGCTGTTAAGATTTATTCCGTTTTGAGATGTCTCGCTGCTAGCATAGAGCTATCTGAGCAGGCGAAGTGTCGCCGTGCCCCTGTAATCTTCGTGCCTTCAGAACCTTTGTACCCGTGTTATTTGTAATAAAGAGCTGATTTGTTCTATGCCAAGCAGTATTCCAGAAGACTTGATCTCTGGGCTGGAATATGGGGTGTTCCGTTTCCTCTGAGCCGGGGTGCCACACTGAAACCCTCCCAAGTTCCTATCCAGAACCTGTTCTGGATGAACTCGAACAGATTCAGCCATCCCTAGCCCTACCCGTGTCATGGGCATACTGTTTGAGCTCAGGTCAACACAATAGACAAGGTTTGGCAGGCCAGCTCGCACCGCGTGCGCCAGTGCACGCGGTGACCACGCGGCCAGCGCTGCCAAACGCGCGCTCTGGGCGCCGCCAGGCTCGGGTCTCGTCACAGCGAGACGCCCACGTCACCGTACTTTGTCCATTCGTGCCGACATCGTCGCCGCCGTCCACCTGGACCCTCCAGAGCCTCCCCCCTCGCCGATGGCGATCTCGCCGGCCGCCACCAAACGCCGCCACTATTGCGCCCGTGCTGCCACTGTGGCCGCGCTGGCTGTCCTCTTCCCCTCGCCGAGCTATCGCATTGCATTAACTCCACTGGCCTCCTCCATCACCTCGCCTCACTCTGCGACAGCCACCTCGCCGTCCTTGCTCCGGCAGCATCTCCGTGGCGCCGATCGGCTCGGCCACCTCCCGTTCGCCTATAAAAGGCCCCACCCAGCCTCTCCTTCCCTCACCACTCCACTCCACCATCACCCAATTGCCTCCAGAGCGCCCAAGTGAGGGCTGGGAGCTCGTCAACCTCAGCTCCGGCCGCAACTCCGCCGCCTGACCCACCTTCCTCGCCAGCCAGCTCCACCCCACTCCAGCCTCACCTAAGCCCACCGTCGAGTCCAGCAAGTCTCCCTGGTCCTTCCTGACCCTTCCCCTAGTCGAGGTACTGCCGGAATCATTGTTTTTGACGACCACCGAAGCTAGCCGCTGCCGGAGAGGAAGGGGGCAACGCCGTCCGACCACCTCCGGAGGAGCTACGGGTACAGGGAGAACCGCCGTCGTCTGCTCGATCCGTCCCCACCGTCTCCTGACCTCGCCACCGTCTCTATCGCCGGCAACCATCGCCGGTGAGCCGCCCTCTCTCTGTTCCCCTCTCTCTCCTTTTAAACCTGCCCGAGGACCCCACCTGCCAGCGACCCAGGCCCGCGGTCGAAGCGGTAAGTGGAGGCACCCCTCCACTTTACGCCTTTGACGTGGCCCGCTAGATGATTTTCTATTTTCTATTTAAATTTCAATTTTGACCAGAAACTTTGACCAGCCATTACTTTTAAAGCACAAGTCCAAATCAATTGAATCTTTTTGCAACAATTTTGTCTTGAGCTCCTTTATTTTCTGGCAAAATTTGGTATTTTTACAGCATGTACAGAATTTTTGACCAACATAAATGCTTTATGTGACATTTTCTTTTGCCATTTAAAAATATTTTCAGAAGGAAATTGCTTTGGTGTTGAAGACCAGGAGTTTGTTGACACCCCACTTGAGCAAGGCAAGCCACATCATCCATTGCATAAGGCATTACAATAGTGTTAGCTTTATGTTGAATTCTTTTTGCATTAATTTAATCAAAGATAAAAATAACCTAGCTCATATTGTTTGATGTCATGGCAAACACTAGCAGGTATGATAATATAACTTTGTCTGATGCATGTTATGTTATTCACTAAAACCTAAATTTGATGGTTGATCAAGTGCCACCGACCTGTACTTACCCGTGCAGCCACATCTGTCGGAATGGGACGACCTTGACTTGGTCTAACCTCGTGCTCTTTTACCGGTACCACCAAAGAGGAAGGTTATGCGTGCGTGCTACCCTAATCAGGTAGACGACGATAACCTTGTGAGCCCAAGTTAAGTTATTTGCTGGTGTCCCCGTTTGGGATAGTTTAGTTTGGCCACGACGGTGGCAGGTGTCAAAAGTGACACAGGGGCCACCCAGGGCATGACTCGGACGGGGGATGATTGTCGGTGGTACGATAGAAGGGTCACGGGTTAGGAAAGTTTTGTTGGACGAATGTCCATGGTGTGGGTAAAGTGTGCAACCTCTGCAGAGTGTAAGAATCTATTCGAATAGCCACGTCCACGGTATTGGACACCGTCCGCACTAGGTCACACTGTATGGTCAACAGTAATAATGATGGAAGAACTTGTCTTATGCTCAGAAGTGACCGATGGGTCACGAGTTCTCCGGGAGTCATGGTGTGAACCCGGAGAAGAGTAAGTTGATAATCAGTAACAGTAAGTCGAGCATCTTAAAGTATGCCTGTTTCCTAAGTATTTATCCCAATCATTGCCATACTGTTGTTTGCTGCACTGTTTTGGTTGTTGTGAGCTTGCGAGTACATTCCAATTACGCACCTGGTGTACCATGCCAGATGCAGGAGAAGCCGAGGGTGGAGATCCCGATGGTTTGTGCTACGCTAACTAGGTCGTGTCCCAGCAGTGTCCCTATGGGATGGAGTGTCTCACCCGATGTTCCGCTACGCCGTAGTAATTCCCACTAGTAATGTGGCCCTTGAGATGTTTCATAAATAATGTAGATGATGTCAAAGCACGAGTAGTGCTCCTGGCCTCACTATGCTATGTAACATCCAAGCTTGTACTTGTATCATATCAATAAAGATCAGTTCAGTTCTGTTCCAAGTTGTTGTGTGTTTCCAGAAGACATGATCTCTGGGTTGGGAACACAAGGTAAACCGGTTCTCTGAGCCGGGGTGCCACAACGCTTGGTATCAGAGCTGTGCTGACTGCCGGACACCCTAGTTAACCTCGCGCTAGAGTCCCGATTAGTCTAGAGTCTTGGCGTGTGTTTTGCTTGCTGCATTTGTTTGTTGCATGGCATGCATCTAGTTTTATTGGTGTGCTAACCGCTGGTCTTATTAGTGTAGATGGCACCAGTCCCGTACCACTACAACCATGAGTCGGCACCGTTCACTTTTTCGATATTACTTCGCAGCGTTTGGCTTCGGCTTTATCCCAATGACGAAGATCCAGTATATCATGTATTCCGAGAGCAGCTTGCAGGTTCAGTGTACGAGTATCACGCTGAGGCCTTCCTTACTACAAGTTCGGAGATCGGCAACTATTCTCGCTCTTCCAAGGGTGGAACTACTTCTACTCCTGATCTGGCGATTCGGTTTGCTGCTATGAAGGCTCTCACTGACTTGCGTTTCCATGAGGTCGAGATGCAGACACATCCAGGTTTCTTTCACTACCCCACCCTGTCGCCTACGACAGGGCGAGTTCTCTTTGCGCCTGTTGATCCGGCAAGTGACCGGGCGACTGGTGTTTTATCCCGTTATCTGAACGCCAGTTATCGTATGATCACCTCCCTGGCTGAGGAGCTATCTCATGCCCGAGAGGCACTCGCAGATGCTACTGCCGCACACTCTCCTCCTTCCCCTGTGTTTTCACCTATGCATACACCGCCTATTCCACCTTCGTTCATGCCTGAGGCTCCTTCTAGCTCATTCGGACTGCTAGGCACTTCGTCTGGTATCCGACATGAGTCCCCAGCTGAGTGGGCTTTGCTGCTAGCCACTCCAGCTGCTCCAATGATGAGGCGTCATGCTTCTTCTCCCTCAGCGGGAGAACCTTCCCATCAGCGTCGCCGTGTTTCCTTTGTTCCGGATGACGTGATTCACATCGTCAGTTCTGATTCTGAGGCGGAATCAGATGATGAGGAGTCTTCAGTCTGCCAGTGTCCGTGCCATCCGCGTCACTAGAGTGGATGTTGGAGTTTTAGCACGTGTATGCATCATAGCATCTTTGAGCAGTACCAGCTATGCTACCCTCTACTAGCTTGCCATGTATGATGTTGGGTTGCCTTGTATAATTATGTTGCTCATTTTGTCTTTCTTTGATTTTGTTTTCTTGGTGTCACATTGTTGTATTTCCCTTATGGATGTTGCTCATCAATTCGGTATGTTGCAATGGGAACGGATATAGGATGAAGAGGTGTAGTAATCAAGGCGGCGATGGAACTCCGGTTCGTCGATCCGCCAGACATGCAGGACAACCACCAGACGATTTGCCACCTCCACCACCACAACCACCGACCACTGATCAGATTATGAGAATGTTTGAGGAGAAAAGAAATCAGGATCTCATGGAATTTTTGGGGAGTATGCAAACCATGGTAGGACAGAGTCAGAACAATGGGACGCACTCCAAGCTGTCTGATTTTCAGCATACTAAGCCACCCAATTTCAGCCAAGCTGTTGATCCAATTGAAGCTGATGACTGGTTGAGGACCATGGAGAAGAAGTTGGAAATAGCTCGCTGTGATGAGTCAGACAAGGTTCCTTTTGTTACCCACTACTTGGAAGGGCCGGCAGCCATATGGTGGGACCTTCTGAAGAGAATATTACCTGGGAGAAATTTAAGGAGGTGTTCCAAAGGTACCATATTCCCACTGGCATAATGAAGGTAAAGCAGAGGGAATTCCTTGCTCTTACTCAAGGAAATATATCAGTTGGTGAGTACCTGAACAAATTCAATAACCTGGCATGGTACTCCACCCATGATGTGTCCACAGAAGAAAGGAAGATAGATCGATTCCTAGGAGGACTCAACCATACCCTCTGTTGTCAGCTCTATATGCTGGATTTTCCTGACTTTCAGACCCTGGTAAACAAAGCTTTCATTGCTGAATGGGAGCATAAGTCAAGATATGAGGACCGTAAGCGTAAGTTTGAACCCAAGAAGGACAACCGCGAGCAGTTTGCGCAGAAGCCACGTATCGGGCAACCGGTTTAGCCTGAGTACAAGCCTACCTGGAACAATGGCAACAATAACAACAAGCCAGGTAACCAGGACAAGACCTATTGTAAGCAGCCAGTGCTGGAAGACTGCCGATGCAACAACACTTGTTTCACTTGTGGTCAAGGCGGGCATTATTCCAAGCAATGTCGCACAAGGGCCGGGAAGCCACCATCTGACTTCAAGTCACAAGTCAACAATGTCAGACGCCGCCCCAATCAGGACTTCCGTCGCGGCCAAGTCCATCATATCTCCGCTGAGGAAGCCTATGAAGCACCAGACGTAGTCCTCGGTATGTTCTCTATTAACGACATACCTGCAATAATATTTTTTGATTCCGGGGCTTCCCATTCGTTTATTTCGTAGAGTTTTGCCACCATACACAAATTTTCTCCTTCTCTTTTGTACAAAATCATGGTGGTACAATCCCCTGGCTCCATGCTCAGAACAAATGTCATATATAAGGACCTGGAAATCTTGATACACGGAGTTAAGTTTCCAGCCACCCTTATCGCCATTGAATCCCCTGGACTGGACATAATACTAGGGATGGATTGGTTGACACCGCATCAGGTCTGCATCAATTGCGCTACCAGAACAGTGACATTGGTTAACCCGGCAGGCCAAACAGTTCAGTTTACCACTAGCAGAATGCTGTCAAAAAAAGGAATGGCATTCAAGACCACTGCTACAGATATGAACTTGATTCCGGTAGTCAGTGAATTTCCGGACGTGTTCCCTGAGGAACTACCAGGAATGCCCACCGACCGGGAACTGGAATTTGCTATCGATGTCGTTCCCGGAACTGCTCCAATATACAAGAAGTACTACCGCATGCCATCCACAGAGCTGGTGGAATTGAAGAAGCAGTTGGATGAATTGCTACAGATAGGGTATATTCGCCCAAGCATCTCGCCGTGGGGATCACCCATGCTGTTTGTTAAGAAGAAGGATGGTAGTCTACGAATGTGCGTGGACTATCGCCCGCTGAATGAGGTCACTATTAAAAATAAGTACCCACTTCCCCGCATTGATGATTTGTTCGACCAGTTAAACGGGGCCTGGGTATTTTCCAAGATTGACCTCCGAACAGGGTATCACCAGCTAAAAATTAGGAAAGAGGATATCCCCAAGACAACCTTCACCACACGATATGGTCTGTATGAGTTTACAGTCATGTCGTTTGGGTTGACCAATGCTCCAGCTTATTTCATGAGCATGATGAACAAAGTCTTCATGGACTTTCTGGACAAGTTTGTGGTAGTGTTCATCAATGATATCCTTATATACTCCAATGACGAAGAGGAGCACAAACAACACCTCCGTGCTGTCCTGGAGAGATTAAGGACCCACCGCTTGTACGCCAAGTTCAGCAAGTGTGAATTTCGGCTAAGAGAGGTGGGATTTCTGGGGCACATTCTGTCGGAACAAGGTGTGTCCATCGACCCCAGCAAAGTGACTGTTGTATTAAACTGGAAGACACCAGCTACGGTAACAGAAGTTCACAGTTTCCTGGGATTGGCAGGCTACTACCGTCGTTTTATTGAAGGCTTCTCTAAGATAGACAAGCCGCTGACAGAATTGTTGAAGTAGAATCACAAATTTGTTTGGACGGAGGAATGTGATAGCAGCTTTATGGAGCTAAAGACGAGGCTAACCACAGCCCCTGTCCCAATTCTTTCGGATATCCACAAGAGCTTTGACATATGTTGACGCTTCCAGGCATGGAATTGGTTGCGTATTAATGCAGGAAGGAAAGGTTGTAGCGTATGCATCTAGACAGCTACGACCCCATGAAGAGAATTACCCCACCCATGACCTAGAGCTAGCAGCCATGGTTCATGCCCTAAAAATTTGGAGGCATTATCTTATTGGACAGCGATGTGAAATATACATAGACCACAAGAGTCTCAAGTATATTTTCACACAACCCGATCTTAACCTCAGACAAAAAAAGATGGCTTGAACTAGTCAAGGACTATGACCTCGGGATCAATTATCATCCGGGAAAAGCCAACGTGGTCGCAGATGCCCTCAGTAGGAAACCAGGCACGGTGAATGCAATAACTGAAGGTATCCATCCGAGGTTACAAAAAGAGTTTGCCAAGCTTAACTTGGTACTTTGCGGCCCGATTAACCCGGATACATTGGAAATCACTCCGACACTTATGGAGGAAATTAAAGAAGCTCAGAAAGCAGACAGGAGCATACAAGGGATCAAGAAGAACATACAACAAGGAAAGGCCAAGTCCTTCCGTATTGACGATTAGGGAACATTATGGTTTGAAAACCGAATATGCATACCTGATCAAGAAAACCTGAGACAACAAATATTACGAGAGGCACATGAATCCGCATATTCCATTCACTCGGGAGGAACAAAAATGTACCAGGACCTAAAGCATACTTTATGGTGGCCAGGAATGTGAAGAGACATCGCCTACTACGTTGCATGTTGCGGTGTATGCAATAAGGTTAAGGCTGAGCACCAGAAACCAGCTGGATTGCTGTAACCCTTACAGGTTCCCCAATGGAAATGGGACGACATATGCATGGACTTTATTGTTGGGTTACCCAAGTTAACAAGAGGCCATGATGCCATTTGGGTTATCGTGGATATACTCACCAAAGTGGCTCACTTTATTCAAGTAAAGACCACCTTTACGGCTGACCAGCTCGCGCAGCTCTATATGTCCCGGATCGTCAGCCTTCATGGAGTACCCAAGTCCATCACGTCGGATAGAGGATCCTTGTTCACGTCCGCGTTCTGGCTACATTTACACCAAGCTTTGGGAACCGTGTTGAAGCATAGCACGACATATCACCCACAGACGGACGGGCAGACCGAACGAGTGAACCAAATATTGGAAGATATGCTTCGGTCTTGCGCCCTCACCTATGGACCCAAATGGGAGGATAGTCTACCCTATGCGGAATTTTCCTACAACAACAACTATCAAGTGAGTCTCAAAATGGCACCATTTGAAGCACTGTATGGGCGTAAATACCGCACCCCCTTAAACTGGTCACAGACAGGAGACAGCCATATCTTTGGCATGGATTTGATGCTCGAGGCTGAGAAGCAAGTTAAGGAAATTCAAGAGCGTCTTCGAGCAGCCAAGTCCCGTCAAAAGAGCTACTATGACCCTAAACACCGGGAAGTAACTTTTGAGCCCGGAGAGTATGCTTACCATCGAGTAACTCCCATGAAAGGGGTAAAACAGTTTCATACCCGAGGAAAACTTGCACCCAGATATATCGGTCCCTTTCCAGTGATTGATAGAAAAGGCAGGGTAGCCTACCAACTAGAGCTACCGCCAGAATTGTCCGAGGTTCACGATGTCTTTCACATATCACAGCTAAGAAAGTGCATAGCACCTCCGATCAAACAGGTAGACATGAGTGAACTAGAGTTAACCAGGGATTTGACCTATGAGGAAAAGCCTATCAGAATCCTGGATGAGATGGAAAGAACCACTAGGAGTAAGGTGATCAGGTTTTACAAGGTACTGTGGGATCACCATACCGAAGAAGAGGCTACCTGGGAAAGAGATGATATTCTGAGATCAACATATCCGTATTTGTTCCCTGAGAAACCGAATCTCAAGGACGAGATTCATCCTAAGGGGGGTAGGTTTGTGACACCCTGGTTTTGGCCACTTTTTCTTTGCAAATATTTTTTTGGTTTCATTTGCTTTTTGGATGAATTTCAAAATAGTTCATTGACTTTGGACTGGAGGGTTCCTTGAATTTCTTTCTAAGTGATCCAACACCCTCAACACCTTGCCAATATTTTGTCTCACCCTCTGGACCAAACCCTAAATTTTATTCTTCTAAAATAATTCATTTTCTCCTTTGGAAATGCTTGTTTTCACTATGGGTTGTGAAGCAACCTATAGCTCTGCTGATCAAAATTTTCCCAAATTAATACCACACCTTCTTGACATCATCTACTCCCACAATACCCAAAAATATTTCATTGTCTAGTACAAAATTTTGCCCAGAAAATTCCTTTCACCCTCTGGGCAGAATTAGCCCTTTGTGAAGCAACCTATCTCTCTATGCCTCAGGAAATTCCCAAATTAATCCCTAGGATACTAGGGGCCATATCTTTCCACAATATCCAAAAATATCCCTTAGCCTAGTTCAATTTTTCAGCAAAATGATTCTGACAAGCCTCTGGTCATTTCAAGACTTTGTGAAGGAAGTACCAGCTAGAAGTGTCCATTGGCTCTGTAATTTTTATAGCATCTTATCACCACCAAATAAACCTCAAATACCAAATTTCATCTCAAGGGGGCCTATCCATGTGAGTGCAACATCCTCAGCAAGTTTCTGGACCAGATTGTGGTTTGTACATGAACTATGCTCAAAACTTTACAAAAATTTCTTAAACTTCTCCAGCAAGTAGTCCTTCCAACCTAGAACACCCTAGACATCTCCCTTGCCTCTAGGTCCAACTCATCTTCTCTCTGAAACCCTCCCAAGTTCCTATCCAGAACCTGTTCTGGATGAACTCGAACAGATTGAGCCATCCCTAGCCCTACCCGTGTCATGGGCATACTATTTGAGCTCAGGTCGATGCAATGGACAAGGTTTGGCAGGACAGCTCGCACTGCGTGAGCCAGTGCACGCGATGACCACGTGGCCAGCGCTGCCAAACACACGCTCTGGGCGCCGCCAGGCTCGGGTCTCGTCGGAGCGAGACGCCCGCGTCACCGTACTTTGTCCATTCGTGCCGACATCGTCGCCGCCGTCCACCTGGACCCTCCAGAGCCTTCCCCCTCGTCGGTGGCGCTCTCGCCGGCCGCCACCGAACGCCGCCACTGTTGCGCCCGTGCTGCCACTGTGGCCGCGCTGGCTGTCCTCTTCCCCTCGCCGAGCTATCGCGTCGCATTAACTCCACTGGCCTCCTCCATCACCTCGCATCACTCCGCGACAGCCACCTCGCCGTCCTTGCTCCGGCAGCATCTCCGTGGCGCCGATCGGCTTGGCCACCTCCCGTTTACCTATAAAAGGCCCCGCCCGGCCTCTCCTCCCCTCACCACTCCACTCCACCATCACCCAATCGCCTCCAGAGCGCCCAAGTGAGGGCTGGGAGCTCATGTCCATCAGCTCCGGCCGCAACTCCACCGCCTGACCCAGCTTCCTCGCCAGCCAGCTCCACCCCACTCCAGCCTCACCTAAGCCCACCGTCGAGTCCAGCAAGTCTCCCTGGTCCTTCCTGACCCTTCCCCTAGCCAAGGTACTGCCAGAATCGTTGTTTCCGATGACCACCGAAGCTAGCCGCCACCGGAGAGGAAGGGGGCGACGCCGTCCGACCACCTCCAGAGGAGCTACGGGTACAGGGAGAACCGCCGTCGTCCACTCAATCCGTCCCCATCGTCTCCTAACCTCGCTGCCATCTCTATCGCCGGTGAGCTGCCCTCTCTCTGTTCCCCTCTCTCTCCTTTTAAACCTGCCCCCGAGGACCCCACCTGCCAGCGACCCAGGCCCGCGGCCGAAGCGGTAAGTGGAGGCGCATTCGACGTGACCCGCTGGAGGATTTTCTATTTTCTGTTTAAATTTCAGTTTTGACCAGCAACTTTGACCAGCCATTACTTTTAAACCACAAGTCCAAATCAATTGAATCCTTTTGCAACAGTTTTGTCTTGAGCTCCTTTATTTTCTGGCAAAATTTGGTATTTTTACAGCATGTACAGAATTTTTGACCAATAGAAATGCTTTATGTGACATTTTCTTTTGCCATTTAAAAATATTTTCAGAAGGAAATTGCTTTGGTGTTGAAGACCAGGAGTTTGTTGACACCCCACTTGAGCAAGGCAAGCGACATCATCCATTGCATAAGGCATTAAAATAGTGTTGGCTTTATGTTGAATTCTTTTTGCATTAATTTAATCAAAGATAAAAATAACCTAGCTCATATTGTTTGATGTCATGGCAAACACTAGCAAGTATGATAAGATAACTTTGTCTGATGCATGTTATGTAATTCACTAAAACCTAAATTTGATGGTTGATCAAGTGCCACCGACCCGGACTTACCCGTGCAGCTAGGGCTAGACGAAAAGCTCGTTACTCGGGAGCTTAACGAGCACTCGGAAGCTCGACTCATTAAGGCTCGTGCTCGTTAGTTAATGAGCCGAGCTGAACATCAATTTTAGCTCGTTAATATTAACGAGCTTAACGAGCTAGCTCGCGAGTTTAACGAGTTGCTCCTTTGGCTCGTTATTTTTCACATCAGTACTTTTTAGTTTTTACTAAATGCAAATGCTTAGTTCAGCCCGGCGCAATGGACACTGGTCGACTACAGCCCATCTCCTCCCAGTCCCCCACATTCGCATCTGGACAATTGATGAAGAGAACTAGAGAAGTACATAACAGATATGAAGAGACGAGAGGAGACTACGGAGCTTAACGAGTACTCGTGAGAGCTCACGAGCTTAACGAGTATTTAACGAACCGAGCCGAGCATGAGTTTGAGCTCGTTACTGTTAACGAGCTTAACGATCACGAGCTTAACGAGCACGAGCTTAACGATCACGAGCTTAACGAGCCGAGTAGCTCGTTAGTCCAGCCCTACGTGCAGCCACATCTGCCGGAATGGGATGGCCTTGACTTGGTCTAACCTCGTGCTCTTTTACCGGTACCACCAAAGAGGGAAGGTTATGCGTGCGTGCTACCCTGATCAGGTAGACGACGATAACCTTGTGAGCCCAAGTTAAGTTATTTGCCGGCGTTCCCATTTGGGACAGTTTAGTTTGGCCACGACGGTGGCAGGTGTCAGGAGTGACACAGGGGCCACCCAGGGCATGACTCGGACGGGGGATGATTGTCGGTGGTACGATAGAAGGGTCACGGGTTAGGCAAGTTTCGTTGGACGTATGTCCATGGTGTGGGTAAAGTGTGCAACCTCTGCATAGTGTAAGAATCTATTTGAATAGCCGCGTCCACGGTATTGGACACCGTCCGCACTAGGTCACACTGTATGGTCAACAGTAATAATGATGGAAGAACTTGTCTTATGCTCAGAAGTGACCGATGGGTCACGAGTGCTTCGGGAGTCATGGTGTGAACTCGGAGAAGAGTAAGTTGATAATCAGTAACAGTAAGTCGAGCATCTTAAAGTATGCCTGTTTCCTAAGTATTTATCCCAATCACTGCCATACTGTTGTTTGCTGCACTGTTTTGGTTGTTGTGAGCTTGCGAGTACATTCCAAGTACTCACCTGGCGTACCATGCCAAATGCAGGAGAAGCCGAGGGTGAAGATCCCGATGGTTCGTGCTACGCTAACTAGGTCGTGTCCCAGCAGTGTCCCTATGGGATGGAGTGTCTCACCCGATGTTCCGCTATGCCGTAGTAATTCACACTAGTAATGAGGCCCTTGAGATGTTTCATAAATAATGTAGATACTGTCAAAGCACGAGTAGTGCTCCTGGCCTCACTATGCTATGTAACATCCAAGCTTGTACTTGTATCATATCAATAAAGATCAGTTATGTTCTGTTCCAAGTTGTTGTGTGTTTCCAAAAGACATGATCTCTGGGTTGGGAACACAAGGTAAACCGGTTCTCTAAGCCGGGGTGCCACACCCGACCTCTTCGCCGTGTCGCTCCCCTGCTTCTGCGTGCAAGCACGCGAGGACGTCGACTAGAGCGAAGTCCCGCTTCGCCCGTTGATCGCGCCTTCCTCGTCCATGTGGGTCGCGGCCACGTCGCCCTTCTTCCGCGACAGCCCAGCATCGAGCCAGCCTTCCTGGCCGCTAGGTGAGCAGCTGCCCCGCCTAACCCTCGCCCTGTGCACTGCATAACTATCCAGCGCTCGCCCCTGTTCTAGATTTGGCCCGATTCGCGTTTTTTCCCGCGGAACGATTTTAGTATTTATTCCAGGACATGCATAATTACAGAAACTGCCATGATTTTAAAGTGCTAATAATTAAATATCCATGCAACCAAATAAAACGTGTCATATATGTAAAATGCTTAGAATTTCATGTAGTTTCGCAATATGCAACTTTCATCCATGTTAAAAAATGTTTAAAATTGTTGTTTGCATAAATGACATGCTAAAATGGTTTATTTCATAACTAAATAAACGTAGCTCCGAATTAAATGAACTTTATATGTAAATGGGGTAGAAAAATGTGTAGATTAACATGGTGCACTTTATTTTCCTGTCTAACAACTATAAAATTGTGTTTTAGGCAGAACAGTATGAAATTTGAAAATTGCATATGGGGATTTTTCGGAATTGTTTTGTGTTGTTTCCGGCCTCATTTAAATTGCCTAGATAGGTAGATTAATTATGCTTCATGTCTTGCCATGTTAACCAACATTTAAATATTGATGAGTAGCATAAACAGGAGTGAACTAAATAATTGTTGTGAAGTTTCGTCAATATGCAACCCGTTGCATATTGAGCTTCACTTAATGTGTAGTATTTGAATTGTTGCACTTTGCCATGCCATGCATCTTTAAACTTGACATGGATCATATTTGGTTGTGCATCATGCCATGATTATGCTTGTTTGTTTACTATATTGTTTGCTTCTTTCTGGTTGTGCTTCTTCTTGATAGCTCCGGTTATGTTGCGAAGTGTGAGGATTCATTCGACAACGCGTGTTCGTCTTCTTCATGGATTCGGTCTTCTTCCAAGCGGGATTCCAGGCAGGATGATCATTACCATGGATATCACTACTATCTTTGCTTGCTACTTGTCTCGTTGCTATCGCTATGTCGCACTTCCTACCCCATATATGTCAGCCTCCCATATGCCATGATACAGCCTCTAACTTCCACTACCTAGCAAACCGTTGGTTGGCTATGTTACCGCTTTGCTCAGCCCCTTTCTTATAGCGTTGCTAGTTGCAAGTGCAGTTGCAGGTTGTTCCATGTTGGGACATGGATATCATGGGATATCACAATATCTCTTATTTAATTAATGCATCTATATACTTGGTTGTGTGTGGAAGGCTCGGCCTTTTGCCTGGTGTTTTTTTCCACTCATGCCACCCTAGTTTCCGTAATACCGGTGTTATGTTCCTTGATGAGTGTGTCTAACACATGTGGGGCATATGGGAACCCCCTGATCATTCGTTTTAGGATAAACTTCTCAAGCAAGGCCCAACATTGGTTTTACCATTTGCCAAATAACTACTAAAACTTGCATAGGGACCTGCCGGCCCCTATGGATAATTAATCAACCAACCCCGAGTCAGTGCTGGTAATGAGTGTTGGTCCGAAACAGAGTCGTGTGCGGCTTCCCCGGGGGCAACTCGGGCCTCAGCTGCTGTACGCTGCGCTCATCCGGTCGTGTCCTGAGAACGAGATACGCGTGGCTCCTATCGGGGCGTCGACATGCTGGGAGGTCTTGCTGGTTTAGTTTTACCTTTTACGAGTGGCTTTTCCACCGGGATTCCTTATCGTAAGCATCGTGTTATCATGGTGTGAGGATGTTCCATCAGATGCGTGTGGTAATTTATAATGGACTACTTGGAGCACCCCTGCAGGGTTAAATCTTTCGGAGAGCCATGCCCGCGGTTATGTGGCGACTTTGAAATTTACAACCTCCGGTTGTAGAGAACTTGACACTAAATTCAATTAAAATACACCAACCGCGTGCGTAACCGTGATCGTCTCTTTTCGAGGGAGTTCGGAAAGAGAACACGGTGGGGTTATGTTTGACTTGTAAGTAGGTGTTCAGGATCACTTCTTGATCATTACTAGTTTGCACCCGATTATGCGTAGTTTACTCTTCTTATTCTTGTACTCACAAGTTAGCCACCATACAATGCTTAGTGCTTGCTGCAACCTCACCACTTATCCATTCCATACCCATTAAGCTTTGCTAGTCTTGATACCCATGATAATGGGATTGCTGAGTCCTCGTGGCTCACAGTTTACTACAACAACAGGTGCAGGTACATGTAAAGCGATGATTTGACGTGAGAGCGATGCATGTTTGCTTTTGGAGTTCTTCTTCTGCTTCTTCTTCTTCGTCGATCATAGGATGGGTTCCCGGTTGGCAGTCTGGGACTAGTAGGGTGGATGTCATTCTTCTTTTTTGTTTGATTTCATCCGTAGTTGGATCCTGCTCTTCTGTATGTTGATTGCTATGTATTGATGTATTCATGCTGTAGCTTGTGGCGAGTGTAAGCCTTTATCTGGTATTCTCATCTGTTCAGTACATGGTATGTTGTAATGATATCCACCTTGCGGGAGCAGTTGCAGCTGATTAGGTTGTTGTTTGCTATGAGTAGGTTCCTGGACCCACAACCTGATCGCATAACCAAGAAGTTTCGGGAGTTCTTTGGTGGGAATTCAAATAGTTACCTAGGATATCTTTCTGACAGATGCATGATATGGGATTGGGGTTTGACGTCTAGTGGTCCGCCTGCTCACGGTCATTTTTACAGCGGTGCTCGTTGCGTCTTAAAGAATCCCCGTGGCTTCGGTACGATTCGGGGACGCTTCGTAGTATCGTACACTACCTTGTACGAATGGCCACTATAAGATCGAGCCCGTGTGGGCCCCACCACGAAAATTTCGGACGAAATCTCTATCATATGTTTGTTCTGGCATATTCTGCAAGCCAAATCCTTTGTTTTGTTTTGAGTTGCGGTATTCGAGTTGCTTCGAAGTCAAGTGTGGATTCCATACCTTTCCTAAGTGGTGTTCTCATATTTCTATGTGAATAGTAATTCTTTTGACCGATCGTATTGTCATGGACATTTCTTTTCAACCGACATGCTTCTCTTCAAATTAATCTGATCCTTTCGATATTTGCAAGATCAATTCTTAGTTTTCTCAACGGTGTTCGTTTCACCCGTCCCAAGTTGTCTTTCTTTTTCTCACCCTCCAACCCGTTTTCTTCGCGGAGTCAAAATTCTCAAATCAAGTGTCTATTTTATTCATGTGAAGTCTCTCCATTCTTTTCTTTCAATGTTCTTAGCCGGTGAATTCCTCATGAAGATGCTCAGGAGCTACAAGTTCATCATTCTTCGTTCTCGCTTTCTTCTCCGGTGGACTAAATTCAAGCTTATGGTGTTGATCATATCCCTTTCCTCGTTTCAAATGCTTTCCCATGCCGGTGCACCTCTTAATCATTCATCTCTCTCTATTCTTCCTCGGAGTGCCGAAATTATCTCAGAAGATTCGTGTTTCCATTCAAGATCCGTTCGAACTATTTCGAGGTTGCTATTTCATTCAAGCCATTCAAATCTAACCAGTGCAATCTCTATTTCAAGCGATCATTCCCAACGGTGTTTCTTTTGAGTGGGCCCATAACCCACAGGTCTTTTCCTAGGACCTTACCTGATTCTTCTAATTTTTCTGGTGCTATTCTCAAATTCTTTCAAAGTTTGACGTAAGAATGGATTCCATCAGTCAATTGCCTTCTCCAAGATCGCTTTCAAATTCTTGTCATCTTTGGCTGAACCTTAATATTCTTCATTGTTCTGGAGTGTCTCAACAATTTTGGTGGTTCTCATCGTAATTCTCAGCATTTGAAGACCGAAGAAGAGATTCTTTTAAATCTTGTCCGTTCTCTTGAAGATTCGTGGTGCAAGCTTGTTGCCATCCTCTCAATTGTTTTCATTCGTGAGAAATTCTTTTCATAACCATCCGGAGTATTTCAGGAGTTGTTTCGTTTGATTCTCCGAAGGCCATCATTTCTGAAGATATATTTGTTTTCAACGTTCAACTCTCATTCCTTAATTTCTTCCGGTGCTTCGTTCAAGTATTCTTTAATTAGCTCGTGATCTCTTCGTTATCTTGTATCTAAATTCTCTCAAGTATCTTTGATCGTTTTCTAATTCTTCCGGTGATTCGTTGTCTTTTCTTCATTCGTTTTCAATCCTTATGGTGGTTCATTCAAGATTCCTCTTCCTTTGTTATCATATCCATTCATTCGTTCTTTTCAAAATCCTACCGGTGGTTCGTTGAAGACTTTCCCAAGTTTGCGTTATATCTCTCTTCAATCTTTTTCAAAAAGAATAAGTAGTATGACAAATGATGGAAATATGCCCTAGAGGCAATAATAAAGTTGTTATTATTTTATATTTCCTTGTTCATGATAAAGGTTTATTATTCATGCTAGAATTGTATTGATCGGAAACTTAAATACATGTGTGAATACATAAACAAATACCGTGTCCCTAGTGAGCCTCTACTAGACTAGCTCGTTGATCAAAGATGGTTAAGGTTTCCTAACCATAGACATGAGTTGTCATTTGATAATGGGATCACATCATTAGGAGAATGATGTGATGGACAAGACCCATCCGTTAGCTTAGCATATGATCGTTCTGTTTATTGCTACTGCTTTCTTGAATGTCAAATACATGTTCCTCAGACCATGAGATCATGCAACTCCCGGATATCGGAGGAATACCTTGTGTGCTATCAAACGTCACAACGTAACTGGGTGATCATAAAGATGCTCTACAGGTATCTCCGAAGGTGTCCGTTGAGTTGGCATGGATCGAGACTGGGATTTGTCACTCCGTGTTTCGGAGAGGTATCTTTGGGCCCTCTCGGTAATGCACATCATAAGAAGCTTGCAAGAAAAGTGACTAAGGAGTTAGTTACGGGATGATGTATTACAGAACGAGTAAAGAGACTTGCCGGTAATGAGATTGAACTAGGTATGGAGATACCGACGATCGAATCTCGGGCAAGTAACATACCGACAGACAAAGGGAATTACGTATGTTATCATTGCGGTTCGACCGATAAGATCTTCGTGGAATATGTAGGAACCAATATGAGCATCCAGGTTCCGCTATTGGTTATTGACCGGAGAGGCATCTCAGTCATGTCTACATCATTCCCGAACCCGTAGGGTCCGCACGCTTAACGTTCGTTGACGATATAGTGTTATATGAGTTATGTGAATTGGTAACTGAATATTGTTCGGAGTCCCGGATGAGATCCCGGACGTCACGAGGAGTCTCGGAATGGTCGAGAGGTAAAGATTTATATATGGGAAGTCATATTTTGGGTTCCGGAAAAAGGTGCAGTTTTTTCGGTATTGTATCGGGAAGCTTCCAGAAGGTTCCGGAGGATTCCGGAGGGCTCCGGAAGTCCACAAGTGGGTCCACCACGTCCCAAGGGCTGGACTGGGCTAAGGGGAGGCGCCCTGGCCTTATTGGGCCAGGCGCACCAAGTCCTCAAAAGCTCATGCAGCTAGGGAAGGAAAAAAGGGAGAGTCCTAGTAGGAATAGGATTGCACTTTGGAGTCCAAGTCCACGTGTGTACTATTCACGGTTACTGTTCACGTGGCACTATTCCTTCTACTCCAAGCCCCTACACATATATAAATAGAGGAGAGGGGGCGCCCCAAAGGATACACAACATTGTCTTAGCTGTGTGCGGCGCCCCCCCCCCCCCACAGTTCCGTCCCTCGGTCATATTTTCGCAGTGCTTGGGCGAAGCCCTGCGGAGATAGCATCACCATCACCGTCACCACGCCGTCGTGCTGCCAGAACTCATCCACTACCTCGCCATCTTGCTAGATCAAGAAGTCAAGGATGTCACCGAGCTGAACGTGTGCTGAACGCGGAGGTGCCGTACGTTCGGTGCTCGGTCGGTTGGATCGTGAAGTTGTTCGACGACATCAACCGCGTTGTTCTAACGCTTACGCTTACGGTCTACGAGGGTATGTAGACACACTCCCCCTCTCGTAGCTATGCATCTCCATGGATAGATCTTGCGTGTGCGTATAATTTTTTTTGTTTTCCATGCAACGTTCCCCAACAGTGGCATCATGAGCCAGGTCTATGCGTAGATGATATGCACGCGTAGAACACAAAGAGTTGTGGGCGGTGATCGTCATACTGCTTACCACCAACGTCTTATTTTGATTCGGCGGTATTGTAAGATGAAGCGGCCCGGACCAACCTTACATGTCCACGTACATGAGACCGGTTCCACCGACAGACATGCAACTTGTTTTGCATAAAGGTGGCTGGCGGGTGTCTGTTTCTCCTACTTTAATTGAATCGAATTTGACTGCGGCCGGTCCTTGTTGAAGGTTAAAACAGCAAACTTTATAAATCACCATTGTGGTTTTGTGCCGTAGGTAAGAACGGTTCTTGCTAGAAGCCCGTAGCAGCCACGTAAAACTTGCAACAACAAAGTAGAGGACGTCTAACTTGTTTTTGCAGGGTATGCTGTGATGTGATATGGTCAAGACATGATGTGATATACATTATTGTATGAGATGATCATGTTTTGTAATTTATCGGCAACCGACAGGAGCCTTATGGTTGTCTCTTTATTGTATGAAATGCAAGCGGCATGTAATTGCTTTACTTTATCGCTATGCGTTAGCAATAGTTGTAGAAGCAATAGTTGGCGAGACGACCACGACGCAACGATGGAGATCAAGGTGTCGAGCCGGTGACGATGGAGATCATGATGATGCTTTGGAGATGGAGATCAAAAGCACAAGATGATGGCCATATCATGTCACATATTTTGATTGCATGTGATGTTTATCCTTTATGCATCTTATTTTGCTTAGAACGACGGTAGCATTATAAGATGATCCCTTCACTAAATTTCAAGATAAAAGTGTTCTCCCCGAGTATGCACCATTGCTAAAGTTTGTCGTTTCGAAGCACCTCGTGATGATCGGGTGTGATAGATTCTACGTTCACATACAACGGGTGTAAGCCAGTTTTACACAAGCAGAATACTTGGGTTAAACTTGACAAGCCTAGCATGTACAGACATGGTCTCGGAACACTGGAGACCGAAAGGTGGAACATGAGTCATATAGTAGATATGATCAACATGGAGATGTTCACCATTGATGACTATCCCATCTCACGTGATGATCGAACATGGGCTAGTTGATTTGGATCATGTATCACTTAGTTAACTTGAGGGATGTTAATTTAAGTGGGAGTTCATTAGTAATTTGATTAATTGAACTTAATTTATCATGAACTTAGTCTTGATAGTTTCTTTGCATATCTATGTTGTAGATAAATGGCCCGTGCTACTGTTCCGTTGAATTTTAATGCGTTCCTAGAGAAAGCTAAGTTGAAAGATGATGGTAGCAACTACACGGACTGGGTCCGTAACTTGAGGATTATCCTCATTGCTGCACAGAAGAATTATGTCCTTGATGCACCACTAGGTGATGGACCTGCTGTAGGAGCTGCTGCAGACGTTGTGAAACGCCTGGCAGGCTCGATCTGATGACTACTCGATAGTTCAGTGTGCCATGCTCTACGGCTTAGAACCGGGACTGCAAAAGCGTTTTGAACGCCACGGAGCATATGAGATGTTCCAAGAGCTGAAATTGATATTTCAAGCTAATGCCCGGGTTGAGAGAGATGAAGTCTCCAACAAGTTCTTTAGCTGTAAGATGGAGGAGAACAGTTCTGTCAGTGAACACATACTCAGAATGTCTGGGTACCACAACCACTTGACTCAGCTAGGAATTGATCTTCCGGTTGAGAGTGTTATTGATAGAGTTCTTCAGTCACTGCTACCAAGCTATAAAGGCTTCGTGATGAACTATAATATGCAAGGGATGGAGAAGACAATTCCCGAGCTCTTCGCGATGCTGAAATCAGCGGAGGTAGAAATCAAGAAGGAGCATCAAGTGTTGATGGTTAACAAAACCACTAGTTTCAAGAAAAAGGGCAAGGGAAAGAAGGGGAACTTCAAGAAGAACAGCAAGCAAGTTGCCGCTCCCACGAAGAAACCCAAAGCTGGACCCAGGCCTGAAACAGAGTGCTTCTACTGCAAAGGGACTAGTCACTGGAAGCGGAACTGCCCCAAGTATTTGGCGGATAATAAGGATGGCAAAGTGAGCAAACGTATATTTGATATACATGTTATTGATGTGTTCCTCACTAATGCTCGCAGTAGCGCCTGGGTATTTGATACTGGTTCGGTTGCTCATATTTGTAACTCGAAACAGGAGCTACGGAATAAGCGAAGATTCGCTAAGGACGAGGTGACGATGCGCGTCGGGAATGGTTCCAAGGTTGATGTGATCGCCGTCAGCACGCTACCTCTACATCTACCTTCGGGATTAGTTTTAGACCTCAATAATTGTTATTTGGTGCCAGCGTTGAGCATGAACATTATATCTGGATCTTGTTTATTGCGAGACGGTTATTCATTTAAAGCAGAGAATAATGGTTGTTCTATTTATATGAGTAACATCTTTTATGGTCACGCACCTTTTGTGAATGGTCTATTCTTGTTGAATCTCGATCGTAGTGATACACATATTCATAATATTGATGCCAAAAGATGCAAAGTTGATAATGATAGTGCAACATACTTGTGGCACTGCCGTTTAGGTCATATTGGTGTAAAGCGCATGAAGAAACTCCATGCGGATGGACTTTTGGAATCTCTTGATTATGAATCATTTGATACTTGCGAACCATGCCTCATGGGCAAGATGACTAAAACTCCGTTCTCCGGAACAATGGAGCGAGCTACTGATTTGTTGGAAATAATACATACCGATGTATGCGGTCCGATGAATGTTGAAGCACGCGGCGGGTATCGTTATTTTCTAACCTTCACAAATGATTTGAGTAGATATGGGTATATCTACTTGATGAAACACAAGTCTGAAACATTTGAAAAGTTCAAAGAATTTCAGAGTGAAGTAGAGAATCATCGTAACAAGAAAATAAAGTTTCTACGATCTGATCGCGGAGGCGAATATTTGAGTTACGAGTTTGGCCTTCATTTAAGAAAATGTGGAATTGTTTCAGAACTCGCGCCACCTGGAACACCACAGCGCAATGATGTGTCCGAACGTCGTAACCGTACTTTATTGGATATGGTGTGTTCTATGATGTCTCTTACCGATTTGCCACTATCGCTTTGGGGTTATGCATTATAGACAGCTGCATTCACGTTAAATAGGGCACCGTCTAAATCCGTTGAGACGACACCATATGAACTATGGTTTGGCAAGAAACCTAAGCTGTCGTTTCTTAAAGTTTGGGGATGCGATGCTTATGTGAAAAAGCTTCAACCTGATAAGCTCGAACCCAAAGCGGAGAAGTGCGTCTTCATAGGATACCCTAAAGAAATAATTGGGTACACCTTCTACCACAGATCCGAAGGCAAGGTCTTTGTTGCCAAGAATGGGTCCTTTCTAGAGAAGGAGTTTCTCTCGAAAGAACTGAGTGGGAGGAAAGTAGAACTTGATGAGGTAATTGTACTTTCTCTCGAATTGGAAAGTAGCTCATCAGAGAAAACCGTTCCCGTGATGCCTACACCAATAAGAGAGGAAGATAATGATAAAGATCATGAAACTTCAGATCAAGTTACTACTGAACTTCGTAGGTCGACCAGAGTACGTTCCACACCAGAGTGGTACGGTAATCCTGTTCTGGAAGTTATGTTGTTAGACAACAGCGAACCTACGAACTATGAAGAAGCTATGATAAGCCCGGATTCCGACAAATGGCTTGAGGCCATGAAATCTGAGATAGGATCCATGTATGAGAACAAAGGTTGGACTTTGGTGGACTTGCCCGATGATCGGCAAGCCATTGAGAATAAATGGATTTTTAAGAGGAAGACAGATGCTGATGGTAATATCACTGTCTACAAAGCTCGACTTGTCGCGAAAGGTTTTCGACAAGTTCAAGGGGTTGACTACGATGAGACTTTCTCACCCGTAGTGATGCTTAAGTCTGTCCGAATCATGTTAGCAATTGCCGCATTTTATGATTATGAAATCTGGCAAATGGATGTCAAAACTGCATTCCTTAATGGTTTTCTCAAAGAAGAGTTGTATATGATGCAACCAGAAGGTTTTGTCGATCCTAAGGGTGCTAACAAAGTGTGCAAGCTCCAGCGATCCATCTATGGACTGGTGCAAGCATCTCGGAGTTGGAATATACGCTTTGATGAGGTGATCAAAGCATATGGTTTTGTACATACTTACGGTGAAGCCTGTATTTACAAGAAAGTGAGTGGGAGATCTGTAGCATTTCTAATATTATATGTGGATGACATATTGTTGATTGGAAATGATATAGAATTTCTGGATGGCATAAAGGGATACTTGAATAAGAATTTTTCAATGAAAGACCTCGGTGAAGCTGCTTATATATTGGGCATCAAGATCTATAGGGATATATCAAGACGCTTGATAGGACTTTCACAAAGCACATACCTTGACAAAGTTTTGAAGAAGTTCAAAATGGATCAGTCAAAGAAAGGGTTCTTGCCTGTCTTGCAAGGTGTGAAGTTGAGTCAGACTCAATGTCCGACCACGGCAGAAGATATAGAGAAAATGAAAGTCATTCCCTATGCCTCAACCATAGGTTCTATTATGTATGCCATGCTGTGTACCAGACCTGATGTGTGCCTTGCCATAAGTTTGGCAGGGAGGTACCAGAGTAATACAGGAGTGGATCACTGGACAGTGGTCAAGAATATCCTGAAGTACCTGAAAAGGACCAAGGTCATGTTTCTCATTTATGGAGGTGACGAAGAGCTCGTCGTAAAGGGTTACGTCGATGCAAGCTTCGACCCTGATCCAGATGACTCTAAGTCACAAACCGGATACGTATTTATATTAAATGGTGGAGCTGTCAGTTGGTGCAGTTTCAAGCAGAGCGTCGTGGCAGGATCTACGTGTGAAGCGGAATACATAGCTGCTTCGGAAGTAGCACATGAAGGAGTCTGGATGAAGGAGTTCATATCCGATCTAGGTGTAATACCTAGTGCATCGAGTCCAATGACAATCTTTTGTGACAACACTGGAACAATTGCCATAGCCAAGGAGCCCAGGTTTCACAAGAAGACCAAACACATCAAGAGACGCTTCAACTCCATTCATGAATATGTCAAGGATGGAGACATAGAAATTTGCAAAGTACACACGGATCTGAATGTGGCAGACCCGTTGACTAAGCCTCTTCCACGAGCAAAACATGATCAGCACCAAGACTCCATGGGTGTTAGATTCATTACTATGTAATCTAGATTATTGACTCTAGTGCAAGTGGGAGACTGATGGAAATATGCCCTAGAGGGAATAATAAATGTGTTATTATTTTATATTTCCTTGTTCATGATAAAGGTTTATTATTCATGCTAGAATTGTATTGACCGGAAACTTAAATACATGTGTGAATACATAAACAAATACCGTGTCCCTAGTGAGCCTCTACTAGACTAGCTCATTGATCAAAGATGGTTAAGGTTTCCTAACCATAGACATGAGTTGTCATTTGAGAATGGGATCACATCATTAGGAGAATGATGTGATGGACAAGACCCATCCGTTAGCTTAGCATATGATCGTTTTGTTTATTGATACTGCTTTCTTGAATGTCAAATACATGTTCCTCAGACCATGAGATCATGCAACTCCCAGATATCGGAGGAATACCTTGTGTGCTATCAAACGTCACAACGTAACTGGGTGATCATAAAGATGCTCTACAGGTATCTCCGAAGGTGTCCGTTGAGTTGGCATGGATCGAGACTGGGATTTGTCACTCCGTGTTTTGGAGAGGTATCTCTGGGCCCTCTCGGTAATGCACATTGTAAGAAGCTTGCAAGCAAAGTGACTAAGGAGTTAGTTACGGGATGATGTATTGCGGAACGAGTAAAGAGACTTGCCGGTAACGAGATTGAACTAGGTATGGAGATACCGACGATCGAATCTCGGGCAAGTAACATACCGACGGACAAAGGGAATTATGTATGTTGTCATTGCAGTTCGACCGATAAGATCTTCGTGGAATATGTAGGAACCAATATGAGCATCCAGGTTCCGCTATTGGTTATTGACCGGAGAGGCGTCTCAGTCATGTCTAGATCATTCCCGAACCCGTAGGGTCCGCACGCTTAACGTTCGTTGACGATATAGTGTTATATGAGTTATGTGAATTGGTAACCGAATATTGTTCGGAGTCCTGGATGAGATCCCGGACGTCATGAGGAGTCTCGGAATGGTCGAGAGGTAAAGATTTATATATGGGAAGTCATATTTTGGGTTCCGGAAAAAGGTGCAGTTTTTTCGGTATTGTACCGGTTAGCTTCCAGAAGGTTCCGGAGGATTCCGGAGGGGTCCGGAAGTCCACAAGTGGGTCCACCACGTCCCAAGGGCTGGCATGGGCTAAGGGGAGGCGCCCTGGCCTTATTGGGCCAGGCGCACCAAGTCCTCAAAGGCACACGCAGCTAGGGAAGGAAAAAAAGGGAGAGTCCTAGTAGGAATAGGATTGGACTTTGGAGTCCAAGTCCACGTGTGTACTATTCACAGTTACTGTTCACGTGGCACTATTCCTTCTACTCCAAGCCCCTACACATATATAAATAGAGGAGAGGGGGCGCCCCAAAGGATACACAACATTGTCTTAGCCGTGTGCGGCGCCCCCCCCCCACAGTTCCGTCCCTCGGTCATATTTTCGCAGTGCTTGGGCGAAGCCCTGCGGAGATAGCATCACCATCACCATCACCACGCCGTCGTGCTGCCGGAACTCATCCACGACCTCGCCGTCTTTCTGGATCAAGAAGTCGAGGACGTCACCGAGCTGAACGTGTGCTGAACACGGAGGTGCCGTACGTTCGGTGCTCGGTCGGTTGGATCGTGAAGTTGTTCGACGACATCAACCGCGTTGTTCTAACGCTTCCGCTTACGGTCTACGAGGGTACGTAGACACACTCCCCCTCTTGTAGCTATGCATCTCCATGGATAGATCTTGCGTGTGCGTAGAATTTTTTTTGTTTTCCATGCAACGTTCCCCAACAACAAATCCATTGCTTGTCATCAATTTAAGTTGATGGAGGATAAACATACAATAAATCTTATTCTTGTTTTCCTCGAAGTGATTTAATTCTTTCTTCCGGAGTTCATTCATGATATCAAATTCTCGGTTCTAAGTGGTTCATCTTTTCTTTTACGGAGTTCCAAGTTTTCTCATTATCTCGTCACAAAGCTCCATCTAAATCATTGCAAGGCTTCAATCTTAATCTTTTCAACCTTCACTTCTTTTCTAGCATCCTTTTATTTCCGGAGTTCTTCCAAGAGGTTCTTCATCGTGGCTCGTTAAGGATTTAATTCATTCTTGAAGTGTTCTTAAAAATTCTTGTTGGTGCTCAAGTATTCTTCATCTCGCATTCCGAAGTGCTATTCTTTCTACCTTATCTTTTGAGGTGGTCTCCTATCATTCTTGACAATTTTCCTTCGTGTTTCATGATTCACAAGTTGCCAGGAATGAGATATTTAAAACCATCATTTTTCTCTTTGTTCATATCTTTTCAACCAATCATTTTCTTTGTTGGAGTTATCTTGGTATAAATTTCACCTAAAGCCTATCCTAAGGACTGTTGCTATTGTGGTGCTTATCTATGATCCAAGTTTCTCCTTCTCTTCTCGGTGAAAGAGGTTTTCATCTCCTCGAGATTTCAAGCAATCTTTGTTTCAGTTAGTGGCCGGTTGTCACCTCATAGTTTCGAGATGTTTTCCATAAGCCCACGAGAAGCATATCTTTTGGTTGTTGATTCTTTCAACAACTCCGTTCAAGCCTTTCTCATAAGGTTGTTCTTTCAAGCTCTTTGTGGTAGGAGATGTTGGTTTCTCTTCTACATTCTTTTCATTCCATTCTTTCATTTGTTCCGAAGGCATTGCGTTGTTGCTCTCGTCAAGTATCATCCCATCTTGTCTAAATCATGTTAGTTCCGTTCATTTTAAACTGGAGTACTGTCTAAATCCTTTCTCTTCCTTTTTTCATGACTGTGCAACCTTCAAGGTTCTTGTTGTGTACGTTGTTCCTCTTTTCTGACGGAGTGTTTTCGACCTCGTTCATCTCCGTTGTGTCTTTTCTTTCAAGTTTTTCAACCTCTCAAGGTTCGTTGGCTTCATTATTTTGTCAAGAAGCAACTTAGTTTTACCTCTTCCACATTCTCTTCCTCTTCTCATTCTTAGATCTCGGGGCGTGATCTCTTGTAAGTGGGGGAGTGTTGTGACAGCCTGAGACCGACGCTCGAGTTGCCTTCCATGTTGTTCATGTTAGCCGCGTTAATTTATTTGTTTGTTGCATTCATCATCGCATCATCCGCATTGTATCGGCACTCCATTGCCGCCATTTTTCAAAACTTGCATCCGTTCGTAGTTGCCGCTTCTCCCCGTTGTCTTTGTTGATCATTCCGAGACCAACTACACTTGCACGTGACCATCTTATCTCTCTGCACCACCCACATACCCATTCGCAACCTAGCCCGAAAACTTCCCCCGGACCCAAACCGGGCGGTCGTGACAGGTGGGTCCGGATCAACCCTGAACTACCCCAAATACCTTTGGTTTCTTCATCTAAGTACCCCGTTGACCCGGAGCCGTCCGATGGCAATCGGATGCCCTAAAACATCTCCACCTGCTATATAAACAGTCTAACCCTAGACCCTAGGCTGTCTCATCCATCCCCTCACCCGCCGCCGCCACCCTCTTCATCGGGATTCCCCGATCCAATCCATCTACTCCACCCAGCCGACCCGACTGCCTCCCTTGATTTCAGGCCACGGCCAGGTCGCCTCGCCTCCTCCCGCTCTCCCTCCATGCTCTCTACCTCCCTCTGTTTCCACTTCCTCTCCTTCTCTCATATCTCTCGCTCTCAGCAACAGGAATGCCATGGAGCCTCATTGCAGACGCTCGCCGGTGCCGCTGCTCGTCCCCGCTGTCCAGCCGCCGGGCCCTGCGTGAACCGCCGCGCCAAGCTTCGTTCCCCGCGCCTGCCGTTGGCGAAGGCCATGACCAGGCCAGGCCCCTGCCCTCCTGTTTCTCTCACATCTCTCTTTCTCCCTCCATCTCTCTTACCTCTCAATCCCTCTCTTTCTCTTCTTTGCCCAGGAACAACCATTGATGGGCATGGAGCTCCGCCTGAGTCCGGATCCGCCACCGGCCAGCCTCCTCGTTCGGATCCGGCCGATCTCCCCGTGCCCCGCCGCCTGCCGCCTCCTCTGTATCGCCGGTGCGCCCGACCTATTCGCCGTGTTGCTCCCCTGCTTCTGTGTGCGAGCACGCGAGGACGTCGACCAGAGCCAAGTCCCGCTTCGCCCATTGACCATGCCTTCCTCGTCCACGTGGGTCGCAGCCACGTCGCCCTTCCTCTGCGCCAGCCCAGCACCGAGCCGGCCTTCCTGGCCGCTAGGTGAGAAGCCGCCCCGCCTAACCCTTGCCCTATGCACTGCATAACTATCCAGCGCTCCCCTATTCCAGATTCGGCCCGATTCATGTTTTTTCCCACGGAACGATTTTAGTATTTATTCCAGGACATGCATAATTACAGAAACTGCCATGATTTTAAAATGCTAATAATTAAATATCCATGCATCCAAATAAAACATGTCATATATGTAAAATGCTTAGAATTTCATGTAGTTTCACAATATGCAACTTTCATCCATGTTAAAAATGTTTAAAATTGCTGTTTGCATAAATGACATGCTAAAATGGTTTATTTCATAACTAAATAATCGTAGCTCCGAATTAAATGAACTTTATATGTAAATGGGGTAGAAAAATGTGTAGATTAACATGGTGCACTTTATTTTCCTGGCTAACAACTATAAAATTGTGTTTTAGTCAGAACAGTACCAAATTCAAAAATTGCATATGGGGATTTTTTGGAATTGTTTTGTGTTGTTTCCGGCCTCATTTAAATTGCCTAGATAGGTAGATTAATTATGCTTCATGTCTTGCCATGTTAACCAACATTTAAATATTGATGAGTAGCATAAACGGGAGTGAACTAAATAATTGTTGTGAAGTTTCGTCAATATGCAACTCGTTGCATATTGAGCTTCACTTAATGTGTAGTATTTGAATTGTTGCACTTTGCCATGCCATGCATCTTTAAACTTGACATGCATCATACTTGGTTGTGCATCATGCCATGATTATGCTTGTTTGTTTACTATGTTGTTTGCTTCTTTTCGGTTGTGCTTCTTCTTGATAGCTCCGGTTATGTTACGAAGTGTGAGGATTCGTTCGACTACGCGTGTTCGTCTTCTTCATGGATTCGGTCTTCTTCCAAGCAGGATTCCAGGCAAGATGACCATTACCTTGGATATCACTACTATCTTTGCTTGCTAGTTGTCTCGTTGCTATCGCTATGTCGCGCTTCCTACTCCATATATGTCAGCCTCCCATATGCCATGATACAGCCTGTAACCTCCACTACCCAGCAAACCATTGTTTTGCTATGTTACCGCTTTGCTTAGCCCCTTTCTTATAGCGTTGCTAGTTGCAAGTGCAGTTGCAGGTTGTTCCATGTTGGGACATGGATATCATGGGATATCACAATATCTCTTATTTAATTAATGCATCTATATACTTGGTTGTGTGCGGAAGGTTCGTCCTTTTGCCTGGTGTTTTGTTCCACTCATGCCACCCTAGTTTCCGTAATACCGGTGTTATGTTCTTTGATGAGCGCTTCTAACACATGTGGGGCATATGGGAACCCCCCTGATCATTCGTTTTAGGATAAACTTCTCCAGCAAGGCCCAACATTGGTTTTACCATTTGCCTAATAACTACTAAAACTTGCATAGGGACCAGCCGGCCCCCGTGGATAATTAATCAACCAACCCCGGGCCAGTGCTCCTCATGAGAGTTGATCCAAAACAGAGTCGTGTGCGGCTTCCCCCGGGGCAACTCGGGCCTGAGCTGCTGTACGTTGCGCTCATCCGGTCATGTCCTGAGAACGAGATACGCGCGGCTCCTATCGGGGCGTCGACACGCCGGGAGGTCTTGCTGGTTTAGTTTTACCTTTTACGAGTGGCTTGTCCACCGGGATTCCTTATCATAAGCATCGTGTTATCATGGTGTGAGGATGTTCCATCGGATGCATGTGGTACTTTATAATGGACTACTTGGAGCACCCCTGTAGGGTTAAATCTTTCGGAGAGCCGTGCCCGCGGTTATGTGGCGACTTGGAAATTTATCGACAGAGATCGTTGGCATCTGCAACCGGATCAAGGAGATAACTGACCATCAGGGGCTCATCACCACAGACCTCATCGTGACCTTCATCGGCCGCCGGGTGCTGCCGCTGCAGCGCATGCCGCACCGGATTTGCGACATGAGCGGCTGGCATGACCCTTGTCGGATGTCGACGAAGGAGCTGTTGTCGGCTGGGGTCGCCCGGCGCATCAACGACATCACCACCGCCGGGCTCGACGAGAAGGCATGGCACTTCGGCAAGGAGCCCTACAGCCGGCAGGCTCCCGTGCCGGCGGTGAGTCCCTGGTCCTTGTTTTTCGCAACCTCCTCCCTTTTCTTGCGCCCTGACGTGTCGGGCCGGCTGCAGCACTTGCCGAGCTAGCAGACCCACGACGGGCCGAACCCCTAGGTCCTGCAGCCAGACCGAGCCGACTTGGACGAAGAGGAGGCTCGGGACGGCGAGAAGGAGGAGGAGGAGGAAGGGGACGAGTGCCTTGTGGACGCCGGAGCCGGCGGGTCCGGCCAAGCCGGTAAGTCCCTGACCCTAGACCCCTTGTGCGAGTGGACGGATGACAATGAAGATGACTTGAGCGGTGCGCGCGGTGCAGCGCAACCGACCGCAGAGGCGGAAGCCAGCACCGCCCCTCGGAAGCGACTGCGGAAGGCGGCCTGAGCCGGGCTGTCCGGAGAGCAGGTGGACACTGGGTGGCCGCATGGGAAGCAGTCGGCCGAGCCACGGCCAGCTGGGAAGCGTCCGGCTGCGATGCAGCCGGGGGGCGTGAAGAGGTCCGTCAAGAAGACGCGCCGGCTCCCCCTGCCGGTGGGCCCAAAGCGGGCAGTTCCCATGGCCTCCGAGTTAGTATCTTTTTTTTGCTTTGTTCCCGCTTGTTGCTTGATGACCCACAAGTATAGGGGATCAATCGTAGTCCTTTCGATAAGTAAGAGTGTCGAACCCAACGAGGAGCAGAAGGAAATGACAAGCGGTTTTCAGCAAGGTATTTTCTGCAAGCACTGAAATTATCGGTAATGAGTAGTTTGATAGCAAGATAATTTGTAACAAGTGACAAGTAGCAATAGTAACTAAGAGTGCAGCAAGGTGGCCCAATCCTTTTTATAGCAAAGGACAAGCCAAAACGATCTCTTATAGTAAGCAAAGCATTCTCGAGGACACATGGGAATTTCATCTAGTCACTTTCATCATGTTAGTTTGATTCGCGTTCGCTACTTTGATAATTTGATATGTGGGTGGACCGGTGCTTGGGTGCTATTCTTACTTGAACAAGCCTCCCACTTATGATTACCCCCTCTCGCAAGCATCCGCAACTACGAAAGAAGAATTAAGATAACTCTAACCATAGCATTAAACATGTGGATCCAAATCAGCCCCTTACGGAATAGCGCATAAACTAGGGTTTAAGCTTCTGTCACTCTAGCAACCCATCATCTAATTACTACTCCACAATGCATTCCCTTAGGCCCAAAGATGGTGAAGTGTCATGTAGTCGACGTTCACATGACACCACTAAGAGAATCAACAACATACATATCATCAAAATATCGAACGAATACCAAATTCACATGATTACCTATGACAAGACTTCTCCCATGTCATCAAGAACAAAAGTAACTACTCACAAATCATAATCATGTCCAAGATCAGAGGGGTATTGAATAGCATATAAGATCTGAACATATAATCTTCCACCAAATAAACCAACTACCATCAACTACAAGATGTAATCAACACTACTAGCAACCCACAGGTACCAATCTGAGGTTTTGAGACAAAGATTGAATGCAAGAGATGAACTAGGGTTTGAGATGAGATGGTGCTGGTGAAGATGTTGATGAAGATTGGTCCTCCCACGATGAGAGGATCGTTGGTGATGTCGATGGCGACGATTTCCCCCTCCCGGAGGGAGGTATCCTCGGCAGAATCTCTCCGCCGGAGAGCAAAAGTGCTCCTGCCCAAGTTCCGCCTTGAGACGGTGGTGCACCATCCCAAAAGTCTTCTCTATATTTTTTCTAGCGCAAATGGACTTATATACCAGAAAATGGGGGCCAGAGGCTGGCCAGGGGCCCCACGAGCCACCAGGGCGCGCCTGGGGGGGTGGCGCGCCCTGGTGCCTCGTGGGCTCCTGGGTGGCCCCCTCTGGTATTTCTTTCTTCCAGTATTTTTTATTTATTCCAAAATAAATCTCCGTGAAATTTCAGCTCATTTGGAGATGTACAGAATAGGTATCTCTGACATAGCTTTTTTAGGTCCAGAATTCCAGCTGCCGGCAATCTCCCTCCTTGTGTAAATCTTGCATATTAGGAGAGAAAAGGCATTAGAAGTGCTCCACAAAGTGTTATATTGATTAAAAACACTATAAATAACAGTAGCAGGGCCTTGCTGATGATGGAGGGGCCCTCCCATGGGGAGGACAACTTGTGCTGGCCGGCTGTCAGCTAGACGAGCCGGAGCACAAGGTCGCCCTCACGGAATGCGAGGGGTTTGCTCTTCTTGTTGTGGTAGTGGCGCAGGCCCTATTGGTATATGGCCGACCGACTGAGGGCCAGCAGGCATGCTTCCTCGAGCAGATCGACACCGTCTTCATGTGCCGCCTTTGCGTCCGCCTCCGTGTACAGGGTGACCCGAGGCGAGTCGAACTCAAGGTCCGTGGGGATGACCGCCTCGGCCACGTAGACGATGAAGAAAGGGGTGAAGCCGGTTGACCGGTTGGGCATGGTCCTGAGGCTCTAGAGAATAGCCGGCAACTCGTCGATCCATCTGTCGGGTTAGCACACGAGCGGCTCGATGAGCCGGGGCTTGATGCCGGCCAGGATCAGGCCGTTTGCCCGCTCCGCCTGATCATTCAACTGGGGATGCGCAACGGAGGCCAGGTCAAGCCGGATGCCGGAGACGGAGCAGTAACGAGCCAGCACACCTTTGGCGAAGTTGGTGCCGTTGTCGGTGATGATGCTGTGGGGGACGTCGTAGCGGACTGCGATGTCTTTGATGAACTTGACGGCTGTGGGATCGTTGAGCTTCTTGATCGACCTCGCCTCGATCCACTTGGTGAACTTGTCGACGGCTACCAGTCGGTGCGTCATGCCGCCTCGACCAGTCTTGAATGGTCCCACCATGTCGAGGCCCCAGACGGCAAAGGGCCACGTGTTGCGGATGGTTTAGAGAGCCGTAGCCGGCTGATGACTCCGCGTGCTGAAGTACTGGCAACCCTTGCACTTAAGGACCAGCTGCTCGGTGTCCTGCCGGGCCGCGACCTCATCGTCGGGGAGTTCGCCGCTCACCAGGGAAGTGAGGATCGGTTGCGCCCTAGATGGTGCCTCCACCACCCTGAGGACGGTAGCTTGCACATGGCCGGCTGGGTTGGGAGGCGGCGGGCCGGAGCCGGCAGCCCCCGGGACTGAGGTGGCAGTCCCCGAGCCAGATCCGGCAGCCCCCGGGGCCGGGTCAGAACCGGCAACCCCCGGGATCGAAGCGGCAGTCCCCGAGCCGGAGCCTACAGCCCCCGGGGCTGGACAAGAGCCAGCAGCCCCCGAGACGAAGGCGGGAGCCGTCGGGTCAGCCGGGATGAAGATGGACTCCGAGTCAGGAGACGGCTTGATGGAGGAATTGCGCAGGTGTTCGAGGGAGACACCGGGTGGGATTACCTGCCGGGTTGAGCCAATCTTGGCTAGCGTGTCAGCCGCCTCGTTCTTGGCTCGAGGGACATGGAGGAACTCGTAGCCGTCGAAGCCACCGGTCATCTGTTGGACCAGGAAGCGGTAGCTGGCCATGTTGGCGTCCCTGGTGTCCCACTCGCCAGAGACCTACTGCACCACCAGGTCGGAGTCACCGTAGCAAAGGATGCGCCGGATGCCGATGTCCTTGGCCAGCCGGAGGCCATGGACAAGGGCTTCATACTCGGCCACGTTGTTGGAGGCGGCAGCCGGTCGCCCTTGGGGGAGGAGAGTACGATGCCGGCTCCCAAGACGAGCATCTTTGAGCCGTCGAAGTGCATGCACCAGTGCATCGAGTCGGGAGCCGGCGGCAAATACTGGGTCTCTGCCCAGTCAACGAGGAAGTTGGCCAGGGCCTGGGACTTGATGGCCATGCGGGTCTCGTAGAGGATCGTGTGGGCGGCCATCTCGATGGCCCATTTGGCGACCCGACCGGAGGCGTCCCAGCAGCCCATGATCTCACCGAGGGGAGCCGTGCTCACCACGGTGACGGTGTGTTCCTGGAAGTACTGCTTCAGCTTCTTGGCGGCCAAGTACATGCCATAGCACATCTTCAAGTAGTGGGGGTAGTTCTGCTTGGAGAGGAAGAGCACCTCACTCAGGTAGTACACAGGGCGTTGGACCGGCTGCGCCTTGCCTTCCTCAGGGCGTTCCACCACCAGCACCACGCTGCCACGCGGGTGGTCGCCGCGATGTACATCAGCAGGGGCTCCTTCTCAGCCAGCGCGGCCAAGACGGGTGCGGTGGAGAGCATGCGCTTGAGGGCGCAGAAAGCTTCGTCTGCCTGGTCGGTCCATTCAAACGACGTCGTCTTCTTCATCATCTGATACAGGGGCAGGGCCCTCTCCCCCAGCCTACTAACGAACCAGCTGAGAGAGGCCAGGTAGCCGGTGAACTTCTAGACATCACGCAGCCGAGCCGGCTTGCGCATGCGTTCGATCACCTTGATCTTCTCCGGGTTGGCCTCGATGTCGTGCTCCGAGACGAGGAACCCAAGGAGCTGGCCAGCCGACACGCCGAAGACACACTTCTCCGGGTTGAGCTTGATCTGGAACCGGTGCATGTTGGCGAACGTCTCCTTGAGGTCGTCCAGGAGGGTGAGGTGCTGCTTGGTCTTCACCATGATGTCGTCGATGTAGACGTGCACGTTCCTGCCAATCTGTGGCAGGAGGCACTTTTGCATGCAGCACTGGAAGGTCACGCCGGCGTTCTACAAGCCGAACGACATGGTGATGTAGCAATACGCCCCAAAGGGAGTGATGAAGGACGTCTTGAGGGGGTCAGCCGGGTCCAGCTTGATCTGGTGGTAGCCAGAGTAGGCGTCTAGGAAGGACAGGAGCTCGCAACCGGCTGTGGAGTCGATCACTTGATCAATCCGCGGCAGAGCCAACGGGTCCTTGGGCATGCCTTGTTCAGGCTCGTGTAGTCGATACACATGCGCCAAGTACCATTCTTCTTCAGGACGAGGACTGGGTTGGCCAGCCACTCGGGGTGGAAAACTTCCATGATGAAGCCGGCTGCGAGCAGCCGGGCGATTTCTTGACCAATGGTTCTTCGCTTCTCTTCGGAGAAGCGGCGTAGCGGCTACCAAACCGGCTTGGCATCTGGCCGGACATGGAGTTTATGCTCGGCGAACTTCCTTGGAACACCTGACATGTCTTTCGGGGACCATGCGAAGATGTCCTGATTCTCACGGAGGAAGTCGACGAGCACGCCTTCCTATTTGCTGTCGAGGTGGGTGCCCACGACAACGTACTGGTCGGAGTTGGGGTTGGCCGGGTCGAGCGAAACCTTCTTCATGTCCTTGGACGGCTGGAAGGACGCCTCATTGGCCGGCTGCTTGAGCGGAGTCGGCATGGCCGGCTGTTCGCTAGCCAGCGCCACGAGACGGTCGAGATGGCGCCTCTCCTCCGCGATGACCAGTGACTCGGCTAGCTTAGAGCCGACTTGGGCGCACTCCTGGGACTTCTTGTAGTCGTCGACTATGGTGATGATGCCCTTGGGGCCCGACAGCTTCATCTTTAGGTAGGCGTAGTGGGGTACCGCCGTGAACTTGGCCAGGGCGGGCCGGTCCAAAAGCGCGTGGTAGGGGCTGGCCAGGTCGACCTCCTCGAACCAGATCGGCTCGTGGCAGAAGTGAGTGCTGGAGCCGAACAACACATCCAGCCAGACCTTACCGATTGGGGAGCAGGAGGCGCCCGGCACAATGCCGTGGAACACCGTCCGGCTGGGCTGCAGCTGCTTCTCCTCGATGCCGAGCATGATCATGGTGTCGTGGTAGAGGATGTTGATGCTGCTACCGCCATCGATCAGCACCCGCGAAAAGCGGCAGGTACGCTTCTCAGCGACGAAGGTGGGGTCGAGGATGAGGGCGTAGCCGCTCGGCATGGGCATCACGGCCGGGTGGTCCTCCCGGGTCCAGCTGATGGGGCGGTCAGACCTGTGCATGAACTGAGGAACCGGGGGGACGACGGCGTTCACCTCGTGCTGGTACTTGCGCTTGTTGTGCTTATCGCCGCCCTCGCTGGTGAAGACGATGTAGGCCGCGTCCTGGCGAGGGAAAGTGTCATCGCAGAGGGCGCCGGCTGCCGGAGCTGGCGGGGGAGGTGGCGGCGGGGGTGGAGGTGGGAGGTCGCCCCGCATCAGGCGCTGCGTGATGCTGCACTGCCGAAGAGTGTGCGCTGACGCTGGCTGTTGTCGCCAGCCGGCCGAGGGTTGGCCGGCTGGACCTGGACGGCCTTGCCGGCTGCGTCGAGCTGGACCTACATGCGCATCGCGGAGTCGGCCGTGGCGTACTTGTCTGTCGTGGACATGAGCGTCGCCGCCGGCTCAGAACACATCAGCTTGTGCTTGAGGGGGGTGCTGTCTCGGCACCCCTCGGTGAAGTATTGGATGGCCTGGACCTCGTCGACCCCCTCGCAGGAGTTGTGCAGCTCCGTCCACCGCGTGAGGTAGTCGCAGAGGGACTCGTCTGGGCCCTGGACGCACATGGAGAGCTGGCGAGGCTGACCCTGATGTTTGTACGTGCTGGTGAAGTTGCGCACAAATGCATCCTCAAAGTCTAGCCAGGAGTTCACGCTACCGGCTTGCAGGCTATTTAGCCATGTCCGGGCTGAGCCGAGCAGCATGAGGGGCACGTAGCACACCACTATGCGCTTGTTGCCGCCGGCTATGCTGACGGCTGTGGTGTAGTCGATCAGCAAGTCCTCTAGCTTGGTGACGCCGCTGTACTTGGGGGTGTCGCGGGCCAGCGAGAAGCCTTTGGGGAAGGGCTCCTCGCGGATGCGTGGCCCAAAACAGGCTGGGCCAACGGAGCACTCCTCCTCGAGGGCCGTGGACCGCGCCAGCCGGTCGATGCGATGGCGAGCGTCGTTGTCGTCATAGGGCTCGCGAGGCCCTAGCCGATCGGCGACAGGAGCATGTGGCACCGCACCGACAAACGCCGGCTGGGCCTGCCGAGCAGGCGGCGTGGGGAGTTCCAACTGGCGCTGATCGTCTCTGGCCGTCTTGTCAGCGCGGCTGTTGCCAGTCGTTGGGGCGCGGTCACGCCGGGCCCGGCCACCCCGGTGTCGGCCGAAGTGGCTTTTGCTGGCGCGCGGGGAAGATGCCTGCTGCGTGTCCCGAAGGACTCTTTCTGGGTCCCCAGTGTTCTCCGAGGCAGAGGCGGCTGGCTGGTCCGGCTCGAACTACCTCTGCTGCAGGTTCACAGCGGTGATGAGGTCGTGGACGCGCTGCTACAGCAGCAACAGCTCTTCGCCCTCCAGAATCTCGAGGTCCACCATGGCCTCCTGCGCGGCACACATGTTCTTGACGGGGGTGTCATAGGTGGGCCGGCCGGTGCCCGGCACCCGACCGATGGCGCCACCACGAAGCCGCACCTCGGCGACCCGGCTGGGCTCGGCGCCAGCCAGCGTGAGGCCATGGGCGGTGTCGTACTCCCGTTGGGCGGACTCCAACCGGCGCCGCGTCGCAGCGAGCACCGTGGCCTCATCTAGCAGGTGCTGACGGTCTTCATTGAGTTGGGCCGCAGCGGCAGCCGGGTCGGCGTCGGGCGTGATGGGGGCGCGCAGGCTCTGCAACACCGCACACAGTGGGTCTATCCGGCTGGTGTGGGCTACAGCCGCAGGGGCCGCTGATGGGGTCACCTACCACCGGTAGGGACAAGGACCTGACATCTAGGGCCCACCTAAGGTCCACACCATTATTCAGAGACCCCAGGGTCACATGTGCAATCGGATGCACACCATGAAGGATTCACTCGGACCTTGCACGGACAACACTCGGACGTCTGCCCTCCAATCAGCCGGCCGTCACCACTCGGACAGAGGAGAGGTAAGGACAGCGTGGGAACTGCAGCGGTCGAGTAGTCTTCAACTAGGCTTTAATCATAGTTATGGCTACCGTTACCTGTAACTGCCATAGTCATTGCTGTTAAACATCCATAACTGTTGTAGTTATTGTCATAAAAGCCCTAGCGACGTGGTGGCGAAGAGGCCGCAGCGCACTCCTATATAAGCCACCCTCTCCCTCCGTTGCAGGGTTCAGCTTCCCCCTGTAATCACATACCCTAAGAGCAAACAAGCCTCCGGGCAACGAGACCTAGGGCTGTTACCTTCTCCGAGAGGGGCCCGAACTCGTAAAAACCGAGTGCCACACCTGTGCTGTAGCTAGGCTCTGCCCCTTCATTCGTACCCCCAGTATTCATTGTCAGGTTAGTAACCACGACAGTTGGCGCCCACCGTGGGGCGGTGCATTTAGCGATTTTAGCAGTACAAGTGGAATTTCATCATCACCATGTTAGTCGGCGGCGAAATCCATTTCGGGGCGCTCAGCTTCATCGCCGATGACTCAGCGTGGCTCCCGAAGGCCCCGTTGGACGTGGAGTCGCTGCCCATCCGTGGCGCGGCGCACTTTCGCGCATCTTCATACGGAGTCCTTCTTCGACAACCATCAGTTCCGTACCGAGTGGCTTCCGTCCTTCCTGCTGGGCGCCGTCGCAAGCGCTCAGGGCGCTCATGGCTCTAGCGCTGGATCAAGCACGTAGTGGCCGTCTAGGCCGCGGCGGAACACGTGGCGGCTCTTGAGCCTGATGAGCCCGCCCTCGACCTCTTCGTCGAGCTGCACGAGGATTCCATCAGTGAGTCCGAGTGTGAGAGCGTGGAGTCCACTGCCGAGGTCCTCATGGCTGGCATGGAGCAGCACGGTCCTCCGGGTTATTCTGGCCCCCATGATGGACACGCGGGCACCTCGCGCGGGCACGACAACGACAACCATGGGAACGATCATTCGCCCCATCACAATCCTTATATCCCTCAAGCTCTCACTCGGGAGCAGAGCGACGAGCTCCGCGGAGAAACGAGCAAGCTTTGCACACCCCCATCACCGGGATGACTCCTGAGGCCCTGGCCATGGAGTCGACGCATTTGGTCACTTTGGCCGAGCGGGATCGCCTGGAGCAGCTGCAGAAGGAGTTGGACGATCGCACTCGCCAACAGCCCAGTTCCAGTCGGCACAAGCGCCGGTTGTTCCCGAGTGATCAGCCTCAGAAGTACCAGGTGCCGAACATCCCTCTGGAAAACCTGGCGGCGGATTCTAGGATCGCCGATTCCATCCAGCCCTTCGATTCTGTAGCTGGAGAAGGGATCCATCAGATCCAAGCGCTCCTGAAGATGGCCCTATCGCAGAACGCGGTAGTGTCACAGTCCCGTGATCATATCCATAGCGTTTCAGTGCGCGCTGAGACTGTCCAGTCGGCCCATAGTCCACTCGGCTCAGGAAGATGCCGAGCTTCACCTTCCGCAAGAGACCACCACGGAGAGCGGAGGCGCGACCGAGTCATTTCACCCTGGCGACATGATGATTACGATCGAACCCGGATGCCCCCTCTGCGGGACATCCCATACGGGCACCAGCCTTATGGTGATAGGCGTTCTCCCGGGAATGATCGCAGGCCGATCCCCTCATACCGTCCAGGTGACCTCTGGGACCCCCGGTTCAATGCGAGATCCGTCCTCGCTTAGAACCTGGTCGATAGAGGGTGGGCCCTGAGGGAAGGCCTTGACGCTGACGTTTCGAGTGGTTCCGCACCCTCCGGACCTGAGTGTTTCAGCCGGTACATTCGGGCTGCAGACATCCCAAACAATTTCAGATTGGCGACAGGCATTAGCAAGTTCACTGGCAAGCCTAAGCCAGAAATTTGGTTAGAGGACTACTGAGTGGCCGTCCAGATTGGCGGCGGCAACGACAATGTGGCTATGAAGCATCTGCCGCTAATGCTCAAGGGGTCGGCCAGGGCGTGGCTCAACCAGTTGACACCCGACAGTATATACTGCTGGGATGACCTGGCTCAGGTCTTCATTAAGACTTTCGAGGGCACGTACAAGCGGCCGGGTGGATTGTCAGAACTGCAACATTGTGTTCAAAAGCAAAATGAGACTCTCCGAGAGTACATCCAGCGGTGGACCACCCTGCACAGCACGGTGGAGAACGTCACCGAGCACCAAGCGATCTGCGCCTTCAAAGCTGGCGTCAGGTATCGTGAGTTAGCCCTGAAGTTCGGCCGTACTAAGATCCCGACTCTCAGTCGGGCGATGAAGATTGCCAATCGGTATGCCAATGGCAAAGAGAAAGACCGACTGAGGAGCCGCAAGGGCCGAGCTGGAGATGCAAATCAGTTGGACAACAACAAGAATAAGAAGCAGAAGCACAAGGCCAAGGTAGCCAACAATGCGGAGGCTGCGACCCTGGCCGGCCAAAGCAAAGGCAAAGGCCAGCCAAAGCGGAAGAAGGAGTGGGCCGGCAAGAAGAAGGCCGCCCCGAAAAATGACATCCTTGATCAGCCCTGCTAGATTCACACGAAGAAGGATGATCAAGGCAACCTGATTCTGCCGAAGCATACCACACGGGAGTGCCGGCTGCTCAAGCAAGAGATGCGGCAAGACCCCTCTGAGGGAAAGGATGAGGATGAGGACTATGATGGGGGCAAAGACGCCTCTGGGTACCCCCACGTCGAGAAGGTCCTGATGATCTTTGCTGACGTTGAAAGCAAGAGTCGCCTCAAGGTGATAAACCGAGAGGACAATATGGCAGTCCTGACTGTCACTAAATTCCTAGACTAGGCCAAGACTCCAATCACCTTCGACCAGTCGGATCACCCGGCCCACATACTGACCCCTGGTGGTCGATCCTGCCATTGGAGGAGACCGATGATGTCTACTACACAACTTATTCTTGTAGACTCGTGTTGGGCCTCCAAGCGCAGAGTTTTGTAGGACAGTAGCAATTTTCCCTCAAGTGGATGACCTAAGGTTTATCAATTCATGGGAGGCGTAGGATGAAGATGGTCTCTCTCAAACAACCCTGCAACCAAATAACAAAGAGTCTCTTGTGTCCCCAACACACCCAATACAATGGTAAATTGTATAGGTGCACTAGTTCGATGAAGAGATGGTGATACAAGTGTAGTCTGGATAGTAGATATTGGTTTTTGTAGTGCGAACAATAAAAAACAGCAAGGTAGCAAGTAACAAAAGTGAGCATAAATAGTATTGCAATGCTTAGAAACAAGGCCTAGGGTTCATACTTTCGCTAGTGCAATCTCTCAACAATGCTAATATAATTGGATCATATAACCATCCCTCAACGTGCGATAAAGAATCACTCCCAAGTTCCTATTAGCGGAGAACATAAGATAGAAATTGTTTGTAGGGTACGAAACCACCTCAAAGTTATCCGTTCCAATCGATCTATTGAGCTATTCCTATAAGTGTCGCAAACAGCCCTAGAGTTCGTACTAAAATAACACCATATGATACACATCAACCAACTATAATGTCACCTAGATACTCCAACGTCACCACAAGTATCCGTGAGTTGATTATACGATATGCATCAAACAACTTCATAATCATAATATTCAATCCACACAAAGAACTCCAAGGAGCACCCCAAAGTTTCTATCAGAGAAAAGATAATGAAAACGTGCATCAACCCCTATGCATAGATTACCCCAATGTCACCGCGGGAATCCGCGAGTTGAGTGCCAAAACATAAATCAAGTGAATCAATATAATACCCCATTGTCACCACGGGTATTCATCTGCAAGACATACATCAAGTGTTTTCAAATCTGAAATATTCAATCCGACAATAACGAAACCTCAAAGGGAAAAGATTCGATTCATCACAACAAGGATAGAGAGGGAAGAAACACCATATGATCCAACTATATTAACAAAGCTCGCGATACATCAAGATCGTGCCAAATCAAGAACACGAGAGAGAGAGAGATCAAACACATAGCTACTGGTACAAACCCTCAGCCCCGAGGGTGAACTACTCCCTCCTCGTCATGGAGACCACCAGGATGATGAAGATGGCCTCCGGTGATGCTTCCCCCTCTCCGGTAGGGTGCCGGAAAAGGGCTGTAGATGAGATCGTGGAGGTACAGAGGCTTGCGGCGGCGTAAAAACTCATCTAGGTTAACTTTCGGGGGTTTCTGAATATATATATATATATATATATATGATTTTTTGGCGTTGGAATCATGCGAAGAAGGGCCACAGGGGGCCCATGAGGCACCAGGGCGCGCCTGGGGGGTGGCGCGCCCTGGTGGCTCGTGGGGCCCCTGTGGGTCTTCTGGCCACCTCCCGAAGCTTCTAGTGTCTATTATGTTCCAGAAAAAATCGTCAAAAAGTTTCGCTGCATTTGGACTTCATTTGATATAGATTTTCTGGAAAACCAAAAACAAGCAGAAAACAACAACTGGCACTGGGCACTAGGTCAATATGTTAGTCCATAAAAATCATATAAAATCCATATAAAAGTGCACCAAAATCATACAAAACTATAATAAACATGGCATGAATACTTCATAAATTATAGATACATTGGAGACGTATCAGCATCCCCGAGCTTAATTCCTGCTCGTCCTCGAGTAGGTAAATTATAAAAGAAATAATTTATGAAGTGTGAATGCTAGCATAGTGCATAAGTTTGATCAATGATAATTTCAATCACCTTTTCTAGCATCAATACATATCATAATCAGTAGCTCATCTCATAAAACTTCTCATGATCAAGTAGCAAGCTATTCACATGTTTAAAGTATAGGCCATAAACTTTCTTGAAAACTAACAAACTATGTTCTCAGTCATCAAACAAGTACAATTCATCTTATTTTCAGGAAGGGTCTATGTAGGAGCTTTGATCTAGCAAATTCCACATACTCAACTTTCATTTAGTCTTCCATGATTGCTGACACTCAAAGCATATTTTTAGAACAAACCGTTTCAGTCAAACACATAGGAAGATAGGGGCTTAATGTTTTGCCTCCCAACTTATTTATCTCAGGGATAATGTCAACAATAATAACTCATGATCACCTATATTCAACTGGATATATGTGCCTGGATCTTTCCCTACCACATAATGCTTGCCAACTAAAGAGTAAATAGAGCGGAATAGGAATGAACATTAATGACTCTTGCATAAAAGTAAATACGGAAAAGTAAATACAGAAAAGTAAAAGATAGGCCCTTCGCAGAGGGAAGCAGAGGTTGTCATGCGCTTTTTGTTGTTGGATGCACAAGCCCTTAATGCAAAGGAACGTCATGTTATATTGCCCCTTGTGATAGCAACCTTTATTATGCATTCTCTCGCTTTTATTTCTTTACCATCACAAGTTCATACAACGCTTATTTTCCCTTGCAATAAAAGATCATACATATTTTAAGAGCAATTTTTATTGCTTTTTGCACCGATGACAACTTACTTGAAGGATCTTATTCAATCCATAGGTAGATATAGTGGACTCTCATGGCAAGAAACTGGGTTTAAGGGTTTTTGGATGCACAAGTAGTATCTCTACTTAGTACGAATTTTTGGCTAGCAAAAGATCCTAAGCAAGAACCACATGTTAGAGGATCCATGACAATATAACTTCTGTGTGAATATAAACAAACATAACTCATTACGTTGTCTTCCTTGTCCAACGTCAACTACTTGATCAAGCTTGAAAATAATTAATGGGGGCTCACAATCATAGAAGATGTCCAATATAGTATATTTATATGTGAAATTTCTCTTCCTTCAAAATTCTTTCATGAATTGTTCAAGTGACCAATGCTATGTTTGTTAACTTTCAATAAATTTTACCACTTATACTTCTTGTATGTGAAGTCACTACTCCTCATGGGACAAGCATATGAAGCATATAAATTTCAAATTTATGATATTCAATTCATTTCAACAATTTACTTATAGGATATAAGTGAAGAACAAGAGTAAATGATAAACTACTCCAAAAAGATATAAGTGAAGACCAAATGAGTAGTTAAGTAAACAGGTAGCTATGTGAGGACTCTCTCTCATTTAAAAAATTTCAGATCTTAAGTATTTTATTCAAACAGCAAAGAAAACAAAATAAAATGACATTCCAAGAATAGCACATATCATGTGAAGAAGCAAAAACTTAGTCTCAACCAAAAATGACCAGTAATTGTTGATGAAGAAAGGTGGGATGCCTACCGGGGCATCCCCAAGCTTAGATGGTTGAGACTTCTTGAAATATTAATTTGGGATGCCTTGGGAATCCCCAAACTTGAGCTCTTGTGTTTCCTTAATTCCTCTCATATCATGGCTTCTCCTAAATCATTAAAAACTTCATCCACACAAAACTCAACAAGAACTCGTGACATAAGTTAGTATAAATCAACTCAAAACCTTAACATTCTCTACTGTAGCAAATCACAAAAATTATAATTAAACATTGCATACTAAATGCCTCTTCATATTTAATACTCCTATTCACAAATAGAAACATTAAACACGCAAACATATGCAAACAATGCAACTATAACAGCAATCAGCCAAAACAGAACAGTCTGTAAAAGGGGAATAAGAATCCATACTTCCCTAACTCCAAAAATTCTGAAAAATTACCACGTGACAGAGAACTCATGCATGCTTACTGTATAAAAATTTCAGATTTTTATCATGTTCTGTCTATTCAGGAATATTCTGGATATAACAGAAAACTTTCTGTTTTCAAACAGCAACACATAAACTTGCAAACTGAGCATGGTAAAGGCTATAATTGGCATTTTATTGAACTAAAAGATAAAAAACATGATTATTGATGACAGAAAGCAAATCTCAACAAAATATAATGATGCTCCAAGCAAAACTCATATTATGTGACGAATAAAAATATAGCTCCGAGTGAGGTTACCGATAGTGTTGAAGACGAAAGAGAGGATGCCTTCCGGGGCATCCCCAAGCTTAGTTGCTTGGGTCTTCCTTGAATATTACCTTTTGGTGCCTTGGGCATCCCCAAGCTTAGGGTCTTGCCACTCCTTATTCTCCTCATATCGATATCTCACCCAAAACTTGAAAACTTCAATCACACAAAACTTAACGGAACTTGTGAGATAGGTTAGTATGATAAAAATAAATCACCCACTTAGGTACTGTCAAGACAAGTTTCATAATTGTTATCACATAATTAATACTGTATTCTATCATTTCCACAATTTATACTACTCAATATAAGCTATGGAAACACTAAAACAAGCAAACTATGCATCGAAAACAGAATCCGTCGAAAATAGAACAGCATGTAGTAAGCGATTTAAAAACCATACTTCTGTACCTCAAAAAATTCTGAAAAATTAGGACAACGTAAAAAATTTGTAACCCAATACTTTGTAAAAATTTCAGAATTTTTTCACGCTCCAGTACAGAATAGAAATTCCAGCACTGGACACAAAAGTTTCTATTTTTGCACAGAATCATATCAACAAGCATCCACACTATCCCAAAGGCTTTACTTGGCACATTATTGAAAGAAAACATATAAAACATGATTACTATAGTAGAATAATCATGTGAACACACAAAAACAGTAGGTATAAGTATTGGGTTGTCTCCCAACAAGCGCTTTTCTTTAATGCCTTTTAGCTAGGCATGATGATTTTAATGATGCTCACATAAAAAGTGAAGAATTGAAACATAACGGGAGCATCATGAATCATATGGCAAGCACATTTAAGTCTTACCCACTTCCTATGCATAGGGATTTTGTGATCAAACAATTTATGTGAGCAAGAATCAACTAGCATAGGAAGGCAAAACAAGTATAACTTCGAAACTTTCAACACATAGAGAGGAAACTTGATATTATTGCAACACCTACAAGCATATGATCCTCTCTCATAATAATTTTCAGTAGCATCATGAATGAATTCAACAATATAACTATCACATAAAGCATTCTTTTCTTGACCTACAAGCATAGAAATTTTATTACTCTCCACATAAGCAAATTTGTTCTCATCAATAATAGTGGGAGCAAATTCAACAAAATAACTATCATGAGATACTTGATTGGCATAATCCAATTGAAAATTAAAATCATGATGACAAGTTTCATGGTTATCATTATTCTTAATAGCATACATGTCATCACAATAATCATCATAGATAGCAACTTTGTTGTCATAATCAATTGAAACCTCTTCCAAAATAGTGGGATCATTATTAAATAAAGTCATAACCTCTCTAAATCCACTTTTATCAATATAATCATCATAAATAGGAGGCATACTTTCATAATAATAAATTTTCTCATCAAAACTTGGGGGACTAAAAATATCATCTTCATTAAACATAGCATCCCCAAGCTTATGGCTTTGCATATCATTAGCATCATGGATATTCATAGAATTCATACTAAAAACATTGCAATCATGCTCATCATTCAAAGATTTTATGCCAAACATTTTATTGAATTCTTCTTCTATCAATTGAGCACAATTTTCCGCTCCATCATTTTCAAGAAAGACATTATAAAGATGAATAATATGAGCCAACCTCAGTTCCATATTTTTTTGTAGTTTTCTTTTATAAACCAAACTAGTGATAAAACAAGAAACTAAAAGATTCAATTGCAAGATCTAAAGATATACCTTCATGCACTCACCTTCCCGGCAACGGCGCCAGAAAAGAGCTTGATGTCTACTACACAACTTATTCTTGTAGACTCGTGTTGGGCCTCCAAGCGCAGAGTTTTGTAGGATAGTAGCAATTTTCCCTCAAGTGGATGACCTAAGGTTTATCAATCCGTGGGAGGCGTAGGATGAAGATGGTCTCTCTCAAACAACCCTGCAACCAAATAACAAAGAGTCTCTTGTGTCCCCAACACACCCAATACAATGGTAAATTGTATAGGTGCACTAGTTCGGCGAAGAGATGGTGATACAAGTGTAGTCTGGATAGTAGATATAGGTTTTTGTAGTGCGAACAATAAAAAACAGCAAGGTAGCAAGTAACAAAAGTGAGCATAAACAGTATTGCAATGCTTAGAAACAAGGCCTAGGGTTCATACTTTCGCTAGTGAAATCTCTCAACAATGCTAATATAATTGGATCATATAACCATCCCTCAACGTGCGATAAAGAATCACTCCCAAGTTCCTATTAGCAGAGAACATAAGATAGAAATTGTTTGTAGGGTATGAAACCACCTCAAAGTTATCCTTTTCAATCGATCTATTGAGCTATTCCTATAAGTGTCACAAACAGCCATATAGTTCGTACTAAAATAACACCATATGATACACATCAACCAACTTTAATGTCACCTAGATACTCCAACGTCACCACAAGTATCCGTGAGTTGATTATACGATATGCATCAAACAACTTCATAATCATAATATTCAATCCACACAAAGAACTCCAAGGAGCACCCCAAAGTTTCTATCGGAGAAAAGATAATGAAAACGTGCATCAACCCCTATGCATAGATTACCCCAATGTCACCGCGGGAATCCGCGAGTTGAGTGCCAAAACATAAATCAAGTGAATCAATATAATACCCCATTGTCACCACGGGTATTCATATGCAAGACATACATCAAGTGTTCTCAAATCTGAAATATTCAATCTGACAATAATGAAACCTCAAAGGGAAAAGATTCGATTCATCACAACAAGGATAGAGAGGGAAGAAACACCATATGATCCAACTATATTAACAAAGCTCGCGATACATCAAGATCGTGCCAAATCAAGAACACGAGAGAGAGAGAGATCAAACACATAGCTACTGGTACAAACCCTCAGCCCCGAGGGTGAACAACTCCCTCCTCGTCATGGAGACCGCCGGGATGATGAAGATGGCCTCCGGTGATGCTTCCCCCTCTCCGGCAGGGTGCCGGAAAAGGGCTGTAGATGAGATCATGGAGGTACAGAGGCTTGCGGCGGCGTAAAAACTCATCTAGGTTAACTTTTGGGGGTTTCTGAATATATATATATATATATATATATATATATATATATATATATATATATATGATTTTTTGGCGTTGGAATCACGCGAAGAAGGGCCACAGGGGGCCCATGAGGCACCAGGGCGCGCCTGGGGGGTGGCACGCCCTTGTGGCTCGTGGGGCCCCCGTGTTTCTTCTGGCCACCCCCCGAAGCTTCTAGTGTCTCTTATGTTCCAGAAAAAATCGTCAAAAAGTTTCGCTGCATTTGGACTTCATTTGATATAGATTTTCTGGAAAACCAAAAACAAGCAGAAAACAACAACTGGCACTGGGCACTAGGTCAATATGTTAGTCCATAAAAATCATATAAAATCCATATAAAAGTGCACCAAAATCATACAAAACTATAATAAACATGGCATAAATACTTCATAAATTATAGATACATTGGAGACGTATCATCCGACTGTGCAAAGTCCTCATGGACGGCGGCAGTGGGCTAAACATCATCTACGCTGATGCTCTCGAGGCGATGGGCATTCCGATGTCCTGTTTGAGTAAAAGCAATATGAAATTCCACGGGGTCATCCCCGGGAAAAAAGCAAAATCACTCGGGCAAATTGCCCTCGACGTCGTATTCGGTGGAGAGAAAAATTTCAGAAAAGAGAGGTTAACCTTTGAGGTGGTAGACTTCAAGAGTGCCTACTACGCCATCCTGGGTAGGCCCGCCTACGCACGATTCATGGCCAGACCATGTTACGTGTATCTTAAACTTAAGATGCCAGGGCCGAAGGGTGTGATCACCATCACGGGAAACCGAAAGATAGCCGAGGAGTGCTTGCAGAAGGGCTCCCAGATCGCTGACAAACAAATGGCGTTGGCAGAGTTAGACGAGTACAAGAAGACAGTCGATTCAAGCGACCTGCTCAAGAGCAAGAAGCTGACTGTGGAATCCGCTTTCTAGTCACCCGGCGATTCCAAGCAGGTTCACATCCACCCGGAGGACCCGAACGCTGCCCCGACCAACATATCCACAACGCTCGACAGCAAATAGGAAAGCGAGCTCATCCAGTTCCTCCATGAGAACTGAGACATCTTCACATGGAAACCCTCTGACATGTCGGGTGTTCCCAGGGAACTGGCTGGGCATCGACTCAGAGTTGACCCAAAGATGAAGCCTGGCAAAGAGCATCTCCGACGCTCTACTCCTGAGAAACGCAAGGCGATTGGCGAGGAGATCGCGTGGCTCTTGGCCGCCGAGTTCATCCGTGAAATATACCACTCCAAGTGGCTCGCCAACGCCGTGTTAGTTCCCAAGAATGATAAATCTCTCCGAACGTGTATTGACTTCAAACACATCAATCGGGCCTGCCCGAAGGACCACTTCCCTCTCCCCCGCATAGACCAAATAATAGACTCTATTGCGGGGTGCGAGCGCTTATCGTTTCTGGATGTGTACTCCGGGTACCACCAGATCTGAATGTACGACCCAGATGAAATAAAGACTGTATTCAACACCCCATTCGGGTGTTTTTGTTATACCACAATGCCTTTTGGATTGAAGAATGCCGGAGCAACTTTCATGCACATGATCCAGAAATGCTTACAGAAACAGATCAGCCGGAACGTGGAGGCCTATATGGATGACATCGTGGTCAAGTCCAGGAAGAGTTCCAACCTCATGGCAGACCTTGCCGAGACCTTCGCAAGCCTGCGCCGATATGGCATCAAACTCAATCCAGCCAAGTGTACTTTCGGGGTGCCCGTAGGCAAGTTACTCAGCTTCCTCGTTTCCGAACAAGGGATCGATGCTAACCCCGAGAAGATCGGCGCCATAGTCCGAATGAAGCAACCGCAACGTCTGCATGATGTACAAAAACTCACAAGCTGTCTGGCAGCTCTGAGCAGATTCACTTCACGACTCGGTGAGAAGGCCTTGCCACTCTACCGACTCATGAAGAAGTCAAAAATGTTCGAGTGGACGACAGAAGTGCAGGCCGCGTTCCAAGAACTCAAAGCCCTGCTTTCCACCCAGCCGGTGCTTGATTCTCCAGGCAGCCAAGAGCCCTTGCTCTTGTACATCGCAGCCACGAGCCAAGTTGTTAGCACTATGCTCACTGTGGAGCGTGAGGAACAAGGCAAATCCTTCAAGATCCAGCGGCCAGTTTATTACATTTCTGAAGTTCTGACCCCTTCCAAGCAAAGATATCCACACTACCAGAAGCTGGTATACGAGATTTACCTGACTGCGAAGAAGGTGGCTCATTACTTCCAAGATCACTCGGTCACAGTGATAAGCGATGCTCCCCTGTCGGAGATCTTGAACAACAGAGATGCCATGGGCCGAGTGGCCAAGTGGGCCATCGAACTCCTCCCTCTGGACATCAAGTTTGAGGCCAAGAAAGCTATCAAGTCGCAGGCTTTGGTGGATTTCTTAGCCGAGTGGATTGAACAGGAACAGCCGGCCCCGAGTGTCCCCGAGCATTGGACTATGTTCTTTGATGGCTCCAAGATGTTAACTGGCTCGGGGGCTGGTGTCGTCCTAGCGTCCCCTAAGGGCGACAGACTCAGCTACGTACTTCAGATCCACTTTGACTCTTCAAACAATGAGGCAGAATACGAAGCCCTTTTGCACGGTTTGCACATGGCGATCTCCCTTGGAATCCGCCGACTGATTGTCTATGGTGACTCGGACCTGGTGGTGAACCAAGTGATAAAGGAGTGAGACATTCGGAGCCCAGCTATGATAGGCTACTGCAATGCCGTCCAAAAGCTGGAGAAGAACTTTGAAGGAATGGAGCTACATCACATCCCACGAATCAAAAACCAGGCGGCCGATGACTTGGCCAAGATAGATTCCACTCGGAAAGCAGTCCCGAAGAATGTGTTCCTAGAGCACTTGTACTCACCCATGATCAAGGAAGATCCTTTTGTGGAGGAGCCCTCGCAACCGGTCGGGCCGTCAAATCCGACCGAAGTTGACATCCCAGCGGTGATCGATCTAGTCCAAGAGGTGCTCGTCATCACTCCCGAGTGGACCGAGCCGTACCTCGCATACCTGCTCAGGTAGGAACTCCCTGAAGACGAAGCGGAGGCTCGACAGATTGTCCGTCGATCAAAAGCTTTCACTGTCTTGGGAGAACAACTCTATAAGAAGAGCGCCACTGGCGTCACTCAGCATTGCATCACGCCGGAGGAAGGGCAGCGGATCTTGCAGGAGATTCACTTGGGAACCTGTGGTCACCACGCTTTCTCTCGGACTCTGGTCGCCAAAGCATTCCGGGCAGGTTTCTATTGGCCCAGAGCGAACGAGGCTGCTCGTGATATCGTTGACCAGTGCGTCGGGTGTCAGTTTTATGCGAACCAGTCTCACAAGCCATCGTCCGCGCTGAAGACAATCCCACTCGCGTGTCCGTTCACAGTCTGGGGACTCAACATGGTCGGTCCACTCCGGACCGGGGCCAACGGGTTCACACATCTGTTGGTGGCAGTGGATAAGTTTACCAAGTGGATCGAAGCGAAGCCTATAAAGAAGTTGGACTTTCCGACTGCAATCAAGTTCATCAGGGAGATAATCTTTAGGTTTGGAGTCCCCCACAGCATCATCACGGACAATGGGTCGAACTTTGACTCAGACAAATTGCGTGAGTTTTGCTATTCTCAGGGCACTCGAGTTGACTACGCCTCCGTGACTCACCCTCAGTCGATAGGACAGGCAAAACGGGCGAATGGATTGATATTCCAGGGGCTCAAGCCACGTCTCATGCGTGACCTGGCGCACGCAGCAGGAGCCTGGGTCACCGAGCTGCCATCGGTCCTCTGGGGCCTGCGGACGACCCCGAATGGGTCCACGAAGCGCACTCCCTTCTTTTTGGTGTATGGCTCTGAGGCTGTCCTGCCGAGTGATTTGCTCCACAACTCTCCTCGAGTGAATCTGTACTCGGAGGCGGAGGCTAAGGACGCACATCAAGATGGCCTCGACCTACTGGAGGAGGAACACAAATTGGCTCTTATCAGGACGACTACATATCAGCATGACCTGCGCCGCTCTCATGATAGACACGTCAGGGGGCGTGCTTTCCAGGAAGGTGACCTAGTCCTTCGACTGGATCAGCAGAAACCACACAAGCTGGCGCCCCCAGGGCAAGGGCCCTTTGCGATATCGAAGGTACTGAACAACGGAGCCTATCGGTTCTACAACTTCGCTAAAGGCGAAGAAGAGCCCCGAGCTTGGAATGTGGATCTGCTCCGCAAATTCTTCACTTAGAATAAATTTATTCCCATTGTAATAGTATTCTGAATGAAATTAGATGAATAAAAGTTTTACTTTTCCTGTATTTCATCTAATTTGGGCCAGTACCGTGTTTTCACTCCGGTGACTAACAACGTTCGAAAACTAACACACACACCCCCAGTGGGCGTATCGGCTTAGCTGCGAACCAGATTTCGCCTAAGTTAAAAACTATCCGAGTGCGGACACGCTCCACACTCGGGGGCTTAGCCGCAAACTAGATTTCGCCTAAGTTAAAAACTATCCGAGTGCGGACACGCTCCACACTCGGGGGGCTTAGCCGCGAACCAGATTTCGCCTAAGTTAAAAACTATTCGGGTGCGGACATGCTCCACACTCGGGAGCTTAGCCGCGAACCAGATTTTGCCTAAGTTAAAAACTATCCGAGTGCGGACACGCTCCACACTCGGGGGCTTAGCCGTGAACCAGATTTCGCCTAAGTTAAAAACTATCCGAGTGCGGACACGCTCCACACTCAGGGGCTTAGCCGTGAGCCAGATTTCGCCTGAGTTAAAAACTTTCCGAGTGCGGACACGCTCCACACTTGGGGGCTTAGCCGCAAACCAGATTTTGCCTAAGTCGAAAACTATTCGAGTGCGGACATGCTCCACACTCGGGGGCTTAGCCGCGAACCAGATTTCGCCTAAGTTAAAAACTATCCGAGTGCGGACACGCTCCACACTCGGGAGCTTAGCCGCAAACCAGATTTCGCCTAAGTCGAAAACTATTCGAGTGCGGACATGCTCCACACTCGGGGGCTTAGCCGCGAACCAGATTTCGCCTAAGTCTAAAACTATCCGAGTGCGGACACACTCCACACTAGGGGACTTAGCTGCGAACTAATTTTCGCCTAAGTTAGAAGAAACAAAGATCCAAATAACCGGGTAAACTCTGATCCGTTCGAGTACTCCTAGGCAAAGAAAAATACGCGAGCCCGAGGCCCATTAAAGTATCATGGTTACATTTACCACTCGGCATTCCGAGGCAAATCAAGGCTTAAATGTTTTTGATCACTCCTCTACGGGAGGACTGGCCGGGTCGACAAAGGTGTCAAGGTCAATGCCGTCCGCGATCCGAGTGGCGGCCTCAATGAATGTCTCCATGAAGTCCTCAAACCTGAGCTTCTTCTTCTTGGCAAACTTCAGCGACTTCAGCTTCTCCTCATCCACATCCTTGCAGTGGACACGGATGAGTGCGAGCGCCATGTCGGCTCCGCAGTGGGCAGTAGACTTCTTCCAAGCTTGCATTCGAGTCGGGATATCCTTCAGTCGGGTCATCATAGACTCCACGTCGTTCTGAAGCTCTTCACCCGGGAGAAGTTCTTGGTCGATCTTGGACAAGGTAGATCTCAGTTGGATGACATACCCCACGGCGTTCTCAAGGCGCTCCTCCAGATGGAGAATGGCCATGGCGGAACTGTCCTTGAGAAGCTGTCTTGAGGGGTCCAGATCCTTCTCGACTCGGTCCGTCTCCAGCTCGAAGTTAAAGCAGAATTCTGCAGAGAGAAATAGTTCGAGATCAGTGCTTACAACAGATTCGGAAATGAAGAAAGTTCACTCGGCAGCATCGCTTACCTTCAAGTTTCTTGCCCATCTCCTCGCCGTACTCCTGGACGTACTGCTCCAGTTCAGCTTTTTTCCCAAGTAGCTTCGTGATTTGGTCGTTCAGAGTCTTCTTCTCCTCCTCAAAAACATTCGCCTGAGTGCTGTGCTTCGTCTCCCACTTGGTGTTGACCTTCTTGAGCTCAGAAACTTCGCTCCTGGTCGCCTCAGCTGCAGCCCTCAAGGCTTTGATCTCTTCCTCGAGCTTGCTGACTGAAGCCAACTTCTCCTCGGCAGCCTTGGTTTTACTCCTGGCCTCCTTCTGCAGAAGAGCCAACTCCTTGTCCTTGTCCTCGAGGGCCTGCTTCATGGTTTCTAAAGAAATAGAAGTCCTCAGCCTCATTACAAGTTGGGCGTTCTCACCACAGACATCTGTTGAAGCGAATTGACTCAGATCAAAAGAAAAATTCGACTCAACGAACAGTAGAGCAGCGGAACATACCTCCTAGGGCGTTCTTCTCCTTCTCGAGACGGCCGCTCTTATGCTTCTCCGCGTCCAGGTCCACCCAGAGCTGCAACTCTTCCTTCTCCAAGGTGGCATAGTGGGATCCCAGCTCGCAAGCCCTCTGTTACAAAACAAGGAAATTGTTAGCCGGCCGAAAAAACAAGCTCCCTCCTTGAAGGAGGAATAAGCTCGATCAGTACCAAATCCTGAAGTACCCTCTTACAACCGAGTCAGCAATGAAGAAAATCGAGGACGACAACACACCGATCTTCATCGTTGACCTCAAAGCAGACAAGCTCGATCAGTTTGGAGCTTCCTAATCTACCAAGCCTCCCACTTGGCCAGCCGAGTGAGTGGTCGCACTCCGAGTGTTACCCAACAGAAAACTCTAAGACTCCCGCCGACTGCTCCCAGTCGACGGCAGTCTCGGGGACTACACCCAGTGGGTGCACTCAGTGTTTCCCCACTGGAAAATGACTCGTGTTGATGATCTAAAAAAACATGTGTGTGTTCTATCAGACTCCCACCGATTGCCGACAATCGATGGCAGTCTTGGGGACTACACTCAGTGTGCCCCCACTGGAACAGACACACTCGGTAAAGACCCTGGTCAGCCCGAGTGAAAATAACAAAAATGCAGAGTTCTAAGACTCCCGCTGACTACTTCCAGTCGACGGCAGTCTCGGGGACTACACCCAGTGGGTACACTCAGCGTGCCCCCACCGGAACGACAACATCCTGTGGGTGTGCATGCCCCACGCAGCAAACCTACTGACAGAAATGCAATTATCCATTCAGAAGACAAAGAGGAAAACAAAAAAAGAGAGGTATCTCCAAGACCCCGACTGGAAATTATACTTACGATGGTACTTACTCGGAGATTGGTCTGCAGCGCCTCACTCGCGTCATACGCCTCCTTCATCCGGTCGTACATCAACTTTGCCTGGATCAAGGCCTCCTTGCTCGTGCTCACTTGGTCTTCCGGGATCTTGTGCATCGTGAAAGTAGTTGCAGGAGCCGAGTGTGGTACGGGTGCCGACTGAGATGCAGACGCCGTGGTTACAAGCGCGTAACTGGTCTGAGCTGGAGGACTTTGACCGATGGGCTTCTTGACAACCTTAGCAGGTGAACGCGGGTCTTCTGGCCGGGTGAACCCTCCCGCATGACGATGTTGGTGCCAGTCGTCGCCCCCATGTCGGCCTCTGGGTTCGGCGGGTCGGCCTTGTCATCTTCGTCCAGATGGATGACTTCAGTCGACACTACATGAACATTTGGGAGACGATGTCAAGTTGAAAATCAATCGAACAAGATTCGAGACGAATGTCAATCGGCAAAACCATACCCTTGAATGTCAATCGGCATCGCCCTCCGTCTAGCCTCGCTTGGTTGGGAGCATTCGGATCCAACGAAGTCGTCGACGTCTCATTGCTGCAAGTTAAGAAATCACTCGGTGGACCAGACAAATGAAAACTGCGAGGAAAGGAGATTTGGTATCGGGTACTTACATCGAAGCCAGTGGTACCACCACTTTGATCTTTGGCACCGCTACCTTTCGGGGCTTGGCGGAGACTTGTTTCGGCTGCTTGGGCTTCTTCTCCGCTGAGTCAGTGATACGTCTCCAACGTATCTATAATTTTTGATTGTTCCATGCTGTTATATTATCAATCTTGGATGTTTTTATATGCATTTACAGCAACTATATATGATTTTTGGAGACTAACCTATTAACTTAGTGCCCAGTGCCAGTTGCTGTTTTCTGCCCTGTTTTTGTTTTACAGAAAATCAATACCAACCGAAGTCCAAATGCCACGAAACTTTTTGGAGATTTTTTATTGGACAAGATAAACACTAGAAGCTTTGGGAGAGGACCAGACGCCAGAAGGGGTGGCCACGAGCCACCAGGGCGCGCCTGGGGGGGGGGGGCAGGTGCGCCCTGGTGCCTCGTGGGCCCACCCCAGCTCCGTTTGACCTAATTCCACCACTATAAATTCAGGAAAAATCAGAAACCCTCAGAGGAGTCCACGAAATACTTTTTCCGCCACCGCAAGTTTCTGTTCTCGAGAGATCCCATCTAGAGGCCTTCTCCGGTACTCCGCCGGAGGGTGAATCGATCACGGAGGGGCTCTACATCAACCTTGCTACCCTTCCGATGATGCGTGAGTAGTTTACCACAGACCTTCGCGTCCATAGTTAGTAGCTAGATGGCTTCTTCTCTGTTTTTGATCTTCAATACAATGTTCTCCTCGATGTTCTTGGAGTTCTATCCGATGTAATCACTTTTTGCGGTGTGTTTGTTGGGATCCGATGAATTGTGAGTTTATGATCAGATTATCCATGAATATTATTTGAGTCTTCTCTGATCTCTTTTATGCATGATTATTATAGCTTCGTATTTCTTCTCCGATCTATTGATTTGGTTTGGCCAACTAGATTGATTTATCTTGCCATGGGAAGAGGTGCTTTGTAATGGGTTCGATCTTGCGGTGCTCAATCCCAGGGACAAAAAGGGACATGACACGTATGTATCGTTGCTATTAAGGGTAAAAAGATGGGGTTTATTCATGCGTGAGTTTATCTTGTCTACATCATGTCATCGTTCATAATGCATTACTCCGTTCTTTATGGACTTAATACACTAGATGCATGCTGGATAACGGTCGATGTGTGGAGTAATAGTAGTAGATGCAGGCAGGAGTCGGTCTACTTGTCTCGGATGTGATGCCTATATACATGATCATTGCCTTGGATATTTTCATGATTATTTGCTTTTCTATCAATTGCCCAACAGTAATTTGTCTACCCACCGTATGCTATTTTCTCGAGAGAAGCCTCTAGTGAAAACTATGGCCCCCGGGACTATCTAAATCATATTACTAAAACCCTAAAAATATTGCTGCCATTTTCTTTTATTTTGTTTATTTTGTATTTTTGTTTCAATCTATCTATCTATCACATACAATTTAATCTTGCAATTGACCGCTGAGGGATTGACAACCCCTCGTTTGCGTTGGGTGCAAGGATTTGTTGTTTGTGTGCAGGTGCTGTTAACGAGGTGTTGCGTGATTCTCCTACTGGTTCGATAACCTTGGTTTCATAACTGAGGGAAATACTTATCTCTACTGTGCAGCATCATCCCTTCCTCTTCGGGGAAAATACCAACGCAAGCTACAAGTAGCAGGAAGAATTTCTGGCGCCGTTGCCGGGGAGACATCATCAACATCTATCAAGTACCTTTGCATAAACTCTCATCTCCTTGCATTTATTTTATTTGCCATTTGCCTCTCGTTTTCATCTCCCTCATTTCTAATAAGTTTTTACAAAAATACAAAAATATTTTCCGTTTGCCTTCTTTTTGCTTGTTTGCTATCTTTGCTTGTGTTACCATGTGCCTCCTATTTGCTTGCATCTTCGCTGGCTAAAAATCTATTGATATGGATCCTCACCCACTTGATAATCTTTTCAAAAGACCCAATTATGATGAACCAATTGCTAGTGAGTTGAGTGCACTTGATTTCCTCTATGAACTTTTGCTTGAAAATCATGAATCTGAAAATTGTGATGACGTGCTGAAAGAAGAAATTTATAAATTGATTCATGATTTCATGATAGCTCCTTCAAAGAAAAGCATGATTGCAATGATGTTATTATAAACTCTATTAGTGTCAATTGTGCTAGTGATATGCAAAACCACAAGCTTGGGGATGATAATTTTGTCATGTCCACTACTTATTGCAATGATCATGATTGGGGTGATAATGCTTTTTATGATCTTGAAAATTTATTTAAGCATCATGATGAATATGATATTGATAATAATGCTTGCAATAACATTGAAAGTGGGTTTGGAAGAGTGTCAACTCTAGGTAAAAATAATCCCACATATTTGGAGAGTGTTCAATCTTATGAATTTTTTGATAAAAGTGGGATTGGAGAGGTCATGACTTTAGTTGATGTTAATCCCACTATTTTGGAAGACTACGAATTTCATGCATGTAGACCATGGAGAGAAAATTTTATATGATAGCTATATTGTTGAATTTGATTATGATCCTACATGTAATTATTATGAGAGAGGAAAATATGGTTGTAGAAATTTTCATGTTACTAAATTACCTCTCATTATGTTGAGATTGTCAATGTTTTACTCCTCTCCTTTGCATATGCTAGATATTTCTCATCTTGATAATTTGTCTGCATATAAAATGCCTATGCATAGGAAGTATGATAGACTTAAATGTGTTTTTCACATGCTGCATGATGCTCTCTTTGTGTTTCAACTCTTATCTTTTATGTGAGCATTATTAATATTTCAAGCCTATCTTAATGGCTATAAAGAAAGAGCTTGTTGGGAGACAACCCAATACCTACTATTATTGTGTGTTTTCACATTTATTCTACTGTTATGATTGTGTTTTGGTGTTTTTAATTAGTGGTTGTGCCAAGTAAAGCCTTTAGGATGATTTGGAAGATAGTATAATTGATGCTGTTTCAAAAATAGAAAGTTTTGCGTCCAGTGCCCGAATTTTGTTTCTGTACTGGAGCATCAGAAAAATCTGAAATTGTTACACAGTATTGGTATATGAATTTCCCACGTTGTCCTAATTTTTAGGAATTTTTGGAGTTACATAAGTATGGCTTTTAAATAGATTTCTACAGACTGTTCTGTTTTTGACAGATTCTGTTTTTGATGCACTACTTGCTTGTTTTGATGAATCTATGGATTGTATCGGGGGGTATAAGCCATGGTGAAGTTGGAGTACAGTAGGTATAATGCAAAAAAAAATATGAATGGGTTTTCAACAGTACTTAGAGTAGTGATTTATTTTGTTATGCTAACGGATCTCACGAAGGTTTTGTTGAGTTTTGTGTGATTGAAGTTTTCAGGTTTTGGGTGAGATCACGATGGATGAAGGAATAAGGAGTAGCAAAAGCCTAAGCTTGGGGATGCCTGAGGCACCCCAAGGTAATATTCAAGGAAGACTCAAGCGTCTAAGCTTGGGGATGCCCCGGAAGGCATTCCCTCTTTCTTCTACCAACCATCGGTAATTTTACTTAGAGCTATATTTTTATTCATCACATGATATGTGTTTTGCTTGGAGCGTCATGTATTATATGAGTCTTTGCTTTGTTTGCTTTTTAGTTTTTCACAATCATCCTTGCTGAACACACCTATTTTGAGAGAGCCACACGTTTATCATCATTTTTTAGAATACTCTATGTGCTTCACTTAAATTTTTTGAGCTAGGCAGTTGCTCTAGTGCTTCACTTAAATCCTTTTGAGCACGGTGGTGGCTATATTTTGAAGAAATAAACTCTCATGCTTCACTTATATTATTTTGAGAGTTTAGTAAAATTTTGAAGAAATAAACTCTCATGCTTCACTTATATAATTTTGAGAGTTGATTAAAATTTTGAAGAAATGAATTCTCATGCTTTACTTATATTATTTTGAGAATTGACAAGATTAAAATTTTGAAGAAATGAATTCTCATGCTTCACTTATATTATTTTGAGAATTGATAAGATTGAAATTTTGAAGAAATATTGGCACTCTCATGCTTCACTTAAATCTTTTTGAGAGTTGATAATAGTAACAGTAATTTGCACAAGATATGAATTTGGTCCCAAAGTGATGAATATTCAAGAGGGATATAATAAAAACTTTCATATAGATCATTGGATATGATAAGTGTGATTCCTTGCACTAGTTTTGCGATATGGAAATGATAATATGTGAGTCATGTTAGTGAGTAATTATGATTTAGTAAGAATATTAGTGTTAAGGTTTGTGATTCCCTATGCATGCACATTAAGTCAATAGTTATGCAAAGAAATTATATCCTACTTTTGGTGCATTATTCGGTGTTAGTTATGTTTAATGCATGTTTATGACCGTTTTCGTTTTTGGTTGGTTGCTTCTCAATCTATTTGCTAGACTTCATTTGTACTAAGCGGAAATATTGCTTGTGCATCCAAGCTCCTTAAACCCAAGTTGTGCCAAATGAGTCCACTATATCTACCTATGCGGTATTTCAATGCCGTTCCAAGTAAATTTGCGTGTGCCAACTCTAATTTTCAAAATAATTTTTCCGTTTGGTGTGCCCGTACCGCTCATGAAGCGGCAGGGGGTGGCCATTATTTTCCATGCTAGGTGTGTTATTCTCACGATGAGTGTTTATTCACTTGTCATTGCACGAGAGAATGGTTGGTAATAGGGATGCCCAGTCGCACAATGAAATCAAAAATAATAACAACAAAGTTCCTTGGAAAGTGTTGGTTTGGAGGGCACCCGTGGATACGGCTAGCCATGGATTGTGAAAGAATGGTGGAAAGGAAATAAACTTTACTTTCTGTTTGGTAACCACCTATGATGTGTCTAGCATGGAAAATAATGGGAATTCTGGGTCGTTTTCGTTGACAGGAAAAGCATGCCTCTCAAAATATTTTATCTCTTTAATTTCAACCTGGAGCTCTGGCACATTTGACAAATCTCTGGTTCCCTCTGCGAAGGGCCTATCTATTTACTTTTATGCAATTTTTATTTTTACTTGAGTCTCCATCTTCTCTTATAAAGCACCAACTAGAGAGCAATATTGTCATACTTGTGCATTGGATGTAGCTAATATTTGAGTGTGTTTCATGAATGGATCAATGATTGAACATAATGGGCTAGGGATAACTTTCTATAGCGTTGATATTTTGAAAGACATGGTTGCTTGTTAGCATGCTTGAGTATTTATATCTTCATGTCAAATTATAGACTATTGCTTTGAATCATTCAAGTCCAATGTCCATGCTATAAAAGAAAAGAATATGTGATGAATATGATAGGCAGCAATCCACATCAAAAATTCTGTTTTTATCATTTACCTACTCGAGGACGAGCAGGAATTAAGCTTGGGGATGCTGATACGTCTCCAACGTATCTATAATTTTTGATTGTTCCATGCTGTTATATTATCAATCTTCGATGTTTTTATATGCATTTACAGCAATTATATATGATTTTTTGGAGACTAACCTATTAACTTAGTGCCCAGTGCCACTTGCTGTTTTCTGTCCTGTTTTTGTTTTACAGAAAATCAATACCAAACGAAGTCCAAATGCCACGAAACTTTTTGGAGATTTTTTATTGGACAAGATAAACACTAGAAGCTTCGGGAGAGAACCGAACGCCAGAAGGGGTGGCCACGAGCCACTAGGGCTCGCCTGCGGGGGGGGGGGGGGGGGGGCAGGCGCGCCCTGGTGCCTCGTGGGCCCACCCCAGCTCCGTTTGACCTAATTCCACCACTATAAATTCAGGAAAAATCAGAAACCCTCAAGGGAGTCCACGAAATACTTTTTCCGCCGCCGCAAGTTTCTGTTCTCGAGAGATCCCATCTGGAGGCCTTCTCCGGTACTCCGCCGGAGGGGGAATCGATCACGGAGGGGCTCTACATCAACCTTGTTGCCCTTCCGATGATGCGTGAGTAGTTTACCATAGACCTTCAGGTCCATAGTTAGTAGCTAGATGGCTTCTTCTCTCTTTTTGATCTTCAATACAATGTTCTCCTCGATATTCTGGGAGTTCTATCCGATGTAATCAATTTTTGCGGTGTGTTTGTTGGGATCCGATGAATTGTGAGTTTATAATCAGATTATCCATGAATATTATTTGAGTCTTCTCTGATCTCTTTTATGCATGATTATTATAGCTTCGTATTTCTTCTCTGATCAATTGATTTGGTTTGGCCAACTAGATTGATTTATCTTGCCATGGGAAGAGGTGCTTTGTAATGGGTTCGATCTTGCGGTGCTCAATCCCAGTGACAAAAAGGGACATGACACGTATGTATCATTGCTATTAAGGGTAAAAAGATGGGGTTTATTCATGTGTGAGTTTATCTTGTCTACATCATGTCATCGTTCTTAAGGCGTTACTCCGTTCTTTATGGACTTAATACACTAGATGCATGCTGGATAGCGGTCGATGTTTGGAGTAATAGTAGTAGATGCAAGCAGGAGTCGGTCTACTTGTCTCGGACGTGATGCCTATATACATGATCATTGCCTTGGATATCGTCATGATTATTTGCTTTTCTATCAATTGCCCAACAACAATTTGTCTACCCACCGTATGCTATTTTCTCGAGAGAAGCCTCTAGTGAAAACTATGGCCCTCGGGTCTATCTAAATCATATTACTAAAACCCTAAAAATATTGCTGCCATTTTCTTTTATTTATTTTATTTTTTATTTTTATTTCAATCTATCTATCTATCACATACCATTTAATCTTGCAATTGTCCGCCGAGGGATTGACAACCCCTCGTTTGCGTTGGGTGCAAGGATTTGTTGTTTGTGTGTAGGTGCTGCTAACGAGGTGTTGCATGATTCTCCTACTGGTTCGATAACCTTGGTTTCATAACTGAGGGAAATACTTATCTCTACTATGCAGCATCATCCCTTCCTCTTCAGGGAAAATACCAACGCAAGCTACAAGTAGCAGTCAGCAGCCTCCGCCCGCAGGCGCTTCGCTCCGCGCGAGAAAGCCGAAGCAGTCGGCTTTGGGTCACTCGACGCCCGGGCATCTCTCGTGCGGGCACTCGGGTCATTCTTCTCCTTTTTGCGGTGTTCTCGGGGAACGGTCTCGGACGGGGAAGACTCGGCCTCCTCGCCCTCCTCAGTGTCACTCTCCTCGTCGTCATCGTACTCCTCCTACTCATCCCTCTCCTTCTCCTCCTCATCGCTGTCATCCGAGTGCTGGCGCTCTGTGTCACTCGTCACATCTTCCAGCGACCGGTTGACCACCGGCACATTGGAGATCATCTGCTGGAAACTCTGAAGTGGAGAAAAACACAAGGTCAAGATCCAGAAACACTGGAAGGAGCTTATTTGCAATCCGACTGATCAAAAGTGAGATTACCTCAACCGGCTGGATGTCCTTCTTGTATGGAGGCACTCTCCTGGCGCTGTGCGAGTTGTCTCGGGCCGAGGTGATGAACTTGATCTTGCCGGCCAAGGCCTCGTCGGTCAGCTCTTTCGGATGCACTCGGGTCAGATCACTCGGGCCCTCGTACATCCACATCGGGTGCGACCTGGCCTGCAGCGGCTGGATCCCCCGAGCAAGGAAGGTCTCCAGCAGATCCATCCCGTTAACCCCAGTGTTTACAGCCCCAACCAGGGCCACGGTCAAGATCCCGATGTCCACCTTCTCCTCCTTGGTCACCTCCAGAGACGGAGGTGCGGCAACCCTTGCTCCCAAGTACGGGGGAAGACCAGTCGAAGACCCCGCACTCGGGACGTCATTGCTGTAAAACTAGCAGTCCTGCCACCCCTTCACTAAGTTGAGGAAAATCATCTTCGGGAAGGCACTCCGCCCTTGCACTTGAATCCCCAGGCCTCCGCAGAGCTGGGTCATGTGGGTCTTCTCCCCACTCAGCGAGTCTTTCTTCATGGTCATCGACCGACACGTGAAGATGTGCTTGAACAGACCCAATGCGGAGGGCAGCCAATGTAGTTCACGCAGAGGGAGATGAAGGCCGACAAATACACTATTGCATTGGGGGTAAGATGGTGGAGCTGCGCCCAGAAAAAGTCCAAAAATGCCCGAAAGAAAGGATGAGGGGGCATGGAGAAACCTCGCTCGATGTGGGTGATGAGCAGGACACACTCGTTTCCCTGGGGCGCGGGCTCGATTTCACCCGCGTCCGGCCGCCTCCACCCGTCCGCCGGGATGAGGCCCTCCTCGGTGAGCTCTTCCAACCGCTTCGCCGTGACACGCGAGGGGGTTCACTCCCCCACGATGCGGCTCGCTGACGGCCCCGAGCTCGACGGCGTGGCTCTCCCCGCCTTCTTCGCCTTCTCCAGCTTGGCTGTGGAGTCCTTCCCCATGGCCTCAAGTGCTCTGGCAGGGTGGAGAGGAGAGCATGGAGAGCAGAGTGCGGGGCAAAGACAAAGGGGATCTGGAATTACCCCAGCACAGTAAAACTGCTTTTATACCACGGGCAGAATCACACGCAGGCCCTCAGCCATCGGATCCTAGATCAACGGCGCCCACAACGGTCGCATGCGTAGGGAAGGCACGACATGTGGTGGATTTCTGGGCGAGGATCAAGGCGTCGCGCCCCACTTTCCCCACTAGCCGCGACACAACCGCTTCCACACGCGCGCACACATGATTTCGAATCCTGGAATTTCCGCAGCGAATCAACCTGACAGATTACATCTGCCTCGTTTCCTAAAAAACACCCGTCGGCCCGACCGACTGCCCTCCGTGGGTCACCGTTTACTCGGACACATTAAACACCCGACTGGAGTCACCTCCAAGATTGCGAAAGGATGAGCTCGACACCCCTCCGCGGGTTAACTTGGCCCTGTCACTAGGCTCCAAGGCGTGAGCCTCATAAACTTGGACTCGGAGTTGGCCCGTGCTAGCTTTCCCCAGGGATACAGAGTGGCATCTCTCTGTAGAGTCAGCCCCCCGTGCCGGCGTCGTCACTCGAGTTTCATGGCATGCCTTCACTCGGGCCTCAAGTCCATCTCTCCCGAGAGACATGCGAATGCCACCAAGTTTTGCCCAGCAATCAACGCCATTCGATCATTCGGGAAACCTCTAGTCTAGAATCCGTTGTGGCTTCTCCTAAGGATAACTACGAAAGAGCGGAGGCCGAGCACCCCCGAAGCACTCGGACCACTCCAAAAGCTCAACTCACTCATGCTGTTAAGCCTCAACCGATTCTGGGGCTAATGATGGGGTCACCTACCACCGATAGGGACAAGGACCTGACATCTAGGGCCCACCTAAGGTCCACACCATTATTCAGAGACCCCAGGGTCATAGGTACAATCAGATGCACACCATGAAGGATTCACTCGGACCTTGCACGGACAACACTCGGACGTCCGCCCTCCAGTCGGCCGGTCGTCACCACTCGGACAGAGGAGACGTAAGGACGGCGTGGGAACTGCAACGGTCAAGTAGTCTTCAACTAGGCTTTAATCATAGTTATGGCTACCGTTACCTGCAACTTCTATAGTCATAGCTGTTAAACATCCATAACTACTGTAGTTATTGTCATAAAAGCCCAAGCGACGTGGTGGCGAAGAGGCCGCAACACACTCCTATATAAGCCGCCCTCTCTCTCCATCGCAGGGTTCAACTTCCCCCTGTAATCACACACCCTAAGAGTAAACAAGCCTCCGGGCAACGAGACGTAGGGTTGTTACCTTCTCCGAGCGGGGCCCGAACTCATAAAAACTGAGTGCCACACCTGTGATGTAGCTAGGTTCTGCCCCTTCATTCGTACCCCCAGTATTCATTGTCAGGTTAGTAACCACGACAGCCGCAGCGGCTTTGTCCTTGCCATGCGAGGAGCCGAGGCTGGAGCCGGTGGTCAGCACCTCCACGCGAGTGCAGAGGTCTGCAACGTCGCTGGAGACGACGTAGCCAACAAGGAGGGGCAAGTCGGTGAAGCTGTGTACCACTCTAGGGTACTCGTCGGGGATGAGCACGACAAAGACGCGCAATGCGCCGAAGTGAATGACGGAGCAGCCTGTAGGGCAAGCGGTGTCTGCGCCAGGCGCCGCGCCGTAGCCGGCCAGGTCGGCCGCGCGAGGCGCGCGGACCAAGCCATGCGCAATGCGCTCGCTGGAGCTGGTGAAGGGTCTCGTCCGGAACCTGACTCTGGCCGACGCCGCGAGCAGCCCCATGGTGGGCGCCAACTGTCGTGGTGAAATCACGGTAGATGCCATAGGATGGCTAAAAGTGGGGGGCAGTGTGAGGACGCCGGTGGGTTCCGGAGGCGAGATCGGTACACGCTTGTGCGGGACAAAAGACGTACCCAGGTTCGGGGCCCTCTGAGGGAGTAACGCCCCTAGTCCTGCCGAATGTGGTATGATAAGCACAAGGGCTACAATGGTGCTCCTGGAGCTGTTGGGTGGAGGAGGAAGAAGGAGCTGGCTCTCCTTCTACCACTCGTGCATAGGTGTGTGTGAATGAATCGAATAAGCAATCACCCTCTGCATGGAGGGCTCCTGGGGGGTCTTATAGCCCGACCCCCTAGGGTTACAATGGTAAATCTAAGTGGGGTCGGGGCCCTGTTGTCATCGTCTTGAGCCGGCAGTGGGGGCCGCCGACTGCTGGGGCCCGCCGGCTGCACGGCACTGTGGCCCGTCGCCTCCTGCGTCACGGAGTGGTTGGTGTCGTGGGGCTACAGTGCCACGCCGGGCTGACGTCGATCGCCCGGGTCAGTGGGGTTGGCAGCACTATAGCCACGCTCGCCCGTCGTGGGCGAGCGGTCTTGTTGTTCGGCTAGATGGTTCGAGAGCTGACCCGTAGCCAGCCGGCCTGCGGCCAGCCGGTCCGGCCATGGCGCCATGCCCAGCCGGCCCACCCCGGGGAGTCAGCTGGAGGGCCAGCCAGATTGAGGGGCGTGGGGCGCCCCGATGTTTTGAAAATTGCTTTGGACTCCGGTGCCTACCCGGGGGTCATCCCCCCGACAACTTGCTCCTTGGGTGTTAGTTTCGACGACAAACCGGGTCCCTTGCCAAGCACAACATTATTATTTTTAGCCATGCTGTGAACCTCCTTCCCGGTATAAGGTCTTGGGCCCGAACCTGTCTCCGTCGTACCATGAATTCAGCTTTCATCTTTCGGTATGGGTGATCTTTCCGTAAGTACCTACGATGACGCAAATACACGGTTTTGCGCGAGTTGGTAAGAAATCTACTCGCTGTCCTATCCATGCTTGTGACACATCCTACTTCCCCCCTTGTTTTCTGCCCCGATGTGTTGCCTAATGCCGGCATATCTTGAATGGTGTGCAGCAGCAACGCATGTAGTCGGAAAAACTGTTTTTGGTAAGCATCATAACATGTTACACGAGGCTCATTCCACTATGTCAGCAGTTCTTCTACTAGTAGCTGAAAGTAAATGTCGATGTCATTTCCAGGTTGCTTCAGGCCTTGGATAATCATTGACATCATGATGTATTTTTTCTTCATACACAACCAAGGAGCAAGGTTATATATGCACAGAAGCACCGGCCATGTGCTGTGTTGGGTGCTAATATCGCCAAATGGATTCATTCCGTCAGTACACTCCCCGAGCCTTATATTTCTAGGATCGTTGGCAAAGTCTTTATACTCGTTGTCGATTAATTTCCACTGAGCCGCATCTTTGGGGTGCCTCATATATTTATCCATAGTTCGCTCATCTTGATGCCACCGCAACCTCTTTGCCTCTCTAGGGTTTGCAAACAAACGCTTCAACCTTGGAATAATAGGCAAGTACCAAACAACCTTGAACGGGATTCCTGTCTTGATAGTCGTCCGTTTTGTACTTGTCCTTTGCTCTCCTGCGCTTGTATCGTGGATGCTTGCATATGCGACATGAACGCAAATCTTTGTAGTCACCGTGGTACAACATACAATCATTCACACAAGCGTGTATCTTCTGGACTTGAAGTTCCAACGGGCAAACAACTTTCTTCACTTCGTTCATGCTTTTGGGGAGCACATTATCTTCTGGAAGAATGTCTTTGAAAAGACTTAACAAGTCTGTGAAGCCCTTGTTTGATAGACCGCTTTCTGCTTTAAATGTGAGAGGGGCCAATGTGGCACTCAACTTGGAATATTTCTTTTTGCAACCTGCATACAAATCTTTCTTGGAGTCTGCCTCAATGGTTGGTAGATCCTTGTACCCAAAAATTTCTTTATCGGGGCCCTGGAAATCTGCAATCATAGCAGCAAAATCTGGCATACCATCAAGGTCGTCGGTGTCATCTCCGTCGCAGCCTTGGTTTTTCTGTGGGGTTTCTGGCATCTCTATGTTCCGTTGGTAGCTTGATGTCTGAGCCCCGAGGTTAAATTCAATATCCATGTGACTCTGATCGGTGTTTGGCATCTCGCCGCCCTGGTTACCTTCATCCATGACCGGCTCTTCACCGTGTCTAGTCCAACGTGTATATCCATCTATGAATCCCCGCGAGTATAAGTGGTACTCGACCTCCATAATTGGACGTGACACTGAATTGGTCAATCCAGGCATGGACAGAGGATGTAATATTCTTCAGCAACTCTCCTCTTTGTCCGTTCAACCAAAGTCATGAACTCCTGAACGACACCCCTAAACTGTAAGGATGTTCGATACTTCATCCATTGAGATTGTTCCATCTGCACACACGAGGGGTAATTAAAAAGCATTAATAAATGGATTAATGGATGCCCAAAGATGCGCGAATAAGTCACAAGATTTTATTTTCATAATTTACAGAGGTCGCTCCATATTGTTATCCACCATGCGATGACACAAATTAATGACCAATAAATTTACACGTACAGTACTACCCTTATGAATTGAATACCTTAATTAAGCCAGTCAATGAAAAGAATACCTTAATTAATTAGCCACGCGCGCGACCTCCACCCAGCAGATAGAGCAGCGCATAGCCGCGACACTCCGAGACAGCAGGGTCGAGGAGCAGCGCTTAGTGGTGCAACCGCCTGAAGTTCGAGCTCCACTATCCCGCCATCGACCGCGAGGGATGTGCTCCAATCACGCTGCCGCCGACCTCAAGGATTGCACTCCTCCTAGTATCTCCTGCCGCCGACCGAGGACTGACCTCCTATCTCGCCGCCATCGCCGACTGACCGAGGATTGACCTCCTATCCAGTAGCCGCTGCCTCGGCCGCCACCCCCATCTCTATTCGCAGAGCGGCTGTTTTTATTTTTTTTGATGATGTGTATCCGCAGAGCGGCTGTTTACCCTAAGTATTACATCACATACGGTTATGTTACGGGAACCGTGTCTTGCACACATTGTCATCTCACACGATTTGTTGTGGAAATCATGTGTGAAGTTGTAATATCGAACACGCACGATATGTACAAACCATGTGCCGTGTACAACAGAGTGTGATAAGTAGTTCCCCAATGTCGGCCCAGTGGAAACCAGGGTACCACGGGCCATCTACCTGCGGCCCAGGAAGTGACACCTGTCGAAGAGTTCAAGAGGCAGCCCAGCCGTGGGTGCCGAGAAGCAAGACGCCTCGCGAGGGCTATGCCTCATGAGGGCCCTCTCCGCGAGGGGAGGCGCTATCGAAGACCACCTTCCGCGGCAGGCAGCCTCGCGAGGCCTCCCTCGTGAGGCGGTTTCCCACGAGGCCCTTCCGCGGGGGAGCCACGCAGCGCCAGTTGCACGGCTACGTGCCCACCACGTGGGTGACGCGCCTACACAAGGCGACAACAGCAGCAGGTACCGTGCCAGCAGGCACGGCCAGGGAGGATTTCCTCTTTGGTGATAAAGGAGCAGTCGTAGCTGCCTCCCCCAAAGCAAGCCCCAAAGCTTACCACTTTGGTGTAAGAAGACCACCATGACACGGCACGCTACGGCAGATGTCATCGGCGAGCCCACCAGCGCGTCATGGACGGCTTCTTTGCAGACGAAGACTACTTTTGTCAGGATAAGACTGAGCACCTGTCCCCCTTTGAACTACCATTGTGTGGCAACCCTTCCCGCTCCCTGCCGCCTTCGTCGCCGTGCAGCGCGGAGGCAGGACGCGGCTTGCCTCCTTCGCCTCCTCCGACCAACGATGACGCGGGGCATCGCCGCGGCGCGCGCGGGAATCGTCCCACGATGCATCTTCGCTGTACCACGACGACGCGAGCTGCCAGATCGTCCGGCGTGCAGCGCTAGATGCACGCATGATCCTTGAGCAGCAGCGTCAATGCCAAGACCACACCATCCAGGACATTGCAGCGGCTGGGCGCCAGAACCATGCCGCTCTCGCCAATGGGGTCGCCTCTAGTAGCAGGGGCTGCCGCGCCTTCACTCACGAGCTACGCCGCGTGGTGTGGCCTGCGAAGTTCAAGCCGGAGTTGCCTCCCCGCTACGACGGCGCCCCCAATCCCACGGAGTTCCTGCAGCTTTACACCCTGGGCATCGAGGCTGCGGGTGGTGATGACAAGGTCATGGTGAACTGGTTCCCCATGGCCCTCAAGGACGTCGTGAGCTCGTGGCTAATGAACCTCCCCGAAGCTTCCGTCTCCTCGTGGTCCGAACTGTGCCGGCAGTTTGTCGCCAACTTCAAGGGCACATATGAGCGCCCTCTCACGCTCAACGACCTGCGCGCCGTGCGCCAGCGCCCAGGCGAGACCCTCCGCAAGTACATCCAACGCTTCAGCCAAGTGCGCAACAAGATCCCACGCGCCTCCGACGCCATGATCATCTCTGCGTTCTCTTCCGGCGTCACGGACACCAGGATGCGCGAGAAGCTCTCCATCAACGATGAGCTCCACACCATGGTCGCGCTGTTTGACCTTGCCGACAAATGCGCCAAGGCTGAAGAGGGCCGCCTCTTCGCCCACAACGACCCCGACGCGGCGCCAGACACCGCCAAGACCAAGAGCAAGAACGCCAAGCGCAAAGGCCCTGTCGTGCTTGCGGCAGAGCCTGAGCAGAAGCACGGACGCGATCGTGACGAGGCCAAGAAGGACGGACGCCCCTTCTGCGCCTACCACAACTTGCACTCCCACAGCACCGAGGAATGCCACGAGCTCAAGCTACTTCGCGGCAGCCGCCAGGACGGGCGCAGCAGCCACAACGAGCGTGGTGCGGGCCGCGGAGGCAGACGCAGTGGCAGCCACTGGGGAGACCACAACAACAACGGCAACAACAACTACCGGCAGCGCTGGCAGAACCAGCCACGGCAAGCCAACCCCTAGGCCAACGCCGCCCCGCCGCGCCTTGGCGGGAACAACGACAACCTCCCGAACGAGAACGCTGGGGGCTACCGGAGCCTCGCGAGGTGGCATGCATCCTCGGCGGGGCCCAGGCCCCCTCATCCAACCGTCACTTCAAGCAGTTCCCTCGCGAGGTGAACGCGGCCCTCCCGGGGCCTGAGGCCTCCCGGCCCCTCAAGTGGTCGCAGTACCCGATCTCCTTCGACTCCAACGATCACCCCAAGTCCACGAGGGCTATGGGCAGCATCCCCATGTTGTGCACGCCCACCATCAACAACGTCGCCGTCACCAAGACGCTCATCGACGGTGGCGCGGGCCTCAACGTGATCTCCGTAGAGACCTTCGAGAAGCTCCAGGTGCCCTACAGGCGCTTGATGCCGACAAGGCCCTTCTCAGGCGTGACCGACGGCTCCACCCTGCCTCTGGGGCAAGTGCACCTCCCCGTCACCTTCGGCACCTGCAAGAACTACCGTACCGAGCTCATCGACTTCGACGTGGTGCACATCAGCCTGCCTTACAACGCCATCTTGGGCTACCCCGTGCTCGCTAAGTTCATGGCGGTAACCCACCACGCCTACAACACCCTCAAGATGCCGGGCTGCAGCGGCACCATTACCATCCGCTGCGACAAGAAGGACGCGGTGTGCTCCCTCGAGCACGCCTACCAGGCTGCCGCCACCGCTCACCCTGCCGATGAAGATGACGTCGAGCCTGCGGAGCCCGCACCCACAAAGAAGAAGCAATTGTTCTCTCAAGCACGTGCCAAGACGAAGAAGGTGTCGGTGGACGGCAGTGGGTCCGGGCCCGTCTTCACCATCGGCAATGGCCTCTCCCCCAAATAGGAAGGCACGCTCGTCACCTTCCTCTGGGCAAATGCTTACGTGTTTGCATGGATAGCATCAGATTTGTCCGGTGTGCCGAGGGAGGTGATCGAGCACCACTTAGCGGTGTGCCCCAACGCACGCCCCATAAAGCAAAAGGCATGGCGCCAGGCGCCCGAGAAGCAAGAGTTCATCGTTCGAGAAGTAGAGAAGCTTCAGGAGGCAGGAGTCATCCGCGAGGTGCGCCACCCCGAGTGGCTCACCAACCCTATCGTGGTCCCCAAGCACAACAGTGAGGGGCATATGTGTCTTGACCTCACCGGCCTCAACAAGGCCTGCCCCCAGGACCCTTTCCCGCTGCCATGGATCGACCAGATCGTGGATTCCACCGCTGGGTGCAAGTTGCTGTGCTTCCTGGACCCCTTCAAAGGCTACCACCAGATCAAGATGGCGAAGGAAGACGAAGAAAGGACGGCCTTCATCACCCCCTGCGGAGTATACTGTTACATCTGCATGCCTTTCGGCCTGAAGAGCACGGGAGCCACCTTCCAGAGGCTGATGCGCATCGCCCTGGGGCCCCAGATGGGAAGGAACGCGGAGGCCTACGTCGACGACATTGTCGTGAAGAGTTGCAAGTTGTGCTCCCTCATCGCAGACCTCGAAGAAACCTTTGCCAACCTGCACAAGGTCAACCTCAAGCTCAACCCCGCCAAGTGCGTCTTTGGAGTCCCTTCAGGCAAGCTGCTTGGCTTCCTGGTCTCCTACCGTGGCATCGAAGCCAACCCCTAGAAGATCAAGGCCTGAAGAGCGCAGAAGCCTCCCCGGAACCTCAAGGATATGCAGCGCCTGGCGGGATGCATGGCCGCGCTCGGGCGTTTCATCTCCAAGTCCGGTGAAAGAGCCCTACCATTCTTCAAGCTCATGAAGAGATCGGGCCCCATCAAGTGGACTCGTGAGACTGACGCAGCCTTCGAGGATCTCAATAGGTATCTGACGAGCCCTCCCATCATGGTGGCCCCGCGCCCCCCGCAAGCCCTTGCTCCTGTACTTGGCAGCCACCCCCCAGACGGCCAGCGCAACCCTTGTGGTGGAATGGGAGGAGCCTACCTGCGCCAAGAAGAAGCCTGCTGCTCCAGCGCCTGCCGAGGGTTCCCCTCAGGAGGCCCTTAGCGAGCCGCCTGACAAGCCTTCTGAAGAACAAGTCGCTACTTCTGCAACTACGCGCCTCGTCGAGCACCCCGTCTACTTCTTCAACACGGTGCTACGAGATGCGCGCGAGCGGTACCCCATGCAGCAGAAGCTCCTCTTCGCGCTCCTCATCGCCTCTAGGAAGCTGCGCCACTACTTCCAGGGCCACCCCATCAAGGTGATCACGTCTTATCCACTGGAGCAAGGCCTGCACAGCCCCAACGCCACTGGCCGCGTCGCCGAGTGGAACATCGAGCTGCAGACCTTCGAGCTGGAATTCCTCACCACAAGGACGATCAAGGGCACAGCATTGGCGGATTTCATGGCGGAATGGACGGATCTGCACCAAGAAGAGCCTCGCGATGACGAATCCCTCCTGCCCGGGAAGGACACCCTTCGCGGCTAGACCATGCACTTCGACGGCACGTTCTCCCGATAGGGAGCGGGGGTTGGCGTCGTACTCACCTCGCCAGCAGGAGACAAGCCCTACTACGCCATACAACTCTGCTTCAGGCATGACGACAAGGTCTCCAACAACATCGCTAAGTACGAGGGCCTCATCGCCGGGCTCAAGGTTGCCTTCGCTCTTGGCATCAATGGCATCCTCATCAAGGGAGACTCGCAGCTCCTAATCAACTTCTCCAACAAAAGCTACAAGCCCAAGGATGAGCACATGGTCGTCTACCTAGAGGAAGTGCGCAAGCTCGAGAAGCGCTTCCTCGGCATGGAACTCCAGCACGTCCCTCGTGGCAGCAACAAGGAAGCAGATGACATCGCCAAGCGGGCATCTCGCCGCGAGCCTCAACGACCCGGCGTCTTCGAGGAAAGGCTCCTGAAGCCATCAGCTGCACCGCTTGCCACCAGCGTCACGACACCTCATGAAGAATTCCTGCCCGCACCCCCACAGGTGCACCGGACTGCAGCCCACCTTCAGGTGCTCGCCTGCTGCTCGCGTTAGAGACACAGGCTGACAGCTTGGTCGTGGAGCTCAAGGCTTACCTGGAGAGCAGCACCCTCCCAGAGGACGACACAGAAGCAGAGCGTGTGGCCCGCCAGGCCGGACCTTACTGTCTAAGGGATGGTGATCTCTACCGCAAGCACCCGAATGGAGTTGCGCTGCAATGCATCTCCGAGGAGCAAGGGCGCGAGCTGCTCGCTGATATACATGGTGGAGACTGTGGCCACCACTCCTCATCGCGCACCCTCGCCGGCAAGTGTTTTGCAGCGGCTTCTACTGGCCCACGGTGCTTCAAGATGCCGCAGAGCTGGTCAATCCTGCGAGGCCTGCTAGTTCCACGCCAAGCAGATCCACCAGCCGGCGCAAGGACTCCAGACCATCCCCCTCTTGTGGCCCTTCGCAGTCTGGGGGCTGGACATCCTGGGCCCCTTCCCCCGTGCAGCAGGCGGCTACCGCTACCTCTACGTCGCCATCGACAAGTTCACCAAGTGGGCGGAAGTGGAGCCCGTCTGCTCAATCCCGGCAGGATCAGCCGTCAAGTTCATCAAGAGCCTCGTGTGCCGCCTTAGCGTCCCCAACCGCATCATCACTGACAACGGCTTGCAGTTCACCAGCGGCCTCTTCAAGTCATACCGCGCCAACCTCGGCATGCAAATCTGCTACGCCTCCGTGGCACACCCGCGAAGTAACGGCCAGGCTGAGCGTGCTAACGCTGAGGTCCTCAAGGGCCTCAAGACACGAAGCTTCAAGAAAAAGCTCGCAGCCTGCGGCAAAGCCTGGCTCGACGAACTCTAGTCCGTGCTATGGTCGATCCACACAACAACGACCAAGCCTACCGGTGAAACACCCTTCTTCCTCGTCTACGGGGCGGAAGCGGTCCTTCCTTCTGAGCTCAAGGACGGGTCCCCGCGGGTCCTGGCCTTCGACGAGGCTCACCAGGATGGCCCGTGGGAAGCTGATCTGCTCCTCTCGAGGAGGCGCGCCGCTGGGCCGCCCTTCACGCTGCCCGGTATCAGCAGGCGCTGCGTCGCTACCATAGCCGCAACATACGCCCCCGCACCCTTGAAGCTGGCGATCTTGTCCTGTGATGGATCCTCTCCAGGGAAGGACTCCACAAGCTCTCGCCTATGTTGGAAGGCCCGTTTAGGGTCGTACATGTTTCCCGGCCTGGCGCAGCACGGTTGGAGACGAAGGAGGGTGTTCCGGTGCCGAACCCATGGAACATCCAACACCTCCGCAAGTTCTACCCGTGACCTGACGAGCATGAACGAAGTGGAGCTGTATATGCTCCGGAGCCTCTCTTTGCGGCGCTTGCCGAGGTTGCAAGAGCTCCCGCCCACAACCCAGTGGGGCCCCATGCTCAGACATGGCGGACTGATTACTTGAGGGCGCCGCCTGACCACTACATCCTCAAGCTGCTCCGTGCGCATCACGGCAGCATTATCTTTTTGGTTGTGTAATGAGACCTTTTCATGCAGCAGTAAAGTTTTATTTCCTAAGTAAATGTGTGCTTCATAAGCAATTTACTTCAGCAGGTGTGCGCGCTCGCAATTTCCCTCCTACGTATCACGCGAGCGGGTGCTGTACACGGTGCCTGCGCTTGGGTCAGTCCCAGCAGCGCTGTAGGGTCGAGAAGATAGGTCTAGAGGGGGGGGTGAATAGACTCTTAACCAAACAAAGGTGCAGTTCTCTTGGAATTTAGGCAGATTTTAGCACTAGTTAAGATATCACCAAGACTTCCTACACATGCATATCTAGAGATAGAGCAGCGGAAATAGTAAAGCATGCAAATGTGTGGAAAGTAATGGGGTAGAGAATAGAAGATCAAATGCAATAAAGACACGGTGGTTTTTGGCGTGGTTCCGATAGGTGGTGCTATCGTACGTCCACGTTGATGGAGAATTCAACCCACGAAGGGTAATGGTTGCGCGAGTTCACGGAGGGCTCCACCCACAAAGGGTCCACGAAGAAGCAACCTTGCCTATTCCACCATGGCTTCAGTCCATGAAGGACTAGCCTCACTCGGGGTAGATCTTCACGAAATAGGCGATCTCCTTGCCCTTACAAGCTCCTTGGTTCAACTCCACATGATCTTGGAGGCTCCCAAGTGACACCTAACCAATCTAGGAGACACCACTCTCCAAAAGGTAATAGATGGTGTGTTGATGATGAACTCCTTGCTCTTGTGCTTCAAATGATAGTCTCATCAACACTGAATCTCTCTCTCATAGATTTGGCTTGGCTAGGAGAAGGATTGGAGTGGAAAGCAACTTGAAGAGGCTAGAAATCAAGGTTCAAATGATTGGATTGGAATCTCTTGATCTCAACACATGAGTAGGTGGCTCTCTCTCAAAAAATGAATGGTGGAAGTGTAGGCACGTTCTGATGGCTCTCTTAGAGGGTAAGTGGGGGTGGAGGGGTATAAATAGCCTTCACCCAAAATCCAACCGTTGCACACTTTTGACCCAAATCGGTGAGACCGAATGTAAAACTCGGTGAGACCGATTAGTGTAAAAGGTATGAAAGTTGGGCTTTTCGGTGAGACCGAAGTTGAACAACTCGGTGGGACCGAAGTGCAATGGCTAGGGCAAAACCCAGTCTCAGAAATTCTGATTATTTCAACTCGGTGATTCCGAAGTGAAACAATGTCATCACAGAAACTTGGCAATGCCATCTCGGTGGGACCGAGATCCATTTTGGTCAAACCGAATTGCTAGGGTTTGGCAGTGGCAATGGGAATGGTCATCTCGGTGGGTCCGGATGGGATGGTTTCGGTGAGACCGAGATGGACATTTAGGGTTTGGACAGATGTGTTCGTGGGACAATAACTGAGGGTTTTTGGAGCAATATTACAAAGCACTTGATCACTCCGGAAACCTCGCACCCCGGCGTGATCAATATGGACTCTGCCAAAGACTTGACGTGTACTCCAAGGATAGCATCGGCTGCCGGCATGTGTATCCCTAGATGGGCAACCGACCATGTGTAACCCTAGAGACCCCCAACGTCTATTAAGCTGAGGGGTTTAGTCCGTAGAGACCACGGTCGTACTTACAACCTCCTAGCCTTAGGGTTAGAACACAACTTACAATATCGAGGTAGATCAAGCTTGTACTCGATACGTCATTATCAATACAATCAAAGCGGGACATAGGGTATTTCCTCTACGAGAGGGTTGATACGTCTCCAACGTATCTATAATTTTTGATTGTTCCATGCTATTATATTATCAATCTTGGATGTTTTTATATGCATTTACAGCAATTGTATATCATTTTTTGGGACTAACCTATTAACTTACTGCCCAGTGCTAGTTGTTGTTTTCTGCCTGTTTTTGGTTTTACAGAATATCAATACCAAACGAAGTCCAAATGCCACGAAACTTTTTGGAGATTTTTTTCTGGACATAACCAACACTAGAAGCTTCGGGGGAGGGCCAGAAGATCCAGGAGGTGGCCACGAGCCACCAGGGCGCGCCAGGGGGGGGTGTGCCCTGGTGCCTCATGGGCCCACCTCTGCCCCTTTTGACCTAATTCACCACTATAAATTCCCAAAAATCAGGAAACCACCAGGGGAGTCCATGAAATACTTTTTCCGCCACCGCAAGCTTCTGTTCCCGAGAGATCTCATCTGGAGGCCTTTTTCGGTACTCCGCCGGAGGGGGAATCGATCATGGAGGGGCTCTCCATCAACCTTGCTGCCCTTCCGATGATGCGTGAGTAGTTTACCACAGACCTTCGGGTCCATAGTTAGTAGCTAGATGGCTTCTTCTCTCTTTTTGATCTTCAATACAATGTTCTCCTCGATGTTCTTGGATTTCTATCCGATGTAATCACTTTTTGCGGTGTGTTTGTTGGGATCCGATGAATTGTGAGTTTATGATCAGATTATCCATGAATATTATTTGAGTTTTCTCTGAACTCTTTTATGCATGATTGTTATAGCTTCGTATTTCTCTCCGATCTATTGATTTGGTTTAGCCAACCAGATTGATTTATCTTGCAATGGGAGAGGTGCTTCGTAATGGGTTCGATCTTGCGGTGCTCAATCCAAGTGACAGAAAGGGGCATGACACGTATATATCGTTGCTATTAAGGGTAAAAAGATGGGGTTTATTCATGCGTGAGTTTACTTTGTTTACATCATGTCATCTTGCTTAAGGCGTTACTCCGTTCTATATGAACTTAATACACTAGATGCATGCTGGATAGCGGTCGATGTGTGGAGTAATAGTAGTAGATGCAGAATCGTTTCGGTCTACTTGTCTCGGACGTGATGCCTATATACATGATCATTGCCTTGGATATCGTCATGATTATTTGCTTTTCTATCAATTGCCAAACAGTAATTTGTTTACCCACCGTATGCTATTTTCACGAGAGAAGCCTCTAGTGAAAACTATGGCCCCCGGGTCTATCTAAATCATATATTAAAAACCCTAAAAATACCTTGCTGCACTTTTTATTTATTTATTTTATTTTGTATTTTTGTTTCAATCTATCTATCTATCACATACAATTTAATCTTGCAATTAACCGCCGAGGGATTGACAACCCCTTGTTTGCGTTGGGTGCAAGGATTTGTTGTTTTGTGTGCAGGTGCTGCTAACGAGGTGTTGCATGATTCTCCTACTGTATTGATAACCTTGGTTTCATAACTGAGGGAAATACTTATCTCTACTGTACTGCATCTCACTTCCTCTTCAGGGAATTACCAACGCAGCTCACAAGTAGCAGGAAGAATTTCTGGCGCCGTTGCCGGGGAGACATCATCAACATCTATCACGTACCTACGCATAAAACTTTCATCTCCTTGCATTTACTTTATTTGGCTTTGCCTCTCGTTTTCATCTTCCCCACTTCTAAAAAGTTTTTACAAAAATACAAAAATATTTTCCGTTTGCCTTTTTCTTGTTTGCTTGCTTGTTATCTTATTTGCGTAGCCACGATGTCTCAAGAAAATACAAAATTGTGTGATTTTTCCAATACTAATAATAATGATTTTATTAGTACTCCGATTGCTCCTCCCGCCGCTAGTGCGGAGACTTGTGATATTAATGCCGCTTTGCTAAATCTTGTTATGAAAGAACAATTTTCTAGTAGTCCTACTGAAGATGCTGCATCCCATCTTAACACTTTTGTAGAATTGTGTGATATGCAAAAGAAAAAAGATGTGGATAATGATATTGTGAAATTAAAATTACTCCCATTCTCATTACGAGATCGTGCGAAAATTTGGTTTTCATCTTTACCACGAAATAGTATCGATTCTTGGGATAGGTGTAAAGATGCTTTTATTACCAAGTATTTTCCTCCCGCAAAAATTATTTCTCTTAGAAATCAAATTATGAATTTTAAGCAACTTGATAATGAACATGTTTCCCAATCTTGGGAGAGGGTGAAATTAATGATAAGAAATTGCCATACTCATGGCTTAAATTTGTGGATGATCATACAACAATATTATGCGGGATTAAATTTTGTCTCTAGAAATCTTTTAGATTCCACCATGGGTGGTACTTTTATGTAAATTACTTTGGGAGAAGCTAATAAATTGCTTGATAATATTATGGCAAATTATTCACAATGTCATATTGAAAGAGTTCCTACTAGTAAAAAAGTGAATTATGTTGAAGAAATTAGTAGTTTGAGTGATAAAGTTGATGCGCTTATGAAATTGGTTGCTAGCAAAAATACTCCTATTGATCCTAATGATGTGCCTTTATCCACCTTGATTGAGCAAAATAATGATCCAGTAGATGTGAATTTTGTCTCGCGAAACAATTTTAATAGTAATGCTTATAGAGGTAATTTCAATGCTAGACCGTTTCCTGGAAATTCCTCTAATAATTATGGCAATTCCTATGGTAATTCTTATAATAATAATAATAGGATGCCCTCTGATCTTGAAAGTAATATTAAAGAATTTATTAATGCTCAAAAAGTTTTCAACACTACGATAGAAGAAAAATTAAGTAAACTTGATGATATGTCTAGGAGCATTGATAGAATTATTCATGATGTGGAAAATCTTAAGACTAAAATTTTGCCACCCAAAATTGATATTAATGAATCAATTAAAGCTTTATATGTCTCCATGGATGAGAGTAATAAAAGAACCGCTATGCTAAAAGCTAAACGATAATTTTTAGAAAAAGCGATTCCTCCCGGTTTTTATTGTAGTAATGATGAGGATATTAAAATGATCGGTGTTTCATCTATTGATTCTTTGTTTAGCAATATAAAAATTTATGAAAAGGGGACTGAAGAAGAGTCAACTTTAGCTAGTAGGCGTCCCCATAATTCGGAGGGTGAAAATCTTGATAACAAATTTGATAAAAGTGGGTTCGGAGAGGAAAAAAATTAACTAGCGATGTGCCCACTCTCTTGGATTACAAAGATTTTAATTATGACAATTGTTCTTTGATTGAGTTTATTTCTTTGTTACAATCCATGTTAATTTCACCCAACCCTTATGAGCAAAACAAGGCTTTTACTAAACACATAGTAGAAGCAATGATGAAAGTGTTAGAAGAAAAGCTAGAACTAGAAATTTCAATTCCTAGAAAATTATATGATGAATGGGAACCAACTATTAAATTTAAAATTAAAAATTATGAGTGCAATTCTTTATGTGATTTGGGAGCTAGCGTTTCCACAATTCCAAAATCTCTATGTGATGTGCTAGGTTTTACCAATATAGATGAATGTTCTCTTAATTTGCACTTGGCGGACTCTACTATTAAAAAGCCTTTGGGTAGAATTAATGATGTTCTTATTCTTGCAAATATAAATTATGTGCCCGTTGATTTTATTGTACTTGACATTGAATGCAATCCTTCTTACCCCATAATACTTGGTAGACCGTTCTTACGAACCATAGGTGCCGTTATTGACATGAAAGAAGGGAATATAAAATTTTAGTTTCCACTAAAGAAGGGTATGGAACATTTCCCTAGGAATAAAATCAAAGAACCATATGAATCCATTACGAGGGCCACTTATGGAATCAACTTGAAGGATGATAATACTTGAAACTATGCATTATGCCTAGCTAGGGGCATAAAACAATAGCGCTTGTTGGGAGGCAACCCAATGAATAAAATAAATTTTTGCTTTTTTTTCTGTTATTATGTGTTTTCACATTTATGATACTTTTATGATTGAGTTTTTATGTTTTAATTAGTGTTTTTGCCAAGTAATACCTTTGGGATGATTTGGCAGATAGTATAATTGATGCTGTTTGGAAAACAGAAATTTTTGCGTCCAGTGCTGGAATTTTGGTTCTGTACTGGAGCATCATAAAAATCTAAATTTTTTACAAATTATTGGTACATTAATTTCCCACGTTTTCCTAATTTTTCAGAATTTTTGGAGTTATAGAAGTATAGCTTTTAAATAGATCTCTACAGACTGTTCTGTTTTTGACAGATTCTGTTTTTGATGCACTGCTTGCTTGTTTTGATGAAACTATGGATTGTATCGGGGGGTATAAGCCATGGAGAAGTTAGAATACAGTAGGTATAATGCAAAAATAAAATATGAATGGGTTTGCAACAGTACTTAAAGTAGTGATTTACTTTGTTATACTAACGGATTTCACGAAGGTTTTGTTGAGTTTTGTGTGATTGAAGTTTTCAAGTTTTGGATGAGATCACGATGGATGAAGGAATAAGGAGTGATAAGAGCCTAAGCTTGGGGATGCCCGAGGCACCCCAAGGTAATATTCAAGGAAGACTCAAGCTTCTAAGCTTGGGGGTGCCCCGGAAGGCATCCCCTCTTTCTTCTACCAACCATCGGCAATTTTACTTGGAGCTATATTTTTATTCGTCACATGATATGTGTTTTGCTTGGAGCGTCGTGTATTATATGAGTCTTTGCTTTGCTTGCTTTTTAGTTTGTCACAATCATCCTTGCTGGACACAACAATTTGAGAGAGCCACACGTTTATCATAATTTGTTAGAATACTCTACGTGCTTCACTTAAATTTTTTGAGCTAGGCAGTTGCTCTAGTGCTTCACTTAAATCTCTTTGAGCACGGCGGTGGCTAAATTTTGAAGAAATATTTGTGCTCTCATGCTTCACTTATATCTTTTTGAGAGTTGACAATAGTAATGGTAATTTGCACAAGATATGAATTTGGTCCCAAACTGATGAATATTCAAGAGGGATATAATAAAAACTTTCATATAGATCATTGGATATGATAAGTGTGATTCCTTGCAATAGTTTTGCGATATGGAGATGATGATATGTGAGTCATGTTAGTGAGTAATTGTGATTTAGTAAGAATATTAGTGTTAAGGTTTGTGATTCCCTATGCATGCACATTAAGTCAATAGTTATGCAACGAAATTATATCCTACTTATGGTGCATTATTCGGTGTTAGTTATGTTCAATGCATGTTTATGACCGTTTTCGCTTTTTGGTTGGTTGCTTCTCAATCTATTTGCTAGCCTTCATTTGTACTAAGTGGAAATACTGCTTGTGCATCCAAACTCCTTAAACCCAAGTTGTGCCAAATGAGTCCACTATATCTACCTATATGCGGTATTTCCATGTCGTTCCAAGTAAATTTGCATGTGAAACTCTAATTTTCAAAATAATTTTCCGTTTTGTGTGCCCGTACCGCTCATGAAGCGGCAGGGGGTGACCAATATTTTCCATGCTAGGTGTGTTATTATCACAATGAGTGTTTATTCACTTGTCATTGCACGAGAGAGTGGCTGGTAATAGGGATGCCCAGTCCCACAATGAAATCAAAAATTAATAACAACAAAATTCCTTGGAAAGTGTTGGTATGGAGGGCACCCGTGGATACGGCTTGCCATGGATTGTGAAAGAATGGTGGAAAGGAAATAAACTTTACTTTCTGTTTGGGAACCGCCTATGATGTGTCTAGCATGGAAAATATTGGGAATTCTCAGTCGTTTTTGTTGACAGGAAAAGCATGCCTCTCAAAATATTTTTATCTCTCTAATTTAAGCTTTGAGCTCTGGCACATTTGCAAATCTCTGCTTCCCTCTGCGAAGGGCCTATCTATTTACTTTTATGCAATTTTTATTTTTACTTTGAGTCTCCATCTTCTATTATAAAGCACCAACTAGAGAGCACTATTGTCATACTTGTGCATTGTGTGTAGCTAATATTGAGTGTGTTTCATGAATGGATCAATGATTGAGCATAATGGGCTAGGGATAACTTTCTTTAGCATTGATATTTTGAAAGACATGGTTGCTTGTTAGCATGCTTGAGTATTTATATCTTCATGTCAAATTATAGACTATTGCTTTGAATCATTCAAGTCCAAATGTCCATGCTATAAAAGAAAAGAATATATGATGAATATGATGGGTAGCATTCCACATCAAAAATTCTGTTTTTATCATTTACCTACTCAAGGACGAGCAGGAATTAAGCTTGGAGATGCTGATACGTCTCCAACGTATCTATAATTTTTGATTGTTCCATGCTATTATATTATCAATCTTGGATGTTTTTATATGCAATTACAGCAATTGTATATCATTTTTGGGGACTAACCTATTAACTTAGTGCCCAGTGCCAGTTGCTGTTTTCTGCCTGTTTTTGGTTTTATAGAATATCAATACCAAATGAAGTCCAAATGCCACGAAATTTTTTGGAGATTTTTTTCTGGATATAACCAACACTAGAAGCTTCGAGAGAGGGCCAGAAGACCCAGGAGGTGGCCACGAGCCACCAGGGCACGCCTTGTGGGCCCACCTCTGCCCCTTTTGACCTAATTCCACCACTATTAATTCCCAAAAATCGGGAAACCAACAGAGGAGTCCACGAAATACTTTTTTCGCCGCCGCAAGCTTCTGTTCTTGTGAGATCCCATCTGGAGGCCTTTTCCGATACTCCGCCGGAGGGGGAATCGATCACAGAGGGGCTCTTCATCAACCTTGCTGCCCTTCCGATTATGCGTGAGTAGTTTACCACAGACCTTCGAGCCCATAGTTAGTAGCTAGATGGCTTCTTCTCTCTTTTTGATCTTCAATACAATGTTCTCCTCGATGTTCTTGGAGTTCTATCCGATGTAATCACTTTTTGCGGTGTGTTTGTTGGGATCCGATGAATTGTGAGTTTATGATCAGATTATCCATGCATATTATTTGAGTCTTCTCTGAACTCTTTTATGCATGATTGTTATAGCTTCGTATTTCTTCTCCGATCTATTGATTTGGTTTGGCCAACTAGATTGATTTATCTTGCCATGGGAAGAGGTGCTTTTTAATGGGTTCGATCTTGCGGTGCTCAATCCCAGTGACATAAAGGGACATGACACGTATGTATCATTGCTATTAAGGGTAAAAATATGGGGTTTATTCATGCGTGAGTTTACTTTGTCTACATCATGCCATCTTGCTTAAGGCGTTACTCCGTTCTTTATGGACTTAATACACTAGATGCATGCTGGATAGCGGTCGATGTGTGGAGTAATAGTAGTAGATGCAGGCAGGAGTCGGTCTACTTGTCTCGGACGTGATGCCTATATACATGATCATTACCTTGGATATCGTCATGATTATTTGCTTTTCTATCAATTGCCCAACAGTAATTTGTTTACCCACCGTATGCTATTTTCTTGAGAGAAGCCTCTAGTGAAAACTATGGCCCCCGGGTCTATCTAAATCATATATTAAAAATCCTAAAAATAACTTGCTGCCCTTTTATTTATTTTATTTTATTTTATATTTTTGTTTCAATCTATCTATCTATCTATCACATACCATTTAATCTTGCAATTAACCGCCGAGGGATTGACAACCCCTTGTTTGCGTTGGGTGCAAGGATTTGTTGTTTTGTGTGTAGGTGCTGCTAACGAGGTGTTGCGTGATTCTCCTACTGGATTGATAACCTTGGTTTCATAACTGAGGGAAATACTTATCTCTACTGTACTGCATCTCCCTTCCTCTTCAGGGAATTACCAACGCAGCTCACAAGTAGCAAGGGCCCGAACCTGGGTAAATACTGTCTCCTTCGTCCCCTGTTACCCATAGATCCGAGATCCACAGCTCGGGACCCCCTACCCCGAGGTCTGCCGGTTTTAGTACCGACACATATGCTTAGTAGTAGTTTCACATTGGGTTTAGAAAGTAAAATCTATTGAAATTTGACAATCACAACATCGGTCATATAAGCAATTCATAAAAGATTAGTATAAGCAATAGAAATTTCACATACAAATATATTATCTTGGACATCTTTTATGATTGTGAATACCCATTAATTATTTTCAAACTTGATCAAATAAATTGAAGTTGGACAAGGAAGACAACGTAATGGGTTATGTTTGGGTATATTTGCATAGAAGTTATATTGTCATGGATCCTCCAACATGTGGTGCTTGTTTATAATCTTTGCTAGCCAAAAATTTCTGTACTAAGCGGGAATATTGCTTGTGCATCCAAAACCCTTGAGCCAAGTTTCTTCCATGAGTGTCCACCATACCTACCTATATACGGTATTACCCTACCGTTCCAAGTAAATTTGCATGTGCCATCTCTAAAACCTTCAAATAAACATCTATTTTGTGTGCCCGTACTGCTCATGGAGCGATGGGGCGGTCAATATCTTCCATGCTAAGTGGGTTATTCTCACGACGAGAGTTTATTCACTCGTCTTGCACGAGAGAGGCTGGTATTTGGGACGCCCAGTCCCGTTAAGCAAAAACATAGAAAAATATAATTAAACGAACTCCCCCTGGAAAGTTGATTGTTTGGAGGGTACCCGAGGATTCGACTAGCCATGGCTTGTGTTCGTATGGTTGTGGGGGAGTAAACCTTTATCTTTCTGCATGGGAACGGCCAATAATGTGCTTAGCATGGAAGATATTGAAACCCTTTGTCGTGACATTGATAGGAAAAGCACACCACTCAAAATGTATTTATCTCCGTTTTTAGCAATGAGCTCTGGCACCGCTGCAAACCCCTGCTTCCCTCTACGAAGGGCATATCTTTTACTTTTTCTTTCAATTTTATTTTTGTTGAGTCAACTTCTTATTCCAACCTCAATTATTCTCCACTCAGCAAGCATCATGTGGTGGGAAAGATCCAGGCACATATATCAAGTCAAATATATTTGATCATGAATTATTATTGTTGACAATTATCTCTATGATAAGTAAGTTGGGAGGCGAAACATTAAACCCCTATCTTCCTCTGTGTCTGATGGATGCTATTTGTTCTAAAAATATGCTTTGAGTAATATCAATCATAGAAGACTATATGATAATTGAGTATGCGGAGCTCTTACATAGACTTTGCTGAAAATAAGATGATATGAAATTGTTTGGTGACTAAGAACATAGGTTGTTAAGTTTCAAGAGAGTGCATTGTTTGAGCCATAACATGTGAATTGATTGCTACTTTATCATGATGAGTTTTATGAGAAAGAGTTGATGTTTATGATGCTAGGAAAGGTGATTGAAATTATTATTGATCAAACTTATGCACCATCCTAGCATTCACACTTCATAAATTATCTCTTTTATCATTTACCTACTCGAGGACAAGCAGGAATTAAGCTTGGGGATGCTGATACATCTCCAATGTATCTATAATTTATGAAGTATTCATGCTATATTTACATGAGTTTTGTATGGTTTTGGTGCACTTTTATATGATTTTGATGGACTAACATATTAACCTAGTGCCCAGTGCTAGTTGCTGTTTTCTGCATGTTTTTGGTTTTCCAAAAAATCCATACCAAACGAAGTCCAAACGCGACAGAACTTTTTGATGATTTTTTCTGGAAGGAAAGAGACCCGGGAAGCTTCGAGGGAGTACTAGAAGACCCACAGGGGCCCCACAAGGCAACAGGGCACGCCCTAATGGCTTGTGGGCCCCCTGTGGCACCTCTTCGCATGGTTCCAACACTGAAAATTCTTATATATTCGGAAACCCCCGAAAGTTAACCTAGATGAGTTTTTCCGCCACCGCAAGCCTCTGTTCTGAAGCAACCTCATCCGGAGCTCCATTTCGGCACCCCGTCGGAGGGGGGAAGTCATCACCAGAGGCCATCTTCATCATCCCCGCTGCCTCCATGATGAGGAGGGTGTAGTTCACCCTTGGGGCTGAGGGTATGTACCAGTAGCTATGTGTTTGATCTCTCTCTCGTGATCTTGATGTATCATGAGCTTTGTTAATGTAGTTGGATCATATGGTGTCCTTCCCTCTCGACCTTCATTGTAATGAATTGAGTCTTACCCTTTGAGGTTTCATTATTATTGGATCGAATATTTTGGATTTGAGATCACTTGATGTATGTCTTGCATGTGGATACCCGTGGTGACAATGGGGTATTCTATTGAGTCACTTGATATATGTTTTGGTAATCAACTTGTGTCGGTGTATTAAACATGGGTGTTTATACCCTGACTATGCATAGACAGTTGCAGCCTTCCCGACGGCAAGGCTTGTCGAAGGGTAGCTTCTCTTGAACACTCAAGACGTGGTAATCAAAACCATGAAGAAGACCTCCAGGAAGGTCATCGAGAAGTACTGAAGATGGAGATTCAAGTCGCCGACAAACCGCAAGCCGGTAGGCTCCGGGCCGAAGACCTCAAGACCGGCAAGCTCCTTCCCACCGCTCCACCTTGGCAGTTGTCAGAGACTTGCCGACAGGTGTGGAGCGGGCAGGCGGTTAGGTCGAGCTTGTCAGGGCACGTGGCACCCTAGCGCTGAAGAAGCAACTTTATTGACACCTGCCCAAAGGGCGTGGCGAAGGAATAGAAGGTAGCTGGGTGAACGGTATAGGTGGAGCTGGGCTCCCTTGCCGGCATTCCTCCTCAGCGTGACACCTAACAGAGCATTTAATGCTTTTGACCTAACTTATATATGTTAGGTATGATAGCACTGTTGCTATCATTTCACTATGTAATTACTATTTTGCCATTGTGCTAGCCCCTTCCATCTATAAAAGGAAGCCCGCGGCTACCTTTACAAAGGTTGACATGCTGCCCATTTGCACTACGTAGCTGCACCTCTCGAGCTCCTTACCGACAAGGTCGCGCTCTCCTGTAACTTGGGTATTTCCACATATAATTCCACCAAAAGCAGGAGTAGGGTTTTACGCCTCACGGCGGCCCGAACCTGGGTAAATCTTTGTGTGCCGATCTGCTAGATGCTCTTTGTGTGCTGCATCCCCTTAGTCGAATCGCAAAGGGGCGTTGCTGGTCCCATAGATTGTCGTACTTCGACATCTTTGGCGCACCAGGTAGGGGGATTGCATATGCGAATCTGCTCCAGCAGTGTAGGCGCCACCTTCATCATCGATGGCGCCCAAGAAGGCCAAGGGCGCGGGCGCAACCGCTCCATCCTCGTCCAAGCTGCCGTCCTAGACGTCCGCAGGAGGCGGAGGCAGAGGTGGCGAAGGCGACCAACTTCCTCGTCGTTCTGGTGATCCCAGTCACCAGAGCGGCATTGTCCTGATCACTGCAAGCCAAGACCCTGCTGTCGCAACATCCAAAGGCGACACTGCCACGTCCAAGGATGGCGCGGCAACGTCCAAGAACGGCGCGACGAAGCATGCATCGAGGCCATCGCAAGATGGACGTGATACGCTTCCCCAAGATGCTGGCGGCTCTGGTCGACGTTAAGACAAGAACCCTGAGCATCGTTCCTCGGATGCACACGGGCAACCACCACGCCAACCTGCCGGCAAAAATCGATCGCGGCTACAGGAGTGGGATGGAGCTCCTTCTGGCTCTATCAGGAGTCGAGGTACGTCTCATTCTTCGTGCCCAGTCATGCCAAACACGTCGGCAGAGGCCATGGCGCAAGCTCAGCTGCTGCTGAACTGCCCTCCCGCACCAGAGAAGATGGATGAGTGTAGAGCCACTATCCAGAGCCTCATCAGCTTCGCCAACAATGACGGAGCCCAGCTGGCAGGACCTTCACGGCAGCAACCAATGGCACCAGCGAGAACAGCTGGCGAACATATTGGAGGCGCTGCACCAACGGTGCAATCTCCTCCTCAGCAATAGTGGCAAACCCGGTGAACCGACGTGCAGGAAGAGGTGTCCATGGCGTCATCTGAGCTACGGAGTCGCCAAGATCAACGCCGAGTACTGCAAGACCGGCAAGTTGAAGATGCTCGTATGGCTATCGAGCGGCGCCGGGAAGGACGTCATCATTCAGATGACCGTGCGGGGCCGGCAGTGAACGAGCCTACGCCGGGGTATCCTAGGTGCTTGCCGTACGATGTAGGCTGCCTAGCGTTTACCCGCGAGCAGCGGCAAGTTCACTGACCCTCTTCCCGGAGTTTCAAGCCTGACTTGCCGGACAAATATGATGGGAAGCTTGATAATCCCCAAGTGCAAGGAATCATCGTAGCAATTTCCAAAGATGAAAGTGATAAGTATGGAGTGTCAAACCCACAAGGAGCTAAAGGCAAGTTCAATATTGTCTCAAGTTCTATCTGCCACTGATACGACTCTACGTACACCGAGCGTTTGCTTTTATCTAGAAACGAGAAATAAAACTACGTTGTGGGTATAAAGAGGATAGCTTTGCATGATTTTGAAGAACTAAAATATAAAAATAGGTGCTGCCTAAATAAAGTAAGAATATATTACAATAAATTACAAATAGCGAGTGTGGAATAATGATGGATCGGTGTGCGGAATTGTCCTAGGCAATTGATAACAAGATAGGTAATCATTATTGCAATTTTATATGAGGGAGAGGCATGAGCTAACATACTTTCCATACTTGGATCATATGAACTTATGATGGGACTTCTAGCAAGCATCCGCAACTACAAGAAATCGTTAAGGTAAACCCAACCATAGCATTAAGTATCAAGTCCCCTTTACTCCCATACGCAACAACCCCCTTACTCGGGTGTAAGCTTCTGTCACTCTAGCCGCCCACTATAAGAGAATCATGAACATATTGCAAAACCCTACAGCGGGAATCCCCCACGTGTGTGCGGCACGGAGGGCACCATAGGACAGCACCAAAATAAAACATACAACTCAAACCAATCAAGATCATCAATCAACCCAAAGGACAAAAGAAATCAACTCAAACATCATAGGATGGCAACACATCATTGGATAATAATATGTGGCATACAGCACCATGTTCAAGAAGGGGATTACAGCGGGGTGCGGGAGAGTGGACCGCTGAAAAGAGATGAGGGATGTGATGGACGGTGATGTTGATGAAGACGATCACCACGGCGATGGTTCCCCCGGCGGCACTCCGGCGCCACCGAGAGAGAGGGGAAGAGAGGATCCCCCTCCGGTGTGCTCCTCCATGGCCTCCCCCCTAGATGGGGAGAGGTTCTCCCTCTGGTCCTTGGCCTCCATGGTGCCCGGAGGGGCAGGAGCCCCTCCGAGATTGGATCTCTCTCTCTGTTCTCTTCTGTTTCTGCGCTCCTGTTTCTGGCCGAAAACCGTATCTTATATTCCCGAAGATCCGTAACTCCGATTGGGCTGAAATTTTGAGGGGATTTTTATCTAGAAATTATCTTTCTTGTGGCGGAAGAAGGGCATCAACCGACCTACGAGGTGCCCACAAGGCAACAGGGCACAACCCTAGGGGGCGCCGTGTTGCCTTGTGGAGCACTTGGGCACCATCTTGCCTTGATTCTTCTTCCCAAAAATCACATATATTCCAAAACAAATCTCTGCAAAGTTTTATCGCATTTGGACTTCGTTTGGTACGGTTTTTCTGCGAAACAAAAAACAAGCAGAAAACAGGAACTAGCACTGGGCACTAGATTAATAAGTTAGTCCATAAAAATAATATAAAAGTGCACCAAAATCATACAAAACTATTGTAAACATGGCATGAATACTTCATAAATTATAGATACGTTGGAGACGTATCAGCATCCCCAAGCTTAATTCCTACTCATCCTCGAGTAGGTAATTGATAAAAGAAATAATTTATGAAGTGTGAATGCTAGCATAGTGCATAAGTTTGATCAATGATAAGTTCAAACACTTTTTCTAGCATCAATATATATCATAAACAGTAGCTCATCTCATAAAACTTCTCATGATCAAGTAGCAAGCTATTCACATGTTTAAAGTATAGACCATAAACTTTCTTGAAAATCAACAAACTATGTTTTCAGTCATCAAACAATTACAATTCATCTTATTTTCAGGAAGGGTCTATGTAAGAGCTTTGGTTTAGCAAATTCCACATACTCAACTATCATTTAGTCTTCCATGATTGCTGACACTCAAAGCATATTTTTAGAACAAACTATTTCAGTCAAACACATAGGAAGATTGGGGCTTAATGTTTCGCCTCCCAACTTATATATCTCTGGGATAATGTCAACAATAATAACTCATGATCACCTATATTCAACTAGATATATGTGACTGGATCATTCCCTACCACATGATGCTTTCCCACTAGAGAATAAATAGAGCGGAATAGGGATGAACATTACTGACTCTTGCATAAAAGTAAATACAGAAAAGTAAATACAGAAAGGTAAAAGATAGGCCCTTCGCAGAGGGAAGCAGAGGTTGTCATGTGCTTTTTATTTTTGGATGTGCAAGCTCTTAATGGAAAGGAACTTCACTTTATATTGCCCCTTGTGATAGCAACCTTTATTATGCAGTCTGTCACTTTTATTTCTTCACCATCACAAGTTCGTACAAAGCTTATTTTCCCTTCCAATAAAAGATCATACATATTTAGGAGCAATTTTTATTGCTTTTTTGCACCGATGACAACTTACTTGAAGGATCTTATTCAATCCATATGTAGATATGGTAGACTCTCATGGCAAGAAGATGGGTTTAAGGGTTTTCGGATGCACAAGTAGTATTTCTACTTCGTACGAAGTTTTGGCTAGCAAAATATCCTAAGCAAGCACCACATGTTATAGGATCCATGACAATATAACTTCTATGTGAATATAAACAAACATAACTCATTGCGTTGTCTTCCTTGTCCAACGTCAACTACTTGATCAAGCTTGAAAATAATTAATGGGGGCTCACAATCATAGAAGATGTCCAAGACAGTATATTTATATGTGAAATCTCTCTTCCTTCAATATTCTTTCATGAATTGTTCAAGCGACCAATGCTGTGTTTGCTAACTTTCAATAAATTTTACCACTTACACTTCTTTTATGTGAAATCACTACTCCCCATGGGACAAGCATATGAAGCACATATAATTTCATATTTATGATATTCAATTCACTCAACAATTTACTCTTGGGATATAAATGAAGCACGAGAGCATATGACAAACTACTCCAAAAGATATAAGTGAAGAACAAAGAGTAGTTTAGTGAATGGGTAGCTATGTGAAGACTCTCTCTCAATAAAGATTTCAGATCCAAGTATTTTATTCAAACAGGAAATAAAATGAAAATAAAAGGACACTCCAAGAATAGCACATATCATGTGAATAAGTAAAAACTTAGGCTAACCGATAGCTATTGATGAAGAAAGGGGGGATGCCTACCGGGGCATCCCCAATCTTAGTTGCTTGAGACTTCTTGGAATGTTATCTTGGGGTGCCTTGGGCATCCCTGAGCTTGAGCTCTTGTGTCTCCTTAATTCCTCTCATATCATGGTTTCTCCTAAATCTTAAAAACTTCATACACGCAAAACTCAACAAGAACTCGTGAGATAAGTTAGTATAAATCAACTCAAAACCTTAACATTCTATACTGTAGCAAATCACTAAAGTTATAATTAAACATTGCATACTAAATGCCTCTGCATATTTAATACTCCTATCCACGAATAGAAACATTAAACAAGCAACATATGCAAACAATGCAACTATAACCGAAATCTGTCTAAACAGAACAGTCTGTAAAGGGTGAATAAGAATTCATACTTACCTAACTCCAAAAATTCTGAAAAATTACCACATGATAGAGAACTTATGCATTCTTACTTTGTAAAAATTTGAGATTTTTAGCATGTTCTGACTATTCAGGAATATTCCAGACATAACAGAAAACTTTCTGTTTTCAAACAGCAACACATGAACTTGCAAACTAAGCATAGTAAAGGCTATAATTGGCATTTTATTGAAATAAAAGATACAAAACAATATTATTGATAACAGCAAGCGAATCTCAACAAAATAAAATGATGTTCCAAGCAAAACTCATATTATGTGACGAATAAAAATATAGCTCCAAGTGAGGTTACCGATAGTGTTGAAGACGAAAGAGGGGATGCCTTCCGGGGTGTCCCCAAGCTTAGACGCTTGAGTCTTCCTTGAATATTACCTTGGGGTGCCTTGGGAATCCCAAAGATTAGGGTCTTGCCACCCCTTATTCTCCTCATATCGATATCTCACCCAAAACTTGAAAACTTCAATCACACAAAACTTAACGAAACTTGTGAGATAGGTTAGTATGATAAAAATAAATCATCCACTTAGGTACTGTAAAGACAAGATTAATACTTTTTATCACATAATGCCTACTGTATTCTATCATTTCCACAATTTATATTACTCAATATAAGCTATGGAAACGCTAGAACAAGCAAACTATGCGATAAAAACAGAATCTGTCAAAACAGAACAGCATGTAGTGAGCGAATTAAAAAGCATACTTCTGTACCTCCAAAAATTCTTAAAAATTAGGACAACGTAAAAACTTTGTAGCCCAATACTTTGTAAAAATTTCAGAATTTTCTCATGCACCAGTAAAGAATAGAAATTCTGGCACTGGACGCAAAAGTTTCTATTTTTGCACAGAATCAAATCAACAAGCATTTGCACTATCCCAAAGGTCTTACTTGGCACTTTATTGAAATAAAAAATACATGAAATGATTACTACAGTAGCTTAATCATGTAGACACACAAAAACAGTAAAGATAAATAGTGGGTTGCATTGCTACATTGAGTTGACACTCTTCCAAACCCACTTTTGATGATAATTTTATTCATACTCTAAAATATATAAGTGAAGTTCATAGAGTATTCTACAATGAATATAGACAGACCAATATCCAAGCTCAAAATATATAAGTGAAGCACACGGAGCATTCTATAAAGCCATACTCAAAAGATTTAAGTGAAGCGCATGAAGCATTCTATAAATCAACCAAGAACCATAAGAAATCATCCCCAACAAGAATCATGCACAAAAGAAAAGGAAAAAAAAATGCAAAATACGCTCCAAGAATTTACGCATATCATGTGAACAAAACAAAAACCGAGACATACCGATAATTGTTGAAGAAGAAAGATGCGATGCCTTCCGGGGCATCCCCAAGCTTAGATGCTTGAGTCTCCTTGAATATTTACTTGGGGTGCCTTGGGCATCCCCAAGCTTGAACTCTTTCCTCTCCTTATTCTTCTCATATCGATACCTCCTCGATCGTCGAACACTTCATCCACACAAAACTCAACAGAAACCTCGTGAGATCCGTTAGTATAACAAATAAATCTTAAACTTTAGGTACTGTTGTAAATTAATTCATATTTAATATTGGCATAATGCTACTGTACTCCAACTTCTCCATGACTCATACCCCCCGATACGATCCATAGATTCATCAAAATAAGCAACCTATGCAACAAAAACAGAATCTGTCTAAAACAGAACAGTCTGTAAAGATCTATTTAAAAACCATACTTCTGTAACTCCAAAAATTCTGAAAAATTAGGAAAAATTAAAGAATTTGGATAGAAGTACTGTGTAAAAATTTCAGAATTTTTGCGCTTTCCAGTAAAATATAGAAATTCAAACACTACAGCAAAAGTTTCTGTTTTTTCACAGCACCCACCAAACAAGCAATTTAAACATCCTAAAGGTAAATTTTGGCACATTATTTTTATAATACAATGGATTTGTAAAGGGGATAATTATTTTTCTTGAAAAGTTTCTGTAATCAAGGTTCACAAAGTTTCCATGGGCATGAACAAAGTTCAGGGCTAGCCCCCACTTCCACATTGCTCATCTTTCTCACTTTCACTTTTCTTTTTGAAAAGTTTTAGGTTTCCCTCTATATTTTTTTGTTTTAAAATATTTAAATGGCACACATAATAAAGTTTATGTTACACAAAATAAGAAAAGTACTCTCTAAAACTTCTGGGTTGTCTCCCAAGCAGCGCTTTCTTTAAAGCCATTAACCTAGGCATAAGAGGCAAGTATTTTATTTGTATTTTGCATTTTTAATTTTTTTTGTTTCACCCACAACTAGAGAAAATAAAACAAAATCAAAAGGAAGAACAAAATCTAGTTAGTGATGAAAGCAAACAAGCATACATGAAAATATTAACCCCATGCTATTGCTCCCCGGCAACGGCGCCAGAAAAGAGCTTGTTAATCCCCAAGTGTAAGGAATCATCGTAGCAATTTCCAAAGATGAAAGTGATAAGTATGGAGTGTCGAACCCACAAGGAGCTAAAGGTAAGATCAATATTCTCTCAAGTCCTATGTGCCATTGATACGACTCTACGTACACCGAGCGTTTGCTTTTATCTAGAAACGAGAAATAAAACTACGTTGTGGGTATAAAGAGGATAGCTTTGCATGATTTCGAAGAACTAAAATATAAAAATAGGTGCTGCCTAAATAAAGTAAGAATATATTACAATAAATTACAAATAGCGAGTGTGGAATAATGATGGATCGGTGTGCGGAATTGTCCTAGGCAATTGATAACAAGATCGGACTTATGATTGGACTTCTAGCAAGCATCTGCAACTACTAGAAATCATTAAGGTAAACCCAACCATAGCATTAAGTATCAAGTCCCCTTTACTCCCATACGCAACAACCCCCTAACTCGGGTGTAAGCTTCTGTCACTCTAGCCGCCCACTATAAGAGAATCATGAACGTATTGCAAAACCCTACAGCGGGAATCCCCCACGTGTGCGCAGCATGGAGGGCACCATAGGACAGCACCAAAATAAAACATACAACTCAAACCAATCAAGATCATCAATCAACCCAAAGGACAAAAGAAATCAACTCAAACATCATAGGATGGCAACACATCATTGGATAATAATATGTGGCATAAAGCACGATGTTCAAGAAGGGGATTACAGCGGGGTGCGGGAGAGTGGACCGCTGAAAAGAGATGAGGGAGATGATGGACGGTGCTGTTGATGAAGACGATCACCGCGGCGATGGTTCCCCCGGCGGCACTCCGGCGCCACCGAGAGAGAGGGGAAGAGAGTCTCCCCCTCCGGTGTGCTCCTACATGGCCTCCCCCCTAGATGGGGAGAGGTTATCCCTCTGGTCCTTGGCCTCCATGGTGCCCGGAGGGGCGGGAGCCCCTCCGTGATTGGATCTCTCTCTTTGTTCTCTTCTGTTTCTGCGCTCCTGTTTCTGGCCGAAAACCATTTCTTATATTCCCAGAGATCCATAACTCCGATTGGGCTGTAATTTTGAGGGGATTTTTATCTAGAAATTATCTTTCTTGCGGCGAAAGAAGGGCATCAACCGACCTATGAGGTGCCCACAAGGCAACAGGGCGCGGCCCCAGGGGGCGCACCGTGTTGCCTTGTGGAGCCCTCGGGCACCATCTTGCGTTGATTCTTCTTCCCAAAAATCACATATATTCCAAAACAAATCTCCGTAAAGTTTTATCACGTTTGGACTTCGTTTGGTATGGTTTTTTTGCGAAACAAAAAACAAGCAGAAAACAGGAACTAGCACTGGGCACTAGATTAATAAGTTAGTCCATAAAAATAATATAAAAGTGCACCAAAACCATACATAACTATTGTAAACATGGCATGAATACTTCATAAATTATAGATACGTTGGAGACGTATCAAAGCTCAACCCATCAGAGTTCCTCGGCATCTACACCATAGCTGTCCAAGCCGCAGGTGGTAGAGATGAGAAGGTTCTCGCCAACTACTTTCCATTGGCGCTCAAGCCCAATGTGAGGTCTTGTCTGATGAACTTGCCGGAGAGCTCGGTCTCATCTTGGGCAGACTTGTGCCATCAATTTGTTGGTGCTTACCACGGAGGCCACAAGCTTCCCGGTCAGCCCAGCGATTTGCATGTGCTCCCACAGAGGGATCGTGAGCCCCTCTGCAAGTATATCCAGAGATTCAGTCGCGTGCACCACAATATCCCAGACGTTCACCCTGCCACCATTATTGCCGTGTTCCACACGAACGTGCGCAATCAGAGGATGCAGGAAGAGATGAACATCACGAAAGTGAGGGATATCGCCGAGCTATATGCTTTGCCGACAAGTGTGCGCGTGCTGAAGAAGGGAGGCGACTTCCTGGGGAGGATGCAGAAGCTGATGTTGATTCAGAGGATGACAATGCAGCCACCCCAAAGAAGAAAGACCGCAAGCGCAATCGCAAGCGCAAAGCAGTGATGGCCGTTGAGGGGTCTGGATCTGCCGACAATAAGTTCAAGACTGATGGTGCAGGCAAGGACATTGCCGTGTGTACCAGTGGTCATGAGGCTGCTGCCGGTGAGAAGACCGATGGTCCATACTGCAAGATCCACCGCACCGCTGGTCACAATCTTCAGGAGTGCCGACATGTCGAGCATCTTGCTGAAAAGCAGAAGCTCGAGTACGAGAAGCGCGACAAGGAGAAGGGCCAAAGCAGCGCAGGTGGGTCCGGCAAGAAGAACCGTGGCGCCCGTGGGGGCCACCGCAGCAAGGCCGGCAAGCAAAAAGAAAAGCCTGCACGTGGCTGTGACAAGAAAGAAGGAGAAGACAAAGATGGTGATGATGACAAAGACGAGTCTGAGCAAGAGTTTCAGAATGCTGTTGATGCAATGTGCATTGATGGAGGTCCGTCTTTGCACTCCTCTCACCGGTAGCTCAAGCAATGGGCCCGTGAGATCATGCATCTGAGTCGGCAATTGAAGCGCAAAAGCCATTGAAGTGGTCCAACACGCCCATCATCTTTGATGCCGAGGACCATCCTGATCGCACAACTGCGGTTGGGTGTTTGCCGTTGTTGGTGTCTCCAACAATCCGCAACCTCAAGGTCACAAAGATGTTGGTTGACGGTGGCGCTGTCCTGAGCTTGATCTCTCCAGATGTGATCAAGAGGTTGCAAATTTCCGATGAAGATCTCAAGGAGACATGATCGTTCCAAGGGGTCAATCCGGGAAGGGCCAAGCCCAAGGGTCAGATAACTTTGCCAGTCACTTTTGGCAGTGAGCTCAATTACAGGACAGAAAAGATAGTCTTCGACGTCGTCAAGATTCCATTACCTTATAATGTAATTCTTGGTTGCCCTGCTCTGGCAAAGTTCATGGCGGCATCACATTACACCTACAACACATTGAAGATGCCAGGGCCCATGGGTGTGATCACCATTCACTCAAACAAGAAAGATGCGGTAATCTGTGCTGACAAGCTGTACCGTGAAACAGTTGCAGCATCTACCGGTAAGGCACTTGCTCCTATCAACAAAGCTCCCGGGGGGCAGACACAGAAGAAGTCTGGCAAGGCCTCCAGGAAGCGCACTACAGAGTGCGGCACGCCTGTTGAGGAAGTAGAGACCTCTGCCGGCAAGAGCAATTAGTCTAAAGCCACTGCACCTATGACAAAGAAAGTTTCCGCGAAGGAGGACGGGACTGGCGGCACTTTCACCATAAGTTCCATCCTTGACGACAAATAGGAAATCACGCTCATTGCTTTCCTGCGAGCGAATGTTGATGTGTTTGCATGGCAACAATCTGACATCCCCGGCGTTCCCAGGGAAGTAATTGAGCACCACCTTGCTGTCTGTCCTCGTGCGAAGCCCGTCAAGCAGAAGGTCAGGAAGCATGCTTTGGAACAGCAAGAATTCATCGCCCAAGAAATCCAAAAACTTGAAGCTGCAGGTGTGGTCAGAGGAGTGCTACATCCTACATGGTTAGCCAATCCAGTGGTAATTCGTAAAGCAAATGGAAAAATTGAGACTTTGTATTGATTTCACTGATATCAACAAAGCATGTCCAAAAGATCCTTCTCCTTTGCCGCCGATTGACCAGATTGTTGACTCTGCGACTGGCTGCGATCTCCTCTCTTTTCTTGATGCCTACTCTAGTTATCATTAGATCTTTATGGCCAAGGAAGATGAGGAAAAGACAGCATTCATAACTCCATGTGGCACATACTGTTTCATACGTATGGCTTTCGGGTTAAAGAGTGCCGGAGCAACATTTGCGAGAGCTGTGCAGATTGGTTTTGCTCCTCAGCTACACAGGAATGTGGAAGCCTATATGGATGATATAGTGGTCAAAACCAAGCACAAATCAACACTTATCCAAGATCTGGAAGAGACATTTGCGAGTTTGCGCAAGATCAACTTGAAGCTCAACCCTGAGAAGTGTGTTTTCGGTGTTCCATCCGGCAAGCTTCTCAGGTTCTTTGTGTCTCAACGTGGAATTGAAGCCAATCCCGAAAAGATCAAAGCAATTGAGCAGATAGAAGCACCTAATCATCTCAAGGACATACGGCATCTTGCTGGTTGCGTTGCCGCATTGAGCAGGTTTATTTCCAAGTCAGTTGAGCGCGCCTTGCCGTTTTTCAAAATTTTGAAAAAGGCAGGTCCTATGAAATGGATCCCGGAAGCGGAGGCCACATTCCAAGACTTGAAGAAATACCTCTCCTGTCCACCAATACTAGTTGTGCCTAAACCACGAGAGCCATTGTTGCTATACTTGGCGGCAACTAATCAAGTGGTAAGCGCTACACTAGTTGCTGAGAGGGAAGTAGATGATGAATAGGCGGCAACCGCAGAGCCACAAGCTGACAAGACGGAATCTTCTCCGGCAAGGTCAGGTGCTGACAAGTTGAATCAGCGCAAGCAAATGAATCAAAACAACAAGTTGTGCCGAAGAAGAAGATGGTGCAGCACCCAGTTTATTTTGTCAGCTCTCTATTATAGGGAGCTAGGTCAACATATTCTGGTGTGCAGAAGCTACTTTTTGGCCACCTCATGGCCTCACGGAAGCTGCGCCATTACTTCCAAGCACATCAAGTCACCGTCGTCACTCGCTTTCCGCTCTAGTGCACCTTGAGAAATCCAGAAGCCGCCGGCAGGATAGTGGAGTGGACGTTAGAATTGTCAAGCTTTGACTTGAAGTTTGAGAGCACTTCAACAATCCAGAGCAGAGCCTTGGCAGAGTTCATTGCAGAATGGACACCAATGCAAGACGAAGAAATACCAGAAACCTCTCTCCCCCGGCGAGGAAACTACAGATGATTGGATCATGTACTTTGCCGGTGCTTTCACGCTCCAGGGCACTGGTGCCGGTGTGCTGCTTGTCGCACCCACCGGAGAGCACCTCAAGTACATGGTTCAAATGCATTTTCCAAGGGAGAAGGCCACCAACAACACTGCTGAGTATGAGGGATTGCTTGCCGGTCTTCGAATAGCAATCGACCTTGGTATCAGAAAGTTGATCATCAGAGGCGACTCGCAGTTTGTTGTGAAGCAAGTCAACAAAGATTACCAGAGCCCATTGATGGAGGCATACGTTGATGAAACGAGGAAGTTGGAAGAGCACTTCGACGGTTTGCAAATGGAGCACATTCCCCATGATCAAAATGAAGTTGCTGACACTCTGTCAAAGCTTGCCGCCAAAAAGCTTTCCGTGGAACCGGGAACTTTTGTGCTACAACTAACTCAACCATCAGTTACACCATCAACAAGGCCAGCAAAGAAGAGAAAACTGAACACTGGCAGTTACTTTTCGGCAGAGCTGCCAACCACCGCCAGAAAAGCTGACGCTAGCGGCAAGACACCTTTTGCCGGTGAGCAGCAGTCTCCAACAAGGCAAGACCTTGTCGTCGAGGTTTGCGCTCTAGCAGAAGAAGAACAGCCATTGCTCCTTGTCATCGAGCCACAGGCTCCGGCATGGGTGCAGCAGATTGTCCATTACCTTCAAACAGGGCAACTTCCCGATGATCAAGAAGAAGCTGAAAGAGTAGCCCGACAGTCAAGTATGTATCAGTTTGTTGACAGCATTCTATACAGAAAGAGACCAAACGGGGTGAAATGGAAGTGCATTTTTCGGGAATATGGACAAGCGTTGCTAGCAGAGATACATGGAGGCGTGTGTGGCTCCCACATTGGGTCACGTGCCCTTGTCGGAAAAGCTTTCCTGCAAGGTTTCTACTGGCCGACAGCCCTCCAAGATGCAACTGCACTAGTAACTTCATGTGAAGCGTGTCAGTTTCATGCTCTATTGGAAAAGGCAGTGCCTAGGAGGCGCTTAGGCATGCTTAGGCACTAGGCGATGGCCAAACTCCTCGCCTAGGTCATAATTGGAAGTCTAGGCAGGGCAAGTAAGAAATTCTCTACCTGAGCGAGAAATCATGTCATATTGCACTGATATGCCAAACATGTCATATTCTAATGGAATTAGTTGGTAGTTAACTTATTTATATGACCTAAATTAATATGGATACACATATAATACCATAAATACACGCAGGGCTTAGGCGCCGCCTAGGCACTAGGCGAAGGCCAACCGCCTCACTTATGCCTACCGTTTTTTCCATCCTTGGTTTGATGCCAAGAATATCGACCAACCAGCTCAAGCTCTTCAAACCATACCTCTCTCCTGGCCCTTAGTGGTTTGGGGGCTGGGCATCCTAGGCTCTTTTCCCCATGCAACCAGGGGCTTTGAGTTCTTGTACGTAGCAATCAACAAGTTCACAAAGTGGCCTGAGGTAGAGCCGGTAAGGAAGGTGACAGCATAGTCAGCCGTCAAGTTCTTCAAAGGAATAGTTGCTCGTTTTGGTATTCCTAACAGAATCATCACCGACAACGGCACACAATTCATGAGTCATGCCTTCACAGCATACTACCAAGAGCTTGGCAGCAAGATCTGTTATGCCTCTGTTGCTCACCCAAGAAGCAACGGACATGCAGAGAGGGCTAATGCTGAAGTGCTGCGAGGTCTCAAGACCAGAACATTTGACAGGCTGCACAAGTGTGGAAGCCGCTGGGTGGAAGAGTTGCCGGTAGTTCTTTAGTCACTCAGGACGACACCAAATCAAGCTACCGGCCAGACACCCTTCTCCCTTGTCTATGGTGAAGAAGCGGTGCTCCCCACAGAACTTAGATACGGATCACCTCGAGTTTAAGCTTTTGATGAAGCGGACCAAGAAGAGTTGAGGCATGACGATGTCACGCTCCTCGAGGAGGATCGTTTCTGGGCTTTTGTACGTGCTGCATGTTACCAGCAAGCTTTGCGCCGCTACCATAGCTGCAAAGTGCATGCCCGAAAGCTTGATGAAGGCGACCTTGTTCTTCGGCGGATTCAGCCCGCGAAGGGATCAAACAAGTTGATGCCGAAGTGGGAAGGACCTTGTCGGGTAGTTCAAGTTACTAGACCTGGCTCAGTCCGTCTAGAGACTGAAGATGGCACTCGAGTGCAGAACTCATGGAATATTGAGCATTTTCGCAAGTTCTACCCATGAGGTGCGGTTGCCGGGCTTCCCGGTGACCTCTTTTGTACAAGTTGGCCAACAAGGCATGTAATCCTTTGTACAGAGCCGGGCGCAGAACCCGTGCGTAGTGAAATAAAGCTAAGTGTTTCACAACTCTTTGTCAAAGTACATGTTTACTTGTGTATGTCAAATGTAATGTTGTGTTACATTTTATCTTGTATGAAATGATTAACGAACCGACAAGGGTTCTAGCCTACTCGTTTCTCTTCTTTCTTTTTCTCTAAGGCAGAAGAGTTCCTTCGCGTGCAAGTTTCCCGAGGGGAGTAGTGGTGTAGAAACCCAATGACATTCAAGTTATCATCAATTACAAGAAATACAACGAAGAAAGCTAAGTTGCAAAACTTTGAAACAAATTTGTTTGTTGTTATTCCTATTTTTCCTTGAACGATTTCTGTCTTTGTATGAAAAACCCACACGCAAAGGATCCTTGTCGAGATTGGTTGCGCTCTTGTTTGTTTCGAGTCTGCTCAACAATATTAAGTAGCTGCGCCAAGACCGGGAAGCGTTAACTGTACCGAGAAGCGGCATTCCCGGTGAGCCGCTAAGGACCTGCTCCTCAAGCGTTGTCAGATAGAATGTGTGCACCAGGAAGGTTTTTCCGGCAAGCGTAGGGTACAATAAATGCAAAGGCAAAATTATACAAGGAAGATGCATTCATTCATTCAAGCACATAAATTGTATCTTGCATAGATAGTAAGGCTGGTCTAATTAAAAGATAAATTGTTCTTTTTACATGGACCACGTCTGCTACAAACAAGCACAAGGAGATTAGTTCCTGAGCTAACCTTGGACTCTAGTGGCTCCTCCGGAGGCCCTGCCGGTGATTGGAGCTACAAGCTCCTCAGCGGCGCTGGTGTTGGTTCCTTCTGGAAGGCTAGTGAAGACCTTGGAGAGGTTGATGCCGGGGTTGCGGTGCACAATCTTGACGAGGACCTTGATGAGTATGTCGCAAAGAATAATGCGAGATTCACTGGCAAACTTGGCGGCTCGCTCCTTGTGATATGTGTCTAGTGCAGCAATGAGGCCCTCAAAGGAAAGGGTCAGTGTGACGCTTGTGGCTTGCTTGGAATTGGCAGTAAAGCTCCAGCTCCTCATGTTCATGACCACCAACTGCGCACTGAGACGCCTTGCAATGTCGACAAGCCGGTTGGTCCAGAGGGAAAGTGACTATTTCAACTCTGAGAACTTCTCTTCGGCATCTGCTAGCAAGACCTTCTCGTTCCCCAGGTCTGTCATCAAGATTCTCTCTCTGGCCTTGGCGGTGTCAAGGGATTCTTCCAGGCTGGAGAGCTTCATCTGCAGATCAGGGTTGGCATCAGCAGCAGCTTGGACCTCTTTGATCTGGGACGATAGCGAAGTTTGGAGCTCCGTTAACATGTGAGTTGCTTTCTGCGCTGACTCCTTGAGAGCAGAGATCTCCTTGTTGTTGGCGGCAAGCTCTTCTTCAAACTTCTTCACTTGAGCTTCCAAGTTCGCCTTGGTGGCCTCAGCGGCATCAGCAGCGTCGACGGCTTCCTTGTGCTTGCCGGCATGATAAGGTGCTTGAGTCTGGATGGCTTCTCTGTGAGTTGCTCTAGCTCCTGGGTCTGCTTGGTGAGAAGGACTTGGATCTCTTCATCCTTAGCGCGGAAGGTGGCAGCCAATGCATTTCCCTGGTGGCAAGATCTTCCTCGTGCCGTCAAGTTGAACTTTGAGCTGAGTTAGCTTGCTGTTGAGATCTGCAGTTTTCTTGGCGGCTTCTTCCTGTGCCATTTCAGTCGCAGCCTTCTCCAGAATGAAGGTACTCAAGCAGCGGCAAGCTCACCTTCACGGTCCTTGATGCTTTGGACCTTCTCCTCATGCCACATATGTGCGTCTTCAATATTTTTTCCTTCAGCTTCTGTTCCCCCATCTCCACGACAAGCTGCCGTGTTTGGAGCTTCTCCCAGCGCCGGCTGCAGTGCTCTTACACATCCTTGAAGCCATCGCCCATGGCCTTCAAGAAGGCGAGATCTGCAACATTGTCGTTGGCGGCACGCACTTCTTCAGTGCTCCAGGAAATGGGAACGACAACTTCATCCTCCACGCTTCTAAGGGCGTGATCTCCAGCATCAGACGAACCGGGGGCTTCAGATTCTTGTGGTTGGTTGAAGAGCATCAAGAAATTCCTTGCTGGAGGAGCACCGGATGTTGGCGGTTGGTTGTTAGCAGCCGGTGCTGTGTTGTTGGCTACTCCCATACTCACATCCGTGTCAGCGCTTGGCAGGGACAGAAGTGCCACCAGTGGCCACTACAAAAAAAAGACACTTCCGTGACATTATGGCCCGAACGAAAACTTTTTCTGTCATGGTTGTGACAGTTCTATGATGATAATTGTGACAAAAACACGTATCATCGTAGATGTGGTGGGCTCCTACTTCCATAAAAAAAAATATGATAGAAAATGGGCTTTTCGTCCTGGGCGGGCCGGAGACGCACCTGCATGACATTCTTTGGGCCGTCCATGACGTAAAAAATCATGGTAGAAGTGAGGGCGAGGAAATTTTTGGGGAGTTCCCGGTTACGGTGGGCAGTCGGTGGGTGGTCGGGGCCGAGTGATGCAGTGTGGTTTGTGCATTTCTCTCGTACGCGCATGTGTGCGAGGCGTTCACTAACTGAACCCGAGCGAGGCATTTACTGAACCCGAGCGATCGATCGATTCCTCGCACTACTACGTACTGAACACGAGCGATCGATCCCACTACGTACTGAAGCCGATCGATCCCTTCGCCGCTAACTGAACCCGAGTGATTCCTTCGTTGCTAACTAAACCCGACCGATTCCTTCGCTGCTAACTGAACCCGACCGATTCCTTCGTTGCTAACTGAACCTGAGTGATCGATCGCTGCTGCTTACTGAAGCCGATCAATCGATGCGTTGCATCGAGCCCCCGTGCAAGACGTGAGTTGAGCTAGCTGTTTGGTTGCCTCTCGATGAACAGTGCCCATTGTTGTCGCGCGCGCGATACATGTAGAACGAGTCAAGACTGATATTGCATCGATCGAGCCCCATGCGCGAGACGTGGTGAGTTGACCTAGCCGGTTGGTTGGCTGTGGATGAACAATTCCCGTTGCTGCCGCCCTCTCGTACGCCCCACCCCAGCCGGTGGGGGTTGGATGAACAGGACCCCGACCATGTAGGCGGTTGGCGCTGGATGAACATGACCCCGAGGAGGCCGTGCCGCGGTACGCCACACCCCAGCCGGTTGGGGGTGGTTAAACAGGACCCCGTTGAGGCTGGAGGAAGTTGGTGATGGATGAACAGTAGCCGGTGGAGGCTGGAGGAAATCGATGGTAGATGAACAGTAGCCCGTGGAATCCTCAGGCCTTTGAACTACTGGTTACTCTAACTTGTGCATTGAACTGCATGGTTTGCAGCCAATGTCTATTACTCTTTTCAATTTTATACATAGTTGTCTTAACGTATCATTGCACCTTATAAGGTTTAAAAGGGAGGAACGATGTTCCTTTTCTCTTGATCTGTAATCTAGTTCCGTGCTGGACTTGCCCACACAACGTTACAATTGTCTGTTTGTCTGATCTCAGTTGTTTTCTGATATGAATGATGTCATACTATGCTCACCGTATTATAAACTTTGTCTCTTTATCCTTAGCTATCAATACAATGTGAAGAAATAGACAATACATTAGCCATGGTACTTGTCATATGTTTGGAACCTGGTTTTATTATGTACTTTGAAGTAAAATACAACTAATATTTTACACGGGTTCACCAAAATAAGTTATGTATATAGACCAAAGCTATTCTGTTTGGTTTTGCTGCCTCATTAATAACTTCTGTTCTGGTACTACTAATGTACAAACTCAACTTTTCAGCAAGCTATGGAACAAATGGTGCAACCGCCACAACCCCTGAAGGTGACGAGGCAACCATAACCACAATGTCACCTCTTGCTGGAGTGGGTCAGTATCTCTCCACTAACAGTGCCAAAAGCACCTTCCTACGTAATACTAGGTTGGTTGTTAAGGCAACCTCGTCCAAACTGCCTCATGAACAAGATCTGCAAGCTCGACAGAATGATATATCTGCGCTCAAGACACAAGTCCAATCCCTAATAGAGACCCTTTGTGAAACAAGAACATCCATTGTTCGATGTCATCAAGATATGCATGGTTTCGAAACCAGACTATCAGACATTTGCTATGTTGTTCAGGAGTCTAGGAGAAATGACGACGAAGGTTATGGTGCTCCGTCAGACACTACAACATGAAAATGTACCAGTCAGGTCAAATCATCTGAGCTTCTGAACTTCTGATGGTGCATTTACTTTTATGCCAACCCTCCTTTTGTTATATGGCTATAATTTATTTTGTTGCGATAGAACATTTGTTCTTAACGGGCAGCGACGGGCTGAAGAAAATAGCAAGCCATTTTTGTATAGTGTAGGGTGTTCCCCATATTTTCACGCGTGGCGAACTTTGATGCCTGATACGTCTCCAACGTATCTATAATTTTTTATTGTTCCATGCTATTATAGTATCAATCTTGGATGTTTTATATGCAATTATATGCCATTATATATAATTTTTTTGGGACTAACCTATTAACTCAGTGCCCAGTGCCAGTTGCTGTTTTCTGCTTGTTTTTGCCTTTTTAGAAAATTAATATCAAAAAGTGTCCAAACAAAAAAAACTTTGGATTAATTTTTTCTGGACTAGAAGAGACCCATGAAGCTTCGGGAGAAGACCAGAAGAGCCACGAGGAGGCGGCAAGCCTGGATGGCGCGCCCAGGGGGGTAGGGCACGCCCCCCAGGCTTGTGGGCCGCTTGTGGCACCTCTTGACCTAATTCCAGTGCTATAAATTCCCAAATATTCCAAAACCAACAGAGAGAAAGAAGAGAAAACCTTTCCGCCGCCGCAAGCCTCTATTCTTCCGCGATCCCATCTGGAGACCTGTTCCGGTACTCTGCCGGAGGGGGAATCGATCACGGAGGGCTTCTACATCAACCTTGCTGCCCTTCCGATGATGTGTGAGTAGTTTACCATAGACCTACGGGTCCATAGCTAGTAGCTAGATGGCTTCTTTTCTCTCTTTGATCTTCAATACCATGTTGTCCTTGATGTTCTTGGAGTTCTATCCGATGTAATCTTCTTTTGCGGTGTGTTTGTTGGGATTCGATGAATTGTGAGTTTATGATCAGATTATTCATGAGAAATATTTGAGTCTTCTCTGAACTCTTTTATGCATGATTATTATAGCTTTGTATTTCTCTCTGATCTATCGATTTGATTTGGCCTACTAGATTGATTTGTCTTGCAATGGGAGAGGTGTTTTGTGATGGGTTCAATCTTGCAGTGCTCAATCCTAGTGACAGAAGGGGACATGACATGTATTTGTATTGTTGCCATTAAGGATAAAAAGATGGGGTTTAATCATATTGCTTGAGTTTACTTTGTCTACATCATGTCATCTTGCTTAAGGCGTTACTTTGTTTCACACTTAATACCCTAGATGCATGCTGGATAGCGGTCGATGGGTGGAGTAATAGCAGTAAATGCAGGCAGGACTCGGTCTACTTGTCTCGGATGTGATTCCTATATACATGATCATTGCCATGAATCCGTCATAACTATTTGCTTTTCTATCAATTGCCCAACAGTAATTTCTTTACCCACCGTATGCTATGTGTTCGAGAGAGAAGCCTCTAGTGAAAACTATGGCCCCCGGTCTACTTTATCATATATAAAAAACCTAAAAATACCTTGCTGCAACTTATTTACTTTTATTTTAATTGGTATTTTAGTTTATCTATTTATCTCTATAAGATTTAATCATTGCAAATAACCGCTAAGAGAATTGACAACCCTCTTATTTGCGTTGGGTGCAAGTGTTTGCTCTTGTGTGTGCAGGTGCGCTTAACGGAATTTTGCTTGGTTCTCCTACTGGATTGGTAACCTTGGTTCTTAACTGAGGGAAATACTTATCTCTACTATACTGCATCATCCTCTCCTCTTCGGGGAAATACCAACGCAGACTACAAGTAGCAGGAAGAATTTCTGGCGCCGTTGCCAAGGAGACATCACCAAAATTACCATGTACCTTCGCACAAACTATCATCCACTTGCTTTTATTTTATTTGCCTTTTATTTGCATTTTCCTCTTGTTTTCATCTCCCCCACTTCTATTTTTTTTTTTAAAAACACACAAAAATATTTTTATTTTCTTGTTTGCTAGTTTGCTTGCTTTGCCGCGATGTCTCAAGAAAATACAAAATTGTGTGACTTTTCCAATACTAATAATAATGATTTTATTAGTACTCCTATTGCTCCTCCCGCCACTAGTGCGGAATCGTGTGACATTAATGATGCTTTGCTTAATGTTGTTATGAAAGAACAATTTTCTGGTAGTCCTAATGAAGATGCTGCATCCCATCTAAATACTTTCGTTGTGCTTTGTGATATGCCAAAGAAAAAAGATGTGGATAATGATATTGTCAAATTAAAATTATTTCCGTTCTCACTACGAGGTCGTGCTAAAACTTGGTTTTCATCCTTGCCTAGAAATAGTATTGATTCTTGGGATAAGTCTAAGGATGCTTTTATTACCAAGTATTTTCCTCCCGCTAAGATTATTTCTTTAAGAAATCAAATTATGAATTTTAAGCAACTTGAGCATGAACATGTTGCACAATCTTGGGAGAGAATGAAATTAATGATAAAAATTTGCCCAACTCATGGCTTGAATTTATGGATGATCATACAAAATTTTTATGCGGGACTAAACTTTGTCTCTAGAAATTTGCTAGACTCTTCTGCAGGTGGTACTTTTATAGAAATTACATTGGAAGAAGCTACAAAACTTCTTGATAATATCATGACAAATTATTCTCAATGGCACACTGAACGAACTCCAACTGGTAAGAAGGTGAATTCCGTTGAAGAAATTAATACTTTGAGTGATAAGATGGATGCTTTATTGAAATTGGTTGCTAGTAAAAATGCTCATTTTGATCCTAATGATGTGCCATTATCTACATTGATTGAGCAAAATAATGATGCTATTGATGTGAATTTTGTCTCTAGAAATAATTTCAACAACAATGCTTATAGGGGTAATTTCAATCCTAGACCGTTTCCTGGAAATTCCTCTAATAATTATGGCAATCCTTCTATAAATTATTATAATAATAATAATAGGATGCCCTCTGATCTTGAAAGTAATATTAAAAAATTTATTAGTTCGCAAAAGAATTTCAATATGCTATGATAGAAAAAAATTTGAATAGAATTGATGAATTGTCTAGGAACATGGATAGAATTGCTCATGATGTGGAAAATCTCAAAACTAAAATTTTTCCACCTAAGCATGATATAAATGAGTCTATTAAATCTATCTATGTCTCCATTAATTAAAGTAAAGAAAGGACCTCTAGGTTGAGAGCTAAGCGAGAATTTCTAGAAAAAAGCGATTCCATCCGGTTTCTAATGTAGTAATGATGAAGATATTAAAATGATTGGTGTCACTCATATTGAATCATTATTTAGTAACATAAAACTTAATTAAAAAGGGACTGAAAAAGAGTCAAATTTAGATAGAAGGAGTCCCAATTGCTTGGAGGGTGATAATCTTAATGAAAAAAATGAAAAAAGTGGGTTTGGAGAGGTCAAAACTTTAAATAGTAATGCACCCACTACTTTGGATTACAAGGACTTTAATTATGATAGTTGTTCTTTAATTGAGTGTATTTCCTTGTTGCAATCCATGATTAATTCACCAAATGCATATGAACTAAATAAAGCTTTCACTAAACATATTGTAGAAGCCATGATGAAAGCACATGAAGAAAAACTTGAGTTGGAAGTTTCAATTCCTAGAAAATTACTAGATGAATGGGAACCTACTATTAAAGTCAAAATTAAAGATTATGAATGTAATGCTCTTTGTGATCTTGGTGCTAGCATTTCCACTATACCAATGTCTTTGTGTGATGTGCTAGGTCTCACCGTCATGGATCCTTGTTCCCTTAATTTGCATCTTGCGGATTCCACTATTAAAAAGCCATTGGGTAGAATAAATGATGCTTATTATTGCAAATAGAAATTATGTGCCCATGGACTTTATTGTTCTTTATATTCAATGCAATCCTTCTTGCCGCATAATACTTGGGAGGTCGTTTCTACGAACAATTGGTGCTATTATTGATATGAAAGAAGGTAATATAAGATTTCAATTTCCATTAAAGAAAGGGATGGCACATTTCCCTAGAAAGAGAATTAAAGCAACTTATGAATCTATTATGAGGGCCACTTATGGAATTAACTTGAAGGATGACAACACTTGAAACTATGCATTATGCCTAGCTAGGGGCATAAAACAATAGCGCTTGTTGGGAGGCAACCCAATGAATAAAATAAATTTTTGCTTTTTCTTTCTGTTCTTGAGTGTTTACACAATTATAGCCTCTGTTATTATTGTATTTTTATGTTTTAATTAGTGTTTGTGCCAAGTAATGCCTTTGGGATGATTTGGAAGATAGTATGATAGATGTTGTTGGAAAACAAAAACTTTTACGTCCAGTGCTGGAATTTTGTTTTTCCTCTAGAGCATCAGAACCTTCTAAATTTTTTCCATAGTATTGATATATGAATTGCCCACGTTTTCCTAATTTTTCAGAAGTTTTGGAGTTACAGAAGTATGACGTTAATTCAGATTTTTATAGACTGTTCTGTTTTAGACAGATTCTGTTTTTGTTGCATAGTTTGCTTATTTTGATGAATCTATGGATCGTATGAGGGGGTATGAGTCATGGAGAAGTTGGAGTACAGTAGAATAATGCCAATATTAAATATGAATCAATTTACAACAGTACCTAAAGTTTAAGATTTGTTTGTTATACTAACGGATCTCACGAGGTTTCTGTTGAGTTTTGTGTGCTGAAGTTTTCAAGTTTTGGGTGAGGCTATGATGGACAAAGGAATAAGGAGCGGCAAGAGCCTAAGCTTGGGGATGTCCAAGGCACCCCAAGGTAATATTCAAGGAAGACTCAAGCGTCTAAGCATGGGGATGCCCCAGAAGGCATCCCCTCTTTCGTCTCCAATCTATCGGTAACTCACTTGGAGCTATATTTTTATTCATCACATGATATGTGTTTTACTTGGAGCGTCTTGTGATATAGTTTGTTTGATTTTGTTTGATTTTTAGTTTGTCACAATCATCTTTGCTGAACACACCTTTTTGAGAGGGACACACATTATTCGTGATTTGTTAGAATACTCTATGTGCTTCACTTATATCTTTTGAGCTAGGCAGTTGCTCTAGTGCTTCACTTATATCCTTTAGAGCACGTCGGTGGTTATATTTTAAAGAAATAGTTGCACTCTCATGCTTCACTTATATATTCCTGAGAGTCTAATGAGTAAAAATGGTAATATGCATGGGTTGTGAATTTGGTCCTGATATGATAGGTATTCAAGAGGGATATAATAAAAACTTTCATGTAGATCACTGAATATGATAAGTTTGATTCCTTGCAATAGTTTTGCGATATTAAGATGGTAATATGTGGGAGGTATTAGTATATAATTGTGGTTTAGTAAGAATATTGGTGTTAAGGTTTGTGATTCTCGAAGCATGCACGTATGATTTGTCGTTATGCTAAGAAGTTGGAGCATGATTTATTGTTGATTGTCTACCTTATGAGTGGCGGTCGGGGACGAGCGATGGACTTGTCCTACCAGTCTATCCCCCTAGGGGCATGCGTAGTAGTACTTTGCTTCGAGGGCTAATAGACTTTCACAATAAGTATGTGAGTTCTTTATGACTAATGTGAGTCCATGGATTATACGCACTCTCACCCTTCCGCAATTTGCTAGCCTCTTCGGTACCATGCATTGCCCTTTCTCACATCGAGAGTTGGTGCAAACTTCGCCGGTGCATCCAAACCCCGTGATACGATATGCTCTATCACACATAAGCCTCTTTATATCTTCCTCAAAACAGCCACCATACCTACCTATCATGGCATTTCCATAGCCATTCCGAGATATATTGCCATGCAACTTCCACCGTTGCATGATCATATAGCTGACATAGTATTTGTGGCTCAACCACCATTCATCATTTTTTATACATGTTACACTAGCATCATTGCACATCCTGGGACACTGCCAGAGGCATTCATATAGAGTCATATTTTTGTTCTAGTATTGAGTTGTAAGTAAATAAAAGTGTGATGATCATCATTATTAGAGCATTGTCCCAGTGAGGAAAGGATGATGGAGACCATGATTCCCCCACAAGTCGGGATGAGACTCCGAACAAAAATAATATAAAAAGGAAAAAGAAGAAGAGGCCAAAAAGTGCCATGAAAAAAAATATAAATGAGAGAAAAAGAGAGAAGGGGCAATGTTACGATCCTTTTCCACACTTGTGCTTCATATAGAGAGAAAAAGAGTAGCACCATGTTTTTCATATAGAGAGTCTCCTATTTTGTCACTTTCATATACTAGTGGGAATTTTTCATTACAGAACTTGGCTTGTATATTCCGATGATGGGCTTCCTCAAATGCCCGAGGTCTTCACGAGCAAGCAAGTTGGATGCATGATATGTCTCCAACGTATCTATAATTTATGAAGTATTCATGCCATGTTTACCATAGTTTTGTATGGTTTTGGTGCACTTTTATATTATTTTTATGGACTAACTTATTAATCTAGTGCCCAGTACCAGTTCCTGTTTTCTGCTTGTTTTTTGTTTCGCAGAAAAACCATACCAAACGAAGTCCAAACGCGATAAAACTTTACGGAGATTTATTTTGGAATATATGTGATTTTTGGGAAGAAGAATCAACGCAAGATGGTGCCCGAGTTATCCACAAGGCAACACGCCCCCCCCTTGGGTCGCGCCCTATTGCCTTGTGGGCACCTCGTAGGTCGGTTGATGCCCTTCTTTCACCGCAAGAAAGATAATTTCTAGATAAAAATCCCCTCAAAATTTCAGCCCAATTGGAGTTACGGATCTCCGGGAATATAAGAAACAGTTTTCGGCCAGAAACAGGAGAGCAGAAATAGAAGAGAACAGAGAGAGAGAGATCCAATTTCGGAGGGGCTCCCGCCCCTCCGGGAAGCATGGAGGCCAAGGACCAGAGGGAGAACCTCTCCCCATCTAAGGGGAAGGCCATGGAGGAGCACACCGGAGGGGCAGCCTCTCTTCCCTTCTCTCTCGGTGGCGCTGGAGTGCCGCCGGGGGAACCATCGCCATGGTGATCTTCTTCATCAACATCACCATCCATCCCCTCCCTCATCTCTTTTCAGCGGTCCACTCTCCCGCACCCCGCTGTAATCCCCTTCTTGAACATGGTGCTTTATGCCACATATTATTATCCAATGATGTGTTGCCATCCTACGATGTTTGAGTTGATTTCTTTTGTCCTTTGGGTTAATTGATGATCTTGATTGGTTTCAGTTGTATGTTTTATGTTGGTGCTGTCCTATGGTGCCCTCCGTGCCACGCACACGTGGGGGATTCCCGCTGTAGGTTTTTGCAATATGTTCATGATTCTCTTATAGTGGGCAGCTAGAGTGACAGAAGCTTACACCCGAGTAAGGGGGTTGTTGCGTCTGGGAGTAAAGGGGACTTGATACTTAATGCTATGGTTGGGTTTACCTTAATCATTTCTAGTAGTTGTGGATGCTTGCTAGAAGTCCAATCATAAGTTCATATGATCCAAGTACGGAAAGTATGTTAGCTCATGCCTCTCCCTCATATAAAATTGCAATAATGATTACCGATCTTGTTATCAATTGCCTAGGACAATTCTGCACACTGATCCATCATTACGTGACGCCCCCGGCCCGACCGTGCACTAATCATACATGCAAATGTACACGATCAAGCCTAAGGACTCACTTGAAGATATCACAACACAGCTCTAAACACAAATAAAAGTCATACAAGCTTTATATTACAAGCCAGGGGCCTCAAGGGCTCGAATACATAAGCTTGAGTCATACAAGCATCAGCGGAAGCATCAGATATCTGAGTACAGACATAAAAGTTAAACAGCTAAGCCTTAAGAAGGCGGGGCAAACAACGACACTGGATCGAAAGGCGCAGGCCTCCTGCCTGAGTGCCTCCTATCTACTCATGGTCGTCGTTGGTCTCCACATAGTAGTACTCTCCACCGGAGGGGTAGTAGTAGTCATCGATTGGGGCAGCTGGCTCCGGGGCTCCGTCTTCTGGTCGCATCAATCGGGTATGGGAAAAAGGGGAAGCAAAGCAACCGTGAGTACTCATCCAAAGTACTCGCAAGACTTACATTAGACCTATCCTATTTATGCATCGGTATCAAGGAAAGGTTGTATCAGTGGACTGAACTGCAGAAATGCCAGAATAGAGAGAAAGGCCTAGCCTATCGAAGACTAGCATCTTCAGCGTCTTGCGGCATTAGAAGAGTGCAGATTAGTACATAAATAAAGTAGTAGCAACAAGTAGTAACAACGCCCAGAGATCCTTCCTCGACTCCCTGCGTGAAAGCGATCCCGGAGCCACATATTAGGCATCTCAAGTTCCAGTTCTAGTTGTAGTAGATCGGGATATTTTCCGAGCGTCCTGTTACCATGGACACGGCTATTCGAATAGATATACTTCCCTGCAGGGGTGCACCAACTTACCCAACACGCTCGATTAACTCTGGCCGGACACACTTAATCGGTCCATGCCCGACCTCGGCTGATCGACACGTCGTAGCCCTACCTAGTCTCAACAGAGAGGCCAGCACGCCGGTCTACACCCTAAGCGCTCAGGGGTCTTGGGCCCATCGCCCTTTGCACTCCTGCGCGTTGCGAGGACGGCCGGGACCAGACCTAGCCCTTGTATACACACGCAGGCTTTCACGGTCCACCCGGGCGCGTGCCGCTCAACTGCTGACATCTGGAGAGCTTCGGCTGATACATACGACGTCGAGTGCCCATACTATTCCCGCGTGGTGGTTAGTGCGAAAAGGCCAGATGCCTACTCAGATCACATATCCTAACCCATTAGTGCGTTGGGAGCTCGCGGAAACGAGCAGAGACTCACGATCATGTGACCCGTCGCCCCGTCTCGTGGACTTACGACAAGGGCTAGGAATGCCCGGCTGTGCCACGTAATTATCTTGCGGGTACCATCACGGTCAACCCGACTCCACATTACTCGCGGGTACCCCTCGGGGCCGACCCGACTTTATTAAGTATCTGAAATAATTAAGTGGTAACAGTGTGTTCAACACATCAAGGAGGAATTCGAGGAATCACCCTCGTTGGATTCCCACTCAATGTATCCATCAAGGTGGACCCAGAGGAATCACCCTCGATGGGTTCACACCTGAGGGGTTGCATGACAGAGGCGTCGTCGGAGGTGGTGGAAGAGGAATCACCCTTGGTAACCCACAGCCGACTAGCTACGCTACAGAGATATCATCAGGAGTGAGTTAAGAGGCATCACCCTCGTCACTCGATATTAGCTCTGCAGAGTCGTACAACTTAGGGGGGGTGTGCGGTGATAAGTCGGTCTTAGCCCGTCGATCACATCGATCGGGGCACCAGTAACTAAGAGGGGCAACTAGAACAAGGAAGAGGGGCCACAGATGGTTCACTACCAACCTACACTAAGCATTTAGGATTGCAGGTAAGGCATCAATAGCAGTTTACAAAAACAGGCTATGCATCAGAATAGGTAATTCGGAACAACAACTGTAGCAATTATAATGCAAGCATGAGGGAGAAAGAATAGGTGATATAGGCATGTTCAAGGGGGTTTGCTTGCCTGGAAGCTCTGCGGGGAAAGAGGGGTCATCGGAGGTGAAACAGTCCTCATGGGCTACATCGGTGCTGGAATCTACCGGAGAGAAGAGGGGGAGGAAACAGATAAATACACAACATACAAATGCAACACAGAGCACGACATGCTAAAATGTAGTGCAGGGATGACCTAATGCATCTCTAAACCATTTTAGTTATTTTAGGATTTAAGTTGGAATTATTAGCCGGTATGCATGCACTATTCAGCTGCCAGAAACATACGAAAAGTTACGGGTTGTATGCAGATGACACGATCGAATTCGTAGGATTTTTCTGAGCAACTTTCATGTATAATTTTTTTCCATCCGAGCTACGGATGAATTTCTACGAATTCCCGAAGATTTAAACAATATTCAGAAATTCCCTGGAATTATTTATTCGAAAATAACCCAGAAATCCTTTTTACACCCAGTGGTTGTCTAGCCACAGAGGCTGACTAGTGGGCCGAGTCAACACCTAGTCAGCAGTCAACTGGGCTGACCACTGACTGGTCAAACTAACAGGTGGGGCCCACCTGTCACACTCAGGGACTTAACTGAATTAACTAACAGTGTTAATTAGACATGTGGGACCCAGTGTCAGTGACTAATTAAACTACAGATTAGTACTAATTAATCTACTGTCAGGCGGGACCCACAAGTCAGAGTTAGTAGTGAACAGTGTCAGAGTTGACCACGGTCAACGAAGTCAAACGAGGCCAGGGGACCCACTGGCAGTGACCCAGATGGGCCCCAGGCCACGCCACGCTGGCGGCCGGCGCCGGAACAGCTCCGGCGAGCCTCTCCCGCAGCGGAGCGCGCCGGCGTGCGTCGGAAAACGGCCACAGGGCGTCTCCCGTTGCGTGCGATAGCGCGTTGGAAAGAGGGGAGCGAGCCGCGTCCACTCGTGGGGGTTGCAGCGCCGGGGATGGACCGTGGCGTCGACGGTGACCACCGCAGCGGACGCCGGAGCTCGGGCTTCTCCGAAAACAGCGCTACGCGCCGCGTTCGAGCTAACTAACGACGCCAGTGGGCTCTAAGGACCTCCAGGAACACGACGGAGGCCCTGGCTTGGCTCGAAGGTGGCCGAAACGAGCGCAATGAGCTCGCGGCCATGGCAGTACGTGGCAATGGCGGCGGCAGCACGAAGAACTAGCTACGGCGCGAGGGGACGAACCAGAGGAAGGAAGGGGTGCAGGGGCTTATGGCGTGGCTCACGGTGGCCCTTGGAGGGTTTAGTAGCAGTAGAGCTCGCCGAAAGCGGACGGCGGGTCTCGGCGGCACCAAAGAGGGGAATCGGTTGATGCCTACGCTGTGGTCTTCCACGGCTCCATATGGTGGTCGAGGGAGACGTAGTCGTGGCCGGTGCACCTCCCAGACACGGTTGCCGGGCTTGGGGACGCCGATGGCCACGGGACGGCAACGGCACAGCGGTGGCAGCGTCAGGTGAGGAAGAGGGAGAGAGCGCGCGCGAGAGAGAGAGGAGGAGGAATGGAGGAGGGCGTCCAGGGGGGGAGGGATGGCCTCGGCCTTATCCTCTCCCGAGCCCTGCGGCGGCAGGTGTCGAGGAGCAGCCGGAGGAGCGCACGGCGTCCATGGCGCGGGTGACACAGCGGCGGGAGGTGAGAGAAAGGAGAGGTGGGCTTGGCCGTGCCACTGTGCACTTAGGCCCAGCTCAGAGTAGCGGTTTAGGGCCTTTTCCATTTTTCCTTTTCTGTTTCTTTTTCCAGCCACTGTTTGCATTTAATTTTTGCTATCAAATGACTTTGCAAAATTATGAAACTGGTCAAAACAAATACTAGGAAATATGGTGCACTACCACAAAAAGTTTGGAGCCCATTTGAATTCATTTGAATTTTTTATAAATGAAATGGCTTTATAAATTGTTGTGTTGCACTGTATTAAATGCCATAATCCACATTTAGCTTGATGGTGATGTTGTTTTCCTGAACCACTATTTATTTTGGAATTTTTGCTAAATGATGAACTATTTTCCAGCAATTTTTGAGCAACTTCAAATTTCACTTTGAATTTGAATTGAATTCAGTGGAGGAAATTGAAATTGGATATGATTTCACTGTGATCATTCTTTGCAAAACAAATTAGCTTAGCACTAATTTGAAGATCACTATGGCTCATTACTCAGGGGTGTTACACATTATTCCACACTCGCTATTTTTAATTTATTGTAATATATTCTTACTTTATTTAGGCAGCACCTATTTTTATATTTTAGTTCTTCGAAATCATGCAAAGCAATCCTCTTTATACCCACAACGTAGTTTTATTTCTCGTTTCTAGATAAAAGCAAACGCTCGGTGTACGTAGAGTCGTATCAGTGGCAGATAGGACTTGAGAGAATATTGATCTTACCTTTAGCTCCTTGCGGGTTCGACACTCCATACTTATCACTTTCATCTTTGGAAATTGCTACGATGATTCCTTGCACTTGGGGATTATCAAGCTCTTTTCTGGCGCCGTTGCCAGGGAGCAATAGCGTGGGGTTAATATTTTCGTATATGCTTGTTTCCTTTCATCACTAAGTAGATTTTGTTTTTCCTTTTGATTTTCTTTTCTTTTCTCTAGTTGTGGGTGAAACAAAAAAAATTAAAAATGCAAAATACAAAAAATTACTTTCCTCTTATGCCTACTTTAATGGCTTTAAAGAAAGCGCTACCTGGGAGACAACCCGGAAGTTTTAGAGAGTATTTTTCTTATTTTGTGTAATATAAACTTTATTATGTGTTCCATTTAAATATTTTAAAACAAAAAAAATATAGAGGGAAACCTAAAACTTTTCAAAAATAAAAGTGAAAGTGAGAAAGATGAGCAATGTGGAAGTGGGGGCTAGCCTTGAACTTTGTTCATGCCTATGGAAACTTTGTGAACCTTGATTACAGAAACTTTTCAAGAAAAATAATTATCCCCTTGTACAAATCCATTGTATTATAATAATAATGTGCCAAGATTTACCTTTAGGATGTTTAAATTGCTTGTTTGGTGGGTGCTGTGAAAAAACAGAAACTTTTGCTGTAGTGTTTGAATTTCTATATTTTACTAGAATGTGAAAAAATTCTGAAATTTTTAGAAAGTACTTCTATACAAATTTTTTATTTATTCCTAATTTTTCAGTATTTTTGGAGTTACAGAAGTATGGTTTCGAAATAGATCTTTACAGACTGTTCTGTTTTAGACAGATTCTGTTTTTGTTGCATAGGTTGCTTATTTTGATGAATCTATGGATCGTATCGGGGGGTATGAGTCATGGAGAAGTTGGAGTACAGTAGCATTATGCCAATATTAAATATGAATTAATTTACAACAGTACCTAAAGTTTAAGATTTATTTGTTATACTAACGGATCTCATGAGGTTTCTGTTGAGTTTTGTGTGGATGAAGTGTTCGAAGATCGAGGAGGTGTCGATATGAGAAGAATAAGGAGAGGAAAGAGTTCAAGCTTGGGGATGCCCAAGGCACCCCAAGTAAATATTCAAGGAGACTCAAGCATCTAAGCTTGGGGATGCCCCGGAAGGCATCTCATCTTTCTTCTTCAACAATTATCGGTATGTCTCGGTTTTTGTTTTGTTCACATGATATGCGTAAATTCTTGGAGCGTCTTTTGCGTTTTTTTCCTTTTATTTTATGCACGATTCTTGTTGGCGATAATTTCTTATGGTTCTTGGTTGATTTATAGAATGCTTCATGCGCTTCACTTAAATCTTTTGAGTATGGCTTTATAGGATGCTCTTTGTGCTTCACTTAAATCCCTTGAGTATGGCTTTATAGAATGCTTCGTGTGCTTCACTTATATATTTTGAGCTTGGATATTGGTCTCTCTATATTCATTGTAGAATACTATATGAACTTCACTTATATCTTTTAGAGTATGAATAAAATTATCATCAAAAGTGGGTTTGGAAGAGTGTCAACTCTATGTAGCAATGCAACCCGCTATTTATCTTTACTGTTTTTGTGTGCCTACATGATTAGGCTACTGTAGTAATCATTTCATGAATCTTTTATTTCAATAAACTGCCAAGTAAGACCTTTGGGATAGTGCAAGTGCTTGTTGATTTGATTCTGTGCAAAAACAGATACTTTTGCGTCCAGTGCTGGAAGTTCTATTCTTTACTAGTGCATGAGAAAATTCTGAAATTTTTACACAGTATTGGGCTACAATTTTCTTACGTTTTCCTAATTTTTCATAATTTTTGGAGGTACAGAAGTATGCTTTTTAATTCGCTCACTACATGCTGTTCTGTTTTGACAGATTCTGTTTTTATCTCTTAGTTTGTTTGTTTTAGCGTTTCCATAGCTTATATTAAGTAATATAAATTGTGGAAATTATAGAATACATTAGGAATTATGTGATAACAATTATTAATCTTGTCTTTATAGTAACTAAGTGGATGATTTATTTTTATCATACTAACCTATCTCACAAGTTCCGTTAAGTTTTGTGTGATTGAAGTTTTCAAGTTTTGGGTGAGATATCGATATGAGGAGAATAAGGGGTGGCAAGACCCTAAGCTTGGGGATGCCCAAGGCACCCCAAGGTAATATTCAAGGAAGACTCAAGCGTCTAAGCTCGGGGATGCCCCGGAAGGCATCCCCTCTTTCGTCTTCAACACTATCGGTAACCTTACTTGGAGCTATATTTTTATTCGTCACATAATATGAGTTTTGCGTGGAACGCCATTTTCTTTTGTTGAGATTCGCTTGCTGTTATCAATAATCTTGTTTTGTATCTTTTATTTCAGTAAAATGCCAATTATAGCCTTTACTATGCTCAGCTTGCAAGTTCATGTGTTGCTGTTTGAAAACAGAAAGTTTTCTGTTATGTCCGGAATATTCCTGAATAGTCAGAAAATGATAAAAATCTCAAATTTTTACACAGTAAGCATGCATGAGTTCTCTGTCACGTGGTCATTTTTCAGAATTTTTGGAGTTAGGGAAGTATGAATCTTATTCACCCTTTAGAGACTGTTTTGTTTAGACAGATTTCGGTTATAGTTGCATTATTTGCATATGTTGCTTGTTTAATGTTTCTATTCATGGATAGGAGTATTAAATATGCAGAGGCATTTAGTATGCAATGTTTAATTATAACTTTAGTGATTTTCTACAGTATAGAATGTTAAGGTTTTGAGTTGATTTATACCAACTTATCTCACGAGTTCTTGTTGAGTTTTGCGTGTATGAAGTTTTTAAGATTTAGGAGAAACCATGATATGAGAGGAATTAAGGAGACACAAGAGCTCAAGATTGGGGATGCCCAAGGCACCCCAAGATAACATTCCAAGAAGTCTCAAGCAACTAAGCTTGGGGATGCCCCGGTAGGCATCCCCCTTTCTTCATCAACAGCTATCGGTTAGCCTAAGTTTTTTACTTATTCACATGATATGTGCTATTCTTGGAGTGTCCTTTTATTTTAATTTTATTTGCAATTTGAATAAAATACTTGGATCTGAAATCTTTATTGAGAGAGAGTCTTCACATAGCTACCCATTCACTAAACTACTCTTTGTTCTTCACTTATATCTTTTGGAGTAGTTTGTCATTTGCTCTCGTGCTTCATTTATATCCCAAGAGTAAATTGTTGAGTGAATTGAATGTCATAAATATTAAATTATATGTGCTTCGTATGCTTGTCCCATGGGGAGTAGTGATTTCACATAAAAGAAGTGTAAGTGGTAAAATTTATTGAAAGTTAGCAAACACAGCATTGGTCGCTTGAACAATTCATGAAAGAATATTGAAGGAAGAGAGATTTCACATATAAATATACTATCTTGGACATCTTCTATGATTGTGATCCCCCATTAATTATTTTCAAGCTTGATCAAGTAGTTGACGTTGGACAAGGAAGACAATGTAATGAGTTATGTTTGTTTATATTCACATAGAAGTTATATTGTCATGGATCCTCTAACATGTGGTGCTTGCTTAGGATCTTTTGCTAGCCAAAACTTCATACTAAGTAGAAATACTACTTGTGCATCTTAAAACACTTGAACCCAGTTTCTTGCCATGAGATTCCACCATATCTACCTATGGATTGAATAAGATCCTTCAAGTAAGTTGTCATCGGTGCAAAAAGCAATAAAAATTGCTCCTAAATATGTATGATCTTTTATTGGAAGGATAAATAAGCTTTGTACAAACTTGTGATGGTGAAGAAATAAAAGCGACAGACTGCATAATAAAGGTTGCTATCACAAGGGGCAGTATAAAGTGAAGTTCCTTTCCATTAAGAGCTTGCACATCCAAAAATAAAAAGCACATGACAACCTCTGCTTCCCTCTGCGAAGGGCCTATCTTTTACCTTTCTGTATTTACTTTTCTGTATTTACTTTTATGCAAGAGTCAGTAATGTTCATCCCTATTCTGCTCTATTTATTCTCTAGTGGGCAAGCATCATGTGGTAGGGAATGATCCAGGCACATATATCTAGTTGAATATAGGTGATCATGAGTTATTATTGTTGACAGTATCCCTGAGATATACAAGTTGGGAGGAGAAACATTAAGCCCCTATCTTCCTATGTGTTTGACTAAAACGGTTTGTTCTAAAAATATGCTTTGAGTATCAGCAATCATGGAAAACTAAATGATAGTTGAGTATGTGGAATTTGCTAAACCAAAGCTCTTATATAGACCCTTCCTGAAAATAAGATGAATTGTATGTTTGATGACTGAAAACATAGTTTGTTGATTTTCAAGAAAGTTTATGGTCTATACTTTAAACATGTGAATAGCTTGCTACTTGATCATGAGAAGTTTTATGAGATGAGCTATTGTTTATGATATATATTGATGCTAGAAAAGGTGTTTGAAATTATCATTGATCAAACTTATGCACTATGCTAGCATTAACACTTCATAAATTATTTCTTTTATCATTTACCTACTCGAGGACAAGTAGGAATTAAGCTTGGGGATGCTGATACGTCCCCAACGTATCTATAATTTATGAAGTATTCATGCCATGTTTACAATAGTTTTGTATGGTTTTGGTGCATTTTTATATTATTTTTATGGACTAACTTATTAATCTAGTACCCAGTGTCAGTTCCTGTTTTCTGCTTCTTTTTGTCTCACAGAAAAACCATACCAAACGAAGTCCAAACGCGATAAAACTTTACGGAGATTTATTTTGGAATATATGTGATTTTTGGGAAGAAGAATCAACGCAAGATGGTGCCTGAGGGCTCCACAAGGCAACACGGCGCGGCCCTAGGCCTGTTGCCTTTTGGGCACCTCATAGGTTGGTTGATGTCCTTCTTTCGCCGCAAGAAAGATAATTTCCAGATAAAAATCCCCTCAAAATTTCAGCCCAATCGGAGTTACGGATCTCCGGGAATATAAGAAACGGTTTTCGGCCAGAAACAGGAGCACAGAAACAGAAGAGAATAGAGAGAGAGAGAGAGATCCAATCTCGGAGCGGCTTCCGCCCCTCCGGGCACCATGGAGGCCAAGGACTAGAGGGAGAACCTCTCCCCATCTAGGGGGGAGGCCATGGAGGAGCACACCGGAGGGGGAGCCTCTCTTCCCTTCTCTCTCGGTGGCGCCGGAGTGCCGCCGGGGGAACCATCGCCGCGGTGATCGTCTTCATCAACATCACCATCCATCACCTCCCTCATCTCTTTTCAGCGGTCCACTCTTCCGCACCCCGCTGTAATCCCATTCTTGAACATGGTGCTTTATGCCACATATTATTATCCAATGATGTGTTGCCATCCTATGATGTTTGAGTTGATTTCTTTTGTCCTTTGGGTTGATTGATGATCTTGATTGGTTTGAGTTGTATGTTTTATTTTGGTGCTGTCCTATGGTGCCCTCCATGCCACGCACACGTGGGGGATCCCCGCTGTAGGAATTTGCAATACGTTTATGATTCTCTTATAGTGGGCGGCTAGAGTGACAGAAGCTTACACCCGAGTAAGGGGGTTGCTGCGTATGAGAGTAAAGGGGACTTGATACTTAATGCTATGGTTGGGTTTACCTTAATGATTTCTAGTAGTTGCGGATGCTTGCTAGAAGTCCAATCATAAGTTCATATGATCCAAGTACGGAAAGTATGTTAGCTCATGCCTCTCCCTCATATAAAATTGCAATATTGATTACCGATCTTGTTATCAATTGCCTTGGACAATTCCGCACACCGATCCATCATTATTACACACTCGCTATTTGTAATTTATTGTAATATATTCTTACTTTATTTAGGCAGCACCTATTTTTATATTTTAGTTCTTCGAAATCATGCAAAGCCATCCTCTTTATACCCACAACATAGTTTTATTTCTCATTTCTAGATAAAAGCAAACGCTCGGTGTACGTAGAGTCGTATCAGTGGCAGATAGGACTTGAGAGAATATTGATCTTACCTTTAGCTCCTTGTGGGTTCGACACTCCATACTTATCACTTTCATCTTTGGAAATTGCTACGATGATTCCTTGCACTTGGGGATTATAATGCACACCCACTTAGTTTTCATGTTGAGCTTTCATACACTTATAGCTCTTAGTGCATCTGTTGCATGGTAATCCCTACTCCTCGCATTGACATCAATTGATGGGCATCTCCATAGCCCGTGGATTAGCCTCGTTGATGTGAGACTATCTTGTTATTTTTGACTTCTTATTGATCTCTACCACCACACTCTATTCCACCCATAGTGCTATATCCATGGCTTGCGCTCATGTATTGTGTGGGAGTTGAAAAAGCTGAAGCGCATTAAAAAGTATGAACCAATTGCTCGGCTTGTCATCGGGGTAGTGCATGATAAATACTTTGTGTTAAGAAGATGGAGCATGATAGGATTGTATGATTTTGTAGGGATAACGTTCTTTAGCATTTTTATTTTGAAAGACATGATTGTTTATTAGTATGCCTGAGTATTGATGTCCTTATATCAAATTATAGACTATTTCTTTGAATCATTTGGATCTTATTATTCATACCGTAGGAGAGAGATTACATGATGAAACATGATAGGTAGCATTCCACATCAAAAATTCTGTTTTTATCATTTACCTACTCGAGGACGAGCAGGAATTAAGCTTGGGTATGCTTGATACATCTCCAACGTATCTATAATTTTTGATTGTTCCATGCTATTATAGTATCAATCTTGGATGTTTTATATGCAATTATATGCCATTATATATATATATATTTTTTGGGACTAACCTATTAACCCAGTGCCCAGTGCCAGTTGCTGTTTTCTGCTTGTTTTTGTCGTTTCAGAAAATCAATATCAAAAAGTGTCCAAACGAGAAAAAAACTTTGGATTAATTTTTGTTGGACCAGAAGAGACCCACGAAGCTTCGGGAGAAGACCAGAAGAGGCACGAGGAGGCGGCAAGCCTGGAGGGCGCGCCCCCAGGCTTGTGGGCCCCTCGTGGCACCTCTTGACCTAATTGCAGCTCTATAAATTCCCAAATATTCCAAAACCAACAGAGAGAGAGAATAGAAAACATTTCCACCACCGCAAGCCTTTGTTCTTCCACGATCCCATCTGGAGACCTTTTCCGGTACACTGCCGGAGGGGGAATCAATCACGGAGGGCTTCTACATCAACCTTGCTGCCCTTCCGATGATGTGTGAGTAGTTTATCATAGACCTACGGGTCCATAGCTAGTAGCTAGATGGCTTATTCTCTCTCTTTGATCATCAATACCATGTTCTCCTCGATGTTCTTGGAGTTTTATCCGATGTAATCTTCTATTGCGGTGTGTTTGTTGGGATCTGATGAATTGTGAGTTTATGATCAGATTATTCATGAGAAACATTTGAGTCTTCTCTGAACTCTTTTATGCATGATTATTATAGCTTTGTATTTCTCTCTGATCTATCGATTTGGTTTGGCCTACTAGACTGATTTGTCTTGCAATGGGAGAGGTGCTTTATGATGGGTTCAATCTTGCGGTGCTCAATCCTAGTAACAGAAGGGGACATGACATGTATTTGTTTTGTTGCCATTAAGGATAAAAAGATGGGGTTTAATCATATTGCTTGAGTTTACTTTGTCTACATCATGTCATCTTGCTTATGGCGTTACTCTGTTTCACACTTAATACACTAGATGCATGCTGGATAGCGGTCGATGGGTGGAGTAATAGTAGTAGATGCAGGCAGGAGTTGGTCTACTTGTCTCGGACGTGATGCCTATATACATGATCATTGCCATGAATCCTTCATAATTATTTGCTTTTCTATCAATTGCCCAACAGTAATTTGTTTACCCACCGTATGCTATGTGTTCGAGAGAGAAGCCTCTAGTGAAAACTATGGCCCCCGGTCTACTTTATCATATATAAAAAACCTAAAAATACCTTGCTGCAATTTATTTACTTTTATTTTTATTAGTATTTTAGTTTATCTATTTATCTCTATAAGATTTAATCCTTGCAAATAACCGCTAAGAGGATTGACAACCCTCTTATTTGCGTTGGGTGCAAGTGTTTGCTCTTGTGTGTGCAGGTGCGCTTAACGGGATTTTGCTTGGTTCTCCTACTGGATTGGTAACCTTGGTTCTTAACTGAGGGAAATACTTATCTCTACTATACTGCATCATCCTCTCCTCTTCGGGGAAATTCCAACGCGGACTACAAGTAGCAATGCCTAGTGGATGTAATCTGTGCAATTGCCATAATAGCCTAGCATTAGTTGCTTGCTTATTTATTTCCTTGTAGTCTTCTTTTTCCTCGGTTTGCTAGTGGCCGCAATAACCATGGGCCACATACGGACCGTGGTAACCATGGGCCTGCTACCTGCTGTAGTGACCATGGGCCATCCACAGGCCGTAGGATCCGTTGGCCACCTACTATTCATGGGCCAAAACCGGACCGCAATATGGGCCATAAACGGGCCAAATTGGGAACAGTCCGTTTAAGGGCCCGTACCATAATGGGCCGTTAACAGTCCAAAAGTCATCACGGGCTTAATTCTATCGACAGGCATAACGGGTCGTTAACGGGCCGGAATACATGACGGGCTGAAAATGGTCCAATGGGTTAACAGACCACAAACGGGCCGATTATAACCAAGGGCTGGATTTGGCCCATTAGCAACCGTCTAGTAATGGACGGTCAGTAATCGAGGGCCGGAAATGAGCCCAAGAATTTATGGGCCCTTAGAAGGCTGAAAGAAAACACGGGCTAGAAACGGCCCAACTGAATCATGGGCCGTTAATGGACAGAAAGCAGTTTACTGTTCATGATGGGCCACAATCACCACGGGCCGTCAAAGGGCCTAGAGATACAAAATGCCTCATATGGGCTGAAAGACGTCATGGGCCATAGATGGGCCGAAAGTGACAACGGGCTGGAATCATATGGGACGGCCCACATGACGCTACTGGGCCGAATTTGGAAAGGCCATAACGGGCCATGAGTACCCGGGCTGTAAATGGACTGTACGTGAACATGCCATTAACAGGCTTTCCATGGGCCGGCCCGCTAACTTTTGACCAAGTCAAACGAGTCGGCCTTTTTAACCTAAATGGGCCACTATTTGGCTGTGCCATGTGTCGACGTATCATAGGTGCCTCTCGTCCAATGAATGGATGACATCTGTCACAACGCCGAGCTGACACATGGTTTCGTTGGCGAATGAGAATTTTATACGTGGAAAATCGCCATTGGTCTGGGCTGATAACGGGTTATCGGATCCAAACCCGCACCTGATAGCTTAACGGCGACCCGTTACGGTGGATGTCACGTGTCGGTTACCCTTGACAAAAACACTTCCATGACGCGACATTTATCGTCATGGAAGTGGACACTTCCGTGATGATAATTTCAGTATTGTGATGGAACACTTCTACGATAGCACAGGTATGACTATCTTGATTCTGTCATAAAATCATCATGGATGTACAGAAAATGTGACCAATTGTGACAAAGACGTATCATCATGGAAGTGTTTTTTTGTAGTGAATAGTGTTGTTAGTTTTACATGTATACCCGTGGTACCCATCTGAAATTTTGTGGTGCTGTGTAGTTTCCCACACTTATATTCTTTCAATGCTGCTTTGTCTTGAAATGATATGATTTGAACTGTGTCTCTATTTTGATTTAGAAAGACAATAGAGTGACCATAGCACATAGATATATGTTTGTTTCATGCTTTTATTATGTACTACTACTTTGCAATAGAAGATATATTAGTTTAATCCTGTCCACCTTACTACTGAGCTGGTTGACCAAAATGAGTTTCATATACTACATGCTAAACCTGTTATGTGTCTGCTTTTTCTTCTTTTAGAATGCTGACAGGATATTGGAGAAGAGTACCCCATTAAGCAATGGTAAAGGAAGTAATGCAGATAAGATTCAAGATAGTGAGACAACCCTGTTGGTCTCCAACAAAGCTAATAAAACAGATAAGGAAAACTATCTTGAAGACAGTGAGACAACCCCAAAGTCCTGTCTTGATGTAGTGTTCGAGTTACTGGCCACTACCACTGGCACAAGCTCTTCGAACTCGCTGCCTAAATTAGTTTGGCTTCTTGAGTCTCAACTACAAGCTGAAAGACATCGATCGGCTGTGCTGCAACAAGAAGCCGAAGGACTGAGGAAGTCCCTGCAGAATTTAGATGCATACTTTCTGGTGCAACATCAAGAGTTGGAGGATTTTAGCGCCAAACAAGAGAAAGCTAATAGCTTGCTAAGCTTCTAGCCAGCATGGTGGGTACCCAGGATATCGTTTCTTGAGCTCTTCTGAAGTGGTTTCAGTTCTGGACTTGTTTTGCTACCTCATTTATTTGCACTGGTGGCCACCTTAGACACCTAGTGTATGTAATATGCTGATTTGTTGTTCCCTATATTTGCACTGGTGGCGAACTTCGATGCCCAGTGAATGTAATATGTGTAATAGCCATAATAGCTTAGCATTGGTTGCTTGCTTATTTATTTCTTTAAATTTTTGTTTATTTATTTGCTAATATTCACTGCAGTTCTTTTTCGTCGGTTTGCTAGTGACCGCAATAACCATGGGCCAATTACGGACCGTGGTAACCATGGGCCTGCTACCTGCCATAGTGACCATGGGCCTCCTATGGGTCGTAAGATCCACGGGCCTCGTACGGGCCGTAGGATCCATGGGTGAAAGCACATTTGCTCCCTTGGTGGTTTTGGTAATTTATGCCAACATACATGTTGTTGGACTAATGCTTTTATCTAGTGAATTTCAGACAAGTTCAACAATGGCGTGGCATGGACAAGAGGACGTGGAACCCCCTCAAAATGCTAAGGACAAGGATTGGCAAAAGATCAAGACTCTACATTTTTGGTTTAGTGATCCAAGATCACATTGAGTCCATAGGAAAGCCAATACTATTAAAAGGAGATGAGGTGTTGCTTAATGGTCTTTTTGCTCAAGTGCTTAGTGACAGTATTCCTAAACCCTCAACCACTCTCTCTACCCAAATATGTCCTAAACCTAAAGTCCAACTCGGCCCCACCGAAATTTCCAATCCGACCCCACTGAGTTCATCCAAGACTTAGCCACTGCCAAAACCCTAACAAATTGGATCCACCGAAATGGATCTCGGTCCCACCGAGATGGCCTTGCCAACTCTCTGTAATCGGTTGCATTCACTTCGGTCTCACCGAGTTATGCATATCGGTCTCACCGAGATGGCTTGCCAACTCTCTGTTGCCTTATTGTTTCACTTCGGTCCTACCGAGTTTATGCAATCGGTGCCACAGAGATGAGGATTGCCCTAGCCATTGCACTTCGGTCTATCCGAGTTGTCCGTATCGGTCCCACCGAGATTCCTAACGTTCATATCTTTTACACAGTTCGGTTCTACCGAGATTATCGTTTCGGTGCCACCGAGTTGGGTCAAAAGTGTGTAACGGTTGGATTTTGTGTGGAGGCTATATATACCCCTCCACCCCATCCTTCTCAGTAAGGAGAGCCATCAGAACGTGCCTACACTTCCACCATTCATTTTCTGAGAGAGAACCACCTACTCATGTGTTGAGATCAAGATATTCCATTCCTACCATTTGAACCTTGATCTCTAGCCTTTCCCAAGTTGCTTTCCACTCAAATTCTTCTTCCACCATAGCCAAATCTGTGAGGAGTGTTTGAGTGCTGGGAAGACTATCATTTGAAGCACAAGAGCAAGGAGTTCATCAACAACACACTGTCTATTACCTTTTGGAGAGTGGTGTCTCCTAGATTGGTTAGGTGTCACTTGGGAGCCTCCAACCTGATGTGGAGTTGAACCAAGCAGTTTGTAAGGGCAAGGAGATCGCCTACTTCGTGAAGATCTACCCCGAGTGAGGCTAGTCCTTCATGGACGTAAGCCATGGTGGAATAGACAAGGTTGCTTCTTCGTGGACCCTTCGTGGGTGGAGCCCTCCGTGGACTCGCGCAGCCGTTACCCTTCGTGGGTTGAAGTCTCCATCAACGTGGACGTACGATAGCACCACCTATCGGAACCACGCCAAAAATCACCGTGTCTTCATTGCGTTTGATCTTCCATACTCTACCCCTTTATTTTCGTACTATTGCATGCTTTACTATTTCCGCTGCTCAATCTCTAGATATGCATGTGTAGAAAGTATTGGAGTGATCTTAACTTGTGCCAAAATCTGCCTAAGTTCCAGGAAAAATTAAAAACTGCACCTTTGGCTGGTTAGGAGTCTATTCACCCCCCCTCTAGACCTATCTCCTCGATCCTACAATTGGTATCAGAGCTTTGGTCTCCATTGCTTTGGTTTCATCACCATTGGAGGGAGATGGATATGTCTACGTTCGGGAGTATTAGACGTAGAGTGCCTATTCTCAATGGGGAGTATTACAACTTTTGGAGGGATGAAATGCTTGATATCTTTGATGAGTTTAACTTGAGCAAGTATATTCATAATCCTTATGTGCCCCCTATTGATCCCTTGCATCCTACTCATGAAGAGGAAATTGACATGCTTCGTAATCTTAGAACCGTCAATCTTATCATTAGAGTATTACCTAAGATTGTGCTTGGTTGTATGCGAAACTTTTCATGTGCTTATACTCTATGGCATGATTTAGAAAAGCGATATCCTGATTATTCTCTAAAGAGTCTTGATAAGATTCTTCATAAGGCTATTGTTTTTCACAAGATGAGTCCTAATGATCCTAAGTTTGATGATTGCTTGTTTGAGCTTCGTGATCTCATGCGTGCCAAAGGAGATATTAGAACTATTAGCAATTTTATCATGGAAACTGTTAGAATTCATAAACTTGAACATTGTCATGATCATGAAACTAATGAATCTGTTAATCACATGCATGATGATGATGATGTTGAGCACGGCTATTATGATGAAGACGAAGACTTTGATATTGAATTTGAGAAGACCATGAGGAATCTCAGCCTTATGGCAAAATCTTCGAGATTATATGGCTGGAGGAAAAGAGTGGATTCTTGACAGCGGTTGTACCGATCACATGACCGGAGATAGAAACATGTTTCGTGAGGTTACTAAAAATGATGGTCCACGCAAGTATGTGACTTTTGGAGACAACTCCAAGGGTAAGGTACTTGGCCTTGGTAAGGTGGCCATATCCAATGATAGCTCCATACAAAATGTTATGCTTGTTGAATCTCTTGGTTAGAATCTTCTTTCCGTATCTAGAATAGCCGATTTTGGTTTTAATGTTCTATTTACCAAAGTAGATTGCCAAGTGTTTCGCCAAGATAATCATAATATAGTCTTTACCGGCATTCGTAGAGGTGATCTATACATTGTTGATTTCACTAAGAGAGCCCAACCTCGTACATGTTTAATTGCAAAATCTTCTAAAGGTTGGTTATAGCATAGAAGACTTGGACATGTTGGTATGCGTAACCTTGATAAACTTGTTAAAGGAGATCACATTCTTGGAGTGAAAGATGTTATATTTGACAAAGATCGACTTTGTAGTGCTTGCCAAGCAGGAAAGCAGATTGGAGGAAGCCATCCTGTAAAGAACATTATGACCACGAGGAGACCACTCGAGCTACTTCATATGGATCTGTTTGGTCCCAACGCCTATAAGAGTCTTGGTGGTAACTCTTTCGGTTTAGTCATTGTTGATGATTTTTCCAGATTTACGTGGGTGTTCTTTCTTGATGACAAATCACAGGTACAAAAGATCTTCAAGAACTTCGCAAGAAAGGCTAAAAATCAATTTGAAGTAAAAATCAAGAAGGTTCGGAGTGACAACGGAACGGAGTTCAAGAACGCCAATGTGGACATCTTTCTTGATGAGGAGGGTATTTCACATGAGTTCTCGGCTACGTACACACCTCAACAAAATGGAGTTGTTGAGAGGAAGAACCGTACACTTATTGAGATGGCAAGAACAATGCTTGATGAATACAAGACGCCAAGACATTTTTGGGCAGAAGCGGTTGAAACAGCTTGTCATGCAACAAACCGACTCTATCTTCACAAGCTTCTTGGTAAAACGGCGTATGAACTGCTCACCGGTAACAAACCACAAGTTGGATACTTTCGAGTATTTGGCTCAAAATGTTACATTCTTGATAAGCATCGTCGTTCAAAATTTGCTCCTAAATCTCATGAAGGTTTCCTACTTGGTTATGGATCGAACTCTCACACTTACCGTGTCTACAACAACTTCACTCGAAAAGTTGAAGAGACGGTAGATGTGAAGTTTGATGAGACTAACGGCTCGCAAGTCGAGCAATTGCCACTTGATATAGGAGATCAAGAACCATCGGAAGCAATCCAAGACTTGCCCATTGGCAAGATTCGCCCCGTGGAAGTAAAGGAGAGTACCTCGTCTATTCAAGTGGAAGCCCCAACCTCACATCAAGGTGAACGACAAGCTGATATGGAGGCATCCACAAGTGGAACACGTCAAGACAATGGGAATGAGGAAGTGCAGCAAGATGATCCACCTCAACCTCCTTCTCCACCTCCACAAACAAACAACGACAACATCAACGAAGAAGAAGAAGATGATGATGATGAGGAAGCCTCACCACAACCCAAGAAAAAGCTACCTCGAGTTAGAGCAAGAATCGACAAGGATCATCCCGTCGAACAAATACTTGGAGATATCCAAACCGGGAGAATTACTCGCTCTAAATCTCGTTTAGCTAACTTTTGTGAGCATTACTCATTTATCTTTAGTGTTGAACCCTTGAAGGTAGAAGATGCTCTCAAGGACCCCGATTGGGTGAATGCAATGCACGAAGAGCTACACAACTTTGAGAGGAACCAAGTGTGGACATTGGTTGAGAAGCCTAAGGAAGAGCAAAACATCATTGGAACCAAATGGGTGTTTCGGAATAAGCAAGATGAAGATGAACAAGTTGTATGCAACAAGGCTCGTCTCGTAGCACAAGGTTACACACAAATCGAAGGTATGGGCTATGGTGAGACCTATGCCCCCGTTGCAAGACTTGAATCCATTCGCATTTTACTTGCTTATGCCAATCACCATGATATCACTCTTTACCAACTGGATATTAAAAGTGCCTTCTTAAATGGTGAAATTTAGGAGGAAGTATATGTTAAACAACCTCCCAGCTTTGAGAATCCCAAGAAACCTAATCATGTGTACAAACTTCGTAAAGCTCTCTATGGTCTCAAGCAAGCCCCTAGAGCTTGGTACAAATGCTTGACAAAGTTTCTTCTGGAAAAAGGTTTTGAAATTGGGAAGATTGATTCAACTTTGTTCACTAAGAGGGTTAATGGAGAATTATTTGTATGCCAAATTTATGTTGATGATATTATCTTTGGATCTACTAACCCCTCTTTTAGTGAAAAGTTTGGAAGGTTGATGTCGGAGAAGTTTGAGATGTCTATGATGAGTGAACTCAAATTCTTTCTTGGTTTGCAAATCAAGCAAACTAGGGAAGGTACCTTTGTCTCTCAAACAAAGTATACTAAGGACTTATTCAAAAAGTTCAACATGCAAGAGAGTAAAGGTATGAAAACTCCCATGCCAACGAGCGGACATCTTGACTTGACCAAGGATGGCAAACCGGTTGATCAAAAGGTTTATCGATCAATGATTGGTTCATTATTATATTTATGTGCCTCCCGACCCGACATTATGCTAAGTGTGTGCATGTGTGCACGATACCAAGCGGCACCAAAAGAGTGTCACCTTAAGGCGGTGAAAAGAATTGTGAGATACTTGATACATACACCAAACTTTGGCATATGGTATCCCAAAGGATCTTCTTTCAATCTTGTTGGCTACTCCGATTCGGACTATGCCGGAGACAAGGTTGACAGAAAATCCACTTCGGGTACATGTCAATTTCTTGGTAGATCTCTTGTGTCTTGGTCCTCCAAGAAAAAAAAATCCGTATCTCTATCTACTGCCGAAGCGGAATACATTGCCGCGGGATCATGTTGTGCTCAATTACTATGGATGACACAAACTCTTAAAGATTATGGTGTGCATGTGAGACAAGTACCATTACTTTGTGACAATGAGAGCGCTATCAAGATAGCACACAATCCCGTGCAACATTCTCGAACTAAGCATATTGAGGTTCGTCACCATTTCATTCGAGATCATGTTGAGAAAGGTGATATTGACCTTAAACATGTTCGTACTGACAAACAATTGGCTGACATCTTTACCAAACCCCTTGATGAGAAAGTGTTTTGTCACTTGAGAAGTGAATTGAACATCATTGATGCTTCAAACGTAAACTAGAGGTTCATGTGGATGCATACAAGGGCATGAGCATTCTTGACTAATCCATGATATCCTTCATGATCATTTTATATCTTGGACATTTTGCTCTCTTGTATGGTATCTAACCTTTTGTAGGTACTTGGACAAGCTTCATGTCACAAGATTGCATCACACTCTTATCTTGAGCAATCTTGTATAACCCAAGTATCAACAATTGATGGAGTAACAAGGAACAAGACAACCTAAACATATCCTTTGACAACATTTGAGTTATGCTTCATTCTTGTAATTTTGGATACACATGTTGTTCCTTGCAAGTCTAACCCATGTAGGAAGATGAACCACAAATGATAGGATAGCTCCAAAGTTCAATTCATGAGCATCCACTTCAAGTTCAACTACATGATGGACTTCACCACCAAATACCAATGTAAGCTCTCACATCTTAGAGAAGCTTCACTCAAAGACATGAGCTAAAGCAACTCAACAAGATGTGAATACATTGAAATGCTTAAAAGAAAAATGGCAACCCCATTTTGAGCTTAACGACGAGTATGACCTATGATCAAGTGTTTTCACTTGACTCCTAAGTCAAAATACTCTAACATAGGTGACCTAGTCGCCGACCCATCTAGATGAAGTTCTCTAGTGTTTCTTCCGCTTGTTCTCTTCTTGCTAGAGTGTTTCTTTTCAAAAAAAAAACTTCATCTAGACGTTTCTTTGCTTTTTTCTTCTGTTTCTTCTCTTTTAGCTTGATTCGCAGTTAATTCTTTGCAAATCCTTGTGAGATTTCCTTGCCTAGTGAGCTGAGTTGACAAAATATTCCATTGCATCAAACTCGGTTCCACCGAGTTGTCTCAACTCGGTGTCACCGATTTTGACTGCTCTAAGGAATTTTCTGTCAAATTTTCCCTGAGTTTTTCTGCTCCAGCTCCACTCGATGATTCTTATCCTCTACATGCATCTAGCTGTATTTCTCAAGGACCAAACTCACTTAATCAATAACCTTGAAGTCCCTTCTTGGAAATTGATGTCAAAGGGGGAGAGAGGAATACATCAAAGCTTAAGCTTATCTATTCAAAACAAAGATGCACCTTACAAGAGGAGAGAATGTTACATGTTTCTAAGAGGGGAGAAACATGATTAGTCTGTTCTTTGGCTGTTGTTTGAGTTTTCTCACCCTACCTACTCCCAATATCCATGTCAGATTCAGGGGGAGAGGCAGTTCTTTAAGGGGAGACAGCTATTTCTTTTGGGGACATGTCTGCTTCAAAGAAGTATTCTCCTAGCGATACTCTCTTCTACATGTCATCCCAATCTTGGTTTCTTGTTGATCTTGTGTCTTTTTCTTGAAGAAATTATCTTGTGTTATCTAACCCTATTTTCTCAAGTGTATTTCTTCAGGTACTTGATCAAGAACTTCAAGGTAAGTATATGCATCACACTCATGTACATGGTTGACCTCTTGCTAAGTATATATTGTTTGCAAGGAGAAAATCTTGTACATGTGGATACCCTAATGTCACATATATATATATTTCTCTGATGCATATAGCCAAGATACATGTTGCATGTATATTTCCCATAAGATATCATCATGTTATGCACATCTTCAGGGGGAGTTCAAGGGAGCTCATACATGTTACATGTTTCCTTCAAAGCTTTCATACATACCTTTGCTAAATCTTCATTTAAAGCTTTGATGTATGTTGTCATCAATTACGAAAAAGGGGGAGATTGAAAGCACATTTACTCCCTTGGTGGTTTTGGTAATTTATGCCAACATACATGTTGTTGGACTAATGCTTTTATCTAGTAATTTTCATACAAGTTCAACAATGGCGTGGCATGGACAAGAGGACGTGGAACCCCCTCAAAATGCTAAGGACAAGGATTGGCAAAAGATCAAGACTCTACATTTTTGGTTTAGTGATCCAAGATCACATTGAGTCCATAGGAAAGCCAATACTATTAAAAGGGGATGAGGTGTTGTTTAATGGTCTTTTTGCTCAAGTGCTTAGTGACAGTATGCCTAAACCCTCAACCACTCTCTCTACCCAAATATGTCCTAAACCTAAAGTCCAACTCGGCCCCACCGAAATTTCCAATCCGGCCCCACCGAGTTCATCCAAGACTTAGCCACTGCCAAAACCCTAACAAATTGGATCCACCGAAATGGATCTCGGTCCCACCGGATGGCCTTGCCAACTCTCTATAATCGGTTGCATTCACTTCGGTCTCACCGAGTTATGCATATCGGTCTCACCGAGATGGCTTGCCAACTCTCTGTTGCCTTATTGTTTCACTTTGGTCCTACCGAGTTTATGCAATCGGTGCCACCGAGATGAGGATTGCCCTAGCCATTGCACTTCGGTCTATCCGAGTTGTCCGTATCGGTCCCACCGAGATTCCTAACGTTCATATCTTTTACACAGTTTGGTGCTACCGAGATTATCGTTTCGGTGCCACCGAGTTGGGTCAAAAGTGTGTAACGGTTGGATTTTGTGTGGAGGCTATATATACCCCTCCACCCCATCCTTCTCAGTAAGGAGAGCCATCAGAACGTGCCTACACTTCCACCATTCATTTTCTGAGAGAGAACCACCTACTCATGTGTTGAGATCAAGATATTCCATTCCTACCATTTGAACCTTGATCTCTAGCCTTTCCCAAGTTGCTTTCCACTCAAATTCTTCTTCCACCATAGCCAAATCTGTGAGGAGTGTTTGAGTGCTGGGAAGACTATCATTTGAAGCACAAGAGCAAGGAGTTCATCAACAACACACTGTCTATTACCTTTTGGAGAGTGGTGTCTCCTAGATTGGTTAGGTGTCACTTGGGAGCCTCCAACCTGATGTGGAGTTGAACCAAGCAGTTTGTAAGGGCAAGGAGATCGCCTACTTCGTGAAGATCTACCCCGAGTGAGGCTAGTCCTTCATGGACGTAAGCCATGGTGGAATAGACAAGGTTGCTTCTTCGTGGACCCTTCGTGGGTGGAGCCCTCCGTGGACTCGCGCAGCCGTTACCCTTCGTGGGTTGAAGTCTCCATCAACGTGGACGTATGATAGCACCACCTATCGGAACCACGCCAAAAATCACCGTGTCTTCATTGCGTTTGATCTTCCATACTCTACCCCTTTATTTTCGTACTATTGCATGCTTTACTATTTCCGCTGCTCAATCTCTAGATATGCATGTGTAGAAAGTATTGGAGTGATCTTAACTTGTGCCAAAATCTGCCTAAGTTCCAGGAAAAATTAAAAACTGCACCTTTGGCTGGTTAGGAGTCTATTCACCCTCCCTCTAGAGCTATATCCTCGATCCTACAATGGGCCACATATGGGCCGTACTATTCGTGGGCCAAAACCGGACCGCAATATGGGCTGTAAACGGGTCAAAATTGGAACTGTCCTTTTATGGGCCCAGATCATAACGGGCCGTTAACAGGCCGAAAGTCATCACAGGCTTAATTCAATCGACAGGCATAACCGGTCGTTAATGGGCTAGAATACATGACGGGCTGAAAATGGCCCAATGGGTTAACGGGCCACAAACGGGCCGATTGTAGCCATGGGCTGAATTTGGCCCATTAGCATAACAGGCGAGTAACGGACCATAAGTAATCGAGGGCTGGAAATGAGCCCAAGAATTTATGCGCCCTTAGAAGGCCGAATGAAAACACAGGCTGGAAACGGCCCAACTGAATCATGGGTCGTTAATGGGATCAAAGCAGTTTACTGTTCATGATGGGCCAGAATCATCATGGGCCTTCAAAGGGCCCAGAGATACAAAAGGCCTCATATGGGCCGAAAGACGTCACGGACCATAGATGGGCCAAAAGTGACAACGGGCTGGAATCATATGGGACATCCCACATGACGCTACTGGGCTGAATTTGGAAAGGCCATAACGGGTCGTGAGTACCCGGGTCGTAAATTGGATTTATGCGAACAGGTCGTTAACAGGCTTTCCATGGGCCGGCCCGCTAACTTTTGACCAAGTCAAATGGGCTGGCCTTTTTAACCTAAATGGGCCACTTTTGGCCGTGCCACGTGCCAATGTATAATAGGCATCTCTCGTCCAATGAATGGATGACATCTGTCGCAACGCCGAGCTGACACGTGGTTCCGTTGGCGAATGAGAATTTTACACGTGGAAAATTGCCATTGGTCTGGGCTGATAACGGGTTATCGGATCCAAACCTGCACCCGATAGCTTAATGGTGACCCATTACGATGGATGCCACGTGTCGGTTACCCTGGACGAAAACACTTCCATGATGCGCCATTTATCGTCATGGAAGTGGACACTTCCATGATGATAATTTGAGTATTGTCATGGAACACTTCTACGACATCACATGTATGACTATCTTGATTCTGTCATAAAATTGTCACGGATGTACATGCATGATAGAAAACGTGACCTACTGTGACAAACACGTATCATCACGGAAGTGTTTTTTTGTAGTGGGCCTTGGCGGCCTCATATGTGGTCACCTTGGCGGCCTCCTTTGTAGCAATCTTGTTGGCCTCTGTTGCAGCAATTCTGGCGGCCTCCTCTGCGGCAACGTCGGCAGTTTCATTGGCAGCAACTCTGGCGGCCTCTTCTGCAGCATTCTTTGCAATCCCCTCAACATCGACAAAGATATCCATATCTTCTGGCGGAGGTGGATCTGTGAAGATAGACGGAAGGATAGAAATAAAAATCAAGATTCAAATTCAAGAAGACAAAAAAGAAAACTGGCAATGGAAGAGAAGCGCTCAAGGAAAGTTGACTACCTATGTTAGTTTGTTGAGAGGAAACTGTTTCCTCTCCGGCAACGTCTGTTGCCATCGCATGGCTGCTGGCAATGTCACTTACTGGCACATCCTCAGTGCGGATGGGCTCATCAGTGGAGATCCTTTCCGATGAGCCGCTCTCCGGAACGGTGGTTATCAAGGGCTCGCCTTCGCGATGCTCGCCCTCCACTTCCTTGTCGGCTTCAGCAATGGGAGCATCAGCAGTGGTGCTTGCCGCCTGGCCTTGATTGGTCTCCTCTCGCCAGGGGCTGGTCATAACAACATCCGAAGATGTTGTGCCTTGGCCAGTGCTCGTTGCCGGCTCGCCCTCCTTAGTGGTCTTGCCTTCTTCTGAGGCCTGGGCTCCAAGGTTACTTCATCCCTACAAGATCAAGAAAACAACAGTCAAATAACAGCAATGATAGCGGCAAGAAATCAAGGATGGTTGAAGAAAGATTGAACTACTCACTCTTCTTCTTCGCGGTCGCTGAGATTAGATAGGTCCCAATAAGCCTCATTCTCGGCACCAGAAGTCGCAAAGGGTGGGGGTGGTGCTCTGGTGTGCTTCGTTGATGAAGAAGCTGGGGGCTGTGAGGCTCCCGCTTCTTCCACATTTGATGGAGTCGGCTGCCAGGAAGATGGACGTCGAGGCGGTTGTTGCTGAGAAGTTTGGCACCGAGAAGTTTGTTGCCTGGCAGCTTGCTGCCAGGGAAACCTGATGGTAGCTTATGTGCCGACAAGCTCATCGCTTGCCGGTTCGGTGCGTGTCACTTTCTTCCTGGCTGGCCTCTTCGAAGTTGTGGCCCTTGTTCGAACAGGAGGAACAGGGGGCTCTTCCTCCTCTTCTTCCTCCTCCACATGCTTCTCGGCATGTTCTTCTTCTCCTCCACGCTCTTCAGCGTGTTCTTCTTCGTCCTCATGCTCTTCGGCATGTTCTTCCTCCTCGGCATCACCAACAACTGCCTTGGAGCATGCCGCTCTCTTCATTTCTTCTGCCCTCAGCGCAAAAAAATCCAGCTCATCATCCTTGGTGGGGTGGATCATGTCGTTCTATTCTCTGGTTGGCATTTCTGCCAAGTTGGTGAACCATGCATCCACCTTAGCCTTGTTGGGCACTTTCCAGTGACCCTCAACACCCTTGGTATTGCATGCTGACATCATTGCCAAAAGGGAATCCCTGGCGTTGTTGTTGCACAGTGGGATCACCGTTGCCGGCAAGGCGAATTGGCAGCCCTTGTTGAAGAGCTGGCAGATATGCCAGTAGTGATCCATCACCATTAAGTTGTCGTGGAGAACTGGGTGCAGCCGCATCGTGTTGGCTGGATTTTTGTACTCCCAAGCTCATCGGCCTCCTCTCTGCTTTAAGGGAGCGATCCGGCGGCGAAGAAAGTCTGCTCCAACCATTTCAATTGTCAGCCCGGCGCCTTTGAGCATCAAGATTCTGTCTAAGGCCAGGCTGAGCTTGTCGTCATTGGGGCCCACATCACTCTAGCATTGGTTCCTTTGGAGTTTCTCAGTTCTGGGAGCGCAGTAAGCCAGGAAGTGATCTTGCTTGATCCAACACCATTCTGAGCTCCATTCAGGCCACTTGATGTGAAGCTTGCCGTCAAGATAGTGCTTCTTCAATCCAGTCCTTGGAATCCAAGTGACACTCTCGGAGAGGGCCTCGCCGCTCTCGATCCGGGGAATGAAGAAGTGACGGAAGAGGGGTACATTGGGCACAACCCCCAGAAAGTTTTCACAAAGATGAGCAAAAACAAACATGCAGGTGATAGCATTGGGAGCAAAATCCAGAAGTCTGAACCCATATGTTTGCATAATCTCATCGAAGAAATCCAAAAAAGGGGGACATAACCCGCAGTAAAAGTACCCAACGAAGAATTGGTACTTATCGTTTGTACGGGGAAGATCCGCCGGTAGTACTTATGTGGATGGAAGATCTTTTGTGTTCCTCGCCCACACGTACGAGTACCTCTGTGTGAGTTCATCGACCTTCAGTGTCGGCAGGAAGACAATGTTTTCCCTTCGGGTCGACCTTCTTCGGAGCCATGGCGACTGGGAGAAGGGGGGATTTGGTGGAAAGTGCGAGCGGGGCAGCGCGGTGGTGGAGAGCTCTGTTCTTGTGCAAGGAAGAAGAAGATGGGCGCTGAGAGGTGGATTGCAAGCGAAGGAAGCGGTGAATCGAGCACTGCACCCACGGATTCACTTTTATGGGGAAGGCACGGGGGCTGGCTCTTCGCTGCTCGGTGTGGCTGTGCTTTTTCAGGCGCACGACCGCAAGTTACCGTTTCAATCCACCACTCCCATGTCCTGCATTTAATGCGCCATCGTGGGGACGCAGTAAAAGTGATCATGACGACAGTTATCCTCTGCCACGTATGTCTGTGCATTGCTATGGGCCTAGCTCAACAATGCCTTGCATACGTGTATGACCCAGGCCCGGGGGCTCCTGTCGGTGTATTAAACATTGGTGTTTATACCCTGACTATGCACAGACAGTTGCAGCCTTCCCGGCGGCAAGGGCTTGTTGGAGGGTAGCTTCTCTTGAACACTCAAGACTTGGTAATCAAACCATGAAGAAGACCTCCAGGCAGGTCATCGAGAAGTACTAAAGAAGTACCGAAGATGAAGATTCAAGTCACCGGCAAACCGCAAGCCGGCAGGCTCCGGGCCGAAGACCTCAAGACCGGCAAGCTCCTTCCCACCGCAACACCATGGCAGTTGTCAGAGACTTACCGATAGGTGTCGAGCGGGCAGGCAGTTAGGTAGAGCTTGTCAGGGCACGTGGCAGCCTGGCGCTGAAGAATCAACTTTATTGACACCTGCCCAAAGGGTGTGGCTAAGGAATAGAAGGTAGCTGGGCGAACGGTACAGGTGGAGCTGCGCTCCCTTGCCGGCATTCCTCCTCAGTGTGACACCTAATGGAGCATTTAATGCTTTTGTCCTAACTCATCTGTGTTAGGTATGATAGCACTGTTGCTATCATTTCACTATGTAATTACTGTTTTGCCATTGTGGTAGCCCCTTCCATCTATAAAAGGAGGCCCGCAGCTACCTTTACAAAGGTCGACACGTGACCCATTTGCACTACGTAGCTGCACCTCCTGAGCTCCTTGCCGCCAAGGTCATGCTCTCTTGTAACTTGGGCATTTCCACATATAATTCCACCAAAAGAAGGAGTAGGGTTTTACGCCTCACGGCGGTCCGAACCTGGGTAAATCTTTGTGTGCCGATCTGCTGGATATGATCTTTGTGTGATGCGTCCCCTTAGTCGAACCGCAAAGGGGCCTCGCTGGTCCCATAGATTGTCGTACTTCGACAACTTACAAATTCCCGAGGTGACATTGGGGTAATCTAGGCACATAGGTTGATACATGTTTTCATCCTACTTTCTCCGATAGAAACTTTGGGGTACTCTTTGAAGTTCTTTGTGTTGGATTGAATATTATGAATCTGAAATTGTTTTATGCATATCGAATAATTAACTCACGGATAGTTGTGGTGACATTGGAGTATCTGGGTGACATTAGAGTTGCTTGATGCGTATCATATGGTGTTATTTCAGTACGAACTCTAGGGCTGTTCGTGGCACTTATAGGGATGGCTCAATAGATTGATCGGAAAGATAACTTTGAGGTGGTTTGCTACCTACAACAATTTCATCTTATGTTCTCCGCTATTGATAGGAACTTTGGAGTGATTCTTTGTCACACATTGAGGGATTGTTATATGATTCAATTATGTTAGCACTATTGAGAGATTGCACTAGTGAAAGTATGAACCCTAGGCCTTGTTTCTAAGCATTGAGAAACCGTTTTTACTCACTTTTGTTACTTGCTACCTTGGTGTTTTTATTATTTCAGATTACAAAAACCTATATCTACTATCCATACTACACATGTATCACCATCTCTTCGCTGAACTAGTGCACCTATACAATTTACCATTGTATTGGGTGTGTTGGAGACACAAGAGATTTCTTGTATTTGATTGCAGGGTTGTTTGAGAGAGACCATCTTCATCCTACACCTCCCACGGATTGATAAACCTTAGGTCATCCACTTGAGGGAAATTTGTTGCTGTCCTACAAAACTCTGCGCTTCGAGGCTGTCAGGGTACGACCATGTATGGGGCCATGCAGCCCCTTGTGGTTCGGCGGGGGAGGACGACGTGCACAAAGAGCATGGACAATGGGAAGCGCGAGGGATTTACCCAGGTTTGCGCAAGCGACGCTCTCCCCTACCTAGCACGCCAAAGAAGTCGGTGCTGCCTGCGGACGCCATGAGGGCTCCGCTTGTTGCGATTTACTGGCTTCGGCAAATCCAATCAAGCTTTGGATGGTGGCTCTCCACTCATCCATCTTCTCTGCCGCTGGAGGGAAGTTCAGCAGCATGTGAGCTCGCGCCATTGCTTCCGCTGCCATGGCTGGCATGGCCAGGAGCGAAGAGCGCGACGTTGCTCTACTCCTAGCAGAGCTAGCAGGAGCGCCATCGCGGTCTTGCCGCCGTGGCACATGATCAGTAGCAGGTCGCCGTGGCGGAGGCGGTGCCTGAGGATCTGGGATTTGATCTACAGGAGTCTTGCCGTGAGGTCGCTGCTGCCCGGAGTCGTTGGCACCGCTCGGAGCTGCACCGTGCCCATTGTGCGAGGGGCGCGGCGTCTGTCCCGAAGCAGCATCCTTGGACGCTGCCGCAGCGGGATCTCGGCTCGCGCCGCCCCGGGCATTGCTGCTCCGGTGGCTGCGTTCGTCTGCGCGGCGAGGTGGAGGAGGAGGAGGTCGTCCATCCGCTCCGCCCGCGCCATCGCGGCTCCGTCTGTCAGAGGGCCGAGGAGGTCGACTGCCTCCGGCGTGCTCGTCCCCTGCGCCGACCGTGGTGGGCATGGCGACCGCGTCGCCTGCGCTGGTCGTGCCAACCGCGGTATCCACGCCTCCCGCATTGGCCGCGCCACCTGCGCTGCCCGCGGATGCGTGCGGGGCGGCCGTCATCGTTATGCCCTTCTTCTTGGGCTCCATTGACGACGAGAAGGACGAGGATGAAGTCGATGAAGATGATGAAGAAGACACGCAACCCACTGGTCAAGGTTCGCGCAAGCGACGCTCTCCCCTACCTGGCGCGCCAAAGATGTCGGGGGACGACCATCTATGGGGCCATGCAGCCCCTTGTGGTTCGGCGGGGGAGGACGACGTGCACAAAGAGCATGGACAATGGGAAGCGCGAGGGATTTACCCAGGTTTGGGCCGCTGAGAAGCATAAAACCCTACTCCTACCTTTGGTGTATTGATGGTGCAGAAGCACAGTACAAGGAGCGCTTGCCCCGGCAAGGCGCGGGGAGAGCAGCTACGCGAGACGTGCTTGTGTTTGAAAAAGGGTCCGAATCCTCTAAACCGTTGCCTTGCCCTCCTTTCATAGATCAAGGGGTTACCACAGTGGCAAAACAGTAATTGCATAGCGATTAGACAGCAAACAGTGCTATCATACCTAACTCGGCCAATTTAGGACAAAGGCATTAAATGCGAAGTCAGGTGTCATGTGGAGAGGTAGCCCCGGCAAGGTTTCTGCACCGCTTGTCCAGCTACCTCATATTATCCTGACACGCCTCTTGGACGGGTGTCGTTAGGGACAAATCTTGCCCCAGCGTGCTGACACGTGCCCGACAAGCCTCACCAACCAACTTGCGCGGTCGACACCTCACACATCAGCGAACACCTGTGCAGTGAGGTGGAGCGCTGGAGGGCTGGCCTAAGCTTGCCGGCACGGAGCTTGCCGGGTCTTCACCTTGCCGGTTCAGCCTTGCCGGTAAGGAATGTCTTCATCTTTGGTACTAGTTGAGTGTTGTGTTTTGAGCTTCTTTCTGGTAATTTCTGCGGCTGGACTCCGAATCTTGATCTTGGCGGTTCCCGGCAAGAATTTGGCCGGCAAGGAGGTTGCCACCGTCTGTGCATAAGTCAGGGTATAAAATACCCATGTTTTATACACCGACAGAGGCCCAACAGAGTCTTCAAGAATAAGTTGTGTAGTAGACATCACGGGGTAACCCTTAATTATCATGAGTTGTAACCCTCTGGGGGAGACTATGATGGTGGCGTGCGTGGCACAAAGTCTACCATGAGTAGAACATGTATTGTAACCGGATCCGCCCAGCATAATCGTCAACAGTGGCTCAAGTATCGATTCCATACTATGCCTATGCATAGGTGCGCTAGAAACATACCACTGGGGATTCCGGACTTGCTACTTGTGAGCTGCGTTGGGATTTTCCCCGAAGAGGAAGGGTGAAGCAATATAGTAGCGGATAAGTATTTCCCTCAGTAGAGAACCAAGGTTATCGAACCAATAGGAGAACCATGCAAACACTCCTTAGCAGTACCTTCACACACAAGAGCAAATACTAGCACCCAACGCGGGTAAGAGGGTTGTCAATCCCCTTGTACTGGTTAATTGCAAGGATCAAATCTGATAATGGTAAATAGATAAATTGGAAAGTAAATAAAAGTAAATTAATTGCAGCAAGGTAATTTTGGTTTTAGTAATATGATTAAAGTAGACCCGGGGGCTATAGTTTTCACTAGAGGCATCTCTCTCGAAAGAATAGCATATGGTAGGTTGACAAATTACTGTTGGGCAATTGATAGAAAAGCGCATAGTTATGATGTTATTCATGGCATGATCATGTATATAGGCATTACGTCTGTGACTAGTAGACCGAAACGATTCTGCATCTACTACAATTACTCCACCAATCGACCGACTCCTGCCTGCATCTATGGTATTAAGTTCATGACGAACAGAGCAATGCTTTAAGCAAGATGACATAATGTAGATAGAATAAAACCAATCAATATGATTAAACCCCGTCGTTTTACCCTTAGTAGCAACAATACAAATACGTGCATCGCTACCCCTGCTATCACTGGGTGAGGACACCGCAAGATTGAACTTACTACTATGCACCACTTCCACTGAAGATCGATAGATCAACTTGGCCAAAGAAAACCCATAGATCGGAAAGCATTACATAGCTATAACAATCATACATAATAAAGTACAACAAGGACTCAATTACTTTCAATGAATAATCTGATCATAAACTCACAATTCATCGGATCCCAACATACACACCACACAAAAGAATTACATCGGATTGATCTCCGAAGAGAACATGGTATTGAAGATCAAAGAGAGAGAGAAAGCCATCTAGCTAATCACTATGGACCCGTAGGTCCATGGGAAACTACTCACACATCATCAGAGGTGCAGCAAGGTTGATGTAGAAGCCCTCCGTGATCGATCCCCCATCCGGCAGATTACCGAAAAAGGCCTCCAGATGGGATCGCGGAATCTACTGGGGGCCCACAAGCTCAGGTGGCGCCCCCACCCCAAGGGCGCGCCGTGTGAGCTTGTGGCCCACCAGTAGGTCTTCTGGCCTCCTCCCGAAGCTTCCTGGGTGTCTTCTGGTCCAGAAAAAATCATTGTAAACTTTTATTGTATTTGGACTTCGGTTGATATAGTTTTTCCCTGAAACAAGAAAACAAGCAAAAACAGAAACTGGCACTGGGCACTGAGTTAATAGGTTAGTTCCCAAAAATGATATAATATTTCATATAAAGTATGTTGAATTGATATAATAATAGCATGAAACAATAAAAAATTATAGATACGTCGGAGACGTATCAGCATCCCCAAGCTTAATTCCTGCTCGTCCTCGAGTAGGTAATTGATAAAACAAAGATAATTTTTGAGGTTGAATGCTACCTAGGATGTTTATCATGTAATCCTCTTGCGGTATAAATATTGAGAAATGATGAAGTAATTGATATCAACATAATAATATCCGTGAATATAAGAACATAATCATTACTTTTCAAAATATACAATGCTCAATGAATGTTATCCCTACTCACTGAATTATGTAAGCATGGCATGACTCTGTTCTCACCACATAAATATAAATCATGAGCACCCCAGGTGTTAAACCAGGCAATTGTATCATACTTTTTCACGCGCTTCAGCATTTTCAACTCCACTCAATACATGAGCGTGAGTCATGGACTTAGCAATATAGGTGGAATAGAATGCGATGGTAGAGATTAATTAATAAGGGAGTCAAAAAGGGAGAAAGTCTCGTATCAACTCGGCGGATCAATAGGCAATGGAGAGGCCTATCGATCGATATCAATGCGAGGAGTAGGGATTGCCATGCAACGGATGCACTAAGATCTATAAGTGTATGAAAGCTCAGCTGAAACTAAGTGGGTGTGCATCCAACTTGCTTGCTCATGAAGACCTCGGGCATTTGAGGAAGCCCATCATCGGAATATACAAGCCAAGTTCTATAATGAAAAATTCCCACTAGTATATGAAAGTGATAACTTAGGACACTCTCTATATGAAGAACATGGTGCTACTCTGAAGCACAAGTGTGGTAAAAGGATAGTAGCAATGTCCCTTCTCTCTTTTTCTCTCATTTTTTGTGGGGATCTTTCGGCCTCTTTTTTTAGAACAATCTCATGGACCGCATCCCCTCATTTTGGAGGACTCATCAATCTCCATCATTCTTTTCCTCACTGGGACAATGCTCTAATAATGATGATCATCAAACTTTTATTTACTTACAACTCGATGAAACTGAAACAATATGACTCTATATGAATGCCTCTGACAGTGTACCAGGGTGTGCAGTGATCTAGCATAACATGTATTACAATGATGAACGGTGGCTTTGCCACAAATATCTTGTCAGCTCTATATGATCATGCAAAGCAATATGATGATGAACACACATGTCATAAGACTGAACGGTGGAAGTTGCATGGCAATATATATCGGAATGGCTATGGAAATACCATGGTAGGTAGGTATGGTGTCTGTTTTGAGGAAGATATAAGGAGGCTTATGTGTGATAGAGCGTATCATATCACGGGGTTCGGATGCACCGGCGAAGTTTGCACCGACTCTCGAGGTGAGAAAGGGCAATGCACGGTACCAAAGAGAGGCTAGCAATATGTGGATAGGTGGGAGTGCTATATTAGTCCATGAACTCACGTTAGTCATAAAGAACTCATATACTTATTGTGAAAGTTTTATTATCCCTCGTAGCAAAGTACTACTTGCATGTCCCTAGGGAGGAGGTTGGTAGGAGTTAACCATCATGCGCCCCCGATTTAAACAGCACTTAGGGATTTCAATCAGACAAAAAAATGCTCAAACTTCCCCGCCATGCCATGACGGACACTTCAATGAACAGTACTCCCTCCGTTCCTTTATATTAGGTGTATTTGTTTTTTGACAAAATACCACAATGTAAGGTGCATTTGTTCTAATTCCTTGTAATTCCGTTCTTATCCCTCCAGAAAAAGGAAAGTATCTCTCACCTGATTGCATGTGTCTCTCCTTGTAGAGAAAAAAAGAAAACTATATCTCTCCCGTGTGACGCCCTGGTTTTCGCTCCCCGAATTTTTCCTTCGCGGGATTTGACTCCCGTCTTTTTTCGGTGTTATCGGATTTTCTCTCGCTCTTGGGTATATGAAGATGGTTATGTAGCCTTGCCTTTCCTATCCAACCAGAGATGCTCTCCAGTCCAACCTTGCCACCCAAGATATTTTCTCAGGATTTTGCCACTGAAACCCAACTCTCCGATCTACCGGAAGGGAAACCCTAATTCCTTCCGTTACAAAGGAACCCTAATTTTCTTTGATCGGTTGCCTCCCAAACTTTTCCCAGTGATCATCCTACCTCTATAAACCCTGGATATGCAAAAATATTGCCAAGTCATTTGCAATATTTTTCATTTAAAATTAATTCCTTTTTCTCTTGTTTAAAGGAATTAAATCCAAAAAAATATCTATCCATCTCCAAAGTTCATGAAAAATTGTGGAGATATTCTTTGTGACCATATTGAGCTCTCATAAAAATATTGGCCATAATTAAATAGGGGAAATTGCATTTTCCTATTTAAAGCCAATATTGCATTTTGGGCACTTTCCAAAGAAACTACTATTTTGGTAGCCAGGAAAAATCCCAAATAATTTGTGGAGCTTCTCCTATCCATATCTTCATCATTTCCATCAAGAACCCAAGTTCCACAGTTCAAAGTTTGAGAGCATCATCCAGTTCTTGTTTCTGGATTTATTTTGAGGTTGTGAAGCAACTATATTTTATATTGCACTATGATCCTTGAAATTAATGCAGGACCTCACTCTACCTATATTATGTGAGCATGAAAAAATTCACATCATTTTATCTAGCCAATTTCTCCCAAAAATTCCATCTAGCTACAGTCCAGATTCTAGCATTGTGAAGGAAGTACCTTCATAATGCATCCAAATGAGCTGAAATTTTACCAGGTTGTTAATATGCCTAAATAACTGTCACACACAAAAATTCAGCTCATTCCAGTGACCATTTGATCCCAGGTTCAAAAACTAGTTTCTGGACCAAATTTGTCATTACAAAGGAAGTGCATGCAAACTTGGTCCAAATGGATTCAAATTTTGCCAGAATCTACTCCTTTCCACCACATTTTACTATGACAAAGAACCAGCTCAAACTCCTCATCCATTTGTCCCCAAGAAGCCATCACAGACTCTATTCAGAACTGATGAGAGCTCAAATCAGTCAATTTCTTGTCTCCAGGTTCACCCAAAATCTTATTAATGGACTCTCTTAGCTTTGACCTATCATTTTGACAAGGTTGGACAACTCCTGGACGGCCTGGACACGTGGTGGCCGTGGTGACCATGTGGAGAGCATGCCAAAGTGGTGCTATACGCTCTGCCAGCTCCGTTCGGTCACCTCCGGCAAGCTTCCGCTTGTGTGGCCATGTCCATCATCTCCGCAGCATCCGCGTGCCCCCTCTCTAGCACCTTCCCGCTCCTTTCTCTTCCTCCTCACGCCACGGCAAGCGCCGCCATGACACTGTCCCGCCCATGACGTCGTTGTCTTCTTCTCCCGTTGGCACCTTCCTCCCGAGCTGTCGCCTCCCTCTACCTCTTGTCAGGTCGGCCGCTCCCCGACGCCGGGAAACGTCCAGCCACATCGCTCGCAGGCTCTAGACGCCGGCCAGCTCACCGGAGATGCCGTGCTTATCCAGTGGCCTCGGCCGTCTATAAATAGCCATGCCCCGAGCCCTCTCGAGCTCACCCACCTCCTCTCCTTCCTTCCAGTAGCTCCCTCGCCCATCAAATGGAGCCCCGGAGCCCTTCTTCCCCACCCACGGCCGCCATTGCCGCCGCTCCTCCTCTGTTAAATTCGGGCCGATCGAACCCTCCCTCTCCACCTAGGCACCATAGAAGACCCCCACCATCAGCTAGAAGCTCTCCCTGCAGGCCGTTTCTTCCACCCGTGCGGCGGGCCAGGCACCCCGGCGATGGCCGATGCCATCTTCCGCCGCGTCCGATGCTCTGCTCGCCCCCACGCTCCCCGGCGGTCATGCCACCCATGGATGGATGCGCCTCGTCCTCCTGAGCACGCCAGTAGGCCGAGCTCCGCGGGAGGTGGCTGGAGCCACTGGGAATCGCCGTCGAGCCCACCTCGGCTGCTCCCGCTCATCACGCGTGCTCGAGGAGGAAGACAAGCCTGCCAGTGGGGCCGGCAACCCCACCAGTCAGCCACCAAAGTGGTACCACCGGGCCCGCCTGTCGGTTTAAGTGGAGGCGGTTTGGCTAGGGCCCGTCTTCCCGCAGCGGAAGCGCACTCTGAGAAAGGCGCTTTCTTCTTGGGCCAGCCCAATGCAGCAGCAGCAGTAGCAGCGACAGTCTCGGCCCAGGCCAACCCAGCTGAACAGTGCTATTTCTCTTTTTCGGCCGAAATTCAGTCGGGGACTCGTTTGTGAATATCTCTTTTACAGATTAGTCCCCAGCATTCAAATAGCCATATATTTGCAACCGTAACTCCGATTCAGGTGAATCCAAATCCCACTTTCTCAGTTCGTCGAGCCCGTTCCAATGGTGTCACTATCATAATGTTTACACTTTCTGGAAATGACCATTCTACCCCTGCCCTAAATTTAGCCCCTCCGAGAGGGAACCATCTCCGATGAATTTTTCCGCAACGTGATCGCACTCCTCTCCGGTGAATCCATCGACCCCCAGGCAAGCCGACCATCTGATATATGCCCTAAAGCATTGCTCTATGTTATTCTTGCGTGTTTAATTAATGAATATACCTGTGTTAGAAATAATTAAACTCCTGCTAGGTTGAACTTGCTATTTACATTACTCGTTAATGCTCACCATGTTATTGCACTAGTGACTCGTATGTAACAATACGGAGATAGGTTGTTATGTTTTCTTTGTGCATTACAACTGTTATTGCAATGACTAAGAATGTGACTTAATAATGACAACCTGCTCTGTCGGCTGGATCGAGTCATAGTGCCACCGAACCGAGCTCATCAGTGCAGCCACATTTGCCTTTATGGGAAGGCCCTGACTTGTTCTGTTATCTTGCCTCTTATCGGTACCACCAAAGAGGGAAGGTTATGCGTGCGTGCTACCCTGGCCTGGTAGGCGGCGATAACCTTGTGAGCCTAGTTGAGTTATTTGCCGGCGTCCCTGTTTGGGATAGTTTAGTTTGGCCACGACGGTGGCAGGTGTCAGGAGTGACACATGGGCCACCCAAGACAGGACCCGGAAGGGGTATGGTTGACGGTCGGACCATAAGAGTGCCGGGCAATAGACAAGTTTTGTTGGAGCAGCGCCGGTCCACCCGAATGGGAACATGTACTAAAGTACGAGGCCGGGAGCTCCATAGTGTGGGGAAAGTGCGCAGCCTCTGCAGAGTGTAAATCTATTCAAATAGTCGCGTCCTGGGTCATGGGACATAGTTTGTACTAGGTCACACTATTTGGTCTGTGTCGAGTCTGGAGGAGTTAACCGAATGGTTGCTAAGAACAAACCAAACAAGGTAAGCTTTGTCAGATTTACAGCACAAATGCCTAGGCATCGGATGATGTCAGGAAGTTGAGATGTTAGCCATGGGATGGCTATGAGAGAGGTGGTCGGATGACCGTAAGAACTTGGATCCGGAGAGATCCTGTGAATGAAATTGATCAATTGTATTTACCTGATATGCTTTACTTTACTACATTTACTTCAGTAGTATTATTGCTAGATAATCCTGCCATAACATGATAGCTAATATTGTTAAGATAACTAATGCATGCTTGAATGTCATGGATTGCTTTGCTTGGTGTATATGTTGGTTTGGTTTACTTGCGAGTACATTCAAAAGTACTCAGCGGCCTTCAATGTGGCCAAGTTCACCTAAGGATCCGACGTCCACTAGCAAGGAGTCAGAGCGTTCGCAGGCTAGAAGAGTAACCCAGTCAGATTCCTGTGGATTGGAGCCGCACCAAGACCATGCTGCCTTAGATAGAGCTTTTCCGCTGCCATCACCCTTGTAAAATATCACGTAAGACTTATAAATCCATTAATAGAAATGTTTGTGTTCATGATACTTGTTGTAAAGGCACGCGCCAGTGTGATTTCCTGGGCTGGTGTGTGCGGCGACCGTCTGGCTACAGTGGTATTCAGGCGGGGCGCCACATCCCGATTCCATGTATCTCTTTCTTTCCTAGCCTAAATGATTTACTTGCCGATAATCAATGAATTAGATAAGGGTAATTTCATCCTAAATTGTCTATAATTATGTGTCTTGGTCACCGTGCCGAAAATTATACACCTTACATAAAGGAATGGAGGGAGTACATAACAAGCTTTAATATCGATATATCATGAACCAATACCCTTTCAACAGTAGGCATTTTATTCTCAATAGCTTCTACCCTTTGCATAACATGTTCCAAAGTCAATGTCGTTTCATTAATAGTAATAGGTGGTGATCCTACTAAATTTCCCATAGCATTGAAAGCATCCCAAGGGTGACTACTTAGAAAATTTCCAGTAATAGTGTCAAGCACAAATCTATATCAAGTAGTGACACCCACATAAAAATTGCGAAGAAGAATGGTAGTGGATTGCTTACGAGTAGATCTATTTTGAGCATTGCAAATCCTATACCAAGCATCTTTTAAATTCTCTCCTCCCCTTTATTTAAAATTAAGCACTTCTTTTTCAGGGGTACAAACGACAAGTGAAGAACTACTGGCAAGACAAATAAGCAAGCAAACAAGCAAAATAAAATATTTTTGTGTTTTTGATTTTTTTACGAGACTAATAAAGCAAGTAAAGGCAAATAAAAAGTAGAACAAGTAATGATAATGTGAATGTAGGGACCTGTAAGTGTTTGATGATGTCTCCCCAGCAACGGCGCTAGAAATTCTTTCTGCCACTTATGAGCTGCGTTGGGATTTTCTCCGAAAAGGAAGGGTGAAGCAATATAGTAGTGGATAAGTATTTCCCTTAGTAGATAACCAAGGTTATCTAACCAATAGGAGAACTACGCAAACACTCCTTAGCAGTACCTGCACACACAAGAGCAAATACTAGCACCCAACGCGGGAAAGAGGGTTGTCAATCCCCTTGTACTCGTTAATTGCAAGGATCAAATCTGGTAATGGTAGATAGATAAATTGCAAAGTAAATAAAAAGTAAATTAATTGCATCAAGGTATTTTTGTTCTTAGTAATATGATTAAAGTAGACTCGGGGGCTGTAGTTTTCACTAGAGGCATCTCTCTCGAAAGAATAACATACGATGGGTAGACAAATTACTGTCGGGCAATTGATAGAAAACCGCATAGTTATGATGTTATTTATGGCATGATCATGTATATAGGCATTACGTCCATGACAACTAGACTGAAACGATTCTGCATCTACTACTGTTACTCCACCAATCGACCGACTCCTGCCTACATCTATGGTATTAAGTTCATGACGAACAGAGCAACGCTTTAAGCAAGATGACATAATGTAGATAGAATAAAACCAATCAATATGATTAAACCCCATCATTTTACCCTTAGTAGAAATAATACAAATACGTGCCTCGCTACCCCTGCTGTCACTAGGTGAGGACACCGCAAGATTGAACCTACTACTATGCACCACTTCCACTGAAGATCGATAGATCAACTTGGCCAAAGAAAACCCATAGATCGGAAAGCATTACATAGCTATAACAATCATACATAATAAAGTACAACTGGGACTCAATTACTTTCAATGAAAAATCTGATCATAAACCCACAATTCATCGGATCCCAACAAACACACCACACAAAAGAATTACATCGGATTGATCTCCGAAGAGAACATGATATTGAAGATCAAAGAGAGAGAGAAAGCCATCTAGCTAATCACTATGGACCCGTAGGTCCGTGGGAAACTACTCACACATCATCGGAGGTGAAGCAAGGTTGATGTAGAAGCGCTCCGTCATCAATTCCCCATTCGGCAGATTACCAGAAAAGGCCACCAGATGGGATCGCGAAAGAACAGAAGTTGGCGGCGGCGAAAAAATTATTTCGGGTGGCTTGCTACTTGTGAGCTGCGTTGGTAATTCCCTGAAGAGGAAGGGAGATGCAGTACAGTAGAGATAAGTATTTCCCTCAGTTATGAAACCAAGGTTATCAATCCAGTAGGAGATTCACGCAACACCTCGTTAGCAGCACCTACACACAAAACAACAAATCCTTGCACCTAACGCAAACAAGGGGTTGTCAATCCCTCGACGGTTAATTGCAAGATTAAATTGAATGTGATAGATAGATAGATTGAAACAAAAATACAAAATAAAATAAATAAATAAAAAGTGCAGCAAGGTATTTTAGGGTTTTTAATATATGATTTAGATAGACACGGGGGCCATAGTTTTCACTAGAGGCTTCTCTCAAGAAAATAGCATACGGTGGGTAAACAAATTACTGTTGGGCAATTGATAAAAAAACAAATAATCATGACGATATCCAAGGCAATGATCATGTATATAGGCATCACGTCCGAGACAAGTAGACCGACTCCTGCCTGCATCTACTACTATTACCCCACACATCGACCGCTATCCAGCATGCATCTAGTGTATTAAGTCCATAAAGAACGGAGTAACGCCTTAAGCAAGATGGCATGATGTAGACAAAGTAAACTCATGCATGAATAAACCCCATCTTTTTACCCTTAATAGCAATGATACATACGTGTCATGTCCCTTTCTATCATTGGGATTGAGCACCGCAAGATCGAACCCATTACGAAGCACCTCTTCCCATGGCAAGATAAATCAATCTAGTTGGCCAAACCAAATCAATAGATCGGAGAAGAAATACGAAGCTATAATAATCATGCATAAAAGAGATCAGAGAAGGCTCAAATAATATTCATGGATAATCTGATCATAAACTCACAATTCATCGGATCCCAACAAACACACCGCAAAAAGTGATTACATCGGATAGAACTCCAAGAACATCGAGGAGAACATTGTATTGAAGATCAAAAAGAGATAAGAAGCCATCTAGCTACTAACTATGGACCCGAAGGTCTATGGTAAACTACTCATGCATCATCGGAAGGGCAGCAAGGTTGATGTAGAGCCCCTCCGTGATCGATTCCCCCTCCGGCGGAGTACCAGAAAAGGCCTCCAGATGGGATCTCCCGAGAACAGAAGCTTGCGGCGGCGGAAAAAGTATTTCGTGGACTCCTCTATTGGTTTCCCGATTTTTGGGAATTTATAGTGGTGGAATTAGGTCAAAAGGGGCAGAGAAGGGCCCACGAGGCACCAGGGCGCGCCTGCCCCCCCAGGCGCGCCCTGGTGGCTCGTGGCCACCTCCTGGGGCTTCTGGCCTTCTCCCAAAGCTTCTAGTGTTGGTTATGTCCAGAAAAAAATCTCCAAAAAGTTTTGTGGCATTTGGACTTCGTTTGATATTGATATTCTATAAAACCAAAAACAGGCAGAAAATAACAACTGGCACTGGGCACTAAGTTAATAGGTTAGTCCCAAAAAATGATATATAATTGCTGTAAATGTATATAAAAACATCCAAGATTGATAATATAACAGCATGGAACAATAAAAAATTATAGATACATTGGAGACGTATCATGGCTCTCTGTTGGTTTTGGGATTTTAGGGAATTTATAGCATTAGAATTAGGTCAGGGGGGTCTACGGGGTCCCACAAGCTCAGGTGGCACGCCGTGCGAGCTTGTGGCCTACCCATAGGTCTTCTGGCCTCCTCCCGAAGCTTCCTGGGTGTCTTCTAGTCCAGCAAAAATTATCGTAAAATTTTATTGTATTTGGACTTCGCTTGATATAATTTTTCCCTGAAACAAGAAAACAAGCAAAAACAGAAACTGGCACTAGGCACTGGGTTAATAGGTTAGTTCCCAAAAATGATATAAAATTGCATATAAAGTATGTAGAATTGATATAATAATAGCATGAAACAATCAAAAATTATAGATACGTCGGAGACGTATCAGGACTCCCTGAGAATGCCTTTCAATTCTGCTGTTTAATCCACCACTATAATCATTGCTCTTCATTTACTTTTATGTTATTTTGTTACAAAGTCATTCCACTACTCAATATCAATTTATATCCACCGTCACTTTGCTTTAAGTCTACAATTATCTGCAGGCACAAAAACACATAATTCACTACAAGAGGCAAAAGTCTGATTCCTGTGCTCCCTGTGGGATCGATACTCTTACTTCGAAAAAGCTACAACTAAACCCTGTGCACTTGCAAGCCATCACCTACCGCGCGCCTCCACGGGATACTATTCATCCACAACTTCCTACGGCCTCCATGGGGTCCTGTTCATCCACCCCCAACCGGCTGGGGTGTGGCGTATCGCGGCACAGCGTCCTCTAGGTCCTGTTCATCCAACGCCAACCGTCCTACACCGCCGGGGTCCTGTTCATCCAAGCCCCATCGGCTAGGGTGGGGCGTACAAGTGGGTGGCAGCAATGGGAACTGTTCATCCACAGCCAGCCAACCTGCTAGGTCAACTCACCACATCTCGCGCAAGGGGCTCGATCGATGCATGTCTTGACTCCATCTATGCGCACGTATCGCGCGCGCGGCAACTAGCAATGGGCACTGTTCATCGAGAGGCAATGCAACCAATCGGCTAGGTTAACTCTCACGTCTCGCGCGAGGGCTCGATGCAATGCATCGATTGGTCAGCTTCAATAAGCAGCAGTGAAGGGATCGATCGCTCGGGTTCAGTTAGCAGCGAAGGGATCGATCGGCTTCAGTTAGCAGCGAAGGAATCGCTCAGGTTCAGTTAGCAGGAAAGGGATCGATCGGCTTCAGTACATAGTGGGATCGATCTCTCGTGTTCGGTACGTAGTGCGAGGGATCGATCGATCGCTCGGGTTCAGTAAGTGAATGCCTCACTCAGGTTCAGTTAGCGAATGCCTCACACAGACACGCATGTATGAGAGAAACGTGCAAACCACACTGCATCGCTCGGCCCCGACCACACTGCAAACTGGGAAATCCCCGTAAATTTCCTCGCCCTCACTTCTACCATGACTTTTTACGTCATGGGCGGCCCAAAGAATGTCATGCAGGTCTGCCTCCGGCCCGCCCAGGACGAAAATCCTATTTTCTATCATATTTTTTTGTCATAGAAGTAGGAGCCCACCACATTTATGATGATACGAGTTTTTGTCACAATTATCGTCATGGAAGTGTTACATCCATGACAGAAAAAGTTTTCGTTTGGGCCATAATGTCACGAAAGTGTCTTGTTTTTGTAGTGCTAGCTATGCATATGCTACCAATCGTTGGATCTAGGGATAATAAGCTTCCTTTGTAATCCAATCAAAGTCCGACGGTGATGCTAACATGCATGATGGTGTTTCAAGCGATTGATCTCATAGGGATGGGCATGTCTTCTAGGAAGGCTTTTATGGTGGCCGTGGACTACGTCAGTCACGCTAAACATCTGATATTGGCAATGACCGTCGATGATGCGTGGTAGGAAAGTCTGGCTTTACAATCTGCTGCCGACGATGGTTCTGAAGTGCTACAATATATAGAACGTCTAAAGGAAAACAGACACATTCATGGTAAAAATTCCTTGTCCGGTTTGGAAGTATTTGAATGTGGATGGCTGGAGCGGTGAGGGTACTACAGTGTGTGGTCCATTGTCCCAAGAAACAACGTATGATTTGTCAAAAAAAATCCTAAAAAGGTGCTCTTTTGAACGTGTAAAGGAAACTACTACAAGGACCAATTCTTACTCTTGTTACAACGTCGATGGCATTTGTTGTTAAGACTTCAAAACACCAACGTTTACCAGTGTGTGCTCCCTTTATAATCTGACGTGTAGATTGGCATGCATAGCTATGCCTATGGGTAGCCCACTATTTTCGTTATTATCTTTCATTAATGAAGTGGTTCATACCATATTTAAAATTGGGTTTAAAATTACAACACCGAAAAAGGTAGAACTCATAAATGCGTCATGCAGATAGAGCAACGTCTTTGAGATAGAATATCAACACCGTGTCACACATATCTTGAAGACATGAGATATGTCATATCTTTGACATTTATTTTTCTTCAGATCTCATCATCCATGGCTATAAGAGATGGCATAGACCATTTGGATGTGCATCTTTTGTGTGCTCTCTTACTCACCTTCTGATAGTATATTACTTGAGACATGGGAACCCTCAATGTGACAATCTTGCTATGTTTGCTACTCCTCATGCCACTCCATTTGGTTCCTGGTAAATATTTTGTAGAATAATCACCTACAAAAACAATGCACTTCCTCAATGTATGGTCTATACATTTGCTAGTCATATGTGTAATTTGTACTCCTTTACTTTCATTCTTTTCTTTTGTCACTTCAGAATATTGTAGGATCCGATTTTTCATGCACCATATTTTGATTGTTGTTTTGTAGGTTCAGAGGCCAAGGCCTGCAAAGAGCTCAGTGGGACATATACCGCTTCACGTTGTGACCAGGCTGAATGTGTTGAGGCCTGCCACAAGGAGGGCTTTACCCAAGGGGAGTGTGGACTTATTGTCAAAACAAAAAAGTTTATGATACTTTGTTTTTGCAAAAAAGAGTGTTGAATAAAAATGTGTTAAGGTTGTGGAGGATGTGTTGTAGCAATTAATAAGATTGTGTAGCAAGAAGAACCAATAATGATGAGTGTTAAATTTTGTGACTCTGCCAAGTTGTCCTTATGTTTTGGCTCAAAACACACAAATAAATATCTAACTCATGCCAATGTTCTAAAAGGTCACATAGTAGAAATATTAGATCCATGTGACCATGAACCCTAATTTGTCAGCCTAGTAAAGTGTGTGTTGCAAAAATGATATGTTCTTAGTGAATCGTTGGATATATATTTGCAAAAAAGGAATTTCTTATATCACCAGACTCGCTCCCCAATTTTCTAAATTAACACCAAGTGAACAAAAAAAGATGTGTGAGCCTAACTAATATGATTTTTATGTATGAATTACAGAGATATGAAAGAGGACGCCATAAAAGTGGCACACAACTATTATTTTCCCAAGATGAAATTGGAACTCATATAAGTCTGGTGCACTCCATAGTGACCGCAACCAAATGGAATAATGAGGAGAACATTGGTTTCGTAAACCCTTTCGAGTGTAAACGGACCAGAAAAGATTTATCTCACACCATATCCTTCACCATATTATTTTCTCGGATTCGGAGCGGAGCGGATATTGACGGGTTGTGGACTCGAATGCGGATATACCGGACCACAGATTCAAATCGCAAACGGGGCAGACTTGGACCGGAAACAAAATAGTCGAATCAACACTCTATTAGGTAGATAATTATATTCCTAGCAACAATTGAGAAGGATTTAAACTTTTGGCCTTGCATGAATCAATTAATTAAGAAAATAAAGATATGATTTAGGCTAAAATCCGAGGTTTGCGAGATGGTATAAATACAAATTGAATAATTAAACCATCAACTCACTAGTGCAGAAAAGCCTAGCTATGGCATGGCAAAAACGGCCTTGCTAGCGTGGACACCCGACGCCACCAACATGGCGCCATTGTTAAAAATAGTGGTGGCGTTGGAGCCCACATAAGCAGTATTTCACATACTGATGGCGTGCCATGTGTCCAACGCCAACATATTGATTTTTCCCTAATAAAAATAATATGCATTTAAACCATCAACTAATTTAAGATGTAATGCTGCATCACTAGTTCAACTCCACAAAACTACATATAGTGTCAAAGTACGACAATCTATGGGACCGGCGTGGTCCCTTTGCGGTTCGACTGTGGGAATCACAGAACGCAAAGAGCAGATCCAGCAGCAAGCACACCAGGTTTACCCAGGTTCAGGCCGCCGTGAGGCGTAAAACCCTACTCCTGCTTTGGTGGATTATGAGTGTGGAATGCCCAAGTTACAAGAGAGCGCAATCTTGCCGGCAAGGAGCTCAGAAGTGCAGCTGCTTAGTGCAATTGGGCAGGGTGTCGACCTTTGTAAAGGTTGCCATGGGCCTCCTTTTATAGATGGAAGGGGCTACCACAGTGGCATAACCGTAATTACATAGTGGACTGACAGCTGCAGTGCTATCATACCTAATACAGATGGATTAGGACAAAAGCAATAAATGTTCCATTAGGTGTCACGCTGGGGTATAATGCCGGCAAGGATCCTGCACCGCTCGCCCAGCTACCTTCTATAAGCTTGACACACCACTCGAACGGGTGTCAATAAAGTAGTTCCTTCAGGCGACGGGCTGCCACGTGCTCCGACAAGCTCTACCAACCCGCCTGCCCGCTCGACACCTGTCGGCACGTCTCTGACGACTGCCATGGTGGAGCAGTCGGATGACGCTTGCCGGTCTTGAGACTTGTCGGTCCGAAGCTTGCCGGCTCGATGATTGCCGACAACTTGAGTCTTGTTCTTCAGTACTTCTTTAGTACTTCTCGATGACCTGCCTGGAGGTCTTCTTCATGGTTTTGATTACCAAGTCTTGAGTGTTTATGAATGCTGTCTTGCGACAAGCCCTTGCCGTCGGGAAGGCTACAACTAGTCTGTGCATCATCAGGGTATGAACACCCATGTTCAATACACCAACATATAGGTACTCATCATCTTAACTAGTTCAACTCCACAAAACTACATAGGTACTCATGCTTAGCTAGTTCAACTTCAAAAAAGTTACTAGTTAAAGAACTAAATAATTATTCAACTTCACAAACTACATCATCGTTCCATAGCGAGCCTGGTAGTTGGTCGATCATATTTCTTGATCTAAGATTAACTTCAACTGACGACTCTTGTGTCTACCATTCTCTCCATCTTTTTTGAAATGAGCTACCTCCATCTTGAGCTCATTCCTCTCGGCCCTGAGGAGTTTTCTCTCATTCTTCAGCTTATCCCTCTCCTCGATTAGCTAATCTCTCTCATCCCTCATCCTAAGAGTCTTCCTTAAGACATCAGCCCTCTCGTTCAGTAGCTGACCCCTCTCCGCCTTCAGTGAGGCATTCGCCTCCTGCAGGGCCTTGATGGTATATTGATGAGACTCTAAGAGCTCGCGGTTGAGCATATCCACATCATATACCTCCTCCTGGTTGCCTCCAGCATTGGCCATGACAAGTCAGCGCCTACTACAAAATAATGACAAGTCTCAGTGGCAACTACAAAACATATATGACAATTGAACTATATGAAGTTTAATACCTATTCATGTCATTTACCATGCATTTGACAATTATGGTGCGTTCTATGATGTCTCTTACCGATTTGCCACTATTGTTTTGCAGTTATGCATTAGAGACAGTCGCATTCACTTTAAACATGGCACCGTCTAAATCCATTGAAATGACACCATATGAATTATGGTTTGGAAAGACACCTAAGCTATCAATTATTAAAGTTTGGGGATGCGATGCTTATGTCAAGAGGCTACAGCCTAATAAGCTTGAACCCAAAGCGGAAAAATGCATCTTCATAGGATACCCTAAAGAGACAATTGGGTGTACCTTCTATCACAGATCCGAGGGCAAAGTCTTTGTTGCTAAGAATGGATCCTTTCTAGAGGAGTTTGTCTTGAAAGAAGTGAGTGGGAGGAAGGTAGAGCTTGATGAGGTTATCAAACCTTCTCTCAAATTGGAGAGTAGCGCAGCATAGAAAGATGTTCTTGTGATGCCTACACCAGCTAGAGAGGAAGCTAATTATGATAATCATGAAACTTCGAATCAAGCTACTACTGAACTTCGTAGGTCGACCAGGACACACACTACCCCTGAATGGTACGGTAATCATGTCTTGGACATCATGTTGTTAGACAACGATGAACCTATGAACTATTAGGAAGCGATGATGAGCCCAGATCCGAAAAATGGCTAGAGGCCATGAAATCCGAGATAGGATCCATGTACCAAAACCAAGTATGGACTTTGGTGGACTTACCCGATGATCGAAAGCCCATTCAGAACAAATGGATCTTTAAGAAGAAGACATACGCTGATGGTAATGTCACAGTCTATAAAGCTCGACTTGTCGCAAAAGGTTTTCGACCAGTTCGAGGGGTTGACTACGATGAGACTTTCTCACTCGTAGCGATGCTAAAGTCTGTTAGGATGATGTTAGCAATTGCTGCATTTCTCAATTATGAAATCTGGCAGATGGACGTCAAAACTGTGTTAGTTGTATATGATGCAACCCGAAGGTTTTGTCGATCCTAAGGATGCTAATAAGGTATGCAAGCTCCAGCGATCAAGAATCCCGGAGTTGGCATCTTTGCTTTGATGAGGTGATGAAAGCTTTTGGATTTATCCAAGCTTATGGAGAAGCTTGTATTTACAAGAAAGTGAGTGGGAGCTCTATAGAATTTTTTATATTGTATGTGGATGAGATATTATTGATTGGAAATGATGTAGAACTTCTGAAAAGCATAAAGGGATATTTGAACAAGAGTTTTTCAATGAAAGACCTTGGTGAAGCAGCTTACATATTGGGCATCAAGATCTATAGAGATAGATCAAGACGCTTAATTGGACTTTCACAAAGTACAAACCTTGACAAAGTTTGTAAGAAGTTCAAAATGGACCAGTCAAAGAAGGGGTTCTTGCCCATGTTGCAAGGTATGAAGTTGAGTAAGACCCAATGCCCAGCAATGGCAGAAGAAATAGAAAAGATGAAAGTCATTCCCTATGCCTCAGCCATAGGCTCTATCATGTATGCCATGCTATGCACTAGACCTGATGTGTGCCTTGCCATTAGTATGACTGGTAGGTACCAGAGTGATCCAGGAGTGGAACACTGGATAGCGGTCAAAAATATCCTTAAGTACCTAAAGAGGACTAAGGAAATGTTTCTTGTTTATGGAGGTGATAAAGAGCTCGTCGTAAAGGGTTACGTCGATGCTAGCTTGGACACTGATCTGGATGACCCAAAGTCTCAATCCGGATATGTATTTATTTTGAATGGTGGAGCAGTCAGCTGGAGTAGCTCCAAGCAGAGCGTTGTAGCAGCATCAACAACTGAAGCAGAATATATAGCTGCTTCGGAAGCGGTGCAGGAAGCAGTCCAGGTGGAGGAGTTCATATCCGAACTCGGTGTGATTCCTAGTGCATCGGATCCCATGGCTATCTATTGTGACAACACTGGTGCCATTGCCATTGCCAAGGATCCAAGGTTTCACAAGAAAACTAAGCATATCAAACGCCGCTTCAACTCCATTCGTGACTATGTCAAGAAAGGAGACATAGAGATTTCATAGTTCATACGGATCTGAATGTTGTAGACCCATTGACTAAACCTCTTCCACGAGCAAAACATGATCAGAATAGAACTCCATGGGTGTTTGATTCATTACAATGTAAACTAGATTATTGACTCTAGTGCAAGTGGGAGACTGTTGGAAATATGCCCTAGAGGCAATAATAAAGTTGTTATTATCATATTTCCTTGTTCTTGATAAATGTTTATTCTCCATGCTATAATTGTATTAACCGGAAACTCAAATACATGTGTGGATATATAAACAAACACTGTGTCCCTAGTGAGCCTCTACTAGACTAGCTCATTGATTAAAGATGGTTAAGGTTTCCTAACCATAGACACAAGTTGTCATTTAATAATGAGATCACATCATTAGGAGAATGATGTGATGGACAGACCCAATCGTAAGCTTAGCATTTGATCGTGTCACTTAGTTTAATTGCTACAACTTTCTTAATGTCAAGTATCTATTCCTGAGACCATGAGATCATGCCACTCCCTAATGCCAAAAGAATGCTTTGTGGATATCAACTGTCACTTCATAACTGGGTGATCATAAAGGTGCTCTTCAGGTATCTCGGAAGGTAATAGTTGGGATGCATGGATCAAGACAGGGATTTGTCACTCCATGTGACAGAGAGATATCTCAGGGCCCTCTCGGTAATACAACATCCAAAGTAGCTTGCAAGCATGTGACTAATGTGTTTAGTCATGGGGATATTGTATTACAGAATGAGTAAAGAGAACTTGCGAGTAACGAGATTGAACTAGGTATGGTGATACCGACGATCGAATCTCGGGCAAGTAAAATATCGCGATACAAAGGGAATTGTATACGGGATTGTCTGAATCCTCGACATTGTGGTTCAAGCCGATAAAGATCTTTGTTGAATATGTGGGAGTCATTATGGGCATCCAGGCCCCACTATTGATTATTGACCAGAGAGGTTTCTCGATCATGTCCGCATGTTCTCTAACCCGTAGGGTCACACACTTAACGTTCGGTAACGCTAGGGTAGTAATGGGATATTCATAGTGGTGAGACTGAATATAGTTCGGAGTCTCGGATGGGATCCGGGATATCATGAGGAGCTTCGGAATGGTTCGGAGATGAAGTTAAATATAAGGAAAGTGGTTTTCACGGTTTCAGAAAATGTTGGAGATTTTTTGATATTGTACGGGGAAGGTTCTAAAAGTTTTCGGAGTGGGGCCCACTTGCATGGAGAGACCAACATGGACATGGGTAGTGGGCAAGGCCCCACATCCCTGGTCCGGGCGCACCAAGATCCCCCCTAAAAGGAATAGGATCATATCCCGAAGGGATAAGATCAAGATCCCTAAAAGGGGAGATCGCGATCGGTGGGGAAGGAAAGGAGGGGATTTCCTTCCCCCTGGACGCTGGCCCTAGGGGCTTGGAGGAGGGGCAAAGCCCCCTCTCCACGCCTATATAAAGGGGGAGGCACAGGGGGCAGCAGCCCATCAATCCCTTGGTGCCTCCCCTCCCTGCTACTGCTCCCTCCTCCGCAGACGCTTGGCGAAGCCCTACGAGAGCTCCACCATAAACTCCACCACCACGCCGTTGTGTTGGCCTACATCCCATCTTTGTCTCCCTCTCCCTTGCTGGATCAAGAAGAAGGAGACGTCACCGATCCGTACGTGTGCATATCTTGGAGGTGTCGTTCATGCGTTGCTGGATCGGATTGGATCTCGAAGAAAGTACGACTACACCAACCACGTTCGTTAGAACGTTTCCGCTTTTGGACTACAAGGGTATGTAGACTTTCCCACTCGTTGCTAGCATCTAGTACATTGGATCTTGGGTGAATTCGTAGGAATTTTTTTTGTTTTCCATGCAACGATTCCCTTCAGGTAAAGATACAGGTAAACACATTATGTCATGTTCCTTCGGTAGCAAGTCTTACTTCGGATTGTGTGATCCTAGATCTCCAGTGTCGGGGGAATTACCCGCGGCTAGACCTCGCATCCCAAGGCATAACCCGGCAGGACCAAAGGGCCCATAATCGGGTCACGCGTGGCATTAAATGGGCCGACTCTCTATGGGACTGGACCATGGAAGGAACCTGGTAAGAGAAGCAAGACCCGGCCTGGGTAGACCCGGCTTAGAGAGAAGACCCGGCCCAAAGAGAAGACCTGTCCTGGGTAGATCAGTTCGAAAGAAAAGACCCAGACTAGGATCCGACTTGTAATAGAAAATAGACTAGTTGTAGTCCTACTAGGACTCTACATGTAAGCCGGCCCCTTCAACTTACATAAGGAGGGGCAAGGCACCCCAAGAGGGAGGGGAAAGATAGACAGACAAGTTTGGAGACAAGATCAAAGTAGAAGCTCTCGAGACTAGAGGTAGCGAAATAGCACCTTTGTAATCGAGATCATCATCATCATCAATAGCAATCAAGCAGGATGTAGGCTTTTACCTCCACAATGAGGGGCCGAACCTGGGTAAAACTCGCGTCTCTCGATTCCGACCAACCCCGTTCAAGCGATGACCTAGCAGCGATGGCCTCACAACTTAGTCCTTTCACAAAGACATCTGCCGTGACAAAACCATGACAGGTGGCCCTGTGGCGCCCCGCCTGAATACCACTGTAGTCAGACGGTCACCGCACATACCAGCCCAGGAAATCACTCTGGCATGCGCTTTTACAACAAGTATCATGAACACAGACATTTCTATTAATGGATATATCAGTCTTACATGATATATTTTACAAGGATGATGGCAGCGGAAAAGCTCTATCTAAGGCAGCATGGTCTTGGTGCGGCTCCAATCCATAGGGATCTGACTGGGTTACTCTTCTAGCCCGCGAACGCTCCGGCTCCTCGCTACTGGACGTCGGATCCTTAGGTGAACCTGGCCACATTGAAGGCCGCTGAGTACTTTTGAATGTACTCGCAAGCAAACCAAACCAACATATACACCAAGAAATGCAATCCATGCCATTCAAGCATGCATTTGTTATCTTAACAGCATTAACCATTATGTAATTGCAGGATTATCTAGCAAGATTAATCATCTAGCAGCATTAATCATCATGTTATAGCAAGATTATCTAGCATGATAACTATTGGAGTAGGTACAGTACGGTAAAGCATATCAAGCATATAATTCATACTCCAAATATTCTCACGATCCAAGTCCGATCCAAACTTTGCGGTCATCCAACTGCTCATCTCATAGACATCACATGGCTAGCAATCATACCCCTGGCATCATCTGATGTCCATGCATCTGTACTGCAAGTCTGACAAACCTTACTATTCTCTGGTTCATTATTAGCAATAACATTATATAGTTTGTTCCTCCTGACTCGACACAGACCAAATAGTGTGACCTAGTACGAACTGTGTCCCATGACTGAGGACGCGGCTATTCGAATAGATTTACACTCTGCAGAGGTTGCGCACTTTACCCACACTATGGAGCTCCTGGCCTCGTGCTCCCATTCGGGTGGACCGGTGCTGCTCCAACAGAACTTGTCTATTGCCTGGCACTCTTACGGTCCCACCGACAATCATATCCTCCCAGGGTCATCTCCTGGGTGGCCCCTGTGTCACCCCGTGACACCTGCCACCATCGTGGCCAAACAAAACTATCCCAAACGGGGACCGCGCGCAAATAACTCAACTGGGCTCACAAGCTAATCGCCGCCTACCGGGCCAGGGTAGCACGCGTGCATAACCTTCCCTCTTTGGTGGTACCGACAAGAGGCAAGACAATAGACCAAGCTAGGGCCTCCCCATTCAGGCAAGTGTGGTTGCACTCGATGAGCTCGGTTCGGTGGCACTATGACTCGATCTAGCCGACGGAGGAGGTTGTTGTCATTAAGTCACATTCTTTATCATTGTAATAACAGTAGTCATACACCATGAAAACATAACAACCTATCTCCATACTGTCATCTACGAGTCACTAGCGCGATAACATGATGAGCATTAGCAGGTAATGTAAATAGCAAATTCAAACTAGCAGGAGTTTAATTATTTCTAACACAGGCATAATCAATAATCAAACACGGAATAATAACACAGAGCAATGCTTTAGGGCATATATCAGATGGTCGGCTTGCCTGGGGGTCGATGGATTCACCGGAGAGAAGTGCGATCACTTTGCGGAAAAAAATTCGCCGGAGAAGATTCCCTCTCAGAGGGGCTGAATTGTAGGATCGAAAGTATGTCTAGAGGGGGGTGATTAGACTACTTGACCAAATAAAACCTAACCTTTTCCCAATTTTAGTTGTGGGCAGATTTTAGCAATAGTACATGTCAAGCATCACCCTACACATGCAATTCTAAGAGTATAGCAGTGGAATGTAAGCAATTGCATATGTATGTAAAGGAGGGATTGGATATTTCAAACGCAATGAAGACACGGTGGTTTTTAGCGTGGTTCCGATAGGTGGTGCTATCGTACGTCCATGTTGGTGGAGACTTCAACCCACGAAGGGTAACGGCTACGCGAGTCCACGGAGGGCTCCACCCACGAAGGGTCCACGAAGAAGCAACCTTGTCTATTCCACCATGGCTTACGTCCACGAAGGACTAGCCTCACTCGGGGTAGATCTTCACGAAGTAGGCGATCTCCTTGCCCTTACAAACTCTTGGTTCAACTCCACATCAGGTTGGAGGCTCCCAAGTGACACCTAACCAATCTAGGAGACACCACTCTCCAAAAGGTAATAGATGGTGTGTTGTTGATGAAATCCTTGCTCTTGTGCTTCAAATGATAGTCTTCCCAGCACTCAAACACTCCTCACAGATTTGGCTATGGTGGAAGAAGGATTTGAGTGGAAAGCAACTTGGGAAAGGCTAGAGATCAAGGTTCAAATGGTGGGAATGGAATATCTTGATCTCAACACATGAGTAGGTGGTTCTCTCTCAGAAAATGTATGGTGGAAGTGTAGGAACGTTCTGATGGCTCTCCTTACTGAGAAGGATGTGGTGGAGGGGTATATATAGCCTCCACACAAAATCCAACCGTTACACACTTTTGACCCAACTCGGTGGCACCGATTCAGAAGACTCGGTGGCACCGAACTGTGTAAAAGATATGAACTTTAGGAATCTCGGTGGGACCGATACGAACAACTCGGACGGACCGAAGTGCAATGGCTTAGGGAAATCCTCATCTCGGTGGCACCGATTGCATCAACTCGGTTGGACCGAAGTGAAGCAATAAGGCAACAGAGACTTGGCAAGCCATCTCGGTGAGACCGATTTGCATAACTCGGTGAGACCGAAGTGAATGCAACCGATTACAGAGAGTTGGCAAGGCCATCTCGGTGCGACCGAGATCCATTTCGGTGAATCCAATTTGTTAGGGTTTTGGCAGTGGCTAAGTCTTGGATGAACTCGGTGGGGCCGGATTGGAAATATCGGTGGGGCCGAGTTGGAATGTAGGTTTAGGACATATTTGGGTAGAGACAGTGGTTGAGGGTTTAGGAGTACTGTCACTAAGCACTTGAGCAAAAGGACCATTAAGCAAGACCTCATCCCCTTTTAATAGTATTGGCTTTCCTATGGACTCAATGTGATCTTGGATCACTAAACCAAAAATGTAGAGTCTTGATCTTTTGCCAATCCTTGTCCTTAGAATTTTGAGAGGTCCAAATCTCTAGTCCATGCCATGCCAATCATTGAACATCCTGGAATCTTAATCTTGAATGGACATTAGTTCAATGAGATATATGTTGTTATGAATTACCAAAACCACCAAGGGAGCAAATGTGCTTTCATGAATAGAGGGCAGGGGCAAAATGGGAATTTTCAGAAAGTGTAAACATTGTGAAAGTGAAATCATCGGAACGGGCTCGACGAACTGAGAAAGTGGGCTTTGGATTCACCTGAATCGGAGTTGTGAGCAAAAAGTTGTAAGGGTTTTTCTGCCAGGGACCTATCTGTAAAGAAAACATTTACAGCCGGGTCCTTGACAGCACGACTGCTGGCGCCTTCTCTAGAAATACGCTTTCTGGAAGGGAAAAACGTATTTCTGCTCTTTACGTTTTCCAGAGGTAAAAACGCATTCCGCCGTAGTACGCTTTCCGAAGTGGAAAGCGCATTCTAGGCTTTACGCGTCCACTTAAACGGGCGGGCCCGTGGCTAAGCCACTGACGGGCGGGGCCCACACTGTTTCTCTCTCCTCCCTCCATCTCCTTCTTCAACCCCTGACAGAGAGGCAGGGGAGGTGCCAGCCGCGATGGTTGCCGGCGATGTGGGGCTCGGCGACCTCAGGCGGTGGTGGAGTTTAACTCCCGGCGTTGTCCCGCGCCCGTGGGTGGTCGAGGCGAAGGCGGGGGCGACCTGCGGTAGCCGAATAGGGATGGGGCAGATGGCGGCGTTGGTGAGCTCGGGCCGCGGATACGGCCTCCCTCGAAGCAGAATGGAGACGGAGAGGCCCTCTGGATGGTGGTGGGGCTCGGCTACGGCGGCTAGTGCAGCAATGGGGGCCGGGGACGAGCGAATTTGGGCGAGAGAGGGCGGCAGTCATGGTGGCCATGGGAGAGGGATCGAGCACGGGAGCTCGAGTCTTCGAGCTGGGGAAGGACTAGGGGAGAGAGGAGGGTGTTGGGTTGGTGTGGGTGCTCTGGGAGGGGCTCGGCCATGGCTATTTATAGCCGCGGGGAGGGCTTCTCGGCGACAGCCGAGGCTTCGGGTGCTCGATGCCGTGGCGGCATTCCGGCGAGGTGGCAAGCGCCTGGTGGCGCCGACCTGACGAGGGGAGCAGTAAACTGCGTCGCAACAGAGAGGGAGGAAGGGGTCAAGGAGGAAGGCGACGGCGGCAGGTCACGGACGCACAGAGCTCCGTTCGTCGCCGTCCGTGTCGGCAGAAGCGGTCACCGGGCTCGGATGTGAAACCTCCGGCGCCTGGAGCCGTCGTGAATCTTCGCGGGGGAGCAGGGGAGTGAGTTGGCGCGCTGGGGAGGCTCGGGCTTGGCTGCTGCAGCCGCGGCAGCTCTGGAACCTGGCAGTGCTCTCGGGTGGCATGCCAGATGGGTGGTCACCACCCTAGCAACGTGGCCAAGCTAGGAACTGGCCAAAAGACCATGTCAAATAGATAGATCAAAGGTCAGTGAATTGACCTATGAGGGTTTGGTTTGAAGTGGAGGCAAAGATTTGACTGATGTGAGCTGACCTAGGTTCTGGACAAAATTTTGGGCAGGATACTGAGGTCAAACAGAGGTGTCAATGAGCTGGCCAGGTTGTCACAGGGGAAAGAGATAAGAAGGAGCACCTGCTGGCAAAATTTGAGGCCATTTGGACCTTGTTTGCATATACTTCCTTTGTAATGCAAATTTTGGTCCAGAAACTGGATTTTGATGTTGTGCTCAACTGGCTTGATTAAATGAGCTGAATTTTTGTGGAGGGAAATTATTTGGATTAATGGAGGTACTGGCAGAATTTCAGCTCATTTGGAAATGCCAAAGTGGTACTTCCTTCACAAAGCTTTCTGCTGGACACAAACTAGATGGAATTTTTTAGAGAAATTGGCTAAATGAAATGATGTGAATTTTTGCATGATCACATCATATAGTGAATGTGAGATCCTGGATTAATTTGAGGATTTTTGAAGCAATATAAATTATAGTTGCTTCACAACCTCAAAACAGGTCCAGAAACAAGAATTGGATGATGTGCTGAAAATTTGAACAATGGAACTTGGGATCTTGATGGAAATGATGAAGATATGGATAGAAGAATCTCAAAAAATTATTTGGGATTTTTCCTGGCTACCAAAATGGTAGTTCCTTCGGAAAGTGCCCAAAATGCAATATTGGCTTTAAATAGGAAAATGCAATTTCCCTTATTTAATTATGGCCAATATTTTTATGGGAGCTCAATATGATCACAAAGAATATCTCCACAAGTTTTCATGAACTTTGGAGATGGATAGATATTTTCCTGGATTTAATTCCTTTAACTGGCAGAAAAAGGAATTAATTTTAAATGAAAAATATTGCAAATAACTTGGCAATATTTTTGCATATCCAGGGTTGATAGATAGGGTATGATCACTGGGAAAAGTTTGGGAGGCAACATATCAAAGGAAATTGGGATTCCTTTGTAACTGCCGGAATTAGGGTTTCCCTCCCGGTAACTCGGAAGGTAGGGTTTCGGTGGCAAAATCCCGAGAAGGTGTTTTGGTTGGCCAAGTTGGACTAGGGAGAATCCCTGGTTGGATAGGAAAGGCAAGGCTAAATGACCATCTCCATATACCCAAGAGCGAGAGAAAATTCGATAACACCGAAAAAAATGGAAGTCAAATCCCGCGAAGGAAAAAAAACAAGGAGCGAAAACCAGGGTGTCACAGGCCCCCACCGTGGGGCCACGCACGGTGGTGTTGTTTTCTTGGAGGGAACACCCCCGGGGATCGAGAAGCTCGTAGTTAACCAGATGAATAAGATCCGGTGCAGAAGGATCAACATTATCTTCATGGCGAACAGTCAAACGGTATATACGAGATTGAGATCAAGAGAAAAGTTAGGGTTGCATGGTGCGACACCGCACACTACTTGCAATCCGGCGATCCGAAGCCAGATCAATTTCTAGAGTACCGCTCGAAAGAAACCGAGACCAACAAGAGTACCGTACGCATGCAAGTCGCCGAGTTCCGCTGTTACTCCGCGTACAGCTCAATTCCCGTGGATCAGGCTACTCTAATTTCAAAAGGAGACCAAAGGCGATTTGGAAAGAGGGGAGGGGCATGAAGGCCCCAGAAGATGCATTAAGTCAAAGCGGTGACGGTACAAGTTACATGGAAGACCCTCACAGTACATAGAATTACAACCAAGTCCTCTACTTTAGGAAACAGGACCCTACAACAAAAATAGGAAAAGCAATCTGGTCCTGAGTCACCACCGTCGCATCGTCGCCACCAGTCATGGCCAGCAACTCCGTCACCGGGGACTACGTCACTTGGGACAGAGCAGCCGAAGAGCGCCGCGCTTCTGGTGCAGAAAAGCCTCCCCCTTGGCACGCCGGCCGGGAGGTAGAGGATGAGTTGACACCGGCAAACGATCCGAAGATCAGCCGCGCACGTCAGAGATCGGAGCAACCGCCTACCAGCCATAAGAGTCGACGGCATCACGACCATAGGATGACACAGCACCGTCGAGGATGCGCTCCATGAAGAAACAGCAGCCAAACTTCCCCACCGTGCACATCGAGCCTGAGTAGCACTCCACCCCAGTTTTCTTCCATCTCCATGATGGTAGAACAAGAGGGGAAGAGCAGGAGATCTCAGGAGACATACTCGGCCAAAGATGTCGAGCTTATTTAGGAGAGGGGAAGTCAGAGCAGAGCCACCGCTCGTCGTCTCCAACCTCTGGAGCATGAAAAGCTACGTGTTGAGTATATGTGTTATGTGCATATTGTGTATTGGGTCCGCCTCCTAGTTCCTTGTATAGTTGAGGTCCGTGGCCCACCTTTGTACATCATATATACGTGCCTATGCACGAAGAGCAATACGTCGTGCAATTCACATATTCTACATGGTATCAGTTTTTTAGGTTTCCTCGCTTCCGCCGCCGCCGCCGCGCGTCTACTACGCGCCGCCGCCGCCGCCGCCATCCAGCCGCCGCCGCCGCCACGCGTCTCCTCCGCGGCGCCGCCGCCGCCGCCGCCGCCATCCAGCCGCCGCGCGTCTCCTCCGCGCCGCCGCCGCCGCCGCCGCTCGCGCGCCTTCCACGCCGGCCGCCCCGCTCGATCCCGCCCGATCGCCAGCGCCCCGTCGCTCGCTACCAATCCCGCAAGCGCCAGCACGCCCGCCCTGCGCTCCCGCCCGCTAGCGCCGCCCTGCACTCCCGCCCGCTAGCGCCAGATCGCCAACTCCCGTCGCCAGCCCCGCCCGATCTCAGCTCCAGCGCCCGCTCTGCCCCGATCGTTCCCGATGGCATCCGGCCCCCGGCCGCCGTGGCCTCTCCGTTCCTGGCCTCTCGGCCGTCGTTTCCCCTGGCCGGCGCCGATCTGACTGCTGCTGTCCCGCCGTCGCCGCCGAACGCGGCGGTATCCGCTGAGCATCACGCAGCCGCGCCATCCATCGCGGGCGTACATGCAGGCATGCATGGCGCGTTACATGCAGGGGCGTGGCAAAATCCATCCATCGCGGGCGTACATGCAGGCGTGCATGGCGCGTACGGCATACATGGCGCATGGGCTGCGGCTCCCTCCAGTGCGTGGACTGCGTACGGCGCCCCGCCCCCGGCCCCGCTGGCGTACGTCGCCGCCCCACCACCGGCGCTCTCCGGCCAGTCCGTCGTCGCCCCGCCGCCGGCGCCGACTATGCCCGTCGACCCCTTGCTGTCGCGCGGGGCGTTCGACGCGCCCGTTCCCACGTACGGGGCTCCGTCTTCGTACGGGGCTCCCGGGTACTGGTGGGGGTCGTCAGCGGGCCAGCACTCGTCCGCTGGAGAGTACCCACCGCCGCTGCCGAGCGGTGGCTACGGCCTCCCCATGGCGTCTCCGTTCCCCTCGCCGGCCCTGCCGCCGGCGCCCTGGGACCCGGTGCTCCTTCCCGCGCTGCATGCCGCTCCTACACCGAACAACTACACCGGAGGTGATGATTGGTACATGGACACCGGGGCTACGGCTCACATGTTTGCTCATCCTGGTAATCTTGCCTCTTTCACTCCCGTCACCACCGACCGCCGCATCATTGTCGGCGACGGTTCTACACTCCCTATCACACATGTCGGGCACACTTCTTTTCCTTCTAATTCCATGCCTATTACTTTGTCTAACATACTTGTGTCACCTCATCTTATTAAGAACCTTGTTTCCGTTCGTCGTTTAACTCGTGAAAATCCTGTTACTGTTGAATTTGACGAGCTTGGGTTTTGTGTCAAGGACGCTCGAACCAGGATGGTACTTCACCGATGTGACAGCCTCGACGAGCTCTATCCGGTGCATTCGCCGTCCACCTCCACCACCGCACCGGTTGCTCTCTCCGCCGGCGTCGATCTATGGCACGCTCGTTTGGGTCATCCCAACCCCGTCACACTTCGTCATATTCTTAGGAGTTTCAGTTTCAGTTGCCATAAGATAGAGGATCACACCTGTCATGCCTGTCGTGTCGGCAAACATGTTCGCCTCCCGTTTAATAACTCCACCACCATAGCTTCTTTTCCTTTTCAGTTGATTCATAGCGATGTGTGGACCTCTCCGGTTCCTAGTAATTCGGGCTATTTATATTATCTGGTTATCCTTGATGATTATTCTCATTATGTGTGGACTTTTCCTTTGCGCAGAAAGTCGGATGCACTCTCCACTTTGACGGCTTTTTACTCCTATGTCAGCACGCAGTTTGGGCGTCCCATCCTTGCTCTTCAGACTGACAATGGAAAAGAGTTCGACAACCTTGCTTTCCGCACTTTTCTATCGCACCACGGCACAGTTTTTCGCCTCACATGCCCGTATACTTCCCAGCAGAACGGTCGAGCCAAACGCGTCCTTCGCACTCTGAACGACTGCGTTCGCACGCTCCTGTTCCATGCTAACGTGCCACCTCGTTTCTGGCCGGACGCACTCGCTACTGCTTCTCTTCTTCTTAACATTCGCCCTTGCCGCCCACGGTGGAACTATGCACCTCACCATCTTCTCTTCGGTACGCCCCCATCTTATGATGGCTTGCGTATTTTCGGGTGCCTTTGCTATCCTAGCACTGCCGACTCCGCTCCTCACAAACTCGCACCTCGTTCTGTCGCTTGCATCTTCATCGGCTACCCCTCCAACTCCAAGGGATATCGGTGCTACGATCCCGTCTCCCACCGTGTGTTCACTTCCCGGCACGTTTACTTTGATGAGCATGTGTTTCCGTTTCACCAGGTACCCCGGCTGTTCCTCCCGCCACCGGTGACGCGGGCTCCTCGACGCCTCTCCCAGGGCGCTCGCGCGCCTCTCTTGGCCCGCCCCCTGGCTTTGAGGCGTGCCCCCCGCATGCGGCGCCCCCTCCAGCCGTGGCGCCGGCGCCCCCGACGTTGGCGCCCGTTGTCCCCCCGGCGCCCCCGGCGCCCCCGGCGCCCGCGGCCCCCTCGGCGCCCCCGGCGCCCCGGGCCCCCTCGGCGCCCCCGGCGCCCCCGGCGCCTGTGGCCGGTCCGGTCACCCGCGCCCGTACGGGCGTTTTTCGCCCGAGCTCGCGCTACGCCTCGGATGACTACGTCCATGCGGCGTCCACCTCTGAGCCGTCGCCGTTGCCGTCCTCCGTTCGCGCCGCTCTTCGTGACCCGCTCTGGATGGCTGCGATGCAAGAGGAGTTTGACGCCCTGTTGCGCAACCGGACGTGGCAGCTTGTTCCCCGTCCCCGGCACGCCAACGTGATTACCGGGAAGTGGGTCTTTAAACACAAGCTCCGTCCTGATGGTACCCTTGATCGCTACAAAGCGCGCTGGGTCGTTCGTGGCTTCCGACAGCGTGCTGGCATCGACTTCACCGACACCTTCGCTCTGGTCGTCAAGCCCGGCACGATACGCACGGTTCTCCACCTTGCGGTCTCCCGTGCTTGGCCGGTGCACCAGATGGACGTCTCCAACGCCTTCCTCCATGGTCACCTCGAGGAGCAGGTCTTCTGCCAGCAGCCCACCGGGTTTGTTGACCCGGCGCTTCCCGACCACGTGTGCCTGCTTTCGCGGTCCTTGTACGGACTCAAGCAGGCTCCGCGCGCTTGGTACCAGCGCATCGCAGCGTTTCTCCACCAGCTTGGGTTCCGCTCTACCCGCTCGGACGCCTCGCTCTTCGTCTATCATCAGGGCTCTGACACGGCTTACTTGCTGCTCTATGTCGACGACATCATCCTGACGGCATGTACGGCTGGTCTCCTCAGTCAGCTCACGGCTCGTCTTCGCGCTGAGTTCGCCATCAAGGACTTGGGTCCTTTGCACTACTTCCTCGGTGTCGAGGTGGTGCGCCGTCCGGATGGCTTCTTCCTTCATCAGCGGAAGTACGCTCACGAGCTCCTGGAGCGCGCCAGCATGCTTAACTGCAAGCCCGCCGCTATGCCTGTTGATACGAAGGCCAAGCTTTCTGCCACGGATGGTTCTCCTGCTTCGGATGCTGCTTTCTATCGGTCTATCGTTGGTGCTCTCCAGTACCTCACTCTGACTCGGCCGGAGATCCAGTATGCCGTGCAGCAGGTGTGTCTTCATATGCATTCTCCTCGAGATGTTCACTGGGCTGCCGTCAAGCGGATTCTCCGCTATATCTGTGGCACTATGGATCTTGGCGTCACGCTTCACGCCTCCGCCGACACCGCCCTCACCGCCTATTCCGATGCAGACTGGGCGGGCTGCCCTGACACTCGTCGCTCCACTTCGGGCTATTGTGTCTACCTTGGACCCTCACTTATCTCGTGGTCGTCCAAGCGGCAGCCGACGGTCTCTCGTTCTAGTGCTGAGGCTGAGTATCGTGCGGTGGCCAACGCCGTCGCCGAGTGTTCGTGGCTTCGCCAGCTGCTTCAGGAGCTCTCTTGTCCTGTTGACCGTGCCACGGTGGTCTACTGCGACAACGTCTCGGCGGTCTACCTCTCCGCTAACCCGGTGCATCATCGACGGACCAAGCATATTGAGTTGGATATTCATTTTGTTCGGGAACAGGTGGCCCTTGGCCATATTCGTGTTTTACACGTCCCTACTTCCCAACAATTTGCCGATATCATGACCAAGGGCTTGCCTACGGCGTCATTTGAGGAGTTTCGGTCCAGTCTTTGCGTCAGCCGCGGTGCCGCTTCGACTGCGGGGGGGTGTTGAGTATATGTGTTATGTGCATATTGTGTATTGGGTCCGCCTCCTAGTTCCTTGTATAGTTGAGGTCCGTGGCCCACCTTTGTACATCATATATATGTGCCTATGCACGAAGAGCAATACGTCGTGCAATTCACATATTCTACACTACGGATGCAGCCCCACCCACTGCCGATAGGTGCTCGAAAGCCACGGCGATGTCCTTCCCAGAGGCATAATGCCATACACCACTTGGGATAAGCTTCTACATCTAACAGAACTACTACTACATCCTAATACTACTCTGTGCAGATGGGGGCGGTACCCCAGCCCGACTCTACGCCATCCAGCGCGAGTGCCGGAGACGGGAGAGGCCGGATCTGGAGGTTCTCGGTAGACTCTCAAAGCTACAGGAGAGAGGAAAGACCCACCTTTTTCCGTTGAGAAGATGGACGACGGCAACTGAGCGGTATGCTATTGCTAATTAATACCTTTACCGAGGCCAAGTGCTAGTCACAAAGGACAAAAGCAGAGATGCTGGACAAAAGCAGAGATTCTGCCCAAGAAAAAAAATCCATCAGCGGCAGCCCACAGCGCCACTGTCGCTTGCATGAGATGTTAGTCCCTCTGTCACTGCCGTCTCAACCTGTGTCTATATACAAAAAGTTCAGCGCAGAAGGAGCCAGCCTCAAGAAATTAGTTCGCTGTTCCTCAAAGCTTCAAGTCCCAAGGAGATTTTCACGGTGCGCTGCGCATCGAATTGGCAAGGCGAGCGGACATCAGCTAGTACTAGTACCACCTCTTACAACCGCAAATTCATCTACAGTCTGCATGAAGACCAAACCAAACCCAATCATCAAGTATTACTTTCAACTGGTACTCCTTCTCATCACGTGGAGGCTATAGGGCTATTTTCGTTCTTCAATTGCTATGCCCACACCGAAGCTACCAGGTGCTACTGTTTTAATTCTTTGCTTCATGTAAATTAAATTCTACCAAGGATTTTTCTTTGGTTTGCATTACTTTGTGTACACAGATTTATTGACTCATGGCATCCATGAAGTACACGGATCATCTGACGTCCAAGACAAGTGCTCACTACAAAAGCAACATAATACTGCGGGTATGGAGCTCACGCTAAACATCATCCTACAGCGGTGTGCGTCTGCACCGGTCTGCCCGGCGGACGTGTGTGCAATCCACCGTCCCCGTGGCCCGGCCTGAATCAATACGCTGGAGACTACATCAGTGTACGTCTGCATCAGGCTACCCAACGAACACGCGGACGATTCACCGCCCTACGACCCTGACCAGCGTCCACACCGTACCTCGCTAGTCGACCTCACCATCTTGTAGTCCGGTCCACAACGACACATTGGAAACTGTATCAGCATCCGTGCGCGGCGCTGCCAGCGGACACACATATGGCCTGCCATCCCCGCGGCCAAGTAGTTCACTAGCAAAAAAAGGTGATATTCGGAATCATGTCTTGCGCGACGTCGTCGGAGCACATGCCCGTCTCCATCCACGCTGGGTTGCCCAATGGATAGGCGCATTGGTCTGCCATCCCCACGGTCTGGTCTGCTTCAGTACATCGAGGAAACAGGAGAGTCGGCCATGAAGGAACCGTCCCTAGAGAAGCTAGGTGAGCTGGCCACCGTTGAGCCGGCAATTCAAAAGCCTGGAGAAAAGAAACAGAAAAAATGGCCCTGGAAGAGCCAGGAGAGCTGGATCAAGAGCGAATATCAAAGAATGGGAGGACATACGACGAGCATCGCAAAGATTATCAACTCGCCACATCGCCTCCGGCTTCAATAAATTCCAGCTTTCAGCTGTCAACTATACGCCGGTTTATGCCACATCCAAGTATAAAGAATCTCAAGCCGGCTCCTCGAGTCGACTTAAGACTCAGGGGCTACACAGACATGACTCGGCAGATTTGGCTGGTTTCAACAAATACAAGAACCCCGGGTCGTTGAAGGGAAGACAACCCGGTCCGGGGGACTGCTGCCTCATTGGCGAAAAATTAAAGGTTGCCAAAGAGGACTAGCTGCCACGATGCGCATTTCAAACATAGGTATCCTGCCTCATTGGCAAAAAATTAAAGGTTGCCAAAGAGGACTAGCTGCCACGATGCGCAGTTCAAACATAGGTATCCTGCCTTATTGGCAAAAAGTAAGGTTACCAAAGAAGACTAGTCGCCATGATGCACAGTCTAAACATGGGTATCCTACTCAATTTTGATCAATGAAATAAAGCTGGCATCTTTGGATAAGAGAGTTTGTCGTTTCGCCTCAAATTGTGTGTTGAGTCTTTATTCTTTGATCATTAGTTACTTGGGGGCTTCCAACTCATCGAGTTTAGCTATTAACATCCCTCTTAACTCGGCATATGCCATTAGATACTTGGTTATACCTGCCTGTTAGCCAGATGCTACTCCGAAAAGGTGACCAGGTGAACGCCTGATGAGTCAATCACAGAGGTGACCCTGAACTCATCAAAGTTAAAACATCGGTTAAGTCACGTGAGAGCCGGCTTTCAGAGAGCTAGGACAAACCAAAAGAGGCCAAAAAGCCTGCTTCAGAGAAGCGAATCAGACTCGAGCCTCGAAAGCCGGTCTTTATGTCGTGCCTCGAAAGCTGGCTTAATATTTAAGTTATTTTTTCTGTCATGTCATTTCTTTTATATATCTCTATCTATGCATTTTCTTTTCAGGTATCAATTTTCATACATACGACCCGGGTTATAAATAGAAACCGGGTCATAGAATTGACCGGGTCTTGGGACATTTAATTTGTGCTTTGTATTATAATACAACACTTCTAGATTTCTCAAACATATATTTGCCGGGTTGCACTACAATCACGGCCAAGTTTTCAATTAACATCAAAGTCTATATGACCAGGTTGAGCAAACTGGCATGATCAGAATATATTTTTTGTCAGATTGTCATCAGCTCAAAAGCTAACATACTCAATGCGCGAACGCATTGGCACATTACGGAGTTTTGCAACAACTATTACAAAGCCACAAATGGGCCATTTTCAACAAGTTTTTATCACAACAGGTTAAGCCGGTGAAATTTATGGCTGACAGCCGGTAGCTGGATTGTCCGGGTTGATGTGTTGCTTGATTTGTCTCAACATCAGTGGTCGCCGGCCTTTATTTGGTTAAGTTGCAATTCCAGTCAAGGATTCATATTAAATCAATATAACAAGTTTTTGAGGATGGTTTTTGGCACAAATATTTCAAAAGTGCATGATGGCATTGCTAGATAAAGCAACAAGTCCTACTCCTTCAACTCAGAAATTTCAGAGCTGGCCTGATTCAGCATTGCTTGTATACATACAAATGGGTTATATTATTCTCACACAGTCCTAAGTCGCTGCAGGCATGCGACCCGGCACTTGGGGGCTACAATGTTCAATTGCTTAAAGAGATCATAAGGTCCAAATCGGCCCATCACATACTGATGAGCCGGCCCTTGGTGGCTACACATGTGAAATGCAAAACATTCAGTTTATGATTGGAGACTCAGATGAACAACCCGAATTTCTCCAAAGTTGCAACATTTATATTTAAGCAAGTCTTAAGCTATCATTCCGTTCTACTCTTAAAGACTTGGGGGCTACACTGGCTGAAGTTTTATAAGTATAAGACAATTACAAGTTCCAGGTTGCTGCAGGCAAGACAACCCAACACTTGGGGGCTACACAGTCAAGATATTATTTCTATGCAAAGCACCAAGTCATCATGAACTGATAAACTCGGAGCTAGGGGGCTATAGGTAATATGGAGATAAAAAACAGAAGAACAACTTCAAGCTGTCAATTTTGAGCGAGTTGGGTCTCATTTTCTTGGTGGAGGCTTGCAAAGATCATCTCTTCTAAGTTATTCATAGAAGACCTAGAAGTATTGAAAGCCGGCTCAACATCAGACGGATTTCTTTTTTCCCAACATTTTTATCAAGCCGAAGCACTGGAAGCTGACTCAAAATGTCAGATGGGTTATTTTTCCAATATTTTCTACGTGGAACCAGCGTCAACAAGTTGATTCTGAAGCCGGCATGTTGATATGACAAGGACACCCGGATTTTTCGAGGAGTCGGTTCATTGAGTGAACCGGCAAGCTGAGCGCACCGGTCCTTTAACATATTAATTATTCTTATTTCAGGAGCTTAGCATGAATAAATTCAAGCTAACCTGGGGGCTAATGTCGGGGGAATTACCCGCGGCTAGACCCGGCATCCCAAGGCATAACCCGACAGGACCAAAGGGCCCATAACCGGGTCACGCGTGGCATTAAACGGGCCAGCTCTCTATGGGACTGGACCCTGTAAGGAACCTGGTAAGAGAAGCAAGACCCGGCCTGGGTAGACCCGGCTCAGAGAGGAGACCCGACCTGACTAGATCAGTTCTGAAGAAAAGACCTGGACTAGGATCCGACTTGTAATAGAAAATAGACTAGTTGTAGTCCTACTAGGACTCTACATGTAAGCCGGCCCCTTCAACTTATATAAGGAGGGGCAAGGCACCCCAAGAGGAAGGGGAAAGATAGACAGACAAGTTTGGAGACAAGATCAAAGTAGAAGCTCTCGAGACTAGAGGTAGCGAAATAGCACCTTTGTAATCGAGATCATCATCATCATCATCAATAGCAATCAAGCAGGATGTAGGCTTTTACCTCCACCATGAGGGGCCGAACCTGGGTAAAACTCGCATCTTTCGATTCCGATCAACCCTGTTCAAGCGATCACCTAGCAGCGATGGCCTCATGACTTAGTCATTTCATGAGGACATCTGCCGTGACAAAACCACGACATCCAGTTAATGTTATTCCCTACACTCTCTATGCAAAAATTTATGATGAAATTTCTCCACGCACCCTTGAGCCAACTGACGTGGTTATTAAGGTTGCAGATAAGACTGATAGAGTACCTTGTGGCATCATCAAGGATGTCAACATTATAATAGGCTCACCCATTTATCCTATTGGTATTTATGTGCTAATGATTTCAGAGGATAAAGATTGTCCTATTGTATTTGGAACCTCTTTTCTAAATGTTGTAGGGGCATATATCAAAAAGAAAACTATCTCTATGAAGTGGGTGAAGAGATGATTAAATTCCCATTTTCTTCTGTGATAAGAAAACTGTATCAAAGAGAAGCTCAAGATGAAGAAGAACTGAAATTAAATCAATTAGCTGAAACTCATCTTCAAACTCCAAATGACGAAGTTGAGAGGTCCCTGGTAAGGCCCGAGTCTCTAATTAAAGATGAAGAAAAGGAGGAAATTGAAATGATAATGGATGCCACTCTGAATAAAGTATATGAGGTCCTTGAAAGGAAAGGAGATGAGGAACTGCCTCCACCTATCGGTGTAGTGAACAGTGGGTGTTCATACCCCTGACTACACACAAACAGTTAAAACCTCTGATGACCCACAAGTATAGGGGATCAATCGTAGTCCTTTCGATAAGTAAGAGCGTTGGGCCCAACGAGGAGCAGAAGCAAATTACAAGTGGTTTTCAGCAAGGTATTCTCTACAAGTGCTGTAAACAGTAGTAACCGATAGTTTTGTAGCAAGTTGATTCGTAACAAGTAACAAGTGACAATAGTAACAAAGTGCAGCAAGGTGGCCCAATCCTTTTTATAGCAAAGGACAAGATGAAAAGTTCTCGTATAGTAAGCAAAGCATTCTCGAGGACACATGGGAATTCTTGTCTAGTCATGTTCATCATGTTTAGTTGATTTGCATTCACTACTTTGATAATTTGATATGTGGGTGTCCTACTTGTGAGATGCGTTGGGATTTTCCCCGAAGACGAGAGGAGATGCAGTACAGTAGAGATAAGTATTTCCCTCAGTGAGAACCAAGGTTATCTAACCAATAGGAGAATCATGCAAAGCCTCGTGAACAGCACCTGCACACGCAAAAGCAAATACTTGCACCCAACGCGAGCAAGAGGGTCGTCAATCCCCTTGAACTCGTTACTTGCAAGGATTAAATCTTGTAGTGGTAGATAGATAAATTGCAAAACAAAATAAAAGTAAATAAATTGCAGCAAGTATATTTTGGTTTTCTTTTTAAATTTAAAGTAGACCCGGGGGCCATAGTTTTCACTAGAGGCTTCTCTCATAGCATACGGTGGGTAGACAAATTACTGTTGGGCAATTGATAGAAAAGCGCATATTTATGATGATATTCAAGGCAATGATCATGTATATAGGCATCACATCCGAGACAAGTAGACCAATGATGTCTACTACACACATTATTCTTGTAGACTCATGTTGGGCCTCCAAGCGCAGAGTTTTGTAGGATAGTAGCAATTTTCCCTCAAGTGGATGACCTAAGGTTTATCAATCCGTGGGAGGCATAGGTTGAAGATGGTATCTCTCAAACAACCCTGCAACCAAATACAAGAAATCTCTTGTGTCCCCAACACACCCAATACAATGGTAAATTGTATAGGAGCACTAGTTCGGCGAAGAGATGGTGATAAAAGTGTAGTATGGATAGTAGATATATGTTTTTGTAATCTGAAAACATAAAAACAGCAAGGTAACGAAAAGTAAATGGGAATAAAAATGGTATTGCAATGCTTAGAAACAAGGCCTAGGGTTCATACTTTCACTAGTGCGATCTCCCAACATTGTTGACATAGTTGAATCATATGTAAATCCCTCACGTGCGACAAAGAGTTCACTCCAAAGTCACAAATAGCGGAGAACAAACGAAGAAATTGTTGTAGGGTACGAAACCACCTCAAAGTTATCCTTCCCGATCAATCTTATGAGCCATCCCCATTAATTGTCACGAACAGCCCTAGAGTTCGTACTAGAATAACACCTTAAGATACACATCAACCAAAACCCTAATGTCACCTAGGCACTCCAATGTCACCACGAGTACCCGCGGGTTTGATTATACGATATGCATCACACAATCTCAGATTCATCTATTCAAACCAACACAAAGAACTTCAAAGAGTGCCCCAATGTTTCTACCGGAAAGTCAAGACGAAAACGTGTGCCAACCCTTATGCATAAATCCCCAAGGTCACGGAACCCGCAAGTTGATCACCAAAACATACATCAAGTGACTCAAGTGAATATCCCATTGTCACCATAGATATCCATATGCAAGACATACATCAAGTGTTCTCAAATCCTTAAAGTCTCAATCCGATAAGAAAACTTCAAAGGGGAAACTCAATTCATCACAAGAAGATAGAGAGGGGAAAACTCCATATGATTCATCTATATCAACAAAGCTCACGATACATCAAGATCGTGCCATCTCAAGAACACGAGAGAGAGAGATCATACACATAGCTACTGGTACAAACCCTCAGCCCCGAGGGTGAACTACTCCCTCCTCGTCATGGAGACCGCCGGGATGATGAAGATGGCCTCCGGTGATGCCTTCCCCCCTTCGGCGGGGTGCCGGAAAAGGGTTGTAGATGGGATCTCTCTGGTACAGAGGCTTGCGGCGGCGTAAAAACTCATCTAGGTTAACTTTCGGGGGTTTCTGAATATATATGATTTTTCAGCGTTGGAATCACGCGAAACGGAGCCACGTGGGCCCCACGAGGTACCAGGGCGCGCCTGGGGGGGTGGCGCGCCCTGGTGCCTCGTGGGCACTGGGTGGCCCCCCTCCAGTGGGTCTTGGTGCCAATATTTTTTATTTGTCCAATAAAAAAATTCCAAAAAGTTTCAGCTCATTTGGAAAACATTCATTTCTGCACAAAAAACAACACCATGGTAGTTCTGCTGAAAACAGCGTCAGTCCGGGTTAGTTCTAATCAAATCATACCAAAACCATATAGAATTGTTATAAATATGGCATGAATACTTCATAAATTATAGATACGCTGGAGACGTATCAGCATCCCCAAGCTGAATTCCTACTCGTCCTCGAGTAGGTAAATGATAAAAGAAATAATTTATGAAGTGTGAATGCTAGCATAGTGCATAAGTTTGATCAATGATAATTTCAATCACTTTTCCTAGCATCATAACAGCAACTTTCTCTCATAAAAGTCATCATGATAAAGTAGCAATTAAAAACAGAAATTTTGATGTGGAATGCTACCTATCATAATCATCATATAATCTTTTCTTTTATAGCATGGATATTGGACTTGAATGATTCAAAGCAAGATCATTATTATAACAGCAATATTTATTATCATAAAACTTCTCATGAGCAAGTAACAATTCATCACAACAATGAAGTATAAGGCATAAACTTTCTTGGAAACTAACAAACTATTCTAGTCAACAATGCAATTGCAATTCATCATATTTTCAGGAAGGGTCTCATGTAGGAGCTTTTTAGCAAGTCCACATACTCAACCATCATTTAGTCTTCTATGATTGCTAACACTCACGACATATATATGGAGCAAAAGTTTCAGCCAGACACATAGAAAGATAGGGGCTTGTGATTTTGCCTCCCAACTTATTCACCTCAAGGGTGATGTCAACAATAATAACTCATGATCACTCATATCCAACTGGATATATGTGCCTAGATCTTTCCCCACCACATGATGCTTGCAAAAGAGAAAAATAAAAAGGAAATAGAGGAGAACACTATTGACTCTTGCATAAAAAATAAATACATAAAAGTAAATGCATAAAAGTAAAAGATAGGCCCTTCGCAGAGGGAAGCAGAGGTTGTCATGCGCTTTTTGCTGTTGGATGCACAAGCCCTTAATGCAAAGGAACTTCACGTTATATTGCCCCTTGTGATAGCAACCTTTATTATGTAGTCCGTCGCTTTTATTTCTTTACCATCACAAGTTCGTACAACGCTTATTTCCCTTACAATAAAAGATCATACATATTTAGAGGCAATTTTTATTGCTTTTTGCACCGATGACAACTTACTTGAAGGATCTTATTCAATCCATAGGTAGATATGGTGGACACTCGTGACATGAAACTGGGTTTAAGGGTTTTGGATGCACAAGTAGTATCTCTACTTGGTGCGGATTTTTGGCTAGCAAAGATATTGGGCAAGCACCACATGTTAGAGGATCTATAACAATATAACTTCTATGTGAATATGAACAAACATAATTCATTACGTTGTCTTCCTTGTCCAACGTCAACACTTTGACATAAAATACTTAATGGGGGCTCACAATCATAAAAGATGTGCAAGATAGTATATTTGCATGTGAATCTTCTCTTCCCTTATTAACTTTTTCAAGAATTGCATCATTGACTAATGCTATGCTTGTTAACATCCAATAAATTTTACCACTTATACTTTTCTTTATGTAATGTCATTACTTTCCATAAGATTAGCATATGATCTCTTTCATTATTTTCATTGCAAGGAATCACACTTATCATATCCAATGATCTATATCAAAGTTTTTATTATATCCCTCTAAAATATTCATCATCTTGGGACCAAATTCATATCTTGTGCAAATTACCATTACTATTATTAACTCTGAAAAAGATATAAGTGAAGCATGAGAATTAATGACAAACTACTCCAAAATATATAAGCGAAGATCAATGAGCAGTGAAACAATTAAGTAGCTATGTAAGGACTCTCTCTCATTTAAAAAGTTTCAGATCTTGATATTTTATTCAAACAGCAAGCAAAACAAAGACACAACCAAGTATAGCACACATTATGTGAACAAGTAAAAACTTGGGTTCAATCGAGACTAACCGATAGTTGATGAAGAAAAGTGATGGGATGCCTACCGGGGCATCCCCAAGCTTGAATGCTTGATACTTCTTGGAATATTAACTTGGGGAGCCTTGGGCATCCCCAAGCTTGAACTCTTGTGTCTCGTTAATTCTTCTCACATAGTAGTTTCCCTAAGTTTTAAAAACTTCATCCACACAAAACTTGACAATAACTTGTGAGATATGTTAGTATAAATCCATTCAAAACCTCGACATTATCTACTGTAGCAAATCACTAAAATTATAATTAAACATTGAATACTAAATGCCTCTGCATATTTAATACTCCTATCCTCAAATAGAATCATTAAACAAGCCAACATATGCAAACAATGCAAACATAACAGCAATCTGCCTAAACAGGACAGTCTATAAAGGATAATTAAGAATCCATACTTAGATAACTCAAAAAATTCTGAAAATTTACCACACTGGAAATAATTTATCAAAGTTGACTGTATCAAAATTTCAAGATTTTATCACATTCTGACATTTCTAGGCAATTTAATCAATAGCAGCAAACTTTCTGTTTTGAAACAGCAACTCATGAATTTGCAAAATAAGCATGGTAAAGGCTATACTTGACATTTTTATTGAAATAAAAGATAAAAAACATGATTATTGATAGCAGCAAACAAATATCAACAGAAGAAAATGACGCTCCAAGCAAAAATCATATTATGTGACGAATAAAAATATAGCTCCAAGTGAGGTTACCGATAATGTTGAAGACGAAAGAGGGGATGCCTTCCGGGGCATCCCCAACCTTAGTTGCTTGGGTCTTCCTTGAATATTACCTTGGGGTGCCTTGGGCATCCCCAAGCTTAGTTGCTTGGGTCTTCCTTGAATATTACCTTGGGGTGCCTTGGGCATCCCCAAGCTTAGGGTCTTGCCGCTCCTTATTCTCCTCATATCGACATCTCACCCAAAACTTGAGAACTTCAATCACACAAAACTTAACGGAACTTCGTGAGAACGGTTAGTATGATAAAGAATAAACCATCACTTAGGTACTGTCCAAGACAATATTAACAATTGTTCCCATATAATGCCTACTGTATTCTATCATTTCCACAATTTATATCTCATAATATAAGCTACGGAAACATTAAAACAAGCAAACTATGCATTGAAAACAGAATCTGTCAAAAACAGAACAGTCTGTAATGATCTGAGCAAATACCAAATTTCTGGAACTCTAAAAATTCTGAAAAATTAGGACAACGTCAAAAATTTGCATATCAATACTGTATAAAAATTTCAGAATTTTTTGACGCTCCAGTAAAATCTGGGAAATTAAACACTGGAGGCAAAAGTTTCTGTTTTTTTGCACAGAATTGAATCAACAAGTATCCACACTATCCTAAAGGTTTTACTTGGCACTTTATTGAAAGAAAACACATAAAACATGATTACTACAGTAGCTTAATCATGTGAACACACTAAAACAGAAAGGATACATATTGGGTTGCCTCCCAACAAGCGCTTTTCTTTAAAGCCTTTTAGCTAGGCATGATGATTTCAATGATGCTCGCATAAAAGTAAAGAATTGAAACACAAAGAGAGCATCATGAAGCATATGACTAGCACATTTAAGCCTAACCCACTTCCTATGCATAGGAATTTTGTGAGCAAATAGATTATGGGAGCAAGAATCAACTAGCATAGGAAGGCAAAACAAGCATGACTTCAAAACTTTCAACGCATAGAGAGGAAACTTGATATTATTAAAATATGTAGAAGCATATATTCCTATCTCAAAATAATTTTCAGTAGCATCATGAATAAATTCAACAATATATCCATCACACAAAGCATTCTTGTCATGATACATAAGCATAGAAATCTTACTACTCTCCACATAAGCAATTTTCTTCTCATTCATAATAGTGGGAGCAAACTCAACAAAATAACTATCATGAGATACTTGATTGGCATAATCCAATTGAAAATTTACATCATGATGACATGTTTCATATTTATCATTATTCCTTATAGCATACATGTCATCACCATAATCATCATAGATAGCAACTTTGTTGTCACAATCAATTGGGACCTCTTCCAAAATAGTGGATTCATCACTAAACAAGGTCATGACCTCACCAAATCCACTTTTATCATTACAATCATCATAAATAGGAGGCATGCCATCATCATAATAAATATTCTCATCAAAACTTGGGGGACTAAAAATATCATCTTCATCAAACATAGCATCCCCAAGCTTGTAGTTTTGCATATCATTAGCATCATGGATATTCAAAGAATTCATTCTAGAAACATTGCAATCATGCTCATCATTCATGGATTATGCCAAACATTTTATTAAACTATTCTTCTATCAATTGAGCGAAATTATTGGAATCCTTATTTTCAAGAAAGACATTATAAAGACGAATAATATGAGGCAACCTCAATTCTATTTTTTTGTAGTTTTCTTTTATAAACCAAACTAGTGATAAAACAAGAAACTAACAGATTCGATTGCAAGATCTAAATATATACCTCCAAGCACTCACCTCCCCGGCAATGGCGCCAGAAAAGAGCTTGATGTCTACTACACAACGTATTCTTGTAGACTCGTGTTGGGCCTCCAAGCGCAGAGTTTTGTAGGACAGTAGCAATTTTCCCTCAAGTGGATGACCTAAGGTTTATCAATCCATGGGAGGCGTAGGTTGAAGATGGTATCTCTCAAGCAACCCTGCAACCAAATACAAGAAATCTCTTGTGTCCCCAACACACCCAATACAATGGTAAATTGTATAGGAGCACTAGTTCGGCGAAGAGATGGTGATAAAAGTGTAGTATGGATAGTAGATATAGGTTTTTGTAATCTGAAAATATAAAAACAGCAAGGTAACGAAAAGTAAACGGGAATAAAAACGGTATTGCAATGCTTAGAAACAAGGCCTAGGGTTCATACTTTCACTAGTGCGATCTCCCAAAATTGTTGACATAGTTGAATCATATGTAAATCCCTCACGTGCGACAAAGAGTTCACTCCAAAGTCACAAATAGCGGAGAACAAACGATGAAATTGTTGTAGGGTACGAAACCACCTCAAAGTTATCCTTCCCGATCAACCTTATGAGCCATCCCCATTAATTGTCACGAACAGCCCTAGAGTTCGTACTAGAATAACACCTTAAGATACACATCAACCAAAACCCTAATGTCACCTAGGCACTCCAATGTCACCACGAGTACCCGCGGGTTTGATTATACGATATGCATCACACAATCTCAGATTCATCTATTCAAACCAACACAAAGAACTTCAAAGAGTGCCCCAAAGTTTCTACCGGAAAGTCAAGACGAAAACGTGTGCCAACCCTTATGCATAAATCCCCAAGGTCACGGAACCCGCAAGTTGATCACCAAAACATACATCAAGTGACTCAAGTGAATATCCCATTGTCACCACAGATATCCATTTGCAAGACATACATCAAGTGTTCTCAAATCCTTAAAGACTCAATCCGATAAGAAAACTTCAAAGGGGAAACTCAATTCATCAGAAGAAGATAGAGAGGGGAAAACTCCATATGATTCATCTATGTCAACAAAGCTCGCGATACATCAAGATCGTGCCATCTCAAGAACACGAGAGAGAGAGATCATACACATAGCTACTGGTACAAACCCTCAGCCCCGAGGGTGAACTACTCCCTCCTCGTCATGGAGACCGCCGGGATGATGAAGATGGCCTCCGGTGATGCCTTCCCCCCTCCGGCAGGGTGCCGAAAAAGGGTTGTAGATGGGATCTCTCTGGTACAGAGGCTTGCGGCGGCGTAAAAACTCTTCTAGGGTAACTTTTGAGGGTTTCTGAATATATATGATTTTTCAGCGTTGGAATCACGCGAAACGGAGCCATGTGGCCCCCACGAGGTACCAGGGCACGCCTGGGGGGGTGGCGTGCCCTAGTGCCTCGTGGGCACTGGGTGGCCCCCTCCAGTGGGTCTTGGTGCCAATATTTTTTATTTGTCCAATAAAAAATTTCCAAAAAGTTTCAGCTCATTTGGAAAACTTTCATTTCTGCACAAAAAACAACACCACGGTAGTTCTGCTGAAAACAGCGTCAGTCCGGGTTAGTTCTAATCAAATCATACCAAAACCATATAGAATTTTTATAAATATGGCATGAATACGTCATAAATTATAGATACGTTGGAGACGTATCAACCAACTCCTGCCTGCATCTACTACTATTACTCCACCCATCGACCGCTATCCAGCATGCATCTAGGGTATTAAGTTAATGAAAACAAAGTAACGCCTTAAGAAAGATGACATGTGTCGATACCAAAACCGGCAGATCTCGGGTAGGGGATCCGAACTGTGGGTCTAGGAATCAATGGGTAGCAGAGAATGTAGAGACGGTGATTTACCCAGGTTCGAGCCCTCTTGAAGAGGTAATACCCTACGTCCTGCTAGATTGTATTGATGTGATTGTATGAAGGTTACAGAGTTGATCTACCTCGAGATCGGATGGGCTAAACCCTAGGCAATGGATATGATGATCCTCTACGGACTAAGCCTTCATGTTTATATAGACACCAGAAGGTCCTAGGGTTACATATGGTCGGTTACCATCAGGGGATAAACATGCCAGTCACGCCAATTATTCCTTGGACGAGACGCCAAGTCTTCGGTGGTTTCCTTCTGATACACGGGGTCGCCCACAATCCGGCCTTCCATCGACGAGTAGAGAGCGGCCCACCAGGCCGGCCAACGAGAGATAGGCCGGCAGCCCGAGTACCCCCTAGTCCGGGACACCCTCAGTAGCCCCCGAACTAGTCTTCGAAGCCGAGGTAGACGCCGAACACCATCGGCTTTGTGGACCAGTTCCCTTCCTTCTGTGATATCGAGGACCGGCATGTATCTCCTCTGAGTCGAGTCTTTAAGTATTGCCTGGCCGCACACGCCCCGAAATACACTTCGGTTGCCGAGGGGTATCGATAAGTTAGCCCCGAAGGCCAGTCACCTCGGTATGAACAATACCCCCATCTGACAACTTTTTACCGAAGGGTCACCATGCGCCATGACCGCAAGTCGGTTTATGAGAAACTTGATTCGCGGTTCAAGGTGGTTTTTTCGCTGGCACGTCCCATCGACATGGAGATCGTGTCCTGTTTTCAAGGGATATGATCAATAATCCACCTCATTCCACGCGCGCATAATGGCACGGTTACATGGGGAAATGGCGAGGACTGCGGCGCAGTAAAAGGACCGTGGGTTTTACAGCCTTAAAAAGGGGTGCGATCTCCATCTCCTTTACACGCTCTCACTCCTGCCCTCGCCGCTACCTTCTCCATCTTCGAGCTCCAGCGCTCAGATCCACTTTCCTATCCAAGAACCTCTCCAGCCGCCAGTTTCAATCCAGCAATGGCGGGCTCCGGGTCCAAAGGCAAGTGGGAGGCGTCCATTGTCACTGAGAGGGCCATCTTGGAGCTGAAGGACGCGGGCTATCTCCCCGCCAACGTGGCCCGCCGTCCCCCAGAGGCTGGCCAGGTCGTCCCCATGCCACGGCAGGGCGAGAGGGTGGTATTCCTGCTCCACTTCATTCGAGGTCTGGGCTTTCCCCTCCATTCCTTCGTCAGGGGCCTTATGTTCTTCTACGGGCTTGATTTCCACGATATCGCGCCGAACTCCTTCCTCCACATCTCGGCCTTCATCATCATCTGCGAGGCCTTTCTTCGGATCCAGCCACACTTCGGCCTGTGGCTCAAGATCTTCAATATCAAGCCGAAGATCGTCGATGGTCAGCAGGCGGACTGTGGGGGTGCGATGGTCAGCAAGCTCCCCCGAGTGGAGTGGCTAGAGGGCACCTTCATTGAGACCATCAAGGTCTGGCAGAAGGAATGGTTCTACATCACCGAGCCAAGGAGAGCGGATTGGGGGGCGATTCCGGCCTTCCGATCCGGACCCCCTACGAGGCTGGTCTCATGGACCAAGAAAGGCCTCGACTGGGGGGTGAACAAGGAGTTGGCGCAGCTGCAGAGCCGGATCACCAAGATGATAGAGCAGGGCGTCGAGTTGCCCAACGTGATCTAGATCATGCTCGGCCGCCGAACCCTTCCATGCCAGGACATGGCCTCCCCCATGTGGGCCTACGAGCCCGAAGACCCGGCCACCGTGCGCCACTTCTTCCGCACCTCCCATGCTCAGCTGTGGAGGGCGCTGTTCAAGCCGCAGAAGGACTGGCTAGCCGAGGAGGAAGACATCGGACTCGACGCTGCAAATCCCCCACGAGAGGTATAACTAATTTTGTTCTTATACCCGAACTGTTCCCTTTTGATATGGTACTTAGCTTTTTACTTCCCATCCGCAGAACTGGCTGAAGAGGGCCGAGCAGATCAACAGTCCGGCGCCGCTGCCAGAGGGGCCCAGGACACCCCTACTGACGGCCATGTTGGCCGTGGAGCCATACGAGGCGCCGGAGAGGAAGGAGAAGAAGAAGGACTAGAAGAGGGAGGCCAGAGAGGGCCTCCGTTCCCGAGGACCCTCGGACACTAGATCCGGGGACACCCATGCTCCCTCCGCATGAGAGGAGGAGAAGGAGCAGGGGAAGGAGGGGGAGGAAGGTGACTCCTCCCGATCGAAGAAGAGGGCGGTGTCCGAGGATGCCGAGGAGGACCCGCTTCGTCCCTCCCCCAAGAGAACATGCAGTGCCAAGGTGGCCCTATCTGACAATAGTTTGGCTTCGGCCGAGGACTCCGAGGCCTCCGAAGAGGTCCCTCGGAGTGTCCCCAGGGCCAAGCCACATGCTCAAAGGTACGCGTTCTAATATCCACTAAAGCTCTTTGGTCGAACCGGGTTTGACATTGATCACATTCTCGTTTCTAACGTCGCAGCCCGATGCGCGACCTTCCCACCGACCGAGTTTCGGAGGGGGATTCTCCACCGGCTGCGCTGGCGGAGAGAGGGACAGAATCGTGCGCCTCACCTCCCCCAATCGTCGAGGAGGCCGAGGTGGTCCTATCGAGAAGGACCCCTCCCGCGCCGCACACAGGGGGAGGGGGCGACACCATCGTGGCCAAGGTAAATACCTCGGTCGCCGAAGACCAAAAGGGGAGGACCCCTCCGGCAGACGAAGAGGAGGAGCCCGGACGACCCGAGCTCTCTCCGAGGGCGGCTCCGGAATCGTCCAGGCGTCCGGAGTCGGACACTCCGGTCTTCGAGAGGGAGGAAGCCGAAGTGCGTCCACCACCCCCGCCCGCCCCAGAGCGAGCGTCGACTGGGTGGTCGGGCGAGATGGAGGATGCTTTAACCAGCTCCTCTATCGCTGAGGAGCACCGTGCCCTTATGGGCGCGGTGTTGCAAAGTCTTCGGTCCGTGGATAACGGACTGAAGGCGGCCTTTAATGGACTTCTCACAGGCTTCAAGGTGAGCCAAGTAATGTTTTCACTTAAAGAATTTCATTTGTATAAATGTATAGCCTCATACACAGTAGCCCCAGAGACTCTGGCTGGCTTGATCAAAGTCGGTCAGAGGATCAAATATGAATATCCCGGATACTAATATGCGTAAAGTGATGCGCAGGCATCGTCGTCGGCAGCAGCCATCAATGCCGAGGAGTTGGCCGAGCTGAATCGGAAGCTCAAAAGCTCCGAGGACGACCTCAGCCTGGTGAACAAGAGGTTCGACGAGGCGCAAGGTTAGTTACGACAGCCATTGCAATTTTGTTAAGTAAGGTTTAAAGTAGCATAAACGGAATCAGTGGATACGACTACAGCTGCCGCCGCAGAGGTCGAGAACCTCAAGGCCGCGCTTAGGACGGCTCAGCTAGAAGCGGCGGAGTAGAGGTCGGCAGCCGAACAAGCAGCTGCCGAACTGACTACGGTGAAAACCGCTAGTCAGAAGCACAAAGCCAGAGTGGCGGAAGTGCAACAAGAGCTCGCGGATGCCATCACAAAGTGTGAGGCTCTCGAGCAGAAGAATAAAGAGCAGGCCGCCGAACTAACCTCACTGGGGGCGGTGGCCAAGGAAGTGCGGACAGAGGCGCGCGGCTACCAGGAGGAACTCCGCCTAGTGAAGCTTATTGCGGATGGTAAGCCATATTTGCTGCAAAGTGTCTTTGGAGGTAACAGGTTTGCTTTGCTCATGCGGGTGTGGCATTCCGCAGGCACCTTTGTGGACCTCCCGAGGAGTGCGGCTGATGCGGTGAGGTTCTTCGCCGCCCAGGAGGTTCGGGCCGAACAAAGGCTGTTTTGGGAGCAATTTCAAGCGCCCGAACACCCTCCCCTCCTTAACAACCAGATGAAGCAGTTGATGGAGCTCCATCAGATGGCGGAGAATATGATGAAGGACCTCCGCGTCAAGCTGTGGCCTTCAGAGCCACTGCCGAGCAGCTATTTTGGGTTGGTGCAGAGGCTGTACAACGCCGTGCCCCGAATTGATGCTTGGAAGCGCTCCGCGTGCATTGAAGGAGCTCGGATGGCCTTCGGCAAGACCATGGTGCACTGGCCGAAGATCAAGCCAGCCGAGATGGCCACCGGACCTCCACCCCCTGCAAAGGAGCATAGGCGCCCCGAGCAATATTTTCCCATCGTGATGGATGGTGCTCGGGCAATAGAGGCCCAGTGCTTGAAAGATGTAATTTATGAGTAGATTTATTTTCCTTGTAGCCAAGGAGTTGAAACTTTTGTTTTATTGTAATGCAAGTTGTTGGCTGTGAATATACTGCCTGTTAATTTTGACTCTTGTGAGTCCGTTTTTAAACTGAAAGTTACCAGTCGTCCGCTTCAGCCCCCTTGCAAATACTGCATGGGGTGTTTTCTCGTAATACTTGAACCCTTAGCCGACGTCTCGGTGACCGGAGGCGGTTGTATGTATGGAAAACCAGGCAATCAGACTATGCGGTTTTAATGCTTTCACTTAGCCATAGGAGCTTGACTGCGAGGGCTGGTGACTAGCCCCCAGTGTTTGTGATATTCGGACGAGCCACGGTTGATACCATCATCACATGGTTTCTGTAACAGAGGACCCTTCGTTTAACACGGACTAACCTCCTATGATTTTTGGTTTGACATGAGTCATCGGATCGCCGACCAGTTCTCGCTTATTGGGACAGTTAGTTTTCGTCTTTCTCCACTGAGGTACTTAACCAGGCTAGCTAGAAGTACAATCGCAGTGGTTCTCCCTTTACCCTCTTAGCCGAACAGTGCGGAACGTAAGAGGGTAAACACAGGAGCCGGGCAACCCAACTATTAACCAAATACGCAATTCGGAACTGATTCATATAGTGCAATATCCGTGACGCCGAGCACATAAAATAAAAATAGGTGCCCGGATAAAGTTTGAGGCAAGATTTATGTTCGAGTCCCCGGTCTATTAGCCGGTTACTAAAAAAGGGACGTATCATAATAGTTTACTTTGGCCTAAAAAAGCGGAAAGGAATATCCAACGCGAATGACTGCACAATTACCAGAGAAAAATTGGTCTTTATTTCCTTTGAATATGTGACGTCCAACCGTACAATCCGGATTGCCGAAGTAACTTTAATAGATATTTTTGAAGAAATAAATACATTAGAGTAAAGGTTGACACAGGGCCTTCATGAGTGGTTTGACGTCCCTACTACGCCCTGCTGCATGTCTGCGCCTTTGCTCTTTAAGAAGCTTCCGTGTGAGCGGAGCTATCGACCGTATGTTCGGCGGAAGTAGTAATGTTCGGCAGATGATCCCTTGGGGAAGGGTTTTGAGAAGTCGCCGTGGTATATCAGTTTGATGCTGATCAGGCCCTAGATGGTGCCCGTTGTCGATGTTGATTCGAAGACATCTGTTGGCCATTGCTCGGTCGAACCGAGCACTTGGCCTTTGTTTCATGTGTCCCCACAATTGCCCATGGAATTTTGAGCGTGAAATTGTGCACTCGAGGTATGTATTTCGCGACTAAATGGGCCGTGCTGTGGGGCGCGTACCCCTATTTGGAGTGAGCATGGGAGTGCTCCGGGACCGAGGCTGCAGCTCGGGAGCGCTTGCGTGCGTCCAGTGTCTTGGTAGTAGACTGGGTTTGCAACGCCTCTTCGGCGGCTTGGACTTCGGTGGCTAGAGCCGCCGTGTGTTCCTCTGTTTGGAGCGAGCGCTCGGTATTACCGTTGATGGTAATAATGCCCTTTGGTCCTGGCATCTTGAGCTTTAGGTATGCATAGTGCGGGATGGCGTTAAAGCGGGCGAACGCAGTCCGGCCGAGGAGTGCGTGGTAGCGCTGCGGAAGGGGACAATATCGAAGATCAAGTCCTCGCTGCGGAAGTTATCGGGTGAGCCGAAGACAACTTCCAATGTCACGGATCCCGAGCAGCGTGCCTCAACACCTGGGATTACACCTTTAAAGGTGGTGTTGCTGGGTTTGATCCTTGACGGGTCGATCCCCATTTTCCTCACTGTATCTGAGTAAACCAGGTTGAGGCTGCTACCTCCGTCCATAAGGACTCTGGTGAGGTGAAATCCGTCCACTATGGGGTCGAGCACCGGATACGCCGTTCCTCCATGGCGTATACCGGTTGGATAGTCTCGACGGTCAAAAGTGATCGGGCAAGCCGACCACGGGTTGAATTTTGGGGCTACCGGCTCTAAGGCGTAGACATCCCGAAGTGCGCGTTTCCGCTCCTTCTTCGGTATATGCGTGACGTAGATCATGTTCACGGTTTTGACCTCTGGAGGGAACTGCTTTTGGCCTCTGTTGTTCGGCCCGCGAGGTTCGTCGTCATCCTCGCTGCAGGGGCCCTTGCCCTGTTCTTCAGCTGTGACCTCGCCGGCCTGTTTGATTACCCAACAGTTACGGTTGGTGTGGTTAGCGGGCTTGTCGGGGGTGCCGTGAATCTGGCAGGGCCTATCCAATATTCTATCCAGCGCAGACGGGCCGTCCCGGTTCCCTTTAGAGGATTTTTTCTGCGGTCCTGATTTCGAGCCGCTGAATCCGGCGTTTACTGCTGCATCATCGGCTTCACCGCCGTTGTTTGAGTGCCGGCGCTTATTGTTCCTATTGCGCCGGGGTTTCCCGTTCCCGTCCCGGGCCTCTGAAGTGCCGGGGTCTTCGGAGTGGTTGCTTCGACGAGCTAACCAGCTATCCTCACCCAAGCAAAAGCGGGTCATTAGGGAGGTAAGGGCCGACATTGTTCTCGGCTTGTCCTGGCCGAGCTGGCGGGCGAGCCACTCATCCCGAATACTGTGTTTGAATGCCGCAATCTCTTTGGCCTCCGAACATTCTGCGATCTAGTTCTTCTTGGTCAAGAACCAGTTCCAGAATTGCCAGGCTGACTCCCCGTGCTGCTGAATGACATGGCTCAGGTCATCGGCGTCCGGTGGCCGAACATAGGTGCCTTGAAAGTTAGCTCGGAATGCATCCTTGAGCTCTTCCCAGCTCCCGATGGAGTTTTCAGGTAGGCTGTTCAGCCAATGCCTTGCTGGTCCCTTGAGTTTCAACGGTAAGTACTTAATAGCGTGGAGATCATCTTCTCGGGCCATATGAATGTGGAGAAGAAAATCCTCAATCCACACGGCTGGGTTAGTTGTCCCATCGTAGGATTCTATATTGACGGGTTTGAACCCCTCGGGGAACTGATGCTGCATCACCTCATCAGTGAAACACATTGGGTGTGCGGCGCCCCTGGCCCGGGCCACATCACGCCGGAGATCGGTTATCATCCGGGCAAGGTGCTGCTCCCGAGGTCTGTCGTTCCTATCGTGCCAGACTTGGTATCCGTCCCGTCCGGCGGGTGCGTATCCTATGGATCCATAGATGGATCTTGACTGGATCCCTCTGGCGTTCAGGTCGTGGCGCAGATCATATTGGTCGTCCGGTTGAACCGGGTCTTTGCCTGCTCGGCGAGGAGGCACGGGTGGGTATTCGTCTTCCCCGGCCGCCCTATCTCGTCCTCGAGGGGGCGCGGGTGGGAGTTTGGTTTCCCCGGCCGCCCTATCCCGTCCTCGAGGGGGCATGGGTGGGAGTTCGGTTTCCACAGCCGGCCTATCCCGTCCTCGAGGGGGGCGGTCGGGCTGGTTTGCGTTAGTTCGTCTGGGAGGCATGGGCTCAAGGGCCTCATCCTCAAATTCTGGGAGTAGGCGCCACCGTGGGTAACTCTTGTATTGACCCTGACGTTGATCGTCAAGGCCTTCTTCGGCAGCTAAGACCATCGTCCATCTGTCATTGAGCGTATCATGTTCGGCTTTTAGCTGTTGTTGTTTCCTCTTCAAGTTACGAGCAGTGGCGATGAGTTGCCGCTTGAATTTCTCTTGCTCCAGGGGATCCTCTGGGATGATAAAGTCTTCGGGTCCAAGGCTATCTTCCTCTTCGGACAGAGGAAGGTAATTGCTGTCATCGGAATCCTCGAGGTCCTCGGGGTCACCCTGGTCCTTGTGCCCTTCAGGAGCGTCGAGGCGCTACTCGGGTGTATTGTCGCCGAGCACCCCCAAGTTGTCCGGAGTCTCGTTATCTTCGGTGCCGTTCGTGTCTGTGTGATTTTCCTTGCCCTTTCCTCGCCCTCTGGCTCGCCGTTGTCGGCGTCTGGGCAGTTCTTCGGCGGGATCGTCGCCGTCCTTTTTGGTCATGTCGCCGTCCTTCATGGGGGTGTCGACAATGTAAACGTCATAGGTGGAGGTGGCGGTCCACTTTCCGGTGTTGGAAGTGGCAAGGGAGGGAGCCGTGTAGGGCGGGACGACGCTATCCTTGTCCATGTCGTCAGCCTCCTCGGAGGCGAAGTCCAGCATGTCGGTTAAATCTTCGATAGTGGCTACCAAGTGGGTGGTGGGTGGGACGCAAAATTCCCCACGGCTGGCGTCCTGTCCGATCTGCTCCTGGTCCAAGGACGGGCCATCCACGATATTCATCCTCTGGATCCGATCTAACATCTCGCTTAAAAACGAGTGGTCAACCGGATTCACGTTCGGGCATCCGTCGGAGTTGAGCTCCGGCGCGCCAATACTGTGAATGTGTTCGGCCAAGCGTGACCCTTGGTTTTCTGGCGCTGGGGTTAGATCTGAACTCAAGGCTAGATCCGAACTGAGGCCCGGCCCAGGGACAGGGATGGGGAGGGAATCCGAGGTCAAGGCCTTGGGATTGGTAGGCTCCTCGGGTAAAGCCGAGAATCCAGTAAAGACCAGATCACCTCGAGCATCGGCGACGTACTCAAGGCTGCCGAACCTGATTTCCTGCTCAGGGGAGAAGCTACCGACCTGGTCAAGGTGACCGGTCGGATCGGCGTGCAGCATAATGCTACCGAAAGCGAAGAGCTTTCCGGGGACGAAGATGTCCCCACTGCAGATTCCATCGCTGATGAGAAGGCGAGCCATTGATCCTTGGTGACACACGGCGGAACTCTCAATGAAAGCACCAATGTTGGTACCAAAACCGGCAGATCTCGGGTAGGGGATCCGAACTGTGGGTCTAGGAATCAATGGGTACCAGAGAACGTAGAGACGGTGATTTACATAGGTTCGGGCCCTCTCGAAGAGGTAATACCCTACGTCCTGCTAGTTTGTATTGATGTGATTGTATGAAGGTTGCAGAGTTGATCTACCTCGAGATCGGATTGGCTAAACCCTAGGCAATGGATATGATGATCCTCTACAGACTAAGCCTTCTAGTTTATATAGACACCAAAAGGTCCTAGGGTTACATATGGTCGGTTACCATCAGGGGATAAACATGCCAGTCACGCCAATTATTCCTTGGAGGAGACGCCAAGTCTTCGGAGGTTTCCTTCTGATACACGCGGTCGCCCACAATCCGGCCTTCCATCGACGAGTAAAGAGGGGCCTACCAGTCCAGCCTACGAGAGATAGGCCAGCAGCCCGAGTACCCCCTAGTCCGGGACACCCTCAGTAGCCTCCGAACTAGTCTTCGAAGCCGAGGTAGACGCCGAACACCATCGGCTTTGTGGACCAGTTCCCTTCCTTTTGTGATATCGAGGACCGGCATGCATCTCCTCTGAGTCGAGTCTTTAATTGTTGCCTAGACGCACACGCCCCGAAATACACTTCGGTCGCCGAGGGGTATCGATAACTTAGCCCCGATGGCCAGTCACCTGGGTATGAACAGTACCCCCATCTGACAACTTTTTACCAAAGGGTCACCATGCGCCATGACCGCAAGTCGGTTTATGAGAAACTCGATTCGCGGTTCGAGGCGGTTTTTTCGCTGGCGCGTCCCATCGACATGGAGATCGTGTCCTGTTTTCAAGGGATATGATCAATAATCCACCTCATTCCACGCGCGCATAATGGCACGGTTACATGGGGAAATGGCGAGGACTGCGGCGCAGTAAAAGGACCGTGGGTTTTATAGCCCATAAAAGGGGAGCGATCTCCATCTCCTTTACACGCTCTCACTCCTGCCCTCGCCGCTGCCTTCTCCATCTTCGAGCTCCAGTGCCCAGATCCACTTTCCTCTCCAAGAACCTCACCGGCCGCCAGTTTCAATCCAGCAATGGCGGGCTCCGGGTCCAAAGGCAAGTGGGAGGCGTCCGTCGTCACTGAGAGCGCCATCTTGGAGCTGAAGGATGCGGGCTATCTCCCCGCCAACGTCGCCCACCGTGCCCAGAGGCTGGCCAGGTCGTCCCCACGCCGTGGCAGGGCGAGAGGGTGGTATTCCTGCCCCACTTCATTCGAGGTCTGGGCTTTCCCCTCAATCCATTCGTCAGGGGCCTTATGTTCTTCTACGGGCTTGATTTCCACGATCTCGCGCCGAACTCCTTCCTCCACATCTCGGCCTTCATCATCATCTGCGAGGCCTTTCTTCGGATCCGGCCACACTTCGGCCTGTGGCTGAAGATTTTCAATATCAAGCCGAGGATCGTAGATGGTCAGCAGGCAGACTGTGGGGGTGCGATGGTTAGCAAGCTCCCCCGAGTGGAGTGGCCAGAGGGCACCTTCTTCGAGACCGTCAAGGTCTGGCAGAAGGAATGGTTCTACATCACCGAGCCAAGGAGCGCGGATTGGGGGGCGATTTTGGAGTTCCGATCCGGACCACCTACGAGGCTGGTCTCATGGACCAAGAAAGGCCTCGATTGGGGGGTGAACAAGGAGGTGGCGCAGCTGCAGAGCCGGATCGCCAAGATGATAGAGCAGGGCGTCGAGATGCCCAACGTGATCCAGATCTTGCTCGGCCGCCGAATCCTTCCATGCCAGGATAGGGCCTCCCCCATGTGGGCCTACAAGCCCGAAGACCCGGCCACCGTGCACAACTTCTTCCGCACCTCCCATGATCAGCTGTGGAGGGCGTTGTTCAAGCCGCAGAAGGACTGGCCGGCCGAGGAGGAAGATATCGGACTCGACGCCGCAAATCCCCCACGAGAGGTATAACTAAATTTTTTCTTATACCCTAACTATTCCCTTTTGATAAGGTACTTAGCTTTTGACTTCCCATCCGCAGAACTGGTTGAAGAGGGCCGAGCGGATCGACAGTCCGGCGCCGCTGCCAGAGGGGCCTTGGACACCCCTACTGATGGCCATGTTGGCCGTGGAGCCATACGAGGCGCCGGAGAGGAAGGAGAAGAAGAAGGACCAGAAGAGGGAGGCCAGAGAGGGCCTCCGTTCCTGAGGACCCCTGGACATTAGATCTGGGGACACCCATGCTCCCTCCGCGTGAGAGGAGGAGAAGGAGCAGGGGGAGGAGGGGGAGGAAGGTGACTCCTCCCGATCGAAGAAGAGGGCGGTGTCCGAGGATGCCGAGGAGGAGCCGCTTCGTCCCTCCCCCAAGAGAACATGCAGGGTCAAGGTGGCCGTGTCCGACAACAGTTTGGCTTCGGCCGAGGACTTCGAGGCCTCCGAAGAGGTCCCTCGGAGGGTCCCCAGGGCCAAGCCACAGGCTCAAAGGTACGCGTTCTAATATCCACTTAAGCGTCTTTGGTTGAACCGGGTTTGACATTGATCACATTCTCGTTTCTAACGTCGCAGCCCGATGCGCGACCTTCCCACCGACCGAGTTTCGGAGGTGGATTCTCCACCGGCGGCGCTGGCGGAGAGCGGGACAGAATCGCGCGCCTCAGCTCCCCCAATCGTCGAGGAGGTCGAGGTAGTCCTATCGAGAAGGACCCCTCCCGCGCCGCACACAGGGGGAGGGGGCGACACCATTGTGGCCGAGGTAAATACCTCAGTCGCCGAAGACCAGGAGGGGAGGACCCCTCCGGCAGACGAAGAGGAGGAGCCCGGACGACCCGAGCTCTCTCCGAGGGAGGCTCCGGAATCGTCCAGGCGTCTAGAGTCTGACACTCCGGTCTTCGAGAGGGAAGAAGCCGAAGTGCGTCCACCACCCCCGCCCGCCCCAGAGTGGGCGTCGACTGGGTGGCCGGGCGAGATGGAGGATGCTTTAACCATCTCCTCTATCGCTGAGGAGCACCGTGCCCTTATGGGCGCGGTGTTGCAAAGTCTTCGGTCCGTGGAACACGGACTGAAGGAGGCCTTTAATGGCCTTCTCACAGGCTTCAAGGTGAGCCATGTAATGTTTTCCCTTAAAGAATTTCTTTTGTATAAATGTATAGCCTCATACACAGTAGCCCCCGAGACTCTGGCTGGCTAGATCAAAGCCGGTCAGAGTATCAAAGATGAATATCCCGGATACTAATATGCGTAGAGTGATGCGCAGGCGTCGTCGTCGGCAGCAGCCGTCAATGCCGAGGAGTTGACCGAGCTGAATCGGAAGCTCAAAAGCTCCGAGGACGATTTCAGCCTGGTGAAGAAGAGGTTCGACGAGGCGCAAGGTAAGTCCGAACTGCAGTATTTACGACAACCATTGCAATTTTGTTAAGTAAGGTTTAAAGTAGCCTAAATGCAATTAGTGGATATGACTACAGCGGCCGCCGCGGAGGTTGAGAACCTCAAGGCCGCGCTGAGGAAGGCTCAACTAGAAGCGGCGGAGCAGAGGTCGGCAGCCGAACAAGCAGCTGCCGAACTGACTACGGTGAAAACCGCTAGTCAGAAGCACGAAGCCAGAGTGGCGAAAGTGCAACAAGAGCTCGCGGATGCCCTCACGAAGTGTGAGGCTCTCGAGCAGAAGAATAAAGTGCAGGCTGCCGAACTAACCTCACTGGGGTCGGTGGCCAAGGAAGTGCGGACAGAGGCGTGCGGCTACCAGGAGGAACTCCGCCAAGTGAAGCTTATTGTGGATCGTAAGCCATATTTGCTGCAAAGTGTCTTTGGAGGTAACAGGTTCGCTTTGCTCACGCGGGTGTGGCGTTCCGCAGGCGCCTTTGTGGACCTCCCGAGGAGTGCGGCTGATGCGGCGAGGTTCTTCGCCGCCTAGGAGGGTCGGGCCGAACAAAGGCTGTTTTGGGAGCAATTTCAAGCGCCCGAACACCCTCCCCTCCTTAACAACCAGATGAAGCAGCTGATGGAGATGCATCGGATGGCGGAGCCCGTGATGAAGGACCTCTGCGTCAAGCTGTGGCCTTCAGAGCCGCTGCCGAGCAGCTATTATGGGTTGGTGCAGAGGCTGTATGACGCCGTGCCCCGAATTGATGCTTGGAAGCGCTCCGCATGCATTGAAGGAGCTCGGATGGCCTTCGGCAAGACCATGGTGCACTGGCCGAAGATCAAGCCAGCCGAGATGGCCATCGGACCTCCACCCCCTGCGAAGGAGCATAGGGGCCCCGAGCTATATTTTCCCATCGTGATGGATGGTGCTTGGGCAATAGAGGCCCAGTGCTCGAAAGATGTAATTTATGAGTAGATTTATTTTCCTTGTAGCCAAGGAGTTGAAACTTTTGTTTTATTGTAATGCAAGTTGTTGGCTGTGAATATAGTGCATGTTAATTTTGACTCCTGTGCGTCCGTTTTTAAACTGAAAGTTACCAGTCGTCCGCTTTAGCCCCCTTGCAGATACTGCATGGGGTGTTTTCTCGTAATACTTGAACCCTTAGCCGACGTCTCGGTGCCCGGAGGCGGTTGTATGTACGGAAAACCAGGCAATCAGACTATGCGGTTTTAATGCTTTCACTTAGCCATAGGAGCTTGACTGCGGGGGCTGGTGACTAGCCCCCAGTGTTTTTGATATTCGGACGAGTCGCGGTTGATACCATCATCACATGGTTTCTGTAACAGAGGGCCCTTCATTGAACACGGACTAACCTCCAACGATTTTTGGTTTGACACGAGTGATCGGATCGCCGACCAGTTCTCGCTTATTGGGACAGTCAGTTTTCGGCTTTCTCCACTGAGGTACTTAACCAGGCTAGCTAGAAGTACAATCGCAGTGTTTCTCCCTTTACCCTCTTAGCCGAACAGTGCAGAACGTAAGAGGGTAAACACAGGAGCCGGGCAACCCAACTATTGACCAAAGACGCAATTCGGAACTGATTCATATAGTGCAATATCCGTGACGCCGAGCACATAAAATAAAAATAGGTGCCCGGAGAAAGTTTGAGGCAAGATTTATGTTCGAGCCCCCGGTCTATTAGCTGGTTACTAAAAAAGGGACGTGTCTGTGTGATTTTCCTTGCCCTTTCCTCGCCCTCTGGCTCGCCCATGTCCAGCATGTCGGTTAAATCTTCATGGGGGCAGTTCTTCGGCAGGATTGTTGCCATCCTTTTTGGTCGTGTCGCCGTCCTTCATGGGTGTGTCGACCATGTAAATGTCATAGGTGGAGGTGGCGGTCCACTTTCCGGTGTTGGAACTGGCAAGGGAGGGAGCCGTGTAGGGCGGGACGTCGCTATCCTCGTCCATGTCGTCAGCCTCCTCGGAGGCGTAGTCCAGCATGTCGGTTAAATCTTCGACAGTGGCTACCAAGTGGGTGGTGGCTGGGACGCAAAATTCCCCGCGGCTGGCCTCTTGTCCGATCTGCTCCTGGTCCGAGGACGGGCCATCCGCGATATTCATCCTCTGGATCCGATCTAACATCTCGCTTAAAAACGAGAGGTCAACCGGATTCACGTTCGGGCATCCGTCGGAGTTGAGCTCCGGCGCGCCAATACTGTGAATGTGTTCGGCCAAGGGTGACCCTTGGTTTTCTGGCGCTGGGGTTGGATCTGAACTCAAGGCTAGATCCGAACTGAGGCCCGGCCCGAGGACAGGGACGGGGAGGGAATCTGAGGTCAAGGCCTTGGGATTGGTAGGCTCCTCGGGTAAAGTCGGGAATCCAGTAAAGACCAGATCGCCTCGAGCATCGGCGACGTACTCAAGGCCGCCGAACCTGATTTCCTGCTCAGGGGAGAAGCTACCGACCTGGTCAAGGTGACCGGTCGGATCGGCGTGCAGCACAATGCTACCGAACGCGAAGAGCTGTCCAGGGATGAAGATGTCCCCGCTGCGGATTCCATCGCTGATGAGAAGGCGAGCCATTGATCCTTGGTGACCCACGGCGGAACTCTCAATGAAAGCACCAATGTCGGTACCAAAACTGGCAGATCTCGGGTAGGGGATCCGAACTGTGGGTGTAGGAATCAATGGGTAGCAGAGAACGTAGAGACGGTGATTTACCCAGGTTCGGGCCCTCTCGAAGAGGTAATACCCTACGTCCTGCTAGATTGTATTGATGTGATTGTATGAAGGTTACAGAGTTGATCTACCTCGAGATCGGATGGGCTAATCCCTAGGCAATGGATATGATGATCCTCTACGGACTAAGCCTTCTGGTTTATATAGACACCAAAAGGTCCTAGGGTTACATATGGTCGGTTACCATCAGGGGATAAACATGCCAGTCACGCCAATTATTCATTATAGGAGACGCCAAGTCTTTGGAGGTTTCCTTCTGATACACGGGGTCGCCCACAATCCGGCCTTCCATCGACGAGTAGAGAGCGGCCCACTAGTCCGGCCTACGAGAGATAGGCCGGCAGCCCGAGTACCCCCTAGTCCGGGACAACCTCAACATGATGTAGACAAAGTAAACCCAATCAATATGAATAAACCCCGTCATTTTATCCTCAATGGCAACAATACAAATACGTGTCTTGTCCCCTACTTTGTCACTAGGATATATTGCACCGCAAGATTGAACCCATTACAAAGGACCTCTCCCACTGAAGATAAATCAATCTAGTTGGCCAAACCAAATGGATAGATCCAAGAGAAATACAAAGCTATACCAATCACGCATAATAAAGTTCAGAAAAGACTCAATTACTTCTCATGAATATTCAGATCATAAACCCACAATTCATCGGATCCCAACAAACACATCGCAAAAGAAGATTACATTGAATTGAACTCCAAGAAGATCGAGGAGAACATTGTATTGAAGATTAAAGAGAGAGAAAAGGCCATCTAGCTACTAGCTATGGACCCGTAGGTCTGTGGTGAAATACTCACGCATCATTAGTAGGGCAGCAAGGTTGATGTAGAAGCCCTCCGTGATCGATTCCTCCTCCGGCAGAGTACGAGAAAAGGCCTTCAGATGGGATCGCAGAAGAACAAAAGCTTGTTGCGGCAGAAAAGTTATTTGGGGTGGCTCTCTGTTGGTTTCCCAATATTTGAGAATTTATAGAAGTGGAATTAGGTCAGACGGAGCCACGTGGGGCCCACAAGTTAACAGGGCGCGCCCTGTTGCCTTGCCGTCTCCTTGTTTGCCATCTGCTCTCCCCCAAAGCTTCTAGGGTCTCTTTTATCCAGAAAAAAATCATCAAAAAGTTTCGTAGTGTTTGGACTCCGTTTGGTACTGATTTTCTAGAAAACCAAAAACAAGCAGAAAGCAGGAGCTGGCACTAGGCACTGGGTTAATAGGTTAGTCCCAAAAAAAATGATATAAAATAGCATATAAATGCATATAAACATATCCAAGATTGATAATATAATAGCATGGAACAATAAAAAATTATAGATACGTTGGAGACGTATCAGCATCCCCAAGCTTAATTCCTGCTCGTCCTCGAGTAGGTAAATGATAAAAACAGAATTTTTGATGTGGAATGCTACCTAACATGTTTATCATGTAATCTCTTTATGGTATAAATATTGAGAAGCGATGAATTAACAACATCAACATCATAATATCCATGAATATAAGAAGCATAATCATTAAACTTTCAAAATATACGATCCTTAACGAATGTTATTCCCCACTCATTTTATCATGTTAGCATGGCATGACTCCGCCTTCACTGCATAAATATAAATCATGAGCACCCCGGTGTTAAACCAGGCAATTGGATCGTACTTCTAACGCGCTTCAGCATTTTCAACTTCACGCAATACATGAGCGCGAGCCATGGACATGGCACTAGGTGAAATAGAATGCGGTGATAGGGATCAATAGGAGAAGTCAAAAAGGAAGAAAGTCTCACATCAACTATGCGGATCAGCAGACTATGGAGATGTCCATCAATCGATATCAATGTGAGGAGTAGGGATTGCCATGCAACGGATGCACTAAGAGCTATAAGTGTATGAAAGCTCAACTGAAACTAAGTGGGTGTGCATCCAACTTGCTTGCTCATGAAGACCTCGGGCATTTGAGGAAGCCCATCATCGGGATATACAAGCCAAGTTCTATAACGAAAAATTCCCACTAGTATATGAAAGTGACAAAATAGGAGATTCTCTATATGAAGAATATGGTGCTACTCTGAAGCACAAGTGTGGAAAAGGATAGTAACATTGGGGGGCTTCTATTCCTCGCGTTCAGCGAGTCCAGCCATCCGACTCGCTGAAGCGAGCGAACATATGGGCCAGCCCACGTGCGCGGGAAGCTCCTGCCTGTTTCCTGTTTCTTTTTTTTCACGTTTTTTTTCGTTTTCTGCTTTCTTTTTTTTACTTTTGTTTATACTTTAAAATATTGTGTGTATATATATATATATATATATATATATATATATTAAAAAAACACTCTCCCAAAATCACATTTTTAAAAATGTTGAATAAGTATTTGAAAAATGTTTATATAAGTATTAAAAAATGTTGAACAAGATTTGAAAAATGTTGAACAAGTATTTGAAAATATTGAATAAGTATTAAAAATGTTGAACAAGTATTTAAAAAATGTTGAACGAGTATATGAAAAATGTTGAACGAATATATGAAAAATGTTGAACAAGTATTTAAAAATGTTGAAGTATTAAAAAATGTTGAACGAGTATTTGAAAAATGTTGAACAAGTATTTGAAAAATGTATAAGTATTAAAATGTTGAAAAAGTATTCGAAAAATGTTGAATAAGCAATTGGACAATGTTGAACGTGTATACAAAAAATGTTGATCACTTATTAAAAAAATGTTTTTGACATATAAAAAAATGTAGAATGAAAACAAAGAAACAAAAGAAAACCAAAAAATGAAAACCGAAAAAGAAACAAATTAAAACCCAAAAAAATGGAAAAAAACCAAAGAATAAAAAAATGAAAACAAAACAAAAACCGGAGAAGAAAAAAGAAAAAAAGTAAAAGAAAACGAAAAAAAAGCATTGAAAAACGAAGAATCAATAAAAAAATGGAGAAAACCGAATTATAATGAGAAAAAAAGAAAACCGAAGAAAAAAAGAAAAACGGAGAAATAGAAAAAACTCCGGTGTTTTACCTCAAGTAGGGCACGCCTCCTAGGTGAACACCAAGTCAAAAGTAGCGTAGTGGCTAGCGGCTCTTGGCTCGAACGAAACAACCACGGTTCGAAACCCCTGGGGGGGCGCCCCTTTTCTTCCTGTTTTTTGAATTGGAGCACGATAAATGGGCCGGCCTGACACTATTCACGACGACGCGAGAGATCACTATAGACTCGCTTAATGCGATAAATAGCGCTCGCGAGTAACATTGCCCCTTCTCTCTTTTTCTCTCATTTTTTTATGGGCTCTTTTTGGCCTCTTTTTTCCTTTTTTTAATTTTTCATCCGGAGTCTCATCCCGAATTGTGGGGGAATCACTGTCTCCATCATCCTTTCCTCACCGAGACAATGCTCAAATAATGATGATCATCACACTTTTATTTACTTACAACTCGATAAAAACTATACATAATGACTCTATATGAATGCCTCTGGCAGTGTACCAGGATGTGCAATGATCTAGCGTGGCATGTATGAAAAATGATGAATGGTGGATGAGCCACAAATACTATGTCAGCTATATGATCATGCAAGGCAATATGACAATGAACACAAGTCATATGACGGAACGGTGGAAGTTGCATGGCAATATATCTCGGAATGGCTATGGAAATGCCATAATAGGTAGGTATGGTGGCTGTTTTGAGGAAGATATAAGGAGGCTTATGTGTGATAGAGTGTATCATATCACGAGGTTTGGATGCATCGGCCAAGTTTGCACCAACTCTCGAGGTGAGATCGGGCAATGCACGGTACCGAAGAGGCTAGCAAATTGCGGAAGGGTGAGAGTGCGTATAATCCATGGACTCACATTTGTCATAAAGAACTCACATACTTATTGCAAAGCCTATTAGCACTTGAAGCAAAGTACTACTCGCATGCCCCTAGGGAGGAGGTTGGTAGGAGTTAACCATCGCGCACCCCTGATTATAACAGCACTCAAGGATTTCATTTCAGACCTAAGAATGCTCGGACCTCCCCACCATGCCATGACCAACACTTAGATGAGAAGTTAATAACAAGCTTTAATACCGATATTTCTACTAACCAATGATCATGAACCAATATCCTTTCATATTATGAAATCAATATCATTAAACCACATGTTTCATATTTAGTGATCTACATGAAAGTTTTTATTATATCCCTCTTGAATACCTATCCTTTATGGACTAGTCTTATAACCCATGCAAATTGCCATTACTATTTATTAGACTCTCAAAAAGATTTAAGTGAAGCATGAGAGTGCAACTATTTCTTTAAAATATAACCACCGCCGTGCTCTAAAAAACATAAGTGAAGCACTAGAGCAACGGGCCTAGCTCAAAAGATATAAGTGAAGCACATAGAGTATTCTAACAAATCACGAATAAATGCGTGTCCCTCTCAAAAGGTGTGCCCAGCAAAAGATTATTGTGGCAAACTAAAAAGCAAACGAAGAAAAGAAAACTACGGCACAAGACGCTCCAAGTAAAACTCATATCATGTGATGAATAAAAATATAGCTCCAAGTAAGTTACCAATAGATTGTAGACGAAAGAGGGGATGCCATTCAGGGCATCCCCAAGCTTAGACGCTTGGGTCTTCCTTGAATATTACCTTGGGGTTCCTCGGGTATCCCCAAGCTTAGGGTCTTGCCGCTCCTTATTCCTTCATCCATCGTGATCTCACCCAAAACTTGAAAACTTCAGCACACAAAACTCAACAGAAACTTCGTGAGATCCGTTAGTACAATAAATCAATCATCCACTTTAGGTACTGTTATAAACTCATTCATAATTGTTCTTGCATAATACCTACTATATTATAACTCTTCCATGACTTATACCCCCCGATATAATCCATAGTTTCATTAAAACAAGCACACTATGCAATAAAAACAGAATCTGTCTAAAACAGAACAGTACGTAATGACAGAATATTATCTATACTTCTGTAGGTCCAAAAATTCTTAAAATATAGATAAACGTGAAACATTTGTATGCCAATACTGTGTAAAAACTCCAGATTTTTCTAACATTCCAGTACAGAACTAAAAATCAAATACTGGGCGCAAAACTTTCTATTTTCTAACAGCATCAATTATACTATCATCCAAATCATCCCAAAGGCATTACTTGGCACAAACACTAACTAAAACATAAAAACACAATCATAGCAGTAGCTAAAATTGTGTGACACAAGAAAAATAAAAATTACAATAAAGATAAATATTGGGTTGCCTCCAAACAAGCGCTATTGTTTTATGCCCCTAGCTAGGCATAATGCATTGTTTCAAGTATTATCATCCTTCAAATTAATTCCATAGGTGGCCCTCATAATGGATTCGTATGGTGGTTTAATTCTCTTCCTAGGGAAGTGTTCCATCCCTTTCTTTAATGGGAATTCGAACCTTATATTACCTTCTTTCATATCAATAATAGCACCAATGGTTCGTAGGAAAGGCCTACAGAGTATTATAGGACAAGATGGATTGCAATCAATATCAAGCACAATGAAATCAACGGGTACATAATTTCTATTAGCAAGAATAATCACATCATTTATTCTACCAAAAGGTTTCTTAATAGTTGAATCCGCTAAGTGCAAGTTAAGGGAACATTCATCCATATCGGTGAGGCCTAGCACATCACACAAAGATTTGGGTATAGTGGAAACGCTAGCACCTAGATCACATAAAACAATACATTAATAATATTAAATTTTAATTTTAATAGTAGGTTCCCATTCATCATGCAATTTTCTAGGTATTGAAACCTCCAACTCTAGCTTTTCTTCATGAGCTTTTATCATAGCTTCTACAATGTGTTTAGTAAAAGCTTTATTTTGTTCATAAGCATTGGGTGAATTTATCATGGAGTGCAACAAGGAAATACATTCAATTAAAGAGCAACTATCATAATTAAAGTCTTTGTAATACAAAGTAGTGGGCACATCACTATTTAAATTCTTGACCTCTCCAGATCCACTTTTATCATTTTGTTCATTAAGATCATCACCCTCCGAACAATTGGGACGCCTTCTAGCTAAAGTTGACTCATCTCCAGTCATTTTTTCATCAAGTTTTATATTACTAAATAAAGATTCAATAGGTGAGACACCAATAATTTTAATATCTTCGTCTTCACCTGAATGTGATTCTGGTTTAGTAGCCATCTTATTTACTAGCGTGGTTTGTTTATCCGAAATCTTTCCAAACAAGTTTTCGGTACAAGCAAGTTGAGACTGAAGATTGGCCACTTCTTGATTAACCTCATCAAGTTGTTTATTAATGGTATCTAATAAGATAGAATGTTCTTTAAGCTCCTCGGAAAAGAATTTGTTATGCTCATATTGTGAAAACATGAAATTCTTAGTAGCATTTTCAATCTCAGCCAACCTTTCATGAAAAGAACTTACATGAAATTTCTCTTGAGACATAGCGACAAAGCAAGCAAACGAGCAAACAAAAATATTTTTGTGTTTTTATATTTTTATGAGAAGTGGGGGAGATGAAAACGAGAGGCAAAGGTAAATAAAAAGTAGAGCAAGTAGATGATAGTTTGTGTGAAGGTACTTGATAGGTTTTGATGATGTGTCCCCGGCAACGGCGCTAGAAATTCTTCCTGCTACTTGTGAGCTGCGTTGGGATTTTCCCCGAACTACAGAGGAGATGCAGTACCGTAGAGATAATTATTTCCCTCAGTGAGAACCATGGTTATCGAACCAATAGGAGAATCACACAAAGCTTCGTGAACAGCACCTGCACACACAAAAGCAAATACTTGCACCCAACGTGGGCAAGATGGTTATCAATCCCCTTGAACTCGTTACTTGCAAGGATTAAATCTTGTAGTGATAGATAGATAAACTGCAAAACAAAATAAAAGTAAATAAATTGCAGCAAGTATATTTTGGTTTTCTTTTTATATTTAAAGTAGACCCGGGGGCCATAGTTTTCACTAGAGGCTTCTCTCTCGAACACATAGCATACGGTGGGTAGACAAATTACTGTTGGGCAATTGATAGAAAAGCGCATAGTTATGACGATATTCAAGGCAATTACATGTATATAGGCATCACGTCCGAGACAAGTAGACCGACTCCTACCTGCATCTACTACTATTACTCCACCCATCGACCGCTATCCAGCATGCATCTAGGGTATTAAGTTAATGAAAACAAAGTAACGCCTTTAGCAAGATGACATGATGTAGACAAAGTAAACCCAATCAATATGAATAAACCCCACCATTTTACCCTCAATGGTAACAATACAAATACGTGTCTTGTCCCCTACTCTGTCACTGGGATATATTGCACCGCAAGACTGAACCCATTACAAAGCACCTCTCCCACTGAAGATAAATCAATCTAGTTGGCCAAACCAAACAGATAGATTGGAGAGAAATACAAAGCTATAACAATCATGCATAATAAAGTTCAGAAAAGACTCAATTACTTCTCATGAATATTCAGATCATAAACCCACAATTCATCGCATCCCAACAAACACACCGCAAAAGAAGATTACATTGAATAGAACTCCAAGAAGATCGAGGAGAACATTGTATTGAAGATCAAAGAGAGAGAAAAAGCCATATAGCTACTAGCTATGGACCGTAGGTCTGCGGTGAACTACTCACGCATCATCGGTAGGGTAGCAAGGTTGATGTAGAAGCCCTTCGTGATCGATTCCCCCTTCGGCAAAGTACCGGAAAAGGCCTCCAGATGGGATCACGGAAGAACAGAAGCTTGCGGCGGCGAAAAAGTTATTTGGGGTGGCTCTCTGTTGGTTTCCCAATATTTGAGAATTTATAGAAGTGGAATTAGGTCAGACGGAGCCACGTGGGGCCCACAAGGTAATAGGGCGCACCTGCCGCCCCAGGGCACGCCCTGTTGCCTTGCCGTCTCCTCGTTTGCCATCTGGTCTCCTCCCAAAGCTTCTAGGGTCTCTTTTGTCCAAAAAAATCATCAAAAAGTTTCGTAGCGTTTGGACTCCGTTTGGTACTGTTTTTCTAGAAAACGAAAAACAAGCAGAAAACAACAACTGGCACTAGGCACCAGGTTAATAGGTTAGTCCCAAAAAATGATATAAAATAGCATATAAATGCATATAAAACATCCAAGATCGATAATATAATAGCATGGAACAATCAAAAATTATAGATACGTTGGAGACGTATTAGGGTGGACCGGCGCTAGGGTGCTGTTCTTACTTGAACAAGCAACCCTCTTATGATTACCCCCTCTCGCAAGCATCCGCAACTACGAAAGAAGAATTAAGATAAATCTAACCATAGCAGTAAACATATGGATCCAAATCAGCCCCTTACGGTATAATGCATAAACTAGGATTTAAGTTTCTGTCACTCTCGCAACCCATCATCTACTTATTACTCCCCAATGCCTTCCCCTAGGCCAAAGTATGGTGAAGTGTCATGTAGTCGACGTTCACATGACACCACTAGAGGAATAACAACATACATATCATCAAAATATTGAACGAATACCAACTTCACATGATTACTTATAACAAGACTTCTCCCATGTCCTCAAGAACAAAAGTAACTACTCACAAATCATGTTCATGTTCAAGATCAGAGGGGTATTGAATATGCTTAAGGATCCGAACATTTAATCTTCCACCAAATAAACCAACTAGCATCAACTACGAGATGTAATCAACACTTCTAGCAACCCACAGGTACCAATCTAAGGTTTTGAGACAAAGATCGAATACAAGAGATGAACTAGGGTTTGAGATGAGATGGTGTTGGTGAAGATGTTGATGAAGATTGGTCCTCCCATGATGAGAGGAACATTGCTGATGTCGATGGCTCCGATTTCCCCCTCCCGAAGGGAAGTATCCCCGGCGGAATCGCTCCCCTAGAGAGCAAAAGTGCTCATGTCCAGGTTCCACCTCGAGACGGCGACGCTCGTCCCAAAAGTCTTCTTCTGATTTTTTCTAGGGAAAATGGCTTCATATAGGAGAAGATGGGCCCCGGAGGCCTGCTGGTAGAGCCACGAGCTCTCGTGGTGCGCCCTAGGGGGGGCGCCACTTGAGCTCATGACTTACTGGTGGGCCCCCTCCCGAAGGTTCTTCTCCCAATATTTTTTGTTAATTCCAAAATAATTCTCCGTAAGTTTTTAGGTCATCTGGAGCTCTGGAAAATATCTATCTCTGTTGTAGCCTTTTCAGGTCCAGAATTCCAGCTGCCGGCAATCCCCCTCTTCATGTGAAGCTTGCAAAATAAGAGAGAAAAGGCATTAGGATTGCTTCATGAAGTGAAATAAAGACCAAAAACATTATAAATAGTAGTAGGAAAACATGATGCAAAATGGACGTATCAACTCCCCCAAGCTTAGACCTCGCTTGTCCTTAAGTGAATACCGAACTAGATAATCATGACCACATGTTTATGGGGAGAGTTGTCGATAAAAACAGAATACGAACATGGTAGCATCATGATCATTATAATAGCAGCCAGAAATTATCATAAAACTTCTCATGAACAAGTTCATCCACAATATTTAAAGTATGAGAGATAAAATTTATTGACAACTAGCAAACTGTGTTTTCAGTCATAGAAGCAATCACAATTCATCATATTTTTGGGAAGAGTCTATATAAGAGCCCTTTGGTCTAGCATGTTCCACATACTCAACCATCATATAGTCTTCCATGATTGCTAACACTCAAGGCATATTTTTGTAGCAAATGTTTCAGTCGGACACAAAGGAAGATGGGGCTTTACTGTTTTCACCTCCGAACTTATTTACCATGAGGATAATGTCAACAATAATAACTCATGATTACCTACATTCAACTGGATATATGTGTCTGGATCTTTCCCTACCACATGATGCTTGCAAAGTGGATAATAAATAAGAATGAAACAAGGATGAGCATCATTGACTCTTGCATAAAAGTGAAAACTAAAAAGTAAAAGACAGGCCCTTCGTAGTGGTAAGCAAAGGTTGTCATGCGCTTTTTATGTGGGATGCACAAACTCTTAATGGAAAGGAACGTCACATTATATTGCCCCTTGTGATAGCAACCTTTATTATGCAGTCCATTGCTTTTATTTCTTTGCCATCACAAGATCGTACAAAGCTTATTTTCCCTTACAATAAAAGATCATACATATTTAGGAGCAATTCTTATTGCTTTGCACCGATGACAACTTACTTGAAGGATCTTACTCAATCCATAGGTAGGTATGGTGGACTCTCATGACAAGAAACTTGGCTCAAGGGTTTTGGATGCACAAGTAGTATTTCTACTTAGTGCAAAATTTTGGCTAGCAAAAGATTATGAGCAAGCACCACGTGTTAGAGGATCCATGATTGTGACACCATGTTTTCGCTCCATATTTTTTTTCCTTCGCTGGATTTGACTCCCGTCTTTTTTTGATGTTCTTGGATTTTCTCTCGCTCTTGGGTATATGAAGATGGTCAGTTAGCCTTGCCGTTCTTATCAGACCAGAGATTCTCTCCGATTCAACCTTGCCACCCAAAACATTTCTCAGGACTTTGCCACCGAAACCCTACCCTCCGATCTACCGGAAGGGAAACCCTAATTCCTTCCGTTACAAAGGAACCCCAATTTCCTTCAATCTGTTGCCTCCCAAACTTTTCCCAGTGATCATCCCACATCTATAAACCCTGGATATGCAAAAATATTGCCAAGTCATTTGCAATATTTTTCATTTAAAATTAATTCCTTTTTCTGCCAGTTAAAGGAATTAAATCCAGGAAAATATCTATCCATCTCCAAAGCTCATGAAAACTTGTGGAGATATTCTTTGTGATCATATTGAGCTCCCATAAAAATATTGGCTATAATTAAATGAGGGAAATTGCATTTTCCTATTTAAAGCCAATATTGCAATTTGGGCACTTTCCAAAGGAACTACCATTTTGGTAGCCAGGAAAAATCCCAAATAATTTGTGGAGCTTCTCATATCCATATCTTCACCATTTCCATCAAGATCCCAAGTTCCACAGGTCAAATTTTGAGCACATCTTCCAGTTCTTGTTTCTGGACCCATTTTGAGGTTGTGAAGCAACTATAATTTAAATTGCTTCAAAAATCCTCAAATTAATCCAGGACCTCACATTACCTACATGATGTGATTATGCAAAAATTCACATCATTTTATCTAGCCATTTTCTCCCAAAAATTCCATCTAGTTTCTGTCCAGATTCAAGCTCTGTGAAGGAATTACCACTTTGGCATTTCCAAATGAGCTGAAATTTTTCTAGTACCTTCATATCTCCAAATCATCACCCTACACCAAAATTCAGTTCATTTCATCAAGCCAAATGAGTGCAGCTTCGAAGTCAAGTTTCTGGACCAAATTTGGCATTGCAAAGGAAGTATATGCAAACTTGGTCCAAATGGCTTCAAATTTTACCAGAACCTAGTCCTTCCTACCCTATCTCATTGTGACAAGGTTCAGCTCCTCTCCCTCATCCATTTCTCCAGAAATGTCCACCCAAGTCTACTGTTATAATCTTCTTCTGCAAGTTTTTCTCACCTCTCAGCCTCCCAATGGATTCCAGCTACTTCCAGCATCTATTTGACCTCTGAGTCACGCAATAGACAAGGTGTTGGGTCAAGTCGTGCGCCAGAGAGCGTTTTGGCGTGGTGACCATGCGGACGGCAGGCAGAAGCGCGCGCTCTGTGCTCTGTCAGCTTCGTGCGGTCGCCTCCGGCCAGCTCCGGCGTGTCCCGACATGTCTAGTGGCTCTGCGGCGTCCACCTGCCCCTACTGGACCCTTCTCCCCCTCCCCATTCTTTCTCCTCACACCATGGCGAGCGCCGCCGCGGCACTGTCTGCCTTGTGAACCTCCTCTGTCGCTTCCCTCCCATGGCTTCTTCCTCCCGAGCTGTCGTCTCCCTCTGTCTCTCGTCAGGTCGGCACCTCTCCTCGCGCACCAACTCGCCGGAGCTCCAGTGCGGGGATGAGGATGCCACCGTGGCAGTCCCCATCTTCTCGCCCTCGGCCGGCTATAAAAGCCGCGGCCGAGCCCCTCCCCGAGCACCCACGGCACCTCCAGCCTCCTCCTCTACTCCCTAACCCTCCCCCAGCTCGAGGAAACGAGCTCCCGCGCCACGGTTTGCCTCCACGGCCACCATGGCCTCTGCCTCGGCTTCGGCCGATTCGAGCGCCCTTCCCTCCCATTGCTCCGTCTAGCCACCGTGGCTGAGCACCACCATCTCCACTACGCCCTCCCCGCCTCCATTCTACCCCGGAGAAGGCCATGGCCTCGACCCCGAGCCCACCAGTAGCTGTGCTCCGCCACCCCCCCTCGTCCAGCCGCTACAGGCCGCCCCAGCCTCCACCGTGGGTACGTGCGGGTGCGGCTTGGAGCGCCTCATCCATCCCCATCCGCATCCTCGGCCGGCCCCCTCGAGCATCACCGTCGCTGGAACGAGCGCCGGCGCATGTCCAGCCGAGCTCCTCCTCTGTTTCGCGAGGAGGGAGAAGAACCTATCGAGCGGGGCCCCCTGTCATAGGGACTGCGAAGGGGTAAGTGGAGGTGGTTCGCCAGGGTCTGTTTTCCCGCAGTGGAAGCGCACTCTCCGAAAGGCGCCTTCTCCTTGGGCCGGCCCAATGCAGCAGCAACAGCAGCCGCGGCAGTCTCGGCCCAAGCCAGCCCGGTGGAATAGTGCTATTTCTCTTTTTCCGGCCGAATTCTAATCAGGGGCTTGTTTGTAAATATTTTTCTTTACAGATAGGTCCCTGGCAGTCAAACCCTCATAACTTTCCGCTCGCAACTCCGATTCAGGTGAATCCGACGCCCACGTCTTCAGTTCACCGAGCCCATTCCGATGGTATCATTTTCATGATCTTTCCACACTGTGAAAATGACCATTTTGCCCTTGCCCTTCTATCAGCCCCTACGAGAGCCAATCTTTTCCGGCGAATTCTTCCGCGAGGTGATCGCACCTCTCCCGGAGTACTTCTTCACCCCCAGGCAAGCCGACCATCTGATATATGCCCTAAAGCATTGCTCTGTGTTATTCTTGCGTGTTTAATTAATAAATATGCCTGTGTTAGTAGTAGTTAAACTCCGGCTAAGTTGAACTTGCTATTTTCATTACCTACTAATGCTCATCATATTGTCGCACTAGTGACTTGTTGTGATATTGTATGGAGATAGGTTGTTATGTTTTTATAGTTGTTACAGTATGCATTATGACTGTTATTGCAATAATAAAGAATGTGACTTAATGATGACAACCTCCTCCGTCGACTAGATCGAGTCATAGTGTCACCGAATCGAGCTCATCAGTGCAGCCACACTTGCCGATATGGGACGGCCCTAGCTTGGTCTATTGTCTTTCCTCTTGTCGGTACCACCAAATAGGGAAGGTTATGCGTGCGCGCTACCCTGGCCCGGTAGGCGGCGATAATCTTGTGAGCCCAGTTTGGTTATTGAGCTCACGTCCCCGTTTGGGACAGTTTTGTTTGGCCACGACGGTGGCAGGTGTCACGGGGTGACACAGGGGCCACCCAGGACATGACCCTGGGAGGGGATGATTGTCGGTGGGGCCGTAAGAGTGCCGGGCAATAGAGAAGTTTTGTTGGAGCAGCACCGGTCCACCCGAATGGGAACATGTACTAAGTAACAGGCTGGGAGCTCCATGGTGTGGGTAAAGTGCGCAATCTCTGCAGATTGTAAATCTATTCGAATAGCCGTGTCCTCGGTCATGGACAGTTCGTACTCGGCCACTATTTGGTTTGTGTCGAGTCTGGAGGAACAAACTATATAACGTATTGTTAAGACTGAACCAGAGAATGGTAAGGTTTGTCAGACTTGCGGTAAGGATGCATGGGCATCAGATGATGGCAAAGGTTTGAATGCTAGCCATGAGATGGCTATGAGATGAGTGGTCGGGTGACCGCAAAGCTTGGATCAGATTTGGATCGTGAGCACATTCGGAGTTCGGATCATTTACCTGATATACTTTACTTTACTGCATTTACTTCAGTAATTATCATGCTAGATAATCCTGCTATGACATGATGATTAATGCTGCTAGATGTTTAATCTTGCTAGATAACCCTGCCATAGCATGATAGTTAATACTGTTAAGATAACAAGTGCATGCTTGAATGCCATGGATTGCATTGCTTGGTGTATATGTTGGTTTGGTTTGCTTGCGAGTACATTCAAAAGTACTCAGCGGCCTTCAATGTGGCCAGGTTCACCTAAGGATTTGACGACCCCTAGCGAGGAGCCGGAGTGTTCGCGGGCTAGAAGAGTAACCTAGTCAGATCCCTGTGGATTGGAGCCACACCAGGACCCTGCTGCCTTAGATAGAGCTTTTCCGCTGCCATCACCCTTGTAATATACCATGTAAGACTTATATATCCTTTAATAGAAATGTTTGTGTTCATGATACTTGTTGGCATGTGCGGTGACCATCTGGCTACAGTGGTATTCAGGCGGGGTGCCACAACGGATGGTATCAGAGCCAGGTTGACTGTAGGTTACCCTAGCCAGACTTCGTTGCCCCTTGATCAGTAGAAAGCCCAGGTGGATTTCAGCCATCTTTGCCAAACCGGCACGGCTACTATCGATCATAAGGCAACCCCATAGGCCTTTGGCTCCATCAGACCCCAACTCTCGTGGTCTTTGTCTTCGGGAGGAAATGCCCACACCAGGCAATGACCCGTGAGCCCTGAACCCCTAGGTAAACCAGATATCCCCACCTTGCTTACTAACCATGGCATTTCTCTTCTTAAATCCAGTTTCCTTTGGGAAACGCTTGCAAATTCCATCCTTCCCCGACAACCCTAGGATCGTTGACTAAGCCAATTTGGCTATGGTCGTGCGTCGAGTTTGATGTTCCCTAAGGAAGTAGTAGGAGCTTGCCCCAATTGCTACCAGGAGCATTGTGTGGTTTTGCTTCTAAGTCCTTAGAGGTGCATCGAGTGCGCTATATTAGTTATACTAGTGAATCTTTGGCCACGTGTGTAAGGTCCGCAAAATTTGAGCTTTATTTGCTTTTTGGTTTTTTGCAATTCTTGCTTCTTTTGTCGATTCCGTCTTCTTGCTTCGACTGGATCCATCCGCAAGTACCGCAAGGAAGACCAACACACAACTTGGATAATACCCAGTAGTCCAACTCAGTCAGTTCAAGTCAATCGCATGATATTCAAAGTAGCAACACCGGATCTGTCGAGAATGAAGAATGGGTCAGAAACCGAATCTGCGTGCAATAGATAAGGCCAGAATATACCTGAGAAGGAGTTTGCTTCAGAATTGATCACACCAAAGGAACAGTGAGATGAGTTATCAGTGACGAATGCCAAAAGGGACAAATTAGTCCGTCCTTGACACAAGGATTATTTCAGTCAGAGGGGTGAACCTTGAGTCTTTTCTCAATGGACTCAAGAATCATTCATCACCCATAGAAGACATACTTCAAGAATGTGAATGTGCTGAGAGCAACAACAAAATTCTGGTATGTTGATACAAATTTCAAAGCATATTTTGGAATTCCTTGGTGCATATACAAGATTTTCTGGGCAAAGGGAACAAGACTTGCGAAGAATACTTGGATAAGTTCACGACTGCCCAAAATCAATGAGAATTCCAAACACCTGGAAGCTCAGCTAAACCGAATGGAATTATCCGTCAACTATTCACTACCGGCAACACTTGGTTTGAATGCAAAGGGTATTCCGGATTAATTATCAACACAAAGTCTGCATCAGTTGTGCAACCTTTACAGTAGCAATGATCGGACTAGCGGAAGGACAAGTGGTGTGCATGAATAACGAAATATCTTCAGACAAGGTATGGCCTGTACCAAGTTTTGGCTCCTCTATGGGTAAAATTCTGGATATCTCAAAAGGAAGTCAGAACCGGCCACAGGACCGACTGCATATCACAGTAAGAGGGCTTATGGTATAAGCAACCCAGCCTTCCTTGGCAACCTATCGGAAGGAGCTTGCAACATAAGACTCTCAATCTTCGTTGCTACACCACTTGGTGAGAAAATCTTCGGGGATACGGCACTCCCATCTCCCTCAACGGGCTACCGTGGAAAACTTCCAGCACAAGGTACCCCACCTTCCTCGGTAAGCCACATGTGGGAAAGCTTCTGGGGTACAATACCCAGCCTTCTTCGGCACGCTACCCTGGCAGAAGCTTTGAGCATAAGGAATTCAACCTTCTTCAGCACGCCAACGTGCCCACAACAATCTTGTCAGAAGCATGAACTAGTCCAGACACACGTCTGCTTCAGAACTCGGTGGTTATGAAAGGATTTATTATGCCCCTGCATATGTTGTGAGCATGCAGTCCAGTGGATCAGTTCATGCGAGCCACTCATACACAGGAATAACTGTGCTTAGAGAAACATCAGCCCCATAGTTCAAAGAAGGATAGGAACACAGCAATCCCTACGAGATATGCAAGAGTAAGTTGTGAGTACAAGCCCAGCTAGCTGGGGTAGGACCAAGGAGCCGTGTTGGCAGGTCATGACAAGTTCCCCAAAAGGAACCCCCAAGAACAATGAAGTTTCGGACAAACCACCTTCACGATGGTCGATAAGATGAAATTTCACAGACAAGGTGATATTATCAATCTTTGTCAAACTCTTGCATATGCGGCCACAACAGTGCACTACTTGCGGTTACAAGTGAGCTTGCCGCATTCATCCTGAATACGGGCCAAGATAAGAGGCTATGCTCCGAAGGATACACCGGATGCTAGCCATATTATGTTCATCTCAATGGTTATAACAAGGACTACAGAGGTTATGTATGGCAGAGCCACCTCAGAGATTACCGTCTATGATTACTATGTGATCATGCCCGACATTTCAGTTGGAAATCACCTGAGGACGAAATCAGAATGCAAGAGACAGAAGGGAACACCTCGTACGGAACCCATAGTCAGACTGAAAGAAAGCCATCCCCAGTCACCCGAGACCATACGAGCAAATGAGTCCTGTATCAAGAAATGATGTCTCGCCACTGGCAGTCAGTGTACGAAGTATCACAATAAAACCTGAAGCAGCTAGCTCCAAGCCTTTAAAATGAGCTATTCTGTTGATACTACCTACTACCAACCAACCTCAGGCTACAAACTACCAGAAGAGAAGGTTTGCCTGCCAGGAAAGAGAAAGATTCAATGTAGCTGTGTGGAAAGACAACACCTGAGCCGTCAGAGGAGGCAGTTAAAAGGCCAGTAAACCCACGAAGACAAGACAACTGATGGATCCAAGTCGCACGCAGGTAAGTCCCCTTCACCGGGAGGTAAGCCCGGAAATCTCGAGGACGAGATTTTCTTAAGGGGGGTAGGTTTGTGACACCCTGGTTTTCGCTCCTTATGTTTTTTCCTTCGCTGGATTTGACTCCCGTCTTTTTTCGATGTTCTTGGATTTTCTCTCGCTCTTGGGTATATGAAGATGGTCAGTTAGCCTTGCCGTTCTTATCAGACCAGAGATTCTCTCTGATTCAACCTTGCCACCCAAAACATTTCTCAGGACTTTGCCACCGAAACCCTACCCTCCGATCTACCGGAAGGGAAACCCTAATTCCTTCCGTTACAAAGGAACCCCAATTTCCTTCGATCTGTTGCCTCCCAAACTTTTCCCAGTGATCATCCCACATCTATAAACCCTGGATATGCAAAAATATTGCCAAGTCATTTGCAATATTTTTCATTTAAAATTAATTCCTTTTTCTGCCAGCCAAAGGAATTAAATCCAGGAAAATATCTATCCATCTCCAAAGCTGATGAAAACTTGTGGAGATATTCTTTGTGAACATATTGAGCTCCCATAAAAATATTGGCTATAATTAAATGAGGGAAATTGCATTTTCCTATTTAAAGCCAATATTGCACTTTGGGCACTTTCCAAAGGAACTACCATTTTGGTAGCCAGTAAAATCCCAAATAATTTGGGGAGCTTCTCATATCCATATCTTCACCATTTCCATCAAGATCCCAAGTTCCACGGGTCAAATTTTGAGCACATCTTCCAGTTCTTGTTTCTGGACCCATTTTGAGGTTGTGAAGCAACTATAATTTAAATTACTTCACAAATCCTCAAATTAATCCAGGACCTCACATTCCCTATATTATGTGATTATGCAAAAATTCACATCATTTTATCTAGCCATTTTCTTCCAAAAATTCCATCTAGTTTCTGTCCTGATTCAAGCTCTGTGAACGAAGTACCACTTTGGCATTTCCAAATGAGCTGAAATTTTTCCAGTACCTTCATATCTTCAAATCATCAACCTAAACCAAAATTCAGTTCATTTCATCAAGCCAAATGAGTGCAGCTTCAAAGTCAAGTTTCTGGACCAAATTTGGCATTGCAAAGGAAGTATATGCAAACTTGGTCCAAATGGCTTCAAATTTTACCAGAACCTAGTCCTTCCTACCCTATCTCATTGTGACAAGGTTTCAGCTCCTCTCCCTCATCCATTTCTCCAGAAATGTCCACCCAAGTCTACTGTTATAATCTTCTTCTGCAAGTTTTTCTCACCTCTCAGCCTCCCAGTGGATTCCAGCTACTTCCAGCATCTATTTGACCTCTGAGTCACGCAATAGACAAGGTGTTGGGTCAAGTAGTGCGCCAGAGAGCGTTTTGGCGTGGTGACCACGCGGACGGCAGGCAGAAGCACGCGCTCTGCGCTCTGCAGCTTCGTGCGGTCGCCTCCGGCCAGCTCCGGCGTGTCCCTACATGTCTAGTGGCTCCGCGGCGTCTACCTGCCCCTACTGGACCCTTCTCCCCCTCCAAATTCTTTCTCCTCACGCCACGGCGAGCGCCGCCGCGGCACTGTCTACCTCGTGAACCTCCTCTGTCGCTTCCCTCCCATGGCTTCTTCCTCCCGAGCTGTCGCCTCCCTCTGTCTCTCGTCAGGTCGGCACCTCTCCTCGCGCGCCACCTCGCCGGAGCTCCAGTGCGGGGATGAGGATGCCACCGCGGCCGTCCCCATCTGCTCGCCCTCGGCCGGCTATAAAAGCCGCGGCCGAGCCCCTCCCCGAGCACCCACGGCACCTCCAGCCTCCTCCTCTACTCCCTAACCCTCCCCCAGCTCGAGGAATCGAGCTCCCGCGCCACGGTTTGCCTCCACGGCCACCATGGCCTCTGCCTCGGCATCGGCCGATTCGAGCGCCCTTCCCTCCCATTGCTCCGTCTAGCCACCGTGGTTGAGCACCACCATCTCCACTACGCCCTCCCCGCCTCCATTCTGCCCCGGAGAAGGCCATGGCCTCGACCCCGAGCCCACCAGTAGCCGTGCTCCGCCACCCCCCCTCGTCCAGCCGCCACAGGCCGCCCCAGCCTCCACCGTGGGTACGTGCAGGTGCGGCTTGGAGTGCCTCATCCATCCCCATCCTCGGCCGCCCCCCTCGAGCATCACCGTCGCCGGAACAAGCGTCGGCGCACGTCCAGCCGAGCTCCTCCTCTATTTCACGAGGAGGGAGAAGAACCTGTCGGGCAGGGCCCCCTGTCATAGGGACAGCGAAGGGGCAAGTGGAGGCGGTTCGGCAGGGTCCGTTTTCCCGCGGTGGAAGCGCACTCTCCGAAAGGCGCCTTCTCCTTGGGCCGGCCCAATGCAGCAGCAACAGCAGCCGCGGCAGTCTCGGCCCAAGCCAGCCCGGTGGAATAGTGCTATTTCTCTTTTTCCGGCCGAATTCTAGTCAGGGGCTTGTTTGTAAATATTTTTCTTTACAGATAGGTCCCTGGCAGTCAAACCCTCATAACTTTCCGCTCGCAACTCCGATTCAGGTGAATCCGACGCCCACGTCTTCAGTTCGCCGAGCCCATTCCGATGGTATCATTTTCATGATGTTTCCACTGTGAAAATGACCATTTTGCCCTTGCCCTTCTATCAGCCCCTCCGAGAGCGAATCTTTTCCGGCGAATTCTTCCGCGAGGTGATCGCACCTCTCCAGGAGTACTTCTTCACCCCCAGGCAAGCCGACCATCTGATATATGCCCTAAAGCATTGCTTTGTGTTATTCTTGCGTGTTTAATTAATAAATATGCCTGTGTTAGTAGTAGTTAAACTCCGGCTAAGTTGAACTTGCTATTTTCATTACCTGCTAATGCTCATCATATTGTCGCACTAGTGACTCGTTGTGATATTGTATGGAGATAGGTTGTTATGTTTTTATAGTTGTTACAGTATGCGTTATGACTGCTATTGCAATAATAAAGAATGTGACTTAATGATGACAACCTCCTCCGTCGACTGGATCGAGTCATAGTGTCACCGAATCGAGATCATCAGTGCAGCCACATTTGCCGGTATGGGACGGCCCTATCTTGGTCTATTGCCTTGCCTCTTGTCGGTACCACCAAATATGGAAGGTTATGCGTTCGCGCGACCCTGGCCCGGTAGGCGGCGATAATCTTGTGAGCCCAGTTTGGTTATTGAGCTCAGGTCCCCGTTTGGGACAGTTTTGTTTGGCCACGACGGTGGCAGGTGTCACGGGGTGACACATTGGCCACCCAGGACATGACCCTGGGAGGGGATGATTGTCGGTGGGGCCGTAAGAGTGCCGGTAGCTCCATGGTGTGGGTAAAGTGCGCAACCTCTGCAGAGTGTAAATCTATTCGAATAGCCGCGTCGTCGGTCATGGACAGTTCGTACTCGGCCACTATTAGGTCTGTGTCGAGTCTGGAGGAACAAACTATATAACGTATTGTTAAGACTGAACCAGAGAATGGTAAGGTTTGTCAGACTTGCGGTAAGGATGCATGGGCATCAAATGATGTCAAAGGTTTGAATGCTAGCCATGAGATGGCTATGAGATGAGTGGTCGGGTGACCGCAAAGCTTGGATCAGATTTGAATCGTGAGCATATTCGGAGTTCGGATCATTTACCTGATATACTTTACTTTACTGCATTTACTTCAGTAATTATCATGCTAGATAATCCTGCTATGACATGATGATTAATGCTGCTAGATGTTTAATCTTGCTAGATAACCTTGCCATAGCATGATAGTTAATAATGTTAAGATAACAAGTGCATGCTTGAATGCCATGGATTGCATTGCTTGGTGTATATGTTGGTTTGGTTTGCTTGCGAGTACATTCAAAAGTACTCAGCGGCCTTCAATGTGGCCAGGTTCACCTAAGGATTCGACGACCCCTAGCGAGGAGCCGGAGTGTTCGCGGGCTAGAAGAGTAACCCAGTTAGATCCGTGTGGATTGGAGCCGCACCAGGACCCTGCTGCCTTAGATAGAGCTTTTCCGCTGCCATCACCCTTGTAATATACCATGTAAGACTTATATATCCTTTAATAGAAATGTCTGTGTTCATGATACTTGTTGTAAAAGCGCATGCCAAAGTGATTTCCTGGGCTGGCATGTGCGGTGACCGTCTGGCTACAGTGGTATTCAGGCGGGGTGCCACAATGACAATATAACTTCTATGTGAATATGGGCAAACATAACTCTTACGTTGTCTTACTTGTCCCACATCAAGTATTTGATCAAGCAAAGAATATATGATGGGAGCTCACAATCATAAAAGATGTCCAAGATGGTATATTTATATGTGAGACCTCTCTTCCCTTATTACTTTTTCATGAATTGCATCCATGACCAATGCTACGTTTGTTAGATCCCAATAAATTTTATTCGGCATACCCCTTTATGTGTGAAGTTACTACTCCCCATGGGATTAGCATATGACCCTTTCATTATTATATTTTTTCTTGCAAAACTTGGATAAATAAAGGACAGCAACAAAACTCAAACTACTCTTTATTATATAACTATCACATAGGATTACATAGATAGATCACGAACAAGCACTCGAAGCTAGATCATACTAAAAAATTTATTCTTCTAAATCACAAAATAACTAAGGATTGAACTAAGATAGATAATGATGATAAAAAGTGATGGTGATACTATACCGGGGCACCTCCCCCAAGCTTGGGACAAGCCAAGGGTGGTGCCCATACCCGTGTACTCATGTTTCTTTCTTGGGCGATGGTGGTGATGAAGTAGTAGGCTTGTCTTCCAACTTCCAAGGCATGGTCTCTCCATCATAAAAGGATGAACATGTTTCTGGAATCCTGAAATTTGCAGCGAGGCTCATCCTTTTGAATCTAGATCCGTACTCACAGTTTTGGTTCTGCAGGTCATATATTTGAGCTTGAAGATGATTAATCCGGTCTTGTAGTTTGAAGATGGCTTCTCCAATATCCTTGCTATCCCACTTATGTTCACGAATAAAATCCGTGATCATGGAGTGGTTGGCGTTGAGTCCGCATTCCACCATCCCTTGACACTTGAAAATTTCCTGTTCCACCGCCTCAAGCCGGGCCTTCACGCTCCCCTCCTTCTTCGGGCCCTGAACATCCTGGACGTGGAGCACCCCATCATGGAACTCCATGGTTTGAGGGTGCTTCATCACCTCCGGAAGGTAGGGGTGGATGACCTTCTCGAAGAACTTGTCCTTGGATGAGCTTGATGATGACATGGCAATCTAGATCTGTCAGAAAATAGTCCAAAACAAGAACAGAGAAGAAACTTGCGATACGGAGGTCAAAACATCGAAACATATATAATGAATTTTTCCCTTGCAGGACAAGTCTACGACTGGAATACGGAGTCGGGAAAGTCCACGGGGGAGTCACGAGCTCACACGGCGCGCCCCGGGGGGGGGGGGGGGGCGCCACCCGAGCTCGTGGCTCTCTCATGCACTTTCCTGGTTGTTTCTTATTTTTTATTTTTTTCTAATATTCCAAAACGTACAGAAAGTTCTTTTATGGAAGTTTTGGAGTTGGTTTACTTACCGTATCAAATACCTACTCCTTTTTCATTATTCTGGAGTGCTCCGGAAGGTTCCTTCTATATGTTCTTCATGTGTAATTGTTTGAATAATGTTGGTTTCTATGTTAATGGGCGTACCTGAAATATAATGTTTAAATTCTTTGCCCATTAACCACCCTTGGGTTTGTTCCCTCGGCATTGTTGATCTTGATAGCTCCGGAACGATAAACTTCCTCGACAATGTATGGTCCTTCCCACTTGGAGAGAAGTTTTCCTGCAAAGAATCTAAAATGAGAGTTGTATAATAGAACTTGATCGCCGATGTTCAATTCTCATTTTTGAATTCTCTTGTCATGCCATCTTTTAACTTTTTCCTTAAATAACTTGGTGTTTTCATATGCTTCGTTCTCCACTCATCTAGAGAACTAATATCAAACAACCTCTTTTCACCGGCAAGTTTAAAAACATAATTGAGTTCTTTAATTGCCCAATAAGCTTTATGTTCTAATTCAAGAGGTAAATGACATGCTTTTCCATAGACCATTTTATATGGAGACATACCCATAGGATTTTTATAAGCAGTCCTGTATGCCCACAATGCATCATCAAGTTTCTTTGACCAATTTTTACTAGACTGGTTGACGGTCCTTTGCAGAATTAACTTTGTTTCTCTATTACTCAATTCAACTTGACCATTAGACTGAGGGTGAGAGGGTGATGCAATTCTATGGTTGACATCATATTTAACTAGAAGTTTGCGGAATGCACCATGAATAAAATGTGAACCACCATCAGGCATTAAATATCTAGGGACTCCAAACCTCGGAAAGATAACTTCGTTAAGCATTTTAATAGAGGTGTTGTGATCAGCACTACTAGTTGGAATAGCTTCTACCCACTTAGTAACATAATCAACAGCAACAAGGATATGGGTATATCCATTAGAGGAAGGAAAATGTCCCATATAATCAAAGCCCCAAACATCAAATGGTTCAATAACAAGTGAATAATTCATAGGCATTTCCTGACGTTTACCAATATTACCTATTCTTTGACATTCATCGCAAGAAAGGAAAAACTTACGTGCATCCTTTAAGAGAGTTGGCCAATAAAAATCAGATTGCAATACCTTGTGTGCATTTTTGTCTCCCGCGTGGTGTCCTCCGTATGCTTCGGAATGACACTTCCTTTGGATTTGTTCCTGTTCATGCTCAGGTACACATCGTCTAATAACACCATCTACTCCTTCTTTATATAAATGTGGATCATTCCAAAAGCAATGTCATAAATCAAAGAAGAACTTTTTCTTTTGTTGGTATGTGTAACTAGGTGGTATATATTTAGAAACAATGTAATTAGCATAATCTGCATACCAAGGGTTATTGTGAGAAGTAGAAGCATTTACGACAGCTAATTGCTCATCAGGAAAACTATCATCAATAGGCAGTGGGCCATCAAGAATGTTTTCCATCCTAGACAAATTATCTGCTACAGGATTTTCAGCTCCTTTTCTATCAACAATATGCAAATCAAACTCTTGTAATAAAAGAACCCACCTAATCAGTCTAGGTTTAGCATCTTTCTTTTTGATAAGATATTTAATAGCAACATGATCAGTGTGAATAGTAACTTTAGAATCAACAATATAAGGTCTGAATTTATCACAGGCAAACACAACTGCTAAAAATTCCTTTTCAGTAGTAGCATAATTTCTTTGAGCACTATCCAAGGTCTTACTAGCATAATGAATAACATTTAGTTTCTTATCAACTCTTTGACCTAACACAGCACCAATGGCATAGTCACTAGCATCGCACATAATTTCAAAAGGTAGGTTCCATTCAGGTGGTTGGACAACATGTGCAGTTATTAAGGCTTTCTAAGTATTTCAAAGGCTTCTACACAATCATCATCGGAAAAAATGGAACGTCTTTTTGTAGGAGATTAGTGAGAGGCCTAGAAATTTTAGAGAAATCTTTAATAAACCTTCTATAGAAACCAACATGACCAATGAAACTTCTTATACCTTTAATATCTTTAGGGCATGGCATTTTCTCAATTGCATCAACTTTAGCTTTATCTACCTCAATACCTCTTTCAGAAATTTTATAACCAAGGACTATACCTTCGTTCACCATAAAGTGGCACTTCTCCCAGTTCAAGACAAGAGTAGTTTCTTCACATCTCTGCAAAACTCAATCAAGGTTCCTTAAGCAATCATCAAAAGAAGTTCAATAAACGGACAAATCATCCATGAAAACCTCAATAATCTTTTCACAAAAATCAGAGAATATAGCAGTCATGCATCGTTGAAAAGTAGCGGGTGCATTACATAAACCAAAAGGCATACGTCTACAAGCATAAGTTCCAAAAGGACAAGTAAAGGTGGTTTTCTCTTGATCTTCTTGTGATACACGTATTTGAGAAAAACCAAAATAACCATCTAGAAAATAGAAGTGTGTATGCTTAGACAATCTCTCTAACATTTGATCAATAAAGGCAAAGGTTAATGATCTTTTCTAGTAGCCTTATTTAATTTCCTGAAATTAATTACCATCCTATAACTAGTTACAATTCTTAGTGGGATAAGCTAATTTTTATCATTAGGAACTACAGTAATACCCCCTTTCTTAGGAACACAATGAACATGACTCACCCATCTACTATCAGCTATAGGATAAATGATACCTGCTTCCAGAAGCTTTAATATTTCAGTTCTTACCACATCCTTCATTTTGGGATTCAAGCGGCGCTGATGATCAATGACTGGTTTAGCATCAGGTTCCATATTAGCCTTATGTTGACACAGAGTGGGACTAATGCCCTTAAGATCATCAAGAGTATATCCAATTGCAGCACGATGCTTCCTCGAAGTTTTAAGTAATCTCTTTTCTTCGTGCACTAAAAGGTTAGCATTGATAATAACAGGATATATCTTCTTTTCATCAAGATAAGCATATTTCAGTGTATCAGGCAATTTCTTTAATTCGAACACAAGATCACTCTTAGGTGGGAGAGGATCTCCAAAAGTTTCAACAGGCAAGTTATGCTTAAGGATAGGTGGTTTTTTAAAGAATATCTCATCTATTTCATTTCTTTCATTCATGTGCATATCATTTTCATGGTCTAGCAAATATTGTTCCAATGGATCAGTAGGAGGTACAACAATAGAACCCAGACCAATAATTTCATCCTTACTAGGCAATTCTTTATTATGTGGTTGCTTACTGAACTTAGAGAAATTAAATTCATGAGATACATCACCAAATTTAACTCTAACCTTTTCCTTAACACAATCTATTTCAGCATTAACAGTATTAAGGAACTGGCTACCAAATATAATGGGACAAAAATTATCTTGTAGTGATCCAAGTACTAAGAAATCAGTAGGGTATTTGACCTTACCACACAAGACTTCAACATCTCTAACAATCCCAAGTGGTGAAATAGTATCTCTGTTTGCGAGCTTAATAGTAACATCAATGTCTTCCATCTCGGCAGGAGTAATATCATTCATAACTTCTTGATATAAAGAGAACAGAATAGCACTTACACTAGCACCCATATCACATAAACCATGATAGCAATGATCTCCAATTTTAACAGAAACAACAGGCATGCCCACTATGGTTTATTCTTATCTAATATATCTTGTTTAGTTCTGGCAGGTTTAGCAATTCTAGCAGCTTCAGAACAAAAGTAAATGACATGCCCATCAATATTATTAGCCAATAGATCTTTAGTCATTGCAATATTAGGTTCCACTTTAATTTGTTCAAATGGTATAGGTGCTCTAATATTACTTTTATGAACCACAGTTTTAGCTTTAGCATGTTCCTTAATCCTAACAGGAAAGGGATGTTTCTCAATGTAAGCAGTAGGTACAACTGGATCAACATTATAAATAATTGTTTCAGTTTTAGCTATAATAGGTTCTTTACAAATTTCTTCAACATGTGGATGAAATTTAAACCACTTTTCTTTAGGGAGATCAACATGAGCAGCGAAAGATTCACAGAAAGTAGCTACTACCTCAGAGTCAAGTCCATATTTTGCACTAAACTTATGAAAATCATCAGTTTCCATAAAAGATTTTTTTTGAAACTGAGACAGTGGGAGAGGCTCCCACTGTAATATATTACTCAGCCAGCAGCTTTACAATGTACATGTTATACATAGTCACACTCCACTGCCCATTTGTGGGGTGGAGGTATTCTACTTAATTATTGGAATTTAATCGGAGGGCAGGGAGTCTAACAGGAAGAAGATAAACTCTTTCTTATTTTCCTTAAATCTAAATTGCAGCAAACCAAAGTCTTCTTTGAACCTAGCCAGCCAGGAGTGATATAATGGTCAATGTTCCTGAAAAGCTTGTTGTTCCTCTCCTTCCAAATGCTCCAGGAGGCTTGTAAGAAGATCTCCATGAACATCGGTATACCCCAAGTATGTTTGGCATGTTCGGGCCAAGCACTACAAAAAAACACTTCCGTGATGATACGTCTTTGTCACAGTTGGTCACATTTTCTGTCATGCATGTACATCCGTGACAATTTTATGACAGAATCAAGATAGTCATACCTATGTTGTCGTAGAAGTGTTCCATGACAATACTGAAATTATCATCACGGAAGTGTCCACTTCCATGATGATAAATGCCGCGTCATGGAAGTGTTTTCGTCAAGGGTAACCGACACGTGGCATCCACCGTAGCGGGTCACCGTTAAGCTATCGGGTTCCGGTTCGGATCCGATAAACCGTTAACAGCCCTGACCAATGGGGATTTTCCACGTGTAAAATTCTCATTGGCCAGCTGATCCACGTGTCTGGTCGGCGTTACGACAGATGGCGTCCATTCACTGGACAAGATGCGCCTATGGAACAGTGACATGTGGCACGACCCAACAGTGGCCCATTTAGGTTATAAAGGCCGACCCGTTTGACTTGGTCAAAAGTTAACGGGCCGGCCCATGGAAAGCCTATTAACGGCCTGCTCGCATACATCCCATGTACGGCCCGGGTACTCACGGCCTGTTATGGCGTTTCAATTTCGGCCCAGTAGCGTCATGTGGGCCGTCCCATATGATTCCATTCCATTGTCACTTTCGGCCCATCTATGGCCCATGAAGTCTTTCGGCCCATATAAGGCCTTTCGCAACTCTGGGCCCATTGACGGCCCATTGTGAATCAGGTCCATCATGAACAGTACATATCTTTGAGCCCATTAATAGCCCATGATTCAGTTGGGCCATTTCCAGACCGTGTCTCTTTCGGCCTTCTAAGGGCCCATAAATTCTTGGGCTCATTTTCGGCCCTTGATTACTTACGGTCCGGTACTGGCCTGTTATGCTAATGGGCTAAATTCAGCCCATGGTAACAATCGGTCCATTTGTGGCCCATTCACAGTTGGGCCGTTTTCATCCTGTCCTGTAATCCGGCCCATTAACAACCCATCATGCATCTTAATAGAATTAAGCCTGTGCTGTCTTTCGGCCTGTTAACGGCCCGTTATAGTTTGGGCCCATAAACGGAAGGTTACGATTTAGGCCCATTAACGGTCCATATGGCGGTCCTGTTTTGGCACACGAACAGTACGTCCCATGGATCCTACGGCACGTACGACGCCCATGGATCCTACGACCCTTAGGAGGCCCATGGATCCTACGGCCCGTAGGAGGCCCATCGTTACCACGGCCTGTATGTGGCCCGTGGTTATTGCGGCCACTAGCAAACCGAGGAAAAAGAACTGTTGTGACTACAAGCAAACAAATAAACAAGACTATACGTAAATAAATAAGAAAGCAACTAACGCTAGGCTATTACGGTGATTACATCCACTGGGCATCAAAGTTCGCTACCAGTGCAAATATTAGGGAACAAAGCAACATATTACATACACTGGGTGTCTAAATTGGCCACCAGTGCAAATAAATGCGGCAGCAAAACAAGTCCAGAACTGAAACCACTTCAGAAGAGCTCAAGAAACGATACCCTGGGCACCGACCATGCAGGCAAGAAGCTTAGCAAGCTTATTAGCTTTCTCTTGTTTGGCGCTAAAATCCTCCAACTCTTGTTGTTTCTCCAGAAAGTATGCATCTCAATTCTGCAGGGACTTCCTCAGTCCTTCGACTTCTTGTCGCAGCACAGCTGATCATTGTCTTTGAACTTGCAGTTGAGACTCAAGAAGCTGAACTGATTCAGGCAGCGAGTTCGAAGAGGTTATGCCAGCGGTAGTGGCCAGTAACTCGAACACTACATCAAGGCAGGTGTCGGTACCAAAACTGGCAGATCTTGGGTAGGGGGTCCGAGCTGTGGGTCATGGAGTCAATGGGCAACAAGGAACGTAGAGACAGCGATTACCTAGGTTCGGGCCCTCTCAAGGAGGTAAAACCCTACGTCCTGCTAGATTGTATTAATGCGATTGTATGATGGTTACAGAGTTGATCTACCTCGAGATCGAATGAGCTAAACCCTAGGTGGGTATAATGGCGATGGTTCTTCTGCCTCTACAGACTAAACCCCCTGGTTTATATAGACACCAGGGAGACCTAGGGTTACATATGGTCGGTTGCCCTTAGGGGATAGTCATGCCAGTTACGCTAAATGTTTCTTGGAGGAGACGCAAGTCTTCGGAGGTTTCCTTCTGGTGTACGGGGTCGCCTGTAATCCGGCCTTCCTTTGACGAGTTGAAAGTGGCCCATTAATCCGGCCTATAAGAGATAGGCCAGCAGCCCGAGTACCCCCTAGTTCGGGACACCCTCAGTAGCCCCCGAACTAGCCTCCAATGCCGAAGTCGACAGTTTCCATCAGCTCCATGCTCCCAAGGTCTTTGGCTTGAGGGGCGAGTTCCTCCCATCTTCTGTGTTCAGCCACCGATAGCTCGGTTGCCGAGAATCCTCTGATTGGCGAGGCTTTGCGGGGCCTGCCATACCATTTTTCTTCACCCAAAATTAATGATGCCCCTCGATTTCTGTGTACCCGGGGTTTTTACAAAAATGCCCCTTTTTGGGGGGAAAGAATGCCCTTTTAATAGGTCAAGGGCGTGGAGGCTAACGCACCCCATCCCCTGCCATTCTTCCTCACATCCCCTGAGAGGTCACAACCAGCAAACAATGGCGAGTGTTCCAGGCTCCTCCTCACGCCCTCATGGCCCCCGTCAAGGCGACTGGGCAAGTTGCTCAGTATCCCGCATGCGACTGGGCAGCCTCGAGATGCAGGGGTATCTTCCCATTTCAGATCTCGCGTCCACCCGCCCCGGATTAACTTTCGCGGACGGGGAGGCCCTTACGGAGAACTTCCCTACCCCCCACGGGGAGGAAAGGGTATGCTTCGTGCCCTTCCTCTTGCGAGGCCTAGGTTTCCCCATTCATCCCTTCCTGAGGGGTCTACTAGAGTTTTACGGGATCCAACTCCACCACCTTACCCCAGGATCGATTCTACATATCTCAGGCTTCGTCGCCCTTTGCAAGATGTTTCTGGGCGATGAGGCTCATTTCGAGTTGTGGAGGAAATACTTCTGCCTTGTCCCCCGCACCCAAAGAGGGATAATTTACGAGGTCGACGGGGCCGAGGTGTGGCGTATCGCCGGAACGGGATATCCCATAGGGACTCCCAAGAAAGATGCCGAGGAGTGGACCTCGGAATGGTTTTATATTGAAGACGTCCCCCTATTCGATCCAGCTCGGAGGGGGTTGCCCGAATTCTCACTCGTTTCTCTGAAGAAGCGGTTCAACTGGCGCCCGAAGAGCTCTTCCCAAGAGGAAAGCGCCGAAGTAACGGGGCTGGCCGCTCAAGTGAGGTGGCTAGCCCACAACGAGCTAACCATCATCGACGTGATGGCATCAGCCATTGCTCGGTCCGTTCAACCTCTTCAATAGAGAGTACACCCGCTATGGCGCTACAACGGGGAGAATGACTCGACCCGATACACACGGAAGGGACCTGCCGATCAGGCGGCGATGGCAGCCATATTGTCTGACCTTTTCAAGGGAGAAGAGCAAGAGTTTGCTCGGTTAAGGCCCAAGGAAGGCTTCTTGAGCTATAAACCCATCAAAACGGTGAGCCCAACCACGCTTCATAGCTCGGACGACACGCCAATTTTTCTTAATCAGATTTTTAACCTGTCCGAACAGAGCTGGAGGCGCTGGATCGAGATGGTGAGCTGCCCTGCTCCTCAACCGGAGAGTCATTCTCGTGACGATAACCCTGGGTTTCATGACGATCCCGAGACATCGATCGATTTCTAGGAGGGGGTCTTCTACTAGGAGAGCCTCAATGGCTCTAAGGTGGCCCTTTTAGCCGATCACCCCGGGGCGCTTCCCTCCTCCGCTGTAAGTGACCAACGGGCTCCTTCTTGAAAAAGATGCTCAACTGCTACGGCTCCAAATACACTGACTTCTACTCCCAAGGGCCGCCGTATGACGCGTCGGACATCTGCAAGAGTGGCACCAGTGGCCCCAGCGGCCAGTGGCCGTCAGGTGTCTAAACGCGTGGCCCCAACGGGAGTTACGTCATTCGCGCCCCGCCCGAAGAGGTAACGCATCCGTCGTACCAACACAGTCTTTATCTTTGACACTCGTCAAGAATGCCAACAATTTTCTCTGCGGTGTCCTGCAGGCGATATGTATAGCCGCCTTCACTTGAGGATGTTGAAGAGGTGCCGGGGGGTGACCCAAAACCAAGGTCCCCAGTTGTAGCTGGCGTTACTCCGGAGGTCCCTGCCGAGGACCAACATCCCGAGGACTCAGGAGGCGTATCGGTCTCCAACTCCGAGGTCGAAAGATGATGAATCACCGGCAGCGCAAGGCATCGCTACGGCACTCTGCATTTTCCGATCAGGAGTTTAATGCTCTTAGTTCGGTAGACGCGTACCTCGGAGTTGCCCGAACGGGACTCGAGGGGGCAGTTAAGCTCATGTCTACTAATCTGCAGGTATACCGTTGGTTTTGACAACCAGTTACCTAACCCAGTAGACCCCGAGCCTTACTTTGGGCGGAACGGCCGAATTAAGGGTCTGATGTTTATAATGCCGTGCTATTGTGCAGGCTGTTCGGGAACAAAATAAAAAATTGTCCGAAGACCTCGGGCTGGCATAGACACAGTTGAAAGCTGTGAAAGCCGAATTAGAGGAGGTCAAGTAATTTACCAGAGAGGCACATGGTAAGTGCTGAACTTAAATGTGTGTAAGAAATTTTTTGATGGAACATCTTTGCTAATGAAAGATGAATTCGTAGCAGCCGAGTCTATAAATTAGCTGCAGAAGGATCTGGAGACTGCCAGACAAGCTCAAAGGTATGCGGAGTCGCAGCAGGAGGCTGGCTACCGCGTGTTGACCCGAAGTCATGAAGAAAGGGATAAGCTCAAGGCGGAAGGTCAACAACAGGCCCAAGAAATCAAGAGCTTAAAAGCTCAACTGGCCCTATCCCAGGAGGAGAACCTAAGACTGAAAGCTGGCATGTTTGGTGAGTGCAACCTAGTTTTTCAGTTCATAGACTGTATGTATTAGACAGCAATATGAACAACACCACGTCTCATTATAGTTCTTCTGACCGGGCGCCCTGAAGAGGAGGCCAGCTCTTTCGGACGGGACCTGCTGAAGGAGCTATCCGCCGTACATGAGCGGGTCCGAAAAGCCATGAAGAGCATGTTCAAGGCACTGTGGCCTGGCGAGGTGGCCCTGGAAGGGATGGCCGAACTTGCTAATTGATTCAAAGGAGCTCGGCACCGCTTTGAGTTATGGAAGATGTCATCTTGTCGAGAGGGACCACGGGAAGCTTGGGCGATGATCAAGACCCGCCTCACCAAGCTTTAACCGGAGCATTTAGCTAGGGTTGGGCCGGTAGGGCCAGATGGGCAGGAAGTGCCCGTGCATCTGGTATATGACCAGGTTATGCCCGTAGCTCGGTTGTCCCAAGCAGATTGTGCTCTGGAGACCATAATAGATGGTCTTGATCAAGAGTGACATTTTGATTCTATGTATCTATGTACTTTACATCAAATAGTCTCCAAACCGTGCTTGAAACGTTGTCTTAACCGGCCATCGGCTTCCGCCCCCTCAGCCAGGGGCCGAGGAGTGCTTCCTACTATGCGATCCGAGAACATCGGAAAAACACTTCAGAGAACCAGGCAATCCGGTCATTTGGTGCAAACAGACAAAAACGTGCTCGGGGAGTTATGTTATATTACTGTTTAACATAAGAAACATCTTCCGACGAAAATAGTTCCTCTATGGGTTCCTTTCTTCGGGTTGTCATGTTGATCATGGACGTATAACCGAATACCTGAAATAGACGGGTGATGGTTACTTCGGGAAAATAACCCTGGAATCTTGGCAATAACTACCAATTATTTTCACTTCCCCCGTGGTCGACCAATTATGTTCTTAAGAGCGCTAGCTTTTGGCTTCACCCGTCTGAGGTACGCACCTGGGTAATCCGGACGTAACAATCGCAGAGGTGCTCCCTTTACTCCCTAGCCGAACAATCGGGAACATAGGGAGTAAACATAGGAGCGAGGCAATCTAGCTTGGCCAAATCTTAAGTCAAATTGATGCATATGATGGCTTTAGAACGATACTGGAAGGTTGCGAACTTGTAAAAACTGATGGTTGCACAAATAATATATGACCGGCTTCGTAAAAGAAGTCCCCAGGTAAAAGCGTGTGGTACATTCGAGGATGTTTGCCGAAGAAAAAATTAACGTAGTTCGGCTTAACCGAACACAACCCGGGAAAGACTAGTTACTCGAGAAAAATATAAATCCGAGAAAGATAAACCGAAGAGGGTGATGACGCTGATTTAGCCGTAGAAGCGTCGTAGCTGAGCTGCGTTCGATGGGTTTGGTTTGAGGCAGTCGTCCTTTGGGTCGCGGAGACGATACGCTCTGCCCGTGAGTACCTGATCAATTATGAATGGCCCCTCCCATTTGGGCGACAGCTTATGCTTCTGCTTCTCAGGGAGGCGCAGGACGAGGTCAGCAACGTTGTAGGCTTTTGCCCGTACTTCCCTGCTCTGATAGCATCTGGCCTCCTACTGATAGAAGGTAGAACGAGCCCGAGCTATGTCGCGCTCGCCCTCCAGGGCGTCCAGGTCATCTTGCCGATCCAGCTCGGCCTCCTTTTCTTCATACATACATACTCGAGGTGCGTCATGAATAAGATTGCTGGGGAGGACGGCTTCTGCCCCATACACCATGAAGAACAGTGTGTAGCCCGTGGATCGATTGGGAGTGGTGCGTAGGCCCCACAATACAGAGTCGAGCTCCTCAACCCAGTGGCAGTCAGATTCTTTTAAAGATCGGACCAAACGGGGCTTAATGCCGCTCAAAATTAGTCCATTAGCTCGCTCGACCTATCCATTGGACTGTGGGTGGTATACCGAGGCGTAGTCGAGCTTAATGCCTAAATTAGCGCACCAGTCTTTGACTTCCTGGGCGGTAAAATTGGATCCATTGTCCGTTATTATGCTATGTGGGACACCGTAACGGTGCACGACGCCGGATATAAAATCAATGACCGGCTCGGACTTGGCTGAGGTCACTGGTTTTGCCTCAATCCATTTAGTGAATTTGTCTACCATGATGAGTAGATATTTCTTCTTCTTGGTCCCCCCTTTAAGTGGTCTGACCATGTCCAGCCCCCAAACCGCGAAAGGCCAAGTAATCGGTATCGTCCAAAGAGCCGTGGGGGGCATATGACTTTGATTTGCAAAGAGCTGGCATCCAACGCAATGTTGGACCAATGTTTGGGCGTCTGCGTGGGCAGTGGGACAGAAGAACCCGGCTCAGAAGGCCTTGCTGACCAGGGCCTGAGCTGCTGCGTGGTGACCGCCCATGCCGGTGTGGATCTCGGCCAAGAGTTGTCTCCCCTCCTCTTCGGATATACATCTTTGGAGGACGCCGATAGTGCTTTTCTTGTATAGTTCACCCTCGTGGACCTTGTAGGCTTTAGATCACCGAATTATGCGCCTTGCCTTAGTCTGGTCGTCGGGTAGCTGTTGGCGGAGAAGATAGGTGAGGAAGGGCTCGGTCCATGGCGCAATTACCGCCATGACTTCGTGGGCCGAAGACGTTTCTTCGACGGCCGAGCCCCCAACAATTCCTTCGTCTGGTTTGATAGTTGGAGGGACGAGCTCTCCCGAGGCCTTGGTTTCAGAGTCCTGGTCATCCTCCTGCCACACCATGGACGGCTTGAAGAGTCGTTCCAAAAAGGTGTTCTCAGGAACACGATCGCGTTTAGCGCCCATTCGAGCAAGGACATCGGCAGCTTGATTGCTGTCTCTAGAAACATGGTGGAACTCCAGCCCTTCAAAACGGGCGGATATTTTTAGGACGGCGTTGCGATATGCTGTCATTTTTGGGTATTTTGCGTCGAATTTGCCGTTGACTTGAGAGATGGCAAGATTAGAATCTCCCTGTACCTCGAGCCGCTATACACCCATTGACACCGCCATCCGAAGTCCATGCAACAGAGCTTCGTATTCGGCCGCGTTGTTGGAGTCGGTGTACATGATCTGAAGTACATACTAGATATTGTCGCCAGTGGGAGATGTGAGAACCACTCTAGCCCCCAGCCCGGCGAGCATTTTGGAGCCGTCGAAGTACATCGTCCAATGCGAATATGTACTGTACTCTCTAGGGAGTTCGACTTCCGTCCAATCCGCTACAAAATCCGCCAACACCTGAGATTTAATAGCTCGGCGCAGTCGATATATGATTTCGAAGGGGAGGAGCTCTATAGCCCATTTGGCTATATGGCCAGAGGCGTCTCGATTATTGATTATGTCATTCAGGGGTACTTCGGATGCCACCGTGACAGAACACTCTTGAAAATAGTGGCGGAGCTTTCGGGACGCCATGAAAACTGCGTAGGCTATCTTCTGATAATGCGGGTACCTCGTTTTACATGGGGTGAGCACTTTGGATACATAGTACACTGGCTTCTGCACTTGGAGCTTGTGAACCTCTGCCTTTCGTTCGATGACGAGAACCGCGCTGACCACCTGATTCGTGGCCGAAATGTATAGCAGCATTGGCTCGCCCAAGCTGGGTGCTGTCAGAATGGGGTTGCTAGCTAGTAGTGTTTTAATTTCCTCTAGTGCGGCCGCTTCCTCGCTAGTCCACTCGAAGTTCTTGGTCCGTTTAAGTAGCTTGTAGAGTGGTAAGGCCTTCTCTCCGAGGCGTGAGATGAAGCGGCTCAAGGCTGCCATGCAGCCGGCCAGTTTCTAGACGTGCTTTAGCTCGGTAGGAACTGCTAGCTGGGACAGTGCCTGTATTTTTGCTGGGTAAGCCTCTATTCCTCTATGGGAAACAATAAATCCGAGCAGCTTGCCGGCCGGCACTCCGAAGACACACTTTTCTGGATTGAGCCGTATATCGAAAGTTCATAGATTGTCGAAGGTTTGCCGGAGGTCGTCCACTAGCTGACTGACGTGTTTGGTTTTGACAACCACGTCGTCCACATATGCCTCGACCGTTTTGCCGATCTTCTTTTCCAAACACGTTTGAATCATGCGCTGGTATGTAGCCCCTGCGTTTTTTAATCCGAAGGGCATTGTGTTGAAACAGAACGGTCCATAGGGGGTGATGAATGCCATGGCCGCTTGATCGGACTCCTTCATTTTAATTTGATGGTATCCGGAGTAGGCGTTGAGGAAACACAGCGAGTCATGCCTGGCGGTGGCGTCTATGATCTGGTCTATGCGGGGCAAGGGGAATGGATCTTTGGGGCAGGCCTTGTTTAAGTCCTTGAAATCGACACACAACCGCCATGATTTGTCCTTCTTAGGTACCATGACCAGATTAGCCAACCACTCCGGATGTTTGATATCTCGGATGAATCCGGCTTCGAGCAACTTTGCCAATTCCTCGCCCATAGCTTGACGCTTGGGTTCAGAAAATTGGCGTAAAACCTGTTTGACTGGCTTGAAACCTTTAATTATGTTCAAGCTGTGCTCGGCTAGACTTCGTGGGATCCCTGGCATGTCTGACGGGTGCCAGGCGAAGATATCCCAGTTTTCGCGCAAAAATTTGCGCAACTCTTCATCGACCGCGGGGTCCAGCTGAGCTCCAATGGATGTCGTCTTGTTGGGATCTGTTGGATGCACTTGGAATTTGACGATTTCATCTGCTGGTTTGAAGGACGTGGATTTGGGCCTTTTGTCGAGGATTACATCGTCCTTATCCACCATTGTACGGAGCACGATTAGTTCTTCAGCTGCAAGGGCCTCGGACAACGCTTCGAGGGCGAGCGATGTTGTTTTATTCTTGGCCCGAAGAGCTCTGTCCGGATCACTTGCGACTGTGATCACGCCGTTTGGCCCTGGCATCTTGAGTTTCATGTACCCATAATGTGGGATGTCATGGAATCGTGCGAATGCGTCAAGTCCTAGTAAGGCATGGTAGCCACTGCGAAAGGGCACAATGTGGAAGAGCAGTTCCTCGGATCGATAGTTCTCGGGGGTTCCGAAGACTACATCGAGAGTGACTCGACCACTGCAACGTGCCTCCTTTCCGGGAATGATCCTTCAAAAGGTGGTGTGACTTTGCTCGATGCGAGATCTGTCAAATTGCATTTTGTCCAGGGTATCCTCGTAAATGAGGTTTAGCCCACTGCAGCCGTCCATTAACACCTTTTGGAGTCGAAATCCATCCACTATGGGATCAAGGACAAGGGCTGCAGTAGCTCGGATAGGGCGGGACCTGATACGTCTCCAACGTATCTATAATTTTTGATTATTCCATGCTGTTATATTATCAATCTTGGATGTTTTTATATGCATTTACAGCAATTATATATCATTTTTGGAGACTAACCTATTAACTTAGTGCCCAGTGCCAGTTGCTGTTTTCTGTCCTATTTTTGTTTTACAGAAAATCAATACCAAATGAAGTCCAAATGCCACGAAACTTTTTGGAGATTTTTTATTGGACAAGATAAACATTAGAAGCTTCGGGAGAGGACCAGACACCAGAAGGGGTGGCCACAAGCCACCAGGGCGCGCCTAGGGGGGCAGGCGCGCCCTGGTGCCTCATGGGCCCACCCCAGCTCCGTTTGACCTAATTCCACCACTATAAATTCCAAAAAAATCAGAAACCCTCTGGGGAGTCCACGAAATACTTTTTCCGCCGCCGCAAGTTTCTGTTCTCGAGAGATCCCATCTGGAGGCCTTCTTCAGTACTCCGTCGGAGGGGGAATCGATCACGGAGGGGCTCTACATCAACCTTGCTGCCCTTCCGATGATGCGTGAGTAGTTTACCACTGACCTTCGGGTCCATAGGCAGTAGCCAGATGGCTTCTTCTCTCTTTTTGATCTTCAATACAATGTTCTCCTCGGTGTTCTTGGAGTTCTATCTGATGTAATCACTTTTTGCGGTGTGTTTGTTGGGATCCGATGAATTGTGAGTTTATGATCAGATTATCCATGAATATATTTGAGTCTTCTCTGATCTCTTTTATGCATGATTATTATAGCTTCGTATTTCTTCTCCAATCTATTGATTTGGTTTGGCCAACTAGATTGATTTATCTTGCCATGGGAAGAGGTGCTTTGTAATGGGTTCAATCTTGCGGTGCTCAATCCCAGTGACAGAAAGGGACATGACACGTATGTATCGTTGCTATTAAGGGTAAAAAGATGGGGTTTATTCATGCGTGAGTTTATCTTGTCTACATCATACATTCTTAAGGCGTTACTCCGTTCTTTATGGACTTAATACACTAGATGCATGCTGGATAGCGGTCGATGTGTGGAGTAATAGTAGTAGATGCAGGCAGGAGTCGGTCTACTTGTCTCGGACGTGATGCCTATATACATGATCATTGCCTTGGATATCGTCATGATTATTTGCTTTTCTATCAATTGCCCAACAGTAATTTGTCTACCCACCGTATACTATTTTCTCGAGAGAAGCCTCTAGTGAAAACTATGGCCCCCGGGTCTATCTAAATCATATTACTAAAACCCTAAAAATATTGCTGCCATTTTCTTTTATTTATTTTATTTTGTATTTTTGTTTCAATCTATCACATACAATTTAATCTTGCAATTGACTGCCGAGGGATTGACAACCCCTCATTTGCGTTGGGTGCAAGGATTTGTTGTTTGTGTGCAGGTGATGCTAACGAGGTGTTGCGTGATTCTCCTATTGGTTCGAAAACCTTGGTTTCATAACTGAGGGAAATACTTATCTCTACTGTGCTACATCATCCCTTCCTCTTCGGGGAAAATACCAACGCAAGCTACAAGTAGCAGGACCTCGGCTGATCTTATTCGTTGAAAGTGATAGGTATGTCTGTCCATGAGTCCACTGCTGCCACGTGGTGAATTTACCGAGCTCTCGAAGGGCTCTCTTCCTCTGATTCTTTGAGGAATACATCTCGTAGATTGTTAGGATCTCGGCGTCATCGTCAAGGGGCGTTGCTGGATATCTATTTGAGTACGAGCCTCCGAGGATGGCTTCCCCGCTTTTGGCGACTTGCCTGACCACCCAGCAGGCTCGAAGGCTGTGGGTTGGGTTTGTGTTGAGCAGGACAGAGTGTATGGGGCACGGTTTGTCCAGTAGTTCGTCAAGGACCATTCTGGATCCTGTCAGGAGTTTCTTCCTTTTCTCGGACGGCTCGTACTGAGGTGTCCGGCGAGGGTGCGCGCGTTTTGCCCGAGCTTGGCTTGATCCCTCGGCACGGATTGACTCTGTTTGCTCGAGCTGAGCCTGCCAAGCATCCTCCATGGCGCAGTATTTGGACACCAAGTCCGATAACTCAGAGAAATTTTGGATGTGACGGCATGCGAGGGCGTTTAAGATGCCTTTGTCTCGGCAGTTCTATCGAAAAACCGCCAGAATTTCCTTGTTGCAACAGTCCGTTATCTTGTTTTTGACGAGAAGGAATCTGGCCCAGAAGTGTCGAACTGTCTCTCCGGGCTGTTGCTTTACATACATTAGGTCCCATATGTTGGGCCGTCCTGAGTTACTTGGACAGTACTGAATGTGGGGGTGGGTGGGATGAAAATTTTGATCCCATCAGGGTGTGAGTCCAGGGTTTTGGCGGCTGTGTCCTGGATCGACATGGAATCCGACGTGTCGGGCTCTGGATCCAGTTTTTTAGCCAGGCACGGTTGCGTCGACTCGAGGTCGTGTGTTGAACCAGACTTCGGCTTTCAATTCTCTCTGGAGCGGAGTTCGGCTGCCGAGCTGGGGGATGGTGCTTGATGATCGGAAATTTGCACCCCATGCGCTCTCGGCTCTGGGAGGAGGAGGGGCGGGCATTCGGTCGAGCCTTTGATAGTGGCGACCAAGTGGGCGGCCGGAGGGATATGAATTTCCCTGTCATCGGCTTTGAGCCCGATCTGGTCGTAGACCGAGGACTGGCCATCGGTGATTCCCATGGCTTGGATCCGATCTAGTATCCCGTTTAGCAGCGAGAGATCCGTCGGACCCAAGTTCTGGTAGTTTTCGGGGTCAACCCGCAGTATGGCTATGCCGGGAGCGTTCGACATCGCCGCGTAGTCATGTTCGGCTGAGGCCGGTCTTTGACCGCGGAACGCAGAGATTGGATCCGGGCTCAAGGCTGGATCCGGAGTGACGGCCGTCCCGATGGCGGGGTAGGCTGTACCCGAAGCCAAAGCTTCAGGACTTGCGGGTCCTCCAGGCGAGGCCGAGGACCCTATAAGAATAAGGTCTCCCCGGGAGTCGGCGATGAACTCCAAGTTTCCGAACCTAATCTCCTGATCGGGGGTAAAGCTGTCGACCCGGCCGAGGCGACCGGCCGGATCGGTGTGTAGCATGATGCTGCCGAACGCAAAGAGCTGGCCGGGAACGAAGATGTCCCCGCAGCTGGCACCGTTGCTGATGACTAAGCGAGCCATTGATCCTTGATGACCCAACGGCGGAACTCTCAATGAAAGCACCAATGTCGGTACCAAAACCGGCAGATCTCAGGTAGGGGGTCCGAGCTATGGGTCGTGGAGTCAATGGGCAACAAGGAACGTAGAGACAGCGATTACCCAGGTTCGGGCCCTCTCAAGGAGGTAAAACCCTACGTCCTGCTAGATTGTATTAATGCGATTGTATGACGGTTACAGAGTTGATTTACCTCGAGATCGGATGAGCTAAACCCTAGGTGGGTATAATGGCGATGGTTTTTCTGCCTCTACAGACTAAACCCCCTGGTTTATATAGACACTAGGGGGGCCTAGGGTTACATATGGTCGGTTGCCCTTAGGGGATAATCATGCCAGTTACGCCAAACGTTTCTTGGAGCAGACGCAAGTCTTCGGAGGTTTCCTTCTGGTGTATGGGGTCGCCTGTAATCCGGCCTTCCTTTCACAAGTTGAAAGTGGCCCATTAATCCGGCCTATAAGAGATAGGCCAGCAGCCTGAGTACCCCCTAGTCCGGGACACCCTCAGCAGGACTTTGGGGTTGTCTCACTGTCTTGAAGATAGTTTTTATCAGCTTTCTTGGAGACCAACAGGGTTGTCTCACTATCTTGAACCTTGTCTGCATTACTTCCTTTACCATTGCATAATGGGGTACTCTTCTCCAATATTCTGTTGGCATTCTAAAAGAGGAACAAGCAGACAAATCACAGGTTTAGCATGTTGTGGCGCCCCACCTGAATACCACTGTAGTCAGACGGTCGCCGCACACACCAGCCCAGGAAATCATTCTGGCATGCGCTCTTACAACAAGTATCATGAACACAGGCATTTCTATTAATGGATATATAAGTCTTTACATGGTATTTTACAAGGGTGATGGCAGCGGAAAAGCTCTATCTAAGGCAGCATGGTCTTGGTGCGGCTGCAATCCATAGGGATCTGACTGGGTTACTCTTATAGCCCGCGAACACTCCGGCTCCTCGCTAGTGGATGTCGGGTCCTTAGGTGAACCTGGCCACATTGAAGGCCGCTGAGTACTTTTGAATGTACTCGCAAGCAAACCAAACCAACATATACACCAAGCAAAGCAATCCATGGCATTCAAGCATGCATTCATTATCTTAACAATATTAGCTATCATGTCTTAGTAGGATTATCTAGCAATATCATATCATAACAGGATTATCTAGCATGTTAACTATCAAAGTAACTGTAGTATGACAAAGATACAGCATATCAAGTAATTAATCCATATTCCGAATAATCTTAGGATCCAATCCAAACCTGATCCAAATCAAATCCAAGTCATGCGGTCATCCGACCACTCATCTCATAGCCATTGCATGGCTAACATCCCATATACCTGACATCATCCGATGTCCCTACATCGGCACTATAAATCTGACCAATCATACCTTTCTCTGGGTCATTATTAACATCATATGGTTTGTTCCTCCAGACTCAACACAGACCAAATAGTGTGACCTAGTACGAACGGTGTCCATGACCGAGGATGCAGCTATTCGAATAGATTTACACTCTGCAGAGGTTGCGCACTTTACCCACACTATGGAGCTCCTGGCCTCATGCTCCCATTCGGGTGGACCGGTGCTGCTCCAACAAAACTTGTCTATTGCCTGGCACTCTTACGGCCCCACCGACAATCATACCCTTCCCGGGTCAAGTCCTGGGTGGCCCCTGTGTCACTCCTGACACCTGCCACCGTCGTGGCCAAACAAAACTGTCCCAAACGGGGACCTGTGCACATAAAACCAAACTGAGCTCACGGGATTATCGCCGCCTACAGGGCTAGGGTGGCACGCACGCATAATCCCCCCTCTTTGGTGGTACCGATAAGAGGCAAGACAACAGACCAAGTCAAGGCCTCCACATCCAGGCAAGTGTGGTTGCACTTGATGAGCTCGGTTCGGTGGCATTATGACTCGATCCAGCCGACGGAGGAGGTTGTCGTTATTATATCACATTCTTTATCATTGCAATAATAATGATAATCCAAGATGTAAACTAGTATATCAACATAACAACCTATCTCCATACTATCACATACGAGTCACTAGTGCGATAATATGATGAGCTTTAGCAAGTAGTGTAAATAGCCAGTTCAAACTAGCGGGGGTTTAATTATTCCTAACACAGCCATATTCATTAATTAAACACGCAAGAATGACACAGAGCAATGCTTTAGAGCATATATCAGATGGTCGGCTTGCCTGGGAGTCGATGGATTCACCGGAGAGAAGTGTGATCACCTCGCGGAAAATTCGATGGAATGGATTCCCTCTCAGAGGGGCTGAATATAGGGCAGGGGCAAAATGGGCATTTTCAGAATGTGTCAACATCATGGGTGGCCAAGCAGATGGCCGGGGCGATGCTTGGGGATTGCGGTCATGGGCGATGCCGGCCGGAGTTGTGGGTGGTGCTGGCTTAGGTGAGCACCAGAGCTTCTCCGGGTGGCTGAATGAAGGCGAGGGGTTGGCCGTAGGGCCAGAATTCGACCGGCCGCCTGCGGCAGCGCTTCGGCCAGGCGAGAGGGAGGAATGCTCCTTGAGCTCGGTGGAGAGGTAGGGCGGGATGCCAGGAGAGGGAGAGGGCCGCTGGTGAGCTCGGGGTGTCCGGGAAGCGGCTATTTATAGCCGAGCGAGCTCGCCGGATAAGCTCGGCTGCCGTGGCCTTCTTATCCGCGCACTGGAGCTCGGGAAGGACGTGGCTGGCCGGTTGCGGCGTCGGGAAGGGTCTCGGGTGGACGGTGGAGGCCAACTGGAGCTACGGGAAGGATCGAGGAGGAAGAAGACAGAGAGGAAACACCGATGGTCACGGGTGCACAGTACGGCGGAGCTCGCTGTGGCGTGAGGAGGAAGAAAGGGGAGAGGAAAGGTACTGGAGAGGGGGTACGTGGGTGCTGCGGAGCCATGGGACACGCTCGGACAAGCCGGAGTTGGCCAGAGCTAGCTGGCCGACGTGACCAGACGTGGTCAGCGCGCAGAGCGCGTGTTTGGCCTTGTCTGTGGTGTGGTCACCACATCAACACGTGCTCTGGTGTTTACCTGGATGCTACATCAAGTCAACGGGGTGTCTCACTGCTCATATAGATGAGATATGTCGTTGGGATCATCTAGATAGCTCTGAAGTGAGAAAGTTGGCATGAAGTTGTTTCTGAACAGAAACTTAGCTGGATCTTTCTGGAGAAATGGATGAAGAATTGAAGTTGAACCTTTGTCAGGATGGAATGAGGTAGGAAGATGTAGGTGCTTGCAAAATTTGAAGGCATTTGGACCTTGTTTGCATGCACTTCCTTTGCAATGCAAATTTTGGTCCAGAAAATGGATTTTGAAGCTGTGCTCAAATGGCTTGATGCAATGAGCTGAATTTTGGTGGAGGGGAGTTATTTGGATGCATGGAGGTACTGGCAAAAATTCAGTTCATTGGGAATGCCAAAGTGGTACTTCCTTCACAAAGCTTTCTGCTGGACAGAAACTTGGGAGAATTTCTGGGAAGTAATGGCTTGACAAAATGATGTGAGTTTTTGCATACTCACATCATATAGGAAATTTGAGGTCCTGGATTAATTTCAAGAATTTTGAAGCAATATAAAATATAGTTGCTTCACAACCTCAAAATAGGTCCAGAAACAAGAACTGGATGATGCTCTCAAACTTTGAACTGTGGAACTTGGGTTCTTCATGAAAATGGTGAAGATATGGATAGGAGAAGCTCCACAAATTATTTGGGATTTTTCCTGGCTACCAAAATAGTGGTTCCTTTGGAAATTGCCCAAAATGCAATATTGGCTTTAAATAGGAAAAATGCAATTTCTCCTATTTAATTATGGCCAATATTTTCATGGGAGCTCAATATGATCACAAATAATGTCTCCACAAGTTTTCATGAACTTTGGAGATGGATATATATTTTCCCGGATTTAATTCCTTTAACTGGCAGAAAAAGGAATTAATTTTAAATGAAAAATATTGCAAATGACTTGGCAATATTTTTGCATATCCAAGGTTTATAGATGTGGGATGATCACTATGAAAAGTTTGGGAGGCAACAGATCAAAGGAAAGTGGGGTTCCTTTGTAACTGCCAAAATTAGGGTTTCCCTTCCGATAACTCGGAAAGCAGGGTTTTGGCGGCAAAATTTTGAGAATAAATCTTGGGTGGCATGGTTGGACTGGAGAGAATCTCTAGTTGGATAGGAAAGGCAAGGCTAAATGACCATCTTCATATACCCAAGAGCGAGAGAAAATCCGGTAGCATCAAAAAAAAGACGGGAGTCCAATCCCGCGAAGGAAAAAAACAAGGAGCGAAAACCAGGGTATCACAAACCTACCCCCCTTAAGAAAATCTCATCCTCGAGATTTCCGGGCTTACCTCCTAGCGAAGGGAGCATACCTGTGTGCGACTTGGATCCATCATCCGTCTTGTCTTCATTGGTTCACTGGCCTTTTTAACTGCCTCTTCTGATGGCTCAGGTGTTGCCTTCTCAAACGGCTGTATTGATTCCTTCTCTTTCCTGTCAGGTGTACCTCTTTGTCCTGGTGGTCTGTTGTCTCGGGTTGGTGGGTAGCGGGTAGCATCAACAAATAGCTTGGTTTCCATGGCCTGGACCTAGCTGCTTCGGGTTTTGTCGCGATACTCCGTATCCTGATTGTCATGGGCAAAACATCTTTCCCCTAGTGCATGGTATTGCATGCATACATCCATTATTCTTCCTGAGTATCTATGGATAGTTGTCCTTGTGTCTTGCTCAGGATAAATCCTTAGTCTGGCTGTGGGTCATGGACGGGTGCTTTCCTCTGTAGTCCTTGCTATGACCACTGAGCTGAACATAGTATGGCTAGCATCCGGTGTATCTTTCGGAGCATAGCCTCTTATCTTGGTTGATGGCCCATATTCATAATGAGTATAACATGTTGGCTGCATTGTTGTGGCCGCATATGCAAGTGTCTAATAAGGATTGGCAATATCACTCTGTCCGTGAAGCTGTATCTTGTTGACCGTCACGGAGGTTGTTTATCAAAAACTTCTTTATTCTTGGGGGTTCCTTTTGGGGACCTATCGTGACCTATCAACATGGCTCCTTGGTCATATTCCAGGTTGTCGGCTTGTATTCATAGCTTACTCTTGCATATCCAGTAGGGGTTGCTATGCTCATATCCTTCTTTGAACTATGGGGCCGATGTTTCTCTGAACACAGTCATTCCCGCATACGAGTGGCTCGCATGAACTGATCCACTGGACTGCATGCTCACAACATATGCAGGGGTAGGGTAAAGCCTTTCATAACCACTGAGTTCTGAGGCGGATGTGTGTCCAGACTAGTTCGTGCTTCTGACAAGATTGTTGGGGCATGATGGCGTGTTGAAGAAGGCTGAATTCCTTACGCTCGAAGCTTTTGCCCGGGTAGCGTGTTGAAGAAGGTTGGGTATCATACCCCAGAAGCTTTCCTTCATGTGGCTTACTGCAGAAGGTCGGGTGACTTATGCTGGAAGCTTTCCGTGGTAGCACGCTGAGGAAGATAGAAGTGTCATACCCCAGAAGATCTTCCCCCTAGTGGCGTAGCGAGGAAGATTGGGAGTCTTGCGTCGCAAGCTCCACCCGATAACTTGCGGAGGAAGGCTGGGTTTCTTGTACCAAAAGCCTTGTACTGTGATATGCGGTCGGATCTATGGCCGTTTCTGGCTTCCTTCTGAGGTATCCGGAATTTACCCATAGTGGAGCTAGAACTTGGTATAGTCCATATCTCGACTAAAGATATTTCGTTGGTCATGCACATCGCTTGTCCTTCCGCTGGTCCGATCATTGCTGCTATAAAGATTGCACAACTGATGCAGACTTTGTGTTGATAATTAATCCAGATGTGTGCCGATAGTAAGTAGTTGGCGGATAATTCCATTCAGTTTGGCTGAGCTTCCAGGTGTTTGGAATTCTCACTGGTTCTGGGCAGTCGTGAACTTATCCAAGTATTCTTCGCAAGCCTTGTTCCCTTTGCCCAGAAAATTTGGTATATACACCGGTGCATTCCATAATATGCTTTGCAATTTGGATCAACATACCAGAGTTTTGTTGTTGCTCTCGGCATATTCACATTCTTAAAATATGTCTTCTGTGGGTAATCAATGATTCTTGAGTCTATTGAGAAGAGACTCAAGGTTCACCTCACTGGCTGAAATAATCCTTGTGTCGAGGATGGGATAATTTGTCCCTACCAGTGTTCATTGCTGATAGCTCATCTGACTGCTCCTCAAATGTGATCTGTTTCGAGGCAAACTCCCTTGGGTATATTTTGTCCTTGTCGGTTGTACGCAAATTCTGCCTCTGACCCATTCTTCACTTGGTAGCTCTGGGGTTGCTGTTCTGAATATTAGGCAGTTGGCTTGGCTTGACTTTTATTGAATTTGGATTATTGGGTATTATCCAAGTTGTGTGTTGGTCTTCTTTGATGCTCTTGCGGATGGATCCAGTCGAAGCAAAAGAACGGAATCGAGAAAAGAAGCAAGAACCGCGAAAAACCAAAGGCAAATAAAGCTCAAATTTTGCGGACCTTTCACATGTGGCTGAAGATTCACTAGTATAACTAGCCTAGCGCACTCGATGCACCTCCAAGGATTTAGAAGCAAAAGTGCACAATGCCCCTGGTAGCAATTGGTGTCAAGCTCCTACTACTTCCTTAGGGAACATCAAACTCGATAGCCAAAGTGGCTTAGTCAACGATCCTAGGGTTGTCGGGGAAAGATGGAATTTATAGGCGTTTCCCAAAGGAAACTAGATTTGAGAAGAGAAATGCCATGGTTAGCAAGCAAGGTGGGGATATCTGGTTCACCTAGGGGTTAAGGGCTCACGGGTCGTTGCCTGGTGCGGACATTTCACACCGAAGGGAAAGGCCACGAGAGTTGGGGTCTGATGGAGCCAAAAACCTATGGGGTTGCCTTATGATCAATAGTAGCCGTGCCAGTCTGGCAAAGATGGCTAAAATCCATCTGGGCTTTCTACGGATCAAGAGACAATGAAGTCTGGCAAGGGTAACCTACAGTCAGCCTGGCTCTGATACCATCCGTTGTGGCGCCCCGCCTGAATACCACTGTAGTCAGACGGTCGCCGCACACACTAGCCCAGGAAATCATTCTGGCATGCGCTTTTACAACAAGTATCATGAACACAGGCATTTCTATTAATGGATATATAAGTATTTACATGGTATTTTACAAGGGTGATGGCAGCGAAAAAGCTCTATCTAAGGCAGCATGGTCTTGGTGCGGCTCCAATCCACAGGGATCTGACTAGGTTACTCTTCTAGCCCGCGAACACTCCGGCTCCTCGCTAGTGGATGTCGGGTCCTTAGGTGAACCTGGCCACATTGAAGGCCGCTGAGTACTTTTGAATGTACTCGCAGGCAAACCAAACCAACATATACACCAAGCAAAGCAATCCATGGCATTCAAGCATGCATTCATTATCTTAACAATATTAGCTATCATGTCTTAGCAGGATTATCTAGCAATATCATATCATAACAAGATTATCTAGCATGTTAACTATCAAAGTAACTGTAGTATGACGAAGATACAGCATATCAAGTAATTAATCCATATTCCGAATAATCTTAGGATCCAATCCAAACCCGATCCAAATCAAATCCAAGTCATGCAGTCATCCGACCACTCATCTCATAGCCATTGCATCGCTAACATCCCATATCCCTGACATCATCCGATGTCCCTGCATCGGCACTATAAATCTGACCAATCATACCTTTCTCTGGTTCATTATTAACATCATATGGTTCGTTCCTCCAGACTCGACACAGACCAAATAGTGTGACCTAGTACGAACGGTGTCCATGACCGAGGACGCGGCTATTCGAATAGATTTACACTCTGCAGAGGTTGCGCTCTTTACCCACACTATGGAGCTCCTGGCCTAATGCTCCCATTCGGGTGGACCGATGCTGCTCCAACAAAACTTGTCTATTGCCTGGCACTCTTACGGCCCCACCGACAATCATACCCTTCCCGGGTCAAGTCCTAGGTGGCCCCTGTGTCACTCCTGACACCTGACACTGTCGTGGCCAAACAAAATTGTCCCAAACGGGGACCTGTGCACATAAAACCAAACTGGGCTCACGGGATTATCGCCGCCTACCGGGCCAGGGTAGCACGCACGCATAATCCCCCCTCTTTGGTGGTACCGATAAGAGGCAAGACAACAGACCAAGTCAGGGCCTCCCCATCCAGGCAAGTGTGGTTGCACTTGATGAGCTCGGTTCGGTGACACTATGACTCGATTCAGCCAACGGAGGAGGTTGTCGTTATTATATCACATTCTTTATCATTGCAATAATAATGATAATCCAAGATGTAAACTTGTATATCAACATAACAACCTATCTCCATACCATCACATACGAGTCACTACTGCGATAATATGATGAGCATTAGCAAGTAATGTAAATAGCCAGTTCAAACTAGCGGGGGTTTAATTATTCCTAACACAGGCATATTCATTAATTAAACACGCAAGAATAACACAAAGCAATGCTTTAGAGCATATATCAGATGGTCGGCTTGCCTGGGAGTCGATGGATTCACCGGAGAGAAGTGTGATCACCTCGCGGAAAAATTCACCGGAAAGGATTCCCTCTCAGAGGGGCTGAATATAGGGCAGGGGCAAAATGGGCATTTTCAGAATGTGTCAACATCATGAAAGTAACCTCATCAGAACGGGCTTGACGAACAGAGAAGGTGGGCTTTGGAATCACCTGAATCGGAGTCACGGTAGTGAAGTTGTGGCCGTTCGTTCATTAGGCAGAAAATCAAATAAAAAGTGTTCATTTCTGCTGCTAACCGACGAACGTCCGCAAACTAACCAATTCGGTCGGCGGGGTAAAACAGAAAGCGTATTTTGCGAAATCCTCCTTCTTTAAGAGAAGGCGTATTCTTCTCTGAAGCAGAAGAGGATTACGCTTTCACTAAGAGAAAGCGTACTTTTTGAAGTACGCCGCCACTTGAATCTGCGCGGGCCCGGCGACTGAGCCGCTGACGGGTGGGCCCCGCGTTCACCTCGCTCTCTCTCTTTCCTGCCTCCTCCTTCCTCCCGACGAAACACAGGGGAGAGGCCATGGCCGTTCGGCCGTGCTGGAGAGGGGGTACGTGGGTGCTGCGGAGCCATGGGACACGCTCGGACAAGCCGGAGTTGGCCAGAGCTAGCTGGCCGACGTGACCAGACGTGGTCAGCGCGCAGAGCGCGCGTTTGGCCTTGTCTGTGGTGTGGTCACCACATCAACACGTGCTCTGGTGTTTACCTGGATGCTACATCAAGTCAACGGGGTGTCTCACTGCTCATATAGATGAGATATGTCGTTGGGATCATCTAGATAGCTCTGAAGTGAGAAAGTTGGCATGAAGTTGTTTCTGAACAGAAACTTAGCTGGATCTTTCTGGAGAAATGGATGAAGAATTGAAGTTGAACCTTTGTCAGGATGGAATGAGGTAGGAAGATGTAGGTGCTTGCAAAATTTGAAGGCATTTGGACCTTGTTTGCATGCACTTCCTTTGCAATGCAAATTTTGGTCCAGAAAATGGATTTTGAAGCTGTGCTCAAATCGCTTGATGCAATGAGCTGAATTTTGGTGGAGGGGAGTTATTTGGATGCATGGAGGTACTGGCAAAAATTCAGCTCATTGGGAATGCCAAAGTGGTACTTCCTTCACAAAGCTTTCTGCTGGACAGAAACTTGGGAGAATTTCTGGGAAGTAATGGCTTGACAAAATGATGTGAGTTTTTGCATACTCACATCATATAGGAAATTTGAGGTCCTGGATTAATTTCAAGAATTTTGAAGCAATATAAAATATAGTTGCTTCACAACCTCAAAATAGGTCCAGAAAAAAGAACTGGATGATGCTCTCAAACTTTGAACTGTGGAACTTGGGTTCTTCATGAAAATGGTGAAGATATGGATAGGAGAAGCTCCACAAATTATTTGGGATTTTTCCTGGCTACCAAAATAGTGGTTCCTTTGGAAATTGCCCAAAATGCAATATTGGCTTTAAATAGGAAAAATGCAATTTCTCCTATTTAATTATGGCCAATATTTTCATGGGAGCTCAATATGATCACAAATAATGTCTCCACAAGTTTTCATGAACTTTGGAGATGGATATATATTTTCCCGGATTTAATTCCTTTAACTGGCAGAAAAAGGAATTAATTTTAAATGAAAAATATTGCAAATGACTTGGCAATATTTTTGCATATCCAAGGTTTATAGATGTGGGATGATCACTATGAAAAGTTTGGGAGGCAACAGATCAAAGGAAAGTGGGGTTCCTTTGTAACTGCCAAAATTAGGGTTTCCCTTCCGATAACTCGGAAAGCAGGGTTTTGGCGGCAAAATTTTGAGAATAAATCTTGGGTGGCATGGTTGGACTGGAGAGAATCTCTAGTTGGATAGGAAAGGCAAGGCTAAATGACCATCTTCATATACCCAAGAGCGAGAGAAAATCCGGTAGCATCAAAAAAAAGACGGGAGTCCAATCCCGCGAAGGAAAAAAACAAGGAGCGAAAACCAGGGTATCACAAACCTACCCCCCTTAAGAAAATCTCATCCTCGAGATTTCCGGGCTTACCTCCTAGCGAAGGGAGCATACCTGTGTGCGACTTGGATCCATCATCCGTCTTGTCTTCATTGGTTCACTGGCCTTTTTAACTGCCTCTTCTGATGGCTCAGGTGTTGCCTTCTCAAACGGCTGTATTGATTCCTTCTCTTTCCTGTCAGGTGTACCTCTTTGTCCTGGTGGTCTGTTGTCTCGGGTTGGTGGGTAGCGGGTAGCATCAACAAATAGCTTGGTTTCCATGGCCTGGACCTAGCTGCTTCGGGTTTTGTCGCGATACTCCGTATCCTGATTGTCATGGGCAAAACATCTTTCCCCTAGTGCATGGTATTGCATGCATACATCCATTATTCTTCCTGAGTATCTATGGATAGTTGTCCTTGTGTCTTGCTCAGGATAAATCCTTAGTCTGGCTGTGGGTCATGGACGGGTGCTTTCCTCTGTAGTCCTTGCTATGACCACTGAGCTGAACATAGTATGGCTAGCATCCGGTGTATCTTTCGGAGCATAGCCTCTTATCTTGGTTGATGGCCCATATTCATAATGAGTATAACATGTTGGCTGCATTGTTGTGGCCGCATATGCAAGTGTCTAATAAGGATTGGCAATATCACTTTGTCCGTGAAGCTGTATCTTGTTGACCGTCACGGAGGTTGTTTATCAAAAACTTCTTTATTCTTGGGGGTTCCTTTTGGGGACCTATTGTGACCTATCAACATGGCTCCTTGGTCATATTCCAGGTTGTCGGCTTGTATTCACAGCTTACTCTTGCATATCCAGTAGGGGTTGCTATGCTCATATCCTTCTTTGAACTATGGGGCCGATGTTTCTCTGAACACAGTCATTCCCGCATACGAGTGGCTCGCATGAACTGATCCACTGGACTGCATGCTCACAACATATGCAGGGGTAGGGTAAAGCCTTTCATAACCACTGAGTTCTGAGGCGGATGTGTGTCCAGACTAGTTCGTGCTTCTGACAAGATTGTTGGGGCATGATGGCGTGTTGAAGAAGGCTGAATTCCTTACGCTCGAAGCTTTTGCCCGGGTAGCGTGTTGAAGAAGGTTGGGTATCATACCCCAGAAGCTTTCCTTCATGTGGCTTACTGCAGAAGGTCGGGTGACTTATGCTGGAAGCTTTCCGTGGTAGCACGCTGAGGAAGATAGAAGTGTCGTACCCCAGAAGATCTTCCCCCTAGTGGCGTAGCGAGGAAGATTGGGAGTCTTGCGTCGCAAGCTCCACCCGATAACTTGCGGAGGAAGGCTGGGTTTCTTGTACCAAAAGCCTTGTACTGTGATATGCGGTCGGATCTATGGCCGTTTCTGGCTTCCTTCTGAGGTATCCGGAATTTACCCATAGTGGAGCTAGAACTTGGTATAGTCCATATCTCGACTAAAGATATTTCGTTGGTCATGCACATCGCTTGTCCTTCCGCTGGTCCGATCATTGCTGCTATAAAGATTGCACAACTGATGCAGACTTTGTGTTGATAATTAATCCAGATGTGTGCCGATAGTAAGTAGTTGGCGGATAATTCCATTCAGTTTGGCTGAGCTTCCAGGTGTTTGGAATTCTCACTGGTTCTGGGCAGTCGTGAACTTATCCAAGTATTCTTCGCAAGCCTTGTTCCCTTTGCCCAGAAAATTTGGTATATACACCGGTGCATTCCATAATATGCTTTGCAATTTGGATCAACATACCAGAGTTTTGTTGTTGCTCTCGGCGTATTCACATTCTTAAAATATGTCTTCTGTGGGTAATCAATGATTCTTGAGTCTATTGAGAAGAGACTCAAGGTTCACCTCACTGGCTGAAATAATCCTTGTGTCGAGGATGGGATAATTTGTCCCTACCAGTGTTCATTGCTGATAGCTCATCTGACTGCTCCTCAAATGTGATCTGTTTCGAGGCAAACTCCCTTGGGTATATTTTGTCCTTGTCGGTTGTACGCAAATTCTGCCTCTGACCCATTCTTCACTTGGTAGCTCTGGGGTTGCTGTTCTGAATATTAGGCAGTTGGCTTGGCTTGACTTTTATTGAATTTGGATTATTGGGTATTATCCAAGTTGTGTGTTGGTCTTCTTTGATGCTCTTGCGGATGGATCCAGTCGAAGCAAAAGAACGGAATCGAGAAAAGAAGCAAGAACCGCGAAAAACCAAAGGCAAATAAAGCTCAAATTTTGCGGACCTTTCACATGTGGCTGAAGATTCACTAGTATAACTAGCCTAGCGCACTCGATGCACCTCCAAGGATTTAGAAGCAAAAGTGCACAATGCCCCTGGTAGCAATTGGTGTCAAGCTCCTACTACTTCCTTAGGGAACATCAAACTCGATAGCCAAAGTGGCTTAGTCAACGATCCTAGGGTTGTCGGGGAAAGATGGAATTTATAGGCGTTTCCCAAAGGAAACTAGATTTGAGAAGAGAAATGCCATGGTTAGCAAGCAAGGTGGGGATATCTGGTTCACCTAGGGGTTAAGGGCTCACGGGTCGTTGCCTGGTGCGGACATTTCACACCGAAGGGAAAGGCCACGAGAGTTGGGGTCTGATGGAGCCAAAAACCTATGGGGTTGCCTTATGATCAATAGTAGCCGTGCCAGTCTGGCAAAGATGGCTAAAATCCATCTGGGCTTTCTACGGATCAAGAGACAATGAAGTCTGGCAAGGGTAACCTACAGTCAGCCTGGCTCTGATACCATCCGTTGTGGCGCCCCGCCTGAATACCACTGTAGTCAGACGGTCGCCGCACACACTAGCCCAGGAAATCATTCTGGCATGCGCTTTTACAACAAGTATCATGAACACAGGCATTTCTATTAATGGATATATAAGTATTTACATGGTATTTTACAAGGGTGATGGCAGCGAAAAAGCTCTATCTAAGGCAGCATGGTCTTGGTGCGGCTCCAATCCACAGGGATCTGACTAGGTTACTCTTCTAGCCCGCGAACACTCCGGCTCCTCGCTAGTGGATGTCGGGTCCTTAGGTGAACCTGGCCACATTGAAGGCCGCTGAGTACTTTTGAATGTACTCGCAGGCAAACCAAACCAACATATACACCAAGCAAAGCAATCCATGGCATTCAAGCATGCATTCATTATCTTCACAATATTAGCTATCATGTCTTAGCAGGATTATCTAGCAATATCATATCATAACAAGATTATCTAGCATGTTAACTATCAAAGTAACTGTAGTATGACGAAGATACAGCATATCAAGTAATTAATCCATATTCCGAATAATCTTAGGATCCAATCCAAACCCGATCCAAATCAAATCCAAGTCATGCAGTCATCCGACCACTCATCTCATAGCCATTGCATCGCTAACATCCCATATCCCTGACATCATCCGATGTCCCTGCATCGGCACTATAAATCTGACCAATCATACCTTTCTCTGGTTCATTATTAACATCATATGGTTCGTTCCTCCAGACTCGACACAGACCAAATAGTGTGACCTAGTACGAACGGTGTCCATGACCGAGGACGCGGCTATTCGAATAGATTTACACTCTGCAGAGGTTGCGCTCTTTACCCACACTATGGAGCTCCTGGCCTAATGCTCCCATTCGGGTGGACCGATGCTGCTCCAACAAAACTTGTCTATTGCCTGGCACTCTTACGGCCCCACCGACAATCATACCCTTCCCGGGTCAAGTCCTAGGTGGCCCCTGTGTCACTCCTGACACCTGACACTGTCGTGGCCAAACAAAATTGTCCCAAACGGGGACCTATGCACATAAAACCAAACTGGGCTCACGGGATTATCGCCGCCAACCGGGCCAGGGTAGCACGCACGCATAATCCCCCCTCTTTGGTGGTACCGATAAGAGGCAAGACAACAGACCAAGTCAGGGCCTCCCCATCCAGGCAAGTGTGGTTGCACTTGATGAGCTCGGTTCGGTGACACTATGACTCGATCCAGCCGACGGAGGAGGTTGTCGTTATTATATCACATTCTTTATCATTGCAATAATAATGATAATCCAAGATGTAAACTTGTATATCAACATAACAACCTATCTCCATACCATCACATACGAGTCACTACTGCGATAATATGATGAGCATTAGCAAGTAATGTAAATAGCCAGTTCAAACTAGCGGGGGTTTAATTATTCCTAACACAGGCATATTCATTAATTAAACACGCAAGAATAACACAAAGCAATGCTTTAGAGCATATATCAGATGGTCGGCTTGCCTGGGAGTCGATGGATTCACCGGAGAGAAGTGTGATCACCTCGCGGAAAAATTCACCGGAAAGGATTCCCTCTCAGAGGGGCTGAATATAGGGCAGGGGCAAAATGGGCATTTTCAGAATGTGTCAACATCATGAAAGTAACCTCATCAGAACGGGCTTGACGAACAGAGAAGGTGGGCTTTGGAATCACCTGAATCGGAGTCACGGTAGTGAAGTTGTGGCCGTTCGTTCATTAGGCAGAAAATCAAATAAAAAGTGTTCATTTCTGCTGCTAACCGACGAACGTCCGCAAACTAACCAATTTGGTCGGCGGGGTAAAACAGAAAGCGTATTTTGCGAAATCCTCCTTCTTTAAGAGAAGGCGTATTCTTCTCTGAAGCAGAAGAGGATTACGCTTTCACTAAGAGAAAGCGTACTTTTTGAAGTACGCCGCCACTTGAATCTGCGCGGGCCCGGCGACTGAGCCGCTGACGGGTGGGCCCCGCATTCACCTCGCTCTCTCTCTTTCCTGCCTCCTCCTTCCTCCCGACGAAACACAGGGGAGAGGCCATGGCCGTTCGGCCGTGCTGGCTGCCGGCGCTCCTCCCCTCGGCTGCCCCCGCCGGCGAGCCGGGCGGGCTTGCAGCACCACTCCGCGCCCAGTGGCAGCCGCAGGAGGGCTCGGGATGGCCTGGAAGAAGGGTGGCCATGGGTGGCCGAGCGGATGGCCGGGGCGATGCTTGGGGATTGCGGTCACGGGCGATGCCGGCCGGAGTTGAGGGTGGTGCTGGCTTAGGTGAGCACAAGAGCTTCTCCGGGTGCCTGAATGGAGGCGAGGGGAAGGCCGTAGGGCCAGAATTTGACCGGGCGCCGGCGGCAGCGCTTCGGCCAGGCGAGAGGGAGGAATGCTCCTTGAGCTCGGTGGAGAGGTGGGGCGGGATGCCAGGAGAGGGAGAGGGCCGCTGGTGAGCTCGGGGTGTCTGGGAAGCGGCTATTTATAGCCGAGCAAGCTCGCCAGATAAGCTCGGGGCCGTGGCCTTCTTATCCACGCACTGGAGCTCGGGGAGGACGTGGCTGGCCGGTTGCGGCGTCGGGAAGGGTCTCGGGTGGACGGTGGAGGCCAGCTGGAGCTACGGGAAGGATCGAGGAGGAAGAAGACAGAGAGGAAACAACGATGGTCACGGGTGCACAGTACGGCGGAGCTCGCCGTGGCATGAGGAGGAAGAAAGGGGAGAGGAAAGGTACTGGAGAGGGGGTACGTGGGTGCTGCGGAGCCGTGGGACACGCTCGGACAAGCCGGAGTTGGCCGGAGCTAGCTGGCCGACGCGACCAGACGCGGTCAGTGCGCAGAGCGCGCGTTTGGCCTTGTCCGTGGCGTGGTCACCACGTCAACACGCGCTCTGGCGTTTACCTGGATGCTACATCATGTCAACGGGGTGTCTCACTGCTCATATAGATGAGAGATGTAGCTGGGATCATCTAGATAGCTCTGAAGTGAGAAAGTTGGCATGAAGTTGTTTCTGAACAGAAACTTAGCTGGATCTTTCTATAGAAATGGATGAAGAATTGAAGTTGAACCTTTGTCAGGATGGAATGACGTAGGAAGATGTAGGTGCTTGCAAAATTTGAAGCCATTTGGACCTTGTTTGCATGCACTTCCTTTGCAATGCAAATTTTGGTCCAGAAAATGGATTTTGAAGCTGTGCTCAAATGGCTTGATGCAATGAGCTGAATTTTGGTGGAGGGGAGTTATTTGGATGCATGGAGGTACTGGCAAAAATTCAGCTCATTGGGAATGCCAAAGTGGTACTTCCTTCACAAAGCTTTCTGCTGGACAGAAACTTGGGAGAATTTCTGGGAAGTAATGGCTTGACAAAATGATGTGAGTTTTTGCATACTCACATCATATAGGAAATTTGAGGTCCTAGATTAATTTCAAGAATTTTGAAGCAATATAAAATATAGTTGCTTCACAACCTCAAAATAGGTCCAGAAACAAGAACTGGATGATGCTCTCAAACTTTGAACTATGGAACTTGGGTTCTTGATGAAAATGGTGAAGATATGGATAGGAGAAGCTCCACAAATTATTTGGGATTTTTCCTGGCTACCAAAATAGTGGTTCCTTTGGAAAGTGCCCAAAATGCAATATTGGCTTTAAATAGGAAAATGCAATTTCCCCTATTTAATTATAGCCAAAAATTTTATGGGAGCTCAATATGATCACAAATAATGTCTCCACACGTTTTCATAAACTTTGGAGATGGATAGATATTTTCCTGGATTTAATTCCTTTAACTGGCAGAAAAAGGAATTAATTTTAAATGAAAAATATTGCAAATGACTTGGCAATATTTTTGCATATCCAGGGTTTATAGATGTGGGATGATCACTGGGAAAAGTTTGGGAGGCAACAGATCAAAGGAAAGTGGGGTTCCTTTGTAACTGCCAAAATTAGGGTTTCCCTTCCGATAACTCGGAAAGCAGGGTTTTGGCGGCAAAATCCTGAGAATAAATCTTGGGTGGCAAGGTTGGACTGGAGAGAATCTCTGGTTGGATAGGAAAGGCAAGGCTAAATGACCATCTTCGTATACCCAAGAGCGAGAGAAAATCCGATAGCATCGAAAAAAAGACGGGAGTCCAATCCCGCGAAGGAAAAAAACAAGGAGCAAAAACCAGGGTGTCACACATGTAGTATATGAAACTCATTTTGGTAAACCAGTTCATTAGTAATGTTGACAGGATAACAACATGAAACAAACATATATTTATGTACTATGGTCACTGTATTGTCTATATCATCCTAGTTTATGTTGCCAAATTAAGATAGAGACGCAGTTCAAATCATATATGTTTAAGACAAAGCGGCATAGACTGAATATAAATGTGGGAAACTAACAGCACTAACAACACTTGTAATGTGCATGACATGAGAACATAACTGTTTATACAATTGAAACTGAAATCAACATAGAGCAAGAAGTTACAAATGCAAACTAGTTAAAGAAACAGGTTTAAAACATACCTGTTGTGCCATTAGAGTTTCAATTGGATCCTTCAAATTTGAAATAGTTGGTATGAGTAAATACAGTGATGCAAGAGCAAAGGAGTATGCACGATAGCTACGGAATCTGACCTGAGAACAGCTGTTCTTCTGCTTGAAGCGTTGAGTTGGGGTTCGCAGTGCTGGTCCTCGTGCTTTGGGCACTGCAGTTGCCTTACTAACTGCTCGTGTTTGGGAGCTCTGTGGTGGAGATGGTGCTGTGTCAAGTGGAACTGGGTTACTATCTGCTGGGGTTGGGGTTAGATGGGGTGTAGCTGGTTCTCTGTCCAACTGGGTAGGGGTACAATCTGCGAGAGTCTGGGTTATGTGTGGTGGGGCTGGTTCTTGGGCAAGTACAACCCTGGTTCTATCTGCATCGACATGTAGCACTGTCTTTTCTGAAGACCGTGTTTTTACTCCCTTAGATACTACCATCACCCCCTCCAATTCAAATGGCTGATAAACAAGAAAAGTAATTGAATGTACAGACATTGTATGATAAACAGATGCAATGGATAGTGGGGCATAAAAGAGGGCATGAAATAATTCACATATATGTTGTCTAACCAAAAAGTATAGCATGACACAATTTCACATATATGATGGCTAACTAAACATGATAGAATGACACAATTTCACATATATGATGGCTAACTAAATAGATAGAATGACATAATTCAGATATGATGTCTTTATTAAATAGGTTGGCATGCCATAATTCACATACATGCTGTCTATGGAAACATGATGGCATGATATAATTCACGGATAGAATGACATAATTCAAAATATGATGACTATGTAAACAGGATGAGATGATATAACTACATGATGTCTTTATTAAATAGGTTGGCATGCCATAATTCACATACATGTTGTCTATGTAAACATGATGGCATGATATAATTCACATATATGATTTATATACTAAGCAAGTAAGCAGATGGCAATCGCATATATGATGTCTAAACTAAGCAGATGGCATTCAATATTGTATATATGATGACTAAACTAAGCAATGCAAAACAACATATGCATGATATGAGTAATATAACCCTGCCAAGTTTGAGCATACACCTCAGGGGGAAAATAGGACTGGTCATCTGTCTCTGAATCCTCCTCTGAGGAGCTATCTGTAACCAGCAAGATATCTGCTTCAGCAGGTAGCATTGTCTGCTCAGAAGACCTTGTTTTCACTCCAGATTTTTCCATCACCGATTCAAATGGCTGATGCACAGGAAGAGTAGTTGAATAAACAAACATTGTTGACAAATGGAATACATTATACAAAAAAAGGATGGCATGATATAATTCACACATATGATGCCTGGCTAAACAGCATGGCATTGCATAATTCACATATATAATACCTTGGAACAAGATGGCATTGCATAATTCACATTTATGGTAATTAGACACTAAACAGGTGGCATTTACACAAAGCATTTCTAAACTAAGCAAATGACATAGCAATGCAAGACACCATATGCATGATATGAGCAATATAACCCTGCCAAGTTAGAGCATACACCTTGGGGGGGGGGGAATACGACTGGTCATCTGTCTCTGAATCCTCCTCTGAGGAGCTATCTGTAACCGGCAAGATATGCGCTTCGTCAGATAGCACTGTCTGCTCAGAAGACCTTGTTTTCACTCCAGATTTTTCCATCACCGTGTCAAATGGCTGATGCACATGAAGAGTAGTTGAATGTACTAACATTGTTGCAAATGCAATACATAATGAACAAAAAGGATGGCATGATATAATTCACATATATGATGACTAGCTAAACAGGATGGAATTGCAAAATTCCCATATATGATGCCTGGCTAAAAAAGATGGCATTGCATAATTCACATATATGATATAGAAACTAAACAGATGGCATTCACACAAAACATGTCTAAACTAAGCAGATGACATATATGATGTGTAAAGTAAGCAATGCAAGGTGCCATATGCATGATATGACCAACATCAGCATGCCAAGTGAGAGCAAAGACCTCGGGGGGTAAATAGGAGTGGCCTGCTCCCTATGAATCCCCCTCTGAATAGTTATCTTCCTCTTGATTACAATCTGGAATGTGGGGAAGGGGGCTGCCATTGCGGCCACCATGGAGCGACGTCTGCATGACATTATATTGCCACGCAAGGCTCTTCTCTTTTGCTCTACCGGTTCATTACCATTGTGTACAATAATTGACATGCATAGGAATAAAACATAGTGAGATTATGTAAGGAATGCTTGCAGAAATCCAGAGTGATGGTAGCAACCAGTAGATAGACCCAAACCAATGATAGCAGGCAGATAATAGCTTAAGTTAAAAAATACAGGTAATGGCTCCTTTACAGTTTGTTTCCCACCCAACATGAAACACATAGTAGACACCCGAGATTAAGCAGATAGTAGACAGAGATACTATTCGTTGCTGCCCCGATTTGTACCCCACAACCATTTAAAAACTCACGTTTGATTATTATTTTGGACCTGACTCGGAGTCTAAGAGGTGAACAGGACGATAAAGTAGCAGGTAATATTAAGCGATGCATAACATAAGCAGACACGAAAGAGTGCAACCTCTCTTGCGGACCCGTGGAGTCCTCAATGTCATCTCGTCAGTTGATGATGGTAATGCAGTGGTGGTGGCTGCCGGCAGCGGGGAAGAAGATCTGAGGCAATGAAAGACGGTCTGGAGGGGGGATCTCTGCTGCGGTGGACGCTTCCGTCGTTGGAGCAGCTCAGCTGGGGCGGACGATGGCGCGGTAGGAGCGGGACAAACCACACAAAATTTTCTTCGACACCTATCTGTATTAGAATTATAATTATGTAAAGGCTCATTTGAATTGGATGATTCTAACAACGCAGGGATAGGAAATACACAGGAATATGATAGGAATGCATGTGCAAAACAAAGCATTTGCTAACACAGGATTTCTATCAATTTGGGTGTTTGGTTCACAGGAATTGGAAGATCACAGAAATGCAAAGAAGCATGGTCATATTAAAGTCAAACCACATGAAAATGTACAGTTATAATGTGATTATGCTACTATCACTTAGTCTTGTTCTTCATGAATAGGAATTTGAAAAGGAGGGCCGAGTGGATATTAAAATTCCTACAGTTTTTCTTTGAAAGAGACACTAAAGGAAAAAGTCCTACAGTTTTCCCTTGCTCCATTCCTTTGAACCAAATGCATGAATAGTAGTACCATAGGAAACTTTCCAATTCCTATGTCTTTCCTTCACTTTTCCTTTCAACCAGTGGCCATTCTAGTAGGCAAGCTTGAATAGGCAAAAGTCTACACTCCAAAAATGTTTTTGTACTACTTCTACTAATTTGGACCCAGCCCAATGCCCTACTAGCTCAACTCCCAGGCCCATCTACACATGCACAGCTCCAACACGCAGAAATAAATAATGATGGCTTTCGAGAGAGTCCATCACGGATAGCTAACTTGCCTAGTACCTCACTACTTGTCATATAGGAGAAACTATTCGTATTTCTCATTACTATGTGTGCTCAGTGGACAATATAAATTACATGTAGAGTAAAAAAGCGATGCGACAAGTGTACAACCTCTTTGGCGAAGCCATGTCGATCTCAGCATCATTGGGTTGGTCGCTGAGGATGCTGCTGCTGATGTGGCTGTCGGAGGCGGGGAAGAAGATCTTAGGCGTCTGCAGATGGAGCCGAGGGTACTGCTCCGCTGTGATGGACGGTTTTGTTGTTGGACCAGCTCCGGTGAGGTGTACGACGGCGAGGCTGAAGCAGGACAAGAGAGACAACGTTAACCTGAAGTGGGATTCTAATAGCATCTCCAAAGATGATGTAAAATACATCACCAAAAAGTGCTAGATTTAAAAGACATCAGCCGCTCGTCTCTGAACTTAACTGTCAAAACTAAATTTAACTGTCGAAACTGAATTTTACTGTCAAAACTGAAATGTACTCTCAAAACTGAATTTTGCAGTCGAAACTGAATTTTACTATCGAAACTGAACGCAGTAGTAGCAGATAAGCAATGCACTAGTCATTTTGGTCGCTCGAGCATTAGTGGCAGAGAAGCAGTGATCTAAATCGGTAGCCGCTCCAGCAGGGAACGTACTACCAGAGAGCAGCCGGGGCAGCTGGTCGTGTAGCAGTAGCAGCGCCCGGAGCATCAGCGCGTGCGAGAGCCATAGCAGCAGCAGGAGCGCGAGCGAGTGCCAAAGCTGCTGCTCATGCAGTAGTAGTGCGAGCAAGAGTAGAGCAGCAGCGCGAGCAAGAGCAAGAGTAGAGCAGCAGCACGAGCAAGAGCAAGAGTAGAGCAGCAGCGCGAGCAAGAGCAAGAGTAGAGCAGCAGCGCGAGTAAGAGCAAGAGTAGAGCAGCAGCACGAGCGAGAGCCAGAGCAGCAGCAGCACGGCCAGCGACAGCCGGAGCCGTAGCAGCAGCAGCTCCTACTGATGTGGCCGTCGCCGCCGAGGGAGCAACGCCATGGCGGAGGGACGTCGTGGAGGAAGTGGCCGGTGACGCCGCCGTCAATGGAGCCGCGCCATGGCGGCTTGGGATCGAGCAGCGGCAGCACCGTGAGATCAAATAAAGGAGAAAATGCAGCGATTAGTGTAGAACCTCTTTGGTGGTGCCGACTAGGCCTCAGCTTCATCTGAGGAATCGGTGATGGTGATGCGGTTCCGGTGGTGCAGGTGAAGACAGCGCCGTGGGAATGGAGGTGGCGCAATAGACGAGGCAAACGTCGGGGCAGCTCCTTGGAGGTGGAGGACGGGGCGGCTAAACCGGCAGGACAACGAGATCGACGACGGATCCTCATCCGGTGTGGTGGATGAGGGACATCGAGCTGTTGCGGCGGATGATGTCGTCGGGGAAGAGGCTCCGCTGGGCGGCGGTCGGGTGGCGGACGGAGGAGCGTGGGGTTTCACGGGTTTTGGCGGCCTAGGTGTATGAATGGGGGGCAGAGGGGGTGGGAGGGGGGAACCATGGCTAAGGGACGTGCTTGTCTGAAATGTGGGGTAAGTTATGAAAGTACCCCTACCCGTTTGGACAATGGGACGTCGAGGCGGGATTTTCGGCTGAGGGATAGAAGGGGGATTTCGTGTGTCGGGGCGGCGCGACCGATTTCGGAGGAGGGGGGAGTTTTCGCGCGCGTTGAAATTTTGGGATAACAAGGCGCGGGTTGAAGCGGCGGGAGTTTCACAGCACAAGAGACAAAGAGATAGCTTGAAATTTCGGGATAACAAGGCGCGGCTTGAAATTTCGGGAGAACAAGCTTAACGTGTAAAAAAACAATTTGCACCACACAAGAGAGAGTCATGTCCCGTTTTACTATATGAATTACTACAAATGCCATTCAAAAACAACAATGAATAACTTAAAAATTCGGGAGAACAAGCTTACCGTGTATGGTACTATATCAATTCGTACTTCCCTCAACAACAACAAAAAACAATTTGTACCGTCTACTGTATGGACTAAAATTGAGGCCATTTTCCATATTTGAATGGGATTGTTGTCAGGTTAGTTATACCATCATCTAAATATTATCTTCACAACACACGACATGAATATAGTACTAAATTCCCATTTAAATATGAACTACATGCACCATACGATCTCGAATTCAAATATGTGTATCCATTTTATGTTGAATTCAAATCGCAGTACATGTATGCTCTAGCTAGATGTTCGGAATCTAAACGATGTTTGATATGTATAATGTGTTTAATACACAACACACACACAACATTTAGATGTTAGCTGCCAAAGCCACCCATTATCTCCAATTTGCATAGTTTTGTCCCTGCATGGATGAAATGTGGTCAAACGATGCCTACCAACAGTATATCAAATTCAAATCAATTTGGCCTTGTTCGATGTGTATATAGTATAGCATGCTCGATTCAAAACCACACCACATATCTCCATTATATCATGCATGCATGGGTTTCAAACATCATGATCTCTTATTCAAATATTTGAATTCACTTTTATATTGATTATGATCTCACCAAGTCTTTTGCACCCACACAGTTGTCTTCTGTTTATCGTTGTACCACTAACTTTCTCGTGCATGCATGCACACACACTCTCCCACTCGGCATTATCCATCGCACACACACACACACAATATCTTTCTTCAGGTCTGTGTACCACGATCTCTCAAGCTAGGTAGATATCTCCATCTCCCTCTCTTTCCCACACACACACACCGATCGATATACCCCTTCTAGCTAGCAGGTCTGCCTACCACACACACATGTACACACAATCCCTTCCCCCTCTCACCATCCATCCCTCATGCCCCAGCTACGAGGCGCGCAAGCCCACACACGCACGCGCGCGCGAGCGCGCTCTCGCCCCCTCCTCTCTTATTATCGATCTCGCACTCGTACATTACCTCTAGTTAACTAGTAGGACTCTCTCACCCACCCACCCACACACACCTCCCCCTCTTCGTCACTTCGGGCCTTCTTTAATTATCTCTCACATGCATGCGCACCGATCGATATTCCTCTCTGTATATATATAGCTAGGTCTTTCCCTGTTTTCCACACAAAGCGATCGATCTATATCTAGTCAGGTCTCGCCCTTTTTCCCATGTACACATCGATCAATCTACCTCTCTAGATAGGACTGCCTAGCTACCACACACACATTTGTCTATCCATCGTCTCACCTCTCATTATCCATGCCTTCTGCTAGATCTCTCAGACGCGCGCAACCACGCACGTTCTCGCCCCCTCTCTTAAAATATCGATCTCGCACTTGTACACTCCTTCCGAGTCTCCGTCCAGTTGGCCTCTCGCACCATCTCCCAACACCCCCTCTTCCAGTGCTTGTAGGCTCGTAGAGTTCTTCCCTCCATCGATATATCGCGCAGACGACCCCTCCCCTCCCTTCTCATATATCACCCGCATGCACATATATATATATATGTATAATATATGCCTCTCTTTCACACAAATTGCATCATTGACACATACTCCATCTATATTTCCCTCCCCCCTCCCCCACCCACACACAAATTCACGAATCTCCCGTGATTTCTTGCACACACCATCTCTCTCTCTCTCTCAGACACACAGACTATGTGTATGAAAGACAAGAGGTGCACACACGCACTCGTTCCCACATACAAACACGCGGGTACATGGTGGAGCACATTTTTATAAGAAATGTGCGTGTGTAGAAAGGCTTTAGATGATGTGGCACTAGTACTTCCAGTATGTGCAAAAGCACGTAAGTTAGAATTCCAATGGCACGCTACAAAATGTCTCTTTTTTTAGTCAATATATTATGATTAAAATGATGTGGGTGCACCCATGAGGCCATGTGACACATGGGGGAGGGGTTGTTGCGAGCTTCTTCTGTGGATTGATCACAGTGACATGCTGCTGGTTCCAGAAGAATGTTGTAGACACAACAGGGTACACACGTGAACGATTGAATTCAAAGCTGATTATATAGAAAAATATATTCGCAAAAAAAAGATTATATAGAAAATAGCCAGCAGCGGGCTCCTCACTATCGCTACGAGAGGTTGGCGGGCATCCGGCTCCGCCACGTACGCATCCGAGAACGCGGGCCCACGTACGCCTCCGACAAGCGTAGTAGTACTGCCCACTGCTTTGACTTTTGCGGTGCCGGGTCCATCCCATTGTAAAAAAAACTACCATGCCTCCCACACGGCAAAAACGCCGCCCCCTTTCTTAGGCGGGCTATAAGAGATGCCACATCAGATGTTTGCCTAGTTGGAGGAAAGAGAAGAGGAGAGAGAAGAGAAGCGGGCTACTAACTTACAGCCGGCTGTAGCACGAGCTTCAACACTCTTTGTGAGAGGAAGAGGTGGGCCATATATAATGGTATTGTATATTAGTATGACTAACTATTGTATGAGTGGGCTATTAGAGCAAGTACAATAGTGTGCTTATAGCCTGTTTACATGGCAATTTTGTCTATGTGGAGGAGAGAGACATGAAAAAGTAAGGGGAGTGGGCTCTCATGCAAGAGCCTGGCTATATGCGTGCTCCAAGGCATATGCAAGAAATGTGAGGAAAGAGATAGAGAGAAGATGAGAAAAAGTACTAATCTTATGGTCAACCTTGTAGCCAACCTTGTTGTATGAGTGACTATATGTGTTGGCTATAGATGATATGGCAACAACTTATAGCCAGCAATTGGCTGTATTATTAACCATGCTCTTAGGTTGGCTATAAGTGACATGACAACTCCATATAGCCGGCTGTTGGCCATTAATCAGGATTTGTATTGACCAATCTCATCAAGGAGTAGGCGGTAAACTTATAGCCTGTCGGTTTCACGTTGCACCAACACATAGTCGGTCCGGCCCGCCGCTCACTGAAGGGACGCGCATTGACTTGGTACATCACTCACATGTGCGACCGCATGTGAGCAAACTGACAGTCCAAGCTCCCCGCCTACCGCCAAATGCCCGGCCTATCGGGATTTCTAGCAAACCGGCAGTTGCGAACGATCACGTGGCAGTTTCATGTGCAGGGGAGGGGCGTGGTGTGTTAGTAAAAAGAAATGCCATGACATTTCTTTTTTAGTGTTTTTTTCGTCCAATAACTTCCACCGTCGGATGCAGATCTTACGGTTATTGGGGCGTTTGCCAGGAATAGTCTCGTGGCGAACTATTGACTAGCCTCTTTTTCACACGCACTGCGTTGACACATAAGTATCATCTCTCTCCCTCCTACCCACGCACACACCTACACAGACGACTTTCTCGGGACTTCTGGCACACACCATCTCTCTATAGGTCGATGTCACACACATACACTTGTACTCTAGGTTTAGTACGTACACAAAGAGGAGAGGTGCACGCATGCACTCATCCTTTCTCACACTGTCACACACACGCGCGGGTACTCTTTCCGACACACACCATCTCTCTCTTTTTTGCGGGGACATACCATCTCTCTCTAGGTCAATGTATGCCACGCTCTCTCTCTCCCCCACACACACTGGTGGAGTACGTGCATGAAGAGAAGATGTGCACGCATGCACTCATTCCTTCGCACACACACGTGGGCAGATGGTGGAACGCATTTTTGTACGAAGAGCCACCCCACGTGATAATTTGACGCGTGTAGAGTCGTTCACTTAATGGATGGTTAATTAATACAGCGCATGCAAATTGAGTGGCGTGACCTCGTGAGGGAGGAAGTGCTACTACCTCCGTCCTCGTTTATTGGTCCTCATTGTATTTTGTGCCAAATTTTGACCAAAGATTTAACTAATAAAATGTTAATGCATGTCACCAAAAATTATATCATTGGATTCGTATTTCAACATAGTTTGAGATGATATTATTTTTGATGACATGCATTAATATTTTGTTAGTTAAATCTTTGGTCAAAAGTTGGTACAAAATACAATGAGGACCAATAAACCAAGACGGAGGTAGTTGAGAATGACATTACTATCATCCACTGCATGCATGCGAGTAGTTAAATCTTGGGTTGCTAGTACTACGAGGCAACGTCATCAATTTTTGCCTAGGTTACTGTTGGTGGCCTTTGTATTTAAAAATGGACGGAGTGGAGTACTACGCTCGCCTACTAGGGCTCTCCCACCGCCTACGCTCGCCTCCCCGCCTCGACCATCCGATTCCGCCATGGATAATCCCTTAGATCCCAGCATCCCGCGGGCTACCCTCTCCCTGCGGCCCGCAGCACTGCCGCCTTTGAGAGAAACCCACATGTGTTTCAGAGGGGATCCATTGCTCTGGAATCACAGATCGGTGGCGCCGGAGGACATGCCAGGGCTGCGTTTCAGGTGGTGGGCAGCAAGGGCAAATCGGATCGAGGAAGCGTCGCATCGATTGGAGACAAGTTCGAAGGAGCTATGCCTGGCGAAGCACAAGGCGGAGGCACATGTCGATCTTAGGGGTGAGATGCTGAGGGATGTCAGCATCTGGCAGCGTCACGTTGATTTCGAGCTGGGACTAATGGCAGAGATCATATTCACGGAGTCGACTACGGAGGAGAGAACGTGCATGCCTACGGAATGGCATGAGAAGGTGGTGCAACTGTTCAAATGGGTGGTAGGAGAAGCCAAATCGCTCAACCAGCGGCGGCGGCAGCGCTGGGGATGCATCGTAGGCGAGGTGAACTGCCCTCCTTCCCCGCAGCGATGGACTGACCTGCTCAGTTGCTGCTGCAGTGAACACACGGCGCCATGGCGGTGTGCAACTGCGACAATCACTCCATCTATGTATTGTATTTCTATGGAAATACTCCATCTATATGTGTTGTATTTCTATGAAAATAGTTGGTCGTTTGGAAAAAGATGGTCATTGATTTATCACGAGTTTTTGAATGCTTGGTCGCAAGAACTCATCGGGAGCCGTTCCAAAACCATCAATAAATTTTGAGCTAGTTTCCCATCACATTCCAAAGTACCATGCTATAATTAATTGCAAACCTGTTCACACCGATCTAACCTAAACGTGTTTCCACTTTGCAGCATATTAGTACTAAGTTATAAAAAGGGAAACTAACTACTCAAATATTACTACACATTCCTCCTCATAAGCCTTTCTTGTTCGTCGTTCTTTGCATCTGCCATGGCCGGTAGGAAGAGCTCTGGGCCGAGAAAGAACAAGGGAGCAACGACCTTGGCTACGAAAAAAAAGAGAGGGCCCGCTGCGCCGCTGAGCCCTCGAAAGATCTCTCATGGGCAGGAGAGGGCTCTCAGAAGCGCATTCACCGCGGAAGCGAACATGCCGACCGGGCAATGCTGAAGTCGTTAGCCCGCGACGACATGCCCGCTCAGCTCAACAAGCAGAAGGATTTGATCGCCGGCTTGCTGAAGCTGGTGAAGGCGAGCAATGCCTCGGTTGATAAGGCGATCGGCGAAATCGTGGAACTTCGGGAGGACAAAGCGAAGCTCTGCCATGAGCTCGACCTGCTGAAGGAGGAGATCGCTGATACGTCTCCAATGTATCTATAATTTTTGATTGTTCCATGCTATTATAGTATCAATCTTGGATGTTTTTATATGCAATTATATATCATTGTTTGGGACTAATCTATTAACCCAGTGCCTAGTGCCAGTTGCTGTTTTCTGCTTGTTTTTGGCTTTTCAGAGAAACAGTACCAAATGAAGTCCAAATGCCACGAAACTTTTTGGAGATTTTTTTTGGACAAAAGAAACCTGGGAAGCTTCGGGAGGAGGCCAGAAGCCTCACGAAGGTTTCACAAGGCACTAGGGCGCGCCCCAGGGGGGCGTGCCGTAGTACCTTATGGGGCCCACGTGACTCCGTTTGACCTAATTCCACTCCTATAAATTCACAAATATTGGGAAACCCCTAGAGATCCAGAAGAGAAAACCTTTCCACCTCCACAAGCCTCTGTTCTTCCACGATCCCATCTGGAGGCCTTTTACGGTACTCTGCCGGAGGGGGAATCGATCACGGAGGGCTTATACATCAACCTTGCTGCCCTTCCGATGATGTGTGAGTAGTTTACCACAGACCTACGGGTCCATAGTTAGTAGCTAGATGGCTTCTTCTCTCTCTTTGATCTTCAATACAATGTTCTCCTCGATGTTCTTGGAGTTCTATCCGATGTAATCTTCTTTTGCGGTGTGTTTGTTGGGATCCGATGAATTGTGAGTTTATGATCAGATTATTCATGAGAAATATTTGAGTCTTATCTGAACTCTTTTATGCATGATTGTTATAGCTTTGTATTTCTCTCCGATCTATCGGTTTAGTTTGGCCTACTAGATTGATTTATCTTGCAATGGGAGAGGTGCTTTGTGATGGGTTCAATCTTGCGGTGCTCAATCCCAGTAACAGAAAGGGACATGACACGTATTTGTATTGTTGCCATTAAGGATAAAAAGATGGGGTTTATTCATATTGCTTGAATTTTCTTCTCTACATCATGTCATCTTGCTTAAGGCGTTACTCTGTTTCATACTTAATACCCTAGATGCATGCTGGATAGCGGTTGATGGGTGGAGTAATAGTAGTAGATGCAGGCAGGAGTTGGTCTACTTGTCTCGGACGTGATGCCTATATACATGATCATTGCCATGAATCCGTCATAATTATTTGCTTTTCTATCAATTGCCCAACAGTAATTTGTTTAGTCATCGTATGTTTATGTGCTCAAGAGAGAAGTCTCTAGTGAAAACTATGGTCCCCGGGTCTATCTTTATTATATAAAAAACCTAAAAATACCTTGCTGCAATTTATTTACTTTTATTTTAATTAGTAGTTTAGTTTATTTATTTACCTCGATAAGATTTAATCCTTGCAAATAACCGCTAAGAGGATTGACAACCCTCTTATTTGCGTTGGGTGCCAGTGTTTGCTCTTGTGTGTGCAGGTGTGCTTAATGGAATTTTGCTTGGTTCTCCTATTGGATTGATAACCTTGGTTCTTAACTAAGGGAAATAGTTATCTCTACTATACTGCATCATCCTCTCCTCTTCGGGGAAATACCAACGCAGACTACAAGTAGCAGGAAGAATTACTGGCGCCGTTGCCGGGGACACATCATCGAAATTACCAAGTACCTTCACACAAATTATCATTCACTTGCATTTACTTTATTTACCTTTTATTTGCATTTGCCTCTTGTTTTCATCTCCCCCACTTCTAATTTTTTTAAACAAAAACACAAAAATATTTTGTTTGCTTGTTTGCCAGTTTGCTTGCTTTGTCGCAATGTCTCAAGAAAATACAAAATTGTGTGACTTTTCCAATACTAATAATAATGATTTTATTAGTACTCCTATTGCTCCTCCCGCCACTAGTGCGGAGTCATGTGACATTAATGCTGCCTTGCTTAATCTTGTTATGAAAGAACAATTTTCTGGTAGTCCTAATGAAGATGCTGCATCCCATCTAAATACTTTCGTTGAACTTTGTGATATGCAAAAGAAGAAAGATGTGGATAATGATATTGTCCAATTAAAATTATTTCCGTTCTCACTACGAGATCGTGCTAAAACTTGGTTTTCATCCTTGCCTAGAAATAGTATTGATTCTTGGGATAAGTGTAAGGATGCTTTTATTACCAAGTATTTTCCTCCCGCTAAGATTATTTCTTTAAGAAATCAAATTATGAATTTTAAGCAACTTGAGCATGAACATGTTGCCCAATCTTGGGAGAGAATGAAATTAATGATAAGAAATTGCCCAACTCATGGTTTGAATTTATGGATGATCATACAAAAAATTTATGCGGGACTAAACTTTGTCTCTAGAAATTTGCTAGACTCTGCCGCAGGTGGCACTTTCATGGAAATTAATTGGGAGAAGCTACAAAACTTCTTGATAATATTATGGCAAATTTTTCTCAATGGCACACTGAACGAACTCCAACTAGTAAGAAGGTAAATTTTGTTGAAGAAATTAATACTTTGAGTGATAAGATGGATGCTTTATTGAAATTGGTTGCTAGTAAAAATGCTCATATTGATCCTAATGATGTGCCATTGTCCACTTTGATTGAGCAAAATAATGATGCTATTGATGTGAATTTTGTCTCTAGAAATAATTTCAACAACAATGCTTATAGGGGTAATTTCAATGCTAGACCGTTTCCTGGAAATTCCTCTAATAATTATGGAAATCCTTATGGCAATTCTTATAATAACAATAATAATAAGATTCCCTCTGATCTTGAAAGTAATATTAAAGAATTTATTAGTTCACAAAAGAATTTCAATGCTATGATAGAAGAAAAATTGAATAGAGTTGATGAATTGGCTAGGAACATGGACAAAATTGCTCATGATGTGGAAAATCTCAAAACTAAAATTTTGCCATCTAAGCATGATATAAATGAGTCTATTAAAGCTATCTATGTCTCCATTAATGAAAGTAAAGAAAGGACCGCTAGGTTGAGAGCTAAGCGAGAATTTCTAGAAAAAGCGATTCCACCCAGTTTCTATCGTAGTAATGATGAAGATATTAAAATGATTGGTGTTACACCTATTGAATCTTTGTTTAATAATATAAAACTTGATGAAAAAGGGACTGAAGAAGAGTCAACTTTAGAAAGAAGGACTCCCACTTGCTTGGAGGGTGATAATCTTGATCATAAAAATAAAAAAAGTGGGTTTGGAGAGGTTAAAACTTTAAATAGTAATGCACCCACTACTTTGGATTACAAGGACTTTAATTATGATAGTTTTTCTTTAATTGAGTGTATTTCCTTGTTGCAATCCATGATTAATTCACCAAATGCATATGAACAAAATAAAGCTTTCACTAAACATATTGTAGAAGCCATGATGAAAGTGCATGAAGAAAAACTTGAGTTGGAAGTATCAATTCCTAGAAAATTACAAGATGAATGGGAACCCACTATTAAAGTAAAAATTAAAGATTATGAATGTAATGCTCTTTGTGATCTTGGTGCTAGCGTTTCCACTGTACCAAAGTCTTTGTGTGATGTGCTAGGTCTCACCGACTTGGATCCTTGTTCCCTTAATTTGCATCTTGCGGATTCCACTATTAAAAAGCCATTGGGTAGGATAAATGATGTGCTTATTCTTGCAAATAGAAATTATGTGCCCGTGGACTTTATTGTTCTTGACATTGAATGCAGTCCTTCTTGCCCCATAATACTTGGTAAGCCTTTTCTTCGAACTATTGGTGCTATTATAGATATGAAAGAAGGTAATATAAGATTTCAATTTCCACTAAAGAAAGGGATGGAACACTTCCCTAGAAAGAGAATTAAAGCACCATATGAATCCATTATGAGGGCCACTTATGGAATCAATTTGAAGGATGACAACACTTGAAACTATGCATTATGCCTAGCTAGGGGCATAAAACAATAGCGCTTGTTGGGAGGCAACCCAATGAATAAAATAAAATTTTGCTTTTACCTACTGTTCTTGAGTGTTTGCATGATTATATATTCTGTTAGGATTATGTTTTTATGTTTTAATTAGTGTTTGTGCCAAGTAATGCCTTTGGGATGATTTGGAAGATAGTATAATTGATGCTGTTTGGAAAACAGAAAGTTTTGCGTCCAGTGCTGGAATTTAATTTTGTACTGGAGCGTCAGAAAAAACTGAAATTTTTACACAGTATTGGTATATGAATTTTCCACGTTGTCCTATTTTTTCAGAAATTTTGGAGTTATAGAAGTATGGCTTTTAAATAGATCTTTACAGATTGTTCTGTTTTAGACAGATCCTGTTTTTATTGCATAGTTTGCTTATTTTGATGAATCTATGGATCGTATCGGGGGGTATGAGTCATGGAGAAGTTGTAGTACAGTAGCATTATGCCAATATTAAATATGAATCAATTTACTACAGTACCTAAAGTTTAAGATTTGTTTGTTATACTAACAGATCTCACGAGGTTTCTGTTGAGTTTTGGGTGCTGAAGTTTTCAAGTTTTGGGTGAGACTACGATGGACAAAGGAATAAGGAGTGGCAAGAGCCTAAGCTTGGGGATTGTCGTGGGAACGACCATCTATGGGGCCATCTAGCACCTTTGTGGTTCGGCAGGGGAGATCGACGTGCACAAAGAGCAGAATCAACAAAGAGCGCGAGGGATTTTACCCAGGTTCGGGCCGCTGAGAAGCGTAAAACCCTACTCCTACTTTGGTGTATTGGATGTATGAGAGCACGGATACAAGGAGTGCTTCTCCCGTCAAGGTGCGGAGAGAGCTACTACGCATGCAGGATGTGCTAATGTTTGAAAAAGGGTCCGAATCCCCTCCAACTGTTGCCCTGGCCCTCCTTTTATAGCTCAAGGGGCTACCACAGCGGCAAAGCAGTAATTACATAGTGATTGGATAGCAAACAGTGCTATCATACCTAACTCTGCCAGTTTAGGACAAAGGCATTAAATGCACCGTCAGGTGTCATGTGGAGAGGTAGCCCCGGCAAGGTTTCTGCACCGCTCGCCCAGCTACCTCGTATTATTCTGACACGCCCCCTGGACGGGTGTCATTAAAGGCAAATCTTCTCCCTGCGTGCTGACACGTGCCCGACAAACCTCACCAACCAGCCTGCGCGGTCGACACCTCACCGATTAGCGACTACCTGTCCGGTGAGGTGGAGCGCTGGCGTGCTGGTGGAAGCTTGCCGGTACGGAGCTTGCCTAGTCTTCACCTTGCCGGTTCGGAGCTTGCCAGCAAGGAATGTCTTCATCTTCATTACTAGTTGAGTGCTTGTCGATGCTTTGTCTTGAGCTTCTCTCCTGCAGCTTCTGCAACTGGGTCTTGGATCTGGTTATTTGGCGAATTCTGGCAAGACTTGGCCGGCAAGGAGGCTGCTACCGTCTATGCATAAGTCAGGGTATAAAATACCCATGTTTTATACACCGACAGGGATGCCCAAGGCACCCCAAGGTAATATTCAAGGAAGACTCAAGCGTCTAAGCTTGGGGATGCCCCGGAAGGCATCCCCTCTTTCGTCTACAATCTATCGGTAACTCACTTGGAGCTATATTTTTATTCATCACATGATATGTGTTTTACTAGGAGCGTCTGTGAAATAGTTTGTTTGCTTTTTAGTTTGTCACAATCATCTTTGCTGAACACACCTTTTTGAGAGGGACACACATTATTCGTGATTTGTTAGAATACTCTATGTGCTTCACTTATATCTTTTGAGCTAGGCAGTTGCTCTAGTGCTTCACTTATATCTTTTAGAGCATGGCGGTGATGATATTTTAAAGAAATAGTTGCACTCTCATGCTTAACTTATATCTTTTTGAGAGTCTCATGATAGCAATGGTAATATGCAAGGGTTATGAATATGTTCCTGATATGATAGGTATTCAAGAGGGATATAATAAAAACTTTCATGTAGATCACTGAATATGATAAATTTGATTCCTTGCAATAGTTTTGCGATATTAAGATGGTAATATGTGGGAGGTATTAGTAGATAATTGTGGTTTAGTAAGAATAATTGTGTTAAGGTTTGTGATTCCCGAAGCATGCACGTATGGTCTGTCGTTATGCTAAGAAGTTGGAGCATGAATTTTTATTGATTGAGTTCCTTTGTGTGGCAGTCAGGGGCGCGCGATGGTTAACTCCTACCCACCTCCCCCCTAGGGGCATATGTAGTAGTACTTTGCTTCGAGGGCTAATAAACTTTCGCAATAAGTATGTGAGTTCTTTATGACTAATGTGAGTCCATGGATTATACGCACTCTCACCTTTCCGCAATTGGCTAGCCTCTTCGGTACCGTGCATTGCCCTTTTTCACATCGAGAGTTGGTTCAAACTTCGTTGGTGCATCCATACCCCGTGATATGATACGCTCTATCACACATAAGCCTCTTTATATCTTCCTCAAAACAGCCACCATACCTACCTATCATGGCATTTCCATAGCCATTCCGAGATATATTGCCATGCAACTTCCACCGTTCCGTTTTTATGACACACATCATCATTGTCATATTGCTTTGCATGATCATATAGCTGACATAGTATTTGTGGCTCAGCCACCGTTCATCATTTTATACATGTTACGCTAGCATCATTGCACATCCTGGTACACTGCCAGAGGCATTCATATAGAGTCATATTTTTGTTCTAGTATCGAGTTGTAATTTTGAGTTGTAAGTAAATAGAGGTGTGATGATCATCATTATTAGAGCATTGTCCCAGTGAGGAAAGGATGATGGTGGCTATGATTCCCCCACAAGTCGGGATGAGACTCCGGACAAAAATAAAAAAAAGAGGGAAAGAAAAAAAGGAAAAAATAGAAAAAAAAAGAGGCGAAAAAGAGCCATGAAAAAAATATAAAGAAAAAAAGAAAAAAAGAGAGAAAAGAAAAAGAAAAAATAAATGAGAGAAAAAGAGAGAAGGGGCAATGTTACTATCTTTTTCTACACTTGTGCTTCAGAGTAGCACCATGTTTTTCATATAGAGAGTCTCCTATGTTCTCACCTTCATATACTAGTGGGAATTTTTCATTATAGAACTTGGCTTGTATATTCCGATGATGGGCTTCCTCAAATGCCCGAGGTCTTCATGAGAAAGCAAGTTGGATGCACACCCACTTAGTTTTCATGTTGAGCTTTCATACACTTATAGCTCTTAGTGCATTCGTTGCATGGCAATCCCTACTCCTCGCATTGACATCAATTGATGGGCATCTCCATAGCCCGTTGATTAGCCTCGTTGATGAGAGACTTTCTCCATTTTTGACTTCTCCTATTTATCTCTATCACCATACTCTATTCCACCCATAGTGCTATATCCATGGCTTGCGCTCATGTATTGAGTGGAAGTTGAAAAAGCTGAAGCGCGTTAAAAAGTATGAACCAATTGCTTGGCTAAAAGCGGGGTTGTTCATGATAAATACTTTGTGTGAAGAAGATGGAGCACGACAGGATTATATGATTTTGTAGGGATAACGTTCTTTAGCATTTTTATTTTGAAAGACATGATTGTTGGCTAGTATGCCTGAGTATTGATGTCTTTATATCAAATTATAGACTATTGCTTTGAATCATTTGGATCTTATTATTCATACCATAAGAGAGAGATTACATGATGAAACATGATAGGTACCATTCCACATCAAAAATTCTGTTTTTATCATTTACCTACTCGAGGACGAGCAGGAATTAAGCTTGGGGATGCTTGATACGTCTCCAACGTATCTATAATTTTTTATTGTTCCATGCTATTATAGTATCAATCTTGGATGTTTTTATATGCAATTGTATGCAATTATATATCATTTTTTGGGACTAACCTATTAACCCAGTGCCTAGTGCCAGTTGCTGTTTTCTGCTTGTTTTTGACTTTTCAGAGAAATAGTACCAAATGAAGTCCAAATGCCACGAAACTTTTTGGAGATTTTTTTTCTGGACAAAAGAAACCTGGGAAGCTTCGGGAGGAGGCCAGAAGCCTCACGGAGGCTTCACAAGGCACTAGGGCACGCCCCAGGGGGGGCGCGCCGTAGTACCTTGTGGGGCCCATGTGACTCCGTTTGACCTAATTCCACTTCTATAAATTCACCAATATTGGGAAACCCCAGAGAGCCAGAAGAGAAAACCTTTCTGCCGCCGCAAGCCTCTGTTCTTCCACGATCCCATCTGGAGGCCTTTTCTGGTACTCTGCCGGAGGGGGAATCGATCACGGAGGGCTTCTAAATCAACCTTGCTGCCCTTCCGATGATGTGTGAGTAGTTTACCATAGACCTACGGGTCCATAGCTAGTAGCTAGATGACTTATTCTCTCTCTTTGATCTTCAATACAATGTTCTCCTCGATGTTCTTGGAGTTCTATCTGATGTAATCTTCTTTTGTGGTGTGTTTGTTGGGATCCGATGAATTGTGAGTTTATGATCAGATTATTCATGAGAAATATTTGAGTCTTCTCTGAACTCTTTTATGCATGATTGTTATATCTTTGTATTTCTCTCAGATCTATCGGTTTAGTTTGGCCTACTAGATTGATTTATCTTGCAATGGGAGAGGTGCTTTGAGATGGGTTGAATCTTGTGGTGCTCAATCCCAGTGACAGAAAGGGACATGACACATATTTATATTGTTGCCATTAAGGATAAAAAGATGGGGTTTATTCATATTGCTTGAATTTGCTTCTCTACATCATGTCATCTTGCTTAAGGCGTTACTCTGTTTCATACTTAATACCCTAGATGCATGCTGGATAGCGGTCGATGGGTGGAGTAATTGTAGTAGATGCAGGCAGGAGTCGGTCTACTTGTCTCAGAGGTGATGCCTATATACATGATCATTGCCATGAATCCGTCATAATTATTTGCTTTTCTATCAATTGCCCAACAGTAATTTGTTTACCCACCGTATGTTTATGTGCTCAAGAGAGAAGCCTCTAGTGAAAACTATGGTCCCCGGGTTTATCTTTATTATATAAAAAACACCTTGCTGCAATTTATTTACTTTTATTTTAATTAGTAGTTTAGTTTATTTATTTACCTCGATAAGATTTAATCCTTGCAAATAACCGCTAAGAGGATTGACAACCCTCTTATTTGCGTTGGGTGCAAGTGTTTGCTCTTGTGTGTGCAGGTGCGCTTAACGGAATTTTGCTTGGTTCTCCTACTAGATTGATAACCTTGGTTCTTAACGGAGGGAAATACTTATCTCTACTGTACTGCATCATCCTCTCCTCTTCGGGGAAATACCAACGCAGACTACAAGTAGTAATTGCCGGCTGGGAGAAGCTGCAAGAGAAGAGCAGTGCCTCTGTGAAGATGCTGACCGCCGTCATCGGGGAACTTAGGGATAACATGGCGAAGCTTCACACCGAGAACATGGCTGCTGTCAAGCAACATCATGCGGACGTGAAAGAGATCATCCACACTCGCCTTGAGAAATCCCGCACCATGGAAGCAATTAAGAAGATGGCGGACGAGAGGCGAGAGGAGATGAAGGTCGTGGAGGCGATGAAGAAGCAGTTAGAACTCCGTGCCCAGCAACCCTTCATGAAGTAGAGAGCAGCACCCAGACTGTTGTCTGCGTCTTCCTTTTTTCTTTTTTTTGCGGGTAATCTTCCTTCTTCATTTGCCCCTGTGTCTTCTTCTTTTGCCACTGTGTCTTTCGGGCATTTCCGCATGTGTCCTTCTAAATTATCCTGAATAGGTAAGACAATTATTATCCATTGCCATTCTCATCATATTATTTTGTTTGTACTAGGCTGTGAGGCACGACTAAAACAGTGCTAACAATGAGCGGTGCCGTGGGATCACAAGCAAACTAGATCATTTTTTATCGTCATATCGCACTGGGTTGCCGTGTTTCGCACTCCTCCGCATCGGGCTAGTACTCCAGTGGAAAACAAGAGTATACCGCACGGTTCTTTGCTCCTCCTTAGGTCGTCGGCAACAATTATACCTCCTTTCACTGACATGTGGGATAGCCAGAATCCGGGTCGATGTGTCATGCACCAGATTAGAGTGGGGAATGGAAGGGGAGACTTACCCCTCGCAGTAATAATGAGTATAACGAGCAGTCAAATCACAAGGCCCCACTCCAGTAGTAATGAGCCATCAAATCACAAAGCCCCGCCTTTCCCGTAGTAAGTTGAATCCGCTACTCCCTCGTCCTCCTCGCCTCTCTGTCAAACCGACCAGGCGAAACTTGCTCCGCCCTCGCCTATAGTTTTGTAAGTATCGATGGATTGCGCCATGGAGCAAAACTAACAAGCTCAAATTAAAGAAAAAGGTGGGACATATACAGCACGCTCCTCGCGTTCGCGTCACACCAACATGGTCGGTCCAGCACGCTGCTCATGGAATGGAACGCGCGTCGGCTGAGTTACTACTAAAGTAGAAAAGAGAGAACAACGATACTAGTATAGTACGTAGTACTACTATACTAGTATATGATGCAGGATGAGGGACAGCCACCAGCTGGATCGACGTTTCATGCACCAAATTATGCATAGTACTACGTGCTTAGATGGGGTGCTAAGTCTTTCTTTGACAACTAAACTCCTTCATGCGTTGCATAAAATTCTCTCATTTAAGTGTTTTGCATAGGTCCGCGTTCTTCGCATTCGTTCTTCCTGGGGTCACCAAACTCCTCTCTCTTCTCTTTACTCCTACCTTGTCACATCAGATTTTTTTGCATATGTGGCATGCTTAGCACCTGTACACCATGGAGGGGGAGTCACCCCGGTCGTAGCGCCGTAGTAATAATGACTATAATGAGCAGTCAAATCACAAGGCCCCACCTTTCCATCAGTAACGAGCCGTCAAATCACACAGCCCCAGCTTTCCAGCAGTAAGTTGAATCTGCTACTCCCTCGTCCTCCTCGCCTCTCTGTCGAACCGTATAATTTTGTAGTATAATTTTGTATCGATGAATTGCGCCATGGAGCAAAACAAAAAGAAAAGGGTGGTACTACATGTATACAGCACGCACGTCGCGTTCGCGTCGCACCCCACACGGTCAGTCGGTCCGGCACACCGCTCACGGAATGGAACGTGAGTCATCTTGCGTTTGCACTCACAGACCGCAATTGAGCAGCCAACCATAGGCACACTCTCCCCCGTCCCTCAGGCCCGACGCATCGGCTGAGTTGTACTAGAAGAGAGACACCAGCGATAGTAGTACTAGAGTAGTGCTATACACACGTCGTCGCCTGGACGATCCCTGCATGACAGGGAGATCAGTTCGTCCATCCATGTGACCAGAGTCCAGCAGACGGCTGGATTGGCTATTGTGTACATATCGTGCAGGCTGTGTCGTACTAACATACGGCTGTAGTTGTGTTGATAAATCTAAAAAAAAGTAGGATCAGCACTAAGTATATTGCAATACCAATAAAATTTGAATCCATTCTCGGTATGAATACAAATCTAGTCCACTCACCCTAGGCGGCTAGGGCAACCTCTCCCCTCCCTACTTCACCGATGAGCCGGTGGATTCATCCCTCCCCTCTTCCCACCGCTCCGTCGACCGGTGGCGGGGAGGGGAATCCCGGTGCCTATGCTCCGGTTATTAGTTTATTTTAGGGGTTTTAGTCCTCGCACGCGCAATGCTCAGGCGGACGATGTCGGCGCTTCTTATTCCGTGTCTATCTTCTGAGCTCCGATCCTCCTTGAGTTCATTCGTCTAGACATAGTTAATGGAACTACAACGTAGATTCTTGTCGTCTCCTTTGGGGCGGTGAGGTTAAGGTTTCTTGTCATCCGGCGAGATTTGGTGTCATGTGCTTCGGATCAATGTGAGGGTTAAACAACGACAACTACGTTCCTCCAGGGCGCTGGTTATTAGGGGCACATGCACGAAGACTACTCGGTTGCCATCAAGAAGGTGAAGCCGGCTACGTTCGGATATCGGCGACATCGATTGACGCCTTTTCTACTAGTTTGCTCTTTGAGCTTTGATCCTCGTCGAGTTTGTCTGTCGGGACGTAGTCGATGGAGCTCCGGCGTAGATTCATGTTGTCTCCTTGGGGCAGTGAGGTTAGCGTTTCTTGTCATATGAGAGAATTTGGTGTTATATTAATTAGGTGCCTTAGATCAATGATGACAACTACGCCTCCGGGGCGCTGCTCCTTAGGGGCACGTGCATGAAGACTCCTCGACAGTCATTGACGAGGTCAAGCCGGATCAGGTAGGATAGCAGCGACAATGACGCGTCGACGACTCTTTCTGACTGCAGTTGGTTGTTCGCTGGTCTCGGAATTTGGATGCATTTTTTTATTAGAGATGCTATGTTCTTGCAAACATTTACAATACACCCGGTCTCCCTCAAAAAAGGTTGCATATAGTTTATGTTCAAAATCAGAACAATGATTGATGGCTCTTACATTTTTTTTGCAAATGCTAAGATCACGAATTTTCAGAAATTTGATTTCCCTTTATGTTGGAAACAATACATTTCAAGCTCTAGCTAGCTATTCGAAATGTAAATTGTGCATGTTTTATAAGTATAGCATGGTAAGCAAACAAAATGTATGGTGTGCCCTCATTTAGATGTGATCTGCAAAAGCCACACATTACCTCAAATTCAAACTACTTAGTCCATGGATGCAATGTGTTCAAACGGTGCCATCGACATCTCAAATTCAAAAGAGTTCGAGCTTGTTCATCCTATATTTTCAGCCGTGATAATTTGACCCGTGTGGTTGTTCAATTAATGGAGGGCCAGGGACCAGAAGTGAACAATACAAAGTGCGACCTGGCTCGTACGCAATTTTAAACGATTGTTTTGATGGAGAGAAAAAAATAAAACTACTCCACTATATGTATATAAGCAGGAGCCTCCGCTCTTGCTTGCTAGGGTTACTCTCTTCACACACTCATCCTCTCCAGATCTAAACACGACAGCGGTGGCCACACTCTCTCTCTCTCTGATCACCGCTGGTCACAGATCTGGCCGGATCCCCTCCGCCGGGGAAGGGGTGAAGGTGCAACGTTCACGCGGTCCTCGTCGGCGACGGAGCAAACCCACTGTCGACGCGTCCCGATACGCGTGCCTTGCCATTCTCTCCCACACAGCACCGGCTAGGGAGGGCCTTCAACCCAGTCTTCCTCGCTGCCGTGGTGTGGGCAGATCCGGCCTCCCGCCGCCCACCTAGCCAAATCCCGACGAACCTCAGGTATAACTTCCTTTGAAACCGGCCTAGCTCTACTGCCCCAGGTCTCCATGTCGATGCATGTGAATCTTTTTATACTTCTCAGCCCCCCTCGTAGATTGGCTCAATTGGCTGTTCCAAAGCCACCTAAATTATTACTGTTAGAGGTAAAGCTAGTTCATGCAGTCGAATCTATGACTTGGTTCAAAGCGGGAAGAACGGGGGAAAAGTTCTAGCATGACTCTAGGACTTGGTTCAAAGAGGAAATATTGGGGGTGGGGGTAGTAGAGACTGGCTACCCAACCGGTCTCCTGGTTGAAAAGGGAAATAAAGGGAAAACAAAGTACAAACTGCATATAGAACCGATCTACTGGTTGAAAAAGGAAAGAAAGTGGGGACTGGGGGACAAGTCAATAGAGTATTTCCAGCAGTAGATTTGCTGCCCTCACATAATAAAAGGTGTCTTTAGTGTACAAAAATGGGACCAACCCAGATATCATGTTTGGATGTTTGTTTGCATCACCACTTTATGCATTGGGGGAGGTACATGGTGCTGGTGCACCCACTGTCCGATGCCCTTATGGCAATTTTTAGCTGTTGTTAATCTAATGCCGCTGGTAAAATGCAGCAATCTCACTGTTAAATTAAGTACATGTTTAACCAATGTTGTTTTTTAATGTAATGCCCCCAGTAATATGAAGCAATGGCCATGTTTTAATGTCCAGCTATATTTCCCGTTAAGATAAGTAAGTTGCTTCTTTTCGTTAGAAATGCAACTGTCCTGGTCTGCCTACTTTAACATGCCCTTATACCAACTCTTTAGCACCTGTTAATCTAATGTAGCTGGTAAAATCAAGTAATGGCACCATTAAAGTAATGTCAAAGTTAACAGTTGTCATTATTAATCTTAATGCCCCTAGTAGTACGAAGCAATGCTGCAGCTTTAGAAATTGGTACTGTCCTTCTATGATTGCCATTAAGATAAGGACGATGATTCTTTTCATTTGACGTATGTTTCATCACTTGTTATTCACCCGCCTTTCTACCTATTTGTGCAAACAGAGATATACATTTCACCTAGTTGCTATTGTGACCTGTTGGTGAACTGCACAAAACACTTCTTTTTTGGAAAGAGTGTCTTGTGCAGTTCTACTAAAATGTCAAACCGGCAACATCTCTTGATTTTAGTGGAACCGCACAAAGGGTGATTGGAGTTCCTAACCTTCTCGTTGAACTCTGTGGTTAATCTCCTCCAACAGTTAATTAGCCTTTGCAAGATTAGCCATCACTGTCACCACAATGGCACTTTGCACATATTTGTGTAACGAACATGGACGCTTGATTTTAGTTGAACTGCACAAAAGCATATCCAAATTATAGTTGCACATTCCACGAGCTTGACGACCAACCTTGATGTTGCTCAGTTTTAGTGCAACTAATGAAGAAGCTGCCAGCTCATGGGACCAAGTACTTCTTGCTAACTGCATGATGCAAACATTGCTTCATTTTAGGTGAGCTGCATAAAAAGTTCGCATGAATATAATCATCCATGTTGGTGACTGGTGTCAACCCATCTACTATGGCGTTGACTGCAGATATGGTTCCCTTGACGAGGTATGTTCCTTTTTGGTACTACCCTTTGCCAGAACGATCCTGCATGTTGACTCTGCATGCAGCTAGTGATCTTGTCCTAGTGTTTTGGCACTACCATGAGAAAGCAATAATGTTATGTATTATTTCGCACCTTAATCTAATGCCACTAATAATTTGAGGCAATGTTTTGGCATCGCTAGTGCCACTGATAAAATGAAGTAATAATATAGTTAAAATAGAGCTACTGTCTTTGCTATCATTTCATTTCCAATGTTGATAATGAAAGTGCTTCTCTTTGTTAGTATATGTTTCATCAAATAGTCCCATTCTTAAAGTAATGACACGTTTAAGTATCTCTGCAAACAGGGATGCTTAATTTTAGTTGAACTGCAGAAAAAAGTGATTGGAATGACGCAAGGCCCTTCCTGGTTCATCACTTGTAGAAGGTGTATCCGGGAGAATTGGGTCGATGTGCCCTATTAGGCCTACCGTTGAGTCCACTCATCGGTCCCTATGACGCCTACCGTCGAGGCGGCGCAGGGCCCCTCTCTCCCTCACAGCATGGCGGGTGGCATAGTTTTAGTTGAATTGCACAAAAAAAGAGATTGGAATGACTCAAGTCCCCTCCTACTACCGCACTGAATTTGTTCATAGTTTTCAACGAATTGCCTTCATGGCAAGATACGACGACTTGAAGAATAACTTGATCTCACTAAGTCATCTCACATAGGTCAGTCCTGTCCTTCATCCACATCATCGTGCTTTGTCATACTGTGCTGCTATTGTATTTTCTTTTAATAAACTTATTGTATCACAATCTTTTCCCATTAAGAAAATGAAGTTGCTTCTATTTATTTGTGTATGTTTCATCAACTAGTGCCACTATTATATTAATCACACTTTTTCATTATCTGTGCAAATAGGGTTATTCAGCTACATTTTAGTGGAACTGCACAAATGTTTGGATGGAACCCGCATATGCAGAGTGTGAGTGCCACCATCTAAAATAACATGGCTTCCAACGGGCACAAATGTTCGGATGGTTCCACAAGTTCTTGGCGACCAGCTTATGCAGAACATGTTAATCTGCCGGTGTTTAACATGCATGCCCATAATTTGGACTGGTTTCAGTATTGCAGCAAATCCTTGAATCAAATAGCTTACATGAATTAGGTTTATGGTTCGCTGGATATATTGGCACTTCTCCAAGGATTACTCTTTTCTCAGAGAAGCATCAATCAATTTTTCTTTACATGTACACATTCTCACAACTTTGTTTTAGTTTTAAAGTTAATATTGGCTCTGATCTGTGAATCAATGAGATGCGTAGGCATCTTTGTTGTACTTATTATGGGAATCTTATGAGTTGGTTGTGAATCTTGGAAGCTGTGAAACAAGGCATGATGATGCAGGTGACAGCAACCCTATCAAGCTCTTCAATACTACCTCCGTTTCTTTTGACTTTGACCAAATTTATATAAAAAAAGATCAACATCTACAATACCAAAGATATATGGTATATGAAAGTTAATTTCGTGATGCATCTAATAATATTGATTTCATATTGTGAATGTTGGTATTTTTTCCTATCAAGTTAGTCGAACATTACAAAGTTTGACTTTGACCAAATTATATATGCAAACTAAAAAGAAAGTTTTAGGGTGGTAGGCATTTTTGTAAGCCTTCTGTTGGTCAGTACTAGGTAACGTGGGGTCAGTACTCAAGTTTATGTGGGGTCGCTTCGTAAGTGAGGGGTAAATTAGTTATTAGGATGAATCCACTGACAGCCTGCCGCCGCCCTCGTCCATTCCAAAACCGCCGCCCGCCGCTCCTCTCCTCTTCCATTCCAAAACCAAAAACCACCGCCGGCGAGTGAAGGTGCTGTGGAGAAGTAGATCGATGGAGGAGTACAACCGATACGTAACGATCGCAGACGGTGACCCTATGAAGCTAGCCAGGATGATGGAGATACAGTCTTGGTTTGACAACCAGTGGCAATTAGTGGCGACGGTGATGGCGATGGCCAAATATCTGAAAAAGAGCGAAAAGGCGGCGATCCACCCGAATGGAGTTGCGCGGGAGTCCATAGAGCTGCTCCTCTGGGCCATGGAGCAGACAAATTCGCTGAATCCGGTCATGAGGCGGAGGTGGTGGGAGTATCGATCCAAGATCGAGCATCCAGAGGATCAAGGATCGAGCAGCCACACGGTGCCATTGGTGAGGGTGCCGTGTCAGAGCGAGCCGATGGAGTCTTCATCGACCGTACCCAACCGTATGAGGAGAAAAGCAGTTGGCGCGACGACGCTTCCCCGCCATTCTCGAAGGCTCCCTCACCGTTCACCTTGTCTCACGGGGCGGCGATCTGCCACCGAGGAATAGGAGGGGAGTGCCCCGACGAATAATCATAGGAGGAGCTTAGGGTTATCAGTATTTGCAGGTTGTGAATTGTGTTTTGTGTTGTGTATTTTGGGTACTTTCAGATATGAATGTCTTTTGAATTTCAGATCTTTGCAGTATTGAGCATATGAAGTATTTTCTGAATTCCAGAGATCTATTTTTAGTACTTTCAAAAATGTAGTTTCATATAAAAGTGCAGACCATGTGATTTTCAGAGAAGAAACTGCAATTTTAGTTTCAGATAAGAAACTGCAAGTTTCAGAGGCAGAGCATTTATATCAACATGCCCTTTTCAAACAGGGATAACAGCATGTTCCAAATTTTATTCATGGTCGAAAATGGAACTAACAGCAAGCTAACATCATGCTGATCAATATTCATGTATAGCACATCTTCATATGATGCACAGTAAAAAAGAAATGCTATTTTCAAAATGCCCAGACAATGTTGAGAGTGCAAAAAACACAGAAAACTAGGGACAAAATTCTAGCTAGTGTTGGAGGTGGTGTGTGTGGATGACAAGGGGAGACTCACATGTCAGTAATAGCAGAGGCAAAAAAATTGGGAATATAGGGGTAATCGATCCTGGCCCGAGCAGGTGCGAGTAAGGGGGTATAGCTACTGGGCTACTGCGGCGTACTCAACACAAAGAAGGCGCACAAACTACTACTACACTGCCCCGTCTTCCCCGGCTCCGGTTCGTTCCCGTCCTGTACGTGGAGAGGCTGATAGTCGGGACCCACAAGGTCCATGGCCCTACGCAAGCAAGTGCCTCATTGGAAAAAAAAGCTTTCTCTCAGAAATAGATATTCGTTTCTCCTAATGTTATACTGACATGGGGCCCATGGGTCTATCAACGTAGTCAATAAAAGAGATAAATTGACAACAAAGACTGTCATCGGGGAGCTAGCGGGTATAATTTTTTCAGAGGGCGAACAAGTATCAGTTGGGTTGTGGCCTGCCCAGCCTAGGTTTTGTTTTTTAACATGCGCAGGGCGTAGCCCACGACATGCCCGTTTTAAACTCATTGTTTTGAGCTCCAGCATGTATCTACTGGCCCATGGGCCTCCCAGCCTAGGTTTTATTTTGTCTTAAACATCCGCAGCCCATCTTATGTTTTTTTGAAGAAAACGCAGAACTCTTTTCTATTTTTCTATATATAAGAAAAAGAATGCCAGGTCCAACTTATGTTTTCCCTTCTAACTATATTATATATATTTAAATTATTTTATGGTATTATATATTATTATCATATATTTAATAGATACATATATATATAAATATCGCATGTCTTATTAACTTATAAAAAATAAATGTTTAACAGAAGTTCACAAGGAAAATCCTGGTTTTTTTTTACAACGAAAATCCTGGTGATTGCGTACAAAAGCTTGCTCGGATTTAAGGACCAATGTAATAATAACGCGCTCATTTTTTTGAGTAAAAATGCGCTAATTATCTAATTTTATATATAATAAAATGCCCATCCCCGGTTTATTTTTTGATAACATTGCTCCGTCCAACCCAACATTATATTTACAACAAGCACAGCAAATTCATGTATTTCGAGAAAGTGCAAATGGGCTGTGATTTCTAAGAAGAAAATTAAATGGACCGCATAAATGCTACATTATTTGTTCATCCATCCCAGCAAATGGACTGTAAATTCTAAAAAACATGGGTTGAATATGTGCCACATTGTTGCAGGCTGACATGTGGGCCAATAGGTCGAAGCCCACGCAAGGCATTGTCAACTTGGTCAACAAATGATTCTGACATCCATAGCCGTTGGATTTACATCCAACGGCTGGCATGCATCTTTCAATCTGTCGTCTTCTTCCTCCAGCACCGCCGGGAACGCCCGCTCCCGCCTCCGGCGGCTAGCGGCTCTGCTTAGCATGCCTCGCTGTGAAGAGCTACCCCACCGCCGGCCAGGCCATCACTCCAACCCTCCACACCTCCTGTTATTCTCCGCCGACTGCAGCCCCACGCCGCACCAGAACCAGTTAACCCTCGTAGTCCTCTCCGTCTGTGACTCCACTGCCGTGTCTTCCCCATCTCCTGGTCATTCTCGTCCGGGGCCTCGCCGTCGTCCACCGCCTTGGTGCGCTCGGTGCGGCGTGGTCAATGTGGTCAACAAATGAGAGTCATCGAAAGAGGACTGTACGTGGAGAGGCTGACAGTGGGGACGCACCAGGTCCATGGATGCATGCATGCAACTGCGTCCTTATTATGCGAAAAACAATTATTCTTCCCCCTGACAGCTTGGACCCACCAGCTACATCTTCTCACGCAAGGAAGTGCCTCCTTATTACGCGGAAAAAAATGTTTCATCCCCTTGACAGCTAGGACCCAGCAGCTACATCTTCGCACGCAAGGAAGTGCCTCCTTATTACGGGCAAAAAAAAATTATTCCTCCTCCTGACAGCTAGGACCCACCAGCTATATCTTCGCACGTAAGGAGGCTAACATTGTGGGCCAATAGGTCGAAGCCTACGAAAGGCGTTGTCAACTTAGTCAACAAATGATTCTGACATCTGTAGTCGTTGGATGTACATCCAACGGCCGGCATGCATCTTCAATCTCTCATCTTCTTCCTCCAGTGCCGGTGGGACCTCCTGCTCCCGCCTCCGGCGGCCAGCGACGCTGCTTCGCACGCCTCGCTATGAAGCGCTACACCACCGCCGGCCAGGCCATCCCTCCACCCCTCCTATTATTCTCCGCTGACTGCAGCCCCAGGTTGCACCAAACCAGTCAACCCTCGTACGTCATACTCCTCTCCGTCTGTAACTCCACTGCCGCATCTTCCCCACCTCCTGGTCATTCCCGTCCGGGGCCTCGCCGTCGTTCACCGCCTTAATGCGCTCGGCGTGGTGTGGTCAACAAACGAGAGTCATCGGAAGAGGACTATACGTGGAGAGGCTGACAGCTGGGACCCACGAGGTCCATGGTCGCAAGCAAGGAAAGTGCCTCCTTATTACGCTGGAAAAAAAGTTTCCTCCCCTGACAGCTGGGACCCACCTGCTACATCTTCGCACGCAAGGAAGTGCCACCTTATTGCGTGAAAAAAAATGATTCCTCCCCATCACAGCTAGGACCCACCAGCTATATCTTCGCACGCAAGGAAGTGCCTCCTTATCCCCCAGACAGCTGGGACCCACCAGGTCAAAGCATACGTATCGTTATCTGTCTGGTCGCAAGCGTGTACGTACATACTGGTCGATCGGTCTCTCTGCCACTATGAACTGTGGCCATGTAAGGAGCGGCACGTGTCGTAGTAGAGCCCCCGACGTAGCAGTTCTGGTAGCCCCGTCTTAATCATGTACATGTACGTGCACCCACACGGCAATAAATATGGCGACATATGTACATATATGAGCGGGGTCTCGAACGCGTACTTGTGCAGACGTACGGCCAGGGCTCGTGTACATGGAGAGAGGCAACGGACGGCAGCAACGGCCTCCTGTTCATCGACAGCCAACCGACTGGGTCGGAACGGAGGAAACAGTGTCGGGAGCCAAGCGACTGGGTCAGAACGTGTCCTGTTCATCGAGAGCCAACCTGCTTGGACGAAACAGCCAAAACGGGGTCCTGTTCATCGACTCGGGGTCTGGCATACCGCAAAACAGAGGAAACGACCTTCTGTTCGACCGCCTACGGTCGAAACGGGGTCTTGTTCATTGGCTGGGGATCTGGCGTACCGCAAAACGGAGGAAACGGACTTCTACCCAACTGCCTACGGTCGAAACGGAGTCCTGTTCATCGAGAGGGGTGTGGCGTACCGCAAAACGGGACTCCACGGGCTACTGTTCATCCACCGTCGACTTCCTCAGCCTCCACCGGCTACTGTTCATCCAGCCTCCACGGGGGTCCTGTTCATCCAGCCTCCACCGGCTACTGTTCATCCAGCCTCCACGGGGTCCTGTTCATCCACCCCCAAACGGCTGGGGTATGGCTTACCGCGGCACGGCCTCCTTGGGGTCCTGTTCATCCAGCGCCAACCACCTTCATACGGCCAGGGTACTGTTCATCCACAGCCAACCCACTAGCTGGGGTGGGGCGTACGAGCGGGTGGCAGCAACAGGAACTGTTCATCCATAGCCAACCAACTGGCTCGATCAATGCGTCTTGACTCGTGTCTCTGTGTATCGTGCGCGCGGCAACAATGGGCACTGTTCATCGAGAGGCAACCCAACCGGCTAGCTACATCTCGCACGGGGGCTCGATCGGCTTTAGTAAGCAGCGAGAAGGATCGATCAGGTTCAGTTAGCAGCGAAGGAATCGCTCGGGTTCAGTTAGCAGCGAAGGGATCGATCGGCTTCAGTTAGCAGCGAAGGGATCGATCGGGTTCAGTACGTAGTGCGAGGGGATTGATCGCTCGTGTTCAGTATGTAGTGCGAGGGCGATGGATCGCTCGGGTTCAGTAAGCGAACGTACGCCTCGCTCGGGTTCAGTTAGCGAGCGCCTCGCACACACGCGTGTGTATGAGAGAGAAACACGCAAAACCACACTGCATCGCTCGGCCCCACCACCCACCGTAACCGGGAACTCCCCGAAAATTTCCTCGCCCTCACTTCTACCATGATTTTTTATGTCATGGACGGCCCAAAGAATGTCATGCGGGTGCATCTCCGGCCAGCCCAGGACGAAAAGCCCATTTTCTGTCATAATTTTTTGTCATAGAAGTAGGAGCCCACCACATCTATGATGATATGTGTTTTTGTCACAATTATTGTCATAGAAGTGTCACAACCATGACAGAAAAAGTTTTCGTTCGGGCCATAATGTCACGGATGTGTCTTTTTTTTGTAGTGAAGGGAGCCGTTAGTATGGGTGCCAAGATCAAGCCCAATTTTTGACCAGCAGTATTGACTGAAAGGGCAGGTGAGTATCATGTGATCAATATCTTCTTCATATTGTTGTCCACAGAGGAGACAATTGAAGTTATTACCAATATTGTAATGCCGCCTTTTTAGCATGTTCCTCGTGCTGAGTCGGTCGGAGAGCAGTAACCATCCAAACATTTTGATCTTAATTGTCACTTTTGATTTCTAGAGCCAATGAAATGCTTTATGGGCTGTCACATCTCTAAAACAGAAATTATAAAATCTTTTTGCTGTGAAATCCCTTGAGCCCCAGGTGTAAGACCAGATGTCCTTCGAGTCATGGTTCTCTTCTAGGTTTACGTGGGCCACCATTTGTTGTATTTCTCGTACTTCCTCATGAGCTTGCATGGATAGGGGAAGGTGAAACGCCTCCTCCAGCGAAGTAATGCCTAGGAATTCTTGGACCGAACTATCTTCCTTTCTGACAAAGGAGAAGGCTCTGGGGTGTGATTCAGGAAGTGTGTCACTGAGCCATAGATCCTTCCACATTAGAACATTGTCTCCATGGTGGACCTCGACCTTGGATATGCCGAAGGTTGGTGTTAATTTGAGGATGTCTCGCCACCAAAAGGAGCCGCACGGGTCAGAGGCGTGAGGAATTTTGTTGGTGTAGTATGTAGACCAGATTAAATCAACCCAAGGGAGGTTCTACCGATTGTAGAATTTGTAAAGTTACTTGAGTAGTAGAGCCTCACTTTGTATTCATAGATTGATGATCCCGAGGCCACCACAGTTCTTGGGTTGACAAACCATATCCCAAGCGGCCATAGAGTTGCATTTTCCCCCTTGGTCTGTCTTCTTTGTCCAGAGACATTTCCTATGGATTCAAATTCAAGATTTATACCTGACTCATTACCTTTGTCGATTTCCCAATCTTCAGCGTTTCATTTAATCCTCTCCAGAAGGTCCCATTTGAATTCAATAGTTTTCTTCATAAAAGAACCAGTAGAAGAAGTATCAAGCATTGATCGATCATTATGAGAAAGCCGAGCATAAAAGTTTTGTATAGTCATCTCTCTTGCGAGCTCATGATTGGGGCATGTGTGCATCATATATTTAAGCCTCCCCCAAGCTTGAGCGATACTTTCTCCTTCATGAGGCCAAAAATTATATATATAATTCCGAACACAATGAACAAGATGCATAGGATAAACTTTCTGGTGAAATTCCAGCTTCAATCGGTTCCAATCCCATGATCCAACATCATCCAATAGCCTATACAAAGATAATGCCTTTCCCCCCAAAGATAAAGGGAATACTTGCTTCTTTACTCCATCCTCAGGTAAACCTATGAGCTTAAACAATCCACAAATTTCATCTATATAGATTAGGTGCATATCAAGATGCATCGTTCCATCTCCTGCATAAGGATTAGCCAGCAGTTTTTCTAACATACCCGAGGTATGTCATAATAAATATTTTCATTAGCTTCAATAGGTTGAGGAGCGGCTCTTACCACTTCTGGTCGAGGTGAAGATACCCCGAACAAGCCCATCAAAGGATTACTTTCCAAAGTAATAACAAAAAATTCAGCACGTAATAAAAATGTTTCCTTACCAAATTCCACTTACCAAAGGCGCTTCACTCCCCTGCAATGGTGCCAGAAAAGAGTCTTGATGACCCACAAGTATAGGGGATCAATCCTAGTCCTTTCGATAAGCAAGAGTGTTGAACCCAACGAGGAGCAGAAGGAAATGACAAGTGGTTTTCAGCAAGGTATTCTCTACAAGTATTGTAAACAGTAGTACCCGGTAGTTTTGTAGCAAGTTGATTCGTAACAAGTGACAAGTGACAATAGTAACAAAGTGCAGCAAGGTGGCCCAATCCTTTTTATAATAAAGGACAGGCTGGAAAGTTCTCGTATAGTAAGCAAAGCAATCTCGAAGACACATAGGAATTCTCGTCTAGTCACGTTCATCATGTTTAGTTGATTTGCGTTCACTAGTTTGATAATTTGATATGTGGGACTGGTGCTAGGGTAATTTGATATGTGGGACTGGTGCTAGGGTGATGTTCTTACTTGAACAAGCAACCCTCTTATAAATACCCCCTCTCGCAAGCATCCGCAACTATGAAAGGAGAATTAAGATAAATCTAACCATAGCATGAAACATATGAATCCAAATCAGCCCCTTACGGAATAACACATAAACTAGGTTAAGTTTCTGTCACTCTCGCAACCCATCATCTACTTATTACTCCCCAATGCCCTCCCCTAGGCCCAAGTATGGTGAAGTGTCATGTAGTCGACGTTCACATGACACCACTAGAGGAATAACAACATACATATCATCAAAATATTGAACGAATACCAACTTCACATGATTACTTATAACAAGACTTCTCCCATGTCCTCAAGAACAAAAGTAACTACTCACAAATCATGTTCATGTTCAAGATCAGAGGGGTATTGAATATGCTTAAGGATCTGAACATTTAATCTTCCACCAAATAAACCAACTAGCATCAACTACGAGATGTAATCAATACTACTAGCAACCCACAGGTACCAATCTAAGGTTTTGAGACAAAGATCAAATATAAGATATGAACTAGGGTTTGAGATGAGATGGTGCTGGTGAAGATGTTGATGAAGATTGGTTCTCCCACAAAGAGAGGTACGTTGGTGATGTTGATGGCTTCGATTTCCCCCTCCCGAAGGGAAGTATCCCCGGCGGAATCGCTCCACCGGAGAGCAAAAGTGCTCCTGTCCAAGTTCCGCGTCGAGACGGCAGCGCTTCATCCCAAAAGTCTTCTTCTGATTTTTTTCTAGGGCAATTGGCTTCATATAGGAGAAGATGGTCCCCAGAGGCCTTCTGGTGGAGCCATGAGCTCACGTGGCGCGCCCTAGGGGGTGCCACCTGAGCTCGTGACTCACTGGTGGGCCCCCTCCCGAAGGTTCTTCTCCCAATATTTTTTATTAATTCTAAAATAATTCTTCGTAAGTTTTCAGGTCATTTGGAGCTCTGGAAAATATATATCTCTGCTGTAGACTTTTCAGGTCCAGAATTCCAGCTGCCAGCAATCCCCCTGTTCATGTGAAACTTGCAAAATAAGAGAGAAAAGGCATTAGGATTGCTTCATAAAGTGAAATAAAGACCAAAAACATTATAAATATTAGTAGGAAAACATGATGCAAAATGGATGTATCAACCTCCAAGCCAGAAAGGATCTGGCAGGAGATGGATTCAATCCCAGACACATAAGTCTTGGGAGACAAATATCATGAAGAAGGCCTTGAGGCACGTCATTGAGAAGATCATTTCAAGACCAAGGTTCAGGCTGCCGGGAAGCAACCTTCCCGGCAAGGTGTTTCTCACATCATCGGCAAGCTCAAGGCCGGAAAACTCGAGCTCTCTCCACTGCTCCACTTCGGCCGCTAGTCAGGAACATGCCGACAAGTGGTGGGCTCACAGGCGGTTAGGTAAAGCCTGTCGGGGCACCTGGCGATCCACCGCCTGAAGATCAACTTTATTGACACCCGTCTAAGGGCATGGCGTGATAATAAAAGGTAGCTGGGCTAACGGTACAGGTGGAGCAGAGCTCCCTTGCTGGCATTCAGCCTAGCATGACACATAACAGTGCATTCAATGCATTTGTCCTATACCGTCAGTGTTAGGTATGATAGCACTGTAGCCACTACTCACCCTGTAATTACCATTTTGCCACTATGGTGACCCCTTCATCTATAAAAGGAGGGCCATGGCAACCTTTACAAAGGTCGAAACCCTATCCATTTGCAGTAGCTTAGCAGCACCTCCTGAGCCTTGCCGGCAAGGTTGCGCCCTCTGTAACACATGAATTTTCATACTAATAATCAACCAAAGCAGGAGTAGGGTTTTACGCACACTGCGGCCCGAACCTGGGTAAACACTAGTGTGCTGCTGCGGTTGTTGTTGCTCTTTGTGTGTTGCAAGCCCACGCCGAACGTAGAAGGGGCTCTCCGGCCCCATAGATTGTCGTACGCCGACATCTTTGGTGCGCCAGGTAGGGGCTTCGGGCACGCGAATCTGCATCAGCCGCGTTAGCAACTTCATCATCCTCCATGGCGTCTAAGAAGGCTAAGGGCGCTGCTGCTCCCTCCACCTCCAAGGCGCCATCTCATCAGCGTACGAGGGATGGAGGTGGGGCGGCCAAGCTTCGCATTCTTGTACCAGAGATAGAGGCGGAGGCGGCCAGCTCCCTCGCCGTTCGGGTGATCCCAGTCACCAGACCGATGGAGGGAAGAGCGCGGCGAGTCTCAATGGCAAGGCAACGTCCCAGGGTGCTATGGCAAAGGATGTGCCAAGGCGATCACAGGACGGACAAGTCCCGCCGCGTCCTAAACACATGCCAAGGACATCGCGTGACGAGCATGACCCGCCACGTCGTGAGCATACACCGCGCAAATCACAGCAAGTTCAAGATCCGCCGCGTCGTGATGTTGATGGCTCCGGCCGTCGTCGTGAGCATGGCTCTGAGCATCCATCACGTCGCCCCGATGGCGATTAGCGGGTTCCACCACCGGATTGCGACAGAGCTCCTCTTGTCTCAGCCAGGAGTCATGAGTCGTCCCGCACCACTGGTGGCCATCGAGTTCCAACTCAGAATGGGACAGAGCTCCTCCTGGTCCAGCCACGAGTCGTGAGCCGTCCCACACATCGGCGCCATACATGGTGCGCTGATACGTCTCCAACATATCTATAATTTTTTATTGTTCCATGCTATTATAGTATCAATCTTGGATGTTTTATATGCAATTATATGCCATTATATATCATTTTTTGGGACTAACCTATTAACCCAGTGCCCAGTGCCAGTTGCTGTTATTTGCTTGTTTTTGCCTTTTCAGAAAATCAATATCAAAAAGTGTCCAAACGAGAAAAAAACTTTGGATTAATTTTTTCTGGACCAGAAGAGACCCATGAAGCTTCGGGAGAAGACCAGAAGAGCCACGAGGAGGCGGCAAGCCTGGAGGGCGTGCCCAGGGGAGTAGGGCGTGCCTCCCAGGCTTGTGGGCCCCTCGTGGCACCTCTTGACCTAATTACAGTGCTATAAATTCCCAAATATTTCCAAACCAACAGAGAGATAGAAGAGAAAACCTTTCCACCGCCGCAATCCTCTGTTCTTTCGCAATCCCATCTGGAGGCCTTTTCCGGTACTCTGCCGGAGGGGGAATCGATCACGGAGGGCTTCTATATCAACCTTGCTGCCCTTCCAATGATGTGTGAGTAGTTTACCACAGACCTACGGGTCCATAGCTAGTAGCTAGATGACTTATTCTCTCTCTTTGATCTTCAATACCATGTTCTCCTCGATGTTCTTGGAGTTCTATCTGATGTAATCTTCTTTTGCGGTGTGTTTGTTGGGATCCGATGAATTGTGAGTTTATTATCATATTATTCATGAGAAATATTTGAGTCTTCTCTAAACTCTTTTATGCATGATTATTATAGCTTTGTATTTCTCTCCGATCTATCAATTTGGTTTGGCCTACTAGATTGATTTGTCTTGCAATGGGAGAGGTGCTTTGTGATGCGTTCAATCTTGCGGTGCTCAATCCCAGTGAAAGAATGGGACATGACACGTATTTGTATTGTTGCCATTACGGATAAAAAGATGGGGTTTAATCATATTGCTTGAGTTTACTTTGTCTTCATCATGTCATCTTGCTTAAGGCTTTACTCTGCTTCATACTTAATACCCTAGATGCATGCTGGATAGCAGTCGATGGGTGGAGTAATAGTAGTAGATGCAGGAAGGAGTCGGTCTACTTGTCTCGGACGTGATGCCTATATACATGATAATTGCCATGAATCCGTCATAATTATTTGCTTTTCTATCAATTGCCCAATAGTAATTTGTTTACCCACCGTATGCTATGTGTTCGAGAGAGAAGCCTCTAGTGAAAACTATGGCCCCCGGTCTAGTTTATCATATATAAAAGACCTAAAAATACCTTTCTGCAATTTTTTTACTTTTATTTTAATTAGTATTTTAGTTTATCTATTTATCTTTATAAGATTTAATCCTTGCAAATGACCGCTAAGAGGATTGACAACCCTCTTATTTGCGTTGGGTGCAAGTGTTTGCTCTTGTGTGTGCAGGTGCGCTTAACGGAATTTTGCATGGTTCTCCTACTGGATTGATAACCTTGGTTCTTAACTGAGGGAAATACTTATCTCTACTATACTGCATCATCCTCTCCTCTTCGGGGAAATACCAACGCAGACTACAAGTAGCACGCGCACTTCAGCAAAATCGATGGCGCAAGCCTAGCTACTACTCAACTTTCCTACAGTGGCTCATCAGATGGTTGAGTGGCGTGCCACCATCCAAAGCCTGCTTGCTTTCGCCAGCAATGATAGCGCCCGTCAAGGGGAGCCTTCGTGGCGACTGCAGACGGAGACGGCACGGGGAGCCGGAGGGCAAGCTGGAGGACCAGCACCAATGGTGCAGTCCCTACAATGCACACCACGCCAAGATCGGTGCACTGATGTTCAAGATGAGGTGTACATGGCCTTGTCCGATCCATGGAGCCAGCGAGACCAGCGCCAAGTCTTGTTGGACCGGCAAGGAGAAGATGCCTGCGTACGCATTGAGCGATGCTGAGAGGCTCGCCGGCAATTCGATGCACACGCTGGGCCGGAAGCAAACGTGCCTGCGCCAGGGTATCTTGGAGCCCTGCCATATGACACGGGCTGCCCAGCGTTCACCCACGAGCTGTGACATGTTCGCTGGCCCATATGACACGAGCTTGTGGGCACCTCGTGGCATATCTTGACCTAATTCCGCCTCTATAAATTCTCAAATATTCCCAATATACCAGAGAGCCACACGACATAACTTTTCCGCCGCCGCAAGCTTCTGTTCTTCCGCGATCCCATCTGGAGACCTTTTCCGGCACCCTGCTAGAGGGGGAATCGATCACGGAGGGCTTCTACATCAACCATGCTGCCCTTCCGATGATGTGTGAGTAGTTTACCACAGACCTACGGGTCCATAGTAGTAGCTAGATGCCTTCTTCTCTCTCTTTGATCTTCAATACCATGTTCTCCTTGATCTTCTTGGAGTTCTATCCGATGTAATCTTCTTTTGTGGTGCGTTTGTTGGGATCCAATGAATTGTGGGTTTATGATCAGATTATTCATGAGAAATATTTGAGTCTTTTCTGAACTTATCTATGCATGATTGTTATAGCTTTGTATTTCTCTCCGATCTATCCGTTTGGTTTGGCCAACTAGATTGATTTATCTTGCAATGGGAGAGGTCCTTTGTGATGGGTTCAATCTTGCGGTCTATATCCGAGTGACAGAAAGGGACAAGACATGTATTTGTATTGTTGCCATTAAGGATAAAAACATGGGGTTTAATCATATTGCTTGAGTTTACTTTGTCTACATCATGTCATCTTGGTTAAGGCGTTACTCTATTTTCATTAACTTAATACCCTAGATGCATGTTGGATAGCGGTCGATGTGTGGAGTAATAGTAGTAGATGCAGGCAGGAGTCGGTCTACTTGTCTCGGACGTGATGCTTATATACATGATCATTGCCATGAATCCATCATAACTATGCGCTTTTCATCAATTGCCCAACAGTAATTTGTTTACCCACCATATGCTATGTGTTCGAGAGAGAAGCCTCTAGTGAAAACTATGGCCCCCGGGTCATTTATCTATCATATATAAAATCCAAAAAATACCTTGCAGCAATTTTATTTCCTTTATTTTGTTTTGCAATTTATTTATCTCTCTATCACTATCAGAATTAATCCTTGCAAGTAACCGCCAAGGGGATTGACAACCCTCGTGTTCGCGTTGGGTGCAAGTATTTGCTTTTGTGTGTGTAGGTGCTGCTAACGAGGTTCTTTGTGGTTCTCCTACTGGATTGATAACCTTGGTTCTTAACTGAGGGAAATACTTATCTCTACTGTACTGCATCATCCTCTCCTCATCGAGGAAATTCCAACGCAGCTCACAAGTAGCAACTCTTCGCAAGTTCATACAGAGATTCAGTCAGGTGCAACACAACATTCCCGACGTGCAGCCTGCCGTCGTGATTGTCACTTTTCACAACAACGTGTGCAACGTCAAGATGTGAGAGAAGATGAACATCAAGCAGGTGAAGGACATCGCCAAGCTGTACGCTCTCACTAACAAGTGTGCACGTGCTGAAGAGGGAAGGCGGATTCCCGAGGAGGGTGTTGTTGGTGTCAATTCTGAGGAGGATGAAAGTACTCTGAAGAAGAAGAACAGCAAGAAGCGCCCCCAGAAGCACAAGCGTAAAGCTGTGATGGTAGTTGAAGGCTCTGCCGGCAAGAAGCCCAAGACCAATGATGCCGACAAGGAAGTTGCCGTCTGCACTTGTGGTCATGTGGCTGCCGGAGAGAAGCCCGAAGGTTGATATTGCAAGATCCATCGTACTGCTGGCCATGATCTCCAAGAGTGCGGCCAAGTAGAATTCCTGGCTAAAAAGCAAAAATAGGAATACGAAAAGCATGTCAAGGAGAAGAAGTCAGATGGTGCTGAGGGAGCCGTCAAGAAAAACCGTGGTGCCCGAGGGGGCCACCGTGGCAAGGCCGACAAACAGAAGGAGAGGCCTGCACGAGTCCGCGACAAGAAAGAGGATGAAGAAGAGCAGGATGACGAATAAGAGTCTGAGAATGAGTTCCAGAATGCAGTGGATTGCGTCTGCATTAATGGAGGAGCATCTTTGCACTCCTTTCATCGGCAGCTCAAGCAATGTGCCCAGGAGATCAATGTAGCAGAACCGGCACTTGAGGCTCAAAAGCCCTTGAAGTGGTCAGATACGCCCATCATCTTTGATGTTGAGGACCACCCGGATCGCACGACTGGGGTTGGTTGTTTGCCATTGTTGGTATCACCAACAATCCGCAACATCAAGGTGACCAAGATGTTGGTTGACGATGGCGCTGGTCTGAACTTGATCTCCCCTGCGGTAATCAAGAAGATGCAAATTCCCGATGGGGATCTCCAAGAAACGGGAACGTTTCAAGGAGTAAACCCAGGAAGGACCAAGACAAAGGGACATATCACTCTGCCACTCACGTTTGGTGATTCACTCAATTACAGAACCGAGAAGATAGTCTTTGACATCATCAAGTTGCCACTGCCCTACAATGGTATACTGGGTCGCCCCGCCCTGGCTAAGTTCATGGCGGCATCTCACTATGTCTACAACACTTTGAAGATGCCAAGGCCCATGGAGGTGATTACAGTCCATTTCGATAAGAAGGATGCAGTGATCTGTGTCGACAAGCTGTACTAGGAGGCAGTTGCAGCATCTGCCAGCAAGGCACCTGCTCTGGCCGACAAAGTTCCTGAGGAGCAGACACAGAAGAAATCTACAGATACCGGGAAGTGCGCTGCAGAGTGCAGCACGCCCAGAGAGGAAGCTGAAACTTCTGCCGGCAAGAGCAAGAAAGCCGCCAAAGCTGCACCTGCAACCAAGCAGATTCCTGTGAAGGAGGATGGGATCGGCACTTTCACCATAAGTGCCACCCTTTCCAGCAAATAGGAAAGCGCGCTCGTCACTTTCTTGCGGGGCGAAAGTCGATGTGTTTGCATGGCAACCATCTGACATCCCCGGTGTTCCCAAGGAAGTGATTGAGCACCACCTTACTGTCTGCCCAAATGCGAAGCCTGTCAAATAGAAGGTCAGGAAGCAAGCTTTGGAACGACAAGAGTTCATAGCCCAAGAAATTAAAAAGTTGGAAGCTACAGGTCTGGTAAAAGGAGTGCTCCACCCCACGTGGTTGGCCAATCCGGTAGTAGTTCGTAAGGCTGACGGGAAATGGAGGCTTTGCATTGATTTCACAGATATCAACAAAGCTTGTCCCAAAGATCCTTTTCAGTTACCATGAACTAACCAGATTGTGGACTCTACTACCGGCTGCGATCTCCTCTCTTTCCTTGATGCATACTCTGGATATCATCAGATTTTTATGGCTCGGGAAGATGAGGAGAAAACCGCATTCATCACTCCATGTGGTACATACTGCTTTGTGCGTATGCCTTTCGTATTGAAGAGTGCTAGAGCCACATTACAGAGAGCGGTGCAGATTGGATTTGGTTCACAATTGCACAGAAATGTAAAGGCTTACATGGATGACACTGTGGTCAAAACCAAGTGCCAATCGATGCTCATTCAAGATTTAGAAGAAACTTTAGCAAACTTGCACAGAATCAACTTGAAGCTCAACCCCGAGAAGTGTGTATTTGGTGTTCCATCCGGCAAACTTCTCGGCTTCTTTGTATCTCAGCGTGGAATTGAAGCAAATTCCGACAAGATCAAGGCAATTGAGCAAATTCAAGCACCAAAGTGCGTCAAGGACGTACGACATCTAGCTGGCTGTGTTGCCACCCTGAGCAGGTTTATTTCCAAGTCAGCTGAGCGCGCCTTGCCATTTTTTAAAATTTTGGAAAAGGCTGGTCCTATGAAATGGACCCCGGAAGCAGAGGCCGCGCTCCAAGACTTGAAAGAGTACCTCTCTTCTCCATCGGTACTAGTAGCACCTAAACCACAAGAGCAGTTACTGATTTATTTAGCAGCAAACAATCAAGTGGTAATTGCTGCACTAGTGGCTGAAAGAGAAGCAGAGGAAGAAATACCGAAACCGGCAGGGCCAGATGCCGACAAGGTGGAATCTTCTCCGGCAGCGCAGGGTGCTGATAAGTTGGAATCTGCGCCGATAAGTGAGCAAGAGAAAATTCCAAAGAAGAAGATGGTGCAGCGCCCAGTAAACTTTGTCAGCTCTGTTGCAGGGAGTCAGATCAAGGTACTCTAGGGTGCAGAAATTGCTTTTCCGTCTTCTTATGGCCTCCCGCAAGCTGCGCCATTACTTTCAAGCACATCCAGTTACCGTCGTCACTTCCTTTCCGGTGAAGCGCATCTTGAGAAATCCAGAAGCCATCGGCAGGATAGTGGAGCGGGCGTTGGAGCTGTCAAGTTTTGATTTGAAGTTTGAAACCACTTCAACAATCCAGAGCAGAGCCTTGGCGGAGTTTATTGCAGAGTGGACCCCAACGCGAGACGAAGAAATACAAGAAACTTCTCTTCCGGGAAAGGAAAATGCTGGACCCTGGATAATGTACTTTGACGGTGCCTTCTCGCTCTAGGGCACCGGTGCCGGCGTGCTACTTGTCGCACCCACCGAAGAGCACCTCAAGTACATCATACAGATGCACTTCCCCAGGGAGAAGGCTACTAACAACATTGCTGAGTACGAAGGATTGCTTGCCGATCTCCGGATAGCAATTGACCTTGGAATCAGAAAGTTGATAATCAGAGGCGACTCACGGCTCGTTGTTAGGCAGATCGATAAAAACTACCAGAGCCCGTTGATGCAAGCGTATGTTGATGAAGTGAGGAAGTTGGAGCAGCACTTTGACGGTCTACAGATGGAGCATGTCCCCCGTGCCCAAAACAGTATTGCTGACGACCTGTCCAAGCATGCCGCCAAAAGATTACCCGTGGAACCGGGAACTTTTGTGCAATAGCTTACTCAACCTTTCAGTAACACCATCGATGCAGCCAACCAAGAGGCAGAAAACTTGTACCAACAATTATCTCCCGGCAGAGCTACTAGTAGCCATCGGGAAGGCCGGTACCGGCAACAAGCCAATTCATGCCGACGAGCAGCCAACTCTGGCAGGTCCAGAACCTTTCACCGTCGAGCCACAGACTCTGGCAGGGTCATCTGCTCCTACTGTTAAAGTATGCGCTCCGGCAGAAGGAGAAGAGCCATTGATCCTTGTCATCGAGCCACAGGCTCCAGCATGGGCGCAAAAGCTTGTCCAATTTCTTCAAAGAGGAGAACTTCCTGACGAACAAGAAGAAGCTGAAAGAGTAGCCCGACAGTCAAGTATGTACCAGTTCATTGACAGCGTTCTGTACAGAAAGAGACCGAATGATGTGAAATTGAAGTGCATTACCCGGGAAGATGGGCAAGAGCTACTGGCACAGATACATGGAGGGATGGGCTGCTCCCACATTGGGTCATGCGCTCTTGTCGGCAAGGTTTTTCGGCAAGGATTCTATTGGCCGACATCACTTCAAGATGCAACCGAGTTGGTGACTACTTGCTCAGCATGCCAGTTCCACTCAAAGAACATTCATCAGCCAGTACAAGCTCTCCAATCAGTTCCTCTCTCGTGGCCCTTTGCGATCTGGGGCCTGGATATCCTAGGCCCTTTCCCCCGTGCAACCGGGGGCTTTGAATATTTGTACGTTGCTATTGACAAATTCACAAAGTGGCCTTAGGTGGAACCAGTAAGGAAAGTGATAGCACAGTCAGCCATCAAGTTCTTCAGGGGATTGGTTGCCGGTTTTAGTGTCCCTAACTGGATCATTGCCGACAATGGTACCCAATTTACCAGTCGTGCCTTCATAGAGTACTGTCAAGGACTTGGCAGCAAAATCTGTTATGCCTCTCTTGCTCACCCGAAAAAGCAATGGACAGGCAGAAAGAGCAAATGCTGAAGTGTTGCGAGGTCTCAAGACCAGAAATTTTGATAGGCTGCACAAGTGTGGATGGCGCTGGGTTGAAGAATTGCATGTCGTTCTTTGGTCACTCAGGACGACACCAAATCGAGCGACAGGTCAAACGCCCTTCTCCCTTGTCTATGGGGCAGAAGCGGTGCTTCGCACAGAACTCACATACGGATCTCCTCGAGTCCAAGCTTTTGACGAAGCAGATCAAGAACAGAGAAGACATGATGATGTCACGCTCTTAGAGGAGGACCGTTCCCGGGCTGCTGTACGTACTACATGATACCAGCAAGCTTTGCGCCGCTACCATAGCCACAAAGTTTGTGCGCGGGGGTTTGAGGAAGGCGACCTTGTTCTTCTAAGGATTCAATTCTCGAAGGGAGCAAACAAGTTGACGCCAAAGTGGGAAGGCCCTTACCGGGTAGTTCCAGTCACTAGGCCTGGCTCAGTCCGGCTAGAGACCAGATGGCATTCTGATGCAAAACCCATGGAACATTGAGAATCTTCGCAAGTTCTACTCATGAGGCGCAGTTGCCGGGCCTCCCAGCAACCACTTTTGTACAAGTTGGCCATCAAGGCATGTAATCCTTTGTACAAAGCCGGGCGCAGATCCCATGTGTAGTGAAATAAAGATAACTATTTCACAACTTTTGTGGATGTACATTTATGTTATGTATATTAAGTGCAAATGTTGTGTTTCATATACAATCCTTGTATGAGATGATTAACATGTCGTCAAGTGTTCTAGCCGGCTCCTTTTTCTCCTCTTTTTCTTAAGGGCAAGAAAAGTTCCTCCGCATGCAAGTTTCCGGGGGGGGGGGGGGTAACGGTGTAGCACACCAATGACATTCAAGTAATCGTCAAATGCAAGAAGAACGGCAAAGAAAGCTAAGTTGCAAAAACTTTGAAACATTTAAGTGTTCTTGCTGTTGCCGCTCTTTCCTTGAACGATTTTCTGTCTTTGTACATAAACCTGCATGCGAAGGAGCCTTTTCCGGGATTGATAGTGCTCCTAGTTGTTTCGAGTACGCTCAGCAACGAAGGCAGCCACACTAAAATAGGGAAGGTTAACATATCGGGAGGCGGCGCTTCCGCCAAGCTGCTAAGGACCCATTCCTCAAGCGCTGCCGGCTAGAATGTGCGCACTGGGAAGTGTTTCGGCAAGTGTGGGGTGCAAAAATACAAGGACATAATCAAACATGGAAGAAGCATACACTCTTTCAAACACAAAGTTATATCATACATATGATAAGACAGATCTAACTTAAGATAAATTGTTTACACGCCATGACAGTTGTGAGAGTGCGGGAAGGATTTCAATTGCGAAGTGCGCCTTCTATTCGGTCGCACTTCTCAGCAGTCGTGTCGGCGATTGGGGTCACAGCTTGCTGGGCTGCCTCAAGCTCAGGACCTTCAGGAAGCTTCTTGAAGACCTTTGAGATGTCAACACCAGGGTTGTGATACATGACCTTGGAGAATATCCTCAAGATCACGTTGCGCATAAGGATTCTCGCTTCTTCGGTAAACTTATTCACACAACCCTTGTGATAGGTGCCTAGTTCAGCGAGGAGCCCCTCAAAGAAGAGAGACAAGGTTGTGCTCACGAGTTCACTAGTGTCCATCTTGAAGCTTAAGTTCTTTAAATCCATGACCACCAGCTGTGTGCTAAGGCGCTCAACGATGCCGATAAGCTTGGCAGTCCAGTCAGAGATGGATTTCTCTAGCTGGGTGAGATTCTTTTCAGCCACCTTCTGAAGGCGTTTGGCTTCCTCCGAGTTGGCAGTCAAGGTCCTCTCTTTAAGATTGGTGTGCTCGAGGGTGCTCTCAAAACCGCCAATCCGGCCTTGCAAGTCAAGCTTGGCAGTGTCAAGGGCCTTGAGTTCCTCATCCTTGGATGCCAAAGAGGTGCGGAGCTCCAACAACTCGTCTGCGGCCTTCTACGCTGAGTTCTTGAGGGCGGCGATTTCTTGATCCTTGGCGGCAAGTTCTTCCTCAAGAATTTTCACCTGGGATTCCAAATTTACCTTGGCGGCGTCTACAGCATCAACAGCGTCATGGGCTTCCTTGAGTTTCCCGGCGTGTTCCATGGCCTAGGCTTGAAGAGCTTCTGTGTGCTTTTGCTGAAGTTCCTCAGTGCGCTTGGTCAGGAGGGCCTGGATCTCATCATCTTTGGCGCGGAGGATAGCAGCAAGTTTCTCCTCTCTGGCAGCGAGTTCCTCTTCATGGGAGTCAAGGTTGACATTATGCTGAGTCAGCTCACTATCAGTCACCGCAGCCTTCTTGGCGGCCTCAGCTTGAGCCATCTCAGCCGCAGCCTTTTCCAGGATGAAGGCTTCCTTGTCGGCGGCAAGCTGAACTTGCCGATTTTTGATGTCTTGAACACTCTCGGCGTACCAGACCTGCACTTCATTGACTGGTTGCAGTAACTCTTGCTCCGCCTTCTCAACGTTGATGGCCCGGCATTTGAGTTTCTCCCAACGCCTGCCGAAGTGCTGCTGCGTCTCCTTGAAGCCTTTCTCCATTGACTGCAAGAAGTAGTAATCAGCGGCGGCATCATCAGCGTCGTGCTCTTCTTTGGTGGTCATGGTGGCCAGGATGACAAGCTCATCATCAATATCCTCAAGAACATGTTCTATGACACCAGATGTGCTAGGAATGTCCACTTCCCTTCGCGAGCTGGAAAGCCGCAGAAAGCCACTTGCTGGAGGAACCTCAGGCGCGGTGGGATGGTCACCAGCAGTTGGTTCAGTGTCATCAGCTGCTCCCATCTCCACATTAGCATCAGCACCTGCCATTCCTGGAGCAGAAGTGATGCCGGCAGCCTCGGCGGCCTTCTTGGTTGCGTCCGTGGTAGCCTTGGCAGCCTCCTCCGCGGGAGCCCTAACGGTCTCCTCCGCGGCAACCTTGGTGACTTCCTTCGCGGCATTCTTCGCAGCCTCCTCCGTGGCATCGGCGGTCGCCCTTTCCTCTGGAGGGATCAGTTCTACGAAGGAAAAAGAAAGACAGAAGAAATTTCAAATTCAAGTCAAGAAATCAAGACGGAGCAAAACGATGCCAACAAAAACAGAAAAACGCTTGTACTAGAGAAGTTTACCTGTGTGGGTTTGTTGAAGGGGCACTGTTTCCCCTCCGGCAACATTAGTTGTCGCCGCTCGGTCCCCGGCAACATTTGTTGCCGGTGCGTCCTCGACGTGGACGAGCTCATCACGAACTTCTTCACGGGAGGGACTGGTCCTTCTCGGCGAGCTGCTTTCTCGAAGGACTGTTGTTGAAGGCATGACTAGGGGGCTTCGCTTCCCGGTGCTCCTCTTCCTGGCAAATGTCTTCCGCCTCCTTGTTAGCACTAATGCTTGCCGGTAGAATCTGGCCAGCCTCTTCTCGCTGGGGGCTGAGCACAATCACCTCAAGAGGCATTGAGCTTTGGTCAGCACCAGTCACCGGCTCGTTTGTCTCGGTGGTCCTTGCCCTCTTCCGGGACCTGTGCGCCAGAGGTGTCTCATCCTTGCAAGGTCAAGACAAACAAGCCATCAAGTCAACAACGGCAATAATCAAGAAAAATTAAGGAGTAGAGGAAGGGATGAAGGCGTACTCCTCTTCTTCCTCCTCGTCAAGGGCAGAAATATCCCAATATGCCTGGCTTCCAAGGACAGAGGTCCTTGCTGGAGGAGAAGGCTCTCTGGTATGCTTGGGGGCTAGCGGGCCTTTTAGTTGAACAGCCTCCACCTCCTCCGTGGTTGGCGGGACTTGTGGCCGGGGAGCCTGCTGTCGAGAATGTAGTCGCCGTGAAGCCTGGGGCCGGGAAGCCGGTTGCCGGGGAACTGCGGTGCTCGGTTTACGCCGGCAAGACCTCCAGCTTATCCGGTTTGCTTCTGCTTCTTCTCGGCAGGCTTCTTCGAAGCCATTGGCGTTGCAGCAGCTCTTCTGGGAGCCAGAGGGATAGGGGGCTGCTCTTCTGTCTCTTGTTCCTCTGCCCCTTCATCTTCCGCCTCTTCCTCCTCTTCGGTGTCACTGCCCGCTGCCCGAGAGCCTCCAACACCTCCTGCGGCCTTTGCCCTCTCGGCAATGAATTTCAACTCATGGTCCTTGGTGGGATGGATCAAATCATCTTCCTCCCTCTCAGGGGTCTCCGCTAAGTTGTTGAACCATTCATCCACAACAGCTTTCTCGGGCTGCTGCCATGAACCCTCAATGCCTAGGGCGTTGCATGCCGGCATCATCACCGGGATAGAATCCCTAGCAGTGTTGTTGCACAGAGGGATGACCATCTCCGGCAAGGTGTGGTTACAACCCTTGTTGAAGAGCCTACGAATGAGCCAGTTGTGCTCCAATACTGTCGGAGTCTAGGATCTGCATCCAAGAAACTTCTCCAAGAACTTAGGATTCGAACTCTGGGGGACTTTGCTCGGCAGTATACAACGGGACTACGGCGGGGACGCGACGGACTCGCTGGCTCTCACCGGACACGAAGGGGACGTGCGAGCTACCCAGGTTCGGGCCACCGTGCGGTGTAATACCCTACTCCTGCTTGCGTTGGATTGCTCTGTGATGGAGAGCTTGCGGCTCCAAGTACACGAGGTGCGGGGGAGAATGAATCAATCCCCTTACATGGAAGCGGGCCTGCCCCTTTTTTAGTGCCTTGGCCCTCTTCCCCGAAAATATGAGCGGGAAAGGGTTGCCACAGGGCGGCAATTCAAAAGGGGGACAAGAGCGCAGGCTTATCCTGACTAAAGGCGGTCTCCGCCTACCAAAGTAGCTCCTTGTGACGCGCTGGTGGGCTTGGCGATGACCTCCGTCCTGGCGCGCTGATCCATCCTGATCTTCTATCACCAAAGAGGAAATGTCTTGGGGCTTGCTTTGGGGGAGGCAGATGCCACTGCTCCCTTATCACCAGAATGGAAGCTGGCCTTGGTCATGCCCCGCCGTCCTTATCCTGACAGCGGGACGTCACCCATGTGCTGGGCGCGGAGCCCTGCGGCTGGCGCCGTATGACCTACCTCGTGAGGAGGCCTCGTGAAGGATGCCTCGCGAGGCATCCTGGCATTTGGCGGCCTCAGCAGGGTCTGGCCTGGCAGCGAGGGGCCTCGCGAAGCTCGCCCCTCGGGAGGCAGCTTCCTCCGGAGCGGCCGCGGCAGGGCTACTCTCATGGGCCGGCTGCCGAGCGCGGTCCTCTGGGCCAGAGGCAGACGGGCCGTGGTACCCTGGTTCCCACTGGGCCGACAGTAGCCCCCGGGCCCGCGGCGTGCACGTTCCGCCCGTTAGGGACGAAACGCCATGGGGCCCACTGAGCTGCTGGGCCCAGAGGCGATGCATGGCGGCTTTCATGGGGAGGGTCGCCCCCACTCCCCACGATGCCTCGGTAACCGCCGTCTTGGCGATAAAGCCTGCCCGCTCGGGGCGCAGGCGCGTCATTGCTCTTCGTCCCCATCTTGCCCCTTTCGTCCTGCGCAAGCAGCTCCCCTGTTACTCCTCCTCCAACTTCCGATCTCTCCTCCGCCATGGCCCCAGGCAAGAAACCTGCGGCCGCCGAGGCCTCCTCCAGCAAGAGCTCCCCGGCAGCGGAGCTCGGTCCGGCCTTGCTGCCGGCCACCATCAACCACCATCAATGAGAACGGGCTGGCCAGGGCCCGCCCCCTGTTGGCCTCGGCGCACTCCGAGGGAGGCGCCACTGAGATCTGGCCGGGCTCGGTCCCCTGGCGCGACCTCGGCCCCATGGTAATCCCCGTCTTCTTCCACTCGCTCTTCGCCGGGCTGGTGCCGCCCTTCTCCGACTTCCTCTATGCCATCCTTGAGCATTAGGAGATTTACCTTCTCCACCTTCATCCCAACTCCGTCCTCATCCTTGCTCTCTTTGCGTACCTCTATGAGGCCTTCTTGGGAGTGATGCCGTCTATGGCGCTCTTCCGGACCTTCTACAGCTTGGGGGTTTTTTCTTCTGGGAACCACCGCTCCGGAGGTTCCTCCTTCCGCATCGACGACGAGATGGGCAAGGTTTTTCTCGACATGAAGATCCTGAAGAAGGTGGACAACTTCAGGTCGCACTGGGTTTATGTTGACGCCCAGCGAACTAGTCCGCTCCTGGCGGTCCCCACCGAGCCGGCTGAGAAGATCCCCCGTTGGGAGCACAAGAAGCTTGGCGGCGCCACCCTGAGGCCGATCTTGACGAGGCTGGCGGAGCTGCGCAGGTCCGGGCTTACGGCGGGAATGATTGCCAAGGAGTTCCTCCACGGCCGCATCGCGCCCCTGCAGAAGCGCTCGCAACCGGTGTGGGACATCACCGGACCCGGGGACCGGATCAGGCTGGCACGGGAGCCCCTCTAGGCCGAAACCGTGGCCGACGCTTGGGAAGTTTTATTCCCGGGGGAGGCAGAGGATGTGCCTTACGATGCGCGCCCGGTGCACCACTAGTCCAACAAGGCTGAGTTGGTTGTGGCGATGCCCCAGTTCGACCAGTGGGGGCTGATTCGGACGGACCTCGAGGAGCCTGAGGAGCTTCTTGAGGATTCTTCGGAGATGGGGTCCTCCTCAGGCGACCACGAGGCCTCCGACTTCGGGCAGGGGAGCAGCGAGGAGTCGTCTCCGCCACCCCCTCCGTCTCCGCCGGCGCGTCGTCGGCTTTGGCTGGGCGAGGACGAGGGCGACGACGGGGACGCGTTTTGTGTCGTGCCGGCCAGGCCCGTGCCAGAGAGGGAGGGAGGAGGCAATGCCACGGAGAGCGATGAGCCCCGCGAGGAGCGGGAGGAGGGGACCACCGTGGCTGCCGACCCCGGCGAGAATCGCGCCGCGCCCTCGGGCGGCCGCCCAGGCGTGCTGCGCGATGGGGGCAGCAGCAGCGGCGCCATCAAGGAGCGGAAGAGGAGGCGCTTCTACCCCAAGGACGAGTGAGTTCCTCCGCCCCTTCCTATCGATCCCTGCTTCCTGGCTGCTGCAGTCTTGATGAGCTGTCGCCTACGCAGGAGCTCCGAGCCGACCGCCGAGGAGGAGGAGAAGACCAAGAAGAGGAAAGCCGAGGTCGAAGAGCCCTCCCCCCCTCTGAACACCTCCTCGCCTGCCACGCCGACGCCCCCGGTGGCGAGACCGGGGGGTGGCTAGGAGACCGCGCTGGCGCCTCCCGAGGCGGTCCCCGTCGTCGGTGTCGAGATGGCGGGGAAGGGGGGCGAAGCGCCGACCCCTCCCCAGCGCACCACGCCTGCCACGGCGGAGGCCAACGCAGCCCCCACGGGAGCCACCTCCGGGCCCGGGAACTCGGACCGGCGCCGGAGCGCGGGACGACGCCGCCAGCGCCGGAAGTGGCCATCCCGGGCCCCCCGCGCCAGACGGCGAGCGCAACCCCTACCGGGGGCGATGGCGCGGGGCAGCCGGAGGGGCTCGAGGTTGTGCCCTCCCGCCTGCCGATGCCAGCAGGCGATGAGGAGGCCCGGGCGAGCCGCGCCTTGGTGCTGCGGGAGAGCGGTACCGTGCCCTGGAGCGGGGCCGTCAACGGCGTCAAGGCGGCTCTTGAGGCCCTCTAAGGCGAGCTCGGGAAGGAGGCGGAGCTCTGTGCGGAGGATCGGCGGAGGCTGGCGGAGGGGTGGAGCCAGCTTCATGAGGCGGCGAAGCTCGACCGCCGGCAGGACGAGGAGGCGCAGGCGTAGCACGAGCAGCTCGCCAAAGTGGCCCAGGCGTCCCTCGCGAAGGCCCTCGAAGACGCCCAAGAGGCCAAGCGGCGGCGGGAGGAGGCGGACGCTTACGAGAAGACGCTCCAGGAGCAAGCTGCCTCGCGCGAGCGCCGACTTAAGGCACAGGAGGAGGCTGCGGAGGCCCTCGAGGGCCGGCTCACGTCCCGCGAAGCCGAGCTCACGAAGCGCGAGGAGGAGATCCTTAGGTCCCAGGAGGCGGTCGCTACCCGCGAGGCGAACACCAAGACCCGGGAAGGTGAGCTCGCGGCATCTGCGTCCGCCCAGAAGGCAGAACGGGAGCGCCTGCTGGCAAAGGAGCGTGAGCTGGCGGCTGCCCAGGCTACTCTCGACGAGCAGAGGAGCCTCGCGGCCAAGTGGGATGAGCTCCAAGCCGAGGTTGACGACCTCAAGAAGCAGCTGCTGGACACGGATGACACCGTCAAGGAAGCGTGCCGCGACCTGCTGACCCAGGCGACAACGCGACTCTTTAGCAACCGCCTCCGCCTCGACGATCGCTTCGACTTCGGGCGGGTGGTGACCCCTGTCCCGGCGGAGCTCCGCGAACCCCTTGAGGAGGCTGTGAGGGAGCGCGTCGCCGGCTTCGTCGAGCTGTATGCCTTCGAGCCTGAAGTCAGCGGCGGCGGCAGCGAGCCCCCTTGTGACGGTGGTGGTAGCGGCGATGGCGGTGCCTCACGCACCTAAATTCTCCTTGACCTGTTGCTGTAATAGGATAGACGTGGCCCCGCGGGGGCGTGAAAACGTTTGCATGGTACTTTTGCTGTAAGCACTTAATGATTCGTGTGTTTTCACTTTCCTCCCGAGGCCTTTATTCCCTTTTTACATTGCCTTCGTGCCCTGCGTCGCTGGGACCCAGCCCCCGAGGCAAGCTACAGCCGTCGCTGGTATGCCCGGAGTGTGCGCTCGTCAAGGCCAAAGGGTGTAGGACTCTTAGGGCTGGTAGGAGCCCCTGAGGCGCGATGCTCAGGGTCCCCCCTTGACATGCAGGCGGCTCGTGCCAAGGAAATTAGGATGCCACGAGAGAGAAACGAGAGGGAAGAAGACCCGAGGGGTGCTTTAGACTTAGCTCCTTCGAGGCATGCGGCTTGGGGCGAGTCCTTCACAGAGCGCAGCTCGTGAGGCGCAGTCCCCGTGAGGCCTTCCGCCCGCAGGACGCCGCTCGCGGCGCCTCCCAAGAGGGGGGGCTCCTGAGGCCTTTGTATCCTGCACCAGGAAAACTGCCAAGTTTTTGCAAATAGTGCAGCAGGGCGCGCTCGCGAGGTCGTCTGTGGGTGTTACGCGAGGAGACAAGAGAACCAAGGACCTGGTGAGGTGACGTGCACGGGAGCAGGCCCGCGAGCCAGAGCTCCGTCGCTTGGGTTTTTCCGTGCTGCTGGGACTGACCCGAGCATAGACACCGTGCCCAGCCCCCGCTCGCGTGACAGGCACAGGCGAGACCATGAGCGCGCGCCCTATAGCGGCAAGCACATGGGGTTTTGAAGGAAATAAGCTTTACTGATGCATGAAGCAAGTTCATTACATAACATAAAGATACATGCTGTCGTGTTCGACACGGGTCAGCTTGAGGATGTGACGGCCGAGGGCCCCTCGAGTAAGCCGCCAGCGCAGAGCATGGGGCATCCGCCAGCGCTGAGCATGGGGCTTCCACGAGAGTGGGAAGGAGCTCTCACGTGCCGAAGGCAGCGTGGGTAGAGAGAGCCCCGGAGTGTGTACAGCTCCATGTCGCTCGTATCCGTGGAGCACGGATAGAACTTACGGTGATGGCGGGCGTTCCATGTGTTTGGTACCGGAACACCCACCTCCGTCATGAGTGGGGCCGCGGTGGGCCGGTGGGCGAGTGTTAACCACCTCCATAGTCCTTGCGATGTGGGGCTCCAGGCTCATGCGCATCAGCCTCACGAAGGTGGTTGCGGCACCCTCCATGCCGAACGGCGTGCGCGTGAGCCAGGGCGAGCCTGCGGCGATGTGCGGAGTAGGAAAGGGGCCTGCGGGGCAAGCCTGGTTGAGGGCGATGAAGTCAACGCACATGCGCACGCTATCACGCGGCCTGGCCACGGGGGTGAGGCTGGCGATCCTCCTGGGGTGGGGGGCTTCACGGGCGATTCCAGCATCCTGGTGCTTGTTGACCTCTTGGGTGACGACTTCCTGCTTCTTGGGCGCTTGACGAAATTCCTCACGCTTGACGGGCCACGCGCTCCGGCACGCGGCTGAGTGGTGCTCGATCACCTCCCTCAGCAGGCTGGGTGCGCCTGATGCTATCCAAGCCAATGCATCAGGGCACGCTCGGAGGAAGGTGACGAGAGCGCCTTCCTATTTGGGGGAGGGCCCGCCGCCAGCTGCGATGGAGGGGCCTGCTTCGCCCCCATCCAGCGACGCCTTCTTGGACTCGACCCGCTCCTGAGGGAGCAGGGGCTTCTTCTTCACGGGCGTCTCCTCGGCAGGCCCAGGTGCGTCCTCGTCGGCCGGGTACGCGACGGAGGCAGTTTTGTAGGCGTGCTCGAGGGTTTGCAGCACATCCTTCTCGTCACAGCGGACGGTGAGGGTGCCACGGCAGCCGGGCATTTTGATGAGGCCGTAGGCATGGTGGGTCGCGGCCATGAACTCGGTGAGCGCCGGGTAGCCCAAGATGGCGTTGTAAGGCAGGCCGATGTGAGCCACATCGAAGACGATGAACTCCGTACGGTAGTTCTTGCGGGTGCCGAAGGTGACGGGAAGGCACACCTGACCCAGGGGGACCGTGGAGCCATTGGTGATGCCTGAGAAGGGCCTGGTGGGCATCAGGCGCTCGAAGGGCACTTGGAGCGTCTCGAAGGTCTCGATGGAGATCACTTTGAGGCCGGCGCCTCCGTCGATGAGGGTCTTGGTGACAGCGACATTGCTTATGGTTGGGTGCACAGCAGGGGGACGGCGCCCACACCCTTCGTGGACTTGGGGTGGTCACTGGCGTCGAAGGTGACGGGGAACTCGGACCACTTGAGGCGGCCGGTGGAATCGAGCGACGGGAGGGCCGCGTTCACCTCCCGAGAGAACTGCTTGAAGTGGCGGTTGGATGGAGGGGCCTGGGCCCCGCCGAGGGTGCAGGCCACCCTGCAGGGCTCTTGGTAGCCCCCAGCGTTCTCAGCGGGAGGGGAGTCGTTGGCGCGTATTGGGGCGGCGTTGGCCTGAGGGTCAGCCTGCTGCGGCTGGTTCTGCCAGCCCTGACAGTTGTTGTCGCCATCGTCGTTGTTGTGGTTGTCGCCCCAGCGGCCACCTCCACTACCGCCACCGCGGCCCTTGCGGCGCTCCTTGCGCCGCTCGGTGCGGCCCTCGCGAAGCAGCTTGAGCTCGTGGCAGTCTTCTGTGTTGTGGGAGTTCATGTTGTGGTAGGTGCAGAAAGGGCGGCCGTCCTTCTTGGCCTCGTCGTGGTCACGGCCGCGCTTGCAGTCCGGCTACGCTGTGAGCACGGCTGTGCCCTTGCGCTTGGTGTCCTTGGCTTTGGGCTTCGCCGCGTCGGGCTCAGCGTCAGCGTCGTTGTGGAGGAAGAGGCGTCCCTCTTCGGCCTTGGTGCAGCGGTCGGCGAGGACGAACAGCTCTGCCGCGGAGTCTAGCTCGTCCCTGACTGAGAGCTTCTCGCGCATCTTCACGTTCGTGACGCCACTGGTGAAGGTGGAGATGATCGCAGCGTCGGAGGCCTTCGGGATCTTGTGGCGAACCTGGCTGAAGCGCTGGATGAACTTACGAAGGGGCTCGCCAGGGCGCTGACGCACATTCCGCAGGTCGTTGATCATGAGGGCGCGGTCGCTCGTGCCCTTGAAGTTGGCGATGAACTGCTTGCACAGGTCCTCCCACGAAGAGATGGACGCCTCGGGGAGGTTCATGAGCCACGAGCGCGCAGTGTCCTTGAGGGCCATGGGGAACCAGTTCGCCATGACCCGATCGTCCCCCCTCACGGCCTGGATGCTGATGGTGTAGAGCAGGAGGAACTCCGTGGGGTTCGCGGTGCCATCGTAGCACTGAGGTAGCTCTGGCTTGAACTTGTCGGGCCACACCACGCGACGTAGCTCGGGGGTGAGGGCCAGGTAGCCCCCGTTGGTGACGGCTCCGCCATTAAGGGTTGCGCTGTTCTGGCGCCCAGCCATGGCGACGTCATGGAGGACGCAGTCCTGGCGGTCGCGCGCCCTCTCGAGGGCCGCGCGCGCATCCAGGGGCGCGCGGTGGACGATCTGGCAGCTGTCGCCATCGCCGCCCGGCGCGAGCGAGCCGCGTGACGGCTCCGGGGTGCGCACGGTGGGGCGGCGCTCGGCCACGTCGCGGTCTGGAGAAGGAGGAGGCGCGTCGTGCCCGGCGCGGTCCGCGTGGGACGGCGGGGCAGTGAAAGCACAAATCCTCCCTTGGTGGTTTTGGTAATTTATGCCAACATACATGTCGTTGGACTAATGTTTTTATCTAGTGAATTTCAGACAAGTTCAACAATGGCGTGGCAGGGACAAGAGGACGTGGAACCCCTTCAAAATGCTAAGGACAAGGATTGGCAAAAGATCAAGACTCTACATTTTTGGTTTAGTGATCCAAGATCACATTGAGTCCATAGGAAAGCCAATACTATTAAAAGGGGATGAGGTGTTGCTTAATGGTCTTTTTGCTCAAGTGCTTAGTGACAGTATTCCTGAATCCTCAACCACTCTCTCAATTCCAAATATGTCCTAAACCTACATTCCCACTCGGCCCCACCGATATTTCCTATCCGGCCCCACCGAGTTCACCAAGACTTAGCCACTGCCAAAACCCTAACAAATCGGATCCACCGAAATGGATCTCGGTCCCACCGAGGTGGCCTTGCCAACTCTCTGTAATCGGTTGCATTCACTTCGGTCTCACCGAGTTATGCACATCGGTCTCACCGAGATGGCTTGCCAAGTCTCTGTTGCCTTATTGCTTGACTTCGGTCCAACCGAGTTGATGCAATCGGTGCCACCGAGATGAGGTTTGCCCTAAGCCATTGCACTTCGGTTCATCCGAGTTGTCCGTATCGGTCCCACCGAAATGCCTAACGTTCATATCTATTACACAGTTCGGTGCCACCGAGTCTTCTGAATCGGTGCCACCGAGTTGGGTCAAAAGTGTGTAACGGTTGGATTTTGTGTGGAGGCTATATATACCCCTCCACCACATCCTTCTTTGTAAGGAGAGCCATCAGAACGTGCCTACACTTCCACCATACATTTTCTGAGAGAGAACCACCTACTCATGTGTTGAGATCAAGATATTCCACTCCTACAATTTGAACCTTGATCTCTAGCCTTTCCCAAGTTGCTTTCCACTCAAATCCTTCTTCCACCATAGCCAAATCTGTGAGGAGTTGTTTGAGTGCTGGGAAGACCATCATTTGAAGCACAAGAGCAAGGAGTTCATCAACAACACACCGTCTATTACCTTTTGGAGAGTGGTGTCTCCTAGATTGGTTAGGTGTCACTTGGGAGCCTCCAACATGATGTGGAGTTGAACCAAGAGTTTGTAAGGGCAAGGAGATCGCCTACTTCGTGAAGATCTACCCCGAGTGAGGCTAGTCCTTTGTGGACGTAAGCCATGGTGGAATACACAAGGTTGCTTCTTCATGGACCCTTCGTTGGTGGAGCCCTCCGTGGACTCGCGCAGCCGTTACCCTTCGTGGGTTGAAGTCTCCATCAACGTGGACGTACGATAGCACCACCTATCGGAACCACACCAAAAACCACCGTGTCTTCATTGCGTTTGATCTTCCATACTCTACCCCCTTTACTTTCCCTACTCTTGCATGCTTTACTATTTCCGCTGCTTAATCTCTAGATATGCATTTGTAGAAAGTATTGGAGTGATCTTAACTTGTGCCAAAATCTGCCTAAGTTCCAAGAGAAATTTAAAACTGCACCTTTGGCCAGTTAGGAGTCTATTCACCCGCCCCCTCTAGACCTATCTCCTCGATCCCACAATTGGTATCAGAGCTTTGGTCTCCATTGCTTTGGTTTCATCACCATTGGAGGGAGATGGATGTGTCTACGTTGGGGAGTCTTAGACGTAGAGTGCCTATTCTCAATGGGGAGTATTACAACTTTTGGAAGGATGAAATGCTTGATATTTTCGATGAATTTAACTTGAGCAAGTATATTCATAATCCTTATGTGCCCCCTATTGATCCCTTGCATCCTACTCATGAAGAGGAAATTGACATGCTTCGTAATCTTAGAACCGTCAATCTTATCATTAGAGGACTACCTAAAGTTGTGCTTCGTTGTATGCAAAACTTTGCATGTGCTTATACTCTATGGCATGACTTAGAAAAGCGATATCCCGATTACTCTTTAAATAATCTCGATAAGATTCTTCATAAGGCTGTTGCTTTTCACAAGATGAGTCCTAATGATTCTAAGTTTGACGATTGCCTGTTTGAGCTTCGTGATCTTATGCGTGCCAAAGGAGATGTTAGAACGATTAGCAATATTATCATGGAAGCCGTTAGAATTCATAAACTTGAACATTGTCATGATCATGAAACTAATGAATCTATTGCCCTAGGTAATGATCACATACATGATGATGATGTTGAGCATGGCTATTATGATGAGAACAAAGAATTTGATATTGAATTTGAGAAGACCATGAGGAATCTCAGTCTTATGGCAAATCTTCGAGATTACATGGCCGGAGGAAAAGAGTGGATTCTTGATAGTGGATGTACCGATCACATGACCGGAGATAGAGACATGTTTCGTGAGCTTACTAAAAATGATGGTCCACGCAAGTATGTGACTTTTGGAGACAACTCCAAGGGTAAGGTACTTGGCCTTGGTAAGGTGGCCATATCCAATGATAGCTCCATACAAAATGTTATGCTTGTTGAATCTCTTGGTTACAATCTTCTCTCCGTATCTAGACTAGCCGATTTTGGTTTCAATGTTCTATTTACCAAAGTAGATTGCCAAGTGTTTCGCCAAGATAATCATAATATGGTCTTTACCGGCATTCGTAGAGGTGATCTATACATTGTTGATTTCACTAAGACAGCTCAACCTCGTACATGCTTAATTGCTAAATCTTCTAAAGGTTGGTTATGGCATAGAAGACTTGGACATGTTGGTATGCGTAACCTTGATAAACTTGTTAAAGGAGATCACATTCTTGGAGTGAAAGATGTTATATTTGACAAAGATCGACTTTGTAGTGCTTGCCAAGAAGGAAAACAAGTTGGAGGAAGCCATCCCGTAAAGAACATTATGACCACGAGGAGACAACTCGAGCTACTTCATATGGATCTTTTTGGTCCCAACTCCTATAAGAGTCTTGGTGATAACTCTTTCGGTTTGGTCATTGTTGATGATTTTTTCCAGATTTACGTGGGTGTTCTTTCTTGATGACAAATCGCAGGTACAAAAGATCTTCAAGAACTTCGCAAGAAAGGCCCAAAACCAATTTGAAGTAAAAATCAAGAAGGTTCGGAGTGACAACGGAACGGAGTTCAAGAACACAAATGTGGACACCTTTCTTGATGAAGAGGGTATTTCACATGAGTTCTCGGCTACGTACACACCTCAACAAAATGGAGTTGTTGAGAGGAAGAACCGGACACTTATTGAGATGGCAAGAACAATGCTTGATGAATACAAGATGCCAAGACATTTTTGGGCTGAAGCGGTTGAAATAGCTTGTCATGCAACAAATCGACTCTACCTTCACAAGCTTCTTGGTAAAATGGCGTGTGAACTGCTCACCGGTAACAAAACACAAGTTGGATACTTTCGAGTATTTGGCTCAAAATGTTACATTCTTGATAAGCATCATCGTTTAAAATTTGCTCCTAAAGCTCATGAAGGTTTCCTACTCGGTTATGGATCGAACTCTCACACTTATCGTGTCTACAACAACTTCACTCGAAAAGTTGAAGAGACGGTAGATGTGAAGTTTGATGAGACTAACGGCTCGCAAGTCGAGCAATTGCCACTTGATGTAGGAGATCCAGAACCATCGGAAGCAATCCAAGACTTGCCCATTGGCAAGATTTGCCCCGTGGAAGTAAAGGAGAGTACCTCGTCTATTCAGGTGGAAGCCCCAACTTCACATCAAGGTGAACGACAAGTTGATATGGAGGCATCCACAAGTGGAACACGTCAAGACGATGGGAATGAGGAAGTGCAACAACATGATCCACCTCAACCTCCTTCTCCACCTCCACAAGCGAACAACGACAACATCAACGAAGAAGAAGAAGATGATGATGATGATGAGGAAGCCTCACCACAACCCAAGAAAAAGCTACCTCGAGTTAGAGCAAGAATCGACAAGGATCATCCCGTCGAACAAATACTTGGAGATATCCAAACCGGGAGAATCACTCGCTCTAAATCTCGTTTAGCTAATTTTTGTGAGCATTACTCATTCATCTCTAGTGTTGAACCTTTGAAGGTGGAAGATGCTCTAAAGGACCCCGATTGGGTGAATGCAATGCACGAAGAGCTACACAACTTTGAGAGGAACCAAGTTTGGACATTGGTTGAGAAGCCCAAGGAAGAGCAAAACATCATTGGAACCAAATGGGTGTTTCAGAATAAGATGAATGAAGATGGACAAGTTGTACGCAACTAGGCTCGTCTCGTAGCACAAGGTTACACACAAGTCGAAGGTATGGACTATGGTGAGACCTATGCCCCCGTTGCAAGACTTGAATCCATTCGCATTTTACTTGCTTATGCCAATCACCATGATAGCACTATTTACCAAATGGATATTAAAAAATCCTTCTTAAATGGTGAAATTGAGGCGGAAGTGTATGTTAAACAACCTCCCGGCTTTGAGAATCCCAAGAAACCTAATCATGTGTACAAACTTCGTAAAGCTCTTTATGGTCTTAAACAAGCCCCTAGAGCTTGGTACAAATGCTTGACAAAGTTTCTTCTTGAAAAAGGTTTTGAAATTGGGAAGATTGATTCAACTTTATTCACTAAGAGGGTTAATGGAGAATTATTTGTATGCCAAATTTATGTTGATGATATTATCTTTGGATCTACTAACCCCTCTTTTAGTGAAAAGTTTGGAAGGTTGATGTCGGAAAAGTTCGAGATGTCTATAATGTGTGAACTCAAATTCTTTCTTGGTTTGCAAATCAAGCAAACTAGGGAAGGTACCTTTGTCTCTCAAACAAAGTATACCAAGGACTTGTTCAAGAAGTTCAACATGCAAGAAAGTAAAGGTATGAAAACACCTATGCCCACGAGTGGACATCTTGACTTGGCCAAGGATGGCAAACCTGTTGATCAAAAGGTTTATCGATCTATGATTGGTTCATTACTATATCTATGTGCCTCCCGACCCGACATTATGCTAAGTGTGTACATGTGTGCACGATATCAAGCGGCACCAAAAGAGTGTCATCTTAAGGCGGTGAAAAGAATTGTGAGATACTTTATACATACACCAAACTTTGGCATATGGTACCCCAAAGGATCTTCTTTCAATCTTGTTGTCTACTCCGATTCAGACTATGCCGGAGACAAGGTTGACAGAAAATCCACTTCGGATACATGTCAATTTCTTGGTAGATCTCTTGTGTCTTGGTCCTCCAAGAAACAAAATTCCGTATCTCTATCTACTGCCGAAGCGTAATACATTGCCGCGGGATCATGTTGTGCTCAATTACTATGGATGACACAAACTCTTAAAGACTATGGTGTGCATGTGAGACATGTACCATTACTATGTGACAATGAGAGTGCTATTAAGATAGCACACAATCCCGTGCAACATTCTCGAACAAAGCATATTGAGGTTCGTCACCACTTCATTCGAGATCATGTTGAGAAAGGTGACATTGACGTTAAACATGTTCGTACCGACAAACAATTGGCGGACATCTTTACCAAACCCCTTGATGAGAAAGTGTTTTGTCACTTGAGAAGTGAGTTGAACATCATTGATGATTCAAATGTGAACTAGAGGTTCATGTGGATGCATACAAGGGCATGAGCCAACTTGACTAATCCATGATACTTCCATGATCATCTTATATATTGGATATTTTGCTCCCTTGTATTGTATCTAACCTTTTGTAGGTACTTGGACAAGCTTCATGTCACAAGGTTGCGACACACTCTTATCATAAGCAATCTTGTATAACCCAAGTATCAACAAATCATGGTGGAACAAGACAACTTAAACATATCCTTTGACAAACTTTTGAGATATGCTTCATTCTTGTCATTTTGGATATACAAGTTGTTTCTTGCAAAGCTAACCCATGTAGGAAGATGAACTACAAATGACAGGATTGCTCTCAACTTCAACTCATGAGCATCTACATCAAGTTCAACTACATGATGGACATCACCACAAAATCCCAATGTGAGTTCTCACATCTTAGAGAAGCTTTACTCAAAGACATGAGCTAAAGCAACTCAACAAGATGTGAATACATTGAAATGCTTAAAGGAAAAATGGCAACCCCATTTTTGAGCTTAAACGATGAGTATGACCTATGATCAAGTGTTCTCACTTGACTCCTAAGTCAATATACTCTAACATAGGTGACCTAGTCGCCGACCGATCTAGGTGAAGATTTCTAGTGTTTCTTTTGTTGCTTCTCTTCATCTAGATAATTCTTTGCTTCTTTTCTTTTAATAAATTTCGCAGTTAATTCATTGCAAATCCTTGTGAGAATTCCATTGCCTAGTGAGCTGATTTAACAAAAAGTTCCATTGCATCAAACTCGGTCCCACCGAATTGACTCAACTCGGTGTCACCGATTTTGCTGCTCTAAGGAATTTTCTGTCAAATTTTTCCTGAGTTTTTCTGCTCCAGCTCCACTCAATGATTCTTATCCTCTACTTGCATCTAGATGTGTTTCTCAAGGATCAAGCCCACTTATTCAATAACCTTGAAGTCCCTTCTTGGAAATTGATGTCAAAGGGGGAGAGAGGAATACATCAAAGCTTATTACTACAAAGAGATGCACCTTACAAGAGGAGAGAATGTTACATGTTTCTAAGAGGGCAGAAACATGATTAGTTTGTTCTTTGGTTGTTCTAGTTCTCTCACCCTACCTACAACCAATATCCATTGTCAGATTCAGGGGGAGGGGAAGTTCTTTAAGGGGAGACAACTATTTCTTTTGGGGACATGTCTGCTTCAAAGAAGTGTTCACCTTGTGATACTCTATTCTACATGTCATCCCAATCTTGGTTTCTTGTTGATCTTGTGTCTTTTCTTGAAGAAATTATCTTGTGTTATCTAACCCTGTTTTCTCAAGTGTATTTCTTCAGGTACTTGATCAAGAACTTCAAGGTAAGTATATGCATCACACTCATATGCATGATTGACCTCTTGCTAGTATATATTGTTTGCAAGAAGACAATCATGGACATATGGATATCTAAATGTCATATATATTGCTCTGATGCATATAGCCAAGATACATGTTGCTTGTATATTTCCCATGAGATATCATCATATTATATGCACCTCTCCAAGGAGAGTTCAGGGTAGTTCATACATGTTACATGCTTCCTTCAAAGCTTTCATACATACCTCTGCTATATCTGTATTTGAAGCTTTGATGTATGTTGTCATCAATTACCAAAAAGGGGGAGATTGAAAGCACATTTGCTCCCTTGGTGGTTTTGGTAATTTATGCCAACATACATGTTGTTGGACTAATGTTTTTATCTAGTGAATTTCAGACAAGTTCAACAATGGCGTGGCAAGGACAAGAGGACGTGGAACCCCTTCAAAATGCTAAGGACAAGGATTGGCAAAAGATCAAGACTCTACATTTTTGGTTTAGTGATCCAAGATCACATTGAGTCCATAGGAAAGCCAATACTATTAAAAGGGGATGAGGTGTTGCTTAATGGTCTTTTTGCTCAAGTGCTTAGTGACAGTATTCCTGAACCCTCAATCACTCTCTCAATTCCAAATATGTCCTAAACCTACATTCCAACTCGGCCCCACCGATATTTCCTATCCGGCCCCACCGAGTTCACCAAGACTTAGCCACTACCAAAACCCTAACAAATCGGATCCACCGAAATGGATCTCGGTCCCACCGAGATGGCCTTGCCAACTCTCTGTAATTGGTTGCATTCACTTCGGTCTCACCGAGTTATGCACATCGGTCTCACCGAGATGGCTTGCCAAGTCTCTGTTGCCTTATTGCTGCACTTCGGTCCAACCGAGTTGATGCAATCGGTGCCACCGAGATGAGGTTTGCCCTAAGCCATTGCACTTCGGTTCATCCGAGTTGTCCGTATCGGTCCCACCGAAAAGCCTAACGTTCATATCTTTTACACAGTTCGGTGCCACCGAGTCTTCTGAATCGGTGCCACCGAGTTGGGTCAAAAGTGTGTAACGGTTGGATTTTGTGTGGAGGCTATATATACCCCTCCACCACATCCTTCTTTGTAAGGAGAGCCATCAAAACGTGCCTACACTTCCACCATACATTTTCTGAGAGAGAACCACCTACTCATGTGTTGAGATCAAGATATTCCACTCCTACCATTTGAACCTTGATCTCTAGCCTTTCCCAAGTTGCTTTCCACTCAAATCCTTCTTCCACCATAGCCAAATCTGTGAGGAGTTGTTTGAGTCCTGGGAAGACTATCATTTGAAGCACAAGAGCAAGGAGTTCATCAACAACACACCGTCTATTACCTTTTGGAGAGTGGTGTCTCCTAGATTGGTTAGGTGTCACTTGGGAGCCTCCAACATGATGTGGAGTTGAACCAAGAGTTTGTAAGGGCAAGGAGATCGCCTACTTCATGAAGATCTACCCCGAGTGAGGCTAGTCCTTCGTGGACGTAAGCCATGGTGGAATAGACAAGGTTGCTTCTTCGTGGACCCTTCGTGGGTGGAGCCCTCCGTGGACTCGTGCAGCCGTTACCCTTCGTGGGTTGAAGTCTCCATCAACGTGGATGTACGATAGCACCACCTATCGGAACCACGCCAAAAACCACCGTGTCTTCATTGCGTTTGATCTTCCATACTCTACCCCCTTTACTTTCCGTACTCTTGCATGCTTTACTGTTACCGCTGCTTAATCTCTAGATATGCATGTGTAGAAAGTATTGGAGTGATCTTAACTTGTGCCAAAATCTGCCTAAGTTCCAAGAGAAATTTAAAACTGCACCTTTGGCCGGTTAGGAGTCTATTCACCCCCCCCCCCTCTAGACCTATCTCCTCGATCCCACAGGCAGGCGGGGAGCAGGAGGGATCTTGGCCATCGCGCGCGGCGTCGACGAGCTCGGTGATGCGCCCAAGCCAGGCGTCGTAAGCGTCCTCGGTGGGGCGATAGCGCAGCAGCTCCTGCGCCATGAGCAGCGCGGCGCGCGGAGCGGGGGGATCGCGATGCGCGAGCGAGGAGGTGGCGGCGGAGGGGCCGGGCACCTGCTCGTTCATCGACGGGAGGGCGGAAGAGGCCACGCGCTCCCCAACAGGCTCGGTGGCGGCGCGAGGGCGTCACCCAGGGACACCGCGGGCGACGTGCGCCGCGGGGACCCTGTTAGCAGCGCGACACGCAGCGTGTTCCCGGTGAGCGGCGGTGACGTCCATGTCGATGCTGGTGTCGAGGTCGAAGGAGCGAAGATGGCAAGTCCCCCTACCTGGCACGCCAAATGTCGGAGTCTAGGATCTGCGTCCAAGAAACTTCTCCAAGAACTTAGGATTCGAACTCTGGGGGACTTTGCTCGGCAGCCTACGACGGGACTACGGCGGGGACGCGACAGACTCGCTGGCTCTCACCGGACATGAAGGGGACGCGCGAGCTACCCAGGTTCGGGCCACCGTGCGTTGTAATACCCTACTCCTGCTTGTGTTGGATTGCTCTGTGATGGAGAGCTTGTGGCTACAAGTACACGAGGTGTGGGGGAGAATGAATCGATCCCCTTACATGGAAGCGGCCCTGCCCCTTTTTTAGTGCCTTGGTCCTCTTCCCCGAAAATATGAGTGGGAAAGGGTTGCCACAGGGCGGCAATTCAAAAGGGGGACAAGAGCGTAGGATTATCCTGACTAAAGGCGGTCTCCACCTGCCAAAGTAGCTCCTTGTGACGCGCTGGTGGGCTTGGCGATGACCTCCGTCCTGGCGCGCTGATCCGTCCTGATCTTCTATCACCAAAGAGGAAATGTCTTGGGGCTTGCTGTGGGGGAGGCAGATGCCACTGCTCCCTTATCACTAGAATGGAAGCTGGGCTTGGTCACGCCCCGCCGTCCTTATCCTGACAGCGGGACATCACCCATGTGCTGGGCACAGAGCCCTGCGGCTAGCGCCGTAGGACCTGCCTCACGAGGAGGCCTCGCGAAGGATGCCTCGCGAGGCATCCTGGCATTTGGCGGCCTCGACAGGGTCTGGCCTGGCGGCGAGGGGCCTCGCGAAGCTCGCGCCTCGTGAGGCAGCTTCCTCCGGAGCAGCCGCGACAGAGCCACTCTCATGGGCCGGCTGCTGAGCGCGGTCCTCTGGGCCAGAGGCAGATGGGCCATGGTACCCTGGTTCCCACTGGGCCGACAAATACTGTCAAGTTATTAGGGAGCCCAGGATAGAGGCGCATCGTGTCGGCAGCATTCTGGTACTCCCAGGCTCGCCGGTTCCTCATCTGCAATGGAGCTATCTGGCGCCAGAGAAAATCAGCCCCAACCATCTCGATGGTCAAGCCATCAGCTCGAAGATTGAAGATCCGATCCAGAGCAAGAACGAGCTTGTCATCATGGGGCCCAACATCAGACCAGTGGGGGTTCCTCTGTATCTTCTCAGTCCAAGGGATGCAGTAGTCTGGGAAATCCTTCTGTTTGATCCAACACCACTCGTCTCTCCATTTGAACCACTTCTTTTGAAGAGTGCCCTCAAGGTACTTCTTCTTCATTCCGGTTCTGGGGATCCAAGTCACACTGCTGGAAGGGCATCGCCCTCGATCCGTGGCATGTAGAAATGGCGGAACAAAGGAACGTTGGGCATTATCCCCACAAAAATTTTGCAAAGATGAGCGAATATGGACATGCAGGTTACAGCATTTGGAGCAAAATCCAAGAGCCAAAACCCGTATGACCCACTTCATCAAAGAAATCTAAAAAAGGGGGGGCTAGCCCACAGTACAGATATGCGGTGAAGAACGGGAACTTATCGTCAATGGCGGGGCAGCTTGCGGGCAGCACCTCCAGGGCTTCGTGATCCTTGGTCTTCTTCCCCCACATGTAGGAGTACTTCACAGTTAGCTCGTCGACCTTCAACTTCAGCGCGAAGACAACGTTCTCCCTCCGCATCTTTGCCACGGTAGCCTTCTTTGCCTCCGCCTCCTTGCTGACCTTTGGTTTCGGAGGCATGGTGGCTGAGAAGAAGGGGTTGGGCGGGAAGCAAGAACGAGATAGCGTGGAGATTTGCTACGACACAAGGAAGACGAAGGCAGCGGCAGTGGTAGAGATGGGGATAGAATGGCTAGTGAATTGAGCACCACGCCCACAGATTCCCTTTTATGGGGAAGGTGCAGGGGCTGGCTCTTTACCGCTCGGCGTGGTCATGCTTTTTCAGGCGCACGACCTCCAGTTGTCGTTTCACACCACCACTCCCACGTCCCGCATTTAATGCGAAGATGTGCCATCATGGATGCACAGTAAAAAGCAATCATGATGGCAGTTGTTTCTTGCCATGTGTGCGTCTGTGCGTGTTAATGGGGCTAGCCCAGACAACGCTTCGCGTGCATGTCCAGCCCAGGCCCGGGGGCTCTTGTCGGTGCAGTGAACAGTGGGTGTTCATACAGCTGACTACGCACAGACAGTTGAAACCTCTATGCCGGAAAGGATCTGGCAGGAGATGGATTCAATCCAAGACACACAAGTCTTGGGAGACAAATATCGTGAAGACGGCCTCGAGGCAGGTCATCGAGAAGATCACTTCAAGACCAAGGTTCAGGCTGCCGGGAAGCAACCTTCCCAGCAAGGTGTTTCTCACATCACCGGCAAGCTCAAGGCCAGCAAGCTCGAGCTCTCTCCACCGCTCCACCTCGGCCGCCTATCAGGAACATGCCGACAGGTGGCGGGCTCACAGGCGGTTAGGTAGAGCCTGTCGGGTACGTGGCGATCCACCGCCGGAAGATCAACTTTATTGACACCTGTCCAAGGGCGTGGCGTGATAATAAAAGGTAGCTGGACTAACGGTACAGGTGGAGCAGAGCTCCCTTGCCGGCATTCAGCCTAGCGTGACACATAACAGCGCATTCATTGCATTTGTCCTATACTACAAGTGTTAGGTATGATAGCATTGTAGCCACTACTCAACCTGTAATTACCATTTTGCCACTGTGGTGACCCCTTTCATCTATAAAAGGAGGGCCGTGGCAACCTTTACACAAGGTCGAAACCCTGTCCATTTGCAGTAGCTTAGCAGCACCTCCCGAGCCTTGCCGGCAAGGTTGCACTCTCTGTAACATAGGGTTTTTCATACTCATAATCCACCAAAGTAGGAGTAGGGTTTAACGCACACTGCGGCCCAAAACCTGGGTAAACACTGGTGTGCTATTGCGGTTGTTGTTGCTCTTTGTGTGTTGTGATCCCACGCCGAATGTATAAGGGGCTCTCCGGCCCCATAGATTGTCGTACGCTGACACCTCCCATTCTTAAACCATTACCCAAAGGACTAAGGTATGAGTTCATGGATAAAACTGAAAGATTCCCTATTATGGTTAATGCTGACATTTCAAGAAAAGAAAAAGAGAAGCTACTAACTGTGCTGACTAGACATTGAAAGGCATTGGGGTATTCAATGAAAGACATAAAGGGAATAGACCCATCTATCTATTCCCATGCTATCCCTATTGAAGAAGGAGCCAAACCAGTAATTGAAACTCAATGAAGATAGCATCCTTCCTCCAAGAATGTGGTAAGGAAAGAGGTGATACGTCTTCTTGACGATGGGGTAATTTACCCTATCTCTGACAGTAAGTGGGTGAGTCCAGTTCATTGTATTCATAAGAAAGGAGGAGTCTCCTTAGTAACTAACGAAAATAATGACCTAGTCCCAACTAGGGCTATTATTGGATATGGAATGTGCGTTGATTTTAGGAAATTAAATAAATGGGCTCAGAAGGATCACTACCCACTACCATTCATAAATGAGATATTGGAAAGGTTGGCTAACAACTCTTATTTTTGCCACCTCGATAGATATTCCGGATTCTCAAAAATACCTATCCGACCTAAAGACCAAGAGAATACCACTTTCACTTGTCCTTATGGTACATATGCATACCGTAGAATGCCCTTTGGCCTATGTAATGGGCCACCCTCTTTTCAGATGTGCATTTCTAGAATATTCCCTGACTTTGTGGAGAAAATTGTCAAAGTGTTTATGGACAGTTTTTCTGTCCAAGGCACTTCCTTTGATCATTGTCTCTATAATCTCACAAAGGTTTTGCAGAGATGTGAAGAAACATGTTTCGTGCAGAATTGGGAGAAAAGTCACTTCATGGTTTGTTGGTGCAATAATTTGCCTCCTTGTATTTTGGAGATTGTTGACATAAACAGTAAGGGACTCATGTGTTTGCTAGTGAACAAAGAGCAACCGGTCCCTGGAGTCATGAGGAGTTTGATTCAAACTCCAAAGATAATCTCCTGCGTGGCAGCGAGGATTATCATCGAAGATTATGCTGACAAGAGTGACCCCCAAAAATTGTCGCAAACCAATTGGTATGGTGTCTGTCCGAAGGAATTGACTTCAGCTGAGAAGTTGAAGATGAAGTGGAGACGTAGCATTTATTTCGTTGTTCTTCTTTCTCTTTATTGAGTCATAGGACCACCGTACTATTAAGAGGGGTATAGTGTTCAAAACTTTGATTCTCTGATGCTAAACCCAATCCTATGTGAGTTGCGAGAGAAATCTCTTTGTGTTCCAAGCGAATACTTGCCAGCAAGAGACTGTGTTCTTCTTCGCTACGAGAGATTTGTCTCTGACCGAGGAGTTAGCATTACTTCTTCCTCAAGTAATGTTACCGTTGCTCTCAAAATCCGACTGTTGAGAACGTGTTGGTTGGCCATTTGCTGGACCGCGTGTCCAAAATGGTCATTTCCCATCAGGGAAGGCTGTGGCTATAAATAGCCACCCCGCACCGGCTTTTTCCGGTGGCTGCTCCGTTTGATTCTGAGAAATTTGTGTGAGCAACCCTCTCTCCAGAGTGATTTGAGTTTAAAATCCACCGAGAGAAAAACCCCAGAGCCAAAAAATTAGATAGTGGTTTAGCATCACTCGAATCTAAGTCTAGTACGCTCCACCTATTACTCTTGAGAGTTGCGAACTCTCTAGACGGTTAGGTGTCAATTTCTTCTGAGACCAAGAGTGATTGTGGTTCTCGAAGAAGAAGTATGTACAGGTTTGGAGATCACCTCAAGCATCTACCACGAGTGATCGGCATTGGTTGACGAACCAATTGTTGAGGAGAATAGGGCGAAGAGAGTTTATCTTCTATGTTAAATCACAACCCCTCCAACCAGACGTAGTGCTTTTGCAGAAGGGCGAACTGGTCTACCAAATACCTTGTCACCATCGAGCATCACTGGTTACCTCTACTCCACCTATTTACCTTCGCTCTGTCCTGTACGATAAGTTTCGATGATGTGATTCCTTTCGATGCATGTGTTTAATTCATGTTCGCTAGTTTGCCTTCGCTCTCTGTAGTCTGTTTTTATTCGCTCCGCTGCTGGGTTTCGAGAGTTTAGTTGTTTTCGAAGAAATTTTAAAACTCCCATTCACCCCCCTCTAGTAGACATACTTCGTTCCTACAATTGTGTGATGCTCGGGGTCATACAGTTCTTATACGGTGGGTAACGCCACCACAATCTTTCTTCGTTGTGTTGTCTTTTGTTCGTAATGTTTTCTGTTCATCCGAATGCATTTCACTCATAGCTTTTCTCTCGGGTGTTTGTGTTTCTTCGTCTGAGTGAAATGCCTAGGACCCTATTTTCTCTCTCATCTATCTCTTCTAGTCTATGTTGAACCGTTACGAATGTACAACTTTATCTAGTTCCGAATCTTTATCTGCTGTCCTTGTCCATGATAAAGGTTCGGTCCGAACTTAATCTATTTTGGCGAAAGCCGTCCAAAATTTGGGGTTTCCCGCCCAAGTCAGGACCATGTCTTTAGTGACGGTTGCCACATGCTCGTCAACAACTGCCAGTTTATCTGATCCGTTGAATCGCAAAAGTCTTCTGACTGTGGCCGTCTGATCGGATTCATCGGGCGTGGTTATACCCTCTCTCATATAAATGATACGCCGCCCCCGTCGTCCTTCTCATTCACATCTCTGCTCTGCCATCTCCACTTTCCGAAACCCTTCTCAAATGATCCACCTCAAGCTTGACGACGACGACCGTCTTTGCCGCTTTGCTACCGGAAAGAGGTCGCCAGAGTCCTCCATCGTCGCTGCGACTCGTCTTCTTCACTGCGTCACCGTAGTTGCTGCACATCACCAAGTTAGGGTATGTGCAGTGCAAACTCGTTCTTCCATTCTTCTTGTTCGAGTTCATCCGTGGTAGATATTGAATATTTTTACCACATTTTCCAGATATTTGCTGATAGGTAATTTGTGAGGATGTGGTTTGTAGTTGTCCCTCGCATCTAAAATTTCAGATCTAGGGTTTGTGTTATGTCTCGCATGAATGGAATGCTTAGCACGTTAACTTGTATATTCGTTCGAATGTACCAGTTCCTTCTACTTATTTCCTTCATCCAAAACATTACTCAAAGTCTGCATCTACCTCTTTGGCAAAATAATTTCTTTCAAAAATTCACTGTGTGCATTCGTAACCCTGCCCCCATTTTCCCTCTTCTCTATCCTTATTCACAGGAAAATGCAGTCTGTTGAGGATTTTGCTCACCCTACGGGCAGAAATGACAGGGACACAGTACTACTTGCAGTCTGCGTTGGTATTTCCCCGAAGAGGAGAGGATGATGCAGTACAGTAGAAATAAGTATTTCTCTTAGTTAAGAACCAAGGTTATCAATCCAGTAGGAGAACCAAGCAAAATTCCGTTAAGCGCACCTGCACACACAAGAGAAAACACTTGCACCCAACGCAAATAAGAGGGTTGTCAATCCTCTTAGCGGTTATTTGCAAGGATTAAATCTTATAGAGATAAATAGATAAACTAAAATACTAATTAAAATAAAAGTAAATAAATTGCAGCAAGGTATTTTTAGGTTTTTTATATATGATAAAGTAGACCGAGGGCCATAGTTTTCACTAGAGGCTTATCTTTCGAACACATATCATACGGTGGGTAAACAAATTACTGTTGGGCAATTGATAGAAAAGCAAATAATTATGACAGATTCATGGCAATGATCATGTATATAGGCATCACGTCCAAGACAAGTAGACCGACCCCTGCCTGCATCTACTACTATTACTCCACCCATCGACCGCTATCCAGCATGCATCTAGGGTATTAAGTATGAAACAGAGTAACGCATTAAGCAAGATGACATGATGTAGACAAAGTAAACTCAAGCAATATGATTAAACCCCATCTTTTTATCCTTAATGGCAACAATACAAATACGTGTCATGCCCCCTTCTATCACTGGGATTGAGCACCGCAAGATTGAACCCATCACAAAGCACCTCTCCCATTGCAAAACAAATCAATCTAGTAGGCCAAACCAAATCGATAGATCGGAGAGAAATACAAAGCTATAATAATCATGCATAAAAGAGTTCAGAGAAGACTCAAATATTTCTCATGAATAATCTAATCATAAACTCACAATTCATCGGATCCCAACAAACACACCGCAAAAGAAGATTACATCGGATAGAACTCCAAGAACATCGAGGAGAACATGGTATTGAAGATCAAAGAGAGAGAAGAAGCCATCTAGCTACTAGCTATGGACCCGTAGGTCTGTGGTAAACTACTCACACATCATCGGAAGGGCAGCAAGGTTGATGTAGAAGCCCTCCGTGATTGATTCCCCCTCCGGCAGAGTACCGGAAAAGGCCTCCAGATGGGATCACGGAAGAACAGAGGCTTGTGGCGGTGGAAAGGTTTTCTCTTCTGTCTCTTTGTTGGTTTTGGAATATTTGGGAATTTATAGCACTGGAATTAGGTCAAGAGTGCCACGAGGGGCCACAAGCCTGGGGGGCGCGCCCTACCCCCCTGGGCGCACCCTCCAGGCTTGACGCCTCCTCGTGCCTCTTCTGGTCTTCTCCCGAAGCTTCGTGGGTCTCTTCCGGTCCAGAAAAAATTAATCCAAAGTTTTTTTTCTCGTTTGGACACTTTTTGATATTGATTTTTCTGAAAAGGCAAAAACAAGCAGAAAACAGCAACTGGCACTGGGCACTGGGTTAATAGGTTAGTCCCAAAAATGATATATAATGGCATATAATTGCATATAAAACATCTAAGATTGATACTATAATAGCATGGAACAATAAAAAATTATAGATACGTTGGAGACGTATCAAGCATCCCCAAGCTTAATTCCTGCTTGTCCTCGAGTAGGTAAATGATAAAAACAGAATTTTTGATGTGGAATGCTACCTATCATGTTTCATCATGTAATCTCTCTCTTACGATATGAATATTAAGATCCGAATGATTCAAAGCAATAGTATATAATTTGATATAAAGACATCAATACTCAGGCATACTAATAAACAATCATGTCTTTCAAAATAAAAATGCTAAAGAACGTTATCCCTACAAAAGCATATAATCATGTCATGCTCCATCTTCTTAACACAAAATATTTATCATGAACAACCCCGGTTTTAGCCAAGCAATTGGTTCATACTTTTTAACGCGCTTCAGCTTTTCAACCCCCACGCAATACATGAGCGCAAGCCATGGATATAGCACTATGGGTGGAATAGAGTGTGATGGTAGAGATCAATAAGGGGAAGTTAAAAATAAGAAGATAGTCTCACATCAACGAGGCTAATCAACAGGCTATGGAGATGCTCGTCAATTGATGTCAATGCGAGGAGTAGGCATTGCCATGCAACGGATGCACTAAGAGCTATAAGTGTATGAAAGCTCAACATGAAAACTAAATGGTTGTGCATCCAACTTGCTTGCTCATGAAGACCTCGGGCATTTGAGGAAGCCCATCATCAGAATATACAAGCCAAGTTCTATAATGAAAAATTACCACTAGTATATGAAAGTGACAAAATAGGAGTCTCTCTATATGAAAAACATGGTGCTACTCTGAAGCACAAGTGTGGAAAAAGGATAGTAACATTGCCCCTTCTCTCTTTTTCTCATTTTTTTTCATGGCTGTTTTTGGCCTCTTTTTTTCGTCCGGAGTCTCATCCCGACTAGTGGGGGCATCATGGTCTCCATCATCCTTTCCTCACTGGGACAATACTCTAATAATGATGATCATCACACTTTTATTTACTTCCAACTCAATATTACAATTCCATACTGGAACAAAAATATGACTCTATATGAATGCCTCTGGCAGTGTACCAGGATGTGCAATGATGCTAGCGTAACATGTATAAAAAATGATGAACAGTGGCTGAGCCACAAATACTATGTTAGCTATATGATCATGCAAAGCAATATGACAATGACGATGTGTGTCATAAAAATGGAACGGTGGAAGTTGCATGGCAATATATCTCGGAATGGCTATGGAAATGCCATGATAGGTAGGTATGGTGGCTGTTTTGAGGAAGATATAAAGAGGCTTATGTGTGATAGAGTGTATCATATCTGGGGGTTTGGATGCACCGGCGAAGTTTGCGACAACTCTCGATGTGAGAAAGGGCAATGCACGGTACCGAAGAGGCTAGCAAATTGCGGAAGGGTGAGAGTGCGTATAATCCATGGACTCACATTAGTCATAAAGAACTCACATATTTATTGCGAAAGTCTATTAGCCCTCGAAGCAGAGTACTACTATGCATGCCCCTAGGGGGATAGATTGGTAGGACAAGTCCATCGCTCGTCCCCGGCCGCCACTCATAAGGTAGACAATCAACAATAAATCATGCTCCAACTTCTTAGCATAACTACATATCATACGTGCATCGGGAATCACAAACCTTAACACCAATATTCTTACTAAACCACAATTATCTACTAATACCTCCCACATATTACCATCTTAATATCGAAAAACTATTGCAAGGAATCAAACTTATCATATTCAGTAATCTACATGAAAGTTTTTATTATATCCCTCTTGAATACCTATCATATCAGGACCAAATTCACAACCCGTGCATATTACCATTGCTACTCATTAGACTCTCAAAAAGATATAAGTGAAGCATGAGAGTGCAACTATTTCTTTAAAATATAACCACCGCCGTGCTCTAAAAGATATAAGTGAAGCACTAGAGCAACTGCCTAGCTCAAAAGATATAAGTGAAGCACATAGAGTATTCTAACAAATCAAGAATAATGTGTGTCCCTCTCAAAAAGGTGTGTTCAGAAAAGATGATTGTGACAAACTAAAAAGCAAACAAACTATATCACAAGACACTCCAAGTAAAACACATATCATGTGATGAATAAAAATATAGCTCCAAGTGAGTTACCGATAGATTGTAGACGAAAGAGGGGATGCCTTCCGGGGCATCCCCAAGCTTAGACGCTTGAGTCTTCCTTGAATATTACCTTGGGGTGCCATGGGCATCCCCAAGCTTAGGCTCTTGCCGCTCCTTATTCCTTTCTCCATCGTAGTCTCACCCAAAACTTGAAAACTTCCGCACACAAAACTCAACAGAAACCTCGTGAGATCCGTTAGTATAACAAACAAACCTTAAACTTTTGGTACTGTTGTAAATTGATTCATATTTAATATTGGCATAATGCTAATATACTCCAAGTTCTCCATGTCTCATACCCCCCGATACGATCTATAGATTCATCAAAATAAGCAAACTATGCAACAAAAACAGAATTTGTCTAAAACAGAACAGTCTGTAAAGATCTGAATTAACGTCATACTTATGTAACTCCAAAAGTTCTGAAAAATTAGGACAAAGTGGGAAATTCATATATAAATACTGTGTAAAAAATTCAGAAGGTTCTGACGCTCCAGCGAAAAAACAAAATTCCAGCACTGGACGCAAAAGTTTCTATTTTCCAACAGCATCTATCATACTATCTTCCAAATCATCTCAAAGGCATTACTTGGCACAAACACTAATTAAAACATAAAAATACAATCATAACAGAGGCTATAATTGTGTAAACACTCAAGAACATAAAGAAAAAGCAAAATTTTATTTTATTCATTGGGTTGCCTCCCAACAAGCGCTATTGTTTTATGCCCCTAGCTAGGCATAATGCATAGTTTCAAGTGTTTTCATCCTTCAAGTTAATTCCATAAGTGGCCCTCATAATAGATTCATAAGGTGCTTTAACTCTATTTCTAGGGAAATGTTCCATCCCTTTCTTTAATGGGAATTGAAATCTTATATTACCTTCTTTCATATCAATAATAGCACCAATTGTTCGTAGAAACGGCCTCCCAAGTATTATGGGGCAAGAAGGATTGCATTCTATATCAAGAACAATAAAGTCCACGGGAACATAATTTTTATTTTCAAGAATAAGCACATCATTTATTCTACCCAATGGCTTTTTAATAGTGGAATCCGCAAGATGTAAATTAAGGGAACAAGGAGCCATGTCGGTGAGACCTAGCACATCACACAAAGACTTTCGTATAGTGGAAACGCTAGCACCAAGATCACAAAAGAGCATTACATTCATAATATTTAATTTTGACTTTAATAGTAGGTTCCCATTCATCTTGTAATTTTCTAGGAATTGAAACTTCCAACTCAAGTTTTTCATCATGTGCTTTCATCACGGCTTCTACAATATGTTTAGTGAAAGCTTTATTTTGTTCATGTACATTTGGTAAATCAATCATGGATTGCAACAAGGAAATACACTAAATTATAGAACAACTATCATAATTAAAGTCCTTGTAATCCAAAGTAGTGGGTGCATTACTATTTAAAGTTTTGACCTCTCCAAACCCATTTTTTCATTAAAATTATCACCCTCCAAGCAATTGGGACTCCTTCTATCTAAAGTTGACTCTTCTTTAGTCCCTTTTTCATAAAGTTTTATGTTACTAAATAATGATTCAATAGGAGTGACACTAATCATTTTAATATCTTCATCATTACTACGATAGAAACCGGGTGGAATCGCTTTTTCTAGAAATTCTTGCTTAGCTCTCAACCTAGCGGTCCTTTCTTTACTTTCATTAATGGAGACATAGATAGCTTTAATAGACTCATTTATATCATGCTTAGGTGGCAAAATTTTATTTTTGAGATTTTCCACATCATGAGCAATTCTATCCATGTTCCTAGACAATTCATCAATTACATTCAATTTTTCTTCTATCATAGCATTGAAAGTCTTTTGCGAACTAATAAATTCTTTAATATTATTTTCAAGATCAGAGGGCATCCTATTATTATTATAAGAATTTCCATAAGGATTGCCATAATTATTAGAGAATTTCCAGGAAATGGTCTAGGATTGAAATTACCCATATAAGCATTATTTTTGAAATTATTTTCTAGAGACAAAATTCACATCAATAGCATCATTATTTTTCTCAATCAAGGTAGACAATGGCACATCATTAGGATCAATATGAGCATTTTTACTAGCAACCAATTTCAATAAAGCATCCATCTTATCACTCAAAGTATTTCTAGGCAAGGATGAAAACCAAGTTTTAGCTCATGCTCAAGTTGCATAAAATTCATAATTTGATTTCTTAAAGAAATAATCTTAGCGGGAGGAAAATACTTGGTAATAAAAGCATCCTTACACTTATCCCAAGAATCAATACTATTTCTAGGCAAGGATGAAAATCAAGTTTTAGCACGATCTCGTAGTGAGAACATAAATAATTTTAATTTGACAATATCATTATCCACATATTTTTTTCTTTTGCATATCACAAAGCTAAACGAAAGTATTTAGATGGGATGCAACATCTTCATTAGGACTACCAGAAAATTGTTCTTTCATAACAAGATTAAGCAAAGCAGCATTAATGTCACACGACTCCGCACTAGTGGTGGGAGGAGCAATAGGAGTACTAATAAAATCATTATTATTAGTATTGGAAAAGTCACACAATTTTGTATTTTCTTGAGACATCACGGCAAAGCAAGCAAACTAGCAAACAAGCAAATAAAAATATATTTTTTTTGTAAAAATTTTTAGAAGTGGGGGAGATGAAAATGAGAGGCAAATGCAAATAAAAGGCTTAAGAAAGCCTTAACCTCTGCACCTATTGTTCAACCACCTGATTGGAACTTGCCTTTTGAAATTATGTGTGATGCTAGTGATTATGTTGTTGGTGCTATTCTAGGACAGAGAGTTGATAAGAAATTAAATGTTATCCATTATGCTAGTAAAACTCTAGACAGTGCTCAAAGAAATTATGCTACTACTGAGAAAGAATTTCTAGCAGTTGTGTTTGCATGTGATAAATTCAGATCTTACATAGTTGATTCTAAAGTAATTGTTCACACCGATCATGCTGCTATTAAATACCTTATGGAAAAGAAAGATGCTAAACCTAGACTCATTAGGTGGGTTCTATTGCTACAAGAATTTGACTTGCATATTACTGATGGGAAGGGAGCTGAGAACCCCGTAGCTGATAATTTGTCTAGGTTGGAAAATATTCTTGATGACCCACTGCCTATTAATGATAGTTTTCCTGATGAGCAATTAGCTGTCATAAATGCTTCTCGTAATACTCCTTGGTATGCAGACTATGCGAATTATATTGTTGCTAAATTTATACCACCTAGTTTCACATACCAACAAAAGAAAAAGTTCTTCTTTGATTTAAGACATTACTTCTGGGATGACCCACATCTTTATAAAGAAGGAGCGGATGGTATTATTAGATGTTGTATACCTGAGCATGAACAGAAACAAATTTTACGGAAGTGTCACTCCGAGGCTTACGGAGGACACCATGCAGGAGACAGAACTGCACATAAGGTACTACAATCTGGTTTCTATTGGCCTACTCTTTTCAAGAATGCTCGTAAGTTTGTCTTATCTTGTGATGAATGTCAAAGAATTGGTAATATTAGTAGACGTCAGGAAATGCTTATGAATTATTCACTTGTTATTGAACCATTTGATGTTTGGGGATTTGATGATATGGGACCTTTTCCTTCCTCTAATGGGTATACACATATTTTAGTTGCTGTTGATTACATTACTAAGTGGGTAGAAGCTATTCCAACTAGTAGTGCTGATCATAACACTTCTATTAAAATGCTTAAAGAAGTTATTTTCCCGAGGTTCGGAGTTCCTAGATATTTAATGACTGATGGTGGTTCACATTTTATTCATGGTGCATTCCGTAAACTACTTGCTAAATATGATGTCTACCATAGAATTGCATCTCCCTATCACCCTCAATCTAGTGGTCAAGTTGAATTGAGCAATAGAGAAATAAAATTAATTTTGCAAAAAACTGTCAATAGATCTAGAAAGAATTGGTCTAAGAAACTTGACGATGCATTTTGGGCTTATAGAACTGCTTTTAAAAATCCTATGGGTATGTCTCCCTATAAAATGGTTTATGGAAAAGCATGTCATTTACCTCTTGAGTTAGAACATAAAGCATATTGGGCAATGAAAGAACTCAATTATGATTTTAAACTTGCCGGTGAAAAGAGGTTATTTGATATTAGCTCACTAGATGAATGGAGAACCCAGGCTCATGAAAATGCCAAATTGTTTAAAGAAAAAGTTAAAAGATGGCATGATAAAAGAATTCAAAAACGGGAATTCAAAGTAGGTGATCATGTTTTATTATACAATTCTCATTTGAGATTCTTTGCAGGAAAACTTCTCTCTAAATGGGAAGGACCGTATATCATCGAAGAAGTTTATTGCTCTAGAGCCATCAAAATAAACAACTCCGAAGGCACTAATCCGAGAGTGGTGAATGGGCAAAGAATTAAGCACTATATTTTAGGTACTCCCATTAATGTTGAAACTAATATTATTGAAATATTTACACCAGAAGAGCACATCAAAGAGTCCTTCCGGAACACTCTAGAACCCTGAAAAGGAAGAGGTACGTGATACGGTAAGTAAACCGACTCCAAAAATTCCATAAAAATACTTTCTGTCAGTTTTGGAATATTAGAAAAAATACAAAAATAAGAAACTGCCAAGGGGACCCATGAGGTGCACATGAGGCACCAGGGCGCGCCACCCCCCAGGCACGCCCTGGTGGCTCGTGGGCCCCACGTGAGCCTTCCTGACTCTGTTTTCTTCTGGAATACTTGTTTTGCAAGATAAAAATTCTTTATATATACTCCCGGACGTTTTGACCACCTTATCACAGAAATCTCCTCTGTTCCTGTTTCGTGCTATTTTTCTGACGGATCTAGATCGCCATGGCTCCCCAAAGGCTCCGTACCAAGCACCGTATCGTGCAACCATCGCCGGGCAAACACCCCTACAGCGAGGTTTCCTACGAGTGATCATCGGGAGAGGAAGGCAATGGCAAGGAGGACAAGGTCGAGGAACTTGCGGAAATCCAGGCTCTAGAAGGAGGGCAAGCCATTCCCATGGAGGAGACCACAGAGATGGAAGATATCCTTCAACCCCTCTATGATCATCTCTCCCCATCTGTAATTGAAGCCCTAAGAGTCTTTGAAACAGTTTGTGCTCAGAATACATCTCTCACTCATGAAGTTATTTTGTTGGAAGAGCAAAACATCGCCCTTCGGAGCATCAACCGTAAATTGGAGTATCTGCTTAAGCTGAAGGACAAGCCCACCACTTCATCATCACCATCATCACCGAAGAAAGAAACTTGAGTACATGGGTATGGTCACTCCCCTTGGCTTGTGCCATGCTTGGGGGAGGTGCCCCGATATCGTATCACCATCACTTTTATTATCTTTACCTATTTTTAGTTCGATCCTTAGTTATTTCATGATTTAGTTGAATAAAAGTTTAGTATGATCTATTTTCGAGTGATAGTTTCGTGATCTATCTATCTATGTAATTGAGTTGAGAGTTATATAATAAAGAGTAGTTTGAGTTTTTGCTTCTTTACTTTTATGTTTCAATTCTAGCAATGAAAATAATGAAAAAGATCATATGCTAATCTTGAAAGTAATGACATTACATAAAGAAAAGTATAAGTGGTGAAATTTATTGAAAGTTAACAAACATAACATTGGTCAATGATGCAATTCATGAAAAAATTAACAAGGGAAGAGAAGATTCACATGTAAATACACTATCTTGGACATCTTTTATGATTGTGAGCCCCCATTGAGTATTTTATGTCAAATTGTTGACGTTGGACAAGGAAGACAACGTAATGAATTATGTTTGCTTATATTCACATAGAAGTTATATTGTCATAGATCCTCCAACATGTGGTGCTTGCCCAATATCTTTGCTAGCCAAAAATCCGCACCAAGTAGAGATACTACTTGTGCATCCAAAATCCTTAAACCCAGTTTCATGTCATGAGAGTCCATTATATCTACCTATGGATTGAATAAGATCCTTCAAGTAAGTTTTCATCGATGCAAAAAGCAATAAAAATTGCCTCTAAATATATATGAACTTTTATTGTAAGGGAAAATAAGCTTTGTACGAACTTGTGATGGTAAAGAAATAAAAGCGACGGACTACATAATAAAGGTTGATATCACAAGGGGCAACATAAAGTGACATTCCTTTGCATTAAGAGCTTGTGCATCCAACAACAAAAAGCGCATGACAACCTCTGCTTCCCTCTGCGAAGGGCCTATCTTTTACTTTTATGTATTTACTTTTTATGCAAGAGTCAATAGTGTTCTCCTCTATTCCTTTTTATTTTTCTCTTTTGCAAGCATCATGTGGTGGGGAAAGATCTAGGCATATATATCCAGTTGGATATGAGTGATCATGAGTTATTATTGTTGACATTACCCTTGAGGTGAATAAGTTGGGAGGCGAAATTATAAGCCCCTATCTTTCTATGTGTCTGGCTGAAACTTTTTGCTCCATATATATGTTGTGAGTGTTAGCAATCATAGAAGACTAAATGATGGTTGAGTATGTGGACTTGCTAAAAGCTCGTACATGAGACCCTTCCTGAAAATATGATGAATTGCAATTGCATTGTTAACTGAGAACATAGTTTGTTAGTTTTCAAGAAAGTTCATGTCTTATACTTCGTTGTTGTGATGAATTGTTACTTGCTCATGAGAAGTTCTATGATAATGAATATTGCTATTATAATAATGATCATGATGCTACTATGTCCGTATTTTGTTTTTATCGACACCTCTCTCTCTCTAAACATGTGGACATGATTATCGATATCGGCTTTCGCTTGAGGACAAGCGAGGTCTAAGCTTGGGGGAGTTGATACGTCCATTTTGCATCATGTTTTCCTACTGTTATTTATAGTGTTTTTAATCAATATAACACTCTGTGGAGCAATTCTAATGCCTTTTCTCTCTTAATATGCAAGATTTACATAAGGAGGGAGATTGCCGGCAGCTGGAATTCTGGACCTGAAAAATTATGTCAGAGATACCTATTCTGCACATCTCCAAATGAGCTGAAATTTCATGGAGATTTATTTTGGAATAAATAAAAAATACTGGGGAAAAGAAGTACCAGAAGGGGCTACCCAGGTGCCCACAAGGCACCAAGGCGCGCCACCCCACCCCTAGGCGCACCCTAGTGGCTTGTGGGGCCCCTGGCCAGCCTCGGTGCCCATTTTCCGGTATATAAGCCCATTTGCCCTAGAAAAAATAAGGAGAAGACTTTCGGGACGGAGCGCCGCCGTCTCGAGGCGGAACTTGGGCAGGAGCACTTTTGCTCTCCGGCGGAGCGATTCCGCCGGGGATACTTCCCTCCGGGAGGGGGAAATCGAAGCCATCAACATCACCAACGATCCTCTCATCGAGGGAGGACCAATCTTCATCAACATCTTCACCAGCACCATCTCATCTCAAACCCTAGTTCATCTCTTGTATTCAATCTTTGTCTCAAAACCTCAGATTGGTACATGTGGGTTGCTAGTAGTGTTGATTACATCTTGTAGTTGATGCTAGTTGGTTTATTTGGTGGAAGATTATATGTTTAGATCCATTATGCTATTCAATACCCCTCTGATCTTGAACATGAACATGATTTGTGAGTAGTTACATTTGTTCTTGAGGACATGGGAAAAGTCTTGCCATAAGTAATCATGTGAATTTGGTATTCGTTCGATATTTTGATGATATGTATGTTGTTGATTCTCTTAGTGGTGTCATGTGAACGTCGACTACATGACACTTCACCATCTTTGGGCCTAAGGGAATGCATTGTGGAGTAGTAATTAGATGATGGGTTGCTAGAGTGACAGAAGCTTAAACCCTAGTTTATGCGCTATTCCGTAAGGGGCTGATTTGGATCCATATGTTTCATGTTATGGTTAGAGTTATCTTAATTCTTCTTTCATAGTTGCGGATGCTTGCGAGAGGGGGTAATCATAAGTGGGAGGCTTGTTCAAGTAAGAACAGCACCGGTCCACCCACATATCAAATTATCAAAGTAGCGAACGCGAATCAAACAAACATGATGAAAGTGACAAGATGAAATTCCCATGTGTCCTCGAGAACGTTTAGCTTATTATAAGAGATCGTTCCGGCCTGTCCTTTGCAACAAAAGGATTGGGCTACCTTGTTGCACCTTAGTTACTATTGCTACTTGTCACTTGTTACAAATTATCTTGCTATCAAACTACTCGTTACCGATAATTTCAATGCTTGCAGAAAATACCTTGCTGAAAACCGCTTGTCATTTCCTTCTGCTCCTCGTTGGGTTCGACACTCTTACTTATCGAAAGGACTACAATTGATCCCCTATACTTGTGGGTCATCATCCACCCATCGATCGCTATCCAGCATGCATCTAGGGTATTAGGTATGAAACAGAGTAACGCCTTAAGCAAGATGACATGATGTAGACAAAGTAAACTCAAGCAATATGATTAAACCCCATCTTTTTATCCTTAATGGCAACAATACAAATACGTGTCATGTCCCCTTTTGTCACTGGGATTGAGCACCGCAAGATTGAACCCATCACGAAGCACCTCTCCCATTGCAAGACTAATCAATCTAGTAGGCCAAACCAAATCGATAGATCGGAGAGAAATAAAAAGCTATAATAATCATGCATAAAAGAGTTCAGAGAAGACTCAAATATTTCTCATTAATAATCTGATCATAAATGCACAATTCATCGGATCCCAACAAACACACCGCAAAAGAAGATTACATCGGATAGAACTCCAAGAACATCGAGGAGAACATGGTATTGAAGATCAAAGAGAGAGAAGAAGCCATCTAGCTACTAGTTATGGACCCGTAGGTCTGTGGTAAACTACTCACACATCATCGGAAGGGCAGCGAGGTTGATGTAGAAGCCCTACGTGATCGATTCCCCCTCCGGCAGATTACCGGAAAAGGCCTCCAGATGGGATCGCGGAAGAACAGAGGCTTCTGGCGGTGGAAAGGTTTTCTCTTCTGTCTCTTTGTTGGTTTTGGAATATTTGGGAATTTATAGCGCTGGAATTAGGTCAAGAGGTGCCACGAGGGGCCACAAGCCTGGGGGCGCGCCCTACCCCCCTGGGCGCACCCTCCAGGCTTGCCGCCTCCTCGTGGCTCTTCTGGTCTTCTCCCAAAGCTTCGTGGGTCTCTTCTGGTCCAGAAAAAATTAATCCAAAGTTTTTTTTCTCGTTTGGACACTTTTTGATATTGATTTTTCTGAAAAGGCAAAAACAAGCAGAAAACAGCAACTGGCACTGGGCACTGGGTTAATAGGTTAGTCCCAAAAATGATATATAACGATATATAATGGCATATAATGCGCATGCGAGGCAACTTGGGCAGGAGCACTTTTTCTCTCTGGCGGAGCAATTCCGCCGGGGATACTTCCCTCCAGGAGGGGGAAATCGAACCATCGACATCACCAACGATCCTCTCATCGAGGGAGGACCAATCTTCATCAACATCTTCACCAACACCATCTCATCTCAAACCCTAGTTCATCTCTTGTATTCAATCTTTGTCTAAAAACCTCAGATTGGTACCTGTGGGTTGCTAGTAGTGTTGATTACATCTTGTAGTTGATGCTAGTTGGTTTATTTGGTGGCAGATTATATGTTTAGATCCATTATGCTATTCAATACCCCTCTGATCTTGAACATGAACATGATTTGTGAGTAGTTACTTTTGTTCTTGAGGACATGGGAAAAGTCTTGCCATAAGTAATCATGTGAATTTGGTATTCGTTCGATATTTTGATGATATGTATGTTGTTGATTCTCTTAGTGGTGTCATGTGAACGTCGACTACATGACACTTCACCATCTTTGGGCCTAAGGGAATGCATTGTGGAGTAGTAATTAGATGATGGGTTGCTAGAGTGACAGAAGCTTAAACCCTAGTTTATGCGCTATTCCGTAAGGGGCTGATTTGGATCAATATGTTTCATGTTATGGTTAGAGTTATCTTAATTCTTCTTTCATAGTTGCGGATGCTTGCAAGAGGGGGTAATCATAAGTGGGAGGCTTGTTCAAGTAAGAACAGCACCCAAGCACCGGTCCACCCACATATCAAATTATCAAAGTAGCGAACGCAAATCAAACAAACATGATGAAAGTGACTAGATGAAATTCCCATGTGTCCTCGAGAACGTTTAGCTTATTATAAGAGATCGTTCCAGCCTGTCCTTTGCAACAAAAGGATTGGGCTACCTTGCTGCACCTTAGTTACTATTGCTACTTGTCACTTGTTACAAATTATCTTGCTATCAAACTACTCGTTACTGATAATTTCAATGCTTGCAGAAAATACCTTGCTGAAAACCGCTTGTCATTTCCTTCTGCTCCTCGTTGGGTTCGACACTCTTACTTATCGAAAGGACTACGATTGATCCCCTATACTTGTGGGTCATCATCCACCCATCGACCGCTATCTAGCATGCATCTAGGGTATTAAGTCTGAAACAGAGTAACGCCTTAAGCAAGATGACATGATGTAGACAAAGTAAACTCAAGCAATATGATTAAACCCCATCTTTTTATCCTTAATGGCAACAATACAAATACGTGTCATGTCCCCTTTTGTCACTGGGATTGAGCACCGCAAGATTGAACCCATCACGAAGCACCTCTCCCATTGCAAGACTAATCAATCTAGTAGGCCAAACCAAATCGATAGATCGGAGAGAAATACAAAGCTATAATAATCATGCATAAAAGAGTTCAGAGAAGACTCAAATATTTCTCATGAATAATCTGATCATAAACTCACAATTCATCGGATCCCAACAAACACACCGCAAAAGAAGATTACATCGGATAGAACTCCAAGAACATCGAGGAGAACATGGTATTGAAGATCAAAGAGAGAGAAGAAGCCATCTAGCTACTTGCTATGGACCCGTAGGTCTGTGGTAAACTACTCACACATCATCGGAAGGGCAGCAAGGTTGATGTAGAAGCCCTGCGTGATTGATTCCCCCTCCGGCAGAGTACCGGAAAAGGCCTCCAGATGGGATCACGGAAGAACATAGGCTTGTGGCGGTGGAAAGGTTTTCTCTTCTGTCTCTTTGTTGGTTTTGGAATATTTGGGAATTTATAGCGCTGGAATTAGGTCAAGAGTGCCACGAGGGGCCACAAGCCTGGGGGGCGCGCCCTACCCCCCTGGGCGCACCCTCCAGGCTTGACGCCTCCTCGTGGCTCTTCTGGTCTTCTCCCAAAGCTTCGTGGGTCTCTTCCGGTCCAGAAAAAATTAATCCAAAGTTTTTTTTCTCATTTGGACACTTTTTGATATTGATTTTTCTGAAAAGGCAAAAACAAGCAGAAAACAGCAACTGGCACTGAGCACTGGGTTAATAGGTTAGTCCCAAAAATGATATATAATAGCATATAATTGCATATAAAACATCCAAGATTGATACTATAATAGCATGGAACAATAAAAAATTATAGATACGTTGGAGACGTATCACCCAACGGTAGTTCTCGAAACCATAGATGAATCTAAAGCTCCGAATGCTAAAGGCCCAACGGTAGGCCCATCAACAAGCATGCGCAAAAGAGTATCTTATCAGAATGCCAACGAGCAAGAAGAGAATGCTCCGAAGAAAAAGAAGAAGGGTGGAAGACAGGCATATACCAACACTGCTGAGTATAACTCTCATGACAGATACAACACTGTATCAGGGGAGACATCGAGATCAAAGGAAAGACGTCATCAATGGATTCGGCGTCACTGGGTGCGAAAATGGTTTAACTATGAGTTCGTTCACCCTCGGTTTGCCAAGAACTTTGCTTTTCACCCCCCATGGGGCGACTGCCGTGCTATTTCTCTCATCAAGCAAAAGGGTCCAGAAGTAAGACCTAAGCCTCCTCCAAATGCTCATGAGTCCTCTCTTAGGACGCCAAACTCCTATCCTGATGAACTTGCCAAGCGCACTCAAAATGCTGAAAAACTGGCTGCTCGCAAGGCAAGAAAGGGAGCTCATGAAGAAGAAAACCTTCATTTGCTCAAGGATGACATTGAAAAGAAGAAAGCTTCAGGTAAAGCTGAAGGGCGGTCAAAACGAAAGCACGATCCCAATGTTGCCACACCACCGAACAGGAAGGTTGCACCGAGGAAGAAGGCACGACCCGCTAATGAATATGAAATGGGTAACTCCTCGGATGACGATCATCCTCCTCTCACTCAAGAAGAGGTTGATGCAGTGCTAAGTGAAAATGCGAACATCGCCACTTCGCCTGTGTTGCCAGATCTTCGGACACAAGTTCCTCCACAGGCTCCTCCGAAGAAAATCAAACTTTGAAAGACTCCCGCTACAACAGTCACAATGAAACAGCAGGTCAATAAAACTCCTCATCCAGATGCTATTAACTTGAAACATTTGGTAGTAGATGCCCCTATGCATACTACAAAGCCAGGCGAGAGTATTCCCCAGCCTGCTCTGAAGAAGCTCAAAGCTCCAATCCCAGAGCAAGCTACTCCTCAAGCTAATGCCGCGAAGGAAAAGGCTGCTACCTTTGCTCCGAAACTGACTCAGCCTTTGGCTTCTAAGCCTCCTTCCGAGCATGTTCCTGTGCAGACTCCTCCTATTGCCGCATCAAATTCCCCTCACAACTACGATCACATATTCATCATGGAACAGCTCAATTGGTTCGTTGAGAATCCTTTCAATGTAGAAGTGGCATCTTTGCCCATACCCTCTGAAGTTGTTGAACAGGCCAGCTCCCTTGTGCAAGAAATGCGAGAGGATGTTGTTGAAATTAAATCCTTATCTACTGAGTTGCTTGACCTGAACGACCGAATGAAAGCAACATCATCAAAGTTTGTCATCAAAGAGCTCGAAGACTCTTACAAGGATGTCAACCGTGCCATGACTATCCTTCGCCATAGGCGACTGCGTTTTCATTCAGATCTAGATGAAAGAGTTCGGAAGATTTGCAATGAACATCAAGCAAAGGTCACTGGCTACAATGATCTAGTCAAAGGCCACATTGATCAAGTCGCTCAGCAAAAGAGGAAGCAATGAAAGAGGGTTGCGAAGAAGAATGTACCTCCAGCTACGAAAGATAAATCACCTGAACACCCAGTTGCTCAGTCTCAGAAAGAAAAATCTCCTAAGCCAGTTATTCCATCGAAGCCCACAGTAAAGGACTCAGACGCTCCTCACTCGCCAAGGCCAACTGAATCAGTGCCTGTGGCATCACCTGTTCAAGCTAATATACCTTCGCAGTGTTCTGCTTCTGAGGAAGGAGAAATCCCTCGCTCCGAGACCCAAGCTCCTCTTTCTCAAGAAGCTCCAAAAGTCTCGGATCCAATTGTGACCGAGCAACAACAGATTCCAGTGGAAAACTCAGTGCCACCTCCTGCCCAAGATTCGGCCCCAGTGCCTTCAATTAATGAACCTGCAAAGCTGACAACTGCCTCTGCAATTCCATAAGTTGTGGCGCCAGCTCCATCACCACTCAAATTGACGGTTGACACCACTGCGAGAACTAATGAAGCTAGTCCCTCCGAAAGGAAATCAGTCTCTGCTCAACCTCCAGACTCAGTTGTATATGGAGATGGTTTTCTCTCGCCTAAACAAGAGCTTAAATATCCTAATCCTCGTGAGGAACTTCGGGTGTTCTCTACTGGTTTTGGTGCAAAAGGTCCTCTGTTAAACAAGCATGCGCATCCGCCTTTCTTTCATAACAGACCATATGACGGACCGCAAACCTCTGAATCTCCTCATTTCTGGACTAAGGAACAGGCGATCTATTATTCTCATGTGCTCTATGAAAGCAGGAAGAGATTCCCTCATGAATATCTCAATCTTCCAGCAATGCAAAACCTTGGTCGTTTCAATCAGTTACTACAAGACCTGGATGATTTCTGTCTGACCAAAGTGTTTGCATTCGAGCATCCATGGAACCGAGAAATTATCCTCCAATTCTATGCCACTCTGTATGTCATGGTGATGAATCTGACAGCTCGAAGTGGATTATGGAATGGATGACCGAAGGAAAACGTATCAAATGCACTTCAACGGATTTCATCTCGCACTTTCATTTCCCTCGCTTTGAGAATGGAGAAAATGAAATCTGAGTGCACAACATTGATGTCATATCGGATGAAGATTTTCGGTGCACAATGGACCAAGAAACGATTCGTGACTACACTGGTCCTCCTCGCCCTGAGCACTTAACGTTCGTGAATCAGACACTGTATCACATGTTGTCCTATACTATTTTCCCTCTGGCTGGTATGAATCCGGACAAGTCTATCTCAGATGTTCTTCAAAATGCAATATATGCAATCTCTGAGCGGTACATCTTTGACATTGAAGATATGTTTCTGTGTATACTGAAGGATTTTGCTCAGTGTCCATTCTGCATAAAGGTTTATGCGCCCTGGATCCAAAAAGTTATTGATCATGCTATGGGCACAGTGTATCTGGCGAAAGCAAGCCACAAAATCTTCATTCCTCCTGTTTGCGATACACTACAAGTTATGGAAGATTTCACTTCAGGAAAATCACCAGCGTCAAGCCCCCAAGACTATCACAAGAAATTTGATGGGCCTCAATTTCCTCGGCGCGAACAAATGTTTTCACCTCAACCTCCATCACAGCTTGAAGTCAGTTTGTGGATGCAACAACTTCTTCTGCAGCATATCGCCGAGGATAGGCAAGAGAAGGAGCATCTCGCCTCCGAGCTAAATGCCATCAACAATCACACCAGGCTGATGCATCTGATCGCTGATGAAAACAAGAAGATGTCGGAAATCGGGCTCCGGGGACCCAAAGGTTCGAACACTGGGGTGAGCTCGTTCTACCGCTTTGTCTCCTACCACGGCTAAGCTACGGTGAGGCTACGGCGAGAGCGCGCTAGCGAGGGACGGGGCGAGGACTCAGCGGTTTACCCAGGTTCGGGTCACCTTGCGGTGTAAGACCCTACTCCTGCTTGTGGTTGGGATTGCCAGGGGCAAGAGAGTTCTTGCGTACAAGGTAGGAGATGAAGGAATCAATCTCAGGGGGCCTAGCCGGAGAGCCTCTCTTCTACAATGGCAGCACTGTCCTTTTATATCGGCCTTGGTCCTCTTCCCCCTCAAAACTTAGGCGGGAAGGGTTGCCACACTTGGCGATTTTGAAAGGGGACAGGCGCTCAGGCTATCCTGACTAAAGGTGGTCTTCGCCTGCCAAAGCATGATCCATGACACGCCGGTGGGCTCGGTGATGACCTCTGCCCTGCGCCCGCCGTCTTGGTCTTCCTTCGCCAATCGGGCAACCTTTGGGGTTGCTTTGGAGAGTAGATAGCTGGCCATGCTCCCTTAACACAAAAGGGGAAACCATCTTCATCCGCGCCTGTTGGCGCGGCCTTTGTTGTCGCTCGTCGCCGCGCGCGTCACCCACGTGATGGGCCCCAGACCGTGCGGCTGCGCCGAACGGCCTTGCCTTGTAAACCATCGGGAGGATGCCTAGGGAGACAGCCTCGGGGGACCGGCTCGTGAGGGGGCCTCGGGAGGCAGCCTCGGGGGACCGCCTCGTGAGAGGGCCTCATGAGGCGGCCTCGTGAGGAGGCCTCGGGTGGAGCCGCTGCTGAGTCCTGCTTGCCCGCTCCCTGAGGAGGGGTCCTCAAGAGGCCGGAGCCATTTGGAGGCCGGAGCCTCGTGAGAGGGCCTCGCGAGGGGGCCGTCGGGAGGCCGGAGTCTCGTGAGGTGACTTTGCTCTAGGGCGCCCGTTGGTGGGCTGCCTATCTAGGCCTCCGCCAGGCGCCGCGCCCTGGGCCGCGGGAAGACGGGTCGTGGTACCCCGGGTTCCACAACCCCGACAGCAGCCCCTGGGCCCGTGGCGCGCACGTTCCCGCCTAAGGGGGCAAAATGGAGCGGGCCCTAACCGCCTGTGGGCCAGGCGCGACGCGTGGCGCACGATGTGACGGAAGGCGCCTCCACTTCCCCGCAACGCCTCGGCAACTGCCCAGGCTGACATAAAGCCTGTTCGCGCTCGGCGCGGGGCCGTCATTGCCTCACCCATGTGTTCCGCTTTGATTCCTTGTGCGTATTGAAGGCGAGGCGACGCCGAGGGCACCCTTGTTCCTTTATTCCTGTAACAAGTCAACATAGCCCCTGACGGCGTGAGGAAAAACGATGTCCTTTGCATTAAGTATCTTATGACTTGCTGTAATGCATGCTTATTTCCTCTTGAAGTCCTCTCATGAAGCCCTGCTTTTCTTTCTTGTTTGCCTTGGTGCTCTACGCCGTCAGGACCCAGCCCCCGAGCGGGCCTACAGCCGTCGCTGGTATGTCCGATCGCGATGCCTGGACAAGGCCAGGAGGTGAGGGGCCCGGGAGCTAGTAAGGGCTCCTGGGGCGCGATGCCCAGGAAGCCCCCCTTTGGCGTGCAAGTGGCTCGCGCAAAAGAGAAAACGTGGGCGCTCGGTGAGATCGCAAAAAGAAAGAGAGAGCTTGAAAAATGATGAGAGCGGCTCACGAGACCTCCTTGCGAGGCTTATCTCCCTTTCTTTGCTTGCCTTGTCGCTCTACGTCGTCAGGACCCAGCCCCCGGGCGGGCTACAGCCGTCGCTGGTATGTCCGGTCGCGATGCCTGGACAAGGCCAGGAGGTGTAGGGCACTGCGAGGGGGTAAGAGCTCCTGAGGCGCGATGCTCAAGAAGCCCCCCTTTGACGTGCAAGCGGCTCGCGCAGAAGAAGGAAACTCAACGATCAGCGCGGCAGCGGTGAGAGGAGAGCTTGAGGGGCGGTGAAAACATCTCGTGAGGTGTTTATGATACTTAGCTTTTTAGGAGGGCGGCGTCGGGCGAGCCGCCACTTGCAGGGTGTGCCTCGCAAGGTCTCCGCTCGTGAGGCCTCCGGCTGGCATGGCTCTATCGGGCTTGGCTCCGGAAGCCGTGCTCCTGAGGCCTCCTGAGGCTCCGGGGGGCATCCTGTCGTCGGGTTACCTCGCGAGGCACGCTCGCGAGGCCCTCCGTGTGACCAGCTCCTGAGACAATTGCAAGGCGCAAGGTCTCGCGATGGGGGAGCCGCGCGCGCTCGCTGACCCACTCATGGGCGTCACGCGAGAAGATAAGGCACCCAGGACCTTGATGAGGTGGCGTGCATGGGAGCAGGCCCGCGAGCCAGAGCTCGATCACTTGGGTTTAGCGGCGCTGCAGGGACGGACTCGAGCACAGGCACCGTGCCTATCATGCGAGAAGATGAGACACCAAGGACCTTGGTGAGGTGACGTGCACGGGAGCAGGCCCGCGAGCCAGAGCTCGATCACTTGGGTTTTTCAGCGCTGCTGGGACTGACCCGAGCACAGGCACCGTGTCCATCCCTCGTTCGTGTGAAGCTCAGGAGGGACGCCATGAGTGCACACTGCTCGCCATCAAAGAACTGACGAAATAATAAGGTTGATTACACAACCAGAAGGAGATGCGGCTGCCGTGTCCGGCACGGGTAAGCTTGAGGTTGGTGCAGCCCGTGGGGTGCCCTCAGTTGATTGTTTTGCCAGCGCGGAGCGTGGGGCTTCCACTTGGGCGTGGGCATGATCGCGGCTCGATCGTTCCGCCAGCGCGGAGCATGGGGCTTCCACTTGGGCGTGGGCTGGAGCTCTCGCGGGCCCATCAGGCTTACGCAATGAGAGTCTCCGGGGCATGTACAACCCTGTTTTGTTCGTACTCGTGGGGGCCACAAGCAGAACTTGCGGAGGGGTCGGACGTTCCGCGCGTCATACGCTGAAACTCCTTCCTCCGTCCCCAGCGCGGAGCATGGGGCTTCCACTTGGGCGTGGGCATGATCGCGGCTCGATCATTCCGCCAGCGCAGAGCATGGGGCTTCCACTTGGGCGTGGGCTGGAGCTCTCGCGGGCCCATCAGGCTTACGCAATGAGAGTCTCCGGAGCGTGTACAGCCCTGTTTCGTTCATACTCGTGGGGGCCACGAGCAGAACTTGCGGAGGGGTCGGACATTCCGCGCGTTAGGCACAGGAAATCCGTCCTCCATCTCCAGCCGGACGACGCCGGGCCTGGAGACATGAGCAACCCTGAAAGGGCCTTCCCACATGAGTGAGAGTTTGTGGAGACCCTCTCTGCAGAGGGTCCTGCGTAGGACGAGGTCGCTGACCTCGAGAGTGCGAGGGCGGATGTTGCGGCTGCGGTGGCGACGCAAGGCCTGCGGGTACCTCGCAGCGCGAAGAGTGGCCTGGCGGCGGCCCTCCTCGAGGAGCAGCAGATCAGTCTCCTGCGAACCATCCTGACGCACCTCGTCGAAGGCAAGGACTCGCAGGGAGCCGTGCTTAAGATCTGAAGGAAGGACCGCCTCAGCTCCGTAGACGAGGACACGGGAGCCTGAGCCCCGCCGAGGATGGAGGCAACCGCGCGAGGCTCCTGGTAGCCCCCAGCGCCCTCGTTAGGCTGGTTGACATCATTCTCCCGGGGCGGCGGCGGCAGCGGCGGGAGAGCGGTGTTGGCCTGCGGGTTTACCTCACGAGGCTGATCGCGCCAGGCGGCCTCACGAGGCTGGTCGCGCCAGGCGGCCTCACGAGGCTGGTCGCGCCAGACGGCCTCACGAGGCCGGTCGCTCCAGCCCTGGCGGAAGTTGCCGTTGCCGTTGCGGCCGTCCCAACGGTTGCTGCCGCGGCCACCTCCGCGGCCGGCGCCGCGGCCATTGCGGTCATCTCGGCGGCCCTGGCGCTCGTCGCGGAGCAGCTTGAGCTCCTGACAGTCTTCGGTGCTGTGGGAGCGGACGTTGTGAAAAGCGCAGAGTGGCCGGTTGTCCTTCCTGGGCTCGTCGTGGTCGCGGCCGCGCTTCTGCTCGGGCTCCGCCGCAAGCACGGCAGGGCCCTTGCGCTTGACGTCCTTGCTCTTGGCCCTGGCGGCGTCGAGCGCTGCGTCGGGGTCGTTGTGGACGAAGAGGCGGCCTTCTTCAGCCTTGGCGCACTTGTCGGTGAGGTCGAGCAGCTCGAGCACGGAGTCGAGCTCACCGTTGATGGCGAGCTTCTCGCGGATCTTGACGTCCGTGACGCCGGTGGAGAATGCAGAGATGACGGCTGCGTCGGAGGCGCGCGGGATCTTGTTGCGCACCTGACTGAAGGGCTAGATGTACTTGCGGAGGGTCTCGTCTGGGCGTTTCCGAACACGCCGCAGGTCGTTGATGGTGAGGGAGCGGTCCTGTGTGCCCTTGAAGTTGGCGACGAGTTGGCTGCAGAGCTCGGCCCACGACAAGATGGAAGCCTCGGGGAGGTTCATGAGCCAGGAGCGCGGGCCGTCCTTGAGAGCCATGGGGAACCAGTTCGCCATGACCTTGTCGTCGCCGTTCACCGCCTCGACGCTCAGCGCGTAGAGCTGGAGGAACTCCGTGGGGTTGGGGGTGCCGTCGTAGCGTGGCGGCAGCTCAGGTTTGAACTTTGTGGGCCAGACCACGCGACGCAGCTCGCGGGTGAAGGCACGGCAGCCCACGCCGCTCGAGGGGACGCCGCCAGCGAGGGTGGCGCGGTTCTGACGCCCGGCCGCTGCAACGTCCTAAACGGCCTGGTCCTGGCGCTGGCGCTGCCGCTCGAGGAGCACTCGCGCGTCGGGGGGCGTGCGGCGGATGATCTGGTAGCTGGCTTCGTCTCGGTCTGGCGAGGACGCGCCGTGAGACGGCTCACTAGCACGCGCGCTGCGCTGGGGCCCGGCGCGCTCGTCGCGCAGAGGAGGCGGCGGGGGAGCGCCATGCGCCAGGTCCCCAGCACGAGACGGCGGAGGGCGGAGCGAGTGAGAAGGCGCCGGAGCGTCCCTGGCGACGTTGACGAGCTCGGTGATGCGGCCAAGCCAGGCGTCGTAGCCAGCGTCATCCGGACGGTAGCGGAGCAGCTCACGCGCCATGAGCAGCGCGGCCTGCGGGTTCGGCGGCCCACGGTTGGCGAGGGAGGAGGCCGTGGCGGTGCGGCCGTCCGCCCGCACGGAGGGGTGCAGGGAGGAGTCCTGCTGCTCGCGGGCAGTGGGGTCGGTGGCGGTAGCAGCCTCGGCTTCGGAGCGGCGGCAATTGCCGCGGGCCACCGGCTCTGTCTGAGCCACAAGGCCAGCCCTGCGCTCGGCGCGCTCGCGTCGTGCGTCGGCCTTGGGGTTGGTGGAGCTGAGGGCGGAGCAGAAGAATGGTAGCACACCCCTACCTGGCACGCCAAATGTCGGAAGTCAGGCTCCGGGGACCCAAAGGTTCGAACACTGGGGTGCGCTCGTTCTACCGCTTCATCTCCTACCACGGCTAAGCTACGGCGAGGCTATGGCGAGAGCGCGCTAGCGAGGGACGGGGCGGGGACTCAGTGGTTTACCCAGGTTCGGGCCACCTTGCGGTGTAAGACCCTACTCCTGCTTGTGGTTGGGATTGCCAGGGGCAAGAGAGTTCTTGCGTACAAGGTAGGAGATGAAGGAATCAATCTCAGGGGGCCTAGCCGGAGAGCCTCTCTTCTACAATGGCAGCACTGTCCTTTTATATCGGCCTTGGTCCTCTTCCCCCTCAAAACTTAGGCGGGAAGGGTTGCCACACTTGGCGATTTTGAAAGGGGACAGGTGCTCAGGCTATCCTGACTAAAGGTGGTCTTCGCCTGCCAAAGCATGATCCATGACGCGCCGGTGGGCTCGGTGATGACCTCCGCCCTGCGCCCGCCGTCTTGGTCTTCCTTCGCCGATCGGGCAACCTTTGGGGTTGCTTTGGAGAGTAGATAGTTGGCCCTGCTCCCTTAACACAAAAGGGGAAACCATCTTCATCCGCGCCTGCTGTCGTCGCCGCGCGCGTCACCCACGTGATGGGCCCCAGACCGCGCGGCTGCGCCGAACGGTCTTGCTTTGTAAGCCATCGGGAGGCTGCCTCAGGAGACAGCCTCGGGGGATCGCCTCGTGAGGGGGCCTCGGGAGGCAGCCTCGGGGGACCGCCTCATGAGGGGGGCTCATGAGGCGGCCTCGTGAGGAGGCCTCGGGTGGAGCCGCTGCTGAGTCCTACTTGCCCACTCCCTGAGGAGGGGTCCTCGGGAGGCCGGAGCCATCGGGAGGCCGGAGCCTCATGAGAGGGCCTCGCGAGGGGGCCATCGGGAGGCCGGAGCCTCGTGAGGTGACTTTGCTCTGGGGCGCCCATTGGTGGGCTACCTATCTGGGCCTCCGCCAGGCACCGTGCCCTGGGCCGCGGGCAGACGGGTCGTGGTACCCCGGGTTCCACAACCACGACAGAAGAGACTCTAGAAATTGCTTCAGAAGTTCTTCACCGAAAAACAACTCCTGAATGTAAATCTCCAAGAGCTATACGATTACATCGACAAAGGCTTTACTGTTGAAGATCTTCAAGAACGCAGTACTCCTCCTCTGCCTGCTCGTGAGCCTACTACTGATCTTCTTCATTTAAAGCTTCGCAAAATGCTTGAAAAGTATGAAGCCACCTCACCGACTGTAAAACCATCTGAAGGCAATGTTCTGACTCGCGTTCCTCCTACGACTGATCCCAATATTATTAGTTCGTCTACTCAGCCCCAAGCTAAATTACCTGAAGGGGAATCTACTGCTGCTACTAACGACAAAGAGATTCTTGAGCCTCCAGTCACATCTGAAGAAGAAGAAGAAGCTACGTCTGACAGCTCATCTAGCGATGCCTCAGACTGAACCAAGTTCTATGCCTCAGAACTCATGTTATTCGTCACCTTTTTGACACTCGTTGACAAAAAGGAGGAGAATTACATCGAGTTTCAATAGATTTGCTTTCTGGTGTTTTGTTGGTTTTGGTTTCATTCGAGTTTGCAACTTCTGGTTTAAGCTTATCTGTACTAAGTTATAAAACTCTCGGTAACTTCTGTGTTGTAATGTTAATAACCCCTCCTGCTACACTATTTCTCTCGAAGTATCTACTTTTCATGTGGAATTATTATCGGAAGTTACGAGTGATTGCACTATGATCTCGAAGGATTATATCTCATCGGTGTGAGTCATGGTCTCGAATAAGTGAAATTTCCTCCATATACATCAATACTTGCAGGAGAATTTATCTCAAATATTTTTTCCCTGCATACATTTAGGGGGAGTCTATTTCATCTTCGAGCAAAGTAACACTTGTTCACTCTTGTTCGAATTACTTTCCATGTATCTATCTTCACTTCGATGATTATCTGTTTTGTCAACAATCATCCAAAAAGGGGGAGATTGTTGGTACAATAATTTGCCTCCTTGTGTTTTGGATATTGTTGACATAAACAGTAAGGGACTGATGTGTTTGCTTGTGCACACAGAGCAACATGTCCCTGAAGTCACGAGGAGTTTGGTTCAAACTCCGAAGATAATCTCCTATGTGGCAGCGAGGATTATCATCTAAGATTATGCTGACAAGAGTGACCCCCAAAAATTGTTGATGCAAAGCAATTGGTGTCGTGGGAACAAGCCTGACAGTAGAAGGTAGGGGTACGAATGGAGAGGGCAGAGTCCTAGCTACGGCGAGGTTGTACACACAGATGTATGAGTTCAGGCCCCTCTCGTGGAGGTAACAGCCCTACGTCTCAGTGCTCCGGAGAGCTCTCTACTCTGTCGAGTGAAATATGTGTGTTGTATTACAAAAGGTTGCGAACCCTTCTACCAGCGGGGAGGGGTGGCTTATATAGAGTGCGCTGCCCCTCATAACGTCCGGCATTAAGGGGTTTAATCGTGGTCATAAAGAGGTGTACGTTACTGGTAACGTACACCATAAATGCTGTTAATGATCTTGATGACTGCTTGCCCGTTAGCCTCCCTGGGGTGACTTCTGGACTCCTGCGGTCGACTGTCTTCAGACTCTTCCGAGTGAAAGATAACCGTCGAGTGAATGGCATCTCCGAGTGTATATTGTCGAGTGATTTATGCTTCTTCGCTATTTCAGTCGGAGACTTCCTTGTGGCCCTTAAGCTTTCTGGGGCAGTGTCCTTGGGTAGGATATGTAGGTCAGGCCTATAACCCTACCCTAGGTACGTATCCCCATCATTAGCCCCCGAATGGATCGGGGTTCGAGGGTAAAAGGTGTCAATGCAAGTTCAAACGAGACACCAAAACTCCGAGTGTATTTTGAGGCTTCCTCGAAATCTGCTTCGATTGAAACCTTAACCGTTTGCCCTGATCAATTCCGTCTTGAAGTTATCCGAGTAAAACTGAGCTTGAAAACCGGTCCGAGTAAAACTGGTTCGAGAGTCCGAGTAAAACTGAACTTGAAAACAGGTCCGAGTGATCTGGAAAACCTTCTGACGAAATAGTTTGCTCCACCAGGTCCGAGCCTCGCGGGCTTCGAAATTTGGATAAGAGCGCGCGCGCGCAGCGGAGATGGCGTAACTGCTAAGGCAAGTGCGGGAACGACGCCTCGATTATCGCGCCGCCCAAATCGCCGCGTACCGCTCCTCCTCTGATTTCGGGATATTCAGAGATCCGGCGGGTCCGCAGGTCAGTGGCTCACTTGAGTGCATATAAGAGGCGACGACGCCGGTGCTGGCACAGTATTTTTCTCCCAAATCCACTCCTCTCCTCTTCTTCCTCCGCCCTGCTCTGCTTCGTTGACCGCCGCCGCCATGACGAAGGGCAAGACGGAGAAGCTCGAGCGCGCCCAGAGGGGAGGCGCCAAGGCGAAGAAGCCGTCGGGAGCTCGGTCGACGGTGCCGCCGGGGTGGATCCAGGGGGATTTTCTCCAATCGACGGTCACTGCGGAAGATGTGGACAAACTCGTCGTCGACGGGTTGATAGCTGCCGATTCATGGCGGTTGCCGAAGGGGGAGATCGAGCCGGAGCCACGCGACGGCGAGCGAGTTCTGCTTCTCACCCACATCGAGCGAGGTTTCTCCATGCCTCCCCATCCGTTCATCCGCGCTTTCTTGAACTATTTTGGAGCGCAACTCCACCACCTTCCTCCGAATGCGGTTGCATATCTTTCCTGCTTCGTAACTTTGTGCGAATGTTTCCTGGGCTGTCCCCCACATTGGGGTTTGTTCAAGCACATATTCTCTGTCCGATCCCAAGCTGTCAAGAAAGCCAATCCCAAAGATAGCAAAACCAATGTGATCCAACTGTGTGGTGGCTTAGGGATTCAGAAGAGAGGTAGGAGTGGGTTCCCCTCTATGACCTTTCCCGATTCTGTTCGGGGATGGCAGTCGACCTGGTTTTACTGCAAAGATGCCGCATCGCCAAATATGTCGACTGGGCTTCCTCCCTTCACCTTGGATCGACCTGTTACTCCCAAACCGCTGTACGTGACAAAGGTAGAGAAAATCCAGGTAGGGATCTTAGTGAACGCCATATCCGAACTGATCCGCGGTGGAGTGACTGGTCTGGACCTCCTTGAAACGTTTCTGAGTCGGCGAATTCAGCCTCTCCAAGCTCGGGATCACACCATGTGGCATTATTCGGGCCCTGAGGATACCACTCGGACTCATCCTGAGGAAGTTTCCGATCAGACTGTTTCTCAGTGGCTCAGGAGCATCACTGGAGCCTGTGATAATCCGGAAGGATCCAAACGAATTCCGCCTTTCTCCGCTTTGAACCCGCCAAAGAACTTGGTGAGTCACATATTTGTCGATTGTTTTAATACTTTGCCGAGTAACTGAATCTTCAGTCGACTGAATTTGAAGCTTGAACCTCGCAGGAATTTACGAACATGTACTCGCCCATACCCAATGGAGAACATCCTGATGAAGAGGAAGGAAGCGTCGACGGCAGCGCAGACGGTGACTATGCTGATGACACCGAGAGCAGTGATGACGACCTGGATGAGGATGAGGTGGAGGCCCCTGTCCCTTCGCGCACCGAGCGTCGAGCCAGGCAGCAGAACGACCCGGAGGTCACCCCGAGCAAAACAGTGGCGTCGAGCACAAGGAACCCGAAACGTGACCGTGTCGCGGCATCGGGGTCGACTGAAAAGGCTGCGAAACAGCTCAAGCCAGACGTGCCAAAGCCTCGGAAGGCCCTGCCTCGAATCAAGATAGCCGTGCCTGTTGCCTCCACGTGAGTGTTCGTTCTCCTTATTCTGCTGTTGAAGAACTTTATGTTGACGTTGACCGAGTGAAATATATTTGCCAGAGCCGCTACCTCCGTAACGTCGCCCCATCGGGATGATGGAGACCATATGGAAGTAGACACTCCTGATGCGGCCACCTCCCTACGAGGTATGACAATCCCACACTTTACTCTGCTTGCTGAAGAATAATTGTCGAGTGTCGAATGCAGCTGACGAAGTCATCGAACTGGAAGATGATGAGGAGCCGCGGCGGGGAGCAGAGGATGAAGCTGTGCTTCCGGAGGCTCCACGCGTGGACACTCGGGGACCACCGTCTGTCCAGACGCCCCGTGGGACGAGTGCTGCGACGCGTCTAAGCCTTGTAATTCCGCTGTCGAGTGCTCCGCCGGCCACTTCTACTCTGGTGGCTTCGACGCAGATCGGACAATCCCAAGCACCTCCAGCTGCTCCATTGACTACACCAATTCACTCGACGCCTGCATACCCTTTGTATCACGTCCCGGAGGACCAAACCGGAGCTGCCAAGGAAGCCATGATCCAGGCTGGGCAGATGATGCTACGAACAAAGGAGGCGTATGAAGCCAGCAAGTTAGCCTATGATGCCAGCTCAGCGCTTCAGGCCAACGTCCGAGTAAGTGGTATTGTAAGTTCATTTCCGATTGAATTCCTGTCCGTCTTGATTTTACACCCACTGGGGTGTTTTTCTTCGCCAGTAGACCAAATAGTTTCTGGTCCAGTGGGGGCACGCTGAGTGCACCCACTGGGTGTAGTCCCCGAGACCGCTGTCGAATGACGAAGGCTTCGGCGGGGGTCTTAATATTGTTTCCATTCGACAGGGCAGTGGGGGCACGCTGAGTGCACCCACTGGGTGTAGTCCCCGAGGCCGCCGTCGAGTGCTTGCTTCGGCGGTGGTCTGATAGAGACGATGTTCGGTTGCTTGCTTCTTTCTTTTATACTCGGACAGGCCAGACCTGGTCGAGTATTTTCGTTTCCAGTGGGGGCACGCTGAGTGCACCCACTGGGTGTAGTCCCCGAGACTACTGTCGATCGTTGACGATGGGCGGTAGTCTTTAGAACCATTCTGCAGGTTTCATGGACATCATTTCCATCAACCATGGTATGATGCTTGTATAGGGTTGTGAGGTGGGGTGGCGGGCCGTCTTTCAGTCGAGTGCAATTGACCTTTTCCACTCGGGAATAGAGAAATGGTTATGTCGACTGAACCCCTATTTCTGCTGATTTCAGAAAGCCTGTGGGCTCGGGACCAAGTACGTCGAGCTGGAGAAGGAAAAGAACCGACTTCTGCTGGATCTGGAACTGACGAACAACAACCTGGACCGTGCACAGACCGAACTGAAGACTTTGGGAGGTAATCTTTGTTGATCAATTGTATTATCACTTTCAATTTCCATCTTTTGAACCGAGTGAATCCACTCGAACAGACGTACGTGATGAAAACCGTCGTCTCCGAGTGCGCCTCAACAATGCTATTTCTTTAGATACCATGAAGAAAGCGCTTGAGGACAAGGACAAATCACTTGCTGATGCTCAGAAGGAAGCGAAGGAGAAGACTGCAGCTGCTGAGAAGAAACTTGCAGCAGCCAGTAAACTGGAAGAGGAGAACGCCAAGCTCAAGCAGGAACGATCCGAGTGGATCAAAAAACTCGAAGGGCAGACCAAGAGTAGGACCGCTCTGGAGAAACACTTGGGCGACTTTGCGAAGAAAATGTTCAGCATGCTCGAAGGTAACCCTCATTTGTCGAATGAATTTCCCCGGTTTTTCCAGAATGGTATTATGATCACCCTTTCACTTTCTCTTCATGTAGAATTCTGTCGAGACTTCGAAAAAGAAACTGAAGAAATTGAACCCAATCTGGACCCCACAAAGTCTCTCGTCGGAGACGCCGTGGCCATGGATATGTTTCATCTCGAAGCTCGTCTTAAGAGCGTCCAAGGATTCATCACTCGGTTGAGAGCTGCATTTGAGAAGGTCGACAAGGAACTGTGGCCTGAAGATCCTCTCCAGACTGACCTCGAGTCAATGATGACTCGGCTCAATGAGATTCCCAATCGAGTGCAATCGTGGAAGAAATCTGCTGCCCGCTGTGGAGCTGACGTGGCACTTTCACTCGTCAGGGTTCATTGCAAGGAAGCTAGAGAGGACAAACTGAAGGATCTCCGAGTGACCAACACGAAGAAACTCAAATTTGAAGATTTCATGGAGACTTTCATCGATGCTGCCACTCGGATCGCCGACGGAATCGACCTGGATACCTTTGTTGAGCCTTCAAGTCCTGCTGGAGCTTAAGTTGGTTTTTTGCTTATGGTAAAAACTTTATTTGCCTCGGTATGCCGAGTGTTGGTGTAACCGAGTAAACTTCGTTCAGGCTTTAAGCCTGAGAACTTCCCTTTTGCGCGAACAAGTTCCTGCTGCGCCGGAGATTTTAGTCTTACTCGCATTTCGCTTTCTGACATTTAGCTTGGCCGAATTTATTTGATTCTCGAGTGAAACGGGTGTTCTGCACTCGAAAGAATTCGGGACTTAGACGAGGACTGGCTCGCAGCTAAGCTTCCGAGTGTATTGTATGTAATACACTCGGAAAGGTTTTAAACTTAGGCGAAACGGATTCGCAGCTAAGCCCCCGAGAGAGAGGATTGCTCTTCACTCGGAGTAATTTTTGAACTTAGACGAGGTCTGGCTCGCAGCTAAGTCTCCGAGTGTATTGAATGTAATACACTCGGAAAAGTTTTAAACTTAGTCGAAACGGATTCGCAGCTAAGCCCCAGAGAGAGAGGATTGCTCTTCACTCGGAGTAATTTTTGAACTTAGACGAGACTGGCTCGCAGCTAAGTCTCCGAGTGTATTGAATGTAATACACTCGGAAAAATTTTGAACTTAGGCGAAACGGATTCGCAGCTAAGCCCCCGAGAGAGAGGATTGCTCTTCACTCGGAGTAATTTTTGAACTTAGACGAGACTGGCTCGCAGCTAAGTCTCCGAGTGTATTGAATATAATACACTCGGAAAAGTTTTGAACTTAGGCGAAACGGATTCGCAGCTAAGCCCCCGAGAGAGAGGATTGCTCTTCACTCGGAGTAATTTTTGAACTTAGACGAGACTGGCTCGCAGCTAAGTCTCCGAGTGTATTGAATGTAATACACTCGGAAAAGTTTTGAACTTAGGCGAAACGGATTCGCACCTAAGCCCCCGAGAGAGAGGATTGCTCGTCACTCGGAGTAATTTTTGAACTTAGACGAGACTGGCTCGCAGCTAAGTCTCCGAGTGTATTGAATGTAATACACTCGGAAAAATTTTGAACTTAGGCGAAACGGATTCGCAGCTAAGCCCCCGAGAGAGAGGATTGCTCTTCACTCGGAGTAATTTTTGAACTTAGACGAGACTGGCTCGCAGCTAAGCTTCCGAGTGTATTGTATGTAATACACTCGGAAAGGTTTTAAACTTAGGCGAAACGGATTCGCAGCTAAGCCCCCGAGAGAGAGGATTGCTCTTCACTCGGAGTAATTTTTGAACTTAGACGAGACTGGCTCGCAGCTAAGTCTCCGAGTGTATTGAATGTAATACACTCGGAAAAGTTTTGAACTTAGGCGAAACGGATTCGCAGCTAAGCCCCCGAGAGAGAGGATTGCTCTTCACTCGGAGTAATTTTTAAACTTAGACGAGACTGGCTCGCAGCTAAGTCTCCGAGTGTATTGAATGTAATACACTCGGAAAAGTTTTGAACTTAGGCGAAACGGATTCGCAGCTAAGCCCCCGAGAGAGAGGATTGCTCTTCACTCGGAGTAATTTTTGAACTTAGACGAGACTGGCTCGCAGCTAAGTCTCCGAGTGTATTGAATATAATACACTCGGAAAAGTTTTGAACTTAGGCGAAACGGATTCGCAGCTAAGCCCCCGAGAGAGAGGATTGCTCTTCACTCGGAGTAATTTTTGAACTTAGACGAGACTGGCTCGCAGCTAAGTCTCCGAGTGTATTGAATGTAATACACTCGGAAAAGTTTTGAACTTAGGCGAAACGGATTCGCACCTAAGCCCCCGAGAGAGAGGATTGCTCTTCACTCGGAGTAATTTTTGAACTTAGACGAGACTGGCTCGCAGCTAAGTCTCCGAGTGTATTGAATGTAATATACTCGGAAAAGTTTTGAACTTAGGCGAAACGGATTCGCACCTAAGCCCCCGAGAGAGAGGATTGCTCTTCACTCGGAGTAATTTTTGAACTTAGACGAGACTGGCTCGCAGCTAAGTCTCCGAGTGTATTGAATGTAATACACTCGGAAAAGTTTTGAACTTAGGCGAAACGGATTCGCACCTAAGCCCCCGAGAGAGAGGATTGCTCTTCACTCGGAGTAATTTTTGAACTTAGACGAGACTGGCTCGCAGCTAAGTCTCCGAGTGTATTGAATATAATACACTCGGAAAAGTTTTGAACTTAGGCGAAACGGATTCGCAGCTAAGCCCCCGAGAGAGAGGATTGCTCTTCACTCGGAGTAATTTTTGAACTTAGACGAGACTGGCTCGCAGCTAAGTCTCCGAGTGTATTGAATGTAATACACTCGGAAAAGTTTTGAACTTAGGCGAAACGGATTCGCACCTAAGCCCCCGAGAGAGAGGATTGCTCGTCACTCGGAGTAATTTTTGAACTTAGACGAGACTGGCTCGCAGCTAAGTCTCCGAGTGTATTGAATGTAATACACTCGGAAAAAATTTGAACTTAGGCGAAACGGATTCGCAGCTAAGCCCCCGAGAGAGAGGATTGCTCTTCACTCGGAGTAATTTTTGAACTTAGACGAGACTGGCTCGCAGCTAAGTCTCCGAGTGTATTGAATGTAATACACTCAGAAAAGTTTTGAACTTAGGCGAAACGGATTCGCAGCTAAGCCCCCGAGAGAGAGGATTGCTCTTCACTCGGAGTAATTTTTGAACTTAGACGAGACTGGCTCGCAGCTAAGTCTCCGAGTGTATTGAATGTAATACACTCGGAAAAGTTTTGAACTTAGGCGAAACGGATTCGCAGCTAAGCCCCCGAGAGAGAGGATTGCTCTTCACTCGGAGTAATTTTTGAACTTAGACGAGACTGGCTCGCAGCTAAGTCTCCGAGTGTATTGAATGTAATATACTCGGAAAAGTTTTGAACTTAGGCGAAACGGATTCGCACCTAAGCCCCCGAGAGAGAGGATTGCTCTTCACTCGGAGTAATTTTTGAACTTAGACGAGACTGGCTCGCAGCTAAGTCTCCGAGTGTATTGAATGTAATACACTCGGAAAAGTTTTGAACTTAGGCGAAACGGATTCGCACCTAAGCCCCCGAGAGAGAGGATTGCTCTTCACTCGGAGTAATTTTTGAACTTAGACGAGACTGGCTCGCAGCTAAGTCTCCGAGTGTATTGAATGTAATACACTCGGAAAAGTTTTGAACTTAGGCGAAACGGATTCGCACCTAAGCCCCCGAGAGAGAGGATTGCTCTTCACTCGGAGTAATTTTTTAACTTAGACGAGACTGGCTCGCAGCTAAGTCTCCGAGTGTATTGAATGTAATATACTCGGAAAAGTTTTGAACTTAGGCGAAACGGATTCGCACCTAAGCCCCCGAGAGAGAGGATTGCTCTTCACTCGGAGTAATTTTTGAACTTAGACGAGACTGGCTCGCAGCTAAGTCTCCGAGTGTATTGAATGTAATACACTCGGAAAAGTTTTGAACTTAGGCGAAACGGATTCGCACCTAAGCCCCCGAGAGAGAGGATTGCTCTTCACTCGGAGTAATTTTTGAACTTAGACGAGACTGGCTCGCAGCTAAGTCTCCGAGTGTATTGAATGTAATACACTCGGAAAAGTTTTGAACTTAGGCGAAACGGATTCGCACCTAAGCCCCCGAGAGAGAGGATTGCTCTTCACTCGGAGTAATTTTTGAACTTAGACGAGACTGGCTCGCAGCTAAGTCTCCGAGTGTATTGAATGTAATACACTCGGAAAAGTTTTGAACTTAGGCGAAACGGATTCGCAGCTAAGCCCCCGAGAGAGAGGATTGCTCTTCACTCGGAGTAATTTTTGAACTTAGACGAGACTGGCTCGCAGCTAAGTCTCCGAGTGTATTGAATGTAATACACTCGGAAAAGTTTTGAACTTAGGCGAAACGGATTCGCAGCTAAGCCCCCGAGAGAGAGGATTGCTCTTCACTCGGAGTAATTTTTGAACTTAGACGAGACTGGCTCGCAGCTAAGTCTCCGAGTGTATTGAATGTAATACACTCGGAAAAGTTTTGAACTTAGGCGAAACGGATTCGCAGCTAAGCCCCCGAGAGAGAGGATTGCTCGTCACTCGGAGTAATTTTGAATGTAAATCTGTGCGATCGGAATCGACAATAGACTGCGGGAGTCTTCATTAAATCCATAACATCATCTGGGATACTCTTATTACATCAAAACAACTCTGTTATCAAGAATAAAAACGTCGAAGTAGGTCCGCATTCCAGGCGCGTGGCTCGTCAATATTCTTCTTCAAGTTGAAAAGATGGTACGCCCCGTTGTTAAGCACCTTGGTAATGATGAATGGTCCTTCCCAGGCTGGGGCCAATTTATGAGGTCGCTGCTGATCCACTCGGAGCACCAAATCCCCTTCGTGGAATGAACGGCTCTTGACATGTCTTGCATGGAAGCGGCGAAGGTCTTGTTGATATGCAGTTGATCGGATCAGGGCCATCTCACGCTCCTCCTCCAGGAGATCCACTCCGTCCTGTCTTGCTTGTTCAGCCTCGTCTTCAGAGTAAAGATCCACTCGAGGAGAATTGTGAAGGATGTCACTTGGCAATACGGCTTCGGCTCCATATACAAGGAAGAAAGGAGTTCGTCCAGTCGACCGGTTGGGAGTTGTCCTCAAGCCCCATAGAACAGACGGTAACTCAGTGACCCAAGCTCCGGCAGCATGATCAAGATCTCGCATGAGCCGAGGCTTCAATCCTTGGAGGATAAGGCCATTCGCTCGCTCAGCTTGACCGTTTGACTGGGGGTGCGCAACAGATGCGTAATCCACCCGAGTGCCTTGAGAAGAGCAATAGTACCTGAACTCTTCCGAGTCAAAGTTAGAACCATTGTCTGTAATGATATTGTGAGGGACCCCATACCGGAACGTTATCTCTCTTATGAATTTGATAGCAGTGCGGGCGTTCAGCTTCCTGATGGGTTTAGCTTCGATCCACTTAGTGAACTTGTCGACTGCAACCAGTAAATGAGTAAACCCGCTCTGACCTGTTCTAAGGGGTCCAACCATATCCAAGCCCCACACAGCAAACGGCCAGACGATTGGAATGGTCTTCAAGGCAGACGCAGGTTTGTGTGACAGATTCGAGTAAAACTGACATCCTTCGCAGTGATCGACAATATCTTTAGCCATCTCATTGGCGCGTGGCCAGAAGAAACCAGCTCGATAAGCTTTGGCAACAATCGTCCTAGAGGACGCATGATGGCCACAAGTTCCCGAGTGAATCTCCTCCAGAATCAGTCGACCTTCTTCAGGAGAAATGCACCGCTGAGCTACGCCAGTCACACTTTCTCTGTAGAGTTGTTCATTGATCACAGTGAAAGCCTTGGACCTGCGGACTATCTGCCGAGCCTCATCTTCATCAACTGGGAGTTCTCTTCTGAGAATGTACGCAATATATGGTACAGTCCAGTCGGGCGTGATTACCAAAATCTCCATGACCAGATCAATGACAGCTGGGACATCAACTTCAGTCGGATCAGAAGCACTCTTTGCTTGCGGGGGCTCTTCAGTGAAAAGATCTTCTTGCACCGAAGGAGAATGAATGTGTTCGAGAAATACATTGCTGGGGACAGGTTTCCGAGTGGATCCAATCTTTGCCAACTCATCAGCTGCTTGATTCTTCACTCGGGGAACATGATGGAGTTCCAAACCTTCAAATTTCTTCTCAAGTTTTCTTACTGCATTGCAGTATCCAGTCATAGCGGGGTTCCTGACATCCCACTCTTTCATCACTTGATTAACCACCAAATCAGAATCGCCATATACCATCAGGCGACGGACGCCGAGTGAAATGGCCATACGCAATCCATACAAAAGTGCTTCATATTCAGCTTCATTGTTGGAGGAATCAAAGTGAATCTGTAAGACATAACTGAGCTTATCACCTTTTGGGGATACCAGAACGATGCCAGCACCAGACCCATTCAACATCTTTGAACCATCAAAGAACATGGTCCAGTGTGCCGAGTGAAGTTGGATTGGCTGCTGTTGCTCAATCCACTCGGCGAGGAAATCAGCCAGCGCTTGAGATTTGATTGCTTTCTTCGCCTCAAACTTGATATCAAGATGAAGGAGCTCAATAGCCCATTTGGCCACTCGACCAGTCGCGTCTCGATTATTGAGAATTTCAGACAACGGAGCATCACTGACGACTGAAATGGAGTGATCCTGAAAATAGTGTGCTACCTTCTTTGCAGTCAGATATATACCATATACGAGCTTCTGGTAATGTGGATATCTTTGCTTCGACGGAGTCAACACTTCAGAAATATAATAGACCGGGCGTTGAACTTTGTAAGCCTTGCCTTCCTCTTCCCGCTCGACAGTTAGTACTGTACTGACGACCTGATTAGTGGCCGCGATGTACAATAACAATGGCTCTTTGCTGTGCGGAGCAGCAAGCACCGGCTGGGTGGTAAGCAGGGCTTTGAGCTCGACAAACGCTGCTTCAGCTTCTGGAGTCCACTCAAATGTATCAGACTTTTTCATCAGTCGGTATAAAGGCAGTGCCTTCTCACCGAGACGAGAAATGAATCGACTCAATGCTGCCAAGCAACCTGTGAGCTTCTGGACATCGTGCACACGCTCAGGGCTTTTCATTCGGACGATGGCACCGATCTTTTCAGGGTTGACGTCGATTCCTTTCTCGGAAACGAGGAAACCGAGTAATTTGCCACCAGGAACGCCGAAAGTGCATTTAGTCGGATTTAACTTAATATCATATCTCCTCAAATTGGCGAATGTTTCAGCCAAGTCAGACAACAGGTCGGAACCTTTGCGAGACTTGACCACGATATCATCCATATAAGCTTCGATGTTCCGAGGGATCTGATCGAGCAAACACTTCTGAATCATGCGCATGAAAGTAGCGCCAGCATTCTTCAAACCAAAAGGCATGGTGATATAACAGAAACACCCGAAAGGGGTGATGAAGGCTGTCTTTATTTCATCTGGACCAAACAGACGGATCTGATGGTAGCCAGAATAAGCATCAAGAAAAGATAAACGCTCGCATCCCGCAGTTGAGTCGACAATCTGATCAATGCGGGGGAGCGGGAAATGATCTTTCGGGCAGACCCGATTGATATGTTTGAAATCAATACACATGCGAAGAGACTTGTCTTTCTTAGGGACCATGACAACGTTTGATAACCACTCGGAGTGGTAAATCTCACGTATAAACTTGGCCGTCAAGAGACGAGCCACCTCTTCGCCGATTGCTTTTCGCTTCTCTGTTGCTGACCGACGCAAATGTTCCTTCACAGGCTTGGCCTTCGGATCAACTCTCAAACGGTGCTCAGCCAGTTCCCTGGGTACACCAGGCATGTCAACGGGCTTCCATGCGAAGATGTCCCAGTTCTCACGGAGGAACTGGATGAGCTCGGCTTCCTATTTGCTGTCGAGTGTTGTTGAGATGTTGGTCGGGGCAGCAGTCGGATCTGTCGGGTGAATGTGCACCTTCTTCACCTCTCCTGCCGACTGAAAAGCTGACTCAGAAGCGGGCTTCTTAGCACGCAACAGGTCGGCAGGATCAGCATTTTTCTTGTATTCCTCCAACTCAACCATAGCCATCTGCTGGTCGGCGATCTTGGAGCCCTGCTGGAGGCACTCCTCAGCCCTTTGTCGATTGCCAGTGACTGTGATCACACCTTTTGGTCCAGGCATCTTCAGCTTGAGATACACGTAACATGGTCGGGCCATGAAACGGGCATAAGCCGGTCGACCAAGGATGGCGTGGTAGGCACTCTGGAAATCTACCACTTCAAACGTCAGTTTTTCCTTGCGAAAGTGCTTGTCATCACCAAACACCACATCCAATGCTATCTGGCCGAGTGAACGGGCCTTCTTCCCAGGGATTACTCCATGAAACTGCATGTTGCTTTCACTGAGGCGGGACATCGGAATGCCCATTGCCTTAAGGGTATCAGCATACAGGATGTTCAGACCGCTCCCGCCATCCATCAAAACTTTGCGGAGTCGAGTGCCCCCACAACTGGGTCTACCACCAGCGCTTGCCGCCCGGGGGTAGCAATGTGCGCAGGGTGATCTGACTGACTGAAAGTGACAGCAGTTTGAGACCACTTGAGATATGTGGGGGTAGAAGGAACCGCCATGTTAACCTCCCTGTTGATAACTTTCAGTCGACTCTTACTCTCAACATCAGCAAAAATCAACAAGGTGGCATTGACTTCAGGGAACTCTTCTTTTTCTTCTTCATCTTCTTTCTCAGGGTCTTTCTCACTCGACTGGTTCTCTTTGAATGACTGGATCAACAAACGGCACTGTCGAGTGGTATGCTTCGGCAATATCAAATTGCCCTCTTCATCTTTCCTCGTGTGGATTGCACACGGTAAATCCAAAACATCGGTACCCGACTGATTCTTTGACTTCTTTGGGGTGAACTTAGCCTTGGACTTTCCCTTATTCTTGCCTTGTGCCGCCAGGGCGGCCGCTTCTGCCTGAGCAGGGGGATCAGCTTTGCGCTTTTGTTTCCGACTGGGATTCCCACCTGCATCATTGTCGACTATTTTGGCTTTACCGCTTCGGAGGCGGTCTTCTTCTTCTCCATTGGCGTAGCGAGTGGCAATCTCCATCATCTTGCTCATAGAAATGTCACCGGTGCGACCAAACTTCAGATAGAGCTCTCTGTATCTAACCCCAGCCTTGAAGGCACAAACAGCTTGATGCTCGGAAACATTCTCCACCGTGTGATGCAAGGTGGACCAACGCTGAATGTAATCTCGCAAGGTTTCATTGGGCTTCTGGACACAGTGCTGCAAATCAGTCAAACCAGCTGGACGTTTACAAGTGCCTTCAAAAGTTCTGATAAACACTCGGGCCAAATCTTCCCAGCAATAGATGCTAGAGGGAGCCAAACGATTTAACCAAGCTCTGGCCGAACCATCCAACATCAAGGACAGATGCTTCATGGCTATGTTGTCGTTACCTCCACCAATCTGTACAGCCACTCGGTAATCATCCAACCAGGTTTCAGGCTTTGACTCGCCAGAAAACTTGCCGATCCCGGCCGCCAACCTGAAGTTGGGGGGAATCTCTGCAGAGCGAATGGCTCTGCTAAAACACTCGGGCCCAGAAACAACAGCACTGCTTCCACTCGGATAATCTCTGTTATGACCATCTCTGTGGGCTCTGCCTCTGTCGACCCTCCTTTGAGCAAGGACATCCCTTGCGTCAAATCCAGGATTCCGCTCATCACCGAACGGGCGCCTATCATCATTGTGCCGGGACACATAAGAACCATTCCGCGGAGGAGAAAACATTCGACGGCGGTCATCACGGTGATAACGGGGAGCAGACTGATCTCGCCCCTGATCTCTGTACCGGTCTTCACGGTATTCTCCGCCTCTGCGACGCGAAGGTGACCCAGGACTGTGAGCCGACTGAACTGTTTCTGCCCTGGTAGAATTGCCATGTAACCTGTTCTGCGACTGAGAAACAGCTGCATTCTGGTGCTGCGCTGCCTCAAGCAATGCCTTGATCTGCTGCAGACCTCTACCAGCCTCTGATCGTGACGGTTGAATAGACTCTGCAATTCTAGCAGCTGCTGCAACATTTAAAACTGGAGTACGAAATACCTCGACGTTATTTCGAGATCTACTCGGAAACAACTGTCGCTGCTGTCGATTGGGACGTGGTGGACGCTGCCCAGCACGCTCGTCGAGTGCCTCCTGCATCTCTATGAGCCGAAGGCGTGTAGCCTCCATGGCCTGGGCCTCAGCGGTCGTACCGACGATGGGAGTACGGAGAACATCCTCATCCCGGCGCTGCTGATCATTCGACATTCCACCAATCTCACGCCTGGAGTGGTCGAAGCCGGGCGGCGGACTCTGATGAGGGCCAGCCATGAAAACCTCCGCCGCAGGGTCGCAGCTCTCGCACTCGGAAGGGATGTCGGACCGATCCGACGCCGAGTCGAACACGCCGTGAAGTGACTCGGCGGGCTCGATGGCCGCAATCTGCGGGGACGAAACCTGGCGTGCCGCCGCGTGCCGCACCCAACGTTGTAGCCGCGAGCGACCGGATCGCTTGCGACGATGAACAGCAGGGAGGGCCGATACACACGGAGTCGACGACTGAAGGAGAAGAACGCCGCAGGAGCTTGCACAGAAGTGCGTCGCCCCGCGAATCGGGAGCGCTTCCACATCCAAAGGCGCTTCCTGGAGCCATGCCGAATCGTCGGCGATGAAGGTGAGCGCTCCGAGACGGATCTCGCGGCCCAGGAACAAATCACCACCGGAAGACATGACGAAGGAGAAAAAATGCAAACTCGCCGGAAGTCGCTTAGACGCCTGCCCCAAGGTGGGCGCCAACTGTCGTGGGAACAAGCCTGACAGTAGAAGGTAGGGGTACGAATGGAGAGGGCAGAGTCCTAGCTACGGCGAGGTTGTACACACAGATGTATGAGTTCAGGCCCCTCTCGTGGAGGTAACAGCCCTACGTCTCAGTGCTCCGGAGAGCTCTCTACTCTGTCGAGTGAAATATGTGTGTTGTATTACAAAAGGTTGCGAACCCTTCTACCAGCGGGGAGGGGTGGCTTATATAGAGTGCGCTGCCCCTCATAACGTCCGGCATTAAGGGGTTTAATCGTGGTCATAAAGAGGTGTACGTTACTGGTAACGTACACCATAAATGTTGTTAATGATCTTGATGACTGCTTGCCCGTTAGCCTCCCTGGGGTGACTTCTGGACTCCTGCGGTCGACTGTCTTCAGACTCTTCCGAGTGAAAGATAACCGTCGAGTGAAAGGCATCTCCGAGTGTATATTGTCGAGTGATTTATGCTTCTTCGCTATTTCAGTCGGAGACTTCCTTGTGGCCCTTAAGCTTTCTGGGGCAGTGTCCTTGGGTAGGATATGTAGGTCAGGCCTATAACCCTACCCTAGGTACGTATCACCATCAATTGGTTCAGTGTCTGTCCGAAGGAATTGACTGCAACCGAGAAGTTGAAGACGAAGTGAAGACATAGCATTTATTTCATTGTTCTTCTCTCTCTTCATTGAGTCATAGGACCACCGTACTATTAAGAGGGGTATAGTGTTTGAAACTTTGATTCTTTGATGCTAAACCCAATCCTATGTGAGTTGTGAGAGAAATCTCTTTGTGTTCTGAGCGAATACATGCCAGCAAGAGACTGTGTTCTTCGTTGCGAGAGATTTGTCTCTGACCAGGGAGTTAGCATTACTTGTTCCTCAAGTAATGTTACCGTTGCTCTCAAAATCCGATCGTTGAGAACGTGTCGGTTGGCCATTGGATGGACCGCGTGTCCAAAATGGTCATTTCCCATCAAGGAAGGTTGCGGCTATAAATAGCCATCCCGCACCGGCTTTGTCCGGTGGCTGCTCCGTTTGATTCTAAGAAGTTTGTGTGAGCAACCCTCTCTCCAGAGTGTTTTGAGTTTAAAATCCACCGAGAGAAAAAACCCAGAGCCGAAAAATTAGATAGTGGTTTAGCTTCACTCGAATCTAAGTCTAGTACGCTCCACCTATTACTCTTGAGAGCTACGAACTCTCTAGACGGTTACTGTGACGCCCCCGACTCGACCGTGCACTAATCATACACGCAAATGCACACGATCGAGATCAGAGAGTCACGGGAAGATATCACAACACAACTCTAAACACTAATAAAAGTCATACAAGCTTTATAATACAAGCCAGGGGCCTCGAGGGCTCGAATACATAAGCTCACGATCAAGCGTCAGCGGAAACAACATAATATCTGAGTACAGACATAAGAGGGAAACAAGTTTGCCTTAAGAAGGCTAGCATAACAACGACACTGATCGAAAAGGCACAGGCCTCCTGCCTGGGAGCCTCCAAATCTACTCCTGGTCGTCGGGGATCTCCACGTCGTAGTAGGCTCCACCGGAAGTGTAGTAGGAGTCGTCGATGGTAGCAGCTGGCTCCTGGGATCCGTCATCTAGTTGCAGCAACTGGGTATGGGGAAAAGAGGAGCAAAGGAACCATGAGTACTCATCCAAAGTACTCGCAAGACTGACATCAGAACTATGCTAGTTATGCATTGGTATCAAAGGAATGGGGCTATATCTTTGGACTAAACTGCAGAAATGCCAGAATAGAGGGGAAGACCTAGCCTAACGAAGACTAGCATCTTCAGTGGTCTTGCAGCATAAGAAGAGTGCAGATTAGCATATTATAAAGTAGCAAGCATGTAATAGCAAAGCCCAGAGATCCTTCCTCGACTCCCTGCGAGAAAATGATTCCGGAGCTTACATTTAATTAACATGTATCCAGTTCAAGTAGTAGTAGATCGGGATACAACACTGAGCGTCCTGTTACCGTGGACATGGCTATTCGAATAGAAAACTTCCCTGCAGGGGTGCACTATTGTTACCCAACACGCTCGATTAACTCTGGCCGGACACACTTTTCTGGGTCATGCCCGGCCTCGGCTGATCGACACACCGCAGCCCTACCTAGAGCTCAACAGAGAGGTCCCTGCCGGTCTACATCCTAAATGCTCAGGGGTCTTGGGCCCATCGCCCTTTGCACTCCGGGTCGTTGTGCACATGGTTAGATCCAGGCACCACCTTTGTCCTGGATGGCGCCGATCCTGCTGTGCCGCAATGCTGAACTGGACGTCTGACAGAGCTTTCGGCTGATACATACGGCGCCGAGGGCCCCTTAAACCATTATCCCGCGTGGTGGTAGTGCGTATAGGGCCAATGACCCACTTAGATCAATACCCAAATCCGTTAGCGAATTATTAGGAGCTCGCGGTGACGATCAGTACTCCTATCGCCCCGTCTCGAGGAAGTGCAACAAGGGCCAGGCCCATCCCTCTCTAGGGCGGTCTCTGCGGGTACCCTCTCGGTCAACCCGACTTCACATCTCTCGCGGGTACCCCTCGGGGCCTACCCGACTTTACCCGTTATCTGTAGTAAGGTCAAGTAACCGTGTGTTCATATCATCAAGAGGGAATCCGAGGAACCACCCTCGCTGGATTCCTACTCAATGTAATCCGTCAAGGAGAACCAGGAGGAATCACCCTCGATGGTCCCCACTTGAGGGGTTGTACGACCGAGTCATCATCGGGAAAGGGGAGAGCGAGGAATCACCCTCTGCAATCACTATCGATGTGCTATACTACAGGGATATCATCAGGGGTGCAGTACGAGGTATCACCCCCGGCACTCGATAGTAGCCCTGCAGAGTTGTACAACTAAGGGGGTGTGCGGTGATGTGACGGTAACTGCACCTTGATCGCAATGATCGAGGTACTGGTAACAAGGCGGAGCAACAGGGACAAGGGTGGGGGGTCACTGATGGACCACTAACCAACCTATACTAAGCATTTAGGATAGCAGGTAAGGTATCAACAGCAGTTACAAAAACAAGCTATGCATCAGAATAGGAGCAATCAAATACGGTAGCAAATTCTAATGCAAGCACGGGGAAGAAGTAATAGGTGATATAGGAATGATCAAGGGGGTTTGCTTGCCTGGAAGCTCTGCTGAAAAGGAAGAAGGGTCATCGGTGACGTAGTCGATCACAGGGGCAGCGTCGGTCTCGGGTTCTACCGGCAAGAATATATGAGAGGGGAGAAACAGATAAATAATAGCACAACAAATACAACACAATGCATGGCATGGCAAAATGGGGTGGTCGTGTGCCCTAATGCATTACGACACAATTTAAAAGAAGGGGGAAAATATCCGGCGATATTTTCCCAGCTCCAGATGTTTTCGGTATTTTGACCTAGGCATGAATTGTCGATGTTCACTATGACAGGGGTGTTTTTCATGCATGAAAATAGCATATTCAGATTCTTCACATTTTTCTGATCATCTTTCATATATAGAACTTTTTCATCCGAACTACGGTTTAATTACTATGATTTTCCAAAGATTTTAGTATATTTCTGAAATTACTGTTCATTCGAATTAAATAGGGAAATTGCTATGTGTACCCACTGTGTACACAGCCAGGGAGGCTGACATCTGGGACCAGGGGACTGGGTTGACCCAGTCAAAGGTTGACCGGTCAACAGGGGCATGGGGTCCACACGTCATAGTCACACCACCATTAAACTAAATGAGGTATAACCTAAACAGATTTGGCCCACTGGCCATTGGTACAATAGGCTAACTAACACTAAAATTAGGTCCTGTCTAATTCAATCCTAGGACTAATTAAATAGGCCGGCCACACATGCCAAGGCACAGCCGTGCCTCACACACATGTGCACGCAGCGCACATGGTGGCCATGGCCATGGCACGAGAGGTGTACGGGAGCGGCGAGGAGGCGTGCGAGTGGCCAGGGCTCACGCGGAGCAGCAGCGCATCAGCAGCAGCAGTAGCAAGCGGCGGCGGCGGCGGCAGTAGCTGCGGCGCAAACAGCAGCAGCAAGCAGGCAAGGGAAGGCAGCAGCAGCAGCAAGAGCAGTACGCAGAGCAGCGCAGCTAGCAAGCAGCAGGAGCGTAGCAGCAAGCAGCAGCGACTAGGAGTAGTACCAGTGGCTAGGGGCAACAGCAGCAGCTAGGAGCAGGGGCGCGGGCGCATGCGAGGCCCAAGGGCGCGGGCGCGTGGGGGCGCGGGCTGGCGAGCGGGCGGACGAGCGCGCGCAAGCGGCAGCAGGCGCACGCGGGCACGGGCAGGCGCGCACGGCGGGGCACAGTACGGGTGCGGCCACGGCGATCTCAAGATGATGGCTACGGCGACGGATCGAAGGGGGAAATGAGGGGGGTCGGCAGAGGAGCTCACCACGGACCTCGTGGACATGGTTAGGAGGCGAGGGGACGACCGGACGCGACGAACTCGACGATGAGGGGCGACGGCAGTGGTGGAAACTATCTCGATCCCGAGTGTACGGCGCAGCTCCGATTGAACGGATGGACGGGGATGACGGAGTCGACGACGAGGAAGCTCCTGGACATCCTCCCGGGTGCCGGGGACGCCAGTGGCCGCGTGGACGGCGATGGCGTGTCGACAGTAGCTCGGGCATGAGCGAAACGAGAGGGAGAGGACGAGCGAGGGGATAAGCGAGGGCTAGGGTTTGTCTACAGGGCCGGGGGTCTTCTTATCCATCTCCAGGGTGTCGTGGATGCTCGACACGGCGGCAATCGGTGGCGTGGATGGCGTGCGCGCGTGCACAGCGCCATGGCCTCTCTGCCTCTGTCTAGAGGTGGGGGAAAGGCCGTGATGGGCTGGGCTTTCATGTACTGTAGCACTAGAGCCCAGCGGCATAGTAGATGTTAGGTCTTTTTCATTTTCTTTTTCTGTTTTCTATTTTGTCCTCTATTTTGTATTAAGTTGAGCCACCAAATGACTTTTGTAAAATGTGCAACTTGCTAGATTAAACACTATGCAATATTTAGCACTGCCACAAATAATTTGGAGCTCATTTGAATTTGTTTGAATTTTGATTTAAACACACATGGGTTAAATGGGCTGATTTGGTACTGTTTTGGTTATTAGGGTCAAATTGGAATTTCAAATAATGTTGGTTTTATTTTTATAATTGCTTTGGGATTATTTGCAACATTATGAACATTTTTATTCAATTAATTGAAGAAGTAATAATTTGACTTGCATTTGAATTTGGAATTTGAATTTGTATTATTTCCTAAATGCAGTTTAATTAGGATGATCATGATGACTAGGCAATTTAATTAGCTTAATGACAGGGTTAAGATCTGGGGGTGTTACAGTTACGTGTCAATTTCTTCAGAGACCAAGAATGATTGTGGTTCTCGAAGAAGGTTCTCGAAGGAAAGTCTGCAAAGGTTCGGAGATCACCTCAAGCATCTACCATGAGTGATCGGCATTGGTTGTCGAACCAATTTTCGAGGAGAATAGGGCGAAGAGAGTTTATCTTCTGTGTTAAATCACAACCCCTTCAACCAGACGTAGTCCTTTTGCAGAAGGGTGAACTGATCTACCAAATACCTTGTCGCCATCGAGCATCACTGGTTACCTCTACTCCACCAATTTACCTTCGCTCTATCCAGTACGATAGGTTTCGATGATGTGATTCCTTTCGATGCATGTGTTTAATTCATGTTCGCTAGTTTGTCTTCGCTCTCTGTAGTCTGTTTCTATTCGCTCTGTTGCTGGGTTCCGAGAGTTTTAATGTTTCCAAAGAAATTTTAAAACTCCCATTCACCCCCCCCCCTCTAGTAGACATACTTTGTTCCTACATGGTTACCAAAGGAGTAGTGTTGGGACATAGAGTTTCAGGTAGGAGCATCGAGATAGACCAAGAAAGAATCGAGGTAATAGAAAACTTACCTTACCCTCAAGATGTCAAAGGTATGCAAACTTTTATGGGTAATGCTAGTTTCTATAGAAGATTCATTAAGGATTTCTCTAAATTGTCGAAACCTTTGACTGACCTTTTGCAAAAAGATGTCTCGTATTATTTTGACAAGAGTTGTATTCAGGCTTATGAAAAATTGAGAGATGCATTGATCACGGCTCCAATCATCCAACCTCCAGAATGGGATGAGCCCTTTGAGATAATGTGTGATGCTAGTAATTATGCTATTGGAGCTGTCTTGGGACAGTGGGATGATAAAAAACTTAATGTTGTCTTTTATGCTAGCAAGAGTTTGGATGAAGATCAAAAGCATTTAGCCACAACTGAGAAAGAATTACTTGCTATTGTTTTTGCTTGTTATAAATTTAGACCTTACATTATTAACTCAAAAGTAATAGTTCACATGGATCATCATGCCTTACGTAATCTTCTTGCCAAGAAGGACGCTAAGCCTTGTTTGATTCGATGGATATTACTACTTCAAGAGTTTGACTTGCAGATAGTAGATCACACAGGTGAGGGCAATCCAGTGGCGAACCATCTATCACGCATGGAAAGAATACCTTATGACCCTGTTCCAATAAATGAATCATTTCCAGGTGAGAGTTTGGCTATGATTAAAAAGATAGAACCTTGGTTTGCCGATTATGCTAATTTCCTTGCAGGGAAGTACATGCCACCGGATATGAATTATCATCAGAGAAAAAAAAAATTCAGTGAGCTGAAATACTATTTTAGGGATGATCCTTTTCTTTACCGGCATGGCCCAGATGACATGATTAGGCGTTGTGTCCCAAAGCATGAGATGAATGCTATACTTGATAAATGTCATATTAGCCCGTATGCAGGACACCACGCAGGCGATCGAACCGCTGCCAAGGTACTTCAATCAGGATTCTACTGGCCTACACTCTTCAGAGATGCGCACAGGTTTGTTAAAAGTTGTCATGCATGTCAACGCACAGGTAATATAGGTAGGATACAAGAAATGCCTATGAATTATAGTCTGGTTTGTGAACCTTTTGATGTTTGGGGCCTGGACTATTTGGGACCCTTCCCCGTTTCAGATGGGCATACTCACATTCTTGTGGCTGTAGATTATGTTACCAAATGGGTTGAACCAATTCCTGCTCACCACGCAGATGCAGCTACCTCGTTGAAGATGATAAAGGACATCATCCTTCCTAGGTTCGGAGTCTCTAAAGTTCTTATTACTGACGGTGGATCTCACTTTATACAGGGAATTTTTAGGAGGATATTTCATAAGTATGGAGTAACTCATCGAATAGCTTTCCCCTATCATCCTCAAACAAGTGGTCAAGTTGAACTCTCAAATCATGAAATAAAGACAATATTACAGACAATGTTCAAAAAATCATTCGATTCAGTGATTTATCGTCTGATTTATCACTACTCGGGGGGTGACCAATAAGATTATGACTTATCATCATAGTTTATCAGTTGGGCCGATTTATCACTCTGACAAGCGATTTGTCGGGAATATACCGACAAATCGGGCATATTCCTAGCACCATGTGTGCAAGAACTATGTTTAATTGTGTTTTTTGGACCTTGTTATGTAATATGTATTATTGTCCTATTTTGTTTGTCATTGTACAAGGATTCAAAGGCATGTAATCAAGGTAGCAGTTCTGTCCAATATTGTTTTTTGTGTTAAATATAGCGTATTTTAGTGCTGGAAACCTGGGATTTGCAACAAAATGGTCGATTAATAGTCGACCGATAAAATCGATTAATCAGCCGATTTCCAATTAATCTCTAATCCCCAGCCAACCGAAACACTAACAATAAGCGACATCCTCAACATTGATTACAGAAGACGGTGCAAAAGTCCAGAAAAGACTAGGCAGGGAAGCTAAATGAGACAGTTCGGGCCTATCGCACCGCTTACAAAAACCCCATGGGTATGTCACCATACAAGATGGTTTATGGTAAGGCATGTCATCTACCCTTAGAACTAGAACATAAGGCTTATTGGGTAGTCAAAAATATAAATTTTAATCTTAAGGAAGCAGGAGAGAAAAAACTGCTAGATATACATGCTTTGGGAGAGCTTCGAAACAGTGCTTACGAGAGTGCCCGGTTGTTTAAGGAGAAGGTTAAGATGTGGCACGATCGCAAGATCCTGAAATGAACATTTACTACGGGGGACAAACTCTTCCTATTTAACTCTCGTCTCAAGTTGTTTCCAGGGAAACTCAGGTCACAACTGGGAAGGCCCTTATGAGATTGAAGAAGTCTACAATTCCGGAGTTATTCGATTGAAAGGGGGAAAAGATGGACCTTGGATCGTGAATGGACAATGTTTGAAGCTATACCTCACTGATGAAAAAAAAGAAGCACGGGAAGTAGAAGAGGTAAGTTTTATCACGGTCGAGGAAGCCAAATCTCTTAAAAAGAACGGTATGAAAAGTACTATTGTATCATAGGTGTAAATATTGGCTTAGAATTTATTTTTGCTAAGTTAGACCTGTTTAATCTCATGATTGAACCACTGAAGTTTTTGTCCATAGTTGGAGGTTTCGTCACTAACCTTTTAGGGAGTAAAAACTTCTAAGGAAAAAAGTTGACGAAGAAACCAACAGAGGCAAAGACGGTGAATCATACGACCAGAGTTGGTCATATGAGAAAGAAACAGAAATGGTGATGATTGCTACTTGTGAGCTGCATTGGGATTTTCCCCAAAGAGGAAGGGTGAAGCAATATAGTAGCGGATAGTATTTCCCTCAGTGAGAACCAAGGTTATCGAACCAATAGGAGGACCACACAAATTCCTAGTAAGCAGTACCTACACACACAAGAGCAAATACTTGCACCCAACGCGGGCAAGAGGGTCGTCAATCCCCTTGAACTTGTTACTTGCAAGGATTAAACCTGGTAATGATAGATAGGTAAATTCAAAAGTAAAATAATTGCAGCAAGGTATTTTTAGGTTTTTGTAATATGATTAAAGTAGACCCGGGGGCCATAGTTTTCACTAGAGGCTTCTCTCTTGAAACATAGCATACGGTGGGTAGACAAATTACTGTTGGGCAATTGATAGAAAAGCGCATTCATGGCAATGATCATGCATATAGGCATCACGTCCATGACAAGTAGACCGAAACAATTCTGCATCTACTACTATTACTCCACTTCGAGAGCCCTTCTATGCTTGCCTCTCTACGTATTAAGTTCATACCAAACAGAGTAATGCATGAAGTATGATGACATGATGTAGACTAAATAAACTCAAGCAATATGATTAAACCCTGCCATTTTACCCTAAATGGCAACAATAATACAAATACATGCCTCGCTACCCCTTCTGTCACGAGGTGAGGACACCGCAAGATTGGACCCATTACAAAGCACCTCTCCCACTGAAGATAAATCAATCTAGTTGGCCAAACCAACCGGATAGATTGGAGAGAAATAAAAAGCTATAATAATCATGCATAATAAAGTTTAGAAAAGACTCAATTACTTTCAATGGATAATCTGATCATAAACCCACAACGCAAAAGAAGATTACATCAGATAGAACTCCATGGAGATCATGGAGAATTTGTATTGAAGACCAAAGAGAGAGAGAAAGCCATCTAGCTACTAGCTATGGACCCGTATGTTTGTGGTGAACTACTCACACATCATCAGAAGGGCAGCAAGGTTGATGTAGAAGCCCTCCGTGATCGATTCCCCCTCCGGCAGAGAACCGGAAAAGGCCTCCAGATGGGATCGCGGAAGAACAGAAGCTTGCGGCAGCCAAAATCAGGGCGCGCCCTGTTGCCTTGCTATCTCCTCGTAGGTCTTCTGGTCCTCTCCCAAAGCTTCTAGGGTCTCTTTTGTCCAGAAAAAAATCGTCAAAAAGTTTCGTAGCGTTTTGACTCCGTTTGGTATGGATTTTCTATAAAACCAAAAACAAGCAGAAAACAACAGCTAGCACTAGGCATTGAGTTAATAGGTTAGTCCCAAAAAATGATACAAAATTGCATAAAAAGTATCTAAGAATGATAATTGATACGTCCATTTTGCATCTTGTTTTCCTACTGTTATTTATAGTGTTTTCTATCAATATAACACTTTGTGGAGCAATTCTAATGCCTTTTCTCTCTTAATATGCAAGATTTACACAAGGAGGGAGATTGCCGGCAGCTGGAATTCTGGACCTGAAAAAGCTATGTCAGAGATACCTATTCTTCACATCTCCAAATGAGCTAAAATTTTATGGAGATTTATTTTGGAATAAATAAAAAATACTGGAGCCAAGAAGTACCAGAGGGGGCCACCCAGGTGCCCACGAGGCACCAGGGCGCGCCACCCCCCCCCCCCCCAGGTGCGCCCTGGTGGCTCGTGGGGCCCTGGCTAGCGTCTGGCCCCCATTTTCTGGTATATAAGTCCATTTTCCCTAGAAAAAATATAGAGAAGACTTTCGGGACGGTGTGCCGCCGTCTCGAGGCAGAACTTGGGCAGGAGCACTTTTGCTCTCCGGCGGAGAGATTCTTCCAGGGATACTTCCCTCCGGGAGGGGGAAGTCGTCGCCATCGACATCACCAACGATCCTCTCATCGTGGGAGGAGCAATCTTCATCAACATCTTCACCAGCACCATCTCATCCCAAACCCTAGTTCATCTCTTGTATTCAATCTTTGTCTCAAAACCTTAGATTGGTACCTGTGGGTTGCTAGTAGTGTTGATTACATCTTGTAGTTGATGCTAGTTGGTTTATTTGGTGGAAGATTATATGATCGGATCCATTATGCTATTCAATACCCCTCTGATCTTGGACATGAATATGGTTTGTGAGTAGTTACTTTTGTTCTTGAGGACATGGGAGAAGTCTTGTCATAAGTAATCATGTGAATTTGGTATTCGTTCGATATTTTGATGATATGTATGTTGTTGATTCTCTTAGTGGTGTCATGTGAACGTCGACTACATGACACTTCACCATCTTTGGGCCTAAGGGAATGCATTGTGGAGTAGTAATTAGATGATGGGTTGCTAGAGTGACAGAAGCTTAAACCCTAGTTTATGCGCTATTCCGTAAGGGGCTGATTTGGATCCATATGTTTAATGCTATGGTTAGAGTTATCTTAATTCTTCTTTCGTAGTTGCGGATGCTTGCGAGAGGGGGTAATCATAAGCGGGAGGCTTGTTCAAGTAAGAACAACACCCAAGCACCGGTCCACCCACATATCAAATTATCAAAGTAGCGAACGCGAATCAAACCAACATGATGAAAGTGACAAGATGAAATTCCCATGTGTCCTCGAGAACGTTTAGCTTATTATAAGAGATCGTTCCGGCCTGTCCTTTGCAACAAAAGGATTGGGCTACCTTGTTGCACCTTAGTTACTATTGCTACTTGTCACTTGTTACAAATTATCTTGCTATCAAACTACTCATTGCCGATAATTTCAGTGCTTGCAGAAAATACCTTGCTGAAAACCGCTTGTCATTTCCTTCTGCTCCTCGTTGGGTTCGACACTCTTACTTATCGAAAGGACTATGAGTGATCCCCTATACTTGTGGGTCATCAAGGCTCTTTTCTGGCGCCGTTGCCGGGGAGTGAAGCGCCTTTGATGAGTGGAATTTGGTAAGGAAACATTTATATTACGTGCTGAAATTTACTGTTACTTGTCACTATGAAAAGTAATCCTTTGAGGGGTTTGTTCAGGGTATCTTCACCTCGACCGGAAACACAAATAGTTGCTCTTCAACCTACTGCACCTACTGAAAATATTTCATATGAAATTCCTCCGGGTATGATAGAGAAACTGCTAGCTAATCCTTATGCAGGAGACGGAACGACACATCCTGATATGCACTTGATCTATGTGGATGAAATTTGTGGATTGTTTAAGCTTGCAGGTTTATCTGGAGATGGAGTTATGAAGAAAGTATTCCCTTTATCTTTGGAGGGAAAGGCATTGACATGGTATAGGCTATGTGATGATACTAATACATGGGACTAGAACCGATTGAAACTGGAATTCCATCAGAAATTTTATCCTATGCATTTGGTTCATCGTGATCGGAATTATATATATAATTTTTGGCCTTGTGAAGTAGAAATCATCGCTCAAGCTTGGGGGAGGCTTAAGTACATGATGTACACATGCCCCAATCATGAGCACCCAAAAAAAATTATCTTACAGAATTTTTATGCTCAGCTTTCTCATGATAATCAAACCATACTCGATTCTTCTTTGACTGACTCCTTTATGAAGAAAACTATTGAATTCAGATGGGATCTTCTGGAAAGAATTAAATGCAACTCTGAAGATTGGGAAATCGACAAAGGTAATGAGTCAGGTATAATACTTGAGTTCGATTGTGTTAAATCTTTTATGGCCACCGATGCTTTTCATAAGTTTAGCACTAAATATGAACTTGACTCTGAGATAGTAGCTTCCTTTTGTGAATCATTTGCTACTCATGTTGATCTCCCTAAGGAGAAGTGGTTTAAATATCATCCCCCTGTTAAAGAAAAGATTGAGGAACCCGTTAGTGTTAAAGAAGAAACAATTATTTACCATGTTGATCCAGTTGTGCCTACTGCTTATATTGAGAAACCACCTTTTCCTGTTAGGATTAAGGAACATGCTAAAGTTTCAACTGTGGTTAACAAAAGTAATAATAGAGCACCTAGACCCTTTGAACAAATTAAAGTTGAACCTAATGTTGCTATGGTTAAAAATCTCTTGGTCGATAATATAGAAGGGCATGTTATTTACTTCTGTAATGAAGCAGCTAGAATTGCTAAACCAGATCCTAAAGATAAAAACAGACCCGTAGTAGGCATGCCTGTTGTCTCTGTTAAAATAGGAGATCATTGTTATCATGGCTTATGTGAATTGGGTGCTAGTGTTAGTGCTATTCCGTTTACCTTATATCAAGAAATTATGAATGATATTGCACCTGTTGAAATAGAGGACATTGATGTTACTATTAAGCTTGCAAACAGAGATACCATTACACCACTTCGGATCATTAGAGATGTTGAAGTCTTGTGTGGAAAAATAAAATATCCTACTGATTTTCTAGTCCTAGGTTCTCCACAAGATGACTTTTGTCCCATTATATTTGGTAGACCTTTCTTGAACACTGTTAATGCTAAGATTGATTGCGCTAAAGAAACTGTCAGTGTTGATTTCGGTGGTACATCTCATGAGTTTAATTTCTTCAAGTTTCATAGACAACCTCATGATAAAGAATTGCCTAGTAAAGATGAAATTATTGGTCTTGCTTCTATTGCCGTACCTCCTACTGATCCGTTAGAACAATATTTTCTAGACCATGAAAACGATATGCATATGAATGAAAGAAATGAAATAGATAAGATGTTCTTTGATCAACCACCGATCCTTAAACATAATTTGCCTGTTGAAACTCTTGGAGGCCCTCCTCCACCTATGGGTGATCCTGTATTTGAATTGAAGCAATTACCTGATACATTGAAATATGCTTATCTTGATGAAAAGAAGATATATCTTGTTATTATTAGTGCTAACCTTTCAGCGCATGAAGAAAAGAGATTACTAAAAACTCTGAGGAAGCACCATGCTGCTATTGGATATACTCTGGATGATCTTAAGGGCATTAGTCCCACTCTATGTTAGCACAAAATTAATATGGACCCTGATGCCAAACCGGTTGTCGACCACAAACGACGATTAAATCCTAAGATGAAAGAGGTGGTAAGAACTGAAATATTAAAGCTTCTGGAAGCAGGTATAATCTATCCCATAGCTCATAGTAGATGGGTAAGTCCCGTTCATTGTGTCCCTAAGAAAGGAGGTATCACCGTTGTTCCTAATGATAAAAATGAACTCATTCCACAAAGAATTGTAACTAGTTATAGGATGGTAATTGATTTTAGAAAACTAAACAAAGCTACTAGAAAAGATCATTACCCCTTACCTTTTATTGATCAAATGTTAGAAAGACTGTCTAAGCATACATACTTTTGCTTCCTAGATGGTTATTCTGGTTTTTCTCAAATACCTGTATCACAACCCGATCAAGAGAAGACCACCTTTACTTGTCCGTTTGGAACTTATGCTTATAGACGTATGCCTTTTGGTTTATGCAATGCACCCGCTACATTTCAAGATGTATGACTGCTATATTCTCTGACTTTTGTGAAAAGATTGTTGAGGTTTTCATGGATGATTTCTCCATTTACGGAACTTCTTTTGATGATTTCTTAAGCAACCTTGATCGAGTTTTGCAGAGATGTGAAGAAACTAATCTTGTCTTGAATTGGGAGAAGTGCCACTTTACGGTGAATGAAGGTATTGTCTTGGGGCATAAAATTTCTGAAAGAGGTATTGAAGTTGATAAAGCTAAGGTTGATGCTATTGAGAAAATGACATGTCCTAAAGATATTAAAGGTATAAGAAGTTTCCTAGGTCATGCTAGTTTCTATAGGAGATTTATTAAAGACTTCTCTAAAATTTCTAGGCCTCTTACCAATCTTTTGCAAAAAGTTGTTTCATTTGTTTTTGATGATGATTGTGTAGAAGCCTTTGAAACACTTAAGAAAGCCTTAACCACTGCACCTATTGTTCAACCACCTGATTGGAACTTGCCTTTTGAAATTATGTGTGATGCTAGTGATTATGTTGTTGGTGCTGTTCTAGGACAGAGAGTTGATAAAAAAATTAAATGTTATCCATTATGCTAGTAAAACTCTAGACAGTGCCCAAAGAAATTATGCTACTACTGAGAAAGAATCTCTAGCAGGTGTGTTTGCATGTGACAAATTCAGATCTTACATAGTTGATTCTAAAGTAACTGGTCACACTGATCATGCTGCTATTAAATATCTTATGGAAAAGAAAGATGCTAAACCTAGACTCATTAGGTGGGTTCTATTGCTACAAGAATTTGACTTGCATATTATTGATAGAAAGGGAGGTGAGAATCATATAGAAGATAATTTGTCTAGAATGGAAAATGTTCTTGATGGCCCACTACCTATTAATGATGATTTTCCTGATGAACAATTAGCTGTCATAAATGCTTCTCGTAATACTCCTTGGTATGCAGACTATGCTAATTACATTGTTGCTAAATACATACCACCTAGTTTCACATACCAACAAAAGAAAAAGTTCTTCTATGATTTAAGACATTACTTTTGGGATGACCCACATCTATATAAAGAAGGAGTAGATGGTATTATTAGACATTGTATACCTGAGCATGAACAGGAACAAATTCTACGGAAGTGTCATTCTGAGGCTTACGGAGGACACCATGCGGGAGACAGAACTGCACATAAGGTATTACAATCTGGTTTCTATTGGCCTACTCTTTTCAAGGATGCTCGTAAGTTTGTCTTATCTTGTGATGAATGTCAAAGAATTGGTAATGTTGGTAGACGTCAGGAAATGCCTATGAATTATTCACTTGCTATTGAACCATTTGATGTTTGGGGATTTGATTATATGGGACCTTTCCCTAAATACAATGGGTACACTCATATTTTAGTTGCTGTTGATTACGTTACTAAGTGGGTAGAAGCTATTCCAACTAGTAGTGCTGATCATAACACTTCTATTAAAATGCTTAAAGAAGTTATTTTCCTGAGGTCCGGAGTCCCTAGATATTTAATGACTGATGGTGGTTCACATTTTATTCATGGTGCATTCCGTAAATTGCTTGCTAAATATGATGTTAACCATAGAATTGCATCTCCCTATCACCCTCAATCTAGTGGCCAAGTAGAATTAAGCAACAGAGAAATAAAATTAATTTTGCAAAAATCCATCAATAGATCTAGAAAGAATTGGTCTAAGAAACTTGACGATGCATTGTGGGCTTATAGAACTGCTTATAAAAATCCTATGGGTATGTCTCCTTATAAAATGGTTTATGGAAAAGCATGTCATTTGCCTCTTGAGTTAGAACATAAAGCATATTGGGAAATTAAAGAACTCAATTATGATTTTAAACTTGCTGGGGAGAAGAGGTTATTTGATATTAGCTCACTAGATGAATGGAGAACCCAAGCTTATGAAAATGCCAAATTGTTTAATGAAAAAGTTAAAAGATGGCATGATAAAAGAATTCAAAAAGGGGAATTCAAAGTGGGTGAACAAGTTCTATTGTACAATTATCGTTTGAGATTCTTTGCAGGAAAACTTCTTTCTAAATGGGAAGGACCATATATTATCGAAGAAGTTTATCGCTCCGGAGCCATCAAAATAAACAACTCCGAAGGCACTAATCCGAGAGTGGTGAATGGGCAAAGAATTAAGCACTATATTTCAGGTACCCCCATTAATGTTGAAACTAATATTATTGAAATAATTACACCAGAGGAATACATAAGAGAGACCTTCCGGAACGCTCCAGAACCCTGAAAAGGAAGAGGTACGTGATACGGTAAGTAAACTGACTCCAAAAATTCCATAAAAATATTTTCTGTCAGTTTTGTAATATTAGAAAAAAATTACAAAAATAAGAAACAGCCGAGGGGACCCACCTGGCGCCCACGAGGCACCTGGGCGCGCCACCCCCCCCCCCCAGGCGTGCCCTGGTGGCTCGTGGGCCCCTCATGAGCCTTCCCGACTCTATTTTCTTCTGGATTACTTGTTTTGCAAGATAAAAATTCTTTATATATACTTCCAAACGTTTTAACCACCGTATCGCAGAAATCTCCTCTGTTCTTGTTTCGTACTATTTCTCTGACAGATCCGAAAGTATGTCGTCTCAAGACTCAGATGGAGAGAGCTTTGTATTGCACTATGTTGCAAATCCAAGGATCTATGGGGATATAGATCCCTATGGATGGTCCGCGGAGGAGGAGCGAGATGCTAACATGAAGGGAACGGAAGACGCGAGCTCGGATGAAGAAGATGTCCCTCTACCTTAACCGGGAGATATGCATGTGGAGTTCAAGAAGTCGAGTCTCCCAAACATAGTAAACAAATCTAAGATCCAATTTATCCCTTTCCGTCTTCTACAGGAAAACAAGAATGCATTGTGTGAGAAGATAGTGGAGCTTGAGCAAGAAATTAGCAGATTGAAGGAAGAAAACTATGTTCTGAAGCAGAAACTGAAGGACAAGCCTACCACTTCATCACCAGCACCATCACCGAAGAAGGATACTTGAGTACATGGGTATGGGCACTCCCCTTGGCTTGTGCCAAGCTTGGGGGAGGCGCCCCGGTATCGTATCACCATCACTTTTATCATCTTTACCTATTTTTAGTTCGATCCTTAGTCATTTCGTGATTTAGTTGAATAAAAGTTTAGTATGATCTATTTTCGAGTGCTAGTTTCTTGATCTATCTATCTATGTAATCGAGTTGAGAGTTATATAATAAAGAGTAGTTTGAGTTTTTGCTTCTTTACTTTGATGTTTCAATCCTAGCAATGAAAATCATGAAAAAGATCATATGCTAATCTTATGGAAAGTAATGACATTACATAAAGTAAAGTATAAGTAGTAAAATTTATTGAAGGTTAACAAACATAGAATTGGTCAATGATGCAATTCATGAAAAAATTAATAGGGAAGAGAAGATTCACATGCAAATACACTATCTTGGACATCTTTTATGATTGCGAGCCCCCATTAAGTATTTTATGCCAAATTGTTGACGTTGGACAAGGAAGACAACGTAATGAGTTATGTTTGCTTATATTCACATAGAAGTTATATTGTTATAGATCCTCCAACATGTGGTGCTTGCCCAATATCTTTGCTAGCCAAAAATCCGCACCAAGTAGAGATACTACTTGTGCATCCAAAACCCTTAAACCCAAATTCATGTCATGAGAGTCCACTATATCTACCTATGGATTGAATAAGATCCTTCAAGTAAGTTGTCATCGGTGCAAAAAGCAATAAAAATTGCCTCTAAATATGTCTGAACTTTTATTGTAAGGGAAAATAAGCTTTGTACGAACTTGTGATGGTAAAGAAATAAAAGCGACAGACTGCATAATAAAGGTTGATATCACAAGGGGAAATATAAAGTGACGTTCCTTTGCATTAAGAGCTTGTGCATCCAACAACAAAAAGCGCATGACAACCTCTGCTTCCCTCTGTGAAGGGCCTATCTTTTACTTTTATGTATTTACTTTTTATGCAAGACTCAATAGGGTTCTCCTCTATTCCTTTTTATTTTTCTCTTTTGCAAGCATCATGTGGTGGAGAAAGATCTAGGCATATATATCCAGTTGGATATGAGTGATCATGAGTTATTATTGTTGACATCACCCTCGAGGTGAATAAGTTGGGAGGCGAAATTATAAGCCCATGTCTTTCTATGTGTCTGGCTGAAACTTTTTGCTCCATATATATGTTGTGAGTGTTAGCAATCATAGAAGACTATATGATGGTTGAGTATGTGGACTTGCTAAAAAGCTCCTACATGAGACCTTTCCTGAAAATATGATGAATTGCAATTGCATTGTTGACTGAGAACATAGTTTGTTAGTTTTCAAGAAAGTTTATGCCTTATACTTCATTGTTGTGATGAATTGTTACTTGCTCATGAGAAGTTTTATGATAATAAATATTGCTATTATAATAATGATCATGATGCTACTAGGTCCGTATTTTGTTTTTATCGACACCTCTCTCTCTAAACATGTGGACATGATTATCGATATCGGCTTTCGCTTGAGGACAAGCGAGGTCTAAGCTTGGGGGAGTTGATACGTCCATTTTGCATCATGTTTTCCTACTGTTATTTATAGTGTTTTCTATCAATATAACACTTTGTGGAGCAATTCTAATGCCTTTTCTCTATTAATATGCAAGATTTACACAAGGAGGGAGATTGCCGGCAGCTGGAATTCTGGACCTGAAAAAGCTATGTCAGAGATACCTATTCTGCATATCTCCAAATGAGCTGAAATTTTACGGAGATTTATTTTGGAATAAATAAAAAATACTGGAGCCAAGAAGTACCAGGGCGCACCGAGGGGGCCACCCAGGTGCCCACGAGGCACCAGGGCGCGCCACCCTCCCCCCCCCACAGGCGCGCCCTGGTGGCTCGTGGGGCCCTTGGCCAGTCTCTGGCCCCCATTTTCTGGTATATAAGTCCATTTGGCCTAGAAAAAATATAGAGAAGACTTTCGGGACGGTGCGCCGCCATCTCGAGGCAGAACTTGGGCAGGAGCACTTTTGCTCTCTGGCGAAGAGATTCTGTCGGGGATACTTCCCTCCGGGAGGGGGAAATCGTCGCCATCGACATCAACCACGATCCTCTCATCGTGGGAGGAGCAATCTTCATCAACATCTTCACCAGCACCATCTCATCCCAAACCCTAGTTCATCTCTTGTATTCAATCTTTGTCTCAAAACCTCAGATTGGTACCTGTGGGTTGATAGTAGTGTTCATTACATCTTGTAGTTGATGCTAGTTGGTTTATTTGGTGGAAGATTATATGTTCAGATCCATTATGCTATTCAATACCCCTCTGATCTTGGACATGAATATGGTTTGTGAGTAGTTACTTTTGTTCTTGAGGACATGGGAGAAGTCTTGTCATAAGTAATCATGTGAATTTGGTATTCGTTCGATATTTTGATGATATGTATGTTGTTGATTCTCTTAGTGGTGTCATGTGAACGTCGACTACATGACACTTCACCATCTTTGGGCCTAAGGGAATGCATTGTGGAGTAGTAATTAGATGATGGGTTGCTAGAGTGACAGAAGCTTAAACCCTAGTTTATGCGCTATTCCGGGGCTGATTTGGATCCATATGTTTAATGCTATGGTTAGAGTTATCTTAATTATTCTTTCGTAGTTGCGGATGCTTGCGAGCGGGGGTAATCATAAGTGGGAGGCTTATTCAAGTAAGAACAGCACCCAAGCACCGGTCCACCCACATATCAAATTATCAAAGTAGCGAACGCGAATCAAACCAACATGATGAAAGTGACTAGATGAAATTCCCATGTGTCCTCGAGAATGCTTTGCTTACTATAAGAAATCGTTCTGGCTTGTCCTTTGCTATAAAAAGGATTGGGCCACCTTGCTGCACGCTTTGTTACTATTGCTACTTGTCACTTGTTACAAATTATCTTGCTATCAAACTACTCGTTATCGATAATTTCAGTGCTTGCAGAAAATACCTTGCTAAAAACCGCTTGTCATTTCCTTCTGCTCCTCGTTGGGTTCGACACTCTTACTTATCGAAAGAACTATGATTGATCCCCTATACTTGTGGGTCATCAATAATATAATAGCATTAAACAATCAAAAATTATAGATACCTTGGAGATGTATCAATGATCACAGAGAGATTGACGACGTTTCATGTGAGCGCCTGCGGTCGGATGCGTAGTCGCATGGCCCCTCTTCGACGAAGGGTTTGGCGATAGAGTGAACGACGGTGTATCATGCAATTGGTGGAGTTCGTATGAGCGCTCACATGGACACATCGTAGTAACAGGTTAAAAGAGATAGAGAGAGGGAGAGAGAGAGGGGGGGAGAGAGAGAGAGAGAAAAGAGAGAGGGAAAGGGTGATAACCCACAAGTATAGGGGATCGTTTGTAGCCTTTTTTGACAAGTAACAGTGTCGAACCCAACGAGGAGCTAAAGGTAGAATTAATATTCTCTCAAGTTCTATCGACCACCGATACAACTATACGCACACCAACGTTTGCTTTACCTAGAAACAAGTAACAAAACTAGAAGTACTTTGTAGGTTGATACGTGTCCAATGTATCTATAATTTTTTATTGCTCCATGCTATTATAGTATCAATCTTGGATGTTTTATATGCAATTATATATCATTTTTTGGGACTAACCTATTAACCCAGTGCCCAGTGCCAATTGCTGTTTTTTGCTTGTTTTTGCCTTTTCAGAAAATCATTATCAAAAAGAGTCCAAATGAGAAAAAAACTTTGGATTAATTTTTTCTGGACCATAAGAGACCCACGAAGCTTCAGGAGAAGACCAGAAGAGCCACGAGGAGGCGACAAGCCTGGAGGGTGTGCCCAGGGGGTAGGCGCGCCCCCCGGGCTTGTGGGCCCCTCGTAGCCCCTCCCGACCTAATTCCAGCGCTATAAATTCCCAAATATTCCCAATATACCAGAGAGATAGAAGAGAAAACCTTTCCACCACCGCAAGCCTCTGTTCTTCCGTGATCCCATCTAGAGGCCTTTTCCGGTACTCTGCCGGAGGGGGAATCGATCACGGAGGGCTTCTTCATCAACCTTGCTGCCCTTCCGATGATGTGTGAGTAGTTTACCACAGACCTACGGGTCCATAGCTAGTAGCTAGATGGCTTCTTCTCTCCCTCTTTGATCTTCAATACCATGTTCTCCTCGATGTTCTTGGAGTTCTATCCGATGTAATCTTCTTTTGCGGTTTGTTTGTTGGGATCCGATGAATTGCGAGTTTATGATCAGATTATTCATAAGAAATATTTGAGTCTTCTCTGAACTCTTTTATGCATGATTATTATAGCTTTGTATTTCTCTCCGATCTATCGATTTGGTTTGGCCTACTAGATTGATTTATCTTGCAATGGGAGAGGTGCTTTGTGATGGGTTCAATCTTGCGGTGCTCAATCCCAGTGACAGAAGGGACATGACACATATTTGTATTGCTGCCATTAAGGATAAAAAGATGGGGTTTAATCATATTGCTTGAGTTTACTTTGTCTACATCATGTCATCTTGCTTAAGGTGTTACTCTGTTTCATACTTAATACCCTAGATGCATGCTGGATAGCGGTCGATGGGTGGAGTAATAGTAGTAGATGCAAGCAGGAGTCGGTCTACTTGTCTCGGACATGATGCCTATATACATGATCATTGCCATGAATCCGTCATAATTATTTGCTTTTCTATCAATTGCCCAACAGTAATTTGTTTACCCACTGTATCCTATGTGTTCGAGAGAGAAGCCTCTAGTGAAAACTATGGCCCCCGGGTCTACTTTTATCATATATTAAAATCAAAAATACCTTGCTGCAATTTATTTACTTTTATTTTATTTAGTATTTTAGTTTATCTATCTATCACTATCAGAATTAATCCTTGCAAATAACCACTAAGAGGATTGACAACCCTCTTATTTGCGTTGGGTGCAAGTGTTTGTTTTTGTGTGTGCAGGTGCGCTTAACGGGATTTTGCTTGGTTCTCCTACTGGATTGATAACCTTGGTTCTTAACTGAGGGAAATACTTATCTCTACTATACTGCATCATCCTCTTCTCTTCGGGGAAATACCAACGCAGTCTACAAGTAGCATAGGTGTAGTGGGATAAGTTTGCAAGATAATAAAGAACATGAAAATAAAAATCAGGTGGTATTTTAATAAAAGAACAATTAAGTTAGTATAGCGAGTGTGGAAACGTGGTGGTAGGATTTGTGGAATTGTCCCTAAGCAATTGGCTAAGTTACTAGACCGATAGCAAGTTTTTATGTGGGAGAGGCCACTGCTAGCATGCCATCCCTTACTTGGAATTCTATGCATTTATGACTGGAACTACTAGCAAGCATCCGCAACTACTAAAGTTCATCAAGGTAAAACCCAACCATAGCATTAAGATATATTGGTCCCCCTTCAATCCCGTATGAATCAATTTCAATGGTAGGAAGAAGCTTCTGTCACTCTTGCCCTCCAATGCATAGCCCTATCAACATACAACTAACCCTATGGTGTGATCCACGCAAGCGCTCATATGATGGGCACCAAGGACAGCAACATAACCACAAGCAATTTAAACCAATCATAGCAATTCACCAATTACCCATAGCACAAAAAGAATCTACTCAAACATCATAGGATGGAAACACATCATTGGATAATAATATGAAGCATAAAGCACCATGTTCAAGTAGGGGGTACAGTGGGTTGGGGGAGAGTGGACCGCTGAAAATAAATGAGGGAAGGTGATGGAGGTGTTGAGGAAGACGGCAGAGTTGTTGGAGTAGATCGCCGCCGCGATGTATCCCCTGGCGTTCTGGCGCCGCCGGGAGAGAGGGGGGGAGAGCCCCCCTCCTCCTTCTTCTTCCTTGGCCTCCACCCTAGATGGGAGCAGGGTTTCCCCTCTGGTCCATGGCCACCATGGCTCCCGGAGGGCAGGAGCCCCTCCGATATTGGATCTCTCACTCTCTCTGTTTCTCTTCTATTTCGCGTTCCGTTTTCCGGCCCTTCACCATTTCTTATATTCCCGGAGATCCGTAACTCCGATTGGGCTGAAATTTTAACACAATTTTTATCCGGATATTAGCTTCCTTGCAGCTAAAGGACACCTCCAACCAACCTCCGAGGAGGCCACAAGCCTACCTGGTGCACCCCAGGGTAGGGGGCGCACCGTGTGAGCTTGTGGGGCCTGTGGGACACCCCTTGAGTTGATTCTTGAGCCAAAAATTCACATATATTCCAAAAAAATCTCCGTAAAATTTTATCGCGTTTGGACTTTGTTTGATATGGATTTTCTGTGAAACAAAAAACATGCAAAAAACAGAAACTGGCACTGGGCACTGGATCAATATGTTAGTCCAAGAAAATCATATAAATTGTTGCCAAAAGTATGTGAAAGTTGTAAATATTGGCATGAAACAATCAAAAATTATAGATACGATGGAGACGTATCAACATCCCAAGCTTAACTCCTGCTCGTCCTCGAGTAGGTAAATGATAAACAAAGATAATTTTTGATGTGGAATGCTACCTAACACGTTTCATCATGTAATCTTTCTCTTACGGTATGAATAATAAGATCCGAATGATTCAAAGCAATAGTCTATATTTTGACATAAAGACATCAATACTCAGGCATACTAATAAACAATCATGTCTTTCAAAATAAAAATGCTAAAGAAAGTTATCCCTACAAAATCATATAATCCTGTCATGCTCCATCTTCTTAACACAAGATATTTATCATGAACAACCCCGGTTTTAGCCAAGCAATTGGTTCATACTTTGTAACGCGCTTCAGCTTTTTCAACCCCCACGCAATACATGAGCACAAGCCATGGATATAGCACTATGGGTGGAATAGAGTGTGGTGGTAGAGATCAATAAGGGGAATTCAAAAATAAGAAGATAGTCTCACATCAACGAGGCTAATCAACGGGCTATGGAGATGCCCATCAATTGATGTCAATGCGAGGAGTAGGGATTGCCATGCAACGGATGCACTAAGAGCTATAAGTGTATGAAAGCTCAACATGAACACTAAGTGCGTGTGCATCCAACTTGCTTGCTCATGAAGACCTCGGGCATTTGAGGAGGCCCGTCATCGGAATATACAAGCCAAGTTCTATAATGAAAAATTCCCACTAGTATATGAAAGTGACTAAACAGGAGACTCTCTATAGGAAAAACATGGTGCTACTTTGAAGCACAAGTATGGAAAAGGATAGTAACATTGCCCCTTCTCTCTTTTTCTCTCATTTTTTTTGGTGGGCTCTTTTTGGCCTCTTTTTTAGGGCTCTTTTTGGCCTCCTTTTTTTTCCTCACTGGGACAATGCTCTAATAATGATGATCATCATACTTCTATTTACTTACAAGTCAAAATAAAATTACAACTCGAATCTAGAACAAAAAAATATGACTCTATATGAATGCCTCTGGCAGTGTACCAGGATGTGCAATGATACTAGCGTAACATGTATAAAAACGATGAACGATAGCTGAGTCACAAATACTATGTCAGCTATATGATCATGCAAAACAATATGACAATGATGATGTGTGTCATAAAAACAAAATGGTGGAAGTTGCATGGCAATATATCTCGGAATGGCTATGGAAATGCCATGATAGGTAGGTATGGTGGCTGTTTTGAGGAAGATATAAGGAGGCTTATGTGTGATAGAGCATATCATATCACGGGGTTTGGATGCACCGGCAAAGTTTGCACCAACTCTTGATGTGAGAAAGGGCAATGCACGGTACCGAAGAGGCTAGCAAATTGCGAAAGGGTGAGAGTGCGTATAATCCATGGACTCACATTAGTCATAAAGAACTCATATACTTATTGCGAAAGTTTATTAGCCCTCGAAGCAAAGTACTACTACGCATGCCCCTAGGGGGGAGGTTGGTAGGAGTTAACCATCGCGCGCCCCCGACCGCCACAGAAAGGAAGACAATCAAGAATAAATCATGCTCCAACTTCTTAGCATAATGACAGACCATACGTGCATGCTTCGGGAATCACAAACCTTAACACCAATATTCTTACTATACCACAATTATCTACTAGCACCTCCCACATATTACCATCTTAATATCGCAAAACTATTGCAAGGAATCAAACTTATCATATTCAGTGATCTACATGAAAGTTTTTATTATATCCCTCTTGAATACCTATCATATTAGGACCAAATTCATAACCCGTGCATATTACCATTGCTATTCATTAGACTCTCAAAAAGATATAAGTGAAGCATGAGAGTGCAACTATTTCTTTAAAATATAACCACCTCCGTGCTCTAAAAGATATAAGTGAAGCACTAGAGCAACTGCCTAGCTCAAAATATATAAGTGAAGCACATAGAGTATTCTAACAAATCACGAATAATGTGTGTCCCTCAAAAAAAGGTGTGTTCAGCAAAGATGATTGTGACAAACTAAAAAGCAAACAAAAGCAAACAAACTATATCAAAAGACACTCCAAGTAAAACACATATCATGTGATGAATAAAAAAATAGCTCCAAGTGAGTTACCGATAGATTGTAGACGAAAGAGGGGATGCCTTCCGGGGCATCCCCATGCTTAGACGCTTGAGTCTTCCTTGAATATTACCTTGGGGTGCCTTGGGCATCCCCAAGCTTAGGCTCTTGCCGCTCCTTATTCCTTTATCCATCGTAGTCTCACCCAAAACTTGAAAACTTCAGCACACAAAACTCAACAGAAACCTCGTGAGATCCGTTAGTATAACAAACAAACCTTAAACTTTAGGTACTGTTGTAAATTGATTTATATTTAATATTGGCATAATGCTACTGTACTCCAACTTCTCCATGACTCATACCCCCCGATACGATCCATAGATTCATCAACATAAGCAAACTCTGCAACAAAAACAGAATCTGTCTAAAACAGAACAGTCTGTAAAGACCTGAATTAACGTCATACTTCTATAACTCCAAAAATTCTGAAAAAATAGGACAACGTAGGCAATTCATATATCAATATTTTGTAAACAATACAGAAGGTTCTGACGTTCCAGCGAAAAATCAAAATTCCAGCACTGGACACAAAAGTTTCTGTTTTCAAACAGCATCAATCATAATATCATCCAAATCATCCCAAAGGCATTACTTGGCACAAACACTAATTAAAAGATAAAAACACAATCATAACAGAGGCTATAATTGTGTAAACACACAAAAAGAAGATATTGGGTTGTCTCGCAACAAGCTGTTTCTTTATAGCCATAAAGATAGGCTTCGAGATTTTAATGATGCTCACAAAAAAGATAAGAATTGAAGCACAGAGAGAGCATCATATAGCATGTAAGAAACATATTTAAGTCTAACATACTTCCTATGCATAGGCATTTTATAAGCAAACAAATTATCAAGACAAGAAGTATCTAGCATATGCAAGGAAGAAGAATGAGGCATTAACAATTTGAACTTCAAGAGAGGTAATTGAGTAACATGAAAATTTCTACAACCATATTTTCCTCTCTCAAAATAATTACATGTAGGATCATAGTCAGATTCAATAATATAGCTATCATATAAAATATTCTCTTCATGATCCGCATGCATAAAAGTTTTATAATCTTCCAAGATAGTGGGATTAACATCAACTAAAGTCATGACCTCTCCAAACCCACTCTTGTCCAAAAACTCATAAGATTGATAATTCTCCAAAGTAGTGGGATCATTATTACCTAAAGTTGATGCTCTTCCAAACCCACTTTTAATAGTATTGCAAACATTATTATCAATAACATATTCATCATGAGGCTTAAATAAATTTTCAAGATCATAAAAAGCATTATCACCCCAATCGTGATCATTGCAATAAGTAGTAGACATAACAAAATTATCATCCCCAAGCTTGTAGCTTGGCATATAATTAGCACAATTGACATTAATATAATTTATAGTAACATCATTGCAATCATGCTTTTCATTCAAGGAGCTATCAAGTATGGGTGCTATAGCAATAATTTCATTTTTTAACATAAGGAACTATAGCAAGTTCATCTCTATAAGCATCATTAATATTGGCATCATGGCCATAGCAAGCATCACATTCATCAAGAGGGGATATTTCAATCGAATCAACGGAATCATAATTATCTATAGATTCATTCATATCATTATTCTCTTCCAAAGCAGCTGACATTCTCCCAATGAATTCACTAACATAGGTATTGGAAACATAGTTTTCATCGCAATATTTAAGTATGGCAAAAATTTCAGATTTCTAGAGAGTAATATCATACTTTTCAATCAAAGAAGCAACTTCATGGGCACCCTTAAAAGCAATAAATTCTTCAATTTGTTCGATATCATAATAGCTATAAACACCCTTGGCATAAGAAGATAAGATTTCATTATCATTGAACTCACATAGGTAGGGAAGGTGTTTTTTAGGGTTCTCAGAGCAACAAGTAAAATCATGGATTTCACATAGATTCCAAGCATAGCATAGCAAACAATTTATTTGATTCCATAAGAGTCTCCCTTTTTTAGACAAACGGTGATGCACAAAATGAGCATGCCCATCTAATAATTTTCCCTCAACTAAACTAGTTGGGGTTTCCGCACGAACACAAATGGATCGAAGATGATCCAAGTAGAAAACTTTAAGGTGATCCATAGTGTGACGCCCCCGACTCAATCGTGCACTAATCATGCACGCAAATGCACACGATCAAGCCCAGGGACTCACGGGAAGATATCACAACACAACTCTAGACACAAAATAAAATAATACAAGCTTTATATTACAAGCCAGGGTCCTCGAGGGCTCTAATACATAAGCTCGAGTTACACCAGAGTCAGCGAAACCAACAATATCGGAGTACAGACATAACTAAACAAGTTTGCCTTAAGAAGGCTGAGCAAAACAACGACAACTAGATCGAAAAGGCGCAGGCCTCCTGCCTGGGAGCCTCTGAAACTATTCCTGGTCATCTATCTCCACATAGTAGTAGGCTCCGTCGAGGATCTCCAGCTCCTGGGCTCCGTCATCTGGTCGTAGCAACCGGGTAGGGGGAAAAGGGTAGCAAAGCAACCGTGAGTACTCATCCAAAGTACTCGCAATACTTACATCAGATCTATGCTAAGTATGCATCGGTATCAAAGGGAAGGGGTTGTATCTATGCACTATACTATAGAAATGCCAGAATAGAGGGGAAGGCCTAGCCTATTGAAGACTAACATCTTGCAGCGTTTTGCAGCAACAGAAGAGAGTAGAATAACATAACATGTAGTAACAAATATATATTAGTAACGCCCAGAGATCCTTCCTCGACTCCCTACGAGAAAGCGATCCCGGAGCCATCATATTAGTTTAGTATCACAAGTATCTAGTTCTAGTCATAGTAGATCAGGATACAACTCCGAGCGTCCTGTTACCGTGGACACGGCTATTCGAATAGATAACTTCCCTGCAGGGGTGCACCAACTTAACCAACATGCTCGATTAACTCTGGCCGAACACACTTTTCCTGGTCATGCCCGGCCTCGGCTGATCGACACACCATAGTCCTACCTAGGCTCCACAGAGAGGTCCCCGCCGGTCTACATCCTAAGTGCGAAGGGGTCATGGACGAATCGTCCTAAGCACTCTGGGTCGTTGCGCGCAGGGCAAACCCAGGCACCACCTCTGTCCTGGATGGCGCCGGCCCAGCCATGCCGCAATGCTGAACTGGACGTTTGATAGAACTTTCGGGAGAATCGTACGACGCCGAGTGCCCATAACTTATCCCGCGTGGTGGTTAGTGCGAAAAGGCCAAAGGCCTACTCAGATCATATATCCAAACCCATTAGTGTGTTGGGAGCTCGCGGTGACGATCAGTGATCCTGTCGCCCCATCTCGCGGACTTACGACAAGGGCTAGGCCCATCCCTCTCTAGGGCGGTCTCTGCCTGCCCGGCTGTGCCGCGTAATTATCTCGCGGGTACCCTCCTGGTCAACCCGACTTATCCAGAGACTGTCGGGAACTCAGGTCCACCTCTACCGGCGTGGTACCGCATGTCCCTTCAGTCCCACAGTAACAGTAAACGAGGAACAGCGTAAGGTAACAGTGTGTCCGTAACATCAAGGGGTAAATCCGATGAATCACCCTCGATGGATTCCCACTCGATGTAACCGTCAAGGTGAACTTGGAGGAATCACCCTTGATGGGTTCACACTTGAGGGGCAGCACGACAGAGGCATCATCGGAGGTGGTGAAAGAGGAATCACCCTCGGTAACCCACAACCGACTAGCTACGCTACAGAGATATCATCAGGAGTGAGGTAGGAGGTATCACCCTCGGCACTCGATAGTAGCTCTGCAGAGTCGTACAACTAAGGGGGTGTGCGGTGATGTGTCCGTCTCTGCACGTTGACCACACTGATTGAGCATCCGGAAGCAAAGCATGGTAACACGGACAAGGGTGCGGGGCCACTGATGGATCACTAACCAACCTATACTAAGCATATAGGACAACAGGTAAAGTATCAACAACAGGTTACAAAATCAGGCTATGCATCAGAATAGGAGCTATCGAATAACAGTAGCAAAATCTAATGCAAGCATGGGAGAGACAGAATGGGCGATATAGGAATGATCAAGGGGGTTTTACTTGCCTGGAAGCTCTGCTGAGAAGGACGGGTCGTCGACGATGTAGTCGTACTCGGGGTCAACAATAGTCTTGGGGTCTACCGGAGAGAAGAGGGGGAAGAAACAGTAAATATAAAGCAAACAAATGCATCACAAGGCATGACATGGCAACATGCTGTGCTGGGGGTGACCTAATGCGGTGCTAAGCGTTACAGACGGAGCGGGAAAATATCAGGGAATATTTTCCCGGCTTTAGGCAATTATCGGACAGACGATCCTGAGGGGAAGGTTCCATGTTTGCAGTGTTGGAGGCATGTGACAGGTATGTGGATGGCATATTCGGATTCATCTTATTTTTCTGATCATTTTTCATATATAAATTATTTTCATCTGACTTACAGTTTATTTTATATGTTTTTCTAAAGTTTAAATGATTTTCTGAAATTTCTGGAATTAATTTAATTCGAAAATATATTATTATAAAATGCAATGGGTACACAGAGAATGTACCCAGAGATGTGCATATGTGGCTGACAGTGGGGCCAGTGGGCTGAGTCAGTAGCCCAGTCAGCTGTTGACTAGGTCAATGTTGACTGGTCAACTGGCGGGTGGGGCCCATGTGTCAATGACTGAATGAATTTCCATAGTTTATTTAATTTAGTTAATTGCTACAACGGCTGGGCCCATGTGTCATAGAGTAACTAGGAGGGGGTTTAGCTAATAGGGGATTAGCCCCTAATTAACTGGGCCAGGCCCCACTGGACATAGGCACAACCGGCCTCCAGGTTGTGCCCGCCATGGCCACGCACAGGAGGTGCAGCGGCAGCAACAGCGGGCACCGATGACGGGCGCGAGTGCCAGTCGCAGGAGGCGCGCGGGCGGCAGCGGTAGCAGCGACAGGAGGCAGCGACGGCAGCAGCTTGCAGCGTGGCAGCAAGCAGCAGCAAAGCAGCGGGCATCAGCGCAAGAGCAGCAGCAGGGAGCAGCGCAGCAGCAAGCAGCGGGCGCGGGCAAGCGGGAGCGGCGGCGCGCTTGCGTCGCCAGGAGGGGCGCGGGGATGGGCAGGAGCGGGAACCGGCGCGTGCAGGAGCTCGGGGCGGCCACGGGCGGGCGCGGGTCTATGGCATGGAATCGAAGGGGGAAAACGGGGGATCAGGAGAGATGCTCACCGTGGAGCCGTAGGCATGCTCGGGGAAGGCCGGGGTGGACCGGAGAGGCGGTGGTGACGGAGAGACGGCGACGGCTGAACGAAGAAGATGAAGACGGCGTCGGCTCGAGAGCGTTCCGGCTTGATCTGGTCCTCGGGGCGGACGAAGTTGGCTGTGGCGGACCTCCTGGACATGCTCCCTTACGCCGGAGACGCCGGTGGCCGTGACAACGACGGTGAAGCAGCGGTCATCGCGAGATCCTCGAGCTCGAAATCGAGCCAGAGAAGCAGGGAGACGATAGGGATCGATGGGGCAATGGGAGAGATGGGGGTTAGGGTTTCGGTGGACGTAGATATAGGTCTAGGAGGCCGATGTGGAGGGCATCCACGGCCATGGCGCCCTGGATGTGCGCCACGCACCTCTCTGCCTCCTGTAGTGAGGTGGGAGGAGACCCAGGTTGGGCTGGGCTGCACTGTAGTTGCATAGGATCCAATAGCACAGTAGGATTTTGCCTTTTCTCTTTTCTATTTCTGGTTTAATTATTTCTTCTCTGTTCTGCAATTTCTATAAATAGTAAATGAATTTAGCTGGTCATGGATTTTGGCACATAAATACTACGCAATATTTGGCACTGCCACCAAAAGTTTGGGAGGCATATGAATTTGTTTGAATTTTGCATAAATGGAAAAGCATTTAAATATGCTGATTTGGCACTGTTTTAATTGCTAATGCCCAATTAAGCAAATAAGTGATGTTGTTTTCCTTAACATATAATTGTTATGGAATATTTGCTAAATGATGGACTATTTTGCAACCATGTTTGTGAAACTTCAAATTTCACTTACAATTTGAATTGATTTCAGTGGTGGAGTTTGAAATGAGATATGAATCCAATATGATCAAGCACTGCAAAGCAAAGTGACTTAGCATAATCATGAAGGATCACTGTAGCATAATACATGGGGGGGTGTTACAATTCTCCTCTAAAAGAAATTCTCGTCCCGAGAATTTAGGAGGTAGAAGGGAAAAGATCGGGGTATTCTTCACGAAGACGATCCTCGCGTTCCCAAGTGGCTTCATCTTCAGTATGATTCGACCACCGCACTTTAAGGAACCAGATTACCTTCTGGCGGGTTCAACGTTCAGCTTGATCAAGAATGCGGATCGGATGCTCTTTATAAGAGAGATCACGAAGGAGAAGCTTATGGCTCGTCCTTCCTCTTCATCAGGCTCTGCTTCTACTTCTGATGATGTCTAGCACTATGAGTTGCTTGGGTTTATGGTTAACCCCTGTTAAAACCATTTATCTTTGCTTTATGCTTAGGTTTCCTTGTCCGATCTTGATGAAACTTGTCGTTCATGTCTATCGCTATTGCCATTGTGTGGCTGGCTTTTGCTGCTATTTTATTTCAGTTTGTAATGAATCAGGCCTGCTTTAGAGATTGGAAGATATTGTGCTGGAATGTTCGTGGTCTTAATTCTGATGCACGCCAACGTTCAGTCCGTGAAAAAATTGATGAGAGTGGCTGCTCTGTCGTTTGTTTACAAGAAACTAAGTGCGATTATTTTGATCAGCGTTTAATCCGCAAGTTCTGTCCACGACGCTTTGATAACTTTGTTTATGTTCCCTCAGTTGGGGCATCTGGTGGGATGATTGTTGCTTGGAACTCTTCCTTTTTTTCTGGGAAACTAATCCAGTCAGAGAGTTATGGCATTATAGTTCAATTTAAATCAATGCATAATTCTGATTTCTGGAAACTTGTTACAGTCTATGGTCCCTGTCAAGGCACTGCCAGAGATGATTTTGTTAGATGGCTGTATGATTTATGTATACCTGTTGACACAAATTGGTTGCTTCTTGGGGATTTCAACTTCCTGAGATGTTTGGATAATAGGAACTTGCCAGGTGGTAATGTCAATAATATGTTTTTGTTCAATGAAGTTATTGGCCACCTTGGGCTTATTGAGTTGCCTATTAAGGGCAGGAGGTTCACATGGTCAAACATGCAATCTGTCCCTCTTTTAGAGCAAATCGATTGGTTCTTCACTACTCCAAATTGGACCTCATGCTATCCCAATACTATGGTTTTGCCACTGGCAAGGACAGCTTCTGACCATGTACCCTGTGTTGTAACAGTGGCAACTTCCATCCCAAAGGCAAGAATTTTTAGGTTTGAAAATTATTGGACTAATCTACCTGGTTTTCTGGATTGTGTGAAGGATTGCTGGAGCAAACCTGTCCATAGGAATTCATCTGCTACTGTCATCTCTGCTAAGTTTAAAGCACTCCGTTATGCCCTCAAATCCTGGCACACCAGTCTCTCCAAAATCAAAGCCCTAATCGCAGATTGTAATAAGGTTATTTTGTGCTTGGATTCTTTGGAGGAGCTGAGGCCACTCTCTACTCCTGAGTCTAACTTTAGAAGAATTGTCAAATTGCACTTGGAGGAAATCCTGAGAATGCAGTTTATTTACTGCAAGCAGAGGTGTACTATAAGAAGGATTCAAGTGGGGGAGGAAAATTCTAAGTTCTTCCATGCTATGGCCACTGAACGTTTCAGGAATAATACCATCTCCAGCATTACTTCTGAAAGTGGGGAGGTTATTACTGACCATGCTGCTATGGCAGGATTATTCTTGCAGGATTTTAAGCAGAGAATGGGAAGTTCAAATGGTATTCATATGGGCTTTGATCTCCATGCAATTATCAGAAAAGTGGATGGCCTTGAGGAGTTATCCAAACCGTTTACTGATGAGGAGATTGACCTGGTTATTAGGCACATGCCACCTGACAGAGCTCCAGGTCCTGATGGTTTTACTGGACACTTTCTCAAGAAATGCTGGTCTGTTTTAAAGGATGACTTTATGTGTTTGGTCAAAGAGTTCTATGATGGTAAGCTGAACCTGGAATGTATCAATACTTCGTTGATCACTCTCATACCCAAGAAGTTGAGCCCTGAAATGCTTAATGATTATAGGCCAATCTCCCTAACCAACTCTTGCTTAAAATTCCTCACAAAGTTATTGGCCAATAGGTTGCAGAAAGTTATTCTTCAATGTGTTCATCAAAATCAATATGGGTTTATAAAGTCCAGAACCATACAAGACTGTCTTGGATGGCGCTTTGAGTATATCTATCAATGTCAAGCTTCCAAGAACCCCATTGTGCTATTGAAGTTGGATTTCACTAAAGCATTTGACACCATTGAACATGCTGCCATCCTTCAGATTCTTAGGCATAAAGGATTTGATCAGAAATGGATTTCCTGGGTACAGAGCCTGCTTTCCTCTGGATCTTCTTCCATCCTATTAAATGGGGTTCCTGGTAGTCACTTCATGTGTAAGAAGGGGGTTAGGCAGGGAGATCCTCTATCACCCCTTCTATTTGTTCTGGCTGCTGATTTGCTACAGTCTGCAGTTAATGATTTGGCCAGCAAGGGAATTCTCACCCTGCCAATACCAACACAGTGTCAGGACTATCCCATAATTCAATATGCAGATGATACCTTAATTATATTACCTGCTATTGACCATCAACTGCTGGCTTTAAAAGATATGTTGGATACTTTTGCAAAATCTACTGGATTATCAGTTAATTTTGCTAAATCCTCTATGGTTCCCATGAACATTTCCACTGATGAAGCAAATAGATTGGCTAATGTCCTTGGTTGTAAGGTTGGTTCCATGCCTTTCACTTATCTAGGTCTGCCCATGGGAACCACAAGGCCCAGAATCATAGATCTTATGCCTCTGGTCCATAGGATTGAGAGAAGATTGTCTGCTTCCTCCTGTCTTCTGAACCAAGGGAGTAGGTTACAGCTGCTGCAATCTGTGCTTACATCAATGCCAATCTTTCACCTCTGTACTCTATCTATACCTCCTGGCATTTTGAAGCAAATTGAGAGAATTCAAAGACAGTGCTTATGGAGAGGAAACTCTGATACACCTAGACAGTCCCTGGCTGCATGGAACCTAGTCTATCTGCCTAAAAAGAAAGGTGTCCTTGGTGTTCTTAACCTCAGGGTTCAGAATGAGGCCTTGTTGCTTAAGTATTTGCATAAATTCTATAACCACCATGACATTCCTTGGGTAAAACTTATCTAGGATACATATTATCATGAGGTTGTTCCACATGCAACTGCTCTTTGTGGGTCTTTTTGCTGGAGGGATATATTTAAATTGGCTGAGAAGTACTGTTTGATTGCTAAACCCCAGATTTCAGATGGAAAATCTGTACTGTTCTAGAAGGACATTTGGGCTGTAGCATCTGGTAGCTTTTCACTTGCACCATGCTTTCCAAGATTATTCTCTTATGTGATTGACAGTCAGACATCTGTTGCTGATATACTATCCTCGGACTTGATCTCTGCATTTCACTTACCTTTATCTTCTGAGGCTTTTGCTGAGTTCAATGCTATGAGCCAGATGTTGCAGAACTGTCAGCTGGTTGAGGGCAACGATGCCTAGATTTGGCCTTTCAACAAGGGTAACTACAGACCAAAATCATTCTATATGCATGAGCATGCCAATATTGTGGCCGATCCCATCTTCCACTGGATATGGAAGTGTTCCTGTACTTTGAAACTAAAGATGTTTGGCTGGTTGTTGTTGATGGACAGATTGAATACTAGGGACATGTTACAGAGAAGACACTGGCATGTTGATGATGACACCTGTGTGCTTTGTCCCTCCAATATTCATGAGGATATTGTACATATTTTCTTCTCCTGCACATTTAGTCAGAGGGTATGGAATTACCTTCAGGTTGACTGGTCTCCCAATCAGAACATGACCACTTACCAAATGGCTATAGCTGCAAGGCAGGATTTTGGAAAACCTTTCTTCACTGAGTTGGTTTTTACTGCTGCATGGAACATCTGGATTCTGAGGAATGGCAAGGTTTTCAGGAATGAGCAGCCTTTATTCAAAACATGGAGGCATAACTTTATTCATGACATGACTTTGCTTGTTCATAGGATTAAGTGTAAATACAAGGATATGTACTTGGCCTGGTTATCTTCTCTGCCTTAACCTCTAGGTGGTTTGTTCTTAGTTTTACTAGTTTGTAGATAGTAGAGTTTTCTTTCTCTTTTTCTTGTTGTACAGTCTTTTTTTCTTGTTATTTTAATAAAGCTCACTGTGAGGCTTTTGCCTTGCAGTTCATAGTCAAAAAAAAAGAGAGATCATCTTGCAATTAGAGCATTTCATGATCCACTGCACGGTGTGGATCCTTGAAGCACAACGAAGTTGCGATACATGGAAGACATCATGGGTGTGAGAAAACTGCGGTGGCAATTCCAATTTATAAGCCACATATCCACGTCTGGCGAGAATGTGGAAGGGACCAATGTAGCGAGGAGCTAACTTTCCCTTGATCCCGAAACGATGAGTGCCCTTCATAGGAGTGACACGCAGATAAGCTTGTTCATCAGGTTGATAGATCGATCCCCAGTGTTTACGGTCATAGTTGCTCTTCTGACGGGACTAAGCCGCCTTGAGATTTTCCCGGACAATACGGACTTGCTCTTCAGCTTGTTGGATAATATCTGGACCGATGAGCGGCCGTTCCCCAGTTTCTGACCAATTCAGAGGGGTTCGGCACTTACGTCCATATAACACCTCGAAGGGTGCCATCTTCAAACTATCTTGATAGCTGTTGTTGTACGAGAATTCAGCATACGAGAGAGATTCTTCCCACTTCTTGCCAAATGAGATGACACAAGCACGTAGCATATCTTCAAGCACTTGGTTAACTCATTCAACGTGGCCTTGGGATTGGGGGTGATAAGCTTTGCTCCAGGTTATATGAGTTCCCATAGCTTCTTGAAAACTTTCCCAGAACTTTGAGGTGAAGAGGCTGCCACGGTCTGAACTGATCTCCTTCGGAATACCATGGAGTGTCACAATTCTAGAGATATACAAGTCTGCTAACTGACTAGCAGTGATCGTCTCCTTGACTGGCAAAAAGTGGGCAACTTTGGAGAATTGGTCCACGGCGACAAGAATATCATCGTGACCCTTTTGTGATTTGGGAAGGCCAGTAATGAGATCCATCTGAACCTTGTCCCATTTCCATTCAGGGATAGGGAGTGGTTGCAGAAGTCCAGCAGGTTTTTGATGTTCTGCCTTGACGCGACGGCAAACGTCACATTCAGCAGCATATCGAGCAATGTCTTGCTTCATGTTAGACCACTAGTACTTCTGACGAATGTCTTGGTACATCTTGGTACTACCCGGCTGTATAGACAGAGGAGTATCATGTGCTTCAGTCATAACCTTTATTGTCATATCGTCAGTGGGGTACCACAAGGCGATCGTTGAAGAATAAGGCTCCATCCTTATCGAATGAGAAATCTTTGGCTTTATCAGAGGCAAGATCACTCTTAATCTGATCAACTTCAGTGTCATTCTCTTGCGTAGTCTTGATAACTTTCTCGAGAGTTGGTTTCAAGACGAGGGTATTGAGAGAACCCTGTGGAACAATGTGAAGGTTCAACTTGCGAAGTTCTTCATGAAGAAGGGGTTGAGCTTGTTGAACCATGAGGTTGTTGCAATAAGACTTGCGACTCAAAGCATCGGCCATAACATTAGCCTTACCAGCGGTATATCTGTAATTGCCTCCATCCATCTTTGCTGACGAAGATTCAGATCTGGCTGAGTAAACAGATACTTCAGACTTGGTGATCCGTGTAGATCTCACATCGATTACCGAGAAGGTAATGTCGCCATAACTTCAGTGCATAAATAACTGCAGCAAGTTCGAGATCATGAACTGGGGTAGTTCTCTTCATGAGGACGCAACTGTCGAGAGCCATAAGCAATCACTTTGCGCTCTTGCATTAGGACACAGCCTAATCCTTGACAGGATGCGTCACAATAAATCATGAAGTCCTTGCGAGAATTTGGAGGAGCAAGCACTGGGGCAGATGTCAACTTGTCTTGAGTGTCTGGAAACTTTCCTGACATTTTTATGTCCACTCAAACTTAACGCCTTTGTGAAGCAGATTAGTCAGAGGCTTGGCAATCTTAGAGAAGTTCTCGACAAAACGGCGGCAATAGCTGGCGAGTCCGAGAAAACTTCTCACTTTCTTAACATTCTTCGGGGGAACCCAGTCAAGAATAGCCTAAACTTGTTCTGGGTTGACAGCAATACCATCTTTGGAAATCACATGACCAAGATAGGTCACTTCAGATAACCAGAATTCACACTTGGAATATTTGGCATATAGCTGATGTTCTCGAAGCTTTTCCAGAACAAGACGAAGATGTTCAGCATGTTCTTCTTTATTCTTGGAATACACAAGGATATCATCGAGATAAACCACGACAAACTTGTCGAGGTATTCCATGAAGATATAGTTCATCAATCGAGAGAACGTTGCTGGAGCATGGGTTAAGCCGAAAGACATGACGGTATACTCGTATGAGCCATATCGAGTAACAAAAGCTATCTTCGGAATATCCTCTTCACGAACTGGGATCTGGTGGTAACCCAACCTCAGATCGAGTTTAGAGAATACTAAGGAACCAGCAAGTTGATCATACAGATCATTGATCCGGGGAAGCGGGTACTTATTCTGTATGGTTGCCTGGTTGATAGGCCGGTAATCTTGGACCAACCGGTTCGTACCATCGTTCTTCTTGACAAAGAGAGAAGGTGCTCCCCAAGCAGAGGAATTTGGACGAATGAAACCTTGCGGAGTGCTTTATCAATTTCCTCCTTAAGCTCAAGGAGTTCAAAGATGTCAAAAGACAGTATGTGTATCATACATCATACATTCAAAGGAATAGTGGCAGATAATCCAGCTCTCCGGGTTGATGTGATCACGAGAACCTAATGTTAGAGTTAGTAAAATCTTTAACCCTAAAAGAAGAGAGATCAGAATCCCAGAGTAAAGGAGAGGAATAAAAGATCCTAATCCCAACCATTTGCGATGTGGGCCTGTAAGCCACACAACAAGGTTAGTAAAATAGTTTTTCAAAGACTAGACTCAACTTCGGCCAAGGAGTTGGAAAGGGGCTTCCTAAAGGCAGTCGGCTCTGATACCAACTTGTGACGCCCCCGACTCAATCATGCACGCAAATGCGCACGATCAAGCCCGGGGACTCACGGGAAGATATCACTGTTGGGGAACGTTGCATGGGAAACAAAAAATTTCCTACGCACACACAAGATCTATCCATGGTGATGAGCATCTACGAGAGGGAGAGTGAATCTACATACCCTTGTAGATCGCTAAGCGGAAGCGTTTAAGAAACGCGGTTGATGTAGTCGAACGTCTCCGCGATCCAAATCGCAAGTCGTCCCTCGATCCGATCACGAACTAGCGCCGAACGGACGGCACCTCCGCGTTCAACACACGTACGGCTTGATGACGCCTTCACCTCCTCGATCCAGCGAGCGATGATGAAGTAGTGATTGAGTTCCAGCAGCACGACGGCGTGGTGATGGTGGTGAAGAACAATCTCTGCAGGGCTTCGCCAAGCGCTATGGAGATTATGACGGAGGAACTAGAGGGTTAGGGTTGCCGCACACGGCTTGGGGAAATCTTGATCTGTCCCGTGTGCTAGCCCTGCCCCTCTATTTATATGTTGAGCCTTGGGGTCTAAACTTGGAGTAAAAGCCTCCTCCAGGTCGGTTTTGCCCGCACAAGGTCGGTTTGGCCCGCAGGGAAAGAGTCCAACTCGGATCCCTGCCGAACCGTGCACAGCCGCGCACAAGCGGTAGTACCGCTTACAAGCGGTAGTACCGCTTCACCAAGCGGTAGTACCGCTTGGGCGGTAGTACCGCTTCACAAAACGGTAGTACCGCTTACGCGGCAGCAAAACTACTTTTTGCACTTTCCAATACCTCGTGGGCTTTATCCCTTTGGCCCATATAAAGTGTTGCTGTACCCGAACACTTCGGTAAACATCCGGAACCCCTTCCGGTGAATTCCGGAACCCTTCCGGAGATCAAAACACTATTATCACATATATCAATCTTTACCTCCAGACTATTCCGGAGATCCTCGTCATGTCCGGGATCTTATCCGGGACTCCGAACAACCTTCGGTCACCAACATAACTCAACTATACTAATCGTCACCAAACGTTAAGTGTGTAGACCCTGCGGGTTCGAGAACTATGTAGACATGACCGAGACACCTCTACGGCCAATAACCAATAGCGGGACCTGGATGCCCATATAGGCTCCTACATATTCTACGAAGATCTTTTATCGGTCGAACCTCTATGTCAAGGATTCAGTTAATCCCGTATGCTGTTCCCTTTGTTCTTCGGTATGTTACTTGCCCGAGATTCGATCGTCGGTATCTCTATACCTAGTTCAATCTCGTTACCGGCAAGTCTCTTTACTCGTTCCGTAATACAAGATCTCGTGGCTAACACTTTAGTCACATTGCTTGCAAGGCTCATTGTGATGTTGTATTACCGAGTGGGCCCTGAGATACCTCTCCGTCATATGGAGTAACAAATCCCAGTCTTGATCCATGCCAACCCAACAGACACCCTCGGAGATACCTGTAGAGCACCTTTATAGTCACCCAGTTACGTTGCGACGTTTGATACACACAAGGTACTCCTCCGATGTCAGGGAGTTGCATGATCTCATGGTCATAGGAACAGATACTTGACATGCAGAAAACAATAGCAATAAACTGACACGATCAAATGCTACGTTCTTAGTTTGGGTCTTGTCCATCACATCATTCTCCTAATGATGTGATCCCGTTATCAAATGACATCTCATGTCAATGGCTAGGAAACCTTAACCATCTTTGATCAACGAGCTAGTCAACTAGAGGCTTACTAGGGACACAGTGTTGTCTATGTACCCACACATGTATTTGAGTTTCCAATCAATACAATTATAGCATGGATAATAAACGATTATCATGAACAAGGAAATATAATAATAACCAATTTATTATTGCCTCTAGGGCATATTTCCAACAATCACAACACAACTCTAGACACAAAATAAAATAATACAAGCTTTATATTACAAGCCAGGGTCCTCGAGGGCTCGAATACATAAGCTCGAGTTACACCAGAGTCAGCGAAAGCAACAATATCTGAGTACAGACATAACTAAACAAGTTTGCCTTAAGAAGGCTAAGCAAAACAACGACAACTAGATCGAAAAGGCGCAGGCCTCCTTCCTGGGAGCCTCCGAAACTACTCCTGGTCGTCTGTCTCCACGTAGTAGTAGGCTCTGTCAAGGATCTCTGGCTCCTGGGCTCCGTCATCTGGTCGCAGCAACTGGGTAGGGGGAAAAGGTTAGCAAAGCAACCGTGAGTACTCATCCAAAGTACTCGCAAGACTTACATCAGATCTATGCTAAGTATGCATTGGTATCAAAGGGAGGGGGCTATATCTGTGGACTATATTGCAGAAATGCCAGAATAGAGGGGAAGGCCTAGCCTATCGAAGACTAGCATCTTGCAGCGTCTTGCAGCAATAGAAGAGAGTAGAATAACATAAGATGTAGTAACAAATATATATTAGTAACGCCCAGAGATCCTTCCTCGACTCCCTGCGAGAAAGTGATCCCGGAGCCATCATATCAGTTTAGTATCACAAGTATCCAGTTCTAGTTGTAGTAGATCAGGATACAACTCCGAGCGTCCTGTTACCGTGGACACAGCTATTCGAATTGATAACTTCCCTGTAGGGGTGCACCAACTTACCCAACACACTCGATTAACTCTGGCCGGACACACTTTTCCTGGTCATGCCCGGCCTCGGCTGATCGACATGTCATAGTCCTACCTAGGCTCCGCAGAGAGGTCCCCACCGGTCTACATCCTAAGTGCGAAGGGGTCATGGGCCAATCGTCCTAAGCACTCCGGGTCGTTGCGCGCAGGGTGAACCCAGGCACCACCTCTGTCCTGGATGGCGCCGGCCCACCCGTGCCGCAATGCTGAACTGGACATCTGACAGAGCTTTCGGGAGAATCGTATGACGCCGAGTGCCCATAACTTATCCCGCGTGGTGGTTAGTGCGAAAAGGCCAAAGGCCTACTCAGATCACATATCCAAACCCATTAGTGTGTTGGGAGCTCGCGGTGACGATCAGTGATCCTGTTGCCCCATCTCGCGGACTTACGACAAGGGCCAGGCCCATCCCTCTCTAGGGCGGTCTCTGCCTGCCCGGCCGTGCCACGTAATTATCTCACGGGTACCCTCCTGGTCAACCCGACTTATCCAGAGACTGTCGAGAACTCAGGTCCACCTCTACCGGGGTGGTACCGCCTGTCCCTTCAGTCCCACAGTAACAGTAAACGGGGAACAGCGTAAGGTAATAGTGTGTCCGTAACATCAAGGGGTAAATCCGATGAATCACCCTCGATGGATTCCCACTCGATGTAACCGTCAAGGTGAACTTGGAGGAATCACCCTCGATGGGTTCGCACTTGAGGGGTTGCACGACAGAGGCATCATCGGAGGTGGTGAAAGAGGAATCACCCTCGGTAACCCACAACCGACTAGCTACGCTACAGAGATATCATCAGGAGTGAGGTAGGAGGTATCACCCTCGGCACTCGATAGTAGCTCTGCAGAGTCGTACAACTAAGGGGGTGTGCAGTGATGTGTCGGTCTTTGCACGTCGACCACACTGATCGAGCATCCGGAAGCAAAGCATGGCAACACGAACAAGGGTGCGGGGCCACTGATGGATCACTAACCAACCTATACTAAGCATATAGGACAACAGGTAAAGTATCAACAGCAGGTTACAAAATCAGGCTATGCATCAGAATAGGAGCTATCGAATAACAGTAGCAAAATCTAATGCAAGCATGGGAGAGAAAGAATGGGCGATATAGGAATGATCAAGGGGCTTTTGCTTGCCTGGAAGCTCTGCTGTGAAGGACGGGTCGTCGACGACGTAGTCGTACTCAGGGTCAACAGTAGTCTCGGGGTCTACCGGAGAGAAGAGGGGGAAGAAACAGTAAATATAAAGCAAACAAATGCATCACAAGGCATGACATGGCAATATGTTGTGCTGGGGGTGACCTAATGCAGTGCTAAGCGTTACAGAAGGAGTGGGAAAATATCTGGGAATATTTTCCCGGCTTTAGGCAATTATCGGACAAACGATCCAGAGGGGAAGGTTCCATGTTTGTAGTGTTGGAGGCATGTGACAGGTATGTGGATGGCATATTCGGATTCGTCTTATTTTTCTGATCATTTTTCATATATAGATTATTTTCATCTGACTTACGGTTTATTTTATATGATTTTCTAAAGTTTAAATGATTTTCTGAAATTTCTGGAATTAATTTAATTCGAAAATATATTATTATAAAATTCTATGGGTACACAGAGAATGTACCCAGAGATGTTCATATGTGGCTGACAGTGGGGCCAGTGGGCTGAGTCAGTAGCCCAGTCAGCTGTTGACTAGGTCAACGTTGACTGATCAACTGGCGGGTGGGGCCCATGTGTCAATGACTGAATTAATTTCCACGGTTTATTTAATTTAGTTAATTGCTACAACGGCTGGGCCCATGTGTCATAGAGTAACTAGGAGGGGGTTTAGCTAATAGGGGATTAGCCCCTAATTAACTGGGCCAGGCCCCACTGGACATAGGCTCAGCCAGCCTCCAGGCTGTGCCCACCATGGCCACGCACAGGAGGTGCAGTGGCAGCAGCAGCGGGCAGCGGCAACGGCCGCCAGCGCCAGGGACAGGAGGCGCACGGGCGAGGTGCAGGGGCGCAGGCGGTAGCGGTAGCAGCGGTGGCAGCGGCTAGCAGCGTGGCAGCAAGCAGCAGCAGCAGGGAGCAGCGGGCGCGGGCAAGCGGGAGCGGCAGAGTGCGAGCGGCGGTGCACGCGCACGTGGCCAGGAGGGGCGCGGGGATGGGCAGGAGCGGGAGCCGGCGCGCGCAGGAGCTCGGGGGCGGCCACGGCGAGCTCCGGCCATGGCGGCCACGGGCGGGCGCGGGTCTACGGCGCGGAATCGAAGGGGGAAAACGGGGGATCAGGAGAGATGCTCACCGCAGAGCCGTTGGCGTGCTCGGGGAAGGTTGTGGCACCCCGGCTCAGAGAGACCGGAACACCCTGTATTCCAGCCCAGAGATCAAGTCTTCTGGAATACGGCACTGCTTGGCATAGAACAAATCAGCTCTTTATTACAAATACTACGAGTACAAGGGTTCTGAAGGCACGACGGTTACAAAGGCACGGCGATACTACGCCTGCTCAGATAGCTCTATGCTAGCAGCGGAACAACTCATTGCAGAATAACTTCTAGCAGCGGAATAGCGACAACGGTGATGGACTACACTCCGCAGGGACTCTGGCTGGGACGCATCCTAGAGCGCAACCTCGGGATCCTCGACAAGCAATCAATCACGGCATCACCTGCAATCTGGCATGACACTCTAGGTGAGTACTTTGAATGTACTCGCAAGCTCACCGCAACCAAAGCAATCAAGACAAACAACAGCACGGCATTTACAGGTAAATCATCAATGATGAGCACAATACTACTAGAACAACATGAGCATGGCATGTACCTAATTCAAGATATGAACATGATGACACTAGCACTAGCATGCCAGGGGTCGACGTTTAAGGTCTCATGGACCAACTTACTCTGCGCGGAGGTTATCTCGTAACCACCATAGGTATCCACCTTACCGTCGTGAACGTCACACGATCACCTCAGGATCAACCAAGCTCGGTATCAACTATACCATCGTGATCATCACATGACCACACGGAGCTTGATCTCTACCTGTGATCATCGTATGACCACATAAAGGTCAACCAACTTCTTTCTCACAGAACCGGGGTTGTTTATTATCCAGGTTATTATTTCTGTTGACCCATAGTGTGACCTACTACGAACTGTCTCCATGACCGAGGACGCGGCTATCGATAGATTATACACTCTGCAGAGGTTAGTACAGTGTACCCACACCACAGAATTCATGGCCTCGTGCTCCCACTCGGGTGGACCAACGACATTCTGACAAAACTAATCTATTGCATGACACTCTCCCGTCCACTCCAACAAACTCCCCTTTGGGCTATGTCATGGGTGGCCCCGATGCCAACTCGTGACATCCGCCACCTCTGTGGCTGCCACCGTCATGGCCAAACAAAATCATCGTCCCAAACGGGGACCTCGGTATACCATACAACTCGGGCACACAAGGCTTATGGCCGCCTACCTGATCAGGGTAGCGCGCACATAACCTTCCCTAGTTGGAGGCACCGGCGAGAGGCATGACAATAGACCGAATTAGGGCATCCCCATCCAGGCAAGTGTGGTTGCACTAGTGAGCTCGATTCGGTGGCACCATGACTCAGCCAACAGATTTGTTCAAGTTCGATTAATGTCAGGTTTAACTTGAATGGTGATGAGCTGAGTCACAATAATATAGCATGATGAAATAACAATGCATATGAGCATGATATCAGTGTAACCATGGATGGGCAACATACCCATTTAACATCAACAATGATAAATCATTTAGTCTATGGGATGCAAATGAGCATAGCATAACGATGATCACGAATACCACAAGTATTTTCCTATCAAACCATAATGATCCATATGGGCATATCATTATCACTAGCATCTGAAATGAAACATAATAACAATAACATTGGCAATTAATCATTTCTCTTACTAGATGAAAATGAACATGGCATAAGCATAGACATGGATTCATAAGCATATTCGGAGCATTAAAATCATTAAATGAACAAAAAATTGTTTAAATATTCAAGTGGAAACCATGGCTACTGCAAGGCCATCATGCAAGTGGCTGTCGTGGCTTGCCTGGGGATGGAGGAACCACCGGGAAGAAGTGCGAGACACTCGCAGAAAAATTTGCCGGAAACGGTTCCCTCTCGAAGGGGCTGAATAAGGGCAGGGGAAAAATGGTCATTTTCAGAATGTTACAACATGGTGAAAATGATACCATCGGAACGGGCTCGACGAATAGAAAACGTGGGCTTTGGAATCACCTGATTCAGAATCACGGTTGCGAAAATACGACCGTTCGTTCGTTAGGCAGAAAAAGAATTAAAAACTTTCCATTTCTGGCCTTAACGGACGAACGTGCGCTAATTAACTGTTTCGGCCCCGGCTGCTGAAAAAGAGAAGGCGCATTCCAGAAAATACGTCTTCGCAGCAGGGAAGCGTATTTTGGGCCGAAGCTATTCCAAAGTACGCTTTCTTAAGCGGAAAACGTATTTTTGAAAATACGCGTCCACTTAAACAGCACGGGCCCGGGGCTTGTCTCACTTACACCTGGGGGCCGCCACCTCTCTCCCTCTCTCCTTCTGGTCGTCGTCTTCCTCCCGATGGAGGACAGAGGAGGCGAGGCTGTGCATGGCCGACGCCGGCCCCGGCGCTACCGGCCACCTCCGGCCGAAGTCCGGCCACCGGCGGGCTCGAGAAGAGGCGCCGCGCCCACCTGGCCCAAGCACGACCGCCGAGGAGGGCCGAGGCGGCTGCGACTAGGAGCACCCATGGACGAGGCCGTTTTCCAAGCTCGGACATGCGGCCACATGCGCCCTGGGGATCCAACGAGGAGATGGGAGGGGTTGTGGAGGCTAAGAGAGGGCCCTAGTGAGGTTAAGAGGGAGAGAAGGAGCTTGGATAGCTCGAATTTAAGGTGAGGCCGACGGCGGCCATGGCGGCAATGCGAGAGAATGAGAGCTCCTCGAGCTCGGTGGAGTGCTTGGGGAGGGCCATGGGAGTGAGAGAGAGAGCTGTTGGTGAGGAGAGGAGGGGCTCGGGTGGGCTTAAATAGCCAGGGCAAAGATGCCCGAGCCCGGATGCCGCCGCGGACGGGTGGGCGCCGCTCTGATGCAACCGCGTACACGTGCGCACGCGCGGGGAGGTTGATGGCGATGAGAGAGAGATAGTGGAGCTCCAGAGGAGGGCAGACACGGGAGAGGCGAAGTCCGGTCGGCCACTCGGCCACTGTGCGCATGCGGCCGTGGCTATCGTGGCGCGAGGAGGGCGAAGGAGGAGGGGGCGAGGGCTGGGGAGCGAGCGCGTGGCCACTGCGGGGCTCGAGGACACGCTAGGACGCGCAGAACCGGCTGGGAGAAGAGTGCCTGAGGCTAAACGACGCGCAGAGCACGTCCAGCGCTTGCCAACAGCGCGGTCACCGCGTGGCATGGCGCTCCGAGGGCACGCGGGACTGGCAAAAGGTGTCTAACATGTTGTCCCTCCAACCTACAACCCCACTGAAGTGATGGATCGACCAAAGTGACTATGAGTTGATGGGATGGATCAGCTAAAGTTTGATGTAGCAAACTGGAGCATGAAGTAGTGGTCAAATGGGATGAGATAAGGGTTAACCAGGATATCATAGAGGTTTAGGGTAGGAAGGACTACAATCCTGTGGATTTTGAAAAGATTTGGACCAGGATTTAACATAGTTGCTTCACAACCACATAATCTGATCCAGAAACTAGATCATGAAGTAGCACTCACATGGATGCTTGGATTGAGCTTAAATTTGGTGTAGGATGATTATTTGGGCATATGAAGGCACTGCAAAAATTTCATACCATTTCGATACACCAACATGGTACTTGCTTCACAATGCTTCCCACTGGACAGAAACTTGGGGGAATTTTGTGGAAAAAATGGATGGGAAAAATGATGTGAATCCTGGCATGCTCAACGAATATAGGGATATTTAGGTCTTGGATTAATTTCAGAATTTTTGAAGCAATATAAAATATAGTTGCTTCACAAACTGAAATTGTGACCAGAAACCAAGATTTGAAGGTGTGCTCACATAGATTGTTGGATGGAGCTCAAATTTTGTGGAGAGTAATGATTTGACAATATAAATGATCTACCAAAATTTAAACTCATTTGGATAAGCCTAGCTAGTACTTCCTTCACAAAGCTTCTCTCTGGTTAGAAACTTTGGGAATTTGCTGAGGAAGATTTACTAGGCAAATGAAGCTGAACTTTGGCATGTGGCAATTATTTGGATAGGAAAGAGTGCCCAAAAAGTTCGAGGGCAATCAAGAAAATATAAATGGCACTTCCTTCACAAAGTGCCACACTGGACAGAATAGGAAATGAATATTCCTGAATTATTTTTGAACTAGGCAATGATGGATTTTGACATATTTGTGGAAGATATGTTCCAAAGAATTTATGAGAATTTTGTGTGAATTTTAGGAATGACAGAAATATAGGTTGCTTCACAACCTAGGGCAAACAGGGTTATTCCTTTAATAGAAAAAGCAATATTCCCAAGAAATAAAAATTGGGGTTGGGCTAACATGGAAATGACATGGTCTTGGGATAGATTTGAGAACGACAAGCCACTTGGAAGTGGCAGGAGAGAAGATATTCCCAGGTTTCAAGACCACATAGCCACGGAAAAAGAACTCCAAATAAAAATTCGAAGAAATCCAAAAGAAAAAGAAAGGGCCAAAAATCGGGGTGTTACAAAGGCCGGGGTGGACTAGAGAGGCGGTGGTGACGGAGAGACGGTGACGGCCGAACGAAGAAGACGGAGAAGGCGTCGGCTCGAGAGCGTCCCGGCTTGATCTGATCCCCGGGGCGGACGAAGTTGGCCGCGGCGGACCTCCTGGACGTGCTCCCGCACGCTGAAGACGCCGGTGGCCGCTACAACGACGGCGAGGCAGAGGTCACCGCGAGATCCTCGAGCTCGAAATCGAGCCAGAGAAGCGGGGAGACGATAGGGATCGATGGGGCAATGGGAGAGATGGGGGTTAGGGTTTCGGTGGACGTAGATATAGGTCTAGGAGGCCGACGTGGAGGGCATCCACGGCCATGGCGCCCTGGATGTGCGCCACGCACCTCTCTGCCTCCTGTAGCGAGGTGGGAGGAGACCCAGGTTGGGCTGGGTTGCACTGTAGTTGCATAGGATCCAGTAGCACAGTAGGATTTTGCCTTTTCTCTTTTCTATTTCTGGTTTAATTATTTCTTCTCTGTTCTGCAATTTCTATAAATAGTAAATGAATTTAGCTTATCATGGATGTTGGCAGATAAATAGTATACAATATTTGGCACTGCCACAAAAAGTTTGGGAGGCATACGAATTTGTTTGAATTTTGCATAAATGGAAAAGCATTTAAATATGCGGATTTGGCACTGTTTTAATTGCTAGAGCCCAATTAAGCAAATAAGTGATGTTGTTTATCTTAACATATAATTGTTATGGAATATTTGCTAAATGATGGACTATTTTGCAACCATGTTTGTGAAACTTCAAATTTCACTTATAATTTGAATTGATTTCTGTGGTGGAGTTTGAAATGAGATATGAATCCAATATGATCAAGCACTGCAAAGCAAAGTGACTTAGCATAATCATGAAGGATCACTGTAGCATAATACATGAGGGGGTGTTACACATAGTGATCTTAAATATTTGTTTTACTTTCTGTTTTTGTGTGTTGACATGGCAATAAAAGCAAGCAAGCAAACAAGCAAATAAAAATATTTTTGTGTTTTTGTAAAAAAAATTAGAAGCGGGGGAGATGAAAACGAGAGGAAAATGCAAATAAAAAGGCAAATAAAATAAATGCAACTGGATGATAGTTTGTGTGAAGCTACTTGGTAATTTTGATGATGTCTCCCCGGCAACGGCGCGAGAAATTCTTCCTGCTACTTGTAGACTGCGTTGGTATTTCCCCGAAGAGGAGAGGATGATGCAGTATAGTAGAGATAAGTATTTCCCTCAGTTAAGAACCAAGGTTATCAATCGAGTAGGAGAACCAAGCAAAATCCCGTTAAGCGCACCTGCACACACAAAAGCAAACACTTGCACCCAACGCAAATAAGAGGGTTGTCAATCCTCTTAGCGGTTATTTGTAAGGATTAATTCTGATAGTGATAGATAGATAAACTAAAATACTAAATTAAATAAAAGTAAATAAATTGCAGCAAGGTATTTTTGATTTTAATATATGATAAAAGTAGACCCGGGGGCCATAGTTTTCACTAGAGGCTTCTCTCTCGAACGCATAGCATACGGTGGGTAAACAAATTACTGTTGGGCAATTGATAGAAAAGCAAATAATTATGACGGATTCATGGCAATGATCATGTATATAGGCATCACGTCCGAGACAAGTAGACCGACTCCTGCCTGCATCTACTACTATTACTCCACCCATCGACCGCTATCCATCATGCATCTAGGGTATTAAGTATGAAACAGAGTAACGCCTTAAGCAAGATGACATGATGTAGAAAAAGTAAACTCAAGCAATATGATTAAACCCCATCTTTTTATCCTTAATGGCAACAATACAAATACGTGCCGTGTCCCTTTCTGTCACTGGGATTGAGCACCGCAAGATTAAACCCATCACAAAGCACCTCTCCCATTGCAAGATAAACCAATCTTGTTGGCCAAACCAAAGCGATAGATCGGAGAGAAATACAAAGCTATAATAATCATGCATAAAAGAGTTCAGAGAAGACTAAAATATTTCTCATGAATCATCTAATCATAAACTCACAATTCATCGGATCCCAACAAACACACCGCAAAAGAAGATTACATCGGATAGAACTCCAAGAACATCGAGGAGAACATGGTATTGAAGATCAAAGAGAGAGAAGAAGCCATCTAGCTACTAGCTATGGACACGTAGGTTTGTGGTAAACTACTCACACATCATCAGAAGGGCAGCAAGGTTGATGTTGAATCCCTCCGTGATCGATTCCCCCTCCGGTAGAGTACCGGAAAAGGCCTCCAGATGGGATCATGGAAGAACAGAGGCTTGCGGCGGCGTAAAAGTTATTCGGGGTGGCTCTCTATTGGTTTCCCAATATTTGAGAATTTATAGAAGTGGAATTAGGTCAAACGGAGCCACGAGGGCCCCACAAGGCATCAGGGCACACCCCCCTGGGGCCGCGCCTTGTTGCCTTGTGGAGGCTTCGTGAACCTTCTGGCCTCCTCTCCAAGTCTCCAGGGTCTCTTTTGTCCAGAAAAAAATCTCCAAAAATTTTCGTGGCATTTGGACTTCGTTTGGTACTTATTTCCTAAAAAACCAAAAACAAGCAGAAAACAGCAACTGGCACTGGGCACTAGGTTAATAGGTTAGTCCCAAAAATGATATATAATTGCATATAAAAACATCCAAGATTGATACTATAATAGCATGGAACAATCAAAAATTATGGATACATTGGAAACGTATCAACGAGCACGGGCGCCGCCATGAACAACAAGTCTTCATCAACCACCAACCCCATCATCCCGTTTTCCAACCTTGATGAAGCGGTGCCCGCTGGATGGAAGGACTTGAGGAAGCTTAGCCTTAAGGATGAACCGCACCCGAAGGAGGAGACCAGCAACAAGGTGAAGGTGCTAGAGATCAAGGAGGGAGAACCAGCACAAGAAAGAGATGATGAATCCACTCCAGTTGAGTATCCTCCAAACCCTTATCAGTTCAACATCCAAGGATCTACTCTGTTATTTACTCTTGGGCCTCCCCAAAAGGAGTGAGGAAAGGAACCACCTACCCCGTAGGAGATAAAGGAAAAGATCAAGGATTTAGAGCAAGTTTTGAAGGCTTATGTGAACACTATTGGAGAGGGTATTGACTCTTATTGGCTGATGAGCAAAGACCTTAAGGCAAGGGTCGATGGTCTCTTCCATAAGATCGGTCTCATGGCTGACACCATTAATCAAAACACTGCATAGCTTGACTTTTTGACCCAGGTTGTAGATCATCAGCAGGCCATGATCAAGGAGATGAGGGAGCACTTCAGGAACATCTTCACCACCTGCAAGGATACCCAGGAGTGAGCATGAAACGCTAAGTGCCTAGATCTTCCCGGCTTGATTGTAAGCTTGGGGGAAGATTCACGTGCACTTTGTATCTTTACCTTCCTGCATTTATTTCCTGCAAGTCGAGATTAGCTCGTAGTTTTTTATTTTGTCCACCTATCAATTCCCTTTTTGAATAAGGGATGATTCTTCCCGATGAGTATTTGGATGTCTTGATGTGTGAGATCATTATTGCTTTCTTGAGAACGTACAGGATGATAATTGTGATCCAAATAGTAGCACATAATTACTTGCATGATGATTATAAGTACTCCACATTGCAGTTGTGAAGTTTTTGAAAGGAGATGAAATAACTATATAAGCTAGTTCATTAGAGGTTCAACTGATAAAAGGGCAAGTAGACAGATAAATAAATCCTCTTAAATTGAAAAGTCCTTTTACAAAAAGAGTTCTTCTGAGATTCATGTTTAGCTTGCATTTCACCTAAGATTAAAATGTGAGATGAGCTCTTAACATGTTCCAATGACAAGAGACAAAAATATTTGAAGTAATAAATGTCTGAAAGAAAAGAGGCGAAAGAACCACTTTTCCTTGCCCAGTTGAAACAATGATGAACTAGGGTATGAAGTTGTTACCTGTCCACAATAAAATTGAGTAATAACGTGTGGATGACTGCATGATCATTATCATAGTGAGGATGAGCTATCATTTGTCATAATTCTTTTATCCCTACTCGTTCCTATAACCAATGATGGACTCATGCTTCTCTCATATCCGTATCTCATAAATATCAAGTTGACCTTGTTCTTTACAAGCTACGATACTTGCTCGGGGACGAGCAAGACTTAAGCTCGGGGGAGTTGATGAGTCCAATTTACGTGATAATTTTGATAGTTATTGTGTGCCTACATGATAGGCTTTGTGAAATTTTACCGCATTCGCGCATCTTTTTTTGTTGATATCCCTCAGGTAACGCTTTTTGGACCATTTAGCACTTTATGAAGGAAATCCCTGGAAATGGTAGTGGAATCACGTATTTAATGTGATAATCACCTACCATAAAAGAATCAAGCAAGGAGAAGTCATCATAGCGCTTCCAAAGCCAAAGATGGCGTTCCATACGATCGCACCCCCTCGTATGGGCGGTCGTATGAGGTGCTAGCGCTGCCGCCTGATCGACTACTTCCACCCCGTGAAATCGGATCGGGGATCAGACGCCCAGAGACACCAGAAACTCGTCCAGAAGGCAGAACCCTAGCCTCCGAAGCCCATCCGGAGGAGGGATTGGCAAGGAGAAGGGGGCCATCTTCCTCACCAAGCACAAGGCGGCTACAACATCATCACCACTGTCATCGTCATCATCAGCAGCACTGTTATCGTCATCATCATCCACATCCTTATCATTGTAACATCAGGAACCCTAGTGGATCGTCTTGTGTGTTACTTGTATCATTCACTCATGTTTGTCATCACCCCCATCATGATGTTTGTTGTCTCCATATGTGAGTAGACCCCTAGCTCTCGGGGATATGGATGAACCCTGATATGCATAGGATTTGAACCGTTATTTTGGATATGAGATCCTCTGTTGAATGCTTAGTTTAATAACTTCATGAATTTTGTGAAGGGGGCCCACTCAGCATTATTGCCTTATGGCCACGAAGTATATCACTGTCGTTGTAAAGGGGTAGGACGTGAAGGTAATTCAAGGTGACAGTAATAGCCTTTACTCCTAACATTGGCAATTGACAGGGGGATTATGGAGAACCCTAAGAGAGGCCGCGTCCATGGGGTAAACCCTTAGTTATCATAGTTGTAACCCTCTGGGGAAGACTATGGTGGTGGCGTGCATGGCACGAAGTCTACTTCGAGTAGAATGTGTTCTGTACGCGGCTCCGCCCAGCATAACCGTCAAGAGTGGCTCAAATATCCATACCATACTATGCCCTAGCATAGTTGCACTAGAAACATACTGTAGGATTGAAAGTATGTCTAGAGGGGGGGTGATTAGACTACTTGACCAAATAAAAATCTATCCTTTTCCCAATTTCAGTTGTGGGCAGATTTTAGCAAGTACACCAAGTCAAGTAACACCCTACACATGCAAATCTAAGAGTGTAGCAGCGGAAAGTAAAACATTGCACATGTAAGTAAAGGAGGGGATTGGAGATTTCAAACGCAATGAAGACACGATGATTTTTGGCGTGGTTCCGATAGGTGGTGCTATTGTATGTCCACGTTGATGGAGGCTTCAACCCATGAAGGGTAACGGTTGCGCGAGTCCACGGAGGGCTCCACCCACGAAGGGTCCACGAAGAAGCAACCTTGCCTATTCCACCATGGCTTCCGTCCACGAAGGACTAGCATCACTCGGGGTAGATCTTCACGAACTAGGCAATCTCCTTGCCCTTACAAACTCCTTGGTTCAACTCCACATGATCTTGGAGGCTCCCAAGTGACACCTAACCAATCTAGGAGACACTAGTCTCCAAAAGGTAACAAATGGTGTGTTGATGATGAACTCCTTGCTCTTGTGCTTCAAATGATAGTCTCCCCAACACTCAAATAGTTCCTCACAGATTTGGATTTGGTGGAAGAAAGATTTGAGTGGAAAGCAACTTGGGAAAGGCTAGAAATCAAGGTTCAAATGGTTGGATTGGAATATCTTGATCTCAACACATGAGTAGGTGGTTCTCTCTCAGAAAATGTATGGTGGAAGTGTAGGCATGTTCTGATGGCTCTATTACTTGGTAAGAGGGTGGTGGAGGGGTATATATAGACTTCACCTAAAATCCAACCGTTATAAGTTTTTGACCCAACTCGGTGACACCGACATGAAAATCTCGGTGAGACCGACTAGTGTAAAAGACATGAACGTTAGGCTTTTTGGTGGGACCGATAAAAACATCTCGGTGAGACCGAAGTGCAATGGCTAGGGCAAGACCAGGTTTCGGTGAGACCAAAAATTTCATCTCAGAAATTCCGAAGTGAAGTTGCGACATTACAGCAACTTGGTCAAGCCGTCTCGGTGGGACCGAGAACCATTTCGGTTACACCGAAGTGTTAGGGTTTTGGCTGTGGCAGTGAAATGATCATCTCGGTGAGTCCTGATGTCTACTACACAACTTATTCTTGTAGACTCGTGTTGGGCCTCCAAGCGCAGAGTTTTGTAGGACAGTAGCAATTTTCCCTCAAGTGGATGACCTAAGGTTTATCAATCCGTGGGAGGCATAGGATGAAGATGGTCTCTCTCAAACAACCCTGCAATCAAATACAAGAAATCTCTTGTGTCCCCAACACACCCAATACAATGGTAAATTGTATAGGTGCACTAGTTCGGCAAAGAGATGGTGATATAAGTGTAGTATGGATAGTAGATATAGGTTTTTGTAATCTGAAAATATAAAAACAGCAAGGTAGCAAGTGATAAAACGGAGCACAAACGGTATTGCAATGCTTAGAAACAAGGCCTAGGGTTCATACTTTCACTAGTGTAATCTCTCAACAATGCTAACATAATTGGATCATATAACAATCCCTCAACGTGCGACAAAGAATCACTCCAAAGTTCCTATTCGCGGAGAACATAAGATAGAAATTGTTGTAGGGTACGAAACCACCTCAAAGTTATCCTTTCCGATCAATCTATTGAGCCATCCCTATAAGTGTCACAAACAGCCCTAGAGTTCATACTAAAATAACACCATATGATATGCATCAATCAACTCTAATGTCACCTAGATACTCCAATGTCACCACAAGTATCTGTGAGTTGATTATTCGATATGCATCAAACAACTTCAGATTCGTAATATTCAATCCACACAGAGAACTTCAAAGAGTGCCCCAAGATTTCTACTGGAGAAAGTAGGACGAAAACATGCATCAACCCCTATGCATAGATTACCCCAAAGTCACCTCGGGAATCCGCGAGTTGAGTGCCAAAACATACATCAAGTGAATCAATATAATACCCCATTGTCACCATGGGTATTCATATGCAAGACATACATCAAGTGTTCTCAAATCCATAAAAGAATTCAATCCGATAATAGTGAAACCTCAAAGGTAAAAACTCAATTCATCGCAACAAGATAGAGAGGGGAAAACACCATATGATCCAACTATATTAACAAAGCTCGCGGTACATCAAGATCGTGCCAAATCAAGAACACGAGAGAGAGAGAGATCAAACACATAGCTACTTGTACATACCCCTAGCCTCGAGGGTGAACTACTCCCTCCTCGTCATGGAGACCGCCGGGATGATGAAGATGGCCTCCGGTGATGATTTCCCCCTCCGGCAGGGTGCCGGAACAGGCTCCAGATGGTATTTCGAAGGTACAGAGGCTTGCGGCGGCGGAGTCCAAATTCTAGGGTTATTTCTGGGGGTTTCTCTATTTATAGGATTTTTTGTCATTGGAATCACGCGAAGATGGGCCCACGAGGCACCACGGCGCCATACCACCCCCCTGGCATGCCCTGGTGCCTCGTGGGCACCTCGTGGCTCTTCTGGTCCTCCCACGAAGCTTCTTGGTTCTCTTTTGTTCCAAAAAAATCGTCAAAAAGTTTCGCTGCATTTGGAGAACTTTTATTTCTGCACAAAAAACAACACCACGGTAGTTCTGCTGAAAACAGCGTCAGTCCGGGTTAGTTCTAATCAAATCATACCAAAACCATATAGAATTGTTATAAACATGGCATGAATACTTCATAAATTATAGATACGTTGGAGACGTATCAGCATCCCCAAGCTTAATTTCTGCTCGTCCTCGAGTAGGTAAATGATAAAAGAAATAATTTATGAAGTGTGAATGCTAGCATAGTGCACAAGTTTGATCAATGATAATTTCAATCACTTTTCCTAGCATCATAACAGCAACTCTTTCTCATAAAACTCATCATGATAAAGTAGCAATCAATTCACATGTTATGGTTCAAACAATGCATTCTCTTGAAACTTAACAACCTATGTTCTTAGTCACCAAACAATTGCAATTCAACTTAATTTCAACAAAGTCTAAGTAAGAGCTCCACATACTCAATTATCATATAGTCGTCTATGATTGCTAGTACTCAAAGCATATTTTTAGAACAAATAGCATCCATCGAACACAGAGAAAGATAGGGGCTTAATGTTTCGCCTCCCAACTTATTTATCATAGAGATAATTGTCAACAATAATAATTCATGATCAAATATATTTGACTGGCCATATGTGCCTGGATCTTTCCCCACCACATGATGCTTGCCAACTAAAGAATAATAGAGGTTGAAATGAGAAGGGATACTATTGACTTTTGCATAAAAATAAATACATAAAGTAAAAGATAGGCCCTTCGCAGAGGGAAGCAGAGGTTGTCATGCGCTTTTGATTTTTGGATGTGCAAGCCCTTAATGCAAAGGAACGTCACGTTACATTACCCCTTGTGATAGCAACCTTTATTATGCAGTCCGTCGCTTTTATTTCTTTACCATCACAAGTTCGTACAACACTTATTTTCCCTTGCAATAAAAGATCATACATATTTTAGGAACAATTTTTATTGCTTTTTGCACCGATGACAACTTACTTGAAGGATCTTATTCAATCCATAGGTAGATATGGTGGACACTCATGGGAAGAAACTGGGTTTAAGGGTTTTTGGATGCACAAGTAGTATCTCTACTTAGTATGAATTTTTGGCTAGCAAAAGATCCTAAGCAAGCACCACATGTTGGAGGATCCATAACAATATAACTTCTATGCAAATATACCCAAACATAACTCATTACGTTGTCTTCCTTGTCCAACTTCAACCAATTTGCTCAACTTTGAAAATAATTAATGGGTATTCACAATCATAAAAGATGTCCAAGATAATATATTTATATGTGAAAGTTCTCTTCCTTATACTAATCATTCATGAATTGCTTGTATGACCAATATTGTGATTGTCAAGCTTCAATAGATTTCACTTTCTAACACAAATGTGAAACTACTACTAGACATGATACAAGCATATGAAGCACATATAATTTCAACTTTATGATATTCAATTCATTCAACAATTTACTCATAGGATATAAGTGAAGAACAAGAGTAAATGACAAACTACTCCAAAACGATATAAGTGAAGACCAAATGAGTAGTTAAGTAAATAGGTAGCTATGTGAGGACTCTCTCTCATTTAAAATTTCAGATCTTGATAATTTTATTCAAACAACAAATAAAACGAAAATAAAAGGACACTCCAAGAATAGCACATAACACGTGAACAAGTAAAAAACTTAGGCTAACCGATAGGTGTTGATGAAGAAAGGTGGGATGCCAACCGGGGCATCCCCAAGCTTAGTTGCTTGAGACTTCTTGGAATGTTATCTTGGGATGCCTTGGTCATCCCCAAGCTTGAGGTCTTGTGTCTCCTTAATTACTCTCATATCATGGCTTCTCCTAAATCTTAAAAACTTCATCCACACAAAACTCAACAAGAACTCGTGAGATAAGTTAGTATAAATCAACTCAAAACCTTAACATTCTCTACTGTAACAAATCACTAAAATTATAATTGAACATTGCATACTAAATGACTCTGCATATTTAATAATCCTATCCACAAATAGAAACATTAAACAAGCAACATATGCAAACAATGCAACTATAACCGAAATCTGCCTAAACAGAACAGTCTGTAAAGGGGGATTTAAAATTCATACTTCCCTAACTCCAAAAATTATGAAAAATTACCATGTGACAGATAACTCATGCATGCTCACTGTGTAAAAATTTCAGATTTTTATCATCTTCTGACAATTCACAAAAATTCAGGACATAACAGAAAACTTTCTGTTTTCAAACAGCAACACATAAACTTGCAAACTGAGCATGGTAAAGGCTATAATTAGCATTTTATTGAACTAAAAGATACAAAACATGATTATTGATAACAGCAAGAAAATATCAACAAAAGGAAAATGATGCTCCAAGCAAAACACATATCATGTGACGAATAAAAATACAGCTCCGAGTGAGGTTACCGATAGTGTTGAAGACGAAAGAGGGGATGCCTTCCGGGGCATCCCCAAGCTTAGACGCTTGAGTCTTCCTTGAGTATTACCTTGGGGTGCCTTGGGAATCCCCAAGCTTAGGGTCTTGCCACTCCTTATTCTCCTCATATCGATATCTCACCCAAAACTTAAAAAACTTCAATCACACAAAACTTAACGGAACTTGTGAGATAGGTTAGTATGATAAAAATAAATCATCCACTTAGGTACTGCCAAGACAAGATTAATAATTGTTCTCACATAATTCCTACTGTATTATATCATTTCCACAATTTATATTACTCAATATAAGCTATGGAAACACTAAAACAAGCAAACTATGCACTAAAAACAGAATCTGTTAAAAACAGAACAGCATGTAGTGAGCGATTTAAAAACCATACTTCTGTACCTCCAAAAATTGTGAAAAATTAGGACAACGTAAAACATTTGTTACCCAATATTATTTAAAAAATTCATAATTTTCTCACGCTCCAGTACAAAACAGAAATTCCAGCACTGGACGTAAAAGTTTCTGTTTTTGCACAGAATCAAATCAACAAGCATCCACACTATCCTAAAGGCTTTACTTGGCACATTATTGAAAGAAAACATATAAAACATGATTAATACAGTAGCTTAATCATGTGAACACAAAAAACAGTAGGTATAAATATTGGGTTGTCTCCCAACAAGCACTTTTCTTTAATGTCTTTTAGCTAGGCATGATGATTTCAATGATGCTCGCATAAAAGTAAAGAATTGAAACACAAAGAGAGCATCATGAAGCATATGACTAGCACATTTAAGCCTAACCCACTTCCTATGCATATAAATTTTGTGAGCAAATAACTTATGGGAGCAAGAATCAACTAGCATAGGAAGGCAAAACAAGCATGACTTCAAAACTTTCAACATAAAGAGAGGAAATTTGATGTTATTGCAATATATATAAGCATATATTCCCCTCTCATAATAATTTTCAGTAGCATCATGAAGAAATTCCACAATATAACTATCACATAAAGCATTCTTTTCATGATCTACAAGCATAGAAAATTTATTACTCTCCACATAAGCAAATTTATTCTCATCAATAATAGTGGGAGAAAACTCAACAAAATAACTATCATGAGATACTTGATTGGCATAATCCAATTGAAAATTAAAATCATGATGACAAGTTTCATAGTTATCATTATTCTTTATAGCATACATGTCATCACAATAATCATCATAGATAGCAACTTTGTTGTCATAATCAATTGAAACCTCTTCCAAAATAGTGGATTCATCATTAAATAAAGTCATGACCTCTCCAAATCCACTTTCATAATTATTACAATAAGATTAAACACCCTCCAAAATAGTGGGATCATTATTACATAAAGTTGACACTCTTCCAAACCCACTTTCATCAATATAATCATCATAAATAGGAGGCATGGTTTCATCATAACAAATTTTCTCATCAAAACTTGGGGGACTAAAAATATCATCTTCATCAAACATAGCATCCCCAAGCTTATGGCTTTTTATATCACTAGCATCATGGATATTCAAAGAATCCATACTAGAAACATTGCAATCATGCTTATCATTCAAAGATTTTATGCCAAACATTTTATTGAATTCTTCTTCTATCAATTGAGCACAATTTTCCGATCCATCATTTTCAAGAATGACATTATAAAGATGAATAATATGAGGCAACCTCAATTCCATATTTTTTTGTAGTTTTATTTTATAAACCAAACTAGTGATAAAACAAGAAACTAAAAGATTCAATTGCAAGATCTAAAGATATACCTTCAAGCACTCACCTCCCCGGCAACGGCGCCAGAAAAGAGCTTGATGCCTACTACACAACTTATTCTTGTAGACTCGTGTTGGGCCTCCAAGCGCAGAGTTTTGTAGGACAGTAGCAATTTTCCCTCAAGTGGATGACCTAAGGTTTATCAATCCGTGGGAGACATAGGCTGAAGATGGTCTCTCTCAAACAACCCTGCAATCAAATACAAGAAATCTCTTGTGTCCCCAACACACCCAATACAATGGTAAATTGTATAGGTGCACTAGTTCGGCGAAGAGATGGTGATACAAGTGTAGTATGGATAGTAGATATAAGTTTTTGTAATCTGAAAATATAAAAACAGCAAGGTAGCAAGTGATAAAACGGAGCACAAATGGTATTGCAATGCTTAGAAACAAGGCCTAGGGTTCATACTTTCACTAGTGCAATCTCTCAACAATGCTAACATAATTGGATCATATAACAATCCCTCAACGTGCGACAAAGAATCACTCCAAAGTTCCTATTCATGGAGAACATAAGATAGAAATTGTTGTAGGGTACGAAACCACCTCAAATTTATCCTTTCCGATCAATCTATTGAGACATCCCTATAAGTGTCACAAACAACCCTAGAGTACGTACTAAAATAATACCATATGATACGCATCAACCAACTCTAATGTCACCTAGATACTCCAATGTCACCACAAGTATCCGTGAGTTGATTATTCGATATGCATCAAACAACTTCAGATTCATAATATTCAATCCACACAAATAACTTCAAAGAGTGCCCCAAGATTTCTACCGGAGAAAGTAGGACGAAAACGTGCATCAACCCCTATGCATAGATTACCCCAATGTCACCTCGGGAATCTGCGAGTTGAGTGCCAAAACATACATCAAGTGAATCAATATAATACCCCATTGTCACCACGGGTATTCATATGCAAGACATACATCAAGTGTTCTCAAATCCATAAAAGAATTCAATCCGATAATAGTGAAACCTCAAAGGTAAAAACTCAATTCATCGCAACAAGATAGAGAGGGGAAAACACCATATGATCCAACTATATTAACAAAGCTCGCGGTACATCAAGATCGTGCCAAATCAAGAACACGAGAGAGAGATCAAACACATAGCTACTTGTACATACCCCTAGCCTCGAGGGTGAACTACTCCCTCCTCATCATGGAGACCGCCGGGATGATGAAGATGGCCTCCGGTGATGATTTCCCCCTCCGGCAGGGTGCCGGAACAAGGCTCCAGATGGTATTTCAAAGGTACAGAGGCTTGCGGCGGCAGAGTCCAAATTCTAGGGTTATTTCTGGGGGTTTCTCTATTTATAGGATTTTTTGGCGTTGGAATCACGCGAAGATAGGCTAAGATGGGCCCACGAGGCACCATGGCGACATACCCCCCTGGCGCCCTGGTGCATCGTGGGCACCTCGTGGCTCTTTTGGTCCTCCCACGAAGCTTCCTGGTTCTCTTTTGTTCCAAAAAAAATCGTCAAAAAGTTTCGCTGCATTTGGAGAACTTTTATTTCTGCACAAAAAAACAACACCACGGTAGTTCTGCTGAAAACAGCGTCAGTCCGGGTTAGTTCTAATCAAATCATACCAAAACCATATAGAATTGTTATAAACATGGCATGAATACTTCATAAATTATAGATACGTTGGAGACATATCAAGTTCGGAGTAGATATTATCGGTTGGACCGAAATGATGAAGTAGGGTTTTGGATAGATGTGTTTTGGGAAAGTGAGTGAGGGTTTTGGAGCAATACCACTGAGCACTTTGAGCAACAACCTCATCAACAATACCACTCAATGTGATCTTGGATCACTAAAATGAAAATGAAGAGTCTTGTGGATGCCAATCTTGTCCTTAGTATTTTGAGGGTCCACATCCATTAGTCATTGCCATGCCAATCATTGATCTTTTCTGAAATATACTAGCAATAAGAATTAGACCAATGATGTATATGTTGTTATTGATTACCAAAACCATCCGGGGATTAGTTGCACTTTCACATACCAATGGGGATTCCGAACTCCCTGAGAATGCCTTACTCCCCTGCTATTTCATGAGTCACTTCAGCTACTGTTTCCTTATTATTTTTTTGTCATTTACTTTAAAGCTTGCTCCGCAGTTCCATTATAAATTACTTTCGCTCTCACTTTGTTTGGAGTCTACAATTATTTGCAGTCACAAATTCATAATTCATTACAAGAGGCAAAAGTCCGATTCTTGTGCTCCCTGTGGGATCGATACTCTTACTTCGAAAAGGCTACAACTAAACCATGTGAACTTGCAGGCTATCAGATGCTAGGACCGTCTCGGTGGGACCGAGAACCATTTCGGTTACACCGAAGTGTTAGGGTTTTGGCTGTGGTAGTGAAATGATCATCTCGGTGAGTCCGGAGTAGATGTTATCGGTTGGACTGAAATGATGAAGTAGGGTTTTGGACAGATGTGTTTTGGGAAAGTCAGTGAGGGTTTTGGAGCAATACCACTGAGCACTTTGAGCAACAACCTCATCAACAATACCTCATCCCCTTTTAATAGTATTGGCTTTTCCTATGGACTAAATGTGATCTTGGATCACTAAAATGAAAATGAAGAGTCTTGTGGATGCCAATCTTGTCCTTAGTATTTTGAGGGGTCCACATCCATTAGTCCTTGCCATGCCAATCATTGATCTTTTCTGAAATATACTAGCAATAAGAATTAGACCAATGATGTATATGTTGTTATTGATTACAAAGACCACCCGGGGATTAGTTGCACTTTCAATCTCCCCCTTTTTGGTAATTGATGATAACATATAGATCAAAGCTTCGATAAGAGATATAATCAATGAAATACATCGTCGCTTTGAGAAGTATGTGATAAGTAAGAGCTCCCCCTAAATTTGTGCATTATTTAAAATTTGCGTTTGAATGCAAATGCACAATCGATTAGGATTATGGGTTACTCTTCCATGTCACATACAACTTGGTGGAGCGCTCAAAATGATAAGATTGCATAACAATTAGCACTCATCACCAAACAATCAAGTGAATGATCATACAAGAGCATATATGAGGATATCCAATCAAGCATAGCATAAAATTATGGTATGATCAAGCACACAATAACGTAGCATCTCATACAAGCATCAAGCAAAAGGAACTCAAAGAGCAAGTATCTCAAGAAATCAAACGAACAAAAAGCAAAGCACTCTCTCTCGAAGCCTAATGATCTAACAAATTCTCCCCCTTTGGCAATAAGTACCAAAAAGTTCAAATATGTATAGAGCTAATCGTCTCTCTAGGCTCGATCTCCGAGAGCTCCTGGTGATGAAGTCCTCTGACTTGCAGCGCCAGTGTGCGTCGAAGTTGTTGGAGTGGAGAGAAGTGCATCTGCAAAGATCTCTGCTGAAGTCTGTGGAGCTGGAGGTGTAGACACTGGGGGCACTGAAGGTGGGACTGTGGTAGTAGCAGCAGGGGCAGAGACTGTGGCTCTGGAGGTGACTGGTACATTAGCTGATCTGGGCATCCTCTGAAACTGAGTTAATGATGGAAGACATGTGCCTTGATATTCCTCATCATCACTGCTTGTACCCTTCCTGACTTCATCCACCTGAGACTTCAATGTCTCAACAACCGTCTATATCTCAGTGACCTTGATATCTAGATCATGAAATTTTGTCTCAACAATCTTCTCAAGGCTCTTCTGATTTGTAGCCATGTCAGCCAAACTCTTCTCAATTCTCTAAGTGGCTTGAAGAAGATGTTCTATCTGGTCCTTGGTTTTCAGCACTGGGGCAGATGGAGCACTAGGCCCTGAAGTTCTTGCAGCTTCTGCACTAGCCTGTGCTTCGGCTGAGGTAGGATAAGATGCATCCATAGTCACAGTGTTATCCTCGAACTCAGGTCTAAGCGGCAAATGCTCACGATCAAGCTGAAAAGACTTGTTTGCACCCTTTAAATTGATAAGCAACTGAATATGAGGGGCAAATCCACAAGACCTCTTCTGATCTGCAGCTGTCCTCTTGATAGTTTCTACAATGAGATCCATGACATTGAACTTCTCATGTTGGTCAATGTGATGTAGCATGTTGATTAAATGACCACGTATCATCCTGTCATCTCCTGACTTGGGCATCAAAGTATGCCTCATGATGGTGTTGGAGGTAGCAAGTCCTGCCAACAAGTAATACACTGAGCCAAGCTTGTGTGACTCCTTGTCCTTATCTGGAATTTCAGTATACAAGTTTGCCATAGTGTTGTGATCCATCTTGGGCTTTGCATACACATCTATGTCATTTTCATCAGCCTCGGGCACACCAAGCAATGTGGCCCACTCAAGCACACTTGACTGGTATTTGACACCCTTAGTCATCCATACAATTCTACCATTGGGGTAGAAGTGAGCTGTAGAATAGAATTGCATGATCATCTCATCATTCCAGTTAGTCAGTGCTACTTGTAGCTTGCATTGGTATTATCCCCGAAGAGGAAGGGATGATGCAGCACAGTAGAGGTAAGTATTTCCCTCAGTTATGAAACCAAGGTTATCAATCCAGTAGGAGAACCACGCAACACCTCGTTAGCAGTACCTGCACACAAACAACAAATCCTTGCACCCAATGCAAACGAGGGGTTGTCAATCCCTCGGCGGTTAATTGCAGGATTAAATTGTATGTGATAGATAGATAGATTGAAACAAAAATACAAAATAAAATAAATAAAAGAAAAGTGCAGCAATATTTTTAGGGTTTTAGTAATATGATTTAGATAGACTCGGGGGCCATAGTTTTCACTAGAGGCTTCTCTCAAGAAAATAGCATACGGTGGGTAGACAAATTACTGTTGGGCAATTGATAGAAAAGCAAATAATCATGACGATATCCAAGGCAATGATCATGTATATAGGCATCACGTCCGAGACAAGTAGACCGACTCCTACTTGCATCTACTACTATTACTCCACACATCGACCGCTATCCAGCATGCATCTAGTGTATTAAGTCCATAAAAGAATGGAGTAATGCCTTAAGAACGATGACATGATGTAGACAAGATAAACTCACGTATGAATAAACCCCATCTTTTTACCCTTAATAGCAACGATACATACGTGTCATGTCCCTTTCTGTCACTGGGATTGAGCACCGCAAGATCGAACCCATTACAAAGCACCTCTTCCCATGGCAAGATAAATCAATCTAGTTGGCCAAACCAAATCAATAGATCAGAGAAGAAATACGAAGCTATAATAATCATGCATAAAAGAGATCAGAGAAGACTCAAATGATATTCATGGATAATCTGATCATAAACTCACAATTCATCGGATCCCAACAAACACACCACAAAAAGTGATTACATCGGATAGAACTCCAAAAACATCGCGGAGAACATTGCATTGAAGATCAAAAAGAGAGAAGAAGCCATCTAGCTACTAACTATGGACCCGAAGGTCTGTGGTAAACTACTCACGCATCATCGGAAGGGCAGCAAGGTTCATGTAGAGCCCCTCCATGATCGATTCCCCCTCCGGCGGAGTACCGGAGAAGGCCTCCAGATGGGATCTCTCGAGAACAGAAACTTGCAACGGCGGAAAAAGTATTTCGTGGACTCCCCTAAGGGTTTCTGATTTTTTGGGAATTTATAGTGGTGGAATTAGGTCAAACGGAGCTCTGTGGGCCCCACAAGGCACCAGGGCGCGCCTGCGCGCGCCCTGGTGCCTCGTGGACACCCCCTGGGGCTTCTGGCCTTCTCTCGAAGCTTCTAGTGTTTATCTTGTCCAGAAAAATATCTCCAAAAAGTTTCGTGGCATTTGGACTTCGTTTGCTATTGATTTTCTGTAAAATAAAAACAGGGCAGAAAACAACAACTGGCACTGGGCACTAAGTTAATAGGTTAGTCTCCAAAAAATGATATATAATTGCTGTAAATGCATATAAAAACATCCAAGATTGATAATATAACAGCATGGAACAATCAAAAAGTATAGATACATTGGAGACGTATCAGCATCCCCAAGCTTAATTCCTGCTCGTCCTCGAGTAGGTAAATGATAAAAACATAATTTTTGATGTGGAATGCTGCCTATCATATTCTTCACATATTCTTTTCTTTTATAGCATGGACATTGGACTTGAATGATTCAAAGCAATAGTCTATAATTTGACATGAAGATATAAATACTCAAGCATGCTAACAAGCAACCATGTCTTTCAAAATATCAACACTAAAGAAAGTTATCCCTAGCCCATTATGCTCAATCATTGATCCATTCATGAAACACACACAAATATTAGCTACACACAATGCACAAGTATGACAATAGTGCTCTCTAGTTGGTGCTTTTGTAAGAGAAGATGGAAACTCAAATAAAAATAAAAATTGCATAAAAGTAAATAGATAGGCCCTTCGCAGAGGGAAGCAGAGATTTGTCAAATGTGCCAGAGCTCAAGGCTGAAATTAAAGAGATAAAATATTTTGAGAGGCATGCTTTTCCTGTCAACGAAAACGACCGAGAATTCCCAATATTTTCCATGCTAGACACATCATAGGCGGTTCCCAAACAGAAAGTAAAGTTTATTTCCTTTCCACCATTCTTTCACAATCCATGGCTAGCCGTATCCATGGGTGCCCTCCATACCAACACTTTCCAAGGAATTTTGTTGTTATTAATTTTTGATTCATTGTGGGACTGGGCATCCCTATTACCAACCATTCTCTCGTGCAATGACAAGTGAATAAACACTCATCGTGAGAATAACACACCTAGCATGGAAAATAATGGCCACCCCTGCCGCTTCCTGAGCGGTACGGGCACACAAAACGGAAAAATTATTTTGAAAATTAGAGTTGGCACACGCAAATTTACTTAGAACGGCATTGAAATACCGCATATAGGTAGATATAGTGGACTCATTTGGCACAACTTGGGTTTAAGGATTTTGGATGCACAAGCAGTATTTCCGCTTAGTACAAATGAAGGCTAGCAAATAGATTGAGAAGCAACCAACCAAAAAGCGAAAACGGTCATAAACATGCATTGAACATAACTAACACCGAATAATGCACCATAAGTAGGATACAATTTCGTTGCATAACTATTGACTTGATGTGCATGCATAGGGAATCACAAACCTTAACACTAATATTCTTACTAAATCACAATTACTCACTAACATGACTCACATATTATCATTTCCATATCGCAAAACTATTGCAAGGAATCACACTTATCATATCCAATGATCTATATGAAAGTTTTTATTATATCCCTCTTGAATATTCATCACTTTGGGACCAATTTCATATCTTGTGCAAATTACCGTTACTATTATCAACTCTCAAAAAGATATAAGTGAAGCATGAGAGTGCAAATATTTCTTCAAAATTTCAATCTTATCAACTCTCAAAATAATATAAGTGAAGCATGAGAGTTTATTTCTTCAAAATTTCAATCAACTCTCAAAATAATATAAGTGAAGCATGAGAGTTTATTTCTTCAAAATTTCAATCAACTCTCAAAATAATATAAGTGAAGCATGAGAGTTTATTTCTTCAAAATATAGCCACCACCGTGCTCAAAAAGATTTAAGTGAAGCACTAGAGCAACTGCCTAGCTCAAAAAATTTAAGTGAAACACATAGAGTATTCTAACAAATTATGATGAACGCGTGGCTATCTCAAGATAGGTGTGTTCAGCAAGGATGATTGTGACAAACTAAAATGCAAACAAAGCAAAGACTCATATAATACAAGACACTCCAAGCAAAACACATATCATGTGACGAATAAAAATATAGCTCCAAGTAAAATTACAGATGGTTGGTAGAAGAAAGAGGGGATGCCTTCCGGGGCATCCCCAAGCTTAGACGCTTGAGTCTTCCTTGAATATTACCTTGGGGTGCCTCGGGCATCCCCAAGCTTAGGCTCTTACTACTCCTTATTCCTTCATCCATCGTGATCTCACCCAAAACTTGAAAACTTCAATCACCCAAAACTCAGCAAAACCTTCGTGAGATATGTTGTGGTTTTGACACGGCAGATGCCCTTGTGAAAGGACTTGGAGATGAGGCCATCGCACAAGTGTGGAAGCTTAACGGGGTTGATTGGGAACGAGAATACGCCGGGTTACCCAGGTTCGGCCCCTCACGGTGGAGGTAAAAGCCTATGTCCTGCTTGATTATATTGTTGTAGATCTCGATTACAAGGATGCGGATTCGCTAACCTAGCTTTCGAGGGATTGCAACTTAGTCTTTTTCGCATAGGTGCTCCCCTTTATATATACAGGTGGAACCCTAGATTACATAAGAGTCCGGGTCATTCTTTGACCCGTCTCCTATTCTTTCCTACCTTTTCTCCAAGACGGCCTTAAGCCACCCATCTTCCTCGTGAGCCGGCCCATTGCCTAAGCCGGCCTTTCCCGCTTGGGCCTTCTCAAGCCGGCCCGCCGAGAGTCCTTCAACCCTGCAGTGAGTTGACCCGCTGAGCTTGCTCCATGGCCGGGTTATCACCCTACCGGGTCTACATGCTGGTAAATATCCCCAACATTAGCCCTCAGTTTGACTTGAATTCATTCATGTTAAACTTTATCCTGGAAAACAAACATTAGTAAGACATTCTCCATATGCTTCCCAAGCCGGTCTTTTATAACGTTGTCTTTGACTGGCTCAATTTCCCGGGTTAAGTAGATCGCCGGGTCATTCCTTCGCTTCCAGACTTAGCATTTTGTATTTCCTTTCCCTCATGACGTCATAATCCACTTTCGCAAAATCCGGGATGACATCATGCCGTATCTTTGAGTGGGTTTGTATGGTCTTGTCAGGCGTGAAAATCGAGGACCCCACAGCTGAAAATTACTGCGCAGCCTGGGGTCCCGCACCTGCCGTTCCCATTTTTATCGTGCCTATAAAGTGGCCAGCTCGCCCCCACTGTTACTTTTTACCTCTCGCTCTTCTTCTTCCTCACATCCACCACTTCTCACACCCGAAGCGCCGAACGTAAGCAATTTGCCCCTATTTATTCCAAGTTAAGGGCCTTGACTGCTAACGGCCTCACCGGGATCGACCTAACCTGGTGCTGGATAAGCTGGCGAATCCAACCCCTTAGCCAGAGGGGCGACTTGATGTGAAATTATACTGGTGAGATAGCTAACGCGCAATGCTTCAGTCAAGTTAATTTTTCCATGGGTGACATCAACAAAGCCACCAAGAAATTGTTGGGAGAGCCCCAAGATAAATGCAACAAAACTGGGCTAGCTCCCTTCTGCTTGACCAACCCTGTGCCTTCAGTAAGTACTTGCACCCTTTTATTCTATTCTTGAATCGCTTTGTCCATCTCAATCATAATCGCCGACTCATCCCAAATGCAGGCAGACGACAAGTTTTGGAAAAAGAAGAAACCTCGACAACCCACCCCCGCTCCAGTGGAGCAACAGGATGAGCCGGTCGATGCTGATGAGGCAGCTGCAGAAAATGAGGCTGAGGTAGAACTCGACTCGCTTGGTCGTCTTTTTATTCAACTTGCTGACGCCCCTTCTCTTCAGGATGAAGCTGAAATTAGCCACACCAATGAGCCAGAGGTAACTTTGATCTCTTCAGATTCCGACTCTCCAATACCTATTCGGAAGAAAACCCGGGCTGTAATCCGCAAGGTTCGAAGGAAGCCCCGGGTTGCCGTCTATAAGGTCCCTTTTTCACACCAGGACGCTCATTTGGATCCCAAATTTGTTTTGAAGAAAACACATCAAGCCGGGACCTCCAAAAGGAAGACCCGGAGCAGTGAAGGCGAGTGAAGTGGCGGGCTTCCATACGAGCCGCCATCCCGTAGAGCGCGAGCAGAGGTGCTTCTTAGTCCAACTCCCTCTTTTCCTCTAGTTGGTTGTTTCAAGGAGCCCTTACATTTAAATGACTCGGCATATCAGACGTCCCCCTCCTCAGGCGCCGGCTTTCAACATCAACCCTGGGTAAGCAATGTAACCATTCTTGTGATAGTGATTTCTTATTCCTCCCCTTTTAAATGAATAACTCCTTGTTCCTTGTACAGCGCCAAAGCCATTAAGAAGAAAGCAGCTGTCGGGTCATCTGACCCAGTCATTCAAACAGACCCTCAAGAGGAGGCCACCTTGGTTCCCCAGGATGAGCCGGCATTCCAAAATAGCCCACCACCTCAAAATACCGCAAGCCCGGCTCGCGCTCCCTCTCCTGTTGTTCAGGAGAGAGAGAATCCAACTGAGGAGCAGCCTGAAGAGCAGCCCGCGGCACCGGCTCAAGATGAAGCGGTGGTGATCGGAGAATAGCAAACTACACCAGAAGCTTCTACCGCCCTTACCAAAATTCCTGCCAAGCCTGAGCCGGCCCCAAAGGATAAGGGGAAGACGGCTCTTGAATTTTCCACCTTTGAAGACCAAGACGCCAGCTCCTTACACCAGGCTGTGCTAACCAGGCTGTCTGAAAGCCGGGACACAGAAATTGCTATGATAACCTCACTGAAGAGGAAATATGAGGTAATTAGCACCCTCTTATGAACCATATATATATGTAGCCCCCAAGGGCCGGGTCATTATAGAATGATGACCCGGGACTTCAAAATTCAACTTGTATGCATAATCTTCAGCCGGTGACCCCAAAGGCCGGCTCGCCATTCATGACGGGCGGGTCGTCATAACTTAGCAGGATAGATCAATTTATGCATTAGCCCCCAAGTGCCATGTAGAATGCCTGCAGCTGCATGGAACTTGCCTTGCTGTTTGTTTTAACAAGCTCGAAAACATGTAGCCCCCATGTGCCGGGTTGTCCTTTAGGGCGGCTCGGGTCATGCGTATATGATGTATAACAGACTGCCCTGCAGGATATGCTGGACCAAGTGGAGGCACAAGCTTCCTTCTTCCGAAAGGAGACAAGGAAGGAAAAGAAGTTGCGCAAAAGAGCTGAAGAATCATCTGCTGAAGCGAACAAGTCTTTGGTTATTGTGAGGAGCACCTTGCAAGAAACTGAAGCAACAAGAGCTGCCTTAGCCGCGCGTGCGGACGAAGTCGAGGCCAAACTTGAGCCGGTAACTCAAGAACTGGTGACTATAAAGGGTCAGATCACAGCCATGTGCCGAGCCATCTTTGGTAAGTAAAACGACTATTACAAGTCAATTGTACCAACTTATCATACTGAGCCGGCTTAACTGATCGTGCGTACTTGTCCTTGAAGGCCGCAAGAACCAAACACTGGTGCAGAAACCACTGGTGAAATTAAAGGCGGTGTACACCCTTGTAGAGCAGTTGTACATAGACGGTTGTCGTTGTATAATGGCCGCAAAGAACACCAAGGCGCCACCGCAGCTGATTGCAGACACATTGAAAGAACTGTCAGTCGTGCCCAGGTGGTTCGATGACTGGAAAAAGGCGGCTTGCCGCACTGGGGATCTAACAGCGCTTGCTCGAGCCAAGGCATATGTGCCAGAACTCGAGCCGGCTCAGGTTGTGCGCGGGTATCCAGAGTTCAATATGGATGCCTCGCCGCTTACCAAGAAAGACTTCCAACGCTACATCAAAGAAACCCGGGTTGCTGCCACCGAAATCGCAGAAGACGCAGATCTGACCAAGTACTAGGCGCCCTACTCGAAGGAGAATGAATGGATAGAGCCGCCTAATCATGAGCCGGTGGCCCTAACCCGTATGCATAAGCCATCCTTTGCTCCTGAAGTCGACCCTTCTTCCCTGATAACCGCCGATGCCCTATTTGAAGCGTTGTGCTCAATTCAGTGGTTGACCGGCGAATCAAGTCAAGAGGCGGAGGATGACGACGGCCGCGAAGAGCCGGCACATGGTGCTTCATCGGGCGCTGGCGCCAGCTCTGACCCGGCGACATAAAATGCCGGCTTATCCTTTTGTAGGCCGAACTTGCAAAAATTCTTTGTCGTGGCCGCAGTTGATAGGCGGCTTGTAATAGTGTAGCTTGAAACACTTGTTACTGATGCCAGTGCCATTGCGTACTGTGCTTGCTTACTGCCTGTACAAATACTTTGTGCTTCTGTGAATCCTCTTTTGGGCTTCGAGAGCCGGTTTTTGCAGCAAGAGTGATTTTGCTGCAACAATAACAACTGCATATGATAACAACTGTGATTGAGAAAACCACATAAACGACTAGTAATCTTTGTTACTGTTTGTAATGAATCAAGAATATCAAAACGTACTAAAACAAATGCTATGTATGAATGTATGCATGTATGCAGAGATGAGATGAATGCAGAAAAGAAATATAAGACGGTTTTGTAAAATCCAACTTGAAAGACCGGCTTATAAAGATCAAGTCTGATTTTGCTTCATGAAGCTGGCACTTTGGCCTGTTGGTTTGTCCTCGCTTTCTGAAAGCCGGCTCTCACACAACCAATTGAACGTTTTAACTCTGATGAATTCAGGGTCACCTATGTGATTGACTCATCAAACGTACGCCGGGTCATTTTTTAGGGAGTAGCATCTTGCTAACAGACAGGTTTAACCAACTTTGTGGCATTTCACCGGGTTAAAGGGTTTTGTAAGCTAAAATCAATTGAGTTGGAAGCCCCCAAGTAACCAAGATCAACAAATAAAGATCCAGAACATAAATTTTGAGGCAAAACAACACTTTTGTATACAGTGCTGCCGGTCGTTATTTTATTTGATCAAAAATAGGTATATACATGATAGAAGGTATGTACAAAGATGTGACCCAGTCAATGACTCAGGTGTAGTATGGCCGGAGTTGGGCAATGTTCCAGGGCCGGCTTGTCTCCTCCTCAGAGGTACATGATTTATATACCTCACGTATATCAATCAGGTAATATGACCCGTTGTTGAGATTCTTGCTGACCACAAAGGGCCCTTCCCAAGGTGGTGAAAGCTTATGCATGCCTGTCTGGTCTTGTATCAGACGGAGCACTAAGTCACCTTCCTGAAAAGTGTGGCTTCGAACTCTACGGCTGTGATAGCGACGTAGGTCTTGTTGATAAATCGCGGACCTGGACGCGGCAAGTTCGCGTTCCTCTTCCAGAGCATCAAGAGCATCTTGGCGAGCCTGCTCATTGTCTGATTCCATATAAGCTGCCACTCGAGGGGACTCATGACGAATATCGCTTGGAAGTACAGCTTCTACACCATAGACTAGGAAAAACGGCGTATAGCCTGTTGATCTATTTGGAGTAGTCCGTATGCTCCAATGCACCGCAGGTAATTCTTCTTCCCAGCAACCCGGCGTGCGCTGCAAAGGCACCATGAGCCGGGGTTTGATACCACGTAGCAACTCCTGATTGGCCCTTTCTGCCTGTCCGTTGGACTGAGGATGAGCAACCAATGCTAGATCAAGCCGGATGTGCTCCTGTTGACAGAACTGTTTCATGACTCCCTTGGAAAGATTGGTTCCATTGTCCGTAATGATACTATGCGGGTAGCCAAATCGGAATATCAGTTTTTTCAGAAACTTGACAGCTGTAGCTGCGTCGCAGTGGCTGACTGGCTCGGCTTCCACCCACTTGGTAAACTTATCCACAGCCACCAATAGGTGTGTATGTTTGTTCTTAGAACGTTTGAAGGGTCCAACCATATCAAGCCCCCAGACCGCAAAAGGCAAAGTTATCAGAATCATCCTCAACTCTTGAGCCAACACATGAGCCTGGCGAGCATATTTCTGGCAACCATCACACTTACGTACAATGTCCTCTGCATCAGCATGAGCTGTGAGCCAGTAAAAACCATGCCGGACAGCTTTCGCGACTAGTGATCTTGAGCCGGCATGGTGTCCACAGTCGCCCGAATGAATCTCATTGAGAATTGCACGACCTTCGTCAGGCAAAACACAACGCTGAAAAACGCCAGTAACACTTCGTCGGTGCAACTCACCATTGACAATAGTCATAGACTTGGATCGTCTAATAATCTGTCGAGCAAGGATTTCCTCTGTTAGCAGTTCTCCCCAGCTTAGATAAGCCAAGTAGGGGACTGTCCAATCAGGGATAGCATGGACAGCAGCCACTAGAGCCGCCTCTGGGTCAGGAATAGCCAAGTCCTCCTCTGTTGGTAACTTGACAGACGGGTTGTGCAAAACGTCCAGGAACACATTGGGCGGCACCGGCTTGCGCTAAGAACCCAAGCGAGAGAGTGCGTCTGCCGCCTCGTTCTACCGGCGATCAATGTGATCCACTTGATAACCTTTGAAGTGCCCAGCAATGTTGGTGACCGCGTGCCGATAAGCCGCCATAAGGGGATCCTTGGAATCCCACGTACCAGAAACTTGTTGGGCCACCAAGTCTGAGTCGCCTAGACACCTGACCCGGCTTAGGTTCATCTCCTTAGCCATCTGAAGCCCGTGCAGCAAGGCCTCATATTCTGCTGCATTGTTAGTACAGGGAAACATGAGTCTTAAAACATAACAAAACTTATCTCCTCGTGGGAAAGTAATCACAACTCCAGCCCCCGAGACTTCGAGCTGCCTTGAGACGTCAAAGTGTATGGACCAGTATGTTGTGTCGGGCTTCTCTTCGGGAGCATGTAACTCTATCCAATCATTAATGAAATCCACCAATGCTTGAGACTTGATCGCTATGCGGGGCACGTATTTGAGATGATGCGGACCAAGCTCGATGGCCCACTTAGCAACCCGGCCCGTCGCCTCCCGGTTCTGGATTATATCCCCAAGAGGTGCTGAGCTGACCAAAGTGATCGGATGCTCGTGGAAGTAATGCTTCAGCTTGCGGCTAGCCATAAATACTTCGTAGACCAATTTCTGCCAATGTGGATATCGCTGCTTGGACTCGGTTAACACCTCACTGATATAGTACATGGGGTGTTGGACTGGATATTCCTTGCCGTCCTCCTTGCGCTCTACCACGACTGCCACGCTTACCGCCTTGTTATTGGCAGCAATATACAGCAACATTGGCTCCTTCTTGCGAGGAGCGGCAAGGACCAGCGGCTCAGACAACTGCTTCTTGAGGGCCTCAAAAGCCTGATCTGCAGCATCACTCCAGACAAAGTTATCTGACTTCTTAAGCAATTGGTACAATGGAATTGCCTTCTCTCCAAGCCGGCTTATGAATCGACTCAGTGCCGCAACCTGCCCGGCTAGCTTCTGCACGGCATTCAGGTTGGCCGGCTTAGCCAGGGTCGTGATGGCTTTGATCTTTTCTGGGTTAGCTTCAATGCCACGCTCGGAAACAAGAAATCCCAGAAGTTTTCCTACAGGGACACCAAAAACACACTTCTCCGGGTTAAGCTTCATCTGGTAGATGCAGAGATTGTCAAACGTTTCCTTGAGATCCTCCAACAAGGTTTCTTTCTTCCAGGACTTAACCACAATATCATCAACATAAGCATGAACGTTCCGCCCTATCTGTTTGTGAAAGCAGCTTTGGACACAACGCTGGTAAGTCGCCTGTGCACACTTCAGACCAAACGGCATGGTTATATAACAGAAAGCCCCAAAAGGTGTGATGAAAGCCATCTTTTCCTGGTCCTCCAGTTTCATTTTGATCTGATGATAACCAGAGTAGGCATCTAGGAAGCATAAACACTCACAACCCGTCGTAGCATCGATGATCTGGTTAATACGGGGCAAGGCGAAGGGGTCGCTAGGACAAGCCTTATTCAGGTCTGTGTAATCAACACACATCCGCCAAGTCCCGTTTTTCTTCAGAACAAGCACTGGGTTGGCTAGCCATTCAGGATGGAAGACTTCAACGATGAACCCGGCAGCTAGGAGCCGGGCCACTTCTTCACCGATAGTTTTCCGCCTTTCCTCATTAAAGCGACGGAGATATTGGCGAACTGGCTTAAACTTGGGATCCACATTAAGGGAGTGCTCAGCAAGTTCTCTCGGTACACCTGGCATGTCAGATGGTTTCCACGCAAAGATGTCCCGGTTCTCACGGATGAACTCGATGAGCGCGCTTTCCTATTTGGGATCCATATTTGCCCTTATGGTGAACTGCTCAGAAGAATTGCCCGGGGTGAAATCAACTTGCTTTGTGTCTCTGGCCAACTTAAACTTGAGCAGAGGGTCTAACTCCGTCGTGGGCTTCTTCAGGGAGGTCCTGTCAGACAGGTCAACATTGTACTTATAATACCGCAACTCCTCTGCAGCGCAAGCTGTCTCGGCATATGCTGCATCTCCTTCCTCGCACTCGAGTGCAATCCTCCGGTTGCCTTCAACTGTGATGGTTCCCCTCGGTCCTGGCATCTTCATTTTGAAATACACATAGCACAGCTGTGCCATGAATCGTGCATAAGCCGGCCGGCCGAATAAGGCGTGGTATGGGCTTTTAAGCTTAACCACCTCAAAGGACAGAAACTCAGAACGCCAGTTATCTTCTGAGCCAAAGGCCACCTCTAGGGAGATTCGTCCCATGGGATAAGCTGACTTGCCAGGAACAATGCCGTGGAAAACTGTAGAGGACGGAGTCAATTGCTTATCAGACAGATTCATCCGCCTGTACGTGTCATAATATAGAATATTGATACTGCTGCCTCCGTCCATGAGCACCTTAATCAGTGTATAACCGCCGACTTGTGGCGCAACCACCAGAGCCAAGTGGCCAGGGTGATCGAGGAGGACAGGATGATCCGCCCTGCTCCAGGTAACCGGCTGTTCCGACCAGTTGAGATAGTAAGGAGCTGCCGGCTCAACCGCGTGGGCGGCTCGTCGCTGCACCTTCTGATCCCGTTTGCAGGTGCTGGTGGTGAAAACATGATACTGCCCACTATTTAACTATTTCGGGTTACTCTGAAACCCTGTCGCACCAGCTTGGTGCTGATTTCCCTGGTTGTTTCGCTGATTGCCGCCTCCAGTATTACCAGCCCCCTGAAACCCGCCGCCTTGGCCACTGCTCCCTTGGAAACCGGGTCCTGCGAAGGGCCCTTGCAAGCCGGCTCCTGAGAAGCCGGGTCCCTGGTTGGCGGGTTGTCCGCCATTGCCGCCCCCATTATGATGATTCTGGAAGACCCGCTTGGCAAACTCTTGCATGACATAGCAATTTTCCCAGGAGTGACTGGATGGCTTACCATTGTAACTGTGTTTTGGACAAGGAGCCTTGAGAGCTTCCTCGTAAGTGAGAGGGCGATTACCAGAGGACTGCCTCCTAGAACCGTCATTCTGACGCTGACCTTTGTTCTCCATGTTTGTGTTCGCCACTAGATCAGAGCTACCATCGTAACCCTTGCGTTTACCACTGTTGTTGTTCTGACCGTTACTGCTGTTCTGCTGCTGACCCTTACCGCCAGCCTTCTTCCCCTTGTCGGATTTCTCCTCGTCCGATAGCGGATCCTTGGTGTTATCTGACTCCGCATACCGGGTTAAGACGTCCATGAGGTCACCCATGTCTTGGACCTTTCGCTTGAGTCGCCCTAGCTTCTGGACTAGGGGCTGAAACTTGCATGTTCGTTCCAGAACGAGCACTGCTTGTGCGGCCAAGATGCTGTCTGAGCTATGTATAACCTCCGCAACTCGGCGAGCCCAGTGATGCGCCGACTCATCCTCGCGCTGGACACAACGCTCAAGATCCACAATTGTGGTTGGCCTTTTACAGGTTCCCTGAAAATTCTTGATGAAGCGCTCCTTTAGTTCCTGCCATGTGTTGATAGAATTCACCGGTAGGTTTTTCATCCAGGTGCGTGCAGGGCCTTCCAACATCAGAGGCAGGTAACGCGCACACACTGACTCACTTGCGCCCAACAAGTCCATTGCCAGCTCATAACTCTCGATCCACTCGGTGGGCTCCAAATTCGCCGTATAGTTAGGAACCTTACGAGGCCCTTTGAAATCGGGGGGTATGCGCGCTTCTCGCAGCGCTGGTACCAAACAGGGAGTTCCGATCATTCGGCTCGAGGAGCCCCCAAGTCGGCCATCTGTCTGGGTTGCGTCGGGCTGGTGATGCACTTCCGGTGGGTTGACATTCGGCGGCGGGTTGACCCGCGCCGGCGTGTTGACGCGCGCCGGCGGGTTGTGCCTTGCACGCGCGTTTTCTTCCTCCCACGCTCGTAGAACCCGAGTAGCGTCCACAATGTCTTGCGAGATCCTGGGTTGGTGTTGCCCCGCCAGCGGCTGGGTGGCTCTCCTGCGGTGTGCGCTGCTGGAGACCGCCGGCGACTCAGGGCGCTGACTCCTGGTGCGGCTCTGATGAGGGGTCGAGTGAAGACGGTGCTGGCAATGCGAGTAGTTGGCCTGCTGCACTACTGCTGTCTTGAGCATCGCAATAGCGTTCCTGGCCTCGGTCTGAATCGGGCCGTCCCCCTCAATCGGAATAACCGCCAAGTTGTGGGTTGCTGCCAGCACGTTATCGACCGGGTTGGAGTAGTGTCCAATTGGGGTCTGGAACCGGCGAAACAGCGGCTGTTGTTGCTGATCTGGCATGCGATGCTAGGCCGGCTCCCGCTGCTGAGCCGGCTCCCCCATGGGGATGACTCCAGCCCCCGGGTTCGTCGGAGTCGGCGGTGTGGTGAACAGCTGAGTCGGCTCGAGATTAGCCAGAAGCCAGCTTTGATGACGCCTCCTGTGGACGAGCTCCGACTCGGCCTGTCGGCGGTTCAGGTAATGTGCCTCCTCATCTAGGCGCTGCCTCTCCTCGGCAATCCGGGCCTGTTCCTGTACCATGCGGGCGTTCTCCGCATTGATGTCCTCTTGTATCTTGTCCATCTGCTCGCGACACTTCATGATCTCCGTGCTGCGCGCCGCTGCGTTTTCCGCAGTGACCGGCTCGGCCAACAGGGCTGCCAGCGTGGTCATCAAGTCCGCGAGCACCTGAACCCCAGTTTTCTGAGAGCCGGTGGCCGACGCGCCGGCTCCTCCTGAGCCGGCAAGGATGTTGTTCTGTCCCGCCGTTGGATTGGCCGGGTCACGCACCGGATCTTGCCTACCCGCCATGTATACCGCCGCAAAGCGAGGCGGATTTGGGCTCGCTGGAAAGACGTCGCCCGTGTGCCCGAGCCCTCCAGCATGCAGAGGAAGGATTAACTCGGTTTCTCTCGTCGAGGACTCGCCGTCAGATTGGATGAGCATATCATCTTCAGACAGGGAGTTCTCTGACAAGGCCACCCCTTGGGTGAAACCTACGAAGACATGGTTTCGGCCGGCTTGACGCGGGCCGGGTCTCTCCTGGTTCTGACCAGCGCGGCACGCCGACTCGACGCCGGCGATATTCTCCAACCCGGCGGCCAGCTCGCCGACCACGCCGATGAAGGTGTGGATCTTGCCGAAGGGGACCCGGTACCCGTACTCGATCGAGTCGGCGTCGGGGCCCCAGTATGAATCATTGATGTAGAACTTCCCGCGGCGGCTCCTTGTCATCATGCCAACCGCGTACTTCCTGAACCCTGGAAGAGATACCGCTAAGAACTCAACTCCACCGTGCGTAGGCCCCACGGTGGGCGCCAACTGTCGTGGTTTTGACACAACAGATGCCCTTATGAAAGGACTTGGAGATGAGGCCATCGCACAAGTGTGGAAGCTTAACGGGGTTGATCGGGAACAAGAATACGCCGGGTTACCCAGGTTCGGCCCCTCACGGTGGAGGTAAAAGCCTACGTCCTGCTTGATTATATTGCTGTAGATCTTGATTACAAGGATGCGGATTCGCTAACCTAGCTTTCGAGGGATTGCAACTTAGTCTTTTTCGCATAGGTTCTCCCCTTTATATATACAGGTGGAACCCTAGATTACATGAGAGTCCGGGTCGTTCTTTGACCCGTCTCCTATTCTTTCCTACCTGTTCTCCAAGACGGCCTTAAGCCACCCATCTTCCTCGTGAGCCGGCCCATTGCCTAAGCCGGCCTTTCCCACTTGGGCCTTCACAAGCCGGCCCACCGAGAGTCCTTCAGCCCTGCAGTGAGTTGACCTGCTGAGCTTGCTCCATGGCTGGGTTATCACCCTGCCGGGTCTACATGCTGGTAAATATCCCCAACAAGATCCGTTGGTATAACAAAATAAATCACTACTTTAAGTACTGTTGCAAACCCATTCATATTTTATTTTTGCATTATACCTACTGTACTCTAACTTCACCATGGCTTATACCCCCCGATACAATCCACAGATTCATCAAAACAAGCAAGTAGTGCATCAAAAACAGAATTTGTCAAAAACAGAACAGTCTGTAGCAATCTATTTAAAAGCCATACTTCTGTAACTCCAAAAAATTTGAAAAATTAGGAAAACGTGGGAAATTCATATACCAATACTGTGTAAAAATTTCAGATTTTTCTGACGCTCCAGTACAGAAACAAAATTCCAGCACTGGATGCAAAACTTTATGTTTTCCAAACAGCATCAATTATACTATCTTCCAAATCATCCTAAAGGCTTTACTTGGCACAAACACTAATTAAAAACACAAAAACACAATCATACCAGTTGCATAATTGTGAAAACACACAATAACAGAAAAAAAATTATTTTATTCATTGGGTTGCCTCCCAACAAGCGCTATTGTTTTATGCCCCTAGCTAGGCATAATGCATAGTTTCAAGTATTGTCATCTTTGGTTTCCAACTCCTCAATCACACATCCATTTTTTCTAATAGATTTAACATAGGTGTTTCTCACCATCACACTTCTAGGCACAAAATCAAGAATTTTACTTTCGTGAATAGGTTCCTAAATTATACCAATGAAATCAGGGTGCACGCTAATCATTTTAAGATCCTCATTTCCCTTACTAGAAGTAGCACCATTGATTTTAGGGACATACATAAACTTGCAATTCTTGCTAGGAGTAATTTTTTTCAATAGTTTTAGCAGAATAAAAATCGGAACCTAATTTATTAATAATTTCCTCCAACTTATCGATCCTAGCGGGACTTTGTTCCACCCTTTCATTAACTGTTAGTTCTTTCTCTTTTAGCATCTTAAGAGTAATCCCTACTTTTGATCCAAATTGAGTAACATGGTTATGAATCTTTTTATCTAAATTTTCAATATGCTCAACGGTAGGCATTTTATTTTCAATAGCATCTAACCTTTGCATAACATGTTCCAAGGTCAAAGTTGTTTCATTAAGAGTAATAGGTGGTGATCCCACTAAATTTCCCATAGCATTAAAAGCATCCGTAGAGGGACACATCAAGAAATTCCCTCCAGTAATAGTATCAAGCACAAATCGATACCAAGTAGTAATGCCCACATAAAAATTGCGAAGAAGGATGGTAGAGGATTGCTTACGAGTTGATCTATTATGAGCATCACTAATCCTATACCAAGCATCTTTTAAATTCTCTCCTACCCTTTGTTTAAAATTAAGTACTTCATTTTCAGGGGTAATAGTAACGAGCGAAGAACTAGCCATGAAGATAAAACAAGCAAACAAGAGAAAGGCAAATGGAAAATATTTTTGTATTTTTGTAAAAATGTTTTAGAAGTGGGGGAGATGAAAACGAGAGGCAAATAAAGTAAATGCAAGGAGATGAGAGTTTATGCAAAGGTACTTGATAGATGTTGGTGATGTCTCCCCGGCAACGGCGCCAGAAATTCTTCCTGCTACTTGTAGCTTGCGTTGGTATTATCCCCGAAGAGGAAGGGATGATGCAGCACAGCAGAGGTAAGTATTTCCCTCAGTTATGAAACCAAGGTTATCAATCCAGTAGGAGAACCACGCAACACCTCATTAGCAGTACATGCACACACAAAACAAATCCTTGCACCCAACGCAAACGAGGGGTTGTCAATCCCTCGGCGGTTAATTGCAAGATTAAATTGTATGTGATAGATAGATAGAAACAAAAATACAAAATAAAATAAATAAAATAAAAGTGCAGCAATATTTTTAGGGTTTTAGTAATATGATTTAGATAGACCCGGGGGCCATAGTTTTCACTAGAGGCTTCTCTCAAGAAAATAGCATACGGTGGGTAGACAAATTACTGTTGGGCAATTGATAGAAAAGCAAATAATCATGACGATATCCAAGGCAATGATCATGTATATAGGCATCACGTCCGAGACAAGTAGACCGACTCCTGCCTGCATCTACTACTATTACTCCACACATCGACCGCTATCCAGCATGCATCTAGTGTATTAAGTCCATAAAAGAACGGAGTAACGCCTTAAGAATGATGACATGATGTAGACAAGATAAACTCACGTATGAATAAACCCCATCTTTTTACCCTTAATAGCAACGATACATACGTGTCATGTCCCTTTCTGTCACTGGGATTGAGCACCGCAAGATCGAACCCATTACAAAGCACCTCTTCCCATGGCAAGATAAATCAATCTAGTTGGCCAAACCAAATCAATAGATCGGAGAAGAAATACGAAGCTATAATAATCATGCATAAAAGAGATCAGAGGAGACTCAAATAATATTCATGGATAATCTGATCATAAACTCACAATTCATCGGATCCCAACAAACACACCGCAAAAAGTGATTACATCAGATAGAACTCCAAGAACATCGAGGAGAACATTGTATTGAAGATCAAAAGAGAGAAGAAGCCATCTAGCTACTAACTATGGACCCGAAGGTCTGTGGTAAACTACTCACGCATCATCGGAAGGGCAGCAAGGTTGATGTAGAGCCCCTCCGTGATCGATTCCCCCTCCGGCGGAGTACCGGAGAAGGCCTCCGGATGGGATCTCTCGAGAATAGAAATTTGCGGCGGCGGAAAAAGTATTTCGTGGACTCCCCTAAGGGTTTCTAATTTTTTGGGGATTTATAGTGGTGGAATTAGGTCAAACGGAGCTCTGTGGGCCCCACGAGGTACCAGGGCGCTCCTGCCCCCCTCCCCCAGGCGCGCCCTGGTGCCTCGTGGGCACCCCCTGGGGCTTCTGGCCTTCTCCCAAAGCTTCTAGTGTTCATCTTGTCCAGAAAAAAAATCTCCAAAAAGTTTCATGGCATTTGGACTTCGTTTGGTATTGATTTTCTGTAAAACAAAAACAGGGCAGAAAACAACAACTGGCACTGGGCACTAAGTTACTAGGTTAGTCTCCAAAAAATGATATATATAATTGTTGTAAATGCATATAAAAACATCCAAGATTGATAATATAACAGCATGGAACAATCAAAAATTATAGATACGTTGGAGACGTATCAGTCAGCTCCTTCCCAATGAACTCATCAAGATCAAGGGATCTGAAGTCCTCATGAACATGGGGGAAGTGATCCTCATTTGCATCAATGTAATTCTAGTCCACCCATTTCATGTCACTTACAATTGGCTTCTTGTCAAGCAACACTGCCTCATTAAAATCTTGCTGCTCTTTGGTGTGGAGTCTATAGTCAACTGCAGCCCCCCTTCTGATGGAGTAGGGGTCTGATTCCCTCCAAGTCCTGAGACCCTTGTCTTTCCTCTTCTTCATATTCTCTGCAATAGGATGAGCATCATTATGTTCAGGAAGTCTGGGCCTTAACTTCATGAGCACTGGGGCTTCTTCATCTTCCTCTGCTTCTCTCTCAGGCACTGGGGCCTTGTTCTTTTCACTGGCAGAAACATCTCTAGTGGTCCTCTTGGGTTTTACAGCTGTAGGCTTGGCCTTGGAAGGGGAAGCTGTTCTGATTGCATCTCCATGAGCTTTTGCTGTTTAGGAGGAGGTGATTTTGCTGCTTGCTCTTCCTCATCTGTTGCATCATCTCTTCTCATGGATGCTGGCCTGAAGACCACATGAGCAGTTTGCTTCCTTTCTCTCTTCTTGCCTGCTGTCTTAGGCTTTGACTGTATAGGGGCCTGTTGAGATCCTTCTGGATTCTCTGAAGTGATGCTTCTCTTGGTAGCTGTGGATGCAGAAACTTTTCTTGTGACACCTCTCTCTTTCTTAGTGCCATACTCCTTGGCAACAACAGTTGGTTTCTTCTTCTTTGATGTTGCTCCTTCAGCAAAATCTTCATCCTCATCATCTGAATTTTTCTTCCTTCTAGCAATGGTGGATGCCTTTGGCAAATCTGGAGAGCTTCTCTCTACCTCATAGAAACTTTCTACTGCACTAGAACCTGCACTCAGCTCAACAGTCTGTTCTGACCTGTTCTGGCTATCACTTGCCTCTGACATGCTGACACTGACCCTGTGAATATGTTTAGATGAGGCGGAGTGGATGAGTATCACAAAATGCAGCTATTTTTGAAAACAATTTGAATCCAAACTTCAGTTTTAGGTTTTCACACAAAGTATTTTGGAGTCACCGATTTGATAGTCTCGGTAGTACCGAAAGCAGCAACAGAGACTTGGTCACACTGTTTCGGTCAGACCGATGTGTGTCCCGGTCTCTCCGAAGCTCTAGGGTTCTACTGAAACCCTAGTTTCGGTTTCACCGACCAGTACATCTCGGTGGCACCGAGGGGTACTTAGTGCAATGGCCAGAGGCCAAATCGGTGAACCCGATCCTTTCAATCCGGTCAATCTGAGATAAAATCTGAGAAACCCTAACCCTAAAGTTCAAAATCAATCTAGCGATAGGAATTGCAGTGGATAATGAATTTCAATCCATGGCATGATCTAGGCAATCCATTCATGCATTGAATTGGAATTTAGAACATGGAGGGGGTCGAATCTCACCCTAACTTGGTGGAGATCCTCTACGGCGGCAACGGCGAAGGAGAATGCCATTGACAGCGACGGAATCCGGCGGCGAGGGTGCGCTGGAGACGAAGGCGACGATCCGGAGACCTGGGCGACGGTAGCAATGGGGTGCGGGAATGTGACGATTGAAGAAATTTTCAACGTACGGGCCGCGGACATATATATACCCATGTGCTGTCCGTAAGACCGAGCGAAATCAATCGGTGGCACCGAAGTGAATAACTGCTATGAGCACATAGCTTCGGTGAAACCGAGAGTTTTAAATCGGTCTCTCCGAGATTGAAAATCAGATCAGTCCAAGTGATGTCGGTGAGACCGGATGCTTGTGAATTGGTCTGTCCGAAAAACACTTAGAAGGTTTTGGAGGTCAGCCCTGATCAGATCGGTGGCTCCGAGTGCTCCTCACGTGGAGGGTCCGAAAATGAGCTTGTTCAAATTTTGTGATATAGCAAGAAAGAATTTAGACAAGTTGAGATAGATAGCTAGAGAGGGTGCTTAGGCATTCTTGTACATCCACTTGGCCAAATAAAACCAAATCAATCAAACTATAAATGGATGTCCTCGAATGAGAAATATGCATAGCAACATGCTGACACAATAAGATAGCAAATGAAATATGTGTCAAACATGCACAACCAATTCTAGCAACTATCAAGCAATGGGCGATGACATAGTCATCTATATATGAGTATATTGACTTAGGAGCCAAATGAGAACATTTGATCATAGGTCATACTCATCGTTTAAGCACAAGTGGGGTTACCACTTTTACATAAAGCATTAATGTGTTCACACCATTAGAGTTGCTTTGACTCAAGACTTAGAGTAAAGCTCCCCCTAGATGTGATATCCCCCCAAGGAGGGATGAAACTAACCTTGGGTTTTATCGATGATGACTTCATGTAGATGTTGTAGATGTGGATGCTCAATGTTGATGTAGTCCATCAAGAGTTGGGAGAAATCCTTGAAGTTTTGCACATTCAATACCTACATGGGTTAGTCCCACATAAGGAACATACATAGATATCCATAGACATAGAGTGAAATGCACACATTATGATGTCCATGAATGCATTGAATACCTTGTCCCTTGCCTTACCAACAAGAGGGTTTGTGACTCCATGAACTAGTGCAAGATGTTGAAGTTGGTTGCACAAGTTCTTGCCATAAATGAATGTGAGTGAAGTTTGTTGGCGGAGTCACCCTCAAGAACTCTCTAGTTCTTCTTCTTTGGGACCCACATCAACTTGATGGGAATCCTTTGAGTTGTAGTAGCACTTGATGAAGTAGAACTTGATGAGGCCTTTGGAACCCACTTGACCAAAGCTTGAGGTGGTCCTTCAAATGAGTCAATCTCTTCTTGAAGCTTGTCCTTGCCTTTTAGCTTGTGGTCTTGAGGTGGAAGATCATCTTGAGCTCGTGTCCCCTTGAAAGAAGTAGGATCATACTTCTCTTGTTGAGGAACAAACTTCGTCTTGGGGTATTGATCTTCCTCCCACTCAACTCCATTGGCATTGAACTTTCGTTCAAAACCAATACCTTGGTTTTTCCGGTGCCTTCCTTGCTTGCGCACAATTTCCTCAAATTGCTTACTTCCGGCAAGGCTCTTGTAGACACCCTTTTCTATGATTCCTTTCAATAAATCGTTTTCTTGCTCAAGTGTAACTTGGCTAAGAGAATCATTAGTGGAATCAATAGAACTACTAGAAGCAACAACATTGGATTTATCATTGTTATTGTTACTACTAGAGGTAGAACTCTTTTTACCCTTGTTACTAGTTTGCTTAGATTTAACTTGGGGCATAAAGGTAGACAAGAGTAAACGTTTGGCAAGATATGAAAAACTCTTCTTTCGAAGATCATCATTGATAGCTTTAAGAAACTCATGCTCTTGCTCTAAATTTAACTTCTCGAAGCGTAGCTTCTCATGAGATCTTAGAAGCTCTCTATGATCCTCTTGAGTTGTTTCATGAGCTAACTTAAGAGTGTTTAATTCTTTAGTTAGACACTCAATCTCCTTCATAGCATTGTCATTCGTTTCCTCTTGACTATGATTACTAGCATTTTCATTGGAGCTCACATTACTAGCCTTATCAACAAGTAAATCATTATCACCAAGCAAATCATCCTCATCACTATTAAAGTCAAAGTATTCGGGGTGTGATACCTTGGGGCCTTTTGCCATGAAGCATCTTCCAATTCCTTCATTTGGTGAATCAAATAGATCATAGGAGTTGGAGGATATGAGAGCAAGTCTGGCAACACCTTCATCTTGACTATAGTCGGAGTCGGAGTGATAGCTTCTCTCGAAGTGGTTGTCGGAGTCGGAGCCGGAAATCCATTCACCAACATGAGCTTGATGTCTTCTTCTAGTGTAGCTCTTGGATGACTTGTCCTTCCTTTCCGAATCCTTGCTCCTTCGAGAAGATCTTCGTTCATAACGATCATCCCTACTCCTTCTCTCCTTGTGAGGTGATTCATCTTTTCTATGTCTTCCTCTTGGTGATTCGTCTCTTTTCTTGTGAGGTGCCGTACACTCATTGGAATAGTGTCCGGGTCTTCCACAATTATAGCAATTTCGGTCACGACTTGACGATCTTCTCTCATAATGTCTTGAGCTTGAGCTTCTTTCTTTTCCTTTGTTCTTGTAAAACTTGTTGAACCTTTTCACCATCAGGCTTATCTCTTCATTGGATACTAGCTTGTTGCTTGAAGTTGTGGGAGCATCGGTTGAGGCTTTGTAAGCAACACTTGATTTGTTGTGTAGCTCCTCTTTGTCCTTGAGTGACATCTCATGAGCAACAATCCTTCCAATGACTTCCATGGGCTTGAGATCTTTGTAATTGGGCATCATTTGGATCAATGTGCATACGGTATCATATTTTCCATCCAAGGCTCTAAGGATCTTCTTGATAAGGAATTTGTCGGTCATCTCTTCACTTCCTAAGCCGGCAATCTCATTTGTGATGAGAGCAAGCCTAGAGTACATTTCAGCGACTCCTTCACCATCCTTCATCTTGAACTTGTCAAGTTGACTTTGAAGCACATCCAACTTGGATTCCTTGACGGACTCGGTACCCTCGTGCATATCAACCAAAGTATCACAAATTTCCTTTGCATTCTTGAGGCGACTGATCTTGTTGAACTCCTCGGGACACAAACCGTTGAAGAGGATGTCACAAGCTTGAACATTGTATTGCAACATCTTCAATTCTTCCATGGTTGCTTCACGATCCGGTTCCTTACCATCCTCAAAGAATTCACCTTGCAAGCCAACACGAACAACAGCCCAAACAGCGGGGTTATGACCAAGAATATGCATTTTCATCTTATGCTTCCAACTAACAAAGTTTGTACCATCAAAATATGGACCTCTACGGTGATAGTTACCCTCACTAGACGCCATACTCTCCTAGGTTGTGAAACCAATGCAATGGAGACCAAAGCTCTGATACCACTTGTAGGATCAAAAGTATGTCTAGAGGGGGGGGTGATTAGACTACTTGACCCAATAAAAATCTATCCTTTTCCTAATTTTAGTTGTGGGCAGATTTTAGCAAGTACACCAACTCAAGTAACATCCTACACATGCAAATCTAAGAGTGTAGCAGCGAAAAGTAAAACATTGCACATGTAAGTAAAGGAGGGGATTGGAGATTTCAAACGCAATGAAGACACAATGATTTTTGGCGTGGTTCCGATAGGTGGTGCTATCGTACGTCCACATTGATGGAGGCTTCAACCCACGAAGGGTAATGGTTGCGCGAGTCCACGGAGGGCTCCACCCACGAAGGGTCCACGAAGAAGCAACCTTTCCTATTCCACCATGGCTTCCATCCACGAAGGACTAGCCTCACTCGGGGTAGATCTTCATGAAGTAGGCGATCTCCTTGCCCTTACAAACTCCATGGTTCAACTCCACATGATCTTGGAGGCTCCCAAGTGACACCTAACCAATCTTGGAGACACCACTCTCCAAAACGTAACAAATGGTGTGTTGATGATGAACTCCTTGCTCTTGTGCTTCAAATGATAGTCTCCCCAACACTCAAACAGTTCCTCACATATTTGGATTTGGTGAAAGAAAGATTTGAGTGGAAAGCAACTTGGGAAAGGCTAGATATCAAGGTTCAAATGGTTGGATTGGAATATCTTGATCTCAACATATGAGTAGGTGGTTCTCTATCAGAAAATGTATAGTGGAAGTGTAGGCACGTTCTGATGGCTCTCTTACTTGGTAAGAGGGTGGTGAAGGGGTATATATAGCCTTCACCTAAAATCCAACCGTTACAAGTCTTTGACCCAACTCGGTGACATCGACATGAAAATCTCAGTGAGACCGACTAGTGTAAAAGACATGAATGTTAGGCTTTTCGGTGGGACCGATAAAAACATCTCGGTGAGACCGAAGTGCAATGGCTAGGGCAAGACCAGGTTTCGGTGAGACTGAAAATTTCATCTCGGAAATTCTGAAGTGAAGTTGCAACATTACAGCAACTTGGTTAAGCCGTCTCGGTGGGACCGAGAACCATTTCGGTTACACCGAAGTGTTAGGGTTTTGGCTGTGGTAGTGAAATGATCATCTCGGTGAGTCCGGAGTAGATGTTATCGGTTGGACTGAAATGATGAAGTAGGGTTTTGGACAGATGTGTTTTGGGAAAGTCAGTGAGGGTTTTGGAGCAATACCACTGAGCACTTTGAGCAATAACCTCATCAACAATACCTCATCCCCTTTTAATAGTATTGGCTTTTCCTATGGACTCAATGTGATCTTGGATCACTAAAATGAAAATGAAGAGTCTTGTGGATGCCAATCTTGTCCTTAGTATTTTGAGGGGTCCACATCCATTAGTCATTGCCATGCCAATCATTGATCTTTTCTGAAATATACTAGCAATAAGAATTAGACCAATGATGTATATGTTGTTATTGATTACCAAAACCATCCGGGGATTAGTTGCACTTTCACATACCAATGTGGATTCCGAACTCCCTGAGAACGCCTTACTCCCCTGCTATTTCATGAGTCACTTCAGCTACTGTTTCCTTATTTTTTTTGTCATTTACTTTAAAGCTTGCTCCGCAGTTCCATTATAAATTACTTTCGCTCTCACTTTGTTTGGAGTCTACAATTATTTGCAGGCACAAATTCATAATTCATTACAAGAGGCAAAAGTCCGATTCTTGTGCTCCCTGTGGGATCGATACTCTTACTTCGAAAAGGCTACAACTAAACCATGTGAACTTGCAGGCTATCAGATGCTTTAGTTAACCATATCTTATGCGCATAAAGTCATTCCGCAGATGCCCATTTGTCCTTGTGCATACCATTATCTTCATATATCTGTTGTATGCACTGCGATTGGATTCCAAGATACAGGGGGAGTTCTCCACAATCAAAACCTGCCATGTGCATTTTCATTCAAAGCAAATACTTCATATGCACATCTTTAGGGGAGTTCCTTCTATATCATGGAATCAAAATGGGATAATTAGTTTTATGCCCCTAGTTGTGTCCCACTCAGCTATTTTACCCCTAATTTCCAAAAGCCATCGGTTCTGTCCAAGTCACTTCGCTCCTCGTATGCTTTTGCCCTTTGACCGTTTGACCGTCACTTTGAAAACTTCATTAAAATTCATACTAAATCAGAAAAATGCAAATAAGGTACCAAAATGTTCAAAAAAAAACATCACCTATATGTCAATGTCATTTGCATTCATGACAAAAGTGTTGGAAAGTGCCCATCCGAGTTTTAGCTCTTATGATACCACCATAAACAGTAAAATCTGAAAAAGTTCAAAAAATTCAAAAAAAATTGGTGTCAAAGAATGACAAATGTTTTAAGTGCTTGCCAAGTTTCACCAGGGAATGACATTCGTGGAAGTCGTGGCAAAAAAACAATCTATTTTGGAGTGCTGATTATTTTGTTTGCCACGACTTCCATGAATGTCATTCCCTGATGAAACTTGGCAAGCACTTAAAGCATTTGTCATTCTTTGACACCAATTTTTTTTGAATATTTTGAACTTTTTAAAATTTTATTGTTCATGGTGGTATCATAAGAGCTAAAACTCGGATGGGCACTTTCCAACACTTTTGTTATGAATGCAAATGACATTGACACATAGGTGATGTTTTTCTGAACATTTTGGTATCTTATTTGCATTTTTCTGATTTAGTATGAATTTGTTATGAAGTTTTTAAAGTGACGGTCAAACGGTCAAAGGGCAAAAGCATAAGAGGAGCGAAGTGACTTGGACAGAACCGATGGCTTTTGGAAATTAGAGGTAAAACAGCCGAGTGGGACACAACTAGGGGCATAAAACTAATTATCCCAATCAAAATCTCCAAGTCTTTACATTCACATATTTTATCCCCGTTGAAAACTTTAACCAGCTTGTCATCAATCATCAAAAAGGGGGAGATTGTAAGTGCATCTAGTGCCACCCCTTGTTAGTTTTGGAGTATTGACGACAAACTTGGTTAAGGGACTAATGTGTTTGTGAGTATACACAGGATAACACAGATGGAAGTCCCTGGAGATTCAATTTAACTATTGAAGTCGACCCCCAAAAATGTCCGAAGACATTAAAGGAAATGGTGGCGCGCGAAGATTTTCGCTTGAAGACAATGGAGCGCGAAGACTTAGTCTAGTAGTTTCATTTTCTTCTTTCTTGAGTCACTGGAACCACCGCACTGTTAAGTGGGGTCGAGGTGAAACGAAGTTAGAAACTGACGTGATGCTCAACCTATAAACCTATGTCTTCTAGTGAAGACAGTGAGAGAAAATCTCTTCCGAGTTGGTTGAGTCAGCATTGCTTGTAGCCCAAGCAATGTTGCCGTGTGTCTTTGAAATCCGACCGTTAGGACACGTGTCGGTTGGCCACTGACCCAGGGTCAGATCGGTCATATTATGTCGGGTTGCCCCATGGCTAAAAATAGCCACCCCGACCATAAGTTGGTGGCTGCTCCGAGTTATTGCACGACTGTTGTCGTTTAAGGGAAACCCACCTCCGAAGCTTTTGAGAGAGATTTCCTGTGAGGAAAACCCCAAACACCTAGAGCCCAAAGTGATTGAGCATCACTGAAGACATTCTGTTTTGAGTGAACCGAAGACTTATTACACTTGAATACTGTGATCTTTCAGACGGTTAGACGTCATGTCCTGAGCATCCAAGAGTCATTGTGGATCGCCGGTGAACGAGTTTTTGAAGGTTTCGGAAGTCTACCTTAAAGACTTACCTGAGTGATTGGGCGAGATCTAAGTGACCTTAGCTCAAGGGAAATAAGGTGAAGACTTGGTCTTCTGAGTTAAAGCTCAGCCTCCCTAACCAGACGTACAGTTGTCACAACAACTGGAACTGGTCAAACAAATCCCTTGTCTTCACCGAGCAACTGGTTCTATCCCTTCACTGCTTTACTTTCTGTTTTTGTATTGTGAAGCCTTTGTTTGCTCATTGCTGTGTGAAGACATTGCTTGAAGTCATTCCCTTTGATACCTTCTTTGTCTTCCTTATGTTGTTCATTATGCTCTATGCTGCCTAGTTTGCCTGCTATCTTTGTTCCTCATGTCACTTAGTTCTTCGTTGATCGCATGCGTAGTGTAGGCCTATTCCTGTTATGCTCTGTTTAGGTTCTGTTTAGCTGCCGTGTCTTCGAAGAGATTGCTTGTTTCGAAGACTTTCATAAATATCCCTTATTCACCCCCATCTAGTCGATAACTAGCACTTTCAGAGTCTTCTCACCCTGGGCAAGACCCCAGCAACGCCACTGGCCACGACTCCGGCTGGTGACCCGCCCCCGGCAGCGACCCGTACAAGATCCAGACCGGATCTGAGCAACGCTCAGACCCGAGGAAGCGGTCGCGAAACCCGTGGGTGAGAGCTTGCCACGGACCCCCTGTCTGCAGCAGCCTCAGCCATGGACGTCGGAGCACCAACAGACGACGCTGGCGGCGCATATCGAGGCCCTCCCGGTGGTGACGCATCTGACCACATCTCCCGACGAGCAGCAAGTGAGAGCGCGAGACTGAGGCACGCCCCGCCGCCGCCTTGCACCGCACGGGGTTTTGGCCGGCGACGCCTGCCGGCGGCGGCGAGGGGGGAAGGGGCGGGAGCGAGGACAAAGAGAATAGGATTTTTTTTTTCTCTCAACGAACCACCCTGCCTAGGCAGTAGCCCTACCCGCACCCGTGTTCAAATCCCCGAACAGTCCTAGGGTTTTCATCAGACGGCCATCCCGTAAACCGTCGTAGGGTTCAACGAACCACCCCCCGCACCCGCTGTACCAGCGTAGTTGCCCCAGCGCCAGAGGCCGCCAAGCAAAGCGCACGCACCCCACACGCGGCGGCGATGGCGGACGACGTCGCCCCGTGCACCGCATCCGCCTACCTCGACCCCTCCTACTGGTAGCTCACGAGTCCTTATCACCCTGCTCTGCTCCCCCGAGCTCCAAACCGCGCAGGGAGCAGCGGACTCACGCAGCTCGCTCGTGGCTTCGCAGGGACGAGCGGTTCGGGAAGGAGGAGCACTACGAGTGGTTCAAGGACTTCTCCCACTTCCGCCACCTCCTCGCCCCGCTCCTCTCCCCCTCCCTCTCGGTTCGTGCTCCCCGCTCCTCTTCCCCCAATTCTTCACATCACTTTTCGTGGATCTTAATTCGCGAGTTCCTGAATTTGAACTGTGCCGCGATTTGTTGCGCGTTCTGCATTTCTGCGCAGGTTCTGGAGGTCGGATGCGGCAATTCGCGGCTCGGGGAGGAGCTCTTAAGGGAGGGCGTCACTGGCGGCGTCACCTGCATCGACCTCTCGCCAGTCGCCGTCCAGAGGATGCGCGACAGACTGGCGGAGCAGGGCACCAGTGGTCAGTTCACCAATTTGGCTGACTCGCCGTTCCTTAATAAAAACAAGGGAATGTACTTTCTGCATGTTCGTTACCACCAACGTTTGGCCGTTTGAGTGAGAAATTGCCTTCTGCTTCATGAAGGTGTGGATGTGGTGGTGGCTGACATGCTTGACCTTCCGTTCGAGAGCGAGAGCTTAGACCTTGTGATTGAGAAAGGGACCATGGTATGCATGTTGCGGACTTTGATACCTCCCACTATTCCAACCTATCAATATTTTGTGCTACCATTTTTCTAAGCTATGTTATGCTTAATGTTAACTGCAACTCAAAAGAACAAACATATTAACCACAAAGTTTGCGGTCGCATAGTAGTACTGTGTATTGAAACACTTTCTGGTTACACCTGCAATTTGACATGCCGCCAATAATATCACCTTCAACATGAAGACTTGGTTCGTTCCTGAACTGTGTTGTGGTGAACTCAGGGCCTCTTTGAATCGCAGGATTTTAAAAACGTAGGAACAGGAAGAACACAGGAATGGAATGTCATGTCCATTCAAATCCTACATGATTTGTGTTTGTTTGATTGCGTCACAGAAAAAAACAAAGGAATTTTTCCAAGAGGTTGGAGTGGATGTCAGTGTACAGCCTGCTGAGGAAAAATACCCGAAGAAATAGGAAAAACTTGGTTAATCTAACGATAAAATAAGCAAAAGCTTGTTAGGCCAACAAGATTATTGTAATCTGCCTTAATGCCAAATGCAGCCGAAGTGTGCACAGCTAGACTGTCTTAGCTAATAGTGTACTGACCTCACTATATTAGCAACATGATTCTATACGGTTAACATATTATCAAGATCGTCAAGACATACAGTACCGGCAGTTTATGTTAGTATTACTAGGTGTTTTAGTGGAAACGCACAATTGCATCTAGTATTACAGAATTTCAGAAGATGACCCTGGGAGCTATTTACAGTACTGTGTTACTGCTGTCCTTAACTGAATGACCATGCAGTCATTCACATATATAAATCTGCGGAAGACAGGCTCATGTGTGCGGAAGTCCAGTATAAACGTTGTTAGTAACTATATTGAAAATTCGTCCGTGTGGCTGTTAAATGCGATAAGTATATTAGTTAACACAACATAGTGACCAATGAAGTGGTTTCATGTGCATGTTATCTTGATAATTACCTAACAAATTTTCTGTTAGGATAGCTGCACAACCAGTGAAAAGGAGTCAAGTCGAACAATCAAGATACTTAACTCAGCACCTTAAAAAATACTCAGAAAGATGCACTATGTCTGTTGACTTATCCTAACACTTCTGTTCTTTCATACCATCCAAACTAGTGATTAGATATTTTTGTAATCTTGTGATTAGATTATTAGATACTGCCTATAGACTTATACAGAATCATCCTTTGACAGGATGTGTTGTTTGTGGACAGTGGTGATCCATGGAACCCCAATCCTACAACAGTGGATAATGTAACCAAAATGCTTGAAGGCATCCACAGGGTTTTGAAGCCAGATGGCATATTTGTATCAATTACCTTTGGACAGGTTTGGGAGATCCAGTTGTCTGAATCCCTCTTTCATGCCCTTCATTTGTCATCGCTTTAGTATTTCAGACTCGTTTCTTTGCATGTCCCAAGGATATCCTCTTTCTAGGTTTGTGGGTATGTTATTTGTGCAGTGTACATAAGTACTCCCTTCGTCCCATAATATAAGAACGTTAACATAGCTTAAAAAACGTTCTTATATTATGGGACGGAGGGAGTACTAAATAAGGATATACCTTTTGTTTAGCAATATCACACAGTGGTTATGAACTTAATAGAAAGGAGGTAGAGATTTATGGTTAAAGAAAAAAAAAGAAAAAAACAGGGGTTCTGTTGAATTTTCAAGTATTCAGTTTTGATATATATGAAGAATTAAAGATTGTCTTCCATTAGTAATCATGAAGAGAAGAGCAAGTGAGACTGGTCATGAACTGTGATTTATTTGTTTAGCAGCTTTACTTCTTTTTCTAAAATTTCTACTTTCTATTTGGCAGCCACACTTCCGTCGCCGATTTTTCGAAGCACCTGAGTTTACATGGTCTGTTGAGTGGAACACCTTTGGTGATGGCTTCCATTATTTCTTCTACATCCTAGAAAAGGTTTTATGTTCGCTAAGCATTTGGTTTTAATTTGAGCTCTTTACTTTTTCCTTGTAGCTGTGATGCCACTAAAGAAGTTTCTGCATTTCTCTGTTACATCTCGACTCTATGTAACTATGAATTTCCTTGCAAAAATCCTTACTCTTCATCTTGTTCTTTCTTAAATCTCTTAGGGCAAAAGGTCACCAGAGTCCAACAGTCACCAAGTTACATTACCTGCTGCTCCAAGCTTCAATATGCTCCATGAAGAGCTTGAAAGCGAGGATTACATATTTCGCACAAATGTTCATGAGTTATAAGCAGTAACTCAATAAGGCTATGTTCGGTTAAACCTCTTTTTGAGAGGATTGGAGAGATTTGGAGGGGATTTAGGTGGATTTTGATTTATAGTGGATTTAATCCTCCCCAATCCACTCAAATCCCCTTCAAACCCCTTGCAACCGAACAAGGCTTAAGCGAGTGCGCCGGTTTGGAGGTTTTGATGCTACGCATGAAAGGGGCTGACCACTAAGCAACCCAGCGAGTGATGCTTTTACATGCCTTGTTGTGTGGTGATGTATATTGCCCAGCAGGCTAGAGATGTTTCTACCATCAGAACTGACAATATACACATGTTCCCATTGTTAACCTTCTTGTGTTATTTCAGATTTGTGAAAAAGGACCTTCAGTTATCTTTAGTCTTGAATAATGGTTTTCCCTTCTTATTCTTCTCGTTTCCAGGACATCGGCTTATGTATAGCCAGTTCAAATGACAGCAGTGATAAGAGAACGTTAAACAGTGAATCGGTAAAAGAAATTGAACAGTAACCTTTTTTCAGGTAACTGTATCACTTCAGTTGCCCGCCTTCATCTGGGCCGTTGGCTGTCCTCGCCTCATTTGATCTGGACCGTTGCTTAACTGACGAAGTGTCGCACCGTGGTACGGTGCGTGATATGATCCCCTGATCCCAGACCATAAGGGCCGTTGGTTTTGGGCTGAAGGCACAGGATTGAGAAGGCCAAGTTTGCATTGGAAAGTATGCAAAAGGCACCCTGGTTTATCTGTAACTAGATGATACCCCGCGCGTTGCTGCGGGACTTCATAGGCATATGATGTAAAACTATAAAGTTAAATCATAGATGTGATCATATAATAATAGACATAGTGATGGAGTATAGTTGTGGACAACACTATGACAGCTGGTTATAAAATTTATTACAGATGCTAATGGATAGAAAATTGTCTATGATACTGAGATGACATAGTATGTATGTTTATTTATCTAAAACAATAAGTGGACGATTTAAAATATGAGGTGTAATCCTTGTGCCGTGGCAGTGCTTGTACCGAGCTTTTCCTTGTTATGACTGACAAATAACAAAAGCTTAAGAAGGTATGCATGATTAGTCAAATAAAATGCTGCATATTCTGATGCCTGATACATACCTCTCGTTGTCCGTTGGTTTGCACTTCTGCATAGTAAAATATGGAATAAATATAACAAATACAATTCAGCAGATGCACCCGGTACATGCTGCATATTCTGATGCCTGATGCATACCTTTCTTGTTGTCCGTTGGTTTGCACTTCTGCATACTTTCCAATAGATATTTGTGCAGCATGTACCAGACTCAAATCGTTACCCTATCCAAATCTAGCTATGAGGGCCAAAACGTACCATGCTATGAGTTTATGACGCAATCCATGATAGGAGAGATAGTGACATGTGTGACCTATAAAAGAGGTAGAGAAGATGGTCAATGATCAAATAGATAAATATCTTGCTGCCGTAGATAAAAATTATTCTGCACAAACAAATAGACTTTCAACCTGCTTAGATTTTGATCAGATGCCTTGTCGACATAGATTTTGGAAAGGAAGTATAGGGGATTAAATCTCGAAGACGGCTGCAGCATGACATGTGTTATTTGCTGCATAAAGAAAAAGAGGAATCATTAACATAATTTCAGGTGATTGATTTACGCCAACATCTGCAGGCTAGCAGCACTGCAACAGTTGAAAAATAGTAGTGTGGCACTAAAAATTTCAGAAAGGAGAAACAGGTCTCTGTAACCAGTGTGATCATCAGCCTTTTCTTTTCAATACAGATGCTGAACTGAATCATAGATGGAATAATATCCTTCCAATCTCCACAAGTCGGACTATTGTTTATTAGTAACTAGTACAAATGCCCGTGCGTTGCACCGGGCGAAAAAAGGAGCACAACCTGCTTCATGTGCCATCGTGCACTATTTTTATATCCAACTTTACTAAACGTCAATGATAAGGTTAAACGTGCAAATTTTCTTATTTTTAATAAAAGTTAAAGTTTTCATTAAAATTGGAACACTTTTCTAAGAATAGTAACGTTTTTATGAAATTGGAACATTTCTCTACAAAGAACATTTTCTAAACAGACTTTGTTTTTGTCGTACATTTCTAAATCGAAGTATTTTTTTAGTAAAAGTGTAACTTTTTTTGTGAATTTTTAAGCTTTTTTAAAAGGTGCGAACATACTTTTTTGAAACAAAAATAGTGTGAACATATGTAAAGCTGTGAACATTTTTAAACTATATTTACTCTGTTAAGTTTTTTTACGGATAGTTTTTTAGGGCATTTTTTAGGGTTTTACGGATAGTTGGTTGTTTGGTTGGGAAGAGTTTTTTCTCTCTTTTTTAACTATTTCGGCTTGCCCTAAACAAAGCACTTCAAGGCCCAGACGCTCGGCCTCATCACGATCATACGCGCTCTGCTCGTCCATGACCCTCCGATACTGCGCCATCTCCGTCCGCATCGCCGCCTTCTCCTCCTGCAGCCTACTGATCATGGCCATGGCTTGGCTGGCCGCCATCGCGGAGGCGCTCCGCTCCTCCTCCAGCTCCCTCCATAGGAGCGCAATGGACCTGCAGTCTAACTCCACCCGCCGCTTCAGCTCATCAATCGTGCTACGCTCTTCAACTTCAGTATGAAGCATGATGTCGTCTGAGACGCCCAAGTAGTTCCGCTGCAGGGAGAGCGCCCTGGTGCTTCAGAAATAAGCAATCATCTATGATACACTGATTAACTGGTTTCATGTTTGTTATCTTACTCCGATGGAAAAAGTGTTTTCTGTTTTTGGTAAGGTAGCATTTGAACTAAAATGGGAGACTTCACAACATATTGAATGTGACTGGTTTTTAATCTATCCCGGAGAACCGCACCTTGCAGGAAGAAAATCTCACTAAACCCTAAACATACATTGCTAAAGCAACTGAAGGGCCATCTTTCTCTCACTTGATAATCCGAAAAACAACTAATTTCAGACTGACTGAGATTCGTGTTGTGAGACTGTAAAAAGCCCCCAACTCAACACAAACCAAGAATTGAAGTACAGAAGGAACACAATGGCTGACAAATTAACCGCAATAATTCTCGGTTCATCGAGAGAACGACTTTTGTTTCTAAGCTAAGAAGGTTCAGTTAGATTCATCGCCTGCTCTCTCGAGAGAATGTGCTCCAGTCGAACAGCTAACGGAATGATGACCAGACAATTGGATAAGATTCAAAAGTCCAGGCGACGGCGCATTCAGGCACAGATTCTCTGACACACAGAAGTCATGCATTCAGGCCAGACTGAGTAGTAAATTGATGAATGACAGTACAATTTCTTTTCATTTGCAACATCCAACACTAAACGATACAAATCAAATAGATTTAAGATTGGGTTGTGACTTGTGATCATCAATCAATAGGAGTAGAGTACGGTGCAGATCAACCAATGTATTTAGGTGCCACCGGAAATACAACTGTTCATAATGATTTACCTCAAACTTGAACAACCAAAAGCAGAGACCCTGATTCAACTTGTTTGGGCGTGCTCAAAAGCAAGGTTGCTGCCTGTAATAATCCAAAAAGACTAAAGTCTAAACCCCTGAATCATTGGACTACTTGTGGACAAATTAATCAAGGAGCCCTTCATTCAGATTCAGGGTTTAATTTACTGATTAGTTAAATCTGCATGCCTTGCTCCACTGAATACACTTTTGTGATAGATAATCTAATAAAACCTATTTCCCCTGTTGCTGCTGCCATACTGCCACCACCTACATACGCAGTAATGCAGTAAAGATGAGGCTGGGGAAAGAAGTGAACCACCGTTGGGAAGGACACATCAGTGTATTGCAGTATTGCTGGATGTTGTTGGTGCCATTGATGATGCTTCCTGCGCTAGCGACCCATTCCCGTGGTTCACTACGGAGCAAACCATAGTTTCCATGAGCCAGGGTTGACCAGGTTTGGGTCTCGGAGCGCCATTTCTGTCCGGCATTATCAGAAACGATTCATGAAGATACTCTATCGTAGGGTGAATATAGTAGCCTAATATTTGTGAGCACCGTCATCTAGTAAAACAGAAAAATGTGCGAGTAGTATCTGATTAGAAAGTTTTGGGATCTATTTGAAAAATTATATCAGATTTGAAGCAAATGCTAGAACTTTGTCTCTTCACAGGCTCATGTTTTGTAACTAATATGCAGCTAGAGAAACCAGCTACCACACAAATTTAAAACTCTAATTAGACAAAAGAATAAGAACAAGTGCTTCTACCACAATTGTACAGTATGCATATATGAACCTGCAAATGTGTGTTATAATTTAGGAGCAGTCAACACAGGCAATGCATATATATATATCATGGAGCTTATTCTAGAAAGCACGTACTTCCTTTTAGGCATAAAAATAAACACTTGTTTGGCAAGAGCCGCAACAGGACATAGAGCAAAATAATTCCCATATGTTTTACAGATCGTAAGCTTCAATTGTAGCTTCAGAACAAAATTCCTATTCACTGAAACGCTCCAGCAAAAGAAATTCACTTGTTCAAAAACAAAAGAGTGAGCAAAGTACCGAACCCAACTTCAGAGGAAAATACAAGACCAAACCTAATGGTGCGTGTACATTGTAAATTGATATATGCATATAAAAGTAACACGCTTGAATATATTTAGCATGATTACTGCAATCCTAACTTTTTCATGGTTCCCAGCCTAGCAAATGAAAATAGCACTTCATCATATATTGGGTCTTCAACGGAATCAAATACATGCTCAGAGTGTTCCTGCGATTGATGGTTTTTGAACTCTGTTTCTGCTATTCTATAAGTTAGCCATGAACAAGGTTTGCTTTATGTGAAGGGACATAGTATTACACCATCTGCGAAATGTCAATAATTCTGGAAATAACAATAATAAGAGCACCACAACAGCAACTAAGCAAAACATGATGATATTGTGGAAATAAAATAATAAGAGCACTGCAACTGCTAGTAGAAACATGTTGCCGCCAACAAGAAAAAAGTAGAAAAGGGGCCTCTTAGAGAATCATGTTCAGGGAGTAAGTTATAACAAAGCTTCACTGTTTGATATTTGAAGACACAATTCTTGCTATTAGGCTTCCAATACTCAATTAATCATGTATTAATAACGTCAGTTACTATATTGGTGTACATATTGTCATGTAGATCAAAGACTTGTTAAATCTTGCGAAATTGCACTTGAATCCTATCACTTCAGAACCTAACATGTGTTCTACAATCCACACTAATGTCTACTCGTCCCTCATCTGGTGGTCGATTGCAGATCCTATAACTTCCTTTGCTGTAAACTATGGCAGCAAGCAAAAGATTTATTCAGATTCATTGCCAATTATCTTCAACGATGGCACCAGTGACCTTGGAGTAGCAGGCTTTCATGTTAATACTGACAGGCAATGGAAATTTAGCCATGTGAGTTCTGATCCTTTTAGTGACTCTCCTGGGACCGTAAATACAACTCAAGCTATTCGGCCAGAAAATTCGGCCCTTTTGTGTGTGACTCGGTTCCTATAAAAAGGTAAAATGTTGCAACACAGTAATTGAACTAATTTGGAAAATTTCTGAAAGATGTCACTATGTCAGTTTATGCTTGGCCACGATCAGAAGCCAATAATGCTCAGATACTGCCTAAGAAAATATCTATACTTTCTTGTATCCATAACAATGATGATTATTGTATGATGCTAGACGGGGTTTGTGTTCTTCTGATGCTGCAAACTGAATGCGGATTTGCAACGGCTACAGAAAGGACGGAAGATATGAGAAGCTTACCAGCTTGGGGGCGTTCTTGAGTAGCTCAAGCTTGGCAGCCACGGTGATGGGAACCCTCATGGCCACCATCTTGATCCTCCAATAATCTAGGGATTAGGCGCCGAAGGGTTCATAACACTGTCCAAACTTCAAAAATCACGAAGGGTTGCGCCTATTCGCTGCTCAGAAAAAAATAACAATCAGTCTCTATCCCATGCAAAGTCCCATTACAAAATATAATTAGCCAATGTTCCAGTTAAGATCGACGGAGACACCACCAAAGAAGACTAAAACAATTACCAAGGGATGCCTAAAAATATCAATACCAGATCAATGATTTATTTACTTGATAATCCCGTGCTGCAGAACTTATAAGTTGTTCCTTGCTACAGCCGCACCGAGCCCCCGTCACACTGTTGCAATCCTTTTTTCCTCATCAGGCTCAACCACACCACTCCGTCCATGAACTGGGCAAGAAGAGTGCGTGAAGAGGCATCATTAGGCAATAAAAGGCGGCAACAAAGATTAACTAACAACGTGAATAGGAATATATAATGGTTAAAAGCGCCACCATTAGCTATATAGCAAAGAAGTTATTGAACAACCATATAAGGGGTAGTAGTAAACTCATAATTTGATCTTATGACAAAATTTATGAAGATGTTAAGAAGACAATCAATATATAAATTAATTACTCGAGTCAAATGTGAGGAAAATCTGAACAAATAAGTGGTTAAGTGTACCTCTGAAAATATCAAGTAATGAGTGCATGTTATATGAATTAGAAGTGTACAGACGGTACTTCTCAAAGCATCCATGATGCAGTCTGTTCTATGGGTAGAAGACAAAATCCAGTAGTACAACTATACATAGTATACATGACACTTTGGGGGCTAGCAAATACTATCTATGTAAATTAATATAAGACATTTTTAGATCAGTCTGACAGTGTCAAAAAATGTCCTATATTAAGTTACAGAGGGAGTAGATCAATAGATCAAAATAAAAGGGAAGAACAGAAAACACATAAAAAGCCGATAATTGATTAACTACTACATGCAAATATCATAATCAGTAATTACATCGTCCTTGAACGCTCAATTATTACCTTTTGTATAGACTACTTGCCGACAGAAGATCAAGCCTGAAGAAGGACGACAGCATGGGCTGTACATCGAGTAACATAAATCGTAATATTGTTGTAGACCCGGCCATGTTCTAACTTTCAGAGTGCACTGACATCTGTGACTAATTCTGGCAGTTAGATGTGAACCAAAGTAAATTAAAATCTCAAATGGGAGACTACAGAACCTGAATTCACCAAATGACAAAGATATAAATCTAGAAGACGAAAATTAAGGAGGACATCAGAAGTAGCAGAGTTATGGAGCTTCTGGTTGAGGCCAAAGCATCAATAAATACTTGACTATCAGGATGTGACTTCTTCAACATAAGAAAAAACATAAATGATATACTTGTGTCGTTGTGCAGCACTGGCCACCGAATGCCAGGTGATACTACTGCAAGAGCGCCTTGCATTACTAATAGTTTAACCCTCTCCTAGCTTTAATGCCCAGCATTGCACTAATAGAATGAATGATCGAATAGCTGGGAGTAGTCCGCTGAATTTTCTCCGATGATGGCAACCATCATATCTGCTTAAAAAGTGAATTGGGCGTCGGTTACAAATGATATAGAAGCTAAAAACGTAATAGAGATGTGAGTTTAACATAAATCACACACATAAACATATTCAAATCGGCCTTACTAAAATCTAGTAAAGGCAAAGTAAAAAACTAAACTAACAGAAATTATTTATTCTCTCACATTTACGATTTAGCAGCCAAAAAATTATATAGATTTGCTAAGGTTATATCCATTTGGGAGTATTAACAGAGCTGAAGTGTACAACCAAAAGTTATTAGAATATACAAATTATTACAACGATACCTTTTCTACAGGAACTATGTATGTTGCAGTAAAGGATAACCATGTGTGAACGGTGAAAATATTTCTAGTCTGACAATTTCATCGGCCTAGAAACAAAAAGAATTCAAGTTAATCAAGTGTTCTCATAAGAACCATCTGCCAACCAAAATATAGCAACTTAAATTACCATCACTGGTCATCACCGGAGGCACGTGGAACACCACCAATAGCTTTCAACACCTAATTAAAAGGAAAAGCATTGCAATCATCATGTTCTTAAAACCTTGAGAAGAAAAATATTACTCCTACCATTCTAAGACGTGCATATATTTTGGGATTAAATTTGACCATTAATTAATCAAATAACATATATGACTCATGTAAGTTCAAAATCATACTGTAGGATTGGAAACTTCTTTCAAAGATGAATTCCGTGATATGATTTTGATATTTGCTAAGTTGATGGTCAAACTTACTTCTTGAAATATGTCTACTCCTTATAAAATGGAACTGACAGAATAATATTTTTTAAAGCTGAAACAGAAGGCGTAGCAAATTACAGAAATTCGTAATAGAAAAATTGATGCGGGAACCATTTGCTGCCAGAATCTGTTTTTTTTCTTGTTTGCAAACTTCTAAAGATTATATTGCATTTGATCAACACATAGCTAAAACTCCCACTATCAAATCCTTCGAAACGTAAAGCTACAATTGTAAATAAATCTGAGATCCAGGTCTTCGTGAACTATTTTCTAAAACATGTTAACTGAATATGTTTGTTAATGCAAGGGAGACAAAATAAATCTACAGGGCTTGTTCTTAGAGAAAGCATCACACCACACAGCCCATAAAATTGCAGGCAGAGAATGAAGTAACTGACAGGAGGAAGAGCAGATCTAGAGGGTGGGGGTACCTTGTGCGTGGGGGCGTCTTGGTGCTGGGTGAGAGGTAAAGAGGGGTAGATCTTGGCCTGCTCCTTCACCTCCTCTCCTCTGGCCGCTCAACCTGCTGCACCCATGGAAGCAAGGAACTGGAGGTGGCCTGCTGCTCCTGCCACGAACCAAATCGAACAAGCAAATAAAAAGGAGATTCGAGGGGAGAAGAAGAAATTGAAGAGGAGAGGAGAGGAGAGGGGAAACGGACCTCGATGGTGTCCCGAGCAGGGGGGAGGGAAGCTCCATGGCCGCGGCCTTCCTCTCCTGGCGCACGCGTGACCAAACCCTAGCCACGAAGAGGGCTGCGGGTGGCCGCTGGAGGACGCCCGCCACGGATCTGGTCGGTGGGGACGACGTAGCGGAGGGAGGCGCTCGTGGGAGGGTGGTCCGCGCCGCTGGCAGCCGCCGAAATCAGCCGGAGAAGGTGGCGGCGGCGAGGGCTCGCGTGAGGTGGGCTGGGTCGCGGCTGAGATGAAAGAGAGGCTCTCTCTCTCTCCACGGGGTTGTCGTCCTAAGCGTGGTTCCAGTTGACGAGTGGCTCGCACCTGCAACCGCAAGGATTTCGCGACGCCGCGCTGGATCCCTACGTCACCCGCGCCCATCGGCCGTCGCCCGGCTCCGGCGAGCTCCTGTGTAGGTCGCCGCGGATGCCCTAGATCCGCCCGGGAAGCCGTGCTTCGGTCTTCCTCGCCGTCACCAGAGACCCCTGGCCGTTGACCCAGCTCAAAGCAGAGCCAGCTCGAAGCCGAGCCGCCAGCGTGCCAGAGACCCCGCCGCCGACGGATCCGCGCAGTGAGGGGAGGAGGAGAAGGGGGGGAGGAGGAGGAGGGGCGGACGCTGCCGCGCAGCCGCTGCCGACGCTGCCCAGGTTTTTTTTTATAAAAAGACGAAACGTTTTTTCCACTTAATTAAGGGATCGCGGGTTGAATACACAATATCATAAGGGCTTTTCTGCAAAATGACCGACAACGTACGGCAGAAGCGATAGCTGCTTTATTATTAGGGAGAGATTTCAGAGCTTCACTGTAACCTTCATGAGCAAACCGAGGACATCGAGGAACTGAAAAAGAAATACACAAAAAGGTAGACACAGAGCAACAAAACCAGTAGAAGACTGCAAGTAATTTTTTTTTGAGGAACCGGCAGGTGGGCTGCCTTAATATATTAAGAAGGAGTAAAGAAATACAAATACTACGGTACACAATTTGGGGTTAGGGTGACCCGCACCAAGAAAAAAAAAGATTAGTCCGGCTCAGGTTCCGGGTAGTTCTCTACATCAGATAGCCAGCGAGCAGAAGTAGAGGGAAGAGAGATGTCTTGCTTGATGAGATGAAGGATAGCAGGTTCCTGGAGCGAGTGGTGCTCGAACACGCGCCTGTTCCGTTCCTTCCAAATGTTCCAAGCAGTGTAGATGGCCGCTTTCTTGGCCCTTCCTCCAAGACACGAAGTCAAGTCATCCCACCATTGCCTAATAGATATAGCGATCTGAGCGTTTGTTGCAAGAATGGGCAGGCCCAGATCATTCCCCAGCAGAGTCCATACGGTACGAGCAAACGGGCAAGCAAGGATGAGATGGGTGGGTGTCTCCTCTTCCTGGTCACAGAGGGTGCATATGTCATCGTGGGGTATTCCACGAACAGCCAGGTTATTGCTCGTAAGAATACGGCCCCGCAGCCAAAGCCACATGAAGAACTTGCACTTGGCTTCCACCTTTGCTGCCCACATCTTATCAAACTGAATTGGAGAAACAGAGCCAATGAATTGGCACTGGTATGCCGAGGACGCGGAGTAGGACTTGGAGCTGTGCCAGACCCAGGAGATGGAGTCAGCGGCGAGAGGGTCCAGGTTTACCTGCTGCACCCGAGTCCAGAGGTCAGCAAACTGGCGGAGCTGCGAAATCTCTGAAATCCGATGGAGGCCCAGCATCCATTTGTTGTTGGAGATGGCATCATGGACAGAGATGTTTTTGCGAGAGCAAAGCTTGAAGACATCAGGAGCAAGGAGCCATGGCACATTTCCATCGAGCCATCTATCATTCCAGAAACTGGCAGTAATTCCATTCCCGATGGCAACCTCAGTGGAAGCAGAGAAGAGGGCAAGATCATCTTTGTCGCAAGGAATCTCAGTGCCGGCCCAGGGGCGTTCCTTGTCAGTCCAATCGTACCATTTCCATCTGAGGCGAAGTGCTCTACCGAACCGGTTGAGATCCAACACCCCAAGCCCTCCCAGCCTCTTAGGACGACAGACAGTGCTCCAGTTGACGAGAGCCATGCCCTTGTCACTATCAGGTTTCGAACGCCACAGGAAGTTCCTACGAAGCTTATCCATTTGTCTGATCGCCCAACCATCAAGCTTGAAAACAGAGAGGAGGTGAACTGGAATTGCAGATAGCACTGAATTTACAAGCTTTAGGCGAGCATCACCGGAAAGCAGCCTGCCTCTCCAAATCTGCAACCTGGAGGCCATCTTGTCAAGGGTGGGTTGAATGTCAGCCCCAGTGATCTTATTGAAATGAAGAGGCAAGCCTAAGTATTTGCACGGGAAGTGGCCAAGAGGCACGGGAAACTGCTGCAGTAAAGTGACAAGATCAATGTTCTCGTAGGCAATCGGGAAGAAGGCATTTTTCTGCACATTGGCCTTTAGCCCAGAGGCAGAACCAAACACTCTCAGAATCTCTTTTGTGGTGGCAATCTCTTGCGGGGTTGGGGCGATGAATAGAGCTGCGTCATCAGCATAAAGACTGACTCGCAACCGGGAAGGAGGCAACCGTAGAGCAGATAAAGCACCGACCGAGCAAGCCTTCACCAGCAGCCAGTGCAGAGGGTCAATTGCCAGAGTAAACAGCATCGGGGACACGAGGTCGCCCTGCCGGAGCCCCTTTTGATGAAAAAACGGAGAACCGGGCTGCCCGTTAACCATGATCCGAGAGGAAGCAGAATTCCACATAATTGCCATGATGTCGCACCACCTTGGGCCGAAACCGATTGCAGACATGAGCTCGAACATATACCTCCAGGAAACAGAATCAAACGCACCAGCAATGTCAAGCTTAAGAAGGAGAGCTGGTTCCTTGGAACGGTGCAGCATCTTAACCGTGTTCTTGACGTACAGGAAGTTGTCTTGGATGCTGCGGTTCTTGATGAATGCGCTCTGTGAGTGAGGGACAATCTGATGCAAGAGAGGAGCCAGCCGGTTTGCCAGGAGCTTGCAAACAATCTTGGCGATAGAGTGCATCAGGCTAACAGGCCTGAAATCCTTAATCTTGACCGCATCGCAAGATTTTGGCAGCAGGGTAATGAAGGCCGAGTTGAGCAGGTTCCATCGATTGCCCCGGAGAGAGAACAACTAGTTGATAGCACTGATCAGATCATCTTTGATAGTATTCCAGCAAAATTTGAAGAAGTCAGCTGTGAATCCGTCCGGTCCCGGAGCTTTCCCAGACGGCAGATCAAAAACTGCTGCTCTGATTTCCTCCTCTGAAAAATCAACCTCCAAAGCAGAGAGATCGTGCCTCGGCATACCCAGGTAATCCCAATTAATCGTGCACTCCCTAGGGGACGTAGTGCCGATCGTGCTGCTGAAGTGGTCAAGGAGCGCTTGTTGCTTGTCATCTTGCAAGGTGAGCTGAGCTGTTCCAGAGTCCAGAACTGGGATGAAGTTCCGCCGCCGCCGTCCGTTGGCCTTGATATGGAATAGCTTGGAATCTGCATCGTTGGCTCGGAGGTAGAGAATGCGTGATCGTTGACGGATACGCACCCGCTGAATGGCTGCCAGACCGAGGAGCTTATGTTTCAAGTGCAGCCGCAGACCCATCTCCGCGATGGACAGATCACGGCTATCCTGAGCAGTGTCGAGACCCAGGATAACCAGATCAGCGATCGCAGACAGTAGGGCGATGTTGCCCACACGACGGCGGCTCCATAGCCGGAGAGATTTTGCCAGGCGGGACAGCTTACAGTGCAACCTCCACATGGAGTCACCGTGGAGCACAGGAGCCTGCCACGATTCAGCGACAACGGCTCTGAACCCGCTGATCTTCAGCCAGTAGTTCTCAAACCGGAACCCCGAGAACCTCTTGTGGTTAATTTGACCAGTAAGAAGCATAGCACAGTGGTCCGAGATAGAGGAGGAGGTGGCACGAAGGTGGCATTGAGGAAACAGGAGGCTCCAGTCCGGAGAGCAGAAGACGTGATCGATCTTGGTTTTGGTCTGTTGCGGACAGGTGCTAGCCCAAGTGAAGCGGCGACCATGGAGTCGCAGCTCAACAAGCTCAAGGAAGTTCAGCGCTGAACGGAAACTGTTGATCAGACACCGATTGATGGCACCGTTGCTCTTGTCACCAGCACGACAGAGAAGGTTGAAATCCCCCAGGAGGACCCAGGAGGGCAGCATGTTTGCTTTCAGAGATCGTAGCTCAGAGATGAAGTTAAACTTGTCGGCGTCAGATTGGGGGCCGTAAACCACGGAAATACTCCAGGGGGCAGCGGAAGCGCGCATGGAGACAGAAGCTGAGATCGTATTGGCGGTGGCACTAGAGCTTGAGATGGTGAAAAAGTCGGATGAGAAGGCCAGGAGGATGCCCCCCCTGGTGCCAGCGGCTGGAAGGAAGCAGTAGGAGTCAGCAAATGCGTTCCCAAGAAGCTCGAGCACGAGCGAACGATCAAAATGAGCAATCTTTGTTTCCTGGAGGCAGATGACAGTGGAGCGAGATCCCTGCTTGGATAGGAATAGCAGTACCGTATGGACCCAATCGATCAAAGGCAGAACATCGAGTAGATCCCTGCTTGAAAACGCTCAATCCCAAAACGAAGTGGCACATTAAATCGACGATATGGAAGTCCACCTAAGGATTGAGTCAGATTCCTTGGCATCATCAACATCTGCCTCCTTGACAAAGGCATCAAAGCCTCGAGAGTCATTGGTTGCCTGTCCATGCAGCAGCGATGTTAGAGTATGAATACGGCGGCCATGGCGTCAAACTGAATTGAGAGGACTGGAGGAGAAGGCCTGTGAAGGGGAGAGAGATAAGGGGAGATTTATAACTGATTAAAGCTAAGGTAAGTGGTGGGAACAGGAGAGGAGCAGGCGTTGTCGATTGGGAATAGATGAAGAGACGGAAAGAACCCATCGGTTGCTATAATAGCAGAGAGGAGTTTCTCGTAAAGGATAGCAGTGGAAAGGAGACCAAGCGAGGCCGATGACGTGGCTTCAGGAAATCGCAGGAAAATCAGTTAGTGGGGTTCGACTATTTAGGAATAAGGATGACGTGGCACATCGCTGATGTGGACAGTGTGCATGGTGAGAGAATAGGGAGTAGTGGGGAGCAACTTCTTAAGAATGGTAGATTCAGTAGTGAGGTGCATATCCATTCGACTACTCCAACTGTGCTTGAAGATGATGCCAATAGCGCAATTTCACGGTATATAAATTGGTGAATTAAATAGGTGTGCCTTGTTGTACCACATCATTCATTTATTTATCCTTCTTTGGAAGGATGCAAAAGAATTGTGGAGATAGTTTATTAAATGAATCCACCGGATAAAAGACAATAAATGTGAAGTACTCTCTCCACCCCATAATATAAGATATTAGGGCATCTTTAACGCTGAACCTCAAACCGTCCGCATCCGTCCGGACCAGGCAGTTCGGACGTGTTTTGCCATTCGACGCGATACCCATCGGTCTGCGGACCGGTCTGGACGTTCGTTTTCCCGCAAACCGGAGGCAAACCAGGGGGCTTTACGTGCGTCGAACCTCTGCTATGCACGTGTGCGACACCATAGACCCACCAAAACCCTCTCCTTCGCCCGCACCCTCTACCGCGCGAAGCATTTATCACGCATTCATGCCGCTCCAGAGTGCCAGCGCCGCATTCATGCCGGCCCAGAGCGCCGCCCGCGCCGGATCCCGGTGTTAGCGCCTGTTAAATGCCGAGAGCCACATCTGAACGGGATGAGACAGATATCTACCGCATTCAAATGGGCTGCCCATATGTCCGTCCGTCTGCCATCATTAAACATGCTCGCCGACCGAGAAACCTACTCCGGTGCCCGCATTGACACACTCCGCCGCTTAGTCTGGCCGTCATCCGTTATTTAAGCGAGGCCACGTCCGGCACAAACCGCATCATACCACGTCCCGCTTCACATCCTCCTCCATGCTCCACCTCCGCCATGACCGCGAGCTCTAGCGCGTTGTGGGAGAGCTCTCGACGGAGCAGAAGCACGAGCTGGCCGCCCTTGCGGTTGGCTGGTAGGGCCGCCATGCTAGGCGGATAGAGGCCGGCTTGCCGGACAGCTCCCCGGAGGTCTCTAACGAAACCCAGGTGATGGCGACGGGCTCCGACGATGAGTCGGTGCTCCAACCCGCGCTGTTCCATGCCGACTTCACCATGGAGCAGGCGCAGGCGCACTTCAATGATGCCATGGCGCAGGCGCAGGCGCACTTCAATGATGCCATGGCGCAGGAGCAGTCAGCGCCGCAGCCGTTCTTGGTGTTCTGGCAGGTGCATAAGGAGCAGCGGTACAACCTCCCCCTCCTTGAGCAGCACCGGCTTGCGGAGAGCCAAATCTACGGCGAGCTCGCGAGCGAGGAAGCCGTGGCGGCCATGGCCGCGGAGAACCCCAACTTCATCCCCGAACAGCGGGCATTGTACGAGGCCGCGCGCACTCACACCGCCTGCAACACGGTCGCGGCGCAGTCGGACGCAGAGGCGGCACTGGCGGCGCAGGCGATCGCGGACGAGAACGCCGGTAGCTGCGCGTCCTTCGCGTCGCCAACGACGCTTTGTTGGTGCCGGTTCCACGACGAGCGTGCCACCACGTCCACATCCATCATCGACCTCACGTCCATCGACGACGGACAGGTCGTGCACTCCGACAAGGAAGAGTAGGCAATGGGAGACGGCGAGGCTTCGAGTCCCGTGAGCCAGTCCGTGTCCCATGTCCTACTCTTCCTCGCCGGTGACCGCACTTTAATTCCACGGGGCTCAGCCGGCTGCCGAACATGGACACGGCCGCTCGACATGGCACGGACAGGAACAACAAGGACTTGAGGATGTGCGCCGCCTTTAGACTAAGTTTAGGTCTGGTCGCTTTTGTTTAATGAAATTATGTCGAATGTAATGAATGTGCTCCGGTTTAAATGAAAATCATTCGGTTTGCATGTAATTCGTCTGGTTTGTTGAAATCCGGTTTAAAATGTATGCGGACATGGTTGGATGACCGGCTTCCGTATCATTATGCTCGCGTCCGAGGACGTACACGGTGTCCGTTTTGGGGGTCAGCGAAGATGCCCTTATTACAACCAATGTAGAGGGAGTATTTCAGTTTTTGCACGTTTAATCAGTGCCAGCAAATGTTCAGTTTTGCTGCTGCATGTAGTAGTTTAAAGTTTACTGACAGTCAAATGTATCGAGCTAGCCAGTGTACAGATACTGACCTAAATGAAATGCTAGATACTAGCTTATATACTTTGCATGGATTTATATGGAAACAAAAGCAATTGGGTTTTGACAAAAAGAAAAGTCTTATGTGATAATGTGTAAGTGCTCAGCTTTTGTTCACCACCTCCTGAGCACATGAGTATATGACTTGGATTATTTTGCTTACTATTAACCTCTCACCTCTATCATTCGGTTTCGGGGCACGACCTACCGCGGTTTCCAGATCTTGATGCCGAATAGAAATAGGATCATTCAAAAATTCTTCCCGTGGACAATACTGTCAACGTGTCTACAGTTCTACAGTAGAGTTATGGCCTAACAACACTTAGAGCCCGCGTCGCTTCCGCGGGGGGGGGTGGCTCGGGCGAACCCTAGCGCCGCCGTCGCCACCCCCTCCTACTCCAGCCTCTCCCCTCGCCGCCGCTGGGCAGCGTCGGCGGGCAAAGCCCGCGCGGCGGCCAGCGGCCGTGGGTCCTCTCCTCTCGCGCGGTGAGATCCCTGTTCTGGCACGGCGCGTCGGCCCTGGACGAGGCGCCCGGCTGGCGGCGGCCCCGGGACCTGGCGGGATGGGCCGGCTTCTGCGGCTGTAGGGGCAGCGCGGCAGTCGGTTCTGGCGGCGGTTTGGCCGTGGCGGACCTGTGGCTCGGATCTGGCGCGGTGGCCATGGTGGCTTGGACATGGTCTGGTGGAGCGGGAGCAGCGCGGGAGCGATTCGGGGGTTGGCAGCGCGGCTTGCTGACGCGTAGGGCTGCGCGTGGCCGCTGGGTTGGCATGGTCTGGCTCGGCCAGATCTGGCCGCCTGGGCTGCTGGTGGCGCCGGGGCTCCCGTTGCCGTTGCTTCGGTGCTGGTACGCTGGGGCGGCGGCCCCAGGCTGTGGTGGACTCGCCCTCTTCTTCCCGGGGCGGAGGCGCGAGGAGGTGGCTGGCCGGGCGTCACGGCCGCTTCTGCTGTGGTGTCCCGTCGGCGGCGCTGCACTCCCTGTCCGTGCGGGCGGCGGGGTTGTGGCGGGTGGATGCAGGCCCTGGTCTTCCTCGACCAGGGGCTGTGGTGGACACGCCGGTTGGTGGCGCGGTGGCAGCCGGCTCCCCCCCTCTTCACGGTGATCGCCCAAGGTGGCAGCTTTGCCCCTCCCTCCTTCCAGTTTGCTGCGCTCTGGAAGTTGTTGGACAGGGCCGAGGAGAAATCCGGCGCGGCTATGGCTGTGGGCAACCGCGACGCTTGTGGGCGTCGTCTCCTCCCTGGGGGCGTTGTCATGGCCATGTCCATCCCCTGTTCTGACACCGGGGGAAACCCTAGGCTCGGTTCGCCGGGCCAGGCAGCGGCGACATCTCAGCGCCGTCCCCTTCTTGGAGGCGCTGCCTAGGTGCTCGGGGTGCCTCCGGAGGAGCAGCTGGTGGGTTGCCTCGCTTGCCTCGGCGGTGAGTCTTGGGATGCCAGGTTGTCATGTGCGGGTTGTTGCCGTGGGCAAGAGCATCCGGGGCGCTATGTACTCCATCATCGACACCTCTTCGACGGCGTCTTCTTCGAGTCGGGCTAGCTCCCGCTGTCCGCTTGCCGATCCTCTAGGCACCAAGGGTGGAGAGTGCGTTGATCTAGTTTGGTTAGGTGTTTTTGTCGTGTTTTGAGGTATTTTATACAGGGGGACGCGGCCTGTGTGCCCTGTGTCCGTCCTCTTCGCCATTGTTTGGCTTGAGTATGGGCAAGGCGGGTTAGTTGCCGGTGTTGTCACGGTGGATGTGGGTGCTAACCTCTCGGGGTAGCACGTTGCCGAAAGGCATTGTATCAGTCGTCTTGGCTCTTCTCCTTTAATATATAGTACGCACACTCGTGCGTATTCGAGAAAAAACACTTAGAGCATCTTCAGTAGCAGCCCTATTTTTGGACACACGACGTTTATAGAGCACGAGAGGATAAAAATTGGCCTCCGACAGCTACCCAATTCTAAAAAATAAAAATAAAAATTGGCAGCCAAAAAAGAGGTTACTCGTGCAGCAAATATTGGGCAGTCGGGAGGCTGCCCAAAAACACGAGGCTACTTCCGGACGCCCGCCCGCGTCCGGAAACTCTTGGATCCGCCCGCCCGCTGGCCGCCGCGTGCAATTGCCGGCTCCTCCGACCCCGATATGCTCGCCGCCGCTTCTACCTAATTTTAGGGCAGCTGTTGGAGCAGTTTTGCCCTATTTCGTGCCCCAAAAAAGCGGTTTTGTGCCCTATTATAGGGCTGCTATAGGAGACCGCGTTTGCTCGCGCCAAAAAAAAAAGCGTTTTTGTGCCCTAATTTTTTTACTCCACCATGTTTTTGTGCCCACAAATAGGGCTGTTGTTGAGCATTTCATATAATAGTGTGTCACTCCAAAAAAGTGCCAAGTGATGTACTCTTGTTTTCCACTTCACATTTTTTATTTTGACGTGATTACCACTTCACATTTGGAGCAAGGAGACGATGATGCTTGCTGTAGTGTTTTGAAACTTCAGATAAATTGACAGTGTTGCTCGCCTGTAGGAAGAATATATGAATTGGTTGATTCGGAGTTCAGTGGAGTCCCCTATACGTATGATAATACGAGAGTAGGATCTGCAAATGTACGAGTTCGACTCGACCGCGCGGTGGCCACCAACCCGTGGAGGAACATGTTTCCCTTCAGTGCAACATTTGGCGTCACCCAGTTCGGACCATGTTCCCTTGTTGGTGCGGGGTGCAGCAGAACAGAGGACAACTGCAAAGTCACGGAGATATGAAATTTTCTGGGAACAGGACGCTGGTTTGTCCGACATCATTAAACAGGCCTGGAGCGCCTTTGGAATTATGGAGGATCTTGGTCAAGTTAATGCTGCTCTTAAATCAACCATGTCTTCCCTCAAGTCATGGAGTAACAAAAAATTTGGGAACATCACAAAGGAAATAAACAAAACTCGCACTAGACTTGAAGAGTTGATGAACATGAATGCTGATAGGCAAGAAATAAGAGAAGCTTCTGACGGACTTAGTGAAATGCTCTATAAAGAAGAAATGCTATGGCTACAAAGATCTCGGATCACATGGCTAAAAGAGGGGGATAGAAACACGATTTTTTTTCAAAGCAAGGCAGTCTGGAGGGCAAGGAAGAATAGTATAAGGGAACTTCATGATGATATTGGTAATGTGATAACTGATAATCAGGCCATGGGCCATATGGCCACTTCATATTTTCAGAAAATCTTTACTAGGGATCCTGGTTTGGATGCTTCGGTGTTGTGGATCTTTATGACTCAGTAATTTCTGAGGATGATAATTTAAAGCTTTGTGGTGAGTGTTCAGATAAAGAGATTTCGGATGCACTCTTTCAGATTGGGCCTCTAAAAGCCCCAGGTCCCGATGGTTCCCCTGCGAGATTCTTCCAGCGCAATTGGGAGGTCCTGAAGGATAATATCATTCGAGCAGTCAGGGAGTTTTTTAGGACGGGAATTATGCCGGAAGGGGTAAATGACACTTCCATAGTTCTAATCCCGAAAGTTGCAAACCCAACAAATTTATCTCAGTACCATCCTATCAGCTTGTGTAATGTGGTTTATAAAGTGGTTTCCAAGTGCTTGGTTAACAGGTTAAGACCTCTTTTAGATGACATCATCTCTCCTGAGCAAAGTGCTTTTATATCCGGCCTGATTGCTTTTAAATGTATTCATTATATCAAGCAAGAGAAAGATCCATCCAAAAGTTTTTGCGCTTATAAATTGGACCTTTCAAAGGCATATGATCGGGTGGATTGGAATTTCTTGAAGCAAGTGATGCAAAAGATGGGTTTTGCTCGCCGATGGATTGACTGGATTCTGACTTGTGTCACGTCGGTGAGATATTTTGTGAGACTCAATGGAACCCTCTTGGATTCATTTGCACCGTCGTGTGGACTTCGGCAAGGTGATCCACTCTCCCTGTTCTTGTTCTTGTTAGTTGCTGACGGTCTGTCCTCGATTTTGAGACACAGAGTTGAGTTGGGCACGATTACTCCAGTAAAGATTTGCAGGCGCGCACCGGGTATTTCGCATCTCCTTTTTGCGGATGATACACTTTTGTTTTTTGAAGCTTCTCGTGAACAGGCCGGAGAAGTTAAATTTTGTCTTGATCTGTATGCAAAGGCTACAGGTCAGCATCTGAATTATGATAAATGTTCTATTATGTTTGGAGATGCATGTCCAGTCAACTCACAGGATGATGTTCGGGAGGTGCTGAACGTGACAAACTATAGTTTTGAGGAGAAATATCTCGGTCTCCCAACTCCCAATGGCAGGATGTCAAAAGGAAGATTCCAAAACCTGCAGACACAACTCATGAAGAGGCTAATACAGTGGGGCGACGGCCATCTCGCCCAGCCGGGTAGAGAAGTGCTCATCAAATCAGTTGCAGAAGCACTACCGGTATATGTTATGGGGGTATTTAAACTTCCTTTTTCATTATGTGATGAGCTAACTGAGATGGTGAGGAGCTTTTATTGGGGAGCTGCCAAGGGGAAACGTAAAGTTCATTGGAAGTCTTGGCAGAAATTGCAACAGCCCAAGTGCAAAGGAGGTGCTGGATTCCGAGATTTTCGTATGTTTAACCAAGCCCTCTTGGCTCAACAGGCTTGGAGACTACTGACTAGGCCAGATAGTCTATGTGCTCGACTGTTAAAAAGTAAATATTATCCGAACGGTAAACTTGAAGACACTGTCTTTCCTGGGAATGCGTTGTCTACATGGATTGCGATTAGCCATGGACTTGATTTACTCAAGAAAGGCCTGATCTGGTGGGTTGGAGACGGGAAGAGCATCAGAATCTGGAGGGACAGTTGGATCCCGAGACCGTTTTCGTATAAACCAATTTCCCCACAAGGGTTATGCAGATCGAGGTTCATATCTCAGCTTTTGAACGACAATGGCTCCTGGAATGTTAACATGCTGCAGACATTCTTTTTACCTTGTGACACGATGGAAATCATGAAAATTCTGGCATGTCCGAGATGTGGTACAGATGTGATTGCATGGGGGCCGACAGTTAAGGGAGTTTTTTCTGTGAAGTCAGCTTATGATCTTGCCTTTGATGAGTCCTATAGAACTACAACTCAGGCTTCTAGTACCTCACCTGATGGAAGATTATTTGGAAGAGCCTGGTGCCACCGACGGTGAAGAATTTTGCTTGGCGCGTCTCAGTGAATTCACTACCCACTTGGCAGAATAAATACAAACGAGGGCTTGAAACTGATGCAATTTGCCCTGTTTATGGGCGAGAGACTGAAGACACTTTCCATGCTTTGTGTCGATGTCCGCTTGCTGTGCAATTCTGGCGTTGTATGTCGTCGATTTGGAGCCTGCCAAAGATAGAGGAAGTACGCAATACAGGAACGGAATGGCTACTTGAAGCTTTACACCCACTGTCTGCTGTTCAGAGATGCATACTACTGACGACCTTATGGAGGGTATGGCATAACCAGAATGAAATAACACATCAGAAAGAACCTGCGCCTATGGATGTATCAAGAAGTTTTTTAATGAGCTACTTAGACTCTCTGTTGGTGCTGCAAAACTCTGATTGTGATCCAGCAAAAGGTAAACAGGTGATTTCCTATGAACATTCCATAAACACCTCGCATGTGACAATACACACAGGGGCACCACTAAGATGGTCTAAGCCGAAGGAGGGATGGACAAAACTGAATATAGATGGCTCTTGGTCTGAAGATGGTCGAGCTGGTGCCGGTATGATTCTTCGTGACAGCAGCGGCAAAATCATATTCTCGTCTTGTAGAGAGCTATTCTCTTGCAGGAATGCTCTTGAGTCGGAGCTTTGTGCGTGCAGGGAGGGGTTGTCGATTGCCATTCAGAGAACGGAGCTTCCTATTCATGTGGAGATGGATTCTCTAGTAGCAGTTAACATGAACAATGAGAAGGAGATGGATAGATCCATCTTTGCTTCTTTGGTGCGGGAGATCAAGCTTCTCTTGAGTCTTCGGACAACTTTTGTGTCACATATTTCTCGTGGCCAGAACCTTGTTAGTGATTTCTTGGCTAATTTTGCTAGGACAGAAAGTAGAACTGTAATTTGGTTAAACTCTGGCTTGTCAGAGGTACACGATCTTTGTATTGCAGACTGTGGCGATTCTGCCATTTAAGTAATACATTTTTCAACCGCAAAAAAAAGGAAGAATATGTGCTGAAAGTGCCTATATTTTATTTCACTGGATCTATGTATATCTTGTTCTATTAAATATCCTTCTCGCACGGAGTTGTTGATTGCATCCGAAATAACATCTTCCCATTTTCATATTGGGTATTTGGCGCCTTTTGATCTTCAATATTGAGAAGCACCTCGTCAGTCAACAGTCAATAGGCAGCTGACAAGATGCTCATCATACTACATGCTGGCGCTTATATGAAAATCCATCATGCTGGTGTGAGAAACCGAGAACAGGGGTCTGGAGCAGAGACATGAGATTTTGCAAATACATGCTTCTGTAGGGGGCAAGATGCAAATTTTCAAAGGGGTATATGTAAATATCCTCTATAACACTAAGTTCCCTAGTTTTAAAGAGCCGTATTGGGTCACCCGATTTTGAACGGGTCAACAATTTCTCAAAGCTCTCTCATTCAATTCTTTTATACTATGCACTATGTTTCCTAATTTTAAGGTCTCACAATTAGTTGAGGTATTCAATTTAGAATTGGGTCAATCGATTTTGAACGGGTCAACACTTTCTCAAACTCTCCCATTCAATTCTTTTAATTCACCTTGTTCCCTAATTTTGAAACTCTTTCATTCAATTGAGGTATTTAATTTTGGATTTGGTTTACGATTTTGACCGGCCCAACGATTTTTCAAATCACTCAATGGCAACCGGCCTATAAAAACATATCAATCCCGCGCACCCTCCCACCACCTGAAAAAAAAAAGCGCCACCATGTGATATTGTAGCACCAATATAATAGTACATGCGACCACCGACACAGAAATTTCCCCACATAAATATAGGTTGGTTAGCGGATAACACAGAATCACACCACAAAAGGCCCACCAAATAACCGCGTTATAAACAAAAACAAAACACACTCTATCATCTCCCCCACCCGCCAAACTAAACATTCCATCGGTCAAAATATAAGGGGTATTAGTTTTGTAGAAAGTCAAATTTCTTTAACTTTGACCAAGTTTAGAGCAAAAATATCGACATCTACAATATTAAACAAAAAAGTATGGAAATTCATTTCATGATGAATTTAAAAATACCGATTTGATATTATGGATTTTGATATATCTCTCTACATATTTGATCTAACTTAACAGGTTTGAATTTTCAAAAAAAAAATCATCTTATATTTTGAAACAAAGTGATTATTTTTTGAAGAAACCCAACAACACCAACGGCGCAGCAAAGCGCGTCCAATCCTTCTAGTATTAATGAATTCATCATGTGCTTTGCATGCAGATCGAACTCTTCATGTGGTCCAGGAGCAGTTATCACCCCATGGACGGTAGCACGTGATATTTTCCCCACAGAACATATGTGATCAATGGCTGCTATTTTCAGTCGTACTGAAATCATATTGAAACTATCTTATGTGTAGAAGGGCTCACCAAAACTTTGGTCCAAAAACGTCCTACCAAAAATAAGATCTTTCGTCCCTCGTCATATCCCCACCTTCAAAATAGTTTTTGGTAGGACGTTTAGCGGCCGCCGTTGATGTCTAGTCCCAAATACTCAGGTCCGCGACGACAACTACATCCCGCTCGGTGAGGCGGTGAGAGCGCGATGGCGCCCACGCTGCTTGGGCGAGGTGGTGGCTGCGAGAAGAAAGGGGCCAAGAGATAAACAACACTGTTTCGTGCTTATTTTCTCACTGGTGACCCAGGCGTCAAAAGGGGTGCTGAGAGGAGCAAAAACATTGGTGTTTTTTTTCAACTGGGCATCCCCTTTTCATTAATTGCTTAATGGAAATACAAAAGTTCAGGAACATTACAAGCAAGATAAGGAGGAGGGAAAGAGAGGGAGGCGAGTTAGTGCATTGCCAGAAAACCCGCTACGAGTGCTTGGGCTCCAAACACCCCTTAGGGGGCAAAAACCTGACAACAAATCTAGTTTTGTAACCAAACAACTAAAACCAAGACTAACCAACACACAACTACCAAGACAAAACACACATACTTCACAGCCGAGGAAACATTTCCACCAAAATAGCAACCATGAAGGAGCCCTTCAAACGGCCAATCACACCCCGGAAGCATGTCCCAAGCCCAGCGCAGAAACTGGTGGATTCATCTGCCGAGCGAGCATCATAGCTTTCTTCATCATCACCCGAACTCCACCTTGGAACACATCCTTGTTCGCGCTTTTGAGAAGACCTGCCTAGTACATCATAAAAGAGCAAACAGTGAAGATAGCCTCCACGGGAGATCGCATAACATGCTGCTCAAAGGTTATCTTGTTAGTCCAAATCCCCCAGTAAACAACAGGCACACACATCATAAAAGAGCAAACAGTGAAGATAGCCTCCACGGGAGATCGCATAACATGCTGCTCAAAGGTTATCTTGTTAGTCCAAATCCCCCAGTAAACAACAGGCACACACATCATAAAAGAGCAAACAGTGAAGATAGCCTCCACGGGAGATCGCATAACATGCTGCTCAAAGGTTATCTTGTTAGTCCAAATCCCCCAGTAAACAACAGGCACACACATCATAAAAGAGCAAACAGTGAAGATAGCCTCCACGGGAGATCGCATAACATGCTGCTCAAAGGTTATCTTGTTAGTCCAAATCCCCCAGTAAACAACAGCCACACACATCATATTTTATTTGTGCCCCCCCCCCCCCCCGGTAGAAAAGCATAGAGCCAAGGTAAATCTTTGCCACAAGTTCCTTGGGCAGTTATCAGTACCTATAACTCTACCAATAGTGCCCCAAACAGACTTAGCAACCCCACATCCAAAAAACAGGTGTTGAGCATCTTCAACATTGCAAAAAGAGCACAGAGGGTTACCCAACCATTTTATCTTCTTTAGACTATCTCTAGTTAACACAACATTTCTAAACAACTGCCACATATGCATTTTAATTATAAGAGGGATGGGAGCTTTCCGGATCCAACCATTATGAGCACCAGCCAAAGGTTTTTCCAGCAACTACTAATCATATTTAGTTGTAAACCTGCCCGATTTATTCAGGCTCCAAGTCACACTCTATCAGGGGAGCCGTTCAACATTAAAACTCTAGCTCCAAGCACAATCCTATTCCACTAATCAGTAAGAGCAAGGGTAAGTCGTCTCCTAAAACTCAAGGAACACCCATCAACAATAAAACGAGCTACCGTGCACTTTTGATTGTTACAAATATCGAACAAAATAGGATATTCTTTTTTTAGGATGCTCGAACCCAACCAGGGGTCATGCCAAAGCCTGATCAAATTACCACTGTTAAGAACAAGTTTTCTACCTTCCATATAGATATGTTTAAATTTCAAAATAGATTTCCAGCATGGAGAATCCAAAAGGCAAGCTTTGACCGTGGCAACAGTCTGGTTACAAAAGTACTTAACTTGAACAATTTGTTGCCACAATCCTTCTGAGTATCCAACTTCCACCACCATTTAGTAAGGAAGTTGATGTTTTGTATTTGAAGATCCAAAACATCCAGCTCGCCTTTATTTTTCGAGCGACAAATCACATTCCATCTAACCCTATGAATTTTCTTCTTAAGTCTCCCATCTTGCCAAAGAAGCTTCGTGTGGGTTTGTTAAGCTTACTTAGGGTAGTCTTATTTAACAAAAACATAGACATGATAAAAGAAAGGATACCAGACAAACAAGAATTGGCCAAAATAAGCCTACCCCCAGATGACGCCGCCCCCTTCCAGGCATCCACTCTCTTAATCATCTTACTCACAAGGAATTTCCAGTCAATAGTTTTAAGTGCAGCAAAACTAACTAGCACCCCAAGATATTTCATAGGTAAAGTGGAAACAACACAACCAAAAAGCTCGGAGTAAAATCTAGCAACTCTATTATCAGCACCAACCACAAAAATTTCGCTTTTCAGATAATTGATCTTAAGCCCCAACATCAATTCCAAAAGGTAGAGTAACAGCTTAAGGTTGATAGCTTTTATCACAATCATGAGACAAACAAATCACCGTATCATCCGCATATTGTAGTACACCAACCCCCTTATCAATCAGATCCGGTGCCATACCAACAAACAAGTCATTTTTTTTAGCTTGCAAAATCATTTTGGTCAAACATTCCGCGGCCATGTTAAAAAGAAAAGGAGACATAGGTTCCTCTTGACGGACCCCTTTTGCACTTTGGAAGTATGGACCAAGCTGATCATTAATCTTGATCGAAACAGTGCCATTATTGAGAATTTGTTTAACCCACAAACACCATTTATCATTAAAACCACGAACTCCATGGCAAGCAAGTAAGAAATCCCAATTGAACTTATCGTAGGCCTTTTCAAAGTCTAATTTGAGAACGACCCCTCCTGTTTCTTAACATGTGCATGATGCATAATTTCATGTATGGAAAGAATCCAATCAACAATATTACGATTCTTAGTAAAAGCATTTTTTTATGGACTAAACAACTTATGAGAAAAAGGATCAGTCCTAATATCAAGGGTTTTGGTAATCCACTTAATTATACATGCATCTATAGGCAAATAGGTCTAAATTGTTGTATGGAATTTGCCTCAAACAGCTTAGGAATAAGAGTTATGACTCCATAGTTAAGCCTTTGAACATCCAGCCTCCCCTCCAAAAAATCATCAAAGATATGCATAATATCACCCTCAATAAACTCCCGACAACATTGAAAAAATTCAATGGGGGATGTTACCAGGTCCAGGAGCTCTATTACTATCCATTGAAAAAAATAGCATGTTTTACCTCTTCCTCAGAAAAAGGTCTAGTAAGAATAGCATTATCACTAGTGGACATTTTTTTAGAATCATCCCACGGGTCCCGGTCAATAGCAAACATATTGCCAGGGGCAGGACCAAACAAGTCCTTATAGTACTCAGTGGCAAACTTTAGGATATTACCAGTACCTTCCACTACCACCCCATTATTATCAAGAGAACGAATGATTTTTCCCTCCTCTTCCCATTAATAACTCTATGATAAAAAAACAGTGTTATTGTCTCCTTTTAAGAGCCATCTCTCATTGGAATATTGCAACCACTGTACCTCTTCATCAACATACAATTCATATAATTCTGAAAGAATTTCAACTTTGCGATTATAAGCCTCCACATCTAAAGGAGTTAATTCTTCCAAGCTCTCTAAAACTAAAAGCTCCCCTTGCAGTTCACACTTTCTTTTCTTATTATGGCAAAAAGATTAAATCCCCACCCTTTAAAACATTTTTAAAATCTCTTGAGCTTAATATTCAAAATATCTATAGGATCAGAGCTAGTAACATCCTGTCTTTAATTTTTTTGAACAATAGGAAGAAAATATTCATGCTTTAACCAAGAGACATCAAATCATTCTCTGGGCTTCTTCTCACTAAGCTGAGACACCCCACTGTCCAGGATCAAAGGATTGTGATCAGATAAATCTCTAACCAATTTAGTAACATGTACCATACGGAAAAGGTCCTCCCAGGAAGAAGACATATGAACCCTACCCAGTTTTTCTAAAGTGGGATCTTGATGTTTATTGGACCAAGTGTACATTCCCCCCACCATATAGCACAAAAACATTTGGTGCTGCAAGAGCAAAACTGCAATGCCGGTTATGCATCTTCAGTTCTGGACTACTCTTTGATATTCTACTAGTACCATTTTGAGTTGCACTACAGAGTGTGTCATTATTCTCTCTCACCATAGAACTTACATTTGTGCATCGAACAAGTGTTAGTCAGTAAATTATGTAACTAAAAAAACAATTATACAGTTCATAAACATAAAACTAGATAATTTTACCACCAAAATAGGCAACTTGATAAATTATACTAGTGAGCTGACCGTGATTAGAGAGTAACATGTAGTAATTCATCTAAGGAGTATATATCATCAAAACAAAAAAAAAACATAACCATAAATGGTTGTAAGCAGTAATATCCATGAATTAACTAAATAGCAGGTGGAATACAGAGTTTGAAGGATGAAAACAGCAATTCACAGGTGTACAAATTAAACTTATTCAACAACCACGTTTGGTATCTAACTCCGAGACATTACATGTCAAAACATTACAGAGTACAAGACAACCAACTCATTCTATGGTGATAATCCAACACAGGTATGCGCTTTCAAACAACTACCGAAAAGACTATGCACTTAACACGTCAAGGTGCACGCAATGTTACACGCCTTCACCATGTAACCTCCAACTCCTTCCACGAGTTGCAGCATTTGTGGCCACACTAGTGAGAGACAGAGACAGCCTGCACATGCGACTTAAAATTAAGAATTGTTCACTTGCAGGATGGTAGTATTTTGAGCTCAAGTCATAAAGTGGTATTACTACCAAAGAATTACTTATTTTAGCAGCAAAACTAGAAAAATGAGTTCTGTGGTAAAATTAGTTGGATTTACATTACTTACACATATATCCTGTTCTGGAGACTTATCCGAAGAATAGACCATTTTGCTTTTGCCTTTGGTTGAATGTGAATTCTCCCTCTCTGACAGAAGTTCTGGTATTGCAACAGAGGTGACATAACCCAAATGTTGGGGGTTGTAGCTCGCCCGGAATTTTTGTGAGCTCGATGCCGAGTTTCCCCCTCTGTACGTCTGGCAAGGCATTTCCTCCTCAGACATGCCTAGTCGATAGCCAGACTGCGTTCCGCAGCTCTCTGAATATGTTGTGACTTCTTTCTGTAACATGGGACTGAGCACACCAATCCTAGGAACAGGGCGAAATGGTTTACTGGGACAATGTGGATGTTGATACTTTGCAGAAATATCCATGGTTGGTGCACAACTTTCATTGATGATGTTGTTCTCTCTGTACGATATGAAATTTTCTACATCATACTGATCATGCAAATGGTATGAATTAGGAAGTAGACAACGACTTGGCATGTTCCCTGTAGACGCTTCACATTGTGTGAAGCATGTGTGCTTCCACAAGTCTATTAATCCATGAAGATGTCTTCCCTGCATATGGTCACTTGTATAGTAAAGGTCCTGACATTCTTGGATCAAACATATTTCCTGCCTTTGTTTCTAATATGGATCGGAAACCATTTACCTGGATCATATTTAATGCACTCTGGTTCCGGGGTTCAATCCTTATTTGTGCTGCTTTTTCAGACTTATAACTGCTCGAAGACGGTAATGCATGGGCAAAAGTTGAATCCATGCCAGACGTATCTTGACAGTCCACTTTGGTGTTCTTTCTTCTCTTGTAGATTTTGAACACCTTTTTTTCTATACTATGCCTTTTCACTGGCAACGTCTTCATGCTATTATCTGTATTTCTTCTTTCAAGCATTGACTCCCCATGCAGAAATCCTAGTTTTACTTTGTTGGTCATTTATTTTTTCTCCGCAATCTTCTCGCAAATATCTGGTGGATTTGTGTCATCCAAAAAATTAACATTACTTGGGATATTCGTAGTTCCATCAATGTTAGTGGCTGGTGCCTCATCTAAACCAGAGATAGAATATGCAAATAAGTTCACTGATACAATAAAGCATATAGGGATCTCAAAAAGAATTTCACCTTTATCATTTAGGACGGGGATAGCATCTGAGGATTCTTTGTTGACCCAAGATGGTGAATGACATTTTGCAGTACCGTTCTTCTGATTAATCGGTGTTGACTCATACGAATCTGAGAAGAAAGAGCAGATAAATTAGGTCGTTTATACAATAAAAGAACATGGGAATTCACCAAGGCTTACACTGGTACCATTTACAGCTCGGTCTACTTTCATGGATTCTATATTGTAGGAAGGTGAACGACATTCCTCGGAACCCTTCTCTTGCGATAATTCCTTGCGGACGTCATGTTTTAGTCCTCGTGCAACTCCATTCAACATTCTAGCTGGTGTTCTGGTATTATTATATAATGGTTCCAATTTATCCCTGCAGCTTTCGCAATACCATCGTCGAAATGTTTTTGTAGTAACTAGCAATGAATTGATGTGGTCATAAAATAGTGAATGAAAATTTGAGTCATTCATCTGCATCTCACGAACATACGCACTGTGGCCACAAGAATATTAACTATCAGTGAGGCAATGAGTACATGTAGCTTTGATAAATAGATGCAAAAGGAACTGCTTAAGAGAACATATAGGATGAATCAGATGCCAAAATTAGTAATAAATGATTCTGTAAAATGAACCACAAGATCACGTTTTACTTCAATCCATCCACCTGACTAACTACAATAAAATTGATATCTATTGGGCCACAACAACAACATTCATAAGTAATCCATCCACCAGATTAACTAAAGGAAAATTTGACATTATTTTACCAAGCAAACAAGGGGAAAAAAAGCTTTTACCCCACTTACCCCTGTGAAACCTCTGGAACAAAACAGGGAAAAGCACCTCCCAGCAAACAAATGGGTTATGCTGAGCCTGACAATTATGACTTTGCATGCATGGGCACTGGGGCAATATGATTCTTTTTTATTTAAAGCATAGCACGAGAATTCAACTAGTATTAGAAGCTATGAGGACTAATGCGTCAGTGGTTAGTAAAGATGCAAAAGATGTGGTCCCAAATATCACATATCCCACACAGGGAATAACTTGTAGGTCGTGTTATGCTTTTAATGTTCCAAATAGATCAGCATATCCAAAAACAATAACTATTTGGGACACTAAATTGTTTGGAATTGCAAGCTTCTTGCCTATGGCGTGCAAGATAATCACTTCATAGATTTGGTTATCCACCTGAGGGCAGTTAATTTTTGTTTGTAACCTGAGGACAGTTATCTGCCTGATATATTGATCTAAACCATTCATGAATTGTATAAACACTTAAAACCTGGACCCCAAAATCAAAAGTATGATATGCTAACATCTGTTACACAATTATTTAGGCATAGCATACCCCTAACACACATCAAAACTACTATAACATAGCATAGATAGAAGCATAACGAGATTACCTTATGGAGAAATGGTGGCATTGCCCATTATCTATGTTATCATCATTTACATCAGGAACAATATGATCAGAGGACCTCTGCTCCATTTGAGAAGTGCTAGATCCAGGTGTAATCATGAAATTCTTCATAACTAGTTTATCCCGCAGCATAATTGTGTTCTTTAAAAGTAGAAGAATGGTACTGTCAGTTGTGAATCTATCAAAATAATATATCTATTCTAGCATTAGACACATGAAACGGGCACGCACATACAATTCTTGGACCATAAAAACCATAAACCCTATATGAAATCTATGAAAATCTAGAGAAGGAAGATCTATGAAAATCAATGAAAACTAAAAGGCCAAGCACATAGTATGACAAATTGCTATGGGCAACCCTAGAAATTGCCACCTAAACCTGCCAGCAAAAGGAGAGTAACCAAAAAAGAAAGACTTTGAAAACACAAATTGCAAGCCTAGAAAAGTAACACACGATTTGCCATGGGGATGCATCTTAAGTTGTCGCTATGCTATCGCATGAGGTTGGAACATGCCCTGGATCATGGCAAATTGTGTGTCATTTCCAAAAAATAGGTTATGGTAACAATTAAAGTGTGTGTCATTTCCAAAAACAAATGTTGTGATCATGGCAAAACTGCCATGGTGGCGCATCTTAAGTTGATGCTATGCTATCACTTATGCATGGCCACTTTGCATAAGATCATGGCCACTTTATCTATATAGTAGATCATGGCAAATTTGTGTGTAATTTTCTACATTGGCAACTTGTGTGTTTATCCTGGTTCACAAAAAAAAATTGTGTGCATCAGCTATGTACATATGGCAAATCTTTGATATGTGGTAGTTTTTATGCATAGATCACGACAACTTTGTGTGTTGAAGATATACAAGATCATGGCAAAAATATGTGTCATTTCAAAAAAAAAAAGGTTAGGATGCTTTAATAACCAATTTGTCGGCAGAAAATATACCAGGTTGCCATGTTTAAAGAAAGAGGTTTTCCATGAGATAAAATAAAAACTAGTTGCCATGATCCAAAAAAAGGTTTGCCATGTGATAAGAAGAAATATTAGGAAATATTTGTTGTGTTATGTTTGCTTACCATACTTAATTCGATGCCATTTTTAAATTTACCAGATTACCATGATGGTTCAGAAAAACTTGCCACGTGGCAAAACAGGAGAAGAAAAGTAATTGCCACCCTAATTGTATGGGTTGCGATGATGATTCAAAAATACTTGCCATGTGTTATTTAGAAAAGTTGTCATCTAGTGCTATGATGAGATGCCATCCTAGAAAAAGACATATCCAAAGTTGCCATGTCTAGATGATAAACACTGTCATGGGGTAACGTAGGAGTTACTGTCTAAACCCAACAGAGAAACAAAAAATTTCTAAAAAACACAAACTTGCCATCCTTGGAACACACAATCAACCATGGCAAATTTTGGATGTCGGCAACAACAGAAAATTCCGCTCACATATGCTAATCACAGTAGAGCAAAATGCTAACCGCAGAGCAAAGTTGTCAAGCATCCACCTCCTGAAAATTTGAGCGTCCCAGCAAATTCCCCAGCCAACGCCCTACCGCTCCCTCTATTCCATTCAGCAAAAGCAAAAAATTTGTACAGCAGCTCCAGAAATCAACATGAGCACCGTGCCCCATGCCCTACCGCTCCATCTCTTCTATTCAGCAAAGCAATAACCGCGCCGGTAGCTAGAGAAAAATCCTGCCCTGCTGCTAAATTCAGGTCGGCTGTCACCGTCCAGTCTCATTCTGGTGGATAATCGAACAAACACCCCAGAAAAACTCCGGATCCCCCCCCCCCCCCCTCCCCCAATCGCTTGAACCAAAATGCATGCTCGGTTGTACATCTCTGAATCCTGAAAAATCCCGAGCCCGAAATTCGTCATGAACGTATAAACAGGTGAGGAGGAACAACGACCATACCTCGCCCGAAGGAGTGCACGATGAGTTTTCTAGATTCATGTAGGGGCGTTTGCGGTAGCGAGCAAACGCGGTTGGATGCGGCGGTGAGGATACGGCGGCGGGGTGCGGCGATGGGGATACACGCGGCTGGATGCGGCGGTGGGGATACGGCGCACGATGAGTTTTCTAGATTCACGTAGGGGTGTTGGCGGTAGTGAGCAAATGCGGTTGGATGCAGCGGTGAGGATACGGCGGCGGGATGCGGCGATGGGGATACACGCGGCTGGATGCGGCGGCGGGATGCGGAGATGGGATACGACGGCGGGATGTGGCGGTGGGGACACGGCGATGGGGATACATGCGGCTGGATGCGGCGGTGGGGATATGGCGGCAGGATGCGGAGATGGGATACGACGGCGGGATGTGGCGGTGGGGACACGGTGATGGGGATATGGTGGCGAGATGTAGCGGTGGGGATGCGGCAGCAAGACGACCTAGGTCAGGGAGGAAGCAGAATGTGAGCGAGAGGAAAAAGTCAGTGGGTGAGAAATAAATGAGAGTGCAAACTCTCTGACCCACGACGCGATTCGTGCTACCGATCCGACGATGATCATTGCGTCACGCGGACACCCGATGGAGCGAACGCTGAATCGTCGCGCCGCACTGAGACGTGCCACGTTGGCAATGTGCGAAGATTCGCACACGCGGTCTGACGGTATGCCTTGCATCGCGCCAGGAATCGAACAAGCGACCGTACGCTATAACATTTCCATATTTTATTTACCAATAAAATCAGATCCTTATATCGCTGACTACAAGTAGGTTACAGAAAAATGAGCCATCCATATTGGATGGTGCTGTAGAGAAATTACCATAAAAATAGGGTGGCAGCTCAAAAAAAAATCAGGAATCGGCACGTAGTCAGCACCATCCAATATGGCATCTACAGATTAATTCCTTTGGTGTAATAAATATTATACTTCAACTCAAAATGATAGTTTAACTGAATATTATAGGAAGGACAATACCTCTCGTGGTTGTTGAACCCGCTTCAGATTTGTTTATAACGGCACGGGAGGGCCATTTGTAGCAAAATAAGTTGAATTTGGAGGACTACCATTCCAGATTAAAAGCTAACTAAATAGTTTCATCATGGTAGAATAGGGGCTTGTCTCAAAATGTTACAGTAGAACATATTAGATCTCAGATTGTCAGGCTTGAAGTTGGACATAAAAAAATATTCCCTTGTATCATGTAAATAGCACTAGCCATTTCAATTCATCTGTCTGAATTTGCGAAAGAACGTGAGATGAGAAGGCTTGATGCAAATGTGAATGGTATTGAATTAGAAGCTAAAAAAATGGTTTACAACTTAGACCTTGGCAATCTCTGAATGAATCCATCCCCCAAAATGGTTGAAAGCTAGTGTGAACTGCATTGTTCCGTCCTTCAGATGGGAGTCAGTGTGACCCAGGAGCATTACCTGCATATATTATTCCTTTACCATGAGTGACATATCCAAGTAAGCTGGTTGCATTCGAACTGACAAAAAGAATCTCAATCTTTGACCTTAGTATCCTACATGGCACCTAGTAGAAAACAAAATAGGCTTACTCTACATATATAGCCTTCTCCAAGATTTTCTCTAGAATCACGAGACGTTGGCATAAAAAGGAACTTAACTTCATATCTTCTTTACAACCATGGATCCAATCCTCTACTGGTTACTCATGATGAGCAACATCTATAAAACTCATTGTCACCTTGTCATTAATAACATAGGAAATAACAGTTTTTGCAATGAACGCCTAAAATAATTTAAGATGCATACACTAATTTCATTGGATCACATATAAATAGGCTCTTTTGATTTATCAGAGACTTGTGATTCCAACAGAAACATGTGATGATCATTTGTGAACTTTGCATTTTAGGCCTAAATGGGAACTGCGTGAATGAATGACACATTGTTCCTCCTTGTTTTCAGTTGTATTTCTATGTGTCTCTTTGCTGTTGCCTAGAGAAACCTGAGATATTTAATGGAAGAGGTGAGATCCTACTATTTATAAATAGCCAAAATATATCGATCCAAAGAATTAAAGATTGTCTAATATGTATTTTTTTCACACAAACCGGCCAAAATATATCGAACACCAATAAGATGCAAGGGTTACAAAGCAAACCGGCCAAAACCAGAAACAAAACGAGACACAAACCTAGGCTAGCCAATACCTAAGAACCAAGTAAAAAGAAGAAGAAACAAGGCAACAACAAAACAGAGCAAAATCCTACAGTTATGCCAGTTACGCCTACAACTACTGGTAATGAGACCATGTATGCTTGTCTGGTGTGTCAAACTGTAAAAGTTACCAAATCACGAAACTGCAGAAGATCAGTTAGAATGTCATTCGTGACCTCTCCCATACAAGCATGTACAAGGATGAAATGCATATGATTTATGAATTTTAATGTCAAACGCTAGAAAAAATCAACTTGGTATTAAGTTTCACGCACCAACCAGTAGAACCAACAGTCGGAACTGATGCTTCAGCTATCTTGCTCGGTTTGAGACTAGCACAAAATCTGGGTATTCATGACTTAAAGGTGGAGAGTGATTCCATGGAAATAGTGAATGCCATTCTTTACCCCGCTGAATACAGAGCCTCGGGGGTGGTGATTACCGATGAATGCTGTTAAGTTCTTTTCGCATGGCGACAATTTCTCATTGTAATCAAGAAGCTAATGCTGCTGCACATGAGTTTGATCGCTTTTGTTCTAGGTCTAAATTGGAGGAGGAATGGCGGGACGTAGCTCCGTCATTTCTAATCCCTACTATTGTAAAGGACATGATTGTTATTGAATAAAAGTCGCCTTAATCTCAAAAAAAAAAAAAAACAGTCAGAACTTATGAAAAAGGTTGGGCCATCCACACATACTTCAAATAATGACAAACTCGCCGGAGGTGACCATCAATAGTTGTATGATTATCTAGTGGTTTACTATTGAAGTACGCATAATGACCAAGCATCCACGCTTAGCAAATGGGAATCGGTCCTGATTACCATAATTTGGCTAGTACCACATATGCACAAGTGAATATAATGGGGTTCCTCGATGATGCAAGATTCTCATGGCATGGTATGGAAGAAAAATCAAGAATTATGACCTTCAACAACAGATGGTTGATGGTTTTTACCTTTGAAAAGCTCATCTTAGAGTATTCTAATTCATCTTCACAACTGCATGGAGTTTGGTAGGCACCACTGTTTTGAATATTTTCATCACCATCCATGGTATTAGTGGCATATGGTATGTTTCAATCACTTGGATAAACACTTGGGCATAGCAGGCCTGCATGTGGCTGCATGATGCTTATAGCATATTTTCCCTTGTTATTACAAGATCTATTGTTATCAGACCTATCTTGACAGTCCACAAAATAACTGTTGTTTATAACATCATGCACTTTGGTGTTCCTCTTTCTCTTGTAGGTTTTGAACGCCTTTTTTCTATACTATGTCTTTTCACTGACAACGTCTTCATGCTATTATCTGTGTTACTTCTTTTGAGCATTGACTCCCCATGCAGAAATCTTGGTTTACTTTGTTGTTAATTTCTTTTTTCTCTGCAATCTTCTTGCAAATATCCGGTGGATTTGTGCCATCCAAGAAATTAACATTGCTCGGGATATTCGTAGTTCCATCAGTATTAGTGGGTGATGCCTCATCTAAACCTAAGAAAGAAGATGCAAATAAGCTGACTGATACAATAAAGCATAGGAATCTCAACAAGGATTTCACCTATATCATTTAGGACGGGGATAGCATTTGAGGATTCTTTGTTGACTCAAGAAGATGAATGATATTTTACGGTACCATTCTCCTGATTAATTCTATTGTATAAACGACCAAATTTATCTGTTGTTTCTTCTCAGATTCATACGAGTCAATACCTATTAATTGGGAGAATGGTACTGCATAATGTCATTGACCTTCTTGGGTCAACAAAGAATCCTCGTATGCTATCCGCATCCTAAATGATAGAGGGTGAAATTCTTGTTGGGATTCCTATGCTTTATTGTATCACTGAGCTTATTTGTATCTTCTTTCTCAGGTTTAGATGAGGCATCACCCACTAATACTGATGGAACTACGAATATCCCGAGCAATGTTAATTTCTTGGATGACACAAATCCACCAGATATTTGCGAGAAGATTGCAGAGAAAAAAAAATAACAAAGTAAAACTAGGATTTCTACATGGGGAGTCAATGCTCAAAAGAAATAACACAGATAATAGCATGAAGACGATGCCAGTGAAAAGGCATAGTATAGAAAAAAAGGCATTCAAACCCTACAACAGAAGGAAGAACACCAAAGTACATGACGTTATAAATAACAGTTATTTTGTGGACTATCAAGATAGGTTTGAAAACAATAGAGATTGCAATAACAAGGAAAAATATGCTATAAGCACCATGCAGTCACATGTAGGCGTGCTATGCCAAGGTGCTAGTCCAAGTGATGGAAACATACCATATGCCAACAATAACATGGATGGTGATGAAAATATTCAAAACAATGGTGCCTACCAAACTCCATGTAGTTGTGAAGATGAATTGAAATACCCTATGTGCTTTTCAAAGGTGATAACCATCAACCATGTGTTGCTGAAGGTCATAATTCTTTATTATTCTTACATACCATGCCATGAGAATCTTGTATCATTGAAGAACCTCGTTATCTTCACATCCGCATATGTGGTACTAGCCAAATTATGGTAATTAGGACTGAGACTCATTTGCTAGGTGTGGATGCTTGGTCATTAGGCTTATTTCAATAGTAAACCACTAGACAATGATACAACTATTTTGATGGTCATTTCTAGCGAGTTTGTCATTACTTGAATCAATGCACTAGGTGCAGTTCCAAGTGTTGAAGTATGTGTGTATTGCCCAACCTTCTCCATCAGTTCTGACTTTTGGTTCTACTGGTTGGTGCGTGAAACTTAATATCAAGTTGGTATATTCTAGCGACATTAAAATCCATAAATCATACATATTTCATCCTTGTACTTTCAGTATGGGAGAGGTTACAAAGGACATTCTAACTGATTTTCTGTTGTTTAGTGATTTGGAAATTTTTATTATTTCACATACGGACAAGCATACACGTAACTGTAGGATTTTGCTCTGTTTTGTTGTTGCCTTGTTTCTCTCTTCTTCCTTTTACTTAGTTCTTAGGTATTGATTAGCCTAGGTTTTTGTCTCGTTTTGTCTCCTAAGATCATCAAGTGAGAACACAGAAGCACGAAACTAAAAGGCTAAACTCAATCCAAGTTCGACAAAAGAAAAGTAACCTTGGTGATCAATCTGCTCCAAGGCGTGCATGAGTTGGCGACATTGGAGGCAAATCTTTGCAAGGAGGTTGTGGAATAATTTGGTGGGTTTGGTGTGGTGGGATGGCCGGGGTAATTTGTAGGAGTTTTTTTGGCAGATATGTGAAAAATAGCCTTGGTGATCAATCTGCTCCAAGGCATGCAGAGTAGGTGACATTGGAGGCAAACCTCTCTTTTTTCACAGCACACTGGAGGCAAATATTTGCAAGGAGGTTGTGGAGCTAATTGATGTGTTAGGGTAATTTGCAGGAGTTTCTTTCCAAAAATGTGAAATGGCGGTGCTCTAGGGTTTTCGGATGGAAAAGGGGGAGGGTGTGAACGAGTTGCAACGTCTGGACGATAAGGAAGAAAATATTTGCTAGGGATATTGTGTGGACATCAATGTGTTTGTTGTGAGGGCGAATTGGCACATTTACATGTAAACATTTCTATGACGTTGTTGGGAGTTGCAAATAGTAATAAAGTGTGCCTACATAAACTGCAAATTTGTTATTGTTTTTGTTATACATTGGTTGGAGAAAGGTAGTATTTAATTTTGAAAAAATATATGAATTATTCATTTGTGTCCTTACATAATGTTGTGGTACAAATTAGGAAACAAGACGCTAGGACAATTTTTTGCAATCAACAGATTTCTCTCGAGAAAATGCAAGCGTCTCGATGCATTGGTAGGAAGAAGAGTTTGTACAAGCCATCAGAAGGGCAACACCCGCTAATTACAACATGATGCGGTTCCTTGGTTACGAGACGGGCTCCAAGGCGTACAAGATGTATGACCTCGTCTCGAAGCGTATGCACATCTCCCACGATGTTGTCTTCGACGAGGAGGCAGGTTGGAGCTGGGAGGCGCCAGGAGAGGCGCTAGCAAGCAACTCCTTCACCGTGGAATACACGATGTGCACAAGTGTTGGTGCTCGGGCAGCAACCCCGAGCACTGCGGCTCCAAGCCCAGTGGCTCCGAGCACAGTGGGTACAGCAGCAAGATGTATGACCTCGTCTCGAAGCGTATGCACATCTCCCACGATGTTGTCTTCGACGAGGAGGCAGGTTGGAGCTGGGAGGCGCCAGGAGAGGCGCTAGCAAGCAACTCCTTCACCGTGGAATACACGATGTGCACAAGTGTTGGTGCTCGGGCAGCAACCCCGAGCACTGCGGCTCCAAGCCCAGTGGCTCCGAGCACAGTGGGTACAGCAGCCTCGCACTCAGCGACCCCGGGCACCAGTTCAGTTCGCAACTCCACCGACCGCGCGGTCGGACCTGTTCAACGCCAATGACAGCACCGGCGCCCCACACCTGTACCGACGCGTCAGTGACCTTATCGCCGAGCCACCATAATTGGCGGAGAGCCTCGACGACGAGGTGTTGCATATGATGGCCGGTGAGGAGTCGATCATGTTCACTGAGGCGGAGCTCGAGGACTATTGGCGTCGCGCGATGCTAGATGAGTTGTCGTCGATTGACGACAACACCACTTGGACACTCACCACACTGTCTGCAGGACATCGAACCATTGGGCTCTAATGGGTGTTCAAGGTGAAGAAGGATGAGCATGGCTCCATCGTCAAGCACAAGGCCCGGCTCGTCGCAAAACGATACGTGCAGCCTGCCGAGGTGGACTTCGAGGAAGTCTTTGTACCCGTGGCAAGGCTCGAGTCCGTATGACTGATCCTTGCCCTGGCAGCACACCGAGGCTGGAAGGTTCACCATATGGATGTCAAGCCGTCGTTCCTCAATGGCGACCTCGAGGAGGTTTACTCTCCCAGCCACCCGGCTTTGTCACTGACGCTCATGAGCATGGAGTGTAGGCTACACAAGGCCATGTACGGACTCCGGCAAACACCGAGAGCGTGGAACGCCAAGCTGAGCGCAAGCTTGACATCGCTCAGTTTTACCCATAGCGCCTCCGAGCACAGCGCGTACGCGCTTGGGACCGGAGAGACAGTAGTCATCGTCGGCGTGTACGTCAATGACCTTGTTATCACTACTGCCGAGCACATCGAGGTGCTCCGCTTCAAGTAATAAATGAAGCAGCTCTTCAACATGACTGACCTCGGGCTGCTGCGGTATTACCTTGGGCTCGAGGTGGCGAGGAGCATGGTCGCACCACGATCACTCAGGCGGCCTACGCAGGCAAGCTACTCGAGAAAGCTGGCATGGTGGGCTGTAACACCACGCACACGCCAATGGAGGCGCGATGCAAGCTCAGCAAGGAGACGCCGGTGGACGCTACCTTCTATCGGAGCATCATTGGCAGCCGAGGTATCTCGTGCACACCCGACCAGATATCTCGCTCGCCGTCGGGTTCCTGAATAGGTCATGGAGGCGCCGGCCAGCGATCACCTCGCGACTATCAAGCATCTGTTGCGCTACATCGCCGGCACACTCACGCACGGATGCGTGAGCTGCCATGGCGACAACGGGACCTTGGTTGGCTACAGCGATTCAGACCATGCGGGCGACGTGGATTCCAGGAAAAGCACCTCAGGCGTGATGTTCTTTCTCGAAAACAGCCCGGTGAGCTGGCAATCGCAGAAGCAGAAGGTCGTCGCCACTTCATGTGAGGCGGAGTACATTGCGGTGGCAACAGCGGCATGGCAGGGAATCTGGCTGGCTCGTCTCTTTGATGAGCTGCTGAATCGAGATGTCGCCCCTGTGATCCTCTACATCAACAAGTCGTCTGCGATCTCAGTCTGCAAAAATCCGGTACTTCACGATCGCAGCAAACACATTGATCTCCGCTATCACTTCATCCGTGATTGCGTTGAGAAGGGAACAGTGACATGGGAGTTCATCAGAATTGGCGAGCAGAGGGCGGACATCCTGAACAAGCCTCTTGGACGTGTTCGTCTCCAGGAGCTGCACAGCAAGATCGGGATCATCGACATCAAGCTCCTTCGACAGGGTTGAGGGGGAGATTGTAGATTAAACCCTTTCACCGGGCATGGCGGGCACAGCTATAGTGTGAACTAAGAGCAACAAAGTCAAAACAAGCTGCATGGGATAACCTGCAGCATGTTAGGATAGGATAGTTCAGGATAGTAGTCAGGGCAGTGCGGCTAGGAATTTTTATCCATGTTCACACACGTACTACTGCCAAAACCTTGGGCTAACCAGTGCGTACCTAGTCCTATAAAAGGGCATGTATCCATCTCTTGTAAATTGAAGTATTCAAGCTTCCACCAATCAAGTGTCTCTCCTGTGCTAGTCCACAGACCGCTCATCTTAGGACGGATTCTTGTGTCGTTTTGGGTCCTTTGCTAAATGTTTTTTCTCTTTTTTTTTGTTTCTCCGCACCTCCAAATGTATGGATTTATGTTAGCTGTGTTGGATTTGTTCTTGCCCACTTGTGGTTTTCCGGAGAGATCTGATCTTTTAGATCTAGGATGATGGTCTGTTACTTTATCATAATATCAATATGTTTATGATCTTCCTTGTCTTATTTTCATAGATTTCAGATCTGGGTTTATGGTTTTGTCATGGATTAGGTGAAGGGATGTTGAAGTTGTAGTGTTTCATGGATCGGAGAATTGTATCTATGTTGCTCTACCCTTCACACAGTTTTCCTTGTTTGGTTTAACAGAATTTGCCATTATTATCTAACTTTATGTATTACTACTGCATGGTCACAGTAAACACAATACTTTTCAATTAACGTTGTAAAGGTGGATGCATCTTCTGATGCACATGATGTTGTGCCTATTTTGGGGAAGTTGTAGTGTTTCATGGATCGAAGAATTGTATATATGTTCTACCCTTCATACAGTTTTCCTTGTTTGGTCTAACAGAATTGCCAATATTATCTAACTTTATGTATTACTACTTACTGTGTGGTCACAGTAAACACAATACCTTTTCAATTGATATTGTAAAGGTGGATGCATCTTCCGATGTACATGATGTTGTGCCTATTTTGGGGAATGAGTGCCCATAGGGCACCAACTTTCCTTCTTTATGCCAGATAATTGATTAGATTATAACTACAACCAGTATGAATAATTTGTCATGAAATATGGTTAAATTGATCAGTGCTCCATGTATTAATGATTATGAATGTTCACACATGTTTGCCCATATCTATGTTTTCTTTCTTTAGCTGGCATTTATTAGGTATCAGTGCATTTTATGGTTCAAGAACTGTATGTGCGTGCACAATTGACAGTATCACTGTTGTACTTTTAAAGAACACAGTTATGCTACAGGATAAACTTGTCATGAAGAATTTCATGATTACAACTAGATCTAACACTTCTCAAATGGAGCAGAGGTCACATTGTTCCTGATATAAATGATGACAACATAGATAATGGGCCATGCCACCCTTTCTCCACATGGTAATCTCATCACGCTTCTATGTATGCTATGTTAGAGTAGTTTTGACGTGTGTTAGGGGTATGCTATGCCTCCATAATCGTGTAGCAGATGTTAGCATATCATAGTTTTGATTTTGGGATCCAGATTTTAAGTGTTTATACAATTCATGAAGGGTTTTGATTAATATATCAGGCGGATAACTGCCCTCGGGTTACAAACAAACAGATAACTGTCCTTAGGCGGATAACCAAATCTATGAAGTGGTTATCTTGCGCACCACAGACAAGAAGCTTGCAGTTCTAAACAGTTTATTGTTCCAAATAGTCAATTGTTTTGGATATAGTGATCTATTTGGAACATCAAAAGCAGAAGAAAACCTACAAGTTACCCTTTGTGTGATATGTGACATTTGGGATCACATATTTTGCTTCTTTACTAACCACTGATGCATTAGTCCCCATAGCTTCTAATACCAGCTGGATTTCCGTGCTATGCTTTAGATAAAAAAGAATCATATTGCCCCAGTGCCCATGCATGTTGAGTCGTCATTGTCGGGCTCAACATAATCCATTTGTTTGTTGAGAGGTGCTTTTTTTTGTTCCAGAGGTATCAGGGGAGTAGCAGGGGTAAAAGAAGAGAGACCAACAAATCCAACTTTATGGCAGTAAAATGATTTAGCTTTTTTCTTCTTTGCTTGGTAGAATAATGTCGAATTTTCCTTTTTAATCTGGTGGATGGATTACTTTTCGATGTTGTTGTGGCCCAATAAATATCATTTTTCATTGTAGTTAGTCAGGTGGATGGATTGAAGTAAAACTTGATTTTGTGGTTCATTTTGCAGAATCATTTATTGCTAGTTTTGGCATCTGGTGCATCCTATATGTTCTCTTTAGCAGGTCCTATATGTTCTCGTAGAAGAATAATGTGGAGGGAAGTAAGGTTCAATATGTCACAAATTAATCGAACACATGACTCCTAAAATTCAAATCATATATAGATATCAAAGGATATCTAGCAATAGAATAACAAAAGAAAAATGATTGAACTGAGCACATCATGTACACATCACAATAGACAAGAGCGGAGAGAAGAAGGTAGCACAACGATAATAAATATGAGAGGCAGCAATAATCACTTTTATTCCAATGTACATCACTTATTTCATCACCGGTGTGCGATAAGGATTACGTGTAAGATTTATTTTCCTTCGGCCATTTCATCGAACATTTCGTATGCATAAGCCAAATCAAAAGACGGTAAAAATGAATTGAGGTAATTGGCCACCTGGTTGCATGTGTCGAGTCATAGCTTCATGGGAGCTACCTTTGTGGGTGATGAACTACGAAGCATCTGGAAGCAAGCCAGGGGTGTGTGGTCCATGAGCCATCGAGGCTGTACTCAACCCACTGCTTTAATATCAGCACAGGTTGCACGTTATTGGAGCAACATTATGGTGCAGCAGAGCAACAACATCAAAGAACATAACTTTTTTACCTAGGGCTGGTGCATGAGGTGTATGGCGGACATGGTAGTAGATGAACAGCAGTCGGGGTAGAAGATGAGTGGCGGCTGGAGCATGATGCTGATGACGGCGGGAGGTTGTCGAGGATTGCGGAGACTGGTTGAAGACAGCAGCAACTGGTTGGTTGGCGAGCTGATCTAGAGGCAGGGTCGCGACTGCATCGGCTGGAGTCCGAGGCCGTCGATTCGGACAAGCCGACCTAAATGCAACAGCAGCAGCTCCCACTACTCGAGGGGAATTTTCACTATCTGCAGTAACATTGGAAGGCTTCAGATGCACATAGTGTCAAGCATCAATGCAAAATGAGAAGGAAGTTGCACTAAACAAACCTCCTCCAAAGTTGTCTTCCTCTGGAAGCAAGTTGCAGAGCACATGAATATGCCGCACATTTCCTAACATATGGCGATGGATCCCTGACACATTTCTTTACATCAACTGATACAACCAGAGCAACGAATGCAATCTGATGCAGCCACGGTGTGTAAGGCCCAAGCCGTCACCTTTATGTGTGATAAATCATTCTTGAATATGCTAATGGAAAGGAGAGCTTTATTCTGGCACCTGCGATAATAGCAAGAAAATTTGCAGAATCACTTCCAACAGCACATGGCAATTACTTCAAAATTCAACTAGTTGCAGGATTCAGACTTATAAGGTAGTATGATCTTTGTCAACAACATCAGAAAGAATCTCTGTTTGCATGTCAAGTACTCCATGTAATTGCAGCAAATTCATGGTTCAATCGAAGCATTTGCCAAAAGAAGATATTGTTTCTCCGATCAAACATGCAATGACCGCATGAATCTAGCTGGACAACAGTAGTTGAGCTCACGTACGTGATTACTCCGACCTGGCTCAATTACCAGGAAAAGGGTGGCTCGCTTCTCCGTCTCGCGGAGTTAGAGGTAGACGAGCTTCATCTCCAACGACCGTGCCGCCGCCGCCCCATTCTTGACCACCTGCGCCGCCCGAATGCAAATCAATTAGAATTCCGCCCAGAAAGAGACGAAAGCAGGGGAGTTTCCGAACCAAACCTGCGGGAAGAGCGCGTCGACCCTGTCGGCGCCGAATCGGGAGTCTACGGAGGCGTCGTCGGTCGGTCGCGGTCGTCGTAGAACTGCGCGTCGCTCCCCATCCGCCCCATCACCCACGAAACCGCCGCACCGCGCTGCTCGCCTGCACATCGAACGTAGCTCGATAGCGTTACCAACCCTCTCCGGCCGCGGCGGGGAGGCTGGGAGGAGCGGATCTCGACGGCGGCGAAGAGGTAGGCGAGGGGAGAGAGGGGGGGCGGGCGTGTCCGTCCAGGTCTCGAAGACGTAACGGTTATCTATAATCTGGGCCGACATCGAAAGGGCCTCCTCGGCTGGCCCGGTATTTCCATGGCCGGACCACAGCGTATTCATATTCTGTCCCCAAAATATGACAGACTCGGGGGCCGCTAGTGACAATTTTTAAAATACGGAACAGTTTTTTAAAATGCGAACAAAATTTGAAAATTCAAACATTTTTTAAAAAACATGACATATTTCAATTTTTTTTGGAAAAAAGAACATTTTTTGGAACTCCGAACAAAATTTGGAGAAAAGCAACACTTTGATCTGTGAACAATTTTTGAAATCCCAAATATTTCTGAATTTGTGAAAAAATATTGAAAACATGGAAATTTTTCATCTTTGGCACATTTTTTGAAAAACGTAAAACATTTTTTTAAAATTCCCAAACATTTTTTGAATTTATGAACAAAATTTGAAAACATGGACATAAATTTTGAACAAAGTTTTAAAAACACAAACGTGTTTTGAAATTTCCAAACACTTTTTGAAAACGCACACAATTTTGTAAAAAAAACAAAAAAAATTGAAATTCACTATTTTTTGAATTTATGAACATTTTTTGAAATTTTAAAGAAAATTTTAAAACATGATCATTTTTAAAATTTCTGAACATTTTTTGGAAAAATGATTTTTTTAAAAAAATAAATGAAAAATAAACAAAAAATGAAAATAAAAAATAAATGGAAAAAAGAAAAAGAAAAAGAGAAAACGAAAAAAACAAAAGAAACCAAAAAACGGTAAAAGAAACAAAAAAACGATTCAGGGAACCTTCTTCCCAAGACCGGCTACCTCGCTCGGGTATAGTGGGCCGGCCCAAATTCTCGCACTGAGCGTTCGCCTGTGTGTTTGCGCGACAATTTGACGTAACGAGAGTCATATAGGTTTTCCCCGTTGCTGGATGTTGTACACTGTCATCCCCGTCTCCTCCCCAAAATCCGACGCCGGCGTGCTGCTCCCACGACTAACGAGGCAACCTTCTTCTCCCCATTCGCACCATAGATTCCAATGGCGACATTGCGGGGTGGTGGATCGATTCGCTCAAGGTCAGTCAGTAGCAGAGGAGGGGATATGACGACCGCTGGCGACCACTGTAAGCGAAGGAGGAGCATGGGGATCACTCATCGGCTTGATCCCCGCGCCGGAGATGAGTGCAGTGGCGGCGGGCGCAAGCGAAACTCGCAATAGAGTGTGATAAAAGTTAAGAAATTCTCACAAATTATGTTTGAAAATTAGAGGTTAAAAGTGATGGATTTGGCCGCTGATGTTGACTATTTAATGATGAACAACCATGATTATGGTTGCTGCATTTGAATAGTGTTGCTGCCAAGTGATGATTAACTTTGAGACTAGAGATAATTACGACACATCTCTTTTTTTACGGGTAAAAAAGGGGTTTTATTTCATAATTTTTGAGTTACAATCAAGAGGCAAGATTTTTCTCGATACACGGGGGCCTCTATGTAGCCATACAGCTGTGCTACGTTCAGTACGACTATATCTTTTCAAACAATATGCTACGTTCAGTGTGACACACCTCTTTTCATTAGGAGCATATATGCTTGCTTCTGGATCTTTAGTATCTCTATTTCAATTATCCCCATGTGTTTTTTTTTGTTTTTTTTGAGGAATGGTTGCATTGTTTCTTTAATAGAATCAAGTGTAATAGAAGAGAGAAAGATGCAGTCAAATAACGTTAGTGTCTTTGTGTCTGTTGTATGATTTACGATTAGTAAAGATAGCAAAAATACGGTAAGAGGCATGCAGCGTCAGAGAATTTTAAATGCCCATAGTAGGTTGGGAAGAGAAACTAAAACCAAGATTGATTTTGAGTTGAAGTCACAGTTCTGTGTTTGTTATTTGTGACTTCTACAAAAATGTTAGTCTCACATGAAAATAGTGTATTTATTTATTTATGATAGATCCCACATGTAAATAAAGTATATTTGTTTATATGTCTCACGAAAGATTGCTAGTTTCATATGTGGGGATGAGTGTATTTGTTTATTTGAAAAGGATGTTGGACCCACATGTGAACTCACCATCAATTTCAATCTTTAAAAGTAGGACAACATGCGGTTAGTGGGCCCGACTCAACAACGCGAGACATGCGTTGCATGAGCTGCACTTTCGTTCGTTTCCTTTGTTTGTTTCAGTTTGTCTTTTTTATAAAAATATTCTTAAACACTTTTTAGATATTGACATAGACGCTCATACATACACACATACACTCACCCCTACAAACGCACGCATGCACAACCTATCCCTATGAGCACCTTCGAGAGACTGAGTCGACACATCATATTGAGATTAACAAAATCGTTACAGGAGCATTCATAGTCAACGGGAACGTCTCCACCAACTGAACGCACATCGCCGAAAGGTCTGAAATAAATCTAGGAATATGCTGTCAAGTCTACAACACTTAAAAGATGTCTGCACGTGTTAAAGAAAATGTTCATGACATTATGAAAAAAATCGCCATGTATTTGAAAAATAATCGATATGCATTTGACAAATGTTCAATATGTTTTTGGAAAAATGTTCAACTTGTATTTCAAAAATGTTTATCTAGTACCTATATACGAAAAATGTTCAACGCGTATTTAAATTTTTGACATGTATTTTAATAAATAAAAAATAAAAAGGAAAAAAAGAGGCCAAAAAAAGTCGATGAAACCTGCCATAGAAAAACTCTGAAAAGGAAAAAAGTGTGGAACCTTCCCAAAACCGGGTGCAAGGTTCCACAAACCGGTCTTGTAAGCTTACCAAAACTGTATATAGAAAAAAATAACAAAAAAGAAAGAATGAAAAGAAAAATATACAGAAAATGAGAAAACCGATAAAACCACAAGGAAAACACATACAAGATATAAAACCAAACCGAAATTTCTTTTTAGGAAAACTAGGGACTTTATTCAAATGCAATAGTATCACACCGGGCTGTGTAAACTTCTCTATTAATTAATAAAGTTCGGGTGTGCTTCGCTCAAAAAAAAAAAAAGTAAACGAGATATACATTCGCGCGTCCAACATGCGAACTGTTTGGTCTACATCATATGGTGAAACTAGCCCATGAGCTAGCTGGTTTTGGGAGGCCTAATCCATCGATGTTGTGGCCGGATACATCTCCGAGTTTTATTTATTTATTTACTAGCAAACATGCCCGTGCGTTGCAACGGGAGAGAACTAATATGTCCACCGGAATTCATCTGCGCGGCCCGACAACATCTAAATGGTGTCAACCAGCGAATGCGCGCACGCCGAGGTATAAAAAAATGCATATCAGTAAAGCTGATCAATTAGCGCGCTTGTTTTTTCTCTTAAAAGTCAAATTAATAATGCAGTCCTCGCTTTATGACAACATCTAAACAGTGCCACGTGGCGGCAGCGCGCACGCCAAGGTGTAAAAGAAATTCATATAAGTGAAAATTGCTAATTTAAATACATATAATTGAAAACTGTTCAATTAGCGCGCTTGGTTTTTCTTTCAAAAAGTCGAGTTAATAATGCAGTCTCTTGCTTTATCTCTAAACATTAATTTAGCAGCCTATTTGCATGCAACAAAGATGGAGAGCGTAGAGAACGAAACAAATGGCAAATGCAGCCTAATTTCCCTTCTTTAGGATGATGAGGGGAGGATATCTATTGCTCCTATCATTTCACCACCTCCTGATATTCTGAAGTTTGGATCCTTTTGTTTTGCAATTCCTCATACAGATGAAGCGAAGCCCACCTTCAGAACACCTCCAGAGGCATTGCAGCAGGGAAAGGAGGAAGGCCTGGAAGACCTGCAGGGTTCCCAGGGCGGTAGTACCGCCCTCCAGAGCGGTAGTACCGCTTATAAGAGGTAGTACCGCTTGCTACTACCGCCCTAGTACCGCTTACGAAATAACTTCTGGAGTCCCGGCGTCCCCAAGCGGAAGTGGTACGGAAGTGCCGCGGTAGTACCGCTTGCTATAGCGGTAGTACCGCTTATCTGCCTGCGCGCAGAATCTGGGCTGTGCAGCCCGTGTACCCCTTCGTTTCGTCTTAGGCTTTAAATACCCTTCCCTTACCTTCGTTTTAGGGTTAGACAAGAAAGATAAGATAAGAGTTATCAACAGGTTCCTCCCGGATGGGCGGCCTATTGCGAGTATTGATTGGTGTTTGTGCTTGCTGATCGTGTTGATCTGATGTGTTGCTGTGCGTGGGAGTTGATCTAGGTCAGTTCCAGTGCGAGATATTGAGGGAAATCAGTTTGATCTATTTCAGATTGAGTTCTCTTGTTTGTGATCCTGCTGTTGTTCTTTGATTGCCGTGAAAGATCGGGCCTAAACCCCTTTGGATCACCTTGATCCATATCATAGGATATATTTGTTGGATCAAATGGCAAAGTAGTTGTGACCCTTTATATTAGGGCTGGGCACCCAGGCTGGTTTTTTGGTACTTAAAGCATGTGCGGGTAACGTACGGAGCAGGATTAGGAACCCAGCGACGGGTGACGAAATAAATTGAGTTTGTATTTTGAAAAGAGAAAATATTAACTATGTGTAATATTGAGTTTGTATTTTGCTCAACTATGTGTAATATGTAAATATATTATTTAGATCTTTCATGGTACATATAATAAGCCTACTAAAAATTCACAAGGCTTCTAAATAAAGTTTGGATGTTCAAGCAATCCAAGAGTTTTTTGAATGAAAAATAAATAGAGAAGGATAGAAACCTAGGCCTTGTTCGGCCTAACTAAGTCAGCCCAGTAGACAGTAGGGCCGTCCCATGAACTGTTATTATTAGATGCGGCCAGTGCTGCGTCTTCTTCACGCAGCTGCGTGTGGCCACCTCATGGTGCCGCCTCTTTCCAATCTTTTCCAGTGAGTACGGTCCTTGAGACCGAGAGGCATGTCCGACGTAGCGGCCCACGATTTCTGTTCCTGATGAAGAGGAAAGGTGGGAACCTCGACGACTTCCAATGTCCTCGAGCGAAGAGTGTTGGCCATGGAGCGCGACCAGCTTGACCGCCACCTTTCTCCGCCATGAGCGCCTCCACGTCCGCCCGGTTGTGCAGCTGGCACCACGCCGTGCCCTCCGCCGGCACAGCTCCCGCATCGCCTCCGACTCGTCGCCCCCATGACCAGGAGGAAGTCCACGTCACCGCAGGTGCGGCTCAGATCCGCCATGCGCGGGTAGATGCGGCTGGCTATTCACGCTGTGGCTCGCTGCGAACTCCAGCACCACCAGCCGATTCTTGGCCGCCTGAAGCGCGCTGTCTTTGCCCCGGTATCCGCGCTCCTCTCCTCCTCTGGCTATTTTCCGTCTATATGTCACTTTCATCTCTTTCTTTCTTCCTTCCTTTCTTCTTCAAAACGCGCAGGCATGTTCCCCACGAGCCCGACCGGCACCTCACCCTCCGTTTCTTTTCTTGTGCTGCTTGTTAATACTCGTGCAACTCGAAAGTATATAAATTGGCCAGTTTCGGTGTAAAGGACCGATGTGGTACTATTTAATCGCCTATGTATAGATAAGCTGCTGGTGGACTGGTCAGCGCGTGCCCAATCGACCTGAAGGTTCAAGGTTGCCTTTTTTTTCTCAACTGGTTTGCGGCCCGGAAAAGGCCTAGAAGTGTAGCGATTGGATTCTGATTAGGCCCAACCGTGCAGCTATTTGGCCCAATAAAGAATTTTCGTTTTTCTAGCACAAAAAAATTAGTACCACCCCGGATAGAAAAAAAAATATCGGGCGAGGTGGACGGACGAAAAACGGACGAAATTACGGTCGTAAGAAGCAATAGCCCCTTTATTAGTAGGTATATATATATATATATATATATAGATTATTAGCAAATGATGTAAGTATAATTTAAGTTAATAAAGCTATTCATGAAGATTTTCCCCGTAAAAGAAAAAAAAACTAGCCCATACCAAGCAGACCTTTGTAGGTGCGGATGGTGGGGCCACTCACCTGTCTCCAAGTGACAATTATACCACTAAAAAGAGAGAGAAAAAGAGTTAGCAGCCCATCGGCCTAAAATCGGGTCGAGCTCGAGCATGGAACTGCGCGTGGCATGCGTTCGCGGCCATCGAATGGCACTGCCGAGCGAGGCCACGTCCGATGCCTCACATCTGCTACGGAGAGGCTCCTATCGACGCTTTCTCGCGACGTTGTTCCAACCTTCCAGGGCGGCCATGGAGGAAGAGGAGAACCCCGCGGCGGGAGGGAGGCTTCAGGTCCGACCATAAGAGCCGTAGAACTCTCACGATCGAGGACATCTCATAGTCTGACAGCATGTTTAATGGACAGTGGAGAGGCCAAGAAGTACATGAAACAGTTTGCTATACAAACCAAATGGTCGAGGTGTTTACTTATTACAAACCACGTACACAACGCATAGATCAGTCACGCACTTTACATCGCCAACGGATACCAACAACGAAATATAGGCAGCAGGATGGTTGCAAACCTTGCAGCTCCAGCCAACGTAAAAGCACTAGCAGTTGAGGTCGTAATTAATGCCGGGAGAAAGCAGCAGTTCTTCTTACCTGAGAAGTATGCGAACTCCACCGAGGCCGGCCATGAACGCCAGCGGCACAAATGAAGCGTAGAGAACGCAACGGCGTGCGTAGCCAGTGGCCACCATGTGCGTGCTCGCTGCCTGCCGAGGCGCCGGACATCCATGTCATCGCAGCGACCGCCTCCCCTAAGCCAACAACGCCGGCGGAGACTACTGAGGCGTAGTAGGCGAGCTTGTGGCCGTCGAAGATGCCGGTCGGCGCCTTGTACAGAGCCGCGGCGACTGCCATGCACGCGGTGGTGAAGCCGATGGCGAAGATCAGCCATTCCACTGACCGATGGCCCTGCATCCCTGCTCCCGGGTCGAGCTCGCCGACCTCGACGTTCAGCGCCACCTCATCCATTCTGGGACGGATTGCAGTAAACTTGGAGTGGTAAGAAACTGCTTGGTTTTCCACCATGGGAGCCTGTAACTCGGATATATAATTAGGATGAGCTGATGAGGTCCGCTTTAACCAGTTGCAGGCGTGCCGGGTTTAGTTTGGCGTATGCGGCTGTCCTGATACTGGTTTGGGTGTGCGTTATTACCTTTTGGCGGGCGTAACCATCAGAGTCAGAACGTGAAATCCAAAGATCTAGTAGTACCTACGTACTTCCCCGTCAGTACGAGGAAAACTATGCAGAGACAGAGACTATTTGACTGTCCATCCTGGCGTGGAGCTATCCGTGGAGTGTTCCCACTTCTCGAAAAAACAATGGAGTAATAGTTTTGTGTCACCACAGATATCACAAAGAAGTTCCTCAGAAGGTAAAAAGGTTCTCCTTTGGTTGGAAGCCAGGGATTGTGGAGTTTCGTGTTTTGTAACAACTGCTTTGGACCGGACCTTGTTTTGGCAGTCTCATGTGAAATGAAACACTGATCCAAGGGCTCTTTAATTCGAAAAAGTTAAATGTATATATGGTTCAATGGTTCTTTTGCATTTCATCTTAGGCCACTCAAAATGCATAATATCATGCGCTAGTATCATAATGCCATGTTACTTACTACATCCACATTATTGGTATTATATTGTTTTCATTTATTCATTTGTAAACTTCCATATAAAGTTATGGATATGATCTATTTATTATTATTTTTTATCGTTTGATGCGCTAAAATACCGTATCATAATATGATATTGAAATCTTCTCTCTCGTCCTTGATTGTAATGCCACATCCTCTTCCTCTTAGGTGGCATTACATGCACTACAGGAATCAGGTAATTTGCCGTCTGCCATAGCAGACGGCAAAGAACTTTGCCGTCTGCTTTCCTGGCCAAGCTGACGGCAAAGATCATGGACGACAAAGAATAGTTGTTAACCCCGTTAGGTGGCTAACGGCAGACTTTGTCGTCTGCCGACGGACGGCAAACTTTGCCGTCAGCCCTATGACGTCAGCAGACCCGTGGCTAACCGTCACTTCTGCTTAGTGTTTCCCGTCTGCCAGGGCTGTTCTTTGCCGTCTGCCAGCAGACGGCAGAATAACCAAATGGTCGGACCTGATGCTCCCAGGTTGCACAGGTTGCTGCCACGTGGCACCTTTGCCATCCGCCTACCGACGGCAAAGGGCTTTGCCGTCCGCTGGCAGACGGCAAAGTGCCTGTATTGCCCCAGTTTTGTTTGTTTTCTGTTATTTCCCTGCATTTTCAAAACACAAATATGATATATATAGCAGTCCATCAATGCATAGGCCATGTATCCAACATCTAGCAGTCCATCAATGCAAGAGAACACATAGGGTATTAAAAGATCCAATACATACATAGTTTCACATTGTTCATCAATACAAATCAAAACAAAAACTAAACACTAGCAGTCCATCAATGCCAGCTTCCATGAAGTGAATCAAACCTGCAAAAATGGGAGTAAGAAAGTTAGAAGAAGAAGAAGAAGAAGAAGAAGAAGAAGAAGAAGAAGACTAGAAGACTAGAAGAAGAAGAAGAAGAAGAAGAAGAAGAAGAAGAAGACTAGAAGAAGAAGAAGAAGAAGAAGAAGAAGAAAGAAAGAAAGAAAAAGAATAAGAATAAGAAGGAGTAGAAGATGGAGAAAAAGAAAGAAGAGAAAAAGGAAGAATAAGAATATATTTTCTTCTTCTTCTTCTCTCCTTTTCTCATCTTTCTTCTTCTCTTCTATCTTTTTATCCTTTTCCTTCTCATTCTTCTTCTTTTATTCTTTCTTTTTCTTCTCTTTCTTCTTCTATTCTTTCTTTTTCTCCTCTTCCTTGTTTTTATTCTTCTTATTCCTTATTTGTGTCATTTTAGAGCTAACTTAAGTAATTATGCCATTTTTGAGCTAAGTAAGCTTATTATGTCAATTTGGAGGAAAATAAGGTAAGTATAGGTCATTTTTGTGCTAACCTAGGTAATTATGCCATTTTTGAGCTAACTTAGGTAAGTATAGGTCATTTTAGAGCTAACTTAGTTAATTATGTCATTTTGGAGGAAAATAAGCTAAGTATATGACATTTATGTGCTAACCAAGGTTATTATGCCATTTTTGAAATGAATAAGCTAATTATGTCATAAATGAACTAAATAAGCTAATTATGTCATTTTGGAGGATAATTAGCTAAGTATGTATTTTTTGGGGAAAATAAGCTAAGTATGTGGCATAATAGGGCTAACAAGCATGTACGAAGCTAAGTATGCATTTGTTAAGCAAAACACTAGAGAAAACTTACCAGAGGTCAAGCACCGGGGTTCCTCGAGCCGGTATCACCTGGAGAAGGGTTGTGCGATGCGGCTCCGGAGTTATGCTGCACCAAAGATCATTTGCAAAGTCTCGTTAGCATGATGACACTCAAATGTTAAGACTAGTAAATAATGACCATTCAAATGAAACTCACCGTTCCCGCTCCCACCATCTTTCAACACCTGCCATGACAAAGAGTAAACGAAATTAGTACAACATAAAAAAATTGAATACATGACATGAATAATAATATGTATATAATTTAAGTTGGGATGCATACAAACTAATAGTCTGGATCGTCTATATATGATTCGGGATCAATAGATGCATCATCATCATCACTATCATGCGTGTCGTCATGAATGACGTGCTCATCGGGTTCAGCGGCATCAACATGTGGAAGGCCTTTCTGTAATCGGTCAAACATTGACAGGTCATCCGCAGTAGTAACCTCTTCTTGTTCCGGCTCTTCTTGTTCCGGCTCAGGGGTGAAGTCGGATTCACTGTCGCTGTCTACTTCCATGTTCTGGGGTGAAGTAGAGCGGTTCTTGAAACGTTTTTTGGAAAGACGTGTTTCTTGGAAGAATTCTCCTTCATATGTGGCTGGCTTAATGTGAGGTTCATAATCCTCTTCATTGGGGGGAGGTGGTCTAACACGTGGCGGCACTTCATAAACGACATCCCAACCATTCAGATTTGCATTAGTTTGGCAGGCCCACGGTAGATAGAAAACTTGGGTCGCCTGTTGAGCCGTAATATAGACATCGGGAACATCTAAATGGGTGCTTTGTTTGATTTCGACTAGCCCTATATGTTCATGAGTCCTTCTAGTCTCCTTCGGCTGGAACCAATAACATTTGAAGACTACGACGTTCGGTGGGTTTTCACCATAGAATAGAAGTTCATAAATTGCTTCAACTCTTCCATAATACTCGGTACCTCCTTCACCGATAGCAGAGACACCACAATTTGTAGATTTTCGGTCGGCCATAGATAGCTCTTTGCCAAAGGTACGAAAGCGATACCCGTTGATGTCGTATTTCTCAAATGAACGGACCTTATAGTCAAAACCATTAGCGGCTTGTCTCAATTCGGCGTCCATAGACTCTGAATTAGCCTACAAAAGTTTAATACGAAAGGATTGTTGCATTAGCCGCAAATTAGACCAAGAAATGAAATGGTCTATTAATGGTAATTACCGTTTGTTTGAACCAAGAGATGAAACCGGGATAGCCGCCTCCATGCTTTGCCAGAAGCTCATACTCTTCGATGGAATCCTTTTGGATCACCGCTCCATCCGAGAATTTGGCGACGTATCGACTGTATCAAATATCCGGGAATAAGAGCAGTTCAAAGGAATTAGAAGTTGTGAAACAATGTACCGAGAACTTACTCGATGTACGGCCGCACTTCAGTTAGGTTGTTGAAGATATACAACGAAATGGTCCGCCATTCTTCGACATCCAACCCTACTAGTTTCGAAGCACCGGCTGGTGCGAGCTTCCCTTTGAATAGGCTGAGGTTGGATCCACCTTTTTTAGGGTCGCCAGCATTGTACCGAGGCTTCGGATTATGCAAATGACGATTTTTGGCTTCGTAGTGTGCTATCACGAAGTTTGCCGCCTCCTCAGTAATGAATGCCTCGGCCATCGATGCTTCAATTCTACGTTTATTCTTACATTTTTCTCGAAGCGTCTTCTGCATCCTCTCAGTTGCATAGCACCAACGATTTTGCACGGGCCCCCCCAATCTTGCCTCGGTCGGGAGATGTAAAATCAAATGATGCATTGGATTAAAGAAGCCCGGTGGAAAGATCTTCTCTAACTTGCAGAGCAACTCCGGCGCCAACTTTTCCATGTCATCTATCACGTGTTGGGGAACGTTGCATGGGAAACAAAAATTTTCCTACGCACACGCAAGATCTATCCATGGTGATGAGCATCTACGAGAGGGAGAGTGAATCTACATACCCTTGTAGATCGCTAAGCGGAAGCGTTAATAAACGCGGTTGATGTAGTCGAACGTCTTCGCGATCCAAATCGCCGAGCGTCCCGCGATCCAATCACGATCCTTCCGATCTAGTGCCGAACGGACGGCACCTCCGCGTTCCACACACGTACGGCTTGATGACGCCTTCACCTCCTCGATCCAGCGAGCGATGGTGAAGTAGTGGTTGAGTTCCAGCAGCACGACGGCGTGGTGATGGTGGTGAGAAACAATCTCTGCAGGGCTTCGCCAAGCACTACGGAGATTATGACGGAGGAACTAGAGGGTTAGGGTTGCCGCACACGGCTTGGGGAAATCTTAATGTGTCCCGTGTGCTAGCCCTGCCCCTCTATTTATATGTTGAGCCTTGGGGTCTAAACTTGGAGCAAAAGCCTCCTCCAGGTCGGTTTTGCCCGCACAAGGTCGGTTTGGCCCGCAGGGAAAGAGTCCAACTCGGATCCCTGCCGAACCGCGCACAGCCGCTCACAAGCGGTAGTACCGCTTCACACAAGCGGTAGTACCGCTTGGGCGGTAGTACCGCTTCACACAAGCGGTAGTACCGCTCGGGCGGTAGTACCGCTTCAACAAGCGGTAGTACCGCTTACGCGGCAGCAAAACTACTTTTGCACTTTCCAATACCTTGTGGGCTTTATCCCTTTGGCTCATATAAAGTGTTGCTGCACCCGAACACTTCGGTAAACATCCGGAACCCATTCCGGTGAACTCCGGAACCCTTTCGGAGATCAAAACACTATTATCACATATATCAATCTTTACCTCCGGACTATTCCGGAGATCCTCGTCATGTCCGGGATCTTATCCGGGACTCCGAACAACTTTCGGTCACCAACATAATAACTCAATTATACTAATCGTCACCAAACGTTAAGTGTGTAGACCCTGCGGGTTCGAGAACTATGTAGACATGACCGAGACACCTCTACGGCCAATAACCAATAGCGGGACCTGGATGCCCATATTGGCTCCTACATATTCTACGAAGATCTTTATCGGTCGAACCTCTATGTCAAGGATTCAGTTAATCCCGTATGCTGTTCCCTTTGTTCTTCGGTATGTTACTTGCCCGAGATTCGATCGTCGGTATCACTATACCTAGTTCAATCTCGTTACCGGCAAGTCTCTTTACTCGTTCCGTAATACAAGATCTCGTGGCTAACACTTTAGTCACATTGCTTGCAAGGCTCATTGTGATGTTGTATTACCGAGTGGGCCCTGAGATACCTCTCCGTCATACGGAGTAACAAATCCCAGTCTTGATCCATGCCAACCCAACAGACACCCTCGGAGATACCTGTAGAGCACCTTTATAGTCACCCAGTTACGTTGCGACGTTTGATACACACAAGGTATTCCTCCGGTGTCAGTGAGTTGCATGATCTCATGGTCAAAGGAACAGATACTTGACATGCAGAAAACAATAGCAATAAACTGACACGATCAAATGCTACGTTTACAGTTTGGGTCTTGTCCATCACATCATTCTCCTAATGATGTGATCCCGTTATCAAATGACATCTCATGTCCATGGCTAGGAAACCTTAACCATCTTTGATCAACAAGCTAGTCAACTAGAGGCTTACTAGGGACACAGTGTTGTCTATGTACCCACACATGTATTTGAGTTTCCAATCAATACAATTATAGCATGGATAATAAACGATTATCATGAACAAGGAAATATAATAATAACCAATTTATTATTGCCTCTAGGGCATATTTCCAACATCACGGCAGGCGATAGTTCTTTCGCACAAAGAACACGGAAGAAATAGCTCAGCTCTGCCAGTACTAGCCATTCATCCTCAGGGATAAAGCCACGCAACATCACCGGCATTACCCGCTCAAGCCATATGTGCCAATCATGACTCTTGAGACCAAATATTTTCAATTTTTCAAGACTCGCTCCCCTCTTTAGATTCGCTGCATACCCATCGGGGAACATCAACTGCATTTTCACCCACAAGATAATTTCCCTCATAGCTGGCCTTCCAAGATTGAACCAGGCCTTTGGCTTCGTCCAGTTCTGCTTTCCTTTCGGTTGTCGCATGTTTTGTAACGGTCTATCACATAGAGTCTGCAGATCGACTCTAGCCTTAGTATTATCCTTTGACTTCCCATCTATGCCGAACAATGTACCAAAAAGGGCCTCGCCGATATTCTTTTCAGTGTGCATCATGTCGATGTTGTGTGGAAGAAGGAGGTCTTTGAAGTAAGGCAAATCCCACAAGCATGTCTTGTGAGTCCAGGCGTGTTCCGAATTATACCCCTTGAAATACCCTGGACGCTCTGGATCAGGCTCGAGAGCGTTTAACTGATCCAGGATCTGTTGGCCAGTCAACGCAGGTGGTGCAGAGTTTTTGACAACTCTACCTTTGGTGAAGTTCTTCTTGTCTTTTCTGAACTTATGGCGAGGATCCAGGAACTGTCTATGCAAGTCGAAGCAAGAATACTTGCGACCCGCCTGCAGCCAATGAAACTGAAGAGTTGCCTTGCATGTGGGGCACGGGAACCTTCCATGCGTACACCAGCCAACGAATAGCGCATACGCCGGCAAGTCATGCATCGAGTACATGTACCAGACACGCATTATGAAGTTTCGTTTGCTAGCGGTGTCGTATGTCTTGAACCCATTATCCCAAGCTTCTTGCAATTCATCCTTAAGCGGCTGCATGTACACATTCATATTCTTCCCCAGATAGTTGGGCCCTGGAATTATCAACGTCAGGAAAATGTTCTTTCTTTGCATAATCTGTCCGGGGGGGGGGGGGAGATTGAGTGGAATGACAAATAAAGGCCAACAACTGTATTGGGTTGCCGTCATACCAAACGGATTGAACCCATCCGTGCCGATGCATACTCGAGGATGCCTTGGATCTGCCCCTTTTTGCTCATGTAATGCATCGAAGTGCTTCCACACAGAACCATCCGATGTGTGTACCATCATCTGATTCCCATCTGCATCTAGTTCGGTTCTTTTGCCCATTTTGTGCCATGTCATCTGTCTGGCCGTCTCTTTGACCATGAAAAGACGTTGAAGTCTTGGTACGATTGGCAGATACCGAAGAACATTAACGGGGATTTTGGTCTGCCTCTTCTCACCCATACCGTTGTCTACCACAACATACCTGAAAGACTTGCAAATGGGACAATAGTTCAAGTCCGCATACTCAAGCCTAAATAAGGCACATCCTTTCTCACAGGCATCTATCTTCTCATAGGGCATCTTAAGTACACGGAGGATTTTGTCCGACTGGTACAGGTTTGCAGGCAGTACATGGCCTTTGGGTAGAAAGCGTCCAAATAGTGTCATCATCGCGTCGTAGCATTCTCTGCCCAAGTTGAATTGAGCCTTCAGAGCCATTACTTGTGCGATGGCATCCAGCTGACAAAGCTCAGTGTGCTCGTGGAGAGGATGTTTTGAAGACTCCAACATTTCATTGAAGGCCTTTGCAGATTCCTCCATCTCATCGTCCGAATCCCGAGCATCATCAAAGTCTTGCACCATGTCTTCGATCCCGGTACCATGCTTGTCGGTGCGATGACGAACCACGTCAGCTCTGGTACGTTGGGCAGACTCACCATGAAATGTCCACACCGTATAATCAGGCGTAAAACCACACTTCTGCAGGTGTTTACCCATTTCACCCTCTGTCCTCTGTGAAAAGTTGTCGCACCTAACACAGGGGCACTAGGTTTTTCTCTGGCCATTTGCAAATGCGGCTTTCACAAACCCCTTGGTTTTTGTTAACCATTCATTGGTCATGTCTTTCTGACTAGTGTGACCGGTGTACATCCACGCACGATCACTCATCTTGCCTACCTACTAAACACACAAGAAATATATATATATAATTCAGCATATATATTCATCAGTTAATCAAGTTTGTCAATTTTATTACGTCCATGCAACCTACACGCTAATAGGTAAAGATAGGTCCTAATCTCACCCGAGTATGTGTAGATTGGGTTCGTTTTCCCATACTCTGCTCCGGATCCGACGCAAAATTTTGGCAGCACCTCCCCGATGTTCTCCTGATACACGTCTCGGCAATAAACAGAGAGGATGTGTACCCGGAGAACAACAAGGAGGCACTGACGAAATTCTGCATCGGATCCGGAGTAGAGCATGGGAAAACGAACCCAATCTACACATACTCGGGCTGTCCATGGATAACGTTGGATAATTCGAAAGAATCACGGTTATAAATATGCAAATGCATGCATATTTATAACTGTAACCCTTTCGAACGGGAGACGCATACTGGTCACGCATACTAATGATTGAAGACACCTATAGCTAGCAAGTTTCATCGGCATGAAGACCGGAACAGAGCAAATTAAGGGGGGAGGAGGAGATGTCATTTGTGCTCACCCACGAACGCATGGGAGCTCGTCGAACGCATGGGGAGGTCGTCGAACACCAGACCCTCGCAGTGACGAAACAACTGCACATTTAAATCCACCCGATCAACACGAATATTCAATCCCGATAAAAAATCTCTCTCTCTCTCTCTCTCTCTATATATATATATATATATAACTACTTTTCTATTTTTTTTCTATTCTCCTCTATTCCTTCTTCTTCTCCTCTTTTTCTTCTTCTTCAGACCATCTTCTGTTTTTCCTCTTCTTCGTCCTATACTTCTCCTCTTCTTCTCCTCCTCTTCTTCTTCTCCTTCTTCTTCTTCTTCTTTTCTTCTCCTCCTCTTCTTCTTCTTCTTCCTCTTCTTCTTCTTCTTCTTCCTTTTTTTTCATATTTCTTCTTCTTCTTCTAATTATCTAAACCTAAACCTAGCACTAACCTAAACCTAGCACTAATTAACCTAAACCTAAACAGCAAAAAACAGAAAAAAAAGCTCACCTTGGAGGAGGGCCGCGGTGGTGCAGGAGGGCCGGCGCAGGGAGGAAGGCGGCGCCGCGGTGATGGAGAAGGGCCGCGGGGAGGGGGCGGCGCCGCGGCCTGGCTCCGGCGGGGGCGCCGGGTCGGCGGGGGCGGCGGGGCGGCTGGTGGTGGGGCGGTGTGGCGGCGGGGCGGCGGCAGCGGCCGGGCGGCGGGTGGTGGGGCGGCGGGGTCGTGGTGGTCGTCGGGGAGAGAGAGGCAGAGAGAGAGAGAGAGAGAGGGGGGGAGGGGTGGGGGCGGCCGTTAGTTAAGTCTGCTAATATTTGCCGTCCGCCGATCTTTGTCGTCTGCTTAAAGACACTTTGCCGTCTGCTAGCAGACGACAAAATGTATTTCATTTGACCTATCCAACTGCACGGTCCAGTGAGGCCCAGCTGAGATCTTTGCCGTCTGCCTTTTAGCTCTTTGCCGTCCGCTAACAGACGACAAAGAGTGTACTGACGGCAAAAAATCTCTTTGCCGTCCGCTAACAGACGGCAAAGAGTGCACTGACGGCAAAAAATTTCTTTGCCATGAGTCCTTTCTTTGCCGTCCGCTTTGTGGAAGCAGACGGCAAAGACCGTCTTTGTCGTCCGCTAGCAGACGGCAAAGAATGGACTGATGGCAAATTCTCTGATTCCAGTAGTGATGATACTATTATGATATTTGCATTGGAGAGGTCTTATATGTGAAAATGGTGTTAGCTAAAAAGCAACATGTGGGTCACCTTATCAAATCTATTTTGCATCTACAATAGCTCATCCCGGCTAGCATATGATCAATGGGAAATGAAATAAACACTTACATTTTAAACTCAAATACAAATGGTTGTTCTTGGTGCCGATCGGTTGCAAAAGAACAAAAAACACTATTGGAGTGGTATCTTGAAAGGTAATCCTGAGCATTTTCTATTTAAAAAATTATATATATTCCTCTCAAAAGAAGGAGAAAACCAATTATCTATTTTGAGCTGTTATATTGAAACATTGACCTGCCACATAGCATATGTGGTAAGTTATCTAAAAAAAAGATTGAAACATTAACCTATAGAGTATCGTGGTTATTTTGAGTACAACACATATACAGTTCATCAAATCGAGACGTATTCACGCCAATTTCATGTTCATTCAGAACTATGCTAGGAGATTGCATCGCAATAAGAAGCTGACGCTGTTGTTCGAGTTTGATATTAGGGACAATTGCATTTTTATCCCTAGTTGGTTCCTACCCACGGGTTTTGCCCTTACTTTTCGAGCTTGCTTAGTTTTGCCCTTACTTTTTCCGTCGAGGTCCCTCGAATGCCCTTTGACCGTTTGACCAATACTTTGAAAATTCATAACAAATTCATATGAACTCAGAAAAATGCAAATAAGATATCAAAATGTTCAGATAAACATTACCTTTATGTGCATATCATTTGCATTCAGAAAACATCACCTACATTTGCATGTAATTTTTATTCATGAAAAAAATATTGTTTATACCTTTTTATTTTTAATAATGTTAATAACATTAATAACCTCGAGTAGTTTAAATGGTGCTTTTGTCCTGAATGCAAATGATATGCACATAAAGGTAATGTTTATCTGAACATTTTGATATCTTATTTGCATTTTTCTGAGTTCATATGAATTTGTTATGGATTTTCAAAGTATTGGTCAAATGGTCAAAGGGCATTCGAGGGACCTCGATGGAAAAAGTAAGGGCAAAACTGAGCAAGCTCGAAAAGTAAGGGCAAAACCCGTGGGTAGGAACCAACTAGGGATAAAAATGCAATTGTCCCTTGATATTAAGATAGCGTTTGATTATGTGAGATGGAATTATATTCTCGACTTGATTTTGCGTCGGAGGCTCCCCTTGAAATTCCGAGACATGATATATGTGCTTCCTGCAACATCCTCCTCCAGAGTGCCGCACAATTCCTAGTGTGTGCCCACTAAGCATGCTTGTGGTCTCATGCAGGGTGACACCCACTCCATGATGTTGTTCATCATCGTGATCGACCCTTTTGGGAGTATGCTTGACCTTGCCACTCGATAAGGTCGGTTGCATCAGTTATAAGGCAAGACGGCTCAATTCAAAACCTCATTGTATGTATGTTGATGTTGTTGCTATTTTTATGGTTGCCTTCAAAGAGGACATCCACCTTATCGCAGATCTTGAGCAGTTTCACTCATGTTACGGGTCTTGCAACAAACTTTCATATTACGGGTCTTGCAACAAACTTTCATAAGAGTTAGGTGGCCCTATCCGTTGTTATGGTCCCGGCATCCGATATATTCTTCAGGGCTTTCCCTCCCCGTCATTTTCACTACCATCCCGATGAGATACCTTGGACCCCTACTATCCATCAAGAACCTCGAGTGTAGTCACTTTCAGCACATCCAGGACAAGATTGCAACCAAGATGAATTTGTGGCATTACAAGAATTTCACCACCGTCGGCTGTTGCACCTTGGTGCAATCGATGCTCACTAATCATGACATTCACCTCTACACTTTCGTCGATGTCCCTTCAGGCGTCATACACAACCTTAGTAAACCGAGTAGAGCCTTCCTATGGTCACCCACAGATAATGTCATGGGCAGGAAGTGCAAAGTCAATTGGAAGGTCGTGTGCAGGGCGACTATGCTAGCAGGACTTGGCATTCTTAACCTTGAGAAATTTACGTGTGCGTTGCGGTTCGTTAGGCTCGGCTCTAGTGGACGGTTCTAGAAAAAAAATGGACTCGTGGTAGCAACAAAACAGCAACAACCTCTTAGCCCATCGAGCATGCGCCCAATCAACACATGTGTCGAAGCAGAAGGGCAACTGGCACGGCTAGACGCCTGCCTCGCCTACAGGGCATCGCTGGTGGGCCGCCCCAGTAGGTCGTGCATGTCATGCTGACGTCACTCGATTTTTTTTATATTAAATGCACATATTACAAAAACTAGAAATTATTTAAGAAATTTAAAACCACAAATTTATAAAAGATTTAACATAGTATAAATAAATTGTTAGCGCAGTTTAAAAAAATGTTGATAACATTCAACAATATCTTTGTGACAGTTAAAAAATGTTCCCACATTAAAAAACATACAAATTTATTGAAAAATGTGCATACAATGTAATAAAAAAAATCATGTTGTGTAAAATATGTTTTGTACTACTAAAAAATGTACTTGATATTTTATGGAAGTATTCCCGCGTTTCAAAAAAATGGTCATGACATTTAAAAAAATGTTATATACATTGTAGAAAAAATGATCGTGTAGGTTAAAAATGTTTATTTCCATTAAAAAATGTATGTGACATTTTAAAGAAGTAATCAGTTGTTTCCAATAAAATCCGTAAAATTACAAAAATATTTATACAATATAAAAAATCTTTGCGTAGTTTACAAAAATGTTTGTTGCCATTTACAAATTGTACAACATGTATTTTGAAAATGTTACCGTGTATTCAATAAAGTGTTAAAAACATGTATTTCAAAAAAAATGTATGGCATGTATTTGAAAAATGTCCAACATGTATCAGAAAAGTGTTTCATGTGTGCTCTAAAAATGTACATTGTGTATCGAGAAAAAGGTAGTAAAACCGATAAAAACGACAAGGAAACACAAAAAAAGCAAAATAATCCATAGAAACGAAGAAAACCCAGAAAGAAACGAAGAAAACCAAAAGTATAACAAAGAAAGATACAAAAACAATAAGAAATAAAAAAACAAATTCAAATGAAGAAGAAAGAAAACTGAAGAAAATCATGAAACACAAATAAAATCAAAGAAAATACAAAAAAAAAACGAACCCAGCGAACCTACAGCGACCGCTACGAGCGGCAGCGACTACCGCACTAAATGGGCCAGCCCGCTAGTGGTCGCCCGTAGGACGAATCAGTACGGGCGACACATAGCTGTCGTGGAAGGGCAAAATCTCATCAAGACCGGCCCAACGAGCGGCGTACTACCCCTCCCCTCTCTTCCTTCCGGGCGGCGAGCGCCGCCGTCGCTCGCTCCCACATCGAATAAACCGCCGCACGCGGCCGCGTCAGCGCCTCACCTCTGCCCTAGCCGCCTCTCCCTTCTCCGGCCGGCGCCGGTACTGAAGACGACGACGTCGGCTCGATTCTCCACAACCAATCTCCGACGATCGCAGCTCGTTTCCTCCAAAATTTTGGGGCCTCGTCGCGCCTCCATCTGCTACCAAGAGGGGCGGCGTCGGTCTCCCCGGGATGTCGTTCCGAGGCCGTGGAGGGAGAGGAGGAGGAAGGGGCGGCCGTGGAGGAAGAGGAGGCAGAGGATTCGGGGGCGCCAGCTATGACCACCCCGCCAAGCACGCTCCCCACGAGGACTTCCCGGTCAGCCAGTCTCCTCCGCTCCCCACACCCCTCCCCCTTCTCCGTAGCCACCACCTCGACTCGGTCGCCGTGCGGGATTGGCTAAATTAGTAGGATTCGGGATTCACTTGGGTTCTTGGCGCTCGCCCTTGCAGGAGATCACCCTGCCGGAGATGACCTGCGCCAAGGCGACCAACGAGGAGAAGGCTCTGATACTGTCCACCTTGAAGCTCGATGATTTCATGAGGAATTCTTGCTACTACCTGGAGCCGGATGCCCCCAAGAAAAGTACCGCGACTCAACTTGTCATAACTGATATGCTCATTTTCCTCTTGCTGCACAGTATGCTGTATTGCTTCTCGATTCTACACTAGTATATGTAGCTAGAGGGAGTATGGGATTTTGCTTCTTTGGAGCAGTTGGTCAGATAATTGGATACAGCAGGGTTATACTGAAGCTGGCCGTTTTTTCAGTTTTCGTATGACTTGCCGTATCATGACTGCTTATGTTACATAGCAAGCGAGTAATCTCTATTTCTTTCCCTCTCATCTGTGTTTTCCTACTTTCGTTAGCTATGGAAGGCTGGATTTCCTGTAATACATTCCAACCCATTGCCGTAGTAACTAGAAAGCTCAATGATAAGTGATCCATGAATCCTGATTGTTTATATTTATAGAGGAGTTATCTTGTACACGGGACACATTTTTTACATCTGTATGGTCTAGAATTAATTTTATTTTTTGTTTTTCCCATTTTAAATTTGATATTACCACTTGCATCTATATCTTGGGTGCTATAAATATAATTACACTCCGTGCTAGCTGATAGAAACAATTCAGCATCTTTCCTTGTGAGAATACTTTGGTTTCGTTTCATGTCTTCTACAAGTAGCGATTTCTACTTTGTTTCTTTTCTTGAATTCTGTCTGATTACTTTCTTTTTCTGCCTTGGTATCTTATCAGAGAATGACGACAAAGAGATCGAAAGATATTCTGATAGGAAGCGTAAAACACAAAGCAAACGGGAAGCTCTTGCATCATACCTCAAACTGATCCCTGCAAATTTTCCTGCAGAACTGCTACATGGTAGTCTTGAAGTACATACCATTTTTGTATTCTGCTATGTGGTTGCAGCACAATAAACCCTTAATATTATCTTTCTTTCAGGTTCTAAACGAGCGCAACCAGTTCAGAAAAAACTTCGGTGGGATAAAGACGCAGGTATGCTATATTTCACAAAATCAAAACATAATTTCCTTGTTGCCTTTTCTGCCGTGAACTTCTGTTTATGCCTATGATATCTTCTTGAATCTTTTTTAAGGAAACTGCTTTGTTTGCACCATCCTATTGGTTGTCTATTCACAGTAATGGAATTTAAGTGAACACTTCTAGTGTAGATATATTCAGATGTATAAACACTGATCCCTTACATGGATCTTGTCATCTTTGTTTGCCAGGTAATCAGGTACTTGATATATTCGAGAAACTTGAAGCGAAGCAAAAGGCAAGTCATCATTACCTTTTAGTTTTTTTTTCAAGCTGTTGCAGTAAATTTGGAAGGCATATTTCTATTCTAGATATATTATTACTGGTATAAAGTCTTACACTCTGTTTGACATTACGGAAATAGTGAGAGGTTATGGCACCATGTTGATTGACATTTGGTACCTGTAGGATGGAGAGGAGAAGACCGAAAAGGAGGGTGATGAGGAAGAGGAGGAAGAAGAGGAGGAAGCAGAAGCGGAAGAAAGTTCAGATGACGATTATAATCAGGTTAGTACCTTGGAACTTTATGCACTGGGAAAAATGGGTGTTAAAATGTTCATGGTTTTGGCAAAATTGTGTCATGCATGTGTATTCCTTCACATCAACAAATATGAAATGGCTAGACCAGCGATGCATCATCTATTTGTCTTGCGTGTTGTCTAATAGTTTGACTCCTATGATTTTACTCCGCAGAATATCGAGTTTGATGATGACGATGATGACTGGAACCAAGAGGAGGAAGCACGTAAGTTTCCATTTAATGTTCAATTCATATTACTGCTATACTACCTCCTTTTCCTTCTGAATCAGCGCTGTATGCATTGTAATGCTTGCTAACGAAAATAATTGTTTTCATGTAACAGATGAAGACTGCTATGATTGATGATCGCTAGCCGCTGAAATGGTTAACCCATTCAACATTGGTTAGGTTTCTTGGTATTCTTCTTCGTTTGTACTGTAGCTCATTGGGCAATTTTGATGGAAGGTAGTGCGTAATTAGGTAATTAGATATGATTATTCTTCCCGCGTTCATGTCAAGACGGTACCAGAAAACTCGGGACCATCTGAATTCTGCAGCATCCTGTTCTGAATGTTTCTATTGCGGCTGTGCAAGCAAATGCGATTTTATCTGCCCTTTAATCCATAGAGTTGGGTTCACATTGCAAAGAAAAAAGAAAGAAAATCATGGAACTTGATTTTCATGTGCATCTCACGGAAGAAACCTGACAGTTGATGATTTCAAGCGCGCGTCATTACGTTTGGCATGTGCTCCGCTCTAGGTCAGGATTCTGAAGTTGAAAGCGTGTTTTGTTCTTTCTCTAAAAAAAACATATTCCTTCAATCCTTCTGGTGGCTTGGATAAGGAAGATGGTCATCACATATGCCATGCAGCACCTCATACTCGTACTTCTTGCTCGATCGAACGGCTGTGTGTGGTACTGGTAATCAGGACAGGCAGTAGCTAAGAGCAACTCTAACCGATCCCCTCTAATCTCTAATTTAGAGGAGTAAACGGCCCGGTATCCTTCAGAGGACTACTTTCGCTCCTCTAAAAAATGGCAGTTTCTAACTGATGACGATGACAGGCAGTTTCTAACTGATCCCTGATACTTACCGGAGTAAAAAAATTAAACACGAATTCATTTATGGTCCATCGAGTTAGACTTCACTACTCATTTGGTTACATACTCCACCAATTCTTCGCTAGGAGAACCAATCCAAAGAAAACTACAAGAAAAAGTACACATTTTAATAGAAACACTGCTTCCTTAAGTGCTCCTGTTAATCCGATCAATGCTTTCTCCATCTCTTGATTGACTACATTGTTTCTTTTCTCTACCGGCTTCTCGAGCTTCACACTTCTTTCTTCTCTTCCTCTTCAAACTTGAACATTGCATCCTCTCTAGCTTCATCTCTAGCAACTAATGCACCAACATCAAGCAAATTTCTTGCTATCAATAGATCAATATATTCTTCTTCCCAATACCAAAATTTGCATCCGTCCTATATACAATTTTAAGCAAACAATGAGTTTCACATTGCGACGAATTCGAAGAACAACCGTATGAAATGGCACTCACTCTGTCCTTTTTGCACTTGAAGAAAACCCATCCGAGATGTTTCGGCGTGCTCGAAACATGGCGCACCACCAGCCGCCAACAGTGGTCACACTTGATTATCGGCAGAGGCTCGCCGACGAGCTGCTGGGTGAGGGCCGAGCCCGGCCGACGAGCGGACGTGGCTGTGCCGGCGGTCGGCCGACACGTGAGATGCGAGTTGTGAGAGGTGGAGGACATACCGAGAGGCGACGGGTAGCGGTCGAGGTGGATGCCCGATTTGGTCCCCGTCGAATCGCTCCAAAATACGACGGCGCCGGTGACTAGGTGCGTCGAATCCGGCGACGGTCGTAGATCCGCCGATTTGTAGTCGTCGGCGACGAGAAATCGATCGAATCGAGGTGGGGGACTAGCGCGGCGGGTGCTACGGTGGGTCGCCGGTGGCGCGTGGTGGCTGGCGGAGGCAACTAGGGCGGTGCCGGAGTGGATGCGGCGCGGGGTTGGGTGGGTGTGGCCGCGGGTGGAGGAGGGGCGCCTTTTACTCAGCGGGTAGGCGACCAAGTAAATATAAGAGTCGGGGCGGACGAGGAGGATAATTTTTACTCCTCCAAAAGGTTTAGGGGATCGGCTCTGTGCAGTTTAGTGGAGTAAAAGTGAAATTTTACTCCTCTAAAGCTTTTTAGAGGATCGGTTAGAGTTGCTCTAACACGACCACAGTCATAACATCCTTTTTTTTTAAATGAGGTAAAAGACTTGCCATTTCATTGATTAAGAAGAGAGTAAGAATTGCCCGGTTAATTTACGGAAAACCGGGCTAAAACCGATACAACCCAACCCATAAAATGGGCACCACCGGCCAACCTGGCCACATGCCAACAGATGGCCACACGCGCCAGCGAACGACAGCTTCGACTTTGACAACAATCTTTGCAAGGGAAATATGCAGGGCTTGCGCCGACCTAGTCCTCCGCAAACGACCACCGAGTGCCCGTCATCGTCACCACCTGGACACAATCCACCGCAGCTCCGACTCCAAAGCAACCAAGCAAGCACGGAAGAGCACATCGGACACGCCGGACAGACCAGAACCCGAGCCGCGACCCCAACTCATCTTGACGCTATCATCGTTGCCAAACAGACGTCGACGCCCCTGACCTCGACGAACCAGCCACCACCAACCACCGGTCTCCTAGTTGTAGTCCGCTTCAAGACGATGCCCCCAAGGAGGAGAAAGGCGCGGGGACGCCTCCATCGCCCGATCCAGATGATCTGAGGTTTCCCTCCGGAGCCAAGGCCGCGGGGAGCGGGGTGAGCACACCTCCACAGCGACGCTTCCAGGAAAGATCACGACACCCACGGGCGCCGCCGTCGCCGGTTCCGAAGAAGAGGATTTCTCCCGGAGATGCCTCGACCACCTGCATCCCACACGGCAGACCACCAACCACCGCAGATCATGTCGAGGCCGACTCCAATCTAGCCACGGGACCCCTCGATCCGTCGTGCCTAGATGTGCTCCGCCCCCGGGCCGAAGCCGCCACCACCAAATCCGGAGCCGCCGCCCCGGCAACCACAGCCCACCACTGCCGACGACATCACCACCAGAGGAGCCTGACCAGGCCCATCGGCTCGGAGCCCGCATCACCAGATCCAGAGGCAAGGGAGGGCCTGACCAGATCGGTGACCTCGCTCAGGGCCTCGCTGCGAGAGGGCCGGCATGCAAAGAAGCCGTCGGGAAGCCGCAGCCTCGCGCGTTGCACAGAACCTCCGCCGTCAGATGGGCCGGAGCCACATCGGAGGAAGGGGAGGGGGGCGCCGCGGTCGCTGGGCAACGACCACTCCGCAAGGCACGGCGACACCGATGCTGCCGCAGCAGCCGCGCGCCGCATCGCCAGGTCGTGGCTCCGCCAGAGGAAGGCGCCGTCGAAGGGGAGCACCAGATCCGCCACCATCTCCTTCCCCCGCTAGACGAGAAGAAGAGGAAGAGGAAGACCCCGCCGCCGCCGTCCACCGCCCGGGCTTAGCTCGGCGGCCTCCTCCGGCGACGGCGAGGGGGGCGAGGGGGGCGGCCCGGTGGCGCGGACGGGGGCTCCGCCCGAGTCGCCAGAGAGGCGACGCGAGGGACAAGAGGGGGGTAGTCATAACAGCTTATTCCTGCAGTAATGGACCCTAGGGCCTCTTTGATCCACGGGTTTCTCAAAACCCAAAAGAAAAACATAGGATTAAGTGGCATGTCCTCTTGAATCCTACAAGATTATAAACTACATGAATTTTTGGTGAAATAGTTTTTGATAGCACAGGAAAAACAAGAGAATGAGATTGAGGCCAGTTAGTCCTTTCCAGATTTGTTCAGAGATTGCTTCTTTTGCGTCTGACGGAGTAACTTGACACAGCAATCGATAATTTTGCAAGTGAATGCTGTTTTTTTTTTCCAGTCAGTTACATTATTTCGCTCGCTCAAATAATAGGCATACAATTGCAGATCTGTCAACATACTCCACTGGCCAGATTTTATGACATTACTAACATCAGCGACCACAGTAGCTGAATTCCTCTGCTGTCCTACTGGATCCACAATTCATTACAATCAATTCCTAGTGCTCCCTCGGTCGTGCTGTCTGTTCTTCTAGTTGGTAGCAAGATCACATCCCATGCTTGTATAGAAAGCAGGGCATTTAATCAAGAACAAGCCAAAGATATTTTTCCCCCATTGGTGCAACGTTTATTCCCTGAAGGTCCCAAGTGTACATATGGTCGAACGTGCATTGACAATGAAATCGTATTACAGCGACGAAGTCGGAGCTGGTAGCAAGAAGGTGAGGAGAGCCTCGTTGAACCTCTTTGTGTCCTCCTCGTGCGGCATATGGCCAGTGTTCTTCAGGATCTCCAGCCTAACATTTGCACCTAGCTGCCTGCATCAATTTACACCCATCTTTTGCAGTACAAGGTGGCACAACTGCAACCAGATTACACAACCATGTAAGAATAGTGTTGAATGCTTGCTGACCTCGTCACCTGGAATGCCTTTTCTATGGGGAAGATCTGGTCATGCTCTCCCCACAGCACAAGAACTGGCTGAAAGACGGGGGCAGAGATTGTATGGAGAAAATATTATGAGTTAACTTTGCAATTTAATTACATCAATTTGCACTTTGTCGTTGGGCTTGTTTGTTAGGAAAATTAGAGGATGTATGTACCTGGGGGAGTGGAGTGAGCTGGAACTTGTCTTTGTTCCCCAGGGATATCGCTTTGATCAGCTCCTTCTTCTCCTCTATGTTCTCGCTGTAGAGATACTGCAGCAAAATGTTTTACTTATGAGAAACGAAATTACTAACACACGACAGGGAACCCACGACGCCTGCACGATGCTCCCTCCCCAACAGTGCTCCTGCATGCACGCTAGCTGTTGGTGCTGCCATGTATGAATCGTGCATGCGTCGGCCGTGCAGGCGTCGTGTGTATAGCAGCGCTCTATGAGAAATTTTAAGTTGTTTCCCAAACTATTAGAGCCATCCATTTCTTTTGACTGAAAGGCCCTAATTAAACATGACCTATTACCTCGTGGGTGAGGTAATAGGTGACCCTTGACTCACATTTGTTTACATATCAAGATATTGGCATAAAAATTAGCAATCCAAACTATTAAAAAAAGATATTGGCATAAAATTTGGAAACAATATACATTTGGAAAGTAGCAGTATGGAAAGCATATGTGTCCATCAAGTTTGAGACTTTGAGTGTGGTTTGAGAGTGACAACAACATTTTTTTTTATCTCACAACATATGCCTACCACGACCAAGTCAAATGAACACATGTTACATCACCGTCGCTGTCTAGGACTAAAGATGGCACTTGCTACCTAATTATGCTCATGGTGGACGCGATGACGGGGCCGTTGAATGAATGCCGTTATGGTGTCATAGTAGTTTGTTACGCGCGGTTATGGTGTCATCTGCGTCGACAAAAATAAGACATGGATGGCTGAGTTCATTTGTCAATCGACATGGCCTTTCCTGTCGGAGTCGTCCGTTGGGATAGGGATAGGCAGATGCAAGCACGTAGAGGTCGTTCACCTGCCCGCTAGCTCCTACGCCGCCAAACCATGGGAACATCTGCGGGGATGGGAAACAAAGCAGGTCGACAGGGCCTCCTCTGCAACGAAAAGGGGAAGCTAGCACTTAGCAGTGATGCAACGGCCGTTCGGTCTGGAATTGATTGGAAGCACGGTTGGCAAACGGGAGCCTGCACTGTTCAGAGTTGATGGTGGTGAACTGGTGATGGTAGACTGGTAGCTAGCTCGGCGAGGCCGTTGGACGAACAAAGCTGGCGGGGCACACGGGACGGGAAAAGGCGCACTACAAACAGCGAAAGATCGTGGCCATTGATGGTTGATCGCGTACCTGAACGAGGTCGCGGAGCACGAAGGCCGGGGTGAACCGGCGGGGGCGGTGGTAGGCGAGCTCCATCAGCCGCCGCATGCGCTCGGGGGTGCGCGGCAGCATCACGTCCTCCACGCGCTCCGCCCCGCCGCGCGCCAGCAGGGCGCGGTCGTCGGCGTCGCCCTTGAGCAGGTCCGAGCTCGCGATCACCACCCGCTCCACGGCCTCGGGCCCCAGCAGCCTCGCCACGTGGTACGCCACGAAGCCGCCGTAGCTGGTCCCGACCACCGACACCCTGGCCGCCGAGGGGGCGACGACCGCGCCTATGAGCTTCGCCACCGCCTCCGCCTGGTGGGCCTCCGAGCACGCGCTGCCGTCCGGCGCGGGCGACGCGCGGCGGGAGCCGCCGAAGAAGAGGAGGTCCGGCACGACGAGGCGGAACCGGCGCGACAGCGGGCCCACCTGGCGCCGCCACTGCCACGTCGCCGGCGGGCCGAAGCCGTGGAGGAGGACGAGGACGGGGAGCTCCTCGCTGGCGCCGGGCGGGAAGCGCCAGCACTGCATCGTGGTGGCGCCGCCGTCGAGCGGCACGGTCGCCTGGACCAGGCCCACCGCGGCGAAGCGGCGCCGGAAGTAGGCGTCCAGCAGCGGTGCGATCCCGAGCGTCGACGACGGCATGGTGGCGGGGACTGGAGCGTGGAGCGCGGCGCCTTCGCGGTTCGTCACGTCTGCTGGCTTGTCTCATGCGCGCGTGGTGTCGTACGTTATGTCTGCTCTCGATGGAGAAGAAGACAATCACGGGCTGTACCAACCGCCCTATGCTTTTCTGAGGAGTCCGGCTCAACTGCGGCAGGAATTTCTACAACAAACTTTTCTTTTCTAGATAGACTATCTTTAAACAGTCAACTGTTTTTGATTTGGATTGCAGCAGAATATTAGACGTTAGAAAAAGTGTTTTTAGGAGTATTTAACAAAAACTACCATAGACAACCGTGACCAAAAACTGTACCACTCTAGGAACCCAGCAAAAAACTATTGTATACCACTTTTGCTCCAATTTTGGGCAAAAAACTACCACTTCTGTTTAATGACCGATTGAGCACAAATTAAGGATGATTATGGTATATATGGCCCACCCGTCACGGGCGACGTGGCACAAAGTCAACCTGCAAAGGTATGTTGACTGTTATAACATGTGGGGCCCACATGCCATTCTCAATAAAAAAAGGCATGGGCGAGCACGTTCCTGTTCGTGGGTTCGGTTAACTCGCCCACTCAGCACGCACGCAGGAGACAGAAAATCCACCGGTGCCGCGGGCAGCCGCCGCCTCCAACCGTCGCTGCAGCAAAGATGCACGCGAGGTGGGCCACGTGATGGTGGTGGCACCATGGCGAGGCAGCCGCCATCGCGCGTCACCTCCAGCCGCCGCCGGACGCCGCTTGGCTGGTATGAATGCTGGCGAGGTGGGACACGAGATGGTGGTGACACTATGGCGAAGCAGTTTGTGGGATCGAAAGTATGTCTACAGGGAGTCAATAGACTACTAACAAAATTTAAAGGACTCTTTTCCCAAATTTTAGTTCTTGGCAGATTTTAACTTAGCTAGCAATACAAGAGCACCCTACACATGCAAGTCTAGAGTATAGGCAGCGGAAAGTAAAGACATGCAAATGATAGTAATGCGGAGAGTAGAGTTTATAGATACACAAGCACAATGTTGACACGATGAAGATTTTTGACCCGTGGTTCCGATGGGTGGTGCTATCGTACGTCCACGTTGATGGAGGCTTCGACCCCAAAAGATCTAATATCACGAAGATCTCGGTTGCGAGATTCCACAAGGAATCGATTCCACGGAGGGCACACACCCAAGGGTCCACAAAGAAGCAATATTTCATATCCCACCATGGCTTACGCTCATGAAGGACAAGCCTCGCTCGGGTAGATCTTCATGAAGTAGGCGATCTCCAAGCCCTCACAAACTTCTAGGTTTCTCCACAAGATTTGGAGACTCCCAAACACACCTAGAAGATCTAGGAGGCACCACCCTCCAAAAGGTAATAAATGGTGTCGTTGATGATGAACGAGCCTTTTCTCCCACTGTGTGAGATATCCTGGGGAACTGTGCCCGAGAAAGATGGCCATAGATTGTGTCATTTGCTTGTGCATCGAGTTGAACGAGCCACAGATGAGTTGATTCCAATCTTCGGTATCGAAGGAATTGTGCCCGAGAAAGATGGCCACAGATTGTGTCCTTTGCTTGTGCATCAAGTTGAATGAGCCTTTTCTCCCACTGTGTGAGATATCTTGGGGTCACGATCACGTAGTCGTGCTGCACAACATGCCACATATCATCATCGATGGCCCCGATACGAATCTTCATCTTGCCCTTCCAGAAAGGGTAGTACGTTCCATCGAAGATAGGAATCTTCTCGCTAGTCTTGTAGTTCACTGAAGAAGACATTTAAACTCCAAGGTTGTTAGACCTTAATAATCAAAGACAAGGAGTACCTTACTCTGATACCAATTGTAGGAACAAAGTATGTCTACCAGAGGGGGCTAAATGGGAGATTTAAAATTTCATCGGAGAAACTAGAAATCCTTAAGTACACATCAGCGGAAATAAACATAGCAGTGACTTAACTACGAGAGAAAACTACTCTGATGGAATTGGTACTGAAACAAAACACACAAAAGCACCGAAGAGAAATCACATGACTGAAACTTAACTAAACAACCGAAGATAATTCAGGGTAAAGATGAACAGTGGCGGACCTAGAAAGTATTTGGAGTGGGGCAAACTAATTCAGTGGGGCCTATTCTCTAGAAATTAAAAGAATTAAGCATATTTTTTCAAAAACACAAGCAAATCTTATTGAAATTTCAAATTTTCAGTGGGGGCCTAGCCCCCACTCACCTTAACGTGGGTTCACCCCTGAAGATGAAACTAGTGATGCTCAATGGCGACAAGGTGTTTGGTAGACCAGTTCACCTTTTCTGCAAAAGAGCTACGTCTTGTTGGGGGGACTTGTGCCGATTACTCGAGGTAGATACTTGAGGCGATCTCCAAAACCTTCACACGCTGTCTACGTGAACCACAATGACTCTTGGTTGCTGAAGAACTTGGCACATAACTGTCTAGAGAGTTGGCAGCTTTCAAGAGTAAAAGGTGGAACATAGTAAACTTAGATCTCTGTGATGCTAAACCACTATCTAGTTTTTTGGCTCTGGAGTTTTTCTCTTGGTGGATCTTAAACAAAAATCTTTTGGAGAGTGGGTGCTCACACAAACTTGTCAGAATCACACGGAGCAGCCAACGGTTCATGTTGGAATGAGGTGGCTATTTATAGACGCAGCCTTCCCGAGGGGGAAACGACCATTTAGGACATGACGTCCAGCCAATGGCCAACCAACACTTTTCCAACGGTCAGATTTCAACCGGACAACTTTACTTGAGGAACAAGAAAAGCGGACTCCTCGGTTCGAAGTATATCTCTCGCAGCCCAGAAGATCAATGTCTCTGGCTGACGAGTAAAGTTTCGAAACACAAGGAGATTTCTCTCAACTCTCGTAGGTTTCGCTTTAGCATCAGAGAAACAAAAATTTCGAACATTGTACCCCTCTTGATAGTACGGTGGTCCTATGACTCAAGAAAGAGAAAATGAACTACGAAAGAAAATACAGCGTCTTTTCTCAGTCTTCAATCTTCTCGGCTGCAGCCACGCGTATGGACCAGGTACCAAAGCAACTGCTTCACTTCAGCAATTTTTGGGGGGTTAACTACGTTACGCACAATCTTCGATGTTAATCTTCACTTCAACACAGATGATAATCTTCGGAGTTTGTAGCAAACTCCTCAATACTCCAGGAACCTATAATCTCTGTGTGCACTAGCAAACACATTAGTCCCTCATTGTTTCTGACAAAAATCTCCAAAACACAAGGAGGCAAATTATTGCACCAACATTTGTGAAATTGTCTGAGGTTTTGGAGTTTGATCTTTAAGCACTTGAGCAAAGAACTCCTCTTCTCAACCTCATCCTTTTTTCATAGTGTACCTATGGACTCAATGTGATCTTGGATCACTCAAATATAACATGGAGTCTTGAGGTGAGAGTTGCCGTTGCCGGCCACCGTGGAACCGTGTCACCGCCATCAATTTAGTCCACCTCTGTCAAGCGCATGTGTTCCTCTGGAACTGTGACTCACGCCGCACCCACACACATGCACCCAAACATGCTAGCGTCGTCACGCAAATGATCGTCGACATCGGAGTGCACCACAGCGCGACCATGGCTGAAAGGTCACACCTTTAGGGCTAGATAAATTTCAATTGATCTGTCACGAACACAATCACAACCTACGGGCAGGAGCCTCGCGGTCTCTACCTAGGGGCACGGATTAAGATAAAGGTCTCACTTTTTCGATTTTTCATGTAGCAGCTGACCGACAGGCCCCACGCGTCAGTTCAGCATGCCGCAACTGGGCCTCAACCCAGTAAGAACGACGCTATGTTGCTCCTGGTGAGTGACAAATCGTCGGCCCGAGTTCCCTTCGGGGCCATTTAACCAACATGTTCCTTTTTTGTTTAATCTTTTTGTAGTTTTGCAAACTTTTGGAAATTCAACACAAATTCAAATAAAGTTTGAAAAATGCATTTCATATATTAAAGTGATAACAAAATTGTGCACTTTCTATTGATGCCATTTAAATTAAATTTAAAATATTTTAATCTGGACACTTAATTAAATGATACTAAATACTTTGCTAATTTTCTAAAATCATAACTAAATAATTATAGCTCATAAAAATATAAATAATATGTCTAAATTGTCAAAAAAATGCATAGATTCCAATCATGCCATCCTCATGCATGTTAACAACATTTTAAATTGTTGTTTAACTAAAACAAGATTAAATGTCTTTATTGATTCCTCTCAATTTGACTTCTGTAATTTGACCCTAGTTCATCCCCATAATTCTCATATTCCATGTTCATCCATGTTAACAATTTAACATGATGTCTAGGATGAAACAAGATAAACCCTTTTATTTAATTGTTGGAATTACCAGAAATGCCATAACTTCTGCATTTCAATTCCAATTAACTTGGAACTAGTTACATTAAGATAATCTTGCATAACCCTTTGATAAGTCACCAACGTATCTATAATTTTTGATTGTTTCATGCTATTATATTATCAATCTTGGATGCTTTATATGCAATTATATGCTATTTTATATCATTTTTTGGGACTAACCTATTAACTCAGTGCCTAGTGCAAGTTCCTGTTTTCTGCTTGTTTTTGGCTTTTCAAAAAATCAATATCAAATAAAGTCCAAACGGAAAAAGATCTGTAGATTAATTTTTTCTGGACCAGAAGGGACCCTCGAAGCTTCGGGAGGATACCAGACGAGATACGAGAGAGCCACAAGCTCAGGGGGCGCGCCCCAGGGGGTGGCCGCGCCCCTTGAGCTTGTGGGCCCCACGCAGCTCCGTTTGACCAGATTCCAAGCCTATAAATTCCCAAATATTCCCAAACCAACAGAGAGCCACCCGAAATAACTTTTCCGCCGTCGCAAGCTTCTGTTCTTCCGTGATCCCATCTGGAGGCCTTTTCCGGCAATCTGCCGGATGGGGAATCGATCATGGAGGGCTTCTACATCAACCTTGCTGCCCTTCCGATGATGTGTGAGTAGTTCACCACAGACCTACGGGTCCATAGCTAGTAGCTAGATGGCTTCTTCTCTCTCTTTGATCTTCAATACCATGTTCTCCTCGATCTTCTTGGAGTTCTATCCGATGTAATCTTCTTTTGCGGTGTGTTTGTTGGGATCCGATGAATTGTGGGTTTATGATCAGATTATTCATTGAAAGTAACTGAGTTTTTTCTCAACTCTTTTATGCATAATTGTTATAGCTTTGTATTTCTCTCTGATCTATCCGTTTGGTTTGGCCAACTAGATTGATTTATCTTCAGCGGGAGAGGTGCTTTGTAATGGGTTCAATCTTGCGGTGCTCTATATCCCAGTGACAAAGTAGGGGACAAGACACGTATTTGTATTGTTGCCATTAAGGGTAAAACAATGGGGTTTATTCATATTGATTGGGTTTACTTTGTCTACATCATGTCATCTTGCTTAAGGCGTTACTCTGTTTTCATTAACTTAATACCCTAGATGCATGCTGGATAGCGGTCGACGAGTGGAGTAATAGTAGTAGATGCAGGCAGGAGTCGGTCTACTTGTCTCGGACGTGATGTCTATATACATGATCATCGCCGTGAATAACGTCATAACTATGCGCTTTTCTATCAATTGCCCAACAGTAATTTGTCTACCCACCGTATGCTATGTGTCGAGAGAGAAGCCTCTAGTGAAAACTATGGCCCCCGGGTCTACTTTAAGTATAAAAAGAAAACCTAAAAATCTTTGCTGCAATTAATTTACTTTTATTTTCTTTTGCAATTTATCCATCTACCTCTACAAGATTTAATCCTTGCAATTAACGAGTTCAAGGGGATTGACAACCCTCTTGCCCGTGTTGGGTGCAAGTATTTGCTTTTGTGTGTGCAGGTGCTGTTCACGAGGCTTTGCGTGATTCTCTTATTGGTTCGATAACCTTGGTTTTCACTGAGGGAAATACTTATCTCTACTGTACTACATCTCCTCTCCTCTTCGAGGAAAATCCCAACGCAGCTCACAAGTAGCAGGAATAATTTCTGGCGCCGTTGCCGGGGAGACATCATCAAAACCTATCAAGTACCTTCACTCAAACTATCATCTACTTGCTCTACTTTTTATTTGCCTTTTCCTCTCATTTTCATCTGTCCCACTTCTCTAAAATACCAAAAATATTTGAGTTACTATCTTTGCTTGTGTTGCCATGTGCCTTCTATTTGCTTGCATCTTCGCTTGCTAAAAAATTATTGATATGGATCCTCATCCACTTGCTAATGTTTTCAAAAAATCCAATTATGATGAACCAATTGCTAGTGAGTTGAGTGCTCTAGATGATCTTTATGAAGTTTTGCTTGAAAATTGTGAATCTGAAAATTCTGATGAAGTGTTAAAAGAAGAAATTTATAAAGTGATTCATGATAGCTCCTTGAATGAAAAACATGATTGCAATGATTTTATTATAAATTATATTAATGTCAATTGTGTTAATGATATGCAAAACTATAAGCTTGGGGATGATGATTTTCTTATGTCCACCACTCATTGTAATGATCATGATTGGGGTGATGCTTCTTATGATCTTGAAAATTTGTTTAAGCCTCATGATGAATATGATATTGATAATAATGTCTGCAATAATATTGAAAGTGGGTTTGGAAGAGTGTCAACTTTAGGAAAAAAAGAATCCCATATATTCGGAGAGTGTTCAATCTTATGAATTTTTTGATAAATGTGGGTTTGGAGAGGTCATGACTTTAGTTGATGTTAATCCCACTATCTTGGAAGATTATAAGATTTGCTTGCATGTAGATCATGGAGAGAATATTTTATATGATAGTTATATTATTGAGTTTGATTATGATCCTACATGTAATTATTATGAGAGAGGAAAATATGGTTATAGAAATCTTCATGTCACTAAATTACCTCTCTTTGTGTTGGATTTATTAATGCTTTATTCTTCCTATTTGCATATGCTAGATATTGTATGTCTTGATAATTTGTTTTCCTATAAAATGCCTACGAATAGGAATAGGGTTAGACTTAAATGTGTTTGTCACATGTTTTATGATGCTCCCTTTGTGTTTCAATTATTATCTTTCATGTGAGCATCATTGTAATCTCAAGCCTATCTTAATGGCTATAAAGAAAGAGCTTGTTGGGAGGCAACCCAATATTTATATTTATTGCAATTTTTATTTTCTTGAGTCACACAATTATAGATACTGTTATGATTGTGTTTTTATCTTTTAATTAGTGTTTGTGCCAAGTAATGCCTATGGGATGATTTGGATGATAGTATAATTGATGTTGTTTGAAAACAGAAAGTTTTATGTCCAGTATTTGATTTTACGTTTTTTGCTGGAATGTCAGAAAAATCTGCAATTTTACACAGTATTGGGATACAAATTTTTTTCGTTGTCCTAATTTTTCAGAACTTTTGGAGTTACAGAAGTATAGATAATATTCTGTCATTACGTACTATTCTGTTTTAGAAAGATTCTGTTTTTATTGCATAGTGTGCTTGTTTTAATGAAACTATGGATTGTATCCGGGGGTATAATTCATGGAAGAGTTATAATACAGTAGGTATTATGAAACAACAATTATTAATGAGTTTATAACAGTACCTAAAGTGGATGATTGATTTATTGTACTAACGGATCTCATGAAGTTTCTGTTGAGTTTTGTGTGCTGAAGTTTTCAAGTTTTGGGTGAGATTACGTTGGATGAAGGAATAAGGAGCGTCAAGACCCTAAGCTTGGGGATGCCCAAGGCACCCCAAGGTAATATTCAAGGAAGACCCAAGCGTCTAAGCTTGGGGATGCCCCGGAAGGCATCCCCTCTTTCGTCTCCAATCTATCGGTAACTTACTCCGAGCTATATTTTTATTCATCACATGATATGAGTTTTACTTGGAGCGTCTTGTGCCATAGTTTACTTTGCTTTGTTTGTTTTTTAGTTTGCCACAATCATCTTTTGCTGGACACACCTTTTGAGAGGGACACGCATTTATTCGTGATTTGTTAGAATACTCTATGTGCTTCACTTATATCTTTTGAGCTAGGCAGTTGCTCTAGTGCTTCACTTATATCTTTTAGAGCACGATGGTGGTTATATTTTAAAGAAATAGTTGCACTCTCATGTGTTGGAAATATGCCCTAGAGGCAATAATAAATTGGTTATTATCATATTTCCTTGTTCATGATAAATGTTTATTATTCATGCTAGAATTGTATTGACCGGAAACTTAAATACATGTGTGGATACATAAACAACACCATGTCCCTTGTGAGGCTCTACTAGACTAGCTAGTTGATCAAAGATGATTAAGGTTTCCTAACCATAGACATGAGTTGTCATTTGATAATGGGATCACATCATTAGGAGAATGATGTGATGGACAAGACCCAACTGTAAGCTTAGCATATGATCGTATCACTTAAGTTTATTGCTACAGCTTTCTTCATGCCAAGTATCTATTCCTAAGACCATGAGATCATGCAACTCCCGGATACCGGAGGAATACCTGATACGTCTCCAACGTATCTATAATTTTTGATTGTTCCATGCTATTATAGTATCAATCTTGGATGTTTTTATATGCAATTATATATCATTTTTTGGGACTAACCTATTAACCTAGTACCCAGTGCCAGTTGCTGTTTTCTGCTTGTTTTTGGTTTTTCAGAGAAACAGTACCAAATGAAGTCCAAATGCCACGAAACTTTTTGGAGATTTTTTTCTGGACAAAAGAAACCTTGGAAGCTTCGGGAGGAGGCCAGAAGCCTCACGGAGGCTTCACAAGGCAATAGGGCGCGCCCCAGGGGGGGCGCGCCGTGTTGCCTTGTGGGGCCCACGTGACTCCGTTTAACCTAATTCCACTTCTATAAATTCACAAATATTGGGAAACCATCAGAGAGCCAGAAGAGAAAACCTTTCCGCCGCCGCAAGCCTCTGTTCTTTCGCGATCCCATCTGGAGGCCTTTTCCGGTACTCTGCCGGAGGGGGAATCGATCACGGAGGGCTTCTACATCAACCTTGCTGCCCTTCCGATGATGTGTGAGTAGTTTACCACAGACCCACGGGTCCATAGCTAGTAGCTAGATGGCTTCTTCTCTCTCTTTGATCTTCAATACAATGTTCTCCTCGATGTTCTTGGAGTTCTATCCGACGTAATCTTCTTTTGCGGTGTGTTTGTTGGGATCCGATGAATTGTGAGTTTATGATCAGATTATTCATGAGAAATATTTGAGTCTTCTCTGAACTCTTTTATGCATGATTGTTATAGCTTTGTATTTCTCTCCGATCTATCGATTTGGTTTGGCCTACTAGATTGATTTATCTTGCAATGGGAGAGGTGCTTTGTGATGGGTTCAATCTTGCGGTGCTCAATCCCAGTGACAGAAGGGGACATGACACGTATTTGTATTGTTGCCATTAAGGATAAAAATATGGGGTTTATTCATATTGCTTGAATTTGCTTCTCTACATCATGTCATCTTGCTTAAGGCGTTACTCTGTTTTTATTAACTTAATACTCTAGATGCATGCTGGATAGTGGTCGATGAGTGGAGTAATAGCAGTAGATGCAGGTAGGAGTCGGTCTACTTGTCTCGGACGTGATGCCTATATACATTATCATTACCATGAATCCGTCATAATTATTTGCTTTTCTATCAATTGCCCAACAGTAATTTGTTTACCCACCATATGTTTCTGTGCTCGAGAGAGAAGCCTCTAGTGAAAACTATGGCCCCCGGGTCTATCTTTATCATATAAAAAACCTAAAAATACCTTGCTGCAATTTATTTACTTTTATTTTAATTAGTGTTTTAGTTTATCTATTTACCTCGATAAGATTTAATCCTTGCAAATAACCGCTAACGGGATTGACAACCCTCTTATTTGCGTTGGGTGCAAGCGTTTGCTCTTGTGTGTGCAGGTGAGCTTAATGGAATTTTGCTTGGTTCTCCTACTGGATTGATATCCTTGGTTCTTAACTAAGGGAAATACTTATCTCTACTGTACTGCATCATCCTCTCCTCTTCGGGAAAATACCAACGCAGACTACAAGTAGCAGGAAGAATTTCTGGCGCCGTTGCCGGGGAGACATCATCAAAATTACCAAGTACCTTTGCACAAACTATCATCCACTTGCATTTATTTTATTTTCCTTTTTATTTGCATTTGCCTATCGTTTTCATCTCCCTCCACTTCTCTTAAAAAAATTAAAATACCAAAATTTTCGTGTGTGTTGTCTTTGCTTGTGTTGCCATGTGCTTTCTATTTGCTTGCATCTTTGCTTGCTAAAGAACTATTGATATGGATCCTCATCCACTTGCTAATCTTTTAAAAAAAATCCAATTATGATGAACCAATTGCTAGTGAGTTGAGTGCACTTGATTATCTCTATGAAGTTTTGCTTGAAAATCATGAATCTGAAAATCGTGATGAAGTGTTAGAAGAAGAAATTTATAAAGTGATTCATGATAGCTCCTTGATTGAAAAGCATGATGGCAATGATGTTATTATAAATTCTATTAATGTCAATTGTGCTAATAATATGCAAAGCTACAAGCTTGGGGATGATAATTTTGTTATGTCCACTACTTATTGCAATGATCATGATTGGGGTGATAATGCTTTTTATGATCTTGAAAATTTATTTAAGCCTCATGATGAATATGCTATTGATAATAATGTTTGCAATAGTATTGAAAGTGGGTTTGGGAGAGTGTCAACTTTAGGTAAAAAGAATCCCACATATTTGGAGAGTGTTCAATCTTATGAATTTTTTGATAAAAGTGGGTTTGGAGAGGTCATGACTTTAGTTGATGATAATCCCACTATTTTGGAAGAGTGTCAACTTTGCATGCATGTGGATCATGTAGAGAATATGTTATGTGATGGCTATATTGTTGAATTTTAATATGATCCTACATGTAATTATTATGAGAGAGGAAAATATGGTTGTAGAAATTTTCATGTTACTCAATTACCTCTCTTGAAGTGTAAATTGTCAATGTTTTATTCTTCTTCCTTGCATATGCTAAATATTTATTGCTTCGATAATTTGTTTTCTTATAAAATGCCTATGTAGGAAGTATGTTAGACTTAAATGTGTTTGTCACATGTTTTATGATGCTCTCTTTGTGTTTCAATTCTTATCTTTTATGTGAGCATCATTAATATTTCAAGCCTATCTTAATGGCTATAAAGAAAGAGCTTGTTGGGAGACAACCAAATACTTTTCCCTTCTGTTCTTGAGTGTTTGCATAATTATAGCTTCTGTTATGATTGTGTTTTTATGTTTTAATTAGTGTTTGTGCCAAGTAATGCCTTTGGGATGATTTGGAAGATAGTATAATTGATGCTGTTTGGAAAACAGAAAGTTTTGCGTCCAGTGCTGGAATTTTAATTCTGTACTGGAGCGTCAGAAAAATCTAAATTTTTTACACAGTATTGGTATATGAATTGCCCACGTTGTCCTAAGTTTTCAGAATTTTTACAGAAGTATGGCTTTTAAATAGATCTTTACAGACTGTTCTATTTTAGATAGATTCTGTTTTTGTTGCATAGTTTGCTTATTTTGATGAATCTATGGATCGTATCGGGGGGTATGAGTCATGGAGAAGTTGGAGTACAGTAGCATTATACCAATATTAAATATGAATCAATTTACTACAGTACCTAAAGTTAAAGATTTGTTTGTTATACTAACGGATCTCATGAGGTTTCTGTTGAGTTTTGTGTGCTCAAGTTTTCAAGTAGCGTCTAAGCTTGGGGATGCCCCGGAAGGCATCCCCTCTTTCGTCTACAATCTATCGGTAACTCACTTGGAGCTATATTTTTATTCATCACATGATATGTGTTTTATTTGGAGCGTCTTGTGATATAGTTTGTTTGCTTTTTAGTTTGTCACAATCATCTTAGCTGAACACACCTTTTTGAGAGGGACACACATTATTCGTGATTTGTTAGAATACTCTATGTGCTTCACTTATATCTTTTGAGCTAGGCAGTTGCTCTAGTGCTTCACTTATATCTTTTAGAGCACGATGGTGATGATATTTTAAAGAAATAGTTGCACTCTCATGCTTCACTTATATCTTTTTGAGAGTCTCATGATAGCAATGGTAATATGCACGGGATATGAATTTGGTCCTGATATGATAGGTATTTGATACGTCTCCAACGTATCTATAATTTATGAAGTATTCATGCCATGTTTATTATAGTTTTGTATGATTTTGGTGCACTTTTATATGGCTTTTATATGATTTTTATGGACTAACATATTGACCAAGTGCCCAGTGCCAGTTGCTGTTTTCTGCTTGTTTTTGGTTTTCCAGAAAATCCATATCAAATGAAGTCCAAATGCAGCGAAACTTTTTGACGATTTTTACTGGAAGGAAACAGACCCAGGAAGCTTCGGGGGAGCAGCAGAAGACCCACAGGGGCCCCACAAGCCACCAGGGCACGCCACCCCCCAGGCGCGCCCTGGTGCCTCGTGGGCCCCCTGTGGCACCTCTTTGCGTGATTCCAATGCTGAAAAATCATATATATTCAGAAACCCCCGAAAGTTAACCTAGATGAGTTTTTACGCCGCCGCAAGCCTCTGTTCCGAAGCGATCTCATCTGGAGCTCAGTTCCAGCACCCTGCCGGAGGGGGGAATCATCACCGGAGGCCATCTTCATTGTCCCGGCGGTCTCCATGACGAGGAGGGAGTAGTTCACCCTCGAGGCTAGGGGTATGTACAAGTAGCTATGTGTTTGATCTCTCTCTCTCTCGTGTTCTTGATTTGGCACGATCTTGATGTACCGTGAGATTTGTTAATAGTTGGATCATATGGTGTTTTCCCTCTCTATCTTGTTGTGATGAATTGAGTTTTTACCTTTGAGGTTTCACTATTATCGGATCGAATACTTTTATGGATTTGAGAACACTTGATGTATGTCTTGCATATGAATACCCGTGGTGACAATGGGGTATTATATTGATTCACTTGATATATGTTTTGGCACTCAACTCGTGGATTCCCGAGGTGACATTGGGGTATCTATGCATAGGGGTTGATGCATGTTTTCGTCCTACTTTCTCCGGTAGAAATCTTGGGGCACTCTTTGAAGTTCTTTGTGTGGATTGAATATTATGAATCTGAAGTTGTTTGATGCATATCGAATAATCAACTCACGGATACTTGTGGTGACATTGGAGTATCTAGGTGACATTAGAGTTGGTTGATGCGTATCATATGGTGTTATTCTAGTACGAACTCTAGGGCTATTTGTGACACTTATAGGAATAGCTCAATAGATTGATCGGAAAGGATAACTTTGAGGTGGTTTCGTACCCTACAACAATTTCTATCTTATGTTCTCCGCTAATAGGAACTTTGGAGTGATTCTTTGTCGCGCGTTGAGGGATTGTTATATGATTCAACTATGTTAGCACTGTTGAGAGATTGCACTAGTGAAAGTATGAACCCTAGGCCTTGTTTCTAAGCATTGCAATACCGTTTGTGCTCCGTTTTATCACTTGCTACCTTGCTGTTTTTTTATTTTCAGATTACAAAAACCTATATCTACTATCCATACTACACTTGTATCACCATCTCTTCGCCGAACTAGTGCACCTATACAATTTACCATTGTATTGGGTGTGTTGGGGACACAAGAGATTTCTTGTATTTGATTGCAGGGTTGTTTGAGAGAGACCATCTTCATCCTACGCCTCCCACGGATTGATAAACCTTAGGTCATCCACTTGAGGGAAAATTGCTACTGTCCTACAAAACTCTGCGCTTGGAGGCCCAACACGAGTCTACAAGAATAAGTTGTGTAGTAGACATCAGTATTCAAGAGGGATATAATAAAAAAATTCATGTAGATCACTGAATATGATAAATTTGATTCCTTGCAATAGTTTTGTGATATTAAGATGGTAATATGGGGGAGGTATTAGTAGATAATTGTGGTTTAGTAAGAATAATTGTGTTAAGGTTTGTGATTCCCGAAGCATGGACGTATGATCTGTCATTTTGCTATGAAGTTGGAGCATGATTTATTATTGATTGTCTACCTTATGAGTGGCGGTCGGGGACGAGTGATGGACCTTGTCCTACCAATCTATCCCTCTAGGGGCATGCGTAGTAGTACTTTGCTTCGAGGGCTAATAAACTTTCGCAATAAGTATGTGAGTTCTTTATGACTAATGTGAGTCCATGGATTCTACGCACTCTTACCCTTCCGCAATTTGCAAGCCTCTTCGGTACCGTGCATTGCCCTTTCTCACATCAAGAGTTGGTGCAAACTTCGCCGGTGCATCCAAACCCCGTGATATGATACGCTCTATCACACATAAGCCTCCTTATATCTTCCTCAAAACAGCCACCATACCTACCTATCATGGCATTTCCATAGCCATTCCGAGATATATTGCCATCCAACTTCCACCGTTCCGTTTTTTCTATGACATACATCATCATTGTCATATTGCTTTGCATGATCATATAGCTGACATAGTATTTGTGGCTCAGCCACCGTTCATCATTGCTATACATGTTACGCTAGCATCATTGCACATCCTGGTACACTGCGAGAGGCATTCATATAGAGTCATATTTTGTTCTAGTATTGAGTTGTAATGTTGACTTGTAAGTAAATAGAGGTGTGATGATCATCATTATTAGAGCATTGTCCAGTGAGGTAAGAATGATGGAGACTAATGAGTCCTCAAAAAAGTGGGGATGAGGTTCATGAGATCGTTCTAAAAAAAAGAGAAAAAGAGAAGAAAAAAGGGAAAAAAAGAGAAAAAAAGAAAAAAAAAGAGGGCGAAAAAGAGCCATTAAAAAAATGAAAGAAAAAGAGAGAAGGGGCAATGTTACTATCCTTTTCCACACTTGTGCTTCAGAGTAGCACCATGTTTTTCATATAGAGAGTCTCCTATTTTGTCACTTTCATATACTAGTGGTCATTTTTCATTATAGAACTTGGCTTGTATATTCCGATGACGGGCTTCCTCAAATGCCTGAGGTCTTCATGAGCAAGCAAGTTGGATGCACACTCACTTAGTTTTCATGTTGAGCTTTCATACACTTATAGCTCTTAGTGCATCCGTTGCATGGCAATCCCTACTCCTCGCATTGACATCAATTGATGGGCATCTCCATAGCCCGTTGATTAGCCCCGTTGATGTGAGACTTTCTTCATTTTTTGACATCTCCTATTTATCTCTACCACCATACTCTATTCCATCCATAGTGCTATATCCATGGCTTACGCTCATGTATTGAGTGGGAGTTGAAAAAGCTGAAGCGTGTTAAAAAGTATGAACCAATTGCTCGGCTTGTCATCGGGGTAGTGCATGATAAATACTTTGTGTGAAGAAGATGGAGGATGACAGGATTATATGATTTTGTAGGGATAACGTTCTTTAGCATTTTTATTTTGAAAGACATGATTGTTTATTAGTATGCCTGAGTATTGATGTCTTTATATCAAATTATAGACTATTGCTTTGAATCATTTGGATCTTATTATTCATACCGTAAGAGAAACATTACATGATGAAACATGATAGGTAGCATTCCACATCAAAAATTCTATTTTTATCATTTACCTACTCAAGGACGAGCAGGAATTAAGCTTGGGGATGCTTGATACGTCTCCAACGTATCTATAATTTTTTATTGTTCCATGCTATTATAGTATCAATGTTGGATGTTTTTATATGCAATTATATGCAATTATATATCATTTTTTGGGACTAACCTATTAACCTAGTGCCGAGTGACAGTTGTTGTTTTCTGCTTGTTTTTGGCTTTTTAGAGAAACAGTACCAAATGAAGTCCAAATGCCATGAAACTTTTTGGAGATTTTTTTCTGGACAAAAGAAACCTTGGCAGCTTCGGGAGGAGGCCAGAAGCCTCACGGAGGCTTCACAAGGCAATAGGGCAAGCCCAGGGGGGCGCCGCGTTGCCTTGTGGGGCCCACGTGACTCCGTTTGACCTAATTCCACTTCTATAAATTCACAAATATTGGGAAACCATCAGAGAGCCAGAAGATAAAACCTTTCCGCCACCGCATGCCTCTGTTCTTCCGCGATCCCATCTGGAGGCCTTTTCCGGTACTCTGCCGGGGGGGGGGGATCGATCACGAAGGGCTTCTACATCAACCTTGCCGCCCTTCCGATGATGTGTGAGTAGTTTACCACAGACCCACGGGTCCATAGCTAGTAGCTAGATGGCTTCTTCTCTCTCTTTGATCTTCAATACAATGTTCTCCTCGATGTTCTTGGAGTTCTATCCGATGTAATCTTCTTTTGCGGTGTGTTTGTTGGGATCCGATGAATTGTGAGTTTATGATCAGATTATTCATGAGAAATATTTGAGTCTTCTTTGAACTCTTTTATGCATGATTGTTATAGCTTTGTATTTCTCTCCGATCTATCGATTTGGTTTGGCCTACTAGATTGATTTATCTTGCAATGGGAGAGGTGCTTTGTGATGGGTTCAATCTTGTGGTGCTCAATCCCAGTGACAGAAGGGGACATGACACATATTTTTATTGTTGCCATTAAGGATAAAAAGATGGAGTTTATTCATATTGCTTGAATTTTCTTCTCTACATCATGTCATCTTGCTTAAGGCGTTACTCTATTTTTATTAACTTAATACTCTAGATGCATGTTGGATACCGGTCGATGAGTGGAGTAATAGCAGTAGATGCAGGTAGGAGTCGGTCTACTTGTCTCGGACGTGATGCCTATATATATGATCATTGCCATGAATCCGTCATAATTATTTGCTTTTCTATCAATTGCCCAACAGTAATTTGTTTACCCACCGTATGTTTCTGTGCTCGAGAGAGAAGCCTCTAGTGAAAACTATAGCCCCCGGGTCTATCTTTATCATATAAAAAACCAAAAAATAGCTGGCTGCAATTTATTTACTTTTATTTTAATTAGTATTTTAGTTTATCCATTTACCTCGATAAGATTTAATCCTTGCAAATAACCGCTAAGGGGATTGACAACCCTCTTATTTGCGTTGGGTGCAAGCGTTTGCTCTTGTGTGTGCAGGTGCGCTTAACGGAATTTTGCTTGGTTCTCCTACTGGATTGATAACCTTGGTTCTTAACTGAGGGAAATACTTATCTCTACTGTACTGCATCATCCTCTCCTCATCGGGGAAATACCAACACAGACTACAAGTAGCAATACCTTGTGTGCTAAACGTCACTTCGTAACTGGGTGATCATAAAGGTGCTCTACAGGTATCTCCGATGGTGTCTGTTGGGTTGGCATGGATCGAGACTGGGATTTGTCACTCCGTATGACGGAGAGATATCTCTGGGCCCTCTTGGTAATACAACATCACAAGAAGCTTGCAAGCATGTGACTAATGTGTTTGATCACGGGGTATAGTATTACTGAACTAGTAAAGAGACTTGCCGGTAACGAGATTGAACTAGGTATAGAGATACCGACGATCGAATCTCGGGCAAGTAACATATCGCCAGACAAAGGGAATTGCATATGGGATTAACTGAATCCTCGACATCGTGGTTCAACCGATAAAAGATCTTCATGGAATATGTAGGAACCAATATGGGCATCCAGGTTCCGCTATTGGTTATTGACTGGAGAGGTGTCTCGGTCATGACTACATGATTCCCGAACCCGCAGGATCGCACGCTTAACGTTCGATGACGCTAGAGTAATATTGGGATATGTATGTTTGTGACCGAATGTTGTTCGGAGTCCCGGATGAGATCCCAGACGTCACGAGGAGCTCCGGAATGGTTCGGAGGTAAAGATTTATATATGGAAAGTTGTTTTCAGGGTTTCGGGAGAAGTTCGGTTTTTTCGGTATTGTATCGGGAAGCTTCCAGAAGGTTCTGAAGGGGTCTGGAAGTCCACTAAGGGATCCACCACATCCCTATGGCTAGCATGGGCCAGGCGCACCAGCCCTCAAAGGCCCATGCGCCTAGGGAGAAGGAAGGAGTCCCGAAGGGACAAGGGGAAGAGTTGGACTAGGAGTCCAACTCCTCTCCCTTGGCCGCCGGCCCTAGAGGGAAGAGGGGCTGGACTCCTAGCCCCTCCACGTATATAAATAGGGAGGAGGGGGCGCACCAAAGGGCACACACAATCCCTGGCCGCCTCTCTCTCCTGTTACTCCACCACCTCGCCCCGACAACGCTTAGCGAAGCGCTGCTGGCACTCCACCACCGCCAGCACCACCATGCCAATGTGTTGGTTGTGATCCCATCTACTTCTCCTATCCCGCTTGCTGGATCAAGAAGGAGGAGATGTCCTCGAGCCGCACGTGTGCTAAACTCGGAGGTGCCGTACGTTCGGCACTAGATCGGTTGGATCGTGAAGAGTACGACTACATCAACCATGTTATTTACACTCCCGCTTTCGGTCTACGAGGGTATGTAGACACACTCCCCTCTCGTTGCTATGCATCTCCTAGATTAGATCTTGGGTGTTCGTATGAATTTTTTTGATTTTCATGCAACGTTCCCCATCAGTGGCATCAGAGCTAGGTCTATGCGTAGATGTATTTGCATGAGTAGAACACAAAGAAGTTATGGGCGTTGATGCTCAGATTGCTTACCTCTATTTGTCTTATTTGGATTCGGCAGTATTGTGGGATGAAGCGGCCCGGACCAAGCTTACTTGTCCTTGCACAAGAGACCGGTTCCACCGACTGACATGCAACTTGTATTGCATAAGGTGGCTGGCGGGTGTCTGTCTCTCCTACTTTAGTTGGATTCGATTTGACATTAGCGGTCCTTGTAGAAGGTTAAAAGGCAACTTGAATATCACCGTTGTGGCTTTGTGTAGGTAAGAACGGTTCTTGCTAGTTGCCCATAGCAGCCACGTAAAATTTGCAACAGCAAAGTAGAGGACGTCTAACTTGTTTTTGCAGGGCATGTTGTGATGTGGTATGGCCAAAACGTGATGTGATATGTGTTGATGTATGAGATGATCATGTTTTGTAATAGGTTCACGACTTGCATGTCGATGAGTACGGCAACCGGCAGGAGCCATAGGGTTGTCTTTAATTTATTGTATGACCTGTGTGTCAACTATTAACCGCCATGTAATTGCTTTACTTTATCGCTATGCGTTAGCAATAGGTGTAGAAGCAATAGTTGGCGGAGACAACCACATGACGGCACGATGATGGAGATGGAGATCATGCCGGTGCTTTGGAGATGGAGATCAAAAGCACGAGATGATAATGGCCATATCATGTCACATATTGATTGCATGTGATGTTTATATTTTAACACAGTATTGGGATACAAATTGTTTATGTTGTCCTAATTTGTCAAAAAAAATTGGAGTTACAGAAGTATAGATAATATTCTATCATTACGTACTATTCTGTTTTAGACAGATTCTGTTTTTATTGCATAGTGTGCTTGTTTTAATGAAACTATGGATTATATCGGGGGGTATAATTCATGGAAGAGTTAGAATATAGTAGGTATTATGCAACAACAATTATGAATGAGTTTATAATAGTACCTAAAGTGGATGATTGATTTATTGTACTAACGGATCTCATGAAGTTTCTGTTGAGTTTTGTGTGCTGAAGTTTTCAAGTTTTGGGTGAGATTACGATGGATGAAGGAATAAGGAGCGGCAAGACCCTAAGCTTGGGGATGCCCAAGGCACCCCAAGGTAATATTCAAGGAAGACCCAAGCGTCCAAGCTTGGGGATGCCCCGGAAGGCATCCCCTCTTTCGTCTCCAATCTATCGATAACTTACTCGGAGCTATATTTTTATTCATCACATGATATGAGTTTTACTTGGAGCGTCTTGTGCCATAGTTTTCTTTGCTTTGTTTGCTTTTTAGTTTGCCACAATCATCTTTTGCTGGACACACCTTTTGAGAGGGATACACATTTATTCGTGATTTTTTAGAATACTCTATGTGATTCACTTATATCTTTTGAGCTAGGCAGTTGCTCTAGTGCTTCACTTATATCTTTTAGAGCACGGCGGTGGTTATATTTTAAAGAAATAGTTGCACTCTCATGTGTTGGAAATATGCCCTAGAGGCAATAATAAATTGGTTATTATCATATTTCCTTATTCATGATAAATGTTTATTATTCATGCTAGAATTGTATTGACCGGAAACTTAAATACATGTGTGGATACATAAACAACACCATGTCCCTTGTGAGCATCTACTATACTAGCTCGTTGATCAAAGATGGTTAAGGTTTCCTAACCATAGACATGAGTTGTCATTTGATAATGGGATCACATCATTAGGAGAATGATGTGATGGACAAGACCCAACCGTAAGCTTAGCATATGATCGTATCACTTAAGTTTATTGCTACAGCTTTCTTCATGTCAAGTATATATTCCTAAGACCATGAGATCATGCAACTCCCGGATACCGGAGGAATACCCTATGTGCTAAACGTCACTTCATAACTGGGTGATCATAAAGGTGCTCTACAGGTATCTCCGATGGTGTCTGTTGGGTTGGCATGGATCGAGACTGGGATTTGTCACTCCGTATGACGGAGAGATATCTCTGGGCCCTCTCGGTAATACAACATCACAAGAAGCTTGCAAGCATGTGACTAATGTGTTTGGTCATGAGGTATTCTATTACAGAACGAGTAAAGAGACTTGTCGGTAACGAGATTGAACTAGGTATAGAGATACCGACGATCGAATCTCGGGCAAGTAACATATCGCCGGACAAAGGGAATTGCAAACGGGATTAACTGAATCCTCGACATCGTGGTTCAACCGATAAAAGATCTTCATGGAATATGTAGGAAACAATATGGGCATCCAGGTTCCGCTATTGGTTATTGACCGGAGATGTGTCTCGGTCATGACTACATGATTCCCGATCCTGTAGGGTCGCACGCTTAACGTTCGATAACCCTAGAGTAATATTGGGATATGTATATTGGTGACCGAATGTTGTTCGGAGTCCCGGATGAGATCCCAGATGTCACGAGGAGCTCCATAATGGTTCGGAGGTAAAGATTTATATATGGAAAGTTGTTTTCAGGGTTTCGGGAAAAGTTTGGTTTTTTCGGTATTGTATCGGGAAGCTTCTTGAAGGTTCCAGAAACTTCCGGAGGGGTCCGGAAGTCCACCAAGGGATCCACCACATCCCTAGGGCCAGCATGGGCTGTGGGGAGGCGCCCTGGCCTTATTGGGCCTGGCGCACCAGCCCTCAAAGGCCCATGCGCCTAGGGACAAGGAAGGAGTCCTCAAGGGACAAGGGGGAGAGTTGGACTAGGAGTCCAACTCCTCTCCCTTGGCCGCCGGCCGTAGAGGGAAGAGGGGCTGGACTCCTAGCCCCTCCACGTATATAAATAGGGAGGAAGGGGCGCACCAAAGGGCACACATAATCCCTGGCCGCCTCTCTCTCCTGTTACTCCACCACCTCACCCCGACGACGCTTAGCGAAGCGCTGCCGGCACTCCACCACCACCATCACCACCATGCCATCATGCTGGTTGTGATCCCATCTACTTCTCCTCTCCTGCTTGCTGGATCAAGAAGGAGGAGACGTCACTGATCCACACGTGTGCTAAACTCGGAGGTGTCGTCCGTTCGGCACTAGATCGGTTGGATCGTGATTGGATCGCGAAGAGTACGACTACATCAACTGCGTTATATACGCTTCTGCTTTCGGTCTATGAGGGTACGTAGACACACTCCCCTCTCGTTGCTATGCATCTCCTAGATTAGATCTTGGGTGTTCGTATGAATTTTTTTGATTTTCATGAAACGTTCCCCATCAGTGATATCAGAGCTTGGTCTATGCGTAGATGTATGTGCACGAGTAGAACACAAAGAAGTTGTGGGCGTTGATGCTCAGATTGCTTACCTCTATTTGTCTTATTTTGATTCGACGGTATTGTGGGATGAAGCGGCCCGAGCCAACCTTATTTGTCCTCGCACAAGAGACCGGTTCCACCGACTAACATGCAACTTGTATTGCATAAGATGGCTGGCGGGTGTCTGTCTCTCCTACTTTAGTTGGATTTGATTTGACATTAGTGGTCCTTGTAGAAGGTTAAAAGGCAACTTGAATATCACCGTTGTGGCTTTGTGTAGGTAAGAACGGTTCTTGCTAGTTGCCCATAGCAGCCATGTAAAATTTGCAACAACAAAGTAGAGGACGTCTAACTTGCTTTTGTAGGGCATGTTGTGATGTGGTATGGCCAAAACGTGATGTGATATATGTTGGTGTATGAGATGATCATATTTTGTAATAGGTTCACGACTTGCATGTCGATGAGTACGGCAACCGGCAGGAGCCATAGGGTTGTCTTTAATTTATTGTATGACCTGCGTGTCAACTATTAACCGCCATGTAATTGATTTACTTTATCGCTATGCGTTAGCAATAGTTGTAGAAGCAATACTTGGCGGAGACAACCACATGACGGCACAATGATGGAGATCATGGTGTCATGCCGGTGACGAGGCAGATCATGCCGCTGCTTTGGAGATGGAGATCAAAAGCACGAGATGATAATGGCCATATCATGTCACATATTGATTCCATGTGATGTTTATCTTTTTATGCATCTTATTTTGCTTAGGACGACGGTAGAATTATAAGATAATCCCTTCACATAATTTCAAGATAAAATGTGTTCTCCCTAGGTATACACCGTTGCGAAAGTCCGTCGTTTCAAAGCACCTCGTGATGATCGGGTGTGATAGACTCTACGTTCGCATACAACGGGTGTAAGCCAGTTTTACACATGCAGAATACTTGGGTTAAACTTGATGAGCCTAGCATGTACAGACATGGCCTCGGAGCACGGAGGACCGAAAGGTCGAACATGAGTCATATAGTAGATATGATCAACATGGAGATGTTCACCATTGATGACTACCCCATCTCACGTGATGATCATGCATGGGTTAGTTGATTTGGATCATGTAACACTTGGACAACTTGAGGGATGTTGATTTAAGTGGGAGTTTGTTGGTGCAATTCCTTGCCCCTTGTGTTTTGGAGATTGTTGTCAGAAACAGTGAGGGGCTAATTTGTTTACGAGTGCACACACAGAGAAATAGTCCCTGGAGTATCGAGAAGATTGCTATAATCTGCCGAAAGGTTTGCTACTGAAAGGTTTGCTTCCGAAAGGTATGCTACCGAAAGGTTTGCTTCCGGAAGGTATGCTACCGAAAGGTTTGCTACTGAAAGGTATGCTACCGAAAGGTTTGTTTCCGAAAGGTATGCTACCCAAAGGTTTGCTTCTGAAAGGTATGCTACCGAAAGGTTTGCTAACGAGGAGATTGCTGTAATCTTTCGAAAGGATTGCTACGGAAGAGATTGCTATAATATCCCGAAAGGATTGCTGCCGAAGAGATTGCTATAATCACCCGAAGAGACTGCTACGGAAAAGATTGCTATAATCTTCCGAGAAGATTGCAGCAGAGAAGATTGATATGTTTCAATAAGCTTATTATCGAGAAGATTGCCACTTACAAGAAGTTTGGTATAAACTTCCTCGAAAGTTATCTGCGCTGCAGAAAAGATTGACATGTCTCGAAGAGTTTGTTATCAAGAAGAATGCTATATTCTTTCAGGAAGTTCGAAGAACTTCACCGAGAAACATCTGCGTTGCAGAGAAGAGAAGGATATGTTTCGAGAAGAAAGCATACCGAAAAGATTGCGTGCCGGAGATGGTCCTGAAAGAATTGCTGACGCAAAGCAATTTTCATTCGGTGTGTCCGAAGAAGAATGACTGCAGTCGAGAAGATTGAAGATGAAGCGAAGACATAGCATTTGTTTTGTTGTTATTCTTTCTCTTATTTGAGTCATAGGACCACCGTACTATTAAGAGGGGTATAAGTATTCGAGACTTTTGTCTGTTGTGATGCTTAGACAAAACCTATGAAAGATTGAGAGAAATCTCTTTGTGTTCCGAATGATTACCTGTCAGCAGAAGACGTTGTTCTTCGGAGCTGCAAGAGATATCTTTCGGACCGAGGAGTTAGCATTACTTGTTCCTCAAGTAATGTTACCGTTGTGCTCAAAATCCGACCGTTGGAAACGTGTCGGTTGGCCATTGGCTGGACCGCGTGTCCTAAATGGTCATTTCCCATCCGGGAAGGCTGCGGCTATAAATAGCCACCCCGCACCAACGTTGTCCATTGGCTGCTCCACTTGAGATTCTGAGAAGATTGATTGAGCACCCCTCTTCGAGAGATTTGAGTTTAAAATCCACTGAGAGAAAATCAAGAGCCGAAACTTAGATAGTGGTTGAGCATCACAGTAGATCTGAGTTGAGAGTTCTTGTACGTATTACTTGAGAGATGCATACTCTCTAGACGGATAGGTGTCGGCTCGAGTGTTGAAGAGTTGTTGTCTTCACCGAGCAAAGTCTTCAGCAACCAAGAGTCGTTGTGGTTCGCGAAGAAGTCTGTCGAAGGTTTGGAGATCGCCGACAAGAATCTACCACGAGTGAAATCAACTGAAGTTCGAGGAACTTCACGTTGAGGAGAATAGGATGGAGAGAGTTTATCTCCTGTGTTGAATCACAAGTCCCTCCAACCAGCCGTAGCTCTTTTGCAGAAGAGTGAACTGGTCTACCAAATCATCTGTCGCCATCGAGCACCACTGGTCATTTCTATCCTACTGCATTTCTTTCAGTAGTTTATTTTCGGTGCTCTTTGCTGTCGATAGATATCTATCTATGTACTGCGATTCTTTATCTTTAAGCATTCCTTTCAGTACCGTGACTATATTGTGTTGCATACTTGCTTTCGCAGTACTTTAGGTTGTTTGTATGTATGTTCATCTGCTTTTCATATGGTGCTACTTAGTCTTTATGCTAAGTCTTGCTCTGATGAACATTTCGCAGTAGTGTGCATGTTTTGTATCTGTTTCAAGTGTGAATTTGTTCCATGCGTGCAATTCTATCTATGTCAATAGTTTTGTTTCTGTAGTAGTTTTGATTCGTAGAACTAAAACTGCTCTGTTGTGTTTCCATAATAGTTTTGTTTCGGGAACACTTTTATTTCAGGAACAATTTTGTTTCGGGAACAGTTTTGTTTCGGTGACTGTTTTGTTTCGAAAACAGTTTTGTTTCGGTAACAGTTTTGTTTCGGGAATAGTTTTGTTTCAGAACTAGTTATCTTTCGGAACTAGTTTTGCTTCAAAAATAGTTTTCCTTCACAGAACTGAAACTGCTTAGTTTACTATCCGCTGTGCTGTGTTAAGAGTATTCAACATTTCGAAAGAAATTTTGAATCTCCCATTCACCCCCTCTGGTTGATATACTCCGGTCCTTGCAATTGGTATCAGAGCAAGGTACTCCTTGTCTCTGCGTATTAAGGTCTAACCACCTTGGAGTTTTGAGTATGTCGCTTGCAGGACACCATGGGCACTCTGAAAGATTTCCTTTCTTCGATAGAAATGACTATCCATTCTGGAAACAAAAGATGATGATTCGACTAAAGGCCATCAACGAAGAAATGTGGCAGATTGTGGAAAATGGCTACACAATTCAGTTTCCCGAATCTCCCACACCCAATGACGAAAGAAATATTCAGCTGGATGCACATGCAAAGCATATCATCTGCAATCATCTCTCCAGGACACAATTCCTTCAGTACAGAAGACTTAAACAGCGAAAGAAATCTGTGGCAGATTAGAGAAGATCAATGACGGTGTTTCAACTCAAAAAGAAACACGAATCAGTATTCTTCGGGCCAAGTACAACTGGTTCAAGAGGCTCAAGAATGAAAACTGTCAAGAAACCTTTGATCGTCTGAATGATATCGCAAATGAGTTGCAAGGTCTTGGTGCTGAAGATATTACCGATCATGAGATTGTGAAGAAGTTGCTTCGGTCCCTGGACAGTTCTTTCCATAAGCTGATGATCAAGGAAAGTCGTGACTTCAAAAGTCTCAACGATGCTGATGATATGGAGAGGCTGAACACCCATGAAGAACAAGAAGAAGAGAAAAGAGATCTATATGGCTCTCGCTACCAAAAGAATCATGCTCTCAAAGCTGCTGCCGATTCTTCTTCGAACATAAAAAATAATGCTGATGAAGATTCCGATGACCCTGATAGCATCAGCAAAGATCCCATGCAGATAACTAAGCACTTGCAATGCTGCCTGAAAGAGAATCAGATTCCGAAAAAGAACCAGTTTCTAAAAAAGAATCAGTTTCCGAAAAATAAATCAGGCAGTAACTCAAAGTCTTCGTCGAGGTCAAAATCTTTTGGAGAATATAGATGCTTCAAGTGCAAGAAGCCTGGACATTTCATCTCTGATTGTCCAATGTGGGAAGCTGAAATAAGCGCCAGTGGCAAGTTCAACATGGGCAGTAGCAAGGGTTTCGAAAGCAAGAGTTTCAAGAACAAGAGCTATGATTCTGATGATGAGAAGACAAAGAAGTTCTCAAAGAAGAAAGACAATTCCTACTTGAAGTCTTCATCAAAGTCTTCGTCAAGAACTTCCTCCAAGTCTCATTCCAATCGAAAGAAGAGTTCTCACAAGGCTAAGGCATATATTGGGAAGGAAATGGACTCCGAAGAAGAAGTCTTTGAGTCCGAAGAAGTTGCCGAAGAAGAATCCGACGAGGATTCAGATTCAGGCATAGCCGGCATTGCTTGCGCTTCCACACCAGCGTTGAACTTCTTCGACAACAATTCAAGTGATGTTGAAGCTTCCGCATATTGCTTCATGGCAAAAGCTTCGAAAGGAAAGGTACCTCCCAAGAAACAAAAAGCTTATGCTAGTGATGATTCCTCTTCTAGTGATGATGATCAAGCTAAGCTTATAACAATTGCTAAGAAACAACAATACTCTCTTGAGAAACTTGAGAAATCTCTCAGGAAGACAGAAAATTTGTTGGTCGAGGAGATGAAGAAAAAACAAATGTTGACAAACGAGCATTCTGCTCTTTTGGCAAAATTTGAGGATCTGTCAGGTCATCATGATTTTCTCTCAGATGACCACGAAAGACTTAACTATGATTTCCTGAAAAGGAAACAAGAGCTCGAGTGTCTGAGAGTAGCTCATGATGATCTTCAGATTGAAAATGATTCTCTCCTCGCCTAGTAAATTAGTGCTTCTCAGGAGGAATTTATGCCACCTTGTCTAAAATGCCTAGAGCGCAGCAATTCTGATTCTAATACTGAAACATCTGCTGCTACTGAAAGAAATGCACATGTTCTTACTGTTGAAACTAACTCCTCCTCTGAGGAAAATGTTGCTATTTCCTATGAAAATGCTAGGCTGAAGAATTTGCTTGAGACAGGAATGTTCAAAAGTCTCAAAGGACACCAAATTCTTTGTGATGTTCTGAAGAAGTCTATTCTTCACAAGAATCCTAGAAAGGAAGGGTTAGGTTTCGAGAGAAATCAAATGCTGATGGAACATACTGGACACCTGAGCAATATCCAAAGACAGTATGGGTTCCTGGTAAAAGCAAAACTCTCGGACCTGCATTACTTTCAGGATATGATTGTCCAATTCCTTCACCTACTGATGAGTCATTTGACTCCAACTACAAATTGTTTAAGCAACAGAATGGTGAAGTATTTGCACGTTATATTGGCACTAATTGCAGGAATGGGCCTCCCAAGAAAAGAATCTGGGTTGAAAAGTCTCGTATTGAAAATCTGCCTGCTACTGCTGCTCTAACCATGCAGGGAAATAACTTTCGTAGGAAAGGAAAATCTTCGCAGTATGAAACTGCAAATGCCTCGTATGATTCTGATAAGAATGCTCGTCAGAAAGATTATATGCATACTTCTTCCAACCATTATGCTCATGTTTCTGGGAAGAATTACAATGCTTATTCTTTCGATTATGTTAACCCTTCCCAGAGGAACAACTCTTATGTTTCTCCAAAGAAATCCTATCCTGCACGTCCGAAACCAAATGTTTCTCGGCCACCTGCCAAGATGTGGGTGGTTAACAAAACCTAATCTTTCTTGCAGGAAAAATGTCTCCAGGCGAAACAAATCAAATCATATGCCTGAGACAAATCGATATTTGTAGGGGATATGCTTCACTTTCTGAAAGGATTGACTTTTACCCTTGCTGATATTATTGTTTCTATCCCATCAGTGTTTCCTGAAAAGAAACTTGTTTCTATTGAAAGAATTTCGAGATACTTGCATTATCATGTGATTTGCTTCGGCCAGTCAAACTAACTCAATTTCAGGATATTGGGTCATTTGTATCATTGAAAATATATCTGAAGACGTTGTCGAAGAATATGCATGTGACTGTGTAGAAGATCAATCTCGCCTGTTTTGGGGAATTCCTTCAAAATATCTCTGAATGGAAAGGATATCATTTTCAGTCATGTCAAGATGAAGAATTTACCCATTGCCCAAAGTTTTTCTTAGGTTATTTTCACTCGTCTTGGTTTTCTTTCGGGATTTAAGTTCGTTCTCTAGGATGTGTATCTTCTTTCATAGATCTGGATTTAGTCATGTATGCATTTCACTCATGGCTATTTTCTTTCGCTTTGATTTTCTCTCTGAGTGAAATGTTTCGGACCCTACCTCTCCATTATATCTTATCCAGTCTATGCTTTTCTCTCATGGGTACACAATTTTATCTGAAACAATTTTCTCCTAGTGTCTTGGCTACGAGAGAAATGCGTTCCGAAGGTTATTTCCAATTTGGCGAAAGCCCTCCAAAATTTGGGTCTCCCGCCCAAGTGAGGAGAAACTGCTCCTTCGGTTGCCACGTGCCCACGTACAACCGCCACTTACCATATGCGTTGAATGTGAAGAGCCCATTGACTCTGAACCGTAAATTTTCTCTCGAGACAGCTGGGTTTCCCCCCTCCTCGTCTTCCTTGTATGGTTCCAATCTCTTCATCACTCATCGTCTCCCTCGCTCAAAAAATCCTTAGTGCGTCGTCGCACTTGCAACTTCGACAAGATCATACGCCGATGAAACTCCAGTGGACCTCACCGCATTTGCTCCAAGCCGCCGTGGTAAATCTTCCTCTCCGCGTCGCCTTAGTTGATCTCCGCCACCAAGTTAGGGTACGGAGATCCGAACTCGTATTTCTCATTCCATTCATAATATGAGTTCAACCCGACGCGATTATCTTCTGATTCAACTATCCCAGTAGATCTTCAAGAGCTTATACTTTTCACCGTGCGCGGTTTGTAGTTTTTCCTCGTGCACATCCGAATTGATCTAAACTTTGTGCTTTCTCTCTGATGAAAAATTAGATAGGTTTCATCTTAGTAGTTTTCTTTCGGAACTTACTAGCATGAAATCTTTCGAAGATATTTCTCATTCGAGATAATTCTCAAAGTGCTGATCAATTCTTCTCGAAAAATGATTTTCATCTAAAACATATCTGTGCGTACTCATGGCCCTGTCTATATTTTCTCTCGCATGTATTCTCTTTCACAGGTCAATGGATTCTGTTAAAGATTCTGCTAAGCCTGCTGGTCAGATAGAAATGGGTGAAGAAAATGTCATGGGCACAAGAGTTGTATCAAAAGCTCAGTTTGATGAAGAATGGCAGTTCACAGAAGAAGATGTGTGGCACTGAAAAGAATTCTGGGTGCCGAAAGAAATCCCATTGAAAAGAAAGCTAGGCAGACGAAAATGCTTCTGATGAAGAGAAAGCTATAAGCCGAAAGAAATGAGCCCAGTGCTCAGGGAGAAGGAAGTGTGGAAAATGCAAATGTTTCAGATCCTCAAGCATTGGAACAATCTTCTAAAAAGAATAAAAGGCAAAAAAATTCTCCTTTGAGAGTTATTCTTCGAGAGGGCAGAATCAAAGAAAGAAAAGAAGGCTCAAGTGCTTCAAAACAATGAATCAGAGAAAGAAAAGGCCCTTGTGCCTCGTCAAATAGAAATGAGCTTGAGAATGAAAATCTTGAAAAATCTGATGTGCCCCTCACGGAAAATGTTGCCATGGAGATTGATTGTCCAAGTACTTCAAATTCTAAAACAAATGCTGGTCCATCAGAAACAAATGTTGGCTCGCAGCTGAAAGAAAATGCTCACAGCCAAAAGAAAATGCTCTCTGTCAAAAGAAAATGCTCGCAGCTGAAGAGTAATCAGATATTTCATCATGAATATCTTGATTTACCACTGATGAGAATATTGGAATGCTTAAAGCAAATCCTTCAGGACATTGAAGATTTTCAGCTTACGAAGGTTTTCTCATTCAAGCACCCATGGAACTAAGAATATATTCTCTAGTCTTATGCCACACTATATGTGTCGGGTGATAAACAAGATATCAAAAACATGGGATCTCGAATGGATAACAGAGCACCATGTCATGAAGCGTAGCGCTGAAGAATTTCTTGAGTGTCTGCATTTCCCTCGGATTGAAAGCGACAACTTTGAAACTCGTGTGCATTTTATTGATGAGATTTCTGATGAACAGTTTCACCTCCTAATGGATTCGGATAAGGTTGGCGATATCTTTCGTATGGTTTTTCCTCGGACAAAATATCTGAAGTTCAACTTTCAAACCTTCCATTATATTCTGTGTCATACTACAAGTCCTCTGCCAGGAGCATATGATTCAGGAACATTTCATGGCATATTGCACAACACTCTCAATGGCCTATATCTTGGCTATTTCTCCGATAACAAAGACGTATTCATGCATCAGCTTGTTGATTCTGCCGAAGAAAATGAAGCTGAGAAGATTTTTGCTCCTTGGATACAGAAGATTATCTATCGATGCGCAAGGAAAGAATATCTTGCTCAAGAAGCTCCAGAGAAATTTATCCATCATGTTAGAGACACTCTGCTGATGTTGAAAGATTACAAAAGACAAAGCTTTCAGAGATAATACATCCAGACTCCAGAGATCAGTCTTAGAACCCAACAACTCCTGCTGAAGCACTTTGATAATGATCAGAAAGAAAAAGAGCGTCTTGCGCATGAGCTGAATATTCCCCACAACAATACACGCAAAATTAAGATGATTTCATGGATTCCCCGTTGAGGAAATTGCTAAGGAAATTCCTTTCTAAGAAGAAAATCAACATGGCTAGTCTATTCGAAACATATGACTTCATGGATGCCCCGCTGACTATTGAAGATCTTCGAGAGTGCAACACTTCCAAGTTTTTAGCCAGATTTCCTTCGACAGATCCGCTGAGGATTAATCTGACCAATGTTATCACTGAGTTTGAGGCTACATCGCTTAAATTTTTTATCTGAGGAGAATAGTGTTCCATTATCTGCTGAAAGAGTTTCTCAAAAGAAAGATGAAAATGCTCCAGCAACCCCAGTTGTGCCGCAGCGTTCCGATAAAGAAGCAGAAGAAGATGCAGCTGAAGATAATGTTGTCACCTCTGAGGTGGAAACTTCTTCGCCAAGCGAGTCTGGACCTTTTTTCGGGCGACGGTTCATTTTTCCTTCGGGTGTGTAATGTCTCATGTTCTTTTCACCTTTTTGATACTTGTTGACAAAAAGGGGGAGGAGACATCGAGTGATAGATTTGCGGGTCTATGCTGGGTTGTTTTTCGAGTTTACAACACTTGCCTTCATTTGATTCTTATCGTGTTGTATAACTCTTGTGAACTCTTTCTAGTTCTCGAATGATAATAACCCCTGCAATACTTCATTTCTCTCGAGAATTTATTTTTGCAAGTGGAATTATTACCAGAGTTCACGTATGGATGCACTCTATTATATCTCAGACATTATCCTTCGGTGCAATACTTTTATTCTCGAAGATGTGAAATATCTCTCCACCAAGCTTATTCTAATATATGCAGGTTTATCCAAAAGGTTAATCTTTCATACGCTGCATACATTTAGGGGGAGTATATTTATCTTCGAGATATTATCGAATTTACATTCCGCACATTTCTGGTTACATATCTATCTACTCTTCGATGTTTATATGTTTTGTCAACAATCATCCAAAAAGGGGGAATTGTTGGTGCAATTCCTTGCCCCTTGTGTTTTGGAGATTGTTGTCAGAAACAGTGAGGGACTAATTTGTTTACTAGTGCACACACAGAGAAATAGTCCCTGGAGTATCGAGAAGATTGCTATAATCTGCCGAAAGGTTTGCTACTGAAAGGTTTGCTTCCGAAAAGTATGCTACCGAAAGGTTTGCTTCCGAAAGGTATGCTATCAAAAGGTATGCTACCGAAAGGTTTGCTACTGAAAGGTATGCTACCGAAAGGTTTGCTTCCGAAAAGTATGCTACCCAAAGGTTTGCTTCCGAAAGGTATGCTACCGAAAGGTTTGCTAACAAGGAGATTGCTGTAATCTTTTGAAAGGATTGCTATGGAAGAGATTGCTATAATATCCCGAAAGGATTGCTACCGAAGAGATTGCTATAATCTCCCAAAGAGACTGCTACGGAAAAGATTGCTATAATCTTCCGAGAAGATTGCAGCAGAGAAGAATGATATGTTTCAAGAAGCTTATTATCGAGAAGATTGCCACTTCCGAGAAGTTTGCTATAAACTTCCTCGAAAGTTATCTGCGCTGTAGAAAAGATTGACATGTCTCGAAGAGTTTGTTATCAAGAAGAATGCTATATTCTTTCAGTAAGTTCGAAGAACTTCACCGAGAAACATCTGTGTTGCAGAGAAGAGAAGGATATGTTTCGAGAAGAAAGCATACCGAAAAGATTGCGTGCCGGAGATGGTCCTGAAAGAATTGCTGACACAAAGCAATTTTCATTCGGTGTGTCCGAAGAAGAATGACTGCAGTCGAGAAGATTGAAGACAAAGCGAAGACGTAGCATTTGTTTTGTTGTTCTTCTTTCTCTTATTTGAGTCATAGGACCACCGTACTATTAAGAGGGGTATAAGTATTCGAGACTTTTGTCTGTTGTGATGCTTAGCGAAAACCTATGAAAGATTGAGAGAAATCTCTTTGTGTTTCGAATGATTACCTGCAAGACGTTGTTCTTCGGAGCTGCATGAGATATCTTTCGGACCGAGGAGTTAACATTACTTGTTCCTCAAGTAATGTTACCGTTGTGCTCAAAATCCGACCGTTGGAAACGTGTCGGTTGGCCATTGGCTGGACAACGTGTCCTAAATAGTCATTTCCCATCCGGGAAGGCTGCGGCTATAAATAGCCACCCCGCACCAACGTTGTCCATTGGCTGCTCCACTTGAGATTCTGAGAAGATTGATTGAGCACCCCTCTCCGAGAGATTTGAGTTTAAAATCCACTGAGAGAAAATGAAGAGCCGAAACTTAGATAGTGGTTGAGCATCACAGTAGATCTGAGTTGAGAGTTCTTGTACGTATTACTCTTGAGAGATGCATACTCTCTAGACGGATAGGTGTCGGCTCGAGTGTTGAAGAGTTGTTGTCTTCACCAAGCAAAGTCTTCAGCAACCAAGATTCGTTGTGGTTCGCAAAGAAGTCTGTCGAAGGTTTGGAGATCGCCGACAAGAATCTACCACGAGTGAAATCAACTGAAGTTCGAGGAACTTCACATTGAGGAGAATAGGATGGAGAGAGTTTATCTTCTATGTTGAATCACAAGTCCCTCCAACCAGACGTAGCTCTTTTGCAGAAGAGTGAACTGGTCTACCAAATCATCTGTCGCCATTGAGCACCACTGGTCATTTCTATCCTACTGCATTTCTTTCAGTAGTTTATTTTCGGTGCTCTTTGCTGTCGATAGATATCTATCTGTGTACTGCGATTCTTTATCTTTCAAGCATTCCTTTCAGTACCGTGACTATATTGTGTTGCATACTTGCTTTCGCAGTACTTTAGGTTGTTTGTATGTATGTTCATCTGCTTTTCATATGGTGCAACTTAGTCTTAATGCTAAGTCTTGCTCTGATGAACATTTCGCAGTAGTGTGCATGTTTTGTATCTGTTTCGAGTGTGAATTTGTTTCATGCGTGCAATTCTATCTATGTCAATAGTTTTGTTTCTATAGTAGTTTTGATTCATAGAACTAAAACTGCTCTGTTGTGTTTCCATAATAGTTTTGTTTCGGGAACACTTTTGTTTCCGGAACAATTTTGTTTCGGGAACAGTTTTGTTTCGGTAACAGTTTTGTTTCGGAAACAGTTTTGTTTCGGGAACAGTTTTGTTTCAGAACTAGTTATCTTTCGGAACTAGTTTTGCTTCAGAAATTGTTTTCGTTCGTAGAACTGAAACTGCTTAGTTTACTATCCACTGTGCTGTGTTGAGAGTATTCAACATTTCAAAAGAAATTTTGAATTTCCCATTCACCCCCCCTCTGGTCGATATACTCCGGTCCTTACAGAGTTCTTTAGTAATTTGATTAACAGAACCAATTATCATGAACTTAGTCCAATTGTCTTTGCAAATTAATGTTGTAGATCAATGGCTCACGCTGTACCTCCCCTGAATTTTAATGCGTTCCTAGAGAAAGCTAAGTTGAAAGATGATGGAAGCAACTATGCGGACTGGGTTCGTAATTTGAGGATTATCCTCACTGCTGCACAGAAAGTATATGTCCTTGATGCACCGCTTGGTGATGCACCCCCTCAAGCGTCGCCTGGAGATGTTATGAACGTCTGGCAGGCATGTTCTGATGACTACTTGATAGTTCTGTGCGCCATGCTTTATGGCTTAGAACCGGGGCTCCAAAGACATTTTGAGCACCACGGAGCATATGAGATGTTCCAGGAGCTGAAATTGGTATTTCAGGCTCACGCCCGGGTCGAGAGGTATGAAACCTCCGGCAAGTTCTTTAGCTGCAAGATGGAGGAGAACGGCTCTGTTAGTGAGCATGTACTCAAGATGTCTGGGTACTTCAACCGCTTGAATCAGTTGGGAGTTAATCTTCCGGATGTAGTAGCGATTGACAAAGTTCTCAAGTCACTGCCACCGAGCTACAAAGGCTTCGTGATGAACTATAATATGCAAGGGGTGGAAAAGACGATCCCTGAGCTCTTCGCCATGCTTAAGGCCGCGGAGGTCGAAATCAAGAAAGAACATCAAGTGTTGATGGTCAACAAGACCACCAGTTTCAAGAAGAAAGGCAAGGGAAAGAAAGGGAACTTCCCTGAAGAAACCCAAGGATGGACCCAAACCTGAGACTGAGTGCTTCTATTGCAAGGGGAATGATCACTGGAAGCGGAACTACCCCAACTACTTGGCAGATAAGAAGGCTGGCAACGTCAACAAAGGTATATTTGATATACATGTTATTGATGTGTACCTTACTAGTGCTTGTAGTAGCGCCTGGGTATTTGATACTGGTTCGGTTGCTAATATTTGTAACTCGAAACAGGAGCTGCGAAATAAACGAAGACTAGCTAAGGACGAGGTGACGATGCGCATCGGAAATGGTTCCAAGGTGGATGTGATCACCGTCGGCACGTGATAACCCACAAGTATAGGGGATCGCAACAGTTTTCGCGGGTAGTATTTCACCCAGATTTATTGATTCGACACAAGGGGAGCCAAAGAATATTTGCGAGTATTAGCAGTTGAGTTGTCAATTCAACCACACCTGGAGAACTAAATATCTACAGCAAAGTTTTTAGTAGCACAGTAGTATGATAGTTTCAATAGCAGTAGTAACAGTAGCAACAGTAATAGAGACAGTAACAGTAGCAGTTTTATAGTGATTGTAACAGCAGCAGCAACGAAAGTAACTTAGCAAAGATCAATATGCGAAAAGCGTAGGCATTGGATTGGTGATGGATAATTATGTTGGATGACATTCATCATGTAACAGTGATAACCTAGGGCAATACACAATAGCTCCAATTTGTCAATGTAATGTAGGCATGTATTCCGTATATAGTCATACATGCTTATAGTAAGAACTTGCATGACATCTTTTGTCCTACCCTCCCGTGGCAGCGGGGTCCATAAGGAAATCTAAGGAATATTAAGGCCTCCTTTTAATAGAGAACCAGAACAAACCATTAACACATAGTGAATACATGAACTCCTCAAACTACGGCAATCACTGGAAATAATCCCAATTATTGTCACCTTGGGGTATGCGGATCATGACACGTAATAGGTGCATATAACTTGCAAGATAGGATCAAGAACTCAAATATATTCATGAAAACATAAAGGTTCAGATCTGAAATCATGGCACTCGGGCCCTAGTGACAAGCATTAAGCATAGCAAAGTCATAGCAACATCAATCTCAGAACATAGTGGATACTAGGGATCAAAGCCCTAACAAATTGACTCGATTACATGGTAAATCTCATCCAACCCATCACCGTCCAGCAAGCCTACGAAGAAATTACTCACACACAGTGGTGAGCATCATGAAATTGGTGATGGAGGATGGTTGATGATGACGACGGCGTCGAATCCCCCTCTCCAGAGCCCCAAACGGACTCCAAATCAGCCCTCCCGATGAAGAACAGGAGGTGGCGGCGGCTCCGTATCGTAAAACGCGATGATTCTTTCTCTCTGATTTTCTCTCTCCATGAATAGGTACTTATAGCACTGGAATTAGGGTAAACGGGGTTGGCAGGGGCCACAAGCCTGCCAGGCGCGCCCTGGGGGGTGGGCGCGCCCCCCCAGGCTTGTGGCGCCTGGTGGCCCCCCTCTAGTGGATCTTTGCGCCAGTATTTTTTATATATTCTGAAATAATTCTCCGTAAATTTTTAGGTCCATCCGAGAACTTTTATTTCTGCACAAAAACAACACCATGGCAATTCTGCTGAAAACAGCGTCAGTCCGGATTAGTTCCATTCAAATCATGCAAATTAGAGTCCAAAACTAGAGCACAAGTGTTTGGAAAAGTAGATACGTTTGGGACGTATCAACTCCCCCAAGCTTAACTCATTGCTTGTACTCAAGCAATTCAGTTGACAAACTGAAAGTGATAAAGAAAAACTTTTACAAACTCTTTTGTTCTTGTTGTCTGTATATATACTTTGTAGGAGATATGCCCTAGAGGCAATAATAAATGTTATTATTTATCCCCATGTTCCTAATTAAGTTTATGTTCCATGCTATAACTGCTATGGTTCCCGAGCCCGTATATCCATAAAGGCTCTGAGGAAAACCCATGTGCACGTGTGGAATAATAAAACGGTAGAAAGTATTCCTAAGTCAAGCCTCTAATACTGGCTCAAGTGTTGCATGATGATCATGTTTTCCTGATCATGGGCATGTCTATGCCGGCAACTTTGAGGGCACAATGTTAGAAGAACATTTGTGTTGAATCGACCCAAATTGATGTTATGCTATGAGATACATTCGTCACAAGTTAATGGTTAATAACACAGAGAAAGTTAACGTTTGCATAATTCCTTAGACCATGAGAGTATCGAGTTTCTTCATGCTTCCTTCATGAACTTTGGGGTTTGTTAAACGTCATCCGTAAATGGGTGGCTATTACGGCGGCTTACGGGTTCATGGAAAAGTATGTCAAGGGACTTGATAGCTCAAGATTGAGATTTGCTCCTCCGACGATGGAGAGATATTCTTTGGGCCCTCTCGGTGTTATGGTATCCATCATCGTCTGGCCAGACTCAATGTGATTTGACCACAGGGATGCCGGAACGCGGGAACGAGAAAAGAGAACAAAACCGGTAACGAGGTAACTGGCATAGTGGACAAAAGTTGTTGATCCACGGGGATGCCGATAAATATGGGTGTCCACGGCTCCGGTGTTTATTCGTGTGGGTATAGGGGTCAATATGGGTGTCCACGGCTCTGATGTTGATCATTGATCGGAAAGTGTTCCGGTCATGTCTATACTTCACCGAACCTATAGGGTCACACGCTTAAGGGTCATCTATCTGCTGAATACTAGACAGGGAGTCTGAGAGAAAGTCACTGGAAAAGTTTCGGAGATGACGGAAAAGTTCCGGAGAGAAAACCGGAAGTGTTTCGGAGCTGCCGGAATTGTTTCGGAGAAAAACGAAAATGTTTCAGAATAAAACCATCATACCGGAAATGTTCTAGAGAGTGTCCAAGATAATTTTAGAGGGTGCCAGAAATGTTTTGGAACCTTCCGGAATTTTTCAGAAGTAATAGTTGCGGAAAACATCTTGTCCCAGCGTGAGGGGACAAGATCCCACGATACGTGGGGGCTGTTTTGGGCTGTTTTGGGGGTGCCCCATTGAGGGGGCAACCCCTTGCGGCTGGACAAAGGTGTTGGGGGCCCCCCATGGTGAGGGGCAGCCCCCACAAATGGTGGAAAGTGTTGGGAGGTGGTGGGGCCCCATGTGGGAACACCATGGACAAGGGAACATGTTTTCTCCATGTTTGGTGGGAACATGTTTTCCTTGTTTGGTGGGTGCATGTTTTGTGGGCTGAATTTTCAGCCCCCCCCACCCCTTCCACCTCTATATAAGCAGGAGGAGAGGAGCTCTCCAACTCTCTCATAAATGACATGCATGATCTGGCTTTTCTTCTCTCCCTCCCACGAAATAGTTTCGTAGAGCCGAAAGGCTGTCTGGGTTCCGGTGGGAACTAGTTCTGGACGGCGAAGCCCTGCCGGATAGGTGACACCGTATGTGTGCAACCCCGTAGAGAGGTCATAGGTTCAATCTTTTGCCCGAGGGGCTGTTCGAGTGTCCTCCTGAAGGGCTGTCCAAGTGACCGTACGAGTTTTGAGGGTCCTCCCGGAGGGCAGTCCGTGACACCGTCCGAGGGACTGTCCGACCGCCTCCCGAAGGGCTGTCTGAGGAGCAGACGAGGGAGAACATCCTCGCGGTTGGGAGGTTGTAAATCCTAGCTGCGGGGATCTGCACCAACGATCTCCCCCGACTCTCCCTCCGCTGCGCTATGAGTCGGTAATGATCAGATCAAAAACCTTGTATGCATCTCCATAGTGATCCTGGGCGTGCTCGCAGGTCCGAATTTTTTTGTTTTCTGTCGTGTTCCCCCACAGTGGCATCATGAGCCATGCTATGCGTAGATGCAGGTTACGATCTAGAATACATAGAGATGTATGAGTGTTGCACAATATAATTTGTAGTAGATGAGTTCTATTACTGAAAATTATTTGTGCAGGTAGCAGATGAAATCTGTTACCCGATGTTCTTGTTGCTTCCCTGAAATTTGTGTATTTCTGATCTTGATAATGGCATGGTGGAGTTTCAATGTTCTGGCAATCCGCGATCCTGATTGATCAACGAAGTGCTAACAGTTCGTTGAATTCCACCATAGTTAAAAGAAAGATGAAATTTTGCAGACGAAAGGGCAATGCAGATATGATCTGCACGGGGGTCATGCGTATGACGAAGTTCAGTATGGGGCTCATGATTTTATTATCTCGTGTTTCATACACCCCGCAAAGTTAATCTAGCGACTTGAATAATCATATTTGATGATAAACATTGGTAGCTGCGGTTTAAGTCAAAACCTTAGAAGCCACGTAAAATAAAATTTTGCATAAACCGATTAGAGGCGTCTAACTTGGTTTTGCAGGATAAGCATGTGATGTGGTATAGCAGTGCTCATATTAATTTGATTATGTATGAGATGACTATATGATGTAAATTAATTAACATGACCTGCGTGTCATGATTCAGCATGATGGCTGGAGCCATATGACTGTCACTTTAATGACCTGCGTGTCAACCTTAAGTAATGCACTTATTTTATTAGCTATAGAGATAGCAATATTATCGAGTGCATCGACAAGGTGGTGGCAATCTTCGCGAAGGTGAACACCGACGCGAATGCCGAAGACGAAGAAATAAAAGACTTCTCCGTCAGAAAGGGCTATACCATATCATGCTATTATGAATTGCCTGAGATGTTTATCCCTTATGATGCACCCTTTTGATTGCGCGGTAGTCTCTTTTTATTAGGGTGATCTCTCACTTAAAATATCAAGTAGTTAGTGTTCTCCCAAGTGTAGCACCGTCACGACACCTATTTCTTCGGGGCATCACATGATCTCCATGGGTGCGAACGATTAGAGAAGTGTGAGGCGGGTGAGTTGAGACCTCGCAACAAGATCACTTGGTTGACTTGACGTTCAAGCAGGACAGTCCTGAGCTTGGAACACACGCATCGAAAGATGAACAAGAATCACATAGAGATGTGATCGGCAAGTTTGCCTACCGATTGAAGTTCACGCCATTTGTGTTCATCTCGAACCGTGGCGTTGAATTGAAATGCGGGTCTTGTATCACTCACAATCAATTATGAGAGATATTGATTTGAGTGGGAGCACATTGTAGAATTAACTTGTTTAATTCTCAGTGCAATTAATTATGGACACTGTCTAAGTGTTATATGCATAATAGTTATAGAAGAATGGCTCGCGTTTCCACCTTCCCTGTTAAAATTGAATAATCTATTAAATATCTGGTTAAAACTTTACGGTTGGTAACGTAATGTGAGGATTGTCCTCAAGAGTGCCGAGAAGGACTTTGTCCTATCGCATGCTTTCGGTATTCTCCCGCTAATGCTATGGATAATGTGACTCTCGTCCTTCGATCCAAAAGCTAGAATTCCGTTACGGTCAAGTGCAATATGTTTGCTTCCATGAGACCCGAACTTCAAGATTTTGGGATAGTTATGTGATATTCATGGAACTGAAAATTGTTTTCAGATGCAGACAAAGGCTAAAAGATATGAAATATCCAAAGCAATGTTTGTTTGCAAAGTATTAGTAAAGTGTTTACTGGGCACTTGACTGATGAGAGAGGTATCCAGTAGAACGCCTGTCATATGATGAAGGTGAATAAAACAACAACTTAAAGAGAAAGGAAATGTCCAAAGGGTGTTAGTGTGACTTACACACCTAGGAAGTCCGGGGCTAACGCCACTCTTAAGTTGAGTGCTTCTTCTGAGAGTAGGAGAAATACTGAAAGTTAAACTGTTAGAAGTATAAAGGCAAAAGGAGAGAAGACTGGAATGTCCAGCTCATGTATGAAAGTCATACAAGCAATTGATGTATAGAAGGTTGGTCAAAGAAATAGTTCTTGGGAATTGTGATTAAATTGTTTGTCACTAATTCTTGGGTATTGTGAGTTGATCACAAAGATACCCGCTCGATTGCATTCTGCTGCGACTCGATGCAAGAACTACTACGGCCTAAAAGACTTGCCGGAGTGAGGTTTAGATATGCAGTGGGAACATAGTAAAAGTTGCTATACTCAGTACATTACCTATGTATTTATTTTCATAATTCATTTTAGAGTTTTTATACACTCTAGCCCATTGCATAAAGTATCTTGCAAGAAGGTTGTTCATAAGAGAACTTTTGATGTTCGGTGTTATGAATAACATAAGGGCCATGCTTCCATCATGGATGGGATGTATGTTATGAATATTGATAATAATATATTACCTCCGTATTTACTTTCATAATTCATTTTAGAGTTTTACACACTCTAGCCCATTGCATAATGTTTGTTGCAAAAGGGTTGTTCATAAAAGAACAATTGTTGTTTAGTATTATGAATAACATAAAGGGCCATGCTTCCATCAAGGATGGGATGTATGTTATGAATATTGATGGAAATATGATACATCCATAACACTGATGCTAAATGTCGCAAGACTAAAAGAATACCACATATGTGTGGCACTGCATTTGGTCACATTGGAGAAACCCGCATGGAGAAATTCCATAATGATGGATTTTGAAGTCGTTTGATTATGAATCATCTGACACTTGCAACTTTCGTCCGAAAAGTGAAGTGACTGAAATACCGTTCATAGGCCATAAGGAATGAGCAACAAACTTATTGGTGATCATACATTTTGATGTGTGTAGTCCGATAAAGGTTATTGCTAGCAGTGGATTTGTCTATCTTCAAAAATGACTCAAGTAGATATATGGATATTTACTAGATGAGACATAAGTCTGGATCTTTTGAAGTTATTCAAAAGGTTTTCAAAATGAAGTAGGAATTATTGTAACAAGAAAATTATGTTTCTACAATTAGATTGCGGAAAGGAATATTTGAGTTACAAGTTTAGCGAATGTCTGATGAGTTGTGAAAAGAGTTTCATAACTTACACCTCCCGAAACACCACTGTGAGTGGAATGCCCGTGAAGATGTAATCAAACCATTTATAACATGGTAAGATCAAAGATGACATAAATCAATTTGCCATTATCCCTTTTAAGGTAATGCTTTAGAGACTGCGGCTTTTACACTGAAAAGAGCGCCATCAAATCTGTTGAAATTATGTCATGGTATGGTACACCCAACCATGTTATGTCTTTTCTTAACATTTGGAATATGGGGCTTGTGTAAAATATTTACAAACCTATTCCAAATTAGACAAGTGCTACTTTGTAGGTTATCCTAATTTTTTGGGTATTCCTCCATCACTATACCGAGGCAAAAGGTTTGCCACAAAGAGCGGTATGATTTTCAAGAAAATGGTTCTTGCAAAAAGGTGAGTGGGAGGATAGTGCAACTCGACGAGATAACAGTATCTTCTTCATCAGGCCAAGGGAAAGAAACCTTGGAAGTAATTCCAGAGTTTCCTACTACGACTGATACAGAAGCCTCTACATGAGATGTATGGACTTCGGTCGAACTTGCAGCTGAACCACATAGGCGAAACTCGTGCAAACCTCTTAGGTGCACAAACGAGATATTGTTGTTAGACAACAGTATACCTACGATACACAAGGAAGCGTTGATGGGCCCTGACTCCAGAATTGGCTAAATGCCAATACAATCCGAGATAGTTTCGATATAAATGATTCAAGATCATATCTTGATACCCATTTCGAAAGACTTAGAGTCTAACGAATATTAATGGAACTATAAACTGATACAGATAAAAATGTTTTATCCATAAAGCTCGACTTGTTGCAATAACAAATTCAAGGAATTGACTATGATGAGATTGTCTCACCGTAGTAATGCTTAAAGTCGGTTCGGGTTAAACTAGCAATTAATACATATTTCAATCATGAGATATGAAACATGGATGACAAAAGGATTTCCATGAAATGGGAATACAAACTAGGACTTGTATGTGATACAGTCCAAAGTATTTTATTGATCCAGAGGATGCTAGTGAGTGTGCAAACTTCAAAGTTCCAGCAATGGACAGAAGAGAGCAAAAAGGAGTTGGAATCTTCGTTTTGATGAAATAGTCAAAAGAGTTTGATTTCATCAATGGATAGCGAAGATGCTTGTGGTTACAAGAAAGTAAGTGGGAGCATAATAATATTTCTAAAACTTGTGTGCTTGACACATTGTTGATTGGAAATAATATAAATTTCTTGACACGAATTAGCACTTCATTGAAAAATAGTTTCTTCAATGAAGAGCTTGGGCTAAATAGCCTTGTTATTAGGCATAATTATCTACGGAGATAAAATTGCCTAATAGGGCTAAGCCAAAATACATATTGACAAGATGCTAAAACAGTTTAGCATAAAACATCAAGGAGTGATTCTTGCCGAAGTCACATGGAAAGGATTTTGCAAGACTCGGTGTCCTAAAACACTGATGAGCAAAATACATGATGGAATTTCCACACACTTTTGTGTTTTGGATTAATCATGTATTCCATGGTATGTAAAATAACCAGATATGTCCGGTACTCCCAAGGAGTTACGAGTAAAGATACCAAAGTGATCAATATACTGATCATAGGACAACAGTGAAAAATGTCATTGAGTGCTAAAGTAGCACTGATAACATGTTTTCTCGCAAACTGAGATTATGAAGTACTCATTGTAATGCAATACATCGATACAGTCTTCATCAATGCTCCAAGCGATGTTTGATTTAAGTTAAGGGTTTTGTGTAATACACGATATGGTGGTACGGTAGTTGGAAATTGTTCCAAACAGGTTACTGTGGCGAATTCTATAACAAAGGCTAAGTATGTTGACGCTTTGGAAGCGACAAAGAAGATGTAGAATTATATAGTTCATTCATGAACTTAGTATGGTTCCAAGATGGCTTTGGTCAATGGGTCACTATTGCAGATAGTTGCTCCATAGCTCAGTCTGAGGAATCAAGGTTTGACCTGTGATTCACATATATACAAAGCCAAGTCCACACAAAATATGTATTTTGTGAAAGCATGAAAACGCGAGGATATGCAAAGATACACACAGAACTGAAGATGTCAGGTCCGTTAGACGTTGACTATACCACATGGCGAAGCATATTTTACACTGGTATGCCATAGGTGTAAAGTGCATTAACATTCACTAGATTATTGACTCCAGTGCAAGTGGGAGTCTGTAGGAGATATGCCCTAGAGGCAATAATAAATGTTATTATTTATCCCCATGTTCCTAATTAAGTTTATGTTCCATGCTATAACTGCTATGGTTCCCGAGCCCGTATATCCATAAAGGCTATGAGGAAAACCCATGTGCACTGTGGAATAGCACACGTCAACTGGAGGTTCACTCGAATATTTATTCGTGTGGGTATAGGGGTCAATATGGGTGTCCACGACTCCGATGTTGATCATTGATCGGAAAGTGTTCCGGTCATGTCTATACTTCACTGAACCTATAGGGTCACACACTTAAGGGTCATCTATCTGCTGAATACTAGACAGGGAGTCTGAGAGAAAGACACCGGAAAAGTTTCGGACATGACGGAAAAGTTCCGGAGAGAAAACCGGAAGTGTTTCGGAGCTGCCGGAATTGTTTCGGAGAAAAACGAAAATGTTTCGGAATAAAACCATCATACCAGAAATGTTCCGGAGAGTGTCCAAGATATATTTAGAGGGTGTCGGAAATGTTCTGGGACCTTCCGGAATTTTTTAGAAGTAATAGTCGCGGAAAACATCTTGTCCCAGCGTGAGGGGACAAGATCCCACGATACGTGGGGGCTGTTTTGGGGGCGCCCCCCCCCTTGAGGGGGCAGCCCCTTGTGGCTGGACAAAGGTGTTGCCCCCCCCATGGTGGGGGGCAGCCCCCACAAATGGTGGAAAGTGTTGGGAGGTGGTGGGGCCCCATGTGGGAACACCATGGACAAGGGAACATGTTTTCTCCATGTTTGGTGGGAACATGTTTTCCTTGTTTGGTGGGTGCATGTTTTGTGGGCTGAATTTTCAGCCCCCCCACCCCTTCCACCACTATACAAGGAGGAGGAGAGGAGCTCTCCAACTCACTCCAACTCTCTCACAAATGCCATGCATGATCTGGCTTTTCTTCTCTCCCTCCCACGAAATAGTTTCGTAGAGCCGAAAGGCTGTCTGGGTTCTGGTGGGAACTAGTTCTGGATGGCGAAGCCTTGCCGGATAGGTGACACCGTATGTGTGCAACCCCGTAGAGAGGTCGTATTTTCGATCTTTTGCACGAGGGGCTGTTCGAGTGTCCTCCCGAAGGGCTGTCCGAGTGACCGTCCGAGTTTTGAGGGTCCTCCCGGAGGGCTGTCCGTGACACCGTCCGAGGGACTGTCCGACCGCCTCCTGAAGGGCTGTCCGAGGAGCAGACGAGGGAGAACATCCTCGCGGTTTGGAGGTTGTAAATCCTAGCTGAGGGGATCTATACCCACGATCTCCACTGACTCTCCTTCCGCTGCGCTACGAGTCGGTAACGATCAGATCAAAAACCTTGTATGCATCTCCATAGTGATCCTGGGCGTGCTCGCAGGTCCGATTTTTTTTGTTTTCTATCGCGTTCCCCTACATACTTAACTAGCATCCAAGTTTTCAGCAAAGATTATGAACTAACCATATTGATGATAACACTTAGGTCTCACATTTACTCATGGCAATAACATAACCAACTAGCGAGCAATAATAAGATATCTCGGATGTCAACACTTTGTCAAAACAATCATGATATAATATGATAACATGGTATCTCGCTAGCCCTTTCTGAGACCGTAAAACATAAATGCAGAGCACCTCTGAGATTCAAGCAACGACTAGACATTGTAATTCAGGGTAGAGGATATCCAGTCATGGTCACACCAAACAATAACTATACTCAATGCATAAAGATGACAATAGTGCTCTCCAACTGGTGCTTAAATGAGAAGGTGATGACTCAACAATAAAAGTAAATGGATAGTCCCTTCGCAGAGGGAAGCATGGATTTGCAGCGGTGCCAGAGCTCGAAGCTTAAATTAGAGATGAAAATAATTTTTGGGAGGTATGCTTTTCCTGTCAACGTCACGACCGAGAGTTTTCAATATCTTCCATGCTAAATGCATTATAGGCGGTTCCAAAGCGGAAAGGTAAAGTTTACTCCCCCTCCACCGTACCAACACAAGCCATAGCTAGCCGAATTCACGGGTGCCCTCCATACCAACAACTTTTCGGGGGAGTTTGTTTGCATTATATGATTTCGATTTGAGCATAGGACTGGGCATCCCGATTACCATCCTCTCTCGTGCAATGACAAGTGAATAAACACTCATCTGAGAGTAACCCGCTTAGCATGGAAGATACTGACCGCCCCCTGTCGCTCCATGAGCGGTACAGGCACACAAAACAGATGTTCATTTGAATGATTAGAGGTGGCACATGCAAATTTACTTGGAACGGCACAGTAATACCGCATATAGGTAGATATAGTGGACTCATGTGGAATAACTTTGGTTTAAGGATTTGGATGCACAAGCAGTATTCCCGCTTAGTACAGGCGAAGGCTAGCAAATAGATTGAGAAGCGACCGGCTAGAGAGCGAAAACGGTCATAGACATGCATTGCGAATAATTAACATTGAACACGAGCATGAGTAGGATATCAACACCCTGAACATAACACTACTAGAATCTGGCATTTTGCCATCTGTCCCCTCTTTGCCGTCTGCCAGCTGATGGCAAAGAGGCTCTTTGCCGTCTGCTTTGGCAAAGCAGACGGCAAAGAACCAGCTGATGGCAAAGAGGATCTTTGCCGTCAGCTGTCTCTTTGCCGTCTGTCAGCTGACGGCAACGAGGCCAATGGCAGACGGCAAAGAGCCTGGTGGGCCCCCCGTGGCACGGCGTTGGCTAGGGCACCTTCTTTGCTGTGTGCCACCTCTTTGCCGTCTGCTAGCAGACGGCAAAGAAGGGCTAGGCAGACGGCAAAGAGGTGAGGGTGGGGCCCACAGGGTCACGGCGCTGTAACGGCCCACCTCCCACCTCTTTGCCGTCTGCTAGCAGACGGCAAAGAGGTTAGTACCTAACGGCCGTCACCCCCCACCCCTCCTCTCTCTCTTCTCTCTCTGCCTCGATCTCTCTCCCCCGACCCCCACACCGCAGCCGCCCCCGACCCCCACCGTCACCGCCGCCCCTGACCCCCCGCCGCCCTGGCCCGCCGCCTGCCCAGGCCGCCCGCCGCCTGCCGCAGCCGCCTGTCGCCTGCCGCGGCCGCCTTGCCCCACGCCGCACTGCCCCAGGCCGCCCCGCCCCCTCCCCTGCGGCGGCCGCCCCGCCCCCTCCCCTGCGGCGGCCGCCCCGCCCCCCTCCCCTGAGGTGGCGCCGCCCCCTCCCCTGCGGCGGCTCTCCTGCACCGGACCCCTCCTCCACCGGCCCCCTCTACCGGCCGCCCCCCTCCCAAGGTGAGCTCTTCTCCTCTTTTTTTAGATTTAGTTTAGGTTTTTTTTTCTGTTTTTTTAGGTTTAGGTTTAGATTTAGTTTAGTTTAGGTTTAGTTTAGGTTAAGAAGAAAGAAGAAAGATGAAAAAAATAAAAGAAAATAAGAAGAAGAAGAAGAAGAAGAAGAAGAGGAAGAAGAAGAAGAAGAAGAGGAAGAAGAAGAAGAAGAAGAGGAGGAATAGAAGAAAAGAAGAAGAGGAGGAGGAGGAGGAGAAGAAAACAAGAAGAAGAAGAACCGGGTCGAGGATCGGGAACCGGGTCGAGGGGTGCGTCGGCGCCGACGGAACCGGGTCGAGGATCGCCGGTCGCCAAAACTAGGGTCGAGGGTCGGGAACGAGGGTCGAGGATCGCCGGTCGCCAAGGGGTCGAGGGTCGGGCCAGAGGGTCGAGGATCGCCTGTCGCCGATGGGATAGATGGTGGAGCGAGTGGGTCCCGCCGGTCCCGGCGCCGTCGCCCAGGCCGAGAATCCCCCGGTCCGAGTGCTGACCCGTCGACCGTGCATCGCCATACCTGAGGGCGCCCGGGGACGAGCGGGTTAGGGGGTTCCTCGGCGTCGATGGAACCCTAAATGACGGCTATTTAGGTTAGGGGGTGCCTTGGCGTCGACGAAAGCCTAAATGACATCTATATAGGTTAGGGGTGCCTCGACGTCGACGGAACCCTGAATGACATATATTTCGGTGGCATCCTGTTGTAAATATTTAGTTAGGTTGATGGCAAAAACAATAATGCTATGTTACTCATCATTGGATTTAAATGTGCAGTTGTTTCGTCGCTGCGAGGGTCTGGTGTTCGACGAGTTCCGCCCCTGCATTCATGGGTGAGCACAAATGACATCTCCTCCTCCCCCCTTCATTATTTGCTCTGTTTCGGTCTTCGTGCCGATGAAACTTGCTAGCTATAGGTGTCTTCAATCATCAGTATGCGTGACCAGTATGCGTCTCCCGTTCGAAAGGGTTACAGTTATAAATATGCATGCATTTGCATATTTATAACCGTGATTCTTTCGAATTGTCCAACGTTATCCATGGACAGCCCGAGTATGTGTAGATTGGGTTCGTTTTCCCATATGCTCTGCTCCGGATCCGATGCATAATTTCGTCAGTGCCTCCCTGTTGTTCTCCGGGTACACATCCTCCCTGCTTATTGCCGAGACGTGTATCAGGAGAACAGCGGGGAGGTGCTGCCGAAATTTTGCGTCGGATCCGGAGCAGAGCATGGGAAAACGAACCCAATCTACACATACTCGGGTGGGATTAGGACCTATCTTTACCTATTAGCGTCTAGGTTGCATGGACGTAATAAAACTGACAAACTCCATTAACTGATGAATATGGTTTGCTGAATTATGTATATATTTCTTGTGTGTCCAGTAGCTAGGCAAGATGAGTGATCGTGCGTGGATGTACACCGGTCACACTAGTCAGAAAGACATGACCGATGAATGGTTAACAAAAACCAAGGGGTTTGTGAGAGCCGCATTTGCAAATGGCCAGAGAAAAACCTGGTGCCCCTGTGTCCGGTGCGACAACTATCATAAGAGGACAGAGCTTGAAATGAGTAAACACCTGCAGAAGTGGGGTTTTACGCCTGCTTATACGGTCTGGACATTTCATGGTGAGTCTGCCCAATGTGCCAGAGCTGAGGTGGGCCGTCGTCCACCGACGAGCATGGTACCGGGATCGAAGACATGGTGGAAAACTTTGATGATGATCGGGATTCGGACGATGAGATGGAGGAATCTGCAAAGGCCTTCAATGATATGTTGGAGTCTTCAAAATGTCCTCTCCACGAGCACACTGAGCTTTGTCAGCTGGATGCCATCGCACAAGTAATGGCTCTGAAGGCTCAATTCAACTTGGGCAGAGAATGCTACGACGCGATGATGACACTATTTGGACGCTTTCTACCCAAAGGCCATGTAATGCCTGCAAACCTGTACCAGTCGGACAAAATCCTCCGTGTACTTAAGATGCCCTATGAGAAGATAGATGCCTGTGAGAATGGATGTGCCTTATTTAGGCTTGAGTATGCGGACTTGAACTATTGTCCCATTTGCAAGTCTTCCAGGTATGTTGTGGTAGACAACGGTATGGGTGAGAAGAGTCAGACAAAATGCCAGTTAATGTTCTTCGGCATATGCCATTCATACCAAGACTTCAACGTCTTTTCATGGTCGAAGAGACGGCTAGACAGATGACATGGCACAAATTGGGCAAAAGAACCGAACTAGGTGCAGATGGGAATCAGATGTTGGTACACACATCGGACGCTTTTGCGTGGAAGCACTTCGATGCAATACATCATGATAAAGCGGCAGATCCAAGGCATCCTTGAGTCGCCATCAGCACGGATGGGTTCAATGTGTTTGGTATGATGGCAGCCCAATACAAATGTTGGCCTGTATTTGTCATTCCACTCAATCTCCCCCCCGGACAGATTATGCAAAGAAAGAACATTTTCCTGACGTTGATAATTCTGGGGCCCAACTATCCGGGGAAGAGTATGAATGTGTACATGCAGCCGCTTAAGGATGAATTGCAAGAAGCTTGGGATAATGGGATCAAGACATACGACGCTGCTACAAAAAAAACTTCCTAATGCATGTGTGGTACATGTACTCGATGCATGACTTGCCGGCGTATGCGCTATTCGTTGGCTGGTGTGTGCATGGAAGGTTCCCGTGCCCCACATGCAAGGCAGCTCTTGAGTTTCGTTGGCTGGATGCGGGTCGCAAGTATTCTTGCTTCGACTTGCATAGACAGTTCCTGGATCCTCGCCATAAGTTCAGAAAAGACAAGAAGAAATTCTTCAAAGGTAGAGTTGTCAAAAACTCTGCACCACCTGCGTTGATAGGCCAACAGACCCTGGATCAGTTAAACGCTCTCGAGCCGGATCCAGAGCGTCCAGGGTATTTCAAGCGGTATAATTCGGAACACGCCTGGACTCACAAGACATGCTTGTGGGATCTTCCTTACTTCACAGACCTCCTTTGCCCACACAACATCGATGTGATGCACACTGAAAAGAATGTCGCCGAGGCCCTCTTTGGTACATTGTTCGGCATAGAGGGGAAGTCAAAGGATAATCCTAAGGCTAGAGTCGATCAGGAGGCTCTATGTGATAGACCGTTACAAAACATGCGACAACCGAAAGGAAAGCAGAACTGGACGAAGCCAAAGGCATGGTTCAATCTTGGAAGGCCAGATATGAGGGAAATTATCCTGTGGGTGAAAAAGGAGTTGATGTTCCCCGATGGGTATGCAGCGAATCTAAAGAGGGGAGCGAGTCTTGAAAAATTGAAAATATTTGGTCTCAAGAGTCATGATTGGCACATATGGCTTGAGCGGGTAATGCTGCTGATGTTGCGTGGCTTTATCCCTGAGGATGAATGGCTAGTACTGGCAGAGCTGAGCTATTTCTTCCGTGTTCTTTGTGCGAAAGAACTATCGCCTGGCTTGCTAGATGAAATGGAAGAGTTGGCGCCGGAGTTGATCTGCAAGTTAGAGAAGATCTTCCCACCGGGCTTCTTTAATCCAATGCAGCATTTGATTTTGCATCTCCCGACCGAGGCACGATTGGGGGGCCCGTGCAGAATCGTTGGTGCTACGCAACTGAGAGGATGCAGAAGACGCTTCGAGCAAAATGTAAAAAAAAACGTAGAATTGAAGCATCGATGGCCGAGGCATTCATTACTGAGGAGGCGGCAAACTTCGTGACAGCACACTATGAAGCCAAAAATCGTCATTTGCATAATCCGAAGCCTCGGTACAATGCTGGCGACCCTAAAAAGGGTGGATCCAACCTCAGCCTATTCAAAGGGAAGCTCGCACCAGCCGGTGCTTCTAATTCCTTATCGTTGGATGTCGAAGAATGGCGGACCATTTCGTTGTATATCTTCAACAACCTAACAGAAGTGCGGCCGTACATCGAGTAAGTTCTCGATACATTGTTTTGCAACTTCTAATTCCTTTGAACTGCTCTTATTCCCGGATATTTGATACAGTCGATACGTCGCCAAATTCTCATATGGAGCGGTGATCCAAAAGGATTCCGTCGAAGAGTATGAGCTTCTGGCAAAGCATGGAGGCGGCTATCCCGGTTTCATCTCTTGGTTCAAACAAACGGTAATTTCCATTAGACCATTTCATTTCTTCGTCTAAATTGCGGCTAATGCAACAATCCTTTCGTATTAAACTTGTAGGCTAATTCAGAGTCTATGGACGCCGAATTGAGACAAGTCGCTAATGGTTTTGACTATAAGGTCCGTTCATTTGACAAATATGACATCAACGGGTATTGCTTTCGTACCTATGGCAAAGAGCTATCTATGGCCGACCGAAAGTCTACAAATTGTTGTGTCTCTGCTATCGGCGAAGGAGATACTGAGTATTATGGAAGAGTTGAAGCAATTTATGAACTTCTATTCTATGGTGCAAACCCACCGAACGTCGTAGTCTTCAAATGTTTTTGGTTCCATCCGAAGGAGACTAGAAGGACTCATGAACATATAGGGCTAGTCGAAATCAAACAAAGCACCCATTTGGATGTTCCCGATGTCTATATTACGGCTCAACAGGCAACCCAAGTTTTCTATCTACCGTGGGCTTGTCAAAGTGATCCAAATCTCAATGGTTGGGATGTCGTTTATGAAGTGCCGCCACATGTTAGACCACCTCCCCCCAATGAAGAGGATTATGAACCTCACATTAACCCAGACACATATGAAGGAGAATTCTTCCAAGAAACACGTCTTTCCAAAAAACGTTTCAAGAACCGCTCTACTTCACCCCAGAACATTGAAGTAGACAGCGACAGTGAATCCGACTTCACCCCTGAGCCGGAACAAGAAGAGCCGGAACAAGAAGAGGTTACTGCTGTGGATGACCTGTCAATGCTTGACCGATTACGTAAAGGAGGCCTTCCACATGTTGATGCATTTATTGATGATGATGATGAGCACGTCATTACTAATAGTGATGATGATGATGCATTTATTGACCCCGGAGCATATATAGACGATGAAGATTAATATGAGTTCATGTCAGGTATTCAATTATTATTATGTACATATATATTATTAATTAGTTCATGTTAGGTATTCCATTTTTTATTATGTTCATGATGATGATACACTTAAATTATATACATATTATTATTCATGTCAGGTATTCAATTTTTTTATGTTGTACCAATTTCGTTTACTCTTTGTCATTGCAGGTGTTGACAGATGGTGGGCGCGGGTCCAGAGCGCTCCGAGACTCCTTCCTCGGCGCGTGGTGGGAGGGGTGCTTCCATTCCACGCCAGCAACTCCGGAGAGCGCTTTATCTCAGTATGCAGACACCACCGGCGGGCGCTTCTTCTTCGGCCGGGAGAGGTCGGGGGAAGAAGAGGGGTACTAGAGGTGGCCATGGCGGCGGGAGAGGTAGGAAGGCTGCTACGCCTTCCTCGCCGCCACCCCCAGCTGATTCACCCAACCACAGGACTGCTCCGTCTGAGGTGGACCCGTCTCGGACTCCGGTCCATGAGCCTCGGGCCGACGAGCCTCGGGCCGACGAGCCTCGGGTCGCCGAGCCTTCGCCCCACGAGACTCCGGTCCACGAGCCTCGGGCCGCCGAGCCTTCGCCCCACGAGACTCCGGTCCCAGAGGCTTCGTCCCACGAGACTCCGGAGCAGAGCACGGATCAGGCTACGTCGCAGTCGACCCGATGGGGGGACTGGCCGCCGGAGGCGAGTGGCCATGCTGATGGTGGCAAGGATTGCTTTTCGGATGATAACTATAGCGAGGGCGAGCTGGTTGAGGGGGGCAACGTCTACCAGCGTGGTGGTACAAAGCTCCCGCCCGTGCCGGCGACCCGCGAGCAGAGGTGGTTGATTGCGCCTAATGGGGAGAAGTAAGTGCATTTACTCTTTTTTAACCTTTTGCCTTCACGTTTCTTCAAAATCTAATGTGTTGGCCTTGTCATACTGCAGGGGTTGGATACACGGACCTGGTATCCGCAAACCCAACTTCGTCCTTGGTGTGCTTTGCCGGCAGAACTTCCCGGGGTGGGTCACGTTGCCCGGTGAGGGTCAGGTTCGACAGCTCGGACTGAGCTGGGAGCTGTACTTGGCTGCCCCGGCCCCGCCGCAGGAGAGGATCGATGGTGTCTTGTGCCGCACGAGGGCCGAGATGGTGATCCAGACGTTTTGGGTAATTTCTCCTTTATAGAATTAAAAATCAACAGTACCGAGTTATTGTACTAATCAGTGTTGTCTTGTTTGATTGCAGACCTTCTACAGGTGTCTTGAGGGAGAGGAGGAGGCCGCAGCTATGGTTATCGAAGCCGAGTGTAGGCGCCTACTTCAGAACTTACAGCACGAGGCTCGGGTGTAGGCTGTTCGAGACTACTACGCCTCGAATGGTATTAAGAGGTCCAAGACGAAGTGCCGCGACAAGTTTCTGAGTAAGGAGAAGTACATGAAGGTAAATACCTATTCTTAAGGCCTTGTACTTAGTTTCCTTGATTTGATTCGTAGGCGTAGCGCTGAAATTTCTCTTGACTAACTTAGGTGCCCCCGAGATGGTGTGCGGATAGGATGGACTGTTGGGAGGCGTTGGTGGATGAGTGGTGCTCTCCCCAATGGCTAGCCGTCCACAACAATGCCAAGGAGCGGCGTGCCAAAATGGTTGGTATGCCACACCATCAAGGGAGCGCCAACCTATATGAGTTCGGGAATAACTGGGTATGTGGTTTGCTTCATGATTCATGCAATTTCATTCTTCATGCTAGCTTGAGCCCTTAACTAATACTTTGTTCCTCTCTTTTAGGCGTGACACAACAATACGGAGGTGCCAGAGGTGTTCGGCCTCTATGCCATGGCCCATACTGCAAAGTACAAGAAGGCCAAGGCATTCTCTGAGTCTGACCTTGATCATCCAGAGAGCTTCACCAACATCTCCTCCCACAACAAGCTCATGAGGTACAGAGACGAGGGGAAGGCGAGGAAAGGGGAGGACTTTAACCCGAGCCGGCAACCTCTTGATCCAGAGCTGGTGATGATATCTGGTGGCGGGAGGCCCCATGGCTCGATAGCCATTGGGGATGGACTGATACGTTGTCCTAGCACTCTCCCGGAGATCAAGAAGCGCCAGACGAGCTCCGATCCTGAGATAAGGCCTCGTCCACGGCCAATGGAGCTCCAAATCGAGGTTAGTTATACGGACTCAGATACCTTTCCTCCATTACATTGTGTGTGCGACCGTCGATGATTACAATGCTAACGAGGAGTGGTGTTGCAGGCTGCTCTTGAGAAAGAGAGAGCGAAGACCCAGGAGCTTCTGGCGGAGGCAAAGAGGCAGGCGGCGGAGAGGGAGAGGGAGTTGGAGGAGAGGACTGCTACGCTGTTGGAGGAGGAGAGGAACCGGAACGACGCGTCTAACCGGGCCTTATACGAGCTCTTCGTGGTAAGTTTCTTCTGCATATTAGCCAAATCATGCACGTAATGTTCGTTTCATTACTAACTAATATGACTGACTCGTGAAAACCAAATGTGCAGACCATGTGCCAGAGCAACGGTCAGACCCCTCCGCCGATGCCAGTCATTGCTCTGGCGGGCACGGTGAGTTTCATTTGAATGGTCATTAGTTACTAGTCTTCACATTTGAGTTGCATCATGCTAACGAGACATTGCAAATGATCTTTGGTGCAGCGTAACTCCCGACAAGCATCGACCGATCCTTCTGCGTCTGCCACTGGCGCGACCGGTCCTTCACCTCCGTGATAACGGTACGTTTTCCCTAGTGTTTTGCTTAACAAATGCATACTTAGCTTAAGAAATGACCTATTTAGCTCCAAAATGTCATATAGTTAGCTTATTTTCCTCAAAAATGACATAATAACCTTACTTAGCTCCAAAATGACCTATTTTACCTAGGCTAGCTCAATAATGACCTATACTTAGCTTAATTAGTTCATTTATGACATAATTAGCTTACTTAGGTCAAAAATGGCATAATAACCTTGGTTTAGCTCCAAAATGTCATATACTTAGCTTATTTTCCTCGAAAATGACATAATAACCTTACTTAGCTCCAAAATGACCTATTTTACCTAGGATAGCTCTAAAATGACCTACACTTAGCATTTTTTTCCTCCAAAATGACTTAATATGCTTAGTTAGCTCAAAAATGGCATAACTACCTAGGCTAGCTCAAAAATGACCTATACTTAGCTTAGCTAGTTCATTTATGAGATAATTAGCTTACTTAGGTCAAAAATGGCATAATAACCTTGGTTTAGCTCCAAAATGTCATATACTTAGCTTATTTTCCTCGAAAATGACATAATAACCTTACTTAGCTCCAAAATGACCTATTTTACCTAGGCGAGCTCTCAAATGACCTATACTTAGCTTAGCTAGTTCATTTATGACATAATTAGCTTACTTAGGTAAAAAATGGCATAATAACCTTGGTTTAGCTCCAAAATGTCATATACTTAGCTTATTTTCCTCGAAAATGACATAATAACCTTACTTAGCTCCAAAATGACCTATTTTACCTAGGATAGCTCGAAAATGACCTATACTTAGCATTTTTTCCTCCAAGATGACTTAATATGCTTAGTTAGCTAAAAAATGGCATAACTACCTAAGATAGCTCAATAATGACCTATACTTAGCTTAGCTAGTTCATTTATGACATAATTAGCTTACTTAGGTAAAAAATGGCATAATAACCTTGGTTTAGCTCCAAAATGACCTATTTACCTAGGTTAGCTCTAAAATGACCTACACTTAGCATTTTTTCCTCCAAAATGACTTAATATGCTTAGTTAGCTCAAAAATGGCATAATTACCTAGGTTAGCTCAATAATGACCTATACTTAGCTTATTTAGTTCATTTATGACATACTTAGCATACTTAGGTCAAAAATGGCATAATAACCTTGGTTACCTCCAAAATGTCATATACTTAGCTTATTTTCCTCGAAAATGACATAATAACCTTACTTAGCTCCAAAATGACCTATTTACCTAGGTTAGCTCTAAAATGACACAAGTAAGCAATAAGAAGAAGAAAAAAAAGAGGAGAAAAAGAAAGAGAAGAAAAATTCTTCTTCTTCTTCTTCTTTTTCTTCTTCTTCTTCTTCTTCTTCTTCTTCTTCTGCTTCTAGTCTTCTTCTTCTAACTTTCTTCTTTCCCATTTTGCAGATTTGCTTCAGATCACGGAAGCTTGCGTTGATGGAGTCTACTCTTCTCCTTGTCCTTCCTTTTTGTTTTGATTTTGTAGGATGAACAATGTGAAACTTGCTACCTATATATGTATGTATGGATGAAACCATTGTATATGGACTTTTTGCTTAATTGTTGGATATGTTGGCTATATATATGTTGGATATGGACTTTTGATTTGGTATATATATGTGTTGGATGATCATATCCATATGGCAGGGATATGTATGCTTGTTGAAAGTATTTTCAAATGAATATATATATATATATATATATATATATATCTGTGAAATTGATTGAATTTAAGAAAAAACAGAATTAACAGGGGCAATACAGGCACTTTGCCGTCTGCCAGCGGACGGCAAAGCTGCCACGTGGCAGCTACCTGTGCAACCTGGGGGGAACATGGGCTGACCTATTTGGGCACTTTGCCGTCTGCTGGCAGACGGCAAAGGCTGGTGTGCTTTGCCGTCTGCTGGCAGACGGCAAAGGGCATGCATTGGCCCCAGCTGACGTCAGCTGGCAGACGGCAAAGAACTTTGCGCCTTTGCCGTCTGCTGGCAGACGGCAAAGTACGCCGTTAACCACCTAACGGGCCTAACCCTATCCCTCTGCCGTCCAAGGCATTTGCCGTCTGCTTGCTTAGTATGGCTGACGGCAAACTTCTTTGCCGTCCGCTTTATTTAAGCTGGCGGCAAAGCAGCCCTCTGCCATAGTTCATTCAGCCAGACGTGGGGCCGTCTGCTGGCTGACGGCAAAGGGCTTTGCCGTCCGCCATGGCAGACGGCAAAGTGCCTGATTCCTGTAGTGTAAATATCATGGAGGCTATGTTGGTTTTGATTCAACTACATGTATGAACATGTGCCAAGTCAAGCCACTCGAATTACTCAGAGGAGGATACCATGCTAACATACTACATCACAACCATTTTAATGCATGTTGACACTGAAGATAAATCATTATCCACTCCTAGCTATTTAAGCATGGCATGAGCAACTATAATCTCTAATTGTCATCACAAATATGTTTACTCATAATAATGTTGAATCATGAATACTGAGCTAAACATATTTACCAAGACAAAAACAAGAAGAGTTCATACCAGCTTTTCTTCACCGCAATCACTTCATCAAATATCGTCATTATTGCCTTTCACTTTCATGACCGAATGATGTGATAATAACAATGGTGCAAGCATGCCGTGAACTAAGCTAGAATCTGTAAACATTTATTCAAAGGAGAAGACAAAGTAATAGTGGCTCGTTGTTAGATCAACAATAAAGCATATGGGAGCCACTCAACATTTTCATCGTGGTCTTCTCCTTTAGATGACTCAACGAAAAGAAAAGAAATTTAGAGAAACACACTGAAATATTTTTGGAGTTTTTGGTTTTTCTGAAGGAAGCAAATTAACGAAGGAAAACGAAAAACAAGAAAAACTATTTACACGGGAAAGCTCCCAACTAGTAAAAAAAGAAACGAGAAATCTTTTTGGGTTTTCTTTTACTACTATGAATTAACTAGACAAGAAAGAAACTACAACTTTTTTTTTGGATTTTCGAAAGATTTTTTTTCAAACTCACAAGAAGAAAGTGAAAATGAAACTAACATGGATATACAATGAAAAAGGATGAACACCGACAACTGGAATGAGTGTGTGAACATGAATGTAATGTCGGTGAGAAATACGCACTCCCCCAAGCATAGGCTTTTGGCCTAAGTTGGTCTACGGCCATGGGTCGAAATCAGTACCTCCTGGATAGTACTGAGGCTGCTGAGGATCCCACTAGTAAATGGCCTCCTGAGGCTCCCACTGATAGATGGGCTCCTGGTACGGCTCTGGCTTAGGTGCTTGGGGCTGGTCCAAGCCCCAATAAGCATAAATGTCCTCAGGCATGATGATGTATCTGCCCCTGTTAATATCAAACAAGGTAGGAGCAGGCAAAGTAATAATCTCACATGTACCCTGACTGAATACCAAGTTATACTGAAATCGTTTACGGCCCCTGTTAATAAAGTCATGCCCAACCATACTATCATAATCAAGATGCATAATGGGTAAAAGCCTCTCTTCCCTCTCGTCATGCCTAATAGGAATCTCAAAATGTTTAGCGAGACAGGAAGCATAAATACCACCATAGATAGCGCCCCTCGAGCGGTTGGTGTGCAACCGACAGGCAACCATAGCACCCAAACTGAAAGTCCTATCAGCGTAAAGAGCATGGCGCAGAATAGCAAGGTCTGATGAGCTGAGTGTGCCACTCTCCTACCGACCAGTCAAACACCTCCCAGCAAATAATGAATAATAGCGCAAGACAGGGAAATGTAAACTAGCAACCCTAGCCTCAGAAACTCCCCTCGACTCCCCCACGGTAACCTCAGGGATGAACTCCGAGACATCCCTGGGATGTGGCTCTAACGGGCTGCCCTCGTTGGGAAGTTTGCATACCTCACAAAAATCCTCAAGTGTCATCTCTTGGGGAACATCATATAGATTAAACGACACTGTGGGTGTATCTCTCCTAGCATGAAAATGAAAGCTTTGCACGAAAATATTAGTGAGGAGAAGATACTGGTCACACTTATCTTCGAGGAACAGGATAATGCCAGCATTGTTCGCCAAATGATAGAAATCGTCGAAAATCCATGCATCCCTCAAGAACGTGTTGCATGGCCATTCGCACGGCCGCACTAGGAAGATGATAATTGGGCTTAGGAGCCTCCTTGGGGTTCCGGCTCGAAGAACCCCTCAACCACCACTTGAGCATTTTCTTTTTCTGAATTTTTTTGAAATTTTTAGTGACTCAAAATAAAAGTGAACGAAACTCAACAAAATTGATAGCAACTACTCCTACAAGTATCTAGAGGCTATATCATGCATCAAAACTACTTTGGGCCATACAAATTCAACATGCAAGCTCATAAACATGGTCACCACAGCAGCAAAAATTTGCAAAATATAAAGCACTAGAACAAAAACTAATTGGAGCATTGGAGGAGTCTCATACCAAGGAGTAATTCCTCAAAACAGTTTTGGAAATGGAGTTCCGAGCAAGGAGATCAAAAATCACAGCAAAATGAGCAAGAACACGGGATTGGGAGCAAGTTTGATTTTTTCTAGAGGAAGAAGAAGGAGATGGGTGGCTGGCATAAGTGAGCGGGTCCCTGTGGGACCCACAAGCATGCTGGGCGCACCCAGTGGGCTTGTGGCTCAGCGGTGCACCCCCCCGGGGTGTGTTCAATGCCAAAAATTCTTAAATATTCTGGAAAAAATCATACTAAATTTTCAAGGCATTCTGAGAACTTTTATTTTTGGGCCATTTTTTTATTACACGAAAAATTCAGAAAACAGGATAATCATAGCATTTTATTTATTCTACTAAAAATAACAAAGAGCAAAAGGTGGTTACAGAAAATTGTGCTTACTAAATTCATCGACCACATGCCCTTCAAAAAGAATCCATTAATAAGGTTGATCAAGTCTTATTAACAAACTATTTCCGAGTGACATGAAACCAAAGAATTTTCGTATAACACTAAGTTACCTCAATGGGGATATGCATCTCCCCAACAATAAGAATTTCATATTTCTTTTTGACAGTAGAAAGAGGAAATTTGAATCCCCCAATAGTGATTGTCGAAACCTTTTCAATACAATTGATACCATTCACTGAAGTTTGTTTCTTTGGGAAATAAACCGTATGCTCATTACCATTGACATGAAAAGTAACCTTTCTTTTGTTGCAATCAATAATAGCCCCTGCAGTATTCAAAAAGGGTCTTCCAAGGATAATCGACATGTTGTCGTCCTTGGGCATATCAAGTATAACAAAGTCTGTCAAGATAGTAACATTTGCAACTACAACGGGAACATCCTCGCAAATTCCAACAGGTATAGCAGTGGATTTATCAGCCATTTGCAAAGATATTTTAGTAGGTGTGAGCTTATTCAAATCAAGTCTTCTATATAAAGAGAAAGGCATAACACTAACACCGGCTCCCAAATCACATAAAGCAGTTTTGACATAACTTCTTTTAATGGAGCATGGTATAGTAGGTATTCCGGGATCTCCTAACTTCTTAGGTATTCATCTCTTAAAAGAATAATTAGCAAGCATGGTGGAAATTTCAGCTTCAGGTATTTTTCTTTTATTTGTGACAATATCTTTCATGTATTTAGCATAGGGAGACATTTTCAACATATCAATCAAGCGAGTGCGCAGAAAGACAAGTCTAAGCATTTCAACAAAGCGCTCAAAATCTTCATCGTCTTTATTTTTGGATGGTTTAGTAGGGAAAGGCATAGGTTTTTGAACCCATGGTTCTCTCTCCTTTCCATGTTTTCTAGCAACAAAGTCTCTTTTATCATATCTTTTATTCTTAGGATGTGGGTTATCAAGATCAACAACAGGCTCTATTTCTACATCATTATCTGGTTGAGCATCAACATGAACATCATCATTATCATTATCATAATCATTATCACTAGGTGTATGTTCATTACCAGATTGTCTCTCAGCATCAGAAATAGAAACATCATTATGATTCTTCGGAGGTTTTTCTATCTCAGGTTCACTAGAAGCGGGCAAAGTTTTATCATTTTTCTTTTTCTTTTTCTTTTTCTTATTAGATGGACTAGGTGCACCAATGTTATTTCTTTGAGAATCTTGTTCAATTCTTTTAGGATGACCTTCAGGATATAGAGGATCCTGAGTCATGCTACCTCCTCTAGTAACAACTCTAACAGCATGATCATCCCTTTTATTATTCATCTCATCAAGCAAATCATTTTGTGACTTAGCAATTTGTTCTAACTGAGTCTGGACCATAGAAGCATGTTTACTCAAGCATTTAACATCATTAGCAGTCCTAAACATCAAATCACTCAAGCGTTCAATCATGATGGCATTTCGTTTTAGTTGGTTGCTAAGATACATATTAAAGTGTTCCTGTTTAATGATGTAATTATCAAATTCATACCAGCATTGACTAGCAGATTTATTGTACGGAATATCACCTTCATCGAATCTAGTGAGAGAATTTACCTCCACTACCTGTGTCGAGATGTCGAGCCCATGTATTTCTTCAATAGGTGGTAATTCTTAACATCTTTAGCTTTTATACCTTTTTTCCTTCATAGATTTCTTAGCTTCTTGCATATCTTCTGGACTGAGGAATAGAATACCTCTCTTCTTCAGAGTTGGCGTAGGTGGTGGTTCAGGAAGTGTCCAATCATCGGCATTTCTCAATATATTATTCAATAGTACTTCAGCCTGTCCAACAGTTCGTTCCCAGAAAATACAACCAGCACAACTATCTAGGTAGTACCTAGAAGCATCGGTTAGTCCATTATAAAAGATATCAAGTATTTTATTTTTCTTAAGAGGATGATCAGGCAAAGCATTAAGTAGTTGGAGAATCCTCCCCCAAGCTTGAGGGAGATTCTCTTCTTTAATTTGCATAAAGTTAAATATTTCTTGTAAGGCAGCTTGTTTCTTATGAGCAGGAAAATATTTTTCAGAGAAGTAATATATCATATCCTGGGGACTACGCACACAACCAGGAGCAAGAGTATTAAACCATTTCTTAGCATCACCCTTTAATGAGAAAGGAAACAACTTAAGAATATAGTAGTAACGAATTTTTTCCTCATGAGCAAATAGGGTGGCAATATCATTCAACTTAGTGAGGTGTGCCACAACAGTTTCAGTTTCATAACCATGAAAAGGATCAGATTCAACCAAAGTAATTAACTCAGGATCAACAGAGAATTCATAATCCTTATCGGTAACAAATATGGGAGAGGTAGCAAACTTAGGATCATATTTCATTCTCTCCCTCATAGATTTTTCTTTCTACTCAGCAAGCAATTTTCTAACTTCATCTCTATCATTACAAGCAAGAATTGCCCTAGCTATCTCCCTATCAAAAACATAACCATCAGATGTCTCAGGCATTTCAACTCTAGTAGGAGAGCTAGGCATAATAGGTGAATCATAATTTTCAAGAGTTTCAACATTTTCAATTCCTTTAGCTTTAGCAATTTGTTCATCAAGAAATTCACCAAGTGGCACAGTATTATCAAGCATAGTACTAGCATCATCAATAGTTTCATTCATAGCAGAAGTAGTATCATCAATAACTTGCGACATATCAAAATGAATAGCAGGTGGTGGTGTCGGAAGCCTACTCAAAACAGAAGGTGAATCAAGTGCAGAGTGTGATGGCAGTTCCTTACCTCCTCTAGTCATAGAGGGGACGATCTTGGTCTTAGCGTCTTTCAGAGTCTTCATAGAGATCAATAGATACAAATCCCAAGTGACTGAACAAATAGAGCTATGCTCCCCGGCAACGGCGCCAGAAAAAGGTCTTGATAACCCACAAGTATAGGGGATCGCAACAGTTTTCACGGGTAGTCTTTCACCCAGATTTATTGATTTGACACAAGGGGAGCGAAAGAATATTTGCGAGTATTAGCAGTTGAGTTGTCAATTCAACCACACCTGGAGAACTAAATATCTGCAGCAAAGTGTTTAGTAGCACAGTAGTATGATAGTTTCAATAGCAGTAGTAACAGTAGCAACAGTAACAGAGACAGTAGCAGTAGCAGTTTTTTAGTGATTGTAACGGCAGCAGCAACGAAAGTAACTTAGCAAAGATCAATATGCGAAAAGCGTAGGCATTGGATCGGTGATGGATAATTATGTTGGATGACATTCATCATGTAATAGTCACAACCTAGGGTGATACACAATAGCTTCAATTCATCAATGTAATGTAGGCATGTATTCCGTATATAGTCATACGTGCTTATAGTAAGAACTTGCATGACATCTTTTGTCCTACCCTCCCGTGGCAGTGGGGTCCATAAGGAAATCTAAGGGATATTAAGGCCTCCTTTTAATATAGAACCTGAACAAAGCATTAACACATAGTGAATACATGAACTCCTCAAACTACGGCAATCACCGGAAAGAATCCCAATTATTGTCACCTTGGGGTATGCGGATCATGACACGTAATAGGTGCATATAACTTGCAAGATACGATCAAGAACTCAAATATATTCATGAAAACATAAAGGTTCGGATCTGAAATCATGGCACTCGGGCCCTAGTGACAAGCATTAAGCATAGCAACATCAATCTCAGAACATAGTGGATACAAGGGATCAAAGCCCTAACAAATTGACTCGATTACATGGTAAATCTCATCCAACCCATCACCGTCCAGCAAGCCTACGAAGAAATTACTCACACACGGCGGTGAGCATCATGAAATTGATGGAGGGTGGTTGATGATGACGACGGCGTCGAATCCCCCTCTCCGGAGCCCCAAACGGACTCCACATCAGCCCTCCTAATGAAGAACAGGAGGTGGCGGCAGCTCCATATCATAAAACGTGATGATTATTTCTCTCTGATTTTTTTCTCCACGAATAGGTACTTATAGCACTGGAATTAGGCCAAACAGAGTTGGCAGGGGGCCACAAGACTGCCAGGCGCGCCCTGGGGGGTGGGCGCGCCCCCCAGGCTTGTGGCGCCTGGTGGCCCCCCTCTGGTGGATCTTTGCGCCAGTATTTTTTATATATTCTGAAATAATTCTCCATAAATTTTCAGGTCCATCCGAGAACTTTTATTTCTGCACAAAAACAACACCATGGCAATTCTGCTGAAAACAGCGTCAGTCCGGGTTAGTTCCATTCAAATCATGCAAATTAGAGTCCAAAACTAGAGCAAAAGTGTTTGGAAAAGTAGATACGTTTGGGACGTATCAGCACGCTCCCTCTACGTTTACCTTCGGGATTAGTTTTGAACCTGAATAACTGTTATTTGGTGCCTGCGTTAAGCATGAACATTATATCTGGATCTTGTTTATTGCGAGATGGTTATTCATTTAAGTCAGAGAATAATGGTTGTTCTATTTATATGAATAATATCTTTTATGGTCATGCACCCTTGTTGAATGGTTTATTCTTGTTGAATCTCGATCGTAGTGATACACATGTTCATAATATTGATGCCAAAAGATGCAAAGTTAATGATGATAGTACCACATACTTGTGGCACTGCCGCTTAGGTCATATTGCTGTAAAGCGCATGAAGAAACTCCATGCTGATGGACTTTTGGAATCTCTTGATTATGAATCATTTGAGACATGTGAACCATGCCTCATGGGCAAGATGACTAAAACCCCGTTTTCTGGAACAATGGAGCGGGCAAGTGACTTGGTGGAAATATACAAACCGATGTATGCGGTCCGATGAGTGTTGAAGCTTGATACGTCTCCAACGTATCTATAATTTTTGATTGTTCCATGCTATTATAGTATCAATCTTGGATGTTTTATATGCAATTATATGCCTTTATATATCATTTTTTGGGACTAACCTATTAACCCAGTGCCCAGTGCCAGTTGCTGTTTTCTGCTTGTTTTTGCCTTTTCAGAAAATCATTATCAAAAAGTGTCCAAACGAGAAAAAAACTTTGGATTAATTTTTTCTGGACCAGAAGAGACCCACGAAGCTTCGGGAGAAGACCAGAAGAGCCACGAGGAGGCGACAAGCCTGGAGGGCGCACCCAGGGGGTAGGGCGCGCCCCCCAGTCTTGTGGGCCCCTCGTTGCCCCTCCTGACCTAATTCCAATGCTATAAATTCCCAAATATTCCCAATATACCAGAGAGACAGAAGAGAAAACCTTTCCGCCGCCACAAGCCTCTGTTCTTCTGCGATCCCATCTGGAGGCCTTTTCCGGTACTCTGCCAGAGGGGGAATCGATCACGGAGGGCTTCTTCATCAACCTTGCTGCCCTTTCGATGATGTGTGAGTAGTTTACCATAGACCTACGGGTCCATAGCTAGTAGCTAGATGGCTTCTTCTCTCTCTTTGATCTTCAATACCATGTTCTCCTCGATGTTCTTGGAGCTCTATCCGATGTAATCTTCTTTTGCAGTGTGTTTGTTGGGATCCGATGAATTGTGAGTTTATGATTAGATTATTCATGAGAAATATTTGAGTCTTCTCTGAACTCTTTTATGCATGATTATTATAGCTTTGTATTTCTCTCCGATCTATCGATTTGGTTTGGCCTACTAGATTGATTTATCTTGCAATGGGAGAGGTGCTTTGTGATGGGTTCAATCTTGCGGTGCTCAATCCTAGTGACAGAAGGGGACATGACACATATTTGTATTGTTGCCATTAAGGATAAAAAGATGGGGTTTAATCATATTGCTTGATTTTACTTTGTCTACATCATGTCATCTTGCTTAAGGCGTTACTCTGTTTCTTACTTAATACCCTCGATGCATGCTGGATAGCGGTCGATGGGTGGAGTAATAGTAGTAGATGCAGGCAGGAGTCGGTCTACTTGTCTCAGACGTGATGCCTATATACAAGATCATTGCCATGAATCCGTCGTAATTATTTGCTTTTCTATCAATTCCCCAACAATAATTTGTCTACCCACCGTATGCTATGTGTTCGAGAGAGAAGCCTCTAGTGAAAACTATGCCCCCCGGGTCTACTTTATCATATATAAAAAACCTAAAAATACCTTGCTGCAATTTATTTACTTTTATTTTATTTAGTATTTTAGTTTATCTATTTATCTCTATAAGATTTAATCCTTGCAAATAACCGCTAAGAGGATTGACAACCTTCTTATTTGCGTTGGGTGCAAGTGTTTGCTCTTGTGTGTTCAGGTGCGCTTAACGGAATTTTGCTTGGTTCTCCTACTGGATTGATAACCTTGGGTCTTAACTGAGGGAAATACTTATCTCTACTATACTGCATCATCCTCTCCTCTTCGGGGAAATACCAACGCAGTCTACAAGTAGCAAAGCACGCGGTGGATATCGTTATTTTCTTACCTTCACAGATGATTTGAGTAGATATGGGTATATTTAGTTAATGAAACACAAGTCTGAAACATGTGAAAAGTTCAAGGAGTTTTAGAGTGAAGTAGAGAATCATCGTAATAAGAAAATTAAATTTCTACGATCTGATCGTGGAGGTGAATATTTGAGTTACGAGTTTGGTATGCATTTAAGACAATGTGGAATTGTTTCATAGCTCACGCCACCTGGAACACCACAGCGTAATGGTGTGTCCGAACGTCGTAATCGTACTCTATTAGATATGGTCCATTCTATGATGTCTCTTACCGATTTGCCAATATCATTTTGGGGTTATGCATTAGAGATAGCCGCATTCACTTTAAACAGGGCACAGTCTAAATCCGTTGAGACGACACCGTATGAGTTATGGTTTGGCAAGAAACCTAAGTTGTCGTTTCTTAAAGTTTGCAGATGCGATGCTTATGTCAAGAGGCTTCAGCCTGATAAGCTCGAACCCAAAGCGCAGAAGTGCGTCTTCATAGGATACCCTAAAGAAACCATTGGGTATACCTTCTATCACAGATCCGAAGGCAAGATCTTTGTTCCCAAGAATGGGTCCTTTGTAGAGAAGGAGTTTCTCTCGAAAGAAGTGAGTGGGAGGAAAGTAGAACTTGATGAGGTAATTGTACCTTCTCTCGAATTGGAAAGTAGCACATCATAGAAAGAAGTTCCCGTGATGCCTACAGCAGCCGAAGAGGAAGCTAATGATGATGATCATGAAACTTCAGATCAAGTTACTACTGAGCTTCGTAGGTCGACCAGGGTATGTTCCGCACCAGAGTGGTACAGTAATCCCGTCCTGGAAGTCATGTTGTTAGACAACGGTGAACCTACGAACTATGAAGAAGCAATGATGAGCCAGGATTCCGACAAATGGCTTGAAGCCATGAAATCTGAGATAGGATCCATGTATGAAAACAAAGTATGGACTTTGGTGGACTTGCCTGATGACCAGCAGGCCATTGAAAACAAATGTATCTTTAAGAAGAAGACAGACGCTGATGATAATGTCACCGTCTATAAAGCTCGACTTGTCGCAAAGGGTTTCCGACAAGTTCAAGGGGTTGACTACGATGAGACTTTCTCACCCGTAGCGATGCTTAAGTCTGTTAGAATTATGTTAGCAATTGCCGCATTTTATGATTATGAAATCTGGCAGATGGACGTCAAAACAGCATTCCTTAACGGGTTTCTTAAGGAAGAGTTGTATATGATGCAGCCGGAAGGTTTTGTCGATCCTAAGTATGCTAACAAGCTATGCAAGCTCCAGCGATCCATCTATGGACTGGTGCAAGCATCTCGAAGTTGGAATATACACTTTGATGAGGTGATCAAAGCTTTTGGTTTTATACAAACTTACGGAGAAGCTTGTATTTACAAGAAAGTGAGTGGGAGCTCTGTAGCATTTCTAATATTATATGTGGATGACATATTGTTGATTGGAAATGATATAGAATTTTTGGAAAGCATAAAAGGTTATTTGAACAAGAGTTTTTCAATGAAAGACCTGGGTGAAGCTACTTACATATTGGGCATTAAAATCTATAGAGATAGATCAAGACGCCTAATAGGACTTTCACAAAGCACATACCTTGACAAGATTTTGAAGAAGTTCAAAATGGACCAGTCAAAGAAAGGGTTCTTGCCTGTGTTGCAAGGGTTGAAGTTGAGTAAGACTCAAAGCCTGACCACGACAGAAGAAAGAGAAAGGATGAAAGTAATCCCCCATGCCTCAGCCATAGGCTCTATAATGTATGGCATGCTGTGTACCAGACCTGATGTGTGCCTTGCCATAAGTCTGGCAGGGAGGTACCAAAGTGATCCAGGAGTAGATCACTAGACAGCGGTCAAGAATATCCTTAAGTACCTGAAGAGGACTAAGGACATGTTTCTCGTTTATGGAGGTGACGAAGAGCTCGTCGTAAAGGGTTACGTCGATGCTAGCTTCGACACAGATCCGGATGACTCTAAGTCTCAAACCGGATACGTATTTATATTGAATGGTGGAGCAGTCAGTTGGTGCAGTTCCAAGCAAAGCGGCGTAGCGGGATCTACATGTGAAGTGGAATATATAGCTGCTTCGGAAGCGGCGCAAGAAGGAGTCTGGATGAAGGAGTTCATATCCGATCTAGGAGTAATACCTAGTGCATCGGATACAATGACTATCTTTTGTGACAACACTGGTGCTATTGCCATTGCCAAGGAGCCCAGGTTTCACAAGAAGACCAAGCACATCAAACGCCGCTTCAACTCCATCTGTGATTACATCAAGGAGGGAGACATAGAACTTTGCAAAGTACATACGGATCTGAATGTGGCAGACCCGTTGACTAAACCTCTTCCATGAGCAAAACATGATCAGCACCAGGACTCCATGGGTGTTAGATTCATTACGATGTAAACTAGATATTGGTTCTAGTGCAAGTGGGAGACTGTTGGAAATATGCCCTAGAGGCAATAATAAATTGGTTATTATCATATTTCCTTGTTCATGATAAATGTTTATTATTCATGCTAGAAGTGTATTGACCGGAAACTTAAATACATGTGTGGATACATAAACAACACCATGTCCCTAGTGAGCCTCTACTAGACTAGCGCGTTGATCAAAGATGGTTAAGGTTTCCTAACCGTAGACATGAGTTGTCATTTGATAACGGGATCACATCATTAGGAGAATGATGTGATGGACAAGACCCAACCGTAAGCTTAGCATATGATCGTATCACTTAAGTTTATTGCTACAGCTTTCTTCATGTCAAGTATCTATTCCTAAGACCATGAGATCATGCAACTCCCGGATACCGGAGGAATACCTTGTGTGCTATCAAACGTCACTTCGTAACTGGGTGGTCATAAAGGTGCTCTACAGGTATCTCCGAAGGTGTCTGTTGGGTTGGCATGGATCGAGACTGGGATTTGTCACTCCTTATGACGGAGAGATATCGTTGGGCCCTCTCGGTAATACAACATCACAAAAAGCTTGCAAGCATGTGACTAATGTGTTTGGTCAACGGGTATTGTATTACGAAATGAGTAAAGAGACTTGCTGGTAATAAGATTGAACTAGGTATAGAGATACCGACGATCGAATCTCGGGGAAGTAACATATCGCCGGACAAAGGGAATTGCATACGGGATTAACTGAATCCACGACATCATGGTTGAACCGATAAAAGATCTTCGTGGAATATGTAGGAACCAATATGGGCATCCAGGTTCCGCTATTGGTTATTGACCGGAGAGGTGTCTCGGTCATGACTACATGATTCCCGAACCCGCAGGGTCGCACGCTTAACGTTCGATGACGCTAGAGTAATATTGGGATATGTATGTTGGTGACCGAATATTGTTCAGAGTCTCGAATGAGATCCCGGACGTCATGAGGAGCTCCGGAATGGTCCGGAGGTAAAGATTTATATATGGAAAGTTGTTTTCAGGGTTTCGGGAAAAGTTCTGTTTTTTCGGTATTATACCAGGAAGCTTCTAGAAGGTTCCAGAAACTTCTGGAGGGGTCCATAAGTCCTCCAAGGGATCCACCACGTCCCTAGGGACAGCATGGGCTGAGGGGAGGCGTCCTAGCCTTATTGGGCCAGGCGCACCAGCCCTCAAAGGCCCATGCGACTAGGGAGAAGGAAGGAGTCCCGAAGGGACAAGGGGAAGAGTTGGACTAGAAGTCCAACTCCTCTCCCTTGGCCGCCAGCCCTAGAGGGAAGAGGGGCTAGACTCCTAGCCCATCCACATATATAAATAGGGAGGAGGGGGCACACACAATCCCTGGCCGCCTTTCTCTCCCGTTACTCCACCACCTCGTCCCGACGACGCTTAGCGAAGCGCTGCCGGCACTCCACCACCACACCGTCGTGCTGGTTGTGATCCCATCTACTTCTCCTCTCCCGCTTGCTGGATCAAGAAGGAGGAGATGTCACCGAGCCACACGTGTTCTAAACTCGGAGGTGCCGTCCGTTCGGCACTAGGTCGATTGGAACGTGATTGGATCGCGAAGAGTACAACTACATCAACCGCGTTATATACGCTTCCGCTTTCGGTCTATGAGGGTACGTAGACACACTCCCCTCTCGTTGCTATGCATCTCCTAGATTAGATCTTGGGTGTTCGTAGGAAATTTTTTGATTTTCATGCAACGTTCCCCATCATCATGCTTCACTTAAATCTTTTTGAGAGTCTAATAGATAGTAATGGCAATTTGCACGGGTTATAAGATTAGTCCATAAAGGATAGGCATTCAAGAAGGATGTAATAAAAACTTTGATGTAGATCACTGAATATGATAAGTTTGATTCCTTGCAATAGTTTTGCGATATTAAGATGGTAATATGTGGATGTATTAGTGAATGATTGTGGTTTAGTAAGAATATTGGTGTTAAGGTTTGTGATTCCCGAAGCATGCACGTATAGTCCTTAGTAATGCGATGAAGTTGGAGCATGATTTATTATTGAGTGTCTACCTTATGAGTGGCGGTCGGGGACGAGCGATGGTCTTTTCCTACCAATCTATCCCCCTAGGGGCATGCGAGTAGTACTTTGCTTTGAGGGCTAATTGACTTTTGCAGTAAGTATGTGAGTTCTTTATGACTAATGTGAGTCCATGGATTATACACGCTCTTATCTTTCCGCAATTTGCTAGCCTCTTCGGTACCGTGCATTGCCCTTTCTCACCTCGAGAGTCGGTGCAAACTTCGCCGGTGCATCCAAACCCCGTGATATGATACGCTCTATCACACATAATCCTCCTTATATCTTCCTCAAAACAGCCACCATACCTACCTATTATGACATTTCCATAGCCATTCCGAGATATATTGCCATGCAACTTCCACCGTTCCGTCATATGACTTGTGTTCATTGTCATATTGCTTTGCATGATCATATAGCTGACATGGTATTTGTGGCTCAGCCACCGTTCATCATTTTTTATACATGTTACGCTAGATCATTGCACATCCTGGTACACTGCCAGAGACATTCGTATAGAGTCATTCTGTATAGTTTTTATTGAGTTGTAATATCAAGTTGTAAGTAAATAAAAGTGTGATGATCATCATTATTAGAGCATTGTCCTAGTGAGGAAAGGATGATGGAGACTATGATTCCCCCACAAGTCAGGATGGGACTCCGGACAAAAAAAAAGAGGCCAAAAAGAGCGCAACAAAAAAATGAATGAGAGAAAAAGAGAGAAGGGGTAATGTTACAATCCTTTTCCACACTTGTGCTTCAAAGTAGCACCATGTTTTTCATATAGAGAGTCTCCTGTTTTGTCACTTTCATATACTAGTGGGAATTTTTTTATTATAGAACTTGGCTTGTATATTCTGATGATGGGCTTCCTCAAATGCCCGAGGTCTTCATGAGCAAGCAAGTTGGATGCACACCCACCTAGTTTCAGATTGAGCTTTCATACACTTATAACTCTTAGTGCATCCGTTGCATGGCAATCCCTACTCCTCGCATTGACATCAATTGATGGGCATCTCCATAGCCCGTTGATTAGCCACGTCGATGCAAGACTATATTCCTTTTTGACTTCCCCTTATTGATCACTATCACCGCATTCTATTCCACCCATAGTGCTATATCCATGGCTCGCGCTCATGTATTGCGTGGGAGTTGAAAAAGCTGAAGGGCGTTAAAAAGTATGATCCAATTGCTTGGCTTGTCATCCGGGTAGTTCATGATTAATACTTTGTGTTAGGAAGACTAAGCATGACGGGCTATGTGATTTTGTAGGGGTAGCATTCTTTAGCATTTTTATTTTGAAAGGCATGATCATTTGTTGGTATGTCTGAGTATTGATGTCTTTATATCAAATTATAGACTATTGCCTTGAATCACTCGTTTCTTAATATTCATACAGTAAAAGAGATTACATGATAAACGTGTTAGGTAGCATTCCACATCAAAAATTCTATTTTTATCATTTACCTACTAGAGGATGAGCAGGAATTAAGCTTGGGGATGCTGATACGTCTCCAACGTATCTATAATTTTTGATTGTTTCATGCTATTATATTATCACTCTTGGATGCTTTATATGCAATTATATGCTATTTTATATCATTTTTTGGGACTAACCTATTAACTCAGTGCCTAGTGTCAGTTCCTGTTTTCTGCTTGTTTTTGGTTTTTCAGAAAATCAATATCAAATAAAGTCCAAACTGAAAAAAATCTTTAGATTAATATTTTCTGGACCAGAAAGGACCCTCAAAGCTTTGGGAGGAGACCAGATGAGATACGAGAGAGCCACAAGCTTAGGGGGCGCGCCCTAGGGGGGTGGCCCCGTCCCTTGAGCTTGTGAGCCCCACGCAGCTCCGTTTGACCTAATTCCAAGCCTATATATTCCCAAATATTCCCAAACCAACAGAGAGCCACCCGAAATAACTTTTCCACTGCCGCAAGCTTCAGTTCTTCCACGATCCCATCTGGAGGCCTTTTCTGGCAATCTGCCGGAGGGGGAATCGATCACGGAGGGCTTCTACATCAACCTTGCTGCCCTTCTGATGATGTGTGAGTAGTTCACCACAGACCTACGGGTCCATAGCTAGTAGCTAGATGGCTTCTTCTCTCTCTTTGATCTTCAATACCATGTTCACCTCGATCTTCTTGGAGTTCTATCTGATGTAATCTTCTTTTGCGGTGTGTTTGTTGGGATCCGATGAATTGTGGGTTTATGATCAAATTATTCATTCAAAGTAATTGAGTCTTCTCTGAACTCTTTTATTCATATTGATTGGGTCTACTTTGTCTACATCATGTCATCTTGCTTACGGCGTTACTCCATTTTCATTAACTTAATACCCTAGATGCATGCTGGATAGCGGTCGATGGGTGGAGTAATAGTAGTAGATGCAGGCAGGAGTCGGTCTACTTGTTTCGGACGTGATGCCTATATATATGATCATTGCCTTGAATATCGTCATAACTATGCGCTTTTCTATCAATTGCCCAACAGTAATTTGTTTACCCACCGTATACTCTGTGTTCGAGAGAGAAGCCTCTAGTGAAAACTATGGCCCCCGGGTCAACTTTTATCATATATAAAATTCAAAAATACTTTGCTGCAATTTTATTTCCTTTATTTTATTTTGGAATTTAATTTATCTATCTATCACTATCAGAATTAATCCTTGCAAATAACGAGTTCAAGGGGATTGACAACCCTCTTGCCCGCGTTGGGTGCAAGTATTTGCTTTTGTGTGTGTAGGTGCTGTTCACGAGGTTCTACGTGGTTCGCCTACTGGATTGATACCTTGGTTCTCAAGGAGGGAAATACTTATCTCTATTGTGCTGCATCACCCCTCCTCTTCGGGGAAATCCCAACGCAGTCTACAAGTAGCATTGCTTGGGTAGTTTAACCTGGCTCTGATACATTCTTGTTATACTATAATGTTAATTGTGTTAATAGCAGAGGTGAGAAGCCATGTTTGAGCGCATGGTGTTTTCTTCCGCTTGAGCCAGCTCTAGGACCCGATTTCTTGTTATCTTGATCCAAGACCAAGCGTACTCAACCTCTCATCTAGGGGAACATGGGCCCCTCTCACAATCTAGTGCCTAACCTCAGACCTGTCCAGCGGCCACTTTGTTCGAGCTTTCCATTTGGCATACGCATAGTTGCATGTTTATTGTCATGTTACAGATGAGATATGTTTGTGAGGCAAGTATTATGATGATGATGATGATGATGTTATGGCTAGTTGTTGCATACATATAGGAATGCAACATGTTTTGCTGAGTGGTTATCATGATGGTCTCTAGCTACCTTAGCCGTCCTCACAACGGTTGGGTCTGACTCGGAGCTATGACCGGACTCTCGATTCGGGTACAACTCAGTTGGGTGGCTCCTAGACTTGTTTGCAACATAGAGGAAGTGCCATGGCCACTCTCACTCTACTAGCGGATTGTTGGTGAAACCAACAATGGCAAAACACCCGACCGCAGTGGTGCGGTCAGGGTGATCCTCGGTGTCAAAGATGATGGGCGCATGCGACCACTTGAGTGGCTTCTGTGCTCCCATTACCTGCTCTGCTGCATTTACTTCGCGGATCCACTGCTTCAGTTGCCGGTGTGAGGAGTGCAAAGATGCACCTCCGTCAACACACATGGCATCCACCGCATTCTGGAACTCCTTGTCGGACCCTTCGTCATCCTCCTCATCATCATCGTCTCCTTTCTGGCCCTGAGCGGCCTTCTCCTTTGGCTGCTTGGCCTTGCCACGGCGATCCCTGCGGCCACCACGGTTTTGCTTGCCAGACCCACCGGCATCATCTTGACCTTTCTCCTTGTCGCGCTTCTCGTATTCAGCTTTCTGCTTCTCGGCAAGCTGCTCCACTTGCCGGCACTCTTGGAGGTCGTGGCCTTTGAAGCGGTGGATCTTGCACTACGGCCCATCGGTCTTGCCGGCCTAGTCGCCTGCCGCAGCCTCTCGGCATTCAGCGCATCCGGCAACCTCTTTGCCGGGGCTTTCTACCTTGGGCTTCTTGGCGGCGTTGGTGTCACCGGAGCCTTCGACGGCCATCACTGTCTTGCCCTTGCGCTTTTTGTTGCGCTTCCTGTTCTTTTTCTGCGGGGTTGATGCGTTATCGTCTTCAGAATCGACTTCTGCTCCAGCATCTTCCCCGGGATGTCTCCTTCCCTCTTCAGCATGTGCGCACTTGTCCGCCAAGGCGTACAACTCGTTGATAGTTCTAACCTTCTCGATATTCATCTCAGACCATATTCTGCGATTGTGAACATTCGTGTGGAATGCGGCAATGACAGCTACGGGATGAATATCAGGGATGTTGTGGTGCACACGGCTAAACCTTTGTATGTACTTGTGGAGGTTCTCTCCATCTCTTTGGGGTATCACATGCAAATCGCTGGCCTGGCCAGGGAGCTTGTGGCCACCCTGGTAGGCACCAACGAAATGATGGCATAGATCCAACCAAGAAGAGATGGAGCCCTCAGGCAAGTTCATCAACCACGACCTGACGTTGGGCTTGAGCACCAACGGGAAGTAGTTGGCCAGTATCTTTTCGTCTCGCCCCATAGCAGCCTGCACCGCGATGGTGTAGATGCAAAGGAACTTTGCCGGACTGAGTGTGCCGTTGTACTTGTCTGGCTGCTCTGGCTTGAAGGCATGGGAGGAGGGCCAAACAACCTGCCACAGCTCACGGGTAAACGCTGGGCAGCCTACCTCGTAAGCTAAACACCCAGGGTACCCTGCACAGGCAAGCCTGCCGTTGGCCCGGCACGGTCGTCTGATTAACGACGCGCCTCCTGGCGTCGCGCAATCGTCGTGCGGGCGTCCTCAACGCGCCGCTCTTGGAGTACTTGGCACTGATCTTGGTGGCCTCGCGGATCCGATGACGCCATGGACAGCACGTCCTGGTCGCCTGATCAGCGAGCTTGCCACTGTGGTGGCTGCTGGCACTGAGGCGACTGCACCATTGGCGTAGCATCTCCGGCAAGGCAGCCAGTCGGCCCTGCCAGCGCTGTGGGTGGTCGCCGCGAAGGTGCCACCTCCTCTGTTTTGCCGGGATCGGCAAAACTGATGAGACTCTGAATGGTGGCTCTCCATTTGTCCATCTTGTCAGGGCCTGGCGGGAAGTTCAAAAGCATTTGAACCTGCGCCATGGCTTCTGCCGCTGTAGTTGGCATGGCCAGGGGCACAGAACGAGACGGCGTTCAACTCCTGGCAGAGCCAGAAGGAACTCCGCCACGTTCCTGTTGCTGCGGCACATTCTCACCAACGGGTCGGCGTGGTGGTGGTGCCCCATGAGAAACTTGAAGTTGTTGCACAGGGGTCTTGCCATGCGATCGTCTGGAACCGCCGGTGCCGCGAGGGAGCGTGTCGCGCCCATCTTGCGATGGTCGCGGTATACGTCCTGCCGCAGTGTTGTTGGACGTCACCGCCCCATCCTTGGACGTTGCTTCGACGGGATCCTGGCTTGCATCAGTTCGTACCGTATTGCTACGGCGACTGTGCTCACCAGAAGGCTTCGGGAGCTGGCCATCTACACCATCTCCGGTGTGGTGGCTAGGCTCACCAGTGCGACGTGGAAGCTGACCACCTCCGCCGCCCGCGCCTCCTACTCCGCCCGTCACAGCCGTAGCGCCCGTGCCGGCTGCGACGCCTGCGGATGCCTGTGAGGGCGGCTTGGAGGTAGTGGGAGCCGTCGTGGCTTCACTCTTCTTCTTCGGCACCATCGATGAAGGTGATGAAATTGGTACTCACACTACCAACGCTGATTCGTTACACACAACCACCTACCTGGCGCGCCAAATATGTCATGGAGAACGACGATCTATGGGACCGAGAGGGCCCCTTTGCGATTCAGCTACGGGGATCAATGTGTCACGAAGAGCAGGATCGGTAGATGCAAGAACACTCAGAGGTTTATCCAAGTTCGGGCCGCTGTGAGCGTAAAACCCTACTCCTGCTTTGGTGGTTTGATAGTGTATGAGCTCAAGTTACAAGGGAGCGTGACTTGTCAGCAAGGTGCGCAGGAAGTGCAGCTACAACGCGTAATTGAACTAGGTGTCGACCGTTCTAACAGCAGCCGTGGGCCTCCTTTTATAGGCCAAGGGGTCACCACAGTGGCTAAAATGGTCATTACAGAGTATGAATAGTGATTGCACCGTCATCAAGCCTATCTTCTAACAGGGTAGGACAAACGCATTAAATGCGCCGTTAGGTGCTACGCCGGGGAGGCAGGTTACAGCCAGGCTTCTGCACTATTCATCCAGTTGTTCTTCTGTAGTCTTGACACGATCCAGGGACGGGTGTCATTGAAGTTTACCTTTAGGTGGCATGCTGACACATGCCTTGGCCAGCTATGTTTGACTGCCTGCCCGCTCGACACCTATCACACGAGCTTATCTGGAGGGCGATGAGGTGGAGCAGTAGTAAGACAGAAATGACCTTGCCGGCATAGAGCTTGCCGGGTCCTTGCCCTGCCGGTTTCCCACCTTGCCGGTGCGAAGCTTGCCGGCAAGGGTAATCTTGATCTTAAATACTAGACTAGTATTTCTCGATGACCTGCCAGGAGGTCTTCTTCACGGTCTTGTTCAACAAGTCTTGAGTCAAAGTAATCCTCCGGCAAGCCCTTGCCATCAGGAAGGCTACAACTGCCTGTGCACAAGTCAGGATTAAGGCACCCGTGTTTTAGTACACCGACACGCACCGGATCTACTTCACCGGCGCCCTCGTCCACCACAGTGTAGGCCCTTCACCGACGCCCTCGTCCACCACATCGCTGGTCCCTCTTAGAAGCCCTTGTCCGCCGCAACAGATCCGCCTCACCGAAAGCACTGTACACCGCGCCGGATGTGCTTCGCCGACGCCTTCGTCCACTGCATCGGACCCGCTCCACGGATGCCATATTCAACTCCATCGGCCCAGCTTTACTGATGCCGCTGCCTCATCAGGTTATTTCAATTTGTACTCCTTTGGTTTTTCTCATCTTTATTGTACAACAGTTCACTTACCACATATCAGCTTTCTTGGTTGTTCACAGGCGCCGCAACCTAAGCACCGGAGTCGCTTCACCAACGGCGACAGCTGGCCCAACTCAACCGTATCATGAGCACCATCGACAACACTTAGCTTTCACGTATGACAACGATGCCCATACGCCGCCGAGAATTAGGTACTATTCTCCAATGGTCGGCGCCTACGTCCACCTTCTTAGCATAAGCACCGCACCTTCGAATTTCTTCAGGGCATCATTCAATTTTTTTATGAGAGGCGTTATTCTGCTTGCACCTGTAGGTCGAAACGTGTGGTAGTGAACAGGTTATATGTGCTAAATTACAAATCAGTGCACCTGTAGTTACAATGCTTTTTCTTTGTCTAAGTATTACTGTAGTTCCTAGATATTACTGCCTCCTATTTTACTTCTTGCATGCTATATTTATGATAATGGTGTTGTTCTGAAGTCACATGTTGGTTACAATTATTGTACTTGACTGCTTCTATGTTCTCTATCCTAAATTACACATCAGCAAACTAGCTTGTAGTTCCGATGCTTTTGGTTCGTCTTACTCTACATTTTTCAATGCTGGCTATTACCGCACTGCTCCGAGCCTCTATTCATAACTTTTTTGTGCGTTATTGTTCTTACCAAGTTGCATGACTAATTTGTTGCTTTTATTCATTATGGAGCTGCCAACCGCATCAAGCAAAATGCTTTTTCTTTTGGGGCTGGCACCTCGAACACGCATAAAAATAGAGTGAAGCACGTATATTGTCGTGTAAGCACACCCCCTTCTTTCATTAGTTTAGATGAATCATTGATGATCAATTCGAACCAGTGCATGTGACTAAAATTAGTTTTACTAAAATAGAGGGGGAAGAATAAAGTACAACGACTAGATTTCCATGCACGGGATGCTGACGACATCTTCAAAGAACATTGCAACAGCAGTGAGCCTTCAGAGCGACATATGGTAAGCCAGTGTGTTTTAGTTTCTGTGAAATATCATGCGTGTGGGCTGCTTTCTTGGCTTGTGCCCTCAACCTGTAATCCAACGGAATTTAAAAATAGTTCAGTTGCCTGCTGATACGTCTCCAACGTATCTATAATTTTTGATTGTTCCATGCTATTATAGTTTCAATCTTGGATGTTTTATATGCAACTTTATGCAATTATATATCATTTTTTGGGACTAACCTATTAACCTAGTGCCCAGTGCCAGTTGCTGTTTTTTTGCTTATTTTTGTCTTTTCAGAAAATCATTATCAAAAAGAGTCCAAACGAGAAAAAAACTTTGGATTAATTTTTTCTGGACCAGAAGAGACCCGCGAAGCTTCGGGAGAAGACCAGATGAGCCACGAGGGAGCAACAAGCTCGGGAGGCGCGCCCCCAGGCTTGTGGGCCCCTCGTAGCCCCTCCTGACCTAATTCCAATGCTATAAATTCCAACATATTCCCAATATACTAGAGAGACAGCAGAGAAAACCTTTCCACCGCTGCAAGCCTCTGTTCTTCCGCGATCCCATCTAGAGGCCTTTTCCGGTACTCTGCCAGAGGGGGAATCGATCACGCAGGGCTTCTACATCAACCTTGCTGCCCTTCCGATGATGTGTGAGTAGTTTACCACAGACCTACGGGTCCATAGCTAGTAGCTAGACGGTTTCTTCTCTCTCTTTGATCTTCAATACCATGTTCTCCTCGATGTTCTTGGAGTTCTATCCGATGTAATCTTCTTTTGCGGTGTGTTTGTTGGGATCCGATGAATTGTGAGTTTATGATTAGATTATTCATAAGAAATATTTGAGTCTTCTCAGAACTCTTTTATGCATGATTGTTATAGCTTTGTATTTCTTTCCTATCTATCGATTTGGTTTGGCCTACTAGATTGATTTATCTTGCAATGGGAGAGATGCTTTGCGATGGGTTCAATCTTGCGGTGCTCAATCCCAGTGATAGAAAGGGACATGACATGTATTTATATTGTTGCCATTAAGGATAAAAAGATGGGGTTTAATCATATTGCTTGAGTTTACTTTGTCTACATCATGTCATCTTGCTTAAGGCGTTACTCTGTTTTATACTTAATACCAGGCAGGAGTCGGTCTACTTGTCTCGGACGTGATGCCTATATACATGATCATTGCCATGAATTCGTCATAATTATTTGCTTTTCTAGCAATTCCCCAACAGTAATTTGTTTACCCACCGTATGCTATGTGTTCAAGAGAGAAGCCTCTAGTGAAAACTATGGCCCCTGGTCTACTTTTATCATATATTAAAATCCAAAAATACCTTGCTGCAATTTATTTACCTTTATTTTATTTAGTGTTTTACTTTATCTATCTATCACTATCAGAATTAATCCTTGCAAATAACCGCTAAGAGGATTGACACCCCTCTTATTTGCGTTGGGTGCAAGTGTTTGCTTTTGTGTGTGTAGGTGCTGCTAACGGGGTTCTGTGTGGTTCTCCTACTGGATTGATAACCTTGGTTCTTAACTGAGGGAAATACTTATCTCTACTGTACTGCATCATCCTCTCCTCTTCGAGGAAATCTCAACGCAGCTCACAAGTAGCAGGAAGAATTTCTGGCGCCGTTGCCGAGGAGACATCACCAAAATCCAACAAGTACCTTCGCACAAACTATCATCCACTTGCATTATTTTATTTGCCTTTTTATTTGCATTTGCCTCTCATTTTCATCTCTCCCACTTCTAAAACATTTTTTACAAAAACACAAAAATATTTTTGTTTGCTAGTTTGTTTGCTTGCTTTGTCGCTATGTCTCAAGAAAATTTCAAATTGTGTGACTTTTCCAATATTAATAATAATGATTTTATTAGTACTCCAATTGCTCCTCCCGCTACTAGTGTGGAGTCGTGTGACATTAATGCTGCTTTGCTTAATCTTGTTATGAAAGAACAATTTTCTGGTAGTCCTAATAAAGATGTTGCATCCCATCTTGATACTTTCGTTGAATTATGCGATATGCAAAAGAAAAAAGGTGTGGATAATGATATTGTCAAATTGAAATTATTTCCGTTCTCACTACGAGATCGTGTTAAAACATGGTTTTCATCCTTGCCTAGAAATAGTATTGATTCATGGGATAAATGTAAGGATGCTTTTATTGCCAAGTATTTTCCTCCCACTAAGATTATTTCTTTAAAAAAATCAAATTATTAATTTTAAGCAATTTGAGCATGATCATGTTGCACAATCTTGGGAGAGAATGAAATTAATGATAAGTAATTGCCCAACACATGGTTTAAGTTTATGGATGATCATACAAAAAAATTATGCGGGACTAAACTTTGTTTCTAGAAAATTGCTAGACTCTGCCGCAGGTGGTATTTTTATGGAAATTACATTAGGAGAAGCTACAAAACTCCTAGATAATATTATGACAAATTATTCACAATGGCACACTGAAAGAACTCCAACTGGTAAGAAGGTAAATTCTGTCGAAAAAATAAATACTTTGAGTGATAAGATGGATGCTCTTATGAAATTGCTTGCTAGTAAAAATGCTCATGTTGATCCTAATGATGTGCCATTGTATACTTTGATTGAGCAAAATAATGATTCTATTTATGTGAATTTTATCTCTAGAAGTAATTTCAACAACAATGCTTATAGGGGTAATTTCAATCCTAGACCGTTTCCCAGAAATTCCTCCAATAATTATGGTAATTCATATAATAATAATAATAATAATAATAGGTACCCTCTGATCTTGAAAGTAATATTAAAGAATTTCTTAATTCTCAAAAGATTTTTAAGGCTATGGTAGAAGAAAATTTGAATAAAGTTGATGATATGGCTAGGAACATGGATAGAATTGCTCATGAAGTTGAAACTCTCAAAATTATAATTTTTCCACCCAAGCATGATATAAATGAGTCTATTAAAGCCATCCATGTTTCCATTAATGAAAGTAAAGAAAGAACCACTAGGTTGAGAGCTAAGCGAGAATTCCTAGAAAAAGCTATTCCACCCGGTTTTTATCATAGTAATGATGAAGATATTAAAATGATTGGTGTCACCCCTATTGAATCTTTAATTAGTAATACAAAACTTGATGAAAAAGGGACTAGAGATGACTCAACTTTAGCTAATGGACGTCCCAATTGCTTGAAGGGTGATGATCTTAATGATAAAAATGATAAAAGTGTGTTTGGAGAGGTCAAAACTTTAAATAGTGATGTGCCCACTACTTTGGATTACAAGGACTTTAATTATGATAATTTTTCTTTAATTGAGTGTATTTCCTTTTTGCAATCCATGATTAATTCACCAAATGCTTATGAACAAAATAAAGCTTTTACTAAACATATTGTAGAAGCTATGATAAAAGCCCATGAAGAAAAACTTGAGTTGGAAATTTCAATTCCTAGAAAATTGCATGATGAATGGGAACCTACTATTAAAGTTAAAATTAAAGATTATGAATCTAATGCCTTGTGTGATCTAGGTGCTAGCGTCTCTACTATACCAAAATCTTTATGTGACGTGCTAGGTCTCACTGATATGGATGCTTGTTCCCTTAATTTACATCTTGCGGATTCCACTATTAAAAAACCATTGGGAAGAATAAATGATGTACTTCATCTTGCTAATAGAAATTATGTGCGCGTGGATTTTATTGTTCTTGATATTGAATGCAATCCGTCTTGTCCTATAATACTTGGTAGGCCTTTCCTACGAACTATAGGTGCTATTATTGATATGAAAGAAGGTAACATAAGATTTCAATTTCCATTAAAGAAAGGAATTGAACACTTCCCTAGAAAGATAATTAAGCCACCATATGAATATATTATGAGGGCCTCCTATGGGATCAATTTAAAGGATGACAACACTTGAAACTATGCATTATGCCTAGCTAGGGGCATAAAACAATAGCGCTTGTTGGGAGGCAACCCAATGAATAAAATAAAATTTTGTTTTTAATTTCTGTTCTTGTGTGTTTACATAATTATAGCCTCTGTTATGATTGTGTTTTTATGTTTTAATTAGTGTTTGTGCCAAGTAATGCCTTTGGTATGATTTGGAAGATAGTATGATTGATGCTGTTTGAAAACAGAAACGTTTGCGTCCAGTGTTGGAATTTTTTTTGCTGGAGCGTGATTAAATTCTGAATTTTTTACACAGTATTGGAATATGAATTTCCCACTTTGTCCTCATTTTTTAGAATTTTTGAAGTTACAGAAGTATGACCATAATTCAGATCTTTACAGATTGTTCTGTTTTAGACAGATTCTGTTTTTGTTGCATAGTTTGCTTATTTTGATGAATCTATGGATCGTATCGGGGGGTATGAGTCATGGAGAAGTTGGAGTACAGTAGTATTATGCCTATATTAAATATGAATCAATTTACAACAGTAATTAGAGTTTAAGATTTATTTGTTATACTAACGGATCTCACGAGGTTTCTGTTGAGTTTTGTGTGCTGAAGTTTTCAAGTTTTGGGTGAAACTACGATGGATAAAGGAATAATGAGTGGCAAGAGCCTAAGCTTGGGGATTCCCAAGGCACCCCAAGTTAATATTCAAGGAAGGCTCAAGCGTCTAAACTTGGGGATGCCCTGGATGGCATCCCCTCTTTCGTCTACAATCTATCGGTATATCACTTGGAGCGTCTTGTGCTATAGTTTGTTTGCTTTTTAGTTTGTCACAATCATCTTTGCTGGACACACCTTTTTGAGAGGGACACACATTATTCATGATTTGTTAGAATACTCTATGTGCTTCACTTATATCTTTTGAGCTAGGCAGTTGCTCTAGTGCTTCACTTATATCTTTTAGAGCATGGTGGTGGTTATATTTTAAAGAAATAGTTGCACTCTCATGCTTCACTTATATATTTTTGAGAGTCTAATAAATAGCAATGGTAATATGCACGGGTTATGAAATTGGTCCTAATATGATAGGTATTCAAGAGGGATATAATAAAAACTTTCATGTAGATCACTGAATATGATAAGTTTCATTCCTTGCAATAGTTTTGCGATATTAAGATGGTAATATGTGAGAGGTGCTAGTAGATAATGGTGGTTTAGTAAGAATATTGGTGTTAAGGTTTGTGATTCCCGAAGCATGCACGTATGGTCTGTCGTTATGCTAAGAAGTTGGAGCATGATTTATTATTGATTGTCCACCTTATGAGTGGCGGTCGGGGACGAGTGATGGTCTTTTCCTACCAATCTATCCCCCTAGGGCCATGCATAGTAGTACCTTGCTTCGAGGGCTAATAAACTTTCGCAATAAGTATGTGAGTTCTTTATGACTAATGTGAGTCCATGAATTATACGCACTCTCACCTTTCCGCAATTTGCTAGCCTCTTCGGTACCGTGCATTGCTCTTTCTCACATCGAGAGTCGGTGCAAACTTCACCGGTGCATCCAAACCCCGTGATATGATACGCTCTGTCACACATAAGCCTCCTTATATCTTACTCAAAACAGCCACCATACCTACCTATTATGGCATTTCCATAGCCATTCCGAGATATATTGCCATGCAACTTCCACCATTATTTTTATTTGACGCACATCATCATTGTCATATTGCTTTGCATGATCATATAGCTGACATAGTATTTGTGGCTCAGTCACCGATCATCATTTTTTTATACATATTACGCTAGTATCATTGCACATCCTGGTACACCGCCAGAGGCATTCATATAGAGTCATATTTGTTCTAGTTTCGAGTTGTAATTTTTTGAGTTGTAAGTAAATAGAAGTATGATGATCATCATTATTAGAGCATTGTCCCAGTGAGGAAATAAAAAAAAGAGGCCAAAAAGAGCCCACGAAAAAAAGGAAAAAAAGAAGAAAAAAGAGAAAAAAATAAAATGAGAGAAAAAGAGAGAAGGGGCAGTGTTACTATCCTTTTCCATACTTGTGCTTCAAAGTAGCACCATGTTTTTCATATAGAGAGTCTTCTGTTTAGTCACTTTCATATACTAGTGGGAATTTTTCATGATAGAACTTGGCTTGTATATTCTGATGATGGGCTTCCTCAAATGCCCGAGGTCTTCATGAGCAAGCACGTTGAATGCACACCCACTTAGTTTTCATGTTGAGCTTTCATACACTTATAGCTCTTAGTGCATCCGTTGCATGGCAATCCCTACTCCTCGCATTGACATCAATTGATGGGCATCTCCATAGCCCGTTGATTTGCTGCGTCGATGTGAGACTATCTTCTTATTTTGACTTCCCCTTATTGATCTATACCATCATATTATATTCTACCCATAGTGCTATATCCATGGCTTGCGCTCATGTATTGCGTGGGGGTTGAAAAAAGCTGAAGCGCGTTAAAAAGTATGAACCAATTGCTCGACTTGTGATCGGGGTAGTGCATGATAAATACTTTGTGTTAAGAAGATGGAGCATGACAGAATTATATGATTTTGTAGGGATAACTTTCTTTAGCATTTTTATTTTGAAAGACATGATTGTTTGTTAGTATGCCTGAGTATTGATGTCATCATATCAAATTATAGACTATTGCTTTGAATCATTCGGATCTTATTATTCATACCGTAAGAGAGATTACATGATGAAACATGTTAGGTAGCATTCCACATCAAAAATTCTATTTTTATCATTTACAAACTCGAGGACGAGCAGGAATTAAGCTTGGGGATGCTTGATACGTCTCCAACGTATCTATAATTTTTGATTGTTCCATGCTATTATAGTATCAATCTTGGATGTTTTATATGCAACTTTATGCAATTATATATCATTTTTTGGGACTAACCTATTAACCTAGTGCCAGTGCCAGTAGTTGTTTTTTTGCTTGTTTTTGTCATTTCAGAAAATCATTATCAAAAAGAGTCCAAACGAGAAAAAAACTTTGGATTAATTTTTTCTGGACCAGAAGAGACCCACGAAGCTTCGGGAGAAGACCAGAGGAGCCACGAGGGAGCGACAAGCTCGGGAGGCATGCCCTGGGGGTTGTGGGACCCTCGTAGCCCCTCCTGACCTAATTCCAGCGCTATAAATTCCAAAATATTCCCAATATACCAGAGAGACAGAAGAGAAAACCTTTCCGCCGCCGCAAGCCTCTGTTCTTCCGCGATCCCATCTGGAGGCCTTTTCCGGTACTCTGGCGGAGGGGGAATCGATCACGCAGGGCTTCTACATCAACCTTGCTGCCCTTCCGATGACGTGTGAGTAGTTTACCACAGACCTACGGGTCCATAGCTAGTAGCTAGATGGCTTCTTCTCTCTCTTTGATCTTCAATACCATGTTTTCCTCGATGTTCTTGGAGTTCTATCCGATGTAATCTTCTTTTGCGGTGTGTTTGTTGGGATCTGATGAATTGTGAGTTTATGATCAGATTATTCATGAGAAATATTTGAGTCTTATATGAACTCTTTTATGCATGATTGTTATAGCTGTGTATTTCTCTCCGATCTATCGATTTGGTTTGGCCTACAAAATTGATTTATCTTGCAATGGGAGAGGTGCTTTGTGATGGGTTCAATCTTGCGATGCTCAATCCCAGTGATAGAAAGGGACATGACACGTATTTGTATTGTTGACATTAAGGATAAAAAGATGGGGTTTAATCATATTGCTTGAGTTTACTTTGTCTACATCATGTCATCTTGCTTAAGGCGTTACTCTGTTTTATACTTAATACCCTAGATGCAAGCTGGATAGCGGTCGATGGGTGGAGTAATAGTAGTAGATGCAGGCAGGAGTCGGTCTACTTGTCTCGGACATTATGCATATATACATGATCATTGCCATGAATCCATCATAATTATTTGCTTTTCTATCAATTGCCCAACAGTAATTTGTTTACCCACCGTATGCTATGTGTTCGACAGAGAAGCCTCTAGTGAAAACTATGGCCCCCGGGTCTACTTTTATCATATATTAAAATCCAAAAATACCTTGCTGCAATTTATTTACCTTTATTTTATTTAGTATTTTACTTTATCTATCTATCACTATCAGAATTAATCCTTGCAAATAACCGCTAAGAGGATTGACAACCCTCTTATTTGCGTTGGGTGCAAGTGTTTTCTTTTGTGTGTGTAGTTGCTGCTAACGGGGTTCTGTGTGGTTCTCCTACTGGATTGATAACCTTGGTTCTTAACTGAGGGAAATACTTATCTCTACTGTACTGCATCATCCTCTCCTCTTCGAGGAAATCCCAACGCAGCTCACAAGTAGCACCTTCTTTGCTGTATTGCTTGATTAGAATGCTTGTTTGTTACTTGTTAGGCTATACCTTGGCCATTGTGTCAGCAGTGCCTGCCGTACTATCATAAAGAAATGCATGCCTACTTGATTTGACTCCTTAACTTTTCCTATGAACTCCATCACAAGACTGTCTTGCTAGTTTATATGAGGCCACACTGTTTAAGTGCTTTCTCAGAATATTTTAACTGTTTATATGCATGGGCAACTTAAATATAGCGGTGTTACACTGCCTTTCATCTAACCATTTTAATTTGTTTTTGGCTGATGCAACTTCGAACCATTTAAATACAGCTTGCCATGCTCGGCAATAATTCGTATGTAGTTTATCATGTAAGCTTACTGCCTGGATCATGCGATAACTATCTGTTACTTATGTCCAGCGGAAACCTTTCAGGATGCAGTTCAAACTAGGGCACAATGTACACCCCCAGGATCTATTTGTGGAAGCAGTGCGCCATCCATGTTACCAGATGGTAGCAGTTCAGAGGCAACCCCGTTGGAGAGCACATATATTATAGTTCTTGTGGCTCTACTAGAGGCAGAAAGAGAAGGTGTGGCTACCATGAATGAGGTAATCCTGATCTTGAGGCTGGAAATTATGCAATTAGCTGCACGCATTATGCAAGCAAACCAAGCAGTGGAGGAAGTAAGAAAGTTGCATTTGGAGACAGAGCAGTTCCTGCTGCTCCTGCTATCTGAAGCCCAGTGTAATCCCAGTTCTTCTTTAGATACCAGTTGAAATTGTCATTAGATTAGTATACTTGCATGTTGTGTCATGTGTGTGAATGGATTATGTTGTAAGACCCCTTATTTGTTGTCCATGTCTTGTAATGATTTGTTTTTTTAGGCGAGGTAATCCTCAGTACTTGTGTGAGTGGACATAAGGTGAACTGTTTTTCGTGTGAGCAGATTGTGTTGGATGAAATAACTGTTTGACTCAAAGTGGATTCAACCTACTGTATTCGAGGATCATGGCATTTCTAAATCATATTCATATATAAAGGTGGAATAAATCTTTGTTGTGGTTTTGAAAATATATATAAGAAAACATAGAATGATGTATGAATATTCGTAATCGAATACAAAATGGATTCGAATTTAGTTGCCAGGGTAAACGTGAATGCTTATTCTCCCAAAATTTGAACCAAGAGGCTCTCGGCAAAACACCCACTCCCTCGTCGTCTCCCCGAAAATAGTGTTTGCGAGATGGACATTACTATCTACCCTTGACACTCACATCCTATCGGCCCGATTTCTAGTAGTCTCAATAGGGGTAGGTTTGTAACTTCACTCAGACGTGACACAACCGCCTCTCACCCCATTCAGACATGGTGGGCGCCAAACATGGGTGGCAAATCACATTTGATTCAAGCTCGTCCCAAAGACCTCTCCCCCCCTCCATTTCCACATTCATACACGGTGGGCGGTAAAACAAACTCCTCAGCCGCAATCGATCTAGGCAAATATTTTAAGTAGGGGCACGTTTGTAACTTCACTCATACGTGACACAACCGCCCTACCTATCAGCCCCCTTCATACACCGTGGGTGCCAACCGTGGGCGCCAAGACACAGACTCTCTCTCGGCCGCGGCTCTCACCCCGATTCAAACATGGTGGGCACCAACAGTGGGCGCCAAAACAAACTCTCCTTGGCCAAAATCGCTCTCGGCAAATATTCGGGAGATGCGAGATTACCGTCCTATCCCCAACCGACCAATATCGCTGTGATATCTGAAATTTTAAACGGGGGCTAAGTTTGTAACTTTCCCCGCATTTGAGACAAGCGTGTCCCAAAGACATGGTTCCCCGCTCCTCTCTCGCTCCATTTCCCTATTCGTACTTCGTGGGCGCCAAAACACCCTCTCCACCCCAGCCTCTTGCGTCCGCCACCGCATCCACCGCCGTCCTCCTCCACCATGCCGGAGCAGCTACCCCGACGCCGTCGTCCATTACAAGAGATCGACGTCTCTCATCCACCGTGCCAGATCAGGATCCTTGCATCGCGTCCGCTCGCTTCATCCGCGCCGTCGTCCACCTTGCCGTGGCCGTTCCTACGACCGTCTCGTCCACGGCTATAGGACTTATCCCCCGATGCCGCTGTCTACCGTCTTAGATCTGCAACCATGCCGCCGACAGCCATCGCACACGCAGCACCCTCAACGTATCAGCAGAGGCCTACAAGGCGTCGCAAGAGAGGTGGTACTCTTTCATATGTGCTTAAGTTATTGATCTCACCCGAAAAATAGATCGTCACTTGTTTACTGTACTTTCTTGTCCATACCAAATCTTAGTTGTTACTCCCTCCATCCCATAATGTAAGATGTTTTTTGACTCTAGTTGTCGATGGTAAAACCGGCAGACCTCGGGGTAGGGGGTCCCAAGCTGTGGATCTCGGATTAATGGTAACAGGGACGAAGGAGATGGTGTTTACCCAGGTTCGGGCCCTCTCAAAGAGGTAATACCCTACGTCCTGCTTTGATTATATTGATGATGAAGTATCGAGTACAAGCTTGATCTACCTCGAGATCATAAGGAGAAGTCTAACCCTAGGGCTAGGTGGATGGTAATTGTGATTCCGTGTCCTCTACAGGCTAAACCCTCTAGCTTATATATACGCCAGGTAGGGCATCTAGGTTTACATAGGCGATATCTAGGGATGCGTATGGAGGCGGCAGGAGATGTCTTGGGGTATACTCCAAGTCTTCGGCAGATGCAATCTTGATCACGTCATGGCTTCCGGACTCCATCTGAATGAGAACGACGGCCTTCGGGCCCAGCCCGAGGACAATGGGCCGACTAGGTTGGACCCCCCTAGTTCAGGACACCGTCGGTAGCCCCTGAACTGGTCTTCGACGCCGAGGACGACATCTTCGAACTTCAGCTCCGGAGTCTTTGGCTCGATAGATGAGTTCCTGTTTATTATCATTAGCTCGGTTTTGAAGTCTTCGATATGTTCGACGATTTTCACTCCATCCCCACTACACGTGGCCTTCAATCCCTGACCTCGATCACTGTGTCTTCTAGGGAATCGAGTCGCTTTATGGCGAGACATCGAAGCATCGGCCTCTTTTACTTATAAATATATAGCCCAGGTCTACGACAAAGCGCATCTCGACCCTTCTCCCTAGTCCATACGAGTCCCTCTCTCTACTCCCAGGTCCAACCCCGAGAGCTCTAAGCGATGGCCAGCTATGCGAGATCCTCACGGCGACCTCATGGCCACATCAGGGGCGTCTGGGGGAGCTGCTCCGTCATGCGGCTCCACCTAGGGCGTCTAGCCACCCAGGGCTATCTGCCAGATTCAAATCTGACTTCCACTCGCTCGGGGTTAACCATCGCGGATGGGCAGGCACACGCCGAGAGCCATCCTAACCCCCGCGGGGACGAGCGGGTATGCTTCGTTTCTTTTCTCCTTCGCGGCCTGGGATTTCCCATCCATCCCTTCCTCCGGGGCTTGCTTGAATTTTATGGTTTACAACTCCACCACCTCACCCCCAACTCAATCTTACACATCGCGGGGTTTGTTGCCCTCTGCGAAATGTACCTCGGATGTGAGGCACACTTCGGGCTATGGCGGAGGTATTTTTGCATAGTGCCCTACTCCCCAACCAGGGCGCTATTTGAAGTGGGTGCAGCCGAGGTCTGTCGAATTGACGGGACCAGCTACCCATCGGGTACCCCTCGAGAGGTGATACGTCCAATTTGCATCATGATTTCCTACTGTTATTTATAATGTATTTAGTCATTATTTCACTTTATAATACAATTCTTATGCCTTTTCTCTCTTAATTTGCAAGATTTACATGAAGAGGGAGAATACCGGCAGCTGGAATTCTGGACCTGAAATATCTACAGTAGAGATACCTAATCTACAGAGCTCCAATTGACCTAAAATTTTACAGAGATTTTTATTAAATATATAAAAAATACTGGAGAAAAGAGATTGCAGAGGGGACCCACCAGTTGCCCACAAGGCAACAGGGCGCCCCCCTGGGCGCGCCCTGATGCCTTGTGGGGCCCCTGGCTGGCGTTTGGCCCCCTCCTTCTGCTATCTAGGCTCATTTGCCCTAAAAAATATAGAGAAGACTTTCAGGACGAAGCACCGCTGTCTCAAGGCGGAACCTGGGCAGGAGCACATTTGCTCTCCGGCGGAGCGATTCCGCCGGGGATACTTCCCTCTAGGAGGGGGAAATCGAGGCCATCGACATCACCAACGATCCTCTCATCGTGGGAGGACCAATCTTCATCAACATCTTCACCAGCACCATCTCATCTCAAACCCTAGTTCATCTCTTGTATTCAATCTTTGTCTCAAAACCTCAGATTGGTACCTGTGGGTTGCTAGTAGTGTTGATTACATCTCGTAGTTGATGCTAGTTGGTTTATTTGGTGGAAGATTATATGTTCAGATCCTTAATGATATTCAATACACCTTTGATCTTGAACATGAATATGTTTTGTGAGTAGTTACTTTTGTTCTTCAGGACATGGGAGAAGTCTTGTCATAAGTAATCATGTGAATTTGGTATTCGTTCGATATTTTGATGATATGTATGTTGTTGCTTCCTTTAGTGGTGTCGTGTGAACGTCGACTACATGACACTTCACCATCTTTGGGCCTAAGGGAAGGCATTGTGGAGTAGTAATTAGATGATGGGTTGCTAGAGTGACAGAAGCTTAAACCCTAGCTTATGCGCTATTCCGTAAGGGGCTGATTTGGATCCATATGTTTCATGCTATGGTTAGATTTATCTTAATTCTTCTTTCGTAGTTGCGGATGCTTGCGAGAGGGGGTAATCATAAGTGGGAGGCTTGTTCAAGTAAGAACAGCACCCAAGCACCGGTCCACCCACATATCAAATTATCAAAGTAGCGAACGCGAATCAAACAAACATGATGAAAGTGACTAGATGAAATTCCCATGTGTCCTCGAGAACGTGTTGCTTATTATAAGAGTTCGTTCTGGCTTGTCCTTTGCTATAAAAAGGATTGGGCCACCTTGATGCACCTTTGTTACCGTTACTACCTGTTATTTGTTACGAATTACCTTGCTATCAAACTATCTGTTACCGATAATTTCAGTGCTCGCAGAGAATACCTTGCTGAAAACCGCTTGTCATTTCCTTCTGCTCCTCGTTGGGTTCGACACTCTTACTTATAGAAAGGACTACGATTGATCCCATATACTTGTGGGTCATCAAGACTCTTTTCTGGCACAGTTGCCGGGGAGTGAAGCACCTTTGGTGAGTGGAATTTTGTAAGGAAACATTTATATTACGTGCTGAAATTTACGGTCACTTGTCACTATGGAAAGTAATCCTTTGAGGGGTTAGTTCGGGGTATCTTCACCTCGACCGGAAGCAATAAGAGTTGCCCCTCAACCTACTGAAAATGTTTATTATGAAATTCCTTCGGGTATGATAGAGAAACTGCTAGCTAATCCTTATGCAGGAGATGGAATGGTGCATCCTGATATGCACTTGATATATGTGGATGAAATTTGTGGATTGTTTAAGCTTACAGGTTTATCCAGAGATGGAGTTAAGAAGAAGGTTTTCCCTTTATCTTTGGAGGGAAAGGCTTTGACATGGTATAGGCTATGTGATGATACTGAAACATGGGATTGGAACCGGTTGATGCTGGAATTTCACCAGAAATTTTATCCTATGCATTTGGTTCATCGTGATCGTAATTATATATATAATTTTTGGCCTCGTTAAGGAGAAAATATCGCTCAAGCTTGGGGGAGGCTTAAGTATATGTTGCATACATGCCCCAATCATGAGCTCTCAAGAGAAATAATTCTTCAGAACTTTTATGCTCGGCTTTCTCATAATGATCAATCCATGCTCGATACTTCTTCTACTGGTTCCTTTATGAAGAGGACTATTGAATTCAGATGGGGTCTTCTTGAAAGAATTAAACGCAAATCTAAAAATTGGGAAATCGACAAAGGTAAAGAGTCAGGTATAAATCTCAAGTTTGATTGTGTTAAGTCTTTTATGGAAACTGATGCTTTTCACAAGTTTAGTACTAAATATGAACTTGACTCTGAGATAGTAGCTACCTTTTGTGAATCTTTTGCTACTCATGTTGATCTCCCTAAGGAGAAATGGTTTAAATATCATCCATCTATTGAATTAAAAGAAGAACCTATTAGTGTTAAAGAAGAAACAATTGTTTACAATGTTGATCCAGTTGTACCTACTGCTTATATTGAGAAACCTCCTTTTCCTGTTAGGATTAAGGAACATGCTAAGACTTCAACTGTGGTTAACAAAAGTAATATAAGAACATCTAGACCTTCTGAACAAATTAAAGTTGAACCTAATGTTGCAATGGTTAAAGATCTTTTGGTTGATAACATTGATGGACATGTTATATATTTCTGTGATGAAGCAACTAGAATTGCTAAACCAGACACTAAAAATAAAAACAAACATGTTGTTGGCATGCCTGTTATTTCTGTTAGAATTGGAGATCATTGCTATCATGGTTTATGTGATATTGGTGCTAGTGTGAGTGCTATTCATTTTACTCTCTATCAAGAATTCATGAATGATATTGCACCTGTTGAGATTGAAGATATTGATGTTACTATTAAGCTTGCAAACAGAGATACTATTATACCACTTGGGATTGTTGGAGATGTTGAAGTCTTGTGTGGTAAGAACAAATACCCTACTGATTTTCTTGTTCTTGGATCACCACAAGATGATTTTTGTCCCATTATATTTGGTAGGCCTTTCTTGAATACAGTAAATGCTAAGATAGATTGCAATAAAGAAATTGTCAGTGTTAATTTTGGTGATATGTCTCATGAATTTAATTTCTCTAAGTTTCGTAGACAACCTCATGATAAAGAATTACCCAATAAAGATGAAATTATAGGTCTTGCTTCTATTGTTGTGCCTCCGACTAATCCTTTAGAACAATATTTGCTAGACCATGAGAATGATATGCATATGAATGAAAGAAATGAAATATATGAATTGTTCTTTAAACATGCACCTATTCTCAAACATAATTTACCTGTTGAAACCTTGGGAGACCCTCTACCACCCAAGAGTGATCATGTGTTTGAATTGAAGAAACTACCTGATACACTTAAATATATTTATCTTGATGAAAAGAAGATATATCTTGTTATTATTAGTGCTAACCTTTCAGAGCATGAAAAAAAAAGATTACTTAAAATTCTGAAGAAGCACCATGCTGCTATTGGATATACTCTCGATGATCTTAATGGCATTAGTCCCACTTTATGTCAATACAAGATTAATATGGAGCCAGATGCTAAACCTGTAATTGATCATCAACGTCGCTTGAATCCTAAAATGAAGGACGTGGTAAGAACTGAGATATTAAAGCTTCTGGAGGCAGGTATAATTTATCCCATAGCTGATAGTAGATGGGTAAGCCCAGTTCATTGTGTTCCTAAGAAAGGAGGTATTACTGTTGATCCTAATGATAAAAATGAACTTATCCCACAAAGAATTGTAACCGATTATAGGATGGTAATTAATTTCAGGAAATTAAAAAAAGCTACTAGGAAAGATCATTACCCCTTGCCTTTTATTGATCAAATGTTAGAAAGATTGTCTAAGCATACACACTTTTGTTTCCTAGATGGATATTCTGGTTTTTCTCAAATACCTGTATCACAAGAAGATCAAGAGAAAACTACCTTCACTTGTCCTTTTGGAACTTATGCTTATCGTCGTATGCCTTTTGGTTTACGTATGACTTGAAGAGGCCGCTGGTGAACTGGGAGCCGTTGTCAGTGATGATGCGGTTGGGGACACCAAAGCGGCTCACGAGGCCCTTGATGAACTTGACGGCTGACCCTGCCGGGATGGTGTGCACAGGCTCGACCTCCGCCCACTTGGTGAACTTGTTGATGGAGATGTAGAGGTAGTGGTAGCCGCCAGCTGCGCGAGGGAAGGGACCCAGGATGTCCAGCCCCCAGACCGCGAAGGGCCACGAGAGAGGAATGGTCTGGAGGCCTTGCGCCGGCTGGTGGATTTGCTTGGCATGGAACTGACAGGCCTCGCAGGATTGGACCAGCTCGGTGGCATCTTGAAGCGCTGTGGGCCAGTAGAAGCCACTTCGGAACACCTTGCCAATGAGGGTGCGCGATGAGGAGTGGTGGCCACAGTTTTCGGAGATGCACCTTAGTGCGACGCCATTGGGGCGCCTGTGGTAGAGCTCGCCATCCTTCAAGCAGTAAGCGGTGGCCTGGCGAGCCACGCGCTCTGCCTCGAGTCCTTCTCCGGGAGGATGCCGCTCTGCAGGTAGGCTTTGAACTCAGCAGCCCAGCTGTCCGCTTAGGGCTCCAACGCCAGCAGCAGGCGAGCGCCTGAGGATGGGCCGCAGTCGGGTGCGCCTGTGGGCGGTGCGGGTGGGAGCTCCTCATGAGGCGCCGTGGCGCTTGCGGTAGGTGGTGCAGCTGATTGCTTTAGGAGCCTTTCCTCGAAGATGCCAGGGTTTTGTGGCTCGCGGCGAGATGCTCGCTTGGCGATGTCGTCTGCTTCTTTGTTGCCGCTGTGAGGTACGTACTGGAGCTCCAGGCCAAGGAAGCGCTTCTCGAGCTTGCGCACTTCCTCCAAGTAGGCGGCCATGTGTTCGTCCTTGGGCTTGTAGCTTTTGTTGGAGAAGTTGACGAGGAGCTGCGAGTCTCCCTTGATAAGGATGCGCTTGATGCCCAGAGCGAAGGCGGCCTTGAGCCCAGCGATGAGGCCCTCGTACTCCGCGATGTTGTTGGAGACCTTGTCGTCATGCTTGAAGCAGAGTTGGACAGCGTAGTACAGCTTGTCTCCTGTCGGCGAGGTGAGCATGACGCCAGCCCCCGCGCCCTGCCGGGAGAACGCGCCATCGAACTGCATGGTCCAGCCGCCAGGTGCTTCCTCCCCAGGCAGGAGGGAATAGTCCTCGCGAGGCTCCTCTTGGTGCGGGTCTGTCCATTCTGCTATGAAGTTCGCCAGGGCCGCGCCCTTGATCACCCTTGTGGTACAGAATTCCAACTCGAAGGCCTGCAGCTCGATGTTCCACTCGGCGACATGGCCGGCGGCATTGGGGCTGCGCAGGACTTGCTCCAAGGGGTAAGACATGATCACCTTGATGGGATGGCCCTGGAAGTAGTGGCGCAGCTTCCTGGAGGCGGTGAGAAGCGCGAAGAGGAGCTTCTGCTGCGTAGGGTAACGCTCGCGCGCATCCCGCAGCACCGTGCTAACAAAGTACACGGGGTGCTCGACGAGGCGCGTGTTGTAGCGGCAGCTTGTTCTTCGGAGGGCTCAGGAGGCTCATGAGGCTCGGAGGGCTCAGGAGGTGGCTCGTCAGGGGCCTCCTGAGGGGGGCCCTCGGCAGGCTATGGCGCGGCCTCGGCGGGTGATGATGCAGCCTCATTGGGCTTCTTCTGGACGCAGGTACGTTCCTCCCGTACCGCCACCAAGGCCGCGCTGGCCGTCTGGGGGGTGGCCATCAAGTACAAGAGCAGGGGCTCGCGAGAGCGTGGTGCGACCATGATGGGCAGGCTCGTCAGGTACCTCTTGAGGTCCTCGAAGACCGCATCAGCTTCGGGAGTCCACTTGAAGGGGCCCGATCTCTTCATGAGCTTGAAGAACGGCAAGGCTCGCTCGCTGAACTTGGAGATGAAGCGCCCAAGCGAGGCCATGCATCCCGCCAGGCGTTGCATTTCCTTGAGGTTCCGGGGAGGGCGCACCCGCTCAATGGCCTTGATTTTCTCGGGGTTGGCCTCGATGCCGCGGTGGGAGACCAGGAAGCCAAGCAGCTTGCCGGAGGGGACTCCGAAGACGCACTTGTAGGGGTTGAGCTTGAGGTTGACCTTGCGCAGGTTGGCTAACGTTTCTTCGAGGTCCGCGGTGAGGGACCAGGCCTCGCGCGTCTTGACAACGATGTCGTCGACGTAGGCCTCCGCGTTCCTTCCCATCTGGGGCCCCAGGGCGATGCGCATCAGCCTCTGGAAGGTGGCTCCCGCACTCCTCAGGCCGAAGGGCATGCAGATGAAGCAGTATATTCCACAAGGGGTGATGAAGGTTGTTCTCTCCACGTCTTCCGTTGCCATCTTGATCTGGTGGTAGCCTGAGAAGGCATCTAGGAAGCATAGCAACTCACACCCGGCGGTGGAGTCCATGATCTGGTCGATTCGTGGTAACGGGAAGGGATCTTGGGGGGCAGGCTTTATTGAGGCTCAAGAAGTCGACGCACATTCGCTCCTTGCCGCCTTTCTTGGGGACCACGACTGGGTTGGCGAGCCACTCGAGATGGCGGACCTCACGGATGACTCCTGCCTCTTGTAGTTTCTGAACTTCTTGGACGATGAACTCTTGCCTCTCTGGTGCTTGGCGCCGTGCCTTTTGTTTCACGGGGCGTGCGTTGGGGCACACCGCTAAGTGGTGCTCGATCACCTCCCTCGGCACACCGGACAAATCTGATGTTGTCCAGGCGAACACATCAGCATTTGCCCGGAGGAAGGCGACGAGCGCGCCTTCCTATTTGGGGTCGAGGCCGGTGCCGATGATGAAGGCGGGCCCGGAGCCACTGCCGTCCACCGACACTTTCTTCGTTTCGGTGCGTGCCTGAGACAACAGCTGCTTCTTCTTGGCGGGCGCGGCCTCAGGAGGCTCGATGTCATCCTCATCAGCAGGGTAAGCGGTGGCGGCAGCCTTGTAGGCGCGCTCGAGGGAGCGGACTGCGTCCTTCTCGTCGCAGCGGATAGTGATGATGTCGCTGCAGCCCGGCATCTTGAGGACGTTGTAGGCGTGGTGAGTCACCGCCATGAACTTGGCGAGCGCGGGGTAGCCTAAGATGGCGTTGTAGGGCAGGCCAATGTGTGCCACGTCGAAGTCGATGAGCTCGGTGCGGTAGTTCCTGCGGGTGCCGAAGGTGATAGGGAGGCACACCTGCCCCAGGGGCAGGGTGGAGCCTTCAGTGACGCCTGAGAAGGGCCTCGTCGGCATCAGTTGCTCGTAGGGCACTTGGAGCTTCTCGAAAGTCTCGATGGAGATCACATTGAGGCATGCGCCTCCGTCGACGAGCGTCTTGGTGACGGCGACGTTGCTGATGGTGGGAGTGTACAGCATGGGGATCGTGCCTACAGCACTTGTGGACTTGGGGTGGTCCTTGGAGTCAAAGAAGATTGCGTACTGCGACCACTTGAGGGGCTGAGAAGCCTCAGGCCTCGGGAGGGCTGCGTTCACCTCGCGAGAGAACTGCTTGAAGTGGCGGTTGGATGCGGGAGCCTAGGCCCCGCAGAGGATGCAAGCCACCTCGCGAGGCTCCTGGTAGCCCCCGGCGCCCTCGTCGGGTTGGTTGTTGTTGTTCCTTCGAGGCGGCGGCGGCAGCGCCGGCAGAGTGGCGTTGGTCTGGGGGTTGGCCTGCCGCTGCTGGACGCGCCAGCCCTGCTGGAAGTTGTTGTTGCCGTTGTTGTTGCGGTCTCCCCAGCGGTTGCCATTGCGGCCGCCTCCGCGGCCGGCGCCGCGATCGTTGCGGTCGCCGCGGCGGCCCAGCCGCTCGTCATGAAGCAGCTTGAGCTCATGGCAGTCCTCGGTGCTGTGGGAGTGCACGTTGTGGTAGGCGCAGAGAGGGCGGCTGTCCTTCTTGGGCTCGTCACGCTCACGGCCGCGCTTCTGCTCAGGCTCCGCTGCAAGCACGGTGGGGCCCTTGCGCTTGGCGTCTTTGTTCCTGGCCTTGGCGGCGTCTGGTGCCGCGTCGGGGTCGTTGTGGGCGAAGAGGCGGCCCTCCTCGGCCTTGGCACACCTATCGGCGAGGTCGAACAGGGCGACGACGGTGTCGAGCTCGTCGCTCATGGCGAGCTTCTCGCGCATCCTGACGTCCGTGACGCCGGAGGAGAATGCGAAAATGATCGCGGCGTCGGAGGCGCGCGGGACCTTGTTGCGCACCTGGCTGAAGCGCTGGATGTACTTGCGGAGGGTCTCGTCAGGCCGCTGGCGCACGTCGCGCAGGTCGTTGAACGTCAGAGGGCGCTCGTACGTCCCCTTGAAGTTGGCGACGAACTGTCGGCACGGTTCGGACCATGAGGAGACAGAGGCCTCGGGGAGGTTCATGAGCCACGAGCGCGCGGCGTCCTTAATCGCCATGGGAAGCCAGTTCGCCATGACCTTGTCATCGCCGCCCGCGGCCACGATGCCCAAAGTGTAGAGCTGCAGGAACTCCATGGGGTCGGGGGTGCCGTCGTAGCGCTGAGGTAGCTCCGGCTTGAACTTTGAGGGCCACACCACACGGCGCAGCTCGCGTGTGAAGGCGCGGCAGCCCCCGCTGCTGGAGGCGACACCTCCGGCGAGCGCGGCGCGGTTCTGGCGCCCCGCTACGGCGACCTCTTGGATGGTGCGGTCTTGGCGCTGGCGCTGCCGTTCGAGGATGACCCGCGCGTCGGGCGGCGCGCGCCGGACGATCTGGCAGCTGGCGTCATCGTGGTACGGCGAGGACGCGTCACGGGACGGCTCCAGCGCTCGCGCGCCGCGGTGGCGCCCTGCGTCCTCGTTGGACGGAGGAGGCGGTGGAGGCGCGCCATGCGCCACTTCCCTAGCGCGCGGCGACGGAGGGTGAAGCGAGTGAGAGGGCACAGGGGCGTCTTCGGCGGCATTGACGAGCTCGGTGATGCGGGCGAGCCAAGCGTCGTAGCCGGCCTCGGTGGGGCGGTAGCGCAGCAGCTCATGCGCCATGAGCAGCGCAACATGCGGGGCCGGCGGGTCGCGGCGGGCGAGCGAAGAGGCCGTGGCAGTGCGGCCAGCCGGCGGCACGGGCGGATGCAGGGAAGAAGCCAGCTGCTCCCGCGCAGCAGGGTCGGTGGCGGCGCCGGCGCGGCGACGGCGATGGTCTTTGGCAGCCGGCTCTGTCTGGGCCAGCCTGGCGGCCCGGCGCGCTCGCGTCGAGCGTCGGCCATGTCGATGTCGAAGCGGAAGGAACGGAAGCGAGACCCCTACCTGGCGCGCCAAATGTCGGAATCGGGGCTCCGGGGACCCTGGTTCGAACACTGGGGGCAAGCTCGTTCCTTCCTACTAGACGATGACCACGGCGAGGCTACGGCGAGCTCGGCACGACGAGAGCACGCTCACATGCAGGACACGACAGGGAACACAGTAGCTACCCATGTTCGGGCCACCTTGCGGTGTAAAACCCTACTCCTGCTTGTGTTTGGGATTGCTCTTGGAGAGAATAGTACAAGCGTACAAGGTAGGAGACGATGAGATTGGTCGACCTCTTCTAAGGTAGCACCCTGCCCCCTTTTATAGGCGCCTTGGTCCTCTTCCCCCAAAATATTGGCGGGAAGGGTTGCCACACAACGGCAATTCAAAGGGGGACAAGTGCTCAGTCTTATCCTGACAAAAGCAGTCTTCGCCTGCAAAAGCGACCGTCCATGACGCGCCCGTGGGCTCGGTGATGACCTCCGCCCTGGCGCGCGACGTCGTCCTGGTCTTCACGCACCAAACGGGCAAGCTTTGGGACTTGCTTTGGGGATGGGCAGCTGGCGCTGCCCCCTTAGCACCAAAGAGGAAATCGTCCCTGTCCGCGCCTGTTGGTACGGCCTCTGTCGCTGCTCGTCGCCAAGCACGTCACCCACGTGCTGGGCACAGGACCACGTGGCCGGCACCAAATGGCGTCTTGGTTGGGTGGCTTCAGGAGGGTGCCTCGGGAGGCAACCTCGGGAGGCCGCCTCGCGAGGGGGCCTCGCGAGGCTTCCTGCTGCTGCTGGGGTCCTTGGTGAGTCCGCTCCTTGTGGAGGGGATCCTCGTGAGGCCGGGGCTTCGCGAGGTGTCTCGCTTCGCGGCGCCCATGGCTGGGCCGCCTCTTGGGCCTTCGCCAGGCATTTCTTCCTGGGCTGTAGGCAGACGGGCAGTGGTACCCTGGTTTCCACTGGCCCGACAGAGACAGCCGCATTCACTTTAAACAGGGCACCGTCTAAATCCGTTGAGACGACACCGTATGAGTTATGGTTTCGCAAGAAACCTAAATTGTCGTTTCTTAAAGTTTGGGGATGCGACGCTTATGTCAAGAGGCTTCAGCCTGATAAGCTCGAACCCAAAGCGGAGAAGTGCGTCTTCATAGGATACCCTAAAGAGACCATTGGGTATACCTTCTATCGCAGATCCGAAGGCAAGATCTTTGTTGCCAAGAATGGGTCCTTTCTAGAGAAGGAGTTTCTCTCGAAAGAAGTGAGTGGGAGGAAAGTAGAACTTGATGAGGACAAGTAGAGATAGATATTGGGCATATTGGGCATCAAGATCTATAGAGATAGATCAAGACGCTTAATAAGACTTTCACAAAGCACATACCTTGACAAGATTTTGAAGAAGTTCAAAATGGACCAGTCGAAGAAGGAGTTCTTGCATGTGTTGCAAAGTATGAAGTTGAGTCAGACTCAAAGTGCGACCATGGCAGAAGAAAGAGAAAGGATGAAAGTCGTTCCCTATGCCTCAGCCATAGGCTCTATAATGTATGCCATGCTGTGTACCAGACCTGATGTGTGCCTCGCCATAAGTCTGGCAGGTATCTACCAGTGATCCAGGAGTAGATCACTGGACAGCGGTCACAAATATCCTTAAGTACCTAAAGAGGACTAAGGACATGTTTCTCGTTTATGGAGGTGACGAAGAGCTCGCCGTAAAGGGTTACGTCGATGCTAGCTTCGACACAGATCCGGATGACTCAAAGTCTCAAACCGGATACGTATTGCAAAGTATCACATAAATACGTACTGTGTTCTTTTCAATAAGCCTTTGTTTGCAAATAAACCTTGGTTTAAATCTGGCTTCTGCGCCATTTGGTGCAATGGGTTGCGAACGAAACTCAAAGGATTTGACAGGACAAGTAGTGGAGTATGTGTTTTAATTCAATGCAAACCGAAGAACCTGAGCTGACGTTAGTTCGTTACTGTTTTCAAAATTCAATCACAAAGAGCCCCCCCCCCCCCCCGCGTCGTCCTCCCCAAGGCGGCTCGGGCAGCGACCCCCTCCCCCCGGTCGAACCTCCCCTCCAGCTACTCCCTCTTCCCCCCACCACCGCCAAAAGCTCCCGTCGGGCAAAGCCCACGCGGATCTGGCGGCGGCGGGCCGTCATTCCCCGTGCATAGCGCTCACGGGCCGGGGGAGCTCTGTGTAGCGGCGGGCGGCGCGGCGTGACTCCGGCGTGCGTCGCTTCTGCTGGTGGTGGTCGGGGACAGTGGGGTGGATCCGTTCGCGGCTCCCTTCCGCTGGTCTTCCCCGAATGGGCGTCTCCTTGCTGCGTTGGCGACCGGTGGGCGTCGGGGATGGCTGCTGGATTCGGCTTGGATGTGTCCAGCGGAGGTTGCTGTGAGGCGCGGGGTGGCGGTGCTCACCCTTCCCCGAGGCGGCGCCGTCCGCTCTAGCTTGCGGTTCTGCCTTCTGGCGGTGCTGGCGTGGGCGGCGCGCCTGTCGGCTTCGGCTTGCCTCGAACCGGTGGGGAGCGGCGGGGGGCATGTTGGATCCTGCCGGATCTGGCCTGTGGTGACCCGGATTTGGTCATGTGTGGGGTTGCAGTGGCCCTTCTCTGTGGTGGTGCAAGGAGCGGTGCTCCGAGATCAATTTGATTCTTAATGGAGGTGGTCTGCTCACTTGGGCGAAAGCCCTGCTCCTGCTGGAGCCGGCGACGGCGACGCCTGCGGGCGCCGCTAACCTCCTTGGAGGCGGCGCTGTCATGGTGACTACCCCTTCAAATCCCAGGGGAAACCCATGTTCCAAGTCCGCGTGAAACGGATGATGGCGGCGCACTTTGTGTCGCATCGCTTCTTTAAGGCATCATCTAGGTTACGCTCGGTTGGTCCCTGTGGTGGATGCTCGCTGCGGGTTTGACGGTTGTGGTGGTGCGGCCGGGTTGGGGCCGATGGTGGTGTGTGCTTTATTGGCGAGGAGGTGGCGCTCTGTCTGCGAGATCTTGGCTCAGCCATGCACTGGATTGGTTCTGATTTTCATCCGAAGCCGGGTTAGCGGGGTCGTTATCCTACTCAATGGATCACCTCGTTCCCATATGACACCTCTACCTCTGCGGGGTGTTGTTGGGTGGCGACCAGACGGCCAACGTTCAAGGCTCTTCTCCTTGCTTGGTCAGATGAAGATGTAAGTTAAGGCCATCCTCCTTGCGGGTTGTGCGGTGGTGGTGGTGCGTCCAGCTTTGGAGCGTCGAAAGGCCTTCTTCTCCCAGTGTGCCCTTTCCTCGGCGGGTCTTCCGGTGGTTCTGCTAGGCGTGCGTGCGGGCGGGCGTGCGTGTGTGTGTTTTCAGTTGTATCTCCTCTTGTTTTCCCCCGTGTATTCTAGTTCACTTGAACCTATCTTGTATGGAGCCGCGAGGCTTCTAGGAAAATTCGATTGAATATATTCAGGTGGGGATCCTCCCCCCCCCTACCATTCAAAAAAAATTAATCATAAATACAACCCCTTAATAATTGGGCGGCGAACCATCAAAGTGCCCAAATCAGTCCCCTTACCAACCGTGGGATTAAACCAATGACAGTCGTTTGATGGAAAGTTTTGGTGCCAGCGTCTCCTCCATGGACATCGCCCTCTTACGTCATCGCAACCCTTGCACCATCGTCGCAGTTGTGCGGCTCGCCAATCGTAGCTTCTTGTCACAGCTTTTTGCCTCACTGGTCATAGCTTTTTGCCTCACCGGAGCTCGTCATCGCAGCTGTGCGCCTCATTGGTCACAACTTTTCGCCTCACCGGAGCTTGTAGTCGCAACTGTGCACCTCGCCGGTCAGGGCAACTCCAACACACGACCCCAAACGGACGTCCGTTTTGTCCGGATTTCGTCTGTTTGGGGGTGGCAATGAGGCCGTGTCCGTCTGGATTAGTGGATGCGCCGGGCGTGCGCCCAACGCACGGCCGCATCTTCGGCCGCATCTGATCCGCGTGCATGCAAATCTGAAAACAACAAAAGATGTAGCTAAATGGCAGCGGCCATAGTTTATGCCAGCGGCCGCGGTTCTCACCAGTTCATGTCGGCCGGCAACAAAGTCGGCGGCCTACAGAATGGTCACCCTCCAGTTTCACGCCGACAACAAAGCCAGCGGCCGGCACACTAGCCAGCCTTCAAAATGGACATGTTTTTTACGCCGGCAACAAAGCCAGCGGCCGGCACACGAGCCAGCCTTCAAAATGAACAAGTTTTTGGCGCCGGCAACAAAGCCAGCGGCCGGCACACCAGTCATCCTTCAAAATGAACGGCCATTGTCCACAGCCGAGGTCTCACCTAGTTCAAGCCATCGTGGGCGAACATCTCCTTCTGCCGGTTCGCGAACCAAGCCTCCTCTCCGGTGACATGTTTTTGTCGACGCTCATGAACGCGGGTGCCACCACTTTTGCTTTGGTGTCGGCCATGGTGGCCTCGACCTTGAGCTTCTTGAGTTGAGCGGCCTCCTCGATGTCAAGCTTCCTCCTCTTCGTGGCCTCCTCCATGTCAAGCTTCTTCGTTTGGAGTTCTAGGTATATCTTCATTTGCTCCTCCTTCCCTTTGCTCCTCCTCTCGTCCCTCACTTCCTTTTGACTCGTCATGTTTTCCAAAGTTCCTTGCAAGGCCATGGAAGACGCGTCACGCTTCTCGTTGACCTTCGAGCTTGTCTTGCCCCTCGGCCTCTTGAGCAAATCTCCCTCATCAGCCACGGCCGCCTTCCCTCCTTTATTCTTACGAGCGGCATATTGGTCTTTGAACTTGGGGCAATCTTTGATGAGCGACCAACAATGCGTGAGAGTAAATGGCTTGTTCTTGTGCCGGGCCTTGAAGGATTCCAAAGATTGGAATGCCTACACAATCAAAGATGCGGCCGCAATTGTAACATGGAAGGACACAAAATGCATGAAACATAAATGGCATGCCAACATGAAAGGACACAAGATGAAGAAACGAGAGGTTCATACCAAGTCACCAAGGCCTAGGCCACTCACGGGACGGGCTTCGACGCTCTCAAGCGCGGCACAATACTTGTTGCACTCTTGTTGAATGAACCCCATCTCTTTTGGATTGAGTTGATGCCGCGGATGCTCGCAAATTGGTAGGGGGCAAACTTCCTTCGCTCATGGAAGGTTTTGTGAACTCTCGACCAAAAGACGGATCCTTTTTGCTCAGCACCTCTCATCGGATCTTGGCCCATCTCCATTCAACTCTCGCAAATCAAAGTGTCCTCCTCTTGGGTATATGATCCCGTGCGAATGCTTTGCCTCCTCTTTTGTGCCTCGGCCCTTTGGGTGAGCTCATCGATAAACATCAATGGCTCCTCCGCAATGTCGATCTCATCTTCCTCATCTTCACAATACAAGTCATCATCTTCATGCCATGAGTTGCCATGGTCGTCCTCATCTTCATCATGGCCGGCGAATTCATCATGGCCGGCGAATTGAGTGTCACCATATTGGTCGCGGCCGTCCTAGCTTTGGGTCGCGTCAGGATCGAAAGCTTGGCCTTGGCCGTCGCTGTGGAAGGCCTCGCCACGGCCCTCGAAGATGACGTTCTTCATGAACGCCGCGTAGTCAGGGTCGTCGGTCGTCGGCGTCGGCTGTGGCATTTCATCGAACAGCTTGTGGGCGCCGGCCATGCTGGCCGAAGGAATCGACCGGGGCTGCTTCCTCTGCGTCCCGTCAGACGGGTGGCCAGCGCCACTGTACCCCGGCGTCACGTTGAGGTCGATGACGCCCGCGGGCGTGGCCGGAGCGACCACGCTGCAGTCCGGCGACGTGGAGAACCATGTCTGCCCATGGCCATGCAACGGCGGCGCATGGTACCCTGGCGTCTCGGGTGTGGTGGACGAGCTCGGGACCGGTACTGCGAAGGACGAACGGCCGACGAGCCTGTACTAGCAGCGGCCATGGCAGTGACCGAGAGAATGGCCGGCGGGGGTTAGCACAACCCTAACATGAGGATGGCGTGCGCCTTGGCGACAATGGACTCCTTTGTCGTCGACGTCGGCAAGGTGCTGCGCGGCACGCCGCGCGGCGTCCTCGGCGGCGTAATCGGCAGCGGCCTTCTTCTTCGCCACCTTTGTCCGCCGTCCCCTCCTCTTGGCCGATTCGGCATCGAGTTTGGCGAGCTCTGCCTGCGTGAGCTCCGACCGCGGCTTCTTCATAGACTTCTTCTTCACCTCGGGGCGCGCGGCCGGGTCGCCGGGATTCGTCGGGCCGCCACCCATGGAGGAGGAAGGGGAGGGGCGCAGGGGAGGGTTTTGGGCGAAATTGAGGGAAAGTGGGGGGTGTGTCCCCGATGGGCTGGCCAGGGAAGGACAAGGGCACGCGTCCCGCCTGTCCGCGCGCTGTTCGTTTCGACGCAAGTGCGGCCAAAATTTAGGCCGGGAATGGGTCGAAAGCGGATCGAAAACGGACATTGGTCCGTTTGCTCCCGCGCGTTCCCAACATTCAGGCCGCCGGTTCTGTCCGTTTACCCCCAAACAGACGCGGCCAGACCATTTGGGGTCGCGTTGTCCCAGCATCCCTTACCGGTTCTAGCATTTCTTGACACTGGTTCCAGCATGTGAGGCCATCACGCCTCCAGGTCACAGCTTAGCGTGCCACCGGTCGCAGCTCAATCGCCTCGCTATTGTAGGACCGATAGCACCTGGGTCGCAGCGCAGGGCGCCAACCACAGACCCAATCTGCTCCGGAGGGGCTGGGTCAGGTGAGCGCAGAGATTAACAGCGGAGGGGCTGGGTTCAGGTGAGAGGATTGGGAGAGAATGCGCCATGCTGGGGATCTCGTTAAGCGGTTCATGATGTTCGATGGGATGGATAAGGTTCGCTGTAAGGGCAGCCGTGGGGACCACAATTAAAGCGCGTTGTAATTTAGGTCTTGCCATCAGAAATACAAAACTCTTTATGTCTTACAATTTTATAATTTTGGACAGAGGAAGTAGCAACTAAAATCAGCACACTGATAACGTCGTAATAAGAGGCTGCATCCAGAAACCAAACCCACATCAAATGTCATCGCCTCTGTCAGATGCGAGGCTGTTCTTTATCTTGCTTGTTCAAAGCCTCAGATAACTCCTTAGACTCAAGATAATTCTTGTAATCATTCGTAACCGCATATGATAAAACGCAAAGCCCACCATACTTGAAGAATAAATTGATCAATTTTGCTCTTCGATAGAAGCACCTGAAGGGAAGATTAAAAGAGATGAAATTTTCTGTGAACATATTGTAGCAGAGATAGATCGAACATGAATCAGAGTTTTTACCAGGCGGGGTCATCAGGCCTAGGCTTGATTTGGAGAGAGAGATGCTTGAGCAGACCACAATTTTGGTATCCCAGCACCTCACGGTTTTCAAACATCTGATTGAAGAGCTGTTCTTTTGTCTCCCTGATCTCAGCCAAAAGACTAGCAACCTTCTGCGTCTTAGACTGCAGCAGGTTTGGACAAAATAATGAGACAACAAAACTTATATAAATGACCTAATACCCCTGCCTGGAACAACATAGAAACCTAGATCTCGTTGAGGTAGGAAAACAAGAGAACTGCGAGCCAGAACAGAAGAAGCTACATATCTGACCAAGAAGTTATTAACTAGATCCGCCACTTAGAACGCTTTAGATAAAGAAATCTACAGACCAAGGTACATATCCGACCAAGAAGTTCCTACCTGGGAGTGGAGTTGACGGAGGATAGCAAGGCGGGACTGCTCCACGGCCGGAGTCGCCTGTGGCGGGCGGAGGGCAACGCCCCCTAGCTTGAGAGCCCTAGCACGGAAAGCCGCCATTGCCATTGCCATTGCCATTGACTCCTATTTGCAGTTACGATGTCGGGTGGATTAGGGCTCGGGATGGATTACGCCGCCGAATGCCCGAGGGAGAGGGGAGAGTTCGACCATGTGCGCGGTTATATCAGAGGCTATTTAGGGTTTCGCTGTCTGGGAATCAAACATGGGCCGAGCCCAGGTACGGGCTCTCCTAAGGTCTACCGTGTGATTTTGTGGTTCCCCTGAAATAAAGGTGTGATTTCGAAGGGTGCTCCTATTTTAGCGTGCGACGAGAGCAACTGACAAAAGATACCCCTTGATGTGGTGTCTCAAAAAAAAAAAAGATACCCCTTGATGTCAAAAACAAAAAAAAAAAACTAAAGATACCCCTTGTGAGAGTCTCGTAAGGGTCATTTTTATGGGTTGAGAGCGTGCTAAGTGATGCGTCACTCACGTGTCGCATGCTAGGCGCTCCCTCTGATTTTTTTCCTGTACACGTTTCGGGCTTTAGATGTTTTTTTGTTCTTTTTTTTTACTTTACAATTTATGCCTGGTTTTCTCTAGCTTTGGAGAAAAGAAGTCTATAAAAAAAATTGCGCAGAAATATTATGCTTTCACATGAAACACGTATTTTTCTTTTCGTGGAGGCATAAATTTGCTTCCTCGAGAAACGCAGTTGTGCTTCTTGGAAAGGAAAAAATCGGATTTATTTTACGCGAATTTTTGTTTTGCTTTCACGGGAAGTACAAATTTGCTTCCGCGACTGTGCTTCTCGGAAAGGGAAAAGAATCGCACAAATTTATCGTGAATTTTTGTGCTTCCACGAGAGGCACAGATTTGCTTCCGCGATGTGCTTCTCGGAAAGGGAAAATATCATGATTTTTTGCACAATTTTTTTCTTCCACGAGTGGAGGCACAATTTTGATTTCGCGATCGGAAAACAAAAAAAATCACAAATTGTTTGGCGCATTTTTTTGGTTTCCACAAGAAGCACATATTTGCATCTCGTGGTGTTTCCCAAAAAGGGGGAAAAGTGGGGGGCGTGCTTCCGACTTCTAGTTTTTTCTTCTATTTTTTCCAGATTTTTCATGAAAAAAAAGTCCGGCGAAACCTATTAACATGAGATTGAGTTTCGAATATTTCTACGCAAGAATTGCAACGGTGAAAACGATTCATGATTTGCACGCATGGTTCAAGAGATAAAACATTTTGAAAAAATAAATCTACAAAAAAAAAACTCTCATGTTGCAACAAATGCGCCACTTATCAGCCCCTGAAAAGGTGGAAGTGACCTTTGCAAAGGGTATCCTTAGCTGGTGATTTGGGACGTGCTGGCAAACGAGCCAGCGCGCAACTCTCCCCCACCCCCGACGCGCTCTTTTGGGCCGACCCATGTGCTGGGCTGATACCCCCTATTTTGTTCGTTCCACTATTTTTTGCCTTTTGTTTTTCATTTCTGTTTATTTTCTCTTTAAAATAATTCAGGATTTGAAAAAGTTTGAAATCTTAAAAAAAATTGTGAATTTTGAAAAAGTATTCAACAAATCATAAAATGTTCGTGTGTTCAAAAAAAAGTTCATGATTTTGAAAATGTCGCATATTCAAAAATTCTTCATGAATTTGAACAAAATATTCATAAATTCAAAAAATAATTATGAATTTTTAAAAATGATCACAAAAATCAAAACATTATCGTCAATAAAAAAAGTTCATCGATTAAAAAACTGTCCGCTGATTCAAATATTTCGTCAAACAAAAAAAGTAATTAAATTTCTAAAAAATCCCAAATTTCAAAAAATGTTTGTCGATTCAAAAAAGTTCAAAATTTCAAAAAAAAAGTTGGCAAATTTAAAAAAATAGTTTGCAATGAAAAAAATGTTCATGATTTCAAAAATTGTTTGGAATTCAGAAAAAAATCTCAAATTTGAAAATAGTCAAGATTTCATGAAAATGTTCAAAAATTCGCAGAAATGTTCTGGGTTTCATAAAAATGATCGCGATTCAAAAAAAATTCCACGATTTCGAAAAAGTTCATGAATTGGAAAAGATGTTCTCAAAATTAAAAAACTGAGAAAAAATAAGAACATAATAAAATTTAAAAATAAAGAAGAAATAAAACACGAAAATGAATAAATAAAGAAAATAATGAAAATGAAAATGAAAAAGCAGAAAATATTTATAAAAAACACAAAAGGAAATGTTCTAGAACCTTCCCAAACCAGAAAAGCCAGTTGGGCCAGCCCAAAGTGTACCTGCCGGGAGGGGAGTACGCGCGTGGTCGCTAACGAGCGACCTACGCGCCAAATAGGGCTGGCCGATTTTGAGGTGCGCTCGCGCGTGTATGCACGTCTCTCCCTTGTGATCTCAGAAAAGAGCTAATTAGCTCTGTATTGATTGTATGCCTTGCCTTGGTAATGGGTTAGTTAATGACCGGAAAAATAGAGAGCAATACAAAATTGCACGAACACTATTTGTTCGTCTACGAGCTGTGTGGTGACTCCGTAATCTTAAAATCTGTCAGTTTAGCCTCTAGAAGATGCTGATATGTGTATGGTTACATAGGTATGACTAGCAAAAGGGCCCGTGCGTTGCAACGGGGTAACAAAACTATGTATTGACCATTTATTACAATGAGTATTGCTAAAAAAAACTCAGTACAATGAGTGTTGAGTGTGTGAAGATTTTGATCGTCTCACGGCTGGTTGATGTACGATTGTTACATAATAATCTAACACTTTATGAGGTAATTCGTCACTAACGATTATAATTCTAATGCACAGACTAATTCTTGCATTGTACATTCTTCTAAGAAAAAAATGTAACCATCTAGGTAAACACGCTGCTAGCTCTAGTTATCAATGGAGTGGCACTGTCCATCAATTTAATTTCTTTCTGATAAACATGAAGATATTTGTTTAACGTTGATTGTCATGAAGAAGAAATAAAAACATTATTATGCTTCTCAATGGCTAGCCATCATCTATGTTTTTCTAAATTATCATCTTTGTAGCTACAGATCACTGCAGACGCAATCTCTGAATTTATTGGACACCATACCAGGCAATAATCTTAAGAAGCAAGAGACACAAGTTATATGTGCGAAGGGGTAATAAATGCATAAGAAACCAAACCAATATAGGAGTATCAGTCTATGGATCTACAGCCTTTTTGCATAGTAATGACATGGTTATTGATCCAGTTGCCCAAAATGTATCGTCTACATGCTTGAGCAGTAAAAAAAAGAACATGACTTCAAGTTATGCCATGAACCTGCAACCAAGACTAGGTGCTGTTTTTGGATTTCCTGAGTCGCCAACGTACATGATTTCACTCTGTTGTATCAGGCCATCATAAGATTTTACATTAAAAGAACCAAAATCACCTAGACTCTTGAAGCAAGACTACTCACACTTGACTTCAAGGAGTGCAGTACATCTACCAAATAAGTTGTGCCTTCCAAGGGAACATATGCCATTTCACAAACTTAGCAACTGTAACCTTTGCACCTATATGAAATATGATCCCCACATTTGATCAAGGAATAAAAATTTCATGATAATGCATGATGATATCAACAACAATGAACACAAGCCTGCCACCTTGTGGAATCCAATGTTGTTCATAATAAGGAAGCACCCAGCGCGCGGAAGATGACACTGATCCCAAATGATTTATATCAGTTCAACATCATTTGTTCGTATGATGCAGAAATATTGTTAGCATAGAGATAAGACAAATATGGCATAGTACACTGAAAGACACCTCGAACTAAATAAAAATCTGTTGATCCAACTAATCAACAAAGAAATTCTAGAGTCAACCAAGAATTCTACCCTGCGCCCAAATCTCCAGTTCACCGAATGGTATATATCAATATGAGAAACAAAATTCATGGTACATGTCATCTTACCAAATATTTCATGGAATATGCTACAGGAAGTTACTAACACAAGAATGCAACCATGAAATATCTCACCCAGTGTCGTCATCATCAGTGGCAATATCTTTTCCTTCATCGGATTGGGTAATATATGGCAAGAAATTGAAACACTCCATGATTAACTTGCAAATCTATAATTTCGATGGAAAAAACAGGAACGAGAAGCTACACAATTTATCAATCTCTACCTATTTGCAGGCTCACGGGTACTGCAGGGCATATATAGATTATTGTGTAAAAAAACTGTACTCTTTCCCTGTATTAGTTTGTTATTTCTCGCATCAATTTTGATAAGAAAATTGGGTAGCAGCGGTGGCTCGGTAAGAATCACTATACCGGTTCGAGAAAATAATAAGAATCGTTATACGGGCACAATGGCACACACAGTAGCATGTAAATCACGGCTCACAATATTCATAGATATGCATACCAAGAAAAAGAAAAAGGAAAGATAATGACCAATCCTGCATTGTGCATCGTCCTGAGCACAACACAGGTAGATGAACGCCCTCGAGGCTAGGGCAGAGCAAGAATCCTGCTGGGCTGGAGGCAGGCTCAAAATCAGGGACGTGGGCGTGCATGCTTGCTCCATCCCCTCTCACAAGCCTGGAAAGTTCACGCCTCGAAGATTAGTGTTACTCTCGTTATCTCTAGTCAGGCTATCCCACTATATACATGCATGAAACATTTCACATCATATACAAAAGATGAAGTAAAAGGGAATGTAGCTAACCTAACTTTCTGCAATTTATGCCCTTCATCAAATAGAATGTATAAGCATACTTCTATTGTAGCATGTATGCTACAGATATCTCTCTGTAAATGGCATTGTAAGTGCATGACTGGAGGCCACACATGCCGGCGATGACATCAAACATTCACATCAAAGACCACAAGACTTCACTCAAAATCGCTGGCCACTGGCTGACCTGAAACATCAAGAAATCAAGTTGTCAAAGAAAGAAAAAAGTAATCCACAAAGTGCAGATCAAAATATAGATCATTAATTTTCTTAATGTAAGGTTGTCCTACCGAATTAATGAACGACATGTTGCAGACAGAGCCTGAGCTTTAGCTGATCAAGCAAAGTTAATCAACTGTGCTAAGATAAGCTCCCCGTTTGCTCCCGCAGCAATCACCAATAGCAAAATTGGACCCATCCAACAGCATGCGTACATAGGCTCGTAAAAAGATCCATTAATATCCACCTTCAGCCACTCAGTATCAGGAGGTGGCAAGATTGGGCCTATCTATTTTTATCATCAAGCGTCACTTCGAAAATCAAGGGTATACATCAAATACTGACTGCACAAGATACTTGAATGTCAAATAATTTTACAGAACATGGAAGCACACGAAGATAGTAAGAAATTTTTCAGCAACAGATGGGCTGCACACAGAAATTCAGAGAACATGGTAGGGCTGCACACAGAATTAAAGAGAATACTGCAAGTTGCTAACTCGAATTAACCTGTCACAAGAAGATGTAGCACAACCATGTGAGTTTTGGGAGGGGCGCCATCGAGCAACTTGGCAGCCGGTGGGGAGCGCCGGGCTGAGAAGGAAAGGAGAGCAACAGCAGCTTGGCTCCAGCACCCGGTGCCCTTCTCCACATACATGGCGCAGCCAGGCAGTAGCGAGTAGATCACGTGGGTCGCGACTCGCGAGCAGCCGCCGGATCCAATCCGGGGAGGTGCCGTCGGTGACCAGCCACACAAGCACCTCGATTCAGATGGGTGCACCGCCGTCGCTGCCGCCACCGCCGCCGCGAGGCCAAGATGCGATCTGCGGCCGCCACAAACCCAAACCCGGAGCCCCTTTTCAAAAACATCGGGGCAGCCCGTGCCCCTCCCCGCCGGCTGCGGAACCGGCCGGCTTCTCAGCGCTAGCCGGCTAGGCCTGGCCCCGGGCCGGGTCCGGTTGGCCGCTAGCCGGCTGGCGATAGGTCGGCGGCCGTCCCATCGCGTCTGACGACAAGACAGCCCCCCACGAGGGGAGCAGTGCAATCCGTCTCGGGAGGGCGCGCCGGCAAAGCTGCCAGCCCAGTTGACGCGACAGCCGGTGTCAGCCCCAGCGCACCGGTGCAGCTCCCCCGCGAGATCGCCTACTCCAGCACGCCTCTACAGAGGGCGCACGCCCCGTGTACTCCTGCACGCCTCGGCAGAAGCGAGCACGCGCCAGCCACTCCTGTACGCCCCTGCAGAAGCGCGCACGCGCCGTCCACTCCGTGACGCTCGAAGCGACGGGCCACAGTGTCGCGCCGCCCTCGGGCGCCGCAGCCGGCGGGCCCACTGCCGGCTCCAGACACCGACGCCCGGGTCCCGGCGCGTGTAGTTTACCCATTGTACCCCGGGGAGCTGGCCTATAAGACCCCCCGGGAAGCCTCCATGCAGCGGGGTTCGCATTCAGTCCGCACCCAGTTCACTCTTAGTTGGCTGCTTCATCCACTCCATCTTCCCCAACACACACACATAGGAGAGGCTGAACGGAGACCTAGCTCCTTCTGCCTCCTCTGCTCAAAACAGCTCCAGGAGCATCATTGTAACCATTCGCGGCCTCTGAGCCTATCAACCCAATCGGCAGGACTAGAGGTGTTACCTCTCCGGAGGGCCCCGAACCTGGGTACGCCTTGTGTCCCTCGCATGCGTGTGCCAACCTCGCTTCCGGAACCCATCGGCGTCCTCACGCAGCCCCCCACTTTTAGCCATCTCATGGCATCTGCCGCGATTTCACCACGACAATAGGGGAGAGACAGGGGCGTCAATACCAGCACACATGACGCCGGCGAGAGCACGCGCACGTCGAGCGCGGCGCTGTCGGAAATCGGTTGACGGCGAAAAGCAATGGGGGTGAGAGAGATCGGAAGAGACAGGGGTGAGGGGGAAAAGCAGCGGCAGATCGACCTTTTAGTTCCCCACTCGTGTTCGTGTTGGAGACGGACGACGGCAAAATGGCCACATGTGTGGGAGACGGACGACGGCAAAATGGCCACACGTGTGGCACCAAGCAACATGGTCCAAACGTCCTCATCATTATCTATCTTATTACATCAACACATGCATGCATACATCCCAAAACAGATGACATCAGCAGAATCTTTTTGGTTTTTTGAACTTTAAAATATTTTATCTCTTAAATAAAAAATCTGATTAAAATTATGTTTTCATCATTAAATCCGTCTCGGCGAGATCTTCAAAACTAGATCACATATTGATATGTTTCGACGACTTTTTTTTTGGCCAAAAATTGCCATTATGTTTACACTGAAGTTGCCGTAGTGTTTACATTAAACTTGCTATGATATGTTTCATCTATTTTTTCTTCTAGAATTTGAAGCTACCGTTGTGTTTAACCACTTTTCACGGCAAATTTTATGAATTGACCATGGCAATTTTTAGTAATTAACCACGGCAAATTTACTTCATGGGATCATGACAATTTTTAGTAATTCATCATGACAAATTTAGTTTATAGATCACGTCAATTTTAGTTTATATATCATGCCAATTTTTAGTATTTTGACCATGGCAAATTTATTTTTTAACCATGGTAATTATTTTTGTGTATGAACCATGGCAAATTTAGTGCATGGATCATGGCAAATTCAAATAATTCACGATGGCAATTTTAGTTTATAGTTCATTCCAAATTTGAGTCATTGGCCATGCATTTTTTAGGTAATTGATGAAGGATTTCTTTGTATGAACCTTGTCAAAATTATTTCATGTATCATGGCAAATTTTAGTAATTCACCATGGCAAGTTTTAATTTCTTATTTTCCTTTCTTATAACATGTCAAAATTTACTTTAAACATAGAAGAAAACAAAGATATGAAACATATCATGGCAACTTTAGTATGTCAATTTATGTGCAATAGACATGGCAACTTTTAACCCCAAAAAAAGTCGTCGAAACATATCAATATGGGATCTAGTTTCGAAGATCTCGTCGCGACGGATTTAATGGTGAAAACGGTTTTTCAATCAGATTTTTTATTTAAGAGATAAAACATTTTAAACACTGAAAAACCTAAAAGATTTCTGGTGACATCATCAGTTTCGTCATTTGTGCATGCATACAGTGACGTGGCGTGATGTGTGCTGATGGAGTCGTTCGGCCCAACCGCCCTCGTGCCACACGTGTGGTGGTTATCGGCGTCGTTCTTTTTTGATTGAAGCAAAACACGTAGAACGCGAGAATAAAGGTTTAAATAGGGAAAAAATTGCTACTTATGAAATCGAGTCTCACACGCCAGCAGGTGAGACCCACTTCGATGAATGACATGTGGCATTAACAATCCCAAAACACCTAATCCCACTTTACTACCTCTACTCCTAAAAGGGGGACTTGGTACGTTGTTTCATATCATAACCTCAACCATCGACCAAAGTCTTTTATCCAGTGTCAGGCTCCCCACCGATTTTTATTCAGCGCCAGGCTCCCATTTGGGTTTTTTAACTAACCGTACCACACCAAATAACAGTTTCATTCTCTTCGCAGAAGATAGAAATCAGCTATTGATGAAAAAATCAAAACTTTCCATATAGAACACCAATCAGCGATTACAACACAAATCAGTGATCGATCTGTGACGCCCCCGACTTAATCATGCACTAATCATACACGCAAATTGATAACCCACAAGTATAGGGGATCGCAACAGTTTTCGAAGGTAGAGTATTCAACCCAAATTTATTGATTCGACACAAGGGGAGCCAAAGAATAATTGCAAGTATTAGCAGTTGAGTTGTCAATTCAACCACACCTGGAAACTAAATATCTGCAGCAGAGTGATCAGTAGCACAGTAGTATGATAGTTTGATAGCAGTAGCAATAACAGTAACAGTAGCAGTAACGATAACAGCAGTAGTAGCAGCAATTGTGACAGCAGTAGTAACAATAGTAACTTAGCAAGAATCAATATGTGAAAAGCTCATAGGCATTGGATCGGTGACTTATGTTGGATAACATTCATCATGTAACAGTTATAACCTAGGGCGACACAGAACTAGCTCCAGTTCATCAATGTAATGTAGGCATGTATTCCGTATATAGTCATACGTGCTTGCGATAAGAACTTGCATGACATCTTTTGTCCTACCCTCCCGTGGCAGCGGGGTCCATAAGGAAACTCAGGGATATTAAGGCCTCCTTTTAATAGAGAACCGGAACAAAGCATTAACACTTAGTGAATACATAAACTCCTCAAACTATGGCAATCACCGGAAAGAATCTCAATTATTGTCACCTTGGGGTATGCGGATCATAACATGTAGCAGGTGCGTATAACTTGCAAGATCGGATCAAGAACACAAATATATTGATGAAAACATAAAGGGTTCAGATCTGGAATCATGGCACTCGGGCCCTAGTGACAAGCACTAAGCATAGCAAAGTCATAGCAACATCAATCTCAGAACATATTGGATACTAGGGATCAAGCCCTAACAAAACTAACTCGATTACATGATAAATCTCATCCAACTCATCACCGTCCAGCAAGCCTATGAAGGAATTACTCACTCCCGGCGGTGAGCATCATGAAATTGGTGATGAAGGATGGTTGATGATGACGATGCCGGAAGATCCCCCTCTCCGGAGCCCCAAACGGACTCCAGATCTGGCCTCCCGATGAAGAACATGAGGTGGCAACGGCTCCGTATCATGAAACGCAATAAAACTTCCTCTCCTATTTTTTTCTTTGGGAAACTGAATTTATAGCGTTGGAATTAGGTCAGACGGAGCCACGTGGGCCCCACGAGGTACCAGGGCGCGCCTAGGGGGGTGGCGCGCCCTGGTGCCTCGTGGGCACTGGGTGGCCCCCCTTCTGTTGATTCTTGCGCCAATAATTTTTATATATTCCATAAAAATTCTCCAGAAAGTTTCATCCAAGTCCAAGAACTTTGATTTTCTGCACAAAAACAACACCATGGCAATTCTGCTGAAAACAGCGTCAGTCCAGGTTAGTTTCATTCAAATCATGCAAATTAGGGGCCAAAACAAGAGAAAAAGTGTTTGGAAAAGTAGATACGACGGAGACGTATCAACTCCCCCAAACTTAACTCATTGTTTGTCCTCAAGCAATTCAGTTGACAAACTGAAAGTGATAAAGAAAAACTTTTACAAACTCTTTTGTTCTTGTATCCATATATATGCTTAAATAGTGTCCAAGTTTTCAGCAAAGATTATAACTAACCATGCAAATGATAACTCTTAGAAATTATATTCACTCATATCAATGGCATAATCAACTAGCGAGCAAGAATAAGATATATCAAATGCCAACACTTTGTCAAAACGATCATGATATAATATGACAACGTGGTATCTCGCTAGCCCTTTCTGAGACCGCAAAACATAAATGCAGAGCACCTCCAAAGTTCAAGCAGAGACTAAACATTGTAATTCATGGTAGCAGAGATCCAGTCATGATGCACACAACATTAACTATACACGATGCATGAGAATGACAATAGTGCTCTCAGGTGCCAGAGCTCGAAGCTTAAATCATAGGTAAATAAAATTTTGAGAGGTATGCCTTTCCTGTCAACGTCACGACCGAGAGTTTTCAATATCTTCCATGCTAAACACATTAGCGGCGGTTCCCAAGCGGTAAAGTAAAGTTTACTCCCCCTCCACCAACAATCACAAGCCATGGCTAGTCGAATCCTCGGGTGCCCTCTATACCAACAACTTTCCGGGGGAGTTTGTTTTATTATTTTGCATTTTTAATGATGGGACTGGGCTTCCCGATTACCAGCCCCTCTCGTGCAAGGACAAGTGAGTAAACACTCGTCATGAGAATAACCCGCTTAGCATGGAAGGTACTGACCGCCCCCTGTTGCTCCATGAGCGGTACGGGCACACAAAACAGATGTTCATTTGAATATTTAGAGGTGGCACATGCAAATTTACTTAGGACAGCAGAGTAATACCGCATATAGGTAGATATAGTGGACTCATCTGGAATGACTTTGGTTTAAGGATTTTGATGCACAAGCAGTATTCCCGCTTAGTACAGGCGAAGGCTAGCAAATAGGTTGAGAAGCGACCAGCTAGAGAGCGAAAACGGTCATAACCATGCATTATGAATAATCAACATTGAATACTAGCATGAGTAGGATATAAACACCATGAACATAAATATCGTGGAGGCTATGTTGGTTTTGAATCAACTACATGCGTGAACATGTGCCAATTCAAGCCACTTGAAACATTCAGAGGAGGATACCATATCATCATACTACATCATGAACATTTTAAAGCATGTTGACACTCGAGATAAATCATTATCCACTCCTAGCTACTTAAGCATGGCATGAGAAACTATAATCTCTAATTGTCATCACAAACATGTTTAATCATAATATGCTGAATCATGGATACTGAGTTAAACATATTTACAAAAACAAAGAACAAGTTGAGTTCATACCCGCTTTTCCTTGCCACAGTCACTTCATCAAATCATCGTCATTATTGCCTTTCACTTGCACGATCGAATGATATGAAAATAAAAATAGTGCAAGTGTGCTGTGGACTAAGCTGGAATCTGCAAGCATTTTATTCAAAGGAGAAGACAAGGTAAAATGGGCTCTTTGTTAGGTCAACAATAATGCATATGAGAGCCACTCATCATTTTCATCGTGGTTTTCTCCTTACAATGACTCAACAAAAGAAAAGAATTTCAGAGAAACACACTGAAATATTTTTGGAGTTTTTAATTTTCTGAAGAAAGCAGAAAGAAGAAAACAAAAAACGAGAAAAGAAAATTATTCACACGGGAGAGCTCCCAACAAGCAAAAGAAGAAATGGGAAATCTTTTTAGGTTTTCTTTTACTACTACAAAACTACAACTAATTAAACTAGAAAGAAAAACCGAAAAGAAACGAGAAATGTTTTTGGATTTTCTCAAGGTTTTTCAAACACACAAGAAGAAGCCGAGAAAATAAAACTAACATGGATTATACAATGAAAAAGTATGAACACCGACAACTGGAATGAAATGTGTGGACATGAATGTAATGTCGGTGAGAAATACGTACTCCCCCAAGCTTAGGCTTTTGGCCTAGCTTGGTCATCGCCATCCCTGGTCTGGGTAATAATCGAAGTGGTAACTCGTAGAGGCGTCCTGAGCCGCCTCCCCAGCCAGATGGGCAGCCTCAACCGCCGCCTTGTATTCGTGCACCTCGCTCTCCAATAGATAATATCTCTATCTGATCTGAAAATCAAAGAGGCCAGGAGCAGGCAAAACAATATACACAGATCAAGATTTATTAAAAACTAAGTTATATTCATATCCCTGTGCATTGCGTTTCAGAAACTTGTGTTCTCGCATTGCTTCAAAGTTCAAATATTTGTAAGGTAAGAGGGGATCATCGGGCTTGGGCGAAACCCTTAGCCTTGCAGCTACGCGGGAGGCATAAATTCTTCCATACAAGTCACCATTACCCGCGTTACGCTGCAGCCTACGTGCAACAATAGCCCCAAGATTATAATGCTTGATACCAGTTAGTGTCGTATGAATAAGACTCAGATCAGGGGCACAAAGCGTACTGCAGTCTTGCTTACCAACAATGCATTTACCATTAAAAAGTGCAAAATACCGAATAGCAGGAAAGTGGATACTAACTATTCTAGCCTGCGTAACTCCCCTATCCTCACCATTGCAAAGACTATTAAGAAATGGTTCATACTCAGATTTTTATGGTTCATCTAACAAGCCCCAATATGGAATTTTGCATGCATCACAGAATTCTTCTAGAGACATTCTATAGGATCTGTCATAGAGATGAAATAAAACTCTAGAAGTGTGCGGATGATACTCAAAGTATTGAGTGAATGAATGAGTGAGGTAATAGTGCTGTGATGGCTTATCTGTGATGAAGGCGGAGAGCTCGGCATTGTGAATATATTGGTCAAATTCTTCCTTGATGCCTACACCTAGCATGAACTCGTTGCACGGCCATCTACATGATTTTGCTTCGGCACCTCGCACCGAACTTGCCCTTGGTTCAATGTAAGATTGGCCTGCGGGGTCTTCGCTAGATGATGCCTCGATGGACCTCCTCCTCGAAGAACTCCTCCGGAAGATGTTCATTTTCCTAAGAACAAATTTCTGGAAAAAAAATTGGGCCTCAAAATGATATCAATAAAACTTCACAAGATTGATAGCAACTACTCATATGGATGTCTAGGGGCTATATCAAGCATTCAAACTACTTGGAACTCAAGTGGATGACCTAAGGTTTATCAATCCGTGGGAGGCGTAGGTTGAAGATGGTATCTCTCAAACAACCCTGCAACCAAATACAAGAAATCTCTTGTGTCCCCAACACACCCAATACAATGGTAAATTGTATAGGTGCACTAGTTCGGCGAAGAGATGGTGATAAAAGTGTAGTATGGATAGTAGATATAGGTTTTTGTAATCTGAAAATATAAAAACAGCAAGGTAGCAAGTAACAAAAGTGAGCACAAACAGTATTGCAATGCTTAAAAACAAGGCCTAGGGTTCATACTTTCACTAGTGCAATCTCTCAACAATGCTAATATAATTGGATCATATAATCATCCCTCAACGTGCGATAAAGAATCACTCCCAAGTTCCTATTAGCGGAGAACATAAGATAGAAATTGTTGTAGGGTACGAAACCGCCTCAAAGTTATCCTTTCTGATCGATCTATTGAGCCATTCCTATAGGTGTCACAAATAGCTCTACAGTTCGTACTAAAATAACACCATATGATACGCATCAACCAACTCTAATGTCACCTAGATACTCCAATGTCACCACAAGTATCCGTGAGTTGATTATTCGATATGCATCAAACAACTTCATAATCATAATATTCAATCCACACAAAGAACTCCAAGGAGCACCCCAAAGTTTCTATCGGAGAAAAGATAATGAAAACGTGCATCAACCCATATGCATAGATTACCCCAATGTCACCATGGGAATCCGCGAGTTGAGTGCCAAAACATATATCAAGTGAATCAATATAATACCCCATTGTCACCACGGGTATTCATATGCAAGACATACATCAAGTGTTCTCAAATCTGAAATATTCAATCCGACAATAACGAAACCTCAAACGGAAAAGATTCGATTCATCACAACAAAGATAGAGAGGGAAGAAACACCATATGATCCAACTATATTAACAAAGCTCGCGGTACATCAAGATCGTGCCAAATCAAGAACGCGCGAGAGAGAGAGATAAAACACATAGCTACTGGTACAAACCCTCAGCCCCGAGGGTGAACTACTCCCTCCTCGTCATGGAGACCGCCGGGATGATGAAGATGGCCTCCGGTGATGATTCCCCCCTCCGGCAGGGTGCCGGAAAAGGGCTGTAGATTAGATCATGGAGGTACAGAGGCTTGCGGCGGCGTAAAAACTCATCTAGGGTTATTTCTGGGGGTTTCTCTATTTATAGGATTTTTCAGCGTTGGAATCAGGTCAGACGGAGCCATGTGGGCCCCACGAGGTACCAGGGCGCGCCTGGGGGGTGGCGCGCCCTGGTGCCTCGTGGGCACTGGGTGGCCCCCTCCAGTGGGTCTTGGTTCCAGTATTTTTTATTTGTTCCATAAAAAATCTCCAAAAAGTTTCATCCAATTCCAAGAACTTTTATTTCTGCACAAAAAACAACACCATGGCAATTCTGCTGAAAACAGCGTCAGTCCGGGTTAGTTCTAATCAAATCATACCAAAACCATATTGAATTGTTATAAACATGACATGAATACTTCATAAATTATAGATACGTTGGAGACGTATCAGCATCCCCAAGCTTAATTCCTGCTCGTCCTCGAGTAGGTAAATGATAAAAGAAATAATTTATGAAGTGTGAATGCTAGCATAATGCATAAGTTTGATCAATAATAATTTCAATCACTTTTTCTAGCATCAATATATATCATAATCAGTAGCTCATTTCATAAAACTTCTCATGATCAAGTAGCAAGCTATTCACATGTTTAAAGTATAGGCCATAAACTTTCTTGAAAACTAACAAACTTTGTTCTCAGTCATCAAACAATTGCAATTCATCTTATTTTCAGGAAGGGTCTATGTAAGAGCTTTGATCTAGCAAATTCCACATACTCAACCATCTTTTAGTCTTCCATGATTGCTGACACTCAAACATATTTTTAGAACAAACCGTTTCAGTCAAACACATAGGAAGATAGGGGCTTAATGTTTCGCCTCCCAACTTATTTATCTCAGGGATAATGTCAACAATAATAACTCATGATCACCAATATTCAACTGGATATATGTGCCTAGATCTTTCCCTACCACATAATGCTTGCCAACTAAAAGAATAAATAGAGCGGAATAGGGATGAACATTAATGACTCTTGCATAAAAGTAAATACAGAAAAGTAAATGCATAAAAGTAAAAGATAGGCCCTTCGCAGAGGGAAGCAGAGGTTGTCATGCGCTTTTTGTTGTTGGATGCACAAGCCCTTAATGCAATGGAACGTCACGCTATATTGCCCCATGTGATAGCAACCTTTATTATGCAGTCCGTCGCTTTTATTTCTTTAACATCACAAGTTCGTACAACGCTTATTTTCCCTTACAATAAAATATCATACATATTTTAGGAGCAATTTTTATTGCTTTTTGCCCCGATGACAACTTACTTGAAGGATCTTATTCAATCCATAGGTAGATATGGTGGACACTCATGGCAAGAAACTGGGTTTAATGATTTTTGGATGCACAAGTAGTATCTCTACTTAGTGCGAATTTTTGGCTAGCAAAAGATCCTAAGCAAGCACCACATGTTAGAGGATCCATGACAATATAACTTCTATGTGAATATAAACAAACATAACTCATTACATTGTCTTCCTTGTCCAAAGTCAACTACTTGATCAAGCTTGAAAATAATTAATGGGGGCTCACAATCATAGAAGATGTCCAAGATAGTATATTTATATGTGAAATTTCTCTTCCTTCAAAATTCATATCATGTGAAGAAGCAAAAACTTAGGCTCAACCAAAACTGACCGATAGTTGTTGAAGAAGAAAGCTGGGATGCCTACCGGGGCATCCCCAAGCTTAGATGCTTGAGACTTCTTGAAATACTAACTTGGGATGCCTTGGGCATCCCCAAGCTTGAACTTTTGTGTCTCCTTAATTCCTCTCATATCACGGTTTCCCTAAATCTTAAAAACTTCATCCACACAAAACTCAGCAAGAACTCGTGAGATAAGTTAGTATAAATCAACTCACAACCTTAACATTCTCTACTGTAGCAAATCACAAAAATTATAATTAAACATTGCATACTAAATGCCTCTTCATATCTAATACTCCTATCCTCAAATAGAAACATTAAATACGCAAACATATGCAAACAATGCAACTATAACAGCGATCTGCCAAAACAGAACAGTCTGTAAAAGGGGAATAAGAATCCATTTGTTCAAGTGACCAATGCTATGTTTGTTAACTTTCAATAAATTTTACCACTTATACTTCTTGTATGTGAAGTCACTACTCCTCATGGGAAAAGCATATGAAACATATAAATTTCAACTTTATGATATTCAAATCATTCAATAATTTACTCTTAGGATATAAGTGAAGCACAAGAGTAAATGACAAACTACTCCAAAAAGGTATAAGTGAAGATCAATGAGTAGTTAAGTAAATAGGTAGCTATGTGAGGACTCTCTCTCATTTAAAAATTTCAGATCTTAAGTATTTTATTCAAACAGAAAAGAAAACAAAATAAAATGACATTCCAAGGATAGCATATATCATGTGAAGAAGCAAAAACTTAGGCTCAACCAAAACTGACCGATAGTTGTTGAAGAAGAAAGCTGGGATGCCTACCGGGGCATCCCCAAGCTTAGATGCTTGAGACTTCTTGAAATATTAACTTGGGATGCCTTGGGCATCCCCAAGCTTGAACTTTTGTGTCTCCTTAATTCCTCTCATATCACGGTTTCCCTAAATCTTAAAAACTTCATCCACACAAAACTCAGCAAGAACTCGTGAGATAAGTTAGTATAAATCAACTCACAACCTTAACATTCTCTACTGTAGCAAATCACAAAAATTATAATTAAACATTGCATACTAAATGCCTCTTCATATTTAATACTCCTATCCTCAAATAGAAACATTAAACATGCAAACATATGCAAACAATGCGACTATAACAGCAATCTGCCAAAACAGAACAGTCTGTAAAAGGGGAATAAGAATCCATACTTCCCTAACTCCAAAAATTCTGAAAAATTAGCACGTGATAGAGAACTCATGAATGCTTACTGTGTAAAAATTTCAGATTTTTATCATGTTCTTACTATTCAGGAATATTCTGGACATAACAAAAAACTTTCTGTTTTCAAACAGCAACCCATGAACTTGCAAACTGAGCATGGTAAAGGCTATAATTGGCATTTTATTGAACTAAAAGATGCAAAACATGATTATTGATAACACCAAGAAAATATCAATAGAAGAAAATGACGCTCCAAGCAAAACTCAAATTATGTGACGAATAAAAATATAGCTCCGAGTGAGGTTACCGATAGTGTTGAAGACGAAAGAGGGGATGCCTTTCGGGGCATCCCCAAGCTTAGTTGCTTGGTTCTTCCTTGCATATTACCTTGGGTTGCCTTGGGCATCCCCAAGCTTAGGGTCTTGCCACTCCTTATTCTCCTCATATCGATATCTCACCCAAAACTTGAAAACTTCAATCACACAAAACTTAACGAAACTTCGTGAGATAGGTTAGTAAGATAAAAATAAATCATCCACTTAGGTACTGTCAAGACAAGATTCATAATTGTTCTCACATAATTCCTACTGTATTCTATCATTTCCACAATTTATATTACTCAATATAAGCTATGGAAACACTAAAACAAGCAAACTATGCATCGAAAACAGAATCTGTCAAAAACAGAACAGTGTGTAGTAAGTGATTTAAAAACCATACTTCTGTACCTCCAAAAATTCTGAAAAATTACTAAAACGTAAAAACTTTGTAACACAATACTGTGTAAAAATTTCAGAATTTTTTAACGCTCCAGTGCAGAATAGAAATTCCAGCACTGGGCGCAAAAGTTTCTGTTTTTGCACAGAATCAAATCAACAAGCATCCACACTATCCCAAAGGCTTTACTTGGCACATTATTGAAAGAAAACATATAAAACATGATTACTACAGTAGCTTAATCATGTGGACACACAAAAACAGTAGGTATAAGTATTGGGTTGTCTCCCAACAAGCGCTTTTCTTTAATGCCTTTTTAGCTAGGCATGATGATTTTAATGATGCTCACATAAAAGTGGAGAATTGAAACATAATGGGAGCATCATGAAGCATATGACAAGCACATTTAAGCCTAACCCACTTCCTATGCATAGGGATTTTCTGAGAAAATATTTTATAGGAGCAAGAATTAACTAGCATAGGAAGGCAAAACAAGCATAACTTCAAAACTTTCAACACATAGAGAGGAAACTTGATATTATTGCAACACCTACGAGCATATGATCCTCTCTCATAATAATTTTCAGTAGCATCATGAATGAATTCAAAAATATAACTATCACACGAAACATTCTTTTCATGATCTACAAGCATAGAATTTTTACTACTCTCCACATAAGCAATTTTCTTCTCATTCATAATAGTGGGAGCAAACTCAACAAAATAACTATCATGAGATACTTGATTGGCATAATCCAATTGAAATTTAAAATCATGATGACAAGTTTCATAGTTATTTTTATTTTTTATAGCATACATGTCATCACAATATTCATCATAGATAGCAACTTTGTTGTCATAATCAATTGAAACTTCTTCCAAAATAGTGGAATCGTCATTAAATAAAGTCATGGCCTCTCCAAATCCACTTTCATCAATATAATCATCATAAATAGGAGGCATGCAATCATCATAATAAATTTTCTCATCAAAACTTGGGGGAGTAAAAATATCATCTTCATAAAACATAGCATCCCCAAGCTTGTAGTTTTGTATATCATTAGCATCATGGATATTCAAAGAATTCATACTAGCAACATTGCAATCATGCTCATCATTCAAAGATTTTATACCAAACATTTTATTGAATTCTTCTTCTATCAATTGAGCACAATTTTCCGATCCATCATTTTCAGGAAAGACATTATAAAGACGAATAATATGAGGTAACCTCAATTCCAATTTTTTTAGTTTTCTTTTTATAAAACCAAACTAGTGACAAAACAAGAAACTAAAAAATTCGATTGCAAGATCTAAAGATATAACTTCAAGCACTCACCTCCCCGGCAACGGCGCCAGAAAAGAGCTTGATGTCTACTATACAACTTATTCTTGTAGACTCGTGTTGGGCCTCCAAGCGCAGAGTTTTGTAGGACAGTAGCAATTTTCCCTCAAGTGGATGACCTAAGGTTTATCAATCTGTGGGAGGCGTAGGTTGAAGATGGTATCTCTCAAACAACCCTGCAACCAAATGCAAGAAATCTCTTGTGTCCCCAACACACCCAATACAATGGTAAATTGTATAGGTGCACTAGTTCGGCGAAGAGATGGTGATAAAAATGTAGTATGGATAGTAGATATAGGTTTTTGTAATCTGAAAATATAAAAACAGCAAGGTAGCAAGTAACAAAAGTGAGCACAAACGGTATTGCAATGCTTAAAAACAAGGCCTAGGGTTCATACTTTCATTAGTGCAATTTCTCAACAATGCTAATATAATTGGATCATATAATCATCCCTCAACGTGCGATAAAGAATCACTCCGAAGTTCCTATTAGCGGAGAACATAAGATAGAAATTGTTGTAGGGTACGAAACCACCTCAAAGTTATCCTTTCCGATCGATCTATTGAGCCATTCCTATAGGTGTCACAAATAGCTCTACAGTTCGTACTAAAATAACACCATATGATACGCATCAACCAACTCTAATGTCACCTAGATACTCCAATGTCACCACAAGTATCCGTGAGTTGATTATTCGATATGCATCAAACAACTTCATAATCATAATATTCAATCCACACAAAGAACTCCAAGGAGCACCCCAAAGTTTCTATCGGAGAAAAGATAATGAAAACGTGCATCAACCCATATGCATAGATTACCCCAATGTCACCGCGGGAATCCGCGAGTTGAGTGCCAAAACATATATCAAGTGAATCAATATAATACCCCATTGTCACCACGGGTATTCATATGCAAGACATACATCAAGTGTTCTCAAATCTGAAATATTCAATCCGACAATAACGAAACCTCAAAGGGAAAAGATTCGATTCATCACAACAAAGATAGAGAGGGAAGAAACACCATATGATCCAACTATATTAACAAAGCTCGCGGTACATCAAGATCGTGCCAAATCAAGAATGCGAGAGAGAGAGAGAGAGATAAAACACATAGCTACTGGTACAAACCCTCAGCCCCGAGGGTGAATGTGACGCCCCCGGCCTAATCGTGCACTAATCATACACGCAATGCACACGATCAAGCCCAGGGACTCACGGGAAGATATCACAACACAACTCTAGACACGAAAAAAATAATACAAGCTTTATATTACAAGCCAGGGGCCTCAAGGGCTCGAATACATAAGCTCGTTCACACAAGAGTCAGCGGAAGCAACAACATCTGAGTACAGACATAAAGTTAAACAAGGATGCCTTAAGAAGGCAGAGCAAAACAATAACAACTAGATCAAAAAGGCACATGCCTCCTGCCTGGGAGCCTCCTAAACTACCAATGGTCGTCGGTCTCCACGTAGAAGTAGGCATCATCAAGGTAGAAGCAGTTGTCGACGGGATCAGCTGGTTTCGGGGCTCCGTCATCTGGTCGCAGCAATCGGGTGTGGGGAAAAGAGGTAGCAAAGCAACCATGAGTACTCATCTAAAGTACTCACAAGACTTACATCAGATCTATGCTAAGTATGCATCGGTATCAAACGAAAGGGGCTGTATCTGTGGGCTGGACAGCAGAAATACCAGAATAGAGGGAAGACCTAGCCTATCGAAGACTAGCATCTTTGACGTTTTGCAACATTAGAAGAGTGCAGATTAGTAGTATATAATAAAGCAACAAGCATGTAGTAGCAAAGCCTAGAGATCCTCCCTCGACTCCCTGCGAGGAAGCGATCCCGGAGCTTACAATTAAGTAACATGTATCCGGTTCAAGTTGTAGTAGATCGGGATACAACACTGAGCGTCCTATTACCGTGGACACGGCTATTCGAATAGATAATCTTCCCTGCAGGGGTGCACTACTGTTACCCAACACGCTCAACTAACTCTGGCCGGACACACTTTTCTCGGTCATGCCTGGCCTTGGCTGATCGACACGACGTAGTCCTACCTAGGCTCCGCAGAGAGGTCCCCGCCGGTATACATCCTAAGTGCTTAGGGGTCTTGGGCCCATCACCCTTTGCACTCCGGGTCGTTGTGTGCAGGGTGAATACCAGCGCCACCTCTGCCTGGATGGCGCGATCCGACCATGCCACAATGCTGAACTGGACGTCTGACAGAACTTTCGGCTAATACATACGGCGCCGAGGGCCCCATTAAACCATTATCCCGCGTGGTGGTAGTGCGTATAGGCCAGTGACCAACTCAGATCATTACCCAAATCCGTTAGTGCATTAATAATTTTAGTGACGGCTATCGGGACAAGTCCGGAGCTACCACCACAACCTGGGTGGTACCGCTAAACTGCCAGCCGCCACAGTAACTCTCGCGGGTGCTCTCCGGGCCCGCCCGACTTCCATATTTATCTCTCGCGGGTACCCCTCAGGGTCGACTCGTCTTTATCCAGTATCTGTAGTAAAATCCAGGTAACTGTGTGTTCATAACATCAAGAAGGAATCCGAGGAATCACCCTCATTGGATTTCCCTCTCGACGTATCCGTCAAGGTGAACCCGGAGGAATCACCTTCGATGGTACTCACACTTGCGGGGGTTGCACGACATAAGCTTCGTTGGAGGTGGTGAAAGAGGAATCACCCTCGGTAACCCACAACCAACTAGCTGTACCACAGAGGCAACATCAGGAGTGAGATAAGAAGTATCACCCTCAGCACTCGATATTAGCTCTGCAGAGTCGAGCAACTTAGGGAGGTGTGTGGTGATGTGCTGGTCTCAGCCCGTCGATCACATCGATCAGGGCACTGGTATCTAAGCGGGGCAACTAGGACAAGGAAGAGGGGCCACCGATGGATTTCCATCCAACCTATACTAAGCATTTAGGATAGTAGGTAAGGTATCAATAGCAGTTTACAAAAACAGGCTATGCATCAGAATAGGATCAATCAAAAGCAGTAGCAAATTCTAATGCAAGCAGGAGGGAGAAAGAATAGGTGATATAGGCATGCTCAAGGGGGTTTGCTTGCCTGGTTGCTCTGCAGGCGAAAAGGAATCTTCAACGGTGTAGTCGATCCTCGGTTCGTCAGCGGCCTCGGAGTCTACCGGAGAGAAGAGGGGGAGGAAACAGATAAATACAAGCATTCAAATGCAATCACTATGCCTGACATGCCTAAATGATACGCAGGGGTGATATATTGCATCTCTAACTATTTTAGTTAATTTAGGAATTAATTTGGAATTATTTACCGGAGGTCATGCACTATTCATCTACCGGAAACGGGCAAAAAGTTCCATGTTCATCTACTTAGAGGGTTCTAACATGAGTGCAGATGACATATTCGGATTCGTTGAATTTTTCTAATCATTTTTCATATATAAATTGTTTTCATCCGAGTTACGGTTTATTTTATATGATTTTTCAATGTTTTAATCATTTTCTGGAATTTCTGGAATTAAATTAATTCGAATTTATTTAAATGTTAATTGCTACGGGTACACAGAAGTGTACCCAGCAAAGTGCTTATTAGGCTGACAGGTGGGGCCCAGTTGACTGCCCAGTCAGCAGTCAATGTGGACCAGTTGACTGGTCAATGGGCCCAGGGGGACCCACCTGTCATTGACTGGGGTGCCCAGTCAGCAGGTTGACTGGGTCAACTGGGTCCAGTGGGACCCAGTAGTCAGTGACTATTTATTTTGAACAGGTTTTTGTTAATCTAATTAGCTTAATTAGTGGGGTGGGGCCCAGGGGTCAGTGGCTGTAGTTAATTTAATCGCTACAGTGCCGGGCCCACATGTCAGTGACCCATTAGTGTTTTAGTTAGTGGTTAATCGGCTGGGGCCCACTGGTCAGTGCCTCGTGGCGGTGGCGCACCGGCGGCGAGGCTCCGGTGACCAAAAACGTGGCGGCGACGCACGGGAGGCGTCGGGATTTCGCCACAGGGCTCGGATGAACGCATGGCTGGTGGCGTTCGAACGCCCGTGCAACGCCGCGTCCAATGGAACAAACGGCAGCGGCTGGGATGGGCTATATCGTCGGCGGCGACAAGTTTGGCGGCGCCGGAATTCGGGTGTGCTCGGTCTCGAGCGCACAGAGCACGGGGAGAGGAGTTGGTGGGCGCGTTAGGTTCCTGGGAGCTCCAGGAACTCGAGGCGAAGCTCGGTTGCGTGTTGTGGCCACGGTTGTACCATGGCCGGCGGCGAGAAGCTTCGGGCGCGACGGTAACTAGGGCTACGGGGACGGAATCGAGCGAGGCAGAGAGGGGAAAGACGCGCACGCTCACCGGGAAGGCACACGATGGCCCGTCGGTGGCTTAGGAGCAGCAAAACCGTCGGGAATGACGACGATGAACGGCGGGTGCAAAGGAAGAAGATGAAGGAGATCCTACGAAGCAGGGGCTCCGCGCTTGATCTGGGGGCAGCAGGCGATGCGGCGGACGACGACGGAGCTGACGGACTCGGTCTCAGGCGCCGGGGAGGACGGTGGCCACGGAATCGAGCGGCGACGGCGACAACTGCGTTCGAGCGCCGCCGATTTCGCGCGAGAGAGAGGGCGAGGGGGCATGTGTGGGGTTAGGGTTTGCCGCGGGGTCCTTGGAGATGCTCTTATCCCCTCCGCGGTGGCAGCGGCGCCGGGGATGGCCGACAGCTGCCCATCGGTGCTCGGGCGCGCACGCGCGCTGACACGGAGGAGAGAGGGAGAGAGGTAGGAGAAGAACGCGGCTGGGCTGGGCCGTGGGCGCTGTAGTACTTAGGCCCAGCCGCACAGTAGTGTTAGGCCCTTTTTCTAATTTCCTTTTTCTGTTTTTCATTTTCTTTCTGTTTTGCTAATTGTTAGGCACCAAATCGAATTTTGTAAAACAGGTGACTTAGCCACATAAATACAAGGCAATATTTAGCACTGCCATAAAAAGGTTTGGTGCCAAGATGATTTCACATTTAATTTTGATTAAATGAAATGGATTAAATAGGCTGTTTTAGCTACTGTTTTTGGATGTTGGGGTCAAATTTGGAATTCAATTAATGTTATTTTTATTTTTATAATTGCTAGGGGATTATTTGCAATATTATGAACTATTTTGTTTTAAAATTTGATCAACTTTTATTTTGACTTGCATTTTTGAATTTTTGTTTAAAGTGGAATTTGAAATGAGATATGAACAAATGATGAATTAGCACTGCAAATGAAGATGACTTGGCACGATTAGAAGATGATCACTGTAGCATATTACAAGGGGGTGTTACAATTCTCCTCCTCTAAAAGAAATTCTCGTCCCGAGAATTCAGGAGGTAGAAGGAAAAAGGTTGGGGTATTCATCACGAAGACGATCCTCGCGTTCCCAAGTGGCCTCATCTTCAGAATGATTCGACCACTGAACCTTTAAGAACTTGATTGCCTTCTGACAGGTTCGATGTTCAGCTTGATCAAGAATACGGATCGGATGTTCCTTATAAGACAGGTCATCTTGCAATTCAAGCACTTCATGATCCACTGCTCGGATCGGATCCTTGAAGCAGCGGTGGAGTTGCGACATATGGAAAACATCGTGAACCTGAGAAAGGTTCGGCGGTAGTTCCAACTGATATGCCACTTCTCCACGTCTGGTGAGAATACGGAATGGGCCAATGTAGCGAGGAGCTAACTTGCCCTTGATTCCGAAATGGTGAGTGCCCTTCATCGGAGTAACACGAAGGTATGCTTGTTCGCCAGGTTGATAGACCATTACCTTGTGTTTACGGTCATAATTGCTCTTCTGACGAGACTGAGCAGTCTTCAGATGTTCCCGAACGATACGGACTTGCTCTTCAGCGTGTTGGATAATGTCTGGACCAAAGAGTGTCCGTTCCCCAGTTTCTGACCAATTCAGAGGAGTCCGGCACTTACGTCCATAAAGAACTTCAAATGGTGCCATCTTCAGACTAGCTTGATAGCTATTGTTGTAGGAGAATTCAGCATACGGGAGAGATTCCTCCCATTTCTTGCCAAAAGAGATGACACAAGCGCGAAGCATATCTTCAAGCACTTGGTTGACTCGTTCAACTTGACCTTGGGACTGGGGGTGAAAAGCGGTGCTAAAGGACAGATGAGTTCCCATAGCTTCTTGGAAACTTTCCCAGAACCTTGAAGTAAAGAGGCCGCCACGGTCTGAGCTAATCTCCAATGGAACACCGTGGAGTGACACAATTCTGGAAACATACAAGTCTGCTAACTGACTAGCAGCGATTGTCTCCTTGACTGGCAGAAAGTGAGCAACCTTTGAGAATCGGTCAATGACGACAAAAATAGCATCATGACCCTTCTGTGATCTGGGAAATCCAGTAATGAAATCCATTTCAACTTTGTCCCATTTCCATTCGGGAATATCAAGTGGTTGCAGAGTTCCAGCAAGCCTTTGATGTTCTGCTTTGATGCGACGGCAAACGTCATACTCAGCAACATAACGAGCAATGTCTCGCTTCATATCAGGCCACCAGTACCGCTGACGAATGTCGTGGTACATCTTAGTACTACCAGGATGAATAGACAAAGGTGTGTCATGTGCTTCTTTCATAACATCCGAGCACGAGTCTAGATTGTTCTTTCTGGGGACCACTAGTCGGCCTCTGAAGAACAAGGCACCATCATCATCAACAGTGAAGAACGATGAATTTCCTTTGGAGAGATAGTTCTTGATCTTCTCGACTTCGAAATCATACTGTTGCCTTGTCTTGATGTTGTGCTCGAGATCTGGTTCGACAACCAAGGTATTTAGATAACCTTGAGGAACTATTTCGAGATTTAGTTTTCGCAGTTCTTCATACAGGAGTGGTTGTTGTAGCTGAATATCAAGTTCACAACAGTAGGACTTACGGTTCAAGGCATCAGCCATTACATTAGCCTTACAAGGGGTATAAGAAATACCCAAGTCATAGTCTGTAATGGCCTCCATCCATCTTTGCTGACGGAGGTTCAGAGATGGCTGAGTGAACAAGTACTTCAAACTTTTATGATCCGTGTAGATCTCGCAACGATTACCAAGTAGGTAATGTCGCCATAACTTCAATGCATAGATTACTGCAGCAAGTTCAAGATCATGCATTGGATAATTATCTTCGTGAGGACGCAACTGTCGAGAGCCATAAGCAATCACCTTGCGCTCTTGCATTAGGACACAGCCTAATCCTTGACGGGATGCGTCGCAATAAATCACAAAGTCCTTGAGAGAATCTGGAGGAGCAAGCACCGGGTCAGATGTTAGCTTGTCTTTGAGTGTCTGAAAACTTTCCTGACATTTTTCTGTCCACTCAAACTTAACGCCTTTGTGAAGCAGATCAGTCAGAGGCTTAGCAATTTTGGAGAAGTTCTCAACAAAACGGCGGCAATAGCTGGCGAGTCCGAGAAAACTTCTGACTTGCTTGACATTCTTCGGGGGAGTCCATTCAAGAATAGCCTGAACTCATTCTGGGTTAACAGCAATCCCATCTTTGGAAATCACATGGCCGAGATATGTCACTTCAGATAACCAGAACTCGCACTTGGAATACTTGGCATACAGTTGATGTTCAAGCAGCTTCTCCAGTACAAGCCGAAGATGTTCAGCATGTTCTTCTTCATTCTTCGAATATATAAGGATATCATCCAGATAAACCACGACGAATTTGTCGAGGTAATCCATGAAGATGTAGTTCATTAACCGAGAGAATGTTGCTAGAGCATTGGTTAAGCCGAAAGACATGATGGTGTACTCGTAAGACCCATATCGAGTAACGAAGGCTGTCTTCGGAATGTCCTCTTTGCGAACTTTGATCTGGTGGTATCCCAACCTCAAATCAAGTTTAGAGAATACTGAGGAACCAGCAAGTTGATCATACAGATCGTTGATTCTGGGAAGCGGATACTTGTTCTGAATTGTTGCTTGGTTGATAGGTCGGTAATCTTGGACCAGACGATTCGTTCCATCCTTCTTTTTAACAAAGAGAGAAGGTGCTCCCCAAGCAGAAGAACTGGGGCGAATGAAACCCTTACGAAGTGACTTGTCAATTTCCTCCTTAAGTTCAAGGAGTTCATGCGGCGGCATCTTGTACGGGCGCTTGGCAATGGGAGTAGTGCCCGGTTTCAAGTCGATGACGAATTCGATAGCTCTAGCAGGTGGTACTCCTTGGAGTTCTTCTAGGAAGACATCTTGGAATTCACGAACGACTGGAACGTTCTCTATTCCCTCAAGAGGTGAAGCATTCAATGCATTCAGTGCATATATTTGGCTCTCGGCATTCTGGATTAACTGGGCTGAGTAGTTGATCACCTGGCCAGAAGGGTGTGTGAGCTGGACTGTCTTGGCGGTACAATTGATCAAAGCATTATAGGCTGCCAACCATTCCATACCAAGAATGATGTCTATGTTGGAAGGTCCGAGCATAGTGAGAGAAGCTGGAAAAAGTATTCCTTCAATCTCGATTTGGTTGCGAGGGCTTACCATTGTGGTTTGCCACTTGGATCCCGGGGATTGAACCGCTAAAGGAGTGGGTAACTTCTCCATGTCCAACTCATGTAACTGAGCAAATTGTTGAGACACGAAGGCATGCGATGCTCCTGAATCAAAGAGAACAGTGTCTGGCACTAAATTAACACGAAGAGTACCCACTACGATTTTTGGGGCCTCACGAGCTTCTTCAGTCTTGACATGGGTGACTTGACCACAACTCATAGCGGACGGCCTGGCATTATAGCTTCTGAAATGACGGTTTTGTCTGCTCTTCTTACGACCAATAGGAGGACGTGGTGCATCCCGAGACTGATCCTGGCGATAGTTGAGAGCAAGGTGTCCTGGTTGCCCACACTTGTGGCATAAGCCATCATTGGGTAAAGGAGCCATAACAGTTGGTTTGTCGTCTTGAATTCTGAGCTGTCTCGGTGGCGCAGGCAAACGAGGTGCGACATAAGATGCCCTTGGGGTTGGGGCAGGTCGGTGATGAACATTGTGCGGAATCCAGACTTGACATTTCTGAGCAGGCTGACCCGAGGATGAGTGACGGTGTCCGGGACTAGGGGGTACTCACCATGTCTTCTCCCGATCAGGTGGATCGGGCCGAGGACCCCCTTGGCGGTTCACTAATGGGCCACTTCGGGCAGCCCATGACGCATACAAGGAAGACTCTACAAGACTTGGTGCACAAGCCGAAGACTCTCCTAAACCCTAGGCCTCCGGTACATTATATAAACCGAGGCCAGGCTAGTCAATAGATGATCTCATATTCATTAGAACAATCTCGTGGTAGATACATGTACTCTGTACTATCCCCCATATGAATACAATCAAAAGCAGGATGTAGGGTATTATCTCTTCGAGAGAGCCCGAACCTGGGTAAAATCCTGTGTCTATGTTACCATCGCTCCAAGACGCCTAGCTTAGGACCCCTACTACGAGATATGCCGGATTTAGAACCGACATTGGTGCTTTCATTGAGAGTCTGCTAGCAGTCGCCACGGTGCGATGGGAATTCAGATCGTCTCCGGCGCGATCTACGCGTCGGAACCGAGCTTTATTGTCGATGTCGGCATCTTCGTCGCCGGCTCAACTGGTCACCTTGGCTGGACCGAGGACTAGGCTTCTCTTCGGATCGTCAAGATCGGACGGATGTCTTCATCATCATCAACTCTGATCTCATCCGGGATCATGGAGAAATCGTCCATGGTGCTCGGGGGCTCAACGTCAACATTGCCCTCGCGCGATCATGCAGTTTTTTCTGGACAGCGGATTCGTGTTCGCCGTCCCCGTCTCCTCAAGCGTCGTTTTGACAAATCCTTTGGTGGAATTGTGCGGAATTGAGTCTATAATGACCCCGTAAAATTTCGTCATATTCCGATGGAGGAATCTCTGGCGATCTACGATATACCGGAGCCCTGTCAAATCTGGACGTGAATCTGGACGAGTTTAGGGCGAGGAGTCCAGCATCCAGCTCGGACATCCTTTGGAAGATCCAACTGTTGATCGGCTGCGGAATTCCTATATCTACCATTCCTCAAAATTTCAGCTCGATCCGACCGTTCAAACTCCGGGAATAGCCCGAGGAGTGCGTCAATTTTCGGATCTGTTTTCTGCGCGAAAACGAATCCGACCCGAGTTCATCTTTTTCATGAACAGATTATCGGACATCTTTTTTGAAGGGAATTTTTTATAGGGTATTGTGTTTTGTTTTCAAGCACGTGCCTGCAAATTTTAAGCCTTTTCCGAGGCGATCTTCGTCGTCGCGCCGGTGTCAAACCAGCCTGGCCACGTTGCTCCACGACTGCCGACCTATGCCAGCATCGACTGCGCCGTCGCTTCATCGAGCCGACGACAACCACCTCGGATCATCACCTCGGCTAGACCGGGGGCTTCGCCATCTCTTCATCAAACCTACTCCGGTGACTTCGGCGTCATCAGCCGACCAGCTTCGTCACCTCGGCTGGACCGGGGGCTTCGCCTCGCCACATCGGCCGTGCCGCGTCGCTACTTCATCAAGCCGAGCTCTTCGCTCGGCCACCATGGGCTTGGGGGCTGGGACCTCGGTCAAGCCGAGGACTATGCGTCCTCGTCCCGCCACAAGCCCGCACCACGTCATCAACACCGAGCACATTAACTAGCTAAGTCGCTTTCATGCTTAATTTTTCTAAATTCTTAATTTTTTGTTAGGTTCGACCAAGCATTATATTTATGTTAAAATCTGTTTGTTAAAAACGAGGTTCATTAAAAACCGCTTCTTTTTCCCATGTTAACTGGGGGCTCTTAAATTTGTATGAGTCATTTTATAATAAATGCTTTCTTCTAAGTTGTTGCAAAGTCTTTTTCTACCACTCCTTTCTCGACTCGAGTGTATGGTCAATAGCTGGATAGCCTGGTTTCTCTCTAAAGCCGCTCGAGTTTAGTTCGCTATAAACTGGCCTGAGAAGCACTCCGCCTTCGGGATAGGAGGTTGAAGCCGAAGGCTGACCCGCTTGAAGTTTTGAGATCGGATGTGTCATGTTAAAGCATGACGGAAGCACAAACTAATTTTAGAACCAATTTTCGGATTGGCACAAAAAAAACTTGATTTAGTTCGGACGTCAAGTTTTTACATAAGTTTTTTGGCTTTTCGAGCTTATGTCACTTTTAAGCTATTTGTATGTTTTTCTTTCAGGGGGCGGGATATCCTCATGACCGGAGTGCCCTGCGTAATAATTCAGCTCGGGAGGTCTTTTCCGACCCGCAGCTCGTCATCTTTCCTGCTGACCTACACCTCGGCGTTGGCGAAACGCACATGACATCTGGACTAGTTCCCGAGGAGATTCGATCCTCAGGTTGGTCGGCCGCACCCAACCTGAGTCTCGGGGGATACTGTGTGTCTCCAGCATAACTCTCGCAGTACAACGTCGGATGCCTTTAAAGCATCGGTAATATCAACGGGGGACTGCGACTAGAGCCGAACCCACCAAAATCCATGGTACTCCGAGGAGTCCTCGGCAAAACGTTCTCGGATATTGCTTTATATGCATCAGTTTCGAATTGTGTCTTCGGTCAATAGTTGGGTTGCCCGGCTCCTGTGCTTGCCTCCTACGTTCCGCTTTGTTCGGCTAGGTGTGCAAAGGGAGAACCACTGCGATTGTACTTCCGATTTAACTGGTCAAGTACCTCAGTGGAGAAAGCCGAAAACTGACTATCACAATGAGTGCAAACTGGTCAGCGATCCGATGACTGTGTCAAACTATAGATCGATAGATATTACCCCGTGTTAAACGATGGGCCTTTCATAAAATTGGCCGAAGTGTTAATGGCTTGACCTCGACTGACGCCGAACACTAACCGGGGCTAGTAACTGGCCTCCCAACTTTAAGCTCCTATGACTAAGTGAAAGTTATAAAGCCTGGATATCTAATTGCCTCGTTTCCGCTAACACAACCGCCTCCGGGCACCGAGACATCGGCTAAGGGTTGTCTTGTTACTGCGGAAACACCCTGCGTAGCATCTACAAAGGGGTAGAAGCCGACGATGGGCCACTCTCAAATGATAAACGGTCACAAAGGAGTCAAAATAGCATATAGCATAAAAGCGTTTGTATTTAATATACGAACGCTGCCTTCCCATAAATCGTTATAAAGCCATAAATATGCATCAATTTGACTTAAGATTTTGGCCAAGCTGGGTTGCCTGGCTCCTGTGCTTACCCCCTACGTTCCCGATTGTTCGGCTAGGGGGTAAAGGGAGCACCTCTGTGATTGATACTACCGGGTTATCCGGGTTAGTACCTCAGACTGGGTGAAGCCGAAAGCTAGCAATCTCAAGAACATAATTGGTCGGCAACGACGGAAGTGAAAATCTCGGTTTTTTAAAGCCAAATACTTCGGGAATTTTCCCCGAATTAATCTTCACTATTTTCTCCCACTTAGATCGGAGGTGAAGTTACATAATCATGGTTAGCATGATAACCTGCGAAAAAGAACCTATAAAGGAACTATTTTTCCCAGAAGATGTTTCTTATGTTAAATAGTAATATAACATATCTCTCTGCGTACCTTTGTTTATAAAACCGTATGGCCGGATTGCCTTGTTTTTCGTAAATCTTTGCCCTTATAAAGGCTTTATAAAGTAGGAAAACACTCCTTGACTACTGGCCGAGGAGGTTGAAGCCGATGGTCGGTCAACAAAGTTTTGTACAATGCGGATCCGAGCATTAATGATGTAAAGTACTTGGATACATAGAATCATTACACATAAATTGTGATTAAAGTCAATTTACTCCGGATATCGATCCTTAATTCGGCCACCCTTGCCCAAATTAAGGCTCGGGGGCTACTGGGCTTTGCGCTTCTCAATTAAAAGCAATTAAAGAGGTACATCGATCCCTTGATCTGGTGTTGCCACCCGACCAGTGGCTCGGGGGCTACTGCATTGCCTATTCAATGCAGTCAATTTGAAAAAAAAGTGCAAAATAGTTTCCGAGGAGATTACGATCCTCGGGTTGGTCGGCCGCACCCAACCTGAGTCTCGAGGACTATGCACACCGCGTTTCCATTCCTAAGTATGCTGCCTAGCTAGGAGTTGATCCTCAGGCCGATTTCGTGAATCGACCTGAGTCTCAGGGGCTACTGGGATCAGCGGTTTTATGTTATCCTTCAGGTGCATCTCAGATTTTTGGCCGACACACACCTTGAGGGCTACTGGCTATACATCTCGGCAGAGAATAAATTGCACCAATCCACAAGAAATCAGCCCACGGCCGAGGTGGTGCACCACCTCGGAAGCAGTCTGGCATAAAGCTCGGATTCAAATGACTGGCTCCATAGAGAGCATTTCCGGCATTAAGCTCGGCTTAACTCCTTCAAAGTTTTTCAAAGATGAGGTACTCTATGCCTCCTCGGATGCAGTCCGGCGCTGGAGCTCGGATACAGACCGGCGTTGGAGCTCGGCTGCTAAAATGTACCTCGGATGCAGACCGGCATTGGAGCTCGGCTGCAAAAAGACACCTCGGATGTAGACCGGTGTTGGAGCTCGGCTGCAAAAGACACCTCGGATGCAGTCCGGCATTGGAGCTCGGATGCAAAGAGGACACCGCCGCACTGGAAACACTTCGAACCCGAGGTGTGGCGTAAAAAATAACAAGGCATTGATAAAGGCCAAGAACCTAAAGGGGCTCCTCGGATGCCCGACGTGTCAACTCTTCGGATACACCTCGGCGATCCTCAAGATCGGAGATGCAAATATTTGTTGAACCAGTTTTCAAGACCGACGGCCGAAGACAAAGAACAGCTCGGAAGAACCGAGGAGTGTCCCCAACTTGAAGACCGGTTCAGGGGGCTACTGACGGTGTCCGGGACTAGGGGGTACTCACCACGTCTTCTCCCGACCAGGTGGATCGGGCCGAGGACCCCCTTGGCGGTTCACTAATGGGCCACTTTGGGCAACCCATGACGCATACAAGGAAGACTCTACAAGACTTGGTGCACAAGCCGAAGACTCTCCTAAACCCTAGGCCTCCAATACATTATATAAACCGAGGCCAGGCTAGTCAATAGATGATCTCATATTCATTAGAACAATCTCGTGGTAGATACATGTACTCTGTACTATCCCCCATATGAATACAATCAAAAGCGGGACGTAGGGTATTATCTCTTCGAGAGAGCCCGAACCTGGGTAAAATCTTGTGTCTATGTTACCATCGCTCCAAGACGCCTAGCTTAGGACCCCTACTACGAGATATGCCGGATTTAGAACCGACAATGAGCCAACATCACGGGTGCGCTTGAGTGATTCCTGGTACTCAGTCAGACCAGTTTCAGCTCGGAAGGCTTGGCTGACAAGCGTCGCAAAGCCTGCGCAATCATGGGCAACAAGTGCGAGCTTTATATCAGGCCGCAGTCCTTCACGGAATTTCTCCTGCTTGCGCGCGTCAGTGCAGACGTCATCCTCAGCATAGCGGGATAATTCAAGGAATTTCCTCTGATATTCATCCATAGTCATTTTTCCCTGGGTGAGTTTACGGAACTCCTTCTTCTTCTGGTCCATCAGACCTTGAGGAATGTGCCGTGCACGAAAGGCTGACTAAAATTCCTGCCAAGTGATTACAGTTCCAGTAGGCAGCATACCCCTGTGACTTTCCCACCATTGAGCAGCTGGACCCTTCAGGTGAAATGCCGCAAAGGTGACGTAATTGTCAGGGGCAACATTAGCTGATTCCATTTCAAACAGGATGTCACGAAGCCAATCATCAGCATCCATAGGATTGGTGGAGTTGCGGAAAATGGACGGATTAAGGCGCACGAATTCTTGCAGAGTTATTGGGGCAGACTGTTGCTGAGCATTCTGAGTTGGAAATTGGGCCATTACCCCAGTCATAAACTGACGATTCCGCTCAAACTGCTGCATCATTGCGGCAATATAGGGTGGAGGTGGAGGATCGTCAGCCATCCTGCCAAATCAACAGGGGCAGTTTAGCAAGAACAACTGCATGGGTAAGGAGTTATTCATGATGTAACATGAGCAATGAACAAGAGGTGCATTAGATACATATTAGTAGTCGTTAAAGACATACAAATCTATGCACAGAGTTGGATACAAACGGACAACACGAGTTCGGAAACACTCGCAACTAGACAAACTAGGCGGCACGCAGCACGCGGTGGAGAGATACAACAACGGGACATAGCAAAGGCTACATCACGTCGGAGAAAACTACTGGGGAGAGGAATCTGCAAGGGACAACGCAGGGTGCCCTCGATAAAAGTATCCTACGGTCCGTGAACACTGTGAAGCAGAACCTAGCCCACAATTCAAAGAAGGTTGATTCAAATCTCCGGGTGGATGTGATCACAAGAACCTAGAGTCAGAGTCAGTAAAAATCGTTAACCCGAATAGAAGAGAGAGCAGAATCCCAGAGTAAGGAAGAGGAATAAAAGATCCTAATCCCATCCATTGGCGACGTGGGCCCATAACCCACACAGCCATGTTAGTAAAATAGTTTTTGGAAAACTAGACTCAACTTCGGCCAAGGAGTTGGAAAGGGGGATTCCTATAGGCAGTTGGCTCTGATACCAACTTGTGACGCCCTCGGCCTAATCGTGCACTAATCATACACGCAATGCACACGATCAAGCCCAGGAACTCACGGGAAGATATCACAACACAACTCTAGACACGAAAAATAATAATACAAGCTTTATATTACAAGCCAGGGCCTCGAGGGCTCGAATACATAAGCTCGTTCACACAAGAGTCAGCGGAAGCAACAACATCTGAGTACAGACATAAAGTTAAACAAGGATGCTTTAAGAAGGCAGAGCAAAACAACAACAACTAGATCGAAAAGGCGCAGGCCTCCTGCCTGGGAGCCTCCTAAACTACTCATGGTCGTCGGTCTCCACGTAGAAGTAGGCATCATCGAGGTAGAAGCAGTCGTCGACGGGATCAGCTGGCTCCGGGGCTCCGTCATCTGGTCACAGCAATCGGGTGTGGGGAAAAGAGGTAGCAAAGCAACCGTGAGTACTCATCCAAAGTACTCGCAAGACTTACATAAGATCTATGCTAAGTATGCATCGGTATCAAATGAAAGGGGCTGTATCTGTGGGCTGGACTGCAGAAATGCCAGAATAGAGGGAAGGCCTAGCCTATCGAAGACTAGCATCTTCGACGTCTTGCAACATTAGAAGAGTGCATATTAGTAGTATATAATAAAGCAACAAGCATGTAGTAGCAAAGCCTAGAGATCCTCCCTCGACTCCCTGCGAGGAAGCGATCCCGGAGCTTACAATTAAGTAACATGTATCCGGTTCAAGTTGTAGTAGATCGGGATACAACACTGAGCGTCCTGTTACCGTGGACACGGCTATTCGAATAGATAATCTTCCCTGCAGGGGTGCACTACTGTTACCCAACACGCTCGATTAACTCTGGCCGGACACACTTTTCTCGGTCATGCCTGGCCTCGGCTGGTAGACACAACATAGTCCTACCTAGGCTCCGCAGAGAGGTCCCCGCCGGTCTACATCCTAAGTGCTCAGGGGTCTTGGGCCCATCGCCATTTGCACTCCGGGTCGTTGTGTGCAGGGTGAATACCAGCGCCACCTCTGCCTGGATGGCGCGATCCGACCGTGCCACAATGTTGAACTGGACATCTGACAGAGCTTTCGGCTGATACATACGGCGCCGAGGGCCCCATTAAACCATTATCCCGCGTGGTGGTAGTGTGTATAGGCCAGTGATCAACTCAGATCAATACCCAAATCCGTTAGTGCATTAATAATTTTAGTGATGGTTGTCGGGACAAGTTCGGAGCTACCACCACAACCTAGGTGGTACCGCTAAACAACCAGCCGCCACAGTAACTCTCGCGGGTGCTCTCCGAGCCCGCCCGACTTCCATATTTATCTGTCGCGGGTACCCCTCAGGGTCGACCCGTCTTTATCCAGTATCTGTAGTAAAATCCAGGTAACTGTGTGTTCATAACATCAAGAAGGAATCCGAGGAATCACCCTCATTGGATTTCCCTCTCGACGTATCCGTCAAGGTGAACCCGGAGGAATCACCCTCGATGGTACTCACACTTGCGGGGTTGCACGACATAAGCTTCGTTGGAGGTGGTGAAAGAGGAATCACCCTCGGTAACCCACAACCAACTAGCTGTACCACAGAGGCAACATCAGGAGTGAGATAAGAGGTATCACTCTCGGCACTCGTTATTAGCTCTACAGAGTCGAGCAACTTAGGGAGGTGTGTGGTGATGTGCTGGTCTCAGCCCGTCAATCACATCGATCAGGGCACTGGTATCTAAGCGGGGCAACTAGGACAAGGAAGAGGGGCCACCGATGGATTTCCATCCAACCTATACTAAGCATTTAGGATAGTAGGTAAGGTATCAATAGCAGTTTACAAAAACAGGCTATGCATCAGAATAGGATCAATCAAAAGCAGTAGCAAATTCTAATGCAAGCAGGAGGGAGAAAGAATAGGTGATATAGGCATGCTCAAGGGGGTTTTCTTGCCTGGTTGCTCTGCAGGCGAAAAGGAATCTTCAATGGTGTAGTCGATCCTCGGTTCGTCAGCGGCCTCGGAGTCTACCAGAGAGAAGAGGGGGAGGAAACAGATAAATACAAGCATTCAAATGCAATCACTATGCCTGACATGCCTAAATGATACGCAGGGGTGATATATTGCATCTCTAACTATTTTAGTTAATTTAGGAATTAATTTGGAATTATTTACCGGAGGTCATGCACTATTCATCTACCGGAAACGGGCAAAAAGTTCCATGTTCATCTACTTAGAGGGTTCTAACATGAGTGCAGATGACATATTCGGATTCGTTGAATTTTTCTAATCATTTTTCATATATAAATTGTTTTCATCCGAGTTACGGTTTATTTTATATGATTTTTCAAAGTTTTAATCTAGTGTCGGGCCCACATGTCAGTGACCCATTAGTGTTTTAGTTAGCGGTTAATCGGCTGGGGCCCACTGGTCAGTGCCTCATAGTGGTGGCGCGCCGGCGGCGAGGCTCCGGCGACCAAAAACGCGGCGGTGACGCACGGGAGGCGTCGGGATTTCGCCACTGGGCTCGGATGAACGCACGACTGGTGGCGTTCGAACGCCCGTGCAACGCCGCGTCCAATGGAACAAACGGCAGCGGCTGGGATGGGCTATATCGTCGACGGCGACAAGTTTGGCGGTGCTGGAATTCGGGTGTGCTCGGTCTTGAGCGCACAGAGCACGGGGAGAGGAGTTGGTGGGTGCGTTAGGTTCCTGGGAGCTCCAGGAACTCGAGGCGAAGCTCGGTTGCGAGCTTGGCGTGCTGTGGGCGCGACGACAACTAGGGCTACGGGGACGGAATCGAGTGAGGGAGAGAGGGGAAAGACGCTCACACTCACCGAGAAGGCACACGATGGCCCGTCGGTGGCTTAGGAGCAGCAGAACCGCCGGGAACGACGACGATGAACGGCGGGTGCAGAGGAAGAAGATGAAGGAGATCCTGCGAAGCAGGGGCTCCAGGCTTGATCTGGGGGTAGCAGGCGATGCGGCGGACGACGACGGAGCTGACGGACTCGGTCTCAGGTGTCGAGGAGGACGGTGGCCACGGAATCGAGCGGCGACGGCGATGGCTGCGTTCGGGCGCCGCCGATTTCGCGTGAGTGAGAGGGCGAGGGGGCAAGTGTGGGGTTAGGGTTTGCCGCGGGGTCCGTGGAGATGCTCTTATCCCCTCCGCGGTGGCAGCGGCGCCGGGGATGGCCGACAGCTGCCCATCGGCGCTCGGGCGCACGCACGCGCTGACACGCAGGAGAGAGGGGGAGAGGTAGGAGAAGAGCGCGGTTGGGCTGGGCCGTGGGCGCTGTAGTACTTAGGCCCAGCCGCACAGTAGTGTTAGGCCCTTTTTCTAATTTCCTTTTTCTGTTTTTCATTTTCTTTCTGTTTTGCTAATTATTAGGCACCAAATCGAATTTTGTAAAACAGGTGACTTAGCCACATAAATACAAGGCAATATTTAGCACTGCCATAAAAAGGTTTGGTGCCAAGATGATTTCACATTTAATTTTGATTAAATGAAATGGATTAAATAAGCTGTTTTAGCTACTGTTTTTGGATGTTGGGGTCAAATTTGGAATTCAATTAATGTTGTTTTTATTTTTATAATTGCTAGGGGATTATTTGCAATATTATGAACTATTTTGTTTTAAAATTTTATCAACTTTTATTTTGACTTGCATTTTTGATTTTTTGTTTAAAGTGGAATTTGAAATGAGATATGAACAAATGATGAATTAGCACTACAAATGAAGATGACTTGGCACAATTAGAAGATGATCACTGTAGCATATTACAAAGGGGGTGTTACAGTGAACTACTCCCTCCTCGTCATGGAGACCGCCGGGATGATGAAGATGGCCTCCGGTGATGATTCCCCCCTCCGACAGGGTGCCGGAAAAGGGCTGTAGATTAGATCGTGGAGGTATAGAGGCTTGCGGCGGCGTAAAAACTCATCTAGGTTTATTTCTGGGGGTTTTGCTATTTATAGTATTTTTCAGCTTTGGAATCAGGTCAGACGGAGCCACGTGGGCCCCACGAGGTACCAAAGCGCGCCTGGGGGGGGTGGCGCGCCCTGGTGCCTCGTGGGCACTTGGTGGCCCCCCTCAAGTGGGTCTTGGTTCTAGTATTTTTTATTTGTTCCATAAAAATCTCCAAAAAGTTTCATCCAATTCCAAGAACTTTTATTTCTTCACAAAAAACAACACCATGGCAATTCTGCTGAAAACAGCGTCAGTCTGGGTTAGTTCTAATCAAATCATACCAAAACCATATTGAATTGTTATAAACATGGCATGAATACTTCATAAATTATAGATACGTTGGAGACGTATCAGCATCCCCAAGCTTAATTCCTTCTCGTCCTCGAGTAGGTAAATGAACGTCACGTTATATTGCCCCTTGTGATAGGAACCTTTATTATGCAGTCCGTCGCTTTTATTTCTTTACCATCACAAGTTCGTACAACGCTTATTTTCCCTTACAATAAAAGATCATACATATTTTAGGAGCAATTTTTATTGCTTTTTGCACCGATGACAACTTACTTGAAGGATCTTATTCAATCCATAGGTAGATATGGTGGACACTCATGGCAAGAAACTGGGTTTAATGGTTTTTGGATGCACAAGTAGTATCTCTACTTAGGTGAATTTTCGGCTAGCAAAAGATCCTAAGCAAGCACCACATGTTAGAGGATCCATGACAATATAACTTCTATGTGAATATAAACAAACATAACTCATTACGTTGTCTTCCTTGTCCAATGTCAACTACTTGATCAAGCTTGAAAATAATTAATGGGGGCTCACAATCATAGAAGATGTCCAAGATAGTATATTTATATGTGAAATTTCTCTTCCTTCAAAATTCTTTCATGAATTGTTCAAGTGACCAATGCTATGTTTGTTAACTTTCAATAAATTTTACCACTTATACTTCTTGTATGTGAAGTCACTACTCCCCATGGGATAAGCATATGAAGCATATAAATTTCAACTTTATGATATTCAATTCATTTCAACAATTTACTCATCGGATATAAGTGAAGAACAAGAGTGAATGACAAACTACTCCAAGAAGATATAAGTGAACACCAAATGAGTAGTTAAATAAATAGGTAGCTATGTGAGGAATCTCTCTCATTTAAAAATTTCAGATCTTAAGTATTTTATTCAAACAACAAAGAAAACAAAATAAAATGACATTCCAAGGATAGCACATATCATGTGAAGAAGCAAAAACTTAGGCTCAACCAAAACTGACCGATAGTTGTTGAAGAAGAAAGGTGGGATGCCTACCGGGGCATCCCCAAGCTTAGCTGCTTGAGACTTCTTGAAATATTAATTTGGGATGCCTTGGGCATCCCCAAGCTTGACATTCTCTACTGCAACAAATCACAAAAATTATAGCAGCCTAAATTAACATTCTCTACTGCAACAAATCAAAACCTTAACATTCTCTACTGCAACAAATCAAAACCTTAACATTCTCTACTGCAACAAATCACAAAAATTATAATTAAACATTGCATACTAAATACCTCTGCATATTTAATACTCCTATCCACAAATAGAAACATTAAACAAGCAAACATATGCAAACAATGCAACTATAGCAGCAATCTGCCAAAACAGAACAATCTGTAAAGGGTGAATAAGAATCCATACTTACCTAACTCCAAAAATTCTGAAAAATTACCATGTAACATATAATTCATTCATTCTTACTGTGTAAAAAATTCAGATTTTTATCATGTTTTGACTATTCAGGAATATTCTGGACATAACAGAAAACTTTCTGTTTTCAAACAGCAACACATGAACTTGCAAACTGAGCATGGTAAAGGCTATAATTGGCATTTTATTGAACTAAAAGATGCAAAACATGATTATTGATAACACCAAGAAAATATCAACAGAAGAAAATGACGCTCCAAGCAAAACTCATATTATGTGACGAATAAAAATATAGCTCCGAGTGAGGTTACCGATAGTGTTGAAGACGAAAGAGGGGATGCCTTCCGGGGCATCCCCAAGCTTAGTTGCTTGGGTCTTCCTTGCATATTACCTTGGGGTGCCTTGGTAATCCCCAAGCTTAGGGTCTTTCCACTCCTTATTCTCCTCATATCGATATCTCACCCAAAACTTGAAAACTTCAATCGCACAAAACTTAACGGAACTTCGTGAGATAGGTTAGTATGATAAAAATAAATCATCCACTTAGGTACTGTCAATACAAGATTCATAATTGTTCTCACATAATGTCTAATGTATTCTATCATTTCCACAATTTATATTACTCAATATAAGCTATGGAAACACTAAAACAAGCAAACTATGCATCGAAAACAGAATCTGTCAAAAACAGAACAGTGTGTAGTAAGTGATTTAAAAACCATACTTCTGTACCTCCAAAAATTCTGAAAAATTAGTAAAACGTAAAAAAATTGTAACCCAATACTGTGTAAAAATTTCATAATTTTTTCACGCTCCAGTGCAGAATAGAAATTCCAGCACTGGGCACAAAAGTTTCTGTTTTTGCACAGAATCAAATCAACAAACATCCACACTATCCCAAAGGCTTTACTTGGCACATTATTGAAAGAAAACATATAAAACATGATTAATACAGTAGCTTAATCATGTGGACACACAAAAACAGTAGGTATAAGTATTGGGTTGTCTCCCAACAAGCGCTTTTCTTTAATGCCTTTTTAGCTAGGCATGATGATTTTAATGATGCTCACATAAAAGTGGAGAATTGAAACATAATGGGAGCATCATGAAGCATATGAAAAGCACATTTAAGCCTAATCCACTTCCTATGCATAGGGATTTTGTGATAAAATATTTTATAGGAGCAAGAATCAACTAGCATAGGAAGGCAAAACAAGCATAACTTCAAAACTTTCAACACATAGAGAGGAAACATGATATTATGTCGTGAGTGTTAGCAATCATAGAAGACTAAATGATGGTTGAGTATGTGGACTTGCTAAAAAGCTCCTACATGAGACCCTTCCTGAAAATATGATGAATTGCAATTGCATTGTTGACTAGAATAGTTTGTTAGTTTCCAAGAAAGTTTATGCCTTATACTTCATTGTTGTGATGAATTGTTACTTGCTCATGAGAAGTTTTATGATAATAAATATTGCTGTTATAATAATGATCTTGCTTTGTTCAAGTCCAATGTCCATGCAACAAAAGAAAAGATTATATGATGATTATGATAGGTAGCATTCCACATCAAAATTTCTGTTTTTAATTGCTACTTTGTCATGATGACTTTTATGAGGAAAAGTTGCTGTTATGATGCTAGGAAAAGTGATTGAAATTATTATTGATCAAACGTATGCACTATGCTAGCATTCACACTTCATAAATTATTTCTTTTATCATTTACCTACTCGAGGACGAGCAGGAATTAAGCTTGGGGATGCTGATACGTCTCCAACGTATCTATAATTTATGAAGTATTCATGCCATGTTTATAACAATTCAATATGGTTTTGGTATGATTTGATTAGAACTAACCCAGACTGACGCTGTTTTCAGCAGAATTGCCATGGTGTTGTTTTTTGTGAAGAAATAAAAGTTCTCCAAATGAGCTGAAACTTTTTGGAGATTTTTTATGGGACAAATAAAAAATATTGGCACCAAGACCCACTGGAGGGGGGCCACCCAGTTCCCACGAGGCACCAGGGCGCGACACCCCCCCAGGCATGCCCTGGTACCTCGTGGGGCCCACGTGGCTCCGTTTCGCGTGATTCCAACGCTGAAAAATCATATATATTCAGAAACCCCCAAAAGTTAACCTAGATGAGTTTTTACGCCGCCGCAAGCCTCTGTACCAGAGAGATCCCATCTACAGCCCTTTTCCGGCACCCTGCCGGAGGGGGGAAGGCATCATCGGAGGCCATCTTCATCATCCCGGCGGTCTCCATGACGAGGAGGGAGTAGTTCACCCTCGGGGCTGAGGGTTTGTACCAGTAGCTATGTGTTTGATCTCTCTCTCTCTCTCTCGTGTTATTGAGATGTCACGATCTTGATGTATCACGAGCTTTGTTGATATAGATGAATCATATGGAGTTTTCCCCTCTCTATCTTCTTGTGATGAATTGAGTTTTCCCTTTGAAGTTTTCTTATTGGATTGAGTCTTTAAGGATTTGAGAACACTTGATGTATGTCTTGCATATGGATATCTGTGGTGACAATGGGATATTCACTTGAGTCACTTGATGTATGTTTTGGTGATCAACTTGCGGGTTCCGTGACCTTGGGGATTTATGTATAAGGGTTGGCACATGTTTTCGTCTTGACTTTCCGGTAGAAACTTTGGGGCACTCTTTGAAGTTCTTTGTGTTGGTTTGAATAGATGAATCTGAGATTGTGTGATGCATATCGTATAATCAAACCCGTGGGTACTCGTGGTGACATTGGAGTGCCTAGGTGACATTAGGGTTTTGGTTGATGTGTATCTTAAGGTGTTATTCTAGTACGAACTCTAGGGCTGTTCGTGACAATTAATGGGGATGGCTCATAAGATTGATCGGGAAGGATAACTTTGAGGTGGTTTCATACCCTACAACAATTTCTTCGTTTGTTCTCCGCTATTTGTGACTTTGGAGTGAACTCTTTGTCGCACGTGAGGGATTTACATATGATTCAACTATGTCAACAATGTTGGGAGATCGCACTAGTGAAAGTATGAACTCTAGGCCTTGTTTTTAAGCATTGCAATACCGTTTGTGCTCCGTTTTATTACTTGCCACCTTGCTGTTTTTATATTTTCAGATTACAAAAACCTATATCTACTATCCATACTACACTTTTATCACCATCCCTTCGCCAAACTAGTGCACCTATACAATTTACCATTGTATTGGGTGTGTTGGGGACACAAGAGATTTCTTGTATTTGGTTGCAGGGTTGTTTGAGAGATACCATCTTCAACCTATGCTTCCCACGGATTGATAAACCTTAGGTCATCCACTTGAGGGAAAATTGCTACTGTCCTACAAACCTCTGCGCTTGGAGGCCCAACACGAGTCTACAAGAACAAGTTGTGTAGTAGACATCAAGCTCTTTTCTGGCGCCGTTGCCGGGGAAGTGAGTGCTTGAAGGTATATCTTTAGATCTTGCAATCAAATCTTTTAGTCTCTTGTTTATCACTAGTTTGGTTTTATAAAAAGAAAACTACAGAAAAAATGGAATTGAAGTTGCCTCATATTATTCGTCTTTACAATGTCTTTCTTGAAAATAAGGATTCCGATAATTGTGCTCAATTGATAGAAGAAGAATTCAATAAAATGTTTGGCATAAAATATTTGAATGATGAGCATGATTGCAATGTTGCTAGTATGAATTCTTTGAATATCCATGATGCTAATGATATGCAAAGCTACAAGCTTGGGGATGCTATGTTTAATGAAGATGATATTTTTAGTCCCCCAAGTTTTGATGAGAGAATTTATTATGATGAAAGCTTGCCTCCTATTTATGATGATTATATTGATGAAAGTGGATTTGGAGAGGCCATAAATTTATTTAATGATGATTCCACTATTTTGAAAGAGGTTTCAATTGATTATGACAATAAAGATGCTATCTATGATGATTATTGTGATGACATGTATGCTATAAGGAATAATGATAACCATGGAACTTGTCATTATGATTTTAATTTTCAATTGGATTATGCCAATCAAGTATCTCATTGTAGTTATTTTGTTGAGTTTGCTCCCACTATTATGAATGAGAAGAAAATTGCTTATGTGGAGAGTAATAAAAATTCTATGCCTATGTATCATGACAAGAATGCTTTGTGTGATGGATATATTATTGAATTTCTTCATGATGCTACTGAAAATTATTATGAGAGAGGATCACATGCTTGTAGGTGTTGCAATAATATTAAGTTTCCTCTCTTTATGTTGAAAGTTTTGAAGTCATGCTTGTTTTGCCTTCCTATGCTAGTTGATTCTTGCTCCCATAAACTATTTGCTCACAAAATCCCTATGCATAGGAAGTGGGTTAGGCTTAAATGTGCTAGTCATATGCTTCATGATGCTCTCTTTGTGTTTCAATTCTTTACTTTTATGTGAGCATCATTGAAATCATCATGCCTAGCTAAAAAGGCATTAAATAAAAGCGCTTGTTGGGAGACAACCCAACACTTATACCTACTGTTTCTGTGTGTTCACATGATTAAGCTACTTTAATAATCATGTTTCATATTTTTTTCTTTCAATAATGTTCCAAGTAAAGCCTTTGGGATAGTGTGGATACTTATTGATTCAATTCTGTGCAAAAACAGAAACTTTTGCCTCCAGTTTTTAATTTACCAGATTTTACTGGAGCATCAAAAAATTCTGAAATTTTTACACAGTATTTATAAGCAAATTGTTGACGTTTTCCTAATTTTTCAGAATTTTTAGAGTTCCAGAAGTATGGTAGTTGCTCAGATCATTACAGACTGTTCTGTTTTTGACAGATTCTGTTTTCAATGCATAGTTTGCTTGTTTTAATGTTTCCATAGCTTCTATTATGAGATATAAATTGTGGAAATGATAGAATACAGTAGGCATTATATAGGAACAATTTTGAATCTTGTCTTGGACAGTACCTAAGTGATGGTTTATTCTTTATCATACTGACCGTTCTCACGAAGTTCCGTTAAGTTTTGTGTGATTGAAGTTTACAAATTTTGGGTGAGATATCGATATGAGGAGAATAAGGAGTGGCAAGACCCTAAGCTTGGGGATGCCCAAGGCAACCCAAGGTAATACTCCAAGAAGACTCAAGCGCCTAAGCTTGGGGATGCCCCGGAAGGCATCCCCTCTTTCGTCTTCAACATTATCGGTAACCTCACTTGGAGCTATATTTTTATTCGTCACATAATATGAGTTTTGCTTGGAGCATCATTTTATTCTGTTGATATTTTCTTTGTTCTATCAATAATCATGTTTTTTATCTTTTAGTTCAATAAAATGCCAATGATAGCCTTTACCATGCTCAGTTTGCAAGTTTATGTGTTGCTGTTTGAAAACAGAAAGTTTTCTGCTATGTCCAGAATATTCCTGAATAGTAAGAACATGATAAAAATCTGAAATTTTTACACAGCAAGCATGCATGAGTTCTCTGTCACGTGGTAATTTTTCAGAATTTTTGGAGTTAGGGAAGTATGGATTCTTATTCACTCTTTACAGACTGTTCTGTTTTGGCAGATTGCTGTTATAGTCGCATTGTTTGCATATGTTTGCGTGTTTAATGTTTCTATTTGAGGATAGCAGTATTAAATATGAAGAGGCATTTAGTATGCAATGTTTAATTATAATTTTTGTGATTTGCTACAGTATAGAATGTTAAAGTTTTGAGTTGATTTATACTAACTTATCTCACGAGTTCTTGTTGAGTTTTGTGTGGATGAAGTTTTTAAGATTTAGAGAAACCGTGATATGAGAGGAATTAAGGAGACACAAAATCTCAAGCTTGGGGATTCCCAAGGCATCCCAAGTATTTATTCTAAGAAGTCTCAAGCAACTAAGCTTGGGGATGCCCCGGTAGGCATCCCACCTTTCTTCTTCAACAACTATCGGTCAGTTTTGGTTGAGCCTAAGTTTTTGCTTCTTCACATGATATGTGCTATTCTTGGAATGTCATTTTATTTTGTTTTATTTGCTGTTTGAATAAAATATCAAGATCTGAAACTTTTTAAATGAGAGAGAGTCCTCACATAGCTACTTAATTGTTTCACTACTCATTGATCTTCGCTTATACATTTTGGAGTAGTTTGTCATTAATTCTCATGCTTCACTTATATCTTTTTGAGAGTTAATAATAGTAATGGTAATTTGCACAAGATATGAATTTGGTCCCAAGATGATGAATATTCAAGAGGGATATAATAAAAACTTTCATATAGATCATTGGATATGATAAGTGTGATTCCTTGCAATGAAAATAATGAAAGAGATCATATGCTAATCTTATGGAAAGTAATGACATTACATAAAGAAAAGTATAAGTGGTAAAATTTATTGGAGGTTAACAAGGATAGCATTAGTCAATGATGCAATTCATGAAAAAGTTAATAAGGGAAGAGAAGATTCACATGCAAATATACTATCTTGGACATCTTTTATGATTGTGAGCCCCCATTAAGTATTTTATGTCAAAGTGTTGACGTTGGACAAGGAAGACAACGTAATGAATTATGTTTGTTCATATTCACATAGAAGTTATATTGTTATAGATCCTCCAACATGTGGTGCTTGCCCAATATCTTTGCTAGCCAAAAATCCGCACCAAGTAGAGATACTACTTGTGCATCCAAAACCCTTAAACCCAGTTTCTTCCCATGAGTGTCCACCATATCTACCTATGGATTGAATAAGATCCTTCAAGTAAGTTGTCATCGGTGCAAAAAGCAATAAAAATTGCCTCTAAATATGTATGATCTTTTATTGTAAGGGAAATAAGCGTTGTACGAACTTGTGATGGTAAAGAAATAAAAGCGACGGACTACATAATAAAGGTTGCTATCACAAGGGGCAATATAACATGATGTTCCTTTGCATTAAGGGCTTGTGCATCCAATAACAAAAAGCGCATGACAGCCTCTGCTTCCCTCTGCGAAGGGCCTATCTTTTACTTTTATGCATTTACTTTTATGTATTTACTTTTTATGCAAGAGTCAATAGTGTTCTCCTCTACTTCCTTTTTATTTTTCTCTTTTGCAAGCATCATGTGGTGGGGAAAGATCTAGGCACATATATCCAGTTGGATATGAGTGATCATGAGTTATTATTGTTGACATCACCCTTGAGGTGAATAAGTTGGGAGGCGAAATCACAAGCCCCTATCTTTCTATGTGTCTGGCTGAAACTTTTGCTCCATATATATGTCGTGAGTGTTAGCAATCATAGAAGACTAAATGATGGTTGAGTATGTGGACTTGCTAAAAAGCTCCTACATGAGACCCTTCCTGAAAATATGATGAATTGCAATTGCATTGTTGACTAGAATAGTTTGTTAGTTTCCAAGAAAGTTTATGCCTTATACTTCATTGTTGTGATGAATTGTTACTTGCTCATGAGAAGTTTTATGATAATAAATATTGCTGTTATAATAATGATCTTGCTTTGTTCAAGTCCAATGTCCATGCAACAAAAAAAAAGATTATATGATGATTATGATAGGTAGCATTCCACATCAAAATTTCTGTTTTTAATTGCTACTTTGTCATGATGACTTTTATGAGGAAAAGTTGTTGTTATGATGCTAGGAAAAGTGATTGAAATTATTATTGATCAAACTTATGCACTATGCTAGCATTCACACTTCATAAATTATTTCTTTTATCATTTACCTACTCGAGGACGAGCAGGAATTAAGCTTGGGGATGCTGATACGTCTCCAACGTATCTATAATTTATGAAGTATTCATGCCATATTTATAACAATTCTATATGGTTTTGGTATGATTTGATTAGAACTAACCCGGACTGACGTTGTTTTCAGCAGAACTACCGTGGTGTTGTTTTTTGTGCAGAAATGAAAGTTCTCCAAATGAGCTGAAACTTTTTGGAGATTTTTATGGGACAAATAAAAAATATTGGCACCAAGACCCACTGGAGGGGGGCCACCCAGTGCCCACGAGGCACTAGGGCGCCCCCCCCCCCCCCCCAGGCGCGCCGTGGTACCTCGTGGGGCCCACGTGGTTCCGTTTCGCGTGATTCCAACGCTGAAAAATCATATATATTCATAAACCCCCGAAAGTTAACCTAGATGAGTTTTTACGCCGCCGCAAGCCTCTGTACCAGAGAGATCCCATCTACAGCCCTTTTCCGGCACCCTGCCGAAGGGGGGAAGGCATCATCGGAGGCCATCTTCATCATCCCGGTGGTCTCCATGACGAGGAGGGAGTAGTTCACCCTCGGGGCTGAGGGTTTGTACCAGTAGCTATGTGTTTGATCTCTCTCTCTCGTGTTATTGAGATGGCACGATCTTGATGTATCGCGAGCTTTGTTGATATAGATGAATCATATGAAGTTTTCCCCTCTCTATCTTCTTGTGATGAATTGAGTTTTCCCTTTGAAGTTTTCTTATCGGATTGAGTCTTTAAGGATTTGAGAACACTTGATGTATGTCTTGCATATGGATATCTGTGGTGACAATGGGATATTCACTTGAGTCACTTGATGTATGTTTTGGTGATCAACTTGCGGGTTCCGTGACCTTGGGGATTTATGCATAAGGGTTGGCACATGTTTTCGTCTTGACTTTCCGGTAGAAACTTTGGGGCACTCTTTGAAGTTCTTTGTGTTGGTTTGAATAGATGAATCTGAGATTGTGTGATGCATATCGTATAATCAAACCCGTGGGTACTCGTGGTGACATCTGAGTGCCTAGGTGACATTAGGGTTTTGGTTGATGTGTATCTTAAGGTGTTATTCTAGTACGAACTCTAGGGCTGTTCGTGACAATTAATGGGGATGGCTCATAAGATTGATCGGGAAGGATAACTTTGAGGTGGTTTCGTACCCTACAACAATTTTTTCGTTTGTTCTCCGCTATTTGTGACTTTGGAGTGAACTCTTTGTCGCACGTGAGGGATTTACATATGATTCAACTATGTCAACAATGTTGGGAGATCGCACTAGTGAAAGTATGAACTCTAGGCCTTGTTTTTAAGCATTGCAATACCGTTTGTGCTCCGTTTTATTACTTGCTACCTTGCTCTTTTTATATTTTCAGATTACAAAAACCTATATCTACTATCCATACTACACTTTTATCACCATCTCTTCACCGAACTAGTGCACCTATACAATTTACCATTGTATTGGGTGTGTTGGGGACACAAGAGATTTCTTGTATTTGGTTGCAGGGTTGTTTGAGAGATACCATCTTCAACCTACGCCTCCCACGAATTGAGAAACCTTAGGTCATCCACTTGAGGGAAAATTGCTATTGTCCTACAAACCTCTGCGCTTGGAGGCCCAACACGAGTCTACAAGAACAAGTTGTGTAGTAGACATCAAACTCCAAGGAGCACCCCAAAGTTTCTATCGGAGAAAAGATAATGAAAACGTGCATCAACCCATATGCATAGATTACCCCAATGTCACCGCAGGAATCCGCGAGTTGAGTGCCAAAACATATATCAAGTGAATCAATATAATACCCCATTGTCACCACGGGTATTCATATGCAAGACATACATCAAGTGTTCTCAAATCTGAAATATTCAATCCGACAATAACGAAACCTCAAAGGGAAAATATTCGATTCATCACAACAAAGATATAGAGGGAAGAAACACCATATGATCCAACTATATTAACAAAGCTCGCGGTACATCAAGATCGTGCCAAATCAAGAACGCGAGAGAGAGAGATAAAACACATAGCTACTGGTACAAACCCTCAGCCCCGAGGGTGAACTACTCCCTCCTCGTCATGGAGACCGCCGGGATGATGAATATGGCCTCCGGCGATGATTCCCCCCTCCGACAGGGTGCCAGAAAAGGGCTGTAGATTAGATCGTGGAGGTGCAGAGGCTTGCGGCAGCGTAAAAACTCATCTAGGGTTATTTCTGGGGGTTTCTTTATTTTTAGGATTTTTTAGCGTTGGAATCAGGTCAGACGGAGCCACGTGGGCCCCACGAGGTACCAGGGTGCGCCTGGGGGAGGGGTGGCACGCCCTGGTGCCTCGTGGGCACTGGGTGGCCCCCCTCCAGTGGGTCTTGGTTCCAGTATTTTTTATTTGTTCCATAAAAAATCTCCAAAAAGTTTCATCCAATTCCAAGAACTTTTATTTCTGCACAAAAAACAACACCATGGCAATTCTGCTGTAAACAGCGTCAGTCCGGGTTAGTTCTAATCAAATCATACCAAAACCATATAGAATTGTTATAAACATGGCATGAATACTTCATAAATTATAGATACGTTGGAGACGTATCAGTGACCTTCAGGATAAAGTGGCTCCTGAGTCATTTTACCTCCTCTAGTCATTACTCTAACAACATGATCATTCATATTGTTATTCATTTCATTAAGCAATTCACTCTGAGATTTAGCAACTTGTTCTAATTGGGTTTGAACCATAGATGCATATTTACTAACACCTTTAACATCATTAGCAATTCTAAATAACAAGTCACTCAAGCGATCAATCATGTAGGCATTCCGTTTCAATTGTTTCATGACATTGGCATTGAAATGATCTTGCTTAATAATATAATTGTCAAATTCATACAAGCATTGACTAGGAGGTTTGTTATGAGGAATATCACTTTCATTAAACTTTATAAAAGAATTTACCTCTACTACCTGTGTCGGTTCGTCAAGACCATGTATTTCTTCAATAGGTGGTAAATTCTTAACATCCTCAGCTTTAATACCTTTTTCTTTCTGGCATTTCTTTGCTTCTTGCATATCTTCAGGACTGAGATATAGGATACCCCTCTTCTTCGGAGTGGGTTTAGGCGGTGGTTCAGGAAGTGTCCAATCACTATCATTCTTCAGTATATTATTCAATAATTCCTCAGCTTGCTTAATAGTCCGTTCCCTGAAAACACAACTCGCACAACTATCTAGGTAGTCCCTAGAAGCATCGGTTAGTCCCTTATAGAAGATATCAAGTATTTCATTCTTCTTGAGAGGATGATCAGGCAAAGCATTAAGTAATTGGAGAAGCCTCCCCCAAGCTTGAGGGAGACTCTCTTCTTCAATTTGCACAAAGTTAAATATTTCCTGTAAGGCAGCTTGTTTCTTATGAGCAGGAAAATATTTTTCAGAGAAGTAATAGATCATATCCTGGGGACTACGCACACATCCAGGAGAAAGAGTATTATACCATTCTTTAGCATCACCCTTTAATGAGAAAGGAAACAGCTTAAGAATATAGTAATAGCGAATTTTTTTCTCATGAGCAAATAAGGTGGCTATATCATTTAATTTAGTGAGATGTGCCACAACGGTTTCAGTTTCATAGCCATGGGAAGGATCAGATTCAACCAAGGTAACTAACCCAGGATCAACAGAGAATTCATAATCCTTATCAGTAATAAATATGGGAGAGGTAGCAAACTTAGGATCACATTTCATTTTCTCCCGCATAGATTTTTCTTTCATTTCATCAACCAGTTTTATAACTTCATGTCTATCATTACAAGCAAGGATGGCTCTAGCTGTCTCCCTATCAAAGCATTGTTCATTAGGTGTTTCAACTCTAGTAGGGGAGCTAGGCATAATAGGTGAAGCACAATTCTCAAGAGTTTCAGCATTTTCAATTTCTTTAGCTTTAGCAATTTGTTCAATAAGAAATTCACCAAGTGGCACAGCGTTATCAGGCATAGTACTAGCATCATCATGAGTATCATTCAAAGCAGAGGTAGTATCATCAATAACTTGCGACATATCAGAATTAATAGCATGTGGTGGTGTTGCAAGTTTACTCAAAACAGAGGGTGAATCAAGTGCAGAGCTAGATGGCAGTTCCTTACCTCCCCTCATTTTAGAGGGAACGATCTTGGTCTTAGCGTCTTTCAGATTCTTCATAGTGATCAACAGATATAAATCCCAAGTGACTTAGCAAATAAACCTATGCTCCCCGGCAACGGCGCCAGAAAAAGGTCTTGATAACCCACAAGTATAGGGGATCGCAACAGTTTTCGAGGGTAGAGTATTCAACCCAAATTTATTGATTCGACACAAGGGGAGCCAAAGAATAATTGCAAGTATTAGCAGTTGAGTTGTCAATTCAACCACACCTGGAAACTAAATATCTGCAGCAGAGTGATCAGTAGCACAGTAGTATGATAGTTTGATAGCAGTAGCAATAACAGTAACAGTAGCAGTAACGGTAACAGTAGTAGTAGCAGCAATTGTGACAGCAGTAGTAACAATAGTAACTTAGCAAGAATCAATATGTGAAAAGCTCGTAGGCATTGGATCGGTGAGTTATGTTGGATAACATTCATCATGTAACAGTCAATGTTGATGATATCGCTTATCGTTAGCGTCTCGGTCAGCCCAGGATTAGAGATTAATCGAAAATCGGCCGATTATTCGATTTTATCGGTCGACTATTAATCGGCCATTTTTTTTTGCAAATCCCAAGTTCCCAACACTAAAATATGCTATATTCAACACCAAAAAAATATTGGACAGAAGTGTTATCTTGATTCCTAGCCTCTGAATCCTCATATAATGACAAACAAAATAGGACAATAATACATATTGCTTAACAAGGTCCACAAAACACAAATAAACATGATTTTTTTAAAAATAGTGCTAGGAATAGGCTCGATTTATTAGTAGATTCTCGATAAATCGCTTGTCAGAGCGATAAATCGGCCCAAACGATAAACGGTGAAGATAAGGCATAATCTTATCGGTCACCCTAGGAGTAGCGATAAATCGGATGATAAATCGTTGAATCGGAAGATTTTTTGAACAGTGGTAACAGTTATAATCTAGGGCGACACAGAACTAGCTCCAATTCATCAATGTAATGTAGGCATGTATTCCGTATATAGTCATACGTGCTTGCGATAAGAACTTGCATGACATCTTTTGTCCTACCCTCCCGTGGCAGCGGGGTCCATAAGGAAACTAAGGGATATTAAGGCCTCCTTTTAATAGAGAACCGGAACAAAGCATTAACACTTAGTGAATACATGAACTCCTCAAACTATGACAATCACCGGAAAGAATCCCAATTATTGTCACCTTGGGGTATGCGGATCATAACACGTAGCAGGTGCAAAACAACGACACTGGATCGAAAGGCGCAGGCCTCCTGCCTGGGTGCCTCCTATCTACTCCTGGTCGTCGGTCTCCACGTAGTAGTAGGCTCCACCGGAGGGATAGTAGTAGTCGTCGGCTGGGGCAGCTGGCTCCGGGGCTCCGTCATCTGGTCGCAGCAATCGGGTATGGGGAAAAGGGGAAGCAAGGCAACCGTGAGTACTCATCCAAAGTACTCGCAAGACTTACATCAGATCTATTCTACTTATGCATCGGTATCAAGAAGGGCTGTATCTGTGGACTAGACTGCAGAAATGCCAGAATAGAGGGGAAAAGCCTAGCCTATCGAAGACTAGCATCTTCAGCGTCTTGCAGCATTAGAAGAGTGTAGATTAGTACATAAATATAGTAGTAGCAATAAGTATAAGTAGCCTTGCCCAGAGATCCTTCCTCGACTCCCCTGCGAGAAAGCGATCCCGGAGCTAACATATTATTAATTTACATGTATCCAGTTCTAGTTGTAGTAGATCGGGATACTTTCCGAGCGTCCTGTTACCGTGGACACGGCTATTCGAATAGATATACTTCCCTACAGGGGTGCACCAACTTACCCAACACGCTCGATTAACTCTGGCCGGACACACTTGCTTGGTCCATGCCTGGCCTCGGCTGATCGACACGTCGTAGCCCTACCTAGGTTCAATAGAGAGGCCAGCACGCCGGTCTACACCCTAAGCGCTCAGGGGTCTTGGGCCCATCGCCCTTTGCACTCCTGCGCATTGCGAGGACGGCCGGGAGCAGACCTAGCCCCTGTATACACACGCAGGCCGTCGCGGTCCAACCCGGGCGCGTGCCGCTTAACTGCTGACATCTGAAGAACTTCGGCTGATACATACGACGCCGAGTGCCCATACTATTCCCGCGTGGTGGTTAGTGCGAAAAGGCCAGAGGCCTACTCAGATCACATATCCTAACCCATTAGTGTGTTGGGAGCTCACGGTGATGATCAGTGCTCCTGTCGCCCCGTCTCGAGGACTGGCGACAAGGGTCAGGCCCACGGTCCGCCTGCCCGGCCGGGCCTCATAATTATCTCGCGGGTACCCTCCAGGTCAACCCGACTTCCCAGGGGCTGTCGGGAACTCAGGTCCACCTCTACCGGGGTGGTACCGCCTATCCCTTCAGTCCCACGATAACAGTAAAGTAAAGGGGGCAACAGGTAATAGTAACAGTGTGTCCGCGACATCAAGGGGGAAATCCGAGGAATCACCCTCGATGGATTCCCACTTGATGTATTCGTCAAGGCGAACTCGGACATCGCATTACGCCAATCATCCCTCTCTATCCCTTCTAACATGGTATCAGCCTAACTGATCCAAACCCTAGCCGCCGCCCGCCACTTCCGCTCCGCGCCGCCCCCGGGGCGGTCGGTCTCCATGATCGCCGCCGGGGGCCGCGCCGCCCGTACCCAGGGTTCGTCCGCCGGTCGTGTTGACCGGCTGCCCTAGAGAGTCTTTTTCCCGAGCCCTTGCTCCGGGTTTTTTCTCTCTCGCCGTTCGTCTTGATCGACGTTTTTCTTTTTTGGTTTTCCGATCTAAGATCGGTTTGCGTCGCCCGCCGCCGCCGTCGACTCGCGCCTCTACTCCGACACCGGCGCGACCACCCGGCCTCTTGTCCGATTGGGCGGCCTCGCGCGACGCGGCGGCCTGTCATGGCCACCATCCGCGCATCTGCCCGCCCGTCGCTCTGCGCCGAGCGTCACCGCCCTGTTCCCGAGTTCAGCGCGCCCCTCCACCGATCGAGCAACGGGCTGCCGCTGCGTCGCCCCGTCGGGCCGCAGCACCGCCGCCCCGTGGTTCTCCCCGTGGCTGCACCAATCCGCGCCGCCGCTGCGTCGCCCCTTCAAGCCGTAGCGCCGCGGCACGTGGTCCCCGCCGCCGCCCTGAGGCTATTCCCATGGTTGCACCAACCCGCGCGCTGCCGCTGCGTCGCCCCTTCGGGCCGTAGTGCCGTGGCCCGCGGTCAACCGCCGCCCCGAGGCCGTCCGCTCCAGGCCGTCCCCGAGGCTGCACCGACCCTCGCGCTGCCGCTGCGTAGCCCCATCGGGCCGTAGCGAGCGTGGCACGCGGTCCCTGCAACCGCCCTGAAGTCTTCCCCGCCGTCGCCCCGACCCGCGCGTTGCCGCTGCGTCGCCCCTTCGGGCCGTAGCGTCGCGGCGCGCGGTCCACTCCACCGTCCCCGCGCGTCGACTTCTACGTGGTATGCGTCGCGCCGCCTCCCTAGGCGCGGGAACGCCACCGTCCGCGCCGGTCTTCGTCGCGCTGTCGGGTTCTTCCTCGCCTACTTCGAGCACCGTCGCCGCGCTTCTGACCTAGCCGCCGCCGCCGCCTCCTCAAGCCACCGCCGCCGCTCTTCTTCCCGGTCCACGGCGACTACCTCGACACCGGCCACCCCGACTCGACATCGACCACGGCGTCCCTCGCACGGCTACCTCGACCACGGCTACACCACCCTACGCTCTCGGCTACATCGACATCGGCACAAAGGGCTATCACCTCGCTTGAGCAACTCGACGGCTTCCTCTACAGTCCACGCGTCCGCGACGCGACACCGTCCACGACGCTCCCGCTGCGACTGCGAAGGGATGTCAGCCCGTCGGCTGCTACTCTCTCCAGTCTGACCGTCCGCGACGCTCCTGTTGTTCGCAACGCTACCGCTACGACTGCGGGGGGATGTTAGAGATATATTTGGTATGTAGAGATTGTCCGGGATTAGATAGGAATTGTTTCAATCTTATCTCTAGGAGGCGTCTTGTCCTTCAAGTCTTGTACTCAATATATACTCGCCCTTGAGGCTCAATAATACATCCATCGCATTACGCCAATCATCCCTCTCTATCCCTTCTAACAACCCTCGTTGGTCCACACTTGAGGGGTTGCACGACAGAGACGTCATCGGAGGTGGTGAAGAGGAATCACCCTCGTTGTCCACAACCGACTAGCTACTCAACAGAGATATCATTAGAAGTGCAGTAGGAGGTATCACCCTCGGCACTCGATGGTAACTCTGTAGAGTCGTACAACTTAGGGGTGTGCGGTGATGTGCTGGCCTCAGCCCGTCGTTCACATCGATCGGGACACTGATAACAAAGCGGGGCAACTAGGACAAGGATGAGGGGCCACAGATGGTTCACTAACCAACCTATACTAAGCATATAGGATAGTAGGTAAGGAATCAATAGCAGTTACAAAAACAGGCTATGCATCAGAATAGGTAATATTGGGACAACAATTGTAGCAATTCTAATGCAAGCAAGAGGGAGAAAGAATAGGTGATATAGGCATGTTCAAGGGGGTTTGCTTGCCTGGAAGCTCTGCGGCAAAAGAGGGGTCGTCGACGGTGTGGTCGTACTCCGGAGCTGCGTCGGTCTCGGGGTCTACCGGAGAGAAGAGGGGGAAGAAACAATAAATAAAAGCAGACAAAGCAACACAGATGCATGGCATGGCAAAAAGCAGTGCTGACGGTGACCTAAGAGCATCTCCAACAGACGTGCCAAATAAAGCGCGCGCGAGAAAAATAGGGCTTTTAGCGCGCCCGCGCCCGCGCGGCGCGCTCCAGCGGGCGTGGGAAAAAGTGGCGTGCAAAAAAAGCGGGCGCGCGCGCGGCAGTTTTGGCGCTCGTCGCCCCCCGCGCGCTATAAAACCAGCGGCCCTCCACGCGCCCTTTCCACCGCTCTGCCTCGCCACGCGCCTTCTCCGCCGCTCTTCCTCGCCACGCTTCTTCTTTCTCGCCTCCCGCCGCCGCGCCACCATGCCGCCGTGCCGCCGGGGAAGTTCGGGCTACCGCGGCGTCCGCGCGCGCCCCTCCGGCGTCTTCTACGCCGAGATCCGCTCCGGTGAGACGCGCCTCGGCCTCGGCACGTTCGAGACCGCCCACGAGGCCGCCCGCGCATACGACGCGGCGGCGTGGCGCCTCCGGCGGCCTCGTAGGGAGATGAACTTCCCCGAGGTGGCGACGCGGGAGCTGGCGCAGGAGCTGACGCCTCCCCCGCGGCTAGTCACCGACAAGGACCGCCGCGTCAACCGGAGGTGGGAGCGCCGCCTCGGCATCGCCGAGATGGACGAGGAGGCCATGGCGGTGTGGCGCCAACGCTTCCCGGAGGACGTCGTCAACGAGCGCGAATTCTACGCGCAAAGGAGGGCGGAGAGGAGGGCGGAGTGAGCCGCCTATCGCGAGGACAGGCGTACGCGGAAGGCGGCCGCGCTCTTCAACCTCGAGCTCAAAGAAGCGTCGAGCTGGGACCCCGATGATGAACGGTGGATCGACGCATTCATTACGACGTCGGAGTCAGAGGAGGACACCACCGAGTCGGAGGAGGACGACGACGAGTAGTTTAGCCGCGGGCTTTTGTATCGTTTTTTTACTATCTATGCTATGAACTATGTTGGTTGAAATATGCTATGACTATGTTATTTGAAATATGACTATGTCATTGTTTAAATTTTTGCGTACGTATGTGTATGTTTTATTCAAACAGCGCGCTGTATTTTAGCGCGCCTGCTGAAGCGCTACAGCGGCGCGTTAAAATTTGCAACGCCTGGTGAAGCAACTGCCTACTCGGGCGCAAAAACAGCCGTTGCACACGCTGTAATTTTTTTTAGCGCGCATCTGTTGGAGATGCTCTAATGCAATGCTACACGTTGCAGACGAAGCGGGAAAATATCTGAGATATTTTTCCGGCTTTTAGGCAGTTATCGGTATACTGAACCGGAGGGGAAGGTTCCATGTTCAGATAGTTAGGAGTGATGGTCAAGCATTTTGACCTCATATTCGGATTCGTCTCGTTTTTCTGATCAACTTTCATGTTGAAAACTTTTCGATCCGAGCTACGGTTGAATTTCTATGAATTTTCAAAGTTTTAAACTATTTTCTGAAATTCCTGGAATTAATTTAAATTCAAAAATAATCCAGAAAACTATTTGCACCCAGTGGCTGTCTAGCCACAGAGGCTGACGTGTGGGCCCAGTCAACTGCTGACTCAGCAGTCAACATTGACCACGCTGACCAGTCCAACTGACAGGTGGGGCCCACCTGTCATACACATAGACTAACTAAATTAACTAACAGAGTTAATTAGCTAGGTGGGGCCCTATGTCAGTGACTAACTAATTTAACGGAATTAACTAATTAGCCGCAAACAGTAATTAGTCGCGTGAGACCTACGTGTCAGCGTCAGAGGGGAACAGTGCGCGCGTTGACTAAAGTCAAAGTGGTCAAACAAGGCCAGGGGACCCATTGGCAGTGACCCAGGTGGGCCCCAGGCCACGCCACGCTGGCGGACGGCACCGGAGTCGCGCCGGCGAGCCGTTTTTGCGGCGGCGAGCTCCGGCGAGCGTCGGGATTTCGGCACGGTGGCCCAAATCGGGCGTGGCTACCCGCGTTCGAAAGCTAGCGACGTCGCGCGTCGCGTGGTGCTACTGGTTGGTCTCGGGGATGGCCGGAACGACGCCGGCGTCGAGGTTTGGCGGCGGTGATCTTCGGGTGAACACGGTCGCGCGGCTACGGGGAGCTAACGAGCTAACGGAGCTCACCGGCGGGCTCTACGGAGCACCCGGATCACGGCTGGCAACATGGGATGGCTCGGGCGGCTCTGCGTCGAGCAGTACGCCGGCAATGGCGGATGACAGAGTGCGGCGTCGGTGACGGCTAGCTACGGCTCGCTTCCGAGTCAAAACGGAGAAGGGGGAGGGCGTAGCTCACCTCGGGGACACACGGTGGTCCGGTGAGGGCTTAGCAGAGCAGAGGCGAGGCGGATCGATGACGGCGGACGGCGGTGCCCGACGGGAAGGAAGAGCTCGATGCGGTCGGTGTGGGGGCGCCCGGCTCGAATGGCTGGCAGGGGAGGGAGTAGCGGTCGCCGGCGTTTCCTCCAGACACGGCCTCGGCGCTTGGGGACGGCTGCGGCCACGGGTACGAGCGGCGAACGGCGACGGCCGTGTCGGTGAGGGAGGAAAGGAAGGAGGAAAGCGGTGGAGAGCGAGGGAGGAGTGGACGGAGGAGCCCAGGGGACCGAGGGGGCTTCGCCCTTATCCCCTCGCCCACCTGCCTCGTCGGCGTGGCGGCCAGCGGCCGGAGGCGCGCGCGCGCGTCCACGGGCACTGCGACACGGCGGCGGGAGCAGGTAGAAGACACTGTGCGTGGGCTGGGCTTCGCCACTGTAGCATTGGGCCGGTAAGTGCACAGTAAGTTTTCCCCTTTTCTTTTATTTCCTTTTCTGTTTTTCTTTTTTCAGTAGCTTTTGCATTTATTTTAAGCCATCAAATGACTCTGCAAAAATGTGCAACTGGTGAAAACAAATTGTAGGGAATATTCTGCACTGCCACAAAAAGTTTGGAAGCCATTTGAAATCATTTAAATTTTTCATAATTGAAATGGCATTTGAATTGCTGTTTTTGCATTGTTTTAAATGTTCTAGTCCATTTTAGCAAATAGGTGATGTTGTTTTCCTGAACAAGAATTTGTTTTGGAATATTTGCTAAATGATGAACATTTTTGCAACAACTTTTGTGCAACTCCAAATTTCACTTGCATTTGAATTTAATTTGGTGGAGGAATTTGAAATGAGATATTAATCCAACATAATCAAGCATTGCAAATCACAGTGACTTAGCATAATCATCATGGATCACTGTTGATCATTACAGAGGGGTGTTACACGATCAAATATCAAAACTTTATCATGGGCGCCTCTTTTTTTTTTCAATCTTTCCATATACAGTACCAATCACCGATACAACTGCGCAATTCAATCACAGTTCAAAAATTTCTCCTTGGCGGGGCGGCAAGCCGTGGTTCTTTGCGTGTGTTCACCGGTGCTGCGAGCCCTGGTACTCCGTGTCGGTGTAAAAGTATACTTTCCTTCAAAAAGTGCATGAGTTCAATTTTGAGGAAAGGGATTTTCACATGCAAGTTTAAATTCGAGATTTTCACACACAAGGGAATAACCATGCATCAGAATATACAACTTTGTATGTGCAGCAGAAAAGTTATCTCACGTTGGCAATAGAATGGCTGTGCCTGAGAGGTATACATTTGTTGTGGTAGCTTGGGCTTCTCCATCATTTGATAGACTGATAACACTTGAATCAAGTAGAATGGTGGGTTTAACAGTTTTCTCATCCTGACAACGAATGGTCTGAGGTACAAGAAGGTATTACAACGATCAGACAATGGTGAAAAAACTTGTCTATATAAATATAACTAGATTTTGTCTTTACAACATAAATTCAGCTGATCCTTTCAACATAACCACTGTCTCACATGTGTGATATGTCGTCTAACCAACAAAGTTTAAATTCGTTTCAATCTTACATTTGGCCCAGCTATTTTTTTCATTATTTGGGCACCGATAGACCATGAGACTTGAAGATATGGACGCGCCAAATCTGCGCCGACCTCCTCTACGTGATATATCTAATGTTGATCATCATTCCCAAATGTCTCCAGTGCCAGGTAATTGCACATGATTGCTTGTGGTTTATCACATTGGGTCATACATATAGTTGACCTGGTTTTTCACAGATAGCTCACAGTGTAGCATAGTTAGTTCTTGGAGGTAAATACGGCGAGGAGCACAAGAAGTAACCAAGGAGCATCAAGAAGTCGAGTTTCTCTAGGTATGAATATCTTATGGATCCTGAGCCTTTCTAAAGGTGTAGTAATTATTAGATTGGGAACAGCAAAATTCTTTATCTTCTCCAAAGTTTCTAAATGTCAGGTACTACAAGAGAACATGATTTATGTTGGATCATTGCAATTGCCCCATAAAATTACTTGCCATGATATACCATGATATACGTAGCATCAAGCCAACAAGTATTTTGCTAGGCATTTGTAAATTGGAATTGAAGAAACAAATCAGTCAATATATACTCACAATATAAAGTCTTGCCTGTTTGACAACAAAACGACCATTCTTATCCGGGTATACAAAAGCAAAAGATAACATTGCATTTATTTTCCTTGCTGGAAGGACAACCACTAAAACCTGAAACATAATCATAACAATTGTGCTTATTAGACTATCATCCATAGCAATTACGATGTGATTGACATGTTTGCCCAAGCCCTGATTATAACTGGAACACACCCATGGTATTTTATGAAATTTCTACTTTAAATTATGTTGCCCAAATGTCAAAAGTAAATTATAAAATATTACGAGATCAGTGAGCTCCCAGAGTGTGGCATCCTTCCATGTGTAGATCTGAACTTCATCTTTTGGCTCCTTTCTTCTCTCAGAAAACTGTTCGTTTTGGTGATGGCCACCAACATGAAAATAAAAAACCAGATTAAGTTTTATGTATTACTGAGTATTTATTCACAAATATGCAAGAGCTCTTATATCAGATCAGCTCATTTCAAAAACTAACCAGAGCTCATAGAATGAATAAACAGAAGTGTACATATGATGAATAGATTAGATAGAAGTACTGATCATACAATTCTAATACATGAAGTGCATCATTCTAAATAAGATACTAGCTATCTTCAGGCTGGAAATGCAAGCAGTCCAACATTAACAACAATATTTTTTTTTAAAATGAAAACAATCTTGCAATCTTGATATAAGAATTCAACATAAGCAGCATCACAGATTTTTCTATTTCATCTCATGATGAAATCAACAATAATTATTTCAGAAAACAAGTGGCGAAAGGATCGCATGATATATATCAAAGTTTATCATGGCAGCAAAAACACACTGCTGATTCTGCTTTTACTTTCCCATATTAATGCCCAAAAAGATGACCCATAAAGACAAATTAGAAATCTTCCTCTATATAGGTTTCATCTATATACCCGAATTTCTCAGACAAATTTATCATACAGATTCTTCAAATCTACAATAAAGTACTTTGTCTTGTTTTCACACATAACTTTGTTTTCGCAGAGTAGAATACCTTTCTGGGTACACTATTAATAGACAATTGCCGATCCAGCAATTTTCCAAATGCAGTTGCATTCTCAGGAGTGCCATAGATAACCCTTCTTCCTTCGTTTTCAAACTGATCAATTGACAGATGCCAAATCATGCCACCTAAGGCACCTCCTGTTTCTGCTGCTACCACAACCTACAAAAAGAAAAATTATGTCAAGCATGCCACCGAGCAACTTGAGCTAAACTGTTCAGAAGAAAACCTCTAAGATATAATGTAATGCTGTTAGTTGAAAGATAATCCACTTAGAAGAAAATGAACAAACAGAAGGACATAGAATTAAAAATGAATCAAAACTCAGATTAATTGTGTTTTCTACTTACTGTTCTATTGTATTTTATACTCACTGCTCTATTGTGCAGTGATTTTCTAAGAAGCCATCACCTCTGCAGCCCTTAATTCAGCACACGAGATCCCCAAAGGTTCGCTAGAGTAGTAAATGTAAAACAAGTGCACCGTTAACCTGTGGAAGAAGAGAACAAATGCACTGTTAACCCTCCTCCTCGCAGCACAACAGTGCTTAGCAAATCACTGCACACCGAAACAAGAACACACACAACACAACAGCAGCTAGCACACCAAAAAACACAAGCACGATAGGAGCAGTAGCAAGCATCTATGTAGGCACATGGTCACACAGCAGCAGCAAGTACTTTGTCTTGTTTCAACACATATTTTCACACATAGCTAAAATTCAGTTATCAAGTGTTAGCAATTGTGAGATCGTTGACAAAGCTCACCGACATGCATAGTCTTATACGGATTTAGTCCAAGTACATATACACTTCTGAAATTTGATTGATGGAACATTTCCATGTGTATTGGCTTTTAAAATTTACTTATAGGAAATTTGATTGATGGAGCAGCAATCAAGCAATAGCACAAGATGGAAAGCACAGGCAAATGAAGAGGGGCGAGCAGAGGAACTACCTGAGGGAGGAGCTCGGGGAGTCGGGGCGGAGGAAGGGGAGCAGATCCTCCGTCGGATAGGCCAGGGAAGGCCGAAGGGGGGGGGGGGGGGGGGGGGGGGGGGGGGGAGCTGAGTAGCTTAGGTTGGGCGGCCGCCACGACGAGGACGCCGGCGCGTGAAGCTGCTGCCGCCGTGACGAGGACGCCGCCACGTCGCTGACCCGATGTAGACGACGAGGGCGTCGGGAACACCTCTGTGCCCGATGTAGAGGACGAGGGCGCCGTCAGCGGCTAGCCCTTCTGCGGCAGACCAGGATGCCAGACCGGCAGGCGGGCGGGCTCGGTGCCGATGATGCGGCGCGAGAGGTTGTCGGCAGAGAAGCCCGCCGGTGACGCCGTGGGTGGAGAGGAGGATGCGGGCGACGCCGTCGATGGAAGGGACGCGACGGGGAGAGGAGCGGACGGGCGGCTGTGAGGGGAAGAGAGTGAGAAGCAATGGCACTGCGGTGTGAGGATAAGGATGTAGATCGTCGATGACGCACGTTGCCGTGCCCGTCCATTTCTTCGATATAATGGTAGGAAATATCATAAATATTGATGACATGAAATATGAATGTTAAATACGAAATAAGTTGCTTGGAATTTGCCGACAACGAACTGAATATTTTGAATTAGCAAAATAGAGCACCGGTACTTGTTTTAGCGGTGTCATGTGTGTGTTGTAGTTGTAAGATCAGTTACTAAAATTTGATTCAAACCTGCTAGGAGTTTTAGCTACAACATCATATTATAAGGTAAAAAGACATCTGTAAAGACGATGTACAATCAGCCTTAGACAATCTCCCTGAGCACTAAAATCATAAACACACATCAACTTGTTTGGTCTTTGTTTTTTTATTTTTATTTATTGTCCCAGTTTGGTTGTGATGGCTGCTCATTGTTCCATCATACGCCCCAATTGTTCTTGATTTTCCTGCATTGACATCTCATTGGCAGTTTATAAACTGATCGTTTGGTGCTTGGTCCATGCCAATGAACATATTTGTCCTATATTTCAGAATTGATAATAAATATTTTAAAAAGGGATGATAAATCGGCGAAAGTAAAGAAGTTTTATTTATTTTATAACAGACAATTATTTTGAGAAGCAGACCCAAACCATTATATTGAGTTTTAGAATACTATGAGCAAAAAAAAGCATCTAATCATGAAAAATAGATTACCAATAAGTGCTTGTCATAAGAACAACGAAAGTATATGAGGCTAAGTGGGCAAGTCCCCTCCCTTAACTTCCGTTGTTAGGTAGATGGGGAGAATCGAACCCAGGTGGCTTGAGTGGAAACAGGCTCTACCCTAATACATAAAGAAAGAAAAAACAGCCCCATGCTTTTGAAATTTGAACAAATAGGTTAGTTTTTCCCGTTCTTGTAAGTTCACAGCAGATAACAAAAGTGTATGTAATCAAAGGGACCATCACATTACTTCACTCCATCTGAGAAGGTCATTCTTGCCCGTCTTTAGAAATGTTAGGTTAACCTTCTTATTTTAGTTTGGGTCTTGTTTATTATCATGTACTTTGCATAATCTGTCCAACTAAATGTCGCATTTCTGACCTTGTAAAATTAGAATGAATATTTATTGATAATTTTATTTCACATAAACTAAGAGACATAATTAGGTTTATGGTCTGAATAGGGGACAATAAAAAGATGAGCTAGCAAAAGAACATGACAAAGGAAACATCTGCCATAAGTTTCTATATAAACCACAAAAAATGCTTGTTGTTCTACCGCTCTCATACAAAAACACTTCATGTCCGCCTTTACGTGTTTTACTTTAGAAGATTACTGTAAAAGGAATTTTCTAAAATCCTAACCCACTATGCATCATGTGTCGCATAAGGAGGATGTCTGCAGTCCAACAACATTATGCTATCGCTTGGTCATATGTGTTATAAGTGACATGTGCACAACTTTATAGTCGGAGCTGGTCCCTCGTGGAACCCACATGACCAAACAAAAATGCAGGGTAACGATACACTTGCCTCGAGCATTTGCTATCAATTTGTATCATCACCTAGTTCTTTGTCCTAATTCGTAGTGAAGTTGAACTCCGCAACGACCAAGCGTATCACTGGTGCCTCCCACTATCAGTTTTGAATCCAGCAACATCTACACAAATTGAATCCATAAATTTCTGTAAGTTATAAGCTTGAGAGTTGAGATTGATATTCTGGTTAACTATACACTGATATTAGGGCATCTACTTTTTTCTTGTCAAAAGTAGTAGTTTATAGGAAAATAGGCCAGCTCGTCCCCACTGGAGTTACACCACGTCATAGGCAACCTGAAGGCAAAGATTTACCTGAGATATTAGATTGAAACCCTTTTTCATAGTTGATAGCTGAGGTCATTTTTCGGTGTAAAGTAATACATATGCATATTGAGTTGATAGTCTTCTAGCTCATCAGTTTCCTGAAACTGACCAGAGCTCACCAGTCTTCCACAAAATTCAACTCTTCAAGAACTAAATGCTAAGTTATCTAAGAAATCTTGTAGAGGAATATAACTTCGAAATTCCTTGGATCCATAAAGTTGTAAGGGCGCACCTCAAAAGCAGAGCTTCCTAGTCAGCTCCGTTTATTGAGCATAACTATATAAGAAGCCGGATTCCTATAGGCATTTTTACTTCCAATAAGAGATAAAATCAGCACCAGTTGCATGACAATAAAATGCATATATGAGTCCTATGAATCATGAAATGGGAAGCCTTCCCTCTTCTCACCTCGAAGCAGCAACAATACTTGAGGGAAAATCTTACTACTATAAAATCTTACCATCGTATCAAAGGGAAAATCTTACCCTCTCAGCGACGCGCCACATCGGAACCCGGGTGTGGTGTCAAATGGGCAAGGGCCGGACCGTCACCCCCCCGGTGGCGCGCCGTATCTTGATCTGGATACGGTGGCAAGTGACCGAGGATCGGGTCGTCACATTCTTAGTGGCGCGCTACATCAGTGCCCGGATGTAGTGGAAAATGAGCAAGGGTCTTCGCATTTGACTCGACGAGTGCGAAGGGTAACGAAGCTAGCCGAGCCTAGGAGGATCCGCTTAGGTAGCTGGAACGTAGGGTCCCTGACAGGGAAGCTTCAGGAGCTAGTTGATGCAGCGGTGAGGAGAGGTGTTGATATCCTTTGCATCCAAGAAACCAAATGGAGGGGACAGAAGGCGAAGGAGGTGGGGGATACCGGCTTCATGCTGTGGTACCCGGGAACGGCTGCAAACAGATATGGCGTAGGCATCTTGATCAACAAGAGCCTCAAGTATGGAGTGGTAGACGTCAAGAGACGCGGGGACCGGATTATCCTGGTCAAGCTGGTCGTTGGGGACTTAGTTCTCAATGTTATCAGCACGTATACCCCACAAGTAGGCCACAATGAGAACACCAAGAGGGAGTTCTGGGAAGGCCTGGAGGACATAGGAGTGTACCGATTGGCGAGAAGCTCTTCATAGGAGGAGACCTCAATGGCCACGTGGGTACATCTAACACATGTTTTGAAGGGGTGCATGGGGACTTTGGCTATGGCATCAGGAATCAAGAAGAAGATGTCTTAAGCTTTGCTCTAGCCTACGACATGATCGTAGCCAACACCCTCTTTAAAAAGAGAGAATCACATCTAGTGACTTTTAGTAGTGGTCAACACTCTAGCCAGATTGATTTCATCCTCTCGAGAAGAGAAGATAGGCGTGCGTGCCTAGACTGTAAGGTGACACCTGGAGAGTGTTGTCCCTCAACATAAGCTTGTGGTTGCTGACTTCCGCCTTCGGATTCGTGTCCTGCAGGATAAGCGTGCCAAAGTTGCTAGAACAAAGTGGTGGAAGCTCAAGGGGGAGGTAGCTAGAGCGTTCAAGGAGAGGGTCATTAAGGAGGGCCCTTGGGAGGAAGGAGGGGATGCGGACAATATGTGGATGAAGATGGCGACTTGCATTTGTAAGGTGGCCTCGGAGGAGTTTGGAGTGTCTAGGGAAGCAGAAGCGAAGCTAAAGATACCTGGTGGTGGAATGATGATGTCCAGAAGGCTATTAAGGAGAAGAAAGATTGTTTCGGACGCCTATACCTGGATAGGAGTGCAGACAACATAGAGAAGTACAAGATGGCGAAGAAGGCCGCAAAGAGAGCCGTCAGTGAAGGGGTCGGACGTATGAGGACCTCTACCAGCGGTTAGACACGAAGGAAGGCGAAAGGGACATCTATAAGATGGCCAAGATCCGAGAGAGGAAGACGAGGGATGTTGACCAAGTCAAATGCATCAAGGACGGAGCAGGTGAAGGACGAGGAGATTAAGCATAGATGGCGGGAGTACTTCGACAAGCTGTTCAATGGGGAGAATGATAGTTCTACCATTGAACTGGACGACTCCTTTGATGATACCAGCAGGAGTTTTGTGTGGCGAATCCAGGAGTCTGGGGTCAAGGAGGCTTTAAAAAGGACTAAAAGAGGCAAGGCGATGGGCCCTGATTGTATCCCCATTGAGGTGTGGAGAGGCCTTGGGGACATAGCGATAGTATGGATCACCAAGCTTTTCAACCTCATTTTTCGGGCAAACAAGATGCCAGAAGAATGGAGACGGAGTATATTAGTACCAATTTTCAAGAACAAGGGGGATGTTTAGAGTTGTACTAATTACCGTGGAATTAAGCTGATGAGCCATACAATGAAGCTATGGGAGAGAGTCATTGAGCACCGCTTAAGAAGAATGACAAGCGTGACCAAAAATCAGTTTGGTTTCATGCCTGGGAGGTCGACCATGGAAGCCATTTTCTTGGTACGACAACTTATGGAGAGATACAGGGAGCAAAAGAAGGACATGCATATGGTGTTCATTGACTTGGAGAAGGCCTATGATAAGATACCGTGGAATGTCATGTGGTGGGCCTTGGAGAAACACAAAGTCCCAGCAAAGTACATTACCCTCATCAAGGACATGTACGATAATGTTGTGACAAGTGTTCGAACAAGTGATGGCGACACTGATGACTTCCTGATTAAAATAGGACTGCACCAGGAGTCAGCTTTGAGCCCTTATCTTTTTGCTTTGGTGATGGATGAGGTCACAAGGGATATACAAGAAGATATCCCATGGTGTATGCTCTTTGCGGATGATGTGGTGCTAGTCGACGATAGTCGGACGAGGGTCAGTAGGAAGTTGAGTTATGGAGACAAACCTTGGAATCGAAAGGTTTTAGGCTTAGTAGAACAAAAACCGAGTACATGAGGTGTGGTTTCAATACTACTAGGCACGAGGAGGAGGTTAGCCTTGATGGGCAGGTGGTGCCTCAGAAGGATACCTTTCGATATTTGGGGTCAATGCTGCAGAAGGATGGGGATATTGATGAAGATGTGAACCATCGAATCAAAGCCGGATGGATGAAGTGGCGCCAAGCTTCTGGCATTCTCTGTGACAAGAGAGTGCCACAAAAGCTAAAAGGCAAGTTCTATAGGATGGCGGTTCGACCCGCGATGTTGTATGGCGCTGAGTGTTGGCCGACTAAAAGGCGACATGTTCAACAGTTAGGTGTGGCGGAGATGTGCATGTTGAGATGGATGTGTGGCCACACGAGGAAGGACCGAGTCTGGAATGATGATATACGAGATAGAGTTGGGGTAGCACCGATTGAAGAGAAGCTTGTCCAACATCGTCTGAGATGGTTTGGGCATGTTCAGCACAGGCCTCCAGAAGCTCCAGTGCATAGCGGACGGCTAAAGCGTGCTGATAATGTCAAGAGAGGTTGGGGTAGACCGAACTTGACATGGGAGGAGTCCGTAAAGAGAGATATGAAGGATTGGAATATCACCAAAGAATTAGCCATGGACAGGGGTGCGTGGAAGCTTGCTATCCATGTGCCAGAATCATGAGTTGGTCGCGAGATCTTATGGGTTTCACCTCTAGCCTACCCCAACTTGTTTGGGACTAAAGGCTTTGTTGTTGTGTTGTTGTTGTTGTATAAAAGATTATAAAGCAAATAGAACAGGAAACCGTCCATATGATCATTTTCCTCTTTTAAAGGAAAATGGTAGCCTCGGTATACCAGCATCATGCACCTGCAATATCACAACAAAAGATTAGCACATACATACGCATGGAGCACCGTCATCCTTGGCAGAGGTGAAGGCTTCCTAAGCAGAACAGCGACACAGGTTACACCTACATTTTGATTGTACTAACGATAGAAATTGTTAATAGAGTACTCATATAAGGCACTTAGAAGAATCTCAAGTAGAAGTACTATGAAAGGCTAAAATAATGAACAATTGTAAAATACAAATTGAATAAGGGATCAACACATGATTAATATTTAAAATTGAGTCTTATGCATATACCAATGAACATTTATCCTGGCAAAGGAGTTCTGTTGGAGGCCAAATTCTTGCGAACCAAAAACTAAGCATAACTGTGTCTGTAAAAGTGCAGAAATTCAGTTCAGATAAAGAAGTGAAAGCATTGAAGTTTAAATTTTCTGCATGACTTGATACATTAAACACCAACGCAGACCATTCTAGACCTAGTGAAATTCATTATTTGGCGATATGTAGGTGGTCTTAAAAAATAAAAAGTAATGTTGAGATTAGAGTGAAGACATACACAATAGAGGAATGCTCCTCCTAGGCTCCTACTTGCTCTTGGAGGGGTAGGCATGGCCGACGTGGATGTAGGGCAGCGCGCCTGGGGACACCAGTGCAACAGGCATGCTACCATGCGAGCTGACGAGTCATCGTGGGCACTGCCGCTCGAGATCGAGTTCAGTGAATCGCTGTGTGACAAGAAGGAAGATGCTGGCAACTGGCAAGCCTCCACCAAATCCAGCTCAACCCGCCTTCCCATCCTCCGGTCTTCCTCTCACCTTCGACGGGCATAGAGCAGTGGGACAGGGAGGTAACATGGGGAGATAGCAGCGTGGATGCGTAGGAGAAAGGGAGCAATCGAGTAAGAGAGAATTCACCACCAAGAATGTGAAACTCTAGCGCAGTTTTCAAGCCTTGCTGTACAAAACACAGTTAAGTGTAGTTTATGTATCTCTTCTAAATATCCACTCAGTTGATCAAACATGCCTAATCGATTAACCTCTAGATCGCATTATGGTACACTGAACAACTAATTTATATCACAACTTTCTAGAAAAATACCTAAAACACTACAACTACTGCATTTGCACACGTCTGAAGGTAAGGTATCTCAAGAAACCCATCAAAATTGTATCTGAGTTCGCTATGACACTTATCTGATCAGCTGGATTAACCTGAAACTCGAAATAACTGCAGGTGAGAAAAAGATGGGAAAAATCCTACAATAACGTAATTGTTTTATCTTAAAAGCATATGGATGTTGAGAGAAAGGAACTCCAACGAGGCCCTGTCAAACATTACATGAAGCAGGTCCTCCCTGTTGTCAGGTTTGCATCAGTAACCGAAGACAAACTTCATATTCATATGAACTATTTGTAGGAAAATCTGATATGTGACATGAACAGATATCCAACATTATTAATGAGCGTCTTAGACACTAAGCTCTAGAATGAAAGCATACATGGCAGTACATACCTTCTTTCTGAAAGAGCGTGAGATTCTCTGAACTTCAGCCCCAAGTGGGGCAGAGTCGAGGTGATGGGATCCAACCTTCCAGGCAGGTGTGTGTGTGTGTGTGTGGGGGGGGGGGGGGGGGGGGGGGGGGGGGGGTACCGGCGTCTTCCATCTTGTGGCATAGGGAATCCGGATCGCGATGGGGACGGTAGCCGCCGGCGCTTGTGGATAAATGCAGGATCTCGCCGGCTTCAGCGCCACGACGGCGGCGGTACACCACCAGTTCGTCCGTCGGTAGAGCTTGTGGATAAATGCAGGATCTCGCCGGCTTCAACGCCGCGACGGCGGCCGTACACCACCAGTTCGCCGGTCGGTACAGACAACGAAAGGTCGGGGAGGAGGTCTCGTGAGGGAGGGGAGCGCCAAGGGTCACCTGCTCCTCATGCCTGTCGGGGTTAACCAGATGAGCAACGGACCTGGCGGTGGAACTGTGGCAACGCCTGATCGGACACATCGTGGGAGAGAGAAAATTATTTTTTTGAGTAACTCCTGGGAGAGATTTTTTTTTTTCGGAGACACTCGTGGGAGAGAGATGAGAGGTCTCCTTCGATGGATCACTTTTAGCGAAGACCAGGACTAGACCTCCTTTTAGCGAAGGGCTAGAATGGGCTGGCTGACGGCCCCACAAGAGGCCTTCGTTTCGGCTCTGGAGCAGCAGCACATACGACTGTTGGTCCAGATTTGATACAGTGCAGATTGGGACATCCGACAGTGACAGCTAGAAACGCTCAGATTGTGAAAACGGATGGCGGAAAGCGAAAATCACTAAGAGGCCTCGATTTAGGTTCAGTTAGAGAGGGGAGCGCAAGGGTCACCTACACCTCATGCCTGTCGGGGTTAACCAGATGATCAACGAAACTGGCGGTGGCGGAACTGTGGCGGCGCCTGATCACACACATCATGGGAGATAGAAATTTATTTTTTTGAGTAACTCGTGGGAGAGAGATGAGAGGTCTCCTTCAATGGATCCCTTTTAGCGAAGACCGGGACTGTACCTCCTTTTAGCGAAGCGCTAGAATGGGCTAGCTGACGGCCCAGTTAAAAAGAGGCCTTCGTTTCGGTCTCTGGAGCAGCAGCCCATAGGACAGCTGGTCCAGATTTGATACAGTGCAAATTGCTGTACAGAGGACATCCGACGGCGACAGCTAGAAACACTTAGATCGTGAAAATGGACGGCCGAAAACGCAAATCGCTAAGAGGGCTCGGTTTAGGCTCAGTTGTACTGTCCTAAAATAAAATCAGTGGGAAAAACAGTCTTTTTTCATATAAAAACAGCTGTGTTTTTTTCGAGGAAAAAACATAATGCAGTAAAAAAACAGCTGTGTTAGTCTCACTTTTATTTTTATATATTATATATGTTCATATAATGCAGTATAAAATATAATTTATATTTTGTTCCACTTTTGTTCATTAGAGATAAAAAGTGATGGATTCGGATGATATTTTAAAAATATCAATTGACATACACATTGAGTAACAATGATGGACTGGACTGAAACACCACGAGTCAGAGGTGCATACAACTAATCCTTCTTTGTATTTATGTTATACATGATAATACAAAAGGTGCACTTTTACATAATTTATTTTTTCAGAATATGTGAACACAGAAATGTATTCATCAACAAAGGTAAATTTATATTTTTCATTATCATAACATTCAAAATGACGGAGCAGATTTCCGTTAGATCCCTCGGTAGAGGTCCAAGCGTACCTGGAAGTCATGAATCGGAGGTCACACGAGGGGTTTATCCAGGTTCGGGCCTCCGGAGAGTAATACCCTACGTCCTGCTTGTTTCAGTTACTCATAATGGAGGGATGATGTCTACTACGCAACTTTTATTCTTGTAAACGTTGTTGGGCCTTCAAGTGCAGAGTTTTGTAGGACAGCAGCAAATTTTCCTCAAGTGGATGACCTAAGGTTTATCAATCCGTGGGAGGTGTAGAATGAAGATGGTCTCTCTCAAGCAACCATGCAATCAAATACAAGCAATCTCTTTTGTCCCCAACACACCCAATATAATGGTAAATTGTATAGGTGCACTAGTTCGGCGAAGAGATGGTGATACAAGTGTAGTACGGATAGTAGAGATGGGTTTTTGTAATCTGAAAAGTAAAAAACAGTAAGCTAGCAAGTAACAAAAGTGAGCACAAACGGTATTGCAATGCTTAGAAACAAGGGCTAGGGTTCATACTTTCACTAATGCAATCTCTCAACAATGCTAACATAATTGAATCATATAACAATCCCTCAACGTGCGATAAAGAATCACTCCAAATTTCCTATTAGCAGAGAACATAAGATGAAATTGTTGTAGGATACGAAACCACCTCAAAGTTATCCTTTCCGATCAATCTATTGAGCCATCCATATAAGTGTCATAAACAGCCCTAGAGTTCGTACTAAAATAACACCATATGATATGCATCAACCAACTCTAATGTCACCTACATACTCCAATGTTACCACAAGTATCCGTGAGTTGATTATTCGATATGCATCAAACAACTTCAGATTCATAATATTCAATCCACACAAAGAACTTCAAAGAGTACCCCAAAGTTTCTATCGAAGAAAAGAAGATGAAAACGTGTACCAACCCATATGCCTAGATTACCCCAAGGTCACGGGAATCCGCGAGTTGATTACCAAAACATACATCAAGTGGATCAATAGAATACCCCATTGTCACCACGGGTATCCACATGCAAGACATACATCAAGTGTTCTCAAATCCAAAGTATTCAATCCGATAATAATGAAACCTCAAAGGGAAAGAATCAATTCATCACAAGAAGATAGAGAGAGAAGAAACACCATATGATCCAACTATATTAACAAAGCTCGCGGTACATCAAGATCGTGCCAAATCAAGAACACGAGAGAGAGATCAAACACATAGCTACTAGTACATACCCTCAGCCCCGAGGGTGAACTACTCCCTCCTCGTCATGGAGACCGCCGGGATGATGAAGATGGCCTTCGGTGATGATTCCCCCCCTCCGGCAGGGTGCCAGAACAGGGCTCCGGATGAGTTTTCTTCGGTACAGAGGCTTGCGGCGGCGGCGTCGAAGTTCTATGTTTTTTTTGTTTTTTTTCTATTTATAGGATTTTTCAGCGTTGGAATCACGCGAAAAGGAGCTACGAGGGGCCCACAAGGCAACAACACACGACCCCCGCAGTGTGCGCCGTGTTGCCTTGTGACCTCCTCGTGAGGCTTCTGGTCCTTCCACGAAGCTTCGGGGGGTCTCTTTTGGTCCAAAAAAATCGTCAAAAAGTTTCGTCCAATTTCGAGAACTTTTATTTCTGCACAAAAAACAACACCACGGTAGTTCTGCTGAAAACAGCGTCAGTCCGGGTTAGTTCTAATCAAATCATACCAAAACCATATAAAATTGTTATAAACATGGCATGAATACTTCATAAATTATAGATATGTTGGAGACGTATCAGCATCCCGAAGCTTAATTCCTGCTCGTCCTCGAGTAGGTAAATGATAAAAGAAATAATATATGAAGTGTGAATGCTAGCATAGTGTATAAGTTTGATCAATGATAATTTCAATTACTTTTCCTAGCATCATAACAGCAACTCTTTCCCATAAAACTCATCATGATAAAGTAGCAATCAATTCACATGTTATGGTTTAAACAATACATTCTCATGAAACTTAACAAGCTATGTTCTTAGTCACCAAACAATTTCAATGCATCTCATTTTCAACAAAGTCTAAGTAAGAGCTCCACATACTCAATTATCATATAGTCTTCAATGATTGCTAATACTCAAAGCATATTTTTAGAACAAATAGCATCCATCGAACACAGAGAAAGATATGGGGTTGATGTTTCGCCTCTCAACTCATTTATCATAGAGATAATTGTCAACAATAATAAATCATGATCAAATATATTTGAATGGCTATATGTGCCTGGATCTTTCCCCACCACATGATTCTTGCCAACTAAAGAATAGGTTGGAATAAGAAGTTGACTCAACAAAAATAAATAACATGAAAGTAAATAGCATAAAAGTAAATAGAATGTCTCTTCGCAGAGGGAAGCAGGGATTTGCAGAGGTGCCAGAGCTCATTGCTTAAAACAGAGATGAATACATTTTGAGTGATGTGCCTTTCCTGTCAACGTCACGACTAATGTATTCAATATCTTCCATGCTAAACACATTATTGGCGGTTCCCATGCAGAAATGAGAAGTTTAACTCCCCCTCAACCATTCAAACACAAGCCATGGCTAGCCGAATTCACGGGTGCCCTCCAAACTTTCAACTTTCCAGGGGGAGCTTTTGTTTTATTATATATATTTTTTCTTTTTTTAGCGGGACTGGGCATCCCAATTACCGGCCTCTCTCGTGCAATGACAAGTGAATAAACACCCATCATGAGAATAATCCGCTTAGCATGGAAGATACTGATCGCCCCGTCACTCCATGAGCGGTACGGGCACACAAAACAGATGATTATTTGAAGGTTTTAGAGATGGCACATGCAAATTTACTTGGAACGACAGGGTAATACCGTATATAGGTTGGTATGGTGGACACTCATGGAAGAAACTTGGCTCAAGGATTTTGGATGCACAAGCAGTATTCCCGCTTAGTACAGAAATTTTGGCTAGCAAAAGATTCTAAACAAGCACCACATGTTGGAGGATCCATAACAATATAACTTCTATGCAAATATACCCAAACATAACTCGTTACGTTGTCTTCCTTGTCCAACTTCAACTAATTTGCTCAAGTTTGAAAATAAATAATGGGTATTCACAATCATAAAAGATGTCCAAGATAATATATTTGTATGTGAAATTTCTCTTCCATATACTAATCATTCATGAATTGCTTGTATGACCAATATTATGATTATCAAATTTCAATAGATTTTACTATTTAAACCCAATGCGAAATATTACTAAGCATATGGAACATGGATAATTTCAGATTTATGATATTCAATTCATTTCAACAATTCACTCATAGGATATAAGTGAAGCACAAGAGTGAATGACAATAAGTGAAGAACAATGAATAGTTAAACAATTAAGTAGCTATGTGAAGACTCTCTCCAAATAAAGATTTCAGATCTAATAATTTTATTAAAATAGCAAACAAAATGAAAATAAAAGGACACTCCAAGAATAGCACATATCATGTGAACAAGTAAAAACTTAGGCTAACCGATAGGTGTTGACGAAGAAAGGTGGGATGCCTATCGGGGCATCCCCAAGCTTAGTTGCTTGAGACTTCTTGGAATGTTATCTTGGGAGCCTTGGGCATCCCCAAGCTTGAGCTCTTGTGTCTCCTTAATTCCTCTCATATCATGGTTTCCCTAAATCTTAAAAACTTCATCCACACAAAACTCAACAAGAACTCGTGAGATAAGTTAGTATAAATCAACTCAAAACCTTAACATTCTCTACTGTAGCAAATCACTAAAATTATAATTAAACATTGCATAATAAATGCCTCTGCATATTTAATACTCCTATCCACAAATAGAAACATTAAACAAGCAAACATATGCAAACAATGCAACTATAACCGAAATCTGTCTAAACAGAACAGTCTGTAAAGGATGGAATAAAAAGTATACTTATTTAACTCCAAAAATTCTGAAAATTACCACGTGGCAGAGAACTCATGCGTGCTCATTGTGTAAAAATTTCAAGATTTTATCATGTTCTGACTATTCACCAATATTCAGGACATAACAAAAAACTTTGTGTTTTCAAACAGCAACTCACAAACTTGCAAATTGAGCATGGTAAAGGCTATACTTGACATTTTACTGAAATAAAAGATACAAAACATGATTATTGATAACAGCAAGCAAATCTCAACAAAAGAAAATGACGCTCCAAGCAAAACTCATATTATGTGACGAATAAAAATATAGCTCCAAGTGAGGTATACCGATAGATTGAAGACGAAAGAGGGGATGCCTTCCGGGGAATCCCCAAGCTTAGAAGCTTGAGTCTTCTTTGAATATTACCTTGCGGTGCCTTGGGCATCCCCAATCTTAGGGTCTTGCCACTCCTTATTCTCTTTCTAACGTCACCTCACCCAAAACTTGAAAACTTCAATCACACAAAACTTAACGAAACTTCGTAAGATGCGTTAGTATGATAATAAATAAATCATTCACTTTGGTACTGTCAAGACAAGATTCATAATTGTTTCCACATAATGCCTACTGTATTCTATCATTTCTACAATTTATATTAACTAATATAAGCCATAGAAACTATAAAACAAGCAAACTATGCATTGAAAACAGAATCTGTCAAAAACAGAACAATCTGTAATGATCTGAATTAAAGTCATAGTTCTGTAACTCCAAAACTTCTCAAAAATTAGGAAAACGTAAAAAAATTATAACCCAATAATGTGAAAAAATTTCTGAATTTTATCACGTTCCAGTACACAATAGAAATTCCATAACTGGGTGCAAAAGTTTCTGTTTTTGCACAGAATCAAATCAACAAGTATCCACACTATCCCAAAGGCTTTATTTGGCACATTATTGAAAGAAAACATATAAAACATGATTATTACAGTAGCTTAATCATGTGGACATACAAAAACAGTAGGTATAAATATTAGGTTGTCTCCCAACAAGCGCTTTTCTTTAATGCCTTTTTAGCTAGGCATGATGATTCCAATGATGCTCACATAAGAATAGGAATTGCAACATATAAGCGAGCATCATGAATCATATGGCAAGAACATTTAAGCCTAACCCACTTCCTATGCATAGGGATTTTGTGAGCAAACAATTTATGGGAACAAGAATCAACTAGCATAGGAAGGCAAAACAAGTATAACTTCGAAACTTTCAACACATAGAGAGAAAACTTGATATTATTGCAATACCTACAAGCATATGTTCCTCTCTCATAATAATTTTCAGTAGCATCATGAATGAATTCAACAATATAACTATCACATAAAGCATTTTTTTCATGATCCACAAGCATAGAAAATTTATTACTCTCCACATAAGCAAATTTCTTCTCATTCATAGTAGTGGGAGCAAACTCAACAAAATAACTATCATGAGATACTTGATTGACATAACCAAATTGAACATTAAAATCATGATGACAAGTTTCATGGTTATCATTACTCTTTATAGCATACATGTCATCACCATAATAATCATAGATAGTAACTTTGTTGTCATAATCAATTGAAACCTCTTCCAAAATAGTGGACTCATCATTAAATAAAGTCATGACCTCTCCAAATCCACTTTCATAATTATTATAATAAGATTCAACACCCTCCAAAATAGTGGGATCATTAGTACCTAGAGTTGACACTCTTCCAAGCCCACTTTCATCAACATAATCATCATAAACAGGAGGCATGCTATCATCATAATAAATTTGCTCATCAAAACTTGGGGGACTAAAAATATCATTTTCATCAAACATATCATCCCCAAGCTTATGGCTTTGCATATCATTAGCATCATGTATATTCAAAGAATTCAAACTAACAACATTGCAATCATGCTCATCATTCAAGGAACTCACATTAAACATTTTATTAAATTCTTCTTCTAACAATTGAGCACAATTTTCGGAATCCTTATTTTCAAGAAAGACATTATAAAGATGAAGCATTTGAGGTAACCTCAATTCCATTTTTTTGTAGTTTTCTTTTTATATACCAAACTAGTGATAAACAAGAAACTAAAAGATTCAATTTGAAGATCTAAAGATATACCTTCAAGCACTTGATACGTCTCCAACGTATCTATAATTCTTGATTGTTCCATGTTGTTATAGTACCAATCTTGGATGTTTTATATACATTTACAAGCAATTATATATCATTTTTTGGGACTAACCTATTAACTTAGTGCCTAGTGCCAATTGCTGTTTTTTGCTTGTTTTTGGCTTTTCAGAGAAACAGTACCAAATGAAGTCCAAATGCCACGAAACTTTTTGGAGATTTTTTTTGGACAAAATAAACCTGGGAAGCTTTGGGAGGAGGCCAGAAGCCCCACAGGGGCTTCACAAGGCACTAGGACGCGCCCCAGGGGAGGGGGCGCCGTACTGCCTTGTGGGGCCCACGTGACTCCTTTTAACCTAATTCCACTTCTATAAATTCACAAATATTCGGAAACCACCAGAGAGCCAGAAGAGAAAACCTTTCCGCTGCCGCAAGCCTCTGTTCTTCCACGATCCCATCTGGAGGCCTTTTTCGGTACTCTGCCGGAGAGGGAATCGATCACGGAGGGCTTCTACATCAACCTTGCTGCCCTTCCGATGATGTGTGAGTAGTTTACCACAGACCTACGGGTCCATAGCTAGTAGCTAGATGGCTTCTTCTCTCTCTTTGATCTTCAATACAATGTTCCCCTCGATGTTCTTGGAGTTCTATCCGATGTAATCTTCTTTTGCGGTGTGTTTGTTGGGATCCGATGAATTGTGAGTTTATGATCAGATTATTCATGAGAAATATTTGAGTCTTCTCTAAACTCTTTTATGCATGATCGTTATAGCTTTGTATTTCTCTCCGATCTATCGGTTTAGTTTGGCCCACTAGATTGATTTATCTTGCAATGGGAGAGGTGGTTTGTGATGGGTTCAATCTTGCGGTGTTCAATCCTAGTGACAGAAAGGGACATGAAACGTATTTGTATTGTTGCCATTAAGGATAAAAAGATGGGGTTTATTCATATTGCTTGAATTTGCTTCTCTACATCATGTCATCTTGGTTAAGGCGTTACTCTGTTTCATACTTAATACCCTAGATGCATGCTGGATAGCGATCGATGGGTGGAGTAATAGTAGTAGATGCAGGCAGGAGTTGGTCTACTTGTCTCGGACGTGATGCCTATATACATGATCATTGCCATGAATCCGTCATAATTATTTGCTTTTCTATCAATTGCCCAACAGTAATTTGTTTACCCACCGTATGCTTATGTGCTCAAGAGAGAAGCCTCTAGTGAAAACTATGGTCCCCGGGTCTATCTTTATCATATAAAAAACCTAAAAATACCTTGCTGCAATTTATTTACTTTTATTTTAAATAGTAGTTTAGTTTATCTATTTACCTCGATAAGATTTAATCCTTGCAAATAACTGCTAAGAGGATTGACAACCCTCTTATTCACGTTGGGTGCAAGTGTTTGCTCTTGTGTCTGCAGGTGCGCTTTAACGGTATTTTGCTTGGTTCTCCTACTGGATTGATAACCTTGGTTCTTAACTGAGGGAAATACTTATCTCTGCTGTACTGCATCTCCCTTCCTCTTCAGGGAATTACCAACGCAGCTCACAAGTAGCAGCACTCACCTCCTCGGCAATGGCGCCAGAAAAGAGCTTGATGTCTGATACGTCCATTTTGCATCATGTTTTCCTTCTATTATTTATAGTGTTTTTAATCAATATAACACTTTGTGGAGCAATTCTAATGCCTTTTCTCTCTTAATATGCAAGATTTACATAAGGAGGGAGATTGTCGGCAGCTGGAATTCTGGACCTGAAAAAGCTATGTCAGAGATACCTATTTTGCACATCTCCAAATGAGCTGAAATTTCATGGAGATTTATTTTGGAATAAATAAAAAATATTGGAATAAAGAAGTACTAGAGGGGGCCACCCAGGTGCCCATGAGGCTCCAGGGCGCGCCACCCCCCCAGGTGCGCCCTGGTGGCTTGTGGGGCCCCTGGCCAGCCTCCGGTGCCCATTTTCTGGTATATAAGCCCATTTGCCCTAGAAAAAATAATGAGAAGACTTTTGGGACGGAGCGCCGCTGTCTCGAGGCGGAACTTGGGCAGGAGCACTTTTGCTCTCCGGCGGAGAGATTCCGCCGGGGATACTTCCCTCCGGGAGGGGGAAATTGAAGCCATCGACATCACCAACGATCCTCTCATCGTGGGAGGACCAATCTTCATCAACATCCTCATCAGCACCATCTCATCTGAAACCCTAGTTCATGTCTTGTATTCAATCTTTGTCTCAAAACCTCGGATTGGTACCTGTGGGTTGCTAGTAGTGTTGATTACATCTTGTAGTTGATGCTAGTTGGTTTATTTGGTGGAAGATTATATGTTCAGATCCATTATGCTATTTAATACCCCTCTGATCTTGGACATGAATATGATTTGTGAGTAGTTACTTTTGTTCTTGAGGACATGGGAGAAGTCTTGTCATAAGTAATCATGTGAATTTGGCATTCGTTCGATATTTTGATGATATGTATGTTGTTGATTCTCTTAGTGGTGCCATGTGAACGTCGACTACATGACACTTCACCATCTTTGGGCCTAAGGGAATGCATTGTGGAGTAGTAATTAGATGATGGGTTGCTAGAGTGACAGAAGCTTAAACCCTAGTTTATGCGCTATTCCGTAAGGGGCTGATTTGGATCCATATGTTTAATGCTATGGTTAGATTTATCTTAATTCTTCTTTCATAGTTACGGATGCTTGCGAGAGGGGTGATACGTCTCCAACGTATCTATAATTTTTTATTGTTCCATGCTGTTATATTATCAATCTTGGATGTTTTTATAAGCATTTACAGCAATTATATATCATTTTTGGAGACTAACCTATTAACTTAGTGCCCAGTGCGAGTTGCTGTTTTCTGCCCTGTTTTTGTTTTACAGAAAATCAATACCAAACGAAGTTCAAATGCCACGAAACTTTTTGGAGATTTTTTATTGGACATAACAAGTACTAGAAGCTTCGGGAGAGGGCCAAAAGATGGAACAGTAGGCCACGAGGCACCAGGGCGCGCCCCAGGGGGGTGGCGCGCCATGGTACCTCGTGGGGCCCACCCAGCTCCGTTTGACCTAATTCCTCCACTATAAATTCAGAAAAAATCAGAAACCCTCAGGGGAGTCCACGAAATACTTTTTCCGCCGCCGCAAGTTTCTGTTCCAGAGAGATCCCATCTGGGGTCCTTCTCCAGTAATCTGCCGGAGGGGGAATCGATCACGGAGGGGTTCTACATCAACCTTGCTGCCCTTCCGATGATGCGTGAGTAGTTTACCACAGACCTTCGGGTCCATAGGCAGTAGCTAGATGGCTTCTTCTCTCTTTTTGATCTTCAATACAATGTTCTCCTCGATGTTCTTGGAGTTCTATTCGATGTAATCCCTTTTTGCGGTGTGTTTATTGGGATCCGATGAATTGTGAGTTTATGATCAGATTATCCATGAAATTATTTGAGTCTTTGCTGCACTCTTTATGCATGATTTTTATAGCCTCATATTTCTTCTCCGATCTATTGATTTGGTTTGGCCAACTAGATTGATTTATCTTGCCATGGGGAGAGGTGCTTTGTAGTGGGTTCGATCTTGCGGTGCTCAATCCCAGTGACAGAAAGGGACATGACACGTATGCATCATTGCTACTAAGGGTAAAAAGATGGGGTTTATTCATATGTGAGTTTATCTTGTCTACATCATGGCATCGTTCTTAAGGCGTTACTCCATTCTTTATGGACTTAATACACTAGATGCATGCTGGATAGTGGTCGATGTGTGGAGTAATAGTAGTAGATGCAGGCAGGAGTCGGTCTACTTGTATTGGACGTGATGCCTATATACATGATCATTGCCTTGGATATCGTCATGATTATTTGCTTTTCTATCAATTGCCCAACAGTAATTTGTCTACCCACCGTATGCTATTTTCTCGAGAGAAGCCTCTAGTGAAAACTATGGCCCCCGGGCCTATCTAAATCATATTACTAAAACCCTAAAAATATTGCTGCCATTTTCTTTTATTTATTTTATTTTGTATTTTTGTTTCAATCTATCTATCTATCACATACAATTTAATCTTGCAATTTACCGCCAAGAGATTGACAACCTCTTGTTTGCGTTGGGTGCAAGGGTTTGTTGTTTGTGTGCAAGTGCTGCTAACGAGGTGTTGGGTGATTCTCCTACTGGTTCGATAACCTTGGTTTCATAACTGAGGGAAATACTTATCTCTACTGTGCTGCATCATCCCTTCCTCTTCGGGGATAATACCAACGCAAGCTACAAGTAGCAGGAAGAATTTCTGGCGTCGTTGCCGGGGAGACATCATCAACATCTATCAAGTACCTTTGCATAAACTCTCATCTCCTTGCATTTACTTTATTTGCCATTTGCCTCTCGTTTTCATCTCCCCCACTTCTAAAACGTTTTTACAAAAATACAAAAATATTTTCCGTTTGCCTTTTTTGGGTTTGCTCGTTTTACCATTATGGCTAGTTCTTCGCTCGTTACTATTACCCCTGAAAATGATGTACTTAATTTTAAACAAAGGGGAGGAGAGAATTTAAAAGATGCTTGGTATAGGATTTGCGATGCTCATAATAGATCAACTCGTAAGCAATCCTCCACTATTCTTATTCGCAATTTTTATGTGGGAATTACTACTTGGTATAGATTCGTGCTTGATACTATTACTGGAGGGAATTTCTTGATGTGTCCCTCTACGGATGCTTTTAATGCTATGGGAAATTTAGTGGGATCACCACCTATCACTGTTAATGAAACAACTTTGACTTTGGAACATGTTATGCAAAGGTTAGAGGCTATTGAAAGTAAAATGTCTACTATTGAACACCTTGAGAGTTTGGATAAAAAAATTCATAATCATATCACCCAATTTGGTTCTAAGGTAGGAATCGCATTGAAAACCTTAAAAGAAAAGGAACCGGTAGTTAATGAAAGAATAGAACAAAGCCCCGCTAGAATCAATAAGATAGAAGAAATTATTATCAATTTGGGGTCGGCTTTTTCCTCCGTTAACAATATTGATAAAACTCCTCCCAATAAAAATTGCAAGTTCGTTTATGTTCCTACAACCAATGGTGCTACTTCCAGTAAGGGAAATGAGGATCTTAAAATGATTAGCGTGCATCCCAATTTCATTGATATGATCAAGGAACCTATTTGCAAAAGTAAAATTCTTGATTTTGTGCCTAGAAGTGTGATGGTGAGAAACACCTATGTTAAATCTATTAGAAAAAATGGATGTGTGATTGAGGAGTTGGAAACGAAAGATGACAATACTTGAAATTATGCATTATGCCTAGCTAGGGGCATAAAACAATAGCGCTTGTTGGGAGGCAACCCAATGAATAAAATAAATTTTTGCTATAAGTTTCTGTTATGGTGTGTTTTCACTCTCATGCTACTGGTATGATGGTTTTTTTGTGTTTTTAATTAGTGTTTGTGCCAAGTAAAGCCTTTGGGATGATTTGGAAGATAGTATAATTGATGCTGTTTGAAAACAGAAAGTTTTGCGTCCAGTGCTGGAATTTTGGTTTTTCTCTGGAACGTCAGAACCTTCTGAATTTTTTACACAATATTGATATATGAATTTCCCATATCGTCCTAATTTTTCAGAAATTTTGGACTTACAGAAGTACGACCATAATTTAGATTGCTACAGACTGTTCTGTTTTTGACAGATTCTGTTTTTGATGCACTACATGCTTGTTTTGATGAATCTATGGATTGTATCGGGGGGGTATAAGCCATGGTGAAGTTAGATTACAGTAGGTATAATGCAAAAATAAAATATGAATGGGTTTGCAACAGTACTTATAGTAGTGATTTATTTTGTTATACTAACGGATCTCACGAAGGTTTTGTTGAGTTTTGTGTGATTGAAGTTTTCAAGTTTTGGGTGAGATCACGATGGATGAAGGAATAAGGAGTAGCAAAAGCCTAAGCTTGGGGATGCCCGAGGCACCCCAAGGTAATATTCAAGGAAGACTCAAGCGTCTAAGCTTGGGGATGCCCCGGAAGGCATCCCCTCTTTCTTCTACCAACCATCGGTAATTTTACTTGGAGCTATATTTTTATTCGTCACATGATATGAGTTTTGCTTGGAGCGTCTTGTATTATATGAGTCTTTGATTTGCTTGCTTTTTAGTTTGTCACAATCATCTTTGCTGAACACACCTATCTTGAGAGAGCCACACGTTTATCATCATAATTTGTTAGAATACTCTATGTGCTTCACTTAAACTTTTTGAGCTAGGCAGTTGCTCTAGTGCTTCACTTAAATTTTTTTGAGCACGGTGGTGGCTATATTTTGAAGAAATAAACTCTCATGCTTCACTTATATTATTTTGAGAGTTGATTAAAATTTTGAAGAAATGAATTCTCATGCTTCACTTATATTATTTTGAGAATTGATAAGACTAAAATTTTGAAGAAATGAATTCTCATGATTCACTTATATTATTTTGAGAATTGATAAGACTAAAATTTTGAAGAAATGAATTCTCATGCTTCACTTATATTATTTTGAGAATTGATAAGATTAAAATTTTGAAGAAATATTTGCACTCTCATGCTTCACTTAAATCTTTTTGAGAGTTGATAATAGTAACGGTAATTTGCACAAGATATGAATTTGGTCCCAAAGTGGTGAATATTCAAGAGAGATATAATAAAAACTTTCATATAGATCATTGGATATGATAAGTGTGATTCCTTGCAATAGTTTTGCGATATGGAAATGATGATATGTGAGTCATGTTAGTGAGTAATTGTGATTTAGTAAGAATATTAGTGTTAAGGTTTGTGATTCCCTATGCATGCACATCAAGTCAATAGTTATGCAATGAAATTATATCCTACTTATGGTGCATTATTCGGTGTTAGTTGTGTTCAATGCATGTTTATGACCGTTTTCGTTTTTTGGTTGGTTGCTTCTCAATCTTTTGCTAGCCTTCATTTGTACTAAGCAGAAATACTGCTTGTGCATCCAAAATCCTTAAACCCAGTTTTGCCATATGAGTCCACTATATCTACCTATATGCGGTATTTCAATGCCGTTCCAAGTAAATTTGCGTGTGCCAACTCTAAATTTCAAAATATTTTTTCTATTTTGTGTGCCCGTACCACTCATGAAGCGGCAGGGGGTGGCCATTATTTTCCATGCTAGGTGTGTTATTCTCACGATGAGTGTTTATTCACTTGTCATTGCACGAGAGTATGGTTGGTAATAGGGATGCCCAGTCCCGCATGAAATCAAAATTAATAACAATAAAATTCCTTGGAAAGTGATGGTATGGAGGGCACCCGTGGATACGGCTAGCCATGGATTGTGAAAGAAATGGTGGAAAGGAAATAAACTTTACTTTCTGTTTGGGAACCACCTATGATGTGTCTAGCATGGAAAATATTGGGAATTCTCGGTCGTTTTCATTGACAGGAAAAGCATGCCTCTCAAAATATTTTTATCTCTTTAATATCAGCTTTGAGCTCTGGCACATTTGACAAATCTCTGCTTCCCTCTGCGAAGGGCCTATCTATTTACTTTTATGCAATTTTTTTATTTGAGTCTCCATCTTCTCTTACAAAAGCACCAACTAGAGAGCACTATTGTCATACTTGTGCATTGGATGTAGCTAATATTCGAGTGTGTTTCATGAATGGATTAATGATTGAGCATAATGGGCTAGGGATAACTTTCTTTAGCGTTGATATATTGAAAGACATGGTTGCTTGTTAGTATGCTTGAGTATCTATGTTTTCATGTCAAACTATAGACTATTGCTTTGAATCATACAAGTCCAATGTCCATGCTATAAAAGAAAAGAATATGTGATGAATATGTTAGGCAGCATTCCACATAAAAAATTCTGTTTTTATCATTTACCTACTCGAGGACGAGCAGGAATTAAGCTTGGGGATGCTGATACGTCTCCAACGTATCTATAATTTTTGATTGTTCCATGCTATTATATTATCAATCTTGGATGTTTTTATAAGCATTTACAGCAATTATATATCATTTTTGGAGACTAACCTATTAACTTAGTGCCCAGTGCCAGTTGCTGTTTTCTGCCCTGTTTTTGTTTTACAGAAAATCAATACCAAACGAAGTCCAAATGCCACGAAACTTTTTGGAGATTTTTTATTGGACATAACAAGTACTGGAAGCTTCGGGAGAGGGCCAGAAGATGGAGCAGTGGGCCACGAGGCACCAGGGCGCGCCCCAGGGGGGTGGCGCGCCATGGTACCTCGTGGGGCCCACCCAGCTCCGTTTGACCTAATTCCTCCACTATAAATTCAGAAAAAATCAGAAACCCTCAGGGGAGTCCACGAAATACTTTTTCCGCCGCCGCAAGTTTCTATTCCAGAGAGATCCCATCTGGGGTCCTTCTCCGGTAATCTGCCGGAGGGGGAATCGATCACGGAGGGGTTCTACATCAACCTTGCTGCCCTTCCAATGATGCATGAGTAGTTTATCACAGACCTTCGGGTCCATAGGAAGTAGCTAGATGGCTTCTTCTCTCTTTTTGATCTTCAATACAATGTTCTCCTCAATGTTCTTGGAGTTCAATCCGATGTAATCCCTTTTTGCGGTGTGTTTGTTGGGATCCGATGAATTGTGAGTTTATGATCAGATTATCCATGAAATTATTTGAGTCTTTGCTGCACTCTTTTATGCATGATTATTATAGCCTCGTATTTCTTCTCCGATCTATTGATTTGGTTTGGCCAACTAGATTGATTTATCTTGCCATGGGGAGAGGTGCTTTGTAGTGGGTTCGATCTTGCGATGCTCAATCCCAGTGACAGAAAGGGACATGACACATTTGTATCATTGCTACTAAGGGTAAAAAGATGGGGTTTATTCATACGTGAGTTTATCTTGTCTACATCATGTCATCGTTATTAAGGCGTTACTCCGTTCTTTATGGACTTAATACACTAGATGCATGCTGGATAGCGGTCGATGTGTGGAGTAATAGTAGTAGATGCAGGCAGGAGTCGGTCTACTTGTATTGGACGTGATGCCTATATACATGATCATTGCCTTGGATATCGTCATGATTATTTGCTTTTCTATCAATTGCCCGACAGTAATTTGTCTACCCACCGTATGCTATTTTCTCGAGAGAAGCCTCTAGTGAAAACTATGGCCCCCGGGTCTATCTAAATCATATTACTAAAACCCTAAAAATATTGCTGCCATTTTCTTTTATTTATTTTATTTTGTATTTTTGTTTCAATCTATCTATCTATCACATACAATTTAATCTTGCAATTTACCGCCGAGAGATTGACAACCTCTCGTTTGCGTTGGGTGCAAGGGTTTGTTGTTTGTGTGCAGGTGCTGTTAACGAGGTGTTGTGTGATTCTCCTACTGGTTCGATAACCTTGGTTTCATAACTGAGGGAAATACTTATCTCTACTGTGCTGCATTATCCCTTCCTCTTCGGGGATAATACCAACGCAAGCTACAAGTAGCAAGGGGTTAATCATAAGTGGGAGGCTTGTTCAAGTAAGAACAACACCCAAGCACCGGTCCACCCACTTATCAAATTATCAAAATAGTGAACGCGAATCAAACAAACATGATGAAAGTGACTAGATGAAATTCCCATGTGTCCTCGAGAATGCTTTGCTTATTATAAGAGATTGTTCCGGCCTGTCCTTTGCTACAAAAAGGATTGGGCTACCTTGCTGCACCTTAGTTACTATTGCTACTTGTCACTTGTTACAAATTATCTTGCTATCAAACTACTCGTTACCGATAATTTCAGTGCTTGCAGAAAATTACTTGCTGAAAACCGCTTGTCATTTCCTTCTGCTCCTCGTTGGGTTCGACACTCTTACTTATCGAAAGGACTACGATTGATCCCCTATACTTGTGGGTCATCAAGACTCTTTTCTGGCGCTGTTGTCGGGGAGTGAAGCGCCTTTGGTGAGTGGAATTTGGTAAGGAAACATTTATATTACGTGCTGAAATTTACTGTCACTTGTCACTATGGAAAGTAATCCTTTGAGGGGTTTGTTCGGGGTATCTTCTGTTGGAAATATGCCCTAGAGGCAATAATAAATTGGTTATTATTATATTTCCTTGTTCATGATAATCGTTTATTATCCATGCTATAATTGTATTGATTGGAAACTCAAATACATGTGTGGGTACATAGACAACACTGTGTCCCTAGTAAGCCTCTAGTTGACTAGCTCGTTGATCAAAGATGGTTAAGGTTTCCTAGCCATTGACATGAGATGTCATTTGATAACGGGATCACATCATTAGGAGAATGATGTGATGGACAAGACCCAAACTGTAAACGTAGCATTTGACCGTGTCAGTTTATTGCTATTGTTTTCTGCATGTCAAGTATCTGTTCCTTTGACCATGAGATCATGCAACTCACTAACACCGGAGGAATACCTTGTGTGTATCAAACGTCGCAACGTAACTGGGTGACTATAAAGGTGCTCTACAGGTATCTCCGAGGGTGTCTGTTGGGTTGGCATGGATCAAGACTGGGATTTGTTACTCCGTATGACGGAGAGGTATCTCAGGGCCCACTCGGTAATACAACATCACAATGAGCCTTGCAAGCAATGTGACTAAAGTGTTAGCCACGAGATCTTGTATTACGGAACGAGTAAAGAGACTTGCCGGTAACGAGATTGAACTAGGTATAGTGATACCGACGATCGAATCTCGGGCAAGTAACATACCGAAGAACAAAGGGAACAGCATACGGGATTAACTGAATCCTTGACATAGAGGTTCGACCGATAAAGATCTTCGTAGAATATGTAGGAGCCAATATGGGCATCCAGGTCCCGCTATTGGTTATTGGCCGTAGAGGTGTCTCGGTCATGTCTACATAGTTCTCGAACCCGCAGGGTCTACACACTTAACGTTTGGTGACGATTAGTATAATTGAGTTATTATGTTGGTGACCGAAAGTTGTTCGGAGTCCCGGATAAGATCCCGGACATGACGAGGATCTCCGGAATAGTCCGGAGGTAAAGATTGATATATGTGATAATAGTGTTTTGATCTCTGGAAGGGTTCCGGAGTTCACCGGAAGGGGTTCCGAATGTTTACCGAAGTGTTCGGGTGCAGCAACACTTTATATGAGTCAAAGGGATAAAGCCCACAAGGTATTGGAAAGTGCAAAAGTAGTTTTGCTGCCGCGTAAGCGGTACTACCGCTTGGTGAAGCGGTACTACCGCCGGAGCGGTACTACCGCTTGTGTGAAGCGGTACTACCGCCCGAGCGGTACTACCGCTTGTGTGAAGCGGTACTACCGCTTGTGCGCGGCTGTGCACGATTCGGCAGGATACGAATTGGACTCTTTTCCTGCGGGCCAAACCGACCTTGTGCGGGCAAAACCGACCCGGAGGAGGCTTTTACTCCAAGTTTAGACCCCAAGGCTCAACATATAAATAGAGGGGCAGGGCTAGCACACGGGACACATCAAGATTTCCCCAAGCCGTGTGCGGCAACCCTAACCCTCTAGATCCTCCGTCATAATCTCCGTAGTGCTTGGCGAAGCCCTGCAGAGATCGTTCCTCACCACCATCACCACGCCGTCGTGCTGCTGGAACTCAACCACTACTTCACCATCGCTCGCTGGATCGAGGAGGTGAAGGCGTCATCAAGCCGTACGTGTGTTGAACGCGGAGGTGCCGTCCGTTCGGCACTAGATCGGAAGGATCGTGATTGGATCGCGGGACGCTCGGCGATTTGGATCGCGAAGACGTTCGACTACATCAACCGCGTTTATTAACGCTTCCGCTTAGCGATCTACAAGGGTATGTAGATTCACTCTCCCTCTCGTAGATGCTCATCACCATGGATAGATCTTGCGTGTGCGTAGGAAAATTTTTGTTTCCCATGCAACGTTCCCCAACAGTGGCATCTGAGCTAGGTCTATGCGTAGATGAGATCTCGAGTAGAACACAAACGAGTTGTGGGCGTGGGTGTATACATATTGCTTGCCGTTACTAGTTGATACTTGATTCCGCGGTATTGTGAGATGAAGCGGCCCGGACCGACATTACGCGTACGCTTACGCGAGACTGGTTTCACCGCTGCGTGCACTTGTTGCATAAAGGTGACTGGCGGGTGTCTGTCTCTCTCACTTTAGTTGAATCGGTTCAATGAAGAGGGTTCTTTTAGAAGATCAAAAAGCAATCACTACACCACGTTGTGGTTTTGCGTAGGTAAGAACGGTTCTTGCAAACCCGTAGCAGCCACGTAAAATTTGCAACAACAATTAGAGGACGTCTAACTTGTTTTTGCAGGGTATGTTGTGATGTGATATGGCCAATTACATGATGAGATATATGTGATGTATGAGATGATCATGTGATGTATAGAATATCACGACTTGCATGTCGATGAGTACGGCAACTGGCAGGAGCCATAGAGTTGTCTTTAATTATTGTATGACCTGCGTGTCAATCATTAAGCGCTATGTAATGCTTTACTTTATCGCTAAACGTTAGCTATAGTCGTGGAAGCAACAGTCGGCGCGACAACCTTATGGCGACACGTTGATGGAGATCAAGATGATGGAGATCATGGTGTCATGCCGGTGACGATGGAGATCATGCCGGTGCTTTGGAGATGGAGATCAAAAGCACAAGTTCATGGCCATATCATGTCACTTATGATTTGCATGTGATGTTAATCCTTTTATGCATCTTATTTTGCTTAGGACGACGGTAGCATTATAAGGTGATCCCTCACTTAAATTTCAAGATAAATTGTGTTCTCCCCAAGTGTGCACCGTTGCGAAAGTTCGTCGTTTCGAGACACGCCGTGATGATCGGGTGTGATAGACTCTACGTTCGCATACAACGGGTGTAAGCCATGTTACACGTGCGGAACACTCGGGTTAAACTTGACGAGCCTAGCATGTACAGACATGGCCTCGGAACACAAGAGACCGAAAGGTCGAACATGAGTCATATAGTAGATATGATCAACATGAAGATGTTCACCATTGAAACCACCTCAACTCACGTGATGATCGGACTTGAGTTGGTGGATTTGGATCATGTTACACTCGAATGATCGGAGGGATGTCAATTTGAGTGGGAGTTTTTTTAAAATGTGATTAACTAAACTCATTATCTAAGAACAATAGTCTAAGTTGTCTTTGCTATATTTATGTTGTAGATCATGGCTCGCGCAGTAGCACCCCTGAATTTTAATGCGTTCCTAGAGAAAGCTAAGTTGAAAGATCATGGAAGTAACTTTGTGGACTGGGCCCGTAATCTAAGGATTATCCTTACGGCTTCCCAGAAGGCTTATGTCCTTGATGCACCGCTTGGTGATCCACCCGCTCCAGTTGAGTCTCTAGACGTTGTGAACGCCTGGCAGGCTCGTTCTGATGATTACTCAATAGTTCAATGTGCAATGTTGTATGGCTTAGAACCGGGACTTCAAAGACGTTTTGAACGTCATGGAGCATATGAGATGTTCCAGGAGTTGAAGTTTATCTTTCAGAAGAATGCCCGGATCGAGAGATATGAGATCTCCGATAAGTTCTATGCTTGCAAGATGGAGGAGAACGGGTCTATCAGTGATCACGTGCTCAGAATGTCTGGGTACTCCACCCGTCTGGCTGAGTTAGGGATGCCCCTTCCGCCAGAGGCTATCACTGACAGAGTTCTTCAATCATTGCCACCTAGCTACAAGAGCTTCGTGTTGAACTATAACATGCACGGGATGAACAAGTCAGTCGCCGAGCTGTTTTGCGATGCTGAAAGCCGCTGAGTCTGAAATTCAGAAGGAGCATCAAGTGTTGATGGTCAATAAAACCACTAGTTTCAAGAAAAATGGCAAGGGTAAGAAGGGTAACTCCAAGCAGAGTGGCAAAGCAGTTGCTCCTCTCGTGAAGAAACCCAAGGCTGGACCCAAACCAGAAACTGTGTGTTTTCATTGCAAGGGAACTGGACACTGGAAGCGGAATTGCCCCAAGTATTTGGCTGACAAGAAGGCGGCCAACAACAAACAAGGTATATATGATATACATGTTATTGATGTGTACCTTACCAACTCTCGTTGTAGTGCCTGGGTATTTGATACCGGTGCGGTTGCTCATATTTGCAACTCAAAACAGGAACTGCGGAATAGACGGAGGCTGGCAAAGGACGAAGTGACGATGCGCGTGGGAAATGGTTCCAAGGTTGATGTGATCGCCGTCGGCACGCTCGCTCTTCGATTACCGTCGGGATTAGTGATGAACCTAAATAAGTGTTATTTGGTGCCTGCGTTAAGCATGAACATTATATCTGGATCTTGTTTATTGCGAGACGGTTACTCATTTAAATCAGAGAATAATGGTTGTTCTATTTATATGAGTAATATCTTTTATGGTCATGCACCCGATGTGAGGGGTTTATTCTTATTGAATCTCGATAGTAATGATACACATGTTCATAACATTGATGCCAAAAGATGTAGAATTGATAATGATAATACCACTTTCTTGTGGCACTGCCGTTTAGGTCATATTGGCGTAAAACGCATGAAGAAGCTCCATGCTGATGGACTTTTGGAGTCACTTGATTTTGAATCACTTGACACATGTGAGCCATGCCTCATGGGCAAGATGACTAAAACGCCGTTCTCTGGAACAATGGAACGGGCAAGTGACTTGTTGGAAATCATACATACTGATGTGTGCGGTCCGATGAGTATTGAGGCGCGCGGTGGTTATCGTTACTTTCTCACCTTCACTGATGACTTAAGTAGATATGGGTATATTTACTTAATGAAACACAAGTCTGAAACATTTGAAAAGTTCAAACAATTTCAGAGTGAAGTTGAGAATCATCGTAACAAGAAGATTAAATTCCTACGATCTGATCGAGGAGGAGAATATCTGAGTTATGAGTTTGGCAGTCACTTAAGACAGTGTGGAATTGTTTCACAATTAACACCGCCTGGAACACCACAGCGTAATGGTGTGTCCGAACGTCGTAATCGAACCTTATTGGATATGGTGCGATCTATGATGTCTCTTGCCGATTTGCCACTATCGTTTTGGGGTTATGCATTAGAGACAGCTGCATTCACTTTAAATAGGGCACCATCGAAATCCGTTGAGACGACGCCATATGAACTTTGGTTTGACAAGAAGCCAAAGCTGTCGTTTCTTAAAGTTTGGGGATGTGATGCTTATGTCAAAAAGCTTCAGCCTGAAAAGCTGGAACCCAAAGCGGAGAAATGCGTCTTCATAGGATACCCAAAAGAGACAGTTGGGTATACCTTCTACCTCAGATCCGAAGGCAAAGTGTTTGTCGCTAAAAACGGAACATTTCTTGAGAAAGAGTTTCTCTCGAAAGAATTGAGTGGGAGGAAGATAGAACTTGATGAGGTTGTTGAACCTTTACTTCAACCTGAGAGTAGCGCAGCGCAGAAAGTTGTTTCTGTGGAGCCTACATTAGCTGAAGAGGAAGTTAATGATGATGATCATGAAGCTTTGGATCAAGTTGCTATCGAACCTCGTAGGTCGACAAGGACGCGTACTGCTCCTGAGTGGTACGGCAACCCTGTCTTAGAGGTCATGTTGTTAGACAACGATGAACCTACGAGCTATGGAGAAGCGATGATGAGCCCGGATTCCGAGAAGTGGTTAGAGGCCATGAAATCCGAGATGGGATCCATGTATGAAAACAAAGTATGGACTTTGGAAGTATTACCTGAAGGGCGTAAGGCCATTCAGAACAAATGGATCTTTAAGAGGAAGACGGACGCGGACGGTAATGTCACCGTCTATAAAGCTCGACTTGTGGCAAAGGGTTTTTCACAAGTTCAAGGAGTTGACTACGATGAGACCTTCTCACCCGTAGCGATGCTTAAGTCCGTCAGAATCATGTTAGCAATAGCTGCCTTTTTCGATTATGAAATTTGGCAGATGGATGTCAAAACAGCGTTCCTTAACGGTTTCCTTAAGGAAGAGTTGTATATGATGCAACCAGAAGGTTTTGTCGATCCAGAGAATGCTGACAAAGTTTGCAAACTCCAGCGATCCATTTATGGACTGGTGCAAGCATCTCGGAGTTGGAATCTTCGTTTTGATGAGGTGATCAAAGCGTTCGAGTTTATACAAGTTTACGGAGAAGCTTGTATTTACAAGAAAGTGAGTGGGAGCTCTATAGCGTTTCTAATATTATATGTGGATGACATATTGCTGATTGGAAACAATATAGAAATGCTGGAAAGCGTAAAGGAATATTTGAACAAGAGTTTTTCAATGAAGGACCTAGGAGAAGCTGCTTTCATATTAGGCATCAAGATCTATAGAGATAGATCGAGACGCTTAATAGGACTTTCACAAAGCACATACCTTGATAAGATTTTGAAGAAGTTCAAAATGGATCAGTCCAAGAAGGGGTTCTTGCCTGTTTTGCAAGGTGTGAAGTTGAGTAAGACTCAATGCCCAGTGACTGCAGAAGATAGAGAAAAGATGAGTGTCATCCCCTATGCTTCAGCCATAGGCTCTATCATGTATGCAATGCTGTGCACAAGACCCGATGTCAGCCTTGCCATAAGTATGGCCGGAAGGTTTCAAAGTGATCCAGGAATGGAACACTGGACGGCGGTCAAGAATATCCTGAAGTACCTGAAAAGGACTAAGGACATGTTTCTCGTTTATGGAGGTGATCAAGAGCTCGTCGTAAAGGGTTACGTCGATGCAAGCTTTGACACTGATCCGGATGACTCTAAGTCGCAAACCGGATACGTATTTATTCTTAATGGGGGTGCGGTTAGCTGGTGCAGTTCCAAGCAAAGCGTGGTAGCTGATTCTACATGCGAAGCGGAGTACATCGCTGCCTCGGAGGCGGCGAAGGAAGGTGTCTGGATGAAGGAGTTCATGACAGATCTTGGAGTAGTGCCTAGTGCGCTTAACCCAATGACTCTGTTTTGTGATAATACTGGTGCCATTGCTCTAGCCAAGGAACCAAGATTTCACAAGAGGACCAGACACATAAAACGACGTTTCAATTCCATCCGCGATTACATCAAGGAGGACGACATAAATATTTGCAAAGTACACACGGATCTAAATGTTGCAGATCCGATGACTAAACCTCTTCCAAGGGCTAAACATGAACAACACCAGAACTGCATGGGTGTTCGATTCATTACAATGTAAATCACATAGTGATGTGAACTAGATTATTGACTCTAGTGCAAGTGGGAGACTGTTGGAAATATGCCCTAGAGGCAATAATAAATTGGTTATTATTATATTTCCTTGTTCATGATAATCGTTTATTATCCATGCTATAATTGTATTGATTGGAAACTCAAATACATGTGTGGGTACATAGACAACACTGTGTCCCTAGTAAGCCTCTAGTTGACTAGCTCGTTGATCAAAGATGGTTAAGGTTTCCTAGCCATTGACATGAGATGTCATTTGATAACGGGATCACATCATTAGGAGAATGATGTGATGGACAAGACCCAAACTGTAAACGTAGCATTTGATCGTGTCAGTTTATTGCTATTGTTTTCTGCATGTCAAGTATCTGTTCCTTTGACCATGAGATCATGCAACTCACTAACACCGGAGGAATACCTTGTGTGTATCAAACGTCGCAACGTAACTGGGTGACTATAAAGGTGCTCTACAGGTATCTCCGAGGGTGTCTGTTGGGTTGGCATGGATCAAGACTGGGATTTGTTACTCCGTATGACGGAGAGGTATCTCAGGGCCCACTCGGTAATACAACATCACAATGAGCCTTGCAAGCAATGTGACTAAAGTGTTAGCCACGAGATCTTGTATTACGGAACGAGTAAAGAGACTTGCCGGTAACGAGATTGAACTAGGTATAGTGATACCGACGATCGAATCTCGGGCAAGTAACATACCGAAGAACAAAGGGAACAACATACGGGATTAACTGAATCCTTGACATAGAGGTTCGACCGATAAAGATCTTCGTAGAATATGTAGGAGCCAATATGGGCATCCAGGTCCCGCTATTGGTTATTGGCCGTAGAGGTGTCTCGGTCATGTCTACATAGTTCTCGAACCCGCAGGGTCTACACACTTAACGTTTGGTGACGATTAGTATAATTGAGTTATTATGTTGGTGACCGAAAGTTGTTCGGAGTCCCGGATAAGATCCCGGACATGACGAGGATCTCCGGAATAGTCCGGAGGTAAAGATTGATATATGTGATAATAGTGTTTTGATCTCTGGAAGGGTTCCGGAGTTCACCGGAAGGGGTTCCGAATGTTTACCGAAGTGTTCGGGTGCAGCAACACTTTATATGAGTCAAAGGGATAAAGCCCACAAGGTATTGGAAAGTGCAAAAGTAGTTTTGCTGCCGCGTAAGCGGTACTACCGCTTGGTGAAGCGGTACTACCGCCGGAGCGGTACTACCGCTTGTGTGAAGCGGTACTACCGCCCGAGCGGTACTACCGCTTGTGTGAAGCGGTACTACCGCTTGTGCGCGGCTGTGCACGATTCGGCAGGATCCGAATTGGACTCTTTTCCTGCGGGCCAAACCGACCTTGTGCGGGCAAAACCGACCCGGAGGAGGCTTTTACTCCAAGTTTAGACCCCAAGGCTCAACATATAAATAGAGGGGCAGGGCTAGCACACGGGACACATCAAGATTTCCCCAAGCCGTGTGCGGCAACCCTAACCCTCTAGATCCTCCGTCATAATCTCCGTAGTGCTTGGCGAAGCCCTGCAGAGATCGTTCCTCACCACCATCACCACGCCGTCGTGCTGCTGGAACTCAACCACTACTTCACCATCGCTCGCTGGATCGAGGAGGTGAAGGCGTCATCAAGCCGTACGTGTGTTGAACGCGGAGGTGCCGTCCGTTCGGCACTAGATCGGAAGGATCGTGATTGGATCGCGGGACGCTCGGCGATTTGGATCGCGAAGACGTTCGACTACATCAACCGCGTTTATTAACGCTTCCGCTTAGCGATCTACAAGGGTATGTAGATTCACTCTCCCTCTCGTAGATGCTCATCACCATGGATAGATCTTGCGTGTGCGTAGGAAAATTTTTGTTTCCCATGCAACGTTCCCCAACATCTTCACCTCGACCGGAAGCACAAAGAGTTGCTCCTCAACCTACTGCACCTACTGAAAATATTTATTATGAGATCCCTTTAGGTATGATAGAGAAACTGCTAGCTAATCCTTATGGAGGAGATGGAACGGTACATCCTGATATGCACTTAATCTATGTGGATGAAATTTGTGGATTGTTTAAGCTTGCAGGTTTATCCGAAGATGGAGTTAAGAATAAAGTATTCCCTTTATCTTTAGAGGGAAAGGCATTGACATGGTATAGGCTATGTGATGATACTGATACATGGGACTGGAACCGATTGAAACTGGAATTCCACCAGAAATTTTATCCTGTGCATTTGGTTCATTGTGATCGGAATTATATATATAATTTTTGGCCTCGTGAAGGAGAAAGCATCGCTCAAGATTGGGGGAGGCTTAAGTATATGTTGCATACATTCCCCAATCATGAGCTCTCAAGAGAAATAATCCTTCAAAAAAAATTTATGCTCGGCTTTCTCACGATGATCAAACCATGCTCGATTCTTCTTCGACTGGCTCCTTTATGAAGAAGACTATTGAATTCAGATGGGATCTTCTAGAAAGAATTAAACGCAACTCTGAAGATTGGGAACTCGACAAAGGTAATGAGTTAGGTATAACACTTGAGTTTGATTGTGTTAAATCTTTTATGGATACCGATGCTTTTCATAAGTTTAACACTAAATATGGACTTGACTCTGAGATAGTAGCCTCCTTTTGTGAATCATTTGCTACTCATGTTGATATCCCTAAGGAGAAGTGGTTTAAATATCATCCCCCTGTTAAAGAAAAGATTGAGGAACCCGTTAGTGTTAAAGAAGAAACAATTGTTTACTATGTTGATCCAGTTGTGCCTACTGCTTATATTGAGAAACCACCTTTTCCTGTTAGGATTAAGGAACATGCTAAAGTTTCAACTGTGATTAACAAAAGTAATATTAGGACACCTAGACCATCTGAACAAATTAAAGTTGAACCTAATGTTGCTATGGTTAAAGATCTCTTGGTCGATAATATAGATGGGCATGTTATTTACTTCTGTGATGAAGCAGCTTGAATTGCTAAACCAGATCCTACAGATAAAAACAGACCTGTAGTAGGCATGCCTGTTGTCTTTGTTAAAATAGGACATCATTGTTATCATGGCTTATGTGATTTGGGTGCTAGTGTGAGTGCTATTCCGTTTACCTTATATCAAGAAATTATAAATGATATTGCACCTATTGAAATAGAGGACATTGATGTTACTATTAAGCTTGCAAACAGAGATACCATTACACCGCTTGGGATCGTTAGAGATGTTGAAGTCTTGTGTGGAAAAATAAAATACCCTACTGATTTTCTAGTCCTCGGTTCTCCACAAGATGATTTTTGTCCCATTATATTTGGTAGACCTTTCTTGAACACTGTTAATGCCAAGATTGATTGCGCTAAAGAAACTGTTAGTGTTAATTTTGGTGGTATGTCTCATGAGTTTAATTTCTCCAAGTTTCGTAGACAACCTCATGATAAAGAATTGCCTAGTAAAGATGAAATTATTGGTCTTGCTTCTATTGCCGTACCTCCTACTGATCCGTTAGAACAATATTTGCTAGACCATGAAAATTATATGCACATGAATGAAATAAATGAAATAGATAGGATGTTCTTTGATCAACCACCTATCCTTAAACACAATTTGCCTGTTGAAACTCTTGGAGGCCCTCCTCCACCTAAGGGTGACCCTGTATTTGAATTGAAGCAATTGCCTGATACATTGAAATATGCTTATCTAGATGAAAAGAAGATATATCCTGTTATTATTAGTGCTAACCTTTCAGAGCATGAAGAAAAGAGATTACTAAAAACTCTGAGGAAGCACCGTGCTGCTATTGGATATACTCTTGATGATCTTAAGGGCATTAGTCCCACTCTATGTCAACACACAATTAATATGGAGCCTGATGCTAAACCAGCTGTCGACCACCAACGACGATTAAATCCTAAGATGAAGGAAGTGGTAAGAACTGAAATATTAAAGCTTCTGGAAGCAGGTAAAATCTATCACATAGCTGATAGTAGATGGGTGAGTCCCGTTCATTGTGTCCCTAAGAAGGGAGGTATTACCGTTGTTCCTAATGATAAAAATGAACTCATCCCACAAAGAATTGTAACTGGTTATAGGATGGTAATTGATTTTAGAAAATTAAACAAAGCCACTAGAAAAGATCATTACCCCTTACCTTTTATTGATCAAATGTTAGAAAGATTGTCTAAGCATACACACTTTTGTTTCCTAGATGGTTATTCTGGTTTCTCTCAAATACCTGTATCACCTGAAGATCAAGAGAAAACCACCTTTACTTGTCCTTTTGGAACTTATGCTTATCGTCGTATGCCTTTTGGTTTATGTAATGCACCTGCTACCTTTCAAAGATGTATGACTGCTATATTCTCTGACTTTTGTGAAAAGATTGTTGAGGTTTTCATGGATGATTTCTCCGTTTACGGAACTTCTTTTGATGATTGCTTAAGCAACCTTGATCGAGTTTTGCAGAGATGTGAAGAAACTAATCTTGTCTTGAATTGGGAGAAGTGCCACTTTATGGTTAATGAAGGTATAGTCCTTGGGCATAAAATTTCTGAAAGAGGTATTGAAGTTGATAAAGCTAAGGTTGATGCTATTGAGAAAATGCCATGTCCTAAAGATATTAAAGGTATAAGAAGTTTCCTAGGTCATGCTGGTTTCTATAGAAGGTTTATAAAAGACTTCTCTAAAATTTCTAGACCTCTTACCAATCTCTTGCAAAAAGATGTTCCATTTGTTTTTGATGATGATTGTGTAGAAGCCTTTGAAATACTTAAGAAAGCCTTAACCACTGCACCTATTGTTCAACCACCTGATTGGAACTTGCCTTTTGAAATTATGTGTGATGCTAGTGATTATGTTGTTGGTGCTGTTCTAGGATAAAGAGTTGATAAGAAATTAAATGTTATCCATTATGCTAGTAAATCCCTAGACAGTGCTCAAAGAAATTATGCTACTACTGAGAAAGAATAATTTCTAGCAGTTGTGTTTGCATGCGATAAATTCAGATCTTACATAGTTGATTCTAAAGTAATTGTTCACACTGATCATGCTGCTATTAAATACCTTATGGAAAATAAAGATGCTAAACCTAGACTCATTAGGTGGGTTCTATTGCTACAAGAATTTGACTTGCATATTACTGATAGGAAGGGAGTTGAGAATCCCGTAGCAGATAATTTGTCTAGAATGGAAAATGTTCTTGATGACCCACTTCCTATTAATGATGATTTTCCTGATGAACAATTGGTTGTCATAAATGCTTCTCGTAATACTCCTTGGTATGCAGGCTATGCTAATTATATTGTTGCTAAATTTATACCACCTAGTTTCACATACCAACAAAAGAAAAAGTTCTTCTTTGATTTAAGACATTACTTCTGGGATGACCCACATCTTTATAAAGAAGGAGTAGATGGTATTATTAGATGTTGTATACCTGAGCATGAACAGGAACAAATCCTACGTAAGTGTCACTCCGAGGCCTATGGAGGACACCATGCGGGAGACAGAACTGCACATAAGGTACTACAATCTAGTTTTTATTGGCCTACTCTTTTCATAGATGTTCGTAAGTTTGTCTTATCTTGTGATGAATGTCAAAGAATTGGTAATATTAGTAGATGTCAGGAAATGCCTATGAATTATTCACTTGCTATTGAACCATTTGATGTTTGGGGATTTGATTATATGGGACCTTTTCCTAAATCCAATGGGTATACTCATATTTTAGTTGCTGTTGATTACATTACTAAGTGGGTAGAAGCTATTCCAACTAGTAGTGCTGATCATAACACTTCTATTAAAATGCTTAAAGAAGTTATTTTCCCGAGGTTCGGAGTCCCTAGATATTTAATGACTGATGGTGGTTCACATTTTATTCATGGTGCATTCCGTAAACTGCTTGCTAAATATGATGTCAACCATAGAATTGCATCTCCCTATCACCCTCAATCTAGTGGTCAAGTTGAATTGAGCAATAGAGAAATAAAGTTAATTTTGCAAAAAACCGCCAATAGATCTAGAAAGAATTGGTCTAAGAAACTTGACGATGCATTATGGGCTTATAGAACTGCTTATAAAAATCCTATGGGTATGTCTCCTTATAAAATAGTTTATGGAAAAGCATGTCATTTACCTCTTGAGTTAGAACATAAAGCATATTGGGCAATTAAAGAACTCAATTATGATTTTAAACTTGCAGGTGAAAAGAGGCTATTTGATATTAGCTCACTAGATGAATGGAGAACCCAAGCTTATGAAAATGCCAAATTGTTTAAAGAAAAAGTTAAAAGATGGCATGATAAAAGAATTCAAAAACGCGAATTCAAAGTGGGTGAGTATGTTCTATTGTACAATTCTTGTTTTAGATTTTTTGCAGGAAAACTTCTCTCTAAATGGGAAGGACCGTATATCACCGAAGAAGTTTATCGCTCCGGAGCCATCAAAATAAGCAACTCCGAAGGCAGTAATCCGAGAGTGGTGAATGGGCAAAGAATTAAGCATTACATCTCAGGTATGCCTATTATTGTTGAGACTAACATTATTCAAACTATGACACCGGAGGAATACATAAGAGAGACCTTCCAGAACACTCCAGAACCCTGAAAAGGAAGAGGTACGTGATACGGTAAGTAAACCGACTCCAAAAATTCCATAAAAATACTTTCTGTTAGTTTTGGAATATTAGAAAAAAAAATACAAAAATAAGAAACAGCCGAGGGGACCCACGAGGTGCACACGAGGCACCAGGGCGTGCCACCCCCCCAGGCGCGCCCTGGTGGCTCGTGAGTCCCTCGTGAGCCTTCCCGACTCCGTTTTCTTCTTGAAAACTTGTTTTGCAAGATAAAAATTCTTTATATATACACCCGGACGTTTTGACCATCGTATCGCAGGAATATCCTCTGTTCTTGTTTCGTGCTGTTTTCTGTCAGATTTCGAGGCCAGGCATCATGTCTTCTTCTTCCTCCAACAATGTGGGAGACGACGCTTGGTTGATGCAGATGGAACTCAGGAGGGGGGGGGGGGAAGGAGAGGTTACCATGGAAGAAGATGATGGAGATTCACTTGAGGTCCACCCTCCGGCTTCCGAGAGGGGTACCCTTGCCGGCATCTCCATGATCCCAAATCCTCATCAAGCCCGGAGAAGCACTACGAGCCATGGGAATCCAGAGGTACAAGGAGGGCTTCCTCCTCGAAGGCCCTTACACAGGTTACATCGTAACAACTTTCATAACTTGGTCCACAATTATGGGGTCGAAAATACTCCTCGTATGCACATACCCTCCAATTGGGACATCTCTCGTCCAAGTGAAAGTGATGTAGGAAAGAATGCTTGGGGGCTAGAGAATAAGCATATTATGGCCAAAGTCCAAAAGAATACAGAGATGATACAGCATGTGCTCCGGGAAATCCAGAGCCTAAAGGAAATCCTAATTAATGTCATGAAGGACAAGCCCACCACTTCACCATCACCATGATCAACGAAGAAAGAAACTTGAGTACATGGGTATGGGCACTCCCCTTGGCTTGTGCCAAGCTTGGGGGAGGTGCCCCGGTATCGTATCACCATCACCTTTATTATCTTTACCTATTTTTAGTTCAATCCTTAGTTATTTCGTGATCTAGTTGAATAAAAGTTTAGTATGATCTATTTTTGAGTGCTAGTTTCATGATCTATCTATCTATGTAATTGAGTTGAGAGTTATATAATAAAGAGTAGTTTGAGTTTTTGCTTCTTTACTTTTATGTTTCAATCCTAGCAATGAAAATAATGAAAAAGATCATATGCTAATCTTATGGAAAGTAATGACATTACATAAAGAACAGTATAAGTGGTAAAATTTATTGGAAGTTAACAAACATAGCATTGGTCAATGATGCAATTCATGAAAAAAAAAATAAGGGAAGAGAAGATTCACATGCAAATACACTATCTTGGACATCTTTTATGATTGTGAGCCCCCATTGAGTATTTTATGTCAAATTGTTGACGTTGGACAAGGAAGACAACGTAATGAATTATGTTTGCTTATATTCACATAGAAGTTATATTGTCATAGATCCTCCAACATGTGGTGCTTGCCCAATATCTTTGCTAGCCAAAAATCCGCACCAAGTAGAGATACTACTTGTGCATCCAAAACCCTTAAACCCAGTTTTATGTCATGAGAGTCCATTATATCTACTTATGGATTGAATAAGATCCTTCAAGTAAGTTGTCATCGGTGCATAAAGCAATAAAAATTGCCTATAAATATGTATGAACTTTTATTGTAAGGGAAAATAAGCTTTGTACGAACTTGTGATGGTAAAGAAATAAAAGCGACGGACTGCATAATAAAGGTTGCTATCACAAGGGGCAATATAAAGTGACGTTCCTTTGCATTAAGAGCTTGTGCATCCAACAACAAAAAGCGCATGACAACCTCTGCTTCCCTCTACGAAGGGCTTATCTTTTACTTTTATGTATTTACTTTTTATGCAAGAGTCAATAGTGTTCTCCTCTATTCCTTTTTATTTTTCTCTTTTGCCAGCATCATGTGGTGGGGAAGATCTAGGCACATATATCCAGTTGGATATGAGTGATCATGAGTTATTATTGTTGACATTACCCTTGAGGTGAATAAGTTGGGAGGCGAAATTATAAGCCCCTATCTTTCTATGTGTCTGGCTGAAACTTTTTGCTCCATATATATGTTGTGAGTGTTAGCAATCATAGAAGACTAAATGATAGTTGAGTATGTGGACTTGCTAAAAAGCTCCTACATGAGACCCTTCCTGAAAATATGATGAATTGCAATTGCATTGTTGACTGAGAACATAGTTTGTTAGTTTTCAAGAAAGTTTATGCCTTATACTTCGTTATTGTGATGAATTGTTACTTGCTCATGAGAAGTTCTATGATAAGGAATATTGCTGTTATAATAATGATCATGATGCTACTATGTCCGTATTTTGTTTTTATCGACACTTCTCTCTCTAAACATGTGGACATGATTATCGATATCGGCTTTCGCTTGAGGACAAGCGAGGTCTAAGCTTGGGGGAGTTGATACGTCCATTTTGCATTATGTTTTCCTACTATTATTTATAGTGTTTTTAATCAATATAACACTTTGTGGAGCAATTCTAATGCCTTTTCTCTCTTAATATGCAAGATTTACATAAGGAGGGAGATTGCCAGCAGCTGGAATTCTGGACCTGAAAAAGCTATGTCAGAGATACCTATTTTGCACATCTCCAAATGAGCTGAAATTTCACGGAGATTTATTTTGGAATAAATAAAAAATATTGGAAGAAAGAAGTACCAGAGGGGGCCACCCAGGTGCCCACGAGGCACCAGGGCGCACCACCCCCCCAGGCGCGCCCTGGTGGCTTGTGGGGCCCCTGGCCAGTCTCCGGTGCCCATTTTCTGGTATATAAGCCCATTTGCCCTAGAAAAAATATTGAGAAGACTTTTGGGACAGAGCGCCGCCGTCTCGAGGCGGAACTTGGGCAGGAGCACTTTTACTCTCCGGCGGAGAGATTCCGTCGGGGATACTTCCCTCCGGGAGGGGGAAATTGAAGCCATCGACATCACCAACGATCCTCTCATCGTGGGAGGACCAATCTTCATCAACATCTTCATTAGCACCATCTCATCTCAAACCCTAGTTCATCTCTTGTATTCAATCTTTGTCTCAAAACCTCAGAGTGGTACCTGTGGGTTGCTAGTAGTGTTGATTACATCTTGTAGTTGATGCTAGTTGGTTTATTTGGTGGAAGATTATATGTTCAGATCCATTATGCTATTTAATACCCCTCTGATCTTGGACATGAATATGATTTGTGAGTAGTTACTTTTGTTCTTGAGGACATGGGAGAAGTCTTGTCATAAGTAATCATGTGAATTTGGCATTCGTTCGATATTTTGATGATATGTATGTTGTTGATTCTCTTAGTGGTGTCATGTGAACGTCGACTACATGACACTTCACCATCTTTGGGCCTAAGGGAATGCATTGTGGAGTAGTAATTAGATGATGGGTTGCTAGACAGAAGCTTAAACCCTAGTTTATGCGCTATTCCGTAAGGGGCTGATTTGAATCCATATGTTTAATGCTATGGTTAGATTTATCTTAATTCTTCTTTCGTAGTTGCGGATGCTTGCGAGAGGTGTTAATCATAAGTGGGAGGCTTGTTCAAGTAAGAACAACACCCAAGCACCGGCCCACCCACATATCAAATTATCAAAATAGCGAACGCGAATCAAACAAACATGATGAAAGTGACTAGATGAAATTCCCATGTGTCCTCGAGAACGCTTTGCTTATTATAAGAGATTGTTCCGACCTGTCCTTTGCTACAAAAAGGATTGGGCTACCTTGCTGCACCTTAGTTACTATTGCTACTTGTCACTTGTTACCAATTATCTTGCTATCAAACTACTCATTACCGATAATTTCAGTGCTTGCAGAAAATACCTTCTTGAAAACCACTTGTCATTTCCTTCTGCTCCTCGTTGGGTTCGAGACTCTTACTTATCGAAAGGACTACGATTGATCCCCTATACTTGTGGGTCATCAATGTCTACTACGCAACTTTTATTATTGTAGACGTTGTTGGGCCTCCAAGTGCAGAGTTTTGTAGGACAGTAGCAAATTTCCCTCAAGTGGATGACCTAAGGTTTATCAATCCATGGGAGGTGTAGGATGAAGATGGTCTCTCTCGAGCAACCCTGCAATCAAATACAAGCAATCTCTTGTGTCCCCAGCACACCCAATACAATGGTAAATTGTATAGGTCACTAGTTCGGCGAAGAGATGGTGATACAAGTGTAGTATGGATTGTAGAAATAGGTTTTTGTAATCTGAAAAATAAAAAACAACAAGGTAGCGAGTAACAAAAGTGAGCACAAATGGTATTGCAATGCTTAGAAACAAGGCCTGGGGTTCATACTTTCACTAGTGCAATCTCTCAACAATGCTAACATAATTGAATCATATAACAATCCCTCAACGTGCGATAAAGAATCACTCCAAAGTTTCTATTAGCGGAGAACATAAGATGAAATTGTTGTAGGGTACGAAACCACCTCAAAGTTATCCTTTTCGATCAATCTATTGAGACATCCCTATAAGTGTCACAAACAGCCCTAGAGTTCGTACTAAAATAACACCATATGATACGCATCAACCAACTCTAATGTCACCTAGATACTCCAATGTCACCACAAGTATCCGTGAGTTGATTATTTGATATGCATCAAACAACTTCAAATTCATAATATTCAATCCACACAAAGAACTTCAAAGAGTACCCCAAAGTTTCTATCGGAGAAAAGAAGATGAAAACGTGTACCAACCCATATGCCTAGATTACCCCAAGGTCACAGGAATCCACGAGTTGATTACAAAAACATACATCAAGTGGATCAATAGAATACCCCATTGTCACCACGGGTATCCACATGCAAGACATACATCAAGTGTTGTCAAATCTGAAGTATTCAATCCGACAATAACGAAACCTCAAAGGGAAAGACTCAATTCATCACAAGAAGATAGAGAGGGAAGAAACACCATATGATCCAACTATATTAACAAAGCTCGCGGTACATCAAGATCGTGCCAAATCAAGAACACGAGAGAGAGATCAAACACATAGCTACTAGTACATACCCTCAGCCCCGAGGGTGAACTACTCCCTCCTCGTCATGGAGACCACCGGGATGATGAAGATGGCCTCCGGTGATGATTACCCCCTCCGGCAGGGTGCCGGAAGAGGGCTCTGGATGAGTTTTCTTTGGTACAGAGGCTTGCGGCGGCGACGGTGAAGTTCTAGGTTTATTTCTGGGGGTTTATCTATTTATAGGATTTTTCAGCGTTGGAATCATGCGAAAAGGAGCTACGAGGGGCCCACAAGGCAACATCACACGACCCCCCCCATGACGCGCCGTGTTGCCTTGTGACCTCCTCGTGAGGCTTCTGGTCCTTCCACAAAGCTTTGGGGGTCTCTTTTGGTCCAAAAAATCATCAAAAAGTTTCGTCCAATTCCGAGAACTTTTATTTCTGCACAAAAAACAACACCACGGTAGTTCTGCTGAAAACAGCGTCAGTCCGGGTTAGTTCTAATCAAATCATACCAAAACCATATAAAATTGTTATAAACATGTCATGAATACTTCATAAATTATAGATATGTTGGAGACGTATCAAGGGATACCTCGTGCGAGGGGTTACAATGGTGTATGATGTTGCTACCGAGAGTTCTCTTATCTGAGGACAGATGGATCAAGAGGAACCCTAGACCTCCCTTTATATAGACAGGAGAGGCCTAGGGTTTACAAACTGGATGCGATTTGGGGCTCCACCATCCTCTAATCTTGAGCGTCAAGAAGGTCGTCTGGCCCTCCTAGGGTTAGCGCTAGGCCGTGGGCCCGCTGGGCCCCCTTATCGTTGATGAGGCTGGGCTCCTTGGCGCTAGCCACCCCCGGTACAGGACCCCGTCATTAGCCCCCGAGCTCGGTGGAGGTCGCAGTGAGGGTCGCGAGACCTCTGGTGGGCTCCTTTATCGCATCATCTTCCTGGAGCCCGGCCACGATGTTGTTGTCTTGATGGCTTGAAGGAGGTCGGATGCCTGCTTGTCGAGGATGCCGCCTGATCAACGCTGCCATGGCCGTCAGGCCTTCCCACCCTGACTTTGGTCTGAACGGTGGGGGGTGGGGCACCGTTCTTTATCTGAACCGTTGCGTCAGTGGTGGAGAACGGGCCGACGCACGTCTTGATGTGGTAACTTGGCCTTGATTCCCGCACCTGCAGGACGTGAATGGGAACTGCCCATGGGTCGTGGGATACGTGGTGCGTAGGGGCGCCTCAATTCCCGGCTCGCCCGTGGAGGGTCATAAGAGTGGTGGGGCAACAAGGCATCATTTCACCTTCAACCACTTCCTCGCGCCTCTACTCTCCTGCACTTCTGCTTCCTTGCCTCTCCGCTCCGCTGCCATAGCGACGTTCATCGTCTTCAGGCCCGCCATTTCTTCCCCCGTGGGATGAGAGATGAGCCGTCTGGGGTCGTCGACCGGGGCCGGTAGCGTTCGGGCAACCAGGGAAGCGGAGAAAAGGCGGAAGGCTCCAGCGCCGCCGCCGAATCGCAACCCAGCGCCGAGGTCTTCACCAGCCGGTGGGCCCGCTCCGTGATTTCGGACCGAGACATGCAGAAGCTGAAGGTGGAGGGGTCGTTCCCGTCCGACCTCTAGTATCGTATCCTCCTCTCTACGGAGGAATTCCCGGCGCCGTGATACGTCTCCAACGTATCTATAATTTATGAAGTATTCATGCCATGTTTATAACAATTCTATATGGTTTTGGTATGATTTGATTAGAACTAACCCGGACTGACGCTCTTTTCAGCAGAATTGCCATGGTGTTTGATACGTCTCCAACGTATCTATAATTTATGAAGTATTCATGCCATGTTTATAACAATTCTATATGGTTTTGGTATGATTTGATTAGAACTAACCCGGACTGACGCTGTTTTCAGCAGAACTACTGTGGTGTTGTTTTTTGTGCAGAAATCAAAGTTCTCCAAATGCAGTGAAACTTTTTGGAGATTTTTTATGGAACAAATAAAAAATACTGGAGCCAATACCTACTGGAGGGGTCCACTGGCTGCCCATGAGGCACCAGGGCGCGCCACCCCCCAGGCGCGCCCTGGTACCTCGTGGGGCCCACGTGGCTCCGTTTGACGTGATTCCAACGCTGAAAAATCATATATATTCAGAAACTCCCGAAAGTTAACCTAGATGAGTTTTTATGCCGCTGCAAGCCTCTGTACCTCCACGATCTCATCTACAGCCCTTTTCCGGCACCCTGCCGGAGGGGGGAAGGCATCACCGGAGGCCATCTTCATCATCCCGGCGGTCTCCATGACGAGGAGGGAGTAGTTCACCCTCGGGGCTGAGGGTTTGTACCAGTAGCTATGTGTTTGATCTCTCTCTCTCGTGTTCTTGAGATGGCACAATCTTGATGTATCGCGAGCTTTGTTGATATAGATGAATCATATGGAGTTTTTCCCCTCTCTATCTTCTTGTGATGAATTGAGTTTTCCCTATGAAGTTTTCTTATCGGATTGAGTCTTATCGGATTGATCAATGAAAATAATGAAAGAGATCATATGCTAATCTTATGGAACGTAATGACATTACATAAAGAAAAGTATAAGTGGTAAAATTTATTGAAGGTTAACAAGCATAGCATTAGTCAATGATGCAATTCATGAAAAAGTTAATAAGGGAAGAGAAGATTCACATGCAAATATACTATCTTGGACATATTTTATGATTGTGAGCCCCCATTAAGTATTTTATGTCAAAGTGTTGACGTTGGACAAGGAAGACAACGTAATGAATTATGTTTGTTCATATTCACATAGAAGTTATATTGTTATAGATCCTTCAACATGTGGTGCTTGCCCAATATCTTTGCTAGCCAAAAATCCGCACCAAGTAGAGATACTACTTGTGCATCCAAAACCCTTAAACCCAGTTTCATGTCATGAGAGTCCACTATATCTACCTAGGGATTGAATAAGATCCTTCAAGTAAGTTGTCATCGGTGCAAAAAGCAATAAAAATTGCTCCTAAATATGTATGATCATTTATTGCAAGGGAAAATAAGCGTTGTACGAACTTGTGATGGTAAAGAAATAAAAGCGACAGACTGCATAATAAAGGTTGCTATCACAAGGGGCAATATAACATGACGTTCCTTTGCATTAAGAGCTTGTGCATCCAAAAATAAAAAGCGCATGACAACCTCTGCTTCCCTCTGCGAAGGGCCTATCTTTTACTTTTATGCATTTACTTTTATGTATTTACTTTTTATGCAAGAGTCAATAGTGTTCTCCTCTACTTCCTTTTTATTTTTCTCTTTTGCAAGCATCATGTGGTGGGGAAAGATCTAGGCACATATATCCAGTTGGATATGAGTGATCATGAGTTATTATTGTTGACATCACCCTTGAGGTGAATAAGTTGGGAGGCGAAATCACAAGCCCCTATCTTTCTATGTGTCTGGCTGAAACTTTTGCTCCATATATATGTCGTGAGTGTTAGCAATCATAGAAGACTAAATGATGGTTGAGTATGTGGACTTGCTAAAAAGCTCCTACATGAGACCCTTCCTGAAAATATGATGAATTGCAATTGCATTGTTGACTAGAATAGTTTGTTAGTTTCCAAGAAAGTTTATGCCTTATACTTCATTGTTGTGATGAATTGTTACTTGCTCATGAGAAGTTTTATGATAATAAATGTTGCTGTCATAATAATTATCTTGCTTTGAATCATTCAAGTCCAATGTCCATACAACAAAAGAAAAGATTATATGATGATTATGATAGGTAGCATTCCACATCAAAATTTCTGTTTTTAATTGCTACTTTATCATGATGACTTTTATGAGGAAAAGTTGCTGTTATGATGCTAGGAAAAGTGATTGAAATTATCATTGATCAAACTTATGCACTATGCTAGCATTCACACTTCATAAATTATTTCTTTTATCATTTACCTACTCGAGGACGAGCAGGAATTAAGCTTGGGGATGCTGATACGTCTCCAACGTATCTATAATTTATGAAGTATTCATGCCATGTTTATAACAATTCTATATGGTTTTGGTATGATTTGATTAGAACTAACTCGGACTGACGCTGTTTTCAGCAGAACTACCGTGGTGTTGTTTTTTGTGCAGAAATCAAAGTTTTCCAAATGCAGTGAAACTTTTTGGAGATTTTTTATGGAACAAATAAAAAATACTGGAGCCAATACCTACTGGAGGGGGGCCACTGGCTGCCCACGAGGCACCAGGGCGCGCCACCCCCCCAGGCGCACCCTGGTACCTCGTGGGGCCCACGTGGCTCCGTTTGACGTGATTCCAACGCTGAAAAATCATATATATTCAGAAACCCCCGAAAGTTAACCTAGATGAGTTTTTACGCCGCCGCAAGCCTCTGTACCTCCACAATCTCATCTACAGCCCTTTTCCGGCACCCTGCAGGAGGGGGGAAGGCATCACCGGAGGCCATCTTTATCATCCCGGCGGTCTCCACGATGAGGAGGGAGTAGTTCACCCTCGGGGCTGAGGGTTTGTACCAATAGCTATGTGTTTGATCTCTCTCTCTCTCTCTCGTGTTCTTGAGATGGCACGATCTTGATGTATCGCGAGCTTTGTTGATATAGATGAATCATATGGAGTTTTCCCCCTCTCTATCTTCTTGTGATGAATTGAGTTTTCCCTATGAAGTTTTCTTATCGGATTGAGTCTTTAAGGATTTGAGAACACTTGATGTATGTCTTGCATATGGATATCTGTGGTGACAATGGGATATTCACTTGAGTCACTTGATGTATGTTTTGGTGATCAACTTGCGGGTTCCGTGACCTTGGGGATTTATGCATAAGGGTTGGCACACGTTTTCGTCTCGACTTTCTGGTAGAAACTTTGGGGCACTCTTTGAAGTTCTTTGTGTTGGTTTGAATAGATGAATCTGGGATTGTGTGATGCATATAGTATAATCAAACCCGTGGGTACTCGTGGTGACATTGGAGTGCCTAGGTGACATTAGGGTTTTGGTTGATGTGTATCTTAAGGTGTTATTCTAGTACGAACTCTAGGGCTGTTCGTGACAATTAATGGGGATGGCTCATAAGATTGATCGGGAAGGATAACTTTGAGGTGGTTTCGTACCCTACAACAATTTCTTCGTTTGTTCTCCGCTATTTGTGACTTTGGAGTGAACTCTTTGTCGCACGTGAGGGATTTACATATGATTCAGCTATGTCAACAATGTTGGGAGATCGCACTAGTGAAAGTATGAACCCTAGGCCTTGTTTTCAAGCATTGCAATACCGTTTGTGCTCACTTTTGTTACTTGCTACCTTGCTGTTTTTATATTTTCAGATTACAAAAACCTATATCTATTATCCATACTACACTTTTATCACCATCTCTTCACCGAACTAGTGCACCTATACAATTTACCATTGTATTGGGTGTGTTGGGGACACAAGAGATTTCTTGTATTTGGTTGCAGGGTTGTTCGAGAGATACCATCTTCAACCTACGCCTCCCACGGATTGATAAACCTTAGGTCATCCACTTGAGGGAAAATTGCTACTGTCCTACAAAACTCTGCGCTTGGAGGCCCAACACGAGCCTACAAGAATAAGTTGTGTAGTAGACATCAGTGTTGTTTTTTGTGCAGAAACAAAAGTTCTTGGAATTGGATGAAAAATTTTGGAGATTTTTTTATGAAATAAATAAAAAATACTGGAACCAAGACCCACTGGAGGGGGGCCACCCAGTGCCCACGGGGCACCAGGGCGCGCCACCCCCCACGCGTGCCCTGGTACCTCGTGGGGCCCACGTGGCCCCGTCTGACCTGATTCCAACGCTGAAAAATCCTATAAATAGAGAAACCCCCGGAAATAACCCTAGAACTTCGACTCCGCCGCCGCAAGCCTCTGTACCTCCACAATCTCATCTATAGCCCTTTGCCCGCACCCTGCCGGAGGGGGGAATCATCACCGGAGGCCATCTTCATCATCTCGGTGGTCTCCATGACGAGGAGGGAGTAGTTCACCCTCGGGGCTGAGGATTTGCACCAATAGCTATGTGTTTTATCTCTCTCTCTCGCATTCTTGATTTGGCACGATCTTGATGTACCGCGAGCTTTGTTAATATAGTTGGATCATATGGTGTTTCTTCCCTCTCTATCCTTGTTGTGATGAATCGAATCTTTTCCCTTTGAGGTTTCGTTATTGTCGGATTGAATATTTCAGATTTGAGAACACTTGATGTATGTCTTGCATATGAATACCCGTGGTGACAATGGGGTATTATATTGATTCACTTGATATATGTTTTGGCACTCAACTCGCGGATTCCCGAGGTGACATTGGGGTAATCTATGCATAGGGGTTGATGCACGTTTTCATTATTTTTTCTCCGATAGAAACATTGGGGTGCTCCTTGAAGATTCTTTATGTGGATTGAATATTATGATTATGAAGTTGTTTGATGCATATCGTATAATCAACTCATGGATACTTGTGGTGACATTGGAGTATCTAGGTGTCATTAGAGCTGGTTGATGTGTATCATATGGTGTTATTTTAGTACGAACTCTAGGGCTGTTTGTGACACTTATAGGAATAGCTCCATAGATCGATCAGAAAGGATAACTTTGAGGTGGTTTCGTACCCTACAAACAATTTCTATCTTATGTTCTCCGCTAATAGGAACTTGGGAGTGATTCTTTATCACACGTTGAGGGATGGTTATATGATCCAGTTATGTTAGCATTGTTGAGAGATTGCACTAGTGAAAGTATGAACCCTAGGCCTTGTTTCTAAGCATTGCAATACCGTTTATGCTCACTTTTGTTACTTGCTACCTTGCTGTTTTTATTGTTCGTACTACAAAAACCTATATCTACTATCCATACTACACTTGTATCACCATCTCTTCGCCGAACTAGTGCACCTATACAACTTACCATTGTATTGGGTGTGTTGGGGACACAAGAGACTCTTTGTTATTTGGTTGCAGGGTTGTTTGAGAGAGACCATCTTCATCCTACACCTCCCATGGATTGATAAACCTTAGGTTATCCACTTGAGGGAAAATTGCTACTGTCCTACAAAACTCGGCGCTTGGAGGCCCAACACGAGTCTACAAGAATAAATTGTGTAGTAGACATCAAGCTCTTTTCTGGCGCCATTGCCGGGGAGGTGAGTGCTTGAAGGTATATCTTTAGATCTTGCAATCGAATCTTTTAGTTTCTTGTTTTATCACTAGTTTGGTTTATAAAAGAAAACTACAAAAAAATGGAATTGAGGTTGCCTCATATTATTCGTCTTTATAATGTCTTTCTTGAAAATGATGGATCGGAAAATTGTGCTCAATTGATAGAAGAAGAATTCAATAAAATGTTTGGCATAAAATCCATGAATGATGAGCATGATTGCAATGTTGTTAGTATGAATTCTATGAATATCCAAAATACTAAAGATGATTGCACTCGTCATGACAAAAATGTTTCTTATAAGCATGTCAATTTTTGTGGAGTGCATAAAGTTTGTGAAGACATGCCTTATAGGGATGATTGGTTTTGTAAGAAGCATAAACATGATAGAACCAATTTTCTGCTTAAAGTGATAGATGAATTTGCTACAAAATTATGCTCTCTTCATCCCATTACTTGTGAACTTTGCAATAAGATTGGTCATCTTAATTTCCAATGCATACTTTTTCATGATCGAATCATGGCTAAATATTGTAATGACTTGACCGCCCTTGAACTATATAATGAGCTTTATCTATTTTTGGGGTGTGAAGAATTGACACATAAAAATAGTTGGTTTGAAGTATTCATTCTCACAGACAACATTGAAACTAATCTAGAGGAAATCTATATGTTTTGTGTGGTAAATTGCAATGAGAATGCTTATATTGCCAACTATAGAAAGACGGGAAAATCAATAGAATATAAAAGGAACACTAATGAAAGGGTAAAGATTTCCACTTTCCCTCCTATTGTCTCTCATGATGAAATAGGTGACGAGGAGGAGTTTCCTATTCAACCAATCTCATCAACAAGAAGCTCGAAAAAATTGATTAAACCCACACATGATGTGGTGAAGAAGAAGAAAAGAAGAAAGAGTAGAGGTAAAAAGGTATCCCTCCCAAATAATGTTGCTCCTATTATTGTTGTGCCTCATGAGAGTGAATCAAAAATAATTGTGGAAGATGATATACTTGATGATGATATTGCTTCTTTGTCTTATGGTACAATGTCTGAAGGAGCTATTGAGGATGATTTTATTATGCCTATTACTCATTATGATGATTATGATTGGGAGAATAATGATACTTCTTATAATCTTGAAAATCTTTTTGGCACCAACTTAGAAAATTGTGATGATAATAATTGTTACTATTCATACTATTGATGATAATAGTGATTATGCTAATGATATGCCAAGCCACAAGCTTGGGGATGCTATGTTTGATGAGAATGACATGTTTGAGAATTTATTTGCTGCAATTAATGTTTGTCCCAAGCTTGGGGATGCTATCCTTAATGAGAATAATCTTTTTATTCCCCCTACTTTTGATGAGCAAATTTATTATGATGATGACATGCCTCCTATCTATGATGATTATTGTGATGATACTTATGTCATAAAAAGTAGTGATGATTATATTTATAAAACTTGTCATGATTACCCTTTTTCTGAACATTACTCTTTTAATGTGAAAACAATTTATAGTATTCGAGTTTCATATGATACTCCCACTCCTATTGATGAGAAGAAATGTGCTTATGTGGAGAGTAATAAAAATTCTATGCTTGTGGATCATGAAAAGAATACTTTATGTGATAGATATATTGATGAATCCATTCATGATGCTACTGAAAATTATTATGAGAGAGGAACATATGATTCATGACGCTCCCATTATGTTTCAATTCTTTACTTCTATATGAGCATCATTGAAATCATCATGCCTAGCTAAAAGGCATTAAAGAAAAGCGCTTGTTGGGAGACAACCCAATATTTACCCCTACTGTTTTTGTGTGTTCACATGATTAAGATACTGTGGTAATCATGTTTTATATGTTTTCTTTCAATAATGTGCCAAGTAAAGCCTTTGGGATAGTGTGGATACTTGTTGATTTGATTCTGTGCAAAAACAGAAACTTTTGCGTCCAGTGCTGGAATTTCTATTCTGTACTGGAGCGTGAAAAAATTCTGAAATTTTTACAAAGTATTGGGTTACAAATTTTTTAAGTTTTCCTAATTTTTCAGAATTTTTGGAGATACATAAGTATGGTTTTTAAATCTCTCACTACATGCTATTCTGTTTTTGACAGATTCTGTTTTCGGTGCATAGTTTGCTTGTTTTAGTGTTTCCATAGCTTATATTGAGTAATATAAATTGTGGAAATGATAGAATACAGTAGTTATTATGTGAGAACAATTATGAAACTTGTCTTGACAGTACCTAAGTGGATGATTTATTTTTATCATACTAACCTATCTCACCAAACTCCGTTAAGTTTTGTGTGATTGAAGTTTTCAAGTTTTGGGTGAGATATCGATATGAGGAGAATAAGGAGTGGTAAGACCCTAATCTTGGGGATTCCCAAGGCACCCCAAGGTAATATCCAAGGAAGACTCAAGCGTCTAAGCTTGGGATGCCCCGGAAGGCATCCCCTCTTTCGTCTTCAACATTATCGGTAACCTCACTTGGAGCTATATTTTTATTCGTCACATAATATGAGTTTTGCTTGGAGCATCATTTTATTTTGTTTTGGTTTGCTTACTGTTATCAGTAACCATGTTTTGTATCTTTTATTTCAATAAAATGCCAATTATAGCCTTTACCATGCTCAGTTTGCAAGTTCATGTGTTGCTGTTTGAAAACAGAAAGTTTTCTGTTATGTCCAGAATATTACTGAATAGTCAGAACATGATAAAAATCTGAAATTTTTACACAGTAAGCATGCATGAGTTCTCTGTTACGTGGTAATTTTTCAGAATTTTTGGAGTTAGGGAAGTATGGATTCCTTTTACAGATTGTTCTGTTTTGGCAGATTGCTGCTATAGTTGCATTGTTTGCATATGTTTGCTTGTTTAATGTTTCTATTTGTGGATATGAGTATTAAATATGCAGAGGCATTTAGTATGCAATGTTTAATTATAAATTTTGTGATTTGTTGCAGTACAGAATGTTAAGGTTTTGAGTTGATTTATACTAACTTATCTCACGAGTTCTTGTTGAGTTTTGTGTGGATGAAGTTTTTAAGATTTAGGGAAACAGTGATATGAGAGGAATTAAGGAGACACAAAAGCTCAAGCTTGGGGATGCCCAAGGCATCCCAAATTAATATTTCAAGAAGTCTCAAGCATCTAAGCTTGGGGATGCCCCGGTAGGCATCCCACCTTTCTTCATCAACAACTATCGGTCAGTTTTGGTTGAGCCTAAGTTTTTGCTTCTTCACATGATATGTGCTATCCTTGGAATGTCATTTTATTTTGTTTTCTTTGTTGTTTGAATAAAATACTTAAGATCTGAAATTTTTAAATGAGAGAGAGTCCTCACATAGCTACCTATTTACTTAACTACTCATTTGGTCTTCACTTATATCTTCTTGGAGTAGTTTGTCATTCACTCTTGTTCTTCACTTATATCCTATGAGTAAATTGTTGAAATGAATTGAATATCATAAAGTTGAAATTTATATGCTTCATATGCTTGTCCCATGGGGAGTAGTGACTTCACATACAAGAAGTATAAGTGGTAAAATTTATTGAAAGTTAACAAACATAGCATTGGTCACTTGAACAATTCATGAAAGAATTTTGAAGGAAGAGAAATTTCACATATAAATATACTATCTTGGACATCTTCTATGATTGTGAGCCCCCATTAATTATTTTCAAGCTTGATCAAGTAGTTGACATTGGACAAGGAAGACAACGTAATGAGTTATGTTTGTTTATATTCACATAGAAGTTATATTGTCATGGATCCTCTAACATGTGGTGCTTGCTTAGGATCTTTTGCTAGCCAAAAAATCGTACTAAGTAGAGATACTACTTGTGCATCCAAAAACCCTTAAACCCAGTTTCTTGCCATGAGTGTCCACCATACCTACCTATGGATTGAATAAGATCCTTCAAGTAAGTTGTCATTGGTGCAAAAAGCAATAAAAATTGCTCCTAAAATATGTATGATCTTTTATTGTAAGGGAAAATAAGCGTTGTACGAACTTGTGATGGTAAAGAAATAAAAGCGACGGACTGCATAATAAAGGTTGCTATCACAAGGGGCAATATAACGTGGCGTTCCTTTGCATTAAGGGCTTGTGCATCCAAAAATAAAAAGCGCATGAAAACCTCTGCTTCCCTCTGCGAAGGGCCTATCTTTTACTTTTCTGTATTTAATTTTCTGTATTTACTTTTATGCAAGAGTCATTAATGTTCATCCCTATTCCGCTCTATTTATTCTTTAGTTGGCAAGCATTATGTGGTAGGGAAAGATCCAGGCACATATATCCAGTTGAATATAGGTGATCATGAGTTATTATTGTTGACATTATCCCTGAGATAAATAAGTTGGGAGGCGAAACATTAAGTCCCTATCTTCCTATGTGTTTGACTGAAACGGTTTGTTCTAAAAATATGCTTTGAGTGTCAGCAATCATGGAAGACTAAAAGATGGTTGAGTATGTGGAATTTGCTAGATCAAAGCTCTTACATAGACCCTTCCTGAAAATAAGATGAATTGCAATTGTTTGATGACTGAGAACATAGTTTGTTAGTTTTCAAAAAGTTTATGGCCTATACTTTAAACATGTGAATAGCTTGCTACTTGATCATGAGAAGTTTTATGAGATGAGCTACTGATTATGATATATATTGATGCTAGAAAAAGTGATTGAAATTATTATTGATCAAACTTATGCATTATGCTAGCATTCACACTTCATAAATTATTTCTTTTATCATTTACCTACTCGAGGACGAGCAGGAATTAAGCTTGGGGATGCTGATACGTCTCCAACGTATCTATAATTTATGAAGTATTCATGCCATGTTTATAACAATTCTATATGGTTTTGGTATGATTTGATTAGAACTAACCCGGATTGACGCTGTTTTCAGCAGGATTGCCATGGTGTTGTTTTTTGTGCAGAAATAAAAGTTCTTGGAATTGGATGAAACTTTTTGGAGATTTTTTATGGAATAAATAAAAAATACTGGAAACAAGACCCACTGGAGGGGGGCCACCCAGTGCCCACGAGGCACCAGGGCGCGCCACCCCCCAGGCACACCCTGGTACCTCGTGGGGCCCACGTGGCTCCGTCTGACCTGATTCCAACGCTGAAAAATCCTATAAATAGAGAAACCCCCAGAAATAACCCTAGAACTTCGACTCCGCCGCCGCAAGCCTCTATACCTCCACGATCTCATCTACAACCCATTTCCGGCACCCTGCCGGAGGGGGGAATCATCACCGGAGGCCATCTTCATCATCTTGGCGGTCTCCATGACGAGGAGGGAGTAGTTCACCCTCGGGGCTGAGGGTTTGTACCAGTAGCTATGTGTTTTATCTCTCTCTCTCTCTCTCGCGCGTTCTTGATTTGGCACGATCTTGATGTACCCCGAGCTTTGTTAATATAGTTGGATCATATGGTGTTTCTTCCCTCTCTTTCCTTGTTGTGATGAAACGAATCTTTTCCGTTTGAGGTTTCGTTATTGTCGGATTGAATATTTCAGATTTGAGAACACTTGATGTATGTCTTGCATATGAATACCCGTGGTGACAATGGGGTATTATATTGATTCACTTGATATATGTTTTGGCACTCAACTCGCGGATTCCCGAGGTGACATTGGGGTAATCTATGCATAGGGGTTGATGCACGTTTTCATTATCTTTTCTCCGATATAAACTTTGGGGTGCTCCTTGAAGATTCTTTGTGTGGATTGAATATTATGATTATGAAGTTGTTTGATGCATATCGTATAATCAACTCACAGATACTTGTGGTGACATTGGAGTATCTAGGTGACAATAGAGTTGGTTGATGTGTATCATATGGTGTTATTTTAGTACGAACTCTAGGGCTGTTTGTGACACTTATAGGAATAGCTCCATAGATCGATCGGAAAGGATAACTTTGAGGTGGTTTGATACCCTACAAACAATTTCTATCTTATGTTCTCCGCTAATAGGAACTTGGGAGTGATTCTTTATCGCACGTTGAGGGATGGTTATATGATCCAATTATGTTAGCATTGTTGAGTGATTGCACTAGTGAAAGTATGAACCCTAGGCCTTGTTTCTAAGCATTGCAATACCGTTTATGCTCACTTTTGTTACTTGCTACCTTGCTGTTTTTTATTGTTCGTACTACAAAAACCTATATCTACTATCCATACTACACTTGTATCACCATCTCTTCGCCGAACTAGTGCACCTATACAACTTACCATTGTATTGGGTGTGTTGGGGACACAAGAGACTCTTTGTTATTTGGTTGCAGGGTTGTTTGAGAGAGACCATCTTCGTCCTACACCTCCCATGGATTGATAAACCTTAGGTCATCCACTTGAGGGAAAATTGCTACTGTCCTACAAAACTCTGTGCTTGGAGGCCCAACACGAGTCTACAAGAATAAGTTGTGTAGTAGACATCACGCCGCCGGACGGTGCGCGCGTCCTCGACCTCTACTTCTTTGGGCGAGTGATGTCTACTACGCAAATTTATTTCTTGTAGACTCTGTTGGGCCTCCAAGCGCAGATTTTTGTAGGACAACAACAAATTTCCCTCAAGTGGATGACCTAAGGTTTATCAATCCGTGGGAGGTGTAGGATGAAGATGGTCTCTCTCAAACAACCCTGCAATCAAGTACAAACAATCTCGTGTGTCCCCAACACACCTAATACAATGGTAAATTGTATAGGTGCACTAGTTCGGCGAAGAGATGGTGATACAAGTGTAGCATGGATAGTAGATATAGATTTTTGTAATCTGAAATAATAAAAATAGCAAGGTAGCAAGTAACAAAAGTGAGCACAAACGGTATTGCAATGCTTAGAAACAAGGCCTAGGGTTCGTACTTTCACTAGTGCAATCTCTCAACAGTGCTAACATAATTGAATCAAATAGCAACCCCTCAACGTGCGACAAAGAATCACTCCAAAGTTCCTGGAGAATATAAGATGAAATTGTCGTAGGTAGCAAACCACCTCAAAGTTATCTTTCCAATCAATCTATTGAGCCATCCCTATAAGTCTCACAAACAACCCTAGAGTTCATACTAGAATAACACCATATGATACACATCAATTAACTCTAATGTCACCTAGATACTCCAATGTCACCACAAGTATCCGTGAGTTAATTATTCGATATGCATCAAACAGCTTCAGATTCATAATATTCAATCCACACACAGAACTTCAAAGAGTACCCCAAAGTTTCTATCGGAGAAAGTAGGATGAAAACGTTTATCAACCTACGTGCATAGATTACCCTAATGTCACCACGGGAATCCGCAAGTTGATTACCAAAACATACATCAAGTGACTCAATAGAATACCCCATTGTCACCACAGGTATCCACATGCAAGACATACATTAAGTGTTCTCAAATCCAAAGTATTCAAACCAATAATAACGAAACCTCAAAGGGAAAGACTCAATTCATCACAACAAGATAGAGAGGGAAGAACACCATAAGATCCAACTATATTAACAAAGCTCATGGTACATCAAGATCGTGCCAAATCAAGAACACGAGAGAGAGAGAGAGAGAGAGATCAAACACATAGCTACTGGTACATACCCTCAGCCCCAAGGGTGAACTACTCCCTCCTTCTCATGGTGACCGCCGGGATGATGAAGATGGCCTCCGGTGATGATTTCCCCCTCCGGCAGGGTGCCGGAACAGGGCTCCGGATGAGATCACTTCGGTACAGAGGCTTGCGGCGGTGGCGTGGAAGTTCTAGGTTTCTTTCTGGGGGTTTCTAGATTTATAGGAATTTTCAGCATTGAAATCACGCAAATCGAAGATACGTGGGACTATATGTGGCCATCTCAGGCCCGGCCCTAAAATCCAGGGCCTAGGCCCGACGGGCTTGCCCGTGGGCCGGGCTTGGGCCTGAGTTTTGAGCCCACCAGCAGGGCCGGGCCGGGCTTGGGCTTGGCTAATTGGAAATTTAAGGAAGAGGCCCGGCCCACGGCCCCAGGCCCGACGGGCTTTTCAGGGCTTGGGCCGGGCTTGGGCTTCGAAGTAGGCTTTATGGCAGGGCCTGGGCCTCAGTTTTCTGCCGTGGGCTTTTTAGGGCCAGGCCCAAGCCCGGCCCGGCCCGGCCCATGGCCAGGTATACGTGGGACCCACAAGCACAGTCGCCCCTCCCTACCCCCAGGCGCGTGGGGTGAGCTTGTCGCTTCCTTGTGGGTCTTCTGATCCTTCCTCTAAGCTTCAGGAGTCTCTTTTGGTCCATAAAAAATCACCATAAATTTTCAGCCAAATCCGAGAACTTTTATTTCTGCACAAAAAATAACACCACGGTAGTTCTGCTGAAAACAGCGTCAGTCCGGGTTAGTTTCATTCAAATCATATAAAAGTGCACCAAAATCATATAAAATTGTTGTAATCATGGCATGAATACTTCATAAATTATAGTAAATTAAAGATATTTTGGAGACGTATCAGCATCCCCAAGCTTAATTCCTGCTCGTCCTCGAGTAGGTAAATGATAAAATAAATAATTTATGAAGTGTGAATGCTAGCATAGTGCATAAGTTTGATCAATGATAATTTCAATCACTTTTTCTAGCATCATAAACAACAACTCTTTGTCATAAAACTCATCATGATAAAGTAGCAATCAATTCACATGTTATGGTTCAAACAATGCATTCTCTTGAAACTTAACAACCTATGTTCTTAGTCACCAAACAATTACAATGCATCTTATTCTCAACAAAGTCTAAGTAAGAGCTCCACATACTCAATTATCATATAGTCTTCCATGATTGCTAGTACTCAAAGCATATTTTAGAAGAAATAGTATCCATCGAACACAGAGGAAGATAGGGGCTTAATGTTTCGCCTCCCAACTCATTTTTTATAGAGATAATTTTCAACAATAATAATTCATGATCAAATATATTTGAATGGATATATGTGCCTGGATCTTTCCCCACCACATGATGCTTGCCAAATAGAGATTAATTGAGGTTGAAATAAGAAGTTGACTCAACAAAAATAAAATTGACAGAAAAATTAAAAGATATGCCCTTCGCAGAGGGAAGCAGGGATTTGCTTATGTGCTAGAGCTCATTGCTTAAAACAGAGATGAATACATTTTGAGTGGTGTGCTTTTCCTATCAACGTCATGACTAAGGATTTCAATATCTTCCATGCTAAACACATTATTGGCGGTTCCCATGCGGAAATGAAAAGTTTGCTCCCCCTCAACCATACAAACACAAGCCATGGCTAGCCGAATTCACGGGTGCCCTCCGAACAATCTACTTTCCAGGGGGAGTTTGTTTTATTATATCTTTCTTTAATTTTTTTTGTTTAATGGGACTGGGCATCCCAATTACCAGCCTCTCTCGTCCAAGGACAAGTGAATAAACACCCATCATGAGAATAACCCGCTTAACATGGAAGATATTGACCGCCCCGTCGCTCCATGAGCGGTACGGGCACACAAAACAGATGTTTATTTGAAGATTTAGAGATGGCACATGCAAATTTACTTGGAACAGCAGGGTAATACCGTATATAGGTAGGTATGGTGGACACTAATGGAAGAAACTTGGCTCAAGGATTTTGGATGCACAAGTAGTATTCCCGCTTAGTACAGAAATTTTGGCTAACAAAAGATTATAAACAAGCACCACATGTTGGAGGATCCATAACAATATAACTTCTATGCAAATATATCCAAACATAACTCATTACGTTGTCTTCCTTGTCCAACTTCAACTAATTTGATCAAGGTTGAAAATAATTAATGGGTATTCACAATCATAAAAGATGTCCAGGATAATATATTTGTATGTGAAAGTTCTGTTCCTTATACTAATCATTCATGAATTGCTTGTATGACCAATGTTGTGATTGTCAAACTTCAATAGACTTTACTTTTGAAACCCAATGTGAAACTATTACTAAGCATATGAAACATGTATAATTTCAGATTAATGATATCCAATTCATTCAACAATTCACTCTCAGGATATAAGTGAAGCACAAGAGTGAATGACAAACTACTCCAAAAGATATAAGTGAAGATCAATGAGTAGTCAAACAATTAAGTAGCTATGTGAAGACTCTCTCCAAATCAAAAAATTCAGATCTGATAATTTTATTCAATAGCAATCAAAACAAAAAGACGCTCCAAGCAAAACACATATTATGTGACGAATAAAAATATAGCTCCAAGTAAGATATACCGATAGTGTTGAAGACGAAAGAGGGGATGCCTTCCGGGGCATCCCCAAGCTTAGATGCTTGAGTCTTCCTTGAATATTACCTTGGGGTGCCTTGGGAATCCTCAAGCTTAGGTTCTTGCCGCTCCTTATTCTTCTCATATCGATATCTCACCCGAAACTTGAAAACTTCAATCACACAAAACTTAACGAAACTCGTGAGATAGGTTAGTATGATAATAAATAAATCATTCACTTTGGTACTGTCAAGACAAGATTGATAATTGTTCTCACATAATGCCTACTGTACTCTATCATTTCCACAATTTATATCACTCAATATAAGCTATGGAAACACTAAAACAAGCAAACTATGCAAACAAAACAAATTCTGTCAAAAACAGAACAGTCTGTAAGCGGCGAATTATTATCCATACTTCTGTAACTCCAAAAATTCTGAAAAATTAGGACAACGTAAACAATTTGTATCCCATTACTGTGTTAAACAAATCAACAATTGATCATGTTCCAGTACAGAACTAAAATTCCAGCACTGGGCGCAAAAGTTTCTGTTTTTGCACAGAATCAATTCAACAAGTTTCCACACTATCCCAAAGTCTTTACTTGTCACATTATTGAAATAAAAAGCACAAAACATGATTACTACAGTAGCTTAATCATGTGAACACACAAAAACAGTAGGGGTAAATATTGGGTTGTCTCCCAACAAGCACTTTTTTTAATGCCTTTTAGCTAGGCATGATAATTTTAATGATGCTCACACAAGAATAGGAATTGAAACATGTAAGAGAGCATCATGAATCATATATCAAACACATTTAAGCCTAACCCACTTCCTATGCATAGGGTTTTTGTAATCAAACAATTTATTGGAGCAAGAATCAACTAGCATAGAAAGGCAAAACAAGCATAGCTTCAAAACTTTCAACACATAGAGAGGAAACTTGATATTATTGCAACACCTACAAGCATATGTTCCTCTCTCATAATAATTTTCAGTAGCATCATGAATGAATTCTACTATATAAGTATCACATAAAGCATTCTTTTCATGATCTACAAGCATAGAAAATTTATTACTCTCCACATAAGCAAATTATTCTTATCAATAATAGTGGGAGCAAATTCAATGAAATAACTATCATATGATACTTGATTTGCATAATCAATTTGAGCATTAAAATCATGATGACAAGTTTTATGGCTATCATTATTCTTTGTAACATACATGTCATCACCATAATCATCATAGATAGCAACTTTGTTGTCATAATCAATTGAAACCTCTTCCAAAATAGTGAATCATCACTAAATAAAGTCATGACCTCTCCAAATCCACTTTTATCAATATTGTAATAAAATTCAACACCCTCCCACTAGTGCAAAAAACACTAGTCCCGGCGTGCTAAAAATCACATTCCTGGCGTGGAAGGTCGACGCCACCAATATGGCGCCATTGTTAACAAATACCGATGGCGTCGGGCCCCACGCCATTAGTATTTTACATACTGGTGGCGTGGCACTGTTCACTCACGCCACCACTATGTGAAATAGCAATGGCGTGGACATGTATACCACGTCACCACTATAGACTAGTACTAGTAACGTTACATAGCCTACCACGCCACCACTAAGTATTTATTGATTTAAAAAAAAATCATTTATACAATTCATCCATGCATCCAAATATTTATATATTCATCCATATATTCAAATCAGTTATAGAATCCATACATTCATCCATATATATCAGTTCTACAACGTGGTCGTCATCGCTGCCGTAGCCCCGTGTTGATGCCATCGTCGTCGTCGTCGCCGTCGCCACCACAGTCCCGTGTCGATGTCATCATCGCCGCATCCCTGTGTCGAGGACATCATCATCACAGCCCCGAATCGATGTCGTCGTCGTTGCACAAACTTACTTCCACTGGAAATGAAGCATCAGCTATATTTCCTCTTAAGTACAAACGAAAACATTGACAATCCTTTGCTCTAGGTTTGAAACTTGGTTGCTGCTTAGAACAAAATCAACCTTCAGTTATTGAATAAGCGTTAAGATTCGAGTGGCAACAATGTAGAATTGTGCATTAGCAAGACAGTAACTTAGATGGCATAATAATTCTAGTAACTAAGATGGCATGGCTTAGCGTGGCAGTATAGCCAAAGTAGATAATAACAGGAAACTTTGACATGTACAAGGAGTAAAAGAAGTAGTCATTCAACAATTGAGCTTAGCATCAACTCAGAACTGGAAACGAATGCACTGTACAGAACTTGGAATGTATGTGCACAACTCATATCCATGCTAACAAACTAAGGTAAAATCATCAATGCATTTGTGCAGCTGTACTACCTTGATAGATGTAGCAGAACTTCCACTCGGCGTCGTGCAAAATCCTTTCACAACAATTAATCACTTGAGAAAACGATACTGCAGAAAGAGATCAGATTTTCAGCTCACATCAACTAGAACAAACAGGATAAAAAATGAATCCCCAGATTGATAAACATATTATGGCCATCAACAAGTCTAAAATTGTTTAGAAAAAAAGAGGGGCTAGAATTGACATTCAGAGAATATTTTAAATCGCACGATGTGATGCAATGATCTAGGAACACCATGTCGACATGTATTGCTTATTCGTAGTAGCAGAGTACACTCTCCAATTAGAAAAAATGTACAGGCTTCAGGATTTCCAGTGGAGTAATATTGTACAAGGTTCAAACTTCTTCAGACAAACTAACTTGCTTGCCACGTCTCAATCTAAGCTCTGAACCTAATTCATCATGATTATTCAAATAGGACTAGGTTTTCTAACGGCCAGAATTTAGTGCAAAGGGTGCCAAACAAAAGAGGAAATGATTTTGTCCTTTCAGTCTATACACTATACTGCAGGCACACGCAATTTATTCACTAGAGAAACATTGTACAGGTTTCAGACTTCTTCAGACAAGCAAATTTTCCATAATGCAAATGCAGATTTTTTTGTTCAGGTAGGAGTAGGACTAGGATTGCTCACAGCCAGAATTCATTCTGAAGATTTCATTAAGAACCCTGATTTTATAGGGTGTCAAACACAAATAATATTATTCTGAACCCTGCACACAATCTAGATCGGTTTTTTGCTCTACTGACTGTACAAACTAAGAGAACAAGCTAGCAGGCCAATGTTCTGATCTGTAATATATAGCATCCTCAGTGATATTTACTATGAATATCAAGTCTATATAGTATATATTAATTCAGGGTTGAACGCCAAAAGGTTCGCCATACTAATTCTAGTCGGAAAGAAAAGCAATGTCTAATTCAGTGCTCTTTTTGACTAGTGCATACTCTATACTCTGTACAGGAGCTTGTTCATTTGATATTGAGAATAGCTCATTCAGAAATACTAAAAAACGTGATGTAAAAGTTACTTGGTTGATAGTTACTAATTAACAGAAAGGTTCAATTGATATTGATATTATGATTTCATTGCAAATTAAGCCATGTTTGGAAGCAAAACAAAAAAAAAAACATGTGAAAAGTCCACAAGGAACAACTCAATTACTGTGTAACCAGTAATATTCTCCTGAAAGAATACTCAAACTTCCACGCCCATCTTGCTTATAAGCATTGCTTCTTGGGTACAGGTTACACGGGTCCCTTAATATATATTTCAATTTGATAGAGCTTCTAAATTTCAGTTATCATAGAGTTACTCAATGGTGCACCAGATGTAAGGATTGGATTTAGAGACCCACTGTAAGAAAGAAATCTAAACCCTATTCCCACAAACAATTCACTGTAAATCACCACAATGATGCAGCTCCTGGCAAGTTAGTTACCACTGCAAGTTCACTGCAAGTACTAACAAACAATTCGCATGCGAATTCAGGCCTAAAGAAGTACTGATCCTGCCTCCCCAATGAAACAAACAGCAAGGAAAGAGGGGGCTCACCCATGGCCGAGGCCCGGCAGCGGCAGCGGGGGCGGCGGAGTCAAGGGTCAAGGATGGCGGGCTGGCCGGATCCGAATCGGCGACCGAAGGGAGGGGCTGTGGGCGGAGGAGGACCTCACCGGCCGTCTGCCTGGTGCGTGCACGGGATGACCGCACGTATAGACCATGGCGGGGCTGCCATCACCACCGTGAGGATTGCCGGATCTCCGCTAGATAGAGGCGGTGGAGGTGGCTGCGGCGGGATCTCGCCGGATCCGCCGTGGGGCAATGCAATACTCACCGGAGGTGGGTGCGTAAGGAGCTCACGCTGGACGTGGTTGGAGGAGGAGGCGGCGGCGATATGGGGAGTTGGGGGACAGAGGAGAACGGCGGTGGCGGCGTAGGAAGAGGATGACCGGCGAGGAAGAGAGCGGACAAGATGGTGTTTTGGGCTTTTGGGTGCGAAACGTTTTGGGCCGTTTGGACGACTGCGCGTGAAGTGAAAAATTAAACGGCCCATCCTTATAGCATATCGATGGCGTGGCACGAGAAAACTACCGATAATATCAAAAGTTTTTTCCCTCTAGCTAGGGTTTCTTTTCCTCTCGGGGCGACTGCCGTCGCCGCCGTTGAGACCTGTGTTCCCTGCCTCCGCTACGATCCTCGGCCGTCTCTCCTCGATCGGGGGCGTCTCGGCGCTCGCTGGTCCAGGCGGGGGCTGCGGGGAGGGGGAGAACCTAGGGTTCATCTGGAAGGCCCGATTGATCTGTCGGGTTAGGGATTGAGAGGAGATGGCATCGGACGGGGCTTCGGGGTCTGCTGGACCATCGGAGATGGACGATGTGGCAACACTGATGAAGGAGCTTGGACTGTGTGAGGAGGATCTCGACGACGTGGTCTTCGATGAGAAGGATGCATGTTCCCTTAATTTACATCTAGCGGATTCCACTATTAAAAAACCATTGGGTAGAATAAATGATGTGCTTATTCCGAAAAATGCCAACGGTGGTCGACCATCATGGTGGACGGTTTCAAAATACAAATTTCCACGAAGCAAAAAATTCCGATTTTTTTTGTGAACACATATACTCGTGTATACCACGTATATGCAAATTTTCATAACATTATACTTTCACACGTGGCGTACACAATAAAGACAAATACGCACTTTCAAAATGGGCCGACCTTTTATGTTGTTGGGCCGGAATTTTGTTTTTTTGTACAGCCTACAAATCACAATTTTTTCAAACGAATTTTCACACGTTCGTGCGGAACACATTTAAGTTTCCACGGATTTTTTTTTATTTTTTTTGAAACTGTTAAATGGGATTTTTGATTTTTTGAAAAAAACGTCCACCGTGGTGGTCGACCACCAAAAGTCCGCACTCGTGCTTATTCTTGCTAATAGAAATTATGTGCCCGTGGATTTCATTGTGCTTGATCTTGAATGCAATCCGTCTTGTCCTATAATACTTGGTAGGCCTTTCCTACGAACCATAGGTGCTATTATTGATATTAAAGAAGGTAATATAAGATTTCAATTTCCATTAAATAAAGGGATGAAACATTTCCCTATAAAAAGAATTAAGTCACCATATGAATCTATTATGAGGGCTACCTATGGAATTAATTTGAAGGATGACAACACTTGAAACTATGCATTATGCCTAGCTAGGGGCATAAAACAATAGCGCTTGTTGGGAGGCAACCCAATAAATAAAATAAATTTTTTGTTTTATTTTCTATTCTTGTGTGTTTACACAATTGTAGCCTCTGTTATGATTGTGTTTTTATGTTTTAATTAGTGTTTGTGCCAAGTAATGCCTTTGTGATGATTTGGATGATAGTATGATTGATGCTGTTTGAAAACAGAAATTTTTGTGCTTAGTTCTGGAATTTCTATTCTGTACTGGAGAGTGATAAAACTCTGAATGTTTTGCACAGTATTGGAATATGAATTGCCCATGTTGTCCTAATTTTTCAGAATTTTTGGAGTTATAGAAATATGACGTTAATTCAGATCTTTACAGACTGTTCTGTTTTAGACAGATTCTGTTTTTGTTGCATAGTTTGCTTATTTTGATGAATCTATGGATCGTATCGGGGGGTATGAGTCATGCAGAAGTTGGAGTACAGTAGCATTATGCCAATATTAAATATGAATCAATTTACAACAGTACTTATAGTTTAAGATTTATTTGTTATACTAACGGATCTCACGAGGTTTCTGTTGAGTTTTTGTGTGCTGAAGTTTTCAAGTTTTGGATGAGACTACGATGGATAAAATAATAAGGAGCGGCAAGAGCCTAAGCTTGGGGATGCCCAAGGCATCCCAAGGTAATATTCAAGGAAGACTCAAGCGTCTAAGCTTGGGGATGCCCCGGATGGCATCCCCTCTTTCGTCTACAATCTATCGGTAACTCACTTGGAGCTATATTTTTATTCATCACATGATATGTGTTTTACTTGGAGCGTCTTGTGCTATAGTTTGTTTGCTTCTGTTTTCTTTTTAGTTTGCCACAATCATCTTTGCTGGACACACCTTTTTGAGAGGGACACACATTATTCGTGATTTGTTAGAATACTCTATGTGCTTCACTTATATCTTTTGAGCTAGGCAGTTGCTCTAGTGCTTCACTTATATCTTTTAGAGCACGGCGGTGGTTATATTTTAAAGAAATAGTTGCACTCTCATGCTTCACTTATATCTTTTTGAGATTCTAATAAATAGCAATGGTAATATGCACGGGTTATGAATTTGGTCCTAATATGATAGGTATTCAAGAGGGATATAATAAAAACTTTCATGTAGATCACTGAATATGATAAGTTTGATTCCTTGCAATAGTTTTGCGATATTAAGATGGTAATATGTGGGAGGTGCTAGTAGATAATAGTGGTTTAGTAAGAATAATTGTGTTAAGGTTTGTGATTCCCGAAGCATGCACGTATGATCTGTCGTCATGCTAAGAAGTTGAGCATGATTTATTATTGATTGTCTACCTTATGAGTGGCGGTCGGGGACGAGCGATGGTCTTTTCCTACCAATCTATCCCCCTAGGGGCATGCATAGTAGTACTTTGCTTCGAGGGATAATAAACTTTCGCAATAAGTATGTGAGTTCTTTATGACTAATGTGAGTTCATGGATTATACGCACTCTCACCTTTCCGCAATTTGCTAGCCTCTTCGGTACCGTGCATTGCCCTTTCTCACATCGAGAGTCGGTGCAAACTTCGTCAGTGCATCCAAACCTCATGATATGATACACTCTATCACACATAAGCCTCCTTATATCTTCCTCAAAACAGCCACCATACCTACCTATTATGTCATTTCCATAGACATTCCGAGATATATTGCCATGCAACTTCCACCGTTCTTTTTATATGACGCACATCATCATTGTCATATTGCTTTGCATGATCATATAGCTGACATAGTATTTGTTGCTCAGCCACCGTTCATCATTTTTTATACATGTTACGCTAGTATCATTGCACATCCTGGTACACTGCCAGAGGCATTCATATAGAGTCATATTTGTTCTAGTATTGAGTTGTAATTTTTGAGTTGTAAGTAAATAGAAGTATGATGATCATCATTATTAGAGCATTGTCCCAGTGAGGAAATAAAATAAAAAAAAAGGAAAAAAGAGGCCATAAAGAGCCCACGAAAAAAAAGAAAAAAAAAGAAAAGAAAAGAAAAAAAAGAGAAAAAGAGAGAAGGGGCTGTGTTACTATCCTTTTCCATACTTGTGCTTCAAAGTAGCACCATGTTTTTCATATAGCGAGTCTCCTATTTTGTCACTTTCATATACTAGCGGGAATTTTTCATTATAGAAATTGGATTGTATATTCCGATGATGGGCTTCCTGAAAATGCCCGAGGTCTTCATGAGCAAGCAAGTTGGATGCACACCCACTTAGTTTTCATATTGAGCTTTCATACACTTATAGCACTTAGTGCATCCGTTGCATGGCAATCCCTACTCCTTGCATTGACATCAATTGATGGGCATCTCCATAGCCTGTTGATCAGCCGCGTCAATGTGAGACCATCTTCTTCTTTTTGACTTCCCCTTATTAATCGCTACCACCATTCTATTCCACCCATAGTGCTATATCCATGGTTTGCACTCATGTATTGCGTGAGGGATGAAAAAGCTGAAGCGCGTTAAAAAGTATGAACCAATTGCTCGGCATGTCATCGGGGTAGTGCATGATAAATACTTTGTGTTAAGAAGATGGAGCATGACAGGATTATATGATTTTGTAGGGATACCTTTCTTTAGCATTTTTATTTTGAAAGACATGATTGTTTGTTAGTATGCCTGAGTATTGATGTCTTTATATCAAATTATAGACTATTGCTTTGAATCATTCGGATCTTAATATTCATACCGTAAAAGAGAATTACATGATGAAACATGTTAGGTAGCATTCCACATCAAAAATTCCGTTTTTATCATTTACCTACTTGAGGATGAGCAGGAATTAAGCTTGGGGATGCTTGATACATCTCCAATGTATCTATAATTTTTGATTGTTCCATGCTATTATAGTATCAATCTTGGATGTTTTATATGCAATTATATATCTTTTTTTTGGGACTAACCTATTAACCTAGTGCCCAGTGCCAGTTGCTATTTTTTGCTTGTTTTTGTCTGTTCGGAAAATCATTATAAAATGGAGTCCAAACGAAGAAAAAACTTTGGATTAATTTTTTCTGGACCAGAAGGGACCCTGGAAGCTTCGGGAGAAGACCAGAAGAGTCACGAGAGAGCGACAAGCTCAGGAGGCGCGCCCCCCAGGCTTGTGGGCCCCTCGTGGCACCTCTTGACCTAATTCCTTCCCTATAAATTCCAAAATATTTCCAATATACCAGAGAGACAGAAGAGAAAACCTTTCCGCTGCCGCAAGCCTCTGTTCTTCCGCCATCCCATTTGGAGGCCTTTTCCGGTACTCTGCCGGAGGGGGAATCGATCACGGAGGGCTTCTACATCAACCTTGCGGCCCTTCCGATGATGTGTGAGTAGTTTACCACAGACCTACGGGTCCATAACTAGTAACTAGATGGCTTCTTCTCTCTCTTTGATCTTAAATACCATGTTCTCCTCGATGTTCTTGGAGTTCTATCCGATGTAATCTTCTTTTGCGGTGTGTTTGTTGGGATCCGATGAATTGTGAGTTTATGATCAGATTATTCATGAGAAATATTTGAGTCTTCTCTGAACTTTTTTATGCATGATTGTTATAGCTTTGTATTTCTCTCCGATCTATCGATTTGGTTTGGCCAACTAGATTGGTTTATCTTGCAATGGGAGAGGTGCTTTGTGATGGGTTCAATCTTGCGGTGTTCTATATCCCAGTGACAGAAATGGACAAGACACGTATTTGTATTGTTGCCATTAAGGATAAAAAGATGGGGTTTAATCATATTGCTTGAGTTTACTTTGTCTACATCATGTCATCTTGCTTAAGGCGTTACTCTGTTTTATACTTAATACCCTAGATGCATGCTGGATAGCGGTCGATGGGTGGAGTAAAAGTAGTAGATGCAGGCAGGAGTCGGTCTACTTGTCTCGGACGTGATGTCTATATACATGATCATTGCCATGAACCCGTCATAATTATTTGGTTTTCTATCAATTGCCCAACAGTAATTTGTTTACCCACCGTATGCTATGTGTTCGAGAGAGAAGCCTCTAGTGAAAACTATGGCCCCCGGGTCTACTTTTATCATATATTAAAATCCAAAAATACCTTGCTGCATTTTATTTTATTTTATTTTGTATTTTACTTTATCTATCTATCACTATCAGAATTAATCCTTGCAAATAACCTCTAAGAGGATTGACAACCCTCTTATTTGCGTTGGGTGCAAGTGTTTGCTTTTGTGTGTAGGTGCTGCTAACGAGGTTCTGTGTGGTTCTCCTACTGGATTGATAACCTTGGTTCTTAACTAAGGGAAATACTTATCTCTACTGTACTGAATCATCCTCTCCTCTTCGGGGAAATCCCAACGCAGCTCACAAGTAGCAATAAGTATTTCCCTCAGTTAAGAACCAAGGTTATCAATCCGGTAGGAGAACCACACAGAACCTCGTTAGCAGCACCTACACACACAAAAGCAAATACTTGCACCCAACGCGAACAAGAGGGTTGTCAATCCCCTTGGCGGTTACTTGCAAGGATTAATTCTGATAGTGATAGATAGATAATAAATTGCAAAATAAAATAAAAGTAAATAAATTGCAGCAAGGTATTTTTGGATTTTATATATGATTGATAAATGACCCGGGGGCCATAGTTTTCACTAGAGGCTTCTCTCTCGAACGCATAGCATGCGGTGGGTAAACAAATTACTGTTGGGCAATTGATAGAAAAGCGCATAGTTATGACGGATTCATGGCAATGATCATGTATATAGGCACCACGTCCGAGGCAAGTAGACCGACTCCTGCCTGCATCTACTACTATTACTCCACTCATCGACCGCTATCCAGCATGCATCTAGAGTATTAAGTATAAAACAGAGTAACGCCTTAAGCAAGATGGCATGATGTAGACAAAGTAAACTCAAACAATATGAATAAACCCCATCGTTTTATCCTTAATGGCAACAATACAAATACGTGTCTTGTCCCTTTCTGTCATTGGGATAGAGCACCGCAAGATTGAACCCATCACAAAGCACCTCTCCCATTGCAAGATAAATCAATCTAGTTGGCCAAAACAAACGGATAGATCGGAGAGAAATACAATGCTATAACAATCATGCATAAAATAATTCAGAAAAGACTCAAATATTTCTCATGAATAATTTGATCATAAACCCACAATTCATCGGATCCCAACAAACACACCGCAAAAGAAGATTACATCAAATAGAACTCCAAGAACATCGAGGAGAACATTGTATTGAAGATCAAAGAGAGAGAAGAAGCCATCTAGCTACTAGCTATGGACCCGTAGGTCGGTGGTAAACTACTCACACATCATCGGAAGGGCAGCAAGGTTGATGTAGAAGCCCTTCGTGATCGATTCCCCCTCCGGCAGAGTGCCGGAAAAGGCCTCCAGATGGGATCAGGAAGAACAGAAGCTTGCGGTGGCAAAAAAGTTATTTCGTGGGTCTCTCTGTTGGTTTCCCAATATTTGCGAATTTATAGAAGTGGAATTAGGTCAAAAGAAGCCACGAGGGGCCCACAAGGCATCAGGGCGCGACCCCAGGTGCCTTGTGAGCTCCTCATGAGGCTTCTGGCCTCCTCCCTAAGCTTCCAGGGTCTCTTTTGTCCAGAAAAAAATCATCAAAAAGTTTCATGGCATTTGGACTTCGTTTGGTACTGATTTTCTGAAAAACCAAAAACAAGCAGAAAACAGCAACTGGCACTGGTCACTAGATTAATAGTTTAGTCCCAAAAAATGATATATAATTGCATATAAACATCCAAGATTGATACTATAATAGCATGGAACAATAAAAAATTATAGATACGTTGGAGACGTATCAGCATCCCCAAGCTTAATTCCTGCTCGTCCTCGAGTAGGTAATTGATAAAAACAGAATTTTTGATGTGGAATGCTACCTAACATGTCTATCATGTAATCTATTTTATGGCATATAAATTGTGAAACGATGAATTAACAATATCAACATAATAATATCCATGAACATAAGAAGCATAATCATTAACTTTCAAAATATACGATCCTTAACGAGTGTTATCCCTACTCACTTTCTCATATTAATATGGCATGGCTCTATCTTCACTGCAAATATATAAATAGTAATTGGATCGTACTTGTAACGCGCTTCAACATTTTCAACTCTCACGCAATACATGAGCGCGAGCCATGGACATAGAACTAGGTGGAATAGAATGCGGTGGTAGGTATCAAATAATGGAAAGGAGAAGAAGAAAGTCTCGCATCAACTCCGTGGATCAACGGGCTATGGAGATGCCCATCAATCGATATTGATGCGAGGAGTAGGGATTGCCATGCAACGGATGCACTTAGAGCTCTAAGTGTATGAAAGCTCAAACTGAAAACTAAGTGGGTGTGCATCCAACTTGCTTGCTCATGAAGACCTCGGGCATTTGAGGAAGCCCATCATCGGAATATACAAGCCAAGTTCTATAATGAAAATTTCCCACTAGTATATGAAAGTGACAACATAGGAGACTCTCTATATGAAAAACATGGTGCTACTCTGAAGCACAAGTGTGGAAAAGGATAGTAACAATGCCCCTTCTCTCTTTTTCGCTCATTTTTTTGTGGGTTCTTTTTGGCCTTTTTTTTTCTCTTTTTTATATATTTTTCGTCCGGAGCCTCATCCCGACTTGTGGGGGAATCACAGTCTCCATCATCCTTTGCTGACTGGGACAATGCTCTAATAATGATGATCATCACACTTTTATTTACTGTGATGCCCCTGACTCAACCGTGCACTAATCATACACGCAAATGCGCACGATCAAGATCATAGACTCACGGGAAGATATCACAACACGACTCTAGACACAAATTAAAGTCATACAGCTTTATATTACAAGCCAGGCCACGAAGGCTCGAATATATAAGTCAACGGAAGCAACAATATCTGAGTACATACATAAATAGGCAAGTTTGCCTTAAGAAGGTCGAGCAAAACAACGACAACTAGATCGAAAAGGCGCAGGCCTCCTACCTAGGAGCCTCCTAAACTACTCCTGGTAATCGCCCTCCACGTAGTAGTAGGCTCCTCGGTGTGGTAGTAGTCGTCGGCGGGATCAGCTGTCTCCGGGACTCCGTCCTCTGATCGCAGCAATCGGGTAGGGGGGAAAAAGGTAGCAAAGCAACGTGAGTACTCATCCAAAGTACTCGCAAGACTTACATCAGATCTATGCTAAGTATGCATCGGTATCAAAGGGAAGGGGCTGTATCTGTGGACTAAATTGCAGAAACGTCAGAATAGAGGGGAAAGCCTAGCCTATCAAAGACTAGCATCTTGCAGCGTCTTGCAACAACAGAAGAGCGTAGAATAACATAGCATATAGTATCAAATATATATTAACAACGCCCAGAGATCCTTCCTCAACTCCCTGCGAGAAAGTGATCCCGGAGCCATAATATCAGTTTAGTATCACATGTATCCAATTCTAGTTGTAGTATATCGGGATACAACTCCGAGCGTCCTGTTGAGGGTGTACCGGACTAGGGGGTACTCGGGCCGCCGGCCTATCTCTCGTAGGCCGGACTGGTGGGCCGCTCTTTACTAGCCGATGGAAGGCCGGATTGTGGGCGACCCCGTGCGTCAGAAGGAAGCCTGCGTAGACTTGGCGTCTCCTCCAAGGAATAATTGGCGTGACCAAGCATGTTCATCCCCTGATGGTAACCGACTATATGTAACCCTAGGGCCTTCTGGTGTCTATATAAACCAGAAGGCTTAGTCCGTACAGGATCATCATAACCATCTAGGGTTTAGTCCATCCGATCTCGAGGTAGATCAACTCTGTAACCTTCATACAATAACATCAATACAATCTAGCAGGACGTAGGGTTTTACCTCTTCGAGAGGGCCCGAACCTGGGTAAATCGCTGTCTCCACGTTCCCTGTTACCCATTGATTCCTAGATCCACTGTTCGGACCCCCTACCCGAGATCTGCCGGTTTCAGTGCCGACATTGGTGCTTTCATTGAGAGTTCCGCCGTGGGTCACCAAGGATCAATGGCTCGCCTTCTCATCAGCGATGGAATCCGCAGGGGGGACATCTTCGTCCCCGGACAGCTCTTCGCGTTCGGCAGCATTGTGCTGCACGCCGATCCGACCGGTCACCTTGACCAGGTCGACAACTTCGCCCCTGAGCAGGAAATCAGGTTCGGCAACCTGGAATACGTCGCCGACTCCCGCGGCGATCTGGTCTTTACTGGGTTCTCGGCTTTACCCGAGGAGCCTAACAATCCCGAGGCCTTGACCTCGGATTCTCTCCCCGTCCCTATCCCCGGGCCGGGCCTTAGTTCGGATCTGGCCTTGGGTTCGGATCCACCCCCGGCGCTAGAAAACCAAGTGTCACCCTTGGCCGAACACACTCCCAGTATTGGCGCGCCGGAGCTCAACTCCGATGGCCGCCCGAACGTGAATCCGGTGGACCTCTCGTTTTTAAGCGAGATGTTAGATCGGATCCAGAAGATGAATATCGCGGATGGACCGTCCTCGGACCAGGAGCAGGTCGGACTGGAGGCCAACCGCGGGGAATTTTGCGTCCTACCCACCACCCACTAGGTAGCCACTGTCGAAGATTTAACCGACATGCTGGACTACGCCTCCGAGGAGGCTGACGACATGGACGAGGACATCAACGTCCCGCCTTATACGGCTCCCTCCCTTGCCACTTCCAACACCGGAAAGTGGACCGCCACCTCCACCTACGACGTTTACATGGTTGACACCCCCAAGAAGGACGGCGACACGACTATGAAGGACGGCGACGGCCCCGCCGAGGAACCGCCCAAACGCCGACGACGGTGAGCCAGAGGGCGAGGAAAGGGCAAGGAAAACAACACAGACACAAACGGCACCGGAGAGAACGACACTCCGGATAACATGGGGGAGCTCGGCGACAACACCCCCGAGCAGCACCATGATGCCCCTGAAGGGCATGAAGACCAGGGTGACCCCGAGGACCTCGAGGATTCCGAGGACAGTAATTACCTCCCTCTGTCCGAAGAGGAGGATAGCCTCGGACCCGAAGACTTCATCGTCCCAGAGGACCCCCTGGAGCAAGAGAAATTCAAGCGACAACTCATCGCCACTGCCCGAAGCTTGACGAGGAAGCAGCAACAGTTAAAAGCGGAACAAGATACGCTCAACGACAGATGGACGATGGTCTTAGCTGATGAAGAGGGCCTTGAGGATCAACGTCAGGGTCAATACAAGTGTTACCCACGACGGCGCCTACTCCCAGAATTTGAGGATGAGGCCCTTGAGCCCATGCCTCCCAGACTAACTTACGCAAGCCAGCCCGACCGCCCCCCTCGAGGACGGGATAGTCCGGCTGTGGAAACCGAACTCCCACCCGTGCCCCCTCGAGGACGGGATAGGGCGGCCGGGGAAGCCGAATACCCACCCGCGCCTCCTCGCCGAGCCGGCAAAGACCCGGTTCAACCGGACGACCGATACGATCTGCGCCGCGACCTGAACGCCCGAGGGATCCATTCCAGATCCATCTACGGATCCACAGGATACGCGCCCGCTAGACGGGACGGATACCAAGCCTGGCGCGATAGGAACGACAGAGCTCGGGAGCAGCACCGTGCTCGGAGGACAATCGATCTCCGGCGCGATGTGGCCCGGGCCAGGGGCGCCACACACCCAATGTGTTTCACTGATGAGGTGATGCAGCATCAGTTCCCCGAGGGGTTCAAACCCGTCAATATAGAATCCTACGATGGGACAACTGACCCAGCCGTGTGGATTGAGGATTTTCTTCTCCACATTCATATGGCCCGAGGAGATGATCTCCATGCCATTAAATACTTACCGTTGAAACTCAAGGGACCAGCAAGGCATTGGCTAAACAGCCTACCCGAAAACTCCATCGGGAGCTGGGAGGAGCTCGAGGATGCATTCCGAGCTAACTTTCAAGGCACCTATATTCGGCCACCGGACGCCGATGACCTGAGCCATGTCATTCAGCAGCCCGGGGAGTCAGCCCGGCAATTTTGGAACCGGTTCTTGACCAAGAAGAACCAGATCGTTGACTGTCCGGATGCCGAAGCGATTGCGGCATTCAAACACAGTATTCGGGATGAGTGGCTCGCCTGCCAGCTCGGCCAGGACAAGCCGAGAACAACTTTTGCGTGGGTGAGGATAGCTGGTTAGCTTGTCGAAGCAACCACCCCGAAGACCCCGGCACTTCAGAGGCCCGGGACGGGAACGAGAAACCCCGGCGCAATAAGAACAATAAGCGCCGGCACTCGAACAATGGCGGTGAAGCCGATGACGTAGCAGTAAACACCGGATTCAGCGGCTCAAAATCGGGACCGCGGAAAAAACCCTCTAAAGGGAACCGGGATGGCCCGTCCGCGCTGGATAGAATATTAGACAGGCCCTGCTAGATTCACGGCACCCTGGATAAGCCCGCCAACCATACCAACCGTAACTGTTGGGTAATCAAACAGGCCGGCAAGGTCATAGCCGAAGAACAGGGCAAGGGCCCCCACAGCGAGGATGACGATGAACCTCGCGGGCCGAACAACGGAGGCCAAAAGCAGTTCCCTTCAGAGGTCAAAACCGTGAACATGATCTACGTCATGCATATACCAAAGAAGGAGCGGAAACGCGCACTTCGGGATGTCTACGCCTTAGAGCCAGTAGCCCCGAAATTCAACCCGTGGTCGGCTTGCCCGATCACTTTCGACCGTCGAGACCATCCGACCAGTATACGCCATGGAGGAACGGCGGCTCTGGTGCTCGACCCCATCGTGGACGGATTTCACCTCACCAGAGTCCTTATGGACGGAGGTAGCAGCCTCAACCTGATTTACTCAGATACAGTGAGGAAAATGGGGATCAACTCGTCAAGGATCAAACCCAGCAACACCACCTTTAAAGGTGTAATCCCAGGTGTCGAGGCACGCTGCTCGGGATCCGTGACATTGGAAGTAGTCTTCGGCTCGCCTGATAACTTCCGTAGCGAGGACTTGATCTTTGATATTGTCCCCTTCCGCAGCGGTTACCACGCACTCCTTGGCCGAACTGCGTTCGCCCGCTTCAACGCCGTCCCGCACTATGCATACCTGAAGCTCAAGATGCCAGGACCAAAGGGCGTTATTACCATCAATGGTAATACCGAGCGCTCGCTCCGAACAAAGGAACACATGGCGGCTCTAGCCGCCGAAGTCCAAGCCGCCAAAGAAGCGTCGCAAGCCCAGTCTACTGCCAAGACACTGGACGCACACAAGCGCTCCCGAGCTACAACCTCGGTCCCGGAGCACTCCCATGATCTCCCTAAATAGGGGTACGCGCCCCACAGCACGTCCCACCTAGTCGCGAAATACGTACCTCGAGTGCACAATTTCGCGCTCAAAGTTCCATGGGCAGTTGTGGGGGCACATGAAACAAAGGCCGAGAGCTCGGTTCGACCGAGCAATGGCCAACAGATGTCTTCGGATCAACATCGACAACGGGCACCATCTAGGGCCTGATCAGCATCAAATTGATATACCACGGCGACTTCTCAAAACCCTTCCCCAAGGGCTCGTCTGCCGAACATTACTACTTCCGCCGAACATACAGTCGACAGCTTCGCTCACACGGAAGTTTCTTAAAGAGCAAAGGCGCAGACGTGCAGCAGGGCGTAGTAGGGACGTCAAACCACTCATGAAGGCCCTATGTAAACCTTTACTCTAATGTACTTATTTCTTCAAAAGTATCTATTAAAGTTACTTCGGTAGTTCGGATTGTACGGTTGGACGTCACAAATTCAAAGGAAATAAAGACCAATTTCTCTCTGGTACTTGTGCAGTCATTCGTGTCGCATATTCCTTTCCGCCCTTTAGGCCAAAGTAAACTATTACGATACGCTCTTTTTTGTGACCGGCTAATAGACCGGGGGCTTGCATATTCATCTAGCCCTAAACATCAGTTCGGCACCAATTTTATTACATGTGCTCGGCGTCTCGGATATTGCATTATATGAATCAGTTCTGAATTATATCTTTGGTCAATAGTTGGGTTGCCCGGCTCCTGTGTTTGCCCTCTTACGTTTCGCATTGTTCGGCTAGGAGGGTAAAGGGAGAACCACTGCGATTGTGCTTCTAGCTAGCCTGGTTAAGTACCTCAGTGGAGAAAGCCGAAAACTGACTGTCATAATAAGCGAGAACTGGTCGACGATCCGATGACTAGTGTTAAACCATTAATCGTTGGAGGTTATCCCGTGTTAAACGAAGGGTTCTCTATCACAGGAACCACGTGATGATGGTGTCAACCGCAGTTCGTTCGGATATCACAAACACTGGGGGCTAGTCACCAGCCCTCGCAGTTAAAGCTCCTATGGCTGAGTGAAAGCACTAAAACCGCACAGTCTGATTGCCTTGTTTTCCGTACATACAACCGCCTCCGGGCACCGAGACGTCGGCTAAGGGTTAAGGTATGACGAAGAAACACCCCATGCAATATCTGCACAGGGGGCTGAAGCCGACGACTGGTAACTTTCAGTTGAGAAACGGCCGCACGGGAGTCAAAATTAACATAGCAGACATTATATGTACAGCCAACACATGGCATTTCAAGCAAAGCAAAAGGTTTTTAACTCCTCGGATACAAGGAAAATTAATCTACTCATACATTACATCTTTTGAGCATTGGGCCTCTACTGCCTGAGCACCATCCATCACGATGGGAAAGTATTGCTCGGGGCGCCTATGCTCCTTCCCTCCCTGGCGGCGGAGGTCCGGTGGCCATCTCGGCTGGCTTTATCTTCGGCCAATGTACCATTGTTTTGCCGAAGGCCATCTGAGCCCCCTCAATGCATGTGGAGCGCTTCCAGGCGTCGATCCGGGGAGCGGCGTCGTACAGCTTCTGCACTAGACCGAAGTAGCTACTCGGCAGTGGCTCCGACGGCCATAGCTTGACGCAGAGGTCCTTCATCGCCGGCTCCGCCATCCGATGTAGCTCCATCAGCTGCTTCATTTGGTTGTTGAGGAGGGGAGGGTGTTCGGGTGCTTGAAATTGCGCCCAGAATAACCTCTACTCGGCCCGACCCTCCTGGGCGGCGAAGAACCTCGCCGCATCAACCGTACTCTTCGGGAGGTCCGCAAAGGTGCCTGGGGAATGCCACACTCGCGTGAGCAAAGCAAACCTGTTACCACCAAAGACACTTTGTAGCAAGTACGGCTTACCATCCGCAATGAGCTTGACTTGGCGGAGCTCTTCTTGGTAGCCGCGCGCCTCTATCCACACTTCCTTGGCCACCGTTGCCAACGAAGATAGCTCGGCGGCCTGCTCTTTATTTTTCTGCTCAAGAGCCTCACATTTTGTGACGGCATCTTTGAGCTCTTGCTGCTCTTCCAGCACTCTGGCCTCGTGCTTTTGGCTAGCGGTTCGCTCCGCAGCCAGTTCGGCAGCCGCCTTATCGGCCGCCGACCTCTGCTCCGCCATTTCCAGCTGAGCCATCCTTAGCGCGGCCTTGAGGTTCTCCACCTCCGCGGCGGTAGCTGTAGTAAAATCAGTCAACTCCGTTAGGATACTTCGAACCCTAGTTGAAAAATAACGCCGCTGTACTAAACACTACAACTCGGACTTGCCTTGGGCTTCGTCGAACCTCTTATTCACCAGGCTTAGGTCGTCCTCGGAGCTCTTCAGCTTTTGATTCAGCTCGGCCAACTCCTCGGCGTTGGTGGCTGCTGCCGAAGACGACGCCTGCGCATCACCCTACGCCCATTAGTGTTCGAGATATTGATTTTCGATCCTCTGACCGGCTTTGTCCAAGCCAGTCAGAGTCTCGGGGGCTACTGTGTATAAGGCTATGCATTTATACAAATGAAATTCTTTAAGGGAAAACATTACTTGGCTCACCTTGAAGCCTGTGAGAAGGCCATTGAAAGCCTCCTTCAGTCCGTTATCCACGGACTAAAGACTTTGCAACACCACGCCCATAAGGGCACGATGCTCTTCGGTGATAGAGGAGCTGGTTAAAGCATCCTCCATCTCATCTGGCCACCCAGTCGACGACCGCACTGGAGCGGGCGGGGGGTGGCGGATGCACTTCGGCTTCTTCCCTCTCGAAGACCGGAGTACTCGACTCCGGACACCTTGACGACTCCGGATCCGCCCTCGGAGAGAGCTCGGATTGTCCGGGCTCCTCCTCTTCATTAACCAGAGGGGCCCTCCCCTCCTGGTCTTCGGCGGCCGAGGTATTCACCTCGGCCATGATGACGTCGCCCCCTCCCCCTGTGTGCGGCACGGGAGGGGTCCTCCTTGATAGGACCTCCTCGGCCTCCTCGACGATCAGGGGAGGCGAGGCGCGCGATTCGGTTCCGCTCTCCACCAGCGCAGCCGGTGGAGAGTCCCCCTCCGAGACTCGGTCGGTGGGAAGGTCACGCATTGGGCTGCGATGATAGAAGTGAAAAGGCGATCAATATCAAATCCAGTTTAGCCAAAGACACTCGAGCAGATATCAGAACGAGTACCTTTTAGCCCGCGGCTTGGCCCTGGGGATCCTCTGAGGAACCTCTTCGGAGGCCTCGGAGTCCTCGGCAGAAGCCAAGCTATTTCCGAACAAGGCCACCTTGGCCCTGCACGGTCTTTTGGGGGCGGGTTGAGGCGGCTCCTCCTCGACGTCTTCGGACGCCACCCTTTTCCCTGTTCGGGAGGAGTCGTCTTCCTCTCTCTCTCCTCCCTGCTCCTTCTCCTCCTCTTGTGCGGAGGGAGCATGGGTGTCCCCGAATCTAGTGTCCGGGGGTCCTCGGGAACGGAGGCCCTCTTTGGCCTCCCTCTTCTTGTCTTGCTTCTTCTCTTTCCTCTCCGGCGCCTCGTATGGCTCCACGGCCAACATGGCCGTCAACAGAGGCGTCCTGGGCCCCTCTGGCAGCGGCGCCGAACTATCGATCCGCTCGGCCTTCTTCAGCCAGCTCTGCGGATGGAAAGTAGAGAAGCTAAGTACCTTGTCAAAAGGGAATAGTCCGGATATAAGAACAAAACTAGACATACCTCCCGTGGGGGGTTTGCGGCGTCGAGGCCGATGTCTTCCTCCTCGGCCGGCCAGTCCTTCTGCGGCTTGAACAACACCTTCCACAGTTGAGCATGGGAGGTGCGGAAGAAGCTGAGCACGGTGGCCGGGTCTTCGGGCTTATAGGCCCACATGGGGGAAGCCCTGTCCTGGAATGGGAGGATTCGGCGGCAGAGCATGATCTGGATCACATTGGGCAGCTCGACGCCCTGCTATATCATCTTGGTGATCCGGCTCTACAGCAGCACCACCTCCTTATTCACCCCCCAGTCGAGGCCTTTCTTGGTCCATGAGACCAGCCTCGTAGGGGGTCCGGATCGGAAGGCCGGAATCGCCCCCCAATCCGCGCTCCTTGGCTCGGTGATGTAGAACCATTCCTTCTGCCAGATCTTGACGGTCTCGATGAAGGTGCCCTCTGGCCACTCCACTCGGGGGAGCTTGCTGACCATCGCACCCCCACAGTCCGCCTGCTGGCCATCGACGATCTTCGGCTTGATATTGAAGATCTTCAGCCACAGGCCGAAGTGTGGCCGGATCCAAAGAAAGGCCTCGCAGATGATGATGAAGGCCGAGATGTGGAGGAAGGAGTTTGGCGCGAGGTTGTGGAAATCAAGCCCGTAGAAGAACATGAGGCCCCTGACGAAGGGGTGGAGGGGAAAGCCCAGACCTCAAATAAAGTGGGGCAGGAATACCACTCTCTCGCCCTGCCGCGGCGCGGGGACGACCTGGCTGGCCTCTGGAGCACGGTGGGCAACGTTGGTGGGGAGATAGCCCACGCCCTTCAGCTCCAAGATGGCGCTCTCAGTGACGATGAACGCCTCCCACTTGCCCTTGGACCCGGAGGCCGCCATTGCTAGATTGAATGAGCGGCCGGAGAGGTTCTTGGAAAGGAGAGTGGATTTGGGCGCTGGAGCTCAAAGAATGGGGAAGGCAATGGCGAAGGTAGAGACGGGAGCGTGCAAAGGAAACGAAGGCTGTTCCCCTTTTATGGGCAGTAAAACCCACGGTCCCTTTACTGCGCCGCAGTCCTCGCCATTTCCCCATGTAACCATGCCATTATGCACGCGTGGGGTGGGGCAGATTATTGATCATATCCCTTAAAAATAGGGCACGATCTCCTTATCGATGGGACGTGCCAATGAAAAAACCACCTCAAACCGCGGATCAAGTTTTTTATAAAACAACTCGCGGTCGTGGCACGTTGTGACCCTTCGGTAAAAAGTTGTCAGAGGGGGTACTATTCACACCGAAGTGACTAGCCTTCGGGGCTAAGTTATCAGTACACCTCGGCGGCCGAAGCGTATTTTGGGGCGTGTGCGGCTAGGCAACACTTGAGAACCCAACTCAGAGGAGATGCAGGCCGGTCACCGGTATCATGGATGGAAGGGAACTGGTCCACAAAGCCGATGGTGTTCGGCATATACCTCGGCTTCGAAGACTAGTTCGGGGGCTACTGAGGGTGTCCCGGACTAGGGGGTACTCGGGCCGCCGGCCTATCTCTCGTAGGCCGGACTGGTGGGCCGCTCTTTACTAGCCGATGGAAGGCCGGATTGTGGGCGATCCCGTGCGTCAGAAGGAAGCCTACGAAGACTTGGCGTCTCCTCCAAGGAATAATTGGCGTGACCAAGCATGTTTATCCCCTGATGGTAACCGACTATATGTAACCCTAGGGCCTTCTGGTGTCTATATAAACCAGAAGGCTTAGTCCGTACAGGATCATCATAACCATCTAGGGTTTAGTCCATCCGATCTCGAGGTAGATCAACTCTGTAACCTTCATACAATCACATCAATACAATCTAGTAGGACGTAGAGTTTTACCTCTTCGTGAGGGCCCGAACCTGGGTAAATCGCTGTCTCCACGTTCCCTGTTACCCATTGATTCCTAGATCCACTGTTCGGACCCCCTACCCGAGATCTGCCGGTTTCAGTGCCGACACCTGTTACCGTGGACACGGCTATTCGAATAGATAACTTCCCTACAGGAGTGCACCAACTTACCCAACACGCTCGATTAACTCTGGCCGGACACACTTTTCCTGGTCATGCCCAGCCTCGGCTGATCGACACACCGTAGTCCTACCTAGGCTCCGCAGAGAGGTCCCCGCCAGTCTACATCCTAAGCGCAAAGGGGTCATGGGCCGATCGCCCTAATCACTCTGGGTCGTTGTGAGGACGGTGAATACAAGTGCCACCTCTGTCCTGGATGGCGCGATCCGACCGTGCCACAATGCTGAACTGGACGTCTAACAGAGCTTTCGGGAGAATCATACGACGCCGAGTGCCCATAACTTATCCCGTGTGGTGGCTAGTGTGAAAAGGCCAGAGGCCTACCCAGATCACATGTCCAAATCGTTAGTGTGTTGGGAGCTCGCGGTGACGATCAGTGCTCCTGTCGCCTCATCTCGCAGACTTATGGCAAGGGTCAGGCCCATCCCTCTCTAGGGCGGTCTCTGCCTACCCGGCCGTGCCGCGTAATTATCTCGCGGGTACCCTCCTGGTCAACCTGACTTATCCAGAGACTGTCGGGAACTCAGGTCCACCTCTACCAGGGTGGTACCGCCTGTCCCTTTAGTCCCGCAGTAACAAAAACGGGAACGGTGTAAAGGTAACAGTGTGTCCGTAACATCAAGGGGGAAATCCGAGGACTCACCCTCGATGGATTCCCACTCGATGTAACCGTCAAGGTGAACTTGGAGGAATCACCCTCGATTGGGTCACACTTGAGGGGCTGCACGACAGAGGCATCATCGGAGGTGGTGAAAGAGGAATCACCCTCAGTAACCCACAACCGACTAGCTACGCTACAGAGATATCATCAGGAGTGAGGTAGGAGGTATCACCCTTGGCACTTGATAGTAGCTCTGCAGAGTCGTACAACTAAGGGGGGGTGGTGGTGGTGTGATCGGTCTTTGTACATCGATCACATTGATCGAATCTTCCAGTAGTAAAGCCTGGCAACACGGATAAGGGTGTGGGGCCACTGATGGATCACTAACCAGCCTATACTAAGCATATAGGATAACAGGTAAAGTATCAACAGCAGGTTACAAAATCAGGCCATGCATCAGAATAGGAGCTATCGAACACAGTAGCAAAATCTAATGCAAGCAAGAGAGAGAAAGAATGGGCGATATAGGAATGATCAAGAGGGTTTTGCTTGCCTGGAAGCTCTGCGGCAAGTGGCTGGACGTCTGCGATGTAGTCATACTCAGGGACAACGTCGGTCTCGGGGTTTACCGAAGAGAAGAGGGGGAGGAAACAAATAAATACAAAGCATACAAATGCAACACAGATGCATGACATGGCAATATGCTGTGCTAGGGGTGACCTAATGAGATGCTAAGCGTTACAGACGGAGCGGGAAAACATCTGGGAATATTTTCCTGGCTTTAGGCAATTATCGGACAGACGATCCGGAGGGGAAGGTTCCATGTGTTGCAGTGTTGGAGGCATGTGACAGGTATGTGGATGGCATAATTAGATTTGTCTTATTTTTCTGATCATTTTTCATATATAAATTATTTTCATCCGAGTTACGGATTATTTTATATGAATTTACAAAGTTTTAAACATATTCTGAAAATTCCTGGAATTAAATTAAATTCGAAAATAGAGGGCTAAAATGCTAAGTACACCCAAAAGTGTACCCAGCCAGAAGCCACAGGGGCTGACAGTGGACCCAGTTGACTGGGTTAACTGTCCAGTCAGCAAAGGCTGACTGGTGGGGCCCCTGCTGAGTCAGCAGGCTGACTGGGTCAACCCTATCCACTTAAACAGTGGTAGGGCCCCACATGTCAGTGAGTGTTAGCAACAAACATAGTTAAATTAATCTAATGGGTTAATTAGAGCGATGGGGCCCTCCTGTCAGTGACTGTTGGGTTAGTTAATTAGTCAGTTAAGTTAACCACTAACTAATTAGCGCGTGGGGGCCCACCGGTCAATGGCACAGAGCGTGGTTAGGATTAAACTAATGGCGGCCATGTCGGACCACCAGTGTTTAGCCGCCGGCGATGTCGAAACACGGCGGAGGGCACGGGAGGCGATCGGGATCCGCCGTCCGGCGCTCATTTGACGCGCGGGAGGCATCGTTCGAACGCGGAGAGCAAGCCGCGTTGGTCTATGCTACGGGCACGCGCTAGGGTGGCCGGAGACGAGCCCTACGGTGGTGGCAGGTGGCGGTGGTGTTCGGGCGAGCTCGAGCTTGTTGATACAGGGCACGGCTAAGCGCGCGGACGGGCGCGTTGGCCTCCTGGGGATCCCAGGAGCTCGGCGCAAGGCTCGGACGCGGTCAGCGCTAGCGGTGGCCGCGACGGCGAAGTGAACAGTGGCGGTGAGCTCACGGCAATGGCAGCGAGCAGCTAGAGGGTGTGCATGAGCTCAAAGAGAGAGGGAGAGGGAAGGAGGGCTCACTGAGAGCCTGCAGAGGTGCTAAGCGGGCTCGGGGAAGCGTCGGAGAGGGTGCACGGTTGCCGGCGATCTCAGCGGCCGAAGCTTGAAGAAAAGGTCGAGGACGTCGCTGCGGGGCTCGTTCTGTCGAACGGGAGGGCACAGTCGAAGTAGACGACGACAGGGAAGCCGGTGGACACCAGGAAGAGGCGCGGGAGGCTCGGTGGTCGCGTGATTCACGGAGGTGCGGCCATGGCGGGCTCGGCCGAGGTGGGAGAGCGAGGTAGAGGGGGAACTGCGGGGCTAGGGTTCGTCCCCGGGGCGCGGATGAGGTCCTTGTCCCCTCCGCGAGCTCTGTAGCAGCTCACTGTCGAGCAGCTGCGAGGGGGGGGGGGGGGGGCGAACGCTTGCACGCGCGCTGCGGCGACAGCAGAGCGGGAGTGAGCAGGAGGTTGAAGGAGAGAGAGAGAGGTTGGCTGGGCCGCGGCACTGTGGGCACTTAAGCCCATATTCACAGTAGGTTTAGGCCTTTTTCCCTTTTCTCTTTCTATTTCTTTAAAACAGACACTGTTTGCATTTAATTAAGCCACCAAATGACTTTACAAAAATGTGGAGCTTGGCCATTTAAATGCATTGCAATATTTGGCATTGTCACAAAAAGTTTGGGAAATATTTGACGTTGTTTGAATTTTTCATAAATGGAAAAGCATTTAAGTATGCTGATTTGGCACTGTTTTAATTGCTATAGCCCATTTAAGCAAATAAGTGATGTTGTTTTCCTTAACAAATTATTGTTATGGAATATTTGCTAAATGCTGGACTATTTTGCAATTTGAATTGATTTCAGTGGTGTAATTTGAAATGAGATATGAATCCAATATGACCAAGCACTGCAAAGCAAAGTGACTTTAGCATAATCATGATGGATTATTGCAGCTTGATACATGGGGGTGTTACAACTCTCCTCCTCTAAAAGAAATTCTCGTCCCGAGAATTAAGAGGTAGAAGGGGAAAAGATCGGGGTATTCTTCACGAAGGCAATCCTCACGTTCCCAAGTGGCTTCATCTTTAATATGATTCGACCACTGCACTTTAAGGAACTTGATTACCTTCTGACAGGTTCGATGTTCATCTTGATCAAGAATGCGGATGCTCTTTATAAGAGAGATCATCTTGCAATTCGAGCATTTCATGATCCACTGCACGGTGTGGATCCTTAAAGCAACGACGAAATTGTGATACATGGAAGACATCGTGGATGTGAGAAAACTGCGGTGGCATTTTGTAGGTTCGCTTCGCAATAGGAGTGGTGCCTGGTTTCAAGTCGATAACAAATTCGACAGCTCTATCAGGGGGTACTCCTGGAAGTTCTTCTGGGAAGACATCTTGGAAGTCTCGAATGACTGGAACATTTTCGATTCCCCTAAGAGGAGAAGCGTTCAACGCATTCAAAGAATAAATCTGGGCTTCAGCACTTCGAATAAGACAAGCATAGTAGTTTACTAAGGGTGTAGGAGTTGGACGGTTTTAGAGGCACAATCGATTGAAGCAGTATGAGCTTTCAATCAATCCATTCCCAGAATGAGGTCAATATTGGAAGACTTCAAAATAATGGGAGAGACATGGAATTCCAACCCTTCAATTTCAATGGTGACGTTGTGGCTAACCATGGAGGCTTGACATTCTTTGGGGGAGTCCAATCAAGAATAGCCTAAACTCGCTCTGGGTTGACAGCAATACCATCCCTGGAAATCACATGACCAAGATAGGTCACTTCAGATAACCAGAATTCACACTTGGAATACTTGGCATATAGCTGATGCTCTCGAAGCTTTTCTAGTACAAGACGAAGATGTTCAGCATGTCCTTCTTTATTCTTGGAATATACAAGGATATCATCCAGATAAACCACGACGAACTTGTCGAGGTATTCCATGAAGATATAGTTCATCAATCGGGAGAACATTGCTGGAGCATTGGTTAAGCCGAAAGACATGACGGTGTACTCATATGAGCCATATCGAGTAACAAAAGCTGTCTTTGGAATATCCTCTTCACGGACTCGGATCTGGTGGTAACCCAACCTCAGATCGAGTTTAGAGAATACGGAGGAACCAGCCAGTTGATCATACAGATCATTGATCCGAGGAAGCGGATACTTATTCTGTATTGTTGCCTGGTTGATAGGTCGGTAATCTTGGACCAACTGGTTCGTACCATCTTTCTCCTTGACAAAGAGAGAAGGTGCTCCCCAAGCAGAGGAACTTGGACGAATGAAACCCTTGCAGAGTGATTTGTCAATTTCCTCCTTAAGCTCAAGGAGTTCAAAGATGTCAAAAGACAGTGTGAGAAGCATATGATATACATGGAAGGAATAATTGCAGATAATCCAGCTCTCCGGGTGGATGCGAACACGAGAACCTAGAGTTAGAGTTAGTAAAATCTTTAACCTGAAAAGAAGAGAGATCAGAATCCCAGAGTAAATGAGAGGAATAAAAGATCATAATCCCATCCATTGGCGATGTGGGCCCGTAAGCCATACAACCATGTTAGTAAAACAATTTTTAAAGACTAGACTCAACTTCGGCCAAGGAGTTGGAAAGGGGCTTCCTACAGGCAGTCGGCTCTAATACTAACTTGTGACGCCCCCGACTCAACTGTGCACTAATCATACACGCAAATGCGCACGATCAAGATCAGAGACTCACGAGAAGATATCACAACACAACTCTAGACACAAATTAAAGTCATACAACTTTATATTACAAGCCAGGCCACGAAGGCTCGAATACATAAGTCAGCGGAAGCAACAATATCTGAGTACAAACATAAATAGACAAGTTTGCCTTAAGAAGGCTAAGCAAAACAACGACAACTAGATCGAAAAGGCGCAGGCCTCCTGCCTGGGAGCCTCCTAAACTACTCCTGGTCGTCGGCCTCCACGTAGTAGTAGGCTCCGTCGGTGTGGTAGTAGTCGTCGGCGGGATCAGCTTTCTCCGGGACTCCGTCATCTGATCACAGCAATCGGGTAGGGGGAAAAAGGTAGCAAAGCAACTGTGAGTACTCATCCAAAGTACTCGCAAGACTTACATCAGATCTATGCTAAGTATGCATCGGTATCAAAGGGAAGGGGCTGTATCTGTGGACTAAACTGCAGAAACGTCAGAATAGAGGGGAAAGCCTAGCCTATCGAAGACTAGCATCTTGCAGCGTCTTGCAGCAACAGAAGAGAGTAGAATAACATATCATATAGTATCAAATATATATTAACAACGCCCGGAGATCCTTCCTCGACTTCTTGTGAGAAAGCGATCCCAGAGCCATAATATCAGTTTAGTATCACATGTATCCAGTTCTAGTTGTAGTAGATCGGGATACAACTCCGAGCGTCCTGTTACCGTGGACACGGCTATTCGAATAGATAACTTCCCTGTAGGGGTGCACCAACTTACCCAACATGCTCGATTAACTCTGGTCGGACACACTTTTCCTGGTCATGCCCAGCCTTGGCTGATCGACATGCCGTAGTCCTACCAAGGCTCCACAGAGAGGTCCCCGCCGGTCTACATCCTAAGCGCAAAGGGGTCATGGGCGGATCGCCCTAAGCACTCCGGGTCATTGTGAGGACGGTGAATACCAGTGCCACCTCAGTCCTGGATGGCGCGATCCGACCATGCCACAATGCTGAACTGGACGTCTGACAGAGCTTTCGGGAGAATCGTACGACGCCGAGTGCCCATAACTTATCCCGCGTGGTGGTTAGTGCGAAAAGGCTAGAGGCCTACCCAGATCACATATCCAAACCGTTAGTTTGTTGCGAGCTCGCGGTGACGATCAGTGCTCCTGTCGCCCCGTCTCGCGGACTTATGGCAAGGGTCAGGCCCATCCCTCTCTAGGGCGGTCTCTGCCTACCCGGCCGTGCCGCGTAATTATCTCGCGGGTACCCTCCTGGTCAACCTGACTTATCCAGAGACTGTCGGGAACTCAGGTCCACCTCTACCGGGGTGGTACCGCCTGTCCCTTCAGTCCCACAGTAATCAAAATGGGAACGGTGTAAAGGTAATAGTGTGTCCGTAACATCAAGGGGGAATCCGAGGAATCACCATCGATGGATTCCCACTCGATGTAACTGTCAAGGTGAACTTGGAGGAATCACCCTCGATGGGTTCACACTTGAGGGGCTGCACGACAGAGGCATCATCGGAGGTGGTGAAAGAGGAATCACCCTCGATAACCCACAACCGACTAGCTACGCTACAGAGATATCATCAGGAGTGAGGTAGGAGGTATCACCCTCGACACTTGATAGTAGCTCTGAAGAGTCGTACAACTAAGGGGGTGTGCTGGTGGTGTGATCGGTCTCTGTACATTGATCACATTGATCTAATCTTCCGGTAGTAAAGCCTGGCAACACGGACAAGGGTGTGGGGCCACTGATGGATCACTAACCATCTTATACTAAGCATATAGGATAATAGGTAAAGTATCAACAACATGTTACAAAATCAGGCCATGCATCAGAATAGGAGCTATCGAACACAGTAGCAAAATCTAATGCAAGCACGAGAGAGAAAGAATGGGCGATATAGGACTGATCAAGGGGGTTTTGCTTGCCTGGAAGCTCTGCGGCAAGTGGCTAGATGTCTGCGACGTAGTCGTACTCAGGGACAACGTCGGTCTCGCGGTCTACCGGAGAGAAGAGGGGGAGGAAACAAATAAATACAAAGCATACAAATGCAACACAGATGCATGACATGGCAATATGATGTGCTAGGGGGTGACCTAATGTGATGCTAAGCATTACAGACGAAGTGGGAAAACATCTGGGAATATTTTCCCGGCTTTAGGCAATTATCGGACAGACGATCCGGAGGGGAAGGTTCCATGTTTGCAGTGTTGGAGGCATGTGACAGGTATGTGGATGGCATAATCGGATTCGTTTTATTTTTCTGATCATTTGTCATATATAAATTATTTTCATCCGAGTTACGGATTATTTTATATGAATTTACAAAGTTTTAAACATATTCTGAAAATTCCTGGAATTAAATTAAATTCGAAAACAGAGGGCTAAAATGCTAAGTACACACGAAAGTGTACCCAGCCAGAAGCAACAGGGGCTGACAGTGGACCCAGTTGACTGGGTCAACTGTCCAGTCAGCAGAGGCTGACTGGTGGGGCCCCTGCTGAGTCAGCAGGCTGACTGGGTCAACCCTATCCAGTTAAACAGTGGTAGGGCCCCACATGTCAGTGAGTGTTAGCAACTAACAGAGTTAAATTAATCCAATGGGTTAATTAGAGCCGTGGGGCCCTCCTGTCAGTGACTGTTGGGTTAGTTAATTAGTTAGTTAAGTTAACCAGTCACTACTGGAATCTGGCAATTTGCCATCTGTCCCCTCTTTGCCGTCTGCCAGCTGACGGCAAAGAGCCTCTCTGTCGTCTGCTTTGGAAAAGCAGACGGCAAAGAACCAGCTGATGGCAAAGAGATTCTTTGCCGTCAGCTGGCTCTTTGCCGTCTGCCAGCTGACGGCAAAGAGGCCAATGGCAGACGGCAAAGAGGCCCGTGGGCCCCAGGGGGCTCGGCGCTGGCTAGGTCACCTCTTTGCTGTCTGCTGGACCTTTGCCGTCTGCTAGCGGACGGCAAAGAAAGGCCAGGCAGACGACAAAGCAGGGATGTGGGGCCCACCAAAGCACGGCGTGGGCTAACCTAACGGCTGGCCTCTTTGCCGTCTGCTAGCAGACGGCATATCCATCTTTGCCGTCTGCTAGCAGACGGCAAAGGAGCGATGTGCCTAATTAATTCAAATTCGTCTGCTGGCCCGCGCACGCCCGGCCCCCACTCTCCTCCCCCGCACCCCTCTCTCGCTCGCTCCCTCCGCCGCCGCGCCCGTTGCCGCCGCCCCTGCCCCCTGCCCCCGCGCCCCTGCCCCCTGGCCCCGCGCTCCGCCGCCCCTGCCCGCGCGGTCCGCCGCCCCCTGCCCGGCGGCCTCCTCTCCTCGCCGCCGGCCGCCCCCGCCCGGCGGCCTCCTCTCCTCGCCGCCGGCAGCCCCCGGCCGCCCCGGAGCTTCACCCCCGCCCCTCGCCGCCGGCCGCCCCCGCCGCCCCCTGGTGAGTGCCCCACCCCCGTCTTTTTTTTGTTTTTTTTCTGTTAAATTAGTTAGTTAGTTTATTAGGTAGAAAAAACTTAGATAGAAAAGAAGAAAAGAAAAAACTTAGAAGAAAAAGAAGAAAAGAAAAAACCTAGAAGAAAAAACTTAGAAGAAAAAGAAGAAAAGAAAAAACCTAGAAGAAAAAAAAAGAAGAAAAGAAGAAGGAAAAAAAAGGAAAAAGAAAAAAGGAAAAGAAGAAAAAAGAAGAAGAAGAAGAAGAAGAAGAAGAAGAAGAAGAAGAAGAAGAAGAAGAAGAAGAGGAGGAGGAGGAGAAAGAAGAAGAAGAAGAAGAAGAAGAAAGAGGAGAGGAGGAGAAGAAGAAGAGGAAAAAGGAAAGGAAGAAGAAGAAGAAGAAGAAGAAGAAGAAGAAGAAGAAGAAGAAGAAGAAGAAGAAGAAGAGGAGGAGGAGGAGAAGAAAAAAGAAGAAGAAGAAGAAGAAGAAGAAGAAGAAAAGGAAGAAAAGGAAGAAGAGGAAGAAGAAGAAAAGGAAAAAGAGGAAAAAAGAAGAAGAGGAAGAAGAAGAAAATGACACCCCGACACCCCGACCCTGACACGACACCCCGCACCCCGACCCCGACACGACACCCCGACCCCGACACGACACCCCGACCCCGACACGACACCCCGACACCCCGACAGCCCGAGACCCCGACACCCCGACACCACGACACCCAGACACAATACCCCCGACACCCCGACACCCCGACCCCGACACGACACCCCGACACCACGACCCCGACCCGACACCCCGACACCACGACACCCAGACACGACACCCCCGATCCCCGACACCTCTTCGGCCTCCTGTTGACCGAAAAGGTGCTCTTCGGCCTTCCAGAGGCCGACGGGGTCATATATTTGTGAATTATGAGTTAGGTCATATATTTTTCGATTTTGTTATAAAAAACATCATATTTGTGTTGATCGGGTGGATTTAAATGTGCAGTTGTTTCGTCGCTGCGAGGGTCTGGTGTTCGACGACCTCCCCGTGCGTTCGACGAGCTCCGCCCCTGCGTTCGTGGGTGAGCACAATTGACATCTCCTCCTCCCCCCTTCATTTGCTCTGTTCCGGTCTTCATGCCGATGAAACTTGCTAGCTATAGGTGTCTTCAATCATCAGTATGCGTGACCACTATGCGTCTCCCGTTCGAAAGGGTTACATCTATAAATATGCATGCATTTGCATATTTATAACCGTGATTCTTTCGAATTGTCCAACGTTATCCATGGACAGCCCGAGTATGTGTAGATTGGGTTCGTTTTCCCATATGCTCTGCTCCGGATCCGATGCAGAATTTTGTCAGTGCCTCCTTGTTGTTCTCCGGGTACACATCCTCTCTGCTTATTGCCGAGACGTGTATCAGGAGAACAGCGGGGAGGTGCTGCCGAAATTTTGCGTCGGATCCGGAGCAGAGCATGGGAAAACGAACCCAATCTACACATACTCGGGTGGGATTAGGACCTATCTTTACCTATTAGCGTCTAGGTTGCATGGACGTAATAAAACTGACAAACTCCATTAACTGATGAATATGGTTTGCTGAATTATGTATATATTTCTTGTGTGTCCAGTAGCTAGGCAAGATGAGTGATCGTGCGTGGATGTACACCGGTCACACTAGTCAGAAAGACATGACCGATGAATGGTTAACAAAAACCAAGGGGTTTGTGGCCGCATTTGCAAATGGCCAGAGAAAAACCTGGTGCCCCTGTGTCCGGTGTGACAACTTTCAAAAGAGGACAGAGGTTGAAATGGGTAAACACCTGCAGAAGTGGGGTTTTACGCCTGATTATACGGTGTGGACATTTCATGGTGAGTCTGCCCAATGTGCCAGAGCTGAGGTGGTTCGTCGTCGCACGGACGAGCATGGTACCGGGATCGAAGACATGGTGCAAGACTTTGATGATGCTCGGGATTCGGACGATGAGATGGAGGAATCTGCAAAGGCCTTCAATGAAATGTTGGAGTCTTCAAAACGTCCTCTCCACGAGCACACTGAGCTTTGTCAGCTGGATGCCATCGCACAAGTAATGGCTCTGAAGGCTCAATTCAACTTGGGCAGAGAATGCTACGACGCGATGATGACACTATTTGGACGCTTTCTACCCAAAGGCCATGTAATGCCTGCAAACCTGTACCAGTCGGACAAAATCCTCCGTGTACTTAAGATGCCCTATGAGAAGATAGATGCCTGTGAGAATGGATGTGCCTTATTTAGGGTTGAGTATGCGGACTTGAACTATTGTCCCATTTGCAAGTCTTCCAGGTATGTTGTGGTAGACAATGGTATGGGTGAGAAGAGTCAGACAAAAATCCCAGTTAATGTTCTTCGGTATATGCCAATCATAACAAGACTTCAACGTCTTTTCATGGTCGAAGAGACGACCAGACAGATGACATGGCACAAATTGGGCAAAAGAACCGAACTAGATGCAGATGGGAATCAGATGATGGTACACACATCGGATGCTTTTGCGTGGAAGAAGTTCGATGAATTACATGGGGATAAAGCGGCAAATCCAAGGCATCCTCGAGTCTGCATCGGCACGGATGGGTTCAATCCGTTTGGTATGACGGCAACCCAATACAGTTGTTGGCCTGTATTTGTCATTCCACTCAGTCTCCCCCCCGGACAGATTATGCAAAGAAAGAACATTTTCCTGACGTTGATAATTCCAGGGCCCAACTATCCGGGGAAGAATATGAATGTGTACATGCAGCCGCTTAAGGATGAATTGCAAGAAGCTTGGGATAATGGGTTCAAGACATACGACGCCGCTAGGAAACAAAACTTCATAATGCGTGTCTGGTACATGTACTCGATGCATGACTTGCCGGCGTATGCGCTATTCGTTGGCTGGTGTGTGCATGGAAGGTTCCCGTGCCCCACATGCAAGGCAGCTCTTCAGTTTCGTTGGCTGGAGGCGGGTCGCAAGTATTCTTGCTTCGACTTGCATAGACCGTTCCTGGATCCTCGCCATAAGTTCAGAAAAGACAAGAAGAACTTCATCAAAGGTAGAGTTGTGAAAAACTTAGCACCACCTGCGTTGACAGGCCAACAGATCCTGGATCAGTTAAACGCTCTCGAGCCTGATGCAGAGCGTCCATGGTATTTCAAGGGGTATAATTCGGAACACGCCTGGACTCACAAGACATGCTTGTGGGATCTGCCTTACTTCAAAGACCTCCTTTGCCCACACAACATTGACGCGATGCACACTGAAAAGAATATCGCCGAGGCCCTTTTTGGTACATTGTTCGGCATAGAGGGGAAGTCAAAGGATAATCCTAAGGCTAGAGTCGATCAGGAGGCTCTATGTGATAGACCGTTACAAAACATGCGACAACCGAAAGGAAATCAGAACTGGACGAAGCCAAAGGCATGGTTCAATCTTGGAAGGCCAGCTATGAGGGAAATTATCTTGAGGGTGAAAATGCAGTTGATGTTCCTCGATGGGTATGCAGCGAATCTAAAGAGGGGAGCGAGTCTTGAAAAATTGAAAATATTTGGTCTCAAGAGTCATGATTGGCACATATGGCTTGAGCGGGTAATGCCGGTGATGTTGCGTGGCTTTATCCCTGAGGATGAATGGCTAGTACTGGCAGAGCTGAGCTATTTCTTCCGTGTTCTTTGTGCGAAAGAACTATCGCCTGGCTTGCTAGATGAAATGGAAGAGTTGGCGCCGGAGTTGATCTGCAAGTTAGAGAAGATCTTTCCACCGGGCTTCTTTAATCCAATGCATCATTTGATTTTGCATCTCCCGACCGAGGCAAGATTGGGGGGGCCCGTGCAAAATCGTTGGTGCTACGCAACTGAGAGGATGCAGAAGACGCTTCGAGCAAAATGTAAAAATAAACGTAGAATTGAAGCATCGATGGCCGAGGCATTCATTACTGAGGAGGCGGCAAACTTCGTGACAACACACTATGAAGCCAAAAATCGTCATTTGCATAATCCGAAGCCTCGGTACAATGCTGGCGACCCTAAAAAAGGTGGATCCAACCTCAGCCTATTCAAAGGGAAGCTCGCACCAGCCGGTGCTTCGAAACCAGTAGGGTTGGATGTCGAAGAATGGCGGACCATTTCGTTGTATATCTTCAACAACCTAACAGAAGTGCGGCCATACATCGAGTAAGTTCTCGGTACATTGTTTCGCAACTTCTAATTCCTTTGAACTGCTCTTATTCCCGGATATTTGATACAGTCGATACGTCGCCAAATTCTCGGATGGAGCGGTGATCCAAAAGGATTCCATCGAAGAGTATGAGCTTCTGGCAAAGCATGGAGGCGGCTATCCCGGTTTCATCTCTTGGTTCAAACAAACGGTAAGTTCCATTAGACCATTTCATTTCTTCGTCTAATTTGCGGCTAATGCAACAATCCTTCTGTATTAAACTTGTAGGCTAATTCAGAGTCAATGGACGCCGAATTGAGACAAGTCACTAATGGTTTTGACTATAAGGTCCGTTCATTTGACAAATACGACATCAACGGGTATCGCTTTCGTACCTTTGGCAAAGAGCTATCTATGGCCGACCGAAAGTCTACAAATTGTTGTGTCTCTGCTATCGGCGAAGGAGATACCGAGTATTATGGAAGAGTTGAAGCAATTTATGAACTTCTATTCTATGGTGAAAACCCACCGAATGTCGTAGTCTTCAAATGTTATTGGTTCCAGCCGAAGGAGACTAGAAGGACTCATGAACATTTAGGGCTAGTCGAAATCAAACAAATCACCCATTTAGATGTTCCCGATGTCTATATTACGGCTCAACAGGCGACCCAAGTTTTCTATCTACCGTGGGCCTGCCAAACTGATCCAAATCTGAATGGTTGGGATGTCGTTTATGAAGTGCCGCCACGTGTTAGACCACCTCCCCCCAATGAAGAGGATTATGAACCTCACATTAACCCAGACACATATGAAGTAGACAGCGACGGTGAATCCGACTTCACCCCTGAGCCGAAACAAGAAGAGCCGGAAGAAGAAGAGGTTACTACTGCGGATGACCTGTCAATGCTTGACCGATTACATAAAGGAGGCCTTCCACATGTTGATGCCGCTGAACCTGATGAGCACGTCATCCAAGATAGTGATGATGATGATGCATTTATTGATCTCGGAGCATATATAGACGATCAAGATTTCTATTAGTTCATGTCAGGTATTCAATTTTTATTATATACATATATATTAATAGTTCATGTCAGGTATTCAATTTTTATTATATACTTATTATTGGTTCATGTTAGGTATTCAATTTTTATGATATATACATGATGATGATACACTTAAATTATATACATATTATTATTCATGTCAGGTATTCAATTTTTTTATGTTGTACTAATTTCATTTACTCTTTGTCATGGCAGGTGTTGGAAGATGGTAGGCGCGGGTCGAGAGCGCTCCGCGGCTCCTTCTTCGTCGGCGCGTGGTGGGAGGGGTACTTCCATTCCAGCCCAGCCTCTCCAGAGAGCATTGCTAGAGAGTATGGGGACACCGGTGGGCGCTTCTTCGTCAGCGTCGTTGCCCACCGAGAGAGGAGGTCGGGGGAAGAAGAGAGCTAGTAGAGCTGGACGTGGCCGCGGGAGTGGTAGGCAGGCTGCTACGCCTTCCTCGCCGCCACCCCCAGCTGATTCACCCGAGCACAGGACTGCTAGGGTGGACGACCCGTCTGAGGTGGAGGCTACGCGGACTTCGGTCCACGAGCCTCGGGTCGACGAGCCTTCGACCCACGAGACTCCTGTCCCAGAGGCTTCGTCCCACGAGACTCCGGACCAGGGCAGGGATCAGGCTACGTCTCAGGATACCCGATGGGATGCCTGGCCGGAGTCGAGTGGCCATGCTGATGGTGGCGGGGATCGGTTTTCTGATAGCGAGGGCGAGGTGGTTGAGGGGCGCACCGTCTACCAGCGTGGTAGTACACGGCTCCCGCCCGTGCCGGCGACCCACGAGCAGAGGTGGTTGATTAGGCCTGATGGGGAGAAGTAAGTGCATTTACTTTGTTTAACCTTTTGCCTTCACGTTTCTTGAAATATCTAATGCGTTGGCCTTGTCATATTGCAGGGGTTGGCACCACGCCAAGGAAGTCCGCAGGCCCAACACCGTCCTTGGTGTGATTTGCCGGCAAAACTTCCCGGGGTTTGTCACTTTGCCCGGTGAGGGTCAGCTTTCAGAGCTAGGATTGAGCTGGGAGCACTACTTGGCTGCCCCGGCCCCGCCGGAGGAGAGGATCGACGGTGTCTTGTGCACCACGAGGGCCGAGATGGTGCACAGAAAGTTTTGGGTAATTCATCCTTTACACAATTAAAAATCAACAATAGCTAGTTATTGTACTAATCAGTGTTGTCTCGTTTGATTGCAGACCTTCTACAGGTGTGAGGAGGGATACGAGGAGGCCGCGGCATAGGTTATCGATGCCGAGTGCAAGCGCCTACTACAGAACTTACGACACAAGGCTCGGCCGCAGGCTATTCGAGACTACTACGCCTCGCGTGGTATTAAGAAGGACAAGCCGTCGTGCCGCGAAAAGTTTCTGAAGAAGGAGCAGTACATGCAGGTAATTACCTATTCTTAAGGCCTTGTACTTAGTTTTCTTGCTTTGATTCCTAGGCGTAGCGCTCAAATTTATCTTTACTGACTTAGGTGCCCCCGAGATGGTGTGCGGATAAGATGGATTGTTGGGAGGCGTTGGTGAATGAGTGGTGCTCAGACGAATGGCTAGCCGTCCACAACAATGCCAAGGACCGGCGTGCCAAAATGGTTGGTGTGCCACACCATCAAGGCAGCGCCAACTTATATCAGTTCGGGCGGAACTGGGTATGTGTTTTGCTTCATGATTCATGCAATTCATTCTTCATGCTAGCTTCAGGTATCTGAGCCCGCGTCATTTACTAATACTTTGTTCCTCTCTTTTAGGCGCGACACAATAACACGGAGGTGCCACAGGTGTACGACCTCTATGCAATGGCCCATACTGCAAACTACAAGAAGGCCAAGGCATTCGCTGAGTCTGACCTCGATAATCCAGAGAACTTCACCAACATCTCCTCCCACCACAAGCTCGTGAGGTACAGAGAGGAGGGGAAGGAGAGGAAAGGGGAGGACTTTAACCCGAGCCAGCAGCCTATTGATCCAGAGCTGGTGATGATATCTGGTGGCGGGAGGCCCCATGGCTCGATAGCCATTGGAGATGGACTGATACGTTGTCCTCGCACTCTCCCGGAGATCAAGTCACGCCAAACGAGCTCCTGTCCTAAGATAAGGCCTCATCCACGGCCACTGGAGCTTGCCATCGAGGTTAGTTATACGGACTCAGATACCTTTCCTCTCCATTACATTGTGTGTGCATCTACTCGATGATTAAAATACTAACGAGGAGTGGTGTTGCAGGCTGCTATTCAGAAAGAGAGAGAGAGGCAACCAAGGAGCTTCTGGCGGAGAGGGACCGGCAGGCGGCGGAGAAGGAGCGGGAGTTGGAGGAGAGGACGGCCAAAATGTTGGAGGAGAGGTCACTGAATGACCTGGCGAACCGGGCCATGTACGAGCTCCTCGTGGTAAGTTTCTTCTGCATATTAGCCAAATCATGCACTTAATGTTCGTTTCATTACTAACTAATATGACTGACTCGTCAAAACCAAATGTGCAGTCTGTGTGCGAGAAGACCGGTCAGACCCCTCCGCCGATGCCAGTCATTGCTCCGGGGACCACGGTGAGTTTCATTTGAATGGTCATTAGTTACTAGTCTTAACATTTCAGTGTCATCATGCTAACGAGACATTGCAAATGATCTTTGGTGCAGCGTAACTCCAGACAAGCATCGCACGATCCTTCTCCAGGTGGTACCGGCACGAGCACCCCCGGTGCTTCAGCTCCGTGATGACGGTAAGTTTTCTCTAGTGTTTTGCTTAACAAATGCATAATGACCTAGACTTAGCTTTATTTCCTCCAATATGCTTACCATAATGACCTAGACTTAGCTTATTTTCCTCCAAAATGACATAATAATCTTACTTAGCTCCAAAATGATCCATTTTACCTAAGTTAGCTCTAAAATGACCTAAGTTAGCTCTAATATGCTAAGTTAGCTCTAATATGCTAAGTTAGCTCCAAAATGATCCATTTTACCTAAGTTAGCTCTAAAATGACCTAAGTTAGCTCTAATATGCTAAGTTAGCTCTAATATGCTTAGTTAGCTAGGTTTGCTCAATAATGACATATACTTAGCTTACTTATGTCAAAAATGGCATAATTAGCTTACTTAGGTCAAAAATGGCATAACAACCTTGGTAACCTCATAAATGTCATATACTTAGCTTATTTTCGTCCAAAATGACATAATAAGCTTACTTAGCTCCAAAATGATCCATTTTACCTAAGTTAGCTCCAAAATGACCTAAGTTAGCTCTAATATGCTTAGTTACCTAGGTTAGCTCAATAATGACCTATACTTAGCTTACTTATGTCAAAAATGGCATAATATGCTTAGTTAACTCAAAAATGGCATAATTACCTAGGTTAGCTCAATAATGACCTATACTTAGCTTATTTAGTTCATTTATGACATAAGTAGCTTACTTAGCTCATAAATGGCATGATAACCTTGCTAAGCTCATAAATGTCATATACTTAGCTTACTTAGCTCATAAATGACATGATAACCTTGCTAATCTCATAAATGTCATATACTTAGCTTACTTAGGTTAAAAGTGGCATGATAACCTTGGTAAGCTCATAAATGTCATATACTTAGCTTACTTAGCTCATAAATGGCATGATAACATTGGTAAGCTCGCATTGATGGAGTGCTTCTTTTTACTTTCTTCTTCTTCTTCTTCTTCTTCTTCTAGTCTTCTTCTTCTTCTTCTTCTTCTTCTTCTTCTAGTCTTCTTCTTCTAACTTTCTTATTTCCCATTTTTGCAGATTTCATCCACTTCACGGAAGCTTGCATTGATGGAGTGCTTCTTTTTACTTTCTGTTTTGATTTTGTACCTTTGAACAATGTGGAACTTGCTATATGGATGAAACCATTGTAATATGTATGGATGGAACTATGTATGTGGAACTTGCTATGTATGTATGGATGGAACTATGTATGTATGGATGAAACTTATGTGTTGGATATCTCATATGTTTGTTGTGAAACTTGCCCTGTGAAATATATATATATATATATATATCATATATTTGCTGTGAAAATGCTTGGATATAAGAAAAAATAGAATAAAAAGAGGCAATGCAGGCTCTTTGCCGTCTGCCACCGACGGCAAAGGGCTCTTTGCCGTCTGCCGCAGACGGCAAAGTGGACACGTGGCAGCAACCTGTGCAACCTGGGAGCACTGGGGGCTGACCCATTTGGTCACTTTGCCGTCTGTGGCAGATGGCAAAGGATGGTGTGGTTTGCCGTCTGTGGCAGACGGCAAAGAGTGGCAGAGGCAGACGGCAAAGAGCAGGGAGGGTGACGGGTCTGATGACGTCATGAAGCAGACGGCAAAGGGGAGGGCACATTTGCCGTCAGCCGGCAGACGGCAAAGCCTCCCGTTAGCCACCTAACGTGGCTAACGTCTATCCTTTGCCGTCAACTTTCTTGTCGTCTGCTTTCCCAGGAAAGCTGACGGTAAATGTCTTTGCCGTCCGCTGTGCTAAAACAGACGGCAAAGAAGCTCATTGCCGTAACTTACAGTGCCAGCCATGTTTGCCGTCTGCGGTTGACGGCAAAGACCTTTGCCGTCAGCTTTGTGGTCCTTTGCCGTCTGCCATGGCAGACGGTAAATCAGCTGATTCCTGTAGTGAGTAACTAATTAGCGCGTGGGGGCCCACCGGTCAGTGGCACAGAGCGTGGTTAGGATTAAACTAACGATGGCCATGTCGAACCACCGGCGTTTAGCCGCCGGCGACGTCGAAACACGGCGGAGGGCACGGGAGGCGATCAGGATCAGCCGTCCGGCGCCCATTTGACGCGCGGGAGGCACCGTTCGAACATGGAGAGCAAGCCGCATTGTTCTACGCTATGGGCGCGAGCTAGGGTGGCCGGAGACGAGCCCTACGGCAGCGGCAGGCGGCAGTGGCATTCGGGCGAGCTTGAGCTTGTTGATACAGGGCACGGCTAAGCGCGCGGACGGGCGCGTTGGCCTCCTGGGGATCCCAGGAGCTTGGCGCAAGGCTTGGACGTGGTCAGCGCTAGCGGTGGCCGCGACGGTGAGGCGAACAGTGGTGGTGAGCTCACGGCAACGACATCGAGCAGCTAGAGGGCGTGCACGAGCGCAAAGAGAGAGGGAGAGGGAAGGAGGGCTCACTGAGAGCCTGCAGAGGTGCTAAGCGGGCTCGGGGAAGCGTCGGAGAGGGTGCACGGTCGCCGGCAATCTCGGCGGCCGAAGCTCGAAGAAGAGGTCGAGGACGTCGCTGCGGGGCTCGTCCGGTCGAATGGGAGGGCGCAGTCGAAGTAGACGACGACAGGGAAGCCGGTGGACACCAGGAGGAGGCGCGGGAGGCTCGGTGGTCGCATGATTCACGGAGGTGCGGCCATGGCGGGCTCGGCCAGGTGGGAGAGCGAGGGAGAGGGGGAACAGCGGGGCTAGGGTTCGTCCCCGAGGCGTGGACGAGGTCCTTATCCCCTTCGCGAGCTCTGTAGCAGCTCGCTGTCGAGTAGCTGCGAGGGGGGAGGGGGGGCGAGCGCTTGTGCGCGCACTGTGGCGACAGCAGCTCGGTAGTGAGCAGGAGGTTGAAGGAGAGAGAGAGAGGTGGGCTGGGCCGCTGCACTGTGGGCACTTAAGCCCATATGCACAGTAGGTTTAGGCCTTTTTCCCTTTTCTCTTTCTGTTTCTTTAAAACAGACACTGTTTGCATTTAATTAAGCCACCAAATGACTTTGCAAAAATGTGGAGCTTGGCCATTTAAATGCATTGCAATATTTGGCACTGTCACAAAAAGTTTGGGAAATATTTGATGTTGTTTGAATTTTTCATAAATGGAAAAGCATTTAAATATGCTGATTTGGCACTGTTTTAATTACTATAGCCCATTTAAGCAAATAAGTGATGTTGTTTTCCTTAACAAATTATTGTTATGGAATATTTGCTAAATGATGGACTATTTTGCAACCATGTTTGTGCAACTTTAAATTTCACTTGCAATTTGAATTGATTTTAGTGGTGTAATTTGAAATGAGATATGAATCCAATATGACCAAGCACTGCAAAGCAAAGTGACTTTAGCATAATCATGATGGATTACCGCAGCTTAATACATGGGGGTGTTACATTTACGTACAACTCAATTTTACAACTCGATACTAGAACAAATATGACTCTATATGAATGCCTCTGGCAGTGTACCAGGATGTGGAATGATCTAGCGTAACTTGTATAAAAATGATGAACGGTGGCTGAGCCACAAATACTATGTCAGCTATATGATCATGCAAAGCAATATGACAATGATGATGTGTGTCATATAAAAAGAACGGTGGAAGTTGCATGGCAATATATCTCGGAATGATTATGGAAATGCCATAATAGGTAGGTATGGTGGCTGTTTTGAGGAAGGTAAAAGGGGTTTATGTGTGAAAGAGCGTATCATATCACGGGGTTTGGATGCACCGGCAAAGTTTGCGTCAACTCTCGAGGTGAGAAAGGGCAAGGCACGGTACCGAAGAGGCTAGCAAATGGCGGAAGGATAGGAGTGCGTATAATCCATGGACTCACATTAGTCATAAAGAACTCACATACTTATTGCAAAAGTCTATTAGCCCTCGAAGCAAAGTACTAACCGCATGCCCCTAGGAGGGAGGTTGGTAGGAGTTAACCATCACGCGCCCCTGATTGTAACAACACTCAAGGATTTCATTTCAGACCTATAAATGCACGAACTTCCTCACCATGCCAAAACTAATACTTAGATGAGTATGTCATAACAAACTTTACTACCAATATTTCTACTAACCAATGATCATGAACCTATATCCTTTCATATTATGATATTAATCAAATTAACCATGCACTTCATATTTAGTGATCTACATGAAAGTTTTTATTATATCCCCCTTGAATACCTTATCATATCAGGACCATTCTTTTAACATGTGCAAATTGCCATTACTATTTATTAGACTCTCAAAAAGGTATAAGTGAAGCATGAGAGTGCAACTATTTCTTCAAAATATAACCACCGACGTGCTCTAAAAGATATACGTGAAGCACTAGAGCAACTGCCTAGCTCAAAAGATATAAGTGAAGCACATAAAGTATTCTAACATATCACGATAAATGTGTGTCCCTCTCAAAAAGGTGCGTTCAGCAAAAATGATTGTGGCAAACTAAAAAGCAAACAAATAAAATAAAACTATAGCACAAGACGCTCCAAGCAAAACACATATCATGTGATGAATAGAAATATAGCTCCAAGTGAGTTACCGATAGATTGTAGACGAAAGAGGGGATGCCATCCGGGGCATCCCCAAGCTTAGACGCTTGGTTATTCCTTGAATATTACCTTGGGGTGCCTTGGGAATCCCCAAGCTTAGGCTCTTGCCACTCCTTATTCCTTCATCCATCATGATCTCACCCAAAACTTGAAAACTTCAGCACACAAAACTCAACCGAAACCTCGTGAGATCCGTTAGTATAACAAACAAATCTTAAACTGTAAGTACTGTTGTAAATTGATTCATTTTTAATATTGGCATAATGCTAATGTACTCCAACTTCTCCATGACTTATAACCGCGATACAATCCATAGATTCATCAAAATAAGCAAACTATGCAACAAAAACAGAATCTTACTAAAACAGAACAGTCTATAAAGATCTGAATTAAAGTCATACTTCTTTAACTCCAAAAATTCTAAAAAATTAGGACAACGTAGGAAATTCATATTCAAATACTGTGTAAACAATTCAGCAATTATTGAAATTCCATAAAAAGATTAAAATCCCATCACTGGACACAAAAGTTTCTGTTTTTAAACAGCATCAATAATACTATCATCCAAATCATCCCAAAGGCATTACTTGGCACAAACACTAATTAAAAGATAAAAACACAATCATAACAGTAGCTACAATTGTGTAAACACACAAAACAGAAAACAAAGCAAAAATTTAAGATACATATTGGGTTGCCTCCCAACAAGCGCTATTGTTTTATGCCCCTAGCTAGGCATAATGCATAGTTTCAAGTATTGTCATCCTTCAAATTAATTCCATAGGTGGCCCTCATAATAGATTCATATGGTGGCTTAATTATCTTTGTAGGGAAGTGTTCCATCCCTTTCTTTAATGGGAATTGTAATCTTATATTACCTTCTTTCATATCAATAATAGCACCTATGGTTCGTAGGAAAGGCCTACCAAGTATTATATGACTAGACGGATTGCATTCAATATCGAGCACAATAAAATCCATGGGCACATAATTTCTATTAGAAAGAATAAGCACATCATTTATTCTACCCAATGGTTTCTTAATAGTTGAATCCGCTAAATGCAAATTAAGGGAACAAGCATCCATATCGGTGAGACCTAGCACGTCACATAAAGATTTTGGTATAGTAGAGACGCTAGCACCTAGATCACACAAAGCATTACATTAATAATCTTCAATTTTAACTTTAATAGTAGGTTCCCATTCATCATGTAATTTTCTAGGTATTGAAACTTCCAACTCAAAATTTTCTTCATGAGCTTTTATCATAGCTTCTACAATATGTTTAGTAAAAGCTTTATTTTGTTCATAAGCATTTGGTGAATTAATCATGGATTGCAACAAGGAAATACATTCAACTAAAGAGCAATTATCATAATTAAAGTCCTTGTAATCCAAAGTAGCGGGTACATCGCTATTTAAAGTTTTGACCTCTCTAAACCCACTTTTATCATTTTTATCATTAAGATCATCACCCTCCGAACAATTGGAACGCCTTCTAACTAAAGTTGACTCATCTTCAGTCCCCTTTTCATCAAGTTTGATATTACTAAATAAAGATTCAATAGGTGAGAAACACCAATCATTTTAATATCTTCATCATTACTATGATAAAAATCGGGAGGAATAGCTTTTTCTAGGAATTCTCGCTTAGCTCTCAACCTAGCGGTTCTCTCTTTACTTTCATTAATGGAAACATGGATGGATTTAATAGACTCATTAATATCATGCTTAGGTGGCAAATTTTAATTTTGAGATTTTCCACATCATGAGCAATTCTATCCATGTTCCTAGACATTTCATCAACTCTATTCAATTTTTCTTCTATCATGGCATTAAAAATCTTTTGAGAATTAATAAATTCTTTAATATTGTTCTCAAGATCAGAGGGTATGCTATTATTATTATTATTATTATATGAATTACCATAGGAATTACCATAATTATTAGAGGAATTTCCAGGAAACGGTCTAGGATTGAAATTCCCTCTATAAGCATTGTTGTTGAAATTATTTCTAGAGACAAAATTCACATGAATAGCATCATTATTTTGCTCAATAAAAGTAGATAGTGGCACATCATTAGGATCAACATGAGCATTTTTACTAGCAAGCATTTTCATAATAGCATCCATTTTATCACCCAAAGTAGAGATTTATTTAACAGAATTTACCTTCTTACCAGTTGGAGTTCTTTCAGTGTGCCATTGAGAATAATTTCTCATAATATTATCAAGGAGTTTTGTAGCTTCTCCCAATGTAATTTCCATAAAAGTACCACCTACAGCACAGTCTAGAAGATTTCTAGAAACAAAGTTTAGTCCCGCATATATTTTTTGTATGATCATCCATAAGCTTAAACCATGAGTGGGCCAATTACTTATAATTAATTTCATTCTCTCCCATGCTTGTGCAACATGTTCTTCCTCAAGTTGCTTAAAATTCATAATTTGATTTCTTAAAGAAATAATTTTTGCGGGAGGAAAATACTTGGCAATAAAAGCATCCTTACACTTATCCCAAGAATCAATACTATTGCGAGGCAAGGATGAAAACCAAGTTTGAGCATGATCTCTTAGTGAGAACAAAAATAATTTCAACTTAATAATATCATTATCCACATCTTTTTTCTTTTGCATATCCCATAATTCAACGAAAGTATAAAGATGGGAAGCAACATCCTCATTAGGGGTTCCAGAAAATTGTTCTTCATAACATGATTTAGCAAAGCAGCATTAATATCATAAGACTCCGCACTAGCGGCGGGAGGAGCAATTGGAGTACTAATAAAGTCATTGTTATTAGTATTTGAAAAATCACACAACTTGGTGTTTTCTTGAGACATAGTGACAAAGAAAGCACACGAGCAAACAAGCAAATAAAATATTTTTGTGTTTTTGTAAAATTATTTTAGAAGTGGGGGAGATGAAAACGAGAGGCAAATGCAAATAAGAGCAAGTAGATGATAGTTTATGCGAAGGTACTTGATAGGTTTTGGTGATGTCTCCCCGATAACGGCGCCAGAAATTCTTCCTGCTACTTGTGAGCTGCGTTGAGATTTCCTCGAAGAGGAGAGGATGATGCAATACAGTAGAGATAAGTATTTCCCTCAGTTAAGAACCAAGGTTATCAATCCAGTAGGAGAACCACACATAACCTCGTTAGCAGCACCTACACACACAAAAGCAAATACTTGCACCCAACGCGAACAAGAGGGTTGTCAATCCCCTTGGCGGTTACTTGCAAGGATTAATTCTGATAGTGATAGATAGATAATAAATTGCAAAATAAAATAAAAGTAAATAAATTGCAGCAAGGTATTTTTGGATTTTATATATGATAGATAAATGACTCGGGGGCCGTAGTTTTCACTAGAGGCTTCTCTCTCGAACGCATAGCATAAGGTGGGTAAACAAATTACTATCGGGCAATTGATAGAAAAGCGCATAGTTATGATGGATTCATGGCAATGATCATGTATATAGGCTTCACGTCCGAGACAAGTAGACCGATTCCTACCTGCATCTACTACTATTACTCCACTCATCGACCGCTATCCAGCATGCATCTAGAGTATTAAGTATAAATCAGAGTAATGCCTTAAGCAAGATGACATGATGTAGACAAAGTAAACTCAAACAATATGAATAAACCCCATCGTTTTATCCTTAATGGCAATAATACAAATACGTGTCTTGTCCCTTTCTATCACTGGGATAGAGCACCGCAAGATTGAACCCATCACAAAGCACCTCTCCCATTGCAAGATAAATCAATCTAGTTGGCCAAACCAAACAGATAGATCGGAGAGAAATACAATGCTATAACAATAATGCATAAAAGAATTCAGAAAAGACTCAAATATTTCTCATGAATAATCTGATCATAAACCCACAATTCATCGGATCCCAACAAACACACCGCAAAAGAAGATTACATCGAATAGAACTCCAAGAAAATCAAGGAGAACATTGTATTGAAGATCAAAGAGAGAGATAAAGCCATCTAGCTACTAGCTATGGACCTGTAGGTCGGTGGTAAACTACTCATACATCATCGGAAGGGCAGCAAGGTTGATGTAGAAGCCATGATCGATTCCCCCTCCGGTAGAGTGCCAGAAAAGGCCTCCAGATGGGATCGTGGAAGAACAGAAGCTTGTGGCGGCGGAAAAGTTATTTCGTGGGGCTCTTTGTTGGTTTCCAAATATGTGAGAATTTATAGAAGTGGAATTAGGTCAAATGGAGCCACGAGGGGCCCACAAGGCATCACGGCACGCCCTCCTAGGGTCGCGCCCTGTTGCCTTGTCACCTCTTCGTGAGGCTTCTGTCCTCCTCCCAAAGCTTCCAGGGTCTCTTTTGTCCAAAAAAATCGTCAAAAAGTTTCGTGGCATTTGGACTTCATTTGGTATTGATATTCTGAAAAACCAAAAACAAGCAGAAAACAGTAACTGACACTGGGCACTAGGTTAATAGGTTAGTCTCAAAAAATGATATATAATTGCATATAAAACATCCAAGATTGATACTATAATAACATGGAACAATCAAAAATTATAGATACATTGGAGACGTATCAGTCTCTCTCAAACAATCCTTTAATCAAATATAAACAATCTCTAGTGTCCACAACACACCCAATATAATGGTAAATTGTATAGCTGCACTAGTTCGGCGAAGAGATGGTGATACAAGTGTAGTATGGATAGTAGATATAGGTTTTTGTAATCTGAAATAATAAAAACAGCAAGGTAGCAAGTAACAAAAGTGAGCACAAACGGTATTGCAATGCTTAGAAACAAGGCCTAGAGTTCATACTTTCACTAGTGCAATCTCCCAACAGTGCTAACATAACTGAATCATATAGCAATCCCTCAACGTGCGACAAAGAATCACTCCAAAGTTCCTATCTAGCGGAGAACTTAAGATGAAATTGTTGTAGGTAGCAAACCACCTCAAAGTTATCTTTCTGATCAATCTATTGAGTTATCCCTATAAGTCTCTCAAACAACCCTAGAGTTCGTACTAGAATAACACCATATGATACGCATCAATTAACTCTAATGTCACCTAGATACTCCAATGTCACCACAAGTATCCATGAGTTAATTATTCAATATGCATCAAACAACTTCAGATTCATAATATTCAATCCACACACAGAACTTCAAAGAGTACCCCAAAGTTTCTATCGGAGAAAGTAGAATGAAAACGTGTATCAACCTATGTGCATGGATTACCCTAATGTCACCATGGGAATCCGCAAGTTGATTACCAAAACATACATTAAGTGACTCAATAGAATACCCCATTGTCACCACGGGTATCCACATGCAAGACATACATCATGTGTTCTCAAATCCAAAGTATTCAATCTTACAATAACGAAACCTCAAAGGGAAAGACTCAATTCATCACAACAAGATAGAGAGGGATGAACACCATAAGATCCAACTATATTAACAAACCTCGCGGTACATCAAGATCGTGCCAAATCAAGAACACGAGAGAGAGAGAGAGAGAGAGAGATCAAACACATAGCTACTCGTACATACCCTCAGCCCCGAGGGTGAACTACTCCCTCCTCGTCATGGTGACCACCGGGATGATGAAGATGGCCTCCGGTGATGATTTCCCCCTCCGGCAGGGTGCCGGAACAGGGCTCTGGATGAGATCTCTTCGGTACAGAGGCTTGCGGCGGCGGCATGGAAATTCTAGGTTTCTTTCTGCGGGTTTCTGGATTTTTAGGAATTTTCTGCGTTGGAATCACACCAATCGGAGTTATGTGGGACCCACAAGCTCAGTCGCCCCTCCCTACCCTAGGGCGCGAGGGGTGAGATTGTCGCTTCCTCGTGGGTCTTCTGATCCTTCCTTGAAGCTTCGGGGGTCTCTTTTGGTCCATAAAAAATCACCGTAAATTTTCAGCCCAATTCGAGAACTTTTATTTGTGCACAAAAAACAACACCATGGTAGTTCTGCTGAAAACATCGTCAGTCCGGATTAGTTTCATTCAAATCATATAAAAGTGCACCAAAACCATATAAAATTGTTGTAATCATGGCATGAATACTTCATAAATTATAGATACGTTGCAGACTTATCAGCGAGGCCTCGGTTTCCCCCTGCATCCCTTTGTGCGGGGGCTCCTCTTCTTTCTTGGCATTCAGCTTCACCACCTCAACCCCACTATCATTCTCCACATCACGAACTTCATCACGTTCTGCGAGTGCTTTCTCGGGGCTGCCCCCCACTTCGACCTCTTTCGGCACTTCTTCTGCGTCAAGGGCCAGATGAGCGGCAGCTCCATTCATGACATTGGTGGGTCAGCATTCAACTGTATCCTCATTCATCCTTCTCCCCCATGAAGCTTCCCAAGTCACTGGGGGTCTGGCAAAAGAGATGGCTTTATGCGTTCGGCCTTGAGGCCGACCTGCCAGCCTTCTTCGGGGGGGTCTACGCTACGGCTGAACTCTTGGGAATCACTGACCTGCGTCTCCAAGAGCACGAAGCTGCTTCTGGAGGCGACCGCTTTCCTGAAGGATAGCGGTTTGGCCGGCCTCCAGATCACACAGACCTGGGTAGAGCGCTGAGTCTTTCCCCTGCAGGCTCGCGCTGCGCTGCTAAGTGATTATAGCGGGCCGACCGACCCCGCCCGGATCTCCCGCGGCGACCTCTCAGAGGAGAAGATTCGCCGTCGCCTCACTCAGCTGACGGGGTTGGATGCCGACAAGGTGTCCATGGCGGTTGCGGTTGAACCTTTCAGCCACGCGGCGTGATGGCTCAAGAATTTGTGATGTTTTAGTAGTGATTTTCTCTTGGTTTCTTTGGAATTCTTATTACTCTTCGGATATTTCTAACGCTAATCCCTCGAAAGAGAAGAAAATTCACTTTCTCAATGTTTGGCAGGAAATATCAGCTTTGGAAGGAAACCAAGGAGGATTGCTGCAACTCAAGCCAAATGGAGAAACTTTCCTGAAGAGACTGAAGTCAACAGATGCACCAGCGCAAAAGACGGCGTTCCATACGACCGCAAGCGCTCACATGAGCAGTCGTATGGACTGCCATCAGCTCCAACACGTCTATACAAGCAACTTTCGTAAAGGGCCCAAGGGAGGAAGGGAACCCTAGCCGCCGCCACACCATCCAGAACAGGAGAAGAGAGGATATGAAGAACCTTCAGAGATCATCTTAGTTTTGGTCCTTTCATCTCCATCATCATCACCATTACTTTCACTATTTTAAGAGGAATTCCAATTGGGAGAACATTACTCAAACTCATCTGGAAATCAAGACTATTTGAGTTATCCATTTCATCTTATTGTGGATCTTGCCAGTATTATTGATATGGTTTTCATGGGTTTAATCTTCATTGTGATTGATTCTCCTCTAATGATGTGTGAGTAATTCCCCTAGGTGTGGGAGATGTAGGTAAGTGGTAAGATTAAATTTTGCCTATGTCGTCATTTGCATTCGTAGTAGTATGATCTACCCAGTATGTTGTTATGCTGTGGTGAACTCAATGCGTGTTGTCTAATTTGAGGGCCCAGGCAACATGATCTCAAGACCTACCCAGGTAACACATATTGTTTAGGAAATCTGTGACCTCTAATGTGACAGGTGGAGATATCTATGAGGACCGAAGACAATATGAGATAACGGTGATTCATTGAACTTAATGCTTGGTTCCGGTCTATGGACCTTAATTCTGGAAACGACTACTCTATGGCAACGGAGAAGCAGGACCAGAGAATGAAATATAATCCCTAGAGGAGGAGTTTCATAACCCTAGGGAGAACCGCCTACAGAAGCTTTATATCAAATGCTATGAGTACAATACAAGGTAACTAGTATTACCATCGCATCGACACACTTTATAAGTTCTTACCATGAGCTAAAATCTCTCCGCACCTAATCTCTTCCCGGAAGGAAACCCAACCGTAGTCCTATTCATGCTATTTACTTTTACTAGTTCTCTTAGTTGTTACTACAATTCCCTTTATATTTGTCAAACTAGTTTATTCATGATTCAGGACAGTAACGATATTTGCAGAAGCACAAGCAGTTACTTCACATAAGAACTGTGATGCCTTGGGTGTGACAGAAACGCTACCTATAAATACTCTCCACCGCTCTTCATTGGGAGGATTACTCATTGGGATACTTCTGCGAAAGTGCTACACTACCCTGTTTGGCTTGCAGGCATCAAAGCATTTTCTGGTGCCATTGCCGGGGAGCTAAGCGCAGAGTATTTGTTTCATAACTGTTTTTGCAGGTATTGTTATTGTAGATGCTTCCTGTAACTCACAGGGGATCTACTCATTCGGAAAAATCATATTTACCAGATTATATTGCTCGTTTTCCTCAGGAGCAACAAGCTTCATGTAGGATCGAAAGTATGTCTAGAGGGGGGGGGGGGTGATTAGACTACTTGACCAAATAAAACCTAACCTTTTCCCAATTTTAGTTGTGGGCAGATTTTAGCAATAGCACATGTCAAGCATCATCCTACACATGCAATTCTAAGAGTATAGCAGCGGAATGTAAGCAATTGCATATGTATGTAAAGGAGGGATTGGAGATATCAAACGCAATGAAGACACGGTGGTTTTTGGCGTGGTTCCGATAGGTGGTGCTATCGTACGTCCACGTTGATGGAGGCTTCAACCCACGAAGGGTAACGGTTGCGCGAGTCCACGGAGGGCTCCACCCACGAAGGGTCCACGAAGAAGCAACCTTGCCTATTCCACCATGGCTTACGTCCACGAAGGACTAGCCTCACTCGGGGTAGAACTTCACAAAGTAGGCGATCTCTTTGCCCTTACAAACTCTTGGTTCAACTCCACATCTGGTTGGAGGCTCCCAAGTGACACCTAACCAATCTAGGAGACACCACTCTCCAAAAGGTAATAGACGGTGTGTTGTTGATGAACTCCTTGCTCTTGTGCTTCAAATGATAGTCTTCCCAGCACTCAAACAATTCCTCACAGGTTTGGCTATGGTGGAAGAAGGATTTGAGTGGAAAGCAACTTGGGAAAGGCTAGAGATCAAGGTTCAAATGGTAGGAATGGAATATCTTGATCTCAACACATGAGTAGGTGGTTCTCTCTCAGAAAATGTATGGTGGAAGTGTAGGCACGTTCTGATGGCTCTCCTTACTGAGAAGGATGTGGTGGAGGGGTATATATAGCCTCCACACAAAATCCAACCGTTACACACTTTTGACCCAACTCGGTGGCACCGAAACAAACATCTCGGTAGCACCGAACTGTGTAAAAGATATGAACGTTAGGAATCTCGGTGGGACCGATATGGACAACTCGGATGCACCGAAGTGCAATGGCTTAGGGCAATCCTCATCTCGGTGGCACCGATTGCATCAACTCGGTTGGACCGAAGTGAAGCAATAAGGCAACAGAGACTTGGCAAGCCATCTCGGTGAGACCGATATGCAAACTCGGTGAGACCGAAGTAAATGCAAACGATTACAGAGAGTTGGCAAGGCCATCTCGGTGGGACCGAGATCCTTTTCGGTGGATCCGATTTGTTAGGGTTTGGCAGTGGCTAAGTCTTGGATAAACTCGGTGGGACCGGGTAGGAAATATCGGTGGGGCCAAGTTGGACTTTAGGTTTAGGACATATTTTGTTAGAGAGAGTGGTTGAGGGTTTAGGAATACTGTCACTAAGCACTTGAGCAAAAAGACCATTAAGCAACACCTCATCCCCTTTTAATAGTATTGGCTTTCCTATGGACTCAATGTGATCTTGGATCACTAAACCAAAAATGTAGAGTCTTGATCTTTGCCAATCCTTGTCCTTAGCATCTTGAGGGGTCCACATCTCTAGTCCATGCCATGCCAATCATTGAGCATCCCGAATTCTTAATCTTGAATGGACATTAGTTTAATGAGATATATGTTGTTATGAATTACCAAAACCACCAAGGGAGCAAATGTGCTTTCACTTCATCAATAGAAAAATACAAAAATAGTGAACGGTTGAGCTTAACACTTTGTTTGCAGAAATATCGATTACTCCAAATCCCAAAAAGACTATCAGGGATCATTGTGCTCCAGTACTGATTTCTAGATCTCCTATAGTATATCCTACTAATTATGCTAAAGAGTACTCGATTGACTGTGATCTTATTGTAGAAGTTAGAAAGCACGCCTTTGCAGGAACCGAAGAAGAAGACCCTCAAGCACATCTTATGTTCTTTGACACTTTATGTGGAACCTTTAAATTGAAAGATGTATCACGAGAATTCATGTTATTAAGGCTCTTCAGGTTTTCTTTGCAGGATCATGCAGAGAAATGGTATAATCGATTGCCCCAAGGGAGTATAACCAGTTGGCTTATGTGTGCTGAAAGGTCTATGGCTAAGTTTCTTCCAGGCTCAAATATTACTAAATTGAGACAGAATCTCACCTTATTCGTCCAGGAAGACGGTGAAACATTGAGTAAAGCTTGGGAGAGATACTCTAGATTTTTGAATTTATGCCCTAACCACGGTTATGCTAAGTATGTTATACTTCATATGTTTTATCATGGAATTAATGAGGAATCAAAATCCATTCTTGATTTGAGTGCAGGAGGACAATTTATCTCATTAACCCTAGAAGAAGGGAAGGAACATATAGAGAAAATTGTAGCTGCATAGGAACAATGGAATATTGGGGAGCCAGCCAAGCCAATGGGAAAAGTATACCATATTGAAGACATGGAAGAATTTGTAAAGGTTACTCAAGAGAAAGGTAAGCCTATTGAACAAGTTATTGATGAAAAAGTGGATATATTCAGTATTTATCGCTAGGAGGATGAACTTCAGGAGACGATGAACAAATTTAAATTCCATCAAGACAACTTCAACAGGGACTTTCGAAGATGTATCTATCATAACAAAAAGGTAATAACCTACCTTTCCCAAGAGGCAGAAGGGCTGAGTCAAGCGGTAAAGAACCTCGATAAACACTCTCGCATGATAGAAACTCAATGCTCTCAAATCTCTGAAACAGAATCTTTGATTCTTGCTTAGTTAGATAAAGAGAACACTTTTGCTTCTAATGAAATCTCGACTCGTAGTGGCAAAAGAATGCAGGACCCTAAAGCCCAACATGGTATGAGAAGGAGCAAGAGCAAAGAAGAAGAGAAAGTCAAAGCCAAACCAGGAAAATAGGGAGCTTCTGTTTGGTGAGGAAGAACTGGAAGAACAGGTCGCCCAAGATGCTCAGGGAGATGAGGTGGAAGCCGAAAAAGAGGTTGACCCTGATGCTGAAACAGTAGATGGTGACAATAACGAAGAAGAAGAAACTCCAGAAACGGGAAGAGTTGAAGAACCAAGGGTGGAAAGAAACGTCCAACCACCTGATCCCACCAAAGAAGGAAGTAATCAGGCAGCAAGAAATAAAGAGAAAGAGAAAGGTAAGACGAAGAAAGTTCTTCCTTACCCTAAGGCTGTTAGGCCACCTTCAAATAAAGCACTTTATTCCTCCTTCTTACAAGCAATAGCTGATCTTAAAGTATCAATGCATGTGACTGATATGTTAAAGATTCCTACCTTTGCTAAATTCATGCATGATATTGGTAACAATAAAAGGAGTATGAATCTAAAAGAACAGGTGGCTACAATAACGGAGTGTCCTTTTGAAAAGAAGATACCGAAAAAATTGGGAGACCCAGGTATACCACGATATCTTGCTCAATCGGTAATCTTGATATAAATAATGCTCTTTGTGATGTAGGGGCGGGCATTAGTGTGATGCCGCTAACCCTTTATCATAAGTTGAATCTCGCTGAATGTATGCCCACAAGTATAACCTTGCAGATGGCGGATAAATCCATAAAGAAGCGAGTGGGAGTAGCTGAGAATGTTCCGCTAAGATTAGACGGGCGTGTTATACCTACTGATTTTGTTATCCTTGACATGCCCGATGATGAAAAATTATCAATCGTTCTTGGTAGGCCATTTTTGAATACCGCAAGTGCCGTGTTGGATTGCTCCGAAGGAAAAGTAACATTAAGAATTTGCGAAGAAGAAATAGTGAAGTACTTCCCGAAGAAGCCAGGAGCGAAGGAGAAGTATGTTCCCCCACCTAAGCGAATATGTGCGATAAGTAAAGAAAATCTCAGGCCACTAGAGACTTGACGTAATGCTAAGGTACGAGGTTGACCTGGGCAACCTAAAAATCAGCGCTTGATGGGAGGAAACCCATTGTTGTGTTAAATTTTTATCTTTGTTGTTTTGCTCTAATAAATAATATGATGAAAATCTCTTGGAAGAGTTGTTTTTGATTTTGGGTCGTAAGAGAAATGAAAAGGAGAAAGAAAGAAACAAAGGAGATGGAAAAGAATTAAGGGAGAAGAGCAAACAGAAGGAAAGACGACGTATAAAACGGGCACATGCGCTCATATACGCGGTCGCGTAAGGAAGTTAGAGAAACGTCAAAAAAGTTCAGCATAAACGACAGCGTATCATACGACCACCAGCGCTCATATGAGCGGTCGTATGAAACCCTTGTCAAAATCACGGAAAAGACCAGCAGAGAAGACAGTGTACCAAACGGGGGCAAGCGCCCGCATGAGCGGTCGTTTAAGCCCTCGAGCGAACTCAACTAAAAGAGCAGGAGAAAGGACGACCTATCAAATGGGCGCTAGCGGTTGTTTGAGTGCCCGTTTGACACTCTGCACCACCCGTCTTCAATGCCCAGCACGAAAGAAGGCATTCCATACGGACGCTCGCGTCTGTAGGAGCGCCCGTCCAAGGTATGCAAACCCTAGATCGAAAGAAATCAACGCGAGACGGCGTTCCATATGGGCGCGAGCACCTGTATGAGCGGTCGTTTGGACTGCAATTTCATATAGAGAGGCCGCCGGCACAGGGGGATCTTCTTCTTCCTCCCCCTAGCGCCCAAACCTCACCTCTCTCTCTCTCAAACCCTAACAAAAACCCTCCAAATCCCCCGTTTCTTCAGGGATTTTGTTCATTGATTCGTGCATCTTCATCCTTGGTAAGTTTCTCCTCCGATCCATGGCTCATTTGCAAGTTTTGATGGTGATTTCATCCATATTCATAGTCCAGATGAAACGCAAATATGTTTGAATTTCTGTTCGATTCACACGTTAGGATTCAAAGTAATAGGTTAGAATCGATCTTAGGTAGTATTAGAACTCGATTCCCACGTAAAACTTACGTTTTTCTGTTGTTATTTTTGTTTTGTGTAGGAAATGATGAGATTGGTGATCGCCGCGGGGAAGACGGCCATCGGCTCGCGCTTCAAGCGTGCCCAAAACAAGGGGGACGACCTCCGTGTTGCTGCCAACAGGGACTACATGCAAGTGAACAACCGGGGGATGACGCCCACAAAGTGGAAATGTGACACGTTCTTGGAGTCCCAAGGGCTCCACAATGACTTTGCGTGGCTCGCGAACAACGTCGGGATGGGAGTTTTCAGCAACTTCCATTACCTGACGTACCACGACATCTGTGGAGTTCCTCTCCACCTTCGAGCACACTCTCAAGGATTCTAGGGTGTCGGCAAGCTGTTCCTTCACACTCAGAGGAGTTTAGTGTACGATGACGCTTGAGCAGTGGTGCGACGCCTTTGGGTTCGAGAACCAAGGGGTTCTTAACACTAGGGGTGTGTCCATCGTTGATGCGTTGGGTACGTGGGAGCTCATCTCCGTCAAGGATGAGCACGACCTCTCCGGCAAGAAGGTATCAAGCATACAAAACCCCGCCATTCATTACTTCATGATATTCCTTGCCAATACTATTTTCGGTAGGGAGAACATCGGGGACATGTCGAGCTATGAAATGTGTGTGCTCCACGCAACACTCCACCCCAACTATACTCCCAAGCCTTACATGGGAGCTTTTCTGATGCACCACCTCGGCCGGCAGCACAAGCAGCCGAGGGGCGTTGTTATTGTGGGAGGCATAGTGACTCGGCTTGCCGAGCACTTTGGCCTCGATGTTGATGAGATGCAGCACGTCCCAGGTCCTACAGTGCTCAACCATAGGATCATGACTAACATACATTTTATTGGGCATGTGCAAGGGGAGCATTGTTACAAGTGCCCCCAACCTAACTCTGAGACTACAGATGTGCGCTTGCCTTTTGATAGAGGCAAAGGTCCCGATCTTTCGATGAGATGATAACTATCGATTTGGTGGAGATGACTTTGACGATCCGACTACAAACGTGCAAGGACGTTGCACCTTAGCAATCGCTAAACCAACTCCGAGAGGTTATTGACCACGTCGGAGCACGATCAACCTGACCGCGAAGGTCTATTCCTGCAAGCAATTGAAGAACAACCAAGGATAATGATAAAGCAATCTGAATATTGTGAATATATATGAAGTATTGATAAAAGTGAAGTTTCAAAAGCGGTCTTGGCCTGGTCGTTGGACACAAATGAAGTACACAAAGTTGCAGCAATGACTAACTTTTAACTAAATAAAACCCAAGGAAAAAGCTACTAGATTGATCTACTTATATAGGAGCAAGGGGTGGCGGCCAAGGAGGTGGGAGGACGTCCCAAGGCAGCCTAAAACCAACCCTAGGTCGTACAAGGCCCATGGGCCCAAGTGGAGGTGATGCAACACCTTTGGACTTGTAGTTTGACTCGGATTCTGTTACAGCGTCGGATTTTTTTGTCAATATCTCCACGCTCTGGACGAATTTGAAGGTGAATCCAACTGGGTTGGAAAGTGCACAAAATAAGCTTTCCAACAAAAAAATCACCCAATTCGGAGTCCGTATGCAAAAGTTCTTGGCGTTTTGAGTCAGGTATGTCTGTGCAGTCCGAATCTCCGTCCAGAACGTGGGGAACTTGGTCTCTATCTTCTCTTGGGCCAAAAGTGATGTGAGAGAACTTCTTGAACAACACCTCATCATTTCCTTTGACGGGAGAGGACTTCTTGAACAACACCTAATCATTTCCTTTTTCTTTGTCTTCACACGTGGTTCGTACAAGTGTTTAGCAATTCTGCATTTAGGCATGAAATAAAAATAGGTGAAGTATTTTTGTTCCGGATAACATAAATAAATTATTACATAATTCTTATAAAAAATCACCTCACAAATATGCATATATGCAATATTTTTGGTTGTATCCAAGGTAGCCATGTCCTCATCATCCTCCCCTTCTTGATAACAATGCCGTCGCCGGCGTTACTTAATCTGAAACCTGGCTAACAAAAGAGAAAAAGTGTACATGTTGTATATGTATATGTCATTCATTTTTACTTCCCTCAGTTTTCGCACATGTGACACATCTATACGTAAGTAACTTTGATATGTCGTGAAATATAAAGCCACACTATTATCACAAGAAGTAAAAGGCATGGAAATATTGCAACTCAGTTTGCACATATAAGTGAAGCTCTTATTCATTTCTAAAGATTGACAATGTTCATCATTAAACCATCCCAACATCGGTGAATAAACTTTAATTGTTTCAAATTTACATGCTACAACATGCTTAAATAAGCAAACATGGAACACGTCATTTGACACAGAATCATCACCAAGATTAGTGGTCATATCAAAATGATTAAACATTGGCACATTTATTTCCTAACGTAGTTGATCTAAATTTGATTTATTCCCTGATTCACATGGTTCTTTCGCATCAACGGTTAATTCAATGGGTGCACTCAAAATTGTTGATATTGCAGTTGTTTGATCACATCGCAAAGTCAAATCATCAACATAGTCCTCTAAAATAGGTGGTGTGATCAAAGTAGTGGGTAGCGCATCACATGGTGCATTTAAATCGACAAGGCAGTCATCATTCTCATGTGGAGATGGAAGATCAGTACCTTTGTCATTACCTCTTATGGTCAACTTAGATGATGTAGGCACTCTCGGTGGTGACGGGTCACAACGTGGAGCTGATGTAGTTCTCACAACAACGGATGTTGTTGTCATAGTAGGTGCAGTGGTGGAAGGAAGGACCGTCTCAACTCCTTGGATGTGCACCTTGTGCTTGTTTGTCTTGTGGGCATCACGCCTCTTTATTTCCTATTCAGCTTTGCAAGCAAGATGAAACAAACGATCCATAGGATAACACTTTTCATGGATTAGTATCTCCTAAATATCATGGTTTAATCCTCCCCAAAATCTATCCATAAAATTTTCTTCACTTTCTTCTAAAAAGGAGTGCAACAAGGTAGTTTGTAAATCATCATAATATTTTGCTACGGTGTCACTACCTTGTTTTAAATGTTATAGTTTTTAATCATGCCACGAGTATAATAAACATCGATGAATCTATTCCTCATGAAAAGTTTTAAATCATCCCAAGTAGTAGGTATATAATCAGGGTATAACCGACAATATTCGCTCCACCAAACTAAAACAAAGCTACTGAAAGTACTAACTGCAGCTTTAACTTTTTTACACTCATCAAAATTATGGGAAGCAAATATAACATTTATTTCATACTCCCATTCAATATATAAATCAGGCCGAAAATGACCATTAAATGGTGGCATGGAAGCATTAACCTGATTATGTGCATTCTAATGTCGTTGCTCCTCTCGTGACGGTTGTTGTATTTTCTTAGGTGGTGGCAAGTCTCCCACGATCGATGAAGCCCAAGAACTAACAACGCTAGATCCTGTCATAATTAGTAGAAAACGAGAAACAAAATCCGAGAATAATTTTCCTATGAACTACTAGGATGTGGTGGTAAAACGCTCACAGTATAGCAAATATCAATGTCTTACAAGTTCTTACCATGCAGTAGGTGGTGACCGGCAACCAGAGGTGTCAAATAACTCCAAAGATTGAGAAGGTGATTGCCAGGTGAACGTAAATATGCACGGTGTAGAAATATATGGAGCTGGGTTGGCTTTATATATACGGTAGCAAAAGATTAGCAATAATCAATTCAGAGATGCAATGTTGAATAAACGCTCAACGATGGTACTGTGCTGGTCCTAGGCTAGACCGGACTAGAGATGCGAGCCTAGAACACTAATGGGGTCACGGCGTAGCACAACTAGCAGCAACAAAGGATATGAAGTAGCTCCGGACAGCAAGATATAAGCAAAGATCACAATGGCAGTAAAGATAATGATGCGAAACAAGCTCCAAGTAGGATATACCAAACACTCTCTGTGCAACTCTCCCCTAGAAAACTTTGTGCTAATTTTTGACATATTTTCTCAAGAAGTCTATTGACTCAAACTTTCCAATGCAAAAAGAATCACTCAATTCCGAGTTCGTATGAGGAGTCAAAAAATTTGGGAACTGGCCTAAAAAACAGTGAAAACTGTATTCGCGAACTTCGGAGGGAAAAAAGACCTATTTAGAAGAAGATTTTGAGGTACCAAATATTCAACTAGTTTTTGCAACTATTCAGATGCGTCTCATTGCTAGCTTTAATTTGAGCACTCGTGGAGCCAAAATGGACTTCGTATGAAAAAGATATGCCTGTTTTACTAAACACTGTGCAAAATAGATTCCAATCCGAATTCAGGTACGAGATTGAGTCTAGATAGATCCAAAATTTCTTTTTTTTTTTTCTCTCTTTTTTCCTCTCACTTATTTTTATTGTATCTTTTTTTTTCTCTCACTTTTTTTTACTTTTTTTCTTTCTCTTTTTTCTCTCTCTTTCCAAACCAAACTAGATAAGATGCAGATTGGATCAAGCGAAGATTCGAACGACCTCAAGTATGATTATGACAATGAATGATGGGGAGCACATGGTGGAAACAGATGGATGGAGGTGGTCGACAGCGGAAGGGATGATGATGCAGCAGCGGCGTGACTAATGTGAACAGACCTCGAAACTCTAAAGGAACTAGACACTAAGACCAGCAACTCGACACGACGATGCAACCGATAATTCAACTATGCAAGCACTGAAAAGAAAATTGCAAAGGCTCAGACTGACTTGGACAAAGGATGAACATATCTAACTTTTTTTATGGCTTTTTCTTGGACAATAGGTAAGAAAATAAATCTAATCTAGGGATGACTGGAAATTCTCACCGAGCAACATGAAAATTGATACCACTTGATAGAGGCGAGGGTGTCCCGTCTTTCGATGAGATGGTAAGTATCAATTTGGTAGAGACGACTTTGATGATACGACTACAAACATGCAACGACATTGCGCCTTAGCAATCGCTAAACCAACCTCGAGAAGTTATTGACCACGCCGGAGCACGATCAACCTGACCATGAAGGTCTATTCTTGCAAGCAATCGAAGAACAAGCAAGAATAATGATAAAGTAATCTGAATATTGTGAATATATATGAAGTATTAATAAAAGTGTGGTTTCAAAAGCGGTCTTGGCCTGGTCGTTGGACACAAACGAAGTACACGAAGTTGCAGCAATGACTAACTTTTAACTATATAAAACCCAAGGAAAAAACTACTAGATTGATCTACTTATATAGGAGCATGGGGTGGCGGCCAAGGAGGTGGGAGGACATCCCAAGGCAGCCTAAAACCAACCCTAGGTCATACAAGGCCCATGGGCACAAGTGGAGGTGATGCAACACCTTTGGACTTGTAGTTTGACTCGGATTCTGCTACATCATTGGATTGTTTCGTCAATATCTCCACGCTCCGAACGAATTTGAAGGTGAATCCAATTGGGTTGGAAAGTTCATGAAATAAACTTTCCAACAAAAAAAGAATGACCCAATTCAGTGTCCGTATGCAAAAGTTCTTGGCATTTTGAGTCAGGTATGTCTGTGCAGTCCGAATCTGAGTCCAGAACGTGGGGAACTTGGTCTCTATCTTCTCTTGGGCCAAAAGTGATGTGAGAGGATTTCTTGAACATCACCTCATCATTTTATTTGACGGTAGAGGACTTCTTGAACAACACCTAATCATTTCCTTTTCCTTTGTCTTCACACGTGGTTCGTACAAGTGTTCAGTAATTCTGCATTTAGGCATGAAATAAAAATAGGTGAAGTATTTTTGTTCCGGATAGCATAAATAAATTATTACATAATTCTTATAAGAAATCACCTCACAAATATGCATATATGCAATATTTTTAGTTGTATCCAAGGTAACCATGTCCTCATCACCTTTGTCGCAAAGTTTTACTGTTTCTACGCATGATATGTGGTTGCTCTCCATTGATGAAATCAATGAGTACATGCACGCTCCTAAGTGGGATGCCGCAGCAGCAAGGCATGCCCATGGCCGGGATGCATGGGGCAATGCACCCCAGTATGCACCCAAATTTCCACCACAGCCTCCACCGCAGGTTCACTTTTGGGAAGCCACACGACTATGTGCCTAGGGTTGAGTTTCAGCAACTGCAGTGGCAGGTAGGAGGGATCCGTACGGACCTCCGAGAGGCCAACAACAACATTAACCTACTCAGTGGGAACATACAATCCCTCTTTTATTTTTGGTAGCCACACCCTGGCATGAGAGGCCAATCCTCCAGCGGCCCCTCTCAGATGCAGTGGTCACACTTTTGTCAGAGGGGTAAAGATGACGAGGACATGGACTAGAGAGTAGGTCGAGAGCCTAAGCTTGGGGGAGTTCATCCCCTAGTTATCCATGTATGCATATTTATTTTTCTTCTTTTTCTTTTTGTTCTTAGCATGTTTATTTTCAGTTTGCATAATAAAATGAAAAGCAAGCTTTGCTCTTGCCTTGTTGGAATTCTCTTCATTTGTTTTTGTTTCTTTGAGCCCACAGGTTTGTTCTTTGCTAGCAAGTTGGAAATGAAGAGAATGAAGAGGAGATGTGACTGAGGGAAGAAGTGAGCCAGCGCGAGAAGGTATAACATATGCATAATCCCTTGTCTCGCGATGTTATTTGAGAAATAATTTTCAGTTGACTGGCTGCACTTAAGTGAGTTCCCCACGTTAGTTGAATATCATTTAGTCATAACTCCCAACTTCAGATTTTGCTAGCAGAACTTTGTGGTAAAGCATGTTTTTGTTCCAATAAAAAGTTAAAGAAAACTTAGGGGTTTGAATTTTTGAAGAGAACGAGCACTCAAGTAATTCAACTCCATATGCTGAATCTGATTGACTTGATGACACCTATTGATAGAGTTACTTGGAGGAATGAATATTTTAAGTGATCGAGGTTATGCCAAAATTTATTTGCGATACTAAAATCATGGAGCTTCAGCCCTTGGCTGGTTTTACGTCCCGTTGCTATATGTTGAGATAATTCGCGTAACTGCGACGCCGTCACAAATTTGGAGATTGTGTGGTAAATGATCGACCTTCTCCAAAGAAGTGTGTATGTGGTAAATAAGAGCACTGATCGCTGAGCTCAAAAGAGACAATCATTCTTGATCCATAGTGCACAAAATTAAGCCACAACGGAAGCCAATTGCATATAGTAAATTTTGGCATAACCCCGTCACAAAGGATTGAAGTTCGAAAGAGTAACGAAAGAGAAGTGTTTGAAAGCCATGACTAGGAGGCACTAGTAGGGGTCAATGAAATACTTGAGTTCTCTGTTGTCTTTATATCTGAAACCCCCTAAATGCTTTTGAATAAATTTGAATTGAATGCCCATCTCAAGAAGAACGCCCTCACTTGCCTAAACACTTGGTTAGTGAATAAAATTTGGTTTGAGAAATTATAACTAGTGATAAGAGACAACATGTGGGTAGGCAACGAGCTTAGGTGCAGCAGTTCAATTGCGAATACTTTCTTAAATGACATTGCAGGATAGGAGAAGATGGATATGATCACTACTGCAGGATGGTCCTAACGCGACACATGAATCAGAGACCCCGCGACCAAACTGTGTGCGATGCCTTAATCGCAAACGGTGTCGTAATAAAACCGTCGCTAATAATACGAACTATGTGCGATGCCGGAGACATCAAGCACAATTCAGATTAGAGACGCGTGTGCGATACGTGGCATACAGTTAATCCATACGAACTGTTTGCGATGAGCCAGAACAACAGAAACGGGCAGCCAGTTCGAGGTGTGTGTGATACACGACATACATTTCACTCGGATGAACTGTTTGTGATTACCCAACATAACAGAAATGGTCAGAAAGATCAAGGTGTGTGTGATACATGGCATACAGTTCACTCGGATGAACTGTTTGCGATTAGCCAACACAACAGAAACGGTTAGACAGATCAAGGTGTGTGATACACAGCATACAGTTCACTCGGATGAACTGTTTGTAATTACCAAACACAACAGAAATGGTCAGCCAGATCAAGGAGTCTGTTATATACGGGCACACATTCTAATTAAAAGAATTGTGCGCGATGGTAATAACAAGCGCACACGGTTGATGGAACAAGTCGTGTGCTGACATTGCCAATTGCGGTGCACACGCTACGTACGCATCCAAGAACGCTTGCCCACGTTAATTACACCATCCGGGAATCGTGCCGCACTTCGAAACCGGAACCGTCAAATAATTTTGAGCTTGTTTCCCCTCACATTCCAAATTACCACGCTATATGTAATTGCAAACCTGTTCACACCGATCAAAACCTAAACGTTTTCCCACTTAGCAGCTTATTACTAGGTTATAAATACTACCTACTCGAAAGTGACTGCACATTCCTCCTCAATTCCTCATCAACAAAACAAACAAGTCTTCGTCCTTCCTTGCATCTGCCATGGCCCATGGGAGGAGTTCTTGGTTGAGAAATGACCACCGAGCGGCGAGCGAAGCAGCAGAGATGTCCCGCCTCGCCGCGATAGTAGCCAAGAGGTCCCGCCACGTCGCCGAAGCAACACAGAGGTCCCGTCGCGCCACCGAAGCAGCACCGAGGTCCCGCCACACCGCCGAAGCAGAAGAGTGGTCCGGCCGTGCCGCGGAAGCAGCAGAGAGGTCCTGCCGCGCCGCGGTGGCCTAGATATATCTCTCGCGGGCAGTCGAAGGCTCTCACAGGCGCATGCGCGCTATGCTCAATAAGCTGATGGATGACATCTCCCGCTGGGCAAAGCTGCAGGAGGAGAGCTATGCCGCGTTGGATAAGGTGACCGGCGTCATCCGGGGACTAAGGGGTGACAAGGTGAGGCTCCGCACCGAGCGTGACCTGCTGAGGGCGAAGATCGCTGGCAGGGCAAATCAGCACAAGGAGACAACTGCCGTGTTGAAGAAGATGACTGTCATGGTTAGGAAACTTATGGACGAGAAAGCTAAGCTCTGCATCGAGCGTGAAAGGTTCATGGAGGAATCCATGGATGCTCTCAAGGGACGTATTGAGGACGTTAAAGAGTTCAACGCCGCTCGCCGCGAGAACTCCTGTGACATATGGATGAAATGACGAAGATGGCGGAGTAGATTGAGGTGAAGTAGAGAGCAGTGACCCAGATCATTGTCTGCGTCTTCCTTCTTCTTTTGCCCCTGTGTCTTTCGGACGTTGCCGCATGTGGCATCTTTAATTATCTTCCTGAATATATAAGACAATTATTATTATCCATTGCCATCATCATCATATATATATCAGTCTTTGCTAAGTCTCACTTGATGCTATGTCCATGAGATCTTACATCAAGATCCATGCAAAATTTTCTTTTCAGATTTTCTTTTCTTTCTCTTAAATCTCAGTCGACTGAGACCTAGCCGCGCCATTAAAACAGGGGCTCGGGCGCCATTAATGGAGAAGTTGGGAGCGAGGTCGGCGGCAGATGGAGGTCAAAGGGCTCGCCTCCCGGCGAGCCTACACAACGGTCTACTCCACGCCTCCCGTCTACTCAAATAGCTACCCCGCACGATGCCTCCTAGCCAATAAAAATGGGGACGCGTGGCGGCACATAAATGGTTAGTACAACGCCCATGGGTTGAATAACACTTGTGTTTCCGATTGTAACGTGGGAGCTCTTTGTTCCAAAATGACTTTGTTGGTTTTTAATCTGTGCACCTTCAAAAAATCGAACAATTTTTTTACCATAGCATGTTGGTGCCATGTCAAGGCAACATGCCAAGTTTCATGATTTTCAGGCAAGTTTTGGATTTACAGGAATTTAAAGACCAAGTTTGTCAATGTTTTCGGCCGAGCCACGACGACCAGATGTTTGAAATTCATTCCCATTTCTTGCTTGGGACCTAAACATTCACCCAAGGACACATATACGATTTTTCAACCCATTTTGGTGCACTGGAGCATGTGCATGTAGTTCAAATTTGAATTATGCACATTAAATGCCTAGGAAACTCAATAAATGTATAAAAAAGGCCAAACGAACCCGGAATAATTCCAAATTTTAGCACGACACTCCTATTGGTCTTTGTTGCCTCTGTAAAAAAATCAAGGCAGGAAGAGGCAGCGTATGTCATTTCGCCCACAAAGGTGACACAACCCCCCTATCGGAACCATGAGCCTTCTTGAGAGAAGCTCCGGTTTGTAAGAAGCTTATACCAAAACTTGTCCCAAATCAAACAAAAAATTTACCACAGCATGTTGGTGCCATGTCAAGACACCATGCCAAGTTCCATGATTTTTAGGCAATTTTCTAATTTCCAGGAATTTTAAAACCAAGTTTCTCAATGTTTTCGGCCGAGCCTCGACGCCCAGATGTTTGAAATTCATTCCCATTTCCTGTATGGGACCTAAACATTCACCCAAGGACACATATACGATTTTTCAACCCATTTAGGTGCACTGGAGCATGTGCCTGTAGTTCAAATTTGAATTATGCACATTAAATGCCTAGAAACTCAACTAATGTATAAAAAAGGCCAAACGAACCCGGAATAATTCCAAATTTTAGCATGACACTCCTATTGGTCTTTGTTGCCTCTGTAAAAAAATCAAGGCAGGAAGAGGCAGTGTATGTTGTTTTGCCCACAAAGGTGACACATCCCCTATCGAAACCATGAGCCTTCTTGAGAAAAGCTCTGGTTTGTAAGAATCTTATACCAAAACTTGTCCCAAATCGAACAAAATTTTTACCACAGCATGTTGGTGCCATGTCAAGACACCATGCCAAGTTCCGTGATTTTTAGGCAATTTTTGGATTTACAAGAATTTAAAAACCAAGTTTCTCAATGTTTTCGGCCAAGCCACGATGCCCAGATGTTTGAAATTCATTCCCATTTCTTGTATGGGACCTAAACATTCACCCGAGGACACATATACATTTTTAACCCATTTTGGTGCACTGGAGCATGTGCCTGTAGTTCAAATTTGAATTATGCACAATAAATGCCTAGAAAACTCAATTAATGTATAAAAATGCCAAACGAACCTGGAATAATTCCAAATTTTAGCACGACACTCCTTTAGTTGCATGTTCACTGCAGATAAATGTTCTAGCAATTCAAATACCGACCTTTCCTGCCATAACCCCATTTTGTCTTTCAAATCCAAATGAAAAAATCAAGTACACCACAAATAGTTTATTAGCAAGAATCGTGTGTGATGTAGTATAAAATATCTTGGGGCTCCCTCATGTATGGCTTTTGCCGGAAGGTTCATCGGCTACAGTCCACCGGCCGCGCGTCAACAACACTTGCGCGACAGTTTTTCGCTGCACCGTTCATAAATTTTCGGCAACCGCGGAAATATCTTGGTCCCCGCCCCCCCTCCCCCCCACCAAAAGCCACATTTCCACTGTTTCCTCCTTCCTTTCCAAGTTCAAACCTTCATTGCTTGCTTTGCAGCGCCGCCTCCTTGCCGATGGTGCTCCTTCCCGCTGCGCGGTCTCGTCGATATAGTTAGGCAATCCACACCCCACCCCCATCCTCCTTCTCCTTCTCCATCCCACATGCCTCGACCGCCGGCGCGACATCTTCCACCCAAATCACTGCCCCATCCTCCAAATAAGCGCTGCCCATAGTCATGGTTCACGCATTATAGCCAGGAGCTCAAGGAGCATCTGGCAGCGGTGAAGCAAATCATGTCCGCACGCGCGGATGAGGTCGCGATGGCTGCCATGCGTGCCGACCGCCAGATCTTGGTGGAGCACCTCGCTGTCGAGGCCACCGTCGACCCCTCGCGCATGGACGCCACCACGCGGCTGGCTGCTTTAAAGGATAGTTCGTGGTGTTTTCTAAAGGCCGCCTCCGGTGCCTTCTAGTGAATTGTCCTCTGTAATGTTAATATGCAATCTGATCTTCTGAATTGTGATGTTCAGTTAACAGTTTGGTTCATTTGTTGTGATGTTCAGTTAACTATTTGGTTCAATTCTGAAATGTGATTTTCAATTCCTGTCGGTACAATCTTTTTATTGTTATGCATGTGAGGAATAAAATCGAATTTGGATGTACTCTATACATAAGAAACATACACAAATGCTATATTTCCTAGTAGTTCTTAAGCACGCTAGCTTGGTTAACTATATGATCTTCTAGTATATGTTCTATTCTGCAATGTGGTTCTCAGTTAACTGCTTGCTTCATTTGTTGTGGTGTCCAGTTAACTTTTTGGTTCAATTCTGCAGTGTGATGTTCATTTGTTGTGGGTACAAGTTTTCTTTAATATATTCTACTCATAGTATGTCAACTCTCACTTAAACTGATCAATATCTGCCTTATATGTGTTGCAGGGAAACAATGGGAGGCACTAAGGTTTACCATTGAGGTTTGCACATTCATGGTCCTTTGGCTAATAGCACATTATTGTGCAATTGCAGGAACCATTCTAATATTTAGGTTTTTAACAATTTGGTCTTGCACATGTAGGTCCTGCTGTCAGAGGTTTAGACCCACTGTTTGATCCATTTTGCATATGGGGAAATGAGATGGACATGAATATCAGTCAAGTCAAGAAACTCAGAAAGATTGTTAGGTTAAAGAAACTAGCGTTGAATAACAACAAGATCTTTGTTTGCACAATGAAGAAGACATCAGTCAACTATAGGATGGTACTAACTCTTTTACCTTGTGTTTTTTCCTATGCGCCATTTCAAAATTTAGAACAGATATTTATGCATATCTTTGTTTTCAGTCTTTTCCAAAGCAGTTCACCGATGATTACCTCTCAAACCACCTCCATGGTCAAGAGGCGAGGAAGGTACTCATTCAACACCCATGGTACAATATTGAAGTCTCCCTCAAGAGGACGAAGGTTGGGCGGGCAATCATCTGCAGCCACTGGCGTAAAGTTGCAAGGACATTCAACATCATTGAAGGCTCAATATTCACATTCAGATTCAGCAGTTTTCCAGATGAGATTCATCTCTCTATATACTGTATATGATGCTACTTTCCAAAGGTTTTAGATGTTGCATGTGAAACTTCATGCTGTTGTGTAATTGCGTAGCTAGCCATATGCCTATATGGTGTAACTGAGTGCTGAAGCTATGTGATGTTGTACTCTGATGTAATTCAGCTATGAAATCCTAGTTGCCATAATACGAATATGAAACATATGGTGTGTTTGATATGAAATGTCAATTTGATTACTAAATGCATTATCAATAATAGGCCAATTAGCATGCTTATTGGTTTTTTGTATTGCAGACGGTTTCTCAGACAACATCATGGGCGATGACCTCAAACAACGCACATAGTTTCTAGAAAGTAGCCGTGTTGGATCAATGAACAATCACACACGCCCGTCCGGCCGACAAATGTTTGCGTTAGGCCACCTTGCACAAACGTTTCCACATAAAAATTGCGTGTGATGTACATATGAACGGAAACATTTTTCTGAGATTCACTGTGTGGGATGTACATACGAACAGAAACAATTGGGCCAGTATAATTGTCTGCGATGGCTCGCCCGATCACACACAAGCTCTTTTTGCCCCGCTTGTGTGAGCGGAGGCCCTATCGCCGACGGTTTCTGGGTCGTGTGGGAAGGACCCCCCTATCGCACACACAGGCAAGCCGACGGTTTAAAACTCTGTCGTAGAAAGGGGGTCAAAACCGTTTGTATAGCAGGTCGCTGGAACAGTGGATGTATCCCCTCGAGCCGGTAAAACTTCTTTCTATTCAATCAAGCTCCCTTTCATTCTCTTGATTTCTTGTTTGCTCGAGGACGAGCAAATCCTAAGCTTGGGGGAGTTGATGGCTCGAGAATTTGTGGTGTTTTAGTAGTGATTTTCTCTTGGTTTCTTTGGAATTCTTATTACTCTTCGGATATTTCTAGCGCTAATCCATCAAAAGAGAAGAAAATCCACTTTCTCAATGTTTGGCAGGAAATACCAGCTTTGGAAGGAAACCAAGGAGGATTGCTGCAAATCAAGCCAAATGGAGCAACTTTCCTGAAAAGACTGAAGACAACAGACGCACCAGCTCAAAAGACGGCATTCCATACGACCGCAAGCGCTCACATGAGCGGTCGTATGGACTACAATCAGCTCCACCACGTCTATACTTGTCACAGCCCTAGAATTTTGTTTGTAAATAATTATATTAGATGCATTTGAGAGCATCATGCATCATATTTCAGTTTATGAAAGTTGAATTGAGGTTAGTTGAAACCCTCAAAAATCATTTCAGAAATGATCAAATTAAAAATCTCTTCAAATGAGCCCAAGAAAATGTTCATATTAAACCCTTGAAATATTGGACAGAGCAAAAACTCAAACCAATATTTTTGGAGTCTTATAAATATTTATTTTGGCCCTTTGAATTAATTCACTAGCTATTTGAATTGGATTTATATTTACTATAAAATAAATATAAACCCAATAATTCTGAATTTTTTTGTGTGGTTTAAAGATCAAGGGGTCACCACAGTGGCAAAACAGTCTTTACATGTTGACTAGATAGCAAACAGTGCTATCATATCTAACTCTGCCGGTTTAGGACAAACGCATTTATGGCGCCGTTAGGTGTCACGTGGAGGAGCCCCGGCAAGGTTTCTGCACCGCTCGCCCAGCTACCTCCTACTATCTTGACACACCTTCCGGACATGTGTCATTAAAGCTAATTCTCCTTCCAGCATGCTGACACGTGCCCCGACAAGCCTCACCAAACCGCCAGCGTGCTCGACACCTCACCGATCAGCGACTAGCTGGCCGATGAGGTGTAGCGTAGACAGGCCAGTGAGGGCTTGCCGACACGGAGCTTGCCAGGCCATCACCTTGCCGACTCAAGTCTTGCCGGCGAGTGTCATTTTTGTCTCTAGCACCAGCTAGGTGCTTATTGATGCCTTTAGCTCGGTGAATCTTGTAGTATGGCCCGTCAGACTTGCCGGTCTTCTCGCCTGCCACGGCTTCCTGGCAATCATCGCATGTAGCAGCTTCCTTGCCAGAGCCCTCTGTTTTGGCTTTCGTGGCAACGTTGGAGTTACTGGAGCCTTCAACGGCCATGACTGTCTTGCCTTTGCGCTTCCTGTTGCACTTTCGGCCCTTTTTCTTCGGGGTAGCAGCGTCGTCATCTTCTGAGTCAACTTCAGCGCCAGCATCTTCCACAGGAAGTCTCCTCCCCTCTTTAACCCGTGCACATTTATCTGCCAACGTGTAGAGCTCATTGACAGTTTTTGGCAGCCGGACGTTCATCTTCTCCCGCATCCTACGATTGCGCACATTCGTGTGGAAGGCGGCAATCACAGTTGCAGGGTGTACATCTGGAATGTTGCGGTCCACGCGGCTGAATCTCTGTATATATTTCCGCAAGGACTCGCCATCTCTCTGTGGAATCACTTGCAAATCGCTGGGCTGACCAGGCGCCTTGTGGCCTCCGGTAAAAGCACCAACGAACTCGTTGCATAGGTCAGACCATGAAGAAATGGAGTTCTCTGGTAAATTCATCAACCAAGATCTCACATTGGGTTTGAGTACCAATGGGAAATAGTTGGTGAGGATCTTCTCATCTCTTCCACCGACAGCTTGCACGACAATCGTGTAGATACCCAAAAACTCTATCGGGTTCAGCTTCCCGTCATACTTTTCTGGCACTTCTGGCTTGAAGGCCCGGACAGATGTCCAGCGGACTTGCCACAGCTCGCGAGTGAAGGCTGGGCACCCAACCTCGTAAGGCAGATACCCACCAGCCTCGGGCACAGGCTCATCAATGACTGGGTCGTTGCGCGTGTCCGACTGACGGTGCGCCTCCCAACGCCGTTCAATGGTGGTGCGTGCATCTTATACCCGCCTATCTTGCATTACTTGCTGCTGATCTTGCCGCACTCGTGGATCCGAAGAAGCCATTGACATCTCGTCGGGCTCAGCGGGTCGTTGAGTTTGCCGCGGCTGCTGATGTTGCTACTGGAATTGCGTATGACCATCTATGGGGCCATCTAGCCCCTTTGCGGTTCGGCTAGGGGAATACGCAAGCACAAAGAGCAGAATCAGTAGAGAACGCAATGCTTTTACCCAGGTTCGGGCCACCGTGAGGTGTAAAACCCTACTCCTGCTTTGTTGTATTGGATGTATTGAGCTCAAGTACAAGGAGCGCTTCTTGCCGGCAAGGTGCGGGAAGAGCAGCTACGGATGTAAAATGAGCAAGGAGTCGACCTTTGTAAAGGTTGCCCTAGCCCTCCTTTTATAGATCAAGGGGTCACCACAGTGGCAAAACAGTCTTTACATGTTGACTAGATAGCAAACAGTGCTATCATACCTAACACTGCCGGTTTAGGACAAACGCATTTATTGCACCGTTAGGTGTCATGTGGAGGAGGAGCCCCGGCAAGGTTTCTGCACCGCTCGCCCAGCTACCTCCTACTATCTTGACACGCCTTCTGGATGGGTGTCTGTAAAGCTAATTCTCCTTCCAGCATGCTAACACGTGCCCCGACAAGCCTCACCAAACCGCCTGCGTGCTCGACACCTCACCGATCAGCGACTAGCTAGCCGATGAGGTGTAGCGTAGACAGGCCAGTGAGGGCTTGCCGACACGGAGCTTGCCAGGCCTTCACCTTGCCGACTCAAGTCTTGCCGGCGAGTGTCATTTTTTTCTCTAGCACCAGCTAAGTTCCTCTTAATGCCTTTAGTGCGGTGAATCTTGCAGTATGCCCCGTCAGACTTGCCAGTCTTCTCGCCTGCCATGGCTTCCTGGCAATCATCGCATGTAGCAGCTTCCTAGCCAGAGCCCTCTGTTTTGGCTTTCGTGGCAGCGTTGGAGTTACCGGAGCCTTCAACGGCCATGACTGTCTTGCCTTTGCGCTTCCTGTTGCGCTTTCGGCCCTTTTCCTTCGGGGTGGCAGTGTCGTCATCTTCTGAGTCAACTTCAGCGCCAGCATCTTCCCCAGGAAGTCTCCTCCCCTCTTTAACCCGTACACATTTATCTGCCAACGTGTAGAGCTCATTGACAGTTTTTGGCAGCCGGACGTTCATCTTCTCCTGCATCCTACGATTGCGCACATTTGTGTGGAAGGCGGCAATCACAGCTGCAGGGTGTACATCTGGAATGTTGCGGTACACGCGGCTGAATCTCTGTATATATTTCCGCAAGGACTTGCCATCTCTTTGTGGAATCACTTGCAAATCGCTGGGCTGACCAGGTGCCTTGTGGCCTCTGGTAAAAGCACCAACGAACTTGTTGCATAGGTCAGACCATGTAGAAATGGAGTTCTCTGGTAAATTCATCAACCAAGATCTCACATTGGGTTTGAGTAGCAATGGGAAATAGTTGGTGAGGATCTTCTCATCTCTTCCCCCGACAGCTTGCACGACAATCGTGTAGATACCCAAAAACTCTGCCGGGTTCAGCTTCCCATCATACTTTTTTGGCACTTCTGGCTTGAAGGCCCGAACAGATGGCCAGCGGACTTGCCACAGCTCACGAGGGAAGGCTGGGCACCCAACCTCGTAAGGAAGATACCCACTAGCCTCGGGCGCAGGCTCATCAACGACTGGGCCGTTGCGCGTGTCGGACTGACGGCACGCCTCCCAACGCCGTTCAATGGTGGTGCGGGCATCTTATACCCGCCTATCTTGCAGTACTTGCCACTGATCTTGCCGCACTCGTGGATCCGAAGAAGCCATTGACATCTCGTCGGGCTCAGCGGGTCGTTGAGTTTGCCACGGCTGCTGATGTTGCTGCTGGAATTGCGTACGACCATCTATGGGGCCATCTATCCCCTTTGCGGTTCGGCTAGGGGAATACGCAAGCACAAAGAGCAGAATCAACAGAGAACGCAATGCTTTTACCCAGGTTCGGGCCACCGTGAGGTGTAAAACCCTACTCTTGCTTTGTTGTATTGGATGTATTGAGCTCAAGTACAAGGAGCGCTTCTTGCCGGCAAGGTGCGGGAAGAGCAGCTACAGATGTAAAATGAGCAAGGAGTCAACCTTTGTAAAGGTTGCCCTTGCCCTCCTTTTATAGATCAAGGGGTCACCACAGTGGCAAAACAGTCTTTACATGTTGACAAGATAGCAAACAGTGCTATCATACCTAACACTGCCGGTTTAGGACAAACGCATTTATTGCACCGTTAGGTGTCATGTGGAGGAGGAGCCCCGGCAAGGTTTCTACACCGCTCGCCCAGCTACCTCCTACTATCTTGACACGCCTTCTGGACGGGTGTCAGTAAAGCTAATTCTCCTTCCAGCATGCTGACACGTGCCGTGACAAGCCTCACCAAACTGCCTGCGTGCTCGACACCTCACCGATCAGCGACTAGCTGGCCGAGCAGGTGGAGCGCAGAAAGGCCAGTGAGGGCTTGCCGGCACGGAGCTTGCCGGGCCTTCACCTTGCTGGCTCGAGTCTTGCCGGCGAGTGTCATTTTCGTCTCTAGCACCAACTAGGTGCTTCTTGATGCCTCGTCTTGATTTCCTCCATAGTGTCTTCATAACTAGGTCTTGAGTCTCGATCTTGATAGCTTCTGGGAAGCCCTGGCCATCAGGAAAGTTGCTACCGTCTGTGCATAAGTCAGGGTATAAAATACCCATGTTTTATACATCGACAGGAGCCCTCGGGCCTGGGCCACACGCCCGTCTGAAGCGTCATTGGGCTGGGCCCAAACAATGCACAGATGATGACCCACAAGTATACGGGATCAATCGTAGTCCTTTCGATAAGTAAGAGTGTCAAACCCAACGAGGAGCAGAAGGAAATGACAAGCGGTTTTTAGCAAGGTATTTTCTGCAAGCACTGAAATTATCGGTAACGAGTAGTTTGATAGCAAGATAATTTGTAACAAGTGACAAGTAGCAATAGTAACAAAGAGTGCAGCAAGGTGGCCCAATCCTTTTTGTAGCAAAGGACAAGCCAGAACGATCTCTTATAATAAGCAAAGCGTTCTCGAGGACACATGGGAATTTCATCTAGTCACTTTCATCATGTTTGTTTGATTCGCGTTCGCTACTTTGATAATTTGATATGTGGGTGGACCGGTGCTTGGGTGCTGTTCTTACTTGAACAAGCCTCCCACTTATGATTAACCCCTCTCGCAAGCATCCGCAACTACGAAAGAAGAATTAAGATAAATCTTACCATAGCATTAAACATATGGATCCAAATCAGCCCCTTACGGAATAGCGCATAAACTAGGGTTTAAGCTTCTGTCACTCTAGCAACCCATCATCTAATTACTACTCCACAATGCATTCCCTTAGGCCCAAAGATGGTGAAGTGTCATGTAGCCGATGTTCACATGACACCACTAAGAGAATCAACAACATACATATCTTCAAAATATCGAACGAATACCAAATTCACATGATTACTTATGACAAGACTTCTCCCATGTCCTCAAGAACAAAAGTAACTACTCACAAACCATATTCATGTTCAAGATCAGAGGAGTATTGAATAGCATATTGGATCTGAACATATAATCTTCCACCAAATAAACCAACTAGCATCAACTACAAGATGTAATCAACACTACTAGCAACCCACAGGTACCAATCTGAGGTTTTGAGACAAAGATTGAATACAAGAGATGAACTAAGGTTTGAGATGAGATGGTGTTGTTGAAGATGTTGATGAAGATTGGTCCTCCCACGATGAGAGGATCGTTGGTGATGTCGATGGCTCCGATTTCCCCCTCCCGGAGGGAAGTATCCCCGGCGGAATCGCTCCGCCGGAGAGCAAAAGTGCTCCTGCCCAAGTTCCGCCTCGAGACGGCGGTGCACCATCCCAAAAGTCTTCTCCTTATTTTTTTAGGGCAAATGGGCTTATATACCAGAAAATGGGCACCGGAGGCTGGCCAGGGGCCCTACGAGCCACCAGGTCGCGCCTGGGGGGGGGGGGGGGTGGCGCGCCCTGGTGCCTCGTGGGTACCTGGGTGGCTCCCTCTTGTACTTATTTCTTCCAATATTTTTTATTTATTCCAAAATAAATCTCCATGAAATTTCAGCTCATTTGGAGATGTGCAGAATAGGTATCTCTGACATAGCTTTTTCAGGTCCAGAATTCCAGCTGCCGGCAATCTCCCTCCTTGTGTAAATCTTGCATATTAAGATAGAAAAGGCATTAGAATTGCTCCACAAAGTATTATATTGATTAAAAACACTATAAATAACAGTAGTAAAACATGATGCAAAATGGACGTATCAACTCCCCCAAGCTTAGACCTCGCTTGTCCTCAAGCGAAAGCCGGTATCGATAATCATGTCCACATGTTTAGAAAGAGAGGTGTCAATAAAAACAAAATACGGACATAGTAGCATCATGATCATTATTATAATAGCAATATTCATTATCATAAAACTTCTCATGAGCAAGTAACAATTCATCACAACAACGAAGTGTAAGGCATAAACTTTCTTGAAAACTAACAAACTATGTTCTCAGTCAACAATACAATTGCAATTAATCATATTTTCAGGAAGGGTCTCATGTAGGAGCTTTTTATCAAGTCCATATACTCAACCATCATTTAGTCTTCTATGATTGCTAACACTCACAACATACATATGGAGCAAAAAGTTTTAGCCAAACACAAAGAAAGATAGGGGCTTATAATTTCACCTCCCAACTTATTCACCTCAAGGGTGATGTCAACAATAATAACTCATGATCACTCATATCCAACTGGATATATATGCCTAGATCTTTCCCCACCACATGATGCTTGCAAAAGAGAAAAATAAAAAGGAATAAAGGAGAACACTATTGACTCTTGCATAAAAAGTAAATACATAAAAGTAAAAGATAGGCCCTTCGCAGAGGGAAGCAGAGGTTGTCATGCGCTTTTTGTTGTTGGATGCACAAGCTCTTAATGCAAAGAAACGTCACTTTATATTGCCCCTTGTGATAGCAACCTTTATTATGCAGTCCGTCGCTTTTATTTCTTTACCATCACAAGTTCGTACAAAGCTTATTTTCCCTTACAATAAAAGTTCATACATATTTAGAGGCAATTTTTATTGCTTTTTGCACCGATGACAACTTACTTGAAGGATCTTATTCAATCCATAGGTAGATATAGTGGACTCTCATGACATGAAACTGGGTTTAAGGGTTTTGGATGCACAAGTAGTATCTCTACTTGGTGCGGATTTTTGGCTAGCAAAGATATTGGGCAAGCACCACATGTTGGAGGATCTATGACAATATAACTTCTATGTGAATATAAGCAAACATAATTCATTACGTTGTCTTCCTTGTCCAACGTCAACAATTCGACATAAAATACTTAATGGGGGCTCACAATCATAAAAGATGTCCAAGATAGTATATTTGCATGTGAATCTTCTCTTCCCTTATTTTTTTTTTCATGAATTGCTTCATTGACTAATGCTATGTTTGTTAACTTCCAATAAATTTTACCACTTATACTTTTCTTTATGTAATGTCATTACTTTCCATAAGATTAGCATATGATCTTTTCCATTATTTTCATTGCTGGGATTGAAACATAAAAGTAAAGAAGCAAAAACTCAAACTACTCTTTATTATATAACTCTCAACTCAATTACATAGATAGATAGATCACGAAACTAGCACTCGAAAATAGATCATACTAAACTTTTATTCAACTAGATCACGAAATAACTAAGGATCGAACTAAAAATAGGTAAAGATAATAAAAGTGATGGTGATACGATACCGGGGCACCTCCCCCAAGCTTGGCACAAGCCAAGGGGAGTGCCCATACCCATGTACTAAAGTTTCCTTCTTCGGTGATGGTGGTGGTGGTGAAGTGGTGAGCTTCTCCTTCAGCTTCCGCTTGAGAACATAGTTTTCTTCCTTCAACTTGCTAATTTCTTGCTCAAGCTCCACTATGTTCTCACACAATACGTTCTTTTTTTCCTGTAGAAGACGGAAAGGGATAAATTGGATCTTAGATTTGTTTACTGTGTCTGGGACGCTCGACTTCTTGAACTCCACATGCATATCTCCCAGTTGAGGTAGAGGGGCATATTCTTCATCCGAGCTCGCGTCTTCCGTTCCCTTCATGTTGGCATCTCACTCCTCCTCCGCGGACCATCCATAGGGATCTATATCCCCATAGATCCTTGGATTTGTAACATAGTGTGATACAAAACTCTCTCCATCTGAGTCTTGAGACGACATACTTTCGGATCTGTCAGAAAAATAGCACGAAACAAGAACAGAGGAGATTTCTGCTATACGGTGGTTAAAATGTCTGGGAGTATATATAAAGAAATTTTATCTTGCAAAACAAGTATTCCAGGAGAAAACGGAGTCGGGAAGGCTCACGAGGGGCCCACGAGCCACCAGGGCGCGCCTGGGGGGGGGGGGTGGCGAGCCCTGGTGCCTTGTGTGCACCTCGTGGGTCCCCTCAGCTGTTTCTTATTTTTGTATTTTTTCTAATATTCCAAAACTGGCAGAAAGTATTTTTATGGAATTTTTGGAGTCGGTTTACATACCGTATCACATACCTCTTCCTTTTCAGGGTTCTGGAGTTTTCTGGAAGGTCTCTCTTATGTATTCCTCCGGTGTCATAGTTTCAATAATATTAGTTTCAACATTAATGGGAGCACCTGAAATATAATGCTTAATTCTTTGGCCATTCACCACTCTCGGATTAGGGCCTGCGGAGTTGTTTATTTTGATGGCTCCGGAGCGATAAACTTCTTCGATGATATATGGTCCTTCCCATTTAGAGAGAAGTTTTCCTGCAAAGAATCTCAAACGAGAATTGTACAATAGAACATACTCACCCACTTTGAATTCCCATTTTTGAATTCTTCTATCATGCCATCTTTTAACTTTTTCTTTAAACAATTTGGCATTTTCATAAGCTTGGGTTCTCCATTCATCTAGTGAGCTAATATCAAATAACCACTTTTCACCGGCAAGTTTAAAATCATAATTGAGTTCTTTAATTGCCCAAAATGCTTTATGTTCTAACTCAAGAGGTAAATGACATGCTTTTCCATAAACCATTTTATAAGGAGACATACCCATAGGATTTTTATAAGCAGTTCTATAAGCCCATAATGCATCGTCAAGTTTCTTAGACCAATTCTTTCTAGATCTATTGACAGTTTTTTTGCAAAATTAATTTTTTTTCTCTATTGCTCAATTCTACTTGACCACTAGATTGAGGGTGATAGGGAGATGCAATTCTATGGTTGACATTATATTTAGCAAGCAGTTTATGGAATGCACCATGAATAAAATGTGAACTACCATCAGTCATTAAAATCTAGGGACTCCGAACCACGGGAAAATAACTTCTTTAAGCATTTTAATAGAAGTGTTATGATCAGCACTACTAGTTGGAATAGCTTCTACCCACTTAGTAACATAATCAACAGCAACTAAAATATGTGTATACCCATTGTATTTAGGAAAGGGTCCCATATAATCAAATCCCCAAACATCAAATGGTTCGATAACAAGTGAATAATTCATAGGCATTTCCTGACGTCTACCAACATTACCAATTCTTTGACATTCATCACAAGATAAGACAAACTTACAAGCATCCTTGAAAAGAGTAGGCCAATAAAAACTAGATTATAGTACCTTATGTGGAGTTCTGTCTCCCGCATGGTGTCCTCCATAGGCCTCGGAGTGACACTTACGTAGGATTTGTTCCTGTTCATGCTCAGGTATACAACGTCTAATAATACCATCTACTCCTTCTTTATAAAGATGTGGGTCATCCCAAATTTAATGTCTTAAATCAAAGAAGAACTTTTTCTTTTGTTGGTACGTGAAACTAGGTGGTATAAATTTAGCAACAATATAATTAGCATAGTTTGCATACCAAGGAGTATTACGAGAAGCATTTATGACAGCTAATTGTTCATCAGGAAAATCATCATTAATAGGAAGTGGGTCATCAAGAACATTTTCCATTCTAGACAAATTATCTGCTACGGGTTTCTCAGCTCCCTTTCTATCAATAATATGCAAGTCAAATTCTTGTAGCAATAGAACCCACCTAATGAGTCTAGGTTTAGCATCTTTCTTTTACATAAGATATTTAATAGAAGCTTGATCGGTGTGAACAGTTACTTTAGAATCAACTATGTAAGATCTGAATTTATCACATGCAAACACAACTGCTAGAAATTCTTTCTCAGTAGTAGCATAATTTCTTTGAGCACTGTCTAGAGTTTTACTAGAATAATGGATAACATTTAATTTCTTATCAACTCTCTGTCCTAGAACAGCACCAACAGCATAATCACTAGCATCCCACATAATTTCAAAAGGCAAGTTCCAATCAGGTGGTTGAACAATAGGTGCAGTGGTTAAGGTTTTCTTTAGTGTTTCAAAGGCTTCTACACAATCATCATCAAAAACAAATGGAACATCTTTTTGCAAAAGATTAGTAAGAGGCCTAGAAATTTTAGAGAAGTCTTTAATAAACCTCCTATAGAAACTAGCATGACCTAGGAAACTTCTTATACCTTTAATATCTTTAGGATATGGCATTTTCTCAATAGCATCAACCTTAGCTTTATCAACTTCAATACCTCTTTCAGAAATTTTATGCCCCAAGACAATACCTTCATTCACCATAAAGTGGCACTTCTCCCAATTCACGACAAGATTAGTTTCTTCACATCTCTGCAAAACTCGATCAAGGTTGCTTAAGCAGTCATCAAAAGAAGTTCCGTAAATGCAAAAATCATCCATGAAAACCTCAACAATCTTTTCACAAAAGTCAGAGAATATAGCAGTCATACATCTTTGAAAGGTAGCAGGTGCATTGCATAAACCAAAAGGCATACGCCTATAAGCATAAGTTCCAAAAGGACAAGTAAAGGTGGTTTTCTCTTGGTCGGCTTGTGATACAAGTATTTGAGAGAAACCAGAATATCCATCTAGGAAACAAAAGTGTGTATGCTTAGACAATCTGTCTAACATTTGATCAATAAAAGGTAAGGGGTAATGATCTTTTCTAGTGGCTTTGTTTAATTTTCTAAAATCAATTAACATCCTATAACCAGTTACAATTCTTTGTGGAATAAGTTCATTTTTATCTTTAGGAACAACGGTAATACCTCCTTTCTTAGGGACACAATGAACGGGACTTACCCATCTCCTATCAGCTATGGGATAGATTATACCTGCTTCCAGAAGCTTTAATATTTCGGTTCTTACCACCTCTTTCATCTTAGGATTTAATCATCGTTGGTGGTCGACAACTGGTTTAGCATCAGGCTCCATATTAATTTTGTGCTGACATAGAGTGGGACTTATGCCCTTAAGATCATCAAGTGTATATCCAATAGCAGCGTGGTGCTTCCTCAGAGTTATTAGTAATCTCTTTTCTTCATGCTTTGAAAGTTTAGCACTAATAATAACAGGATATATCTTCTTTTCATCTAGATAAGCATATTTCAATGTATCAGGCAATTGTTTCAATTCAAATACAGGGTCACCCTTAGGTGGAGGAGGGCCTCCAAGAGTTTCAACATGCAAATTGTGTTTAAGGATAGGTGGTTGATCAAAGAACATCTTATCTATTTCATTTCTTTCATTCATATACATATCATTTTCATGGTCTAGTAAATATTGTTCTAACGGATCAGTAGGAGGTATGGCAATAGAAGCAAGACCAATAATTTCATCTTTACTAGGCAATTCTTTATCATGAGGTTGTCTACGAAACCTGGAGAAATTAAACTCATGAGACATACCACCAAAATTAACACTAACAGTTTCTTTAGCGCAATCAATCTTGGCATTAACAGTGTTCAAGAAAGGTCTACCAAATATAATGGGACAAAAATCATCTTGTGGAGAACCGAGGACTAGAAAATCAGTAGGGTATTTTATTTTTCCACACAAGACTTCAACATCTCTAACGATCCCAAGCTGTGTAATGGTATCTCTGTTTGCAAGCTTAATAGTAACATCAATGGCCTCTATTTCAATAGGTGTAATATCATTCATAATTTCTTGATATAAGGTAAACGGAATAGCACTCACGCTAGCACCCAAATCACATAAGCCATGATAACAATGATCTCCTATTTTAACAGAGACAACAGGCATGCCTACTACAGGTCTGTTTTTATCTTTAGGATCTAGTTTAGCAATTCTAGCTGCTTCATCACAGAGGTAAATAGCATGCCCATCTATATTATCAACCAAGAGATCTTTAACCATAGCAACATTAGGTTCAACTTTAATTTGTTCAGAGGGTCTATGTGTTCTAATATTACTTTTGTTAACCACGGTTGAAACTTTAGCATGTTCCTTAATCCTAACAGGAAAAAGGTGGTTTTTCAATATAAGCAGTAGGCACAACTGGATCAACATGGTAGACAATTGTTTCTTCTTTAACACTAACGGGTTCCTCAATATTTTCTTTAACATGGGGATGATATTTAAACCACTTCTCCTTAGGGAGATCAACATGAGTAGCAAATGATTCACAAAAGGAAGCTACTATCTCAGAGTCAAGTCCATATTTAGTGCTAAACTTATGAAAAGCATCGGTGGCCATAAAAGATTTATCACAATCAAACTCAAGTATTATACCTGACTCATTACCTTTGTCGAGTTCCCAATCTTCAGAGTTGTGTTTAATTCTTTCTAGAAGATACCATCTGAATTCAATAGTTTTCTTCATAAAGGAGCCAGTAGAAGAAGAATCGAGCATGGTTTGATCATCATGACAAAGCTGAGCATAAAAATTCTGTAAGATAATTTCCCTTGAGAGCTCATGATTGGGGCATGTGTACATCATGTACTTAAGCTTCCCCCAAGCTTGAGCGATGCTTTCTCCTTCACAAGGCCAAAAATGTAACACCCCGATTTTTGGCCCTTTCTTTTTCTTTTGGATTTCTTCGAATTTTATTTGGAATTTCTTTTTCCGTGGCTATGTGGTCTTAAAACCTGGGGAGATCATCTCTTTTTCCTCTCCCTAGTGGCTTGTCATTCTCAAATCTATCCCTAGGCCATGTCATTTCCATCTTAGCCCAACCCCAATTTTTATTTCTTGGGAATATTCCTTTTTCTATTAAAGGAATAACCCTGTTTGCCCTAGGTTGTGAAGCAACCTATATTTTTTTCATTCCAAAAATTCCCACAAAATTCTCGTAAATTATTTGGATCATATACTCCACAAATATGTCAAAATCCTTCATTGCCTAGTTCAAAAATAATTCAGGAATATTCATTTCCTATTCTGTCCAGCAGGGCACTTTGTGAAGGAAGTGCTATTTATATTTTCTTGATTACCCTCAAAATTTTTGGGCACTCTCTCATATCGAAATAATTTCCACATGCCAAAATTCAGCTTCATTTTCCTAGTAAATCTTCCTCAGCAAATTTTCAAAGTTTCTGTCTAGAGAGAAGCTTTGTGAAGGAAGTACTAGCTAGGCTTATCCAAATGAGTTGAAATTTTTGGAGATCATCCATATGATAAAATCATGACTTTCCACCAAATTTCACCTCAATCCAACAATCTATGTGAGCACACCTTCAAATCTTGGTTTCTGGTCACAATTTCAGTTTGTGAAGAAACTATATTTTATATTGCTTAGAAAAATTCTGAAATTAATCCAGGAAATAAATATCCCTAAATAATGTGAGCATGCCAAAACTCACATTATTTTGCCAAGCCATTTTCTCTGCAAAATTCCCCCAAGTTTCTGTCCAGTGTGGAGCATTGTGAAGGAAGTACCATTTATAGTTATCCAAATGGGATGAAAATTTTATGGTGCCTTCATATTCCCAAATCATCACCCTCTACCAATTTTCAGCCCAATCCAATCATCCATGTGAGTGCTGCTTCCTGATCTAGTTTCTGGACCAGATTTGGCAGTTGTAAAGCAACTATGTTAAATTCTGGTCCAAATCATTTCAAAATTCATAGTATTGTAGTCCTTCCTACCCTTAACCTCATTGACACCTTATTTTACCATTATACCAAGTGATTTGACCACATAACTTTGCAAACAGTTGCTGCTGCAAACTTCTGTTGAAGCTACCCTTCATCCTAAAGCTCTTTTGATCGATCCATCACATCTGTGGGACTATTGGACGGAGGGATAACTCATTTGATACCTTTTTCCAGGCCTACGTGCCCTCCTCTTGCCATTGCATGTGGTGACCGCGCGGCTGGCATGCGGTTGGCGCGCTCTGGGCGTCGGCTAGCCTCGGGACTCCTCTGCCCGGCCGTTCCCTCGCGCCCTCCAGTGCCATTTCCCTCCTCCTTCGCCCACGTAGCTCGCTGGACCCCTCTCCCCCTCCTGCATCGCCTGCCGCCGGCCCCAGCAGCCTTCGCATGCGAGCGCGCCGTCCGCCCGAGTGGCCGACCGCCCCTGTGCTCGCCCGTCCGCGCCCGCGCGTCCCTGGTGCCGCGTGCGCATCCCCTCTGCCTTTCCTGTCACCTCGCTGGCCCGCGCGTGCCCGGCCTCGCCGGGAGAATCTCCCGTGCGCCCGCGGCGGCATCCGGCTCGGCATCACCTCCCCTGCCTATTTAAGGCTGTCCCCGAGCCCCTCGAGCACTCACACCTCCTCTCCTCCACCCCAGCACCCTCCCCGACCTCTTCCTCGAGCTCAAGGAGCTCTTCTTCTCCTCCATTGGCCACCATGGCCGCCTCGGTCCTCGCTCAAATACGAGCGAACCAAGCCCTCCCTCTCCTTGCTGCCACCACCAGTAGCTCCACAAAGTCACGGCGAGCCCTCCCCTACTCTCGCCTGCTCCCCGGAGTGCCCCTAGACGTGGGTTCAAAAAGCGGTTGACGGCCTCCGCCGTGGATGCTCAAGCCGCCACCATTCTGGTCCTCCTCGGCGTCCGTACGGTGCAGGGATGGATGCGGCATTCCCTGTCGAGCTCGCCGGTAGCCAGAGCATCGCCGGAGGTGCCCTGTAGCTCCGGCAATCGCCGGTCGAGCGCCTCTGTTCCTCGGCCGAGCTCGGGCAGGCGAGGTTGAAGACGAAGGCCACCTGCCAGCGGGCCCCACCACCCAGCGACCCCACCTGTCGGCCTAACAGGCGTGGACCCGGCTGCTGACTGGGATAAGTGGAAACGGTTTTGGCCAAAATACGTTTTCAGTTGAAGAAAGCGTATTTCTCTGCTTCTTCGGATCAAAATATGTGTCTCCTTCTGGAAAGCGTATTTATCCAAATACACTTTCTGTTTAAACCCAGCCGTCCGAAACAGTTATTTAGCGGACGTTCGCCCGTTAAGGCCAAAAATGGACAGTTTTTAATTCTTTTTCTGCCTAACGAACGAACGGCCGTAACTTTTCAACCGTGACTCCGAATCAGGTGATTCCAAAGCCCACGATCTCAGTTCATCGAGCCCGTTCTGTTGGTATCATTTTCTCCTGCCCTTATTCAGCCCCCTCCGAGAGGGAAACTTTTCCGGCGATTCTTTCCGCAAGTTCATCGCACCTCTCCCCGATGGTTCCTTCATCCCCAGGCAAGCCACAACAACCACTTGTATGATGGCAGTGCAGTAGCCATGGTTTCCACTTGAATACTTCATAATTGGTTGCGCATTTAATTATGTGAATGCTTCGAATATGCTTGTGAATCCATGTCTATGCTTATGCCATGTTCATTTTCATCTACTAGGTGATATTATTAATTTTTAAGGATATTCTTATCATGTTTTATTCTTGTAATTATTTCCGATGCTAGTGATAATGCTATGCTCATATGAATTTTTATCGTCTGTTATGAAAATACTTGCGATATTCATGATCACCGTTTTGCCATGTTCATTTGCATCCCGTAGAATAAAGGATTTATTGTTGTTATATGGTTATGTTGCCCATCCATGGTTACACTGATATCATGCTCATATGCATTGTTATTTCATCATGCTATTTTATTATGACTCAGCTCATCACCATTCAAGTTGAATCTGACATTAATCGAACTTGAACAAATCTATTGGCTGAGTCATGGTGCCACCGAATCGAGCTAACCAGTGCAGCCACACTTGCCTTATGGGAGGCCCTAATGCGGTCTATTGTCATACCTCTCGCCGGAACCTCCAACTAGGGAAGGTTATGGGTGCGCGCTACCCTGATCAGGTAGGCTACCATAAGCCTTGAGTGCCCGAGTTGTATGGATCCAAGGTCCCCGTTTGGTACAATGTTATGTTTTGGCCACGACGGTGGCGGCCACAAACGTGGCGGATGCCACGAGTTGACATCAGGGGCAACCCAGGACATAGCCCAAAGGGGAGTTTGTCGGGAGTGGCCGGGAGAGTGTCATGCAATAGATTGGTTTTGTCGGAACATCGTTGGTCCACCCGAATGGGAGTACGAGGCCATGAGTTCCGTGGTGTGGGTACAGTGTACTAACCTCTGCAGAGTGTATAATCTATCGATAGCCGCGTCCTCGGTCATGGACACAGTTCGTAGTAGGTCACACTATGGGTCAATAGTAATAATAACCTGAATAATAAACAACCCCGGTTCGATGAGAAAAGAAGTTGGTTGATCTTTATGGGGTCATGCGATGACCACGGGTAGAGATCAAGCTCCGTGTGGTCATGTGATGATCACGATGGTATAGTTGATACCGAGCTTGGTTGATCCTGAGGTAATCGTGTGATGTTCATGATGGTAAGTCTGAGACATATGGTGGTTACGAGATAACCCCCGAGCAGAGTAAGTTGGTCCATGAGACCTTACCCGCCGACCCCCTGGCATGCTAGTGCTAGTATCATCCTGTTCATATCATGAATTATATGTTGTTGCCATGCTTATGTTGTTGCCATGCTCATGTTGTTGCCATGCTCATGTTGTTGCCATGCTCATGTTGTTGCCATGCTCATGTTGTTCTAGTAGTATCGTGTTCATCTTTGATGATTAACCTGTAAATGCCATGCTGTTGTATGTCTTGATTGCTTTGGTTGCTGTGAGCTTGCGAGTACATTCAAAGTACTCACCTGGCGTGTCATGCCAGATTGCAGGTCATGCCGTGATTACTTTTTTGTCGAGGATCCCGAGGTTGCGCTCTAGGATACGTCCCAGCCAGAGTCCCTGTGGAGTGGAGTTCATCACCGTCGTCGTTGTTCCACTGCTAGAATTTATTCCGATTCAATATGTTCCGCTGCTAGCATAGAGCTATCTGAGTATGCGAAGTGTCGCCGTGCCCCTGTAACCTTCGTGCCTTCAGAAACCTTGTAACCGTGTTATCTATAATAAAGAGCTGATTTGTTCTATGCCAAGCAGTGCCGTATTCCAGAAGACTTGATCTCTGGGCTGGAATACGGGGTGTTCCGGTCTCTCTGAGCCGGGGTGCCACAACGATTGGTATCAGAGCAGATCTGGCTGTAGGATGCCCTAGTCCGCGCGAGCGTTAGAAACCAGTAGTTCAGAGTCTAGTTTGCTTGTTGCATTTGATTGTTGCATTTGTTTGCTGCATAGCATGCATGTAGACTTATTATATTGTCGCTAACGGTTGATCTTGTGAGTGTAGGTGGCATCGGTTTCGATCCACTACCTGCATCCTCCTGTTTAGCATTCTTGCTCGTTGGTGTTTGGTGTCATCTCTGTCCCAGCGGAGTGATGCCGAGGTACCTAGTGGTGTCGATCATTTGCAGGATTGATGCACAGGTATCGCACCAATATTTTCTTTTCAGCCACACCTATCATTTCGGTGGTAGACATGTTTCTACCCCGGATCTGGCCATCCAACCCGCCACTTTGGCAACCCTTACTGGTCTTTGCTACCAGAAAAGGGCAATGCCAGCAGATCCTACCCTATCACCCATTCCCGGGACGAGTACGGTTTTCTTCCGTACGCTTGATGATGATGTGGCCGTGACATCCGTGTCTCGCTGCATGATCACCGAGTCCGTCCTCACCCCTGAGCCCATCCAGATGCAGCCGGTGCTGATCCAACGCTTGGTGTAGCTCTGTTTACACCAATCTCTCCACACGTTGATTCACTTTCGTGCACACCGCCACAACATATTAGATCGTAGTACCGGAGTTTCCTCGAGAATTGTGTGCTTAAGTAGGCATGCATAGTGAGGTGAATAGTTGTAAATTGTGATGTTGCTTGTATATTATCTTAATGCTGTGTGTGATTTTATTTTAGTCGTTTCTTTTGCTTCTTTCATTGGGCCTTCGGTGTTACCTTATTTCCCCTTATGAAAGTTGCTCATCAACCGACACCGGACTCGAAGAATCAGTAAAGATTTCAAATATTTTGAAGTGCAGCTAACAGTATGGAATTCTCAGCCAACTGCATTATATTCAGAATATTCGGTTTGAATACAAATGATATTCTGGAATAACTATCAGCATCAAGACTGCCTCAGTGGTGCAACCGTTACAACAGTAATAATTAAACCCGCTGGAAGACAATTTGTGTGCAAGACAACAATACAGTCGCAGTCCAAGGAATATCAAGGGTATATATATATATATGGCATTCAGTCCGCATATCAGAGAGAAAAACTTCTGGTGTAAGCAACTCAGTCTTCCTCTGCATGCTACCAGAGAAGCTTATGATACAAGGTTCCGCAGTCTTCCTCGGTACGATATGTGGATAGTTTCCAGCATAAGATACTTAGTCTTCTTCGGTAAGCCACCGCAGAAAGCTTCCAGCATAAGGCACCGAATCTTCTTCAGTAAGCAACCAAGGGAAAAGCTTCTGAAGCACGGTACCCAGTCTTCTTTAGCACGCTATCCCGGCAAAAGCTTCGGACGTAAGCCATTCAGTCTTCCTCAGCATGCTACTCTCGATGGCTTCCAACACAAGCTATCCAGTCTTCGTCAGTACGGCACTACAAACAGTCATCGACATTGGTACAAGATATTACAAAGTGAGTTGGCAGCACATGGCAATGCATCCCAAGAATCAGATCCGCAACAGTTGGGCCAGAAACACAAGCTAGTTAGGACACCAGTGTCTGCCTCGGGAATCAAATGCTCATCCACACACACTTCCAGATATGTTGTGAGCATGCTGCCAAGATCATGCAAGTCACTCGTACGATGATGCAAGCACGGTGAGAATCCGACAACCACATGAGTTATGTAAGAGGAAGAAAGCCAGTTATACACCTGAGTGTGATGCAAGGACCGACAAGCTATAACATAAGACCACATTGGGACAAGAAATCTTGATAGTGGATATCAAGGCCAGCTTCCTCCCAACCGACAACGTGATATCATTAGCCTCTGTCACTATTATGTATGCTTGACCACAACAGTGAGCTCTATACAAGTAACTGTGAACTTGGTATATGATCACGATGAACCCTTGCTGGTAACGGCACCACGCCTGTGTTCTGAGCCGCTTTTGGCCGTTCAGGGTGGATGCCGCCTTTATATTTCTCTTTTCAACAACTGGCCCGTGCTGCTTTTCGGCCGTCTCGGGCAGCTGTTGAGTTTCTTTTTGTAGCAGCGACCCTATGTTCTGAGCTGTTCTTCGGCCGTCTTAGGGAACTGCTACATTCTTCTTATCAACACTGCCTCATGCTCTGAGCTGCTTTTCAGCCGTCGTGAGCCATGGTTGAGTTATTTCAGTAATGTCCCAGATCTGAGTTGTAAAGACCGTTCTGGTGGCTACTGATTTATTTGCCGATTTCTTGCAAAGGTTCGGATGATCATTGCCCTACAGTTAAAGCTCGAGAAAGGATAAACTTGCCAGTTAAACGTTGCTGCCCTGCCTGAGGATAAGGATAAAGTATGACTACCAGATTATTGCACCTGACAGCACCTATGGTCATACAAAGAATTAAAGATATTTATGGCCAAGCTCTTTCAGCAAAGGATTCAGAAAAAGAGAAATAATGAAGGAGCGAGACCGGCAATACATGTATGATAATTGTGGCATGAACAACATGGTACGGATACCCAAGACAGTCTAATTCCGTATTAATCACCATGAACACATACCCAATGGGTCTACTCTGTTTGTAAGGACCTCATATCAAGGTGACAGCTGAAACGTCGGCATGGATCTGAGACAAAGAAGTCAGCCAAGATGATTTAGAAGATCCCTGCTAGCAGTCAGACTCTGCCAAAAGAACGGCTATGATTCTCAGCATTGTTTTGAACCCGGAGGATAGGCATCTGCTCGAATAACCCGATGCAAGGAGTAAATGTTTTGTGTCCACCAAGGAAATTTGTTCACAACTCCATAGATACTATCGGTGCTGGATAGAAGAATATCACGTCGAATGGAAGTCACTCCCGGACTTATGGAAATCCCGTTCATGATAATATCAGACAAGCCAGCAGACATAAAAGAATTGAAATCAGAGCAAGGATAAACATATGAAGGAAGACCTGTCAGAATGTGGGGTATGGCGAAGCAAACCACCCCAGAGCAAAGCAGTCCGTCAGATGCAATTCAGTGGGAACAATTTATAAAGGAAAAGGATACCCGAGTTGGAAACGGTTTCCTTAAGTCAGAATATTCATACTGGTTCCCTAAGAAACCAAATCTCAAGGACGAGATTTATTGTAAGGGGGCTAGGTTTGTAACACCCCGATTTTTGGCCCTTTTTTTTCTTTTGGATTTTTTCGAATTTTATTTGGAATTTCTTTTTCCGTGGCTATGTGGTCTTAAAACCTGGGAGATCATCTCTTTTTCCTCTCCCTAGTGGCTTGTCATTCTCAAATCTATCCCTAGGCCATGTCATTTCCATCTTAGCCCAACCCCAATTTTTATTTCTTGGGAATATTCCTTTTTCTATTAAAGGAATAACCCTGTTTGCCCTAGGTTGTGAAGCAACCTATATTTTTGTCATTCCAAAAATTCCCACAAAATTCTCATAAATTCTTTGGATCATATCCTCCACAAATATGTGAACATCCATCATTGGCTAGTTCAAAAATAATTCAGGAATATTCATTTCCTATTATGTCCAGCAGGGCACTTTGTGAAGGAAGTGCAATTTATATTTTCTTGATTGCCCTAAAATTTTTTGGGCACTCTCTCATATCCAAATCATTTCCACATGCCAAAATTCAGCTTCATTTTCCTAGTAAATATCCCTCAGCAAATTTTCAAAGTTTCTGTCCAGAGAGAAGCTTTGTGAAGGAAGTACTAGCTAGGCTTATCCAAATGAGTTGAAATTTTTGGAGATCATCCATATGATCAAGTCATGACACGCCACCAAATTTCACCTCCATCCAACAATCTATGTGAGCACACCTTCAAATCTTGGTTTCTGATCACAATTTCAGTTTGTGAAGCAACTATATTTTATATTGCTTAAAAAATTCTGAAATTAATCCAGGACCTAAATATCCCTAAATAATGTGAGCATGCCAAAACGCACATTATTTTGCCCAGCCATTTTCTCTGAAACATTCCCCCAGGTTTCTGTCCAGTGTGGAGCATTGTGAAGGCAGTACCATTTATACTTATCCAAATGGGATGAAAATTTTATGGTGCCTTCATATGCCCAAATCATCACCCTCTACCAATTTTCAGACCAATCCAATCATCCATGTGAGTGCTGCTTCCTGATCTAGTTTCTGGACCAGATTTGGCAGTTGTAAAGCAAATATGTTAAATTCTGGTCCAAATCATTTCAAAATTCATAGTATTGTAGTCCTTCCTACCCTTAACCTCATTGACACCTTATTTTACCATTATACCAAGTGATTTGACCACATAACTTTGCAAACAGTTGCTGCTGCAAACTTCTGTTGAAGCTACGCTTCATCCTAAAGCTCTTTTTATCGATCCATCACATCTGTGGGACTATTGGATGGAGGGATAACTCGTTTGATACCTTTTTCTAGGCCTACGTGCCCTCCTCTTGCCATTGCATGTGGTGACCGCGCGGCTGGCATGCGGTTGGCGCGCTCTGGGCGTCGGCTAGCCTCGGGACTCCTTTGCCCGGCCATTCCCTCGCGCCCTCTAGTGCCATTTCCCTCCTCCTTCGCCCACGTAGCTTGCTGGACCCCTCTCCCCCTCCTTCATTGCCTGCCGCCGGCCCCAGCAGCCTCCGCACGCGAGCGCGCCGTCCGTCCGAGTGGCCGACCGCCCCTGTGCTCGCCCGTCCGCGCCCGCGCGTCCCTTGTGCCGCGTGCGCATCCCCTCTGCCTCTCCCGTGACCTCACTGGCCCGCACGTTCCCGGCCTCGCCGGGAGAATCCCCCGTGCACCCGCGGCGGCATCCGGCTCGGCATCACCTCCCCTGCCTATTTAAGGCTGTCCCCGAGCCCCTCGAGCACTCACACCTCCTCTCCTCCACCCCAGCACCCTCCCCGACCTCTTCCTCGAGCTCAAGGAGCTCTTCTTCTCCTCCATTGGCCACCATGGCCGCCTCGGTCCTCGCTCAAATACGAGGGAACCAAGCCCTCCCTCTCCTTGCTACCACCACCAGTAGCTCCACAAAGTCACGGCGAGCCCTCCCCTACTCTCACCTCCTCCCCGGAGTGCCCCTAGACGCGGGTTCAAAAAGCGGCCGACGGCCTCCGCCGCGGATGCTCAAGCCGCCACCATTCCGGTCCTCCTCAGCGTCCGTACGGTGCGGGGATGGATGCGGCCTTCCCTGCCGAGCTCGCCGGTAGCTAGAGCATCGCCGGAGGTGCCCTGTAGCTCCGGCAATCGCCGGTCGAGCGCCTCTGTTCCTCGACCGAGCTCGGGTAGGCGAGGTTGAAGACGAAGGCCACCTGCCAGCGGGCCCCACCACCCAGCGACCCCACCTGTCGGCCTAACAGGCGTGGACCCAGCTGCTGACTGGGATAAGTGGACACGGTTTTGGCCAAAATACGTTTTCAGTTGAAGAAAGCGTATTTCTCTGCTTCTTCGTATCAAAATACGTTTCTCCTTCCGGAAAGCGTATTTATCCAAATACACTTTCTATTTAAACCCAGCCGGCCAAAACAGTTATTTAGCGGACGTTCGCCCGTTAAGGCCAAAAATGGACAGTTTTTAATTCTTTTTCTGCCTAACGAACGAACGGCCGTAACTTTTCAACCGTGACTCCGAATCAGGTGATTCCAAAGCCCACGATCTCAGTTCGTTGAGCCCGTTCTGTTGGTATCATTTTCACTATGTGTCACAGACTGAAAATGACCATTTTGCCCCTGCCCTTATTCAGCCCCCTCCGAGAGGGAAACTTTTTCGGCGATTCTTTCCGCGAGTTCATCGCACCTCTCCCCGATGGTTCCTTCATCCCCAGGCAAGCCACAACAGCCACTTGCATGATGGCATTGCAGTAGCCATGGTTTCCAATTGAATACTTCATAATTGTTTGCGCATTTAATTATGTGAATGCTTCGAATATGCTTGTGAATCCATGTCTATGCTTATGCCATGTTCATTTTCATCTAGTAGGTGATATTATTAATTGTTAAGGGTATTCTTATCATGTTTTATTCTTGTAATTATTTCCGATGCTAGTGATAATGCTATGCTCATATGAATTTTTATCGTCTGTTATGAAAATACTTGCGATATTCATGATCACCGTTATGCCATGTTCATTTGCATCCCGTAGAATAAAGGATTTATTGTTGTTATATGGTTATGTTGCCCATCCATGGTTACACTGATATCATGCTCATATGCATTGTTATTTCATCATGCTATTTTTTTATGACTCAGCTCATCACCATTCAAGTTGAATCTGACATTAATCGAACTTGAACAAATCTGTTGGCTGAGTCATGGTGCCACCGAATCGAGCTAACCAGTGCAGCCACACTTGCCTTATGGGAGGCCCTAATGCGGTCTATTGTCATACCTCTCGCCGGAACCTCCAACTAGGGAAGGTTATGGGTGCGCGCTACCCTGATCAGGTAGGCTACCATAAGCCTTGAGTGCTCGAGTTATATGGATCCAAGGTCCCCGTTTGGGACAATGTTATGTTTTGGCCACGACGGTGGCGGCCACAAAGGTGGCGGATGTCACGAGTTGACATCAGGGGCAACCCGGGACATAGCCCAAAGGAGAGTTTGTCGGGAGTGGCCGGGAGAGTGTCATGCAATAGATTGGTTTTGTCGGAACATCGTTGGTCCACCCGAATGGGAGTACGAGGCCATGAGTTCCGTGGTGTGGGTACAGTGTACTAACCTCGGCAGAGTGTATAATCTATCGATAGCCGCGTCCTCGGTCATGGACACAGTTCGTAGTAGGTCACACTATGGGTCAACAGTAATAATAACCTGAATAATAAACAACCCCGGTTCGATGAGAAAAGAAGTTGGTTGATCTTTATGGGGTCATGCGATGACCACGGGTAGAGATCAAGCTCCGTGTGGTCATGTGATGATCATGATGGTATAGTTGATACCGAGCTTGGTTGATCCTGAGGTAATCGTGTGATGTTCACGATGGTAAGTCTGAGACATATGGTGGTTACGAGATAACCTCCGAGCAGAGTAAGTTGGTCCATGAGACCTTACCCGCCGACCCCCTGGCATGCTAGTGCTAGTATCATCCTGTTCATATCATGAATTATGTGTTGTTGCCATGCTCATGTTGTTGCCATGCTTATGTTGTTGCCATGCTCATGTTGTTGCCATGCTCATGTTGTTCTAGTAATATCGTGTTCATCTTTGATGATTAACCTGTAAATGCCATGCTGTTGTATGTCTTGATTGCTTTGGTTGCTGTGAGCGTGCGAGTACATTCAAAGTACTCACCTGGCGTGTCATGCCAGATTGCAGGTCATGCCGTGATTGCTTGTTTGTCGAGGATCCCGAGGTTGCGCTCTAGAATACGTCCCAGCCAGAGTCCCTGCGGAGTGGAGTTCATCACCATCATCATTGTTCTGCTGCTAGAATTTATTCCGATTCAAGATGTTTCGCTGCTAGCATAGAGCTATCTGAGTATGCGAAGTGTCGCCGTGCCCCTGTAACCTTCGTGCCTTCAGAAACCTTGTAACCGTGTTATCTGTAATAAAGAGCTGATTTGTTCTATGCCAAGCAGCTAATCTCTGGGCTGGAATACGAGGTGTTCCGGTCTCTCTGAGCCGGGGTGCCACAAAAAATTATATATATAATTCCGATCACGATGAACCAAATGCATAGGATAAAATTTCTAGTGGAATTCCAGCTTCAACCGGTTCCAGTCCCATGTATCAGTATCATCACATAGCCTATACCATGTCAATGCCTTTCCCTCCAAAGATAAAGGGAATAGTTTCTTCTTAACTCCATCTCCGGATAAACCTGCAAGCTTAAACAATCCACAAATTAGATCCACATAGATCAAGTGCATATCAGGATGTATCGTTCCATCTCCTGCATAAGGATTAGCTAGCTGTTTCTCTATCATACCCGAAGGAATCTCATAATAAATATTTTCAGTAGGTGTAGTAGGTTGAGGAGCAACTATTTGTGCTTCCGGTCGAGGTGAAGATACCCCAAACAAACCCCTCAAAGGATTACTTTCCATAGTGACAAGTGACAATAAATTTCAGCACGTAATATAAATGTTTCCTTACCAAATTCCACTCACCAAAGGCGCTTCACTCCCCGGAAACGGCGCCAGAAAAGAGTCTTGATGACCCACAAGTATAGGGGATCAATCGTAGTCCTTTTGATAAGTAAGAGTGTCGAACCCAACGAGGAGTAGAAGCAAATGACAAGCGGTTTTTAGCAAGGTATTTTCGGCAAGCACTGAAATTATCGGTAACGAGTAGTTTGATAGCAAGATAATTTGTAACAAGTGACAAGTAGCAATAGTAACAAAGAGTGCTGCAAGGTGGCCCAATCCTTTTTGTAGCAAAGGACAAGCCAGAACGATCTCTTATAATAAGCAAAGCGTTCTCGAGGACACATGGGAATTTCATCTAGTCACTTTCATGATGTTTGTTTGATTCGCGTTCGCTACTTTGATAATTTGATATGTGGGTGGACCGGTGCTTGGGTACTGTTCTTACTTGAACAAGCCTCCCACTTATGATTAACCCCTCTCATAAGCATCCGCAACTACGAAAGAAGAATTAAGATAAATCTAACCATATCATTAAACATATGGATCCAAATCAGCCCCTTACGGAATAGCGCATAAACTAGGGTTTAAGCTTCGATCACTCTAGCAACCCATCATCTAATTACTACTCCACAATGCATTCCCTTAGGCCCAAAGATGGTGAAGTGTCATGTAGTCGACGTTCACATGACACCACTAAGAGAATCAACAACATACATATCATCAAAATATCGAACGAATACCAAATTCACATGATTACTTATGACAAGACTTCTTCCATGTCCTCAAGAACAAAAGTAACTACTCACAAACCATATTCATGTTCAAGATCAGAGGGGCATTGAATAGCATATTGGATCTAAACATGTAATCTTCCACGAAATAAACCAACTAGCATCAACTACAAGATGTAATCAACACTACTAGCAACCCACAGGTACCAATCTGAGGTTTTGAGACAAAGATTGAATACAAGAGATGAACTAGGGTTTGAGATGAGATGGTGCTGTTGAAGATGTTGATGAAGATTGGTCCTCCCACGATGAGAGGATCGTTGGTGATGTCAATGGCTCCGATTTCCCCCACCCGGAGGGAAGTATCCTCGGCGGAATCGCTCCGCCGGAGAGCAAAAGTGCTCCTGCCCAAGTTCCGCCTCGACACGGCGGCGCACCGTCCCAAAAGTCTTCTCCTTATTTTTTCTAGGGCAAATGGGCTTACATACTAGAAAATGGGCTCCGGAGGCTGGCCAGGGGCCCCACGAGCCACCAGGGTGCGCCTTGGGGGGGGGGGGGGTGGCGCGCCCTGGTGCCTCGTGGGCACCTGGGTGGCCCCCTTTGGTACTTCTATCTTCAAATATTTTTTATTTATTCCAAAATAAATCTCCGTGAAATTTCAGCTCATTTGGAGATGTGCAGAATAGGTATCTCTGACATAGCTTTTTCAGGTCCAGAATTCCAGCTGCCGGCAATCTCCCTCCTTTTGTAAATCTTGCATATTAAGAGAGAAAAGGCATTAGAATTAATCCACAAAGTATTATATTGATTAAAAACACTATAAATAATAGTAGTAAAACATGATGCAAAATGGACGTATCAACAGACACATGGTAGAAAACTACCGCCGTAATTTTAGCAATGATGATTTTCCTTCGGCATGCCCACGTCGCGCATTTAATGCGGGCCGCCGGAGTGGTGGACTATAGAGGCGGTTTTGTGGTGGTGCACTGTGACGCCCCTGCTCGACCGTGCACTAATCATACACGCAAATGCACACGATCGAGATCAGAGACTCACGGGAAGATATGACAACACAACTCTAAACTCAAATTAAACATAAATCTTCATATTACAAACCAGGGGTCACGAGGACCCGAATACATAAGTCATACACACAAATAATATCTGGATACAGACATATTTAGTCAAGTTTGCCTTAAGAAGGCTAGCACAAACAGCGACACTGATCGAAAAGGCGAAGGCCTCCTGCCTAGGGCCTCCGAACTACTCCTAGTCGTCGGGGATCTCCACGTCATAGTAGGCTCCTCCGGGGATCTCCTGCTCCTGGGCTCCATAGTATGATCGCAGCAACCGGGTATAGGAAAAGAAGTAGCAAAGCAACCGTGAGTACTTATCCAAAGTACTCGCAAGACTGACATCAGAACTATACTAAGTATGCATCGGTATCAAAGGAATGGGGCTATATCTTTGGACTAAACTGCAGAAATGCTGGAACAGAGGGGGAAAGGCCTAGCCTATCGAAGACTAGCATCTTGAAGCAATCTTGCAGCATCAGAAGAGAGTAGAGCTTAGTAACATATAATAGCAATTATATTTTAGTAATGCCCTGAGATCCTTCCTTGACTACCCTACGAGGAAGTGATCCCGAGAGCAGTAGTATCAGTTTAACATTGTCACAGTAACCATTCATAGTTGTAGTAGATCAGGCAACTCCGAGCGTCTTGTTACCATGGACACGGCTATTCGAATAGATAACTTCCCTGCAGGGGTGCACTATTGTTACCCAGCACGCTCGATTACATCTGGCCGGACACACTTGCTGGGTAATACCCGTCCTCGGGTAATCGACATGACGCTGTCCTACCTAGGCTCACCAGAGAGGTCAACACGCCGGTCTAAATCCTAAGTGCAAAGGGGTCTTGCGCCCATCACCCTTTGCACTCCTGCACGTTACGTGGCTGGTCGGGGCCCAGGCGTGACACTGTATACACAAGTGACGTAACCAGCCGACCCCAACGATCAGCCCGCATCTCTGATCTGTGACATCTGAAGAGCTTTCGGCTGATACATATGACATAGAGGGTCCCATAACCATTATCCCATGTGGTGGTAGTGCGTATATGGCCAGCGGCCAACTCAGATCAAATACCCAAATCCGTTAGGCGTGTTTAGTAACTCGCATAGACGAACAGGATTGCTGTCGCTCTGACTTGGTAACACGCGGTCCAATGACCAGGGGGCAGGCCCACCTCTCTCCTAGGTGGTCTCCGCCTGCCCTGTCGTTCCGCCATAATATCACTCACGGGTGCTCTTGGAGCCGACCCGTCTTTAATATTATTATCTCGCGGGCACTCTTGGAGCCGGCCCAACTTTAACAGTTTAAAGTATTGCAATATGTAAACATTTCCGTGATCATCACCCAGATTGATCACGGCCCGATAACAAGCATGGCAAACGAACAAGGGTGAAGGGCCAGCTGATGAAACATAGCACGCCTAACTAGACATCATAGGATAGCAGGTAATGTATCAATAGCAGGCGACGAAATCAGGCTATGCATCAGAATAGGAGCTATCGGAGCAACAACAGAAGCAATTCTAATGCAAGCATAAGAGAGAAAGAATGGGCGATATCTGGATGATCAAGGGGGTTTTGCTTGCTTGGAAGCTCTGCTGAAGGGGTCTGGTCGTCGACGACATAGTCGTACTCAGCAGTGTTGTCGACAGTCTCGGGGTCTATCGGGAGGGAAGGAGGGGGAAGAAACAATAAATACACGGCAAACAATACAACAGGGATGCATGACATGTCGACATGCAGTGCTAGGGGTGTTCTAATGCAGTACTACGCAAGTTAGTCGGAGCGGGAAATTATCCGGGAGTGTTCTCCCAGCTCCGGGTGATTATCGGTACACTGAACCGGAGGGGACGGTTCCATGTTCAGTAGGTTAGAGGGGTGTGACACGTATGTGGGTGGCATATTCGGATTCTTCATATTTTTCTGATCATTTTTCATATATAAATTATTTTCATCCGAGTTACGGTTTATTTTATATGATTTTTCAAAGTTTTAATCAATTTCTGGAATTTCTGGATTTAATTTAATTCGAATTATTTAAATACTAAATTGCTATGGGTACACAGAAGTGTACCCAGAGATGTGCTACTGAGGCTGACTGTGGGTCCCAGTTGACCAGGTCAACTGCACAGTCAGCAGCTGACTGGGCCGTTGACTGGTCAAAGGGGCCCATGGGGGTCCCACATGTCATAGACTGGGCACTGCCCAGTCAGCACGTTGACTAGTCAACTGGGTCCCACCCAGTTGACAGTGATTGTTTAATTTAAACATGTTTTATTTAATCTAACCAGATAATTAGTGAGGTGGGGCCCCGTTGTCAGTGACCCAGTTTAGTTAATAGGTTAGTTAAATTAACCCTAATGCTACAGTAACCGGGCCCACGTGTCAGTGGCGATTTAGGGGGGGGGGGTTAATTAGGCTTAGCCTAATCTCCTGTCAGGCCAGGCCCACTGACAGTGGGCCAGCCGGCCGGTTTAAACCGACGACGCGCGCCGGCGGCCTCTGGAGACGGCGGCGAGGCGCGGGAACGCGCTACGGGCGACGGCTGGTCGAGCTGAGCATGGCCCCGAGCAGCTGGAGCTCGTCCGCGTTGAGGGGTGGTGGCGGTTTGGTCGGAGATGGCCGAAGGTGACGGCGGCGAGCACCGCAGCGGACGCCGGACTTCGGGCGTCGTCGGAATCTAGGCTACGGCGAGCAAAACAAGCGGCATGAGGTTCCTACGGCGTCTACGCGGGACAACTAAGCGAGTGGACATGCGCGTGTGACCAATGGGTCACCGGAACCATGCCGGCGATGTGCTCGAGCGGCGGCGGGCTCGGCCATGGCGGGAACGATGTCTACACGCACGGGAAGAGAGGGGAAAACAAGGGGAAAGGAGGTGGCGCTCACTTGAGGGCAGAGACGAGCTCGGGGAGGTCTGGGATGGTCGGAGGGTGGCGGATCGACGCGGTGGTTGCCGGAGTCCAAGGAGGAAGGAGTGGACGCGTGCGACGGCAGTGGCGCTCCTGAGCTTCGATCCGTTGGCGAGGAGGAAGTAGCGCTCGCCTGCGGAGCTCCTGGACCAGCTAGCGGGGCTTGGGGACGATGGTGGCTGCGGCGTTTACGTTGGCGTGGACATGGCTGCGCTCGGGTGAGGTGGGGAGAGCGAGGGAGAGGCGATGGGGAAGATCTGAGAGGGCCTAGGGTTTCGGGGAGGGAGAGAGAGACCAGGGGGCTCCTTATCCATCGAGGGGGGCCGCGGATGCTCGACAGCGAGCATCCTGCAATGTGGACGGCGCACATGCGCTCGGGCGCGCGCGCGCGGTGGGAGGTTAGGGAAAGGCCGACCCAAATGGGCCGGGCCACACTGTTGGGTCAACTGGGCCAAGTGCACAGTGCCACTTAGCCATTTTCTCTTTTTCTTTTCTGCTTTATTCTTTTCACCAATGTTTTGCATATTGATTTGGCTCAAATTGACTTTTGTAAAATATGGAGTTGTGCCACATAAATACTTTGCAATATTTGGCACTGCGATAAAAAGGTTTGGAGGCACAATGATTTCACTTGAATTTTGTATAAATGAAAATGAATTAATGGGGCTGTTTTGGGTACTGTTTTTGGATGTTGTGGTAAAATTGGAATTCAATAAATGTTGGTTTTATTTTTATAATAGCTTTGGGATTATTTGCAATATTATGAACATTTTTGTTCTGCTATTTGAAGAAATAATTATTTGACTTGCATTATAAATTTGAATTAGAGTTTTATTATTTCTTTAATTGCATTTTAATTATAATAATCATGATGACATGGAACATTAATTAGCTGAATGATAGGGTTAAGATCTGGGGATGTTACATGCACCCGCAAAAGCACTGCCACATTGAACAGTAAAGAGCCAGCCCCCTCGCGCCTTCCCCATAAAAAGGCAACCGCGAGGAGGCGTTGCTCATTTACCCTCGCCCTCCTCTGCTTCATCTCCTTCCTCTAGCCATAGCAGTCTTCGCCGCCGCTACCGCCGATTCGGATCTCACCTCAACTTCTTCCTTTCTCTCTGAGTCCTCATGGCGCCCAAGAAGGCCGACGCGGAGGGGAAGAAACTCGCCAAACCCGTCGACCCCAAGGCAGAGAAGAAGAAGAAGGATCTAGAGGAATTGGAAATGTGGCGGAGGGAGAACGTGGTCTTCTCGCCGCCGGCCTTGGACAACAACACTTTGATTGACAGGTATGCCTACATGTGGGGAAGAGATACCAAGGATCACAAGGCCCCGGTAGTGCTTCCCGTAGGTGGCAAGACCCCTTCAGACTCGTATCCGTTCTTCTGTGCATATTTCTATTGTGGCTTGGTTCCTCTGTTTTTGAATTTCTTCAGTGCAATGATGTATTCTTTTGGGTTCCGACTGCTGGATTTCACTCCAAATGCCATGACGTGCATGTCAGTCTTTGCCCATTTGTGCAAAAATTTCATTGGAGTTGCTCCCAATGTTGATCTCTTCCGCCATTTCTTCGTTCCTCGCATTAAGGGTGAGGCGCTCTCCAGCAGCATGACATGGATTCCCCGGGCCAAGACCAAGGGCCAGTATCTTACCGGACAGCTGCACTTGAAGTGGGAAGAATGGCGAGCAGAATGGTGCTGGATTCAGCAAAAGGACTTCCCCAATTTCTGCTTGCCGCGCACGGAGAGGATTGAACGCGGCAAGGATTGGAGTAATCTTGGCGCCAGCGACAAGAAGCTCGACCCGGCACTGAACCGGATTGCTCACCTCCAGTCTGTCAGGCTAACCATTGAAATGGTAGGAGTTGACTTCCTCCGGCGACGCATCGCGCCGCTGCAGAAGAGGCAAAGATACACCTGGGAGTATCAGAATGCGGGCGACATCATGCGGTTGTTCCCAGGGCCCGGCAACAATCTGACTGTCTTGGAGCATATCAGTCTTTGCCATCAGCTGTTTAGAACTTCCGACAAATTCCACTTGCCGGCAAAAGTGATTCCATTGCACATCAATTCCGCCAAAGATTCCATCTTGGTGATGATGCCAGAATGCAACGCCCAAGGAGTCGAAGCTCTCTGGGACGCAGTTTCCCTCGAGGATGAAATGGATTGGGCCTCCAACTTGACGGAGAAGGCCACTCGGGAAGAGAAAGATCTTGTCTGTGCCACCAGAGACGAGCAATTGGCGTATATCGCTTTCAAGGCCGAAGAGGCCCTAAAGGCCAGCAGGGCTAGCGGTTCCCGGGCCGCGGCAACCGAAGAGGAGGAAGAGACCCATGACAAAGAGGTTGCCGAAGAGCACCAAGAAAAGCCTGCCGAGGAAGAGGTTGCCGGGGAGCACGAGGAAGGAGAAGATCCCCAAGCTCCGAAGAAGAAGGCACGCATACTTCGGAAAGCGGCAAGTTAGGAAATAGTACGTCCTTCCTCATCAGGGTCTGGCCCTGCCGCGAAGAAGACGACCACTAAATCTGGCTTGCAGCAGGAAGTGCGCTGACAACCGACTCCCCGTCCTCGAGCTCAGCGGCCACCTTCCTAGCAAGAGGTTGCCGGGGTAGCCGGGTCTTCTCACCAGGCATCTTCGCCTCCACCAGCACTCAAGAGGGCCAGGGAGTCGCCTCCGCCACAGAGATATGACCTCTCCGTCCTCAGCGAGTCCGAAGACGAGGAGTGAGTATAATTGTTTGTCTTTGTCAAATCTTGATTCTATCTTGATTGTCGTTTTGACTTGATTTCCTTTTGTCTTTGCAGAGACACAAAACCACTCGTGCACCGGGCCAAGCGAACCAAGGCTGCAGCAGAGCACGAACCGATGACAAGCGCTGTGCGGGAATCCATCTTCGCTGAAATAGTTGTTGTCAGCCCCCAGCCCAGCCCCCTGCGTGAGGTCATGATGCAGTTCTCGCTTGGTGGCGCTGGCGCCGATGCCCTTTCTTTTGTTCTCGACAAGGAGGTAGGAGAAGGTCACTAGGAGAAAGAATGCCCGGAGGCGGATCCCGTCATGATTCCTCCGTCAACTACTGTCCCGGAGAGTGCTTCTCCAGCAAGGGCCTCCACTGATGAGCTTGTCCACACGGTAATCGTCCTGACAGGCGAGGCTGCCGATGACCGAGTGGCGGCAACCCAAGTTGCCGGAGAAGGAACTGTCCTTCCTCAACAAGCGCCAATAGGTAATCCACTTTCTTCCAAGCACTTTCCAAATTTTGTCTTCTTGAACTTGACTTGTAGATTGAATCTCATTCTATCCTTTGCTTCTGTTCCAACCTGCAGCTCCTACTTCTCTCGAGGAAGGAGAAATCCTTGTAGAAGTGGCAAATATCGCAAAGGATGCCGCTGATGAAGCCGCCAAGATTTCTGCCAAAGAGGCCACCAACTCTGTTGTTGAGGAGGCAAGGGAAGTTGCCAAAGACCTAGGAAAGTCCCCCGGCGACACATCTGCTCCCATCCAGGCAGGCGCAGAGATGGCGCTGGTTGTCACAGACAGGCGAAGATCCGAGACTCAACCTGCTGCTCCAATTAATCAAGTCTCTATGGATATGCTGACATTTGCGGCTCCCCAGCAAGGGCCTGAAGCTCCCAGCTCGTCTGGTGCCAAGGAGCCAAATTTTGATGATGAACTTGCTCGCTTTCTGCTTCCCTTCCTCAACATCACCATTGAAGCAGATAACATCACTGACAGCGCTGCAGACCTTGCCTTCCTGGAAACCATGGCTACCGGTTTCAAAGATGTGCAAGATCGTTATGGCAAGCGCTGGGGAAAGCTTCAAGAGGATGAAAAAGCTTTGAAGCTAGCACAGGAGAAGTTGAAGGAGAAGGCAGAAGGAATTCGTGAATGGTACCATGGGCAATTTCATAACCTCAAAAGGTAAGAGCAAAAGCTTGCTGCCATTGAGGAGAAGGCAAAAACTTTGGATGGCAAGTTGGCAGAGCGCGAGGCGCAGCTCAACACCAGAGAAAAGAACCTTGCCGCACAAGAAGAGGCCCTTGCCGCTAAGCTTCGCGGCAAGGATGAAGAAATTTAGAAGCTCCTTGAGCAAAGGACGCAAGAGCTAGAGAAGAACCATAAAGATTCCATCGAAACCCAGGCTCGAGAAAACACCGCCAAGCTCAAGGAGGCTACTAACGAAGCTGCCGCCGCTGCTGCTGTCAAGGCAGATTTGGAATCCCAGCTGAGCAAGCTGAAAGAGAATCTTGCCAGCAATAGTAAAGAGACTGAGGCTCTCAAGAATGAACCGCAGAAGGCAGCTCACACCCTAGGGGAGCTGCAGACGCAGCTATCATCCAAGAGCCAAGACCTTAATACTTCTGTCAAGGCAGTTGAAGACTTAAAGGCCAAGCTCGTGATACGTCTCCAATGTATCTATAATTTTTGATTGTTCCATGCTGTTATAGTATGAATCTTGGATGTTTTATATACATTTACAAACAATTATATATCATTTTTTGGGACTAACCTATTAACTCAGTGCCTAGTGCCAGTTGCTGTTTTCTGCTTGTTTTTGGCTTTTCAGAGAAACAATACAAAATTAAGTCCAAATGCCACGAAACTTTTTGGAGATTTTTTTCTAGATAAAAGAAACCTGGGAAGCTTCGGGAGGAGTCCAGAAGCCCCACAGGGGCTTCACAAGGCACTAGGACGCGCCCCAGGAGGGTGCCGTACTGCCTTGTGGGGCCCACGTGAGTCCTTTTGAACTTATTCCACTTCTATAAATTCACAAATATTTAGAAACCCCCAGAGAGCCAGAAGAGAAAACCTTTGCGCCACTGCAAGCCTCTGTTCTTCCACGATCCCATCTGGAGGCCTTTTTCGGTACTCTGCCGGAGGGGGAATCGATCATGGAGGGCTTCTACATCAACCTTGCTACCCTTCCGATGATGTGTGAGTAGTTTACCATAGACCTACAGGTCCATAGCTAGTAGCTAGATGGCTTCTTCTCTCTCTTTGATCTTCAATACAATGTTCTTCTCGATGTTCTTGGAGTTCTATCCGATGTAATCTTCTTTTGCGGTGAGTTTGTTGGGATCCAATGAATTCTGAGTTTATGATCAGATTATTCATGAGAAATATTTGAGTCTTCTCTGAACTCTTTTATGCATGATCGTTATAGCTTTGTATTTCTCTTCGAGCTATCGGTTTAGTTTGGCCCACTAGATTGATTTATCTTGCAATGGGAGAGGTGCTTTGTGATGGGTTCAATCTTGCGGTGTTTAATCCCAATGACAGAAAGGGACATGACACGTATTTGTATTGTTGCCATTAAGGATAAAAAGATGGGGTTTATTCATATTGCTTGAATTTGCTTCTCTACATCATGTCATCTTGCTTAAAGTGTTACTCTGTTTCATACTTAATACCCTAGATGCATGCTGGATAGCGGTCGATGGGTGGAGTAATAGAGTAGATGCAGGCAGGAGTCGGTCTACTTGTCTCGGACGTGATGCATATATATATGATCATTGCCATGAATCTGTCATAATTATTTGCTTTTCTATCAATTCCCCAACAGTAATTTGTTTACCCACCGTATGCTTATGTGCTCAAGAGAGAAGCCTCTAGTGAAAACTATGGTCCCCGGGTCTATCTTTATCATATAAAAAACCTAAAAATACCTTGCTGCAATTTATTTACTTTTATTTTAATTAGTAGTTTAGTTTATCTATTTACCTCGATAAGATTTAATCCTTGCAAATAACCGCTAAGAGGATTGACAACCCTCTTATTCGCCTTGGGTGCAAGGGTTTGCTCTTGTGTGTGCAGGTGCGCTTTAATGGTATTTTGCTTGGTTCTCCTATTGGATTGATAACCTTGGTTCTTAACTGAGGGAAATACTTATCTCTACTGTACTGCATCTCCCTTCCTCTTCAGGGAATTACCAACGCAGCTCACAAGTAGCAGGAAGAATTTTTGGCGCCGTTGCCGGGGAGACATCATCAAAATTTCCAAGTACCTTCACATAAATTATCATTCACTTGCATTTACTTTATTTACCTTTTATTTGCATTTGCCTCTCGTTTTCATCTCCCCCACTTCTAAAAGATTTTAGAAAAACACAAAAATACTTTGTTTGCTTGTTTGCTAGTTTGCTTGCTTTGTCGCGATGTCTCAAGAAAATACAAAATTGTGTGACTTTTCCAATACCAATAACAATGATTTTATTAGTACTCCTATTGCTCCTCCCGCCACTAATCGCGACAAGGTTCCTTAGCATGCATGTTTCTCATTCAAAGACAAAAATCGTTCAAGGAAGATTGCAGATGTACAATGAATTTGTTTCATAGTTTTTCAACTTAGCTTTTTCTTGTGCTGTACTTCTTGTTATAAAATGATCCCTTGAACGTCATTAGGTGGTATCTGCACCATCACTACCCTCAAGAAAGTTGCATGTGAGGAACCCTTCTGTCCTTTGAGAAAAAAGAAGAAGAGAAAGAATCAGTTCGGAGACCCAGACGTATCGTTAATCATTTTTTACAAGGCAAAGCATAACACAAAATCACATGCAAACATACATAAAGTAAAATGTACTTCGACAAAAGTTGCGAAATACTTAGCTTTATTTCACTTATGCACAGGATCTGCGCCTGGCTTTGTACAGAGGGTTACATGTCTTGCCGACAAAGCTTGTACAAAAGGGGTTGCCGGGAGGCCCAGCAACTGCGCCTCATGGGTAGAACTTGCGAAGATGCTCAATGTTCCACGAGTTCCACACTGGGGTGCCATCTTCGGTCTCCAGACGGACTGCGCTAGGTCTGGTGACTCGTGCTACCCAATAAGGGCCTTCTCACTTCGGCGTCAACTTGTTTGAATTCTTGGCGGATTGAATGCGCCGAAGAACAAGGTCGCCTTCCTCAAGGCTTCGGGCGTGCACTTTGAGGCTATGATAGCGGCGCAAAGCTTGCTGATAGCGTGCAGCTCGCATAGCCACCCGAAGATGATCTTCCTCAAGGAGTGTGGCGTCATCTTGCCACAGCTGCTCTTGCTCTGCCTCATCGTAGGCGAGCACTCGAGGTGACCCGTATGTGAGTTCCGTGGGGAGCACCGCTTCTGCACCATAGACTAGGGAGAAGGGTGTTTGGCCGGTGGCTCGATTTGGTGTCGTCCTGAGTGACCAAAGAACTGCCAGCAACTCATCAATCCAGCACCTTCCACACTTGTGCAACCTATCAAAAGTTCTTGTTTTGACGCATTCGCTCTTTCCACTTGGCTGTTGCTCCTCGGGTGAGCAACAGATGCAAAACAAATTTTGCTACCAAGGTCTTGGATGTACTGCATGAAGGTGCGGCTCGTGAATTGTGTGCCGTTGTTGGTGATGACCCTGTTGGGAACACCAAAACGGCAAACTAATCCTTTGAAAAACTTGATGGCTAACTGTGCTGTCACCTTCCTCACTGGCTCCACTTCAGGCCACTTCGTGAACTTGTCGATCACAATGTACAAGAACTCAAAGCCCCCGATAGCACGGGGGAAAGGGCCCAAAATGTCAAGCCCCCAGACCAAGAAGGGCCAGGAGAGAGGGATAGTTTGAAGAGCTTGTGTTGGCTGGTGTATGTTCTTCGAATGAAACTGGCATGTTTCACACTTGGTTACTAGCTCAGTTGCATCCTGGAGGGCAGTGGGCCAATAGAAGCCTTGCCAGAAAGCTTTGCCGACAAGTGCTCTTGAACCTATGTGAGAGCCACATATGCCTCCATGTATCTCCGCCAACAGCTTTAGTCCATCTTCCTGACAAATACACTTCAATTTCACTCCGTTTGGTCTCTTTCTGTGCAGAATGTTGTTCACAAATTGATACATACTTGACTGATGGGCTACTTTCTCAGCTTCTTCTTGGTCATCGAGAAGTTCTCCTGTTTAAAGGAAATGAACTATCTATTGCGCCCAAGTTGGAGCCTGCGGCTCGACGACAAGGACTAAAGGCATCTCTTCGGGTGTAGGAGCGCTTGCTTCAACGGCAAGAACTTGATGTTCTGCTAGAGGCTGCTGCTCACTAACAACCACAGTGTTGTTCCCGACAACATTCTTGCCGGCGGCTTCTGGGAGCTCTGCCGGAAAATACTTGCCGGTGTTAAACTTTCTTCTCTTGTTCGCCTGCGTTGATGGTGCGACTGATGGTTGATTCAAATGGAGCACAAAAGTTCCTGGTTCCACATGCAGCTTTTGAGCGGCACACTTTGATAGATGATCAGCAATGCTTTTTTCCGCACGAGGAATGTGCTCTATTTGCAATCTGTCAATGTGTTCTTCAAATTTCCTCACTTCTTCCACATATGCTTCCATCAACGGGCTCTGATAATCTTTGTTGACTTGCTTGACAACAAGCTGTGAGTCGCCACAGATGATCAATTTTCTGATTCCAAGGTCCACTACGATCCTAAGACTGGCAAGGAGCCCTTTATACTCAGCAGTGTTGTTTGTAGCTTTCTCCTGGGAAAGTGCATTTGAATTACATACTTGAGGTGCTCTCCGGTGGGTGCGACAAGCAGCACTCCAGCACCGGTGCCTTGTAGCGAAAAAGCACCGTCAAAGTACATAATCCATTCTTTAGTTGTTTCTTTGCCGGGGAGAGTTGATTCTTGAATCTCTTTGTCTTGCATTGGCGTCCATTCTGCAATGAACTCTGCCAAGGCTCTGCTCTGAATAGTTGAAGTACTTTCAAACTTAAGTGCAAAGCTTGACAGCTCCAACGCCCGCTCCACTATTCTGCCAGTTGCATCTAGATTTCTCAAAATACGCTGCAACGGAAAGCTAGTGACGAAGGTAATCTCATGTGCTTGGAAGTAATGTCACAGCTCTCTCGAGGCCATGAGGAGGCCAAAAAGCAACTTCTGCACACCAGAGTACCTTGACCTAGCCCCCTGTAAAAGAGAACTGACAAAGTAAACTGGGCGCTGCACCATTTTCTTCTTCGGCACTACTTGTTGGTTTGCCACATTTGCTTGCGCTAATCTTGATTTGTCGGCACCAGAGTCTGCCGGAGAAGATTCCGGTTCATTGCTCGACGGGCTTGCTACTACTGTTTCTTCGTCTTCAACTTCCCTCTGCGCCACTAATGCAGCACTGACCACTTGATTTGTTGCCGCCAAGTACAGCAGCAACGGCTCTTGTGGTTTAGGTGAAACTAGTGTTGGCGTAGAGGAGAGGTACCTTTTCAAATCCTGCAGCGCGGCCTCCACTTCCGGAGTCCATTTCATTGGACCTACCTTTTTCAAAATCTTGAAAAACGGCCAGGCGTGCTCAGCAGATTTGGAAATGAACCTACTTAATGCAGCAACACAGCCGGCAAGGCGCTGCACATCCTTGATACGCTTTGGTGCTTCAATTTGCTCAATGGCTTTGATCTTGTCGGGATTAGCTTCTATTCCACGTTGAGACACAAAGAACCTGAGAAGCTTGTCGGACGGAACGCCAAACACGCACTTCTCAGGGTTGAGCTTCAGATTGATCTTGTGCAAATTTGCAAATGTTTCTTCTAAATCTTGTATGAGGGTTGATTTGTCCTTGGTTTTAACCACTATATCATCCATATATGCTTCCACATTTCTGTGCAGCTGGGGCTCAAAACCAATTTGGACTGCTCTAGCAAATGTTGAACCAGCACTCTTTAGTCTAAAAGGCATACGCATGAAGCAGTATGTGCCACATGGAGTAATGAATGTGGTTTTCTCCTCATCCTCCTTGGCCATGAAGATCTGATGGTAACCAGAATATGCATCAAGAAAGGACAGTAAATCGCAGTCGGCAGTAGAGTCAACAATTTGATCAATGCGTGGCAAAGGGAAAGGATCCTTTGGACATGCTTTGTTGATATCAGTATAATCAATAAAAGTCTCCACTTTCCATTTGCTTTGTGTACTATAACTGGATTTGCCAACCATGTTGGATGTAGTACACCTCTAACTAAGCCCGCCGCTTCCAACTTCTTTATTTCTTCGGCAATAAACTATTGCCATTGCAAAGCTTGCTTCCTGACCTTCTGCTTGACGGACCGCGCATGAGGACAGACAACAAGGTGGTGCTCGATTACCTCCCTGGGAATGCCGGGGATGTCAGATGATTGCCATGCAAACCCATCGACATTCGCCCGCAGGAAGGCAACGAGCGCACTTTCCTATTTGCTATCAAGGGTGGAACCGACGGTGAAGGTACCGCCAGTGCCATCCTCCTTTGCGGGCACCTTCTTGGTCGCTGGTGGAGTAGCTTTGGACTTCTTGCCGGTAGAGTACTCCGGCAAATCCTCAACAGGTGTGCAACACTCCGAAGAGGTGCGCTTCCCGGAGTTCTTGTCAGAGGTCTTGCCGGACTTCTTGTTTTTTTTCTTCTCAGCAGGAGCTGGTGCCTTGGCGACAGATGCTACAACCACTTATCTGTAAAGCTAGTCAATGCAGATAACTGCATCCTTTTGGTTGGAGTTGATGGTAATGACACCCATCGGCCCTGGCATCTTTAGCGTATTGTAAGCATAGTGGGATGCTGCCATAAATTTTGCCAAGGCTAGGCGACCAAGAATTCCATTATACGGCAAGGGGATCTTGACAACATCAAAGACTATCTTTTCTGTTCTATAGTTTAATTCCCTGCCAAACGTCACCGGCAAAGTGATCTTTCCTTTGGGTTGGCTCCTTCCTGGGTTAACTCCTTGAAACGTACCAGTTTGCTTGAGCTCCTCATCGGGAATCTGCAGCCTCTTGATCACCTCTGGTGAAATCAAGTTCAGGCCGGCCCCACCATTAACTAACATTTTTGTGACCTTGAGGTTGCAGATTGTTGGCGAAACCAACAATGGCAAGCACCCGACCACTGTTGTGCGATCAGGGTGGTCCTCGACATAAAAAATGATAGGCGTGTGTGACCACTTGAGCGGCTTCTGAGCGTCTATTACAGGTTCAGCTGCGTTGACTTCACGCGCCCACAGCTTGAGTTGGCGGTGAGAAGAGTGCAAAGATGCACCTCCATCAATGCACATGGCCTCGGTTGCTTTCTGGAATTCATGTTCGCTGGACTCCTTGTCCTCCTCCTCTTCACTTCCATCATCCTCCTCTTTCTTTTCTCGGCCTCTAGCAGGCTTCTCTTTCTGCTGCTTGGCCTTGCCATGGTGGCCACCACAACCACCGCGACCTTTCTTGCCAGACCCGCCAGCACCATCCTGGCCCTTCTCCTTATCGCGCTTTTCATACTCAGCTTTTTGCTTCTCGGCAAGTTGCTCAACCTGCCGGCACTAATGCAGATCGTGGCCTTTAGTGCAGTGAATCTTGCAGTATGGCCCGTCAGACTTGCCGGTCTTCTCGCCTGCCGCGGCTTCCTGGCAATTAGCTCATGTAGCAGCGTCCTTGCCGGAGCCCTCTGCTTTGGCTTTCTTGGCGGCGTTGGAGTTATCGGAGCCTTCAACGATCATGACTGTCTTGCCTTTGCGCTTCCTGTTGCGCTTTCAGCCCTTTTTCTTCGGGGTGGCAGCGTCGTCATCTTCTGAGTCAACTTCAGCGCCAGCATCTTCCCCAGGAAGTCTCCTCCCCCCTCTTCGGCCCGTGCACATTTATCTGCCAACGTGTAGAGCTCGTTGACAGTTTTTGGCAGCCGGACGTTCATCTTCTCCCGCATCCTACGATTGCGCACATTCGTGTGGAAGGCGGCAATCACAGCTGCAGGGTGTACATCTGAAATGTTGCGGTGCACGCGGCTGAATCTCTGTATATATTTGCGCAAGGACTCGCCATCTCTCTGTGGAATCACTTGCAAATCACTGGGCTGACCAGGCGCCTTGTGGCCTACGGTAAAAGCACCAATGAACTCGTTGCATAGGTCAGACCATGAAGAAATGGAGTTCTCCGGTAAATTCATCAACCAAGATCTCACATTGGGTTTGAGTACCAATGGGAAATAGTTGGCGAGGATCTTCTCAGCTCTTCCCCCGGCAGCTTGCATGGCAATCGTGTAGATACCCAAAAACTCTGCCGGGTTCAGCTTCCCGTCATACTTTTCCGGCACTTCTGGCGTGAAGACCCGGACAGACGGCCAGCAGACTTGCCACAGCTCGCGAGTGAAGGCTAGGCACCCAACCTCGTAAGGCAGATACCCACCAGCCTCGGGCACAGGCTCATCAACGACTGGGCCGTTGCGCGTGTCGGACTAACGGCGCGCCTCCCGGCGCCGTTCAATGGTGGTGCGGGCATCTTCTACCCGCCTATCTTGCAGTACTTGCCGGTAATCTTGCCGCACTCATGGATCCAAAGAAGCCATTGACATCTCGTCGGGCTTAGCGGGTCGTTGAGTTTGCCGCGGCTGCTGATGTTGCTGCTGGAATTGCTGCCGCGGAAGTGATTGCACCGTTGGTGTAGCACCTTCAACACGGCCACCAGTTGGAGCTACTGGTGCTGTTCACGGGCGTTGTGAGGGCCCCGCTTGTTGCGACTTGCTGGCCTCGGTGAATCCAATAAGCCTATGGATGGTGGCTCTCCACTCATCCATCTTGTCCGTCGTTGGAGGGAAGTTCAGCAGCATCTGGGCCCACGCCATCCAGAAGCTACAAAATTAGTTTGGTTCAAACCAAATTAAAAGAAACTATAGAAAATAGAAAACATAAAAAATAAACAAAGGAAAAAGGGAACAGATGCTAACCTGGCAGCCCACTTACCTTCCTAGCCTGCCTCCTCCTCCCACCGTCTTCAACCTCCTGCCAGTGGGCAGGAGGGCGTGTGCTCCACGCGCGCACGCACGCACGCACCACAACCACCTCCTCTCTCCCTGCCTGCCTGGACCTCCCTCGCATCGCCACACAACCCTCCTCACCCTCTATCACTCTCCCCCGTCTCCATCCTGTCCCCTGGCGCTCACTCTCTCGCATCCCGAGCCAGCGCAGAGCGAGCCGCCGTCGCAGTCATTGCCGTAGCCGTCGTTTCGCTCCACCAGAGTGTCCAGCAGCTCTGCCTCCTCACGCTACTTCACCTCACCCACATACGCGACCGTGGGAGCCCTGCATCGTCGCCATCGATGACATCTTCACCACCACGTCCGCCGGACGCCATCGACAAATTCGTCGTCGTCAGGCCGTCCCCGAGCACATTGCGCCTCTCCTAGACCTCCTTGTGAGCTCTTCTTCGATCCCCCCTTGATCAAGCCGTCATTCTTGTCCCCTAGCTGCATCCCCGTCGTGGCCGAGCTTCCGTCGCCACCGTGGCCGATGAACCTCGCGCTCCTGATCTCTGCCGCTCGCTCTAGTAGCACCCGCGGGCTCGCCGCGTCCCCAGGAAGTGAACGCCCCGCGCTGCTTGCTCTTTTCCACACCAAAATGCCATAGCCTCTTGAGGCCGAGCTCCGCCGCCATCTGAGCTCGCCGCCGGCACAGCTCCAGACCACCCCACCACCAGCCGAGCCCACCTTTGGACGCGCCAAGTTGCAGGCGTTCCAACACCCCCAGCCGCGCGACCAACCGACGCCGGAGTTGGACAGACGACCAAAACCGCCGTGCCGGATTAGCACCGGTGATTAGCCGCCGGCTAATCCTTTCGTTAGCCCACTAATTAAACCCTAGGGTCATGGACAGTGGGCCCCGAAACTGTTAATATTTAGTTAGGTTTTTATTAAACCTGTTTAACCCACTGAGGCGTTGACATGTGGGTCCCGGCCGTCAGGTTTGACCTGGGCTGGCGCCTTTGACTTGCTGACATCATGCTGACCTCATGATGACACAGTAATGTTTTTCTAGATTTTAAATAAATCTAAATGCTTTATTTATTTTTAGAAAATTGCTTAAAACTTCTGAAAATCATAGAAAATAATCTATAGCTCAGATTAAAATAATTTATATATGAAAAATTATCAAAAAGATATGAAGAATCTGTTTATGGCATTTGCATGCATGTTTGAACAAGTTAAAATCACCAACTAGGACAACTCATGATTATGGAATATTTGGTAATTAGCATTTGGAATTGGAATTTGATCTTGTTTGAATTCCACTTCAATTAACTTGGCTAAATATTGCATTAGGTCAATTCAGTACCTTAACTTGTCATGTCATTCATTTGTTTGTGCACTGCATTGAATGTGCTCTTTTTCTTGTTGTCGGTGTTTGTTTCTTCTTATTAGAAGACGATTCCGACGCTGTGATCGTTGACACCGATGAAGAGGTTTTCATCTTCAGAAGTGCCAGGCAAGCAACCCTCCTTGGTCACTCTGATACAATCCCACTCTCTCAGTCCTTCTCTCCTTTACTGCACTAGGACAACAATGTTTCAACTGTTACTTGTTGCGGTAGTTGAACCCATTCCTCTGCATGACCTGTCTTTGCCACACTAAATAGTTAAAACCTCTTTGCACGAGTAGGAATTGCTTGAGCCATGTTGTGACTACTCATCCATGCTTGCTTGTTATGCCTGCTATTGCTTAGAGTTGTGTCAGGTAAAGGTAGCGATGAGAGGCCATGTAGGAGTACATGGTGGGTTGTCTCTTTGAGACCATCCTTAGGAACTGAGTTCTGTGTATGTTATCCAAGACAATTACTACCACACATTGGGATCATTAATTGACTCACTCGACTTATTAATCACCTTGATCTCTGTCCGGGAGTTGCAACTAGTTTCTGATGTTTGTAGGTCATGCTATTTGTCTATCAAGTGGCACCCGGTACAGGTGGGCTTGGGACAGACTAGGTACCGTGGCACGGTGTACCAAGCATAGTACCATCCATTGAGGTGGGCTTGGGAACCTGACACACATCGTTTGGGGCCGTGATGGAAACTTCGGCTCGACTTCCTTTGTGGGTTCAGCCTCGGACAGGCGATACACCCACCCCATAGATACATGATGTGTATATGGTGGTAGTCGGTTGTTGTGGTGGTACGACCATCTATGGGGCCATGCAGCCCCTTGTGGTTCGGCGGGGAAGATCGACATGCACAAAGAGCATGAACAATGGAAAACGTGAGGGATTTTACCCAGGTTCGGGCCGCTGAGAAGCGTAAAACCCTACTCCTGCTTTTGGTGTATTAGTGGTATGGAAGCACAGTACAAGGAGCACTTCTCCCGGCAAGGTGTGGGGAGAGCAACTACACAAGAGGTGCTTGTGTTTGAAAAGGGGTCTGAATCCCCTAAACTGTTGCCTTGGCCCTCCTTTTATAGTCCAAGGGGTTACCACAGTGGCAAAAGAGTAATTACATCATGACTAGATAGCAAACAGTGCTATCATACCTAACTCTGCCTGTTTAGGACAAAGGCATTAAATGCAACGTTTAGGTGTCATGTAGAGAGGTAGTCCCGGCAAGGCTTCAGCACCGCATGCCCAGCTACCTCGTATTATCCTGACACGCCTCCTGGACGGGTGTCATTAGGGGCAAATCTTGTCCCAGCACACTGACACGTGCTCGACAAGCCTCACCAACCACCCAGCGCGGTCGACACCTCGCCTGTTGGCAAACACCTGTGCGGTGAGGTAGAGCGCTGGAGGATTGACATAAGCTTGCCGGCATGGAGCTTGCCGGGTCTTCACCTTGCCGGCTTAGGCTTGCCGGCATGGGATACTTTTGTCCTTTGTAGAAGTTGAGTGCTCGTTGATGCTTTGTCTTGAGCTCCCGCAATCTGGTCTTGGGTATTGGTCTTGGTGGTCCCCGGCAAGGCCTGGCCGGCAAGGAAGCTGCCACTGTCTGTGCATAAGTCAGGGGATAAAATACCCTGTGTTTTATACACCGACAGGAGCCCCCGGGCCTGGGCCACACGTGCGTCCAAAGCGTCGTTGGGTTAGGCCCAAATAATGCACAGACATGCGGCGGGAAACTGCCGTTGCAATTTTCGCCATGATGGCTTTCCTGACGCATGTCCAATCCACGCATTAAATGCGGGTCGTGGGAACTTGGACTGTTGCAGTTACATTGCGGTAGTGCGCTTGTAAAAGAACGTGGCTGGGGTAAACAGTAAAGAGCCAGCCTCCCCTCACGCCTTCCCCATAAAAAGGCAACCGCGAGGAGGCGCCGCTCATCCGCCCCTGTTTTCCCCTGCTTCATCTTCCTCCTCAAGCCAGAACTGCTTCCGCCGCCGCCGCCGCCGCTGCTTCACATCTTGCCTCGGCCACCTTCCTTCTTCCCAACCCTCGATGGCGCCTAAAAGAGCCGACACAATGAAGAAGAAGAAGCCCGCCAAGCCGCTCGACCCCAAGGCGGAGGAGAAGAAGAAGGCGCTGGAGGAGTTGGAAAAGCGGTGGAGGGAAAATGCAATCTTCTCGCCGTGCTCCTTGGATGCCAACGAGCTCATCGGGAGGTACGCGTACATGTGGGGGAGAGATACCAAGGATCGCAAGGCGCCCGCAGTGCTTCCTGAAGGCGACAAGGATCCATCGGATTCATATCCATTCTTTTGCGCATACTTCTACTGTGGCTTGGTTCCCCCATTCTCAAATTTCTTCAGCGCCATGATGTTCAGCTACGGATTCAGGCTGCTGGATTTCACTCTGAATGCGATGACTTGCATGGCGGTCTTCGCCCATTTATGCGAGAATTTCGTCGGAGTGGTGCCCAATGTGGATCTGTTCCGGCACTTTTTCATCCCCCGGGTCGAAGATAAATCTTTCTCCGGCAGCATTGCTTGGATTCCCAGGGCAAAGACGAAGGGCGAGTATCTTGGTGGGTAGCTCCGCCTCCAGTGGGAAGAGTGGAGGGCCGAGTGGTGTTGGATCCAAGAGCAGGATTTTCCCCAATTCTACATACCGCGCACGGTAAAGGTCGAGCGCGGCAAGAACTGGAGCCACCTGGGTGCCACTGACGCCAAGCTTCGTCCGGCCTTGAATAGGATTGCCCGCCATAAGGCTGCCAAGCTGAATGTGGAGATGGTTGGCGCCGATTTCCTCCAGCGACGCATAGCGCCGCTGCAGAAGAGAGACAGATTTGCTTGGGAGTACCAGAACGCCGCTGACAACATGCGGTTGTACCCTGGCCGCGGTAACAACTTGACAGTCATGGAGCACGCCAGTCTCTGTGAGCAGCTGTTCTGGAAAACCGGTACATTCCACTTGCCGGATAAAATCATCCCGTTGCACATCAACTCCGCCAAGGACTCTATCTTGGCGGTGATGCTGGACTGTAACGCCCATGGAGTGAAAGCAGACTGGGATCTGCCCTCCTTGGAGTTTGAGATGGAGTGGGCCTCCAACCTGACGGAGAAAGCTTCCCGGAAGGAGACGGACCTTATCCGGGCTACCACCGAGGAAGAGCTGGCGTACATCACCAGCAAGGACGAGGAGATCACAAGGATCAACGCGGCAGGCGGTTCTAGAGCCGCGGCGGCCGAGGACAAAGAAGAAGAGGAATCTGATGAAGAGGCCGCCGAGGAGCATCAAGAAGAGCCTGCCGCGGACGAGACGGCTGATGCTGAGGCTGCCGTGGCCGAGGCTGCCGGTAGCGACATTGCCGGGACTGAGGCTTCCGGAGAGCTTGACGAAGAGGAGGGCCCTCGGGCCCCGAAGTGGAGGTGCCATCTTCGGAGGGCGGTCAGCCAAGATCTGGTGCATGCTTCTTCGTTGGTGGGTGGCCCTACGGTGAAGAAGACGACCACCAAGACCGGCTGCCAGGAAGAGGTTCGCCGACAATCGTCCCGGCGTCCCCGAACTCAGCCCTAGTCTCCCCGGCAAGAGGTTGTTGAGGAAGCCGAGCCCGCCAACCCGACGGGTTCTCCTCCCCCGGCGCTCAAGAGGGCGAGGGAGTCGCCCCCGCCAGTGATGTATGACTTCGATATCTTCGGCGCGTCTGAGGAGGAGGAGTAAGTGATTTAGCTCGTCTCCGGCAAGCTCCAATTCTATCTTGCTATCGTTCTAACTTGATTTCTTCCGTCTTGACAGGGACCCAGAGCCGCTCGTGCACCGGTCAAAGCGGGCCAGGCCTGCAGCAGCACGACCCTGCGGTGAGCGTTGAGCAGGGGGTTGTGACGGCCGAAACCATTGTCATCAGCCCCCAGCCCCGCCCCCGGCATGAGGATGTGGAGCAGATCCCGCCCACTGGCGCCGGTACTGAAGATCCTCCCCTCGAGCTTGACAAAGAAGCGGGGGAGCCCCGCCAAGAAGAAGATCGCCAGGAGGTGGACCCTGCTGTGGTCCCCCCATCAACCAGCGTTCCGGAGAGTGCCTCTCCGACAAGGGCCTCCACCAATGAGCCTGCCCGTGCGGAGATCATCCCGACAAGCGGGGCTGGAGATGACCGCACACCGGCAATGCAAGCAGCCGGGGGAGGAGACGCCCCTCCTCAACAGACGCCAACGGGTAATCCTCTTGTCCTCGGGCACTTTCCATGGAACATTTCTTCTTTCCCTATTCTTTTTTTGTTTTCTTGAACTTGACTCATGATTCCGAATTCTATCTCACCCTTGCTTCTGCCTCAATCCACAGCTCAAGCCTCTCCCGACAAAGGTGAAGTCCTTGTGGAGGTGGCTAACATTGCAAGGGATGCTGCTGAGGAAGCCGCCAAGATCGCTACTGAAGAGGGCCCCGCGCAGGCTGCCGAGGAGGCTGGAACGCTTCCTGACGAGTCTGAGAAGCCCACCGGCAGCGCGCCTAACCCCATCAGGGTGGATGCGGAGAAGACGCCCGCCAATACTGACATGCCGACTCCCGGCAGCCAACTAGTGGTGTCAACCCTGCAAGCCCCGTCAAGCGACTTGGCGCTGGTCGCTCCCCAGCACGGGTCTGGAGCCCCCAGTTCCTCCGGCACCACAGGACCAAGTTTTGATGAAGACATAGCTCGGATCTTGCTTCCCTTGGTCCAAAGAGCTGACGAGTCCACCGACGCGGCCGACAACGCCGAAGATCTCGCCTTCATGGAAATCATGGCTGTCGGGTTCAAGGGCGTCCAGGAGCGGTACAGCCGGAGGTGGGACAAGGTGCATGAGGAGCGCAAGGCTGCGGATTTGGTCGACCGGAAGCTGAGGGAGAAGGCAAACGAGCTGCGCACATGGTACAATCAGTAGGCCCGCAATCTCAATGCTGCCGCCGAAGTAGCAGCGACTCGTGACAGCAAGCTGACGGAGCGCGAAACGCTGCTCAATGCCAAGGAGAAAGATCTTGCCACACGGGAAGGAGCTCTTGCTGCCACTCTTCATGGCAAGGATGATGAAATTGAAGCGCTCCTTAAGCAGCAGACCCAAGAGCTGGAAGACGGGCACAAGAAATCCATCGAAGCCCAGGCCTTGGAGAACGCTGCCAAGCTCAAGGAGGCTGTTGACAAGGCTGCCGCTGCTGACTCCGCCAAAGTAGAGCTGGAATCCCAAGTGGCCAAACTGAAGGAAGATCTTATCGGCAGTGGTAAGGAAATCGAGGCTCTCAAGGACGAAGCGCTGAAGGCAGCCCGCACTTTAGGGGATTTGCAAGCGCATCTGTCATCCAAGAACCAAGAGCTCGATACCGCCACCAAGGCAATTGAGGATCTAAAATCCCAATTGGCCACCAAGGTAGCAGCTTCAGAGTCCACCAAGGAGAGGGAGAGGGTCTTGACGGAGAAGCTGGAGGGGGAAGAGGCCTCGAATAAGGAGGTTGAAACCAACTATGTCCAGCTGCGCGAGAACCTCTCCCTTTGGACCGGCAGGCTCGTCAACGCCACCATGCGCATCAGCCTCCAAATTGCTGAGATGGATATGAAGAGCTGGGGCTTCACCGTCAATGACAAGGAGGCCACCAGTGTCAGACTGACCAAATTCTTTGAGGGTCTTATCGACGCTTTGAAGACATATCATGAGGACAGGTCTGCTTCCTTTGCCGATGAATCCCGGAAATTTGCACGCGAGGTTGTGTACAGGGTGCTGCTCAAGATCGCCCATCGCAATCCCGGCCTTGATCTCTCCGGGGTCTTCAGGAGGTTGCCGGATAACGCAGACGTCACCGTTGCCGACAGGATTGCCGCCCCTCTCGCCGACAAGGTTCTCCAAATCCCCAGGGTTCAAGGCAACCGTCGAGACAGAGTTTGTCGCTATATCCACCACTGAGCTGCCATGTACAAGGTACATTTAATCTCTTGTTAGCCCTGCGCTATTTCTGTGGTGTAATATAACTTGTGCTGCTTGAATGTATGCGCGCCGTTCCCTTCGTTTTATTTGCCTTTGCATGATTGCGTTCCCTATGCTTACTGGAAGCTTGCCGGTGCGCACACTTGCCGCGAGCGCTTCGAGGAACAGGTCCTTAGCAGCCTGCTGGAGGTGCCGTTGCCGGCAAGATAACTCGCCAGGCCAGAATGCAGCCGTCAAGCTTGCCGAGCGGACTCGAGGCAAAGAAGGGCGCAGACTGACCGTGACAAGGTTCCTCTCGCGTGCAGGTTTCTCATACAAAGTGCGAAATCGTTCAAGGGAGAACGCGAATGTAATTAAGGAAAATTTGCAAAGTTTTTCAACTTAGCTTGTCTTCGCATTGTTTCTCTTGTTGCATGAAATGATCACTTGAACGTCATTAGAAATGGTACCCATCTCAACTCTCCTCGGGAAACTTGCGCGCGAGGGATTCCCTTGTCCTTTTAAGAAAAAGAAAGAAGAGAAAAGAGTGTTTTGGGAACCTTGACGGTTCATTAGCCATCTCATACAAACTGAAGCGTAAATCACAATGTCACTTGTACCGACACATAAATGAATATGTATGAGGAGTTGCAAAACACTTAGCTTTATTATGCACAGGATCTGCGCCTGGCTTTGTACAAAGGGTTACATGTCTTGCCGACAAGGCTTGTACAAAAGAGGTTGCCGGGAGATGTCCCGGCAACTGCGCCTCACGGGTAGAACTTGCGAAGATGCTCAATATTCCATGAGTTTTGCACTGGGGTGCCATCTTCGGTCTCCAGCCGGACTGCGCCAGGCCTGGTGACTCGTACTACCCGGTAAGGGCCTTCCCACTTCGGCGTCAACTTGTTTGATCCTTTGGCGGACTGAGCGCGCCGAAGAACAAGGTCACCTTCCTCAAGGCTTCGGGCGTGTACTTTGCGGCTATGGTAGCGGCGCAAGGCTTGCTGGTAGCGTGCAGCTCGCACAGCCGCCCGAAGACGATCTTCCTCAAGGAGCAATGCATCGGCTTGCCGCAGCTGCTCTTGCTCAGCTTCATCATAAGCGAGTACTCGAGGTGACCCGTATTTGAGTCCCGTGGGGAGCACCGCCTCTGCACCATAGATTAGGAAGAAGGGTGTCTGGCCGGTAGCTCGATTTGGTGTCGTCCTGAGTGACCAAAGAACCGCCGGCAACTCATCAATCCAGCGCTTTCCGCAATTGCGCAGCTTGTCGAAAGTTCTTGTCTTGAGACCATGCAACACTTCATCATTCATCCTTTCTGCTTGGCCGTTGCTTCTCGGGTGAGCGACAGACGCAAAACAGATTTTGCTGCCAAGGTTTTGAATGTACTGCATGAAGGTGCGGCTCGTGAATTGCGTGCCGTTGTCGGTGATGATCCTGTTAGGAACCCCGAAACGGCAAACTAATCCTTTGAAGAACTTGACGGCTGATTGTGCTGTCACCTTCCTCACTGGCTCCACCTCAGGCCACTTTGTGAACTTGTCGATGGCAACATACAAGTACTGAAAGCCCCCGACAGCGCGGGGGAAGGGGCCCAAGATATCGAGCCCCCAGACCGAAAAGGGCCAGGAGAGAGGGATCGTTTGGAGAGCTTGAGCTGGTTGATGTATATTCTTTGAATGGAACTGGCATGCTTCACACTTGGTTACTAGCTCAGTCGCATCCTAGAGGGCGGTGGGCCAATAGAAGACTTGCCGGAAAGCTTTGCCGGCAAGTGCCCTTGATCCTATGTGAGAGCCACATATGCCTCCATGTATCTCTGCCAACAACTTTAGTCCGTCTTCCCGGGAGATACACTTCAATTTCACACCGTTTGGTCGTTTTCTGTATAGGATGCTATCCACAAACTGATACATACTTGACTGGCGGGCGACTTTCTCAGCTTCTTCTTGCTCATCGGGAAGTTCTCCTGTTTGAAGGAAACGGACTATCTGCTGCACCCATGCCGGAGCCTGTGGCTCGACGACAAGGACTAAAGGCTTCTCTTCGGCCATGGGAGCGCTTGCTTCTGTGGCAAGAACCTGTGGTTCTGCGCTAAGCCGCTGCTCATCGCCAACCGTGTCATTGTTCCCGGCAACATCCTTGCCGGTGGCTTCTGGGAGCTCTGTCGGAAAGTACTTGCCGGTACTCAACTTTCTTCTCTTACTGGCCTGTGTCGACGGAGTAACTGTGGGTTGATTCAAATGGAGCACAAAGGTTCCCGGTTCCACGGGAAGCTTTTGCGCCGCACACTTTGACAGGCTATCAGCAATGCTGTTTTCCGCACGAGGATTGTGCTCTGTTAGCAGTCCGTCAAAGTGTTCCTCCAATTTCCTCACTTCTTCCACATATGCTTTCATCAACGGGCTCTGGTAATCCTTATTCACTTGCTTCACAACGAGCTGCGAGTCACCGCGGATGATTAATTTTTTGATTCCAAGGTCCAGTGCGATCCGAAGACCGGCAAGGAGCCCTTCATACTCAGCAGTGTTGTTTGTAGCCTGCTCCCTGGGAAAGTGCATCTGAACCACATACTTGAGGTGCTCTCTGGTGGGCGCGACAAGCAGCACTCCTGCGCTGCCGCCTTGCAGCGAGAAAGCACCGTCAAAGTACATGATCCATTCTTTTGCTGTTTCCTTGCCGGGGAGAGCTGTTTCTTGAATCTCTTCGTCTTGCGTTGGTGTCCATTCAGCAATGAACTCTGCCAAGGCTCTGCTCTGGATTGTTGAAGTGCTTTCAAACTTGAGCGCGAAGCATGACAATTCCAACGCCCACTCCACTATCCTGCCGGTTGCCTCTGGATTTCTCAAGATGCGTTGCAACGGAAAGCGAGTGACGACGGTAATCTCGTGTGCTTGGAAGTAGTGGCGCAGCTTTCTTGAGGCCATAAGAAGGCCGAAAAGCAATTTCTGCACCCCTGAATATCTTGACCTAGCTCCCTGCAAAAGGGAACTAACAAAATAAATAGGCCGCTGCACAACTTTCTTCTTTGGCACCACTTGCTGATCAGCTTCATTTGCTTGCGCTGTATTTGTCTCGTCGGCGTCAGACCTTGCCGGAGGAGATTCCGGTTTGTCGCTGGATGGGCTTGCCATGGTTGCTTCCTCGTCATTGATTTCCCTCTGTGCCACTCATGCAGCACTAGCCACTTGATTCGTTGCCGCTACGTATAGTAGCAACGGCTCTTGTGGTCTAGGCGCAAATAGTGTTGGCACAGAGGAGAGGTATCTTTTCATGTCTTGCGGCGCGGCCTCCGCTTCCGGAGTCCATTTCATTGGACCTGCCTTTTCCAAAATCTTGAAAAACGGCAAGGCGCGCTCGGCAGATCTTGAAATGAACCTACTCAAAGCAGCAACACAACCGGCAAGACGCCGCACATCCTTGACGCTTTTCAGTGCTTGAATCTGCTTAATTGCCTTGATCTTGTCGGGATTTGCTTCAATTCCCCACTAAGATACAAAGAACCCGAGAAGCTTGCTGGACGGGATGCCAAACACACACTTCTCGGGGTTGATCTTCAGATTAATCTTGCGCAAGTTTGCAAATGTCTCTTCCAAGTCTTGAACGAGGGTTGATTTGTCTTTGGTTTTGACCACTATATCAACCATGTAGGCTTCTACATTCCTATGCAGCTGGGGCTCAAAACCAATCTGGACTGCTCTTGCAAACGTAGAACTGGCACTCTTTAATCCGAAAGGCATACGCACGAAGCAGTACGTGCCACATGGAGTAATGAATGCGGTTTTCTCTTCGTCCTCCTTGGCCATGAATATCTGATGGTATCCAGAATATGCATCAAGGAAGGAGAGCAGATCACAGCCAGAGGTGGAGTCCATAATTTGATCGATGCGCGGCAATGGGAAAGGATCTTTTGGACAAGCTTTGTTGATATCAGTGTAGTCAATACAAAGTCTCCACTTCCCGTTTGCTTTGCGCACCACCACTGGATTTGCCAAGCACGTGGGATGTAACACTCCTCTGACCAGGCCTGCCGCTTCGAGTTTCTTGATTTCTTCGGCAATGAACTGTTGCCGATCCAAAGCTTGCTTCTGGACTTTCTGTTTGACGGGCCGAGCGTGGGGACAAACGGCAAGGTGGTGCTCAATTACCTGCCTGGGAACACCGGGGATGTCAGACGGTCGCCATGAGAACATATTGACATTTGCCCGCAGGAAGGCAACGAGCGCGCTTTCCTATTTGCTGTCAAGGGTGGCGCTGATGGTGAAGGTACCGTCAGCGCCGTCCTCCTTTGCCGGCACCTTCTTGGTTGCCGGTGCAGTGGCTTTGGATCTCTTACCGGCAGACCACTCCGGCAAGTCTTCAACGGGTGCGCAGCACTCCGAAGAGGTGCGCTTCCCGGAATCCTTGCTAGAGGTCTTGCCGGAGTTCTTCTTTTCCTTCTTCTTGGCGGGAGCTGGCGCCTTGGCTGCCTCTGCTGCAACCGCGTCCCTGTACATCTTGTCGACGCAAATGACTGCATCTTTCTTGTTGGAGTTGATGGAAATGAAACCCATCGGCCCTGGCATCTTCAATATGTTATAAGCGTAGTGAGATGCTGCCATGAATTTTGCCTAGGCTGGGCGGCCAAGAATTCCATTATACGGCAGGGGGATCTTGACGACATCAAAGACAATCTTTTCTATCCTGTAATTCAGTTCCCCGCCAAATGTCACCGGCAATGTGATCTTCCCCTTGGGCTGGCTTCTTCCCGGGTTCACTCCCTGAAACGTGCCCGTTCTCTCGAGTTCCTAGTCGGGGATCTGCTGCCTCTTGATAACTTCCGGAGAGATCAGGTTCAGACCGGCCCCACCGTCAACTAACATCTTTATTACCTGGAGGTTGTGAATTGTTGGTGAAAACAACAACGGCAAACACCCGACCGCGGTTATGCGATCAGGGTGGTCCTTAGCATCAAAGATGATAGGCGTGTGTGACCATTTGAGTGGATTTTGAGAGCCCATTGCCGGCTCTGCCGCGTTAACTTCATGAGCCCACTGTTTAAGTTGGCGGTGAGAGGAGTGCAAAGATGCGCCTCCGTCAACGCACATGGCGTAGTTGCTTTCTGGAATTCTTGTTCGCTGGTCTCATCGTCATCCTCTTCTTCTTCACTTCCATCATCTCCCTCTTTCTTTTCACGGCCTCTAGCAGGCTTTTCCTTTTGCTGCTTGGCCTTGCCGCGGCGGCCTCCTCGACCACCGCGGCCCTTCTTGCCGGACCCACCAGCACCATCTTGACCCTTTTCCTTGTCGCGCTTTTCATATTCAGCCTTCTACTTCTCGACAAGATGCTCAACTTGCCGGCACTCTTGGAGATTATGGCCCTTGGTGCGGTGTATCTTGCAGTATGGCCCATCAGACTTGCCGGCCTTCTCGTTTGCCGCTGCCTCCTGACAAGCGGCGCATGCAGCTGCCTCCTTGCTAGAACTCTCTGTTTTGTCTTTCTTGGCAGACTCAGAGTTGCCGGAACCTTCGACGGCCATCACAGTTTTACCTTTGCGCTTCCTGTTGCGCTTTCGGCCCTTCTTCCTTGGGGTGGCAGCATCATCGTCCTCAGAATCTACTTCGGTGCCAGCGTCCTCACCGGGAAGCCTTCTTCCTTCCTCGGCACGTGCACACTTATCCGCCAGCGTGTAGAGCTCGTTGACGGTCTTGGGCAACTTGACGTTCATTTTCTCCCGCATCCTCCGATTGCGCACATTCGTGTGAAAGGCGGCAATCACAGCTGCGGGGTGCACGTCTGGAATGTTGCGGTGCACACGGCTGAACCTCTGGATGTACTTGCGCAAGGTTTCACCATCTCTTTGCGGGATCACCAGCAGATTGCTAGGTTGTCCAGGAGCCTTGTGGCCTCTGGTAAAGGCACCAACGAACTCGTTACAGAGGTCTGACCACGAAGAGATGGAGTTCTCCGGCAAGTTCATCAGCCAAGACCTCACGTTGGGTTTCAGTACCAATAGAAAGTAGTTGGCAAGGATTTTCTCATCTCTTCCTCCGGCAGCTTGTACGGCAATCGTATAGTGTAGTTCCGTCAGCACGGCCACCAGCTGGAGATGCCGGCGCCGGTTGCGGACGCCATGGGGGTTCCGCTTGCTGTGATTTAGTGGCTTCGGCAAATCCAATCAAGCTCTGGATGGTGGCTCTCCACTCGTCCATCTTCTCTGCTGCCGGAGGGAAGTTTAGTAGCATCTGAGCTCGCGCCATTGCTTCTGCCGCTGTGGCTGGCATGGCTGGGAGCGAAGAGCGCGACGTCGCTCTACTCCTGGCAGAGCCAGTAGGAGCACCATCACGGTTTTGCTGCCGTGGCACATGATCAGCAGCAGGTCGCCGTGGCGGAGGTGGTGCCCGAGGATCTGGGATTTGGTCCACAGGTGTCTTGCCGTGAGGTAGCCGCTGCCCGGAGTCGTTGGCGCCGCTTGGGGCTGTACCGCGCCCATTGTGTGAGGGGCGCGACGTCTGTCCTGAAACAACGTCCTTGGACGTCGCCGCAGCGGGGTCTTGGCTCACGCTATCCCGGTCGTTGCCGCTCCGGTGGCTGCGTTCGTCATCGCGGCGAGGAGGAGGAGGAGGAAGACGTCCGTCCGCTCCGCCTGCGCCGTCGCGGCTCCGTTCGCCAGAGGACTGAGGAGGTCGACCGGCTCCGTCGTGCTCGTCTCCTGCGCCGACCGCGGTGGGCGCAACGACCGCGCCGCCCGCGCTGGTCGTGCCGACCGTAGTACTCACGCCGCCCGCATTGGCTGCGCCGCCTGCGGACGCGTGCGAGGTGTCCGTCATCGTGATGCCCTTCTTCTTGGGCGCCATCGACGACGAGGAGGACGGTGATGAAGTTGATGATGAAGATGAAGAAGACGCGCGGTCCACTGATCAAGGTTCGAACAAATGCCCTTCCCCCTACCTGGCGCGCCAAAGATGTCGTGGTGGTATGACCATCTATGGGGCCATGCAGCCCCTTGTGGTTCGGCAGGGAAGATCGACGTGCACAAAGAGCATGAACAATGAAAAACGCGAGGGATTTTACCCAGGTTCGGGCCGCTGAGAAGCGTAAAACCCTACTCCTGCTTTTGGTGTATTAGTGGTATGGAAGCACAGTACAAGGAGCGCTTCTCCCGGCAAGGTGTGGGGAGAGCAGCTACACGAGAGGTGCTTGTGTTTTAAAAGGGGTCCGAATCCCCTAAACTGTTGCCTTGGCCCTCCTTTTATAGTCCAAGGGGTTACCACAGTGGCAAAATAGTAATTACATCGTGACTAGATAGCAAACAGTGCTATCATACCTAACTCTGCCAGTTTAGGACAAAGGCATTAAATGCAACATTTAGGTGTCGTGTGGAGAGGTAGTCCCGGCAAGGCTTCAGCACCGCATGCCCAGCTACCTCGTATTATCCTGACACGCCTCCTGGACGGGTGTCATTAGTGCAAATCTTGTCCCAGCATGCTGACACGTGCTTGACAAGCCTCACCAACCACCCTGCGCGGTCGACACCTCGCCTGTTGGCGAACATCTGTGTGGTGAGGTAGAGCACTGGAGGATTGACATAAGCTTGCCGGCATGGAGCTTGCCGGGTCTTCACCTTGCCGGCTTAGGCTTGCCGGCAAGGGATGCTTTTGTCCTTAGTACAAGTTGAGTGCTCGTTGATGCTTTGTCTTGAGCTCTCGCAATCTGGTCTTGGGTATTGGTCTTGGTGGTCCCCGGCAAGGCCTGGCCGGCAAGGAAGCTGCCACTGTCTGTGCATAAGTCAGGGGATAAAATACCCTGTGTTTTATACACCGACAGTGGTGAGAGCGTGTGTGAAGAAGTACACCCCTGCAGGGTTATCAAAACTATGTGAATAGCCGTGTCCTCGGATATGGACTACTTGGAAGCTTATATGGTTCATACACAAGTTGAAATGGATACTCTAAAATGCGCAAGATAAGTGTGAGTGCTATGGATGGCCTTCTCGTAGGGAGACGTGAGAGGATCCATAGTGGTGCATTGATGTGGTGACTATGTGGACTCATGTGCGCTTTCTCACCTCAAAGAAAATACAGGTAGCCGTAGTACAGGATAGCCACTGAGTCAAAGCTGGCTTGCTGCAGTTAAACTCCACAACCCCATTATTGATACTGATACATATGTAGATAGTTCTGATGTAAGTCTTGCTGAGTACCTTTGTACTCATGGTTGCTTAATTTATGTTTTTACAGAGGAGACTTCAGTCTCACTAGTGGTTCCTACGATGTGTTCAATGTTGACCGAGTAGACTGGGAATCCCAGACTGAGGTCTGGCTCCTATGGAGGGTCTTGTAGATAGACAGGCTCTCTAGCCTTCTTTCTTTTCAACTGTCTGTACACAGACAGGTTTATGCTTCCATTGCTTGTATGACTTTGTATGCTGGGTCATAAGACCCATGTTTGTAATATCATGTTATGTAAAGCTCTTCGGAGACCCTTAAATAAATACTTTGAGTCGTAGAGTTATGTTGTGATGCCATGTTGTATCTACACATATCGAGCATATTGTGTGTATGTTTGAAATGCTTTGGTATGTGTGGGATTCGACACCTAGTTGTTTGCCTTTGGTAGCCTTCCTTACGGGGAAATGCCTCCTAGTGCTTCCACTGAGTCATGGTAGTTCGCTACTGCTTCGGAACACATGGATTGACCAACATGTATCCTTTGCTACGACTTGGTTACACTCGCTGCTGACCGACACATGCATTGCTGGGTTACCTATGTCTGTCCCTGTAAGTTTGTGCCACCTTGGTTTATGACTAGTCATGTCGACCCGGGTTCTTCGTCATATGGATGCTAGCGACATAATCATATACGTGAGCCAAAAGACACAAACAGTCCCGACCAAGGTAAAGGTGGCAGCCATGGGTTACCGTGCCTGAGGCCGCAAAGTGATATGATATGTTACATGCTAGATCGGTGTGACTTAGGATCGGGGTCCCGACAGCTTTGGTATCAGAGCCTGACTGCCTATTGGATTACCAAGCCAAACTGGTCGATGTCAAGTGTAGAAATGCTTTAGTTATATAAGGGAATTGATTGTGGAAGGGAACGTAAGATTCTTTTACTCCTTATCCTGTGTCCTTCTGATTCTGAGTCACCCTCTTCTTTTCTACGGGGTTTAGAAACTAGGCTTCTCATCTATCTATTGATGTCTACTACACAACATTATTTTTGTAGACTCGGTTGGGCCTCCAAGCGCAGAGTTTTGTAGGACAACAACAAATTTCCCTCAAGTGGATGACCTATGGTTTATCAATCCGTGGGAGGTGTAGGATGAAGATGGTCTCTCTCAAAAAACCCTGCAATCAAATACAAACAATCTCTTGTGTCCCCAACACACCCAATATAATGGTAAATTGTATAGGTGCACTAGTTCGGCGAAGAGATGGTGATACAAGTGTAGTATGGATAGTAGATATAGGTTTTTGTAATCCAAACAATAAAAAACAGCAAGGTATCAAGTAACAAAAGTGAGCACAAACGGTATTGCAATGCTTAGAAACAAGGCCTTGTGTTCATACTTTCACTAGTGCAATCTCTCAACAGTGCTAATATAATTGAATCATATAACAATCCCTCAACGTGTGACAAAGAATCACTCCAAAGTTCCTATCTAGTGGAGAACATAAGATGAAATTGTTGTAGGGTACGAAACCACCTCAAAGTTATCCTTTCTGATCAATCTATTGAGCCATCCCTATAAGTGTCACAAACGGCCCTAGAGTTCATGCTAGAATAACACCATATGATACACATCAATTAACTCTAATGTCACCTAGATACTCCAATGTCACCACAAGTATCCGTGAGTTAATTATTCGATATGCATCATACAATTTCAGATTAATAATATTCAATCCAACACAAAGAACTTCAAAGAGTACCCCAAAGTTTCTATCGGAGAAATAAGGATGAAAACATGTATCAACCTATGTGCCTAGATTACCCTAATGTCACCACGGGAATTCGCAAGTTGATTACCAAAACATACATCGAGTGACTCAATAGAATACCCCATTGTCACCATGGGTATCCACATGCAAGACATACATCAAGTGTTCTCAAATCCAAAGTATTCAATCCGATAATAATGAAACCTCAAAGGGAAAGACTCAATTCATCACAAGAAGATAGAGAGGGAAGAACACCATAAGATCCAACTATATTAACAAAGCTCGTGGTACATCAAGATCGTGCCAAATAAAGAACACGAGAGAGAGAGAGATCAAACACATAGCTACTGGTATATACCCTCATCCCCGAGGATGAACTACTCCCTCCTCGTCATGGAGACTACCAGGATGATGAAGATGGCCTCCGGTGAAGATTTCCCCCTCCGGCAGGTTGCCGGAATAGGGCTCCAGATGATATAGCTTCGGAATAGAGGCTTGCATCGGTAGCGTGGAAGTTCTAGGTTTCTTTTCAATTGTTTCTATATTTATAGGAATTTTTGGCACTGGAATCACGTGAGGGGGGCCATGAGGGAGCAATAAGCTCAGCCCACACGCCCTGGGGGTAGGGCGCGTGGGGTGAGCTTGTCGCTCCCTCGTGGGTCTTCTGATCCTTCCTCGAAGCTTCAGGGGTCTCTTTTGGTCAATAAAAAATCACCGTAAATTTTCAGCCCAATCCGAGAAATTTTATTTCTGCACCAAAATAACACCATGGCAGTTCTGCTGAAAACAACGTCAGTCCGGGTTAGTTTCATTCAAATCATGCACCAAAACCATATAAAATTGTTGTTAACATGGCATGAATACTTCATAATTATAGATACGTTGGAGACGTATCATCTATGAGGATGACGAGTTACTGTGCTGTAGACTTATAGGAAATAATTTATGAAGTGTGAATGCCAGCATAGTGCATAAGTTTGATCAATAATAATTCCAATCACTTTTCCTAGCATCATAAACAACAATCTTTTCTCATAAAACTCATCATGATAAAGTAGCAATCAATTCACATGTTATGGTTCAAACAATGCATTCTTTTGAAACTTAACAACCTATGTTCTTAGTCACCAAACAATTACAATTCATATTGTTTTCTACAAAGTCTAAGTAAGAGCTTGATAACCCACAAGTATAGGGGATCAATTGTAGCTTTTTCGATAAATAAGAGTGTCGAACCCAACAAGGAGCTAAAGGTAGAATTTATATTCCCTTCAAGTTCTATCGACCACCGATACAACTCTACGCACACTTAACGTTCGCTTTACCTAGAACAAGAATAAAACTACTTGGTAGGTGTAAGGATAAGTTTGCAAGAATAAAACTAGAAGTACTTAGCAAGATAATAAAGCTACGAGTAATTTGCAAGATAACAGAAGTTAGTTTTTTAGTAGAAAGCTTTTGTAGAACAAGAGAAGGATTTGTCCCTAGGCAATCGATAACTTAAACCGGTAATCATTAGTGCAATTTTATATGAGGGAGAGGCATGAGCTAACATACTTTCTGTACTTGGATCATATGCACTTATGATTGGAACTCTAGCAAGCATCCGCAACTACCAAAGATCATTAAGGTAAAACCCAACCATAGCACTAAGTAACGAGTCCTCTTTGCTCCCATACGCAACAACCCCCTTACTCGGGTGTAAGCTTTTGTCACTCTAGCCACCCACTATAAGTGAATCATGAATGTATTGCGACACCCTACAGCGGTGATCCCACACGCTTGCGCGACATGGAGGGCACCGTAGGACAACACCAAAATAAAACATACAACTCAAACCAATCACGATCATCAATTAACCCATAGGACAAAATGAATCTACTCAAACATCATAGGATGGGAACACATCATTGGATAATAATATGTAGCATTAAGCACCATGTTTAAGTAGAGATTACAATGGGGAGAAGAGGTGTTACACCGCTGCATAGAGGGGGAGAGAGTTGGTGTTGATGGCGGCGAAGTTGTTGGTGTAGATCGCCGTCACGATGATTACCCCGGCGGCGTTACGGTGCCACCGGGAGAGAGGGGGAGAGAGCCCCCTCCTTCTTCTTCTTGCTTGGCATCCCCCAAGATGGGAGGAGAGTTTCCCCTCTGGTCCATGGCCGCCATGGCTCCTGGAGGGCAGGAGCCCTCCGAGATTGAATCTCTCTCTCTGTTTCTCTTCTGTTTCGCGTCTGTTTTTCTGGCCAAAAACCGTTTCTTATATTTCTAGAGATCCGTAACTCCGATTGGGCTGAAATTTTAACACGGTTTTTTCTCAATATAAGCTTCCTTGCGGCCGAAGAAGGACCCCAACCGACTTACGAGGTGCCTACAAGGCAACCCCGCGCGGCTTGGGGGGGGCAGTGGCGCCCTGTTGCCTTGTGAAGGCTGTGGGCCTCCGTTTGCGTTGATTCCACCTCCCAAAAATCACATATATTCCAAAATAATTCTCCGTAAAATTTTATCGCGTTTGGACTTCGATTGATATGGATTTTCTGCGAAACAAAAAACAAGCAGAAAACAGGAACTGGCATTGGATCAATATGTTAGTCCCAAAAATAATATAAAATGTTGCCAAAAGTATATGAAAGTTGTAGAATATTGGCATGAAACAATCAAAAATTATAGATACAACAGAGACATATCAGCATCCCCAAGCTTAATTCCTGCTCGTCCTCGAGTAGGTAAATGATAAAAAAGATAATTTTTGATGTGGAATGCTACCTAGCATAATCTTGATCATATAGTTTAATCATGGCATGAATATTAAGACACGAGTGATTCAAAGCAATAGTCTATAATTTGATATTAGGACATCAATACTCAGGCGTACCAACAAACAATCTTGCCTTTCAATATATCTCGGAATGGCTATGGAAATGCCATAATAGGTAGGTATGGTGGCTGTTTTGAGGAAGATATAAGGAAGCTTATGTGTGATAGAGCGTATCATATCACGGGGTTTGGATGCACCGGCGAAGTTTGCACCGACTCTCGAGGTGAGAAAGGGCAATGCACTGTACCGAAGAGGCTAGCAAATTGCGGAAAGGTGAGAGTGCGTATAATCCATGGACTCACATTAGTCATAAAGAACTCACATACTTATTGCAAAAGTTTATTAGCCCTCGAAGCAAAGTACTACTACGCATTCCCCTAGGGGGATAGATTGGTAGGAAAAGACCATCGCTTATCCCTGTCTGCCACTCATAAGGTAGACAATCAATAATAAATCATGCTCCAACTTCTTAGCATAACGACAGACCATACGTGCATGCTTCGGGAATCACAAACCTTAACACAAATATTCTTACTAAACCACAATTATTCACTAGTACCTCCCACATATTACCATCTCAATATCGTAAAACTATTGAAAGGAATCAAACTTATCATATTCAGTGATCTACAAGTTTTATGTAGGATTTTATGACTAACCATGTGAATGACCAATTCCTGTTGACTCTCTAAATAGATATAAGTGAAGCATGAGAGTTTAATTCTTTCTATAAAAGACCACGCTCTAATAAATATAAGTGAAACAAAAGAGCATTCTACAAATAATGGTTTTCCTATGTAGAGAAACATGCATCCAAACTTCAAATGATATAAGTGAAGTGCATGAAGCATTCTATAAATCAACCAAGGACTATCTCATACCAACATGGTGCATTGTTAAAAGAAAAAAAAGCACACGACGCTCCAAGAATTTACGCATACCATGTGAACAAAACAAAAACTGAAACATACCGATAGTTGTCGAAGAAGAAAGATGGGATGCCTTCCGGGGCATCCCCAAGCTTAGACGATTGAGTCTCCTTGAATATTTACTTTGCATAGAAGTACTGTGTAAAAATTTCAGAATTTTTGCACATTCCAGTAAAATATGAAAATTCAAATACTACAGCAAAAGTTTCTGTTTTTGCACTACACACACCAAACAAGCAATTTAAACATCCTAAAGGTAAATCTTGGCACATTATTTTTATAATACAATGGATTTGTACAAGGGGATAATTATTTTTGTTGAAAAGTTTCTGTAATCAAGATTCACAAAGTTTCCATGGGCATGAACAAAGTTCAAGGACGTCCCCCACTTCAACGGTGTTCGTCTTTCTCACTTTCACTTTTCTTTTTGAAAAGTTTTAGGTTCCCCTCTATATTTTTTTGGTTTTAAACTTTTTAAAAGCACACAATAGAATAAAATGACTCTCTAAAACTTCCGAGTTGTCTCCCAGGCAGCGCTTTCTTTAAAGCCATTAAGCTAGGCATATAGTGCTCAAGTAATTGATCCACCCAGATCCCAAGGTATATCAAAGCCAATTTTAATTAACAATGATTTATAATTTAGTAGTGAGCACAAAGCAACATATATCATGCAATGACGAAGTCTAACTCTCTTCCTATGCATCAGCATGTCATAAAAGAACAAATCATGCACATAAAGTAAAGGCCAATGCATAGTATAAACAGTTTCTTGCAATTTTATCGTACTAGTAACATAGAGAGGTGGAGATGGAGTTCCTCTATCATAATAATTGCAACTAGGAGCATCAAGCACTTGCATATTATATTCATCAAGATCATCATGTGTAATAGTAAAACGCAACCCATCAATATAATCCTTAATAAGCGCAAACTTCTCCGATATAGTGTAGTTTGGAGAATTTAAAAAGATAATAGGACTATCATGTGTGGGTGCAATAGTAACAATTTCATTTTAACATAAGGAACTATAGCAAGTGCATCTCCATAAGCATCATTCATATTTGCATCATGGCCACAAGCATAGCAAGCATCAATTTCATCAAAAAGGGATATTTCAAATGAATCCAAGGGATCATAGCAATCATCATAGCATTTATCCTTCGGTAAGCACGAAGGAAAATTAAACAATGTATGAGTTGAACAGTTACTCCCATTAGAAGGTGGGCACGGGTAGCTAATCCGCTCTTCCTCCTTTTGTTCTTCGCTCTCCTTCTCATCTTTTCCATCTAATGAGCTCACAGTGTCATCAATTTCTTCTTCCATAGGAGCCTACAAAATATTAGTCTCTTCTTGGATAGTGGAGACCTTCTCAAGAAATTCATCAATATAGGCATTGTATTTATAATTCTAATAGCAATATTTAAGTATAGCATAATTTTGAGATCTGTAAACAGCATCATCATAATTTTCATACTTTTCAAACAAAGATTCAATTTCATAAGCACCCTTAAAAGCAACAAATTCTTCTATTTTTTCCACATCATAGTAATCATATATACCATTAGCATAAGAAGCTATAAGGTTTCATTATCATTAAATTCACATCAAAAGGGAAGGTGTTTAGCCTTCATCTTTGAGCAACAAGTATATTCATATCTTAAGCATAAATTCCAAGCATACCATTGCAAACAATCAATTTGATCCCATAAGAGTTTCCATTTTTGAGACAAGCGATAATCCCTAAAGTATTCCCGTTGATCCAAACTATCTCCCATTATCAAGTTGAATGGAGATTTATCAGGATTATCAAAGTAGTATTTAATATTTTCCACATAACCCGCATCGAGGGTTTTAGGAGGTTCCCCATCTCCATGAGTAGCAAGTACAACTAATTTTTTTGGTGTTTCGTGTTCCATATCCATAACTAAAGATATAAAACAACTTAGAACAGAAAATAAAAACTACTTAGTGGAACAGAAAAATAAAAACTACTTAGTGATAAAGCAAACAAGCGCACACGAGAATATCAACCCCACGCTATTGCTCCCAGGCAACGGCGCCAGAAAAAGGTCTTGATAACCCACAAGTATAGGGGATCAATTGTAGCTTTTTCGATAAATAAGAGTGTCGAACCCAACGAGGAGCTAAAGGTAGAATTTATATTCCCTTCAAGTTCTATCGACCACTGATACAACTCTACGCACACTTAACGTTCGCTTTACCTAGAACAAGAATAAAACTACTTGGTAGGTGTAAGGATAAGTTTGCAAGAATAAAACTAGAAGTACTTAGCAAGATAATAAAGCTACGAGTAATTTGCAAGATAACAAAAGTTAGTTTTTTAGTAGAAAGCATTTGTAGAACAAGAGAAGGATTTGTCCCTAGGCAATCGATAACTTAGACCGGTAATCATTGTTGCAATTTTATATGAGGGAGAGGCCTGAGCTAACATACTTTCCGTACTTGGATCATATGCACTTATGATTGGAACTCTAGCAAGCATCCGCAACTACCAAAGATCATTAAGGTAAAACCCAACCATAGCACTAAGTAACAAGTCCTCTTTACTCCCATACGCAACAACCCCCTTACTCGGGTGTAAGCTTCGATCACTCTAGCCACCCACTATAAGCGAATCATGAACATATTGCCACACCCTACAGCGGTAATCCGACACGCTTGCGCGACACGGAGGGCACCGTAGGACAGCACCAAAAAAAAACATACAACTCAAACCAATCACGATCATCAGTCAACCCATAGGACAAAATGAATCTACTCAAACATCATAGGATGGCAACACATCATTGGATAATAATATGTAGCATTAAGCACCATGTTTAAGTAGAGATTATAGCGGGGAGAAGAGGTGTTACACCACTGCATAAAGGGGGAGAGAGTTGGTGTTGACGGCGGCAAAGTTGTTGGTGTAGATCGCCGTCACGATGATTGCCCCGGCGGCGTTCCGGCGCCACCGGGAGAGAGGGGGAGAGAGCCCCCTCCTTCTTCTTCTTGCTTGGCCTCCCACTAGATGGGAGGAGAGTTTCCCCTCTGGTCCATGTCCGCCATGGCTCCCGGAGGTTGCTACTTGTAGCTTGCGTTGGTTTAATCCCCAAAGAGGAAGGGATGATGTAGCACAGTAGAGATAAGTATTTCCCTCAGTTATGAAACCAAGGTTATCGAACCAGTAGGCGAACCACGCAACACCTCATTAGCAGTACCTGCACACGAACAACAAATCCTTGCACCCAACGCAAACGAGGGGTTGTCAATCCCTCGGCGGTTAATTGCAAGATTAAATTGTATGTGATAGATAGATAGATTGAAACAAAAATACAAAATAAAATAAATAAAAGAAAATGGCAGCAATATTTTTAGGGTTTTAGTAATATGATTTTGATAGACCCGGGAGCCATAGTTATCACTAGAGGCTTCTCTCATAGAAAATAGCATACCGTGGGTAGACAAATTACTGTTGGGCAATTGTTAGAAAAGCAAATAATCATGACGATATCCAAGGCAATGATCATGTATATAGGCATCACGTCCAAGATAAGTAGATCGACTCCTGCCTGCATCTACTACTATTACTCCACACATCGACCGCTATCCAGCATGCATCTAGTGTATTAAGTCCATAAAGAACGGAGTAACACTTAAGAACGATGACATGATATAGACAAGATAAACTCACGTATGATTAAACCCCATCTTTTTACCCTTAATAGCAACGATACATACGTGTCATGTCCCTTTCTGTCACTGGGATTGAGCACCGCAAGATCGAACCCATTACAAAGCACTTCTTCCCATGGCAAGATAAATCAATCTAGTTGGCCAAACCAAATCAATAGATCGGAGAAGAAATATGAGGCTATAATAATCATGTATAAAAGAGATCAGAGAAGACTCAAATATATTCATGGATAATCTGATCACAAACTCACAATTCATCGGATCCCAACAAACACACCACAAAAAGTGATTACATCGGATAGAACTCCAAGAACATCGAGGAGAACATTGTATTGAAGATCAAAAAGAGAGAAGAAGCCATTTAGCTACTAACTATGGACCCGAAGGTCTGTGGTAAACTACTCACGCATCGTCGGAAGGGCAGTAAGGTTGATGTAGAGCCCCTCCGTGATCGATTCCCCCTCCGGCGGAGTACCGGAGAAGGCCTCTAGATGGGATCTCTCGAGAACAGAAACTTGCGGCCGCGGAAAAAGTATTTCGTGGACTCCCCTAAGGGTTTCTGATTTTTCCTGAATTTATAGTGGTGGAATTAGGTCAAACGAAGCAGGGGTGAGCCCACGAGGCACCAGGGCGCGCCTCCCCCCCCCAGGCGTGCCCTGGTGGCTCGTGGCCACCCCCTCTGGCGTCTGGTCTCCTCCTGAAGCTTCTAGTGTTGTATATGTCCAGAAAAAATCTCCAAAAAGTTTCGTGGCATTTGGACTTCATTTGGTATCTATTTTTTGTAAAACAAAAACAGGGCAGAAAACAACAACTGGCACTGGGCACTAGGTTAATAGGTTAGTCTCCAAAAATGATATATAATTGCTGTAAATGAATATAAAAACATCCAAGATTGATAATATAACAGCATGGAACAATAAAAAATTATATATACATTGGAGATGTATCAGCATCCCCAAGCTTAATTCCTGCTCGTCCTCGAGTAGGTAAATGATAAAAACAGAATTTTTGATGTGGAATGCTGCCTATCATATTCATCACATATTCTTTTCTTTTGTAGCATGGACATTGGACTTGAATGATTCAAAGCAATAGTCTATAATTTGACATGAAGATATAAATACTCAAGCATGCTAACAAGCAATCATGTCTTTCAAAATATCAACGCTAAAGAAAGTTATCCCTAGCCCATTATGCTCAATCATTGATCCATTCATGAAACACACTCAAATATTAGCTACATCCAATGCACAAGTATGACAATAGTGCTCTCTAGTTGGTGCTTTTGTAAGAGAAGATGGAGACTCAAATAAAAATAAAAATTGCTTAAAAGTAAATAGATAGGCCCTTCGCAGAGGGAAGCAGAGATTTGTCAAATGTGCCAGAGCTCAAAGCTTAAATTAAAGACATAAAAATATTTTGAGAGGCATGCTTTTCCAGTCAGCGAAAACGACTGAGAATTCCCAATATTTTCCATGCTAGACACATCATAGGCGGTTCGCAAATAGAAAGTAAAGTTTATTTCCTTTCCACCATTTCTTTCACAATCCATGGCTAGCCGTATCCACGGGTGCCCTCCAAACCAACACTTTCCAAGGAATTTTGTTGTTATTATTTTTTTGATTCATTGTGGGACTAGGCATCCCTATTACCAGCCACTCTCTCGTGCAATGACAACTGAATAAACACTCATCGTGAGAATAACACACCTAGCATGGAAAATAATGGCCACCCCCTGCCGCTTCATGAGCGGTACGGGCACACAAAACAGAAAAATTATTTTGAAATTTAGAGTTGGCAAACACAAATTTACTTAGAATGGCATTGAAATACCGCATATAGGTAGATATAGTGGACTCATTTGGCACAACTTGGGTTTAAGGATTTTGGATGCACAAGCAGTATTTCCGCTTAGTACAAGTGAAGGCTAGCAAATAGATTGAGAAGCAACCAACCAAGAAACGAAAATGGTCATAAACATGCATTGAACACAACTAACACCGAATAATGCACCATAAGCAGGATATAATTTCATTGCATAACTATTGACTTAATGTGCATGCATAGGGAATCACAAACCTTAACACTAATATTCTTACTAAATCACAATTACTCACTAACATGACTCACATATTATCATTTCCATATCACAAAACTATTGCAAGGAATCACACTTATCATATCCAATGATCTATATGAAAGTTTTTATTATATCCCTCTTGAATATTCATCACTTTGGGACCAACTTCATATCTTGTGCAAATTACCGTTACTATTATCAACTCTCAAAAAGATTTAAGTGAAGCATGAGAGTGCAAATATTTCTTCAAAATTTCAATCTTATCAATTCTCAAAATGATATAAGTGAAGCATGAGAATTCATTTCTTCAAAATTTCAATCTTATCAATTCTCAAAATAATATAAGTGAAGCATGAGAATTTATTTCTTCAAAATTTTAATCAACTCTCAAAATAATATAAGTGAAGCATGAGAGTTTATTTCTTCAAAATTTTAATCAACTTTAAAAATAATATAAGTGAAGCATGAGAGTTTACTTCTTCAAAATATAGCCACCACCGTGCTCAAAAAGATTTAAGTGAAGCACTAGAGCAACTGCCTAGCTCAAAAAAATTAAGTGAAGCACATAGAGTATTCTAACAAATGATGATAAACGTGTGGCTCTCTCAAGATAGGTGTGTTCAGCAAGGATGATTGTGACAAACTAAAAATCAAACAAAGCAAAGACTCATATAATACACGATGCTCCAAGCAAAACTCATATCATGTGACGAATAAAAATATAGCTCCGAGTAAAATTACCGATGGTTGGTAGAAGAAAGAGGGGATGCCTTCCGGGGCATCAATTATACGATCTTCCAAATCATCCTAAAGGCTTTACTTGGCAGAAACACTAATTAAAAACACAAAAACACAATCATACCAGTAGCATAAATGTGAAAACTGATACGTATCCAACGTATCTATAATTTATGAAGTATTCATGCCATGTTTATTATAGTTTTGTATGATTTTGGTGCACTTTTATATGGCTTTTATATGATTTTCATGGACTAACATATTGACCTAGTGCCCAGTGCCAGTTGCTATTTTCTGCTTGTTTTTGGGTTTCCAGAAAATCTATATCAAATGAAGTCCAAATGAAGCGAAACTTTTTAACGATTTTTTCTAGAACATAAGAGACACTAGAAGCTTCGGGAGGAGGCCAGAAGACCCACAGGGGCCCCACGAGCCACCAGGGCGCGCCACCCCCCCAGGCGCGCCCTGGTGCCTCGTGGGCCCCCTGTGGCCCTTCTTCGCATGATTCCAACGGCAAAAAATCATATATATTCAGAAACCCCCGAAAGTTAACCTAGATGAGTTTTTACGCCGCCACAAGCCTCTGTACCTCCACGATCTAATCTACAGCCCTTTTCCGGCACCCTGCCGGAGGGGGCAATCATCATCGGAGGCCATCTTCATCATCCTGGCGGTCTCCATGACGAGGAGGGAGTAGTTCACCCTCGGGGCTGAGGGTTTGTACCAGTAGCTATGTGTTTTATCTCTCTCTCTCGTGTTCTTGATTTGGCACGATTTTGATGTATCGCGAGCTTTGTTAATATAGTTGGATCATATGGTGTTTCTTCCCTCTCTATCCTTGTTGTGATGAATCGAATCTTTTCCCTTTGAGGTTTCGTTATTGTTGGATTGAATATTTCAGATTTGAGAACACTTGATGTATGTCTTGCATATGAATACCCGTGGTGACAATGGGGTATTATATTGATTCACTTGATATATGTTTTGGCACTCAACTCGCGGATTCCTGCGGTGACATTGGGGTAATCTATGCATATGGGTTGATGCACGTTTTCATTATCTTTTCTCCGATAGAAACTTTGGGGTGCTCCTTGGAGTTCTTTGTGTGGATTGAATATTATGATTATGAAGTTGTTTGATGCATATCATATAATCAACTCACGGATACTTGTGGTGACATTGGAGTATCTAGGTGACATTAGAGTTGGTTGATGTGTATCATATGGTGTTATTTTAGCACGAACTCTAAGGCTATTTGTGACACTTATAGGAATTAATAGCTCAATAGATCGATCGGAAAGTATAACTTTGAGGTGGTTTTGTACCCTACAAACAATTTCTATCTTATGTTCTCCGCAAATAGGAATTTGGGAGTGATTCTTTATCGCACATTGAGGGATGATTATATGATCCAATTATGTTAGGATTGTTGAGAGATTACACTAGTAAAAGTATGAACCCTAGGACTTGTTTTTAAGCATTGCAATACCGTTTGTGCTCACTTTTGTTACATTCTACCTTGCTGTTTTTATATTTTCAAATTACAAAAACCTATATCTACTATCCATACTACACTTGTATCACCATCTCTTCGCCGAACTAGTGCACCTATACGATTTACCATTGTATTGGGTGTGTTGGGGACACAAGAGATTTCTTGTATTTGGTTGCAGGGTTATTTGAGAGATACCATCTTCAACCTATGCCTCCCTCGGATTGATAAACCTTAGGTCATCCACTTGAGAGAAAATTGCTACTGTCCTACAAAACTCTGCGCTTGGAGGCCCAACACGAGTCTACAAGAATAAGTTGTGTAGTAGACATCATGCTCTTTTCTGGCGCCGTTGCCGGGGAGGTGAGTGCTTGAAGGTATATCTTTAGATCTTGCAATTGAATCTTTTAGTTTCTTGTTTTATCACTAGTTTGGTTTATAAAAGAAAACTACAAAAAAATGGAATTGAGGTTGCCTCATATTATTCGTCTTTATCATGTCTTTCTTGAAAATGATGGATCAGAAAATTGTGCTCAATTGATAGAAGAAGAATTCAATAAAATATTTGGCATAAAATCTTTGAATGATGAGCATGATTGCAATGTTGCTAGTATGAATTCTTGGAATATCCATGATGCTAGTGATATGCAAAGCCATAAGCTTGGGGATGCTATGTTTGATGAAGATGATATTTTTACTCCCCCAAGTTTTGATGAGAAAATTTATTATGATGATTGCATGCCTCCTATTTATGATGATTATATTGATGAAAGTGGATTTGGAGAGGCCATGACTTTATTTAATGATGATTCCACTATTTTGGATGAGGTTTCAATTGATTATGACAACAAAGTTGCTATCTATGATGATTATTGTGATGACATGTATGCTATAAAGAATAATTATAATCATGAAACTTGCCATCATGATTTTAATTTTCAATTGGATTATGCCAATCAAGTATCTGATGATAGTTATTTCATTGAATTTGCTCCCACTATTATTGATGAAAAGAAATTTACTTTTGTGGAGAGTAATAAAATTTCTATGCTTGTGGATCATGAAAAGAATATTTTATGTGATAGCTATATTGTTGAATTTCTTCATGATGCTACTGAAAATTATTTTGAGAGAGGAATATATGCTTTTACATATTGCAATAATATCAAGTTTCCCCTCTATGTGTTGAAAGTTTTGAAGTCATGCTTGTTTTGCCTTCCTATGCTAGTTGATTCTTGCTCCCATAAACTATTTGCTCACAAAATCCCTATGCATAGGAAGTGGGTTAGGCTTAAATGTGCTAGTCATATGCTTCATGATGCTCTCTTTGTGTTTCAATTCTTTACTTTTATGTGAGCATCATTGAAATCATCATGCCTAGCTAAAAAGGGCATTAAAGAAACGCGCTTGTTGGGAGACAACCCAATATTTATACCTACTGTTTTTGTGTGTTCACATGATTAAGCTACTGTGGTAATCATGTTTTATATGTTTTCTTTCAATAATGTGCCAAGTAAAGCCTTTGGGATAGTGTGGATGCTTGTTGATTTGATTCTGTGTAAAAACAGAAACTTTTGCGTCCAGTGCTGGAATTTCTATTCTGTACTGGAGCGTGAAAAAATTCTGAAATTTTACAATGTATTGGGTTACAAATTGTTTACATTGTCCTAATTTTTCAGAATTTTTGGAGGTACATAAGTATGGTTTTTAAATCGCTCACTAAACGCTGTTCTGTTTTTGACAGATTCTGTTTTCGGTGCATAGTTTGCTTGTTTTAGTGTTTCCATAGCTTATATTGAGTAATATAAATTGTGTAAATGATATAATACAGTAGGCATTATGTGAGAACAATTATGAATCTTGTCTTGACAGCACCTAAGTGGATGATTTATTTTTATTATACTAACCTATCTCACAAGTTTCGTTAAGTTTTGTGTGATTGAAGTTTTCAAGTTTTGGGTGAGATATCGATATGAGGAGAATAAGGAGTGGCAAGACCCTAATCTTGGGGATGCCCAAGGCACCCCAAGGTAATATTCAAGGAAGACCCAAGCAACTAAGCTTGGGGATGCCCCGGAAGGCATCCCCTCTTTCGTCTTCAACATTATCGGTAACCTCATTTGGAGCTATATTTCTATTCATCACATAATATGAGTTTTGCTTGGAGCATCATTTTATTTTGTTGAGATTTGCTTGCTTCTATCAATAATAATGTTTTGCATCTTTTAGTACAATGAAATGCCAATTATAGCCTTTACCATGTTCAGTTTGCAAGTTCATGTGTTGCTGTTTGAAAACAGAAAGTTTTCTGTTATGTCCAGAATATTCCTGAATAGTCAGAACATGATAAAAATCTGAAATTTTTACACAGTAAGCATGCATGAGTTCTCTGTCACGTGGTAATTTTTCAGAATTTTTGGAGTTAGGGAATTACGAATTCTTATTCACTCTTTACAGACTGTTCTGTTTTGGCAGATTGCTGTTATAGTTGTATTGTTTGCATATGTTTGCTTGTTTAATGTTTCTATTTGAGGATAGGAGTATTAAATATGCAGAGGCATTTAGTATGCAATGTTTAATTATAATTTTTGTGATTTGTTACAGTAGAGAATGTTAAGGTTTTGAGTTGATTTATACTAACTTATCTCACGAGTTCTTGTTGAGTTTTGTGTGGATGAAGTTTTTAAGATTTAGAGAAACCGTGATATGAGAGGAATTAAGGAGACACAAAAGCTCAAGCTTGGGGATTCCCAAGGAATCCCAATATAATATTTCAAGAAGTCTCAAGCATCTAAGCTTGGGGATGCCCCGGTAGGCATCCCACCTTTCTTCATCAACAATTATCGGTTAGTCTTGGTTGAGCCTAAGTTTTTGCTTCTTCACATGATGTGTGCTATTCTTCGAATGTCATTTTATTCTGTTTTCTTTGCTGTTTGAATAAAATACTTGAGATCTAAATTTTTTAAATGAGAGAGAGTCCTCACATAGCTACCAATTTACTTAACTACTCATTTGGTCTTCACTTATATCTTTTTGGAGTAGTTTGTCATTTACTCTTGTTCTTCACTTATATCCTATGAGTAAATTATTGAAATGAATTGAAGATCATATAGTTAAAATTTATATGCTTCATATGCTTGTCCCATGGGGAGTAGTGACTTCACATACAAGAAGTATAAGTGGTAAAATTTATTGAAAGTTAACAAACATAGCATTGGTCACTTGAACAATTCATGAAAGAATTTTGAAGGAAGAGAAATTTCACATATAAATATACTATCTTGGATATCTTCTATGATTGTGAGCCCCCATTAATTATTTTCAAGCTTGATCAAGTAGTTGACGTTGGATAAGGAAGACAACGTAATGAGTTATGTTTGTTTATATTCACATAGAAGTTATATTGTCATGGATCCTCTAACATGTGGTGCTTGCTTAGGATCTTTTGCTAACCAAAAATTCGTACTAAGTAGAGATACTACTTGTGCATCCAGAAACCCTTAAACCCAGTTTCTTGCCATGAGTGTCCACCATATCTAACTATGGATTGAATAAGATCCCTCAAGTAAGTTGTCATCGGTGCAAAAAGCAATAAAAATTGCTCCTAAAATATGTATGATCTTTTATTGCAAGGGAAAATAAGCGTTGTACGAACTTGTGATGGTAAAGAAATAAAAGCGACGGACTGCATAATAAAGGTTGCTATCACAAGGGGCAATATAACATGACGTTCTTTTGCATTAAGGGCTTGTGCATCCAACAACAAAAAGCGCATGGCAACCTCTACATCCCTCTACGAAGGGCCTATCTTTTACTTTTCTATATTTACTTTTTTGTATTTACTTTTATGCAAGAGTCATTAATGTTCATCCCTATTCTGCTCTATTTATTCTTTAGTTGGCAAGCATTATGTGGTAGGGAAATATCCAGGCACATATATCCAGTTGAATATAGGTGATCATGAGTTATTATTGTTGACATTATCCATGAGATAAATAAGTTGGGAGGCAAAACATTAAGCCCCTATCTTCCTATGTGTTTGACTGAAACGGTTTGTTCTAAAAATATGCTTTGAGTGTCAGCAATCATGGAAGACTAAATGATGGTTGAGTATGTGGAATTTGCTAGATCAAAGCTCTTACATAGACCCTTCCTGAAAATAAGATGAATTGCAATTGTTTGATGACTGAGAACATAGTTTGTTAGTTTTCAAGAAAGTTTATGGCCTATACTTTAAACATGTGAATAGCTTGCTACTTGATCATGAGAAGTTTTATGAGATGAGCTACTGATTATGATATATATTAATGCTAGAAAAAGTGATTGAAATTATCATTGATCAAACTTATGCACTATGCTAGCATTCACACTTCATAAATTATTTCTTTTATCATTTACCTACTCAAGGACGAGCAGGAATTAAGCTTGGGGATGCTGATACGTCTCCAACGTATCTATAATTTATGAAGTATTCATGCCATGTTTATTATAGTTTTGTATGAGTTTGGTGCACTTTTATATGGCTTTTATATGATTTTCATGGACTAACATATTGACCTAGTGCCCAGTGCCAGTTGATGTTTTCTGCTTGTTTTTGGGTTTCTAGAAAATCTATATCAAATGAAGTCCAAATGCAGCAAAACTTTTTGATGATTTTTTATGGAACATAAGAGACACTAGAAGCTTCAGGAGGAGGCCAGAAGACCCACAGGGGCCCCACAAGCCACCAGGGCGCGCCGCCCCCCCCCCCAGGCGCGCACTGGTGCCTCGTGGGCCCCCTGTGGCCCTTCTTCGTGTGATTCCAACGCCAAAAAATCATATATATTCAGAAACCCCTGAAAGTTAACCTAGATGAGTTTTTACGCCACTACAATCCTCTGTACCTCCACGATCTAATCTATTGCCCTTTTCCGGCACCTTGCCGGAGGGGGGAATCATCACCGGAGGCCATCTTCATCATCCCGGCAGTCTCCATGATGAGGAGGGAGTAGTTCACCCTCGGGGCTGAGGGTTTGTACCAGTAGCTATGTGTTTTATCTCTCTCTCTCGTGTTCTTGATTTAGCACGATCTTGATGTATCACGAGCTTTGTTAATATAGTTGGATCATATGGTGTTTCGTCCCTCTCTATCCTTGTTGTGATGAATCGAATCTTTTCCCTTTGAGGTTTCATTATTGTCGGATTGAATATTTCAGATTTGAGAACACTTGATGTATGTCTTGCATATGAATACCCGTGGTGACAATGGGGTATTATATTGATTCACTTGATATATGTTTTGGCACTCAACTCGCGGATTCCTGCGGTGACATTGGGGTAATCTATGCATATGGGTTGATGCACGTTTTCATTATCTTTTCTCCGATAGAAACTTTGGGGTGCTCCTTGGAGTTCTTTGTGTGGATTGAATATTATGATTATGAAGTTGTTTGATGCATATCATATAATCAACTCACGGATACTTGTGGTGACATTGGAGTATCTAGGTGACATTAGAGTTGGTTGATGTGTATCATATGATGTTATTTTTGTCTGAACTCTAAGGCTATTTGTGACACTTATAGGAATAGCTCAATAGATCGATCGAAAAGGATAACTTTGAGGTGGTTTCGTAACCTACAAACAATTTCTATCTTATGTTCCCCGCTAATAGGAACTTGGGAGTGATTCTTTATCGCACGTTGAGGGATGATTATATGATCCAATTATGTTAGCATTGTTGAGAGATTGCACTAGTGAAAGTATGAACCCTAGGCCTTGTTTTTAAGCATTGCAATACCGTTTGTGCTCACTTTTGTTACTTGCTACCTTGCTGTTTTTATATTTTCAGATTACAAAAACCTATATCTACTATCCATACTACACTTGTATCACCATCTCTTCGCCGAACTAGTGCACCTATACGATTTACCATTGTATTGGGTGTGTTGGGGACACAAGATATTTCTTGTATTTGGTTGCAGGGTTGTTTGAGAGATACCATCTTCAACCTACGCCTCCCACGGATTGATAAACCTTAGGTCATCCACTTGAGGGAAAATTGCTACTGTCCTACAAAACTCTACGCTTGGAGGCCCAACACGAGTCTACAAGAATAAGTTGTGTAGTAGACATCAAGCTCTTTTCTGGCGCCGTTGCCGGGGAGGTGAGTGCTTGAAGGTATATCTTTAGATCTTGCAATTGAATCTTTTAGTTTCTTGTTTTATCACTAGTTTGGTTTATAAAAGAAAACTACAAAAAAATGGAATTGAGGTTGCCTCATATTATTCGTCTTTATCATGTCTTTCTTGAAAATGATGGATCGGAAAATTGTGCTCAATTGATAGAAGAAGAATTCAATAAAATGTTTGGCATAAAATCTTTGAATGATGAGCATGATTGCAATGTTGCTAGTATGAATTCTTTGAATATCCATGATGCTAGTGATATGCAAAGCCATAAGCTTGGGGATGCTATGTTTGATGAAGATGATATTTTTACTCCCCCAAGTTTTGATGAGAAAATTTATTATGATGATTGCATGCCTCCTATTTATGATGATTATATTGATGAAAGTGGATTTGGAGAGGCCATGACTTTATTTAATGATGATTCCACTATTTTGGAAGAGGTTTCAATTGATTATGACAACAAAGTTGCTATCTATGATGATTATTGTGATGACATGTATGCTATAAAGAATAATGATAACCATGAAGCTTGCCATCATGATTTTGAATTTGGTTATGTCAATCAAGTTTCTCATGATAGTTATTTTGCTGAGTTTGCTCCCACTATTATTATGGTGGAGAAATTTGCTTATGTGGAGAGTAATAAATATTGAAACATAAAGGGAGCATCATGAAGCATAAAGGGAGTTTGTTGGGTTGTCTCCCAACAAGCACAAAAACAGTAAGGGTAAATATTGGGTTGTCTCCCAACAAGCACTTTTCTTTAATGCCTTTTTAGCTAGGCATGATTATTTCAATGATGCTCACATGAAAGTAAAGAATTGAAACATAAAGGGAGCATCCTGAAGCATATGACAAGCACATTTAAGCCTAACCCACTTCCTATGCATAGGAATTTTGTAAGCAAATAATTTATTGGAGCAAGAATCAACTAGCATAGGAAGGCAAAACATGTATAACTTCAAAACTTTCAACACATAGAGAGGAAACTTGATGTTGTTGAAATATATATAAGCATATCTTCCCCTCTCATAATAATTTTCAGTAGCATCACGAATAAATTCATCAATATAACTATCACATAAAGCATTCTTTTCATGATCCCCAAGCATAGAAAATTTATTACTCTCCACATAAGCAAATTTCTCCTCCTTAATAATCGTGGGAGCAAACTCAACAAAATAACTATCATGAGAAACTTGATTGACATAACCAAATTGAAAATCATGATGACAATTTTCATAGTTATCATTATTCTTTATAGCGTACATGTCATCACCATAATCATCGTAGATAGCAACTTTGATATAAAAAACAATTGAAACCTCTTCCGAAACTGTGGAATCATCATTAAATAAAGTCATGACCTCTCCAAATCCACTTTCATAATTATTACAATAAGATTCAACACCCTCCAAAATAGTGGGATTATTATTACCTAGAGTTGACACTCTTCCAAACCCACTTTCATCAATATAATCATCATAAATAGGAGGCATGCTTTCATCATAATAAATTTGCTCATCAAAAGTAGGGGGACTAAAAAGATCATCTTCATCAAACATAGCATCCCCAAGCTTATGGCTTTGCATATCATTAGCATCATGGATATTCAAATAAGACATACTAATAACATTGCAATCATGCTCATCATTCAAGGAACACACATTAAACATTTATTAAATTCTTCCTCTAGCAATTGAGCACAATTTTCCAATCCATCATTTTCAAGAAAGACTTCATAAAGGTAAAGAATTTGATGCAACTTCACTTCCATTTTTTATAGTTTTCTTTTATAAACCAAACTAGTGAATAAACAATAAACTAAAAGATTTAATTACAAGATCTAAAGATATACCTTCAAGCACTCACCTCCCCAGCAACGGTGCTAGAAAAGAGCTTGATGTCTACTATGCAACTTTATTCTTGTAGACTCGGTTGGGCCTCCAAGCGCAGAGTTTTGTAGGACAACAACAAATTTCCCTCAAGTAGAGGACCTAAGGTTTATCAGTCCGTGGGAGGTGTAGGATGAATATGGTCTCTCTCAAACAACCCTGCAATCAAATACAAACAATCTCTTGTGTCCCCAACACACCCAATACAATGGTAAATTGTATAGGTGCACTAGTTCGGCGAAGAGATGGGGATACAAGTGTAGTATGGATAGTAGATATAGGTTTTTGTAATCCAAACAGTAAAAAACAGCAAGGTAGCAAGTAACAAAAGTGAGCACAAACGGTATTGCAATGCTGAGAAACAAGGCCTAGGGTTCATACTTTCACTAGTGCAATCTCTCAATAGTGCTAACATAATTGAATCATATAACAATCGCTCAACGTGCGACAAAGAATCACTCCAAAGTTCCTATCTAGTGGAGAACATAAGATGAAATTGTTGTAGGGTACGAAACCACCTCAAAGTTATCCTTTCCGATCAATCTATTGAGCCATCCCTATAAGTGTCACAAACAGCCCTAGAGTTCGTACTATAATAACACCATATGATACACATCAATTAGCTATAATGTCACCTAGATACAGCAATGTCACCACAAGGATCCGTGAGTTAATTATTCGATATGCATCAAACAATTTCAGATTCATAATATTCAATCCAACACAAAGAACTTCAAAGAGTACCCCAAATTTTCTATCAGAGAAAGAAGGATGAAAACGTGTATCAACCTATGTGCCTAGATTACCCTAATGTCACCACGGGAATCCGCAAGTTGATTACCAAAACATACATCGAGTGAATCAATAGAATATCCCATTGTCACCACGGGTATCCACATGCAAGACATACATCAAGTGTTCTCAAATCCAAAGTATTCAATCCGACAATAATGAAACCTCAAAGGGAAAGACTCAATTCATCACAAGAAGATAGAGAGGGCAGAACACCATGAGATCCAACTATATTAACAATGCTCATGGTACATCAAGATCGTGCCAAATCAAGAACACGAGAGAGAGAGAGAGAAAGATCAAACACATAGCTACTGGTACATACCCTCAGCCCCGAGGGTGAACTACTCCCTCCTCATTATGGAGACCGCGGGGATGATGAAGATGGCCTCCAGTGAAGATTTCCCCCTCCGGCAGGGTGCCGGAACAGGGCTTCAGATGAGATAGCTTCGGTACAGAGGCTTGCATCAGCGGCGTGGAAGTTCTAGGTTTCTTTTCGGAGGTTTCTATATTTATAGGAATTTTTGGCATTGGAATCACGTCAGGGGGCCCCATGAGGGAGCGACAAGATCAGCCCACACGCCCTAGGGGTAGAGCGCGTGGGGTGAGCTTGTCGCTCCCACGTGGGTCTTCTGATCCTTCCTTGAAGTTTTGGGGGTCTCTTTTGGTCCATAAAAAATCACCGTAAATTTTCAGCCCAATCCAAGAACTTTTATTTCTGCACAAAAATAACACCATGGTAGTTCTGTTGAAAACAACGTCAGTTCGGGTTAGTTTCATTCATATCATGCACCAAAACCATATAAAATTGTTGTAAACATGGCATGAATACTTCGTAAATTATAGATACGTTGGAGACGTATCATCTATCAGGATGACGAGTTACTATGTTGTATACTTATAGGAGAGATGTCATCTTCTTGGATCGATGTTTCCCTAAGAATTCAGTGTTAGGTTGTCAGTTGTCTTGCAGGTTGTTTCATATTTCATGCCTGTACTGTCGTTATGCTGTCCGAGTTATCCAAGGTTTCTAAATAGTTTGATGCATTTGCAAATCATTTCCTCTTGTTCCGGTGTCTTTTGGCCAGACTAGACACACAAATTGTTATGTTGAGGTATTCCATTACCTTAACATATATGTTGAAGTTATTAGGAAACCCTGTTACCTCAGCGAACCACCCAGAGATTCAGCCTTTGTGTTGTATCCTCAGTGTGATAAATCTGGCCATCATTCTCAAAAGCATCTCGTGATGCCATTTAGTTAGCAAGTATTCTATTTCTTGGTTCTTGGACCCAAGATTTGATCTGCTTATTCCTGTTGATAGTGTTTGCTTGTTCCTTTAGGATATTAGTAACCTTTGTGATAGTCTTCAAGGTTTGTGGTTTATCATTCTTCCAATACCATGAACCAGTATGGCAGAAGTTCTTTTGAACCAAAAGATTACAACAAGAGTGCTCTTGATGAGTTATCCATTCTATAGTTGTGACTCTGCCAATCCTTTCCTTCTACATGGATTATCCGGAAGAAATATGTTGAGCCTTGTTCGACATGTTAATCCATGCATCCACAACTCAGAAAACCATGTGTTCCTTTGAGTTGTTCCCTTTTTAGTTGCATTCTGACCTTAGTCTATCAGTTGATAGTCAGGAGTATGTCATGCATTCGTGCTCATCGATGCCTCATATCCTTGTGGTCTGTCAAGCCATTCTATTTCAGAATGAGTAGGGGAAACAAACTCCAGTACCTCATCCATTTCTTGGATTGGGTCAAAGCAGTTGTATTCCGCAGATCAAAATGCTAATCCAGCTTTTGTTCTGTTCTATCTTAGAGTATTACCCTCTTTTATGTCAAGAATATTGTGAGAATTGCACCACCTCTTATGAATTCTTGATACAGTGATACCTCTCGCCATCATTATTCGTTCCTCGGTCTCCGTGTTGGTTGCAACCGGAATACCGACAAGTGAACTGTGATGTGTGAAATCAATACTACTAGCAACCCTGTTGCTTGGTGGTTAATGGACGATAAATTCATTCTTAGTGTGTTGGTTACACCATCCTGAGGTTGACTGTGCTACCTAGTCCATATTTCCTGGTGCACTCTTCGATCAATAAGTTAGGATTATGCCAATCCCTCGCTCTTCTGATCATATTGTCTTGCCCTGAAAAGCAAGAATGTTCTCGAGGTTAATAACATATCGGTGGTTCCTGATTTTCCAAATATCTTCTCGGAAGTATTACCAGGTTGTTCCCTGGCCTTTATGTTGAGCTCGTGATCAATAGTTGGTTTATCTCTATGAACCACCTCTTCTCCAAGAATCATGTTGGATACCCCTGCACTAGTTGGTTAAGTTATACAACAACTTGGAGAGTTGGAAGATAAGGGCTTTACCTGACTTAGTTTATTCCAAAGGGATACCCCTTGTGTTTGTGGTGTGTTGAAGAAAGATAGTATCTTCATCGATTGACCTTCGTGATCAATCGCTGGATCTATTGTCTTATCCAATCTTTGATTTGAGTATGGGCTATCGTCAAATCAAAATCAGTATGAACGATTTTCCTAATGTTGTCTTACTTATGGATGTCTCCTCGAGCATACACCATTACATCTTTTGGTCTGACCAATGCTATCACTTTGTTCACATAATTGTGGAATTCCATCTATACGGATATTTTGATGAATTGTTGTTGAGCCCATCGACAACATCTTTATCTTCTCCATGATTTTTGATGAATATTAAAGTTAGTGTTGGAAACTTTTGTAGGCATTATCTTCGTGTCCCGTACATGAAGTATATGTTTGATGAATGAAGCGACTTCCTCTAAGTTCATGTGTATTCGATGCAAGTTGCCGCCGTGAATTCGAGGAAGTTTGTTTTTGCTTCCTCTGGAATCATCCCAAGTCATTCATGCATTTGCGAAGTATTCTATGGTCTGATCGATTGATCACCTCCATTCCATATGTATTCCCTAGCACACCAAGCCACTGATTGATTTGTCCATAGAAAAGAAGTTTATAAGTGCTAATCCATGGTACTACATAATACTCCGTTATCCGCAATGATGGTTCCCAACTAGAACTCAGTAGTGTTTTGTTGTAAGACTTCTATGTGGTCATGCTTGTCTTGGGCAGTGTGTTCATGTGTATCTTGCAATCCAGCTCATGTTTTGGAGTTGCTGCCGTAGATCATTTCCCGAGAATCTCGGAATGTCATCTCCTTGATTTGTGTTGCAAACTTTCTTTGTCTGATATGTTGAGTCTGGAATATCCTGTCACCAACCATATCTGAATCTCAGGCGGATATGATGGTTGGAACATTCCCCAAGAACTATAATATTAGTCTTTCTAAAACCGTTAGTGGATGCTGTGGCCAACACCCCTGTCCGGGAGCCCTAATGTTATACTATCTTGTTCATCAATTTTGCCACCTCCCCATGAGGATTTCCTATGACTTATTCTAGAAGTTGTTCCTTATGGATTCTTTATGCTCCCGAAGTCCGACCTTTACTTGATGTTCTAGATTCCAAACAATACCTATAATTGGGTTACACTAGTACATCAAGGAAAACATTAGAAGCGGAGTGCTAAATGTCTCTAGGTCGATCATCCAAATTTTGCTTCCTTGGCATAGCTAAGGTGAAATCTAAGAAAGTGTTGTCTTCCTTTGCATCTGCATTCTCCATCTTTATTCATCATGGTAGTATGAAGAGTTACCAAGATCTTGGGCATGGATGTTGGTAAAACCCTGATGAATATGGAAATGCTCAAGTTCTTTAAAGCACGCTCAGACACTAGGTTGTATCTTTGGTATCAATTGGGTTGTGCCTTCAGCTTGCCGATTGTTCTATAACCATAGTTTTCATTCCAATCTGAGTATGACATTTCTTTCGAACTCCTCCAAAGATCATTTGTGAATTTTCCTGGGTCTGGCATAAAGAGTTTCAATGATCCCTGTATCAAAAGTAATTCTTTTTGCCTGACTTGGGAAATATTTCTACGAGTCACCTCTCCTAAGGTGCCCGTTGTGGTATTAAGGGCGATTAACCTCTCACTACATTGAAACCCATTCACCATCTTCTTAAGCGAAGAATTATTGCCTACCAAATTGAACCTTCGTCATATGCTTCTTTCTATCGCTCCTAATGTGTGTTTTGTGTCTCAGCTCGAGAGATGTTCTTATATCTCATTCCATGAGTTGATCATGAGTTGCTCGATCTTCGAGGAGATCGATTATTGTAGAGTTTATTTCTTTCGTCATTGGGTTGGGTGAAGTTCTCGAAGGCAAGGATGTCAAGATCAATAAGGTGTAATGGATCAACATCTTCGTGGAGGGCAATTGGATCGAGAAGATTGTGTTAGTTTGGTGTCCCCTCTTTCTTCTTACCTCACGTCTTGAATCTCGGGACGAGATTCTTGTCTAGTGGGGGTGAGTTGTCACAGCCCTAGAATTTTGTCTGTAAATAATTATATTAGTTTCATTTGATAGAATCATGCGTCATATTTAAGTTTATGAAAGTTGAATTGAGGTTAGTTGAATCCCTCAGAAATCATTTCAGAAATGATCAAAGTAAAAATCTCTTCAAATGAGCCCAAGAAAATGTTCATATTAAACCCTGGAAATATTGGACAGCGCAAAAACTCAAACCAATATTTTTGGAGTCTTATAAATATTTATTTTGGGCCTTTGAATTAATTCACTAGCTATTCGAATTGGATTTATATTTACTATAAAATAAATATAAACCCAATAATTTTGAAACTTTTTGTGTGGATCTGGATAATTCCATTTAGTCCACATCTTAACTTTCCAGAAGCTACAAAATTAGTTTGGTTCAAACCAAATTAAAACAAACTACAGAAAATAGAAAAGAGAAAAAATAAAGAAAAGGAAAAGGGAACAGAAGCTAACCTGGCAGCCCACTTACCTGCCCAGCCCACCTTCTCCTCCCACCGTCTTCAACCTCCTGCCAGTGGGCTGGAGGGCGTGTGCTCCACGCGCGCACGCACGCGCCACAACCACCACCTCTCTCCCTGCCTTCCTGGACCTCCCTCGCGTCGCCACACAACCCTCCTGACCCTCTCTCACTCTTCCCCATCCCCATCCTCTCCCCTGGCACTCTCTCTCTCGCATCCCCGAGCCACCGCAGAGCGCGCCGCCATCACAGTTGTAGCCATCGCCGTCGTTTCGCTCCACCAGAGTGTCCAGCAGCTCCGCCTCCTCGCGCTACTTCACCTCACCCATGTACGTGACCACGGGAGCCCTGCATCGTCGCCATCGATGACATCTTCACCACCACGACCGCCAGATGCCATCGACAAATTCGTCATCGTCAGGCCGTCCCCAAGCACATTGCGCCTCTCCTAGACCTCGTTGTGAGCTCTTCCTTGATTCCGCCCTTGATCGCGCCATCATTCTCGTCCCCTAGCCGCCCTCGCGCTCCTGAGCTCTTTCGCTCGCTCTAGTAGCACCCGCGTGCTTGCCGCGTCCCCAGGAAGCGAATGCCCCGCGCTGCTTGCTCTTTTACATGCCAAAACGCCGTAGACTCTCGAGGCCAAGCGCCGTTGCCGTCTGAGCTCGCCACCGGCACAGCTCCAGACCACCCCACCACCAGCCAAGCGCACCGTTGGACGCGCCACATTGCACGCGTTCCAACGCCCCCAGCCACGCGACCAACCGATGCCGGAGTTGGTTAGACGACCAACACCACCATGCCGAATTAGCACCGGTGATCCCACTAATTAAACCCTAGCGCCACTGACAGTGGGCCACGAAACTGTTAATAATTAGTTAGGGTTTAATTAAACCTGTTTAACCCACTAAGGCAATGACATGTGGGTCCCAGCCGTCAGTTTTGACCTGGGCTGGCGCCTTTGACTTGCTGACATCATGCTGACCTCATGATGATGCAGTAATGTTTTTCTGGATTTTAAATAAATCTAAATGATTTATTTATTTTCAGAAAATTGCTTAAAACTTATAAAAATCATAGAAAATAATCTATAGCTCAGATTAAAATAATTTATATATGAAAAATTATCAGAAAAATATGAAGAATCTGTTTATGGCTTTTGCATGCATATTGAACAAGTTAACATCACCAACTAGGACAATTCATGATTATTGGTAATTAGCATTTGGAGTTGGAATTTGATCTTGTTTGAATTCCACTTCAATTAACTTGGCTAAATATTGCATTAGGTCAATTTAGTACCTTAACTTGTCATGCCATTCATTTGTTTGGGCACTGCATTGAATGTGCTCTTTTTCTTGTTGTTGGTGTTTGTTCCTTCTCGGTAGAAGACGATTCCGACGCTGCGATCGTTGACACCGATGAAGAGCTTTTCATCTTCAGAAGTGTCAGGCAAGCAAACCCCCTTGATCACACTGATACAATACCACTCTCTCGCTCCTGCTCTCTTTTACCGCACTAGGAAAACAACATTTCTACTATTACTTGTTGCGATAGTTGAATCCATTCCTCCGCATGACCTGTCTTTGCCACAGTAAATAGTTAAAACCTCTTAGCACGATTAGGAATTTCTTGAGCCATGTCGTGGCTACTCATCCATGCTTGCTTTTATGCCTGCTATTGCTTAGAGTTGTGTCCGGTCTGATTCATCCGGGAATGAATTGGAATGTTGTGATCATGTTCTGATGTTGAGAGCTAAGTGTGTGAACACAATTTGGTAAAGGTAGCGATGAGAGGCCATGTAGGAGTACATGGTGGGTTGTCTCATTGAGGCCGTCCTTAGGAACTGAGTTCTGTGTATGTTATCCAAGACAATTACTACCACACATTGGGATCCTAATTGACTCTCTCGACTTATTAATCACCTTGATCTCTGTCCTGGAGTTGCAACTAGTTTCTGGTGTTTGTAGGTCGTGCTATTTGTCTACCAAGTGGCACCCGGTACAGGTGGGCTTGGGACAGACTAGGCACCGTGGCACGGTGTACCAAGCATAGTACCATCTGTTGAGGTGGGCTTGGGAACCCTACACACATCGTTTGGGGCCGTGATGGAAACTTCGGCCGGACTTCCTTTGTGGGTTCAGCCTCGGACTGGCGATAAACCTGGACTAGAATCTTGCGTGGTTAGTCAGGTTGTGGCCGACACCCTCGCCAGGCTTCCGCTTGAAGGTTGCCGAGATACATGATGTCTATATGGTGGTATGTGGTGAGAGTGTGTGTGAAGAAGTACACCCCTGCAGGGTTATCAAAACTATTCGAATAGCCGCGTCCTCGGATATGGACAACTTGGAAGCTTATATGGTTCATAGACAATTTGAAATGGATACTCTAAAATGCGCAATATAAGTGTGAGTGCTATGGATTCCCTTCTCGTAGGGAGATGGGAGAGGATCCATAGTGGTGTATTGATGTGGTGACTATGAGGAGTCGTCTGCTCTTTCTCACCTCAAAGAAAATACTGGTAGTCGTATGATACGTCTCCAATGTATCTATAATTTTTGATTGTACCATCCTATTATATTAGCAATCTTGGATGTTTTATATGCAACTTTATGCAATTTTATATCATTTTTTGGGACTAACCTATTAACCTAGTGCCCAGTGCCAGTTGCTGTTTTTTGCTTGTTTTTGTCTTTTCAGAAAATCATTATCAAAAAAAGGTCCAAGCGAGAAAAAAAATTGGATTAATTTTTCTGGACCAGAAGAGACCCACAAAGCTTCGGGAGAAGACCAGAGGAGCCACGAGGGAGCGACAAGCTCGGGAGGCGCGCCCTGGGGGGTAGGGCGCGTCCCCCAGGCTTGTGGGACCCTCGTGGCACATCTTGACCTAATTCCAACGCTATAAATTCACAAATATTCCAAATCCAACAGAGAGCCAGAAGAAAAAACCTTTCCGCCGCTGCAAGCCTCAGTTCTTCCGCGATCCCATCTGGAGGCCTTTTGCGGTAATCTGCTGGAGGGGGAATCGATCACGGAGGGCTTCTACATCAACCTTGCTGCCCTTCCGATGATGTGTGAGTAGTTTACCATAGACCTACGGGTCCATAGCTAGTAGCTAGATGGCTTCTTCTCTCTCTTTGATCTTCAATGCCATGTTCTCCTCGATATTCTTGGAGTTCTATCCGATGTAATCTTCTTTTGCGGTGTGTTTGTTGGGATCCGATGAATTGTGAGTTTATGATGAGATTATTCATGAGAAATATTTGAGTTTTCTTTGAACTCTTTTATGCATGATTGTTATAGCTCTGTATTTCTCCCTGATCTATCGATTTGGTTTGGCCTACTAGATTGATTTATCTTGCAATGGGAGAGGTGCTTTGTGATGGGTTCAATCTTGCGGTGCTCAATCCCAGTGACAGAAAGGGACATGACATGTATTTGTATTGTTGCCATTAAGGATAAAAAGATAAGGTTTATTCATATTGCTTGAGTTTACTTTGTCTACATCATGTCATCTTGCTTAAGGCGTTACTCTGTTTTATACTTAATACCCCAGATGCATGCTGGATAGCGGTCGATGGGTGGAGTAATAGTAGTAGATGCAGGCAGGAGTCGGTCTACTTGTCTCGGACGTGATGCCTATATACATGATGATTGCCATGAATCCGTCATAATTATTTGCTTTTCTATCAATTGCCCAACAGTAATTTGTTCACCCACCGTATGTTTCTGCGCTCGAGAGAGAAGCCTCTAGTGAAAACTGTGGCGCCCGGGTCTACTTTTATCGTATATTAAAAACCAAAAATACCTTGCTGCAATTTATTTACTTTTATTTTATTTAGTATTTTACTTTATCTATCTATCACTATCAGAATTAATCCTTGCAAATAACAGCTAAGAGGATTGACAACCCTCTTATTTGCGTTGGGTGCAAGTGTTTGCTTTTGTCTGTGTAGGTGCTGCTAACGAGGTTCTGTGTGGTTCTCCTACTGGATTGATAACCTTGGTTCTTAACTAAGGGAAATACTTATCTCTACGGTACTGCATCATCCTCTCCTCTTCGAGGAAATCCCAACGCAACTCACAAGTAGCAGGAAGAATTTCTGGCGCCGTTGCCGGGGAGACATCACCAAAATCTATCAAGTACCTTCGCACAAACTATCATCCACTTGCATTTATTTTATTTGCCTTTTTTATTTGCATTTGTCTCTCATTTTCATCTCTCCCACTTCTTAAACAATTTTACAAAAAACTCAAAAATATTTTTATTTGCTTGTTTGTTTGCTAGTTTGCTTGCTTTGTCGCTATGTCTCAAGAAAATACAAAATTGTGTGACTTCTCCAATACTAATAATAATGATTTTATTAGTACTCCGATTGTGTCGTGGTGGTACGACCATCTATGGGGCGATGTAGCCCCTTGTGGTTCGGCGGGGGAGATCGACGTGCACGAAGAGCATGAACAATGAAACGCGAGGGATTTTACCCAGGTTCGGGCCGCTGAGAAGCGTAAAACCCTACTCCTGCTTTTGGTGTATTAGCGGTATGGAAGCATAGTACAAAGAGCACTTCTCCCGGCAAGGCGCTGGGAGAGCAGCTACACGAGAGGTGCTTGTGTTTGAATGGGGGTCCGAATCCTCTAAACTGTTGCCCTGGCCCTCCTTTTATATTCCAAGGGGTTACCACAGTGGAAAAACAGTAATTACATCGTGACTAGACAGCAAACAGTGCTATCATACCTAACTCTGCCAGTTTAGGACAAAGGCATTAAATGCGCCGTTAGGTGTCATGTGGAGAGGTAATCCTGGCAAGGTTTCTGCACCGCTTGCCCAGCTACCTCGTATTATCCTGACACGCCTCCTGGACGGGTGTCTTTAGAGGCAAATCTTGTCCCAGCGTGCCGACACGTGTCCGACAAGCTTCACCAACCAGCCTCCGCGGTCGACACCTCACTTGCCAGCGAATCATCCGTGCAGCGAGGTGGAGCACTGGAGGGCTGGTATGAGCTTGCCGGCGTGGAGCTTGCCGGGTCCTCATCTTGCCGGTTTAGCCTCGCCGGCAAGGAATGTCTTCCTCTCTGGTACTAGTTGAGTGTCGTTCCTTGAGCTTCTTCCTGGTAGCTTCTTCGGCTGGTCTTTGAATCTTGGTCCTGGCGGTTCCTGGCAAGGCCTTGGCCGGCAAGGAGGCCGCAACCGTCTATGCGTAAGTCAGGGTATAAAATACCCATGTTTTATACACCGATAGGAGCCCCCGGGCCTGGGCCATACGCGCGTCTGAAGCGTCGTTGGGCTAGGCCCAAACAATGCACAGACACGCGGCGGGAAACTGCCGTTGTAATTTTTGCTATGATGGCTATCTTCTTTTTGAGATCTTCTTTGCTTCTTCATTAATCTGGTCCTGAGCGTGCCCTTGGTCACTTCCCGGCGAGCCTTGCCGCCGGGTGGCCAGCTCGCAGGCGTACCCAGGCCAAGGGTATGCTCATATGTGGGGTGCTGTTGATTTGAATCGAACGGGCGTCCTGCCATGCGTGGCAAGAGGTAACTGCCCCGTCTGTCTTTATTTCTCCTTTTTCTGCGCTTCTCCATCACGCGCGTCCGCATGCATGCAGGGCAGCGGATTGGCGGGGAAGGGCGGTTGCTGGAGTGATGCGCCTGGTAATGGGCGCAGAACGCGGGATTGGCGAACTTGGACGGTCGCTGGGGTAATGCGCCCGTCCGTGAGTGCAGAGCGTGGGATTGGGGGAGGCTGGGCGGCCGCCCGAAGACGGTGAAGAGCCAGCCCACGAGCTCCCCCTATAAAGAGGGGAGCGCAGGGATGCGATGCTCATTCACTTCTTCCATCTCATCCTTCCCGCAGCCACCATCTTCATCTTTTTCTCCTTCCTTCCACCTGCTCTCTTGGCCGCCATGGCGAGGGGGAGAGGGCGAGCTCGCGGATCTACCGCCGCTACGAGGGTCTCTCTTCGGGATCATGCCGGCGCTTCAGCTACGGCCGCGGAGGCCGCCCCAGCGCTCAGGGAGGAACCGCGGGTCGTGGTCGTGGAAGATGCGGCGCCCGGGGTCGAGGTGGCCATGGCGGTGCGCTCGCCACTCCGTCTCCGGCCATCCAGCCCCCGGCAGAGGGCCATACGGAGGACACGGCGCGCGAGTTCGTCGTGGAGCTGCGCGACCGGCCACGGAGCCGGCTGCGGCTTCCCCGCCCTTTCGCCAGGGAGTGGAGGGCGTCGACTTGCGTGGCTTGTGGTTGCGCGTTGACGGTTGTTGCCACGGCTCGGTCTGGGTGGCCGTCGAGACCTCCGCCAACGGCATCTTGTACTTCGCACGAGGGTGGAAGTCCTTCGCCCGTGCTCGCTGCTTGGGGCAGGGGCATCTCCTCCACTTCAGTTGGACGGACCCGACACGCTCGTCGTGAAGTTCTTCGGGGCTTCAGGCGCTCGTCTGGAGTGCTGCGCGGAAAGCTCGAGCAACTCCGACACCGCTTCCTCCAGCGGGACTGAGGATGACGATGATGACGGCGGCGCTCCAGGCGTGAAGGTCGAGGACGACGGCTCCGACTCCTTCGTCTCGTATTGATCGCCGGCAGCACCATCATCTGGTTCTTCCGGGAGCGGTCCGCCTAGGCGCCCCTTTTGCCCTTGCATTGCTCTTGAGATAAACCCTGGCAAGGGGCCAAAGAAAATGTAATTGAACGCTTTCTTAATGAAGACCTCATTGTTGTCGGGTTTAGACAAATGCATGCTGTTTCCCCCGTTTTATTTTGCCTTTGAATGATTCTATCCCTACGCTGTTCCGAATCTTGCCGGTGTGCATGCTTGCCGCGAGCGCTTTGAGGAACGGGTCCTTAGCAGCCTACTGGAAACGCCGCCGCCGGCAAGCTTGCCGGAACGTGTACTTGCCACGAGCACTTTGAGGAACGGGTCCTTAGGAGCCTGCCGGAAGTACCGAGGCCGGCAAGTTTTCCTTAGCCGTTTTCACTGCAGCTACTTAAATCGTCGAGCGGACTCGAAACAAAATAAGAGCGCGAATGATTGCGACAAGGTTCCTTCGCGTGCAGGTTTCTCATACAAAGTGCAAAATAGTTCAAGGGAGAACGCGAATGTAATTAAGGAATTTTTTTCAAAGTTCTGCAACTTAGCTTTTCCCTGTGTCGTTTCTCTTGCCGCACGAAATGATCACTTGGACGTCATCAAAAATGGTACCCATCTCCACTCCCCCCAGGAAACTTGCGTGCGAGGGATCCTTCTTATCCTTTTTAAGAAAAAGAAAGAAGAGAAAAGAGCGGTTGAGGAACCTTGACGGTCCGCTAGCCATTTCATACGAACTAAAGTGTAAATCACAACATCACATGCATGGACATGTAAATGAATATGTACAAGGAGTTGCGAAACACTTAGCTTTATTATGCACAGGATCTGCGCCTGGCTTTGTACAAAGGGTTACATGTCTTGCCGACAAGGCTTGTCCAAAAGGGGTTGCCGGGAGATGTCCCGGCAACCGCGCCTCACGGGTAGAACTTGCGAAGATGCTCGATGTTCCATGAGTTCTGCACAGGGGTGCCATCTTCGGTCTCCAGCCGGACTGCGCCAGGCCTAGTGTAACGCCCTGGACACACCCGCCGGTGGCCGTTACTCCTGGCGAGATCTAGACTGGCCTCACAGATCAATACTAGTCTTTCCTGCGCACTTTGTCCTCACTCATGCGCACCCAGGAGCAACTTCTCGGTCGGTCACCCATCCTGAAATTACTCCAAGCTGAGCACGCTTAACTTTGGAGTTCTGTCCGAATGGGCTCCCGGAAAAGAAGGAATTCCTTATTGATATGAGTAGTCTATCATCCTTATTAAGCCAGGTCATCACATACACCCCCACTCAGAGGAACCGACGTCCTCGTCGGGCACAGGAACGTTCCCTCTTGGCACATACGTCTGTGCGAGCAGTCCGGCACATGTGCCATGCCGTGTGCCACGACGGGTCACAAACGTCATGCACAACATGACCGCGCACCTGACCCGCAAACATCCGTGTAACCGCGAGGGTTGGCTCTGATACCAACTTGTAACGCCCCGGACACACCCGCCGGTGGTCGTTACTCCTGGCGAGATCTAGACTGGCCTCACAGATCAATACTAGTCTTTCCTGCGCACTTTGTCCTCACTCATGCGCACCCGGGAGCAACTTCCCGGTCGGTCACCCATCCTGAAATTACTCCAAGCTGAGCACGCTTAACTTTGGAGTTCTGTCCGAATGGGCTCCCGGAAAAGAAGGAATTCCATATTGATATGAGTAGTCTATCATCCTTATTAAGCCAGGTCATCACACCTGGTGACTCGTACTACCTGGTAAGGGCCTTCCCACTTTGGCGTGAACTTGTTTGATCCCTTGGCGGACTGAGCGCGCCGAAGGACAAGGTCGCCTTCCTCAAGGCTTCGGGCGTGCACTTTGCGGCTATGGTAGCGGCGCAAGGCTTGCTGGTAGCGTGCAGCTCGCACAGCCGCCCGAAGAAGATCTTCCTCAAGGAGTAACGCGTCGTCTTGCCGCAGTTGCTCTTGCTCAGCTTCATCGTAAGCGAGCACTCGAGGTGACCCATATATGAGTTCTGTGGGGAGTACCGCTTCTGCGCCATAGATTAGGGAGAAGGGTGTCTGGCCGGTACCTCGATTTCGTGTCGTCCTGAGTGACCAAAGAACCGCCGGCAACTCATCAACCCAGTGCCTTCTGCACTTGCGCAGTTTGTCGAAAGTTCTTGTCTTGAGACCATGCAACACTTCAGCATTCATCCTTTCCGCTTGGTCGTTGCTTCTCGGGTGAGCAACGGGCGCAAAACAGATTTTGCTGCCAAGGTCTTGGATATATTGCATGAAGGTGCGGCTCGTGAACTGTGTGCCGTTGTCGGTGATGATCCTGTTAGGAACCCCGAAACGGCAAACTAATCCTTTAAAGAAATTAACGGCTGATCGCGTTGTCACCTTTCTCACTGGCTCCACTTCAGGCCACTTCGTGAACTTGTCGATGGCGACGTACAAGAACTCAAAGCCCCCGGCAGCACGGGGGAAGGGGCCCAAGATATCGAGCCCCCAGACCAAAAAGGGCCAGGAGAGAGGGATCATTTGGAGGGCTTGAGCTGGTTGATGTATATTCTTTGAGTGGAACTGGCATGCTTCACATCTAGTTACTAGCTCAGTTGCATCCTGGAGGGCAGTGGGCCAATAGAAGCCTTGCCGGAAAGCTTTGCCGGCAAGTGCCCTTGATCCTATGTGAGAGCCACATATGCCTCCATGTATCTCTGCCAACAGCTTTAGTCCGTCTTTCCGGCAGATACACTTCAATTTCACACCGTTTGGTCGCTTTCTGTACAGGATGCTATCCACAAACTGGTACATACTTGACTGACGGGCTACTTTCTCTGTTTCTTCTTGCTCATCGGGAAGCTCTCCTGTTTGAAGGAAACGAACTATCTGCTGTGCCCATGTCGGAGCCCGTGGCTCGACGACAAGGACTAAAGGCATCTCTTCGGCCACGGGAGCGCTTGCTTCTGCGGCAAGAACCTGTGGTTCTGCGCTAAGCGGCTGCTCATCGGCAACCGTATCGTTGTTCCCGGCAACCTCCTTGTCGGCGGCTTCCGGGAGTTCTGCCGGGAAATACTTGCCGGTACTCAACTTCCTTCTCTTACTGGCCTGTGTTGACGGAGTAACTGTGGGTTGATTCAAATGGAGCACAAAGGTTCCCGGTTCCACGGGAAGTTTTTGCGCGGCACACTTTGACAGGCTATCAGCAATGCTGTTTTCCGCACGAGGGATGTGCTCTGTTAGCAGTCTGTCAAAGTGTTCCTCCAATTTCCTCACTTCTTCCACATATGCCCTCATCAATGGGCTCTGGAAATCTTTATTCACTTGCTTCACAACGAGCTGCGAGTCACCGCGGATGATCAATTTTTGATTCCAAGGTCCACTGCGATCCGAAGACCGGCAAGGAGCCCTTCGTACTCAGCAGTGTTGTTTGTAGCCTGCTCCCTGGGGAAATGCATTTGGACCATGTACTTGAGGTGTTCTCCAGTGGGCGCGACAAGCAGCACTCCGGCACCGGCGCCTTGCAGCGAGAAGGCACCATCAAAGTACATAATCCATTCTATTGTTGTTTCCTTGCCGGGGAGAGCTGTTTCTTGAATCTTTTCGTCTTGCGTTGGCGTCCATTCAGCAATGAACTCCGCCAAGGCCCTGCTCTGGATTGTTGAAGTGCTTTCAAACTTGAGTGCAAAGCTTGAGAGTTCCAACGCCCACTCCACTATCCTGCCGGTTGCTTCCGGATTTCTCAAGATGCGTTGCAACGGAAAGCGAGTGACGACGGTAATCTCGTGTGCTTGGAAATAGTGGCGCAGCTTTCTTGAGGCCATAAGAAGGCCGAAAAGCAATTTCTGCACCCCTGAATATATTGACCTAGCCCCTAGTAGGAGGGAACTAACAAAATAGACAGGCCGCTGCACCACCTTCTTCTTCGGCACTTCTTGCTGATCAGCTTTTTTTGCTTGCGCTGCACTCGTCTTGTCGGCGTCAGACCTTGCCGGAGATGATTCCGGTTTGTCGTTGGATGGGCTTGCCATGGTTGCCTCTCCGTCATCGATTTCCCTCTGTGCCACTAATGCAGCACTAGCCACTTGATACGTTTTTTTGAGGGCTAACGACAGTGGGAAAGGCTCCCACTGACTCTCTTTTTATTAATTAAAAAATAAAGGGGTGCTAACAGTCCAACAGTCTAGGTTACATGATATTTACATGGTGTTAGCAAGAGGGGGGTGGTGGTAGAATTTATAGAGAGAATCTAATGGTCAGAATTAGGGGGGGAGTGGAGCGACTTCAATGTGTTTACAATGAGTTCACAAAAGAGGTGATGAAGGGAGCCAACTGCTCCTTTGATCTGTGGACCAACAGTGAAAAATCTTTTTTAAATCTGGCCAGCCAAGATCCATGTGTTGGAGGGATCCCTCTAAAGTATTTGTCATTTCGCTCTTTCCAAATCCCGCAAGCCGCCACAGTAAAGATCTCCATGAACATAGGTTTCCTCCATGATTTTCTGCCTTCACGGACCATCTGTAACCTGCAATCACAGTCTGACCAAGAGATGCCCAATGTATCCCAGCAAGCCACGCTAAACGGGCATTTGAAAAACAGATGGACAAGGCATTCCTTTGGCGGATCATTTGATTCGTTGCCGCTACGTATAGCAGCAATGGCTCTTATGGTCTAGGCGCAACTAGTGTTGGCACAGAGGAGAGGTATCTTTTCAAGTCTTGTAGCGCGGCCTCCGCTTCCGGAGTCCATTTCATTGGTCCCGCCTTTTTACAAATTTTGAAAAATGGCAAGGCGCGCTCGACAGATCTTGAAATGAACCTACTCAAAGCAGCAACACAACCGGCAAGACGCCGCACATCCTTGACGCTTTTCGGTGCTTGAATCTGCTCAATTGCCTTGATCTTATTGGGATTTGCTTCAATTCCCCGCTGAGATACAAAGAACCCGAGAAGCTTGCCGGACGGGACGCCAAACACACACTTCTCGGGGTTGAGCTTCAGATTAATGTTGTGCAAGTTTGCAAATGTCTCTCCTAGGTCTTGAATGCGGGTTGATTTGTCTTTGGTTTTGACCACTATATCATCCATGTAGGCTTCTACATTCCTGCGCAGCTGGGGCCCAAAACCAGTCTGGACTGCTCTTGCAAACGTAGAACCGACACTCTTTAATCCGAAAGGCATACGCACGAAGCAGTATGTGCCACATGGAGTAATGAATGCAGTTTTCTCTTCGTCCTCCTTGGCCATGAATATCTGATGGTACCCAGAATATGCATCAAGGAAGGAGAGCAGATCGCAGCCAGAGGTGGAGTCCACAATTTGATCGATGCACGGCAATGGGAAAGGATCTTTTGAACAAGCTTTGTTGATATCAGTGTAGTCTATACAAAGTCTCCACTTCCCGTTCGCTTTGCACACTACCACTGGATTTGCCAACCACGTGGGATGCAACACTCTGACCAGGCCCGCCACTTCGAGTTTCGTGATTTCCTCGGCAATGAACTATTGCCGTTCCAAAGCTTGCTTCCGGACTTTCTGTTTGACGGGCCGAGTGTGGGGACAAACGGCAAGGTGGTGCTCAATTACCTCCCTGGGAACGCCGGGGATGTCAGACAGTCGCCATGCAGGAAGGCAACGAGCGCGCTTTCCTATTTGCTGTCAAGGGTGGTGCTGATGGTGAAGGTACCATCAGTGCCGCTCTCCTTTGCCGGCACCGTCTTGGTTGCCAGTGTAGTGGCCTTGGATATCTTACCGGCAGAGCATTCCGGCAAGTCTTCAACGGGTGCGCCGCACTCCGAAGCGGTGCGCTTCCCGGAATCCTTGCTAGAGGTCTTGCCGGAGTTCTTCTTTTCCTTCTTCTTGGCGGGAGCTGGCGCCTTGGCTGCCTCTGCCGCAACCGCGTCCCTGTACATCTTGTCGACGCAAATGACTGCATCTTTCTTGTCGGAGTTGATGGAAATGACACCCATCGGCCCTGGCATCTTTAATGTGTTATAAGCGTAGTGAGACGCTGCCATGAATTTTGCCAAGGCTGGGCGGCCAAGAATTCCGTTATACGGCAGGGGGATCTTGACGACATGAAAGACAATCTTCTCCGTCCTGTAATTCAGTTCCCCGCCAAACGTCACCGGCAAGGTGATCTTCCCCTTGGGCTGGCTCCTCCCCGGGTTCACTCCCTGAAACGTGCCTGTTTTCTCGATTTCCTCGTCGAGGATCTGCAGCCTCTTGATAACTTGCGGAGAGATCAGGTTCAGACCAGCCCCACTGTCAACTAACATCTTTGTTACCTGGAGGTTGCGAATTGTTGGTGAGACCAACAACGGCAAACACCCAGCCGTAGTTATGCGATCAGGGTGGTCCTCAGCATCAAAGATGATAGGCGTGTGTGACCATTTGAGTGGCTTTTGAGAGCCCATTGCCGGCTCTGCCGCGTTAACTTCACGAGCCCACTGCTTGAGTTGGCGGTGGGAGGAGTGCAAAGATGCGCCTCCGTCAACGCACATGGCGTCAGTCGCCTTCTGGAATTCTTGTTCACTGGTCTCATCATCATCTTCTTCTTCCTCACTTCCATCGTCTCCTTCCTTCTTCTCACGGCCTCTAGCAGGCTTTTCCTTCTGCTGCTTGGCCTTGCCGCGGCGCCCCCCTCGACCACCACGGCCCTTCTTGCCGGACCCGCCAGCACCATCTTGAGCCTTTTCCTTGTCGCGCTTCTCATACTCAGCCTTCTGCTTCTCGTAAAGGTGCTCGACTTGCCGGCACTCTTGGAGATCATGGCCCTTGGTGCGGTGGATCTTGCAGTATGGCCCATCGGAATTGCCGGCCCTCTCGTTTGCCGCTGCCTCCTGACAAGCGGCACACGCAGTTGCCTCCTTGCCGGGACTCCCTGTTTTGGCTTTCTTGGCGGACTCAGAGTTGCCGGCACCTTCGACGGCCATCACAGTTTTACCTTTGCGCTTCCTGTTACGCTTTTGGCCCTTCTTCCCCGGGGTGGCAGCATCATCGTCCTCAGAATCCACTTCGGCGCCAGCGTCCTCCCCGGGAAGCCTTCTTCCTTCCTCGGCACGTGCACACTTATCCGTCAGCGTGTAGAGCTCGTTGACGGTCTTGGGCAACTTGACGTTCATCTTCTCCCGCATCCTCCGATTGCGCACATTCGTGTGAAAGGCGGCAATCACGGCTGCGGGGTGCACGTCTGGAATGTTGCGGTGCCCACGGCTGAATCTCTGGATGTACTTGCGCAGGGTCTCTCCATCTCTTTGCGGGATCACCTGCAGATCGCTGGGCTGCCCAGGAGCCTTGTGGCCTCCGGTAAAGGCACCAACGAACTCGTTGCAGAGGTCTGACCATGAAGAGATGGAGTTCTCCAGCAAGTTCATCAGCCAAGACCTCACGTTGGGTTTCAGTACCAAGGGAAAGTAGTTGGCGAGGATTTTCTCATCTCTTCCTCCGGCAGCTTGCACGGCAATCGTATAGATGCCCAGAAATTCTGCCGGGTTCAGCTTGCCGTCATATTTTTCCGGCACTTCTGGCTTGAAGGCTCGAACGGACGGCCACCGGACTTGCCGCAGCTCACTAGTGAAGGCAGGACACCCAACCTCGTAAGGCAGGTATCCGCCAACCCCTGGCGCAGGTTCATCAACGGTGGGGCCGTTACGCGCGTCGGATTGACGGCACGCCTCGCGGCGCCGTTCGATGGTGGTGCGGGCGTCTTCAGCCCGCCTGTCTCGCAGCACTTGCCGCTGATCTTGCCGTGCTCGCGGATCCGAAGACGCCATTGACATCTCGTCGGGCCCAAAAGACAGCGGGGCTTGTCGCGGCTGTTGGCGTTGCTGCCGCGGCGGCGACTGCACCGTTAGTGTGGTTCCGTCAGCGCGCCCGCCTGCTGGAGATGCCGGTGCCGGTTGCGGACGCCGTGAGGGTTCCGCTTGCTGTGATTTACTGGCTTCGGCAAATCCAATCAAGCTCTGGAAGGTGGCTCTCCACTCGTCCATCTTCTCTGCTGCCGGAGGGAAGTTTAACAGCATCTGAGCTCGCGCCATTGCTTCTGCCGCTGTGGCTGGCATGGCGGGGAGCGAAGAGCGCGACGTCGCTCTACTCCTGGCAGAGCCAGTAGGAGCGCCATCGCCGCTCTGCTACCATGGTGCATGATCAGCAGCGGGTTGCCGTGGCGGAGGTGGTGCCTGAGGATCTGGGATTTGGTCCACAGGTGTCTTGCCGTGAGGTCGCCGCTGCCCGGAGTCGTTGGCGCCGTTTGGGGCTGTACCGCGCCCGTTGTGTGAGGGGCGCGGCGTCTGTCCCGAAGCAGCGTCCTTGGACGTCGCCGCAGCGGGGTCTCGGCTCGCGCCGGCCCGAGCTTTGCCGCTCCGGTGGCCGCGTTCGTTGTCGCGGCGGGGAGGAGGAAGAAGACGTCCGCTTGCTCCGCCTGCGCCATTGCGGCTCCATTCGCCAGAGGATCGAGGAGGTCGACTGGCTCTGTCGTGCTCGTCCCTTGTGCCGACCGCGGAGGGCGCAACGACCGCGCCGCCTGCGCTGGTCGCGCCGACCGCAGTACCCGCGCCGCTCGCAATGGCTGCGCCGCCTGCGCCGCCTGCGGACGCGTGCGGGGTGGCCGTCATCGTGATGCCCTTCTCCTTGGGCGCCATCGACGATGAGGAGGACGGTGATGAAGTTGATGATGAAGACGAAGAAGATGCGCGGCCCACTGATCAAGGTTCACACAGGCGCTTCTCCCCTACCTGGCGCGCCAAAGATGTTGTGGTGGTACGACCATCTATGGGGCGATGTAGCCCCTTGTGGTTCGGCGGGGGAGATCGACGTGCACGAAGAGCATGAACAATGGAACGCGAGGGATTTTACCCAGGTTCGGGCCGCTGAGAAGCGTAAAACCCTACTCCTGCTTTTGGTGTATTAGCGGTATGGAAGCACAGTGCAAAGAGCGCTTCTCCCGGCAAGGCGCTGGGAGAGCAGCTACACGAGAGGTGCTTGTGTTTGAAAGGGGGTCCGAATCCTCTAAACTGTTGCCCTGGCCCTCCTTTTATAGTCCAAGGGGTTACCACAGTGGAAAAACAGTAATTACATCGTGACTAGACAGCAAACAGTGCTATCATACCTAACTCTGCCAGTTTAGGACAACGGCATTAAATGCGCCGTTAGGTGTCATGTGGAGAGGTAATCCCGGCAAGGTTTCTGCACTGCTTGCCCAGCTACCTCGTATTATCCTGACACGCCTCCTGGACGGGTGTCTTTAGAGGCAAATCTTGTCCTAGCGTGCCGACACGTGTCCGACAAGCTTCACCAACCAGCCTCCGCGGTCGACACCTCACTTGCCAGCGAATCATCCGTGCAGCGAGGTGGAGCGAATGAGGGCTGGTATGAGCTTGCCGGCGTGGAGCTTGCCGGGTTCTCATCTTGCCGGTTTAGCCTCGCCGGCAAGGAATGTCTTCCTCTCTAGTACTAGTTGAGTGTCGTGCCTTGAGCTTCTTCGGCTGGTCTTTGAATCTTGGTCCTGGCGGTTCCCGGCAAGGCCTTGGCCGGCAAGGAGGCCGCAATCGTCTGTGTGTAAGTCAGGGTATAAAATACCCATGTTTTATACACCGACAGATTGCTCCTCCCGCCACTAGTGCGGAGTCGTGTGATATTAATGCTGCCTTGCTTAATCTTGTAGTGAAAGAACAATTTTCTGGTAGTCCTAATGAAGATGATGCATCCCATCTTAATACTTTCGTTGAATATGTGATATGCAAAAGAAAAAAGATGTGGATAATGATATTTTCAAATTGAAATTATTTCCGTTCTCACTACGAGATCGTGCTAAAACTTGGTTTTCATCCTTGCCAAAATAGTATTGATTCATGGGATAAGTGTAAGGATGCTTTTATTGCCAAGTATTTTCCTCCCGCTAAGATTATTTCTTCAAGAAATCAAATTATGAATTTGAAGCAACTTGAGCATGAACATGTTGCACAATCTTGCGAGAGAATGAAATTAATGATAAGAAATTGCCCAACTCATGGTTTAAGTTTATGGATGATCATACAAAAAAATTATGCGGGACTATACTTTGTTTCTAGAAATTTACTAGACTCTGCCGCAGGTGGTACTTTTATGGAAATTACATTAGGAGAAGCTACAAAACTCCTAGATAATATTATGAAAAATTATTCTCAATGGCACACTGAAAGAACTCCAACTGGTAAGAAGGTAAATTCTGTCGAAGAAATTAATACTTTGAGTGATAAGATGGATGCTCTTATGAAATTGCTTGCTAGTAAAAATGCTCATGTTGATCCTAATGATGTGCCATTGTATACTTTGATTGAGAAAAATATTTCAATCCTAGACCGTTTCCCGGAAATTCCTCTAATAATTATGGTAATTCATATAATAATAATAACAATAATAATAATAGGATACCCTCTGATCTTGAAAGTAATATTAAAGAATTTATTAATTCTCAAAAGATTTTCAATGCCATGGTCGAAGAAAAATTGAATAGAGTTGATGACATGGCTAGGAACATGGATAGAATTGCTCATGATGTGGAAAATCTTAAAATTAAAATTTTGCCACCTAATCATGATATAAATGAGTCTATTAAAGCTATCTATGTCTCCATTAATGAAAGTAAATAAAGAACCGCTAGGCTGAGAGCCAAGCGAGAGTTCCTAGAAAAAGCTATTCCACCCGGTTTTTATCATATTAATGATGAAGATATTAAAATGATTGGTGTCACCCCTATTGAATCTTTATTTAGTAATATAAAACTTGATGAAAAGGGGACTGAATATGAGTCAACTTTAGCTAGAGGGCGTCCCAATTGCTTTGAGGGTGATGATCTTAATGATAAAAATGATAAAAGTGGGTTTGGAGAGGTGAAAACTTTAAAAAGTGATGTACCCACTACTTTGGATTACAAGGACTTTAATTATGATAATTGTTCTTTGATTGAATGTATTTCGTTGTTGCAATCCATGATTAATTCACCAAATGCTTATGAACAAAATAAAGCTTTCACTAAACACATTGTATAAGCTATGATAAAAGCTCATGAAGAAAAACTTGAGTTAGAAGTTTCAATTCCTAGAAAATTGCATGATGAATGGGAACCTAATATTAAAGTTAAAATTAAAAATTATGAATGCAATGCTTTGTGTGATCTAGGTGCTAGCGTCTCTACTATACCAAAATCTTTGTGTGATGTGCTAGGTCTTACCGATATGGATGCCTGTTCCCTTAATTTACATCTTGCGGATTCCACTATAAAGAAACCATTGGGTAGAATAAATGATGTGCTTATTCTTGCTAATAGAAATTTTGTGCCCATGGATTTTATTGTTCTTGATATTGAATGCAATCCGTCTTGTCCTATAATACTTGGTAGGCCCTTCCTACGAACCATAGGTGCTATTATTGATATGAAAGAGGGTAATATAAGATTTCAATTTCTATTAAAGAAAGGGATGGAACATTTCCCCAGAAAGAGAATTGAGCCACCATATGAATCTATTACGATGGCCACCTATGGAGTTAATTTGAAGGATGGCAATACTTGAAACTATGCATTATGCCTAGCTACGGGCATAAAACAATAGCGCTTGTTGGGAGGCAACCCAATGAATAAAATATTTTTTTTGTATTACTTTCTGTTCTTGTGTGTTTACATAATTATATCCTCTGTTATGATTGTGTTTTTTTCTTTTAGTTAGTGTTTGTGCCAAGTAATGCCTTTGGGATGATTTGGAAGATAGTATGATTGATGCTGTTTGAAAACAGAAACTTTTGCGTCCAGTGCTGGAATTTTGATGTTTTGCTGTAGTGTGATAAATTCTGAATTTTTTACACAGTATTAGAATATGAATTGCCCACGTTTTCCTAAGTTTTCAGAATTTTTGGAGTTACAAAATATGACTATAATTCAGATCTTTACAGACTGTTCTGTTTTAGACAGATTCTGTTTTTGTTGCATAGTTTGCTTATTTTGATGTATCTATGGATCGTATCGGGGGGTATGAGTCATGGGGAAGTTGGAGTATGGTAGCATTATGCCAATATTAAATATGAATCAATTTTCCACAGTACTTAGAGTTTAAGATTTATTGGTTATACTAATGGATGTCGCGTGGTTTCTGTTGAGTTTTGTGTGCTGAAGTTTTCATGTTTTGGGTGAGATCATGATGGATAAGGGAATAAGGAGTGGCAAGAGCCTAAGCTTGGGGATGCCCAAGGCACCCCAAGGTAATATTCAATGAAGACTCAAGCGTCTAAGCTTGGGGATGCCCCGGATGGCATCCCCTCTTTCGTCTACAGTCTATCGGTAACTCACTTGGAGCTATATTTTTATTCATCACATGATATGTGTTTTACTTGGAGCGTCTTGTGCTATAGTTTGTTTGCTTTTTAGTTTTTCACAATCATCTTTGCTGAACACACCTTTTTGAGAGGGACACACATTATTCATGATTTGTTAGAATACTCTATGTGCTTCACTTATATCTTTTGAGCTAGGCAGTTTCTCTAGTGCTTCACTTATATCTTTTAGAGCACGTCGGTGGTTTTATTTTAAAGAAATAGTTGCACTCTTATGCTTCACTTATTTATTTTTGAGAGTCTAATGAATAGCAATGGTAATATGCACGGGTTATGAATTTGGTCCTAATATGATAGGTATTCAAGAGGGATATAATAAAAACTTTCATGTAGATCACTGAATATGATAAGTTTGATTCTGTGCAATAGTTTTGTGTATTTAGATGGTAATATGTGGGAGGTGATAGTAGATGATTGTGGTTTAGTAAGAATAATTGTGTTAAGGTTTGTGATTCCCGAAGCATGCACGTATGATCTGTCGTTATGCTAGGAAGTTGGAGCATGATTTATTATTGATTGTCTACCTTATGAGTGGCGGTCGGGGACGAGCGATGGTCTTTTCCTACCAATCTATCCCCCCTAGGGGCATGCGTAGTAGTACTTTGCTTCGAGGGCTAATAAAATTTTGCAATAAGTATGTGAGTTCTTTATGACTAATGTGAGTCCATGGATTATACGCAGTCTCACCTTTCCGCAATTTGCTAGCCTCTCCGGTACTGTGCATTGCCCTTTCTCACATCGAGAGTCAGTGCAAACTTCGCCGGTGCATCCAAACCCCATGATATGATACGCTCTATCACACATAAGCCTCTTTATATCTTCCTCAAAACAGCCACCATACCTACCTATTATGGCATTTCCATAGCCATTCCGAGATATATTTCCATGCAACTTCCACCGTTCTTTTTTATATGACACATATCATCATTGTCATATTGCTTTGCATGATCATATAGCTGACATAGTATTTGTGGCTAAGCCACCGTTCATCATTTTTTATACATGTTACGCTAGATCATTGCACATCCTGGTACACTACCAGAGGCATTCATATAGAGTCATATTTTGTTCTAGTATCGAGTTGTAATTTTGAGTTGTAAGTAAATAAAAGTGTGATGATCATCATTTTTAGAGCATTGTCCCAGTGAGGAAAGGATGATGGAGGCTATGATTCCCCCACAAGTCGGGATGAGGCTCCGGACGAAAAAAAGAGAGGCCAAAAAGAGCCCAAGAAAAAAAAGAAAAAAAGAAAAAAAGAAAAATAAATAAATAAATGAGAGAAAAAGAGAGAAGGGGCAATGTTACTATCCTTTTTCCACACTTGTGCTTCAAAGTAACACCATGTTTTTCATATAGAGAGTCTCCTATGTTATCACTTTCATATACTAGTGGGAATATTTCATTATTGAACTTGGCTTGTATATTCCAATGATGGGCTTCCTCAAATGCCCGAGGTCTTCATGAGCAAGCAAGTTGGATGCACACCCACTTAGTTTTCATGTTGAGCTTTCATACACTTATAGCTCTTAGTGCATCCGTTGCATGGCAATCCCTACTCCTTGCATTGACATCAATTGATGGGCATCTCCATAGCCCGTTGATTAGCCGCGTCGATGTGAGACTATCTTCTTATTTTTTACTTCCCCTTATTGATCTCTATCATCATATTCTATTCCACCCATAGTGCTATGTCCATGGCTTGCGCTCATGCATTGTGCGGGGGTTGAAAAAGCTGAAGCGTGTTAAGAAGTATGAACCAATTGCTCGGCTTGTCATCGGGGTAGTGCATGATTAATACTTTGTGTTAAGAAGATGGAGCATCACAGGATTATATGATTTTGTAGGGATAACTTGCTTTAGCATTGTTATTTTGAAAGACATGATTGTTTGTTAGTATGCTTGAGTATTGATGTCTTTATATCAAACTATAGACTATTGCTTTGAATCATTTGGATCTTATTATTCATACCATAAAGAGATTACATGATGAAACATGTTAGGTAGCATTCCACATCCAAAATTCTGTTTTTATCATTTACATACTCGAGGACGAGCAAGAATTAAGCTTGGGGATGCTTGATACGTCTCCAATGTATCTATAATTTTTTATTGTTCCTTGTTATTATATTATCAATCTTGGATGTTTTATATGCAACTTCATGCAATTTTATATCATTTTTTGGGACTAACCTATTAACCTAGTGCCCAGTGCCAGTTGCTGTTTTTTGCTTGTTTTTGTCTTTTTAGAAAATCATTATCAAAAAAAGGTCCAAACGAGAAAAAAAAACTTTGGATTAATTTTTCTGGACCAGAAGAGACCCACGAAGCTTCGGGAGAAGACCATAGGAGCCACGAGGGAGAGACAAGCTCGGGAGGCACGCCATGGGGGGTAGGGCGCGCCCGCCAGGCTTGTGGGCCCCTCGTGGCACATCTTGACCTAATTCCAATGCTATAAATTCACAAATATTCCAAAACCAGCAGAGAGCCAGAAGAAAAAACCTTTCCGCCACCGCAAGCCTCTGTTCTTCTGCGATCCCATCTGGAGGTCTTTTTCGGTACTCTGCCAGAGGGGGAATCGATCACGGAGGGCTTCTACATCAACCTTGCTGCCCTTCCGATGATGTGTGAGTAGTTTACCATAGACCTATGGGTCCATAGCTAGTAGCTATATGGCTTCTTCTCTCTCTTTGATCTTCAATACCATGTTCTCCTCGATGTTCTTGGAGTTCTATCCGATGTAATCTTCTTTTGCGGTGTGTTTGTTGGGATCCGATGAATTGTGAGTTTATGATGAGATTATTCATGAGAAATATTTAAGTCTTCTCTGAACTCTTTTATGCATGATTGTTATAGCTCTGTATTTCTTTCCGATCTATCGATTTGGTTTGGCCTACTAGATTGATTTATCTTGCAATGGGAGAGGTGCTTTGTGATGGGTTCAATCTTGCAGTGCTCAATCCCAGTGACAGAAAGGGACATGACACATATTTTTATTGTTGCCATTAAGGATAAAAATATGGGGTTTAATCATATTGCTTGAGTTTACTTTGTCTACATCATGTCATCTTGCTTAAGGCGTTACTCTGTTTTATACTTAATACCCTAGATAAATGCTGGATAGCGGTCGATGGGTGGAGTAATAGTAGTAGATGCAGGCAGGAGTCGGTCTACTTGTCTCGGACGTGATGCCATATACATGATCATTGCCATGAATCTGTCATAATTATTTGCTTTTCTATCAACTGCCCAACAATAATTTGTTCACCCACCGTATGTTTCTGCGCTCAAGAGAGAAGCCTCTAGTGAAAACTATGCCCCCCGGGTCTACTTTTATCATATATTAAAAACCAGAAATACCTTGCTGCAATTTATTTACTTTTATTTTATTTAGTATTTTACTTTATCTATCTATCACTATCAGAATTAATCCTTGCAAATAACCACTAAGAGGATTGACAACCCTCTTATTTGTGCTGGGTGCAAGTGTTTGCTTTTGTGTGTGTAGGTGCTGCTAACATGGTTCTGTGTGGTTCTCCTACTGGATTGATAACCTTGGTTCTTAACTGAGGGAAATACTTATCTCTATGGTACTGCATCATCCTCTCTCTTTGAGGAAATCCCAATGCAACTCACAAGTAGCAACGTAGTACAGGATATCCACTGAGTCAAAGTTGGCTTGCTGCAGTTAAACTCCACAACCCCATTGTTGATACTGATGCATATGTAAATAGTTCTGATGTAAGTCTTGCTGAGTACCTTTGTACTCATGGTTGCTTAATTTATGTTTTTGCAGAGGATAATTCAGTCTCACTAGTGGTTCCTACGATGTGTTCAATGTTGACCGAGTAGCTTGGGAATCCCAGACAGAGGTCTGGCTCCTATGGAGGGTCTTGTAGATAGACAGGCTCTCTAGCCTTCTTTCTTTTTAGCTGTCTTTACTCAGACAGGTTTATGCTTCCGTTGCTTGTATGACTTTGTATGCTGGGTCATGAGACCCATGTTTGTAATATCATGTTATGTAAGGCTCTTCGGAGCCCCTTAAATAAATACTTTGAGTCGTAGAGTTATGTTGTGATGCCATGCTGTATCTACACATATCGAGCATATTGTGTGTATGTTTGAAATGCTTTGGTATGTGTGGGATTCGACACCTAGTTGTTTGTCATTGGTAGCCTTCCTTACAGGGAAATGCCTCCTAGTGCTTCCACTGAGTCATGGTAGTTCGCTACTGCTCCGGAACACATGGATTGACCGACATGTATCCTTTGCTATAGCAGAGATACCTATTCTACAGAGCTCCAAATGACCTGAAACTTCACGAGGATTTTTATTGAATATAAAAAAAATATTGGAACAAAGAAATACCAGAGGGGGGCCACCTGTTGCCCACAAGGCAACAGGGCGCGCCTACCCCCCAAGGCGCGCCCTGGGGGGTGGGCGCGCCCCCTGAGCTTGTGGCTCCTGTGTGGCCCTCCTCCAGTAGATCTCTTTGCCAATATTTTTTTAAATATTCTGAAATAATTCTCCATAAATTTTCAGCTCAATCCGAGAACTTTTATTTGTGCACAAAAACAACACCATGGTAGTTCTGCTGAAAACAACGTCAGTCCGGGTTAGTTTCATTCAAATCATCCACATTAGAGTCCAAAACAAGAGCAAAAGTGTTTGGAAAACTAGATACGTTTGGGACGTATCAAGGATCATTGGTGATGTCGATGGTTTCGATTTCCCCCTCTCGGAGGGAAGTATCCCTGGCGGAATCGCCGCCGGAGGGCAAAAGTGCTCCTGCCCAGGCTCTGCCTCGAGATGGCGGCGCTTCATCCCGAAAATCTTCTTCTGAATTTTTCTAGGGCAAATAGCATCTTATAGGAGAAGACGGGCCCCAGAGACCTGCTAGGGGGCCCACAAGCTCACAGGGCGCGCCCCCTGAGGTTTGTCGCTCCCTGGTGGGTCCCCTCCTGGTATTTCTTCCGCCAATATTTTTTATATATTCCAAAATAATTCTCGGTGAATTTTCAGGTCATTTGGAGTTGCAAAGAATATCTATCTCTTCTGTAGCCTTTTTGGGTCCAGAATTCCAGCTGCCGGCAATCTCCCTCTTCATGTGAAACTTGCAAAATAAGAGAGAAAAGGCATTAGGATTGCATCATAAAGTGAAATAATGACCTAAAACATAATAAATAACTATAGGAAAACATGAAGCAAAATGGACGTATTAACTCCCCCAAGCTTAGACCTCGCTTGTCCTTAAGCGAAAGCCGAAATCGATAATCATGTACACATGTTTAGAGAGAGAGGTGTCGATAAAACAAAATACATGCATCAAAGCATCATGATCATTATCATAGCAGCAATATGTAATCAAAAAACTTCTCATGATCAAGTAATAATTTCTTCACAAGTTAAAATATGAACCATAAACTTCATTGAAAACTAACAAACTATGATCTCAGTCATTGAAACAATTGCAATCTATCATATTTTTAGAAATAGTCTAAGTAAGAGCTTTGTTTAGCAAGTTCACATACTCAACTATCATTTAGTCTTCCATGATTGCTAACACTCACGGTGTATTTATGGAGCAAAAGTTTTAGTCAAACACTTAGGAAGATGGGGGTTTATAGTTTTCACCTCCCAACTGATTTATCTCGAGGATAATGTCAACAATAATAACTCATGATCACCTACATCCAACAGGATATATATGTCTGGATCTTTGCCTACCACATGATGCTTGCCAAGTGGAGAATAAATACGAATGGAATAGGGATGAACATTATTGACTCTTGCATAAAAGTAAATACAGAAAAGAAAAGATAGGCCCTTCGCAGAGGGAAGCAGAGGTTGTCATGCGCTTTTTATTTTGGGATGTGCAAGCTCTTAATGTAAAGGAATGCCACTTTATATTGCCCCTTGTGATAGCAAACTTTATTATGCATTCCGACGCTTTTATTTCTTTACCATCACAAGTTCATGCAAAGCTTATTTTCCCTTACAATAAAAGATCATACATATTTAGGAGCAATTTTTATTTCTTTATGCATCAATGACAACTTACTTTAAGGATCTTAATCAATCCATAGGTAGATATGGTGGACTCTCATGGCAAGAAACTGGGTTCAAGGGTTTTTGAATGCACTAGTAGTATCTCTACTTAGTGCGAATTTTTGGCTAGCAAAATATTATGAGCAAGCACCAGAGGTTAGAGTATCCATAACAATATATGAAAGCGCATTTGCTCCCTTAGTGGTTTTTTGTAATTAATGTCAACATACATGTTGTAGGACCAACACTTTTATCTAGTGAATTTCATATAAGTTCAAAAGTGGCATGGCAAGGACTAGAGGATCTGGACCCCTTCAAAATGCTAAGGACAAGAATTGGCAAAGCTCCAAGACTCTTCATTTTTGGTTAAGTTATCCAAGATCACATTTGAGTCCATAGAAAAGCCAATACTATTAAAAGGGGATGAGTGTTTGATCATGACTCAACTGCTCAAAGTGCTTAGTGGTATTGCTCCAAAACCCTCAAACACTTCTCCGCTTACTTCTATCCAAAACCCTAAAGTATCATCTCGGTCCCACCGAAACTCCACATTCCGGTCTCACCGAGTTGATCCCACATATTGCCTAAGCCAAACCCTAACTTCTCGGTGTAACCGAAATGGCCCTCGGTCTCACCGAGAAGGCGTGACCAAGTTTCTGTAATGATGTTACTTCACTTCAGAATTTCTGAAATGAAATTTCTGGAACTACCAAAATGAGGTCTTGCCCTAGCCATTGCACTTCGGTCCCACTTCGGATCGGTCTCACCGAGACTTCCAACGTTCGAATATTTTACACTAGTCGGTCTCACCGAGATTTTGGTCTGGTGTCACCGAGTTGGGCCAAAGACTTGTAACGGTTGGATCTTTGGGTGAAGCCTATATATAGCCCTCCACACCCACTTACTCTCTAAGAGAGCCATCAGAACGAACCTACACTTCCACCATTCATTTTCTGAGAGAGAACCACCTACTCATGTGTTGAGATCAAGAGATTCCAATCCAACCATTTGGACCTTGATTTCTAGCCTTCCCCAAGTTGCTTTCCACTCAAATCCTTCTCCTACCAAAGCCAAATATGTGAGAGAGTGATTGAGTCTTGGGGAGACTATCATTTGAATCACAAGAGCAAGGAGTTCATCGTCAACAACACTGTCTATTACCTTTTGGAGAGCGGTGTCTCCTAGATTGGTTAGGTGTCACTTGGGAGCCTCTAACATCTTGTGGAGTTGAACCAAGGAGTTTGTAAGGGCAAGGAGATCACCTACTTCATGAAGATCTACCCCGAGTGAGGCTAGTGCTTCGTGGATGTAAGCCATGGTGGAATAAGCAAGGTTGCTTCTTCGTGGATCCTTCGTGGGTGGAGCCCTCCGTGGACTCACGCAACCGTTACCCTCTGTGGGTTGAAGTCTCCATCAACGTGGACGCATGGTAGCACCACCTATCGGAACTATGCCGAAAACCACCATGTCTTCATTGCGTTTGAGATTCCCTTCTCTACACCTTTACTTTCCGCACAATTGCATGCTTTACTGTTTCCGCTGATCTATCTCTAGATATGCATGTATAGGAAGTCTTGGTGATTTCTTAACTAGTGCTAAAATTTGCCTAAATTTCAAGAGAACTAAAAACTGTACCTTTGGTTGGTTAAGAGTCTATTCACCCCCCTCTAGACCTATCTTCTCGACCCTACAATTGGTATCAGAGCTTTGGTCTCCATTGCTTTGGTTTAATCACCATTGGAGTAAGATGGATGTGTCTACTTTGGGGAGTCTTAGACGTTGAGTGCCTATTCTCAGTGGGGAGTATTATCACTTTTGGACTGATGAAATGCTTGATATCTTTGATGAGTTTAACTTGAGCAAGTATGTTCATAGTCCCTATATGCCTCCCATTGACCCTTTGCATCCCACTCATGAGGAAGAAATTGGCATGCTTCGTAATCTTAGAACCATCAATCTTATCATTAGAGGATTACCTAGAGTTGTGCTTGATCATATGCAAAACTTTGAGTGCGCCTATACTCTTTGGCATGATTTGCAAAAGCGATATCCCGACTACTCTTTAAAGAATCTGTATGAAATTATTCATAAAACCATTGCCTTTTATAAGATGAAGCCTAGTGATCTTAAGTTTGATGAATGCTTATTTGAGCTTTGTGACCTTATGCATGCTAAAGGTGATATCAAAACCATTAGCAACATCGTAATGGAAGCCATTAGACTTCATAAACTTGAACATTGTCATGACCATGAAACTAACAAATTCCTTGCCCTAGGTGATGATCACATACATGATGATGATGTTGAGCATGGCTATTATTATGAAGATGAGGAATTCGACATCGAATATGAGAAGACTATGAGGAATCTTAGTCTCATGGCAAATTTTGAGGTTACATGGCCGGAGGAAAAGAGTGGATTCTTGATAGTGGATGTACCGATCACATGACCGGAGATAGAGACATGATTCGTGAGCTTACTAAGAATGATGGTCCACGCAAGTATGTGACTTTTGGAGATAATTCCAAGGGTAAGGTACTTGGCCTTGGTAAGGTGGCCATATCCAATGATAGCTCCATTGAAAATGTTATGCATGTTGAATCTCTTGGTTACAATCTTCTTTCCGTATCTAGACTAGCCAACCTTGGTTTCAATGTTCTATTTACCGAAGTAGATTGCCAAGTGTTTCATCGAGATAATTACAATATGGTCTTTACCGGCATTCGTAGAGGTGATCTATACATTGTTGATTTCACTAAAAGAGCCTAACCTCGTACATGTCTTATTGCAAAATCTTCTAAAGGATGGTTATGGCATAGAAGGCTTGGACATGTTGGCACGCGTAATCTTGATAAACTTGTGAAAGGAGATCATATTCTTCATGTAAAAGATGTTATTTTTGACAAGGATAGACTTTTTAGTGCTTGCCAAGAAGGAAAACAATTGGGAGGAAGTCATCCCGTGAAGAACATCATGACCACAAGAAGACCACTCGAATTGCTTCACATGGATCTCTTCGGTCCCAATGCTTATAAAAGCCTTGGTGGTAACTCCTTCGGTTTCGTCATAGTTGATGATTTTTCTAGATTTATGTGGGTGTTCTTTCTCGATGACAAATTGCAGGTACAAAAGATCTTGAAGAACTTCGCTAGGAAGGCCCAAAATCAATTTGAAGTGAAGATCAAGAAGGTTCGGAGCGACAACGGAACGGAGTTCAAGAACGCAAATGTGGATGCCTTTCTTGATGAAGAAGGCATCTCACATGAGTTCTTGGGTACGTACACAACTCAACAAAATGGAGCTGTTGAGAGGAAGATCTGGACCCTCATCGAGATGGCAAGGACAATGCTAGACGAATACAAGGCACCAAAAAAAATTTGGGCGGAAGCGGTTGAGACGGCTTGTCATGCTACAAATCGACATTATCTTCACAAGCTTCTTGGCAAAACGGCGTATGAGCTACTCACCAGTAACAAGCCACAAGTTGGATACTTTCAAGTATTTGGCTCAAAATGTTACATTCTTGATAAGCATCGTCGTTCAAAATTTGCTCCTAAATCACATGAAGGTTTCCTACTCGGTTACGGATCGAACTCTCACACTTACCGTGTCTACAACAACTTCACTTGAAAAGTTGAAGAGACGGTAGATGTGAAGTTTGATGAGACTAACGGCTCACAAGTCGAGCAATTGCCAATTGATGTAGGAGATCAAGAACCATCGGAAGCAATCCAAGACTTACCTATTGGCAAGATGTTGGAAATATGCCCTAGAGGCAATAATAAATTGGTTATTATTATATTTCCTTGTTAATGATAATCGTTTATTATCCATGCTATAATTGTATTGATTGGAAACTCAAATACATGTGTGGGTACATAGACAACACTGTGTCCCTAGTAAGCCTCTAGTTGACTAGCTCGTTGATCAAAGATGGTTAAGGTTTCCTAGCCATTGACATGAGATGTCATTTGATAACGGGATCACATCATTAGGAGAATGATGTGATGGACAAGACCCAAACTGTAAACGTAGCATTTGATCGTGTCAGTTTATTGCTATTGTTTTCTGCATGTCAAGTATCTGTTCCTTTGACCATGAGATCATGCAACTCACTGACACCGGAGGAATACCTTGTGTGTATCAAACGTCGCAACGTAACTGGGTGACTATAAAGGTGCTCTACAGGTATCTCCGAGGGTGTCTGTTGGGTTGGCATGGATCAAGACTGGGATTTGTTACTCCGTGTGACGGAGAGGTATCTCAGGGCCCACTCGGTAATACAACATCACATTGAGCCTTGCAAGCAAAGTGACTAAAGAGTTAGCCACAGGATCTTGTATTACGGAACGAGTAAAGAGACTTGCCGGTAACGAGATTGAACTAGGTATAGAGATACCGACGATCGAATCTTGGGCAAGTAACATACCGAAGAACAAAGGGAACAGCATACGGGATTAACTGAATCCTTGACATAGAGGTTCGACCGATAAAGATCTTCGTAGAATATGTAGGAGCCAATATGGGCATCCAGGTCCCGCTATTGGTTATTGGCCGTAGAGGTGTCTCGGTCATGTCTACATAGTTCTCGAACCCGCAGGGTCTACACACTTAACGTTTGGTGACGATTAGTATAATTGAGTTATTATGTTGGTGACCGAAAGTTGTTCGGAGTCTCGGATAAGATCCCGGACATGACGAGGATCTCCGGAAGAGTCCGGAGGTAAAGATTGATATATGTGATAATAGTGTTTCGATCTCCGGAAGAGTTCCAGAGTTCACCGGAAGGGGTTCCGGATGTTTACCGAAGTGTTCGGGTGCAACAACACTTTATATGGGCCAAGGGATAAAAGCCCACAAGAGCGGTACTACCGCTTGTGTGAAGCGGTACTACCGCCCAAGCGGTACTACCGCTTGTGAGCGGTACTACCGCTTGTGCGCGGCTGTGCGCGGTTCGGCAGGGATCCGAGTTGGACTCTTTTCCTGCGGGCCAAACCGACCTTGTGCGGGCAAAACCGACCTGGAGGAGGCTTTTACTCCAAGTTTAGACCCCAAGGCTCAACATATAAATAGAGGGGCAGGGCTAGCACACGGGAGTGATCAGGATTTCCCAAGCCGTGTGCCGGCAACCCTAGCCCTCTAGTTCCTCCGTCATAATCTCCGTAGCGCTTGGCGAAGCCCTGCAGAGATTGTTCCTCACCACCATCACCACGCCGTCGTGCTGCTGGAACTCAACCACTACTTCACCATCGCTCGCTGGATCGAGGAGGTGAAGGCGTCATCAAGCCGTACGTGTGTTGAACGCGGAGGTGCCGTCCGTTCGGCACTAGTTCGTGATCGGATCGAGGGACGACGTGCGATTTGGATCGCGGAGACGTTCGACTACATCAACCGCGTTTCTTAAACGCTTCCGCTTAGCGATCTACAAGGGTATGTAGATTCACTCTCCCTCTCGTAGATGCTCATCACCATGGATAGATCTTGTGTGTGCGTAGGAAATTTTTTGTTTCCCATGCAACGTTCCCCAACAGTGGCATCAGAGCTAGGTCTATGCGTAGATGAGATCTCGAGTAGAACACAAACGAGTTGTGGGCGTGGGTGTATACATATTGCTTGCCGTTACTAGTTGATATTTGATTCGGCGGTACTGTGAGATGAAGCGGCCCGGACCGACATTACGCGTACACTTACGCGAGACAGGTTCCTTCAACTAACATGTAACTTCGTTGCATAAAGATGGCTAGCGGGTGTCTGTCTCTCTCACTTTAGTTGAATCGATTTCAATGAAGAGGGTTCTTTTAGAAGATCAAAAAGCAATCACTACACCACGTTGTGGTTTTGCGTAGGTAAGAACGGTTCTTGCTAACCCGTAGCAGCCACGTAAAATTTGCAACAACAATTAGAGGACGTCTAACTTGTTTTTGCAGGGTATGTTGTGATGTGATATGGCCAATTACATGATGAGATATATGTGATGTATGAGATGATCATGTGTTGTATAGAATATCACGACTTGCATGTCGATGAGTACGGCAACTGGCAGGAGCCATAGAGTTGTCTTTAATTATTGTATGACCTGCGTGTCAATCATTAAGCGCTATGTAATGCTTTACTTTATCGCTAAACGTTAGCAATAGTCGTGGAAGCAACAGTCGGCGCGACAACCTTATGGCGACATGTTGATGGAGATCAAGATGATGGAGATCATGGTGTCATGCCGGTGACGATGGAGATCATGCCGGTGCTTTGGAGATGGAGATCAAAAGCACAAGTTCATGGCCATATCATGTCACTTATGATTTGCATGTGATGTTAATCCTTTTATGCATCTTATTTTGCTTAGGACGACGGTAGCATTATAAGGTGATCCCTCACTTAAATTTCAAGATAAAATTGTGTTCTCCCCAAGTGTGCACCGTTGCGAAAGTTCGTCGTTTCGAGACACGCCGTGATGATCGGGTGTGATAGACTCTACGTTCGCATACAACGGGTGTAAGCCATGTTACACGTGCGGAACACTCGGGTTAAACTTGACGAGCCTAGCATGTACAGACATGGCCTCGGAACACAAGAGACCGAAAGGTCGAACATGAGTCATATAGTAGATATGATCAACATGATGATGTTCACCATTGAAACCACCTCAACTCACGTGATGATCGGACTTGAGTTGGTGGATTTGGATCATGTTACACTCGAATGACCGGAGAGATGTCAATTTGAGTGGGAGTTTTTTAAATATGATTAACCAAAACTCATTATCTAGAACAATAGTCTAAGTTGTCTTTGCTATATTTATGTTGTAGATCATGGCTCGCGCAGTAGCACCCCTGAATTTTAATGCGTTCCTAGAGAAAGCTAAGTTGAAAGATGATGGAAGTAACTTTGTGGACTGGGCCCGTAATCTAAGGATTATCCTTACGGCTTCCCAGAAGGCTTATGTCCTTGATGCACCGCTTGGTGATCCACCCGCTCCAGTTGAGTCTCTAGACGTTGTGAACGCCTGGCAGGCTCGTTCTGATGATTACTCAATAGTTCAATGTGCAATGTTGTATGGCTTAGAACCGGGACTTCAAAGACGTTTTGAACGTCATGGAGCATATGAGATGTTCCAGGAGTTGAAGTTTATCTTTCAGAAGAATGCCCGGATCGAGAGATATGAGATCTCCGATAAATTCTATGCTTGCAAGATGGAGGAGAACGGGTCTATCAGTGATCACGTGCTCAGAATGTCTGGGTACTCTACCCGTCTGGCTGAATTGGGGATGCCCCTTCCGCCAGAGGCTATCACTGACAGAGTTCTTCAATCATTGCCACCTAGCTACAAGAGCTTCGTGTTGAACTATAACATGCACGGGATGAACAAGTCAGTCGCCGAGCTGTTTGCGATGCTGAAAGCCGCTGAGTCTGAAATTCAGAAGGAGCATCAAGTGTTGATGGTCAATAAAACCACTAGTTTCAAGAAAAATGGCAAGGGTAAGAAGGGTAACTCCAAGAAGAGTGGCAAAGCAGTTGCTCCTCTCGTGAAGAAACCCAAGGCTGGACCCAAACCAGAAACTGTGTGTTTTCATTGCAAGGGAACTGGACACTGGAAGCGGAACTGCCCCAAGTATTTGGCTGACAAGAAGGCGGCCAACAACAAACAAGGTATATATGATATACATGTTATTGATGTGTACCTTACCAACTCTCGTTGTAGTGCCTGGGTATTTGATACCGGTGCGGTTGCTCATATTTGCAACTCAAAACAGGAACTGCGGAATAGACGGAGGCTGGCAAAGGACGAAGTGACGATGCGCATGGGAAATGGTTCCAAGGTTGATGTGATCGCCGTCGGCACGCTCGCTCTTCGATTACCATCGGGATTAGAGATGAACCTAAATAAGTGTTATTTGGTGCCTGCGTTAAGCATGAACATTATATCTGGATCTTGTTTATTGCGAGACGGTTACTCATTTAAATCAGAGAATAATGGTTGTTCTATTTATATGAGTAATATCTTTTATGGTCATGCACCCAATGTGAGGGGTTTATTCTTATTGAATCTCGATAGTAATGATACACATGTTCATAACATTGATGCCAAAAGATGTAGAATTGATAATGATAAGACCACTTTCTTGTGGCACTGCCGTTTAGGTCATATTGGCGTAAAACGCATGAAGAAGCTCCATGCTGATGGACTTTTGGAGTCACTTGATTTTGAATCACTTGACACATGTGAGCCATGCCTCATGGGCAAGATGACTAAAACGCCGTTCTCTGGAACAATGGAACGGGCAAGTGACTTATTGGAAATCATACATACTGATGTGTGTGGTCCGATGAGTATTGAGGCGCGCGGTGGTTATCGTTATTTTCTCACCTTCACTGATGACTTAAGTAGATATGGGTATATTTACTTAATGAAACACAAGTCTGAAACATTTGAAAAGTTCAAACAATTTCAGAGTGAAGTTGAGAATCATCGTAACAAGAAGATTAAATTCCTACGATCTGATCGAGGAGGAGAATATCTGAGTTATGAGTTTGGCAGTCACTTAAGACAGTGTGGAATTGTTTCACAATTAACACCGCCTGGAACACCACAGCGTAATGGTGTGTCCGAACGTCGTAATCGAACCTTATTGGATATGGTGCGATCTATGATGTCTCTTGCCGATTTGCCACTATCGTTTTGGGGTTATGCATTAGAGACAGCTGCATTCACTTTAAATAGGGCACCATCGAAATCCGTTGAGACGACACCATATGAACTTTGGTTTGGCAAGAAGCCAAAGCTGTCGTTTCTTAAAGTTTGGGGATGTGATGCTTATGTCAAAAAGCTTCAGCCTGAAAAGCTGGAACCCAAAGCGGAGAAATGCGTCTTCATAGGATACCCAAAAGAGACAGTTGGGTATACCTTCTATCTCAGATCTGAAGGCAAAGTGTTTGTCGCTAAAAACGGAACATTTCTTGAGAAAGAGTTTCTCTCGAAAGAATTGAGTGGGAGGAAGATAGAACTTGATGAGGTTGTTGAACCTTTACTTCAACCTGAGAGTAGCGCAGCGCAGAAAGTTGTTTCTGTGGAGCCTACATTAGCTGAAGAGGAAGTTAATGATGATGATCATGAAGCTTTGGATCAAGTTGCTATCGAACCTCGTAGGTCGACAAGGACGCGTACTGCTCCCGAGTGGTACGGCAACCCTGTCTTAGAGGTCATGTTGTTAGACAACGATGAACCTACGAGCTATGGAGAAGCGATGATGGGCCCGGATTCCGAGAAGTGGTTAGAGGCCATGAAATCCGAGATGGGATCCATGTATGAAAATAAAGTATGGACTTTGGAAGTATTACCTGAAGGGCGTAAGGCCATTCAGAACAAATGGATCTTTAAGAGGAAGACGGACGCGGACGGTAATGTCACCGTCTATAAAGCTCGACTTGTGGCAAAGGGTTTTTCACAAGTTCAAGGAGTTGACTACGATGAGACCTTCTCACCCGTAGCGATGCTTAAGTCCGTCAGAATCATGTTAGCAATAGCTGCCTTTTTTGATTATGAGATTTGGCAGATGGATGTCAAAACAGCGTTCCTTAATGGTTACCTTAAGGAAGAGTTGTATATGATGCAACTAGAAGGTTTTGTCGATCCAGAGAATGCTGACAAAGTTTGCAAACTCCAGCGATCCATTTATGGATTGGTGCAAGCCTCTCGGAGTTGGAATCTTCGTTTTGATGAGGTGATCAAAGCGTTCGAGTTTATACAAGTTTACGGAGAAGCTTGTATTTACAAGAAAGTGAGTGGGAGCTCTATAGCGTTTCTAATATTATATGTGGATGACATATTACTGATTGGAAACAATATAGAAATGCTGGAAAGCGTAAAGGAATATTTGAACAAGAGTTTTTCAATGAAGGACCTAGGAGAAGCTGCTTTCATATTAGGCATCAAGATCTATAGAGATAGATCAAGACGCTTAATAGGACTTTCACAAAGCACATACCTTGATAAGATTTTGAAGAAGTTCAAAATGGATCAGTCCAAGAAGGGGTTCTTGCCTGTTTTGCAAGGTGTGAAGTTGAGTAAGACTCAATGCCCAGTGACTGCAGAAGATAGAGAAAAGATGAGTGTCATCCCCTATGCTTCGGCCATAGGCTCTATCATGTATGCAATGCTGTGCACAAGACCCGATGTCAGCCTTGCCATAAGTATGGTCGGAAGGTTTCAAAGTGATCCAGGAATGGAACACTGGACGGCGGTCAAGAATATCCTAAAGTACCTGAAAAGGACTAAGGACATGTTTCTCGTTTATGGAGGTGATCAAGAGCTCGTCGTAAAGGGTTACGTCGATGCAAGCTTTGACACTGATCCGGATGACTCTAAGTCGCAAACCGGATACGTATTTATTCTTAATGGGGGTGCGGTTAGCTGGTGCAGTTCCAAGCAAAGCGTGGTAGCTGATTCTACATGCGAAGCGGAGTACATCGCTGCCTCAGAGGCGGAGAAGGAAGGTGTCTGGATGAAGGAGTTCATGACAGATCTTGGAGTAGTGCCAAGTGCACTTAACCCAATGACTCTGTTTTGTGATAATACTGGTGCCATTGCTCTAGCCAAGGAACCAAGATTTCACAAGAGGACCAGACACATAAAGCGACGTTTCAATTCCATCCGCGATTACATCAAGGAGGACGACATAAATATTTGCAAAGTACACACGGATCTGAATGTTGCAGATCCGATGACTAAACCTCTTCCAAGGGCTAAACATGAACAACACCAGAACTGCATGGGTGTTCGATTCATTACAATGTAAATCACATAGTGATGTGAACTAGATTATTGACTCTAGTGAAAGTGGGAGACTGTTGGAAATATGCCCTAGAGGCAATAATAAATTGGTTATTATTATATTTCCTTGTTAATGATAATCGTTTATTATCCATGCTATAATTGTATTGATTGGAAACTCAAATACATGTGTGGGTACATAGACAACACTGTGTCCCTAGTAAGCCTCTAGTTGACTAGCTCGTTGATCAAAGATGGTTAAGGTTTCCTAGCCATTGACATGAGATGTCATTTGATAACGGGATCACATCATTAGGAGAATGATGTGATGGACAAGACCCAAACTGTAAACGTAGCATTTGATCGTGTCAGTTTATTGCTATTGTTTTCTGCATGTCAAGTATCTGTTCCTTTGACCATGAGATCATGCAACTCACTGACACCGGAGGAATACCTTGTGTGTATCAAACGTCACAACGTAACTGGGTGACTATAAAGGTGCTCTACAGGTATCTCCGAGGGTGTCTGTTGGGTTGGCATGGATCAAGACTGGGATTTGTTACTCCGTGTGACGGAGAGGTATCTCAGGGCCCACTCGGTAATACAACATCACATTGAGCCTTGCAAGCAAAGTGACTAAAGAGTTAGCCACAGGATCTTGTATTACGGAACGAGTAAAGAGACTTTCCGGTAACGAGATTGAACTAGGTATAGAGATACCGACGATCGAATCTCGGGCAAGTAACATACCGAAGAACAAAGGGAACAGCATACGAGATTAACTGAATCCTTGACATAGAGGTTCGACCGATAAAGATCTTCGTAGAATATGTAGGAGCCAATATGGGCATCCAGGTCCCGCTATTGGTTATTGGCCGTAGAGGTGTCTCGGTCATGTCTACATAGTTCTCGAACCCGCAGGGTCTACACACTTAACGATTGGTGACGATTAGTATAATTGAGTTATTATGTTGGTGACCGAAAGTTGTTCGGAGTCTCGGATAAGATCCCGGACATGACGAGGATCTCCGGAAGAGTCCGGAGGTAAAGATTGATATATGTGATAATAGTGTTTCGATCTCCGGAAGAGTTCCAGAGTTCACCGGAAGGGGTTCCGGATGTTTACCGAAGTGTTCGGGTGCAACAACACTTTATATGGGCCAAGGGATAAAAGCCCACAAGGTATTGGAAAGTGCAAAAAGTAGTTTTGCTGCCGCGTAAGCGGTACTACCGCTTGTGTGAAGCGGTACTACCGCCCGAGCGGTACTACCGCTTGTGTGAAGAGGTACTACCGCCCAAGCGGTACTACCGCTTGTGAGCGGTACTACCGCTTGTGCGCGGCTGTGCGCGGTTCGGCAGGGATCCGAGTTGGACTCTTTTCCTGCGGGCCAAACCGACCTTGTGCGGGCAAAACCAACCTGGAGGAGGCTTTTACTCCAAGTTTAGACCCCAAGGCTCAACATATAAATAGAGGGGCAGGGCTAGCACACGGGAGTGATCAGGATTTCCCAAGCCGTGTGCCGGCAACCCTAGCCCTCTAGTTCCTCCGTCATAATCTCCGTAGCGCTTGGCGAAGCCCTGCAGAGATTGTTCCTCACCACCATCACCACGCCGTCGTGCTGCTGGAACTCAACCACTACTTCACCATCGCTCGCTGGATCGAGGAGGTGAAGGCGTCATCAAGCCGTACGTGTGTTGAACGCGGAGGTGCCGTCCGTTCGGCACTAGTTCGTGATCGGATCGAGGGACGACGTGCGATTTGGATCGCGGAGACGTTCGACTACATCAACCGCGTTTCTTAAACGCTTCCGCTTAGCGATCTACAAGGGTATGTAGATTCACTCTCCCTCTCGTAGATGCTCATCACCATGGATAGATCTTGTGTGTGCGTAGGAAAATTTTTGTTTCCCATGCAACGTTCCCCAACACAAGATTCGTCCCATGGAGGTGAAGGATAGTGCTTCGTCCATTCAAGTGGAAGCCTCAACTTCACGCCAAGGTGAACCACAAGTTAATATGGAGGCATCCACAAGTGGAACTCGTCAAGACGAAGGAAATTAGGAAGTGCAACAAGATGATCCACCTCGACCTCCTTCTCCACCTCCTCAAGCGAACATTGACAACAACAATGAGGAAGAAGAAGATGATGAATAGGAAGCATCACCACAACCCAAGCAAAAGCTACCTTGAGTTAGAGC